>CM067332.1:115845000-118407500 GCA_034376525.1 Nicotiana benthamiana | reverse complement strand
AATAATTTATGTACCTATAAATCATGTCCATAGGTTTTAACAGTTTCTTCACTTAGATATCGTGTTCATAGGTTTTAAAACAATTTCTGCACCTAGAAATCATTTCTGTAGGTTTTAAAATAATTTCTGCACTTAGATATCATGTTCATAGGTTTTGAATCAATTTCTGCACTTAGATATCATGCTCATAGCTCTTAAACAAAATTCAGCACCTAGATGCCATAAGTTTAAGGCGAGTCTTCTGCATGTTATACCACGTTCAAAATCAATTACGCGTAGAAAGCATGCTTATAGGAACTCCTAATCGAATTTGAGCCGCTACATTCACATATAGAACTAAAATCAGTAACACCAGTACTGTTAGCTGTAGAACTTATAAACTTCATTAAAAACTGGCCTTTCTTTTAGCTTGACTACCCTTTTTTTACCAGTACATGTCTAGTTTATTAACTTGTTATTCTGCTACTTTCTAAATTCAATAGATACCATGCATATAGGATCCTTGTCCTACATTTAGGCAAGCCTTAGGGTAAAGTTATAAATTAAATCTATTTCTGTTAATAGCTACAACCAACAAGCAGGCCTGATTCAAGCTTTTTATCTGAATTATATAATAAATCAGTTTGTCTCAACCTTAAGTTCTCTCATGTTTAGTATTTTGATCGGACCTTAACTAGTATGTGTAAGTGATGCTAAATTCGTGCTTCTTTGTTAAATGAGGTATATTTGAGTCATAACATGTTGTATGATTTCCCCAACTTGTAATACGTGTTTTGTATGTCGCCTTAGAGTTTTTACCTTTAAAAGCTACAAATAAACCTAATATCCATCCCCTCATAGGATTAGTAGTCATAAATGCCTCCGGGACTGATAATATTGGAACGGGTAATAAAATCCAATAAGTAAATGAGATTATTCTACGCTTTAATACCTTCACGTGATGGGAAGGGTAGATATAGATATGATGACAATGGATAATACGACGTGTAGGCCCTAATTTAGGAGTGATTATTGGGAGTTATGTGGGGTGATCCATATTGTTAACAAACCTAGTACCCCTTTTTCCCTTATTTATTGTCTCTTTTAAAAGAATTTCAAACTCTTTCTTTTAAGGAAAATCAGCTTTCTTTTAGTTCTTTCCAACTTTATTTGTTTATGAAACCTTATGTGAAAATCCCATCTTATCTGAAGCTTTCTTTGTTTACATGTAGTTTGCATCTAAATTCATAATAATAGTTTAGTCGGGAATCACATTAGTCGATTCTTAGATGTGCCTAATGCCTTCCCCTTAGAATAATTTCAAGCCCTTACCCAATCTCTGGTTACTCAAATCAAAATTCTCTTGATATCCGAATGCACCCTAATCATTAGGTGGCGACTCTTCGAAGCAAACCCAATTCCCAAAAGGAATGAGTTATCCTCCCAAATGTCATAAACCCAATTTCGCGAGACAAAGGGGCTTCCACGTTGCGATTCATAGAATCGATGTTGGTTGGTGTGATTTTTGGCCTCGAGTCAGTCCGTTTTGTGTTTAGAAAATTGTTGATATATTTGGGCACAACCCTAGGAGCCCCGAGCCTGATTCGGATTCAATATGGATCAATTTTGGACCTTAAGTATTACTGAAGCACTGCTGCTTCTAGTATGATCGCACCTGCGAGTGTGGCCACAAGAGCGGCCTTAGGAGGGTAGGTGTGGTAGTGAGTGGGTGACGCTACGATCGCAGAAGCTAGAAGATCTTTGTAGAAGTGAAGCCGTTTCTGCGATGGAAGAAAGAGCAGGTGCGGGCGTTGGTCGCAGGTATGACATTTCCTCCGCAGGCGTGCGTGGCAAATGCGGTTATTTTCTCGAAGAAGCAGAGGATGCTGGGCTTATTGAGAATTGCACCTGCGATGGAAATTCCACAGGAGCAGATCCGCAAACGCGCCTGTGTTCTCGCTTGTGCGAATTCCCTGGGCAGAAAAGGCCTAATTTCGAGTGTTTGACCTCATTTTTATTTTTGGACCTAAATAGTTCGATTTGTGGTGGTTTTTCGAGAGATTTTCAAGGAAATTATTAAGGTAAGAAATTCTAACTCGATTTTGGCTATACTACACGAATCTATTATTATTTTCATCATCTAGTTAGTGATTTGAGTTTGAATTTGGAGGAAAATTATGACAACTTCCTAGACTAAATATTGGGGTTTTGAAAAGTGATTTGAGATTGAATTTGAGTAATTATTGTATGGTTGGACTCGCTATCAAATGGGTGTTCAAATTTTATAATTTTGACGGGTTCCACGGCCCGAGTTCGGGTTGACTTTTTGAGTTGACTTTTATTTCTTTGCAAAGATCGTAATTTTATTTTTCAAAATAATTTCCTATGGTTTATATTTATGGTATGAAGTTGTTTTGGCTAGATTTGAGATATTCAGAGTAGGATAATCAAGGAAAAGGCTTACTAAGGGATTGAGTTAGCATGTTTTGAGGTAAATGTCTTGCTTAACTTGTGTGGGAGAATTACCCCTTAGGATTGGTGTTGTTTTGTGATAATTGCTATGTGTGAAAGTCGTGTACGCAAGGTGACGAGTGTGTACACAGACCAAATGTGGAAATTTACCGGCATTAGCTATATAGATTCCTTTCATTCCTTAATTGAATTATGCTAACATGTTATATTCATCATCATTATTCTACTTTCAAAAGCTCTACTTGTTTTATATCTTACTTGTTAACTGTTCTACATATTTGGTTGAAGTTCTTGTTTCCTTTATTCCATATTCATTATTTAATCGTTGATTTTCTTACTTGGAGTTGTTATTCCTTGAATATCTTATTGTTAAAATTAGTATTGGGTTATAAAGGTTGTGATTTACATCGAGGCAAAGTGTTAAGTTGTAAAATACTATTCATATTGACTTATTCACTTCCGGTTATTATTGTTGAGACTCTTATGTAGATTGTGGTTGAGCCATAAACTATTTATTGTAAAAACACCGCTATTATTGACTTCTTTGGCAAGTTATGATATTGGGAATTTGAGGTGTAATTTGTGATATGTTGTGATATTGATAGGCATGCGGTGGTAAAAGATTTTGGGGTTGAAATGCATGCGGTGTAAGAATTGCTTGATATTTGTAATGCTAGTAAGGGAACTACTTGAAGCCACACGATGTAACAAGGTGGGTTAAATGCGAGAAGCTATTTCGAAAAAATAATTTTCAAAAATAAATGCAAGGCTCCCGTAGTTATATAAGAAAACATTGTGAATTGTTTTGTGATTTGAGACTATGAGGCAGTACCTCGATAGTAACTTTTGTTGGTACTCTCTACTAATTCACTTGAATTTGGTTGTTTCATTTCCTTGGCATAATATTCCTTTTTTCTTCCGTGATGCATTTTTTTCCTTAGTTAAGTGTAGTTAAATCTTAGTGAATTTCTTACTTGTTTCATTTTCATTGTTATTATTATTATTACATTGTTAATTACTCGTCTTGTTCCTTATTTATTTCAGTAGGGCCTTAATCTAATTACTCTATCGAGGTTATGCTTAGCACTTACTAGGTACTGTTGTGTATTCATGTTACGATTCTGTATATTTTTTTGTGCAGATCCAGGTTCTTCCTACCAATCCAGGCACTAAAACAAACTAAGTTCAGAAACTTCAACATATATCTGCCAGCATTTGCATGCCTCGGAGTCCCCCTATTTTATTTTCTTTATCCTTTTTATAGACACTGATGTATAGAGATCTTCAGGACCAATGTGGAACTCATGCTGGCTTATGTCCCCAACGATCCATCAATACTTGGATACTCTTCTCATCCAACTTTATGGTGGGACGGATTGGATCCCCCAACCTTTATTAACATCCCGGATTCGAGCCTCGAAAATGGAGAATTCTCTAGTACGAAACGCTTTGTATCCTGTGCAAATCTGATTGATAGGACCGGTAGGTAGTAAATACTAAACGGTCATGCCAAAAATAAAATTTGTGATCCAACTATACAGAATTTTAACTAGAAAAGGAAGCAGGAAATTTGTCAAAAACAACTACCTAACTGTTTCTGCGATAAATTTAAAATGGAACACTCCTTGTAGTTTCCCATGCAGAAAAATAGTATTTCTTTCATCCCAATTTATTCCACTATGTTCAAATTTTGAGACACAAACGAATTATATTTTGATCATATTTTTTATACCTTTTAAATATTTTAAAAATTAATTATTTTAACTTATAGTACGTTTTACATAGTTTTCAAATATGTATTATTTTTATTTTGAAAAACTTAAAGATTTTATGTCAAAATACATAGACAAAATTAAGAATTTTCAATTTAAAAAAATATTAAAAGTTTCATATGAATTGAGATAGATGGAGTAAGACCATCTCCAATCCTAGTACCAAAGTAATACCAAATTTACTTCAATCATAACACTACTTTTTACAACAAAAAATAAATATTTATTCTCTCTTCTATATTATATTATTATCTTCTATTTAAATTTTACTTTTCATTTCCTTCATACAAATAGTATTTTATTACTTTTTTTCATATTCATTATATTTAATTCATCATATTCACCATTTATATAATTATTTATTATAAAATTATTTTAAAGGATAAATCAACTAAAAGTAAAAGTATTGATAAAAAATAATTAAATATATATTACATCATAGTCAAAATTTAATTTAAGTACCACATAACTGTTTAACTTTGGCCTCTATTCTTCCATTAATGTAATTTCAATTTCAATGTATCCTCCTTTGATGTGCTTTAATTATAATGTATTTTATTTTATGTATTTTTAATTTTATTTTTAAAATTTTAGTTTTTCTTTTTATTTTTAGTAACATTAGATATCTTACATTTGTATTTTTTTAATAATGGTTATATTTCTTTTTATAAAATTATAATAATAATAATAAAATTAGCTTATAATTTTATATAAATACGATATATACAAAAATAAATATTTAAAAAAATAAGATATAAAATTAAAATTATAAAGATCTTAATATAAAAATTAATTATATACACAATATATGATAAATTAAAAGTCTAAAAAAATAAAAAGATGAATAAATTAATAATAACTCAAATTTGGTGGAATGAATAGTATTGCACCACTATCTATGCACTATAATGATGCAAGATTTGGTGTTTTATTGAAGCAAAAAAGTACTATATTTTAATTTAGTGCAATGGAGCATCCTTAGAGATGCCCTAATATACATAACACTAATTAACATGTCAGATATTACGAGATTATCCTTCTACAACTTTCTTTATCACTTCAAATTGAATTAGTGATCTCAAGACATCAATCTCTCTGATATGGCAGCGGGAAGACAACTACTTAATTTATCGAGTGGTCACAAAATGCTATTCAAGCAAGATTACTCATTTTTTATATATTCAATACTAGTAAAGTACTTCTAATGAACTAAAATCTCATTTTTGAAAAGTTAAGAATGTAGGAACTTCTTTTTTTCATGTTACTTCACTAGCGATAGATGATCATTATATCTTATACTTTGTTGTTTCAATATGGTCGGGGGTCGATTGGAAACAGTCTCTCTGTTCTTTCGGGTAGGGGTAAGGCTTGTCTACATGTTACCCTCTCCAGACCCCACCTGGTGGGAGTATACTGAATAGTTGTTGTTGTTCTTGTTTCAATATAATGTAAGAGGACTAACTAATTACTTATAAGTTATACTCCCTCTCTCCCAATTTTGTTTGATGCATTTTAGCTTTTGAAAGTTAAACTATTTAATTTTGACCCCCAATTCAAACATAAAATTTTTAATTTGTTTAAAATTAAATTTATATATTTAAAAATAAATATTTAAAAAACATATAAAGAAACAACTTCTTTGTCGATGGACTCGAAAGTACCAAAAAATAAAAATAAAAAGAGCAAGTTGGATGAAATCAGTAAATAATATTTCTTTGCAATTTTTTCGGCAAAACCAACCGAGTCAGTTAATTTTTTTTCTTTTGCGCCAAAACACGAAAATTGTGTTTCTGATCGTGTCAGCCAGTAATGCGTATCAAATAAGTTATAACGGCCAATTTCTATTTATAATATAAAATAAATACTAAAGAAAAATGACCGTCTTCAACGGGTATTTTGGTCAAACTAGTGGTCAATTCATTTTAAAAAAATAATCAACGAGATTGGTAATTTAAAATGTAATTGAAGATTATAAATAAGAAAAATAAAAGTGTTAGACTAATGTTATAAAATAATACAAGAACAAGAACAATATTGCAGAGAAAGTAGGAGAGGAGAATTCTTATTGATATTTTGGGATGATTTACAATGGGGTAAGACCCCTTTATTTATAGGAAGAGAAATGAGTTAGCCTCAAAGTAAAACTCTTCTATAAGATAGACATTCACCCTAATTAGAGTTCTAT
Organism: Nicotiana benthamiana; assembly: GCA_034376525.1. Lineage (NCBI taxonomy): Eukaryota > Viridiplantae > Streptophyta > Magnoliopsida > Solanales > Solanaceae > Nicotiana > Nicotiana benthamiana. Next base: position 118,401,092 of record CM067332.1, on the reverse strand, counting down.
TCTTAACACTCCCCCTTGAATGTCTATTCAATAAATAATGTGTCTCGTTAAAACCTTAACTAAAACAAAACCCAATGGGAAAAAATTAAAGAAAGGGAAAAAGAGTACACATGTTTGAATATGCGCATATTGGTTGCCTCGTTAAAAACCTTGCAAGGAAAACCCAGTGGGACTAAACCTTGTAAGGGAAAAAGAGTGCAACGCGCATTAACTCCCCCTGAAGAGAGCATCAATTCACATCCTTGAGTCTTCGCATCCCAATCTTGTGCACTAGCTTCAAGAGATCATTAGTAGAGATTTGATAAATAAATCATCCATATTAACTATAATGAATATTTGTACCTTGAAATCATAACTCGTGATAGATATATAATGTCTTCACAAATATCGTGGAATGGCTCTTCAATATTTTCATAGAGATATCCTCGCCATCACATTATCATAGTTATAGCAAGATATATTTGTGCATAAATTGCATTAAGGAAATGGTACCTCAAGATCAAGAATTGTAGATTCTTCAAGCAACTTAAATCCTTCATGAGTTGTCATATAAGTTAAGTCATATAAGTCATATAATAGACTTTAGATGCATATCAAGTTTTCATGTCATGCTAAACAAATAAGATATCGAAAACTGATTACACATACCATTGACTTTATACTTTCAAGTATTCGAACTACATGTCCAAAATTACATGTCTTTCATATGGAATCAGTTCTACTTGAATTGTATCTCTTCCATTTGGACAATATTTTTTGTTTGTATTCGACAAACATAAGATCCTCATCGATATTTAGCGCTATCATAGATGTCGTCGACGAACATTTTATATCGGTTCCAGTAAATTTTCATAAAGACATAACATGGAGATCTCTTCATTCATACATTCAGGTACCTGAATCTCTCATGAGATTTTATGAAGTGTTAAGTCATGTGACCTTCTAGATCACTTGCCTCCTTATTATGATCACTTTGATCATTTGCTCATCTTCTTTATTAAGAAGTTCTTTTGAAACCGATTTGTCTATACGCTTTAAGCGTATCAAAAACTTTGTCCTTCTAGGACTTAATATGAGCATTTGCATTGAGAATATAGTTACTTTCTTTGGGTCAGCAAATGCGTATGACATGCTTTGCAATATGTTGCAATTGAATTATCCTTTTAAGAACTTCAGGTTCATATTATGATATTCGAGGATCTATATATACAAATGATAATTCATCCCATGTAACCTTTTCTCAAGTGTTTATCATGTCTCCCCCTCATGTTAGGAAAACTAACTTGTTTCCTCAACTCTTGGAAATAATCTTTGTGCATTATCATGTTAATATACACAGCACATTAATAATAATAAGATGAAATTATTTAGTTCCTGACCCTGAACTACTTGTGAGGGGAGAATATAATATACTCTCGTGTATAGCGTATATCAAATTGATATAGATAACTTTGTTCTCATAAGCAATAATTTAGCTATTAAATGGAGGCACTCAATAAATTATTTTGCTAAACCAACTATGATGTTAACCAACTTATCAAGATGAACTATCTTGAATAGAAAATCTGGAAATTATGCTCGAAATTAGATTACTGAGCAATTTACCTCGCAAGCACCGGCCAGGCTGCAGGTTAATAATAATCGCACATGTAACCATATCATAGATGCATCGTATGTGGTATACATGGCAGGCGAATGGGCCCATATTCACCTTTGATATTTCCAGAATTTATAGAATTCAACCCCAACTTTAGTTGGTCAATTAATTTAATGAGAACAAGTAATACAAGAGAATTCGTAAAGAACTTTCTAGTTCTTTAATATTTACCCATGTGAATTCTCTATTATTGTTGCACATCATACTTAAATTGATGTGGCTAACCCGAATGCCAATTGAATAAATTATCAATATTGATAAGTTCATGTTTATACCATGACATGTGCAATTCTCAATAAACTCCAAGTTTATTATGATGTGGATTTTTATATCAATTAACATCCACTTTATTGTGGCATTCTTTTGTTTGTGTAGTACAAACTGGAGAATAAAGCGGGTAGCTTTTCATATACAGATTATCCCGCTACAAGTTGTAGTAATAGAAGATATCAAATCTTTCCTTTATTTATTGTCTCAATATAATCAACCGCTTTCACATATACTTTGGAAACTGGATAAGTTTCTTTGAGACTTACTACAACACAATACCTTATTGGTAATCAATTGCGTTTTGTCCAAAATAATATAATTGGCTCTTGCACAGAGTTCTCAATTAATTTGGTACTATCACATATTGCTATCACATTCTCTGCGGGGATATGTAATTTTGTTATCATTTTCAAATCTGTAAATGCGTCTGGCATTTGATTTGCTATTCTTTGCAAATGGATAATATTTTGCACCTCTTTTTCACAAATAGAGGTATGTGGATCAAGATGAGATAATGATGGATTTTTCCACAAAATTTCCCGTTTGGTTTCACCAACTTCTCCCCCTAATTTTGGGAAAAGTGTCTCATCGAATCGACAGTCTGCAAATCGTGCAGTGAACAAATCCCCTGTCAATGTTTCGAGGTAGCGAATAATGGAGGGCGATTCAAACCCAACATGTATTTTCCTAACCTTCTTTGCAGACCCATTTTGGTGCGATATGGCGGTGCTACAGGCACATATACTGCATATCCAAAAATTCTTAAATGGGATATATTAGGTTCATGACCCAAAACTAATTGCAACGGAGAATATTTGTGATAATTCGTCGGTCTGAGACGAACTAGCATTGCTGCATGCAAAATGGCGTGACCCCAAACCGAAGTGGGCAGCCTCGTTTTCATGAGTAATGGTCTTGCAATCAACTGCAGACGTTTAATTAAAGATTCTACAAGACCATTTTGAGTGTGAACATGAGCTACAGGATGTTCCACTTTTATCCCAATTGAACATTGCATTCTCTATGATAAATATTGTTCCTTTAGGCAGAGTTATAGTTGCTCTTCCGGAGCCTTCAATCAATTTACTACTACCAGAAATTATAGTAACATCTGCCTTACACATACTTAAATGAGAGAAATATTTCTTCTTTTTGAATATCGTATGTGTGGTACATGAATCAATTAAACAAATAATTTAAAATAATAGACATAGTCATGCCTTAAGTACTGATTCATTAAATCCAAGTGTATTACAAAATGAGTTTTCATCCTCTATTTATAGTACACCATAGAGGTATACCAACAGAATTACATAAGTATGTCATTAAGTATTTGAGATCATGGAGGAAGATCATGGGTAAATTATGAAGGTATGGGAGTTACAACAATAATGGTGAGAAGTAGTGGGGATTATCTACATAATGGAGAAGAGTAGTGGGAGTAACTTCTTTAGGAGTTATAGACATCCGCTAAAAAGTATAATATTTCATAACATAAACAATAATGTATTACAAACAATCTAGGCCGAAACTGATATGGTTAATAATTAAGGGACGATATGATCACCATGTAAACAAACAATAAGTCACCACCACACAAAAATTAAATTCTGGTACTCATATTTTCCTTGAAATTGATAAACTAGGAATCAAGTAGATTAATATATCTTAGATTCAAAGAACTTTGATTTTAAATTCATGATGGGCTAACATGTGTTGAACGAATGCAAATCATTGGTCAAAGATTTTCTAATCTCGTTGGCTTAGAGATTGAATTCTCAATTCTACTTATTTACACATCATGAGAAAATAAATATGTTCTTACAGTTTCGCTGAAAACTGTTCTTAACTAAAGCCACGGTGATTTCAGTTGTACTAGTAAAGGAAGATTTCCAGTTCAAATATCATGCTCGGATACCGCATATTAGCGTAAACTATAATTCATACCAGGATCATGAACATGATAATTTTACATATAGTCGTCATAAGAAACATACCTGAAGCGGAATTCATTATCTTGAAGCGGAAGAGTTATTTATTGTATTAAGAATAATCAAGCGAAATTAGCATTAAAAAGTAATCAAATAATCCATGATAAAAATTTAGTACTGTTCGTGCAAATATCTTGAGTCTTGTCATGAATGTAAAAACGTATAATCATTTCACAACAGTTTTGTTCATACGCAATGTGCATGAATATCATTATCTCTCAACACATCCATGCTAATCTGGCTGTAGTAATCAATTTTATTAAAATAACATAGCTGCTCTACTGTCCACTTGCAAACAACAAAATTATATTGCTTATCTATATTTTATTCAACACTGCAGTCGTAGTGCATTGTTAACGTGTTAAGCAAATTGTTTTTGTGTAAATTTCATTGTGTATATAATTTTGTAAACTAATAGCATGGGACTCGTACAAAAATCAGCCATTAATATAAACACAAACTATACAAATCCTGTCAATGTTACTTTGTACAGACAATGTGACTGCAAGAAAATAAATACCTTAATTTTCTCAAAGAGATTCTTGAGATAGTAGAGATTCGTGCTGTTTGTATCAATTAGTCTTTTATGCGATTTGAAGCACTAACGAAACTTACGGATACTTGGAAGTACATTGTTAGGAGAATACAGTGCTTTGAGATTCTAGGAGTCAAGTTCGTACAGTTCCAAATTCTATTGGGATAAATTTCGCGCTACACGTGCATTAATCACGACAATATATTCCTGTATATAATCCTACATATATACAAGTATATATCATGTTATCTAGTTAGACGCAAGCAAGTTCTGACCCTAATTGATGGAAAACAGGAATGAACAACGGAAGCAAATAGCCATGATCACTTGCATGTAATATAGACAACACACAATCACAGATTTTAATCAAACATAAAATCGATACTTATCTCTTAAAGCGTGACTGTAGTTGGCCGTTTGGCAACTGATTGAAGACAGACTGATGGTCGTGACTGGTGAGGGGCAGACTGTTGGTGGTCGACGAGCAGAAGGCTGCTCGTGTTCGTCGCTGGCTGACATTGGAGAAGACGATTGCACGGAACAGTGGTCTACGACCCAGCAGGTGGACTGACGACGCTGGAGAATGGAACAGCAGCAACGTTTTTGCTGGGGTCGCTGGCTGACATTATAACCACAGCATAGAAAGAGCGGCCGCCAACTTCTTTTAATTAGGCGAAGCTTGATAACAACATTGACCAACTACTACAAGGCAATAAAGTCATTATCTAGATTGTAGTGGTAATATACCTTGAGGAAATTAAAAAAAATATCCACTTTATTGTCGTTGGTCGCATTCTTTTTGTTTGAGGGAAAACAAAAAGATTGTCGCAGCATCCTGGTTATAACTTATAAGAGGACATCGTGCTGATAATGTGTTATAAAATAATACAAGAACAAGAACAATATTGCAGAGAAAGTAGGGAGAGGAGAATTCTTATTGATATTTTGGGATGATTTACAATGGGGTAAGACCCCTCTATTTATAGGAAGAGAAATGAGTTAGCCTCAAAGTTAAACTCTTCTATAAGATAGACATTCACCCTAATTAGAGTTCTATTCTTAACAACTAACAAATATTAATAGTCTAGTAATAGAATAATAACTTCATGCAGTATAGTCTCCATAAGTGAATTTTCCAATTAACCGATCGCGTTGGCAGGTATAAACAGATCAAGTCGATCGCTTATTAATACCGACCAGCCGTTTTTTCGACCCTCCTAATTCAGTCGATATTTTGCCAATAATCCTTTAGGATCATATGTTCTGTCGAATTTATTTATGGAAAGAGGGCTTGTTTAGTTGTGTTTGAAGCCCAACACAACAATACAAGTTTTCGAACTAAGTTATTCAAAAATAGTTAATGTTATCAAGTAATTTAAAAATAGTTAGTATTTTGCTTCAATAAAGATCGGTTCAGCATAATATACTGGAGTTCGATTCACTTGTTTATGAACTTTCAGCATATTATGTTGGAACTCCACACGCGAAAAGTTCTAGCATAATATACTAGAGATTCAAGCATCTGTATGAACTTACCGGTATACTTTGTTGAACTCCATTATATTATGATGGAGTTCCAGTATACTTATGTTGGAACTCCAGTATAATATGGTTGAGTTCCAGTATACTTATGCTGGAACTCCAGTATAACATACTGGAGTATTTTCTGGATTTTGAACAATATTTTCGTTCAGAATTATCATTATATGAAAAGTGGCTAAATTTCGATTATTTTTGAAAGTGAGGCAATTTTTGAATGACCTCTTATAAATCTGGCTATTTTTTAATTTCTCCCCAACTCTTTTTAAAGGAAAACTTACAGAAATGTCCCAAATAAGTCTCAACTTACCAACCTCTAGCCATCGATCAATAGACTAAACAAAACTAGCCGAACACATATAAAAATTGAAAACCCAAATAAATAACGTTATTTCTCTCCAAGAATCACATGCAAAAATCTCATTCCATATTTTTAAGCGTGATTCATAACATTAGATGCAAGACGAAAAAGAAATTTCATGAATGAGGTAGCAAATAAGATGATGAAATACAAAATAAAAAAATATAAATATATAAATAAATAAATATATATATATATATATACACACACACATACGATATTCCAAAAATCTAAGCAAAAACGGATATTTCCAGTGGATATAGTTGAAATTAATTAAAAATATATAGATGAATCAATATACAAAATTTGAGGAAGATTGGAGGTGATTTGGACCAATATGGTATCAAAATTCGTAATTAAAATCGAGTCCAAATTTTTTTTCTGTGATACATTTATCTAATATGTATCATGCATGTATCTCACCACATATGTATATATATATATATATATATATATATATATATATTTATATATATATATATATATATATATATATATATATATATATATATATATATATATATATATATATATATATATATATATATATATATATATATATATATATATATATATATATATATATATATATATATATATATATATATATATATATATATATATATATATATACACACACACACACACATTGATAATGAGACATATGTGATACATATATTAATATTTTTCATGTTTATCTTCTACTTTGAATTTTCAATTCAAACCACCTCAAAACTCCACCAAATCATCCCAAAATTGAGATTCAGGCTTCTTAAAATATACTCAATCTATTATAATAAAACACATTCAAAAGAAAGCAAACATTGACCTTTTTTCCTACAAATTACTAATTGGCTAATGTCAAACCCTTTTTTTACCCCTCCAAAAGATATATGTGTGTTATTATATTATGGATTGTCGATTAAAGAATTTTTTCCTACAAATTACCAATTGGCTAATGTCAAACCCTTTTTTACTCCTCCAAAAGATATATGTGTGTTACTATATTATGGATTGTGGATTAAAGAATTTTTCTAATTAAAGTGACAACCTTGAGTAGGAATTATTTTATTTACAGAGTTGTCACTTGAAATTGATTTTTTTTCCGGTGTTTCAAGTCACATTTTATTTGAATCCACATTCAATGGAAGATTTAACTATTTTATTATTGGTCTGCTAAAGCAAAGTACAAGTAAGGAATTCTATTAATGGGAGAAAAGGTGTAAGGCATTCTTCGAGTCCCGTGATTCTAGCACGGTCCTTTTGTTGACTACAACTTGGCTTGATTTAATTTTGGATAAACTGTATTTTATTGGTTCTCATATTTTAACTATGTCCACGTTTAGTGCTTGATTAAATTTATGAAAATTTTATCTTGAAATAAATCACACGTATGAGTACTTATTTTGTTACGCATCACTACTACGCTATAGAGGCCATACACATAGCCATGAAATTTAATTATTGAAACCGCACCTAAATAAACTAGTGCACTTGAATTATTTTCCTAAAACTAATTTAAGATTATTGTAAGACCGAGAGATATGAAATTGTTTGTGGAAGAAGTGTATAATCTTACATATTTGAATAAATAAACTATCATATAACAATACCATACATCCCAACAATTGAACCTAAATTTATTTGTCACAATCCTAGTTCGCCTTTTGTGAATTGTCGTGATGGCACCTAGTCTCTACGACTAGGTAAGCCTAACAAGAGCGGAAAACAAATCGAAACTTGTGAAAATATAAATCAAAAACCAAGAATAACTAAAAGGAATGGTATACAAATGTCGCTCGGCCTACGCCAATATCTCAAAACTTCTACATCACTCCGAAAACTCATGGGAACATAAGCTAAAAGAAATATAGTATCACGCTCTAACTTCGGAATGTCTATATCAACTGTTTAATAGAAGGTCCAATACTACAAGGTAGAATAAAGATAGAGACTCTTTGGTTTGCGGACGCGGCAGATGTATTTCGAAGTCTCTCAAAGCTCTCCCTACCTCAAGGATGGTAAGCCTGTGCAGAAGTACCTGGGTCTGCACATGAAAAATATGCATAGAAAGGGCATGAATACACCACAACATTACTCAGTAAGTGCCAAGCCAAACCTCGGTTGGGTAGTGACGAGGAAGATCAGGGCCCTACTGAGGTAAAATAAAATATAAGATTTTACAGTGTAGAGTAAGTAGAATAATGGGTATAGAAATGGAATAAGACAAGCTATACAAAGCAACAATAAATATATAATGAATAGAGTAACCACGAAAATAAGAACAACTCAACACCATTAGTAACAACGAGGATCTCTAAGGATACCGTCCTGTAGTCCTTTTCATCAACTGTCCAGTGGATCTCCCAGAATACCATCCCGTAATCAAATTATCAATGCACGAGGATCTACCAGAATTCTGATCCATAGTCCCAAATGTAAATACCCTGTACTGAGGGAATCTACCGGGTGCATTCCGGTAGTTTTATATAACTATGCAGGGGGATCACCGAAAATCTAACCCGTAGTCCCAAAGTAAATGTGCAGGGCAATCTAACAAAAATCTAAACCGTAGTCCCAAAGTAAACAAACAAGGGAAGAGCTACCAGAATCCCACATCCGTAGTTCCAATATAAATACGCAACAACAGCAAAAAGATATTCAGAAATGGGATTTCATATCAAGACAACAAGTAATTTCTAGCCTAACATTCTTCATGTAGTGCAGTCAAGGCAATTTAAAAAAAAAGGCAATTTAAGTCAACAAAACATGATCTTCTAACTACCAACAAGTTAGGTTTGCAAATAATAAAACGGGAAAGGAAACATGCTAAGGAATACTTTAAGAAAAACTAAAATTTTCAACAATTTGCACAAGTACGTGCTCGTCACCTCATGCACAAGGAAATTCAGTTACCAGATACATCAATCCTAAGGGGAAGGTCTCCCACACAAGGTTAGACAATCCACTTACGTCGATCCGGCTTGAAATCAACTAGAAACCACGTTCTTGCCACGATTATTCAACTCCAAATGGCCTTAATATACAATTCTATTTCACAATGTAAATAATACTTCAAGAAGCTGGTTCTACAATTAAATTCTAAGCTAATACGTGAAATTATGTAAAATGATCAAAACACCCCTCAGACCAACGTCTCAGAATGGGGTGAAATTTGTATTTCGGAAACCAGATACTCTCACGAGTTTATGCATAACAAGAACACAAAAATTATAGTCCAAATGACCCCTCAAATCCTCATTTAGATGCCTCTTAAACTCAAGCCCTAATTACCCATTTTCCCTAAAAATTTTACCACTAATTAGCTATTTAATCACATAAAAACGAGTTATGACGTCAAAAATATTACCTCCAAGTGATTCCCCTTGAATCCCTCTTCAATCTCCACCAAGAAGCTCTCAAAACGATCAATTATGGGTGAAAATAGATCCAAAATCGCGGATGAAATGACTTAAAACATTCTGCCTAGGTTTATTTTTCCTTCATCGCGATCGAGGCACTACCCTCGCGATCGCGAAGAACAAATCTTCAAATCCCCAGAACTACTCTACGCAAACGCAACATGCAAGTCGCGAACACTATGCCTTTTTTCCTATAACTTCGCGAATGCGAAGACCGTTATGCGAACGCGATGAACAACTCCCTTTCAACCCGTCTGACCCATCTTCCTCTACGCGATTGCCAGTGCCTGCTCGTGAACGCGATACACAATTTCCCAGCCTTCCGCGAACGCGAAGGCTTAACTCAGAACCTCCTCAAATCCCTTCTACGCAATCGCCACACACCCTACGCGGTCGCAAAGGGTAATTCTCTGCAACACTTGAATCTTCAAAATCTGCAATCTTTTAAGGCACAAAATGGCCCGATTCACCATCCAAAACTCACCCGAGGCCTCCGGAACCTCAATCAAAGGCACCAAAACATCTTAATCAAACTTGTCCCAATCATCAAAACACCTCAAATAACATAAAATCACTCCAAAAAAAATTTGATTCAAGCCTAAGTTTCTAAAATCTTCCGAAATACGCTTTTGATCAAAAACCCAACCAAACCACACCCGAATGACCTGAAATTTTGCACACACATACCAAATGACATATTGAAGCTGTTACAACTCTCGAAATCCCACTCTGACCCCCCGGATCAAAATCTCACATACCAATCATAAATCGCTAAAATATCAACTTCGCCAATTCAAACCAATTATATTCCGGACCTCCAAAACCCATTCCAATCATACTCTTAAGTCACAAATCACCTCCAAAGCTAACAGAACCATCAGATTTCCATTAAGAGGCCATTTTCATAATGTTCTTACTATGGTTAATTTTTCAACACCTAAGCTCTCATTTAGGGACTAAGTGCCCCAAAACTCTCCGAAAACTCAAAACCGAACATCCCGACAATCACATTGGCAGAAATAAACTTCGGAAAAGCAGTCAATAGAGGATTAGAGTGTTAATTATTAAGACGATCGGTCGCGTCGTCACATCCTCCTACACTTAAACATTCGTTCGTCCTCGAACGTGCATTGAGGCATACCTGAAGTAGTGAAAGACGAGGGTAACAGATACACATATCCTGATAGGTCTCCCAGGTAGCCTCCTCGACCGGCTAACCCCGCCACTAAACTTTTACTGAAGCGATATTCTCTGACCTCAACTTTCTGACCTGCATGTCCAATATAGCAATTGGATCCTCAACATAAGATAGATCCTTATTTAACTGGACTGAGCTGAAATCTAACACGTGCAATGGATCACCGTGATACCTCTGGAGCATCGAAACATGAAATACCGGGTGAACTCCTGGCAGTCTAGGAGGTAAGCTAAGCTCATAAAGAACCACCCCAACTCGCCTCAATATCTCAAAGGGCCAATAAACCTTGGACTCAACTTCTCTTTCTTCCAAAATCTCATAACGCCTTTCATAGGTGAAACCCGAAGCAAAACTTGCTCTCCAACCATATAGGAAACATCACGAACCTTCTAGTTTGTATAGCTCTTCTGCCTGGACTGGGCCATACGAATCCTATCCTGAATCACCTTATCTTTCTCTAAAGCATCCTGAACCAAATATGTGCCTAGTAGTCTAGCTCATCCGGATCGAACCCAACCTACCGGAGATCTACATCATATACCATACAAAGCCTCATACAATGCCATCTGAATGCTGGACTGATATCTGTTGTTATAACCAAACTCTACCAATGGCAAGAACTGATCCCAAGAACCCCCAAACTCCATCAACACACACAGAGCATATCCTCAAGAATCTGAATAGTGCGCTCGGTCTGTCTATCCGTTTGAGGGTGAAATGTCGTGATCAACTCCACCCGAGTACCTAACTCCTACTGCACGGCTCTTCAGAACAGCGATGTAAACTGAGTACCCCTATCCGAAATGATGGAAACTTGAATACCATACAGACAAATGATCGCCCGTATATAAATCTTTGTCAAACGCTCTGAAGAATAATCAGTACACACAGAAATGAAATGAGCAAACTTGGTCAGCCAATCGACAATAAACCAAATGGCATTGAACTTCTTCAAAGCCCGTAGGACTCCAGATACAAATACCATGGTGATACGCTCCCACTTTCACTCCGGAATCTCTATCTGCTGAAGCAATCCACCCGGCCTTTGGTGCTCATACTTCACCTGCTGACAATTGATGTATCGAGCTACAAACCCAACTATATCTTTCTTCAACCGCCTTTACCAATAGTGCTGCCTCAAGTCTTGATACACCTTCGCGGCACTCGTACGAATGGAATACCACAAACTGTGGACATCCTCTAGAATCAACTCTCGAAGCCCATCAATATTGGGTACACAAACCCGACCCTGCATCCTTAATACTCCGTCCTCGCTAATGGTCATATCTTTGGCATCACCATGCTGAACCTTTTCCTCAAGGACAAAAAATGAGGGTCATCATACTGTCGCTCCCTGATACGATCAAATAATGAAGACCAAGAAACCACGTAAGCTAGAACCCGATTGGGCTCCGAGAAGTCTAATCTCACAAACTGGCTAGCTAAGGCCTGGACATCCATCGCCATAGGCAGAAATGGGAGAAAAAAAATCGAAGCTATTGACAAAAAGGTGGAGACCTATAACTTTAGGGTCGGCCAAATTGCATGAGCACAACCGATACTGAAAGGCCTAGATTCAAAAACGATTGTTCAAAATTTTTCCATCCGATCACAGCTCTAAATCCTATCCCAAAGAAATTTCGCTGCCCGAAATTCTTAAGTACAACGAAACAACTGACCCAAATGAACAGTGACTTACTATACATGTGCCATCAAGGAGAACGACTTGGAGGATGATGAGATCGAATATATCCTACTGAAAAGGTTTGGAGAGACCTTATCAAAAGAAGCCACCAAGGTCGAGACTGGGAAGTCAGACCTTTTCAAGGTAAAGCAAAGAGATAACGAGATGCTTAGGCAATTTGAGTAAAGGTTTCAAATTGAATGGATAGACCTGCTGCCGGTGGCAAACGATTGGGCCATTCGGCCTTCATCCAAGGACTCAATACCCGAAGCTCATTGGCTTCGCAACAGTTGAAGCAAAATCTAGTAGAATATACAGCTACAACTTGGGTCGATATGCACAACTGGTATCAATAAAAAATTAGGGGCGAAGATGATCGGCTTGGGGCCCCTTGTAGGTCAGTTTATCCTATCAGAGCTAGTGACAGATCCAAAAGAGACATTGATCATGAACCGAGGTCAAATACAGATCGGTATCAACCTTACAACAGCGATCGAAGGGGTAATGGGTCTTGATAAAACCCTGCAAGAGGTGAAAGGAGAAGCGATCAAGGTCAAATTAACCGGGGATTCATGAGCAAAGGCGATTTCGACAGGTCCACCGAGCCTAAGGAAGCATCGAGGTTATCAGAGAATAATTTTAACATCCATGTTGCTGCTATAATATCTTCCATCGGACGCATCAAAGACACTAAGTGGCATTGAACTTTACAATCTGATGTTGCCCAAAGGGACCCCAACCTAATGTATAAGTATCATGGCACTCACAACCACATAACTGAAGATTATCGACAACTAAGAGATAAAGTAGCACGATTATTCAATAACAGACACATCCAAGAGTTCCTTAGTGATCGAGCCAAAATTTATTCCAGGAATAGGGACTCCAATAAGTAGATCGAGTATGAGTAACCTTAGCGCGTCATTAACATGATCATCGGTGGAGTCAACATCACCCTAGGGACCAATGTTAAAGCGTACCAAAATGTCCATTACAAGGGAAAAATGGACTCAAGATTACGTGCCAGAGGGAATTGTATCCTTCAATGATGACGATGCTAATGGTACCGTGCAACAACATAATGATGCACTGTTATAAATAAATCTCGAGATAAACATGTGGTAATTGATCGAAGTAGCTCGGCCATTATCATCCGATCGAGTGTCATAGAGCAGCTGGGCCTACAAGATCAAATTGTGCCTGCAGTCCGAGTTCTAAACGGATTCAACATGGCATGTGAGACCACTAAAGGGGAGATAACTTTGATGGTGAATACGGCCAGAACCATTTAGGAACAAAGTTCTACGTGATACAAGGGGGTTTGAGATACAATGCTCTGTTTAAGAGGGCATGGATTCACAACATGAGGTCAGTACCCTCTACACTACACCAGGCGTTGAAATTCCCGTCACTAGGAGGAATTAAAATTGTTTACGGAGAGCAATCGATTGCAAAGGAGATGTTTATGGTCGACAAGGTAGTCCCGATATCCATACTTTCAATATCAAAGGGTTGAGTTTGGTCGCCAAGGGGGGAAGCTAAATAGTAATCATTGACACCAGCCTTGTTCAAACCAGAGAAATAGGGGACGGGTAAGGACGACGACTATAGAGTCCCCAGATCTTTCATAGTCCCGGACAGCTCCGACGCAACCAAATCAATGGTCAAAGAACTGGAGCAAGTCATATTGATCGAGCACCTACCCAATCATAAATTATACCTGGGCACGGGGTCAAATTCCGAGCTCAAGAGAAAACTCATTGAACTCCTTATAGCTAATATGGATTGTTTCGCTTGGTCCCACCTCGATATGACAGGGATCAAGTCAGAAATAACTACTCACAAGCTGAGCCTGGATTTGGAGTTCCTCCCGGTAAAACAAAAATGGAGGCCTCAGTCCAAAGTTAAGCATGCATTCATCAAAGACGAGGTATATAATCTCCTTAAAATAGGGTCCATTCGGGAGGTTACGAACCTGGATTAGTTAGCAAATATAGTGATAGTCCCTAAAAAAGTGAATAAATTAAGAATGTGTATAGACTACAAAGACTTGAATAAGGCATTCCCCAAGGACTCTTTCCCTTTTCCCAACATCGATCGAATGATCGATGCGACAGCCGACCACAAGATCCTTAGTTTTTTCTATGCCTATTACGGGTATAATCTAATTTGGATGGACCGGGGCGACCAGGAAAAAACATCTTTCATCACTAAGTACGACACCTATTGATATAACTTAATGTCATTCGGACAAAAAAAATGCTGGTGCCATTTACCAACGCCTAGTAAATTGGACGTTCGAAGAGAAAATAGGAAAATAGAGGTTTACATTCACGATATTTTAATTAAGTCCTTGCGAGGAGAGGACCATTTAAAAAATTTGCAGGAACCTTCAAGATATTGAACAAATACAATTTGAAGCTGAGAAATATGTCAGAGTCGGGTCTAGAAAATTCCTCGGATTCATGGTGTCCAATGGGGGAATCGAGACTAATCCTGATAAGATCAAGGCCATCAAAGACATCACCATGGTGGACAATGTCAAGGACGTTCAAAGGTTAATCAGGTGCATAACCTCTTTGGGTCGATTCATCTCGAGGTCCTCCGACAAGAGCCATCATTTCTTCTTACTGTTGAAGAAGAAGAATAAATTCCCATGGACTCCAGAGTGCCATCAAGCCTTGGAGGAAATCAAACGGTACCTTTCGAGCCCACCTTTGCTTCATACTCCAAAGACAGATGAATAGTTGTACTTGTACTTAGCAGTATCCGAGATAGCGATAAGTGGAGTCCTAGTCCGAGAAGAAGAAGGTATGCAATTTCCTATCTATTAGGTTAGCAGAACTCTTGGCGAGGCCAAAAGTAGGTATCCTCACCTAGAAAAATTAGCGCTCGCTTTCATAAGCACCTCTAGAAATCTAAAACTGTATTTTTAATGCCACTCCATATGTGTTGTAACTACTTACTCGTTGGAAAACTTAATGCATAAACTCGAGGTTTCAATGAGATTGGCCAAATAGGTTGTGGAAATCAACTAGTATGATATCGAATATTGACCCTGAACCACCATCAAGTCTCTAATTTTGGCGGACTTCGTGGCCGAATTCACATGGCCCTACTACCCGAGGTCGAAAGGAATTATTGTTGAGCTTAGGGACCTCGTCCAAATCTGGACCCTATTTACGGATGGTGCCTAGAACATAAACGGGTCCAGACTTAGCATCGTATTGAAGCCACCGATAGGTAATGTAGTTAGGCAATCTATTAAAACAGTAAAATTGACTAACCATGAAGCCGAGTATGAGGCTTGATTGCGGGTCTTAAACTTGCTAAAAGTTTGGGGGCCGAGATGACTGAAGCTAGGCGCGATTCCCTCTTTGTGGTGAACTAAGTCAATGGAATGTTGGAAGTTAAATAGGATTTAATGTGAAGGCCACGCTAACTTAGGATGACTGAAGCTAGGTGTGATTCCCTCCTTGTGCTCCCGCTAACTTAGGATCATTAGTTGATGACGATGAATTCAACTAAGGAAACAGTTATACAACTCATGAAGTGGGTAGTGGAAGAATGCCACGCGGAGATATTCTTGACAAGCTTGACCTGGGACTGGAGAAACAAGTATATAGATTACCTGAGGACTAGAAAGCTGCCCTCAGATCCTAAAGAATTGAGAGATCTGCGCACAAAGACGGCAGGTTCAGCCTGTCCGAAGACAACACCCTATTTGGGAGAATGTTCGATGGCCCACTTGCCATATGGTTAGGACTAAGAGATACCGATTATATTCTGAGGGAAGTAATGAAGACAATTATGGGAACCATTCGGGTGCCGAATAGTTGCTTCGTAAGGTAATTATATCCAGCTACTATTGGATCAACATGGAAAAGACTCTAGGGAGTTTGTATGAAACTGCAACGAATGTCAGAGACACGCACCGAGGGACTTCTCGCAAAACTCGAGTAAGTGAAAGTTTTTTATACTAGTCCTACTAAGATGGCAAGGAAAATGACTTCTGAGAGAGCTGTTGATTCATCAGCCTGGGGAGCTATTTCATTCGGTCCTATCATCTTGGCCATTCATGAAATAGGGAATGGATATTGTTGGTTCCCTTCCATGGGCACCCGATAAGGCTCAATGTATTATTTATGACTGACTATATTTCTATGGAAAAGGGTCATATATGCCTGTATATTATTGAAAAAGTTTTATATTACCCTCTATTATACTATCAGTCCAAATATATCCTAACATCATACTTCGTTCCAAATATATATCTGACATTATGAAAGTGGTACAAACCTACCCTTCCTCCATTAGTGTCCTCCCCTGTGAACACATTTATTGATACCTCACCGTTCCACCCTATATGCAGCTACCAAGTTCAATTAATTTGAAGTTCTATCATTATTGTGAAGACTTCACTGCCTCTACTTCCTCTTGCTTTTCAAACTACCTGTTGCTTCTCCGGCCGATCCTGAACTTGTATGTACATTTCACTTGACCTTACAATTTTGTGTTTTATTTTGCATTTTCTTGTGTTGTCGCTGAATTTATAAGACGTATTTAGGAAAAAATTAGTAGCACTTTTATTTTAACATAAAACGTAAAGAGAGAAAAAATTGGCAGCCTTCCAGAAATGTGGTTGAAGAGAAAGAAACAAAAAAAATTAACTCTCGTGTATAGGTTGTTTTTATTTCTCACCATGGTCAATTTTGAAACCTTAAACTAGTTTGCCTGTATTTTTTGCTTAGTTTTTTTATATAAAATAAAATGTATTTTTGTTCGTATAAGCATGAATTTTGAATAGAAAATTCAAAATTTTTTCGCTTCACATTGTTTCATATTATCTTAGTTGTTAGCATTTCTTTTGATGTAGTTTGTTTGTATATTGACGATCTGTGATTTTTTCAAATGAACGGAAAAGAAAGGTCGTGGGAAAAGGATGAAAATAGAAGTATAATGATGAGGTGGCAATAAAATGTTGTCATATGGAGGCAGTTAATGGAGGAAAGGTAGGTTTGTACTACTTTTATGATTTCAGAGATATATTTGGACCGATAGTGTGACATTAGGGATATATTTGGACTGATAGTATAGCTGAGGGAAATATTAGACATTTTTCAATAGTATATGGGGCATATTTGACCCTTCCCCAATTTTTCTAAATGGCTGGAAACCCAAGCATTTGAGAAAGTCAGGGAGCAAGAAGTTATTAATTTCATTTGGGACCACATAATATGCTGGTTCGGAATGCCGACTGAGATCGCGTCCGACAATAGGAAGTAGTTTGTCAGCAGTAAGGTGATCAAGTTTTTCGAGGACCATAAGATCAAAAGGATCCTATCAACACACTATCACCCTGGTGGGAATGGGCAGGTGAAGTCTACGAACCGAACCATACTCCAAAACCCTGAGAAGAGTTTGACCGATGCCAAAAGAAAATGGAAGGAAATTTTGCCCGAAGTCATATAGGCATATCGTACGACCTTAATATCCAGTATTGGGGCCACCCCATTCTCGTTGGTCTATGTTGCCCAAGCATAATACCAGTTGAAGTAGGAGAACCGAGTCTCAAGTTTCTTAATGCGACCGAAGAATCAAATTACGAGGCCATAAGTACGAGCATGGAGCTATTGGACGAGAGGCGCGAGGTCACCCTCATCCGATTGGTTTCCCAAAATTTGTGGATCGAAAGGTATTACTATTGAAGAGCCAATCTCCAACACTTTAATGTCAGAGACTTTATGTCAAGAAATGTGGCATTGAACACATAGAACTCTAACGAAATGAAGATGTGACCAAATTGGGAAGATCCATATCCAATTATCGAGATCACCGGCAAAGGATCATACAAACTCGAAGCAGCAAATAGTGAGCGACTGCCAAACAACTGGAATGTAACCCACTTAAAACGATACTACTGCTAAGATACGACCCCATTCATTTATTTTGTTTACATATATTACGAATTAGACTAACACTCACAGGTAATGGCCAAGGAATGATGCGACTTTTTGGCCTGAAAGCACGCGTTGTACTCTTTTTCTTGAACCGATTTTGATCCAAATGGGTTTTGCGGTAAAGTTTTTAACAAGGAAACAATGAATCATGCTAACTTAGAATTGAAGACCGGCTATGGACCGGAGTCGAGGGTCACATCAACAGTATCTTAGCCTTTTCTATGATCGTCCTCGAATACTGGGTACCATCACCCTCGAATAATGATTTTAGCAAGGAAAGAAACTTTATGCTCGAACAATTAAATGAACAGTGACCACATAGACCACTTAAGACATCACACAAATTTTATACACATTTACAATCTTGTATTTTTATGCACAAAATGAAAAAAAGTTTCTACCTTGCAGATGCATAAGTTTCTAACCTTGCATATACATATTTTGAATCCTAAAAGTTACTACATTTTGTTCTTTAAGGATATCAAGCCCAAGGGCCGCCTCTATTTGGATCCAAGAGATCACCCTTGCTTGGGGACTATCGTCCAAAGGAAACCTAGACGGCTCGGGCTACTAAAGCACCGGGGCAAAAAAGACCTATCAGGCAGTACCCGAACTTTAAAGACTACGGTCACCCCTACCCGGGGATTCATTCTAGGCAAGCTCGAATGGCTCGGATATCGAATCCTGGGGTAATAAGCCTATTAGGAAATACCCGAACGTAAAAGGCTACAACATCCTAAAAATAGTTTGGAGATGTCCGAAAACATAAGGCCTTCAAAAATTCCAAACTAGTTCAAAGGCCACCCTCGACAAAATTATAATGTAAAAACTTATAAGTAAGCATTTTGAGGAAAGCTTTCGGTCATACCAACCCCCCCCCCTCCCCCAAATTATAAGCAAAATTACATCGAAAACAAGCCCCGTTCTAACCTTCGAATGAGACCTTGTTACTACGTGCTAAGGCATTTAAAATCTTTGCAAAGCCAAAGGCAACAAACTTGAAAATTGCCAAAGGAAAAAAGGAAAAGCCTTGTATCTACATTCCAGTAAAGTTCTTTACAAAGGCCAAACAGCCTCAACAAAATAAATAAAAATAAAAAATAAAATGAAAAACTCCAATACACCTAATCTTGGTCTTCATCGGAGCTCTCCTCGTCATCGGGACCATCGGGGTCTTATCCGCCCTCAAATCCACCGGAACCCTCTGTCGGCCAAGACCCTAAACATGAACTTCCTCGAGATAATCCTTTCAGGAGTAACACTTCATGTATTCGATAATGACTTTCAAGCAGTATTAGGCTACCTCAATGTTAGCTTGGTACTAGGCCACCATCTCTTAAGCATCGACCCTGGTTATTTTTGCCACTGACTTGACTACTTTAAGTTTCTTGGCAAGGGTGTCCCGTTCGGCCACTGCCGATCCCATTTGAGATTGGAGGTCTTCTATTTTGTGGGATCGTGCCTCAGTTTCCTCCTTTGCCGCTCGAAGTTGGACCTCCACCAAGGCCAACTGCTCCAAGGAAGTCTCCTTCTCCGAAGGCAATTAGACCATTTTTCCCTTCCACTCTTCAGCCTCGATCTTGACCATGACCATATCGGCTCGAAGTTGGTTAATACAATCAAGCTTATGCTGGACCTACATGTTTTGACCGTTAGTCGCCATGACTATCTCGTCATCACTAGCTTCAAAAATCTTTACCTATTCCACCAGGTTGCATGTGCTTTCTAAGCCGCATCTAACTCGGCTCGAAGTTTCTTGGCTTCTCTTTCACGTTGGTCGCTGAGAAACTTATACATGTCCCTCTTCTTAGCAAGCTCTTTTACTTGGCCTCGAGTTGGCTAAGCTCATCCCGCTATCGTAGAAAATTTCATGGTGAAGCACCGAGGCCTGTAAAATGAGGAGAAAAAAACGCATTAGAGTCCTCAACAACTGAATCCAAAGATAAAAGAGTGTGATAATACCTTACCCGGTTCAGTGCCTATTGTGCTTCTTTGAACAAGCATGGCGCATCCACCTTCTTCATTTTTTCCTGGTCTTCTTTGTTTACCAGGAACCGGAGGTAACTAGCTATCCCAATAGGGGTGGAAAGCACCCCGATATGCTCCAGAATGGTAATAACAACTGATTGCGTTCGAGCAAGATTCGTGCTCAGGGAAGGGAACTGGTTAATCAGCCTAGGGCTCAAGTTCGTCCCACCAACCTTCGAGGATGAACTTTTCTTCGGGACCTCTAAGTCACCCAACCCAGTGACGTGTTCCAAGGCGGTTGAGTCCACACCATCAAAGAACTATCAAAGTGGATCGTCTGCTCCATGGACCCCTTCATTGGATCGCTCCTTCGTCGCTCGGGCTTCATCAAACATGGAATCTGTGAATAAGGTCGATCCTGAAATTTATATAACATCAGACGGGGCAGAGCCGACGTCTCGAGAAATCTTGGCCATTGCCCTTGCACCGGCCTCGAGAGTTTGCGGTGGAGTAGCCTCCGTCATTTCCCCCCGGCTTCCACCTGCTCGGCTGCTCCTCAGAGACAGATGGCTCGCGGACCATAAAAAGTTCGTCGTCTTCATGCTCATCCCTGAGTCGGTTAAGTAAGTCCGAGTTAAGAACTCCAAAGCTGGAGCTTTCCTTTGGCATACGAGCCAACCTTCTCCATGGTTTCTTTTTCTCCAACTTAGGGAACTCGAGGCCCTCTTCCTTTTCTTCTCTCTGGCTATAGCTTCGGGCTGCCTTGAACCAGGAAGACTATCGGGTATGTCCTCGCCCCTACCAAGGGCCTAAGCTCGATAGTCTTAGGCAAACCTGCAAAAAGGAGAAAAGAAGCAATGAAGACATAATATTGAAAAAAGGAACTCCAATGCTACTTATTGGAGAAAGATATCTTACCATAAGATCGGGCCTCCCAGCGGGCCTTTGAGAGCTTGCGCCACGAGTGCTTGGTATATGGCATTTGTGAACAAATGCCTCGATCTATTCCTTAAGCCGAGGAATGACGTTTGGGACTCGAGCAAGGGCTACACCACAACAAATACCGATAAGAAAAAGGAAGACAAAACACAAAATCAACTTTTAAAAGGAAGTTACACTTGCGTGATGTTCCACTTCTGGGGAATGGCCTCCACTCGGAAGGTATCAGGACGGAGGTCCTCACCTAAACAAAGCGTCCTCACTAACCTTGATTTCGGTCCTCGTTGATGCTTGAAAATGGGGCTTTGCTGGACCAACGTACAAGCTTTATCAGTCTCCCCCCAGAACATTTATGGACTGTATAAGCAGTGTAAATGATCGATGGTGAACGTGCACGAATCGATTTTGTTCACAAAAAATCGAAGGAGTATCACGATCCTCCACAGTGATGGGTGGATTTGGACGAGGCATATATTGTACCTCCTTCAGAAGTCCAAGATGACCGGGTCCACCAGATCCAATATAAAGGGATAAGTGTAAACACTCAGATATCCCTCAACGTGTGTAGTGATATAGTCACTAGGCCCGGGAATCACCATATCCTTATCCATCCAGCCGTAGTCCTTTCGAACTATAAGAAGAACGATCTCGGTAATATAGCAAATGTACCATGACACCACCTCGCATCGGCACTGAACCGAACAAAATTTTCAACTTTGAGGTCATCGAGATAGGTTCAGGGGGTACGATTCCTGCCCTCGAGAATATTGGGGCCATGACCCCGGATCGGTCCAAATCCCAAAAGACTTCAGAGAATATTATCAGGAAATCGAACACGATTAACAAAAGGCCGTAATATTCGAGACCGGACGAACCACGGATATCACGGCGTGGATCTCGACACATATCGATAGAAAATCAATGATTAGTTAAATAGAAGAATTTTTACCTCTTATTGAATTGTACTAAGGGTAAAACCCCCTACTATATAAAGGGGAGTCTGATTATTCATTGGGGACATGGTAACACACACATAGCAAGGGAATATTATTATTTTCTCTGTTATTGAAAGCTCTTATTCTTGTTCATCAGCCTGGTCCTTGTGAGCCGGATCGAGGGTGAATATTTTATTGAGGCTATTCATCCTCCTCACGTGATTTGAATCTACTATATCTTTATTTATTTAATCTAACACAATTTCTCGTTTATATCGAATTAATCCGTATATTCTTAAAACCATTTACAAATTCAATTATTTTTCCTTCTTGAGGGTAAACAAAATTGTTAGATTCCAAAATGAAATTCTAACACTGCTAAGATGGTTGGGCCTTTACAATTTGCCAAAATCCAAAAACTATCCATGCTAGTACTGTGAATGTAATTTACAACATGATGTACAAAAACAAGAGCCCAATCAGCAACAGACTAAGCAAAGATAATTTTGGCAATTTTTGAGTGTTTACGTTGATGCAAACTCAAGAAGATCTATTAAAGTGAGCACAGATGAAGCGCGTCTTTCCATAGGCGTTGTTCTCCTTAACCAAGTGTAAGGATCAATAAATGCATTTCGACATAAGTTAGTAAATTTTAAATGCTTTTCAAGCAAGAATATAAATATTATTTTATCTTATAAGTTAGCGCCCCTTATTTCACTAAAGCAAGAAGGGAGAAAGTTGACTTTGAGAAAGAAGGGCTTCTATTTAGATTAGTTTCTTAGTAAAAGATAAGGCAAGAAGCAAGGGCGTAGCAGCTGCGCGAAGTTGCGCCTTAGCGCATCCGTTTTCTTGCTCGTTAGCGCCCCCCTACCCCTATTATTTATATTATAGTCATAAAGGAACTAAAGGAAATTTGACAACCTTACTAATAGAAAGGGGATGCGCTCCCCTTATGTAAAAAATTTCGGGGGGTTACAGATCTCTTATACTACCATCGATCAACAGAGCGGAACGACCAGAAAAAGAAGTTAAGTTAGAAAGCCGTATGATAGGTGGTAACTATCTTGTACGGTTCGGGGGGTAATCGGCTGCAACTCGCCTGCATGAAGCCTGAATCGCTAGTAATCGCCGGTCAGCCATAGGGCGGTGAATTCCTTCCAGAATCTCTCGCTCGCCCTCAAAGACCAACTCTTCTGGAAAGAGTTCTATCTCCCTAGGTATGAATTCCTTCCGGAGATAAGCAACCATCTTCCCTTTAAGATAGGGGTTAAGAGGATTTCCCCTCCCTAACCAATATTCTAACCATCTGCTAGAGGTTGTAACAATCCAAACGATCCCACTACATCAGGACCCTTTCGACGTTGCACAAAAGCCATTACTTTACGTTCAGCTAGCACTAAAAAGGCTACTCCTAGTAGAAGTGGTAGAATTATTCCAAGTATTTCAGCTGGAACAGCTATGTACATTTTTTTTTCTATTCACTCATGATCTGGCCTGGTCGACCCAATCATGATATTGAAGGAGGGGACCTTTTCTCGAAAAAAAAAAATTCTTGCAAGGGTGGAGTCAAGTTGATTGATTTGCGATCGGGTAGGTCTTCCGGAGGTGTAAAAGAGGGATCTTTCAGAGTGGAAGGAGATTTGGAGGAAATGGGAGCTTGATTAAGAAAAGGAGGTCCTCGAATCCACCCACATTATCATTTAGCAGAGAAGCAAGCATACTTCAATCAATCGCGAGAACAGCCCCTCTTAGGTAAGCAAGTAAATTATTAGGTAAAGGATTTATTTTAGTTATGCGCTCACTAACACAACCTCAAGATTAAGCACGGTTAGGACATTTTCACTACATATTTTCAAGTAAGAGATACGTTATGCCGAATAAGCTTAGCTTAGAAATTCTATTTGAAATAGAAGAGGTGTTTGATCTAGAGCATTTCTCGGGGTAGTTTTGGATCTCAAGAAATGTTATATCTCTGGAGACAGCCTTTGGGGTATTACCTGATTGACCGACCATGCTTAATAAGCAGGCTCGTTAGGAAGAGTAGGCACCTTGGTTACCGTCAATTCTTTGAATCACATTATTTCAAGAGTCAGAAAATGCCCGTGGAAAGAGAGTCACATTCCCTTATGCTTTCGGTGAAAGGCAATCTTACCTATTAATACCTATTAATATTTTAAATATATATTAATATAGTCCTTTCGAAGCTCGATAGCCTAAGGTAAGGATGCGATGCGAGGTTGAGCGTTGGCTGTTGTTGAATCAGCTGTGAAATACGCTCTTGCTCACGAATCAGCTGTTCTAGCTCAAACCAGGCTATCTCCGAGAAAATAGGGGTTTTTGGTTTTCATTTCTTCTAATGCAATGATAAACATTTAGTATGGATTGATTATCTTAATCAATACAGATAGACATTAAGTTATACTGAGATTATAACAATGACAAGTTATTTTATATATATATATATATATATATATATATATATATATATATATATATTGATAAATATTTAATTATTAAATCTATATGAGAGATATAACGTAAAATATGTGTCTGATTTTTACTAAATAAACTTGAATGAATTAGATTTGCACGCACAGAATTATATTATTAAAATAAAGAAGCATCTTTCTCTGATAAATTTGGCTTAAAGAAAAAAAATTTAAAAAAGAAAATCCACTAAAGAATTCTTCATATTTTTCGACATGGAGTTCAATAGGATTACCTAAAGTTTTCAACATTCGAGAACAATCCACCCGGTCCAACCGGACTCAGACACAATTCTTCTCTTACTTCCCACTCTTCCACCTAACCCCACTCTCAAAATCGCCCTTTTTGTTTCAAATACCTTCTTCAGTGCAGTTTGAATAAATTGAGAATATTGAAAATTCAGGGCTTCTTTTTCCTTTCAAAAAAAGCTATCATCTCTGCCAATTAAGAGCAGGGTTTAGCAGTATACGAGGATGCAACAGCCACCGCCTATGATTCCAGTCATGCCCTCTTTTCCTCCTAATAATATCACCACTGAGCAGATTCAAAAGGTATTATTTTCTTGCTAATTTCCTATTGGTAAGTTTTACTTTATTGGCTGAAGCATCAGTAGGGCAAGACACAAGAGATGGATGACAATTAATGTTGAAGAAACAATTCATAGCTGTAGGTTGGTGTGTGATAAATAGTAGTAGTACTACTAATATTGTGGAACTTGTTGTTTTGTCCTTTAAAAGGATAAGGATTATTGTGGAACTTGTTGTTTTGTCCTTTTAAAGGATAAGGATTAGTACTATTTTGTTTAATTGTACTTCAAAAGTTTACTATATGTCTGCTTTCTAGTAGTGGTTTAATCTTTTACAGATTTATATAGTTAGAAAATATACAGCCTTTTATTTGTATTTGCATATTATTGACATGAGATAGAGTGTATCGTCGCCCATTAGGATGCACGTAGACGATCCCAACTTGTTTGAGATTGAGGTGTTAGTTGTATCTCTACGTCAAAGGGTTGGTAATAAAGTATGTAATTTATTGATTTATCTTTCACAAAAAAAGGATGGGGTGGGTGGGGGTGGGGGTGGGGGTGGGGGGAGATTTGGAAATTCCTTACTTCTATGGAAAAAAACTATCCTGAAATTATGGAAGTTGTAGTGAATGCTTCCCTTTTGAAAAACATAGTAGTTGAGATGGAGAATTTTACATATTTATGTCAAATTTGATTAAATTAGGGTAATGGCCTAATAGTCTTTGAATTAGTTTCTTTGTGTGATATTTTATTTTTTATTCAGGTGACGGATTATTTTAACTTTGTCTAGAATCTTATTTTAATCCTATGTTAAATCATTTGGATTATAGTACAGATACTTCAAATGCTTTCGTAGTTATTTGATCATACTATGATAGCTGATCTTGGCTATCCATCTGAATTTCTTTTCTTGGGTATGAATCAGTGGTGTATTTGTTTTTATCTCAGTAGTTCATTGAAACACTATATCATACTGAGTAATTAGGATCACAAAATCATGAAAATGTAATCCTTAGATCAATGGCAATGGCTCCCCACCATCTCTTCCCTCCCAAGACAACAACAACAACTCAGTATAATCCCACTTAGTGGGGTTTGGGGAGGGTAGTATGTACGCAGACCTTACCCCTACCCTGGGGTAGAGAGGCTGTTTCCAAATAGACCCCCGGCATCCTTCCCTCCAAGAATTTCCGCCTTGCTCTTGGGGAGACTCGAACTCACAACCTCTCCGTTGGAAGTGGGGGTTGCTTACCATCAGAGAGAAAAAATAAAAAAATTGAAGGGTAAAGATAGCAGTAACACCAAATCTCAACTGAGTATGATCCCTCTAATAGCTAAGGGTTGTCTTTGTTGAGTGAATTTTGAAACAAAAAGGTCCTGCGTAGAAAATTCTCGTGTTTATTTCAAAGTTATATTTGCATAACTTTTGGGCTTGTGGAAAAATTGTTAACTCAGCTATGCAGAATGCCCTAAATTGTTCTTGTATCAATGCTAGATGCATGCTGATAATACCCATATTTTATCACGATCTTGACCATTTTGCACAGATATCCTAATTGTGTCTTGTCAGTTAGGAGATAGCTTGTGCTATGAGCTTGAAGTATAAAAAATAAGGATCCTCAATTATTCTATTAACAAGTAGCTTATGATTAGATTTATTGACGGACCAATTAAGGGTGTGACCTAGCGATCAATAAAGTGGGTTGAGAACCATGAGGGTCTCAGGTTCAAACCCCATCAAAACACTAGGTGATTTCTTTCTATATGTTCAAGCTTGGTAGACAGAGTTAACTGCTACATGTTGCTGGTGGGAGGTAGCAAGTATCCCATGGAATTAGTCGAGGTGCGAGCAAGCTGGTCCGGACACCACGATTATAAAAAAATTAGATACGTTTTAGTAAGAGCAATTACAATCACACGTTTAATGACAATGAGCTGGGAAAAGGAAACATGAGAATGGCTAAAGATGGGTTAGGATGTTGAAGATTGTTATAAATGTTAACTCTAAGAAAGTTAAGTAACAATATACTGTGAAGATAGAAACCGTGGTTCTTAACAACTCTTATCTGTTTGAGTGCGGACCTCCTTATCTGGAAGGTTCTAAAAATGGTACTTTCTGATATCTTCTAAAAAAGAATGCTTTATGGTATATGCCCATTTTGTTCTTCGTTACATCGTCTTGTCACTATAAATATATGTAAAGTGGGTGTCATAAGTTCACAACTGCTGTAATAGTTGTGGGGATTACTTGAATTCTTAGTGGAGCCCTTAAATGTTTTGAAACTTTTTGGCAATTTAGGGAATTCTATTAAGCAAAGCTTCTTTGAATCAATTAATATGTTGACTCTTCTATATGTATTAATTACAGAGTTAGTTTACATGAAGCTTTGAACTTCAGTAAACCTTGTGAAATTTCTAAAAAGGTGGTTATGATCTTGGTTTCTGAAGAGTTGTCATTTCTCTAGCAGTTAGGAGTAGACTTTTGTTCCAACTGGATTCTTTGTGCAAGAATTACTTTTTGAAATGGACAGCATAATCATGTTTGATGGGGTAACACAAGAGAACATAATTAAGGCGGGACATTTAATGTAAGAATTTTTTGACGGTTTCACCAACAAAAAATGAGTCTATACTTCTCAATACAAATCTTTATTTATGGAGTCAGTAATTCTTAGTCGTACCAGAATCATAGGTGAACCGTGAATGGTTCATAGTTATATTTCTGGCATGATTATTTTGAAAGAACAACTACTTACTTTGCTGAGTGGTTTTGCGGCCACCTCAGGTATTTCTTTATATTTTCAGGTGTCAGGATTCATGTGGTAAAATGGGTTTTGTTATGTGATGCAGTACCTGGATGAGAACAAGACACTGATTTTGGCCATATTGGACAATCAAAATCTTGGGAAACTAGCTGAATGTGCACAGTAAGTAGTGGCATTCCCATTCCCATCTTCTTTATGCTCTGATCCCCTGTGTTACATGGAGTTATATGTTCTTTTGGTTTTAAGCACTGACATGATTCAATAAGGATATCATGTACTAAAGGCAAAAGATTCTGAGGTCTTGTACTGAAGCTCCACAACTAGTTTTAGAGCTAGTTTAAGTGATACATATAGAATTTGCATCTATGATACACGTGTGGATGTCTGACACATGTGCGGATCTGGAGGTCGGATCCTTTGAGATGCAAATTTTAATATTTGGGGATACGGTCCTACAACGGACACGAGTATGGGGATATGGCAAAAAATTATTCAAAAAAATAAAAATATAAAAATATCTCTAAATTATGAGAAATTTTGTGAAATACTTACCTTTAAAGTGTGGATTTTTTATTTTTGAGTTGCAGACATGATTTCTTGATTTTCTTCCATTCTCGAATTCTCCTACAAGTTACACAAAGTATATTAACATATAATAGATACTCCCTCCGTTTCATATTAAATGAGTTATTTTGCTTTTTAGTCTGTTCCAAAACAAATGACATATTTTTAAATTTGGAGACAGTTCAACTTTAAACTCTTCATTTTGCCCTTTTTGCCCCAAATGAGAAGCTTTTATAGCCAGACAAATGGCATGGCCCTGCAAACCTTTTATCCCTTAATCTTTTAAGACCACAAGTATCAAAAGTCTTCTTCTTTTTTCTTAAATTTCGTGTCGAGTCAAACTACCTCAAATAATATGAAACGGAGGGAATATTACATTACTACATAAGTAAAAGAGTTAGATACATAAAGATAAAGAAAACATACCTTTTAGGCTTTTACTGGTTCTGTCGAAGAACTTGACATAAACATAGAGAATAAAAGACGTAATTATCATTTAGCATCCATCTCACAAGTCACAAATTATAAAAAGTTAGCCATTCTCATTAAGTCAATGAAATGAGCATGAGCACCAAAAAGGCAAAAATAAAATACAATTGCAATCTCTATTCCCCATACAAAGTTACATTAACATTGAACAATATAACCTAGTAAAAAGTTGGAAAGTAGAACTATTAAGTTTTAGCATTTGAACAATAACATTTAGCATTCTTCCTTAATGTTATCAAGATCAATTTCTTGCACAACTTCAACCTCTTCTTCAAAGATGACTCCTAGTTGAGGTTTATTTATTGATAAGTCAACTAGATCACCGGTGGCTTTATCAACATTAGAATGATCTCCACCTAAAACAAAATTGAACTAAAATGATTAAAAATATAAATGGTATACTAAAGGAAATATAAAATTTAAAAAATATAGATTATTGACATATCCACATCCCAATACTTGCTTGGGCCACTTGTATGTTTCTTTTTGACAAGAAAGCAAGTGAAGATTATATTGTGCAAAAACTAGATCTACGGCTCTTGAAGTCTCTAGCTTGTTGCTTTTGATGCTATGGACTAACGAATAGGTGCTCCAATTCCTTTCGCAACAAGAAAAAGAAGCCGGTCGTGAAAGCAATTTGTAAGCCAAGCTTTGCAAAAGTGGAGCGTTTACATTGTGGTTAGCCCACCAAGATTGAGGTTCCTCATACATCATATAGCATCAACCACATAAGGCTCACTAAAAAGATCATTCCTACTTGCGAATGCTCTATACTCCAAAGACGCTTGTTTTAGATCACTTGAATCTTTAAAGTATCTTTGGAAACATTTAACCCTATTTAGGGAAATCTCTCTATCCTCGTTGGGAGCAAGCCTTTGAACCCATTGCCTTCCCCTATACGCCATGGTTCCTTGTAGTATTTTGGTACCAATGAATGTGCCATACAATGTGAAGAGGTGTTACTCTTATTCTACCTAGCAACAAGAATTTCTTGAATTGTATCAAAAGAGTTCGATTGCCCAATAACAAGATCCTCCCCCTTTTGCTCAAAGGTAATTGCCTTCACGTTTTTGATCATTGTATCCCACATATCATAAACAAGATGCAATTTTGGAGCATCAAGATCGACACTTTTAAGCATATACATAATTGGTTCCGTGAACTTCAAAAAGTACTTAATATTTTTCC
This sequence comes from Nicotiana benthamiana, assembly GCA_034376525.1. Lineage (NCBI taxonomy): Eukaryota > Viridiplantae > Streptophyta > Magnoliopsida > Solanales > Solanaceae > Nicotiana > Nicotiana benthamiana. Next base: position 118,370,611 of record CM067332.1, on the reverse strand, counting down.
ACCATCCGTCATTCATTACAAGGGGTTCTATTTCACGCGTTTTAGTTTCAATCACTTTATCTCCCTTATAGTTTCTCCAATCATTATCCATCACCATTCTTTCTAATGATGCTTTTACTTGATGAACACGACTAGTCATGGCAACATAAGATGCACATCTTGTTTCGGCAACTTTCAACAAAAACAATGCCGAATGCTTTTGAAAAAGAGCATGGGCCATATCATGATTCAACACAAAAATTTTCAAGCTACTAACTTCACTAATCAAATCTAAATCCATTTGCAATTTAAAATTGAAATGTTTTTTTGGAAGGTTGGCACATACTTTGTACTGCAAGGTTCAAAAATTGAACAACACATGGCATCCAAAATATATGTGGAAAAATTTTCTCAACCGTAGAATCAACAAGCTTCATATTACTTGCATTTTCGGTGATAACTTGAACAACTTTACTTGAACCAACCTCTTCAATTGATTTAATGGACATAGCTATATATTCGCTGCCCTTCACAACGCCACTTGAATTGATTTATTTTAAGAATATTGGACCGCTACTAGAAGCCGCTATTATGTTTATAAATGGTCGCCTCTTAATATCCGATCATCCATCAGAACAAATAGACAAGCCTTTTCTCTTCCATGCATCCCTAATTGATTGCAATTTTCTATCAGTATGGACCTTTTCTTGAGCTAAAAGAGTAGTTCTTAACCTATTATATGTTGGCGGAACATAACCAAGTATAAGAGTAATTGCCAACAACTTTGAGTATTTCTAAGATAAAGAGACTTTGCAAAGTTAAAAGATAAACCTGAAGCGTAGAACATACGGGATGCCATTTTTTCGGCAATGTTTTTATTCTCAGTGTTGAACTTCTCTAGATCCAACATTTGAACCTCTTCTTTTTTTAAAATGCGATAAATCCGATCTTTTAGGAAGAGATCTAATCTGTTTTTTTCCTCGCATCAAGTTGTATGAATAATTTTTTATTTTTAGCTTCTTCATGTTCTTGCTTCAAAGCTTTACATACTTCTTCTCTACTTATCTTTTTGCATATTTGCATACGTTGACCATGGATATTTAACAAATGAACTTTAAATTTAGAATATGATCCCGTTATTTTTTGTTACAATAGTTACAGGACCATACTCTATTTTCACCGTCATTTGGAGTAACTAAAAGAACTTTGATATTGTTCCATGGTGGTTTATCATCAAAGTCGGAGCCTATACTTTTTGTTGGCCTTAATAAACCTTTTGCCTATACTTTTTGTTGGCCTTAATAAACCTTTCCCCTTTTGATTTGTTGTTGAGGAGGTCAACAACAACAACAACCCAGTATAATCCCACTTAGTGGAGTCTGGTGAGGATAGTGTGTAGACATACCTTACCCCTACCCTTGGGTAGAGAGGCTGTTTCCAAATAGACCCCCGGTTTGTTGTTGAGGAGGTCGAAGACAATATTTTTGAGAGGTAATAAAAATTGTAAAGAAGAAGATGAAGATGTAGGAAAATGGTAGTAGTGTATTTGGAAGGAACAAGTTGGGTAAGGAAAAGACTTTTGAAAGGAAAATCAAGTAGCCTTATGGCTATAATGTTGATTATGTACCTTTTGACGGAATCCAATAGTTGGATGAAGCTTTATGTAAGGAGCATTTAATGCTGAAATACGTTACCAATTTACTTTAATTTTAATTTATAATAGATACTTCAGAAGTCTACTATGCTAATTTTTATAACAGCTATATGATATATCATTGTGGAATCATGTTAGTCTTTCAGTGGCTCCCAATGATAGTGGAAATAGATCCTTTTAACTTTTGCAATAAAAAGAGTTGTTGGATTATATTCTAAGGTTAAAGAATATTTGGCACTATGTAGTGCAAATTTTCCAAAATGTAGCCGCACCCATGTCGGATACTTAAAAAATGCACTATTTTTGGAGGATCCGACATGTATCCGGCCACATATATTGGAGAGTCCGAGCAACATAGATTTGGCAAGAATTTTAGGTCATAGGGTTGAAATATGTCAAGAGATCAACCGAGATGTATGTGAATCATTGAAGCTGAAAAACAATCATCAGAACAACTTGATGCAAGATAAAAAATTAGATTATTTATATTTTTCGTATGGCTTAGATTTATCATAACCAAAAAAAGGTTCAAAGGTTAGAGCTCTAGAACAATCTTCAATGATTCACATACATCTTGGTTGATGTCTTTACCTATTTTAACCCCATGATCCAAAATTCTTGCCAAATATGCTTTAACCTTATAATATGATCAAATTACTTTTTTTTTAATTGCAAAAGGACCATACTCTATTTCCACTCTTATTGGGAGCTAATGAAAGACTTTAACATGATTCCACAATGTTCTATTATTTAGTTATATAAATTAGCTTGGTAGACTTCTAAAGTATCTATTATAAATTAAAATTAATTGGTAACTTATTTCAGCATTAAATGCTTTTGACATGATGCTCCATCCCAACCGTTGGATTCCCTCAAAAGGTACACAATCAACATTATAGCCATAAGGCTACTTGATTTTCCTTTCAAAAGTCTTTTCCGTACCAAAATTGTTCCCTCCGAATACACTACTGGCATTTTCCTGCATTTTCATCTTCTTTACAATTTTCATCACCCCTCAAAAATGTCGTCTTCTACCTTTCAACAACAAGTTAAAAGGGGAAAGGTTTGTTAACGCCAACAAAAAGTGTAGGCTCCGACTTTGATAATAAGCCACTATGGAACTATATCAAAGTTCTTTTAATTACTCCCAATAGTCGTGGAAATAGAGGTATGGTCCTGTAACTATTGTAACAAAAAAGTTACGAAATCATATTCTTAAGTTAAAGCTCATTTGTTAAAAATCCCTGGTCAAGGTCTTCAAATATGCAAAGAGATAAGTATGTGAAGCTTTGAAGCAAGAACATGAAGAAGTTGAAAATAAAAAATCATTCGTGCAACTTGATGCGAGATAAAAAATTAGATTATCTATCTTTTCCGTAAGGCTTAGATTTATCACAACAAAAAAGAAGTTCAAATGTTGGAGCTCTAGAACAGTCTTTCAACATTTCTAACAGAAACACTTTCGACGAATTGGCAGGTCGTATGTTCAATGCATTAGATTTATCTTTTAACTTTGTAAAGTCTCCATGCGTTGGAAAGTATTCAAAGTTTGGCAAATAATCCTATACTTGGTTATGTTCCCCAAACCTATAATAGGTTTAGAACAACTCTTTTGGCTCAAGAAAAAGCTCATACCGATAGAAAATTGCAGCCTATTTAAGATTCATGGAAAAAGAAGAGTTGTCAATTTGCTCTGATGGATGATCCGATATTAAGAGGCGTCCATTGATAAAAATATGTCGGCATCTTATAATAAACCAGTATGATCAATCAGTTCAAGCAACATTGTGAAGGATGGTGAATGTATTTCTAATTTGTTTACTAAAGCAATTGAAGATGTTAGTGCAAATATAATGATAAGTCTCTCTATAGAAGTTGTTCTGATGATTTGTTTCTCTAGCATCTTCGTTCTTCAATTTCAATGTTCACATACATCTCAACTAATGTCTTTGCATATTTTCTTTGGGAAGGAACTAGTGTCTTGGCATATTTCAACCCCACGAGCTTAGATTCTTTATGAATACGCTTTAACCTTAAAATATGATCCAGTAACTCTTTTGTTGCAAAAGCTGCTGGATCATACTCTATTACTACCACCATCGGGAGCCACTTAAAGAATTTTAACATGGTTCCATGAAGGTTTATCATCAAAATCTGATCCTACACTTTTGTTGGTCTCAAGAAGCCTTTTTATGTTGTTTCACAATTTTTTTTTTTTTGATAAAGGCTCCTGGGGCCGCTGATTATTATTAAGCATTAAACGTAAAACAGGGAAATTGTAGAGAAATATGAAACATTGTATTAAGCAAGGAACTTGTAGAGAAAGGAAGGTTTTGTTTTGGCTATGTCCTGTGAGCTTAGTCTTGGATTTAAAGAGTTGACAGAGAAAAGACTTTAGAAATAAAAGCATAGTAGGCTAAGATGAGACATAACTTTTTGGGATAAATGTTTGCTTTTAAAGGTGGACGAAGACTTCTTGTTAGAAGATACAAAAATACATTTAATTTATTACATATGTAATTGCTTTATTAGTCTTTCCATTAACAATTGTTCTTACTTATATACAACAACAACAACTACCCAGTATACTCCCACCAGGTGGGGTCTGGGGAGGGTAATATGTAGACAAGCCTTACCCCTACCCAAAAGGGCAGAGAGGCTGTTTCCAATCGACCCCCGGCTCATAGGATAAAAGGAAAAACAGCAGTAAAACAAAAACAAAGACAAAAACAAAAACAATAGAGCATTAGTAACTCCAGTAGAAATAACGTAGATACCGTAAATAATTATCTAAACATAGGAAACATAAATACAATCGCATGCAATAATATCATACAGTAACTACCATAACTAACAGTCGTAGGGGGGACATAAGCTAAAACACAAATCATCTATGGGCAACCCTGCTGACTCACACCCAACCCTGGATGAGGCGTACGAAAAACTCTTGGAGCCCCTATACTACAACCCTGATTCTAGACCTCCAGACTTTCCTATCAAGGGTCATGTCCTCGGAAACCTGCATTCTAGTCATGTCCTGCCTAATCACCTCTCCCCAATACTTCTTAGGCCTCCCTCTGCCTCGCCGACCGCCAACAATCTCCAGCCGCTCGCAGCTCCTCACCGGGGCATCGGGACCCCTCCTCCGTACATGCTCGAACCACCTCAGCCTCGCTTCCCGCATCTTCTCATCCACCGGGGCCACCCCCACCTTCTCTCGAATAACTTCATTCTTAATCTTATCTAGCCTGGTGTGACCGCACATCCACCTAAGCATCCTCATCTCCGCAACCTTCATTCTATGAACATGCGAGTTTTTCACGGGCCAGCACTCCGCCCCATACAACATCGCAGGTCTAACCACGGCTCTATAGAATTTCCCCTTGAGTTTGTGTGGAATTTTCTTGTCACACAGGACTCCTGATGCAAGCCTTCACTTTGACCACCCCGCTCATATACGATGAGTGACGTCCCTGTCAATCTCTCCGTCTCCCTGAATCACAGACCCAAGATATCGGACACTGTCCCTCTTGGCGATGACCTGAGAACCAATCATCACGTCCCTGCCTACTTCGCTCTGCTCGGCGCTAAACTTGCACTCCAGGTACTCTGTCTTAGATCTGTTTATTTTGAAACCTTTAGACTCGAGAGTCTGTCTCCGTACATCTAACCTTTCAATAACACCGACCCTCGTCTCATTTATCAATACTATGTCATCAGCAAATAGCATACACCAAGGCACATCCCCTTGAATATGTCGGGTTAGAGCATCTATCACTAAGGCAAACAAGAGGGGGCTCAGCGCCAATCCTTGATGGAGCCCCATAACCACAGGAAAATGGTCTGATTCGCCACCCACCGTCCTAACCCTAGTCTTAGCTCCATTGTACATGTCCTTGATTACTCTGATGTAGGCTTCCGGCACGCTCTTCGCCTCCAAGCACCTCCACAACACCTCCCTTGGGACCTTGTCATACGCCTTCTCCAAGTCGATAAGCACCATGTGTAGGTCCTTCTTCTTATCCCTGAATTGCTCCGCCAGCCACCTGACAAGGTGGATAGCCTCTGTAGTGGAGCGGCCCGGCATGAGTATTTTGATAGTTTATAACTTGTACTACAACAACAACTACCCAGTGTAGTCCCACAAAGTGGGGTCTGGGAAGGGTAATATGTAGACGGGCCTTACCCCTACCCGAAAGGGCAGAGAGGCTGTTTCCAATCGACCCTCGGCTCAGTGAAGGAAAGGAACAACAAAAACAAAAAAGCATTAGTAACTTCAGTAAATAATTATCTGACACGTTTGCTTGCTTTATGTGATTTATTATACAATCTATATTTTATTGATGGTTAAATTAACAAGATAAAAGTTAATTTTTAGTTCTAATCAAATATATGATTACAAATCAAGTATTTTGGTAGTTAATTTGAAATTTTAAGTTTAACATTAAACGTATATGGACAAAACTTATAACTTACATCAATTCTTACTATAAGAAATTTTTGTCAAGTGCAAGCTGGGTGCAACACTTGATTCTCCGTTAAGTGAAGCGTCGCCCGAATGTTCAAAGTTATCCAGAAAATTGCATCAAACCAAAGTGTGCATCAGACCAGCTTGCTGACCTGACTTGTGCTTGGTTATATGTGGTTCTAAAATTTAGAAACCCGTCAATATTTGTTTTTGAGTGGTAGTAAATACAAACCAAAAGAAATTGAACCAAACTGCAATATATGTATTTATTTCAAATTACTTTATATTTTAGAGATCTAGCTCGAGGAGGGAAGGGGGGTTAAGTCTGTTATCTCTTTCTTGGGTTTCATACGTACTTCTCTGCACCTTTTCTGTTCACCTCTTATGGCAATTCCATCTGGATATATAGGACTTTCTATATCTCTCCTTTGTCGATCATCTTATCTTTTACAGTCTCCCTTTTTTTTAATCTTCCTCATTCATCTTTCTTATATCTTTGATCAGATTGTTACTGTCATCTCTTAATCTGATCATCTGCTCTCCCCAACTAACCCGTATATCTATTTCTAGCTTTTGTTACTATCAATGAGTAACTTAAGCCTAGTTTATGGCAATGAGGTGGTTGGGTTAAAACTAATATGATACCTGTTGGAGACAAATTCCTTGATATCACTGTATTCGATGACATAATAATGGTACGAGATCATTTAAAGGAAAAAGAGGTTTCGTCAGTAGCAAATAAAAAAAAAGAGGTTTCATAAGTATAATTTCATGTGTGTTGTAAATAGTCTATGTGGAGTGGGTGAGTTTTCATCCTCTTCACTATTTTACATAGTAAATTTCAGTTTTTCATACCTGTAAAACACAATGTGACTCACAATGCTACGACACACAATTGAAGTAGAAAAAGGAGTTGCTGTTCTGTGCTCTTACTAGTATTTTCTGGTAGTTTAAGTTTTTGTTAGTTACTTAGTTTTTACTATACTGTTATTATTTCACTGCACGTTATCAACACAAAGCTCTAATCCTCTCTCTAAAAGAGTTTGAGTCTTTCTTTCTGATTAGGTAGTTCCATTTGCTTATACCGTTTATTTGGATCTCTTAGCTTTCTGACTTGGTTTCTAGCATACAAGTCACAGTATGCATGACCAGGTTTTAAATTTTCAGTATCCTTGATTTAAAATTAATAGTTTTGGAAAAGATTAATAAGAGATGACATTCTGCTTTGATTAATTTATAAATTCTAGGAAATACTACTTGTAAAATATAAGATGTGTGTGTGAGTTGTTATCAAGAGCTCACTACAGTAAGCTTTTATGTCCAATATCCACAAAGTGCTAGGTCTTGTTCCTAGTATATTATCTGCATGTTTCAATGCTAGTTCATTATTCTTATCAGCATGCATATCCATTTTAAGTTGATAATAGCCTTTTTGTAATAGCTGCTTTGTCATCCACTTTTAAAGTAATTTTATCTAAGTTAAACTTTTAATTAATTATCAAAAAATTTACAAGTGAGATTTCTTCATTAGTAATTATCGTTATTTTCAATCCACTTATTTTCTTTGATAGTTTTGATCATGTCGAATTTATCAAAGCTTGAATTCGTGGCACTTGATATCTCTCGAAAAAATTACTTTATCATGGGTCCTCGATAATAAAATTCACTTAGTCGCGAAATGTCTTGGTGACACTATTACTCAAGGTAATGAAGCATCTAATCTAAGATAAAGTGAAGATAATGATTTTTCTTCGTCATCATCTGGATGAAGGATTGAAAGCTGAATATTTGACAGTTAAAGATCCACTTGAATTGTGGACTGACTTGAAAGAAAGAAAGATTATTACCTTGAGGCAACGATATTGCCAAAGGTTCAATATGAGTGGATACACTTACAATTATGAAAGTTTAAGACCGTAAGCGAGTATAACTATATTGTGTTTAGAATAACTTCCCTATTTAAATTATATGGGGAAGCTCTGAATAATGAAGACTTATAGGAAAAGACTCTTACCACTTTTCATGCTTCTTGTGGCTGAGCAACATAATGCCCTCATGATGAAAATCACGAAGCCCGTCCCATTGGATCTGCTCCATATTCGGAGCAAATGTTGTAGCAACACATGATAAGTCTAAAAAAAGAAAAATACTTAACGGGCCATATAAATGTATGTGGGCATGGCAATGACAAGCGACGATATAATGATGGTAATCGTGGTAGTCATTATAAATGAGAGAATAGTATAGGTTCTCAAAACGATTCTTCAAGAGGCAAAGACAATAACATCATTGATGTGGCATGAAAGGTCATTAGAAACGTGAATGCCGTGCCTTTGAGCATTTTGTTAGACTTTATCAAAATTCCATCAAAAGAAGGGCAAATAATGTTAGTCTTTTCTGCTAGTGCTCCAATGAAGTCACACTAGACCTTTAAAATTGATGTTGAGGTAGGTCCTTCAAACAATTATGATGATAATGCCGAGGCAAGTGTTGCTTTTAAAGATGCCATTTTGAAGACCTCGATATGCTTATTTGAAAGTTGAGACTTTTTTGGAGATCAAGATTGAAGTTTGATCATTTTACTTGGGAATGCATATGTTGCTTTCATTTTCGTGTTTTGATTGTCTTGTTCGTCCAATTACTAAAATTCATTGTTGTATGTCTAATTTGAGGAGTGCAAAACACAACATAAAATTGATGCTCGCTAGCGAAAGATAGTGTAGTAAAGTTATCGTCTCCACAAGGATTGAATTTAAACATTGTTCTAGTGATTTCTAGTTTAAAAGCTATTCGTGGTTTCTTGTTTAGACGCTATTCAGGATGATTAACACTTTAATTGGAATGATTATGAACTAAAGTTAACTATTAAAATAAAAGCAAATAACGCTTGATCACAAAAAGACAAGAGCCGAGCAACACAGAATTAATCAAGGGGAGAAATAAGGGTCGTGACAGGATATGTGCAAGATAACTATTCGGGATTTAGCTCTAGTTCAATTCACTCTAATGTTCTAATGATTCTCACGAATTCACTTGATGATTAGTTCAATGTATAGCCAACTCTACAAGGTGAACAAATATAAAGCACTATGCTGAACTAGTCTTTAGGAAAACGTCTCTCGAATATCCTCCTAATTTGATTTATTCAAGCTCTTAGAAGAATCACTTAATTAAACCAACAAAATAATGCAAAAATAATTACTCAAAATATTCCTCTTCCGATTAAATAATTAGGTGAACAACATTGCAATCAATTCAAAGCTCAATAAATGAATTCATGCAAATAACTAGAGTTAAAATCCATAAAAATTTCAATCAAAATACCATATCCGTCAACCTTAAAGTAAACTACTCCATAATCATGGAAAGTCATCACAAATAGAGTTAAAGAATAAGAAAACATGAATTCAATCCAAACTCGGGTATTGAGTTGAGGAATGATGAATCCTTATGCCATGAGTCTCAATGCTGTTCTAACCTTCCGTAGGTTAAAAGTCTCTTCAAAACTATATTTTTAGTGTATTTATACCATATAGAAGCGAGTTCGGACGAAACTAGCCTTTCCAAGCCGAAGCTAGTAAACACTGTCAAAATTACACAGACGGTGCAGGGCTCGGTGCCCCATGCGCCGTGCCAGTGGATATATTCAGTGGCTCGTTTTTGATAGGTCAACTCTAATTGCACTGCTAGGCAGCGTCCCATGCAGTGTGGTAGTGCAATTTTCTCAGAATAATTTTTTCCACTTGTTGATATCCAGACTTGGTCCTCGACGCTTGAACACGATCCCAGTTCAATTTCTTGGGCTTTTACTCAGACGTCAAAGCTCCACATTGTTCGATTTAGCTCCAAATTTTTTTTTTAACTTGGAATCCTTTCCTGCAAGGTATAAACCACGTAATAGTGCAAATCGGCATCATTTAAGCTTAAACACAAGTAAAATGCAGTTATTAGAGTTTGAGTGAAATGCGGATGAACTATGTTTCTAGCCTACCATTCATAAATAACAACAAATTCACTGGAGTTAAATTGTTAGAACATTTTTATGATATACCTATGCCTGATATTTTCACTGGGCTTCCTATTCCAATTTCATTATAAGATTCATTTGTCTTATTACTTAACTCATTCAGTTGGAAGTATTAAATAGAATATCCAGTTGGAGTCTCCTTTACTGACGATTTAGCTTGACATTTTGATGATCTAGGTACCAGGCTAAACTTCAGAAGAACTTGATGTACTTAGCCGCAATTGCTGATGCCCAACCACAATCGCCAGCTCTTCCAACACAAGTTAGTAGCATCAACTCTCTTAGTTTGCTTACTACTACTGTGCAGTTTGTTTATAGTGTTTGTGCTGACATGCAGATGGCTCCTCATCCTGCAATGCTACAAGGAGGATGTTACATGCAGCACCCTCAGGCTGCATCCATGAATCAACAACATGGTATGTTTACAGCAAAGACGCCACTGCAATTTAACAATCCCCAGCAAATGCAGGATCAGCAGCATCAACAACTGCAGCGACAGCAGCAAGGTATTCCTCAACAAACGGGTATGCTACTTGGAGGTCCCAACTCCACTCTTGGTGGTGCGAGTAATGGTAGCCAACTTTCAGCTTCAGGCACTGGGGATGCACGTGGAGGAAACAAGCAGGACAACCTTGAAGCCGAGCCTTCGAGTGCTGATGGTCAAGCTAGCTCGGTGAGTGGCCAAGGTTCGGCGGAACCCAAGTAATGGACTTGTTAGTAGTGTCCGATAATGTACTGATAGTAGGTTTAGAACTAGTGCTGTATCGTATGATTTTCATGATGTGCTTGGGTTCTTGTTAGTACTGGAAAGAGGGTTGATTTGATCTTTATCTTAGAACAGTATAGGCAGGTTGTGTTTTCCCGGAGAGCGTTCCTGGTTCTCTTTCTAGTTATCCTCTGTTTTAGTTATAGAGGAAGAAAGCTTGTTTAGTTTCCGATCCAGTGTGTGTTCTTCTGCAATAACTTAGAATAGATAGCCTCTCTGACATCAATTCAACATGGTTTCTAGTGTTGGTTATGAATATGAGTTTTAGTCTTCCCTAAAGCTTCATAAATTGTGGCTGTTACAGTCTTTTTCAGAAGCAGATTACTTGCAGAGTTCAATGAAATGGGGCGTCATCCACATTGAAGTCTTGTTCAATTATGGTATTGGCAAAAATAAGGGATTGGATTAGAATGTGGAAGTACACATTCAATCCTAAAGTTAATTAATCTTATCGAAAGCTTAAACTAGTTTTGCAGCTGAGGGTTAGAATGTTTATTTGCATTTAATATATTAAGTCTATAATTGAAGTGCATATTCAACAATTAATCCTCAACCCTGAACTGAAAGACTGAAATATGTATCGGTTTACGATTGTTTTCTTGCTGGTGTATACATTACATGGGCATAGCTGTAGCTACAAATAATTCCGTTTTTGCAAAAAATAGGGACTAGGGGAAACTTAGCTGTATAATTCCGTACGTAGGGTTTGGAGAGGGTAATGTGTAAGCAAATTTTACCTTTATCCTGGTAGGGTAGAGATGCTAGTTCCAATAGATCCTCAGTTCAAGCACACATTAGATCAGTAACAGCAACAGAGATCAGGAAAATCATACCAGTAACGTTTTATCCGTTCCTTCTTCCAAGGACAGTAAGAATGGAATTGTCTGAATGATATCAGTTAGAGTGCATTCCCTCACAGCTTCTTTTATTCTCAAGCACTTGCCATTTCATCTTCTCTTAGATAGGCTATCTTCCGAGTCAATGCCATCAAAATGTACTTAGCATACCTATTTTTCCTTATTAGTTCAAATAGCCCTAGCTAGATTCTCGAGCTCTGATAAACCCGCAACAAGAACATCCTTTATTTTATGCCGTGCCGAAAGGACTAAGAGCTCTTATTCTGCAGTCTTTAGCACATAGCAGTCGAAGCAGTACTGATTCAATGGCAATGTACTAAGAAAACAGAACGGAAAAATAGTACTATGAACATAATATGAATCACTAGCAGTTTAAAATAAGACACTATTAAACTAGCCTCGCATCCGGTATGGAGTAGAAAACGCTCAACTATCTATGTTAAAGACAAATTGAATTGCCACCATGATTTGAATGTTGAAAAAATAGACATATTGGTAATTTATTACTCCCTATTTTTCTTATCCTTCTAAAACACTTGGATGCAAAATTAGCAGTGCCATTGATTAAAAAGAACAGACTCAAACTTCCCGTTACGTTGGTTGGAACTATGAACTTTTGGAACTGGCTTTTGTTCAGCTTAACACTAGGATCCAAGGGTACCTTATTAAAAAAGTCTTAGTTCTTTTAATTTTTTTTAATGTTCTTATTATTGTCTATTTTGAGTTGAGATTCAAATTATTTAATTCCTGACAATAATGTTTTATTAAATAATTACTGTATATAAAGTATAAAGTTCCAATTGTAGTCTCTTTTATCTAACCTTTAAAATTAATCAATGTCATTATCATGGTATATGATATATTCATCTCTTATCACTTTAAAGAAATAAACAAGTAACCTTGGACTAACTTAGAAAGAAAGAAGTTTATTCTTTTTCCTTCTAGATTGACAAGACAAAAGTTGCAAGGTTAAAAATAAATAAAATTAAAATTCATAAAAATGACAAAAGTTAGGAAATACTAATAATGTTACTTTCATGGTGTCAAATACAGTCAAACTTCTCTATAACAATCATCATTTATAACAACATTTTAATATAATGGCTAAGCTTATTTTGGAATAGATTTTCACGTTATCTTACATTATATGTTCTCTATAGCATTTTTTATAGCTATCAAAATATCAAATATATCTGAACAAACGGCATTGTATAGAGAAACTTGACTATATAATCATTTAAAAAAAAATATTATAAATTGAAATGAAGAAACACTGTTCTATTGTCAATTTGGTCTGGACCACGTGATTTTTCCTTTCATTATCTCACAACCCACCAGGTAACGGATGTATGAATCTAATAATTCTGAAATGATTTTCTTCTTATTCAAGTTACAACCTAATCCAAGTAAAGGACAAGGAAGATATGTATAGAATTTAATAATGTGAATATTTATCATTATTGGAAAAAAACGTGTCAGAATACAAATAATGGAGGTTTTTTTGTTGTTGTAATTTTTCAAAAACTTACATTGACTTTAGCAAGGAGTCAATCTTTTTTCTCATTCAAAAGGTAAGTATTTTACTTTGTAAAATCAAATGGTTAAGGGTGTCCAAGTGAAATTTACTCATCTTTTAAACTTAAAAACTCTTATGCAGGTGAGTAATTTCTCATTATGCACGTTTAAAAGGTACGCGGTTTTTCCCTCTAAAATGTTGAGGAATACTCTTTCTGTTCCAATTTATGTAAACTTATTTGACTGGACACAAAATTTAATAAAAAATGCAAACTTTTAGAATTTATGATCCTAAACAAGTCAAAAAGGGACCCAATTAATTTGTGTGGTTATAAAAGCTTCTCATTAAGGATAGAATTGTAAGTTTAAGCTAAATTATTACCAAATTTAGAAATGGATCATTAGTTTTGGAACAGACCAAAAAGAAAAGAAGTTCACATAAACTGGAACAAAGAGAGTAATAATTAGGGCGATGTGCACAAGTAGCCACTAACAACACCTATCTTTATTTTAAAGCCCGTGTTTTAAATGTCTTTAGTCTTTAGCCACTGGTTTAATAAACTTATACCTGACTGGAGGAAAATACCCTTCTACTATAACTTATACCTACGCTTTTATTACCGATCAGCAGCAGCAACGCAAAACTACTTCACTGTGATCGTCGAAATTGAAGAAAATTCTCTTCTGATTTCAAAAATTCAGCATTCTCATCCAAAAATCGACATAGATTTACAGTAAGTTATACTTTTTGTGTGTTTCTATTGATTTTTATTTCGACATAGTTATACTCTTTCAGATTTCTATAAATTTTTATATAGTAATTAGAAATTTGATTTTTTTTTTGAATTTTTGGATTGATAAAGTTAAGGATATCACGTCCTGTGATAATTCTATTAAATTGAGCACATAATATAAGGACATAGTGTCCTCATTTTGCAAATTGAATTGAAAAAATTAATGACACAATGTCCTTAACTTTGTTGCTGTTCATCTGTATATTAAGGACATACTGTCATAGTTTTGCAAATTGTTTTGAAAAAGTTAAGGACACTAAGTCTTGATTTTTGAGTTTCAAATTGAAAAAGTTAAGGACATTTGGTCCTTAACTTACACTTATTAGTTAAAAAGTTAAGGACACGTAGTCCTTAACTTTCAAGTTTCAAGTTCAAAAGTTAAGGACACTTGGTTCTTTACTTTGGGTTTCAAGTTGAAAAGCTAAGGACATGAAGTCCTTCAGTTTGAATTACAGGTTAATTCTATAAAAATTAAGCACACAATATTAAGGACAAAGTGTCCTGATTTTTGAGGACACTAGTTCCTGAAGTTTAAGCTTCAAGTTGAAAAGTTCAGGACATGAGTCCTTAAGTTTGACTTGTAGGGTCAAAAGCAAAGGACAATAAGTCCTTAAGTTTGAATTACAGATTGAAAAGTTAAGGACATGAGTCCTTAAGTTTGACTTGCAGATTCAAAAGTTAAGGACATGCAGTCCTTAAGTTTCAATTAAAGGTTCAAATGTTAAGGACAAGCAACCCTTAACTTTGAATTTCAAGTTTAAATGTTAAGGATACTTGGTCCTTAACTTGGTCTTGAACTTACAGTACATGTTCTTAATTATACAAAGATTGCATTATAAAATATGTCCCGACTTTCCCGTTCTCTTGACTTGCAGGATGGAAACAATATGCATTATATTTGCTACTAATTGTAGATGGACTGAAGACTATAAATATCGTACCATCAAACAAAGCTTGTTCTGATACATGAGGCAATTCGATTTGAAGATTTCATTAAAAAGATCTTTAAAGTTATTGAATTAGATAGACACAAGTTTGAAGTAGTGATATGGCTTGATATCAACCTTGGAACATATGTATATAGTTACTAAAAACTCATTCACTCTTCAAGGGCTGTCGTTTCATTGTTGATATTTCGGAAAGAGTTTTTGGATCAACAAGCAACGATCATGCCAACATAGAAACTCAACATGACAATCAAAACAAATGCCAACTGATAATGGAAATAGATATGGTTAAAGCTCAGGCAATTGAAGAGGTGCTACAAACACATGTCAACAGAGAAACTCAACATGACAATCAAGACAAATGCCAACAGGTAATGGAAATAGATATGGTTGAAGCTCAACCAATAACTGAAGAGGTGCTTCAAACATTTGATTCTATTCAAGTAGAAGGAAAAAGTATTATAGAGATTGACAATGAACAAGCTTTGGGCATTCAAGTCGTAGAGAGTTCATCGATAATCAAAGAAGTTGCTGAAAAGACCTCAACTCAACTAACTAGACGAAGACCAAATTTGAAATAAAAAGAATCCCCACCTACGATATTAAGAGAAAATGATTTGTTGGATGAAATAAAGTCGGATCGGTATTTGACAAGAAGAAGAGTATAATTAATTATTTTTCGAATATAGCAATTAAAGGACATTTTGAATTCAAGGTTGTTAGATTAAGCTCAACAAGATATTCGTTGAAATTCAATGATGATAGGTGTTGTTGGTGTATGTGTGCTTTCAGAATTAAAGATTCAACACTGTTCAAGATAGTAAAGGTCGAGAAAAAGCATGACTGCTCTGTTAACACTATGAAAGCTGATCAAAGGCATGCTACTTCAAGTTTGATCTGTGATTACATTATCGACAATCTTCAAAACCCAAGGTTTGAAGTTACACCAGCTTTTGTCATGGCAGAGATGCAAAAATTGCATCGACTAATATTGGGTATCACAAGCCGTAGCGTGCTATTTAACTTGCTTACGCTTTAACAAGAGGAACTTCCAAAGAGAATTATGAATTATTGGCTTCATATTTGTATATGATGAGAAGTAAAAACCTTGGAACTTATACTAACATAAAGATAGACGATAACAACAGGTAAATCAAAAAGAAGTTTATTAGTACGTTTTATAAAATTTAGGACATGCTGTCTTTAACCAGTTAACTTTTGAGTTGTAACCATAAGTTCGGGATTGGCTATCTATAACTTTTGAACTTGTAATTCAAAATTAAGGATTGCCTGTCCTTAAGTTTTGAACTTTGAACTCAAAGTTAAGGACCGCATGTCCTTAACTTTATAACTTCAACCTCTAAGTTAAGGACTAACTAGCCTTAACTTTTAACCTTGAAATCTGAAGTTCAGGATTACCTGTCCTTAACTTCTGTTAACATTGTTTTATATTGTATTTTCAGATTTCTTTATATGTTTTATGCATATGGATCATCAATAGCTGGTTGGAATTATTGTAGACCAGTGATTGCTGCTGATGCAACTTTTTTGAAGTCAAAATTTTGTGGGGTTCTAATGATTTCAGTTTCAAATGATGCAAATAACCAAATTTTCTCACTATCCTTTGGAATAGCAAAATCTGAAAATAACAATTCTTATGAGTGGTACTTTAATTAGCTTCGCAATGCAATTGGGAGCCGTGAGAGTTTGATTTTTTATCACACAGGCATCAAGTATTTCATATGGCATTGCAAAGGTATATCCTGAAAGCCATCCTGGGATTTACATCTATCATTTGGAGCAGAACCTAAAGCGAAGAAAGGTGAAAATTGAGGTCATAAAACTTTTTAAAAGTGATGCAAGAGTATACATGCACAAAGAATTTGACCTATACATGTCAGATATAGAAAAAGTAGATAAGAAGACTTATGACTACTTGATGGAAGAACCACCGAAAAGGTGGGCACGTTCTTGTAGTCCACGATGAAGATATGGCATGCTTACAACAAACATAGTTGAGTCAATGAATTTTGTTCTATTAGAAGTAAGGGAGCTGCCTATATTAAGAACAATGGATTTCATTCAAGTGAAGCTACAACGTTGGTTTTATGAAAGGAGAAATGAAGCAGAAGGAACTTTTTATGATGTTTCTTGTTGGGTAGAGGAGGCATTGAAAAAAAAAAAATAGATTTAGCATTTACTTTGAATGTAGGTATTATGTTCTATGTTTAGCTTATGATTTTAATATAAATTAAAATATGTACTAACTTATAATTTTTAAAGATTGAAGGTCTTCTCTGTTGATTCATGGCGTTCTAGAGTTGAAGAAGAAGGAATAACTTTCTTGATGGACTTAAACAAAAGAACATGTGATTTTTTTCAGTTTTAATTTGATGAGTTACCGTGCATACATGCAATTGCAGCTATTGAGAAGAGAAACATTAAGAAGTCTAACTTTTGTTCGCATTAGAACTTAAAGGAATCTTGGCTGAAAACATATAAAGGACAAATACATCCTGTAGGACATACTGATTCTTTGATTGTACCAAAGAGTGTTAAGTCACAAATTGTTAAACCTCCAGATTTCAAAGTGCCACCAGGTAGAAGTCAAAAGAAAAGGCATATTCCTGCTACCGAGTCATCAAAAATAATATTCAAATGTGGTCGTCGCAGAAGAATTGGTCATAATAGAACAGGTTGTATATATTCTCCGGTAGTCCATCCATTTTCAAGAAAGCATAGAGCATAGTAGATATATCTACTTATTTTTATCAACTCTTTTAAGTTTTTGCTATAAATTGAATTCATTTAGATTATTCTTATTTGAGAAAATGTCTGAATTTTCAAAATTTCTTTCTTCTTACCTTCTTTTTATTTCTTTTGAATTCAAATATTAAAAGTTTAGGACAGGAGTCCGTAAGTTTAACTTGGAGGTTCAAAAGATAAGGACATGCAGTCCTTAACTTATAGTTTCAAGTTCAAAACTTAAGGACTCCTGTCCTTAACTTTGAATTACACGTTCAAAAGTTAAGGACAGATAGTCCTTAACTTTGTGTTCAAAGTGTAAAATTTAAGGACTATCTGTCCTCAACTTTACAAAAGTTAAGGACACGAGTCCTTAAGTTTGACATGCAAGTTCAAAAGTTAATGACATGCAGTCCTAAACTGTGTTCAAAGTTAAAAAAAGTTAAGGACCGACAATCCTTAGATTATAGTTTCAAGTTCAAAACTTAAGGATCAGCTGTACTTAAAATTGAGTTTCAAGTTCAAAAGTTAAGGACATGTAGTCTTTAACTTATAGTTCAAAGTTTGAGTTTGAGGATGTCTTGAACTTTGAGTTCAAAGTTCAAAGGTTAAGGAAAGAAGTCCTTAAGTTTGAAGTGTAGGTTCAAAAGTTAAGGACAGACAATTCTTAAGTGTCAATTACATGTTCAAAAGTTCAAACTCAAAGTTAAGGACAAAACAATCCTTAAGTTTGAATTATACGTTCAAAAGTCAAGCAGTCCTTAACTTAGAGTTCAAAGTTCAAAGGTTAAGGACAGGAGTCCTTATGTTTGACATGCATGTTTAAAAGTTAAGGACATGCAGTCCTTAACTTTGTGTTTAAAGTTAAAAAGTTAAGGACATGCAGTCCTTAACTTTGTGTTTAAAGTTAAAAAGTTAAGGACATGCAGGCATTAAATTATAGTTTCAAGTTCAAAACTCAAGGACTGTCTGTACTTAACTTTTAGTTTCAAGTTCAAAAGTTAAGGACATGCAGTCCTTAACTTATAGTTCAAAGTTCAAAACTAAAGGACTGTTTGTCCTTAAATTTGAGTTTCAAGTTCAAAAATTAAGGGCAGGAGTCCTTAAGTTTGACTTGCAGGTTAAAAAGTTATGGACAGACAGTCCTTTAGTTTGAATTATACGTTCAAAAGTTAAGGACATCCAATCCTTTAACTTTGAGTTCAAAGTTCAAAGGTTAAGGACACGAGTCCTTAAGTTTGAAATGCAGGTTCAAAAGTTATGGACAGGCTGTCCTTAAGTTTGAATTACACGTTCAAAAGTTCAGGACAAGAAGTCTTTAACTTTGTATTTAAAGTTCAAAAGTTAAGGACACTTGGTCGTTAACTTTGAATTTGAAATCTACTTATACTTAGTCTGTTGGAAACACGTTTCAAATGCAATATACTAAACGTGTGTTCTTTTGTAGGTTTTGATGAATGTCAAACAAAGCAATAAGCGATATATAGCAGTGCTCAAGGACAAGCACAAAATGGATGCATTACAAGAAGCTCAAGACAAAGTTTAGAAATGTTATAATTGAGTCAATATTAATTGTGATCTTGATTCCTCAACTTGGCTCATAACATGGCTTCTCTACTAAAATTATTTTTCCAAAATCATGCATATTTAAATTAAGTGTCAAATGATTTTAAACTATGCATATTTACATTTGTTAAAATGTTTTCCAAACATGCCTCAAAAATCTGGGCTAAGATAATCGATTATGTACTTATGATAATCGAGTATCTCTAAGCCAAGACTGCATGACAATCGATTGTGAATTAATGATAATCGATTGTGAGTAAGTCAGTTAACATCAGGTTTTTGCAAACTGCATAACAATCGATTGTGTACTTATGATAATCGATTGTTAACTGAGGCAAAGTTTTCAAAACTCAGAAAAATCGATTATGAACTAATGGTAATCGATTAGAATGAGAAAAATGTCTCCCAGTGTTTTTAAATAAAATGATAATCGATTGTGGCTTTTGATAATCGATTATATATGAGACAGAAAGTTTTGAAATTAATTAATAATCGATTGTGGCTTTTGATAATCGATTATATATGAGACAGTAAGTTTTGAAATTAATTAATAATCGATTGTTCTATTTGATAATCGATTGGTGAAACTGACCGTTGTCATACATTTTCAAATTACCTTCAGGTAATCGATTGTTGATATTTAACAATCGATGTTTTGCGTAAAATCTGGAAAAGATTTTCTGAACGTTGTTAAAATAATCGATTGTTGATTTCCTGATAATCGATGTTTTATGCCAAAAATTGGAAAGGATTTTTTTAACGTTATAAATAATCAATTATTGATTTGAAGTAATCGATTGTTGACGTAAAATCTGGGATTGAATTTTTGATCTGATAGGCAAACAATCGATTGTTTAGTCTTGACAATCGATTGTCACTGAGTAATTTCAGCAATCCTTAATTGGCAATTAGACAACGGTAAGACTGAGTTTTTCACCTATAAATACAGGTTTAACTCAGTGTTTTCACAACAACAACATATACACTTTGAGTATTTTCATTGCTAAAAGCTTTCTTACATTGATCATCATTTTTCATTCATCCATAAAGCTTTTAGAAGAGCCATTCTATTGAGCTAAGTTGTTGTGATCTTGAGCGTACTATTTCTACTCATATCTACTCATTAAGGAGTACTTTGTAAAGTGAGTGTGTTTTGTGTTTGTAAGAGAATTGCGATTCTCGTTTGTTGAGGAACTTGTGATTCCTCAGTTGAAGTCTTTGGGATTGGTATCCCCGAGCAATTGAAGTCTTTGTGATTGTTATCCCCGAGCAATTGAAGTCTTTGGGATTGGTATCCCCGAGCAATTGAAGTCTTTGGGATTGGTATCCCCGAGCAATTGAAGTCTTTGGGATTGTGATCCCCGAGCACCTAGGTGAGGCTTGTGTCCTCAGCTGTAACGGTTTGTTAAGCACCCGTAAGCTTGACAAGTTTAGTGGAAATCTCGAGAGAGTCTCTCGGGGACTGGACTAACCACGTTTGTGGCCAACCAGGATACATCATTGTGTAAGTTTATTTTACTGCACTTGTTTTAATTTCTGCAAAGTTTTTAAATTCCGCACTAAAAAACGCTTAATATTTTTAAAACGCTATTCACCCCCCCCCTCTAGCGTAAAGCGTTATTTCCAACATAGTCATGAACTAATACTGACAAACTCAATGGACAAATCAACACTTGAGAAAAACAAAGAAACTAATAACGTGATGCCTTGATATTACTTTTGAAATTGTAATTTTGCATAGATGTGACAAAAAGTTATGGTACGCCAGCAAAATATAAGTGCCTTTTGAGGAATTTACAGAATATTTTAGAAGTTTTCTGAACTTGCAGAATTCATATGTATCCTTTACAACAATTTTATACAAAAGATCAACCACAACTAACTTTCTTTACAACTAAGCTATAACTTCTTTGGATAGCAAGTTTCATTTTCACTCTTATTATCATCGCCAACATTTTCTGGTGGAGTATCATAACCAGAATTTCATTTTCATTCACCATATGCCCAAAGATTTGTGGCAAGTTCTTTTATAAAGTCTTTTATATCTTCGGGTTGGAAATTCTCCACATCCTTTCCAATCATCAGCAACTCTACATATTTTATCAGGAATGCAACACAATTAGTCCTAAGAGAAATGTAAGATATGCAGTGAATTAAATAGTAAATCTAAAGTACATATAAATAATATAACAAATAACAACACGTACGATCCAGTTTGGTATGGTGATCTTTGCCACTGAATATCAAATTTGTTGAAGGCATTTCCAAAAGACTTGTGATGTTTGTCAAACTGTGAGAACTTAAGCAAGTGGGGGACCATACGTGCATACATTTTCATGTGATTCATTCCTACCTAATATGACTCACTGTATATGGAATCGTATACATCAATCTTTTTCTGATTCAAGTGCAGTACCCCCAAAAGAAAGTGTGTCACAACATTATCATCTTCTGAAGGAAGCCGACGTGGAAAAAAGATTTTGTCAACCTTTGTCCAAGAAATTCCATATCTATGGCTATTCCCCCCACACATATGGTGTCAGAAACAATTGATTATCACCATCACACCAAAAGTTATCAGTAGCTGTGAGCATATGATTTTTGCCCTATATGAATTACTTCCATAATTTTAAAACAAAATAATTTCTTTTCATTATTTGCAATTTTATGGATTTTGTGGCATTTTCTACTAATTGTTTGCATTCCTGTGCATTTAAATCGTGACAAAAATAAAAAAAATCACTACATTTCATTTAGGATTCAGCTTTACATTCTAGGATTAATTAGAAAGTCAATTGTTTTATAAAAATGAAAATCACAAAAATATAGTGTAATTTTCACTCTTAATTTTAGTCTTGATTTTAGAATAGTTTTGTGCTAATTTGTTTTAAATAATTGTGTGAATTATCATTTTGAGTCTAAATAGTTTTTTAGTTAATTCAGTTTTAGGAATTAATATTATGTTTAGTTTTAAAATTAAAAAAAATTAAAAAAAAAGTTGGAAAAGAAATACATTGAAAAGAAATTGAAGAATAAAATCTAGAAAAATTGATGCCAAAATTGGGCCATTTTAAATAAAACGCAGCCCAATCCAAACACACAATCCAGTCCATACCCATGCCCCATACCCGGTCCAGCTTTAAAAACATAAAACAACGTCGTTTTAAGGATCCAATCAGGGCCATTGATTTAATTTTACCAAATGGTCAGGAACTGAGGTGCCCTGAGTTATATATGTCCTAACTCCCCCTACCCCCAAAATCCCGTCTCTAACACCCACACTCAAAAACCCTAATGCCACCTTCCTCCGCCTAATGCCGCCGGCCGAAAATCGCCGCCTCCGAGGGAAAGTCTACAAATGCTCCAAAAAATACACCACAACATGTCCTCCTTCTCCTCTTTCCAAATCTGACCTCCATTTTTCTCAAATCCTCGCCAATCGCCTTATATTTTCAATTGAAAAGACGGCTGTTCCGCCATGTACGACGACGCCACTATCCAAACACCACGAAATTGACACCACATCATCCCCATGGCCTCCTCTTCCCTAATCTCACACTCCCAACCCTCAAATATACCAGAACTCTTCAAATATTGCATCTGAGTTGTAGTCCTAAAATTTGACATTGAGTTTCATGGAATTCGATGGCATGCACAGTCTAGGGATTTCTATTTCTGCGCAAATTATGAAGTTTCGAGCCAACGAGTTGAGGTCGCTCATTTGTTCTTTATAAAGAGCAAATAGTCGACACTGATTGAGTCACCTATGTTGTTTTTGAGCTCTCAGACTCATGTGGTAAGTCCCTTGTTTTCATTCTTCCCTTTCTATTGTGTTTTCTTTTCTCTTCTATTTGTTGTCTTATTTATCAATTTCGACTAGCCTGATCAAGTTTCAAATGACTTTCTTTTCAGTGTTTGAAATTGGTCCCTAATGATCTTAATCTAATAATTTGGTTAATTCCGTGTTTGCTTTTTATTTAATGATATTTTATTTAGTATAGTACTAATACTTGAAACCTTTAAAGAATGCCCTTTGTTGTTTGTTTGTTAGAATCGGTCTCATTTTCATTGATATTTAGAGTCATTCCCAGGGGATCTCCTGTATTATTAGGTCATGTTTCTAGGGTAAATTCAGGGGTAATTCAGGGAATTCAGTTTAAGGAATCTTTGGTGTAACTGATTTTAGAAGCCTCTAGTAGGGGTCTTAGGAGAAATTCAGGCTTTTAGGTGTTAAAACTTGGGTAACAAGTCAATTGTTAGAGGACACCTAAGCTAAAATGGAAATTAAAAGAGGGACTATAGAGAAAATCAAAATCTGAGGGTTACCCTAGGTTTTGGCCGATATAAGAAGAGGAGAGACCTGAGAGACTGGAGGAGAAAAATCTAGAAAGAAGAGAGAAAAAAATACAAAATCAGACGGCTAAAATACACAGAAAAATCACTGTTATGTTGGAAAATCTTAGGGAATTCTTGGGATTTTTATTCTGAGCTAGTTCTGAGCAATTGAGGGTGAAAATGGTTTAAACCATAGGGTGTCTTAAGTGCTTTTTCCCGTTTTTTATTCGAATTTTGATTACTGGATTGGTAATCGATTTTTGTTTGAATTGTTTACTTCATTCTTTGGTTCCTGAGTTGATTTCTTTGGGTTTTAATCGTTGGAATTGCTGCTGGTGGGTTACTGCTTTTTGATCCCTCTTGACCTTATATTTTCTTAGTTCATTTACTGTACCAGGTATGCTTCAAAACTCCATGGACATCACTTGACGACTAACTCAAAATGCAAGTTTGAATAAAGTGAAGTTTGATACCAAATTGTTAAATCCTCTGTTCTTCTTTTCTTTTCAATCCATTACTCTTACGTAATTACTAGTATGGGCTGTAAACGATTGTTTACATTTTGTAGATAGCTAAATGTGGCTTTGTTATGATTTTAACATCTGTTGTTGCTAGCAGACGTGTTAGATCTAGGATTATGTGCTATTCTTTATTCCACTTTTGAATCTATCTTGTCTTGAGGTTCAACAGGGTTTATTACTGTTAAATGCCGGTCATCAAGCATGGTTCGAACATAGGATTATGAGTTGGGTTTTAGATTTGTGGATACTCTATGTCACAAACATTGATTTCCGATCCTTTTAGTCGCATTTTGTAAGTTTTTAACGTGAGTTGGTGATGTATTCTTATCACAGTTTCTTAGCCATGTTGGGTCATTTTTGTGTTGATTCTTGTGTTATGTTCGACTTGTTCTGCACAATCTATATAGAATGGAAATATTGTTTGAGTCTAATTGATTCATATTTTCTTGCAAATTAGTTCCTTTTCGTTGGCAAGGGAAGTGTGTTTCGTTCATTATGTTCTGCCATGTAAATGCGCAAGGTCGTTCGTTTGAACCTAAGGATATTATTTGGTCATGAAAATAGTTGGGCTCACGTTTGAGCGCAATTTCCCATGATTGATTGTGTTTAGACCTTTTATCTATTAGCTAAAGAGGCCAAATACACCGCAACCTTGTGAAATTTAGTTTAGTTACCCTTTTACAATTGTCATCAAAGCATGGCAATGACAAATAAATTCGGCAATTGCATAGATATTGTTTTAATTAATCATATAATCCTTACAGTCCGAGGTGCACCACCTACCGAATTTTTGAGGACTTCGCACACTTAACACATGAAATTACATTAGGCGTGTTAGTTACATAATGTATCTTCCTAATTACGAGTGCACATTTATGTGACCCAAATCTAAATTCCAACGACTGCAAAAAATATTACAAGCTGCGGGTGCATTTATGTGACGTGGTTCAAGACATATTTTAAATGACGTTGCAATCATTCTTAAAAATGACTAAATACGGTTAAGGTTAAAAATGCACATAGGTTCGAAACTTGTAATAAAATCAGATAATCAAGCCAAATATAATAGTTGAGTGATCGTGCTAGAACCACAGAACTCGGGAGTGCCTAACATCTTCTCCCGGGTTAACAGAATTCCTCACCCGGATTTCTGGATCACAAACTGTATACAGACTCAAACTTTCCTTGATTCGGGATTTAGACCGGTGATTTGGGACACCATTAATTATCCCAAGTGGCGACTTTGAAATCTATAAATAAATAATAAATCCTGTTTCGATTGTCCTTTAATTGGAAAAGACTCCCTTATCTACACCCTTCACGGGGTGTAGATGTTAAAAAAGTGGTGTGACAGCTCTGGCGACTCTGATGGGGAACGAACCCAGAATCTCTGGTTCGGGGTTCAAGAATTCGAGCTTTAAATAATTGTCGTATCAGGCTTTATTGTTATCTGGCTTTATTGCATAATTGTACTCAATGTTCTAAATGTTGCTTTTATCGCTTTAATATGATTTGCGAAACCTTTCTCCTCTCATCTTCGGGGATGTGTTCGCTGGTCGAGACTCCCCATTCTGTTAGTGTTGAACCTTACAATAAGAAAGAGGCTCGGACAAGTTACAATGCAGGATGACCTTTTGGTTCCCGGTACATATCCCCCTCCTCGACGCGAGTTGTCCACTCGGGTACACAGTCTAGACTCTATACAAGGGTTTTATACCTAGAGTAACTTAACCACATGCCGGAGCCCTAGTAGGAGCGCTTATTTGCATCATGCATTTTACTTAGGGGACTCAACACAGAATTGGGTCCGTCTGAGACATGCACCCAAAATAATGGACCATCCAGATAAATTTTGCATTCTACTTGTACATTTATTACGGATATTGCATGTTTACCTACTTATGAATATTTGGGAAAGTTGAGAAAAAGAGAAATAGCAATACAGAGAGTTGATCGCCTATTTTGAAAAACCCTAATGTCCAAATATGTGACAACCCCAAAGGGGTCATCACCTGTTTCTTTACTCATTCTGTGTCTTTGAGGCCTTGAAAACCTCATTGAAGGTTGCCTCGATCTGCGTGCGTAGTCCAAGTGCGTAAGTGAAAAGCTTAAATATGAATTATGTGTGAAAAATGATGAATTTTGATATTAGTATGATCAAAGTTGACTTTGATCAACATTTTGGGTATGAACCCGGACTCGTGATTCGACGGTCCTTGAAGGTCCATAGGAAGATATGGGACTTAGGCGTATGCCCGGAATCGAATTCCGAGGCCCCAAGTCCGAGAAATAAATTTTTATGTGAAATTGTCTCTTGAAAATAACTAAAGAAATTGGAAAATGAAATTGATCCAAAAACTGTGGTATCGGGCTCGTATTTTAGTTCCGACGCCTAGTACGAGTCTCATATGTGATTTAAGCACCTTCTGTGAAGTTTGGTTGGAAACAGACATCATCTGACGTATTTCGGACTTAAGATGGAAAATTTGTGTTTCATGAAAAAATTGAAAGTAATCTTAAGCCTTGGGGCTTGATTCTATGTATGATGTTATTTTGGCGATTTGATTACATGAGTTAGTCCATATGATGTTTTTGAAGTGGTGTGTATGTTTGGTTTGGAGCCCCGAGGGATCGGATGAGTTTCGAGTAGGTTCCAAAAGGTCTTAGACTTAAAAAAACACCATATATTTTAAGTCAGGGAAAACGCTACAGACTCCAGCGCGGCCGCGTCCGCCGTATCGCAGCCCGCAATGTAAGCTCGCGACCGCGGTCGTCATAGCACGGTCCGCGATGCAATCTCCAGAGAAACAACGACCTTCAGTTCCACCAGCGCCGTATGCGGTGGAAGCTGCATGGTCACGGTCGTGTTTGCACGGTCCACGTGGCAAGCTTCAGAGATCCAGCGAGTGTTCATCCTGTTGAAACACGTTCTCAAGTAGCTAAACTAAACGTGTGTTCATATTTGTAGGTTTTGATAAATGACAAACCGACGTGAACGGAACATTGACAAATGCCGAAGTCCAAGCACAAGAGAAACAAAGATCAAGATTTAGTAAAGCAACAAAGTTATACATGAGTCGTTCTATAATTGTTATCTTGATCCGACAATTGATTCAAGACTTGGCTTCTCTTGTAAAATCATTTTTATCAAACCATGCATTTTTATTTTAAAGCAAAATGATTTTCAAATATTTCATGTTAACCAAAATGAATTTTAAAGTCATTCAAATCTGGACAAAGATAATCGATTATGTACTTTATGATAATCGATTATATTAAAGTAGTGTACACCAGATTTTACAAAGCTGTAAGATAATCGATTATGTACCTTATGATAATCAATTATGTTAAAGCAGTGTACACCAGATTTTACAAAGCTGTAAGATAATCGATTATGTACCTTATGATAATCGATTATGTTAAGGCAGTGTACACCAGATTTTACAAAGCTGCAAGATAATCGATTATGTACCTTATGATAATCGATTATGTTAAGGCAGTGTTCACCAGATTTTTCAAAGCTACAAGATAATCGATTATGTACCTTATGATAATCGATTATGTTGAGGCAGTGTTCACCAGATTTTTCAAAGCTACAAGATAATCGATTATGTGCCTTAGACTAATCGATTATGTTGAGGCAGTGAGCATCAGATTTTTCAAAGTAGCAAAATAATCGATTATGGCTTTTCTGGTAATCGATTATATTAAAGACCGTTGCCAAAATATTTTCAAACGCTGAAAAATAATCGATTATGTATAATCAGACAATCGATCATGTTAAGAATAAAATCGGGAACTGATTTTTGAACGTTGTCAGGTAATCGATTATACTATTTGGATAATCGATTATTCTGCTTAAAATCTGGGATTGATTTTTGAACGTTGGCAAATAATCGATTATGCAGAATCAGATAATCGATTATCCTAGCACAAAATCAGCAATTTGTGATTGGCAATTAAGCAACGGTCTTGGGTGTTTTGAGCACTATAAATACAACTCAAAATCACTCTTCTAAGTACAACAACTGATTACATTCTTGCTAAAGCTTACATACTCTCTTTGCAATCATTTTATATTCATTTCATAAGCTTTTTGAGAGCCAAACTCTTGACGAAATTGTTGTGTTCTTGAGCGTATTTATTTACTCATATCTACTCTTCAAGAGAGTTCTGTTTAAGTGAGTGCTAAGTGTTTGTACACACTTGAAGGGATAGTCTAATCCCTTGTTGTAAGAAGGAAAAGTAGTTCCTTGGTTTGAAGTCTTGAGGTGTGGTATCCTCGAGCGGGTTGAAGTTTTGTAGAGTGTATATCTACGAGCAAGAGTAACGGTTTGTTAAGCACCCGTAAGCTTAACGAAGTTAGTGTAAAACGCAAGAGAGTCTCTCGGGGACTGGACTAACCACGTGTTGTGGTGAACCAGGATAAAATTCGTTGTGTTCTCTCCTTATCTTTTTAATTACTGCACTTACGTTATTCCTGCAATTTTTAATTCCGCAAATTTACATTGTTTTTTATTATAATGCTATTCACCCCCCTCTAGCGTTAAGCGTATATTCTAACAATTGGTATCAGAGCCATACTCTCTGAAAGACTTAACAGTTTGAGAGAAACTTTCCATGGCTTCTACTCGTAGTGTTTATGCAGGACTAGGTGAAGGACAATGCTTCACAAGGCCACCACTTTTCGATGGCACCAACTATACTTACTGGAAGGAGAGAATGAGGATTTGTATACAATCAAACAACTTCCAACTGTGGAAAATTATCAAAAATGGAGAATTACAACCTACCAAAAAGGTTGGAGAAGAACTCGTTCCAAAAACGGAAGATGAATACGACGCCGATGATATCAGAAAAATAGAGAACAACGCAAAGGCAATCAACATGATGTATTGTGCAGTGAACCCCGATGACTATCGAAAAATATCATGTTGCACCACTGCCAAGCAAATGTGTGACAAATTAGAAATCACCTACGAAGGTACGGACCAGGTAAGGGAAGCTAAAATTGATTTCCTAACCCACGAATATGAACTGTTTCGCATGAAGGAAAATGAGAAGATATATGACATGTTCGAACGATTCTCAAAAATCGTTAATGACCTACACGCCCTCAAAAAGACATTCACGGATAAGGAGCTTGTCCGAAAAATTCTACGAAGCCTCACTCCGGAATGGCGTTCCAAAGCCAATGCTATCCAAGAATCAATCGGCATCACAAACGTCACCATTGATGGACTATGTCGTAATCTTAAAACTTATGAATCAACTATTCTTAACTCTCCTCTGGATGATCAAAGGAAAAGAAAGATAGCGCTCAAAGCATCAACTACTCAACCTCAAAACGATGAGGAGTCAAGTGATGAAGATGTCGAGCTTGGACTTGTTATTAAGAAATTTCACAAGTTCATGCAAAAGAAGTATGAACGAAAAGGTAAGCAACAAGGCGACCAATTGAAGTGCTATGGAAGCGGAGAAATCGGGCATATCAAATCAAATTGTCCAAACATCAAAAAGGAGAAGAAACCATTCAAGAAACAAAGAGCATACATCTCTTGGGGAGGTGACTCCGGAGAAGAATCAAGTGATGGAGAAGAAAACGAGACCGCAAACTTGTGTCTTATGGCACACGAAGAAAATCAAAATGAGGTATGTACTTCTTCTAAGAACTATTTCACTTTAGAATAAATGCAAGATGCATTTGATGAGTTGTATAAAGAGTTTATTAGCGCTTCTAAATCTATAAAAGATTTAAGAAAACAATTTTTTTCAAAAGAAAAGGATTTTGAAAAACTTACTCTTGAAAATGAGAAATTAAAAGAGGAAAACAAGTTTTATGGCAAAAGAAGCGCCGATAAACCCGAAAGCTCAAATAAGGATTGTACTTCTTGCAAATCTCTAAAGGAAGAAGTAGAAAGTCTTAGAAGCACTTTGCACAAATTCAATTCTTCACACAAAAATCTCAATGAAGTGCTTGTAAATTTGAAATCCACTAAGCACGGTATAGGCTTCAAACACGAGCCAAAAGAAAAAGTTGAGTCCATTCCTAAACCACCTAAGACTCAACTTAGGCCAAACAAAATAAATGTCATCACTCAACCTAGAAATTTTAATCCAAGAATTGCATCTCATTCTAGAACAAATGCTAGGAGAAATATTGGAATGCATAGACCACCTAGACAAGATTTTCGAAAACCACATCAAAACTATATTTCTAAAAATATAGTAAACACTAGAAGAAATGTTGGCATGTATAGACCACCTAGACAATATTTTCGAAAACTACATCAAAACTATGTTCCTAAACATAGAGTGAATAATTTTAGACCCCCAAATTACTATCATCCTAGAAGAATGCACAATCCGAATGTCATTTGTCATTATTGCAATAAAATTGGACATATTGCTCCCGCATGCTTCACTAGACATAGACATTTCACTGCAGGGCAATCACACCAATATGTTACACCTAACGCACAAGGACCCAAAATGGCTTGGGTACCAAAATCTCATTAATTTGTTTTGTAGGTGTGCTTGAAGGGATCAAGTGTACTTTGGTACCTTGATAGTGGATGCTCCAAACATATGACCGGGGATGCATCAAAATTCCTTCAACTAAAACCCAAGGAAGGAGGAAATGTTATTTTTGGAGACAGTAACAAAGGAAAGATTATCGGCATTGGATCGGTCGGTAAGGACGAATCCTCCTCCATTAAGCATATTTTGCTTGTTAAAGGTCTTAAACATAATCTCTTAAGCATAAGTCAATTATGTGACAAGGGAAATCTTGTATTGTTTGACTCCGAAGAATGCTTAGTTATCCGTCGTAGTGATTTTAAAATTATTCTTCGTGGTTTTAGAATGGATAACATTTATATGGTTGATCTTGAAAATTCTTCATCAAGTTATGTGAATTGTCTTTTGAGTAAAGAAGACGACATGTGGTTATGGCATCGTAGAGTAGCTCATGTAAATATGAATCTTTTAAACAAACTAGTTTCACAAGACTTAGTACTTGGTCTTCCAAACATGAAATTTGAAAAAGACTCTACTTGTGATTCATGTCAAAAGGGGAAGCAAACAAAAGCCTCTTTTAAATCCAAAAATGTTGTTTCAACCACTAGACCCTTACAACTTCTTCACATGGATCTTTTTGGACCATCTCGTGTTGAAAGTCTTGGTGGTAATCTTTATGCTTTTGTTATTGTTGATGACTATTCTAGATTTACATGGACGTTATTTCTTGCTCATAAAAGTAATGCCTTTCAAGCTTTTAAAAGTTTTCTTAAACGTGTTCAAAATGAAAAGGACACAACCGTCACTTCCATAAGAAGTGATCATGGGGGGGAGTTCGATCACAATCTCTTTGCGGAATTTTGTGACGAACTCGGTATTGAACATACCTTTTCGGCTCCACGTACACCACAACAAAATGGAGTGGTAGAACGTAAAAATCGATGTCTCGAAGAGATGGCTAGAACCATGCTCAATGAGGCCGAAATTCCCAAATATTTTTGGGCGGATGCCGTGAGTACCGCAAGCTATGTTTTAAACAGAGCTATCATTAGACCGATACTCATGAAAACTCCCTATGAACTCTATAAGGGAAGGAAACCAAACCTTTCCCATCTTAGAGTCTTCGGTTGTAAATGTTTTATTCACAACAACGGAAAAGATAACTTGGGAAAATTTGATGCGAAATCTGATGAAGGAATTTTTCTTGGCTACTCATCACGTAGCAAAGCATATAGAGTGTTTAATAATCGAACCAAAACTGTTGAGGAATCTCCTCATGTAGTATTTTGTGAAAATGATGCTCGCTTGGCGAGAAAGGATTCTTGTGTTGATCTTGCAGATGCTTTAAAGAAAATCAATCTTCAAGACGAGGTACAAAAGGAGGATCCAAAGGAAGTTCAAGATGAAGTCATGGAACAACCTTCGGAAGAAGTACCACCACAAGAAGAAGAATCGATGATGCCTAAGGCTTGGAAGACGTCTAAAGATCATCCTCTTGACAAGGTAATTGGCAACATCGAGAAAGGGGTAAGTACACGAAACCTTCTTAGAGATACTGTAGGACATATGGCTTTTGTTTCACAAATAGAACCTAAAACCATTTCTGAAGCAATTGGGGATGAGCATTGGACCTTGGCAATGCAAGAGGAGCTTAGCCAATTCAAACGTAATGATGTTTGGGAATTGGTGCCAAGACCCGATAATCACACCATAATTGGCACGAAATGGGTTTTTCGGAATAAATTAGATGAAAATGGTATAATCACTAGAAACAAAGCTAGGCTAGTTGCTAAGGGATATAATCAAGAAGAAGGCATTGATTATGAAGAAACCTATGCACCCGTTGCACGCCTAGAAGTCATTCGTCTATTACTTGCTTTTTCATCATCTATAAATTTCAAATTATTTCAAATGGATGTCAAAAGTGCCTTCCTCAATGGGTTTATTCAAGAGGAAGTGTATGTTGAACAACCCCCGGGTTTTGAAGATTTTACATCTCCCGACCATGTCTTCAAGCTTAAGAAAGCTTTATATGGTCTTAAACAAGCTCCTCGAGCTTGGTATGAACGTCTAAGTAAATTTCTCTTAGACAATGAGTTTGAAAGGGGGAAAGTTGACACCACACTTTTTATCAAAAATAAAAACAATGACATTCTATTAGTTCAAATTTATGTCGATGATATTATTTTTGGTTCTACTAGTGATTCTCTATGCGAGGAATTCTCTAAGTTAATGACTAGCGAATTTGAAATGTCGATGATGGGTGAGCTAAACTTCTTCTTGGGGCTACAAGTGAAACAAATGAAAGAGGGAACTTTCATTTGCCAATTCAAATATTGCAAGGAGTTGCTAAATCGTTTTGAAATGAGCAACGCCAAAGCAATGGCCACCCCAATGAGTACATCCGACCATCTTGACAAAGATGAGAAAGGTAAGGAAGTAGACACCAAAAAGTATCGAGGTATGATCGGATCTCTTCTCTATCTTACTGCTAGTAGACCGGACATCATGTTTAGCGTGTGTTTATGCGCTCGATATCAATCATGTCCGAAGGAGTCACATTTAACTATGGTAAAACGGATTATGAGGTATCTTGTTGGAACAAGAAATGTGGGACTATGGTATCCCAAAGACTCTTCATGCCAACTTGTTGGCTATTCCGATTCCGATTTTGCAGGATGCAAATTGGACCGCAAGAGAACTAGTTGCACTTGCCATTTGCTCGGTAGCTCCTTAGTTTCTTGGTTTAGCAAGAAGCAAGTTAGTGTTGCGTTGTCCACAACCGAGGCTGAATATGTAGCCGCGGGGAGTTGTTGCGCTCAAATCCTTTGGATGAAACAACAACTCTCGGACTATGGCCTTAGTATCGATCATGTTCCTCTTCGATGTGACGATACTAGCGCCATAAGCTTGATGAAGAATCCTATTCTTCACTCAAGAACGAAACACATAGAAATTAGACATCCCTTTATAAGAGATCACGTTCTCAAGGGCGATGTCGAAATTTAATTTGTTGAAACCAAAAATCAATTGGCCGACATCTTCACAAAGCCTTTAGAGAAAGAGTCCTTCTTCCGAATTCGTAGTGAACTCGGGATTCTTGACTCCACGTTGATCTAATTCATGCATTGCATTTTTATGTTTTAACGATTACTAACTTGAGCGTCGGAGGCGCCTAATTCTTTTTTGCAGGTATCGCCCCAAAGACAGGGGAAATTATCAGACACTGGTGCAGAATAATCGATTTCTCTAAAGTCAATAATCGATTATTCCCCATTTACGTTTTATGTTTATTATGCTGGAAAATTGACATAATCGATTATACAACATTACAATCGATTATCTAACAGTTTTGGCTTTGCAGGATTTTAGCTGTTAAATATAAAAATCGATTATCACATATCCCTAATCGATTATGCTGACATCTATGTTCAGGTGTTTAGTCACTGTGTGAAAATAATCGATTATATAAAACAGTGTAATCGATTTTTCTATTACCGTCTCGGATGTCCGTTATTACATTTCCTGAAATAATCGATTATCTCAAACGCACAATCGATTATTCCCCGAGTCAATGAATAATGTCTTGTCTCTTTGTTTCATATTCATGTATTTGCAATATTTTAATCAATAAAAAGTTAGTTATTTTTTTTTGCTAATGTCAAAAGGGGGAAGATATGGGCTATGCACACTAATATACATATTGGCATAAATTGAGGGGGAATTCATAACTTGAGGGGGAACTTGTTGCATATCTATATACTTATCTTGGATCGTCATTATGAATTAATTAACATGCATATCCCGATATTGGTTTGCCATTATCAAAAAGGGGGAAATTGTTGAAACACGTTCTCAAGTCGCTAAACTAAGCATGTGTTCATATTTGTACGTTTTGATAAATGAAAAATCGACGTGAACGGAACGTTGACAAATGCCGAAGTCCAAGCACAAGAGAAACAAAGATCAAGATTTAGTAAAGCAACAAAGTTATACATGAGTCGTTCTATAATTGTGATCTTGATCCGACAATTGATTCAAGACTTGGCTTCTCTCGTAAAATCATTTTTATCAAACCATGCATTTTTAGTTTAAAGCAAAATGATTTTCAAATATTTCATTTTAACCAAAATGAATTTTAAACATGTCTTTCAAATCTGGACAAAGATAATCGATTATGTACTTTATGATAATCGATTATGTTAAAGCAGTGTACACCAGATTTTACAAAGCTGTAAGATAATCGATTATGTACTTTATGATAATCGATTATGTTAAAGCAGTGTACACCAGATTTTACAAAGCTGTAAGATAATCGATTATGTACCTTATGATAATCGATTATGTTAAAGCAGTGTACGCCAGATTCTACAAAGCTGTAAGATAATCGATTATGTACCTTATGATAATCGATTATGTTAAGGCAGTGTACACCAGATTTTACAAAGCTGCAAGATAATCGTTTATTTACCTTATGATAATCGATTATGTTAAGGCAGTGTTCACCAGATTTTTCAAAGCTACAAGATAATCGATTATGTACCTTATGATAATCGATTATGTTGAGGCAGTGTTCACCAGATTTTTCAAAGCTACAAGATAATCGATTATGTGCCTTAGACAAATCGGTTCTGTTGAGGCAGTTAGCATCTGATTTTTCAAAGTAGCAAAATAATCGATTTTGGCTTTTCTGGTAATCGATTATATTAAAGACCGTTGCCAAAATATTTTCAAACGCTGAAAAATAATCGATTATGTATAATCAGACAATCGATTATGTTAAGCATAAAATCGGGAATTGATTTTTGAACGTTGTCAGGTAATCGATTATACTATTTGGATAATCGATTATTCTGCTTAAAATCTGGGATTGATTTTTGAACGTTGGCAGATAATCGATTATGCAGAATCAGATAATCGATTATCCTAGCACAAAATCAGCAATTTGTGATTGGCAATTAAGCAACGGTCTTGGGTGTTTTGAGCACTATAAATACAACTCAAAATCACTCTTCTAAGTACAATAACTGATTACATTCTTGCTAAAGCTTACATACTCTCTTTGCAATCATTTTATATTCATTTCATAAGCTTTTTGTGAGCCAAACTCTTGACTAAACTGTTGTGTTCTTGAGCGTATTTATTTACTCATATCTACTCTTCAAGAGAGTTCTGTTTAAGTGAGTGCTAAGTGTTTGAACAAATTTGAAGGGATAGTCTAATCCCTTATTGTAAGAAGGAAAAGTAGTTCCTTGGTTTGAAGTCTTGAGGTGTGGTATCCTCGAGCGGGTTGAAGTCTTGTAGAGTGTATATCTACGAGCAAGAGTAACGGTTTGTTAAGCACCCGTAAGCTTAACGAAGTTTGTGTTAAACTCGAGAGAGTCTCTCGGGGACTGGACTAACCACGTGTTGTGGTGAACTAGGATAAAATTCGGTGTGTTCTCTCCTTATCTTTTTAATTACTGCACTTACGTTATTCCTGCAATTTTTAATTCCGCAAATTTACATTGTTTTTTATTATAACGCTATTCACCCCCCCTTCTAGTGCTAAGCGTATATTCTAACACATCCCACCAGCACGGCCGCGGTCCTTTTTGCGTAGTCCGCGCTGGGCGCGTCTGAGAGTATATATACACGGGATTTTTTAGTTATTTCTCACTTTTCGAAAACCCAAAACATAAAAGGAATTCTTCTTCTTCTTCAAAATGGTTGGTAAGTGATTTCTAAACTATTTCTTCACTCATTTATATCTTTTAACATGATTACAACTTCAATCAAAGGTTTTTATGGGGAAATTTGGGAATTTCGGGTAGGATCTATGTTTTCCAAAATTGGGGGTTTTGGACCTCAAATCGAGGTCCGATTTCAAAATAAATCATATATTTGAGTTTAAGGGGGGAATGGGTAAACGGATTTTGGTTCGAACCTCGAGTTTCGACCATGCAGGCCTGGGGGCATTTGTGGAATTTTTGGGCAAAACT
Source organism: Nicotiana benthamiana (assembly GCA_034376525.1). Taxonomy (NCBI): domain Eukaryota; kingdom Viridiplantae; phylum Streptophyta; class Magnoliopsida; order Solanales; family Solanaceae; genus Nicotiana; species Nicotiana benthamiana. The sequence continues at coordinate 118,333,937 of CM067332.1, read as the reverse complement.
TTTGGAAACCCCTTTTTATGCATTCAATTTGATTTCAATAGTATATATTAATGTAATAAAGTGATTTTTGACTAAATTCAAGTGGTTTGTTGGTAGAAGTAAGGGGTAAAGCCATACTTGAGGTTTGAAGCATCGAGGTAAGTGTTCGGTTTAACCTTAGCTCGAGGGATTAGGAGTTGAGTCATATTTTGTTACGTGCTTGTGTTGTGTACGACGTATGGGTATGGTGACGAGTATCCATATGTCGGTGTCGACCATGAACGTGGGTCTTAAATTGATAGTTGTGAATTCTTAATTGATCCTATAAAAGCCTTGATTGATAAATCCTTGATACTAAGCATTGGTTTTAACTGTGCCGAGAAGAACTTGAATAGGATAGGTTATAGCTATATCTCCCTTGCCGGGATATTTGAATTGTTGTTATTGTATTCCATTGCTGAAAAGTTATTACATTGTCATGCTCCCTTGCCGGTATTATTTTGTGTATTGTGTTGGATCAAAATGGGATCGGGTGGTACTCCTACCACAAGTTATGATGAAATGGGATCAGGTGGTGCGCCTACCACAAGTTATGATGAAATAGGATCGGGTGGTACATCTACCACAAGTTATGATGAAATGGGATCAGGTGGTATGCCTACCACAAGTTATGATGAAATGGGATCGGTTGGTACGCCTACCATAAGTTATGATGAAATGGGATAGGGTGGTACGCCTACCACAAGTTATGATGAAATGGGATTGGGTGGTACGCCTACCACAATTTATGATGAAATAGGATCGGGTAGTACGCCTACCACAAGTTATGATAAAATGGGATCGGGTGGTACGCCTACAACAAGTTATGATGAAATTCGATCCGATGGTACGCCTACCACAAGTTTTGATGAAATGGGATCCCTACCACAAGACATTGATTAAAATGTGAGCGGATGGTACGCGTACCACGAGATATTGAGAAATGGGATCGGGTTGCACGCCTGCAACCAGATGAGTATTTAAATGAAAGTTGTTTTATATATTCTTATTCGTATTATTAGCTTTATAGTGGGTTCTTTATCAGTTCTGAGAATTTTATACATTTTGCTATCCCCAGAGCATGTTTCCCCTCCACAGCTTTACTTGTATTTCCCGCTGTTTCCTCGCTATATATTATGTAATTGTACAGGTTTATCTAGTGTCTGGTCCTAGCATCGTCACTACTTCGCCGGGGATAGGCAAGGCACTTACCAGCAAATGGGGTCAGTTGCGCCGATGCTACATTCTACACTCATGTGCAGATACCGGAGCAGCTTTTGAGCAGCAGCAGTAGATTGGGAGTAGACCTTCAGACCACATGCACTAAGGTAGCCTTGTTGACGTCCGTAGGCCCAGAGTCTCCTCTATCTTTATTTCAGTTTTTTATCCTTGTACCGAGACAAACAAATTATGACTTCTTTTAGTCTATTGTATGTAATAATCTTAGAATTTCGTAAATATTGTGACAATCTTGGGTAGAGTTTTTTATTGGGTTTCCGCATTTCTTTTTAGTTATTTCCATTTGAGACTTCCGTTTTTATCATTAAGTGCTTTGTTTTTATAAAATTTATTGATGTTTGCTAAAAGAGGTAATTAATAAATGGCTTGCCTAGCTCCTTATAGTAGGCGCCATCATGACTCCCGAGGGTGAGAAATCCAGGTCATGACAAAATAGTGCCGAAACTCTGACGAATTTTTCAGAAAATTAAAGAAAAGAGAAAATGGAAAAGAGTTTTTGTTTTCAAAAAATAGTTTGCTCTATTTGCCAATGAAAAAGAAAACAATGATTTTTGTATTCAAAATAGTTTATTTTATTTGCCAATGAAAAAGCAAAAACAGAGTCTTGTTTTCAAAAATAGTTTGTTTATTTGCCTATGATATGAAAAAAAAATTCCCGAACTACGCCAGTTTGATTCTCACAGGGTGTGAGATACGTAGGCAACCCTCATTGGGCCCAAGTTTACATTTAGGAAAATAGCAAAAAAAATGAGCCAGGTTTTGTTTGTGATTAGTAAATAAAGCAATTGTTGTCAAAATTAGCCGAGTGTCCCTAAAGTGGCACCGGAAGACTATTTTTGCAAGAACAACCTTCTTGGATTACTTTTCAATTTTTGGCCGGTAGTAGGCACAACCTTAAAATCTTCCCCCGGAAATGCTGAAAGGCCGTATTGGCAAGGCTGGGATTTTATTTTTGAAAGGAAAATTTTGGAAAAAAAGAAAAATTAAAATTTTTGTTTTTGAGTCCGATAAGTCATGATTTTTGCTTACTCACCATAATAAATGTGCAGAATGAGCACAAATCGAAATGGGCCGATCCCAGTCATGAACAAAAACCCTTTGGAGCTACACATGTGGTTGAATGACCTAGGTGAAGCGGGGAAAAATAGGGTCAATACTCACTTGGGAGGACTTACCGATTTGTTGACAATCAATCCTAGAGGAGACATCATAAAGGCATTGGTTACATTCTGGGACCCGACCCACAACGTATTTCGTTTCCCGAACTTCGAACTCACTCTGACCCTAGAAGAAATAATTGGATATATCAGGATTCCAACAATTCCTCTAAGGCATCAGTATCTGATTGCACCAAGGTCCATCGCCATACATAAATTCTTGGATTCATTAAAGATCAGTAGGAAGGTCCACAATCCGGACTTGTCAGCCGGCTTTTGTACTCCACAGTTTATATATCAGAGGTATGGGCACATATGGGGATTTAATGATCCGAAAATAATATTTGTAGCAAGGGAAATCGACTGAAATTGGAGGAACACCGGTGTTTCGCATTCATGGTATTCTTCTTAGGCCTTTTGGTGTTTCCATGGAAGAATGGAAATATTGACATATGGATAGCAGGGGTTGTCAGCACTTTGATCACTCAAGCCAAGAGCACCCTTGCACCCATGGTATTATCTGAAATTTTCGTGCTATCACTGCATGTAAAGCCAAAGGAGATTCTTTGAAGGATGCATCCTGTTATTACAAATATAGATGATTGACTTGTGCCATCGGCCTCAATTCATGAGTTACATGTCGTCAACAAAAATCTACATAGAGGAATTTTATAGCAGGGTTGATGGGCTTAAATTACCAAAGGGTGCTACAGAATGGGTATCATATCTCCGTGTCATAAGTGTAAGCCAAATAGAGTGGACGTTCGGGTGACCTCCCATTGATGAAATCATATATATGCCTGCCACCGGACCTCATTTCCTTCTGATGGGTCTCCGGAGTATACAACCCTATGCTCTGTACAGAGTGCTAAGACAATTAGGGCGGTGCCAAATGACTTACAAGGATGAGGACATTAGTATGCATGTGGTCGAGATTAGTCCCAATGGTCAGTTTCCTGAAGCAGCAGTCCATCAAAATTGGAGCGAATGTCAATACTTGACGGCGAACACTCGAGTATGCGACTTATCTAAAGGAGAGGTTGCACCAGGAAACCTTCCTTGGTATAAAAAAGAGATAGAATTCGAAAGGCCGGCTAAGAGGCCACATATCCAAGAATTTTCTGAGGCATCACAAGAACAATGGAATTGGTTAGCCAAGGAAATTGAATACAGGGCCACCATAGGGAAATTGGAAAAGCAAGTTAAGGACCTTCAATTCGAAATTGGTTTGCAAATTGCGGCAGACGAGGGTGAAAAGAAAAGACTAGCCAAAGAAAATAAAGCTTTGCGAGCCCAAATTCAGAAAATAAAATAGCCTCGTAGAATCCCGTCGGGAGTGCGAAGGATGAAAAGCTCATAGACAATTTGAGGCAAAAAAGTAGCAGAATATGGTTTTAACTTGAATAAAGTAGAGGGTGAGCTGTCCAGGGCCCGAAAACAATTGGCCAAAAATTTGAAGGAACGAGCCCGCATGATTGAACAGTTAAAGGAAAGGCACGACAATGAAATTGCTGGGTTGAAAAGGAAGTTCATCATAGTTAAAAACAAAATATCCAAGAAAGCCAAGGACTTCAAGGCTCAGAGGGAATATTGTTACGTACCAATAACCCTATTGGAAAGAGATTTCCAGCAATTCCAATAACTGAATCATGTAGCTGAACGAACTCTGGAGGCAAGGGCCCAGCAAATTTGGCGATTGTTGCAAGAAAAGGGTGCTATAAGAGAGAGGGTACAATGATCGCTGATTACATCACCACAAAGTGCAGCCACTGCTAAGATATGACAAGATCTATGTTCTTTGCCACCGCCATGACCTTTGTTTATCAAGTAATGAAAGACCTCCAAAACCTCCAAGGGGATTTAGCACGCACGCCTGTGGTGAGACCGAATAATGTCCCCCGGGCCCCAATAGCATTAGAGAATTTAATGTATTCATGATTGTTCAAATTGGTTGGTCCATTTGAGAGTTTTTATTTCTTTTATAGTAGGTTGTCGAGTAAGTCATTTTTATTAGGTGAGAGTCTATTATTTTCAGTTAAATTGGAGTCTGTTAGTTTCTTTTAAGATGTAATCGAGTACTTTACTTATGAAAATTGAAAAAGTTAGATAAATATTGTTCTGTGTTTATTTGCTAGAACTTCGCTCGGTTTGATTCATGCGGGGTCATGATACGTAATCAATCTCCATAGGATTTGACCATAACCAAATAAAAAGAGGACGAAAAGGGGAAGAAAATGAGAGAAACAACGGTAAAATAAAGGAGAAAGTAAAGAAACGAAAGATGTAGGCACAACAAATTGAGAGGGAAGACTAAAAAGAAAAAAAACAAGAGTGAAAAGAAAGGGGGCATAGGACAAGAGTCGGGATGATGCAAGCAACTGATTCTGTGCATAATAGAAACGGATAACTGTTTAGGTGCATTCATCCCCGACATGTGGTTGCCTATGTGTTGAAACATAACCGCTAAGAAATTTTGGTTTTTCCTTTCCCGCTTCTCAGACAGGTGGTTAGTTCTTGCGTCATTCTAGCAACCCACTCCTATAACACTCATTCCAAGAGCAAGCTGCTTATGGCCAATCAAGAAACTGATGCTAGTATCACTGATCCCTCGAAAGAGGTAGAGGAATTGGACGTTAATGCAATGAAAGAGGAAATGTAAAAACTGAAAAACTAGATGCCTGAGATGTGTCAGGCTTGGGTGAGAGGGCAGCCACCGCCAACCTATCCTGTTAACCCGACCTTTGTCCCACCACTGGCCCAGGCACATGACCATCCCATCACCGGTCCATCCCCAAGTTTCCCCGTCTACCCGCAGTACCAGGGTATGATTTCTCAAGCACCCCCAGATCCACCACCAAATGCGGTTCCTCACCCCCTCCACCAATTGCTCCCTATTATGTGGCACCTCCTCCCTCTACACTCCACAGATTGTCCAGTGAGCCTTTGCTTCAAGCTCATGACAATCAGTATTACCCACCAAAACCCGGGTACAAAACCAATGAACCTTACTCCTATGGCCCCCGTTTTGAAATCCCGGCGGAGGCTCAAAAACCAGTCAAAGATCTCGAGCAAGAGGAGGTGCTTAGGAAGGTCAGAAGCTTAGAGAAATCGTTTCGAGATATGCAAGGGTTAGGTGGCCAGGTGAGTGTGGCATTCAAAAACCTTTGTTTATTCCCAGATGTACAATTACCTCCGAGCTTTAAGATGCCCAAGTTTGACTTGTATGACGGACACGGCGATCCAGTCGCACATCTAAGAGGTTTTTGTAGCAAAATGAGAGGAGCAGGGGGAAAGGATAAACTACTAATGGCATACTTCAGCTAATGTTTAAGTGGGTCGGCGTTGGAATGGTACACCCGGCAAGATCATGCTCGATGATACACTTGTATGACATAGCACAAGCATTCGCCTATTATTTTCAATACTATCTTGCAATTATCCCAAATTGTCTGACATTGACGAAGCTGGAAAAGAAACACAATGAGAGCTTCAGAGAATATAGTTTAAGTTGGAGGGAAAAGGCAACGAGGGTCGACCCCCCAATGAAGGAGAGCGAAATGGTAGATTATTCTTGCAAGCTTTAGAACCTACGTATTATGGTAATCTAATGTCGGCAGTAGATAAATCCTTCAATGAGGTAGTGAAAATGGGAAGCATGGTCGAAGAAGGACTCAAATCCAACAAGATCATGAGTTAATATGCAATCAAAGCAACCACCCAGGCTATCGAGGTGGGACCAGGGGAACATTTGGAAAGAAGAAGAAGGAGAAAGTAGTGACAGTTGAGTCAAGGACTTGGTTCAGGCCCCGGGCTCCATCCCATTACAGCCAACCCCGTCCTCACCACCAAATATACCCACACACTCCATATAGCCCTCCACAACACTACTATCCACTGTTGGAACCCCGTTTCACAGTCCATCATGCACAAATATATACCCAAATCCCACTCACGCACAATGGCATGCGCCAGCTCCACAAAATAATTACCCAGCTCCACCAAATAACTACCTTCCAAGAGCCTACCAACAATCCCAAAGACCAACTTTCTGGGCCAACCAAGCTCTAAAAACTGAGAGGATGCAAAAGAAGAAAACGTTCACGCCAGTGGGAGAATCATATACCAGCTTATTCCACGGGTTGAGGCAGCTAGACATGTTGAGGCCAATCAAATCGAATTTTCCAAATCATTCTCTAAGAAATCTGGACTAATCTGTCAATTGTGAGTATTGTTCTAGTACCCCGGGGCATGATACTGAAAAGTGTTGGCATTTGAAGAACGTTATCCAAGAACTTATAGATTCATATCAAATTGAGGTGCAAGCCCCGGAAGCACCTAACATTAATCAAAACACGTTGCCTTCTCATGAAGAGACGAATATGATCAAGATAGTGAACAAAGAGGGGGAGGCAAAAAAGCCTTCGTAGATTGTCATGATGACCCGAGCCAGTGAACGGAAGATGGGTGAGAATTTGACCAGCAAGATGTTGACGCTCAAGTCGACTGCAGTAAGTAGTGAGCATGTTATGGTAGTCAAGAAAGAATCCCCGGAAAGCGGTCGGGTGAAACATGAAAAAGCGAAAGTGGTAATACCTGGGGTAGCTAAGAAACCCATCATAGTTGTGGAGGATCTCGCATAGAGCTTGCCATTATAAAGCCGGTAACATAGCTGCCAATACTCAACAACAAAGTCGTTCCTTGGAGATATGAACAAACAATATTGGCGTACAAGGGAAGTAAGTTAAAGAAGAAGTTTGCAAAGCCCGAGGTTTGACTCGGTCAGGGAGATACTTCGCCCATGAGGAGTTGAGAAAAAGCAGGATCCCCAAGGATAACTCAGAATTAGTAAAGAAAGTTGTATCAGAAGAAAAGCCGAAAGAATTTTTGAAGAAAATGAAAATGCAGGACTACTCTATTGTAGAGCAATTGAGGAGAACACCGGCTCATATATCCTTGCTCTCATTGTTAATCCATTCATATGAGCACCACTGGGCATTGATGAAATTTTGAACGAGGCTTATGTTCATGAAAAGATAACAGTGAATCACTTGGATACAATTGCAAACAAAATATTTGAGGTAATTTGAGTTAATTTTTCTGACAATAAGCAGCCCACGGAGGGCACTTAGCATAATCGGGCCCTTTATTTGACTGTGAAGTGCGAAAATGCTGTTGTCACCCAAGTTCTAGTTGATAATGGGTCCAGCGCGAACATTTTCTTGCTCTCCACCATGACCAAGATGAAGATGGACGATGAAAGGATCCACAAGAATAACATTTGTGTTCGAGGGTTCGATAGTGGAGGCAAAGACTCGGTAGAGGATGTAATACTAGAACAGACGATAGGTCTCATTGGGTTCACCATGGAATTTCAAGTGCTAGATGTGGCAGTTTCTTACAATCTTTTGCTGGGGAGACCCTGTATTCATGCTATTAAGGAAGTACTGTCAACCCTGCACCAGATGGTCTAATTTGAATGGGACAGATAGGAGATTGTGGTGCATGGTGAGGATAATCAATGCGCCGTGGTTGATGCCACTGTACCTTTATTTGAAGCTGAAGATAGCAAGAGTCCATGGGTCTATCAGTTCTTTGAACCGATATCAGTTGAAAAGATCTGAGAAGCGAAGATTGTTCCAACACCAAGGTTTGCTACTGCAACATTCATGGTGGCGGTTGAAATGCTAAAGAATGGGTTTGTTCCTGGGAAGGGTTTGGGGGCCTCACTTCAGGGTATCATACAACCGGTGTCTCTTCCCATGAACCTATACACTTTTGGTTTGGGGTTCAGGACTATAGCTGCAGACATAAGGCGAGCTAGAAAGTTAAAGCATAGGGCATGGGTCCTCCCAAAGCCTTTCCCGCGGTAGATCATTTATCAAACCTAGTGCCAGAAAGTGCCTAGTGCCAACGGTTCCCGGTCCATTGATTTATGCTGATGGAGACTTGGATAAGGGGTTCGAAAGATTGTTCGATGAGGCAAATATGGTAGAGGCTGGAGAAGGGTCAAGCAAGGCAGATATGTAGTTTGTGAGACCCCATGCAAAAATCAACAACTGGGAAGCTACTTCTCTTCCCACTCGGAAGGAGTCTTGATAGTTGGCTTTGATTTTTCTTTCAGTTTAATCTGGACTATCTCCAGGGTTGTAATTCAGATGTTATGTTACGTCCATTTAGGTGTGTAAACCTTGTTGTCTTTCAAATTTCAATGAAATGCAATTTTCCTTTTCCTTAGTGCTAATTGCTTTCATTTTTCTTTTCTTTTCTTTTCTTTCTTGTACAGTTATTTTTATGCTGGCTCAAATGATCCGACATGCATAAGGACACTTCGGCCCATTCATAAAAACTAATCTAATTCAGAAGTAATAATTCAAGAAATAGAACATGAGGATGAGTCGGAATATGATGAGGAAAGAGCATTAAAATTAGTAAAAAGTTGAGTCATTTTGAGGAAAATCCCAAGACAAACCTGAGCGATACAGAGGCAATCAATTTAGTGGACCCAGATAATATTAGAGAAACCAAATAAGTGTCTATCTGGAGCCATAGCTTAGGGGAGAAATAATTGAAGTGCTGCTTGAATACAAAGATGTTTTTGCATGGACTTACGATGATATGCAAGGGTTGAGCACTGACTTGGTGGTTCACAAATTGCCCACCGACCCAGCCTACCCTTCTATCAAACAAAAGTTGACGAAGTTTAAAATTGATGTGAGAGTGAAAATCAAAGAGGACGTTACCAAGCAATTTGAGGCCAAGGTTATCCGAGTTACATGATATCCCATATGGCTAGCCAATGTCGTGCCTGTGCCAAAGAAGGATGGTAAAACTAGGGTATGCGTCGATTATCGTGACCTCAACAAAACAAGTCCAAAACACAACTTCCCACTGCCAAACATCCATATATTGATTGAATTTTGTGCAAAGCATCAGATTGGGTCCTTCGTAGATTGTTATAAAGGCTACCACCAGATTTTTATGGATGAGGAGGATCCAGAGAAGACACCGTTCATCATGCCATGGGGAATGTATTGCTACAGAGTCATGTCATTTGGCCTGAAGAATGCTGGGCAATCTACATGAGGGCGATGACAACCATCTTTCACGATATGATACTAAAGAGATTGAGGTCTACATGGATGATGTAATTGTGAAATCCAGGAAGATCCGACCATGTCAGAGATTTGAGGAAACTTTTCCAGAGGCTCCGAAGGTATAATCTCAAACTCAATCCAGCAAAATGCGCGTTTGGGGTCCCCTCAGGGAAGTTGCTAGGGTTTATTGTCAGCCGTCGAGGCATTGAACTAGATCCATCAAAGATAAAATCCATACAATAATTGCCGCCTCGGAGGAACAAAATAGAGGTGATGAGCATGTTAGGGAGATTGAATTACATCGTCAATTCATTGCTCAGCTCACAACAACATGCGATCCTATCTTTAAGTTATTGATAAAAGATGTTGTAGTTAAATGGAAAGGAGAGTGCCACGAGGCTTTTGATAAAATAAAGGAATACTTATTGAAGTCACCAGTTTTGGTCCCCTCGGAACCAGGAAGGCCCTTGATTCTATACCTGACAGTCTTGGACAACTCATTTGGATGTGTACTGGGTCAGCACGATATCACCGGGAGGAAAGAACAGGCTATATACTACCTCAGCAATAAGTTTATAGCTTATGAGGTTAAGTATACTCATCTTGAAAGGACGTGCTGTGCCCTAACTTGGGTAGCACAAAAGTTGAAACATTACATGTCATCATATACCACTTACCTCATCTCACACCTAGACCCGTTAAAATATATCCTCCAGAAGCCTGTGCCCGCGGGAAGGCTTGCAAAATGGCAAATCTTGCTTACCAAGTTCGACATTGTCTATGTGACCAGGCCTGCAATGAAAGCACAGGCACTTGTTGATCATTTGGTAGAGAATCCGGTAGATGAAGAGTATGAACCTTTAGAGACATACTTCCCAGACGAGGAGGTAATGCATATTGAGGAAACGGAACAGGGTGAGAAGCTGGGATGGAAATTATTCTTTGATGGGGCCGCTAACATGAAAGGCATCGGGATAGGAGCAGCACTCATTTCTGAAATGGGGCACTATTACCCCGTTACAGCTCAGCTCTGCTTCGCTTCTATTGCACTAATAATATGGCAAAATATAAGGCATGTATCTTGGATTTAAGGTAACCTCCAGACATGGGTGTCAAGGAAGTCTTGGTCTTGGGAGGTTCAAACTTGGTAGTACATCAAATTCAAGGGGAGTGGGAAACGTGAGATTTGAAGCTCATACCGTATCGGCAATGCTTGCACGACCTCTGTCAACGGTTTCGGTCAGTAGAGTTCAGGCATATCCCGAAAATTCACAATGAGGTTGTTGATGCTTTGGCTACCTTGGTGCCAATGGTACATCAACCAGATAAGGTATATGTTGATCCATTGTATATCCAAGTCCATGACCAACATGCTTACTGTAATATGGTGGAGGAAGAGCTTGATGGTGAGCTCGTCTATCATGCGGATTATTCCTCAGTGGAGGAGTGCAATACAAAAGAATACCAAATCTGGGGTTGTTATGGTAAATAGATGCTGGGAAGGCCACAACCATTATGAATGAGGTACAATCTGCAGTCTGTGGACTGCACATGAGCGGATATGTTTTGGCGAAGAAGATTCTCCAGGCAAGGTGTTATTGGCTCACCATGGAGCGAGATTGTATCAATTTCATGCGCAAATGTCATCAATGTTAGGTGCATGGAGACTTGATTCACTCACCACCGTCTGAATTGTATACAATGTCTGCACCATGGCCCTTCGTTGCTTGGGGAATGGATGTCATCGAGCCCATCGAGCCAGCAGCTTCCAATAGACACAGGTTCATCCTGGTTGCTATTGATTATTTTACCAAGTGGGTCAAAGCTAAAACCTTCAAGGCGCTTCCAAAGGAAGCCATGGTCGGCTTTGTGCATTTAACATCATTTGCCGGTTCATAATCCCAAAGACGCTCATCACTGATAATGGAGAAAATTTCAATATTCATTTGATGAAAGAAGTATGTCAGCAGTTTAAGATTACCCATTGCAACTCCATCCCATATCGTCCCAAGGTGAATGGAGCAGTTGAAGCAGCCAATAAGAATATAAAGAAGATACTTCAAAAATTGGTTGAAGGGTCCAGGCAATGGCATGAGAAGTTACCTTTTGCATTGTTAGGCCATCGCACTACTGCGCGCACCTCAGTGGGGGCGACTCTGTACTTGTTGGTATATGATACAAAAGCAGTAATTCCGGATGAAATTGAAATCCAGTCCATTCAGATTGTTGCCAAAGCAGAAATCGATGACGAAGAATGGGTCAATGCCCGTCTGGAGCAATTGAGTCTGATTGATGAGAAAAGATTGGCAGCAGTATGTCACGGCCACTTGTATTAACAGAGAATGTCCAGAGCATACAACAAGAAAGTGCGTCCAAGAAGGTTTGAAGTGGGTCAGTTAGTATCAAAACGCATCCTCCTTCACCAGGCAGAGGCAAAAGGCAAGTTCTCCCCCAATTGGCAAGGGTCGTTCGTTGTGTCAAGAGTGTTGTCCAAAGGGACGTTGTATCTAATAGATGTGGAAGGCAAATGTGTAGAAAAGGCCATCAATTCAGATGTAGTTAAAAGATACCATGCATGATCTTCTTTGTTCAAATCATTGTCTATACTTGGCATATTTGTTTATACTTGGCATGTTTTAGAGATTGAAATAACGAAGGAATTTCACTCGGCTATTTAAACACTTTACCCTTTTTCTAACCCTTTTTTAGCTTTAATTATTTTGTTTCATACCCCTCTTTCAGAATCAATAACAAAGTCAGAAACATAAGTGTAAAAGTTAGTAAAACAAAAGACCAGGGAAGGATGAAAAGAAAGAAAGAGAAAATAGAAGGAAGAAGAAGAAAAGAGAAAATATAAAAAAAGAGAAAGAAAAAGAAAGCAGAAAAAGAAAATAAAAGAAAAAGAGAAAAATAAAAAATAAAAAAGAGAGAGAAGGGAAAACCCAAAAAACAACAAAACAACAAAAGAAAAATAAAGAAACAGAATAAGGGAAGGAAGAAATGAGAAGACCATAAAAATAAAGAATCGACATGAACTACGTTTGACCCGAATCCTTTTAAGGATACGTAGGCAGCCTCATGACTCGGTCATATTCAAAAAAAAAATCAAAGGTCCCCAAGCCAGAAACAGGGGCAGAAGTTGTGGTTGTTGGAAGAAAATCTTATTCTGAAAGTTGTAATCTTGAACACATTTGAATTATTTTGAGCCTTTAACACCCCTTTTCTTCTAACCTTATCCAAAAGCCTGCATTACGGTCCAAAGAAAGAACTCCTGATCAGTCTTTAAGAAATGCCGAGTCAAGCAAGAAGAGGTGATTCATACCCCAAGACAACACTATAGTTCAAGATAGAAAATAATAAAATGAGAGAATCTTATTGGTGAAAACCATCATGGGCACCAGAAGGAGATGAGAGTTGAGAGAAATGAAAATGAGAGAGTCTTATAGGTGAAAACCCCCACGGGAACCGTAAGGCGAAGGGAAGGCAAGAAATAAGCCATTGGAGAAGAGCTGTCTGTGGAAATCTATCCAGGACACTGGAAGCTAAGCAAGGCCAGGTTTTGGTTAAAGGTTGTGGGTTTGAAGAAGGTTGCAACAACAAAGCATACAACAGAAAACCGATTTTTTTGGGTCTACTAAGCCGAAATGCATGTCATGATCACGGAAACCAGTTGTTCCTCCACAAATAAGTTTCTTTTCTTTTCCCTTCAATAGCCACCAAATTTGGAATTCCTTTATTCTAAAAAAAATAATTCAGAGTCATTGCATTTCATTTCCTTTCGAGTCTCCATTCTTCAAATATGTCCTCAAAATCATTTTGTTTAAGCGAGCAGGAGAGAAATTTCAAAGCTTACTACCACCTCCTGAATGGCAAAGAACATGCCGGTCAAAAATGTAACAAAGGCAGCAAAAGTCGATAAAGCAAAAGGAAAGATCCACGAAAGTTATTGTTACTACACGGACTTGGTTAATCTCAGGAAAGATGTAAGAATTTTGGCAAAAGGGTCAGAAGTACAAAACAAAGACAGGGGAACAGAGTAAAGCCACAAGGTTTCAGGGGTCAGCCGAGCATAGTACACTGACTCGGTAATCTCAGGAAAGATGTAAGAATTTTGGAAAAAGGGTCAGAAGTGAAACACAAAGACGGGGGAACATAGTAAAGCCACATAGCTTCAGGGGTCAGCCGAGCATAGCACACTGACTCCGTAATCTCATGAAAGATGTAAGAATTCTGGCAAAAAGGCCAGGAGTAAAACACAATAACGGGGAGCAAAGTAAGGCCATAAATATTCGGGGGTCAGCCGAAACTCAAGCAACTCATCTTCAGTGCGGGAAATTAATCACAATGGAACACGACAGTGGGGAGGCCATTTTCAACAAGAACGCCACAAGCTAACCACCACTTTTCAAACTAATAAAAATTTCTTTAATTACCACAGGGGCAGAAAATTCTAGAAGATCCTAAGGGAAGTCCTTCATAGAGGAAGGCAAGCACATGGCAGGTATGATAAAAAATCTCAAGACGCACCTCGAAAATGGGACCCGGTTAAAACTCAATAAGGAACATAATCTGACATAAATATTCTCCCTAACAAGAGTCGTCAGGACCCACCTAAATAAAGGACAAAACTTTAACTAGCAAGACCCAGCAGAAACAACCGAAAGTTAGAATTGGCATTTAATCTGGAACTCTCAGGACCATCCTGGAAAATTGGACCTGCCTAAAGGTTGGATGTAATCATGAAAAGCAAAGATCATAAGGTGACCTGCATGTTGAAATAGAACTCGGATAGGAGTTGTCAGGACCCTCCTAGAGAATGGGACTTAACTTAAAATTCAAAAAGTCGGGTGGCATGGTCAGGCCCAAATATTTTCCCAACAAGAATCGTCATGGACCCGCCCGGATAATGGGATTCAATTGTAGGAGTTGTCAGGGCCCTCCTGGATAATAGGACGTAGATCTAATTACTAATCCCCAGCAAACATATTTTGTCACCTAGTTAAGAGTTGTCAGGACCCGCCTGGATAATCGGAAGTAGCTTTAATCACCGGTCCCTAGTAGATCCCTAGCAGATATAACTCCGGTAACAAGACATAGTGGAAAATAATACCTTTTGAGAAACATAACATAATCTTAAAGTTACCATCAGTTAAGAGTTGTCAGGACCCTCTTGAATAATAGGACTTGGCTTAGATTTTACAGATATTTAGTAACGTGATTTAATTAACACTCATATATGCATCCAACACCAAACTGGGGCTGAAAGAATTTCTTTGTTTGTTTGTTTTGTTGTGATCAGGTTTAAAGGAAATAGTCTCAGGGAATATTTTTCAAGTTTCAAGTTTTGGTAATCAGGAGCCCACTTGGAGAATAAGGGAATACTTTTCAAGTTGCAAGTTTTGGAAATCAGGCGCCCACCTAGAGAACTAGGGAATACTTTTCAAGTTTTGGGAATCATGCGCCCACCTTCATAATAAGGGAATATATTTCAAATTTCAAGTTTTTGTAATAAGGCGCCCACCTGGAGAGCAAGGGAATACTTTTCAAGTTTCAAGTTTTGGTAATCAGACGCCTACCTAGAGAGCAAGGGAATATTATTCAAGTTTCAAGTTTTGATAATCAGGCACCCACCTGGAGAAAAAGGGAATATTTTTCAAGTGTTGCAAGTTTTGGTAATCAGGCGCCCACCTCGAGAACAAAAGGAATACTTTTCAAGTTTTAAGTTTTGGTAATCACGAGCCCACCTGGAGAACAAGGGAATGCTTTTCAAGTTGCAAGTTTTGGTAATCAGGCGCTCACCTAGAGAACAAGGGAATAATTTTCAAGTTTTGGTAATCAGGCGCTCACCTGTAGAACAAGGAAATACATTTCAACTTTCAAGTTTTGGTAATTAGGCGCCCACATGGAGAACCAGGGAATACTTTTCAAGTGTTGCAAGTCTTGGAAATCAGGCGCCCTCCTGGAGAACAAGGGAATACTTTTCAAGTTTCAAGTTTTGGTAACAAGCGCCCACCTGGAGAAGCAGAGAATACTTTTCAAGTGTTGCAAGTTTTGGTAATCAGGCGCTCACCTGGAGAACAAGGGAATACTTTTAAAGTTGTAAGTTTTGGTAATCAGGCGCCCACCTAGAGAACAAGGGAATAATTTTCAAGTTTCTGTAATCAGGCGCTCACCTGTAGAACAAGGAAATACATTTCAACTTTCAAGTTTTGGTAATCAGGCGCCCACATGGAGAACCAGGGAATACTTTTCACGTGTTGCAACTCTTGGAAATCAGGCGCCCTCCTGGAGAACAAGGGAATAATTTTCAAGTTTCAAGTTTTGGTAATCAAGCGCCCACCTGGAGAACCAGAGAATACTTTTCAAGTGTTGCAAGTTTTGGTAATCAGGCGCTCACCTGGAGAACAAGGGAATACTTTTAAAGTTTCAAGTTTTGGTAATCAGGCGCCCACGTGGAGAACAAGGGAACACTTTTCAAGTTGCAAGTTTGGGTAATCAGGCGCCCACGTGAAGAACAAGGGAATACTTTTCAAGTGTTGCAAGTTTTGGTAATCAGGCGCCCACTTGGAGAACAAGGAAATACTTTTCAAGTTTCAAGTGTTGATAATAAGGCGCCCTCCTGGAGAACAAGGGAATACTTTTCAATTGTTACAAGTTTTGGTAATCAAGCGCCCACCTAGAGAACAAGTGAATACTTTTCAATTTTCAAGTTTTGGTAATCATGCGCCCACCTGGAGAACAAGGAAATACTTTTCAAGTTGCAAGTGTTGGTAATCAGGCGCCCAGCTGGAGAATAAGGGAATACTTTTCAAAATTTCAAAATTTGGCAATCAGGCGCCCACCTACAGAACAAGGGAATATATTTCAAATTTTAAGTTTTGGTAATCAGGCGCTAACCTGGAGAACCAGGGAATACTTTTCAAGTGTTACAAGTTTTGGTAATCAGGAGCCCACCTGGAGAACAAGGGAATACTTTTCAAGTTTCAAGTTTTTTTAATCAGGCGCCCACCTGGAGAACAAGGGAATATATTTCAACCATGCATCAATATGAAGAAGAAGAAGCATAGCAATAGGGCAACAAGAAGTTTCACAGAAGGAAGTACATCAAGATAACAAGAAGTTTCTCAGGGAGATACACAAAGCAACAAGGCAACAAAGATCAAGAGCAAGTTTGAAGACTTAGATAGGTTCTTTTTTAATTCATAGTTCATAGCTTAGTCTAGCTTCTTCTTAGTTTTACCTGGTATAATCAGGGGGTCTAGCAAGCAGTAGAAGCAACTGCAACAACAACGAGATCACAATTTCGGTAGTCCCAGCTACCAAATACTCCTGAACTACACTGACTTGATTTCTCATTAGCCGAGGATATGTAGGAAACCTCTCAAGCAGGGTGCGGTCAATCTTTTCAAACACTTCTCACGGAGTATTCAAAAGGGAAAAAATCACTCGTGTTCGCTCACCTATCCTTGTACGAAAACTTTTCATGTTTCAGGGCAAAGAGGGGTAGCTGTGAGCATGTGATTTTGCGATATATGAATTACTCCCATAATTTTAAAACAAAATAATTTCTTTTTATTATTTGTAATTATATATATTTTTGTGGCATTTTCTACTAATTGTTTGCATTTATGTGCATTTAAATCATGACAAAAACCCAAAAAAAACAATACATTGCATTTAGGATTTAGCTTTGCATTTTAAGATTAATTAGAAAGCCAATTGTTTTATAAAAATGAAGTCACCAAAATATAGTGTAATTTGCACTCTTAATTTTAGTCTTGATTTTTTAGTAGTTTTGTGCTAATTTATTTTAAATAATTGTGTGAATTGTCATTTTGAGTCTAATTAGTTTTTTTTAGTTAATTCAGTTTTAGTAATTAGTATTATATTTAGTTTTAAAATTAAAAGAAATTAAAAAGAAAAGTTGGAAAATAAAGAAATTGAAAAGAAATTGAAGAATAAAATCTTGAAAAATTGATGCCCAAATTGGGTCATTTCAAATAAAACGCGGCCAATCCAAACTCCCAATCTGTTCGATACCCATGCCCCATACCCGGTCCAACTTTAAAAAATATAAAACGACGTCGTTTTAAGGATCCAATTAGGGCCATTGATTTCATTTGATCAAACGGTCAAGAACTGAGGTGCCTTGAGTATATATATGTCCTAACGCCCCTTACCTCCCCCCAAATTTTGTCTCTAACCCCCGCACTCAGAAACCCTAACCCCACCCTCCTCCGCCAAACGCCACCGGCCGAAAATCGCCGCCGGTGGCGGCAAGTCTCCAAATTCTCTCAATAATACACCACAACACCTCTTCCTTATCCTCTTTCCAAATTTGACCTCCATTTTTCTCAAATCCCCACCAATCGCCCAAAATCTTCAATTGAAAAGCCGGCTGCTCCGCCGTGCACGGTGGCGCTACCACCCAAACACCAAGAAATTGACACCACTGCATCCCATGGCCTTCTCTTCCCTAATCTCACACTCCTAGCCCTCCAATATACCCAGAACTCTTCAAATATTGCATCTGAGTTGTAGTCCTAAAATTTGACATTGACTTTCATGGAATTCGATGGCATGCCTAGTCCAGGGATTTCTATTTATGTGCAAATCATGAAGTTTCGAGCCAACGAGTTGAGGTCGCTCATTTGTTCTTTACAAAGAACAAATAATCGACACTAATTGAGCCATCTGTTTTGTTATTGAGCTCTCAGACTCGTGTGATAAGTCCCTTGTATTCATTCTTCCCTTTCTATTGTGTTTCCTTTTCTTTGCTGTTTGTTTCGTTTTCTTTATCAATTTCGACTAGCCTTATCAAGTTTTAAATGACTTTCATTTCAGTGTTTGAAATTGGTCCCTAATGATCATAGTCTAATAATTTGGTCAATTCCTTGTTTACTTTTTGTTTAATGATATTTCAATTAGTATAGGACTAATACTCGAAGTCTTTAAATATTGTCCTTTGTTGTGTGTTTGTTTGAATCAGTCTCGTTTTCATTGATATTTGGAGTCATTCCCAGGGGTTCTCCTGTATCATTAGGTCATGCCCATTAAGGCTTTGAGCCCAGTCGGGGTTTACAACCCATTTTAGCTTGACTAACTGATCTGGATGTTTCTAGGGTAAATTTAGGGGTAGTCAGGGGTAATTTAGGGAATTCAGTTAAGGAAATCTTTGGTGTAACTGATTTTAGAAGCCTCTAGTAGCGGCTTTAGGAGAAATTCAGGCTTTTAGGTGTTAGAACTTGGATAACAAGTCAATAGTTAGAGGACATCTAAGCTAAAATGGAAATTAAAAAAAGGACTATAGAGAAAAACCAAAATCTAAGGGTTACCCTATGGTTTTGGCTGATATAAGAAGAGGAGAGACCTAAGAGACCGGAGGAAAAAAATCTGAAAAGAAGAGAGAGAAAATATATATACATAATCAGACGGATAAAATACACAGAAAAATCACTTTTATATTGGAAAATCTTTGGGAATTCTTGGGATATTGATTCTGAGCTAGTTCTGAGCAATTAAGGGTGAAAATAGTTTAAATCAGAGGGTGTTTTAAGTGTTTTGGCTCATTTCTAGTTCGAATTTTGATTGCTGGATTAGAAATCAATTTTTGTTTGAATTATTTGCTTCATTCTTTGGGTCCTGAGTCGATTTCTTTGGGTTTTAATTGTTGCAATTGCTGTTCCTGGGGTACAAATGTTTGATCCCTCTTGACCTCAAATTTTCATTGTTCATTTGCTGTACCAGGTATGCTTCAAAACTCCATGGACATCACTTGACGAATAACTCAAAATGCAAGTTTGAATGAAGTGAAGTTTGATGCCATATTGTTAAATCTTCTGTTCTTCTTTACTTTTCAATTCACGACTCTTATGTAATTACTAGG
Organism: Nicotiana benthamiana; assembly: GCA_034376525.1. Taxonomy (NCBI): domain Eukaryota; kingdom Viridiplantae; phylum Streptophyta; class Magnoliopsida; order Solanales; family Solanaceae; genus Nicotiana; species Nicotiana benthamiana. The sequence goes on along the minus strand of CM067332.1, from coordinate 118,314,543 downwards.
GATGTGATGTAAACGAGTGTTTACATTTTGTGGATAGCTAAATGTGGCTTTATTATGATTTTAACATCTGTTGTTGCTAGCAGTCGTGTTAGAATTAGGCTTATGTGCTTATTTTTATTCCACTTTTGAATCTGTCTTGCGTTGAGGTTTAGCAGGGTTTATTATTGTTAAATGTTGGTCAGCAAGCATGGTTCGTACGTAGGATTGTGAGTTGGGTATTAGATTTGTGGGTACTCTATGTCACAAAACTTGATTTACGTTCCTTTTAGTCGCGTTTTGTAAGTTTCCAACATGAGTTGGTGATGTATTCTTATCACAGTTTCTTAGCCATGTTGGTCATTTTTGTGTTGATTCTTGTGTTATGTTTGACTTGTTATGTACGATCTATATTGAATGGAAATCCCGTTTGAGTCTAATTGATTTATGTTTCTTGCAAATTCGTTCTTTTCGTTGGCAAAGGAAGTGTGTTTCGTTCATTATGTTCTGCCATGTAAATGCCTAAGGTCATTCGTTTGAACCTAAGGATACTTTTTGGTCATGAAAACATTTGGCCTCACGTTTGAGCCCAATTACCCATTGTTGATTGTATTTGGACCTTATATCCATTATCTAAAGAGGACAAAACACTGGCCTTGTGAAATTTAGTTTTATTACCTTTTTTATAATTGTCATCAAAGCATGCCAATGACAAATAAATCCGACAATTGCATAGATATTATTTTAATTAATCATATAATCCATAGAATCTGAGGTGCACCACCTACCGAATTTTTTTGGCCTTCGCACACTTATCACACGAAATTGCATTAGACACATTAGTTAAATAATGTATCTTCCTAATTACAGATGTATATTTATGTGACCCAAATCCAAATCTCAATGATGATAAAATATGTTGCAAGCTGCGGGTGGATTTATGAGATGTGATTCAAGACATATTTTAAATGGCATTGCAATCTTTCTTAAAAATGAATAAAAGCAGCTAAGGTTAAAAATGCACATAGATTCAAAACTTGTAATAAAATCAGATAATCATGCCAAATATAACAGTTGAGCGACCATGCTAGAACCACGAAACTCGAGAGTGCCTAACACCTTCTCCCTGGTTAACAAAATTCCTTACTCGAATTTCTGGCCCGCAGACCGTATACAGAGTCAAACTTTCCTCGATTCAAGATTTAGACCGGTGAATTGGGACACCATTAATTATCCCAAGTGGAAACTCTGAAATCTCTAAATAAATAAATCTCATTTCGATTGTCCTTTAGTTAGAAAAAACTCCCTAATCTACACCCTTCGGGGGGTGTAGATGTTAAAAAGGAGGTATGATAGTAGCATCTTCACTGAAATCTTTATACGCAAGAACCATATAGTTATCAAAAAGAATATCAGTAGTTGTGTAACGAAAAGGATGGTCGCGAGGGTGAAAACATTCTTTCTTTCTCAGATAATATAGGGCAATGTCAATATTCTTCATAAAAAGGCAAAAAATAAAATAATCTGTATGTCATTAAATAATTAAAAAATGATAAATTAAGATTAAAGAAAATAAATACCTTGTGAATTATCTAACCTTATCATCAAGTACAAATCTACTATCTGAAAGCTCAAGGAAGAACATTTTGCTATTGATTTTTTATGATACAATTTGTATTGATTCTTCCTCACACCATTATCATCAGCGTGTGTGTATATATATATATATCAAAGTTAGCAGTTACTCATGAACTAAGCCTTTCAAGTTGAAAAATTAAGTACAGACGGACCTTAAAGTTGAATTAGAAGTTCAAAAGCTAAGGACACTTGGTCTAGTTTGAGTTTCAAGTTCAAAAGTTAAGGGCACATGGTCCTGAACTTAGACTTACAAATTTAAAAGTTCAGGACACTTTGTTCTGACTTTGATATCAAAGTTCAAAACTTAAGGACTATCTATCCTTAACTTTGAGAATCAAGTTCAAAAGTTAAGGACATGAGTCCTTAAGTTTGACTTGCAGGTTCAAAATTTAAGGATAGACAATCTTTAACTTTGAATTACAGGTTTGAAAGTTAAGCACACATGGTCTTGAACTTTGACTTACAAGTTCAAAAGTTCAGGACACTTAGTCCTGAACTCTGATTTACAAGTTGAAAAGTTTAGGATTCTTGTTCCTTAACTTTGATTTTAAAATTCAAAAGTTAAGCACACTTGGTCCTAAAATTAGTCTTACAATCACAGAAGTTAAGGACACTTAACTTTAGCAATTTCAATATCAATACTGAAATACATTAAGGGACTTTCTCTTTTTTGCGACCTCTCCTTTTTTTCTTGCCCAACCACACAATGAATTTCTTCAATAATTTTGCATCATCTGTGTCATAATGAAAAATACACCTACGAGTATATGTTGATTTTATCCAGCATGAACTCTTGGGAGTATTTTGATTGTCTTCCCTCGATGTTACTATTTTTTTATCAAAAGGAGATTTCAACTGCTAACTTAGCTTCTTGTTCCTTTTACCTCGACCAAGCTCTTCTTCAACATTTCCTTCAACCTCCATAGACAAAACTCCATCAATTCTCATTTGTGTACTTGGAGGAGTAGGAGTAAGAATAGAAAACGACGGACCATCATAACCAATACTATCTCTCTTTCTTTTTCTCGTGTGTGTGTATATATATATATATATATATATATATATATATTTATATATATATATATATATATATATATATATATATATATATATATATATATATATATATATATATATATATATATAATTTCAACTATGAATATAATATTTAGGACACAATCAGTACATATCTTCTTCACACTGCCTTCTTGCATTTGTCCAACAGATAATTCAGCTAAGACATTGCTTGCATAATATTTATATATATATATATATACATATATATATATATATATATATATATATATATATATATATATATATATATATATATATATATATATATATATATATATATATATATATATATATATATATATATATATATCAATTATGAATATAATATTTAGGACACAATCAGTACATATCTTCTTTACACTGCCTTCTTGCATTTGTCCAACAGATACTTCAGCTAAGACATTGCTTGCATAATTTTCTTTATATTTCAACTGCACATTTTCTTTATCTTGCAATTGTTCACCATGTTCTTCAGTTGTAAGTTCACAGGATTCTGCAAAATATTTACAAGAGTTAACACAATTAGTACTTGTTACAAATCTTTGATTAAAATAAATATATATATAAAATTTAAAATATATTGTGTAACTATTTGCAATACTCAAGATCATCCCAACTAAATCATTATCTTCACTAGCATTTTCTTGGGTTCCAATATTGTCGGTAAGAGAGGGACATGTGGAGAGATCACATATTGCATCTATGCATTTGGAAACAATCTCACTTCTGCTTGTTCCTTCAGTATTTTCTATGTCTTGAGATTGTACTCCACTTTTCTATTGATACTCCACGTCAGCTTCTTCCCTTGCAGCTTCTAAAGATTCTGTAACATATATAATTAATACCCATTCTAATAATTCTCTAAAACAAATATTCAATATATAACGAAAATTTTATCTAACCTTGATTGGCAAAAGTTTGAACTCCAAATTATTTTTATATGATAGAGGTGTAGACAGATTATATGTTCCTTCAAAGAATTTGCATACAATCTCGCAGACATTTGTTCCCAATGGACTTTCTAAATCCTCCTGAGATTGCAATCTACATTTACAAATTTTTTCTATTACTCCTTTCTTTTTTGGATTTTCCTGGTCTTGATATTCTCCTACATCTTCAACTTCCACTCCATCAATAGATTCTATAAATATTTGTAATCACAAAAAAGTTTACATGTATTACACTATTGAATATAAATTTCAACGAATAAAAATTCAAAATCTATATCTAACCTTTCCCAATATCAGTGATGTTCTCAGTTTCATCACTTAGAAGTGCATCTCTTAAATCGCTTTCAAATTGAACTTCAACATGCACATCCATATAATTACGTTCGTCACCGCATGCATCTTTGTTGATTGTAATATTAGTCTCTATGGCACGACAATGATCATCAACTCCATCTTTAGTATTTAGAAAACTAGATTCTCTCTCTATGTTCCTTTTATCAGGTTTCCCAATAATCTTCAACAAAGTATCAAGATTTAATCCTAGAGTTTTTTCTATAAATCCTGAGAAAGAAACTAAGTTAGAAAGTTAAGGACGGGTTCAAAAGTTAAGGACAGGCAGTCCTTAAGTTTGAATTACAGGTTGAAAAGTTAAGGACATGAGTCCTTAAGTTTGACTTGCAGGTTGGAAAGTTAAGGACAGACAGTCCTTAAGTTTGATTTCCAAGTTCAAAAGTTAAGGACATGCAGTCCTTAAGTTTATATTACAGGTTCAAAAGTTAAGGACAAACAGTCCTTAATTTCGAATTCCAAGTTCAAAAGTTGAGGATAGGCAATCCTTCACTTATAGTTTTAAGTTCAAAAGTTAAGGACGCTTGATCCTAAACTTCAAGTATTAAGTTCAAAAGTTAAGAACAGACAGTCCTTAACTTATAGTTTTAAGTTAAAAAGTTAAGGACATGTAGTCCTCAACTTATAGTTTTAAGTACAAAAGTTAAGGACACAAAGTCCTGAACCTGGACTAACTGAAATAAATGATATTACCATGATTTCATTCTCAATCTTTTTTTCTCCTACAACTATTTTTTGATTTATTCTAGTAACTTCAACTTGCAGATCCTTCTTAAGACTCTCTGTTAATCGCTTAATAAAAAAACATAAAAACAAAAAAGTCTCGTAAGCAAAAAATAATAAAATAAAAAACTAATGATATTCAAAGGCAGAAAACCTACTTTAACAATTTCTTTAAGGATGGCTTCATCAAATTATGTGGAAGAAGGCATTGAGCTTTGATCTTGAGAAATTGGCTCTTCCACTCTAAGAGGCTCTGTATCTTCTTCAACAAGAATAAATGGTGACATCTCGACCAATTTATACAACTATTATATAACAAAAAATGAACACAAGTTTTCAGAACTAAAACAAATAAACAAAAAAATAGCTAGTAATTAGATTAACTTATTTTCATTATTGAAGTATTTTTTACACAAAGAAACAAACTGTGGAGATTTTATTTCTATATAACATAACATCCGAATATAACCAAATTCTTGGAAGTTCACAAATTATTTTTCTTAGAAAATAGGAATTACTTCCATAATCCAAACACAAAAGGCAAAAGGAAAGCCACCAAGTATAATGTAGCTATCCTTGTCTTTATCTTTGTATTTGTCTTTCTCTTTCTCAGTCTCATTCTCATTCGACTTCAAACAACTCTTTAATGATTTTAATAATGTTTCATAAGAAAGAGAGCCCCGGTTGAAAGAAGAACAGAGTTCATCATCGTCTACAATTTTCATTATCTGCTCGGACATATTCATATTCTTCTGCTTGCCCATCAAAACAAACTCAACAAAATAAATTGTTGCTAACTTCATAGCATCATCATCGCTGCCTACAAATGCTGCAGCTGTACCATGTGAGTGACTACTAATAAAATTAAACAAATCACCCAACTCAACTCTATCCTTTTTGGGAAGTAGACTTTCGAAAGCCTATTCTCTTTTTCATGTAAACCTTTGATATCCGGTGAGGAATAGCACTTCAAACCAGTAATTATATGAAATGCGTCACATGTAAGCTTAATTTCACAGTCAAACTTTGAATGTCATCGAATCATGGTCATTATTTATAATTTTTGAAAGCAATATAAAGTGAATAAGTTTACCACAGAGCTTCACATTTTGTAATCGGAAGAGGTTGCCAAAAATACCACCCCTCAACTTCTTCCACTGCCTGTTTGACAAAAAAATTTCGATTGTTTCCTTATACTGTAAATCTCATTTCCAATACACCATAAAATTACGCCAAACATCAAACTTGAACACACGATATCCTTTCATTATCAGACTACAAAGAAGGAAAAAGAAAATAAAAATTAGGACTTACAGTTAGTTGGAGGGACTTGGTCCTTAACTTCAAGTTTTAAGTAAAAAAGTTAAGGACAAGCAGTCCTTAATTTAAAGTTTAAAGTTGAAAAGTTAAGGACAATAGGTCTTAAACTTCAAATTTGTAGTTCCAAAGTTAAGGACCATTGGTCCTTAACTTCAAGTTTCAAGTTAAAAAGTTAAGTACAGGCAGTCCTTAACTTTGAATTCCAAGTTCAAAAGTTAAGGACACTTAGTCCTTAACTTAGAGTTAGAAGTTAAAGAGGTAAGAATAGGTAGTCCTTAACTTATAGTTTCAAGTTTAAAAGTTAAGGACACATGGTCTTTAACTTCAAGTTTCAAGTTTCAAAGTTAAGGGCAGGCAGTCCTTAACTTTGAATTGCAAGTTCAAAAGTAAAAGACACTTAGTCCTTAACTTAGAGTTACAAGTTAAAGAGATAAGAATAGGCAGTCCTTAACTTATAGTTTCAAGTTCAAAAGTTAAGGACACTTGGTCCTGAACTTCAAGTTTCAAGTTAAAAAGTTAAGGACATGCGGTCCTTAACTTATAGTGTAAAGTTGAAAAATTAAGGACAGTTAGTCCTGAACTTCAACTTTCAAATTCCAAAGTTAAGGACAATTGGTCTTTAACTTCAAGTTTCAAGTTCAGAAGTTAAGGATACTCAGTCCTTAACTTTGAGTTCCAACTTCAAAAGTTAATGTCATTTGGTCCTTATCTTTCGTGAAGACAGTTACCTAAAAATTCATAAACATAGTAAGCTTATGAATTTCTACGACTATTTTGATAAAATATTCTAACATAATCAAATATAATGAATCAGCCACAAACACATTTCACATTTCAACTCAAAAAATTTATTAATAACAATATCATAAAAATACGCTATTACACTGAATCAACTTATAATGATCATTTTTAAAACTTCGCACATACTTGACACGACATTGATCGCGATTACACATATAAAAAATAAAAATGCATAAAACAAAAAAAATTATAAGTTCGATCGTTCGATTCAGAGAAGATGATAGAAAAGATGAAGATGGAGAAAGATCAACCGCAGCTCGTTTGCATGCGAAGATGATATAAATGCTGAGAACACACGAAACTTGCCCTGAAATATTCCCTCTCAAATTTTCCTTCTTCTAAATGAAAAAAAAATAAGGTTGGGAATATAAGCATTGAAGAAAGGGAAAAACTGTTCTTTTTCTATTAGTAGTGACTATTTTTGCTGAGTATTATAATTAGTAGATAAAAATTAAAGACACCTTTATTTAGTGGCTACTACACAATATTTTTACTAATATTTGAAGCTTCTAACTTTTGTAAACGTGCACGCTAATTGCCATCAACGTAATATAATGCATTCTGTTACTGACTCTGTTACAATTTATGTGGCACCGTTTGAAAATTTAAAAAATAGAAACTTTTGAAATTTGTTGTTTAAAATTAACCTTAGACATTTATATGATTAGAAATCATTATTGAGAAAAAAAATAGAATTTAAAACTTGGCTTAATCTGAATATAAAAAGTTGACACTCATTTGGATTAAACTAATTAAAGAAAAGTATTGTGTGTCATATAAATTGTATAGAGGGATTATCTCTTTTTTAGCATCCGGAACTGAACACTACTATATATATATATATATATATATATATATATATATATATATATATATATATATATAGCATAAAGTATTTAAAATCCTTTATTTATTTTTTCAAATTTCATGTCCAATAATTAAATAAGTTTCACGCCGGTTGAAACATAGGGTATGTTTTACCATTGCAAAAAAAAAAAAAGCACTCTCGTTCAAATGTGATGTTTTATAGTGGTCCATTACTTGGCCAAGTTGTTGAGGAAAATCGTAGTAAAAGAAGACACTTATCATTGTTTTTCTCTTTCCTTAGTTGTTTATCTAGCAGAATGTAATTTTATATATTTTTCAGCCAATAAATATAAATAATTTCTTCATGAAATAAAAGTAAAATACCCAGGCTAATTCACGAACCAGAGTCCAAAAATTTAGGAGTGTCCTTTAATATTGACAAGGTCTATGAGTTGTTTATTATAACACGTGTTTGCTCATAATGCATACTGCCAAATATTGCTGAAGTTTAAGCTTTGGTTGAATTCAGATGATCTGATATATTTTTTCTTTCTTCTTTTAATTAAAATTAGCTACTTTTTTGTGGTTCCAAACTTAGTAGGACAACCACTTCTGCTCTTGCAAAGGACAGAAATATTTGGCAAAACATGTTAACCTATTTATTTGGCAAGAAACGACATTTATTTTCATATTTTATACCCAATTCTAGAAATATTGTAAATTCTTGTGAAAAAAAAAAGTTAACCAACTTTTGAATTTTCATAGAAAAGGTTAGGATTTTTACATTTCTATGTCATATAGTAAATTATATTATCTTCCATGCTTAACTTTTAATATAATTACTTTTTATATATTTAATTACCATTTATTTACATTTTAGGGGTTTTAATGGTTTTAGTTAGTCTCCTAATTTAATTTAACCGTACATTCCCACTCCTCCCAAGTTTCTCTCTCCAAATTTCATCCCCTCACTCATGTATCAAATCATACCCCACGATTTCCTCTTCAACCACCCACTATTTCCTCTTCTAAAACCAGCGAAAATCTGTAATATCTCCACCATTGACAACCATTAAGTCCTTTCCCCTTATCTTCTCGTCTATCTTCTTTATCTTCTGATCGGATCTCTTGGCTTCTTTTCTTTCGGTAGCATAAAAAAAACAGATTCAAATTGACAAACCACCAAAAGAGTGAGAAAAAAGCTTTGAAGTTTTCAATTCGAATTTGGATTTTCAAAAGACATTGTTTGATTGGATTGGATATTGTTGCAAAGAATTGAGAATTCTCTCTACGTCTCTCTCTATCTCTCAATCCCAAATTTCACTAATATAAAGCAAAGAAAAGAGATCATCAATTCCACAATTGACAGCCGTTAAAAAGCTTTGAATTCGAATTTGGGTTATTGAAAATCATTATTTGTTTGGATATGGAATTGTTGCAAATAATTGAAAATATGGTTTGGAGTTTATATCTCAATTTTGAGGGGTTTCGATGAAGATTAGACTTGAATTTGACTAAATTTCAAATTGAAACTCGAAGAAGAAGAGAAAGAAGACATGACATACATTATATTGCAGTAAAATTGTAGAAAAATTATATTATGTTGTTTATTTTTCTTATTCATTTAACTATATATGAAAGTTGAGCAGCATTGTATAAAAATTATATTTAAGTTGTATGATATTGTTGTTCTATATAACCGAGTTGAGATAATGTACGAAAATTATAGATAAGTTGTATAATATATAATTAGTTGTATGAAATTTATTTTTACTATGTATAAATCAAATACAAAATTTACAAAATACATATTTTATAACTTTTGTATAAAAATTGTATGTTATTATAGTTGCATTTAAATGGGTAAAAATATAAAATTCTGGTTGTTTGTATAATTTGTATTTAAAGGACAAGTTGTAACATGAAAGACCGAGGACGATGTCTGAAAAAACATGTAAAACTAGCTACTTTGGAAACTTTTAGTTGGTTTAACAAAGGACGAACCAAATTTTAATCAAGTGACCCTTTTTCTTTTAGTTTTAATTAGCTCCATCAAGTAGAGCTGTAGAGAACATAAGCAATTCCAAACAGCTTGACAATATTAAGATGTTGGAAGCAGAATTTTTGAAGTTGAAAATAAATTGAAATAAGCAGCGCTTGGAAATAACGAAAAAGAGAGGGGTGCAAGGTTCATTTTTTTTGTGTGTGGGAAAACAATGCTCTGAACACGAAAGTGTGCAGTTTCGCCCCCTTCTCCCATGCTGGATCACAGGTAGCGCCTCGGAAAGCACGGACGAGCCACATGCCCGGGAGGGGGAAGTTGATAGGAAAAGGAAATCAAATGAGGGTGGGGCTGCGGAGAAAGAACTGAAAGAGACGATAATATCTTTTTTGTTTTTTTCCTTTTTGACTTATTTTATCTTTATCTTTTTAATTTATTTCTCATTTTTATTTTAATGATTTTTTCTTTTTATTTTAATTATTTTTTGTTCAAAATCTTTATATGCATATTCGTTATCCGCGTGAATTACACTCACTTTGTCCAACTCAACTATTTTGTTGCCACACGTGATTGCTCAACAGTCAAAGGGTTTTAAAATATAAGCTTTAATCAAGTTAAAGTGTCTGGATCAAAACAAGTGAATTAGGAGGACTGATATGATAAAGTGTAACAGGTATATGTGCCATTTAGTTCTAATAGTGTGCATGAATGAAAAAGTTTCAATAGTATATAGGAATGAAAAAGTTTTATTTAGCGTATAGGAATGTATATATATGTGCCATTTAATTCCAATAATGTATAGGAATAAAAAAGTTCCATTTAATTCCAAACATAAATATTTATAGTAATAAAGTTTCAATAGTTCATAAGAATGAAAAATCCTAAAGATTAACGTTAATTACATAGTGATGTGACTATTTCCTGTCTTGTTTTATGTGATAGTATTTGTTTAGACATAAAGTTTAAGAAAAAGAACTTATAGAATTTGTGTTTTAAAATGTCAAGACACTTATGTGTTATACAAATATCTATCATAAAAGATAAAATAAAAAGTTTTAAAATTAAATTATTTAAAAAATTAAAATATATTAAAAGAACGTATATCACATAAAGTATAAAAAAAAAAGAGTAAATTTGTCGTTTTCCAATAGAAAACCCGCTGATGTTTGATTGGCTGGGAAAATCATTGGTACTAGAAGAAATGAATATGCGGTCAGTGAGTTGTCTTATCATATGGTATAGCAGATGTAATTGTTCTTTCTTTTTCGAGTTTTGAAATGATTTTTAATCAAATAAAATATTTATAAATTGTGAACTTAAATATAATTGAGTTTCAATTTAAATATCGAATACTAAATTAAAAAAAAAAGTTGTTTAGTAATGAAGGGTCACAGGTAACAGAATTGCTCGTGATAATAGCCATGTCCCTTTCAGTCCTTTTCTACATCCTCGTGAACGTAGAAAAAGGGAAATCCATGCGAATATACTGTAAAAGAATTTGCAGTATCTACTTTTATCTATTAAAGTGGGCCATATTTATTTTTTAATATAAAGCTACGGCACTAGGCTTATTTATAAACAGTTACATGTTGTTTTCCACAATTTAACCATATATGCGTAAATATTTTACACTACTAATTGTCACACCTCCTTTTTACTTATACGGCTACTCTGAAGGATAAAATGTATAAGGGAGTTTTTTCAATTAAAATATCATTATTCGAAATGTGATTATTTATTTATTTAGAGTCGACACTTGGGATAGGTTTGACTTTTGTGTCCCAAGTCACCAATTTACTTAGAATCCCAAATCAAGAAAATTTTTCGACTGCCCAAATAGAGTCCGAACTAGAAATTCTAAGTAAGGAATTCTGTTGACCCGAGGGAAGGTGTTAGGCACCCTCGAGTCCCGTGGTTCTAGCACGGCCGCTTAAACTATTACAATTGGCTAACATTCTGAGTTTTATACATGTTCATCATATAGTGCAATTTTAAATTATTTTTATACTGCTTTTAATAATTTTAAGGAATATTACAACGTTATTAAAACACGTCTCGAACCACGTCACATAAATGCACCAGTAATTTTTGACATATTTAAATATCATTGAGATCCGGATTTGGGTCACATAAATGTGCACCCGAGTTAAGGGTGTAAAGTGGCCCGGGCCCGTGCTTAAACGGGCCTGACGGGCCGAGCTTCGCGGTCCCGGGCTTCGTGTGCCGGGCCTGGCGTTCCTGGGCCTGGCGGTCTTCACGGTAGAGACCGGCCCGTCACAGACCTAAGCCCACTGCGGTTCTGGGTCTGGCGGGCCTAACGGGCCTGATGGGTATTAGTATAGTATATGTAATATATATTTCGTTGTATATTGTGTTGTAGTAATTAGTATATATTTTATATATGTATATATTGATATATATTATGTATATATTGTGTTGCAGTAATTAGTATATATTGTATATTATGTATATAATGTGTTGTAGTAATTAGTATATATTGTATATAATGTATATTTCTAATGTATAATATATATATATATATATATATATATATATATATATATATATATATATATATATATATATATATATATATATATATATATATATTGTATGTTATGTATATATGTTATTACTTATATATTTTCTTGTAGTTTAGGTTGTACGTTATGTATATATATTCTTGTATATATTTTATTGTAATATATATTGTATGTTATATATTTTATGTTATATATATATTCAAGCATTGATATCGAAGTAAAGACAAAGAAATATTGAGAAAAAAGATATTCAAGGATATGATAAAGAGCATTTTTATTGCCAAAATGGCGTATCTTTCTTAGTCTTCCTTCCCCCAATGGAATGAGCACAACAATGTACTAATACCACCATTAAAAGGAAAAAAAATTAAAAGAAGACGTGTCAATGTTCAAGTTACATCATAATTTATATTGTATCTCTAACAAATCTCATAAATTCGTCAACGTTGGGAGGATGTTGTGTTGGCGGTGGTGGAAATGAAACTTGTTCATCACCACTTCCGGGTGAAGCCGATTCCTCAGAAAGTTCTGCTATCATTTATTCATATGCTTCATCTATCGCCGGTTGTGATTCTGCAATGCCAAAGTTTCTTCTTTCCGCGCGGATCCAATCTCTAAGAAGCACTGATTTTTCCAAGCTCTTCCGCATTGTCGCTCTATGATCACCGATTTGTAGTGTTGCTTGACTGAAAGTGCTCTCTGATGCAACAGTTGAAGCTTGAATTGACAAAACATCCCGATCCATCCTTGCAAGAACGGGAAAATATTTTTCCCTTGACTTCCACCATTCCAAAAGATCGAAAGAGCCATCTGAATTTTCTTTTTCTAGTCCCCGTGACAAGTAAACTTGAAGCTCGTTTAGATGGGAAATTTCATCAAAATTATCACCTTGAGAAACCCGGAACTCCATCCACGATTTAAGAGCTGTTAAGCCAGCAGCTCTTTTAGAGGATTGTGAGGTAGACGAAGTAGGGGTTTGAATATTTGGCCTAGCATGATCTAACGCCTGTTTATAAGCATTATAAACAGTTTGAGCATTAATTTTAATTGATGCTTTTGCATCAGCAAGTGTAGCAATTTCCTCTTCTGAAAGATCTAAAACTTTATAAATATTAGAATACCGAAAATGAAGACCTCCTAATTTCATTGTTGGATTTAACATTGCAGCTACACCAAAAAAATGGAGGGATAGGGACAAAATATTTTTTAAACTTTTGTTTCATTTCATTTATAGCAAGTTCCTAAATATCCCCACCCTCGCTAAATTCAACATACAAATCAGCTAGTGCGGCAATATAAACTAAACAATTTGAAATAGTAGGATAATATGCCCAGAAAATGCATTTGTAGCAACTTGAAAATGTTCTAAAAAATCTAATATTTTAACATTAGTCCAATCTTGGGTAGTTAGCATTTCATCATCATCCTCACCACCTACTCGAGAATTAAACGTAGCATTAATTGAGTTTCTATATTCATACGCAACTACTAAACTTTCGTACATGCAATTCCACCTAGTCGGGCAAGGTATATGAATCTTTCTTTCTCTAAGACCATATTCGTCACATTTTTTAAACTACTCTCTAAGTCTAGTTCTACGGTTTGAATAAAATAGTATTAAGAGCCATTCTCACCTTTTCAGTTTCTATGTTTAATATTCGCATACCATCACCAACAATTAAATGATAAATATGACAAATACATCTAACATGAAAAATATTACTAAATGCAGGATTAAGGGTTTGTGTTAGCATGCCTATTGCACTAGTGTTACTACAAGCATTATCCATAGAAATTGCAATTATTTTATCGCTAAAGCAAAAATATCTACATATATCTGAAACACTGTTAGCTATAAACCTACCCGTGCGACGTGAATTAATTATTCTATATGCAATTATGCGTTTTTGCATTGTCCAGTCCTCATCTATCCAATGACTTGTAACAGTTAGATAATCACAGTCATTATTACTTCTACCAATATCAGCTGCAATAGAAATACGATTAGGTATATGAGTAAATAAATAGCGCAAATATTGTTCATATTCATGCTTGAATTTATAAATATCGGCCTTAACTGTTGCGCGAGGCCAACCTTTATAAGTAGGATTAAAAACTCTTCTAATATAATGAACCCAATTAGGAATAGAAGCAAAAGTATAAGACAAACACATAACAATAATCATTTTTGCTAATTCTTCACGATCCCTATTTGGATCGTAATATAAAATACCTCCAGGTGACAGTGTTAATTCCAGGTTGAACTAGATTTGAACCTGTACTAGGGTTAACTTGAGAATCTACACTTGTCCCCTCTTGCTGCGCTTGCATTTGAAAAAATCTAGCCCTATCTCTAGGGTGTAATTTTATGTGTCTAACCAAACTATCTATGCCGTTACGTTCTCCAGTATATTTATGAACAAGTAATTTCCCACATGTTTTACACTTAGCCTTGTTGTGTTCTCTTACTTGAGTAAAAAAATGTCAAACTAATGATGTTTCTTGACGTTTAGCAGGTTGTCTACTAAAAGTTGGAGTTTCTACAGGTGGGTGTGCCAGTGCATTACCTGAGTTATGAACAGGACTAGTAGGTGTATCATCTAAATCTGGTGCTTGAGTTTCATCGTCATCATTATCATCCTCATTTTCCTCTAAGATAGGTTCATTAGGATAAAGAGCATTCATAATTTCATAATCTAATCTATCACCTCCTGCAACATCATGTAGAAATCCACTATCGGTAAATTGAAAACAAGGGTGATCACTATCAAGCATTACGGGAGGCGGATTTGGACGTCTAGGTTGGCGACTACTTTCAACTTGCTTATCTTTTGTAGGTCGGGGAGCCGGGAAAGGGTAGTATTATGGCCACTACTTTCACCGGTTTTACCTTTTCCTTTACCGAACATTTTTTTCAAAGAAAATGTCATACTAATTAGAATTATGCAAACTAAACAACACAAAAATATATTATTAACATGTAAGAGTTGAAACGAGTTTACCGAATTGCCGAACAACTTCTTGAAAATTGAAAATCGTTGAACACTTCAAAACTTCAATTCAACAACTTCACAAATTTTTACGAATTTTCAACAATAAATTAAGCACTTGTAGTAGAAAGAGAGCTTGAGAGAGATTGAGAGATATTGATGAATTGGTGAATAAAAATAAAAGAATGATGGAGTATTTATAGTTGAGAAATGAGAAAAAGTGTAATTATATAAAGTTTTGGGTTAAATTAAAGTTTGGGGCCAAATGACTATTTTACAAAGTTCCAAACGACTACTTTTTGCAAAGAGTCGTTACTGATTTTTCAAAAAAAAAAATTTAAAAAGAAATAGCCGGTTGGCCCGCCAGGACCTGCCCAGGCCCGCCAGGCGGTCCCGGGCCTGACGGTTCGAAGCGGAAGACCGGCCCGTCACGAGTTTTTTGGACCGGTAAAGACCGGACCGCCAGGCCCGCCAGGACCGCGGTCCCGGTCCGGTCCCGGGCCTGAACCGGGCCACAGTATACCCTTAACCCGAGTTTAGGAAGGTAACTTAAATAGCGCGCTAAAAACAAATACGCACTTTCAAGTTTGCGAGGGCCATGAAAAATTTCAACTAAATAGCATACCTCGTTTCTAGAGGATTAAAACTAATTATGTGAGGGCCATGGATCCTACAAGTAGAACATAATTTTATATTTAGCATGAAGGATTAAAATACTTTAACTCAATACTAAGAAGCATACATGAAACTGTGAAATATTTCAATGGATGAAAAGTAGAACGAATAAAAATTTCTTTTACAGTAAGCACATTTTTATTAGATAATTATAGTGCTTTGGTGATCATTAAACTTTATTACGTGATAGGGATATGACAGCACAAGTTCTAATACAAATTACACAAGTAGCATTTCATGTCCAAACTTAGCAGCAAAGACGCATGAAAATATCTCCAGAAGCACAAGAGGAAGAGATTAAGTTAACTACTAATTGCAGGGAAACCTTAAGGTCAACAAAACAAGAAATTAAACCAACAATTTAACTATTTCAAAATGCATTGAAGAGAAACAAAAATCAGTGCACAGGATCAAGTTAGATTTTATCTCATGCTACTTCACTTTTGGCGTTAAAGGAATATACAGATGAGGCATAAACTTTACTAGGATTCATAGTCCATCTAAGTTAAGAGGGGAACTATACTGTTGGCTTTTTTGGGTCACTTGTACAGAAATGAATCCATGATTCTGATTAGTATTCACCTCTTACTCAATTATTCAGTAGTATAACTATTAATCTTAATGCAATTTGCAATGACATCTAACTTCCAGCAGTGAGCAGTAAAAAAAAAACTGCAGTCATGGTCTTCCTTTTGACGCACCCACCAATTCAATTTAAGTGTATCAAAAATATTTTGTCCCAATACACAAAGGGTCATTTCACTTGCCATCAAATACACATTTTTAAGAAACCAAACTACTGAATTAATGAACAGTACTAGTAACCAGTCATGCCATGTTTCACAAAAATAAAAAAAATAAAAAAAATAACGCTATTGTGAAAACCAATTACATCGGGAAAGTGCAGAAAGCTCTATGGTAGATGCAACTGAGACACTCAACAAGCGATGAGGTAAACACATGGACACGGATTTCACAACGTTAATGCCAGGAATTATTATATTATTTAAGACTGAAAATCATACCTCGACAGTAAAATATAGCTTAGAATTATCCAAATGGATCTGAAATGGAAAGCTAAAGCCCGAAATGTTCAAAGGAATATTCAGCAGTAGCTAAAACAACGATTTCCTTTACTGCTTTCAACCATAGCATCTCAATTACATATACTTGACTAAGATAGAAGCTAATCAAACACTCATTTTGTTGTCCCAAATAAAGCAAATACAGGTGCGGATGAAGCTCAGCAATCAACAACCATAGCAACTTGCAGATGCACTTTAGATTTGCAAAACCATGAACAAATGGAGAGCCCTCTCAAATAAACCAAAAAAAAATAGAAGAAACTCCAGCTTTTTAAATCCTTTCCGTGTAAATGATTCACTGAAGATGGAGATATGAGGGAGAAGATGAAGGCCTCTTTTGGGTTCCTCTTTAGGGGCGCCCTTTTGTTTTGTTCTAAATCTGAAGGGGATACCCTACATTTTAGGAAAATGGGGTTAAGAGAAGGGTTGGACGAGTTCGGGTCAACAAATTTGGGCTTGGCGGGCCGGGGCAAAAATTGGGCTGGTTTTGGCTAATTGGCCCTATCTCAAAAGACAAATGTTTTTCCAATTCTTTCTTTTATTTTTTTAAATTTTTCCTCTTCTTTTTTTTTAATTAAAATCCTACAAATTAAAAATTCTAAATTATCCAAAAGTATGAAATTAAACTAATTTAAAAGCAACTTAATCCTAAATTAAAAGAGAGAAAAAAATAAAAAAATAAAAGAAGCATTTTTTGTGATTTTCATTTTATAAACAAGTAACTATCAATTAATCCAAAAATGTAAAAATAAAGCCTAAATTCCATGCGTGATATTTGTGGTATTTTTCATGATTTAAATAAAATTAAACAAGCAAGAATAATGTAAACAATTAATAAAAATCTACAAAATTCCTAAAAATGGCAAATAAGTAAGAAAAATCTATTTTCTTTGGATTTTGTAGGAATAATTCATATATGGCAAAAATCACATGCTCACACTAATGCATATAAGTTACATTCAATTTCAGGATAAACAAGCAGGATAGACATGTTATTATTAGGAATTGAAGAAAATCTCTGATTCGAAGTACTTCTTTCTCAATTGGTTCACATGACACGAATTCAAATTAGTTGAATTAGTGAATTCTGAATAGTAGATCAATAATAATAATATATCCCGTATAAATCCGATAAGAAGGGTTCGAAGAAGGCACATATGTATCTAAGAGAAGTTTCATGGGGCACGTGAACCCATGCTCCCCTATCTAAATCATGTAAGTAATATTATATTTTTTCTAAAAATGCTAAATAAATGTGTGCACCGAAGCTCAAAGCTAGTATCATATGATGCGATGATTATTAGATGCACTTCTCTAAGTGGATTATGAGTTCAAATTTCATGTCAGTCTTAATTTTTTTTAGAACTAGGCGCCAATGGAGACAGACATGTCAGGTGTCACTTTTTGCACATTTATTAAGTACTTCTTTTTCTTTCTTTCTCCGTATGATTTATTCTTTTAAAATTTCGCGCATTAAAATTCCTATTATTCTTTTGTTATCATAAAATTTTATATGATTAAATGACATGTGCATATTAAAACTAGTAGCCGTGAATGATGTAGCATATTGCCAATAGATTTTACTGATCCCAATATTTTTGATAGGAAATAAATGTGCATATTAAAACTACATTTTATATGATGTAGCATATAGCCAATGATGTAGCTCGTTTAAGTTTAGTCTTCGAACTAAAAAACCACATATAAGAACATGCAGCAATGTGCATCACATTAATTTGAATAAAGCTTATAATACAAGGATTATTGCACAATTATAGTACAAAATCCAGATACTAAAGAAGGGTTTTAGTTACTAAAAGAAGAAGATCAAAAGACATAAAAAATATGAACATGCTCAAAACTAAACGACCAAGGCAATTATCAACAGGCCTCTATTTGCTCTAAGCTTCTAAGAATAGCAGCTCTTAATCCATCTTCAGTTTTCAACTCCTTAGGAGCTCTAATCACTATATCCTGAAGCACAATGTTGTTGACACTTGAGATGTTGGCATGGTAGACATGCAGTTCAAGATCTTGAAGTGCACACATCAATCTTGTTGATGGGTAATTCACATCTTCTGATTGAACTCTAATCATGGCGTCTGCACCTATCATCTTCACTTCAACCTTCAATTCCTGATTTTTTTGGGTCAAAATATTGCAGAAAATGATAGTCAGATTGTTTCTAACATATGAAATGTACATGTCTTTTAATGAAATAAAATAACCATTCTTAATTTTTTGTATCAACTCTATAAATTCAACCCTTCTCTTAAAAGTAATGTTATAAAAGAAGCAGGCGCGAGGCGGAGTGTTTTATCTCACATGGGGTCAAGGGCGTATCTAGAGTATAGTATATGGATTGCCGGAACCAGTAACTTTTGCATAAACTTGTATTTTTATTAAAAAATTACTAAATATCTGTAAATATCTAACTGTGAACTCAGTTACTATGGTATATTAATATGAGATTATGACGAAAATCCAATCTTGGATTCGCCTCTGCATGGGGTGAGGTGTAAGCCTCGAGATATTGGGTGTAAGCCTTATGAATCATTAATATCATATGTGTATAATCTTTAGCCAGCAGATATATAATATACTTATAATTTATGTACATCGACTAGAAAAGTAATTAAATTATGAATCTGCCCGAGTATATTTGTATAAAACGTATCCCTAGTTTTAGAATATTTTCAAATTGGAGAAGGGCTTACGTGATCCACCGAATTGGTAGAGCTTTGGTTGTCCACATCGTCATTGTGTTCCATTTGCGGTTTCTTGTTGATCTCCTGGATTCTATGAAGTTTTGACTCCAATTCATCCACTTTGGCTTTGAGTTCATTGATATAGGCCACTGCGTCTGATAGCAATGAGGCTTTGTCCATTCTCGTAACTTGCGGAACCACCGAGCGCAACTCGTAGAATCGGTGGTTGAGTTTCTCCCTCCTCTGCCTCTCCGCCTCTACGTGGTTTATTTGCTTATTGTCGCAATCTTCTCCCTGCTTTCTTCCTCTTCTCCTGTAGGTCCTTCTTATCTGCAAGGCGAATTCATAATTTAAAGTCAGATCGTTCAGAATGAGTCATTTCTTAATTAAAACATGTTTGATGTGTCCAAAGTCATTTAATTTCTAGAAAAACAATTTTCATTAGGAAGTCATTTATGACGTTTGGTTAGAAAAGTTCTCCATAGAAGACATTAGGAAACAATCTTTTTACATTCACTCTAAGGGTAAAGTATGCTTATTATTTACCCATTTCGAAACCCACTTGTTGACCTATATATAATGGGTTTGTTGTTATATATAGACGGAGGTCATTGTTCATCATGATACATATATATAGAGAGAGTTGAAAACAATATTTTTAGAACCCCCCTTAGATCCAACTCTACTTTTCTGCACCGGATGTTCTAGTAATTGGTAATCTGAATTCGATAGATCTGAATCTAGGAATGAAGCATGGCTCGTTGTAGCTACCTTTTCGCTACTGTTGTTGTCTGATTCTTGAACATCTTTTTGCATGCCGGTAACAACATCAAAATTAGTAAAATAAATGGTACTATTTTGATCAAGAAAGTTCATTGCACCATTTTCTTGCACTGAAGAAAACAAAGACTCGACTTGTTGAACCAAGGTCCAATCTTCTTTGATTATATCACTCGAGCCTAATTCAAGCACCCCACTTGAAATAGGAACATAAACAAGAGTTTTAACGCCATTGTACTGAGCTTCTTTAGCCCTTTCACAGCTACAAAACTGAAGTTGTTCTGCCCCATTTAGCCACACAAAAGTACCAGTAGTAAAAGCTTTTCCAATAACTCCTTCATTACTAGAATAAGACTTAGCCAGTGACAACACGTAGAACCATTCTACGTCTTTATTGCTTCCCTGAAAATGGCCATCACCCCAAGTTAATAAAAAACTTCCATTGTTGTCATTATTAGAGGCGGTTTGCCAGAAAATGGCGTAAGCCCATGAATTTGTTTGACTTTTTAGAATATATTGAAGCCTCTGTTCAAGTATTGATGGCTGGTTTTCTTGAGAAATTGAGGCCGATGAGGGAAATATAAGTTCATCCATTTGTGGTAGGTTATTAGATATGAGAGAGAAATTGTAGAGATGAATAGTTGAAGGAGTATGTACGAAGAGAGAAATACGATAAGTTATATACCTTTAGGGCCGTTTGAATAAAGTTATGTCGGAATAACTTTATTATATATATATATATGTTGGGATAAGTTATGATGTGATTAGTTATGTTATATATTTTGATATTTTCTTTTATCCATTGTTTGGTATGCTTGATAAAAATATCCATTGCATAATTTCTAAGAAGAAGGTATAAGTTATCTTGTCACTAATTACCCCATACTGTACAAGGTATAAGTTATCCTCGTACTAATTTTAATTTCCGGAGATTTGTTAACCAAACAAAGTATAAAGAGGTAATAAATTTTTATACCAGCACTATACCTTCTTATATTTCATACCAAACAGACCCATCAGAATATAAGTAATACTGTTATACCAGTGGATATTAAATTGTAATAACGAGTATAGCTTACAAAGTTTACTAAATTATTAGTTAATATTTATTAAATGATTTTACCAATAATTACTTAATGAATAATCTAATTATCTAAATACTTTTGATATCATCACTGCAAAAAACTTAAACACGAACATTTTGTTTATGTTATTAGTGTTTTTAATTAATTATATCAGATTATTTGCTGTATTTTGCGTTACTAAATTTAAATTATCATAGGCAATAACATATATTTGTTAATCTAAATTATTTTATGACAGTTTTTCTATCTCACACAAAGTAGAAATAACTAATCTATCTTTTTTTAAACAAAATAAAATAATATAGAAGTACTAGACCGCCATTGTGTGGTGTTGAAAAAGTTTCCGGAAAAATATTTGGGCATATATTTTTGGAAATTTTTCTTTTTAGAATTGTTCACGTGTTCGAGAAATAGTTTGAGAAAATACTTTTTGAAGAATTTTTAAAAAATAGGTTTTAGGCTTAAAGAGGTGGATGGCGCGCCAAGAGAAATGATTTTTTTGCAAACGTGTTCGAAAATATTGGGATGGATATTTTTTGAAGTTAAATTCTTTTAAAATATTGAAACCACATGCAGCTCTTTCTTAAACAAGCATGTTGATCATAAGTCAATAACCAAAGGCTATATAATATTAAAAATAAGCTAGATGTCTTTTATTTGAGTTATTAATAATTCCAAGTAGACTTGAATTCTATTTTCAGATCAAATCATGCCTCAATGAAGGAAGCATGTTTTATCATTCTTTATCTAGTGATGTCTTCACCATTTTTTAATCTTTTTAATTATTTGGTGTTTTAGCCTAAACTTTGATTAATAAGTCAATTCTTCCGAATTTAAGCTCTAGAAGAGATTCCATGGCTTGATAACCTGATTGTCTCAAATTCTCCATTCACTATAGTTCGAGTCTTACTGAAAATATTATATTTTGTTATATTTTTGTATTTCACCTTGGTTATATTAGTTACGTGAACGAACACAATTGACATAACAATTGATTCTTAACTATATATGGTAATTAAGCAAATTATAATTACATATGATAATTACGTTTTTGTCTATTATATTTTTCATTGTCTAAGTCTTGAATTTGAAACTCCTATTCATTCCTTCACGAGCTTTGGTGATAGCAGCAAACAATATCGTGTTTCAGTTTCATCTCCTCTTTATCTCTTATTTCTTTCTCCTTTTTAGGTTGAAGGAAGTAAATAATGGAGGATAAGGACGACAGTATTGGTTAAAAATGAAACTGTGTAACACCAAATTACAGTGTGCAACTTGCTGGCACGAAAAGGAAAAGTAAATAGTACAGGGATTCGTTTATCACATGGCCAGTGAAGAGGTTTTGCATAAAAATAATGACAATATAAAAGTTATGCAATAATTACACTTGTATATTTTTCAAAACTCATTTTCAATCTCTTTCAACCCCACTCCCATGCCCCCCAAACCCCTCACACTCTGTCACCACCTGGCCACCCTGCCACTCAATGACACATCAATCTTTGGACATATGAGTGGTGGAGTATCTATTGGGTTTGGCTAAATTATGTAATATATTTATAAATAGTATCTTAAAAGCACACACCATGATCACGTTTGATCATCTAAAATTTAAACTAATATTAGTGAAGCACCTAAAATTTATAAATTTTGGATCCAACACTGCTGTCACCTTTTAGTATCGAGATCGTCATTTCGTCTCTTAGACACCGACCTACCACCCTTCTCCACCTTTACTTATTTCGTCTCATATAAAATTTGCTTATACTTTATATTTATCAAAATATTTTTTGCTACCTAACTAAACACTAAAAAATTAATAAGAAAATAACTTATTTTAAATGAGAATATTTTCCAAAAATATGTATATTTTCTTTTATACCAAACAAACTCTACTTATAGTTTTTTCTTTCGGATAAAATAACTCAAATGCTGAATGGAATGACAGCGACAACAACGAGTTTAACTTGAAATGCAGAACGAGTTTAACATGAAATGCATGTGACTGAAATATTTGAGTTTTAAACATTAATATGGTCACATGTGAATAGTTACACGTTTCATAGTGGAACTATTTAAGTTTAATTGAAAATCTACAATTTTTCGAGTGGAGGAAAAGAATGAAGAAACTTTAAAAGTTTCAAGCAAAGAAGTCACTGTAGAAAATAATTTTCAAAGAAATTAAATTAAAAATAATTAAAGTTGGAAACAAAGTGATAGATTTCGAGGATAGGAAAACTTAGCGACCTATCAAAGAATCGTCAGATTGTCGAGAACATGTCTGAAGAGGATTGGGTCTCTTAATTGACTACCCTACACACTGGGCCGTGGGGGATCCGAGCGAGAACAATATTAATCCCGTTTGCACTGATTTATTTTAAGTGTTTTTAAATTAAAAATAATTTTTAAATTATTTTGTATTGTTTGAATAGAGTAGAAATTTATTTTCTAGTATTTATTTTTAAGTTAAAATATAAAAATAAGTCACAATTTAAAAGCTAAAATTCCTAACTTACGTCTTTTGTCTTAAAAATTATTTACAACAAGCCATCCAAACTGGCTCATTGTCTTTTTTTATTACTCATTTCGATCTAAAATAAGTAATTTTTTTATATTTTTCTTGTGATTCAAAATAAGT
This sequence comes from Nicotiana benthamiana, assembly GCA_034376525.1. Lineage (NCBI taxonomy): Eukaryota > Viridiplantae > Streptophyta > Magnoliopsida > Solanales > Solanaceae > Nicotiana > Nicotiana benthamiana. The sequence continues at coordinate 118,290,397 of CM067332.1, read as the reverse complement.
GATTTTTCGAAATTTCAAGTATGAATTAATTATTTTTTTCTACATTGTCCTTAGACTAAATAGTATTGGAGTATGTGGTAGGAGTGTTTATGTGAGATAGTAAAGGTTAATATCGTCAATTCTATCGCTAATTAATACTAAAAGGTAAATTTTTTAATCTATATAAAATTATCCAAAAAATTAATTATTTTTGACAGGGAATAAGACTTTATCTCTATCCCCAAAAAATTAAATTAAAGAAAGAAATAAACTCCGAAAAAAAGTGATAGTATCGAAACGTCATAAATATCATTTTGCTATTTTCCGAATAGTAAATGTTTATATTATCGTTTTACGCTTTCAACCCAAAATAATTGGAGCCTATAGGATAGCTAAGAGAATTATTATTACTGCTGCAAACACCACACTTATGATGGTTTTTTTGGAATTTTTGCTGTTAACATTAGCAGTTAACCATTGGACTTTTGTTTCCCATGTGCCTGTCATTCTTTGATACTTCAACCATTATAACATACCTTGCCACAATGTTTTGAAGTATAAGCAGTCAAAGTATAAATGGTCGTGAGTTTCTTCAGTGCCTCTTCCACATAAAATGCAGGATTGATTAATGTGAATTCCCATTTAGCTAATCTGTCAACTGTCGTCAAGCGTCTATGCAGCGCCATCCATAAGATGTATTTCTGTTTCGGTAGCATGCCAGTCACCATTAATATATTTTTCCATCGAACCTTGGGATATTGAGGAGTGGTCTGAATGTATGTCTTCCTGATACTAAATTGCCCATTTTTTGTACATGTTTGCATTCTTGTACCATCAGTTGCCCACCATTCTCTTGCGCCAAACAATTTCCTAACGATCCAGCTAGCTTGTTTAGGAATTTCCATAGTATTAATGTCTCTGTTCTTTATGCAGTGACAATGTATTGATCCAGAGTTTGTCTTTTTTTGCCATTAAGGCCCAGAGAAGTTTTGATAGAGCCGCTTTATTCCATCTTTCATAGGAGATAATGTTCAACCTCCTGCTGCCATTGGTTTACACAGTGTTTTCCAGGCAATTGGATTCCTATGACTAGTTTCATGACTACCAGTCCACAGGTAATTCCTGCAAATTCCATTTACCAGTTTTATAATTTTTTTTGGAATGAGGAATACCTAGGCCCAATAAATTTGCATTTCAAACAGGACGCTTTTGATAAGTTGGATTCTTCCAACATAAGATATGAGTTTTGATATCCAGCTTCTAGTTTTGTCCATTATCTTTTTTACTAGGGGCATATATTGTAATATTGTGATTTTTTTGTGGATAAGAGTACTCCTAGATATTTGAAAGGATAAAGAAGCACATTATTTAACCTTAGTACGTTACATAGCACAATATGTGGACACGTCGACAGTAAGATGTTACAGTAAGGAAAACGTTTTCAATTAATCATCTTTGTTTATGGTTAGCTAACTTTCAGAAAACTTTTGGACCATGATTATTGGACCACCAGTCAGGGACCATTACCACTTTTTTCAGATATATACGAAAAAAATTCATATTTACATGTCAAAATGATAAAGAATCAATTAAGAAAAAATACCACTGAAAGCAATGAACAGTGAAAAACTTCAGAGAATTTTTGTGTATTTTATTTCTGTATTACAGAGAAAGAAGCAAACCATCATTTTTATATAGAATAGACAAAGATGACAGCTGGACACACTAATCACGTGTCTTTTGTATTAAGTAACTAAAAGCTAATTCTAATTGTAGTTATATACATTTTCAATACTTCCCTCAAACCGGAGGATGAAATACATTGAATACTCCAAGCTTCACTACTAAAAAGTAGTGAAAATTCGTCCACCAAAACTAATCGAAATTGGTCAAAATTGATAAAAAGCGATTGATTCGATCAATTTTAATTGGTCGGAAAAATAATGATCTCTAACGTGTATCGATCGAAAACGGTTGGAAGTTTTTCGACCGAATTTGTCAAACTTCAGTTTCCGACCGAATTTGGTCGGTAACCATTTATATATATTTTTTTAATTTTCAAATACTGACCCGAATCAGCCAGAATTTTAAAAAAAAATTAGTTGTAAATTGTAATAAATTATTATTTTATTTTAAAAAATTAAATATAAATTCATAATTTCCGACCAAATTCGTTCAGAAATTTTAGAAAACTGGAGAATTTATATGAAATTTTCGACTGAATTTGGTCGGAAATTATGATTTTCTGGGCAAAAAAAAATTAATTTTCGACCAACTTCGATTGGAAATCTGGGTATAAACTGGGCTGAAAATGCATGCTTCTGGACTCAATCTTTTTGGTTCCACTGGTTGGTAGGTCTTAACTTCTGGTCTAGGTCTCGACACGGAAGGAGTATAGAGGGGGCTCTTGGGTTCATAACTGGTCCTATTGAATTGGTTGCACATGAGTACGGTTTTCTCGGGGTCGGGGTTCCCTTTATCGGTATTTTCCCTTGGCAGATATAGCAGAAACAGAAAGTGAGATATCTGCTGATATTATCTGCTCTTAGGTTGCAGTTCCTCTTTGAGTTCTCTCTTTCTTTCTTTATGGGTCTTCCCAGGTCGTTAGATCAGGATAAGAAAGATAAGAATGGTATTAGATAGTGAAGTGGTCCGTGAAGGTAAAATAAGACCTGTGTTTAGCAAGTAGAGTAGTCAAGTCAGAGAGGAAAAAAAAAGCAAGAAGTGATTTTCTTTCAATCGACGAAATCAATCGTACTTTCACTTCTGGACTGGAATCCACTCTCGAGATTCATATTAATCAATAGATCTTCGCGTCTTGCCACTTCCTCAGTAGCCATACCGAAAATGAACCAATGTCAACAAAGGGGTTATGGGCGAGCAAGAAACCCCTATGGATGAAAGGACTGCGACCGTGAAACTTAGAAGGAATTTCTGAGCTTTTGACATAATAGCTGTGACACTCTCTTTTTTCCATAGAGAAGGAACTTGATTCCCCCTCGGGATGTCCTAAATGCTATAGGGTGTTTTACTCGGGTTAGCCAATAAAGCCTCAAGGCATTATGCCATCTGGCTGCTCTTGATGAAATTATTACTCTTAGTTCTCTCGTGATCTAGCAATTGTGCTCCCTAGACCACTACCCCTACGACGTCTTTTGTCTTCGCGGTTTCTAAAAACCACCCTAGCCTTCCATGCAAGCTGTAGTACCCCCGAGAATCATTTAAAACCTTAGTTAGGGCTACTTGAAGATCCTTTCATATATTTTTTGGCGAGTTTGGTCAGGAGGGTCAAAAGAGAGATACTTTCTATCAGTCAAAAGCAGATCACCTCCCATACTCCCACGGTCCGCTTATCGAGGAATAGAAAGGAAGGACTCGGGGACAGAGCAAGGCCTAGCGCTTTCATCAATATGAAAGAGGAAGCTTCTGGGCTGTACATGTACAACTAGGGATTGGGGGACGTTTCTAAATATATCGAAGTCTTAGGATGCTATATTACCAGGACTGGGATTCGTAAATATGTTCAGTTATGTCAAAGAGTCATTTCCACGCCGCGATGCTAGAGTTGTCGAATCTTGGGTTGTCTACTATGGAATCCTAGACGGAGATGTGTCTTTCCTAAGAAAGTCAGTAAAAAACAATAAAGACTTGTAAGACTACATATGACCTTCTTTGAATTTCCAACACCTCGGAAAACTGGTCGAGATAGATGACAACAACTTTTTCCCATCTTCCTTATCGGTAGGCCAATATTCTCTTATGGCCTTCACCCCCCGCTCGGAAATAGAGAACCAAGCCATGACTTTGCTTTTGGTGTTCCTTCGTAGATCTCCGAATTTCACTCCTATTTTTTCACGGAGTCTGCTTCTACAGTTGCTTGAGCGACAACCACCTTGCGTACCAACCTTATCGACTTTCTTTGGTGCCAAGATCAATGTTGATTATGATAATATGTCAAAATAGCGAAAATAAGACCTGCTTTTTTTTCCAGTTTCTGATTCAAGAATGTTCCTATTGTTACTCAATGAATCAGTTGATTGAAATTCCGGGATGGATAGATGTTACTGATAATGAATCAATTTGTCTAACTCGCTGATACAAAAATAGAAAGATTAAAAATCCAGTCCTAAACGTCCCTGGATTGAATCTTTAGTTAGAGAGAGAGGTACAAAGCACGTGCATCGAAATACTCTGAGGTTTGAATAGTCATCACTTTGAAAGAGCATCCAGCTCGGAAGCTACAAGCCTAGGCCAAGTGCCGAACAGGAATGATGTAGGCCCTTCTAATCCCGGGCCGAGGGAATCTAACTCCCCGTGGAATTCCTTTCCATCAACCCCTTCTGACCTCCCAGCCTTGCCCGTGGACTCGGTTCCATCTGTCCCCACATTACCGTCCATAGCAAGTAATGTTGAGGTGGAGCAGTTGGCTCCTGTACAATCTATAGATGACACACGTATTTACTAATAGATATGTCGCTATTCGTATAGTAAATAAAGCACATAAATATCCATAATATTAAAATATACCGATCACTGATCATGTCAATCGTTTCAAAGGAAGAAAATAAAGGCCGAAATCAAGATGAATGTCAACCGAGTAAATTACCTAACTTGGGTTTGTCAACCAACCAGCATGTTCAGACCGGGGCGGTTTCAGAAGAAGCATGATGGTAGTTTAAGGTTTTGCATTGATTATAAAGCGCTGAACACTTGTAGGGTTAGGAATAAAGCATCCCAAGGTTGACATATCTCATTGAGTTTAGAGAAGCATTGGGGTACCTCATTCAATAGACTTGTTGGGAAAGCTTAATAGAGTGACCAAGCTAAGACCTTAGACGAAGAGAGTTCTCCCTATTGTTTGAATACCCACCTATGACTTTCGATGTGGTTCTCATTGACTGGGTCGATCTTGAGACAAAGAAAAGGGAGTTTCGTGGGTTCGGTTTGCTTAGAGGCGGAAAGACTTGAAGAGGTTTAAGTAACACCACCTGCCAATTACAACCAATATCCATCCTATTATGGAAATATTACATTGCTATCATTCAACTATAATTAATCAACAATAATTAACTAACGAATAACAACAAAAATAATTAACTAATACTAACAACCATTATCTAACAACAACAACAATGCCAGCCACAACAACTATACAAATGTTCAATAATAAAATAATATCAACAATACAATTATCATTCAAAACTAGTCTCAGCTAATAAACAGTCAAGTTCAATGCTTTATTTAGCAATACACACCATTCAATGAGTGTTTTATATAGCATCATCTCCATCTTCACTTCTAGAACCTTTGTCGTCTGCATGGTTCAAAGGATCATGACGAGAAAGATTAGAACATAGGGAAGGCTCACAAGATCGGGGAATGGGGAAAGCGCCAACAACAAGAAGATTGACCAGCTGGCCTTGAAAGAGATTAAATTGTTTGTCACTCCTTTCTAGCTGAACTTGAAGGGTATCAAATTGTTCGATCTCTTTTTGTTCTCTAGCCTTTGTCTTTTCAAGTTCTGCTATCAGCTTTGCAATCTTCTCTTCCATAGACGAGATAGACGACCTATCAATTGCCTCACCTTAGGCGGAAGTCCCTATACCTTGCATTACAGCTCTGTAGCACCGAAATAATTTATGTGGAAGGCCATATGCTATCCCCTTTTTAGGACCACCAATAATATCCGACTATATCCTCTGAACTTCTTTGTCTGGAAGGGGTGGTCGCTCACCTTGCTCATTCGGTGGCAAGATATGAGTACACCCCTCCACATTAATCTTGTAGCGACCCTTTATTTTGAAGATAGAAAATTATTAACTATATAATATTTTAAGCATTTATAGTAGTTATGAAACTTACATATGCAGTCTCCGCCTGGTCCTCGACCCATCTACTTGGATCCGTCGGTGCCTTTTTTCTTCAGAATGCGAGTCTCCATGAAGAACTCATCATGATTCATCTTCCTCCCATATTTCTTTTCCTAAAAATATAATAAAATTTTTTAACTAAATTAACATATATAAATACAGTTCGATAAAAATAGATGTAAATATTTTAAGGAATTAGTAGTAGTCTCCTCGTAGTCTCCATGCTCCTTGTACCCATATAGTGCAAGAACCACCCTTCTCAGATGCTCGGGCCTTCTTTCCCAGTTCACTCTTCTTCTCAAATTTCTCAATGGTCCAATACCTCTGCAGATCCTCCCATAAATGCGGTAGAACCCATGAAGGATTCTTGTTAATCTTTCGAGCGGAGCAGAAGGAATTAGATAGTCATTTTTTGCATTTGTACTGCCAATTTGCACAAATTTCATAGTTATATCGTTCCTCCCAGGCACACTTAGTCTAATAAAATATGCAATGTTAGATGAAAAAATTGTTAATATAATTCTTTAATAGATAAGAATTGTATTAAAAGCTTAAAATCGTTAAACATTTTTTGCACGAGATCCCGTGGAAAGTCACTCCAAGTGGGATAGGGTGCACTATATAACCAGCCAAGAATTTTAGTGATTGTAGTGATTTTCTTTGTAACCCGATTATTAGGTATGAACCTGAAATATAGCAATTACATTAAATAAACAAGAGTAGATATCATAGTTTAGCAAAAATAAATATGTAATAAATAAATCTTACCTATTGCCTTCAAGACTGATTATCATCCTATGAAAAAAATCATATTGCACTTCATCTTGATCATTATAATCCTATTAATCTAAAGCGTGCGCAGAAGGGGAGGCATCTGGCTCAGTTCTACTATCCCGAAGACGAACTCTATGGAGATGGAGACGTGGTCCCTGATGAAGATGGCTGCATTCCACACCCATGCATTGATCTAGACCCCTGCTTCGATCTAGACCACTACTGCGATCCGGCCAACTATAATCTAGATGGATGTGATCTAACTGGTGATAAAGCAAATAGGGTAATTGACGGGCATACCACATGGCTTTGTGACTGTTGACTCGATGGACCCATATAACTACATGTAGGATCATATAGAGGAAGCGTGAAATACCCTTATGGCGGAGAATGGTAATAATATTGTTGGGAGGGCGAATGGTGGGTAGTATGATGAGTAGATGGATATAGTGGAGTAGATGTGTGCTTAGAAGATTGCTGCTGGCCATCAGCGGCAGAGGGATGCAAGTGTGGAGTAGAAGGAAGTGAGAGTATAGCACCATCATCATGATCAATAGGCCTCTTATCCTTCCTAGTTCTACCTTGACCCTGACCGATCATCTGTAAGAATTAAAGATAATATTAGAATTGAGAATATAAATCTATATAAGTTGAGAGAGCTTGAAAAAAAACTAACATGCTAGTCGTCTTCGACGTAGCCTTCCTCGTCTGAAAATCCTTCCTCTTCACTTATTTCATTTTTATTAGGTGATTCTTCATCCTCATTTTCTATGATTGTTATTTCCTCCATGTCAACTTCTTCTAATATGCGTTGAGGATGCTCCAAGTAATTTTCTAACTGATCATCCACCATTTAGTTAATACTTGAGGTATCTTTTTGGTAAGCAACATCGAGCACATTCTCAAATTTCACCTTACCAACAGGCTTTGTTTTGATTACAACCAACCAATTAGCCTTATGCCTCCGCAATGGATATGGAGCATAGTACACTTGCCTAACTCTTTCTACAATTATAAAATGATCATAGCGATCATACTCCCTCTTTTTATTAACCTCAATTATGTTGTACTACGAATGTACATTTGTACCTCTTCTAGGTGTTGGGTCAAGCCACTTGTATCGGAGAAGTATGATCTTCTTATTTGGCCAAACTGAATATGACAATTCTAGAATCTCTTTGATCATACAAAAATAATTTTTTTTCCTATTCTGGTTGCCTTCACCACCTTTAACACATACCCCATTGTTATTGCTTATTTTAATACTAGGAGCATTCCTCGGTGTGAAATTTGTAACCATTCACATAATACTTACTCATAGTCGTTACCGTAGGTACATATCCCCAAGATATGTCTTTCAAAAATGGATTAACACCGTTGTTTGGATTATTAGCCTGCATGTAGTGTTAAATAAATCACAAGTGAAGTATATTCACAAGTATGTATATTCACATATAAGAAAGTATGCAAGATGCACTTACACACTTTTTAAACCATGCCACAAATGTAGAATGTACAGCACCATGACCAAATTGACTCGAAGTTACCGAGCGATGCATTGAGAATTATTTGTTAGTTGTATCAACCAAATTAAATAGTAGCCCATGTAAATTAATATTACGTCAACACTTACTTAAGAAAGGGTTGAACTTCCGGACAATTTAGCAACACATGATTTGAAGCTGATTTGTACTCCATACTACTTAGGCCTCTTTTTGTTAGATCTTTAGAACCTTGGCCTGGTTGATTGAATATGGACATTGGTGGATATAATGGATCAATCTCAACCACAATATTATTCTAATTGTGCCTATTTCTAGCATATGGAACATGAGTGTCAAAGTAGTAAGAACAAAAATAGGTACTTTCCTTTGCAACATAAGCTTTGCATATAGATCCTTCAATCCTATTCCTCTACATAACAAATAATTTACATTTGCCGATAGTCCTGCACATTATCATATTAGATGATAACGTTAATGAAAATTACAAGAATAAATCAAGGTTTGATCATTACCTCTCGAATGGATACATCCACCTACATTGAACCGGGCCTCCAATCGCGCCTCGTTTACAAGGTGAATTGGAAGGTATTCTATCACATCAAAGAAACCACATGGAAAAATCCTTTCAAGCTTATTACTGATTACATGAATGTTCCAATTCATTTGAAATAGATTTTCTTCCCTTAATGTGGTAGACATAAGTGTTTGAAAAATAAAATTTATCTCTGTGATGGGTTTCCATATATTTTGAGGCAAACCACAAAATGCAATATGGATTAAGGTTTCCATGAATATATGACAATCATTTGTTTCCATATAAGTTAGCTTTCCCTCATGCATATCGGCACGTTTTCCCAGGTTTGATGCATAACCCTCGAGCATCTTTAGGTTTCTAACCTACTCATAAATCTGTCGTCTTTGTTCCAAAGTGAATGTGTAGCTGGCCTTGGGCTTGAACACATTACCATTGTTCCTAGATTGCAAACAGGTCGCCTACAATACTATTGTAAGTCCTCTCTAGCCTTTGGGTTATCTTTTTTCTTATTATTATCATCCATCACTGTGTTGAAATAATTGTCGAAATAGTTCTTCTCAATATGCATGACATCAAGATTGTGTCGGAAAAGATTATCCTTCCAGTATGGAAACTCTCAAAACATACTCTATTTTGTCCAGTTATGAGTAACACCATATCTAGGAAATCTAAAAGGTGGGGCCTAGGTAACTTTACTAACGTTCTGAACCCTCTCCCAAATTTCCTCACTGGAATAAATTGGTGGTGGAAAATCATGTTCAACTGTATTCTTTTTCAATGCGTTCTTCATCCTTCTGAACTCATGATTAACTGGCAAGAACTGGCAATGATAATCAAACCATGACTACTTTCGGCCATGTCTTAAAGTAAACGCTTTACCATTTTCCACGCAGTAAGGACATGCTAACTTTTTCTCAGTTGTCCACCCAGACAACATTCCATACGCAGGAAAATTGTTAATGGTCCATATTAAGTTAGCATGCAAGTTGAAATTTTGCTAAGTTGATATATCATATATCCTAATTCCAACATACCACAACTGTTTAAGCTCGTCAATCAAAGGTTGCAAATATAAAACAATAAAACTCTTTGGATTACGGAGACCGGGAATAACATCATTTAAAAAACTATATCAACTAGTAATACACGTTTCAAGGGTAAGATTATAAGGCGTAATAATGACCGACCAACATGAATATGGTGTTGTAGAAATAGAAAATAACGTGAAACCATCAGCACACAAACCCAACCGAACATTCCTCAGTTCACCAGCATAATCTGGATACGACGTATCAAAATACTTCCAAGCTTCCCCATATGAAGGATGACACATAACACCAGACAGCCTTCTAATTTCATAGTGCCATATCATATGAGGAGCGGAACTCATCGATGAGTACAACCTTTTTAATATAGGAATAAGAGGTAAGTAATGCATTGACTTCAAACAACCTTCTTGTCATGACCACAAATCCCCCGGTCGTGATGGCGCCTATCGCAGTACTAGGCTAGCTGATTCGATATTTATAACATAAAAGGTCTTTTTTTTAATTCATTTACTAATAAGATAATATCACAAATCTTTCGTCTAAATATATCAAAACAAACAGAAAAATATTTAAACATCAAACACTGCCCGATCTCGGTGTCACTAGTCATGAGTCACTAAAATACAGTCTGATAGTATCTACTAAATACAAGATGAGTTTGATGAAAACAAGTGCTAAAAGATAGGAAAGAGAAAGCCAGGGTTGCAAATGTCATGCAACTATCTTTCTAAATCCAAAAATGCTCTAAAGGAAAGGAATAACTCTCACTTTGATGCTCTGGCACCTGGATCTGCACACACGGTGCAAAGAGTAACGTGAGTATGCCAACTCCGTAAGTGTAATGACCTGGCTAGTCGTTTCATGAGTTACCACTCCATTTTCCCATTTTCTACTTCCTTATATGTTGTTCAGTTGTATTATATGGTATTGGGTTGCGTGGTTCGGGTTTAGAGTGATTTTGGAGAGGTATGAGACACTTAGCCTCTTTTGAGTAAACTTAAGTTGGAAAAATCAACCGAATGTTGACTTATGTGTAAAATATCTCGGATGTAAATTTTGAATGTTCAGATAGCTTTGTTGGGTTATTTAAGACATAAGAGTGTGATCAGAATGTATTTTAGAGGTCCATGATAGATTTAAACTTGAATTGGAGAAATTGAAAATTTGGCATTTTTCGGTTGGTAGTGGAGATTTTGATATCGGGGTCAAAATTAAATTTCAGAAATTGGAGGAGGTCCATTGTGTCATTTGTGACGTATGTGCAAAATTTTAGGTCATTCAGAGGAGGTTGGGTAGATTTTTTAATTGTTTGTGGAATTTGGAAGATTTGGAATCCTTAGGCTTGAATATGAGGGTAATTTGGTGTTTTGACATTTTTGAGTGTTTCGAGGATTGGTACAAGTTTGAATAGTGTTATATGACTTGTTCGTCTTTTTTGTTGAGGTCCTAGAGGCCTCGGGATGCTTTCGGATGGTTAACAAAAAGTTTGGAAATTTGAGGATGCAGCTGAAGCTATTGGTTCTGTCATAACTGCACCTGCGATTAGGGGACCGCAGGTGCGATGATCGCAACAACGAGAATCAACTGCAGATGCGGCCATAAGTGGAAAGGAAATAAGTTGCAGGTGTGGTGAAAGGAACACACCTGCATGACCGAAGGTGCGTATATAGAGTCGCATGTGTAGTTAGGGAAATTTAATTAAAAACCAAGAAACGGTTGGATGGAGCGTAGAAGCGGTCACGCCGGTGCAAGAAATGGACCGCATGTGCAAAATCATTGGGCAGAAGGTATAAAAAGGTCCTCTTTACGAATTTTGCTATGTTTCTCCATTTTTGAAGACGAGAAATGAGCTAGGGTAGTGATATTTCAAGGGGAATCAAAGGTTCTCAGTTGGATTCGAGGCATTTGGAGGCCAAATCGAGAGGCAAGGGCGCCGCAGGCTAGAGTTTGGCTTGGCTTGAGGTAAGTAACGCTTCCAAACCTAGTTTTGAGGGTTCGAAACCTCGAACTATATGTTCTATGATTACGATTGAGGTGAAGAAAATGCCACGTGATGGGCGCGTGGGCGTGCACCGTGAGAATTGCGGCCTAGATCATTCCAAGGCACCGGTTAGCGACTCTTTCTTGTTGATATCTGTGTTGTAATTATGTGATTTAGTTAATGAGTTGTGGCTCATGCAAATTATCATGTTAAGGGTTTACACCAATACTGTTGAGGCTCGAGAGGTCATTTCTTGCTGTCATATCATTAGCTTTATTGATATTCTATACTCAATCATGTTTATGTATATTATATCATGCCCTAGTCTCAATTATTGTTATTTGACACATCATTTTGTTGTCCGGGCTATAGTATAGAGACACTTTGAGATCGTGTGTGGTACTGGAGAGTTTTGACTGAGTGAGGCCGAGATCCTGAATTGAGTGATAGTATGGTATCAATTCCTCCTTTTTCTCGTGAAATTGCATTTATGACATTTGGCAGGACAACTTGTTCCCTTTTGGGAATTGGGTTTGAATTGAAAAGTCGCCACCTTATGATTAAGTGCATTAGGATATTAAGAAGATCGTTGATTTAGAAAACTAGAGATTGCGTAAGGGCTCGAAATTATCCCGAGGGTAAAGTGTTAGACACCTCTTAAGATCCACTAGTGTGGTTCCTAGCTATACTATAATTGTGGCTTTTGGTGCAAACAACAAGTAGACAAGTAAGAGTTACAAATATGATGGGGTTTTCACATAATTCTTATATGTAATTGAAGTTAAAGGAAGTTAAAGGCTGAAATTTGAGATAACAATAGTTTTGAAATTTTGAATAAAATAAACAAGTAAAGGGGCGGGAGGTCCTAGGTTTATAAATAATATGGATCACCCCACACAACACCCGGTAACCATTTATACACGTGGTGTTATGGCATGGTCATCATATCTATATCTACTCTTTCCTTCCCGTTAAGGTATTAAACGTGGAATGATATCGTTTTACTTATTGCATGCTATTACCCGTCTTAATCCTATCAGTCCCGGAGGTATTTGGGACTACTAATCCTAAAGGGAAGGGGTGTAAGGTGTTACAGTATCAAAGGACAAAATTTTAAGGCGACAGTCAAAACACATATGTAACAAATATGGGGAGAAACACATAACGGATAGAAAGGCTCAGACAACCTCCTTAAAAGCAAAAGGAAGCATATAGTTTAGCATGTCTTACACGTACTGATTAGGGTCTGATTAAACTTAAGAGTTATGGCACACCGGTCTATTACATATTTCAGATAAGAAGCCCGAATTAGGCCTGTCTGCTGGTTGTAGTTGATAAAATCTGATTCAATTTATAGGTTACCTTATGGCTTGCTTAAGTGCTAAACAAAAAACTATAGGCATGACATCTATCGGTTTCAGAAAAGAAGTATGTTGATTTAGGAAAAGAAGTTGTCAATTGACCAAGGAAGGCGAGCGAGCATAAATTCTGCAAACGTTAAACATTATCATTACTGATTTTAGCCTTATAAACGAATGAATGACTCGGGTTCGATTGATGGTTCCTATATGCATGCTCTCTAGGTGTTATTGTCTTTAAACACTTTTTACAAGCGTAATAAGAGTGCAAAAATCCTATGGGCATGATATCTGAATATTGTTTAGTTTTAAATCCTACAAACAGGTTTGCCTAGTGACCAATGCATATGTAGGATCATGATTTCTTATAGACATGGTATCTATATGTGATAATGCAGAATTCAATATAGACATGGTATCTACATGTGATAATGCAGAATTCCTTATAGACGTGGTATCTATATGTGATATGCAAAATGCCTTATAGACATGGTATCTATATGTGATGCAAAATTTCTTATAGACATGGTATCTATTTGTGATAATGCAGAATTCTGTATAGACATGGTATCTACATAGACGCAGAAATGCAGAAAACCCTATGAACAAGATATCTATGTGGATGCAGACATGCAAAGTTGTAAGTAGGATACATGAATACAGTAGTGCAGTAATTTCCTATGGGCATGATATCTATCATTTGCATGCCTGGTTACCCTTGCCTTTTTCACTAATAACCCCGGAAGTTTACTACAGAATTATTACAGTCCAAAAATAAAATACGGAAACTACATCATAAGCAAATAAATTACAACCAAGGAGAGCCTGATTCAAGTTTCTTGCCTGAAACATGAAGCAAACCAACTCCAAAGATCACAATCCAAATCCTTTCTCATTTGGCGTGTGTCAGAGTTCACTAAGAGCCTCAAATGGACTCCGGGCAGTGCTCACACCTAAATACATTGCACGATTGAGACATAGTGCAGTGTGGAAGGGCCAGCCCTCAAGTGTCCAAGTTTAGAGGGAACTCAAGGCCCCAAGGCATGGCTCACAGGAGGGGGCAAAACTTAGAAGCTAGTAATGAGTGTGAGTGGATAGAAGGAACTTTGGAAAGGGGGGAATGGCAAAGATATGCTAGTGGTCATACCTAGCAATAGAAAATGCTGGCACACCTCACCAGCTTGTTAGAACACATTGTTTTGGGAGTTAGGATCCCCTGAGGGATCAAGTCCAAACATGAACAATAACTGGAATATTGCCATGTTCTTCACTACAACTCAAAGCACATAGGGGAAACATAGGTGCAAGGACTCACAACAAAATAAATTAACACGATAAAACTCCTTATAAATAGTAAATATACATGGATGTAAAGCTGTAAGCAAACACATGAGGATGATGCTTAAACCAAAACTAGAACGTACCAGTATCAAGGAGACAAGTAAAAGAAAGCAGCAGTCTTGTAAAAGCAAAGTGTAAATAAGTAGTCAGAATGCAATGAGTTTAGAAGAGAACTGTGAGATTATAAGTGCTTAAAGTGTGTAATGTGTGTTGATCGTGTGTTGTGTTTAAGAAGGCAATGTATTTATGGTGTAGAAAGCAAGCAAAAATAGGTAAGAAAATAGTTTGAAAATCAATTAAACAAGGTTTACCTTGATTAAGGGATTCTAATTTCAAACTGGTAAAAAATAATTAAGGAAAGATATTAATGATAAGTTAGGATTTTAACGTATTTTATGCCCGTACTTACTTATACTTTGAGTATAATTTGCTACAAAAAAGTCCCAAAATGCTGACAGGTTGTGCTTGATTGCAGGTTTGAGCGACAAAATGTCAAAGATCGGCTCAAAAAGGAGCGAAACATGCTCAAGTATCAAAGACCAAGAAATCTAAGGAGAGAAGGCCTAGTGCGAACCGCGCTAAAATGACTGTGGCCGCACTAGGAGGTTCAGAGACATTGTATATTCAGGCTGAAGGCAACATAACTGCGGTAGGATTCTCGCACTCCGCGGTTGCTCAACTCTTTTCTGTGGTCCGCGTAAATGAGATTCAGAGAGGTGGATGCATAGCCAAGAAGTGGTCGTTCCCGCACGATCCACGCTACACCCCCTTTGTGGTCGCAGTACACTTTCACGTAGTTTGCGTTCCTTAAGATCAAAGAGCTAAATAGTGAAGTCAAAAGAGCTAGTACGGTCGTGGTTGCTTTTGTTCGGCCCGCACTGACCTCCTAGGGATATTTTTGTCCAGTTTTTCCAGCCTAGTATAAATAGAACATTTTACCATTTTTATGTCAATATTTACATTCCAGACTTAGCTGCACTCGTGAGACTCAATTTTGTAGCCATTTTTGGCACCTTTGCTCTTCATTAATGATAGATTATTGTGATTTATTCTTAGTAATTAATTAATATGTTTATCTCTTCATCTATTTGTTCATTTTCTTCCTTAATCATGTGTAGCTAAACCCATTAGCTAGGGTTGTGGTTCTACCCTAGTATGGGTAATTGATCGGTGTTACTATTTAGGGTTAGATTGATATTGGGTGTTTGCTATTTGAGTCGGTTTTATGTTTTTATTTAAGAATTAGTGGTTGCAAACATTGATCAAGGTCAGCTGGTTTGACTCTTCTTGAGAAAGAGAGTCTATGACCCCAAAATTGACCCAACAAAGAATTAGAATTGACTCATGAGAAATGATAGTCCCAATTAACGGGTTAAATCTTGAGAGAGTAATCACCCTACTTGAACCCTAGTTGTTTGGCCTAATTTGCCTACCCATTTGATCTCGAGAGAGTCAATTGGGCAAAATCATTCTCTTTACCGAGAGGT
The DNA here is from genome assembly GCA_034376525.1 of Nicotiana benthamiana. Lineage (NCBI taxonomy): Eukaryota > Viridiplantae > Streptophyta > Magnoliopsida > Solanales > Solanaceae > Nicotiana > Nicotiana benthamiana. Next base: position 118,274,518 of record CM067332.1, on the reverse strand, counting down.
GTGAGAGCGGCTAAAATTGTACAATGTTTATAGCATAAGCCCCAAATATGTCAATCTATCCTTAGTAACATCTACCCGTCAATTAGACACTTAGATGATGCCATAACCCCTGTGCCTTTCTTCCCATTAGATACAGCTTAGCAATATTCTCATAACGTAATTTAGTATTAATCATTAGTTGTATAATAATAGATATAAAATCAAAAACCAAGAATGTTTTAAGTGACATAAGGAGTACAAACACATCTCTAGACTAGACAGGAATTCCTACTCCACTACTAACTCCCTGAGGAAATTGATCCCGATCTCTATTCGGGTAAAAGCTAGTGTGACCCGCTCTTCCTACCTTGGTGTAGCATCGAGTTGGCATCAATCACTTTTTGGCACTGTTAACAGGGAGCTTACGGGGTTGACTATCTGTTTAGTTAGTTTTGTGTTTTGCTTTTCTTTCCTTCTTGTTTACTAATTTTGTTTGTGTTAATCACTCACGTATACATGGCTCTTAATGCAAATGACCCTCTTGTCAATGTCATGGTGGGGGAATAAGTAGATAATCTTGATCAAGAAGAGGTTTCTAATTTACCTCAAGCTGCACGTAGAGGCTGTCAGGCCAATGCATATCACGACAATCCTATCCCAGACCCTCATCCGCCACCGCCAAGAGTGGCCCCAAGAGTTCTCCCAAATCAAGGGTATGTGGCTGCTATTGTTCCTCCCCGAATCCAGGTGGGGAACTTTCAAATCACATATTTCATGTTGACCTTTCTCGAGCAAAGAGGATATTTACGGACGCCTCCAATCATAATGTCTACTAGCATTTGAAGGGGTTCATAGATACATACTGGGGTAGCAAGCAGACAAACGTGTCCGAGAATGTTTTGAGATTGAGGCTTTTCCCATTCTTTCTTAGGGGTAAAGCATTGGATTGGTTAGAAAAGCTCCCCAATCATTCCATCACAACTTGGGATGAGTTGGCGGATAAATTCATTGGCAAGTTTTTCTCACCAAGTCATATGGCGACACTTCATGATGAAATCTTAGCCTTGAAGCAAGAGCCAATGGAACCTTTGCAAGAAATTTGGGAGAGATATAGAACAATGGTGAAGGAGTGCCCTAATAACGACATGACCAAGACGATGATCCAACAAACCTTTTATCGGGGCATCAACACCACAAATCAATGCATTATGAATCAATTGGCCGGAAGAAACTTTATGGAACTTTCTTACGAAGATACATGTGATGTACTTGATGAAATGGCCGACAGCTCTTCGGCATGACAAAGTAGGCCTAACGTTCCTCAAGGTGACCCTATAGCTATTTATTTACATAAGGAGTTTCATGACCATGGGCAAGCTATAGCGGAGTTGTCAACCACTATGAACCAATTGGCGAAGGCGCAATTACAACAAGTCCAAAATCGCGCCAAGTCAATGCCATGGACGGTGTTTCTGTGTTGAAAAGAACAAAGAGGGCAACAACAACCTCAAGGTAATTGTGAGCAATTTGATAACAACAATGATGGTGGTGGTTATTCGAATGATTGCTATGATGATCAAAGCGAGGAATGTCAATATGTCAATAACTACCAAGGAAATAGAGGAAATCTAGGAAATCATCAATGGCGTCCCCAAGAAAATTGGGGCAATTGACAAGAAGATGGTGGTAATTGGAACAACAACAACCAATGCACTAATTGGGGTGATCAAGGTAGCAATCAAGGCAGCTGGAACTGGAACAACAATAATTGGAGCAACAACAACTATCAAGGAGGGTGGAATAATAATAGAAATCAAGGTAATCGGGGAAAAGATTTTCAAAGGCCTCCCATGTATGTCACACCTCCTTTTTACACGGCTACCCCGAAGGACAAACGTATAAGAGAGTTTTTCCTATTAAAGTAATATTATTCGAAATGAAATTATTTATTTGTTAGAGTCGCCACTTGGGATGATTTATTTTCTGGTGTCCCAAGTCACCGGTTTATTTTTTAAATCCCAAATCGAGGAAGATTTCGACTTTTTTTTTGAAGTGTGCGAACCAGAAATTCTAAGTAAGGAATTCTGTTGACCTGAGGGAAGGTGTTAGGCACCCTCGGATCCCGTGGTTCTAGCACGGTCTTTTAAACTATTACAATTGGCTAAAATTCTAATTTTTTTACATGTTCATCCCATAGTGCAATTTTAAATTATTTACCACTTTTAATATATATATTTTTTAAGAAAATTTGCAATGTCATTAAAACATATCACGAATCACGTCACATAAATGCACACGCAATTTTAGACATATTTCAACTCCACTGATTTAGATTTGGGTCACATAAATGCGCACCCGTATTTAGGAAGGTAGATTTTAACTAACATACCTAAAAAAATTACGCATTTTTAAATTTTGCGAGGGCCATAGAATTTGCTAAATGGCACGCCTCGAATCTAAAGACTAAAATATCAACCAAGCGAGGATCATGCTTTTGAGATTTTTGTTTGGCACGACACATCCCGATTTATTAAAACTAACATGGTCGGTCATTAAAATTATTCAAATTTGTCCATCCATTATGTTCCAATCAAATGGACAATATCACGCATTAAAACAGATGAGAAAAAGAAAATTTATATGTATGCCTCGTGTTAGCCAAAATTGACAATCTCTTTGTATTTAGTTTTTTTATAAGGTATATAAAGCCAAAATTTAAATATTTTTATGTAATAAGATCCCAAAATTCAACTTTTTCCCAAAAAAGCGAAATCAGTAATGTTTCAATATTACAATACTTGAAAAACATCATATTGATTTCTTATTTCCAACCACATATAAAGGACTTAATGCTTGTGCAGCTGGCATTTACCTTCACAGTAATAATTGCACATGCACTCTAAATAGTATCGATCAAAACTTAATTCCTAAAGCAGCTGAGTTATTTAAATTGAATTTTACCAATAAGATTCTCAGCTACTACCAATTTTTCTTGGGAAATGCAAACCTATATTTTGCTTTTAAAATCCAAAAACCCACGATCCAGTGATTTTAATGTGCTACTACTTCAATTCAACGTACAACAACTCAATATAATCTTATTTAGTGGGGTCTGAGAAGGGTAGTGTGTACGCTCACTTTATTCCTACCTTTGGGTAGAGAGATTGTTTCCAAATAAACCTCCGACATCCTTCTCTCCAAGAACTTCCCACCTTGCTCTTTAGGAAACTCGAACTCACAATCTCTCGGTTGAAAGTAGGGGTTGCTTACCGTCAGAACAACCCCTAAATTCAACATAATCAATTTGTTTTTATTATTCAGAGTTTTAGGCCAGATTTATAAGGCTTAGTTCAAAGGAAAAGAAAGACAAACATTGAATAAAATAAACAAGGAAACCAACCAAAATTAAACAGATCAATGTAGATTCAAATTTATCAAAATATAATGTAAAGTTATTGATCTATACAAAATGAAAAGAGCTGAACCTCACAGCTGCATATCCTTCGATGGTGAGTCGACGAAGAGAGTTTTCAAAGTAGCAAAGCAAAAATGAGCTATTAAACCAGATCTCGAACCTCAACGGTAACTAGAAACGGATTCACTTGACAAGATTTGGATAGCGATTTCGAGCTGAATTTCGCACTTATTTGGTGTAGTTTCAGGGTTTTTGAGCTGTGGCTACTAATTCAGCTTGTTGGTATAGAATTTGGTTTTTTCGGCTCTGTGTGTGTCTCAAGAGAGTATCAAAATGTCCTAATCTAACTCTTCTTCATTCTGTGAATGTGTGTGTTGTGTGGCTTTTTTAATTCAAAGAATACAATGGTTTCAATTTCTTGGAATTTGGGGGGGTGAGGCGGCAGCTTTTTGTGTTAGAGTGCATGTCCTTTTCAGTTTTTTTTTTTTAATTATTTGTGTGTTTGTGTAGATAGTATCATATAGGGTAGGGATATGAACCTATAGATTATGGGCTAGGGAATATGATTGGGTTATGTGGGTTTGAGTATGAAAATTATGCTTTGGATTAGTTTCGTTTTAAAAATGGGTCAATTGCTTAAATTAAAATCTCATTGTAATTAAATTCTTATTCTCTTTTCTTTTTATATATTTTATTAAAATTAACAATCATAGCAATTAAAAATTCTAAACTAATCTATTTTTTTGTGAAATTAAAACTCTTTATTTATTTTTAACATTAAAACAACTACTTAACTTAAAGCTAAAGAAAAATGTTAATTTAAAGACTAAGATAAACATGTAAAAATGACCTATTTCTTAGGATTTCTATGATTTAAATATGTTAAAAACGCATGAAGTGCAAATGAACAAAGAAGAATTCCTAAAATTAATAAAATTTATTTTTGATCTATTTTTAGGAATTGTTCCTCATGTAGGGCAAAAATCACATGCTCACAGTATACCAACCACCGAACGACCCACCCCTTTTTCCTTCTCAAGGTCCGAGTTCTTCCAGGAGTGATATGGGGAGAATTGAAAATATGTTGGAGAAAATGATGAAAAGGAACCAAGATTCTAATGATTCGCATAATACATCTACCCAGAACTTGGAAGTGCAACTGGGTTGAATTTCTCAAGTTTTGCTAACCGCCCCAAGGGTGCCCTACCAAATGATACGGTAGTGAACCCGAAGGGTGGGAGCAACAACCATATGATGGCGGTAACAACTATAAGTGGAAGAGGAAGTGATGTGTATGCCTCGATAGAAAATAAAGTTGTGGATGATAATGTTGAGATCTAAGAAGATGTGGGTCCGTTGATTGTTGAATATGTGGTTGAAAAAAATGTGAACAGTGACGTGTGGATTGATATTGATAATGAGGCCGAGGTGGAAAAACAAGATGTCTTGAACCCATCTAGGGAACACGTGATTGATATACCCAAGCCGGTGGTGCCCAAAGCCAAGGCACCTTTGCCTAAGACCACCTCCACCTTATCCTCAATGGTTAGCAAAGCAAAAGAGTGACAATCAATTCAAAAGGTTTATTGACATGATGAAGTGCCTCACAATCAATGTCCCTTTGGTTGAGGCACTAGAACAAATACCAGGCTATGAAAACTTCATGAAGGATTTGGTTACAAAGACGATGTCCATGGATTGTGTAACTATAAAGATGACTCACCAAGTGGGTGTTATAGTGCATTCAATGGCCCCGAAGTTAGAAGACCCCGAAGCTTTTACTATTTCTTGTACTATCAGAAGTGCGGACTTTGCTAAGGCCCTTTGTGACTTGGGGCTAGCATTAATTTGATGTCGTACTCGGTCTTCAAGACTTTGGGAATTAGGCAACCTCTACCTGCCTCAATGAGACTTCAAATGGCGGACTCAATGAAGAAACTCACACAAGATAACCACTAATCCCCTCACCAATGATCCATGGCCAGGTTGTATCTCTCTTTGTCTCATAATACTTTTTCTTTTTCCTTTATCTTTTTGTTTTATGTTGTGTGCCTCTAATTCTGATTTTTTATTCTTTCATTTTGCTTTGGTCAAATTCTGGCGGTTTCCTTGCTTGAATGAGTGTCAAGGTGTAATGATTTAGATTAGTCTGTTTAGGTTGATTTGTGCATTCCAATGTCTAAAATAATTTGCTTCTCATTTGCAAAGATGTGGCAGTTTTAGTTTCTGATAATCTCTTGTATTGATGTATTCTTACTCCCAGTATTCATTAGTTAATTAGGTTAATTTGGATGATGTTTAGTTGTTCGAATCTGAGTTCATCTGTATGGTCTGCTCACATGCTCGATTAATCACGATTAGCTAATTCTAATTTTAAGTTAACGTTTCAGAGTGTGATTTGAAAATTAGTTTAAATTCAAAAGTTGAAATGCAGTTGTGAGCACGTGATTTTTGCCTAGCTTGAAATATTCATATAGAATTCTGAAATTAGGAATTTTCCTTTATTATTTGAATTTTAGGAATTAATTGCGCAATTTTGTGTTTTGCTTGCATTTTTGTATGCATTTTTAGGCATCATAAAAAATTAAAACCTAATCCTAGATTTTGCATTAATTAAACATCGTTGAAAATAAGAGAAAAAATGACAAAAATAATCCTTTTGCATTTTTGTTCCTTTAATTTCACTTTTGTTTAATTTTCCTTTTAAAATTAGGATATAGTTAATTTTAGGAAATTTAATTAGTCTCATTTTAGAATTAAATTAGTTTTTGGCTACTTTTAATTTTGCATTTTTCATAAAATAAAAATTTCAATAATTAAATAAATAAAACATAAAAGAAAAGAAGGATTAATAACAAAAGAAATTGAAATTGGTAAAGGAAATTGAAAAGAAGAAAATGCCATCAATCCCCTCCCTACCCGTCCAAATCCTCCACAAACCGGTGCAAACTCGTCCCCAACCCAGTCTCTCATCAGAGACGCCCCAAAATGACGTCGTTTTGGGGCACATAATCCAAGCCCTTCATCCATTATCATCCAACGGCCCAGATTCGGTCTTGGGTTTTAAATAAAAATGTTAGAAGTTTTTCAGAAACCCTAGAGACCAAATTTTGTCTTCCTCGTACCACTGCTCTCTGCCACCCTCCGCCTCACTGCCGGCGGCTGGAAATCATTGCCGGCAGCGGCAGAGCTCTAATCAATCCTAGATTTACACCCTCAAATCCCCTTCTCCTCCTCTTTCCAACGCCACAAATCTCAGCCTTCAAATCCCAGCGGATCTTCTCGAATATCCCTTTAAGTTCGATGATGCTCCGCCGCCAATGGCAGCGCCACCACCAAAACCCACCAAAATAACACCATGGGCTCACCTTGCCATCCCTATCTCAGATCTATTAACCTTTCCCCTCAAATCATGACCAACATGCTCGAATCTTAGTTTGAAACTCCGACCAGATATCACCCACCTCTGAACCAAACCAAAACGATACCCTGAATTATCCTCACCCTCTTCACCGCAAAGCCAAGCTTATTTGCCGTCGAATTCCCTCACTGTCTCTCCAATTCAAAGTTAGGGTTTCCAGAACCCTCTTAGTAATGCATGAAGATTCCTGAGTCTCAAGAATTTTAAGCTAAGTCTTCTAGTCCTTTCTTTTAATTTTTTTTAATTATCACTTTGTAAGTCATTTTTAGTCTAAACGTGGTTTTCCTTAGTGCGGTTAATTCTTTCATGCTTTTTTATTTCTTTTTTTGGCAGTAGTCCATACTTCATGTTCTTTTGGTTTAGTGTGGATAGCTTTCAATATTGTGATTTATCTTCTGTTCTTATTGTTGTTAGGATAAGTCCGTGAATTATTGCAATTTTTATTCGTTTTACCTGTTAGATGCATGTTACTTGTTGATTTGAATTGATAGGGATTCATTTAGGTTTAAAGAATATAAATTTGACTGAATGTAGATTGTTTGGGTATTACTGTTTCTCCTATATCATTTCTCCCTGTTCCTTTAGTTGACAGTTTAATGCCAGGCTTAGCTTTAGAATAGTTGTATTAATTAGAGTCAAATTTTACTTTTGTTCAAATTAAGTTCAATTGTTGGGATTTCTTTTAGATTCTTTTGGATATAGCTGATTAGGTTAACCTCTGATCGATTAATCTTGGTTAAAACTAAGGATACCTAGTTATGAAAGTTAGCTTGGGTGATCTGATAATTTCAGTTGAATAAGGGGTAGTGTAGGTATTCCTAAATAGAAAACAATGCTGTAGTTGAATCTAGAACATTCTAGAGTGGGGTTCAAATTTGAAATACAAGTTTTAATTTATATAACTTGACCAACAAGTTAAGAATTAAGGGACTGATTGGCTAAAATGGAAAAACTGAAAGAACTAAGTGTAAATTAAGTGCTGAAGTTTTGCCCTAGTTTACTTGCCTATAAAGGCATAGTATCTTCATTAGAAAGGCACGGAAAAACCTTCCAAAAAAATCCCTTCTTAGTTAATAACAAATACTAGAGCAATAAATCAAAAAAAACAAAAAAATGACAGAGCTAATTCTAGGGAAAAAATCTCAAAATTTGAAAACACAATAATGGGCAGAAATACTATTCTATTAGCATCAACTACTCTTCGAAAATTGTCCAGTTTAGTCCCAGTTTTAAAAAGTGCAAAAATGATTTACGTTGGCATCATTTGAATCCATTTTTAAAGTCGTCTGAATCATGGTTTACTTGGTAAAAACTCCTTGTTTGCTTTTGGGTTTCGAGTTTGGTTTCATTGTTGCATCTGTTGGGTGGATTTGTTGCTGTTTACTTACTCATAGGTGTTTCATTTGGCCTTAACTCAGGTACTTATTCTTCAATGGCTCTGCTGTATAACTCTATTTAAGAGTGAAATGAATATTGTCCATGATCTCTCATGCTCAGCTCTGGTTGATTGGTTTACTGCAGTTTTATTAGTCCTCCTTTTTATCTAGTAGTTGATTTGAAACTTAGATATATAATTATTATGCTAGGAAATAATTTATTAGCATTATAATTTGTTTAACTGGACTGTTGGATATTATTTCTTACGAGTTATAGTTAATTTTGGTCTCGATTGTCATGGCAATTTGAACTTGAGTGTGGAATAGGGTGTTGGGTAGAAATTGGCTTCGAAAGTAGCATGTACACTCATATTAATATATAATTAGGCATATCCTGTAGTTTAATTTAACCTATTTACTACATGCCTGCTGAAATGTGAAATCCATGAGTTAACTATAATTTAGTATTAGTGTTTACATCGTATTAACTTGAGGATTCATTAGGTACTTCACAGTGCTGTCAAATTCCGGATTAAGCATATCGGTATAGAAATGAGTTGAATAATGTATTGAGATTGGAATTCAAATTGTGTCTCGCCTTCGATTTGAATAATTCGTGATGTTCCTTAAAATCTTTAGGTCCAATTTGTTTAAAATTGGTACTTTTGAAGTTTTAAAAACAAGTTTTGAGCTCAAGCAGGAGCACAACGTGACAGGGTTACTCACAAAATGAGATTTGGGCCCAGTTGCGTAATAATGAGCCCAAGCATTCGATAACCCACTATACTGTAACGTGAATTTATATTTAAAATTTTAGTTTAGCTTTAGAGTTAGGTAGCTGGTTCAAATTAAGAGGGTGTCCCCTTTTGTTTGAATCCGGACCTGAACTCGAGGCCCGAATTTCATAATATTAATTAACTAGAGATATGTTAGAGACAAATTCAATAGAAAATCCTAGATTGCTCTATATTTCCCTTTGAATAATAAAACGAGGTGCGCCGCACCAAATAAAACCCATAAATTGTGTGTCCCTCTTTAAATGCATATATTAAAAGACATTGAAATTCCGGACATGCCGTTTAGCAAACATCATGGCTTCCCGCAAAAAATAATAACACGTTAGTTGCTTTAGGCGCGTCTTCTAATAATTTTACCTTCCTAAATACGAGAGTGCATTTCATGTGACCCAAATCCAAATCCCAAAATGTTGGTTTAAATGAGTTTCAGACCCGGGTGCATTTCATGTGACGCGATCTAAAGGCACGTTTTAGACAACGTTCTCATTCCTCAAAATTCAATTAAAAGCGATAAATAATTTAAAATTGTACTCTAGGAGGACAATGTACTAAAATCAGATTGTTTAGCCGATTATAGTAGTTTTAGCGACCGTGCTAGAACTACAGGATCTGATGGTGCCTAACACCTTCCCTCGGGTCAACAAAATTCTTTACTTAGAACTTCTCATTCGCAGACTCCATTTGGATAGTCAAAAATTTCCTCGATTTGGGATTCAAAACAAAGTGGTGACCTGGGACACCGAAAGCCAAGACTATCCCAAGTTGCGACTATAAATAAATAAATAATCCCATTTCGAATAATCTCACTTTAAATGGAAAAATTCCCTTATACATTTATCCGTCGGGGTAGCCGTGTAAAAAGGAGGTGTGACAGCATCACCATTTAACTGAGGTTTTAAAAATGTTTGTAAGTAATAAGAACATAGGGAAAAATTGAAATAACCAGTGATTAAAAGGTTTAACTGGGTAATTTACCTTAGGGATTCTTTGGTTGACAGCCTTTAGAAGCTTCTAAGTTGGGGTTTAAATTTCAATTGTTGATTTTGGTATCTTAACTTGGGAAACAAGTCAACAAGTGAAGGGTCTCTAAGCGAAAAAATAAAAATAAAAAAATGACTCAAAATGCAAAACAAAACCTGAAGGTTCCCTAATTTATTGCCTATAAAGGCATGCCATTCTTGCCTTGCAAGACAATGTTTTAGAGATCATTTTGGGCATAAATTTTCTGAAAAATTAAAAAGGAGTTTTAGAGAGCCTGTAGATTTTTAGAGTTTTTGAGAACCTGAAGTTTGGAGAGCCGAAAAAGAGTTTAGAGAGTCTGCAGATATTTAGAGTTTCTGAGATCCTGAAATTTGAGAGCCTAGACTAGAGAGAAATATTCAGGAACTTGAGAGATTTTCTTCAAAAAATACTGTTCCATTGATCCTTACTGTTTATTTCTGAAGTAAAAACAACATTTGGGTAGCTGATAGTTGAAACAAATTGAAATCAAGTCTATTATGGTTTTCTGGTTCATAACTGATTCAAAGCTGTGGACTACTGCTCTTTTAGCTGATGATTCTACATACTATTGCTGCTCAAGCTAACCTCCTGTTTATTTTACTTTGTTTCTTCCACATCTAGGTATCAATTTTAGCTTCTCCATGATGTAGCACTCGACGTGGATTTTTTTTTTTGTGTTCATTCATTTGGTTCAGTGTAGTTCGAGTAATTCTTTAGCTAAGTCTTCACATTGTAACTAACTAAGGACTGCTGAACTATATTATTCGTTTATTTAGTTCTAGCAGAATAGGTTAGTTTTCTTTGTTTCTGCACTCCCAGTTAGCTTAAACATAGAAATGATAGTTTAAATTTTACTTTAGATTATTGCGAGAACCTGAAACTGATTGAAGAACTACTATGTATGCTTGTATTAGCTGTAATTTTCCCGGTTTGATTGACGTTGGAAATGGTTCCTTGACTTAGTGTTTAGTTTCCATAGCTGATGGCTGTTATAAATTTTCCCAGTTAAATTGTTGGACCTCATTTTTAGCTATCATGTGTGTTAAATCTTCATCATTGCTGTGTCTCTTAGTTAGATACAAGTTCATGGTAAGCGTAATAGTTCAGGATTATTAGGACTTCAAAAATAAATTGTCTGATTAGTTCAATAAAGGGTCGAGTAATGTACGGAAATACAGCTTTATTCATGAGCTTGTTATGTAATTCTAATGTTGATTTATTATGTGGAGATCCTAGAGGTTCAGCTTTGCTATCATATGTAAAAAAATGGATGTGCAAGCATTATTGGGCTTCATTTGAAAGTCCCGTTTAAAAATCCACACTGGTTTAGAAACAATAACACTCCAAATACTTTTGGTACATGATAAATCGAAATTGTAGTTAGTTTCTTACAATACTTAGAATTCAGGACGCGCCATTTAGAGAATTTTCATGGCCTCACGCAAATTTAATAACGCGTTAGTCACCTTAGGTGTATTCTTTAATAATTTTACATTCCTAAACTCGGGTGTGCATTTCATGTGACCTAAATCCAAATCCCAAAAAGTTGGATAAGACATGTTCCGTATGGCGGGTGCATTTTATGTGATACTATCCAAAGACATGTCTTAAACGACGTTCAATTTCATTAAAAATTAATAAAGGCGGTAAATAAATTAAAATTGCACTATAGGTTTAAACGTGTACCAAAATCAGATAATAGGCCAATTGTAATAGTTTAAGCGACCGTGCTAGAACCACGAAACTCGGAGGTGCCTAATAACTTCCCTCGTGTTAACAAAATTCTTTATTAAGAATTTCTGGTTCGCAGACTTCACAAATGAAGTCTAATTTTCCTTGATTTGGGATTTAAAATAAACTGGTGACTTGGGACACCAGAAACAAACCTATCCCAAGTGGCGACTCTGAATAATAAATAAATAAATAATCCCATTTTGAATAATGTCACTTAAATTGGAAAAACTCCCTTATATGCTAACCTTTTGGGGTGGTGTGTAAAAAAGGAGGCGTGACAGCTCTGGTGAGAAGAACCCAGAACTTCGGTCCAGGGTTGAAGAATTCGAGCTTAGAATAACTGTTATGATTGGCTTTATCTGATTATCCTACATATTTCATGCCTAACGTGCTAGATGCTTTACCACTTTGATATTTAGTGAATTGCGTATAAATAAACTGCTACGAAACCGTTCTTCTCTCTGAGTCCTCTACATCATGGAGAAGGGTGCACTTTGTGTGATTTCTCTTCTGTTTAGAGTCTTATCCCATTTTAGAACAAGGTTCGGACAAGTTGCTATGCCCTTTGTGACTTGGGGCTAGCATTAATTTGATGTCGTACTCGGTCTTCAAGACTTTGGGAATTAGGCAACCTCTACCTACCTCAATGAGACTTCAAATGGCAGACTCAATGAAGAAACTCACACAAGATAACCACTAATCCCCCTCACCAATGATCCATGGCCAGGTTGTATCTCTCTTTGTCTCATAATACTTTTTCTTTTTCCTTTCTCTTTTTGTTTTGTGTTGTGTGCCTCTAATTCTGATTTCTTATTCTTTCATTTTGCTTTGGTCAAATTCTGGCGGTTTCCTTGCTTGAATGAGTGTCAAGTTGTAATGATTTAGATTAGTCTGTTTAGGTTGATTTGTGCATTCCACTGTCTAAAATAATTTGCTTCTCATTTGCAAAGATGTGGCAGTTTTAGTTTCTGATAATCTCTTGTATTGATGTATTCTTACTCCCAGTATTCATTAGTTAATTAGGTTAATTTGGATGATGTTTAGTTGTTCGAATCTGAGTTCATCTGTATGGTCTGCTCCATGCTCGATTAATCACGATTAGCTAATTCTAATTTTAAGTTAACGTTTCTGAGTGTGATTTGAAAATTAGTTTAAATTCAAAAGTTGAAATGCAGTTGTGAGCACGTGATTTTTGCCTAGCTTGAAATATTCATATAGAATTCTGAAATTAGGAATTTTCCTTTATTATTTGAATTTTAGGAATAAATTGCGCGATTTTGTATTTTGCTTGCATTTTTGTGTGCATTTTTAGGCATCATAAAAAATTAAAACCTAATCCTAGATTTTGGATTAATTAAACATCGTTGAAAATAAGAGAAAAAATGACAAAAATAATCCTTTTGCATTTTTGTTCATTTAATTTCACTTTTGTTTAATTTTCCTTTTAAAATTAGGATATAGTTAATTTTTAGGAAATTTAATTAGTCTCATTTTAAAATTAAATTAGTTTTTGGCTACTTTTAATTTTGCATTTTTCATAAAATAAAAATTTCAATAATTAAATAAATAAAGCATAAAAGAAAAGAAGGATTAATAACAAAAGAAATTGAAATTGGTAAAGGAAATTGAAAAGAAGAAAATGCCATCAGTCCCCTCCCTACCCGTCCAAATCCTCCACAAACCGGTGCAAACCCGTCCCCAACCCAGTCTCTCATCAGAGATCCCCCAAAATGACGTCGTTTTGGGGCACATAATCCAAGCACTTCATCCATTATCATCCAACGGCCCAGATTCGGTCTTGGGTTTTAAATAAAAATGTTAGAAGTTTTTCAGAAACCCTAGATACCAAATTTTGTCTTCCTCGTACCACTGCTCTCTGCCACCCTCCGCCTCACTGCCGGCGGCTGGAAATCATTGCCGGCAGCGGCGGAGCTCTAATCAATCCTAGATTTACACCCTCAAATCCCCTTCTCCTCCTCTTTCCAACGCCACAAATCTCAGCCTTCAAATCCCAGCGGATCTTCTCGAATATCCCTTTAAGTTCGATGATGCTCCGCCGGCTATGGCAGCGCCACCACCAAAACCCACCAAAATAACACCATGGGCTCACCTTGCCATCCCTATCTCAGATCTATTAACCTTTCCCCTCAAATCATGACCAACATGCTCGAATCTTAGTTTGAAACTCCGACCAGATATCACCCACCTCTGAACCAAACCAAAACGATACCCTGAGTTATCCTCACCCTCTTCACCGCAAAGCCAAGCTTATTTGCCGTCGAGTTCCCTCACGGTCTCTCCAATTCAAAGTTAGGGTTTCCAGAACCCTCTTAGTAATGCATGAAGATTCCTGAGTCTCAAGAATTTTAAGCTAAGTCTTCTAGTCCTTTCTTTTAATTTTTTTTAATTATCACTTTGTAAGTCGTTTTTAGTCTAAACGTGGTTTTCCTTAGTGCGGTTAATTCTTTCATGCTTTTTTATTTCTTTTTTTGGCAGTAGTCCATACTTCATGTTCTTTTGGTTTAGTGTGGATAGCTTTCAATATTGTGATTTATCTTCTGTGCTTATTGTTGTTAGGATAAGTCCGTGAATTATTGCAATTTATTCGTTTTACCTGTTAGATGCATGTAACTTGTTGATTTGAATTGATAGGGATTCATTTAGGTTTAAAGAATATAAATTTGACTGAATGTAGATTGTTTGGGTATTACTGTTTCTCCTATATCATTTCTCCCTGTTCCTTTAGTTGACAGTTTAATGCCAGGCTTAGCTTTCGAATAGTTGTATTAATTAGAGTCAAATTTTACTTTTGTTCAAATTAAGTTCAATTGTTAGGATTTCTTTTAGATTCTTTTGGACATAGCTGATTAGGTTAACCTCTGATCGATTAATCTTGGTTAAAACTAAGGATACCTAGTTATGAAAGTTAGCTTGGGTGATCTGATAATTTCAGTTGAATAAGGGGTAGTGTAGGTATTCCTAAATAGAAAACAATGCTGTAGTTGAATCTAGAACATTCTAGAGTGGGGTTCAAATTTGAAATACAAGTTTTAATTTATATATCTTGACCAACAAATTAAGAATTAAGGGACTGATTGGCTAAAATGGAAAAACTGAAAGAACTAAGTGTAAATTAAGTGCTGAAGTTTTGCCCTAGTTTACTTGCCTATAAAGGCATAGTATCTTCACTAGAAAGGCACGGAAAAACCTTCCAGAAAAATCCCTTCTGAGTTAATAACAAATACTAGAGCAATAAATAAAAAAAAACAAAAAAATGACAGAGCTAATTCTAGGGAAAAAATCTCAAAATTTGAAAACACAATAATGGGCAGAAATACTATTCTATTAGCATCAACTACTCTTCGAAAATTGTCCAGTTTAGTCCCAGTTTTAAAAAGTGCAAAAATGATTTACGTTGGAATCATTTGAATCCATTTTTACGGCCGTCTGAATCATGGTGTACTTGGTAAAAACTCCTTGTTTGCTTTTGGGTTTCGAGTTTGGTTTCATTGTTGCATCTGTTGGGTGGATTTGTTGCTGTTATTTTTTGCTGTTTACTTACTCATAGGTGTTTCATTTTGCCTTAACTCAGGTACTTATTCTTCAATGGCTCTGCTGTATAACTCTATTTAAGAGTGAAATGAATATTGTCCATGATCTCTCATGTTCAGCTCTGGTTGATTGGTTTACTGCAGTTTTATTAGTCCTCCTTTTTATCTAGTAGTTGATTTGAAACTTAGATATATAATTATTATGCTCGGAAATAATTTATTAGCATTATAATTTGTTTAACTGGACTGTTGGATATTATTTCTTACGAGTTATAGTTAATTTTGGTCTCGATTGTCATGGCAATTTGAACTTGAGTGTGGAATAAGGTGTTGGGTAGAAATTGGCTTTGAAAGCAGCATGTACACTCATATTAATATATAATTAGGCATATCCTGTAGTTTAATTTAACCTATTTACTACATGCCTACTGAAATGTGAAATCCAGGAGTGAACTATAATTTAGTATTAGTGTTTACATCGTATTAACTTGAGGATTCATTAGGTACTTCACAGTGCTGTCAAATTCCGGATTAAGCATATCGGTATAGAAATGAGTTGAATAATGTATTGAGATTGGAATTCAAATTGTGTCTCGCCTTCGATTTGAATAATTCGTGATGTTCCTTTCTTTTAAAAATCTTTAGGTCCAATTTGTTTAAAATTGGTACTTTTGAAGTTTTAAGAACAAGTTTTGAGCTCAAGCAGGAGCACAACGTGACAGGGTTACTCACAAAATCAGATTTGGGCCCAGTTGCGTAATAATGAGACCAAGCATTCGATAACCCACTATACTGAAACATGAAGTTATATTTAAAATTTTAGTTTAGCTTTAGAGTTAGGTAGCTGGTTCAAATTAAGAGGGTGTCCCCTTTTGTTTGAATCCGGACCTGATCTCGAGGCCCGAATTTCATAATATTAATTAACTAGAGATATATTAGAGACAAATTCAATAGAAAATCCTAGATTGCTCTATATTGCCCTTTGAATAATAAAACGAGGTGCGCCGCGCCAAATAAAACCCATAAATTGCGTGTCCCTCTTTAAATGCATATTTTAAAAGACATTGAAATTCGGGACATGCCGTTTAGCAAACTTCACAGCTTCCCGCAAAATATATTAACACGTTAGTTGCTTTAGGCGCGTCTTCTAATAATTTTACCTTCCTAAATACGAGAGTGCATTTCATGTGACCCAAATCCAAATCCCAAAATGTTGGTTAAAATGTGTTTCAGACCCGGGTGCATTTCATGTGACGCGATCTAAAGGCACGCTTTAGACAACGTTCTCATTCCTCAAAATTCAATTAAAAGCGATAAATAATTTAGAATTGTACTCTAGGAGGACAATGTACTAAAATCAGATTGTTTAGCCGATTATAGTAGTTTAAGCGACCGTGCTAGAACTACAGGATCTGATGGTGCCTAACACCTTCCCTCGGGTCAACAGAATTCTTTACTTAGAACTTCTCATTCGCAGACTCCATTTGGACAGTCAAAAATTTCCTCGATTTGGGATTCAAAACAAACTGGTGACCTGGGACACCAAAAGCCAAGCCTATCCAAAGTGGCGACTATAAATAAATAAATAATCCAATTTCGAATAATCTCACTTTAAATGGAAAAATTTCCTTATACATTTATCCGTCGGGGTAGCCGTGTAAAAAGAAGGTGTGACAGCATCACCATTTAACTGAGGTTTTAAAAATGGTTGTAAGTAATAAGAACATAGGGAAAAATTGAAATAACCAGTGATTAAAAGGTTTAACTGGGTAATTTACCTTAGGGATTCTTTGGTTGACAGCCTTTAGAAGCTTCTAGGTTGGGGTTTAAATTTCAATTGTTGACTTTGGTATCTTAACTTGGGGAACAAGTCAACAAGTGAAGGGTCTCTAAGCGAAAAACAAAAAATAAAAAAATGACTCAAAATGCAAAACAAAACCTGAAGGTTCCCTAATTCATTGCCTATAAAGGCATGCCATTCTTGCCTTGCAAGACAATGTTTTAGAGATCATTTCTGGCACAAATTTTCTGAAAAATTAAAAAGGAGTTTTAGAGAGCCTGTAGATTTTTAGAGTTTTTGAGAACCTGAAGTTTGGAGAGCCGAAAAAGATTATAGAGAGTCTGCAGATATTTAGAGTTTCTGAGATCCTGAAATTTGAGAGCCTAGACTAGAGAGAAATATTCAGGAACTTGAGAGATTTTCTTCAAAAAATAATACTGTTCCATTGATCCTTACTGTTTATTTCTGAAGTTAATACAATATTTGGGTAGCTGATAGTTGAAACAAATTGAAATCAAGTCTATTATGGTTTTCTGGTTCATAACTGATTCAAAGCTGTGGACTACTGCTCTTTTAGCTGATGATTCTACATACAATTGCTGCTCAAGCTAACCTCCTGTTTATTTTACTTTGTTTCTTCCACATCTAGGTATCAATTGAAGAAGTACTATGTATGCTTATATTAGCTCTAATTTTCCCGGTTTGATTGACGTTGGAAATGGTTCCTTGACTTAGTGTTTAGTTTCCATAGCTGATGGCTGTTATAAATTTTCCCAGTTAAATTGTTGGACCTCATTTTTAGCTATCATGTGTGTTAAATCTTCATCATTGCTGTGTCTCTTAGTTAGATACAAGTTCATGGTAAGCGTAATAGTTCAGGATTATTAGGACTTCAAAAATAAATTGTCTGATTAGTTCAATAAAGGGTCGAGTAATGTACGGAATACAACTTTATTCATGAGCTTGTTATGTAATTCTAATGTTGATTTATCTATGTGGAAATCCTAGAGGTTCAGCTTTGCTATCATATGTAAAAAAAATGGATGTGCAAGCATTATTGGGCTTCATTTGAAAGCCCCGTTTAAAAAACCACACTGGTTTAAAAACAATAACAGTCCAAATACTTTTGGTACATGATAAATCGAAATTGTAGTTAGTTTCTTAAAACACTTAGAATTCAGGACGCGCCATTTAGAGAATTTTCATGGCCTCACGCAAATTTAATAACGCGTTAGTCACCTTAGGTGTATTCTTTAATAATTTTACATTCCTAAACTCGGGTGTGCATTTCATGTGACCTAAATCCAAATCCCAAAAAGTTGGATAAGACATGTTCCGTATGGCAGGTGCATTTTAGGTGACACTATCCAAAGACATGTCTTAAACGACGTTCAATTTCATTAAAATTTAATAAAGACGGTAAATAATTTAAAATTGCATTATAGGTTTAAACGTGTACCAAAATCAGATAATAGGCTAATTGTAATAGTTTAAGCGACCGTGCTAGAACCACGAAATTTGGAGGTACCTAATAACTTCCCTCGTGTTAACAAAATTCTTTATTAAGAATTTCTGGTTCGCAGACTTCACAAATGAAGTCTAATTTTCCTTGATTTGGGATTTAAAATAAACTGGTGACTTGGGACACCAACAAACCTATCCCAAGTGGCGACTCTGAATAAAAAATAAATAAATAATCCCATTTTGAATAATGTCACTTAAATTGGAAAAACTCCCTTATATGCTAACCTTTTGGGGTGGTGTGTAAAAAAGGAGGCGTGACAGCTCTGGTGACAAGAACCTAGAACTTCGGTCCAGGGTTGAAGAATTCGAGCTTAGAATAACTGTTATGATTGGCTTTATCTAATTTTCCTACATATTTCATGCCTAACGTGCTAGATGCTTTACCACTTTGATATTTAGTGAATTGTGTATAAATAAACTGCTACGAAACCGTTCTTCTCTCTGAGTCCTCTACATCATGGAGAAGGGTGCACTTTGTGTGATTTCTCTTCTGTTTAGAGTCTTATCCCATTTTAGAATAAGGTGCGGACAAGTTGCTAAGCCGGGGAAGCTTCTGTATTCTTGGTACGCTGCACCCCTCGGCTCGAGTTATCCGCTCGGGTAAGCCAAGTCTTGAACAATAAACCCAGGTGTTAAACCTAGTAAAACAAAGCCTCATGCCGGATCCCTAGTAGGAACTTTTGTTTGCATCACATGCATTTGACTTAGGGGACTTAACATAGGTGTTGGGTCCGTGTAGGACATGTGACCTAAAATCAAAAGACCATCCTGATGCATTTTACTTGCTACTTGTGCATTTATTTATTTTGGATCTACATGTTGACCGGCTTATAAATGATGGGAGAGAGTTGAAAAGAGAATAGCATGGGTGATCACCTTTTTCGAGAAAAACCAATACCCAAATCATACCGAAACTCTGCAGAAATTTCATAAAAGAAAAGACAAATAAAAAAAATGGAAAAAGAAAAGTTTTTGTTTTTAAAAATAGTTGGTTTTCTCAAATCTGCCCGAACTACGCAAGTTTGATTCCCAGCAGATGTGGGATACGTAGGCAACTCCCATCGGGTCCAATTTCCCCTTTTTTTCAAAAATAGCCAAAACAACAAAAATTTTTAATCTTAGTCACAAATAAGTCGGATGATACCATTGTTGTTTAAAATAAGCTGAATATTCCCAAAAGGGCACCGAAAGGCTATTTTTTCAAGAACAGACACCTTGGGCCATTTTCAAGGGCTAGCAGGCACAACCTTTAAATCTTCTTTCCCGAAGTGCTAAAAGGCCGTATCGACGAAGCCATGGTTTTGTTTTAAAAACAATGAACATTTTTGAAAAAAAAATATTGTTATTTCTCATTAAAATAAGTAATTAAATCGCCTTAATGAATGTGCAGGGTGAGTACGAATGAAATTGAACCCTTCACAGTCCTTAAAGAGATCTCCCTGAAGCTCCACATGTGGAAGAATGATCTAGCAAAGCGTAGTCAAGAAACAATGGTGAAAGTTCTGGGAGGCCTTGTCGGACTATTAAACGTCAAGCCGAGGTCGGACATAATTGAAGCTTTAATATCTTTCTGGGACCCCACTTGCAACGTGTTCCATTTCTCTGACTTTGAGCTTACACCGACATTGGAGGAAGTTGCGGGTTATGCAGGCCTCAATGGAAACCTTAGAAGCCAATATCCATTGTGACCAAGACCAGTGTTCCCCCCACAGGTTTCTGGATTTTCTATGTATTAGTCGAGATGTTCAGGACAAAAATTTATCTGAAGGGTATTGCACACTCTACTTTTTGTATCATCGATATGGTAACCCCCGAGGTTTTGAAGAGCCAAAAACTGGTCTAACCATGTTGGAAATAAAGACAAGTGGGAGGTAAGGCGAGGCTTAGTTTTCATGGTAGCCTTTATGGGTGTTGTGGTCTGTCTCCGGAAAGATGGGAATATAGAGATAGGTCTTGTGGGAATGATCGATGTTGCAATCTAGAAAGCCAACAACATTGTGGTTCCTCTGATCATTGCCGAAACCTACTGAGCCTTGACTATCTGTCGGGAAGGGGGAAAGTTCTTCCAGGGTTGCAACTTGCTACTTCAATTATACATGCAAGAACACCCCTTTCATTGGGTTGGGTACATGAATTATGGTTTGACCGGTCTGAGCTACATTGAAGAGTTTCCGGGTAGCAAGTATTGAATTCCCAACGGGTACTGAAGTTTGGCTTATACATTTGAGATCCTTGATTGCCGATAAAATTAAATGGGCATTTGGATGGCTTCCCGTCACCGAAGCGATGTACATGTCAGCTGAAGTGTCTTATATCCTCTTGATGGGTATTCAGAGCATCCAACCTTATGCTCCCTACGGAGCGTTGCGCTAGTTAGGAAGATTTCAAACTGCCCACAATGGCGAATATTTAAGTAAACATGCCATTGAGCTGGTCCCAAAGGCTGCACTTCCAGAAGGCAAAATTTGCCAAGTGTGGATTGTGTGTAGGTTTCTTGAACCTAAGACCATAGTGCGAGATTGAACTAGAGGTAAAGTGGACTCTAGGTGCCTTGATTTGTTCGGCAAGAAATTCCAAATTCCTGAAAGGCCTGCAAAGAGACCTCATGCCCAATAATCCACAATTGAGGCACAACTATAATGGGATTGGTTGACCAAATTGAATGAATACAAGGCCAAAACCCGGAAAGAAGTTGGGCTGATGAGAGACTTATAAGTGGACCAACACAACCTGCACTGCCTAGGCATATTTTTGACCCTTCAGCCTTTATATTCCAAACACCTACCCTCCAAATGGAGCCTCCTCAATTCCCCACTTATACCTACCCTCAGCCTCCTCATTTTGAGTTCACTCCGGGACAAGAAAAGACTCCCAAAACTCCTAAGTAAGAAGAGATCGCAAGAAAGATAAGGAGTATAGAACAAAGCCTCAGGAACATCCAAGGTGTGAGCGGGCAGAAGAGTGTGTCGTATGCTGATTTATGCATGTTCCCCCATGTGCACTTGCCCTTAGGATTCAGCACTCCAAAATTTTTGAAATATGATGGGCATGGTGATCCTATCACTCATCTCAAGAAGTACTGTAATGAGTGCGAGGGGCAGGAGGAAGGGAAGAATTACTCATGACCTATTTTGGAGAAATTCTGGTTGGTATAGCTTCTGAGTGGTACATGGATCAAGACATGTCACATTGGCACATTTGGGATGACCTTGATAGAGGCTTTGTCAGACAATTCCAGTATAACATAAACATTGCTCCAGATAGAAACTCATTGGCGTACTTGAAAAAGAAGTCCTCGAAAAGCTTTAGGGAATGCACAATCAGATGGCGTGAGAAAACATCTAGAGTAAAACCTCTGATGGATGAGGTCGAAATGGTCACAGTGTTTCTCTAGGCTCAGGAAGCCGACTACTTCCAGAATATCATGTCAGCTATGGGTAAACCATTCGTGAAAGCTATCAAAATCGGGGAAATGGTGGAAAATGGATTAAAAAAGGAAGAATTCTATGCCAATCCGCTATCAGAGATACCTCCCAAGCCATTCAGGGCGGGTCTGGAGGAGTAGCAAGGAGAAAGAAGAAAGAAGAAACGTCCATGGAAGCATCAGGTGCGAGAAGAAATCGTGCTCCCAGATCCCTATTCCCAAAAGAGGACCCCTCAGCATTACTACCCTCGCCAGGATATGGCCTATGCTCCTCAGCCGTATGCGGTCATGAATGCTCATCCTTTTGTCCAGCCTTGGGAACAAGACAACAGGAACCAAGCCCTATTCCCAAGAAACCAGCCTCCTTACCAAAACCACTATAGTCCCCGTCCTTCGCAAAATAACTTCTGTTCTTGTCAACCACCCAGACAGACAAATATTACGCCAATTGGAGAATCCTTTTCCAGTTTTTTTCGAAGCTTGTCCAAATGGGCCTGCTACAGCCCATACCTCCAAATAGGAAAAACCTAGAATCACCCTCTTACCAATGGGGTACCCGATGCGCCTATCACTGAGGAGCAGAGGGACACGATACAGAAAACTGTTGGACCTTGAAAAGAGTTGTGGAGGATTTAACAGAACAAAGGAAGATTGTGTTATGGGACGAGGACATCCCTAATATGACCAACAACCCATTGCCAGCCCATAACAATAGACCGTTAATCGAAATGATCTGTGAAGACAAGGAATTCAACCCACCATTGAAGGCTATAATTGCCATTGCTGATGTGGAGATAAAGCCAAAAACTTTTTCGAAGCAAGATGATGTGGAGAAAAAGAACAAAGCCACACACCCCAATTAGAAAATAAAATTAAGGCAGAAATAGGGGCAACACCCGCCAAAGACGCTGTTCTCTATGTCCTACGGAGTCGCAAGGAAAAGAGGTTGACTTTGAGTCCTCCCAAGAGATTCAAACTAAAAAGACCACCCAGATGTATGTGCCGAAGGAATATTATGTAGTGCGGGGGCCAACTAATCCACCAAGTCTGAGTGAGCCCGTGGTTATTGGCCGCGCGCCACA
Source organism: Nicotiana benthamiana (assembly GCA_034376525.1). Taxonomy (NCBI): domain Eukaryota; kingdom Viridiplantae; phylum Streptophyta; class Magnoliopsida; order Solanales; family Solanaceae; genus Nicotiana; species Nicotiana benthamiana. The sequence goes on along the minus strand of CM067332.1, from coordinate 118,251,433 downwards.
GAGGCCCATGACAGATCCTTCCGCAGTGCCCTGGAATTACCATAAAACAGTGGTGACATATAAATGGAAAGAAATCTGAGGAGAAGAAAACTACCCTGTGGAAAAGTACTCCTATTTGGAAGAAGTGAATGACGTCACCAATAAGCACTTCCCAGCTAAAAAACCAGTGAGTGCCGAAGAGGCAGAAGCTTTCTTTCAAAAAATGAAAAATGGTGGATTATGAAGTGGTTGATCAGCTCCGAAAGTTTCCTAAACAAATCTCCTTACTATCTTTATTGATAAAATCTCCCGAACACTGGAAGGTACTAATCAAGACCCTCAATGAGGCATACGTACTAGCTAAGACCTATGTGGAGAAATTAGAAAGAATGGCAGAAAGATTTTTTGCTATCAACCAGATTTCATTAAGCAAAAATGACTTGCCTCTGGAAGGGGAAACACATAACATAGCCCTACTCTTAACTGTCAAATGTGAAGAGTATTATGTGAAAAGGGTTATGGTAGACGGAGGTTCTGGGGTGGATATCTGTCCACTCTCAACACTACAGCGCATGGAGATTGGGACTGAAAAGATTCGTCCCAACAATGTCTGCGTATGATCTTTTGATGGTATAAAAGGGACACGATTTGAGAGATGATCTAATTCCAACCATCGGTCTAGTTGAATTTGAGGTGACTTTCAAAGTTCTGGACATGGAAATGTCCTATAACCTTCTTTTAGGGAGACCATGGATCCACGTAGCAGGGGTTGTACCTTCCACTGTTCATCAGATGGTAAAGTTTGAGCATGAGGATCAAGAAATTATGGTCCATGGGGAGGATGAACATTCAATTTATCGAGATCCCTTAGTCCCATGCCTTGAAGTGAGAGAAGGCAGTGAGCACATAGTTTATCAGGCCTTTGAAGTTGTGGTGGAAGACCAGTACGAAAAGGGAAACCCCTGCCCCCAACCCTTCCTTTCAAATGCATCAATTATGGTGGCTAAAGAAATGATACGACATGGTTTCATACCAGGGAAGGGACTTGAGAAATCCTTTCAAGGAATAGCTAAATCAGTTACGCTGCCATCCACTAAAAAGTTCTTTGGGGTAGGTTTCCAACTTACTCTAGATGATATAAAATGGGAAAATGACAGAAAACATGATGGATGGGTCTTACCTCAACCACTGCCACATCTGTACGAGTCCTTTGTTAGGCCAAAATACAATGAAGAAGAAGAGGACGAGGCTTTTACGGCCAAAGAGATTGACAAAATATGTGGGGAAATGACAAAGGTGCTGTATGAAACCCACAAGGTTCATCCAGGAGAGAGCTCAAGCACCGCTGAGGTGCTGTACATGGGACCTGAGGCCAAATTGCAGAATTGGAAGGCTACGCCATTCCCCATCAAGCGGCAGTCCTGATAGACTAGTCCTGCAACTGTTTCTGCATCGCGAGTTATCCAAGGGTGTAACACGGATGTTTTCTTTAGTTTATTTTCTGTTAATTTCAAAATTAAAACCCTGTTCAAATTCCAAGAAATGAAATCAATATTTCATCGTCTATTTTCCTTTATTCTTTCTGATTTTTGGCTATTTTTCTCTTTCATTGCTTCTTTCTATTCCAATAATGCGTCTTTAAATAACATGACATGCTCGCAAACTTCGTGCCCATATCCAAACATGCCGTCTAATTGTGAAATAATGAACCAAGAACCGGAATACGATGAAGAAGAAGCTTTTAGAGAAATAAATCCAGAACTGGAACAATTCAAAAATAAACCTAAGCCAAACCTAAATGACACTGAGTCGGTTAACTTGGGTAGTTTCGAAGAAATCAGGCAAACCAAAATAATCATCAATGCAAATGAGAAATTCGGGTCGCATTAATCCAATTTTGTTAGAGTTCAAAGATGAGTTTGTGTGGTCATATGATGACATGCCGGTACTGAGTGTTGATTTGGTGGTGCATAAAATGCCAACTTATCCTGATTGCCCACCAATCCAGCAAAAGCAGGGGAAATTTAAAAGTGATGTTAGTGATAAAATCAAAGAAGAGATCAAGAAACAGTTTGAAGCAGGGGTGATCCGAGTAGTCCGATACACCACATGGTTGGCCAATGTAGTTTCTGTGCCAAAGAAAGATGGGAAAACTCGAGTGTGCATGGATTATAGAGGTCTGAAATAGGGCAACCCCTAATGATAACTTCCCCTTGTAAACATCAAATCCTTGTTGATAACTGTGCCAAGCATGAGATACGGTCCTTCGTGGACTGTTTACGGATGATATCACCAGGTGTTGATGGATGAAGAAGACACAAAAAAGACAACTTTCACCACACCCTGGGGAACCTATTGCTACAGGGTCATGCTTTTTGGTCTGAAGAATGTCGGGGCAACCTATATGAGAGCCATGGCCACCATTTTCCATGATATGATGCATCAAGAGATAGAGGTATACGTGGACGACGTGATCATCAAGTCCAAAACTCAGGATGACCATGTGCGGGAACTGAGGAAGTTCTTTGAGCAGCCGCGCAAATATGATTTAAAATTAAACCCAGCCAAATGTGCGTTTGGGGTCCCGTCGGGCAAACATTTGGGATTCATAGTCAACCGGAGAGGTTCGAGTCAGATCCGACAAAGATAAAATCTCTTCGAGGATAACCTCCTCCAAAAACCAAGAAAGATGAGATGAGCTTGTTGAGAAGATTAAACTATATCAGTCGGTTCATTTCTCAGCTGACCTCCACTTGTGAACCCATATTCAAATTACTGAAAAACGATGCAACAGTTAAATGGACGGATGAAGGTTAGGAGACTTTTGATAAGATCAAAGAGTATCTATCCAACCTACCAGTCTTTGTCCCACATGAACTAGGAAGGCCTTTGTTCTTGTTCCCGACAGTCTTGGAAAATTCTTTCGGTTGAGTCCTCGGGAAACATGATGCTACCAGAAAGAAAGAGCAGGCAATATACTACTTAAGCAAGAAGTTTACCAGCTATGAAGCTAAGTATACTTTACTGGAATGAATCTGCTGTGCTTTAACTTGGGTTGCTCAGAAGTTGAGAGATTATCTGCAAGCCTATTTCCACCTACCTCACAACCAGGTTGGATCCTTTGAAATACATATTCCAGAAGCCAATGCCCATGGGAAGATTAGCAAAATGGTATATCATGCTCACCAAATTTGACATAGTCTATGTCACTCACATGGCAATAAAAGCCCAGGCATTAGCGGATCACTTGGCTGAAAACCCGGTTGATGATTAGTACCAACCTATGAACACTTATTTCCCAGATGAAGAGGTAAAATTGGTTGAGGCAATATCTCAGGATACGACTGCTTAGAAAATGTTATTTGATGGAGCAGTAAATGCAAAATGTGTGGGAATAGGAGCGATCTTGATCTCACCCATTGGTCAGCACTACCCCACCACAACCCAACTTTGCTTTTTCTGCACGAATAACACAGCCGAGTATGAAGCTTGAATCATGTGTATGAACATGGCAATCGACTAAGATATCGAAGAGTTTTTGATTATGGGAGACTCAGATCTAATTATCCGGCAAGCCCAAGGAGAATGAAAAACCTTATATGCTAAACTTATTCCCTATCGGCAACATGTGGAAGATCTTAGCAAGCAGTTCAAGTCAATAGAGTTGAGTTACATCCCTCGTTGTCACAATGAACTAGCCGATGCACTCGCCACTCTTGCCTAGATGTTGCCCTACCCAGGCAACGCCTACATTGATCCTTTGAAATCCAAATCAGGGAAAGACCTGGTTACTGTGATACAACTGAGGAAGAACCAAGCACCCAGCCATGGTACCATGACATCAAAAGATTTTTTATGATGCACAAATACCCCGAGAAGGCCACTGGAGATCAAACATAAACCATTAGACGACACGCAAGTGGTTTCTTCTTGAGTGGTGATATCTTGTACAAAAGGACCCTGGATCTCAATTTGTTAAGATGTGTTGATGCTGAAGAAGCTAGAAGGATCATGTACGAAGTACACGCAGGAGTGTGCAGAACTGTATGTTTTGGAAAAGAAAATTCTTCGAGCAGGCTATTACTGGATAACAATGGAAAAAGGACTGTTTAAGCTTTGTCTGAAAGTGCCATCAGTGTCAGGTGCACGGTGATTTGGTTCATGCACCGCCCACGAAACTGCATTCCATAGCACCCTGGCCATTCGCCGCTTGGGGCATGGACGTCATCGGGCCGATCGAGCCAAAAACTTCAAATGGGCACAGGTTCATAGTAGTTACCATTGATTACTTTACAAAGTGGGTTGAAACTATCAAATCGGTCACCAGGAAAGTGGTGATAGATTTCGTGCACAACAATATTATCTGTTGATTTGGTATTCCCGCAACCATCATAAAAAAATAATGTGGCAAACCTGAATATTCATTTGATGGAGGAGATATGTGAGCAATTCAAGATAACGCATAGGAACTCGACTCCTTATTAACCCAAGGCTAATGGTGCCGTCGAAGCAGCCAATAAAAACATCAAGAAGATTTTATGAAAGATGATTCAGAGCTCCAAGCAATGGCATGAAATGTTGCCTTTCGCATTACTGGGATACCGCACCATAGTGCGCACGTCAATAGGACTGACCCCATATCTCTTAGTCGATGGAACTGAGGATGTGATACCCGCAGAGGTGGAAATCCCTTCTCTCTGGATCATCGTTGAAGCCGAGATTGATGACAATGAATAGATCAAGAATCGTTTGGAACAACTAACCTTAATCGATGAAAAATGAATGGCTGTAGTCTGTCAGGAGTAGTTGTACCAATAGAGAATGGCCTGTGCTTATAACAAGAAAGTACTTCCCAGAAATTAAGGGGACAAATTGTGTTGAGGCGCATTCTTCGTCATCATCAGGAAGCAAAAGGAAAATTTGCTCCTAATTAAAAAGGCCCGTATATTATCAGAAAGATATTGCCGAGATGAGTATTGTTTCTGGCCGATATCGAGGGGAATGATCCCGAAATAGCTGCGAATGCAGATGCAGTAAAAATGTACTATGTCTAGGCTTTCTACAGCAATGACTTTGTTCAATTAAGATGACGAAGGCTTTCATTCTTATTATTCAAACATTATCAACCCTTGGCAAACCCTTTGAACTGGCTACTCTTCTTTGATTACCCTCTTTGGAACCCGAAAGTGTTATTGAAAAAATAAAATAAACAAAAATGAAGAAAAGACAAGGAAAAAAAATAACAAGAGAAAAGATGAAAAAAAAGAAGAAAAAAAAGAGAAGCAAAACAAAATAGAAAAACAAAAGAAAATAAAAGAAAAAAAACGAAAACCAAAACCAAATCTTCTTGAACCACATCTGACTTGATTCCGAAAAGATACGTAGGCAGCCTCTCTCTATGGTTCAGTCACACCAAAACAAAAATCCCAAGTTCCCTAAGAAAGTGAAACTAGGGCAGATGATGTAATGGCTCGGCACCCAGATGGTTCTAAAGTTGTAATTCCATCCAGATTCTTTTTACCCAAACCTTGTTCAGGTCTTTCTGATCAAATGGCAATGGCAGCGGAATCAGAAAACACCATTGTTGGAATATGTTACAGTCAAATTGAAAGAAATAAAATGAGAGAGTCATATTGGTGAAAACCTACGGCACCATAAGGCGACGATGAGTAGGGAAACTGAAAATGATAGAGTCCGTTTAGTGAAAACTCGTAAAGGGCTCTATCGGGCAACGGTGAGAAGAGAAATGAGAGAGGTCGATAAGAGAAAAACCGCAAAGGGCGCCGTCGATCAAAAAGGAAAAATTTCCCACCATTGATAGAGTCCCAAAAAGATTTCCTGGTTTGGAAGACGGTTCAATATGCTATGAGAAGACGGAAAAGTTTGTGCGGGTCGGGCACCCAGTTCAAGAAGCATTTCATGTCTATTTAAAGCCTGCATGCACCCTAGATAAGTCCTTCTATTCTTTCCGAAAGGGAGACTTCTCTTTAAATTCATTCCCTTGCCTGTTGATTAATTTTTCTTTGAATCCTTTTCGGTCTAACTCTGTTCCAAAAACTAAGAAAAGGTGGTAAGACTAGCTTTACAGGTTTTTAGCCTGACAAAAGCTGAGGAACGGTACCCAGTCTCAGCGAGTGCATCAAGCCGATCTCGGCTGGCCATGAAGGCTGGTGTTTCGGAATTGAAAGATTCCTAATAGGAAAGGAAGTCAAAGTCAAAATCCCACAAAGGCAAAATAAAGTGAAAATGTCAAAGCCCCACGCAGGCAAGCCTTCACGAGAAATTCTGAAAAGCTGAGTTCCTCAGTTTTAGGAGAGAGATCTACCTCCAGAAAAGGTAGCAAACAGCGGAGGTTCTCACCAAAAGTTGGGCCAAGATCCAGTGATCAAGCAATCAAGGCCACAAAACCAACAACCTTTCAAACAAATAATTGTTATTGCTTGAACATTTGAAACATGTGTAACCCAAAGCAGGTGCAACCAAAAAGGGAAATGCACAGGAGTTAGGAACAGTTTCGTGGCAATAATCAACCTACAAGGGAAGTTTCCTATAAATTCTTTCCTATATTTTGTAATGAAAAGAAAAAGAATAAAAGAAAAATCCCAAAAATCATGGTAGCACAGGGCCTCCAATCTCTAGCTGTATCCTTTCTAACATACGACCACATTCCCTTGTTTTTACCCGGCATAACCCGATGATCATTTTCCTTTTTCTATCCAGCATAACCTGAGGATCTTTTCTTTCTCGGAATAACCCGAGGATTATTTTCCTTTTGTCACCAGCATAACCTGAGGATCCTTTTCTTTTTCTCCCCGGCATAACCTGAGGATCATTTTCCTTTTTCTCCCTAGCATAGCCTGAGGATCTTTTCTTTCCCCGGCATAGTATGAGGATCATTTTCCCTTTAATCCCCAGCAGAACCTTTTTCTTTTCTCCAGAAATAACCCGTGCATCTCCCTAGCATAACCCATGGACCTTTTTCTTTATCCCGGCATAACCCAAGGACCTTTTTCTTTTATCTCAGTATAACCCGCGGATTTCCCTGGCATAACGCAAGGACCTTTTTATTTTATCCCGGCATAACCTGTGGATCTGCCTAGCATAACCTAAGGACTTTTTTTCTTTTATCCCGCATAACCCGTGGATCTTCCTAGAATAACCCAAGGACCTTTTTCTTTTATCCCAGCATAACCCGTGGATCTCCTGGCATAACCCAAGGACCTTTTTTATTTTTATCCCGACATAACCCGAGGATCTGCCTGGCATAACCTAAGGACCATTTTATTTTATCCCGGTAATGCGTGGATCTCCCTGGCATAATCCAAGGTCCTTTTTCTTTTATCTCGGCATAACCTCTGGATCTCCCTGGTATAGCCCAAGGATCGTTTTTCTTTTATCCCGGCATAACCCGTGGATCTCCCTGGCATAACCCAAGGACCTTTTTCTTTTATCCCAGCATAACCCGTGGCTCCTGGCATAAACCAAGGACCTTTTTTCTTTTATCTAGGAATAACCCGTGGATCTCCCTGGCATAACCCAAGGATCTTTTTTCCTTTATCCCGGCATAACCCGTGGATCTCCCTGGCATAACCCAATGACCTTTTTCTTTTATCCTAGCATAACCTGTGGATATCCCTGGCATAATCTAAGGACCTTTTTACTTTATCCCGGCATAACCCTTGGATCTACCTAGCATAACCCAAGGACCATTTTTCTTTTATCCCGTCATAACAGGTGGATCTCCCTGGCATAACCTAAGGTCCTTTTTTCTTTTATGCCGGCATAGCCCGTGGACATCTCTAGCATAACCCAAGAACCTTTTCCTTTTATCCTGACATAACCCATGGATCATACGTGGCATAACCCAAGGATCTTTATTCTTTATTTCGGTAATATGCGGATCCCCCCCCCCCCCCGGGATATCCCGAGGCCCTTTTGCTTTTTCCAGCATAACTCGATCATTTTCCAGAATAACCTGGTAACCATCCCAATTTATGGATTCATTCCCAATGATGCACTATCCTGATTTTTATTATTTTCAATGAAAAGTAGTTTAGACTTTCTGTTGCAAATAACTCAAAAAAATTTCCTAGTAAAAACGGTGGCAGAAAAATTTCGTTCGTTTGTTGTGGTGTTCGAATAGGTTTTGCCTCAAGGAAAAAGATTCGAGATGACCAAAAGAGTGAGTCTCAACCCAGAATAATGAAAAGAAGAAAAGAACAAAAATATACGAACTCAAAGTGTTTGATGTAGAGAAGGATGCAGACTACTCAAAATTTGATCGAAGTCACAAGCTTTGCATGTCCCGCTCAAATCCAATGCTAAAGAAAGAACCAATAACTACAGCTTGTGAGCGTCAAGGGATTACAAAATAACGAAAAAGTAAAAGTGACCGAGATGCGAGGGGAAAACTTTTGTTTAACATTTCCGGAAAGACCACCTGCAGATGAAGAGATGTCAAAGGGGCTTCTTACTTCCCAAACAGACCCCCCTTATTACATCAAGCTTCAAGAAATTTATGGATAGGAATCTTGTAACTCGTAGTTGATAGACATAGCTAGCTTAGCTTTTGATCTTCCTTTTGGTGTAATAAGGGGGTCAACAAGCAGTAGCAGCAAATCAGTAATGAAACTACAGCTCCTGGTAGTCCCAACTACCAAAACTTCCAGAACTGTACTGGCCCGATTGCTTTACAACCAAAGATATGTACGCAACCTCTAAAGCAAGGTTCTGCCAGACATTTCACAAAAATGCTTCCCCTAGAGTGCCAAGCGAGCAAAAGTCCCTCATAATTGCTCATATTTATCTTTTCCCAAAAACCGTTCATGTCTTCGAGCAAAGAGGGGCAGCTGTGCGCATGTGATTTTTGCCTCGCGTGAATTACTCCTACATAATTCTTAGATTTAGGATTTTTCCTTTTTATTATTTGATTTATAGGATTAATTGCATAATTTTCGTGTTGGTTTGCATTTTTGTGTGTATTTTTAATTTACATAATTCATAAAAAATATAAAATAAATATTCCAGTTGCATTTAGGATTTGATTTTACATATTTTTAAATTAATTAGTAATTAGAATTTTACAAAAATATAAAAATCAAAAAATTGAGTTGTTTTGCTTGTTTTAAATTTTAGCTTTGAATTTGATAAGTTATCTTTAAATTGGTGTTATAGTAATAGTTTTAGTTATTGATTAAACTTAATATAGTATTGTAAGTTAAGTTAATTTTAGAACTAGTTTATTTTTAATTTTAATTCTAAATTTGAAAAAGAAAAGAAAAGAAATTCAAATAATTGGGTCTATTAAGTGTAATGCCAAAAATTTGGGCCAAAATACCCCCGCCCAAAAATTAAACCCCCAAACCCGGTCCAAATTCCCCCTGAACCGAGCAAAAACCCATGCCCCAACCCGATCTCTCATTAACACAGCCAAACGACGTCGTTCCCTAGCCAGATGATCTGAGTTGTCGAGGTCTCATGATCTAACAGCGGAGAAATCAAGGCCACTAAGTATATATATGTCCAAACGGACCCTACCTTCCTTTGGACCCCCTACCCCTCATCTCTCATCTCTCACACACAAACCCTAGAGACCACCCCTAATTTTGCCGCCCACCCCTGTCCGCCGCCAGCCGGAAATCGCCCATGGTAGCACCACCACCCAATCTCCACCAAACTAACACCACATGTTCCCCATGACCTCCTCATCATCAATAAACACATAGCTTCCCTCGAATCCACGCCATACCCTCCGAATGTTGAATCGAAGGATTCCATCCAAAACACCAAGTCACCTGAAAAAGTTCAAACTCACACAAGATAACCATCACACCCACTCACCTCGTATCTCTTACCAATTACCCTAATAATCCCTCCGAAACTATTGGGTTGAAGATCAATGATTCAGAAGTGACCCTGGCTCAAATTTACCAATGATGCATGGCTAGGTTGTATCTGTCTTTGGCTCATAATTCTTTTTCTTTTTCCTTTCTCTTTTTGTTTTGTGTTGTTTGCTTCTAATTCTGATTTCTTCTTCTTTCATTTTGTTTTGGTCAAATTCTGATGGTTTCCTTGCTTGAATGAGTGTCATGTTCTAATAATTTAGATTAGTCTGTTTAGGCTGGTTTATGCATTCCACTGTCTAAAATAATTTGGCTTCTCATTTGCCAAGATGTGGCATTTTTAGTTTCAGATAATCTCTTGTATTGATTTATTCTTACTCCCAGTATTCATTAGTCAATTAGGTTAATTTGAATGATGTTTAGTTGTTCGAATCTGAGTTCATCTATATTGTCTGCTCACATGCTCGATTAATCACGTTTAGCTAATTCTATTTTAAGTTATAGTTTCTGAGCATGATTTAAAAATTAGTTTAAATACAAAAGTTGAAATGTAGTACCATTTAACTAAGGGTTTTAAAATGGTTGTAAGTAATTTGAACATAGGGCAAAATTGAAATAACTAGTGATTAAAAGGGTAAACTAGGTAATTCACTTTAGGAAATCTTTAGTAACAGCCTTTATAAGCTTCTAGGTTGCAGTTTAATTTTCAATTGCTGATTTTGGTAACTTAACTTGGGAAACAAGCCAACAAGTGAAGGATCTCAAAGCTAAAAACAAAAAAATGAAAAAAGGACTCAAAATGCAAAACAAAACCTGAAAGGTGCCCTAATTCATTGCCTATAAAGGTATGCAATTCTTGCCTTGCAAGACAAGGTTTTAGAGATCATTTTGGGAACAGATTTTCTGAAAATTTAAAAAGGGTTTTTAGAGAGTCTGCAGATTTTTTAAGTTTTTTAGAACCTGAAGTTTGGAGAGCCTATAAAGAGTTTAGAGAGTTTGCAGATTTTTAGAGTTTCCGAGAAACTGAAATTTGAGAGCCTAGACTAGAGAGATATTTTCAGGAACTTGAGAGTTTTTCTTCAAAAAATACTATTCCATTGATCCTTACTACTGATTTCCTACTTTAAAATAACATTTAGGTAGCTGATAATTGAAACAAATTGAAATTAAGTGTATTTTGGTTTTCTGGTTCATAACTGATTCAAAGCTATGGAGTACTGATGTTTTAGTTGTTGATTATGCATACTACTGATGTTAAAGCTAACCTCCTGTTTCTTTTACTTTATTTCTTCCACATCTAGGTATCAATTTTAGCTTTTCCATGATGTATCTCTCGACCTGGAATGAAATAAAAGCTATGTTGATTTGTTTTTCTTTTATTTTTTTTTTATTTTTTTGTGTTCATTCATTTGGTTCAGCGTAGTTCGAGTAATTCTTTAGCTAAGTCTTCACATTGTAACTAACTAAGGACTACTAAACTGTAATATTCATTTGTCTAGTTTTAGTAGTATAGATTAGTTTTCTTTGTTTTCTGCACTCACAGTTAGCTCAAACGTAGAGATGATAGATTAAATTTTACATTAGATTATTGCGAGAACCCGAAACTTTATTGAAGAACTACTATGTATGCTTATATTAGCTCTAATTTTCCTAGTTTGATAGATGTTGGAATTGGTTCCTTGATCCAGTATTTAGTTTCCATAGATGATGACTGTTATAAATTTGCCTAGTAAAATTGTTGAACCTCATTTTTTAGCTATCATATGTCTTAAATCTTCATCACTGTTGTATCTCTTAGTTAGACACAAGTCCATGGTAAGCGTAATAGTTCAGGACAGTTAGGACTTCAAAAATGGATTGTCTGATTAGTTTGACAAAGGTTCGAGTAATGTAAAGAAATACAACTTTATTCATGAGCTTGTTAAGTACTTCTAATGTTGATTTATCTATGTGGAAATCCTAGAGGTTCAGCTTTGCTATCATATGTAAAAAAATGGATGTGTAGGCGCTAGTGGGCTTCATTTGAAAGCCCCATTTAAAACCCACGCTGGTTTAGAAACAATAATAGTCCAAATACTTTTGGTAGTTGATAAGTTAAAATTTTAATTAGTTTCTTAAAACACTTACAATTCGGGATATGCCATTTAGCAAATTTTCATGGCCTCCCGCAAAGTTAACAACGCGTTAGTCGCTATAGGCGCATTCTTTTATAATTTTACATTCCTAAACTTGGGTGTGCATTTTATGTGACCTAAATGCAAATCCAAAAATGTAGGATAAGGCGCGTTCCGGATGGCGGGTGCATTTCATGTGATGCGATCCAAAGACATGTATTAAACGACGTTCAATTTCCTTAATAATTTATAAAGGCGATAAATAATTTAAAATTGCACTATAGGTTAAAATGTAAACTAAAATCAGATAATATGCCACTTATAACGTTGAAGCGACCATGCTAGAACCACAGAATCTGGGGGTGCCTAACACCTTCCCTCGTGTTAACAGAATTTCTTATTCAGAATGTCTGGTTCGCCGACTTCACAAGGAAAGTCGAATTTTCCTCGATTTGGGATTTAAAATAAATTAGTGACTTGGGACACCAGAAACAAACATATCCCAAGTGGAGACTCTTAATAAATAAATAAATAATTCCATTTTGAATAATGTCACTTAAATTGGAAAAACTCCCTTATACGCTAACCTTTCAGGGTGGTGTGTAAAAAAGGAGGTGTGCCACGGAGATAGGTCTTAGTCTCGAAAGCCAGAATGGTAGCCTTATACAATGCAAAAAATGCAGATGGAGGTAGAACTTAACCTCGGGAGGCAGAATGGTAGCATTATGTATTGCATGAATGCAGATGAAGGTAGAACTTAACCTTAGAAGGCAAAATGGCAGCCTTATGCAATACATGAAATGCAGATGGAGGTAAAGCATAACCTCAGAAGGCAGAATGGTAGCCTTATGCAATGCAAAAAATACAGTAGAGCTTAACCATGGAAGGCAGAATTATAGCCTTATGCAGAAGATGAAAGACAAATAGCAATAAAATTTCTTAGCTGATAGCTGGTAGCTGATTATGATATTGAGAATGCTGCGGATATTATGCGCAGATGGCAAACGTGAATAGGTGAGACGGTTCGGAGGGTTGTATTCCGGAATAGTATGAGCATATAATATATGATTTTTTGACTTGGGTGCATGCATCAAAAGAAAAGTCGTGAGTTTTGCAAAGGGGAAAGGTTAGCTCGTGTCCCTATTGATTTTGCTTGCCATATTCTGCTCTGATATGATGAAATGGTATGTTTCATAGGGGTAGCGTTGCTGAACTAAGCGATTTAGATAATAAACATGCATGAGTTTGTTGATAATATATATATATATATATATATATATATATATATATATATATATATATATTAAGAAATAGTTTTTAGATGAACCGATGACTGTGAAGTGGTTCAGGACATTGCAGCTTCTCTTACTTTGGAATTTTGAGGGTCTTCCTCAAAATTCTGCCTCAGTTTACTGGGCAGCTGCTTCTGACTGCTGCTTGCGATGATCGCCTGAAGCTACTTCAAAATTTTTAGGGTCGTCAAAATTCTACCCCTGTTTCCTATTTTGGGGGTTGTGGAAATGAAAATTTAATTGAATTGTGAACGAACCCAAAAGGCTGCCTACTTATCCTCTCTTAAACATGAATCATGGCAGACGTAGTTCAAATTACATAAGGAAATCACAAATGCTTACACATAGTATCGCTTGACTGCATCTGAATTGATCGACTTTGGCCAAACTTCTGTGTCCATTTCTGCGAGTATAATGGCTCCTACTGTCAGAACCCGGTGAACCATATATGGACCCTGCCAATTAGGAGAGAACTTCCCTTTGGCTTCATCTTGATGTGGGAGAATCATCTTTAGCACAAGCTTCCCTAGTGTGAACCGTCTTGGTTTGACTCTCTTGTTGAAAGCTCTGGACGTTCTATTCTGATAAAGCTGACCATGGCAATTTGCATTCATTCTCTTTCCATCTATAAGAGCCAACTGCTCTTAACGACGTTTTACACACTATGCATCATCGAGCTCGGCTTGCTGTATGATCATTAGGGAAGGAATTTCTACTTCAGTAGGAATGACTTCCTCTATACCATAAACCAACATGCAATGAGTTGCACCAGTTGATGTGCGGACTGTGGTGCAGTACCCCAATAAAGCTAATGATAACATCTCAAGCCACTGCTTATGCTTTTCTATCATCTTTCTTAGTATCTTCTTGATATACTTATTGGCTGCTTCTACAACTCTATTCATTTTGGGCCTGTAAGATGTGAAATTCTTGTATTTGATCTTGAAGGTTTCACCCATAGCTTTTATCAAGTCACTGTTGAGGTTGGAGCTATTGTCAGTAATGGTTGATTCTGGAATCTCGAATCAACAAATGATACGGTCACGGATAGAGTCTTCCACGACTTTCTTGGTCACTGCTCCATAGGATGCTGCTTCATCCCATTTGGTTAAATAATCAATTGCTACTAGGATAAACCTGTGCTCGTTTGATGCAGTAGGTTTTATTGCTCCGATAACATCCATTCTCCATGCAACGAACGACCATGTTCATCTTGTTGCATTAAGCTCATTGGGAGCTACCTTTATCACATTGGCATGTACCTGACAGCAGTGGCACTTTTGGACGTACTGGAAGTAGTATCTCCATAGTCATCCAAAAATAAATTTCCCAAAGTATTTTATTTGCTAAGACAAAGTCATTCATTTATGAATCGCAAGTTCCAACATAGATATCTTCTAGTAGCTTGGATACTTCCTTTGCGTCGACACATCCTAGTAACCCCAAGGAGTCCTCCTATACAGGTTTCCTCCACTATGAAATTGTTGGACAATCTTTGCAGTGTGCTCTTCTGAGTAGTATTTGAAAGCTCTGGATATTCTCCTTTTGCCAAATATTCCTTGATATCGTGAAACCAAGGTTTCCATCAGCTTCTTCTTCGATTATGCATTTTCACAGGAATATGATCAATGAAGTTTGTATCTGGGTGCTGTATCATGGACGATAGGGTAGCCAATGCATCAACAAACTCATATTGGACTCTAGGAATATGCTGAAATTCCGTCTTTGTGAACCTCTTTCTCAACTCCTTTACATGATGTAGGTACGAGAGTATCTTGGAGTTCTTGGTTGCCTATTCATCTCGGACCTGATGTATAAGCAAGTCTCAATCTCCAATCACTAGCAACTCTTGGATGTTACTGTCAATGGCCATCTTGAGCCCTAAGATGCAGGCTTCGTACTCAACCATATTGTTAGTGCATGGGAACCTGAGCTTGACAGACATTGGGTAATGTTGGCTAGTTTATGATACTAGGACTACTCCTATGCAACTCCTTTTGAATTTGCTGCTCCGTAAAAAATTATCCTCCAACCATCATAGGACTCTGTAATGTCTTCTCCAATGAACGATACCTCTTCGTCAGGAAAATCCGTCTTTAGGTGTTCGTATTCACCGCATACAAGGTTTTCAGTGAGGTGATATACTAGCGCTTGTCCCTTGATTGCTTTCTAAGTCACGCACACAATGTCGAATTCACTCAAAAGGATTTTCCACTTGGCTAGCTTGCCAGTGGGCATGGGCTTCTGAAAGATGTACTTCAAAGGATCCATCTTGGATTTGAGATATGTAGTGTAGGCATAGAAGTAGTGGCTCAGCATCTGGGCCACCCATGTATGAGCATAACAAGTGCTTTATAACATAGAATACCGGGCTTTGTACTGGGTAAACTTCTTGTTGACATAATAAAGGGCAACTTTTTAACAAAACTTTAAACTTGAAATGTATTCCCTTTTTCTCTAGGTAGGCGCCTGATTACAGAAACTTGAAACTTGAAATGTATTCCCTTATTTTCCACGTGGGCACCTGATTACTAAAACTTGAAACTTGAAATGTATTCCCTTGTTCTCCAAGTGGGCGCCTGATACCGAAACTTGAAAGATTAAATGTATTCCCTTGTTCTCCGGGTGGACGCCTTATTACCGAAACTTGAAACTTGAAATGTATTCCCTTGTTCTCCAGGTAGGCGCTTGTTTGCAAAAACTTCAATGTATTCCCTTGTTCTCCAGGTGGTCGCTTGATTACTAAACTTGAAACTTGAAATATATTCCCTTGTTATCCAGGTGGACGCCTGATTACCGATACTTAAACTTGAAATGTGTTCCCCTGTTTTCCAGGTCGGCGCCCGATTACCAAAACTTGAAATTCTAAATGCATTCCCTTGTTCTCTAGGTAGGCGCCTGATTACAAAAACTTGAAACTTGAAATGTATTCCATTGTTCTCCAGGTGGGTGCCTGATTACCAAAATTTGAAACTTGAAATGTATTCCTTGTTCTCCTGGTAGGCGCTTGATTACCAAAACTTGAAACTTGAAATGTATTCCCTTCTTCTACAGGTGGACGCCTGATTACCAAAACTTGAACTTGAAATGTATTTCCTAGTTCTCCAGGTGGATGCCTCATTACCAAAACTTGAAATTGCTTCCTTGAAATGTATTCTTTCCAAGTTTCTTGCTTGGGGACCATTAAAATTTTTTTTAATGTGACTGAACCGTGTGGCTACCTATGTATCCTTTAAAAGGAATCAGGCGAACATACTTTATGACATAAGAATTGCTTTGTTTTGTTGTAATTTTCTCTTTTCTATTTCTTTTCTTTCTTTTCTTTTTCTTCTTCCTTTGTTTTTTTCTTTTTGTTGTTTTGTTGTTTTTTTTCTTCTTCTTCTTTTTCTTTTTTTTTCTTCTCTTATTTCTTTTTTTTATTTCTTCCTTTTTCTCTTTTTATTGCTTTGTTGTTCTCTTTATTTCCATACTTATTTTTTCCTCTTTTTTTTCTTTTCCTTCACTTATCTTTCGCGCTTGTGTTTCTAATTTTTGCTACCGATTCTAAAATGGGGATACGAAAGGAAATAAGTAAGGCACAAAGGGGTAACAAAGGATAAAGTTTTTTAATAGCAGAACAAAATGCCTTTATAATTCCAACCTTCAAAACATGCCAAGTACAAACAAACACAATTAAACAAACCAAAGAAATCACACATAATATCTTTTGACTGCATCATAATTGATAGTTGTATCCACACATTATCCTTTTACCTCGATCAAATACAAAGCACCATAGGAAAAAACTCTCATTACCACATACGGCCCATGTCAATTAGGGGAAAACTTGCCTTTTACTTCAACCTTAAACGGTAGGATGCATTTCAATAGCATTTCTTCTTTACTTCTTTCCCTTGAATTTCCTATCATCTTCAAAATTGTTTCAATGCTTCATGACTAAACTAACTCTTAAGATCAGACCAACAATTACGCATGCATGTCATGTCACTAGAGTCAACGGGAAAAGAACTATAAAAGAAAAAGAGAACTAAAAAATGACTAGAAATGATAGAAAACAAAAAATTACAATAGACAAATGGTGAAAGGGTTTGAACAACAAAACAAACAAACTAAACTGGGTTACAACCTTGGAAAAAACCTAGACAACATTAAACGAGCTATTACGACTAAACAAACTAGGCAAAATAAATGAATGAAGGGTTTGAGTCACAAGACAATATTTGGATTACAACCCTGAAAAATAACTCCGACAACAGAAATGATAACAAAATAAACCACCAAAACTCTTCTCCGACTGACCAAGTAATGGAGCATCTTTCAAATTACCAAGCACGACATCTTAGCCAATGAGTTCTACATCAATATTGCGAATACCATTACCAATTTCAATATTATCAACTTCAACCAACAAGTTCCCAAGAGGATTCGTGTGCTCCCTACCACTGTCATCGATCACAATTACCCTTTCTTGAATCATTCTTTCTATTTCCCTTTTCAAAGAATGACAATCTTCAATGCTACGCCCTTGTATATTAGAGTGGTACATGCATAGGACAGTTGGATCAAAACCTTATGCATATGGGTCTGGAGTATAGCTGAGGAGTGGCTCAATCAGGTCAGAATGCTTTAATTTTTCTAACAAGCTTGTGTTGGACTCCCCAATTGGCATGAAACTTTTTCTCTGCCTTTGTTCTTTTCCATCCCCCTATTTTCTAGGGTTGTTGGGTGCTCGAAAATGTTGTGCAGGTAATAATGCAATATGCGGTGTTGGCACTTGCCATAGGGAGTTACCTGGTGATTGGTACATATGACCGGACATGGTTCGGAGGATAATACTAAGATCGATTATGTGGAGCTCGGGGATAGGTTTGGGGTTGGAGTTTAGGTTGGGTATATTCGTGACTCTAAAACAACAATGGCAACATTATCGTGTCCTTCTCACCCAACAAGCTTCCCGTGTCGTTCTGAATTGCTTGTGGTAGGGCTTTTAATGCAGAATAGCTCACGTTCATTCTCAACTTTAGTCCATCTTCTACCATTTCTCCCATTTTTACCACATCATTAAAAAGACTACACACAACTGTGATCAAATGCGTAAAGTAAGTTGGCTCTTGAGTTTGAAGAAAGTACTCGACCATCTCTTTTTCTCCCATTGGGGGATTAACTCTAGTAGCTTGCACTCTCCATCTAAGCTCGTATTCCCTAAAGCATTTATTAGGCTTCTTTTCTATCTTAGTGAGGGACATGTGATCTGGGAAAATTTCTATGTTGCAGTGAAAGTCCCGAGAAAAAGCTTAAGCTATATCATCCCGTGTGTACCACTTGCTAACATCTTGGAGGGTGAACAACTCTAGAGCTGCCCCACCTAGACTCTGACTAAATTATCCCATCAACAATTTGTCATTACCATTGACGGCTCTTATCTTACTATAGTAACCTCTCAAATGGGCAACATGATCTTCGTGCTCGTCTTCCAAATCAAACTTTTGCATCTTAAATCTAGTAGGAAGTTGGATGTCAGGAAACAAATACAAGTCTTTGTAAGACATGCTCATCTGGCTCCCTATCCCTTGCTTGTTTCTTAAAAATTGCTCTAAGATTTTCTCCTTCCTTGATATCTCATCTTGCCCCGCTGCCTTAGCAAGATTTTTAGCTTCACCAGGAGACTCAAAATAAGGAGTGTAAGAGTATGGATTTGAAACATTGAAAGTTGGGTTCTGGAGCATAGTGTTGGGCATCGTGGACTTTGAACACAACCTTGTTAGGGGATCAAGGAAAAGTAGCTGGAGGAGGAGATATAAGAGCATGAGTGGCCAAAGGAACAAGATACAAGGTAGCTAATGCGGGTAGAGTGTAAAACGGTTGTGGGGTGATATCAGTAGCAGTGGTAATCTGGATTTGGGATAGTGGTGAGGTAGTTGCAGGTTCTTCAGTATAGTTAGCATGGAATGAAGGTGGAGAATGCCCCTTTATCTAAGACTGATACATTTCTGCCATATGTTGCTTCACCCTTTGGACCTCCTCTTTAAATTTAGACCCCGACTCCAAAAATTCCCTTGACGGGTGAACAATTCTTGTGCCCAAGTTTTGGCTAGCCATGGCTACCTTGACCTTTGAATTCGTGTTGTACGGACGAATTAACTTAAGAACCACAAACCAACCAACCTTCTGCTATAATGAGGAGAATAAACAGGAACAAAAAGAATTCATCATGTTAGCATTGGGTCATTTAACAGCTAAAAATATCACATTTCGTGCAATACACCTAGCAACAATTAACGGTTCAAGAATGACTTCGAGGGTCACAAGGTAACTTGGCATCATCCCACTTTTTCCATTTGAATCATCTCTTTTCTTTCCTTTTCTAGCAGTTACTTGCTCATTTTCCTTCCTCTTTTTTCTTCTAATTATCACTCTTTTCTTTCCTCTCATTTCCCACATCCTTTAATTTCATCCTTCTTTTTCTTTTCCTTTTCTCTTTCCTTTCTCTCTTTTATTTTTTAATAAAACAAAGAAAAAATCGATCGAACCCTATGTAGGTTGCCTACGTATCATGATGCCGAATGAATCGGATCTTTGTGTAGTTCGGAAAGATCGGGAATAAAGTAAACAAACTAACGTTCTCTTTTTTTTTTAACTACGTTAAAGACTCTTCTGATGAGAAAAGATACATAAAAGAAGCAAAACCCCTTTTTGAGTTTTTAGGCTTAATATTCTATAACCTATTCTAAACTCAAGCTTAACGAGCATATATATTTTTTTCTTTTTTAAACAAACATTCTGTGGTAAATTATTAAGGAAAAACCCTAGAAGAGAAAAAATATTTTCGATTCCTTTTTTTTTCAGGAAGAAAATCTAAAGAGTAAACCACAGAAAAGTATTTGAATTTTCATTTGATATCGAGATTTCGAAACAAGCAATAAAAATAAAATAAAATAAAATATTTTTGGATTTTAATTTTGAATTTCTAAAGGAGAAATTCTGATGATAAACAAAGGATATAGTATGTTTTTCTTTCTATGTACAATATCCTAAAGTTCTAGTAAAATAAAAGCAAATTTGTTCATTGTTTCATAAATTTCCCAAGAATAACCTTAAAAGAAAACCTTTTTGGATTTTTGGAAGTAATATCTTAAAGAAAACTTTTAAAGAGGTAGTACCAGAAAGCTCTTCTTTATTTTTTTTTTTGGAATTTTTAGCATTAATATAGTAAAATCAAGTAATAAAATTAAATCTTTTTGAATTCTAGATATTAATTTAATAAAAAAACTGCCTTAAATTATTTTTTTTATTCCTAGAATTAGTATTCTAAAGAAGATTCCTAAAGGGAATATAAAATAAAATAAAATAATTGAATTTTTGATTTATTACACGCATTTTCAAATGCAAAATGGAAAGTACAATAGCAATAATAAAACTCGACATTACTATACAATACTAAAAGGTAAAAGAAAACATAAAAAGAAAAACAGACTCAGAATATAAACAAAACAAAAGAAAATCTTTATTTTAATCCACTCCTGAATGAGCCATCCTGACTAGATGTCCTGGGCTCTATCATGCTCAAACTCCGATAAATAAATTCACACCTGTATGAAAAATTAAAACCAAATAGGTTAAAGACTTAGAATGCTATGTGAGACGATAACCCTTCATGTTGGAAACATGGAAGACATTATTTATGCTATTTTGGCTTATTTGGCCAAAAAATGGCTAGAAGTGCAAAATTTAGCTAAGATCGCGTAAATCCAAAAATCTAAGATTTACTATGAATACCGGATTCTATGTGGGTTGCCTACGTATCACGCCCTAAAAGATGAGAATCGGGTTTGCGTAGTTCGGGCCGATTGGATACATGCAAGAAACTAAAAAGACAACTAATTTAGAGAAAGATGTATTTTTTGTCAATTCCTTGAAAATGATGAAACATGTATAAAAATTTTGACTTTTTTGTACCTTTTTAACCTTGAAAAAATACAACATGTAGCACATACGATGCATCAGGATGGTCTGTTATTTCGGATACTCCTGTCCTAGACGGACCCAACTCTTGTGTTGAGTCCCCTAAGTCAAATGCACATGATACAAATAAGCATTCCTACTAAGAATCTGGCATGAGGTTGTATTCTTTTAGGTTTAAATCCTGGGGTTTTGGTTTAGACTTGGGTACCCGAGCGGACAACTGGGGTTGAAGAGGGGGCGACGTACCGGGAGCACTTAAGTCTACCTGGACTTGTCGCTTGCCCATCCTCGTTCTATTTGGTGTGACTTCTAACAGAAAATGGGCCACGCATACGTGCTCCCCAAAGTTTAGAAGACTCAGATGGGTGGTATAAGAAGACAGTTATATACAATTCAAATAATACTAAGTGATAAGCAAATATCATTTAGCACAAAAGGCTCACCGAATACAATAATATTAACAGTAAGAAAAGATAAGTAAAAATCGTTAAAAGCTCAAATTCTTGAACCCTGAACCAGAAGTTTTGGGTTTTTATCCCCAACAGAGTTGCCAGAGCTGTCACACCTCCTTTCTATACAACGCCCCTTGAAGGGTATATATAAGGGAGTTTTTTTAAATTTAAGCGACAATCGAAACAAGATTTATTTAATTAGAAATCAGAATTGACACTTGAAATAATTTATGGTGTCCCATTTAAAATCCTGAATTGAGGAAGTTTGACTCTATTATACACTTTGTGAACACAGAAATTTGGGTAAGAAATTCTGTTAACCAGAGAGAAGGTGTTAGGTACTCCCGAGTTCCGTGGTTCTAGCACAGTTGCTTTGATTATACTTTGCTTATTAAAATGTTTAATTACTTTTTTAGAACCTATGTGCTACTGCATTTTACCGGTTTTTATTTATGAAAATTATCTTGAAACGGGATACGCGTAGGTATACCCATTTGTTTGGCATGTCACAAAACCATATCATGCGAACGTGTCCACAATTAATAACGCTTTTATTATTATTAAGAAATTTTTTTCCAAAGATGCGTGAACGCATACTCCGGTTATATTTTTTGAGGAATCGTAGTCATGTCACGCAAACGTGTCCATAACCACGATAATATATTAAACATGCCTATAGCAAACTACGATCATTTGTTATTTCTATCTCTGGGTTATCAATATGAGGGCCATAAATAATTATATTGTAGATGGCACACCTCAAAGCTATATAAACTAAAATTAACTAGTGGCCTATCAAAAAATAGGCTGTAGATGTTTATCATTTCTTGACTAGGCATATCGGACCAGTCTTGCTTTCTCTTTGATCGCATAGGATAATGGACTCGTCTGATTCCAAGGAATTCTATGAGTCGGTAATATGGTACTCCTTGGAGTGGGTTGTGCCCTTTCCTTGGTGTAGAAAAATAGCTGAGTCTATTATGTGTAATCAGGATCAACAGTGAAACCATAAATCATAAATGTCACCAATGTCGCACATGGAAAGTGCTAGTTCTATTGATCGCATCCCAGTTCCTTTGGTACTTCTGTGTAGTACGATACCTTGGAACAGATAGAACGGATTCTGGATTTTATTTATCATTGTAGTGAAGTCTCCATGGATGACTAATTATAAGCACCTCATCGTCAGAACTATTAAGAATTTTTATCATATTTCGGGCAACACCTCGGGCTATGTGAACTAATTAAATTAGTAGCTTATGAAAACCATTCTTATTATCAAGAAGGATTGATCGAAGTTGCGTGAACGCTTAATCCGAATTGGTTTTTAAAATCTTAATCATATTAAGAACGTATACACAATCACGATGGTAGATTTACAAATGAACTCCAGAAACATTAATACTTGCTCAAACTTTCACGGATTTATGCTAATAAATGCGGAAACTAACACAAATACTGATACCATATAAAAATTCAATAAGGGATAAAAGTTGACCATAAGAAAGGGCAAAGGCTTCAGGCTTAACACAAGGAGCTAGCAAAGAATCATCTAATTCGAATAAGCTACAGTTTTGGTTTGACAAACTGATAGGCAGATTCCAATTACTATAAGGAACATATGGTCTTGACTTTATTCTTTGGAATCACTCATGTTGAATCATATTACTCAGAAGAGGAATCAACAAGAAAAATACTCATTCAAATAATTAAACTAAATAACAAGAACAGAGAGAATAACCAATACTAGAACATCATCCAAACCACGAAGTAACGCTTTTTCGAGTGACTCTTTATGTTGTGTATTAAATAAGTTTAATCCATATTCTCAAATGAAGTGACATCCTGATGTAAGGCTGTAATTTTCGTGGTTTCGAATCGGAACCGGACCGGAACTGCGGCCCTGCCGGTTCTGCCAGTTCCGGCGGTTTCGGTTCTACCGATTCCAGGGAACCGTGGCGGGGCGGTTCTACCCGTTGGAACCGCCAGAATAGGACCCGCCAGAACCGAAACCGGCTCGCGGTTCTGGACCGGTTCTGGCGGTTCCAAACGGTTCTGCCGGTTCCCAACGGGCATTTTTCAAATTTTTTTTTTTAAAATTATTTCCAACGGCTCTTTGCAAAAAGTAGCCGTTTGGAAATTTAAAAAATAGTCATTTGGCCCCCAAACTTTAATTAACCCCAAACATTATATAATTACACTATTTCCCATTTCTCAACTATAAATACCCCCTCATTCTTTCATTTTTATTCACGAATCATCAATATTTCTCAATCTCTCTCAAGCTCTCTTTCAATCTTTCTAGTGCAAGTGCTTAATTTATTGTTGCAAATTCGTGAAAAATTGTGAAGTTGTTGAATTGAAGTTTTCAAGTGTTCAAGTTTAGCGATTTCAATTTTCAAGAAGTTGTTCGTCAATCCGGTAAACTCGTTTCAACTCTTACGTGCTAATAGTATTTTTTTGTGTTGTTAGTTTTCTTAATTATAATTATTATGGCATTTTCGTTGAAAAAATGTTCGGTAAAGGAAAAGCTAAAACCGGTGAAAGTAGTGGCCAAAATACTATCCCTCCCCCGGCTCCCCGACCTAGAAAAGATAAGCAAGTTGAAAGTAGTAGCCAACCTAGAAATCTTAGTGAACCCTTCGGAATCCTTGATAGTGATCACCCTTGTTTTCAATTTAGCAATATTGATTTTCTACATGATGTAGCAGTTGGTGATAGAATAGACGATGATATTATGATTGCTCTTTATCCTAATGCGCCTATCTTAGAGGGAAATGAGGATGATGAAACCCAAGCTCCATTAGATTTAGATGATACACCTACTAGTCCTGCTCATAACTTAGGTGTGAACCGGCACACCCACCTGTACAAACTCCCACTTTTAGTAGACAATCTCCTAAACGTACAGAAACATCATTAGTTGGGCAATTTATTATTCAACTAAGAGAACAAAATAAGGCTAAGTATAAATCTTGTGGGAAATTACTTGTTCATAGGTATACTGGAGATCGTAGCGGCACGGGTAGTTTAGTTAAGCATATAAGATTAGACCCTAGCGATAAGGCTAGATATTTGCAATTGAAAGCGCAACAAGAGGGGAGGACAAGTGCTGATTCTACAGTTAACCCAAGTACTGGTTCAAATCTAGTTCAACCAGGAATAAACACAGTCACTGGGGGTATATTATATTACGATCCAAATAAGGATCGTGAAGAATTAGCGAAAATGATTACTGTTATGTGTTTGCCTTATTCTTTTGCTTCTAATCCTGCATGGATTCATTATATTAGAAGAGTATTTAATCCTACGTATAAAGGTTGGCCTCGCGCAACAGTTAAGGCCGATATTTATAAATACAAGCATGAATATAAACAATACTTGCGCTATTTATTTACCCATATAGCTAATCGTATGTCTATTACAACTGATATTGGTAGAAGTAATAATGATTGTGATTATCTAACCGTAACCAGTCATTGGATAGACGAAGACTGGACAATGCAAAAACGCATAATTGCATATAGGATAATTAATTCACGGCACACGGGTAGGTTTATAGCTAACACTATTTCAGATGTATGCAGATATTTTTGCTTTAGTGATAAAATAATGTCAATTTCTATGGATAATGCTTCTAGCAACACTAGTGCAATAGGTATGCTAACAAGAACACCTAATCCTGCTTTTACTAATATTTTCCATGTTAGATGTATTTGTCATATTTATCATTTAATTGTTGGTGATGGTATGAGAATATTAAACTTAGAAATTGAAAAGGTTAAAATGGCTCTTAATTGGCTATTTTATTCAAAGCGTAGAAGTAGACTTAGTGAATATTTTAAAAAGTGTGACGAATATGGCCTTATAGAAAGAAAGGTTCCTAAACCTTGGCCGACTAGGTGAAATTACATGTACGAAAGTTTAGTAGCAGCGTACGAATATAGAAACCCAATTAAAGCTACGTATAATTCTCGGGATTGTGGTGAGGAAGATGATGAAATGCTAACTACACAAGATTGGACTAACGTTAAAATTCTTTTAGATTTTTTAGAACATTTTCATGTGGCTACAAATGCTTTTTCTGGCCAATATTATCCAACTATTTCTAACTGTTTAGTTTATATTGCCGCACTTTCTAATTTGTTTGTTGATTTTAGCGAGGGATGGGACATTTATGAACTTGCAATAACTGAAATGAAAAAGAAATTTAAAAAATACTTTTTTCAAATCCCTCCTATTTTTGGTGTGTCTTCTATGTTAAATCCAACTATGACATTAGGAGGTCCTCACTTTTGGTATTCTACTATTTATCAATCTTTAGATCTTTCAGAAGTAGAAATTGCTACACTAGCTGATGCGAAATCATCAATTAAAGTTAATGCTCAAACTGTTTATAATGCTTATAAACAGGCGTTAGAGCATGCTAGGCCTAATATTCCAACCCCTACTTCGTCTACATCACAATCGTCTAAAAGAGCTGCTGGCTTAATAGCTCTTAAATCGTAGACGGAGTTCAGGGGTACTCAAGGTGATAATTTAGATGAAATATCTCATCTAAATGAGCTTCAAGTTTATTTGTCACAGGGACTAGAGAAGGAGAATCCAGACGGCTCTTTCGACCTTTTGGAATGGTGGAAGACAAGGGAAAAGCATTTTCCCGTTCTTGCAAGGATGGCTCGGGATGTTCTGTCGATTCATCGTCAACCGTTGCATCGGAAGCGCTTTTAGTCAAGCAAGACTACAAATAGGTGATCACAGAGCGTCGATACGGGACAACTTGGAAAAATCAGTGCTTTTTCGAGATTGGATCCGCGCAGAAAGAAGGAACTTTGACCTAGCAGAATCACAACCAGAAATAGATGAGGCGTATGAAGAAATGATAGCAGAACTTGCTCAGGAAGCAACTTCACCCGGAAGTGGTGATGAACAAGCTTCATTTCCACCACCGCCAACACAACCACCTCCAAACCTTGAAGGTTTTATGAGATTTGTTAGAAATAATGCATAAATTATGATGTAATTTGTACATTGGCATGTCTTCTTTTAGTTTTTTTTTCCTTTTAATGGTGGTATTAGTACCATGTTGTGCTCATTCCATTGGGGGAAGGAAGACTAAGAAAGATATGCCATTTTGGTCACTAAATATGCTCTTTATCATATCCTTGAATATCTTTTGTCTCAATATTTCTTTGTCTTTTCTTCTATATCAATCCTTGAATATTTATATAACATACAAAATATAACATACAACACAATATACTAATGACAACATTCTTTTATCAATATATACTACTTATATACAATTTATACTAATTACTAACTACAACACAATATACACTGCTTATATACAATATATACTACTTAAATACAATATATACTACTTATATACAAACTATACACTACTTATACACAATATATACTAATTACCAAACACAATATATACTATACTAATAACATAGTACACCATATAAAATATATTCTATAATATACTAATGACTACTATACAAGATATTGATTTAAAAAAAAAAATTCACAACCGCCGGGAACCGCCAGAACCGGAACCGGATGGTACCCGGAACCGTCACGGGCCGGTTCCACCTTCAGAACCGCCAGAACCGGAACCGCCAGAACTGCCAGAATCGAAACCGCCAGAACCGGAACCGCAGACCCAAATAGACCCAGAACCGGAACCGGATACAGCCTTATCCTGATGAAGGAATAAACTGGATACAATTTCTAATAAAGAAAACAGGAATAGTCAAACGACTTAAGAAGATACCTAACTCTGCATTAGAGCCACTTAGTTATAGCCACTAACATAGTCACTGTAGAATGGTAGCAGCCTAATATAATTTCTGCAAATCTGAACTGATTGCTACCGGTGCTCATTGTAGTACAAACGTAGTAACGAAGTATTAACATTAAACAAAACAGGGCAGATTTTTCAGCAGGCTAACATTTCAAACAAATGTCCCAAAATACTGGCATGCTATCGGCTCAATTTACTGCTGAAGTTAACTTCTTCAGCAGCTCGAAGGAGCAAAATTATTATAGGAGTAACAAAGCGGATGAATTTTGGACAAAAGAAGGAAAATAGAACAAGTATGAGCATATACAATGAGCGAAACAATTTAGCTTCAATATCCCTATAGACCTATGCAAATCTAAATCAAATACGAAAAGAATGACCCAAACCTTATTCAAAAAATAGAAAACAACCCCTTCTCTTTGCCTAAATCCGATGTTTTATCCTTTAGCAATTACTTCTACCATACAAACAACAACGACAATGCTCACTTACAGAGCGACAGTTAACGCAAGATGGACAGACAAATTGGACTATCTTAACATGAATCTTAATAAACCACCAAAACAAAATCATGATAATTAGCTTGCTGCAAACATGACGAGCTCATTTCACTTGAAAACACTTGATAGAACTAATGAAACAAATTCGAAACACATTTCCTTCTGAAACTAGATGAGGCAATATGGACAGAATACTACCTCATTTTCGTGGAGTGTCACATAATGAAACACATATTACATACAGATTACATGGAAGCGCTCAAACAAGTCAAATAAAACTAAACAATAAAAAGCCGCGAAAACCCAGATTATATGGAAAACATAATTACATGATATCTGACATTTTTAAATAATGCTCTGCATTCTCTCTACTTTTTCACTCTAGAAGTGGTGAGTTTTATGTGCTAGGGCTGCGTTGAGCTCTCCCCAGCCTTTGGTTGTGGTAGAGACAGCCCAAAAAGCTCCAAAAACTATTCTAAATCATAATGAAAAACAATCTTATGCTTCAAATCTGCTAGCAAAACAATCAGCCGCAAAAATAGCAAAACTTGAGCTATGTCATGTAACTTTCGATCATGGGGTACCAAGAGTGGAATTCACAGTGGAGGAGATTAATCAGTTCACCGTAGAAAAAGGGCTTCACCAAGCAGTCATCGCCCAGTTTTCATATGAAAAACCAGCGTTGCAAGAGTTTCGAAAGATTTTTGCGAAATAGTTCGACGTCAATGGATATTGCAACATAGGGGAGCTTGAATTTCGTCACTTGTTAGTAAGGTTTTATTCCTTTGATGACTATGTCCAGTTTGTATCAAGAACTACGGGATAGATTAAATCCAAAAGAGATGAATTTTTCTTCAGAACTTTCCCCTGGACTTTAGGCTCTAATCCTAGAGAAGAAACATCGAAATCAGTTGTGTGGATTTCTTTCCCAGACTTGCCACCCAATTTCTTTGCAAAGAAGTCGTTAATGTCGATCGCTTCTGTAGTAGGGAAACCTCTCGATATAGACAAGGCAACAAAGGATCGCACCGAGCCAAGTGCGGCGAGAGTTAAGGTTTTGTTAAACCTTTTTGATAAACATCCAAAGAAAATCAATATTCACATCATCGACAAAGTTTCAGGGAAGTCTGTGGAATTATATCAAATGGTGGTGTATGATAATCTCCCAACGTATTGCACCTGCTCTAACCATCAAGGGCATACTGAACAAACATATCGTTGGAAGATCGACAAAAGTAAGGATGGTGTCATGGATGCAACAGAAGGGATGGATAGTATGGACAAAAGGCAACGCAATGAAAGGACTTATCTTATTGCAAAAACAAATATGCAACAAAGTGGAGATGGAGCTAATTCTAGTGTTCATCGAGCTGTAGAAAAACAATGCTGATGATCGAGCCATTTCTGCTGATGATCGAGCCAATATGGAAAAAACAACAATAGATGCACAATTGTGTAATGGAGCTAATACTAGTTTTGATCGAATTTTATTTGATCCTAAGGATAAAGCTGCTAGAAAGAAAATATATTCACATGTTGTTCAAGGGATAAAAATACAAAAACTGTTCGCTGGTCTGTGATGAATCGAGCAGTAACTAGGCATGGGGTAAATGTTCCAGTTGAAGCAGCAATGGTGGAAGATGAAATACATTCACATGTTGTAGGCACCTTGGTTGATAATGGGAATGGTAACTTTCAGAAAATAACTGAAATGGAAGTGGAGATGGCCAAAAATATGGAAGAAACAGTAAAACATGCTGCGGATGACTGTGTGAAGGAAGACCAAACGGACGCTACAGCTGGAAAGGATGTTCAAAATTATTCTGTGGGCAAAAATGGACATAATGGGAATGGAAACATTATTAAAGTGCAACAAATGGAAAAGGGAGTAGGCCATCTTGACGATGTGATTGAGGAAAAGCAAAAGTAAATGGGCAAAATTGCCTTGAACATGCATGTAGGCCGTGTGGTTTTTTCATTAGGAAAACGAGAGGGCGACTAATTTTACTAATGGAAAGGCTGTTGCATTTGCAAATAGTAGGGCCGAAAATGAGGAGGAAAATCAGGAAAATGGAAGGACAGCAGTAAATAGTACAAAGACAGATGCTAAACAAATTCTTAATGTTAAGGAAAGAGTGCAACGAGCAGATGCTACTGTGCAAATTTTCGAAAAATTGGAACAAATTGTAGTCCATGCGGGCCATGATTGAGTGTGATGAAAGATACATTTGGGGTGGGATCACATGGAAAAAAAGATGGAAATACTGGTTTGCAACAATTAAATAACAAGTCAGTGGGCCATTTATGTTTGGTGATTGAAGATTCTGCAGAGAAAAGGAAAGCAAAAGTTGCGGAGGAACAAAGTGCTCCACATGTGACCGAAAATGTTGATAAAATGGAAAAGCTAACCGAAAAAGTTGACAAAAATGAGGGCCAAGATGCGGTCCAAGGTGATTTTGAAAAAAATAAGCATTTTGCAGTTGTTTCAACAAGCCATTTGAATGAGGCACACGCGGCTACAGGATGTAACACACAGCTTCAAAAGGGTCCACTCAAAGGAATTAATAATACAATTCCTACAGTTTCAACTGATGGAGTGCAAAATGCTTCTGCTATTGCTACTACACATGGAGTACAACAACAAAAGCTACTGCTATTGGAAAAATCTTCTGCTATTGCAAATGATCGTGCAACTGATGAAAATGATGTGCAAATCCAATCAAAGTTCCAGCAAATTTCTGGAACTGATGTGCAACATGCCAATCAAATGGCTTTTGCTCTTTCTGTGGGGTAAATCGAGTTTTTTTTTATATTAGACAGGAGCAGGAAAATTTGGAAGCTTCAAATTTGAATAGGAATCAACCGCAGCGGGCTTCAAATTTGAGGCCAAATGCTCATGCTTTTGCACCATCAAAGCAACAGCAAATTCTAGCAACTTTGGAGGATGTTAGATCGTCAATACAAGATGTCATTATTGAGAAAGATTCACCTCTCACTCTGTATTTTTCTAGTCCTCAAGTGGAGAAAATCATCAAGGACACAAAAGTTGCCATGATGTTAAATCCCATGATCAAGCAACCATTGGCCACTTTGAATACATCAATGCAAGAAAATCCTTCCGAAAGTGTGGAGTCGTTTGGTGTGCATAGTGGTGGTTCGGGACAACAGCTATTGTCAACAGGCAAAAAAATCTCTCAAGCATCCACAAAAGAGTTATGTGGCTTTAAAGATCAACAAGGTATGTCAAGTGCAATAGTTTCTAAAAGAAATTCATGGGCTGATCGAGTTGAAGAGCAGGATGATGACCCTGTTGTTGTTCATTCCAACCAGCAGCAAATTGTAGGAACAATTGATCCAAACAATGAAGTGCATTTTCATACAAGTGCAATCATCTCAGCAGAAGAAAGAAAACTATTGGATTCTATGGAGGGGAAAAATGAGGTGTCTCGAGACGATCGAGGTTACAAAAGTAATCAAGAATTGAGCACACCGGAGGAAGTAGGATCCAGTAGTAACCTTAATGTCACAAATAATGTTTTTATCCCTAACTCTAGGCAACTATTCATTAATTCCGGGCAGAAACAAATGAGATTGAACAGTACAACAGATTTGTTATCTCATGACAGACAACTGTTGGATGCAATGCTAAATGCACATCCTTTTGACATTTTGGGTCGTGGTCCTTATAGCGCTAACCGTGGTAATAGGAGCAGGAATGAGGTACATATACAACAACAAAGCAAGCCAATCTATGTTAAATCACAAGATGAACTAAACTTGGATGCACAAGGTGTTTTAGACATGCCAAATCAACGGACAGCAGGCAGCGATACAGTTGTACAAGGTGAAGTAATTGAAGGGCTGCCACAAAGTGTCGAAACAGTCCCAATTAATGCTACAAAGGAACAAAAGTCACATACAAAGAAAAAGAGCAGGGACGACAATGTTAGGCGACCTCCAATGAGAAATGCCAAGTTAAGCACGACGCCCCAACTACATCAACAAAGTCCAAACGTTCTAACAAGAAATCATGAATTTTGAATACTTCTTGAAGAATTGGGACGGTGTTGATAAAGAATTACAAATTGAAGAAATTACAAGGATCGACAAAAAGGGACATCATTTTAACTCTTTCATAATTTTAATCTGCCACTTTATTAGTATCCTCATATGTAATCTCATCACAGATTATGTTATAAACTCTGTGATGATCATAGCTTATTTGGTCCTTTCAAGTTCTTATTTTTTACATGCTTGCTAGTAATGAGGTTTTGAAGCCTCAATAGGATTAGTACGGTAAGGTTAGCCCGGTTTTTGTTATATGGGTAACAACTCCGGCGCTATTATCCCCTTATTTGTATTTTTCCTAATTGTTGTAATTTTCTTTTCTGTTATTAAAAAAAAACTAGCCCTAGGCAGAGCCTAGTGGATTGCCAAAAAAAATATTGAAAACATAGAAAGGGAATAAGGGAATGAACCTGTTAGCTTGGAATTCTTTCACTAATAACTGAAATTACATTGTCTTTCTCCAAAATACCACTCATGCAATAAAAATATCAAATTAAATTGCAAACTAAAATCTTAATCTCAAGAAATAACTCGGACAAAATCAGAGATCACCAAACGACCCATAGAACAGCAAACAATTTCACACAAACTCCATCACCAGCAAGATTGTCCCATAGATGAGATATACAGAAATCGATTTTTTTTTTTGTATTTTTTTTTCTGAAATGCAATACAAATGTAACAATGCTAAGAAACCTAGAACTTTTATCTCTCCAAAAATTCCTCTCAAAATAAGTCCCCTTTTATCCGAAAATTTCCTCAACTTATTAGGCACAAACTTGATGAATGAAGGGCAGGGATCAATTGAAATCGATCCCACACTTCACATTCACCCAGCATATGCTTTCTAGAGGTTTCTAACACGTGAGAAAGGGATGAGCACGAGAGAATCTGTCAGAGATCGTTAGAAATATGGTGACGAGGAGAGAGGAGGAATGCGTGGGATAAATTTTGGGGTTGAACTCGTGTGAGGTAGGTGTGAGTATTGAGTGAAAGAGAAGGTGAACTGTAGGCGTCGTTTATTGGGTCTTTGGGATTTTGGGTTTAATTTGTGAAGGTGGGGCGAGTCGGGTAGTTTGGGTTGGGTTTGCAGTAATTGATGGGAAAACATTTGGGCTTGGTGAAATTAAAGACTTGGCCCAATTAATACTCCTTTCTCTTTCACTTCTTTTTTTTTTATTTTCATTTCTCTTTTTAATTCCCTTTTTTTCAAAATTAAAATAAATAATTAGATAAAATTAAAAATCAAATTAACCTATTAAATTTGAATTAATTAACCTACAATTAATTAAAAAAAACAAATTAAAGGAAAACTACCAAAATCAAAAAATCAAAATTAAAAGTGCAAAATAAACTATTTTTGTGATTTTCCTTATTTTATAAAATAACTCGATTACGTACTTAATCCTAACATGTCAAAATTAAATCCTAAACGCAAATGCACATATTGTTTTTATTTTTTATTAATTAAATAAAATAAAATTGCAGACAAATGCAAACAATTAACGAAAAATACTAAAAAAATCTAAGAAACTGCAAACAAATGAATAATTATTTCGTTTTGAATTTATGGGAGTAATTCATATAGGGAAAAAAGCGAGTGCTCACACACCCTGCATTTATACCGCACCAAGTTTAATACGAGATGTATCACAATATACTATAAATGGACCTGAACCTGTGGGCAACATCAACAACGATGTCGTAGACAAAATTGCCTTGAGCTTTTGAAAGCTTGCCTCATACTCGTCTATCCATCTAAATGAGACACCTTTTTGAGTTAACTTAGTCAGCAAAGCTGCTATAGATCAAAACCCCCTCCATAAACTGACGGTAATAACATGCCAAACCCAAGAAACTATAGATCTCCGTGGCTGAAGTAGGTCTAGGCCAATTTTGAACGGCCTCAATATTTTTAGGATATACCTGAATACCCTCTATTGATAAAATGGGACCTAAGAAATCAACGTAACACAACCAAAACTCACATTTTGAATACTTAGCATATTAGCTGGTGTCTCTCAGAGTCTGAAGTACAATCTTAAGATAATGCTCGTGCTCATTTCGACTACAAGAGTTGACCAAAATATCATTTATAAATGCAATCACAAAGGAATCTAGGTAATGATTGAATACCCGATTCATCAAATCCATAAATGTTGCTAGAGAATTTTCCAAGACAAATGATATCACCAGGAACTTAAAATGCTCATTCGAGTCCGAAAAGCTATTTTAGGGAAATCGGATGCCCCAATCCAAAACTGATGGTAGCCATACCTTAAGAGATAGACACGATCTACAACAATTGAATTCCTCACTAGTGTGTACACATACATATGAGCACTGAAAGAATAACGAGGCACAACCAAATATGAAGAAAAGTAAGATGACACATAGGAGTGTGTAGACCCTAGACCAAATAGAACTGAAGCATCCCTAGTGCAAGATGAAACAGAACATGTGATAACAGCATCTAATGGCTCAGTCTCAGGCCTGGCTGGGAAAGAATAACATCGGAGTTGGGCCACACCACTCTAAACCATATATTTGGGACGGCCTCCTACTGGTGGCATCTACCTCTAACCCCCTGATCTCCACTTCTAGGAGCCTCACCTATACCTCTGGGTCTTTGACCCATACCTCTAGCTGGCTGAGTGGGCATTGGCGCAATTAGTGCCGGGATTATGGCACGAGAACCCTGTTGTTGTGGTAGAACGCCTACTAATTTCGGACAAGTATTTCGGATTTTCCCATGATAACAACTCTCAAAACATCCATCCAGATATTGTGGGTGTGGAAATAGGACTCATCTGGATAAGCCGGCCGACAGCGATAATACTTTGAAGAGGAGGTGCTCTGATAGGAGCTGGTGGTGCACTATAAACTGGTTTCCCTGAAGAAAGGTACATATGGACCACAACTCCCTAAAGCTCCATGGGGTGCCTGAAGTGCTGAATGAAATGACCTAGGAGGATGGCCCTTACTATAAGTACCTCGACCTCTAGGTAAGGCTCCACTGAATCCACCGGAGTGACAGGGCCTCTTGTCAAACCCTTAACCACTCCCGTAAACTAGAACCATCTCAACACATCTGGCAATATAGGATTCGTCCTGGAATGAAATCTCACTCCCAGTCTCCTTAGCCATCTACAATCTGTAGGACGAGTAAGACATTCAATAAAATTCATCACCCTCTCTCTTGGTAGGAAGTATAAGAAGAACGTGACGGGCCAAATCAATAAAATAGGTCTCGTACTGAGTGATGGTCATATTTCCCAAATAGAGACACTCGAATTGCCTGCGATAGTCCTATCTCAATGTAATCAGAAGTAACTTAGTAATATCTGAGGAGACATGGTGCTAAGTCAAAGCAGGTGATCCATCGGTCTAGTAAACAAACAATCATTCCACTATCTCTTGGCGGACCCAATTATCTAGAACACAACAAAGACGACTCCATTAGTCTCCACTGTCCCCATGTTCTGTAGTACCTCATGGAATCAGTCAAGATAATCCTGTGGGCCCTCAGAAGTTTCCCCACTGTAATGAACTAGAAAGAGATTGGTGAGCTTGTACAATCTCAACAAAGCTACAGAAGACATAGTTGATCCATCACCGGTCTGTGCTGCAACACCCGACAGAACTACCCCAACTCGCTAAGCTTCTAGAGTCTGAAACTGGGGAGCCATCTGCTCTAAAGTGAGAATATCGGGAGTCTAAAATCCTTCCCTAGCCGAAGATATGCCCGATGCTACAGGAAATGCACCGATCTAAGCAACACTCTCCATAAGATCTACTAGACGGACCAAAGCATCCTTAAGTACCGAGTTAGCGATGAAACCTACTAGAACTTGAGCTGGCCCCGCTAGAACGGTGTGGGTTAGAGCCTTCATATCAAACTCTACTTGAGGCTCCACCATTGGTGCTACTTGTCGAGCTCTAGGCTAAGCTTTGACCCTACCTCGACCTCTTGCACGGCCTAGGCCTCATTCTCTACCCTTCGTAGGAGCTGCCACTAGGGGCTTAAGCTGTTTCTCAGCTGAAGAAGTGATACGTGTTCTCGTCATCTACAAAAGAACAAGAGTAGAGAGTTCAATTAGTATTAAGAGAACAAAATCCCGCGATTGATAAGATAAATGTGCAATTGTTCCTAAACTCTATAGTCTCTAGAGAAAAATCACAGATGTCTCCATATCGATCCCTCAAACTCTACAAAGCTTGTTCCTGAATGGTGAGACCTAAGCAACTTAGTGGTCTTATACCAATTTGTCACGACCCATAATTCCTACCATTGGGGCCATGATAGCGCCTAGTATCACACTTTCTATGCAATCTAACCTTAGAGTATTATTAACCAATTTCATTTATATTTCAGCGGTTAAAAATAAGCAAGCTAAAACAAGTAGGAATAAATGCATAAGTAAATAAATAGACACTTTGTTTATATACTATTACCAATAGTATTGCTATTACTACCCCGAATTTGGTGCCATTATATCAGGACCTGAACCTAGGGGCACGACCAGCATGCGGTGCCTCACTTACTCTTGCGTACTAACTTACGACTAAGGGACTCTGAACATATGATGTCATACTTTGTGCATGGGCCACATTGCAAGACAAATGGGATTGCTAACCAAATATCAATATTAAGATGGGCCTACAAGGACGTCGTACTTACTACAGCTGACAAACCAAACAAATATATATACAAGGTCTACAAGACTATCATACTGCACTAAATGATTGAATATGTCTACAAGCCTCTACTGATAGATATATTGTGATCGAATTAGGGCTCCGACCTACTCATAACTTATATACGTATATACAAAAGATATATATATATATATATATATATATATATATATATATATATATATATATATATATACATAATATTTACATAAATCTTTAGACCCGACAACTTTTAATAACATGGAGCTTACCGATTTAGCTGTATCTAATGAGGAGATCTACCCGCATGTATGTCTGAACTTGTATGAATGAAATGCAGCACCCCTAGAAAGAGGGGCATCAGTACGAAAAAATGTATTGGGTATGTAAAGCAATATATGAAAAGTTGAAGCTGAACTGATAATATAACAACTAAATGCAATTGGGAGTCAAAGATAGAGATATGCTCCTCTACTGATACTGACTCAACTCTCTTAATACAGTAAGTAATAATTATTCGACATATGTAACTACTCTGTAATAGTAGGCTGGATTATAGGAGTTCGGCCATACTAGGCTCTATATCTCAACCATACTTGGCTCGCTCATAAGCGTTCGACTACAATAGGCTTGGTATGTATCTTACCGACTGATTTGAAATTTCTCAACAAGAGCCTGCCAATCGATTATAGCTTGATGGCCATGAAAATATTTTAATATTGTATATCATCTCTACTCTCTTTATTAAAAGAAGGAAATAGTCAAATGAATATGAAGTCCCAATAAAGAGACTATTGTAACTTACAAGACTAAGAAAATATATGTAAATTCCGGGATATGAATTTTTCATTATGTCTCGTGTAATTACGAGATCATGCAAAAAAGAAAGAAAAGCTTAGCCTTAACATACCTTAGCCAATTTTCTTGACAATCCTTCTAATACATACCAATCACAATAAAACACATAACAGCGGATTAAAGTAGGAAAAAATACGTATGATACTCTTAAGAAAGATTGCATCATTGTCTATTAAAATTAAAATTTTCATGTTACTTTTAGTTGTTGAAGACCTTACATGCTTACGTGATATATGTAGATGCCTATTTTGAACATTCACATTAGTTACCATTTTACTTACAAAGATGTTTTTACAAAATCTTACTTAACCATCCTACAAAACATTAAGGTTTTTGGATGCCTTATAGGTGTATATGGTAGCCACCACATCCCATAATTTTCCACCCTATTTAATGACTTAATGAGTCATGAATGATAAGGAGGTTTGCTGCCACGTGGGGAGGGGACTTATCCTTATCACAATTTCCAAACCACTTAGTTCCTTAATTATTTGTTAATCCCCATTAAATAATAATTATTCAATTATCCACATTATTTGAAATTATCTCAAATTACTTAAAATATTAGTTGTTTTTAATATATCTTATTATTATGGTCACGTGGTACCTTGTATTGCACTAATCCATAAATATCGAATATTTTAGCTCGAGCCATATTTCATCCCAACATATCGACTTTGATTAAACCCATTTTCTTTGATTTTCTAACTCTCGCACCTTCACAAATTTACTATTTGATTGAAATAGCATATTACTTATAATCTTAATATAATCTCATTCCTGAACTTACGACAAGACTTTAACATACAAAAATGCGGGATGTAATACACAATCCATGAAAACGCTAAGACTTGCTACAACCATTTGTTTGAAAGAGGATAAATTATTTATGAAGGGAACTAAAAACAGCGAATATAGGAGCATAGAAGGGGATTCCAGGTTCTGCGGACGCCAACAAGACAACCTTGGGTCTCTTAGCTGAAAATAACTGCACACAACCCCTTGATTAGCCACTACCTACTTAAATATCTGCATAGAAAGTGCAAAGTGCAGTATCCGTAAAATCTACATACTTATAAGTGCGGAGCCTAACCTTGACGAGGTAATGATGAGGCTACAGTGGGAAAATTACAATATAACCTGCACACTTTGTATAATAAAAGAAAAATGAAGAATATAACAAAATAAAGTAGTGACTTGCAAGGAATGAATATAGAACTCAAGTGTCTTATCAGTATCCAGCTATGATCAATCCTTAAGTGAAATGCAAAGATATAGAATAACTCACACAGTAGAGATAAGATACATAAAAACATAAACTAATACGGAGCGCATTCCTATCCTATCATATATCAATATCAATAAGAATATTCATATTTATTACTCCATATAAATCCACCCTTATTCCTCTTGTTGCGGCGTGCAACCTGTACCCATCGTATAATAGCATTTCACCCTTATTCATCCTCAATATATAACTATTGTTCCTCCTATTGTGGCACACAACCCGATCCCACCATATCCGCATCAATTACCCAATAAGTATAGAAATTTCGCAATGCAACTCAAAACTCTTCACAATATCTAAACTTCAAACAAAAGCAAATGGAAAGCATGTACATTATGAAACTTCACACAAGTAATACTACTTAGCGAAACCATTCCAAAATAAACTATAAAACACTGATAAACCAGCTTAAGCCAAATAATATAGGACAATGAAACTACGGGGCTATTACCTTCGACAATGAGAAATATATATTGACAAATAGCAATTAAGCATGGAAATTCCAGTAAGAAGGATAGGAAGGAAACATGCAAAATAGATAAATTGGTAGCACATAGGTACTCGTCACCTCACCTATATGCCACTCATATTGATTTTAACATAGCAAATAAGTCAAGAGTTCCTAATCCCTCGAGTCAAAGTTAGACACGACACTTATCTCGATCCATAGGCCACTCACTTCTCAATTGATGTTTTTCCTCTAGATTCCACCTCCAGACATCTAGTATTTAGCCATAATTAACTTAATAACATCACATATTTCTAAAAGAATCAATTTCAATACATAAATTTATTTTTCTCAAAACATTCCCCAAAAAAGTAAAAAATAAACCCTGGCTTGGTCAAAACATGAGGTTTGAACCAAAATCCATTCACCCATTCACCGTCCAGGCCGAATATGTAATTAGTTTTGAAATCCGACCCCAATTTGAGGTCCAAATCTCAATTATACAACAATCGCTAATTCTAATCCAAACCCCTAATTTGTACCATGAAAACCCTAGATTTTAAGTTTAAAATTCATGACATGTAATACCTAATTGAAAGAAAGTAGTTAGAAATATTTACCTACAAGTTGGGGAAGAAATTATCTCTTGAAAATCGTCTCTAGGTCTTGTAGTCTTTTAAAATGAGAACTAATGGCTAATTCCCGTATTTGAGTTCTATTTTAAAATTATGGATCGGCCTTCTTACACATAAGTTAAAGTACTAACTAAATTCTAAAAAACAATTCGATTTTCACTCTTTCAATTTTCGATATAGACCCATCGGGACTGTCAAAATACGAGTCTGAATTTGTTTACTCAAAATATTGACCAAAGTCAACTAAATCAACTTTTAAAGGAAAAAATATATTTTTATTAACTTTTAACATAAAAGCCTCTCAGAATCACACTCGAATTGTGAACGAAAATTAAGGAGGAATGAAACAACATATGCCTCGAAATACAGAATCGAGTTCTAAAACTTAAGGTGACATTTTGGATCATCACATTCACCCCACTTGAACAACCTTTCTCTAGAATAGAGCCTCATGTGTGCATCCATTCCTAATGTAAAGATCCATCAAGGTAGACCTATGTTGTTACACACTAGTTTCCTCCATGTCATTTTCTAAAACTCGCGTCTTAGCTTTACATAGAAATTCTTAGTAGATAAACGCTCCATATTATGCACCTCTATCATCGTGTAACCAGCCTCATCAAAGTATTTAGTGGCCTTTAGTATATTTTGAACAACCCAAGAAGCATGCTTAGACACATTATCAAAAATATTCCTATTCTTCCTATAATAACAGTGGATTAACCTCACCCATAATTTATCTGCCTTCTCTTACGAAAATTCCATATTAGCTTTCCTATTGCAGCTTTGTTCCAAGTTGTAATAACAAAAATATTAAATCCTCCAAACCAAAGAACGTTTCTACAAGTAGCTTCAATCATTTTAATAACTTTCTTAGGTAGAATAAAACTTTGAGCCCAGAATACTTGTACTGAGAAAAGTACCGACCTTATCAGCCGAGTTATCCCTGCGTAAGATAAGAATTTTGTTGTGCATGACTTGATTCTACCTAACTTTTATCAAGGAGAGGCTGGCATTTGATAACTGAGACTCTCTTAGTAATTATAGGGATCCCCAATTATCTAAATAGAAATTTCTCCTTATTGAATCCCAAGATGCCAAGAATTTCATTTTGAACCTCATTTGATATCTCCCCCCCCCCCCCCCACACACACACACACTCACAAACAATAGATAGATCTTTTGCTAAGATTTGTAACAAGTCCAGATACCTTTAAAAAAATTTTGAAACGGAGCAAAAGATAAGTGGACAAATAGAACATCACCTCTACAAAATAAGAGTAGATCACCAGTAAAATCCTAGTTTGATAAGGTTCATTTTAGCATACATTAGGTGAAAAATAAAGTTTGGCTGTGTCCCTAGTTGTTCGAGCAACTTACTAAGATATTCCATTACCAAGAAAAACAAAAAAAGGGATAGTGGAAACTTTGTTTTAATCCATTCCTAGCTTCAAAAGGTTTTGATTGTTCCCCATTAATAAGAATAGAATAAGACACGATCTACACACAGGTCATAATCTAACTAACAAAAATAGCAGGGAAGTTCAAGCTAATCAAAAGTTGTTCTTGGAAAATCCATTCAACTGAGTCGTAGACTTTTCGCATATCAATTTTAACCATACACCTTGGAGAAATCTCTTTATTCCCATAACCCTCAACTAACTCATGGCTTAACAGAATGTTATCGGTTATCATTCTCCCTGGGACAATGCTGCATAACTTGTATCCACAAGATCATCCATAACTTTCTGAAGTCTCTTAGTAAGTATTTTTAATATTATTTTATAAAGTATTATACAACAAGATATGGGCTTGAATTCCGTAATTGAAGAAGGATTTCGTAGCTTTGGTATCAAGGTGATGTTAATGTAGTTGATAGCCTTGTACATTATTGTTGACTTGAAGAAATTTTTAGTAGCATCAAATACTTCACTTCTAATGATAGTCCAGTTTCTTTTTTAAAAAATGAGTATTAAAGCCATCGACAAGAGGTGTTGCTCTGATGGTAAGCAACCCGCACTTCCAGCCAAGAGATTGTGAGTTCGAGTCTCCTCAAGAGCAAGGTGGAAGTTCTTGGAGGGAAGGATGCTAGGGATCTATTTGGAAACAGCCTTTCTACCTAAGAGTAGGGGTAAGGTCTGCGTACACACTACCCTCCCCATACCTCACTAAGTGGGATTATACTGATTTTTTGTTGTTGTTGTTGTTGCTGCGTATTAAAGCCATCATAACCTGGAGTCTTTAAATCAGCAATATCATTCAAAGCTTGGTAGATCTCTTCATTTATAATGGGAACAATAATCAGGAGTTGTTTTCCTCTATTTACAATGGGACCATTTGCATAGATATCAAGTTGTTGATGGAAATCCCTCATTTGTTTCTGCAACTCCATTAACTGCTACCTTGTTGTATACACTCTTATGTTCACTTTTAAAAGATCCTTCTCATTCAACTTCTTCATATCTACCTTTATAGCCTTTAGTTTTAGCCATATTCTTTCTATAGGAGTACCTTGCACAGTTGTATGCCATACATTTTCAACAACTTTCTAAAAATTCGAGTCACGGCATGATGACTCAGGAACTTGAAAGATCTGGGGCTTCTATCATGTTGCTCCTCCTTAGGGATACACAATAAAAAGTGTTCTGAGAAATAAGGATTCATGGCTATAACTTCCAAATAGGGCCACCTTCTCAACCATTCAGAATTAACCAATGCTCTGTCTATCTTACTATGTACATGATTAATAGTCCAAGTGTAATACCTTCCCACAATTTTCATTTTAGCCAAACTAAAATTAATCAATAAATTCTCAAAATCTCTAACTTCTCCATCTTGCACTTGGCTATCATTTATTTTATCTTCCAGCTTAAGTATTGCATTAAAGTCACCCATAACTAATCAAGGATTATGAATTTCAGGCTCTATTTCTACTAAATTCTCCCACATCCCTTTCCTATCATCAATTGTCAAGACCATATACAGCAGTAAATTCAAATAATGTACCTCTGACTGTTTCTTTAACAAGATAATGTATGCATTGGTTATTGGTGTCCATGACTGTAATATCAGCTAATCTCAGATCCCATACTAACCAGATTCCTCCTCTACTATCAGACTTGTAATTTGCATGCCAGCACCAACGTTGAACAATTCCATTAATAATTGTCCTAGCATTTTGTTGTTTGACCCTGTGCTCAACAATAGCTCGCACTATTATTTTTTCCTTCTTTGTTATCTTCACAGCTCCTTTTTCTTGTAAAGCTTCTTCAAACCCTGCACATTTCAAATAGCTACTTTCATTTAAAATTGGATGGGGCAGTTGTAACTTTCACCATACCTCTCTGACTGCATTGGCCCTCTCCATCGTTGATAGGGAAGCATGTATCAACTGTTGCAACGTATGCTCTGCTAGTGGAGTAAAACCATTTTATGTCTCAACTGTTTCATCGCAGGGGATTGGATACATTAATGACTAGCCTACTGATTTGCCTTTTAATTGTGTCCCCCTATTCTCTTTCTGCTTACCATTCCTTTCTACAGATTCTTTATCCTTTGATGTTGGTTTTCTGTTGTTCTTCTATCCTCCATCTTGAAGGGCTTGGACACATGCTTCCTTCCCTTCCTTATTTATCCAAACTTTCTTAAATTTTTTAACTACCGGCTTGGCATAGTTAACTGGCATCTATTGGATTTGTTTTAACTGAACTATTGGCAAATATGCCCTATCAGAGAACAGGTGGGACAATATCGATGGTTCAAATCATAGCTAACTTCCTGCTCAAATACTTCGCCATTTGGATCAATCACCATAACCGTCTCAAAAGGAGGTCTTGTGAAATCTATTTCAATCAACAAAAAAGCATAAGCAATTCTCTCTATTCTTGAAGTACAATCATCAGCAAACAGTGGTGTTCCTAGCCCATTAGCGATTATTCTCGATCACTTCATGCTCCAGCAATATAAGGGTAAGTTTGGGATTATCACCAACAAAGGAATCATTTTCAACATTTCGCCATAGAAATTAAAATCAGCACCCCATGGATTGAGAATCATATGTTTGTTATTTAGCATGTGAGGCCTAGGATTTCATCCGTTTACCAATGCTAAGAAACTTTACCAAGAAATACCCCTCATTATGATAGTGTCGTGACCCAAAAGTACATATTTTGTTTTAACATCTATTTTCGTTTTCTAAGGCCTTAAAAACCACTTTTTTCTCCCTTCGATTTATGTGCATAGTCTCGGCGCAATACTGAAAAGCTTTTGTGCGAAAAACTTAAGAAAATAATGAGTTTTGGTTTAAAAAGATCATTTTAGTTGACTTCAGCCAATATTTGGGTAAACATACCAGGACCCGTGTTCCCACGATCCTAGAGGGACCGTAGTAAAATATAGGACTTGGGCATATACCCAAAATTGAATCTGAGGTCCCTCGCCCGAGAAATAAATATTTGAAAAAAATTATTCAGCTGAAAATATAATGGTTTTTGGAAACTTAATAAGATTTGATCTTGTTAGTATCAGACTCATATTCTGGTTCTGATGCACGGTTTAGGTCCGCTATGGTATTTAGACCTTATCTATAAGATTTGGAAAATTACGGAAGAGATTTGATGCAATTCGGACCATTGGTGTTGAATTCATTGTTCAAGATGTAGTTTTGGCGATTTGGCCATGCGAGCAAGTTCATATGATATTTTTAGATTTGTGTGCATGTATGGTTTGGAGCCTCGAACGATCAGGTGAGTTTTGGGTAGGTTTCAGAGTGTTTTGGACTTGGAAAAATGTTGCAGGTATTAAGTTCTGGTGTTGGCTTCTGATCTCGCAATTGCGAGACCAGAGTTAGTATTTGCGAAGCCTGATAGTGT
This sequence comes from Nicotiana benthamiana, assembly GCA_034376525.1. Lineage (NCBI taxonomy): Eukaryota > Viridiplantae > Streptophyta > Magnoliopsida > Solanales > Solanaceae > Nicotiana > Nicotiana benthamiana. Next base: position 118,206,635 of record CM067332.1, on the reverse strand, counting down.
TGTGTTAGCGAGCCACTCAATACAAATGCAAAGAGTAGATAGGCCAACCGTCTTCACAATTGTGAAGAACTCTTCGCATTTCAGAAGTATAACTGAGAGGAGAATTGGTCGCAAATCAATTATTCAGTCGCAATTGTAGAGGGTAATGTTGGCATTTGCAAAGGCAACATAAATATGAGGTGTTCATATTTATGATACCTTTCTCTCATTTAAGAGTTTGGAAATGCGAAGCTCAGGTCGCAAATGCGATATCAGCAGCTGAGTAAAAGGTACTTGGACGGTATTTTTCATTCATTCTTCAAATTTTCAAAACGTAAACTCAAATAGGCGATTTTCCTATAGCAAGTCCTTTCCCAAGTCACATGAATATTATTCTTAACTTATTTCTTCCAATCTATTTCATCTTTTTACAAGATTTAATCCTATAATCTAGGGTTTTTTATGGTGGGATTGAGTGTTTTTAAGTAGAAATAAGGAATTTAGATATTTAGGGATTTACATCTTAAATTGAGGTCGGATTCTAAAACCAATTGTATATCCGTGATAGGGGATAAATAGGTAATGGGGGTTCTGGTCAGAATTTTTAGTTTGGACCAAGCAGGCTCGGGGTCTGGTTTTTTACTTTTTGGGGAAATTTTAGAGAATCTATTATTATGCATTGGAGTTGAGTTATTTAGCATTTATTAATGTTATTAAATTAATCCTGGCTAGATACAAGTAAATTGATGGTGGAATCGAGGTAATGCGGTGACTGAGCTTTGAAATACATGTTGGCTTGATGTAACATTCGGTCTAACCTTGACTTAAGGGACTAGAGATACCTGACCTTTTTGCTATGTGAAATTCCATGCATGTGGCGTATAGGTGTGTTGATGAGTACCTATGCACCACCAAATGATCATTTTATCTTGTGTCGTTACCCGTTTCCCTATGTATTTCTCTCTTGCCTCAATTTTTACTTGCTTATAAATGTTTCTATGTCTAATTGCTTCATTATAACTAATGTCTATTTATTGAAGTATTTAATTGTTTCGTGGTTTCATTTTATTACCCCGTTGACTTTTAATCTTCTATTAGTGCCTTATGGTGCACCTTGGTTGGCCTCGCTAAGTAGTTTTCACTTGTGAAGTTCATAATCGTAGTGATCTTCCATTGTCTGGATTGAGGCATAAGAAATGTGGAGGATTGGAGTTGACTTGTGAAATACTTGTCTTTATCATTTTGTAATTTGTGCTGATATATATATTTGGAATGGGTTGCACGCTGCAACAGGAGGAATAAAGGTGAATGTGATTGTCTGGTTGGATCGGGTTGCACGCTAGAAAAAGGAGTAATAAGGGTGGACATGTGGGATAGAGTTGCACGGCAGAACGAAGAGTAATATGTTTGAATATGTGATGAGGAGTAATAAGGGCGGACTGGTAGGATCGGACTGCGCGCCACATTAAGGAGTAATAAGGTAAATATTTATATAATTATTGTTTATATGATGGGATCAGGATGCACGCCACATGAGTTATTATTTTAAGTATTCATTTCTGCTGAAATTCATTACTGAGATGTAGAAACTCCCTAAGGATTGGTTATAGCTGAGTATTGATAGAACAACTAGTTGTATATGTTTTGATTCCCCGCGGTAGCCTCATCTGTACTTCATCGAGGTTAGACTCAGCACTTACCAATACATGGGGTCAGTTGTACTAAAACTGCACTCTGCACTTCCTGTACATATTACGAAGCTACTGGCTGATTAGAGTTTGAGGTTGATTTCTTCAGTCCACCGGAGACCCAAGGTAGTCCTGCAGGCGTCCACAGACCCTAGCATTCCCTTCTATCTTTCCTGCATTCTGTATTAGCTTTCCTCTGATATCGATGTATATTTTTATTTTATACTAATACTTGCAGTATTCTCAGAATTTTCATGAGCTGTTACACTAGTTTTGGGTGGCGTTTATTTCGGTATTCATTATTAGCATAAAGATAATATTTTAATCTGTGTTCTTCCGTATTTATTTCTGTTGATTTACTTTTATTAACTTTTAATTATTAAAAAGATAAAGGAAAAAAGGTGAAATATTCTCTACCAGTGGCTTGCCTATCGAGTACATTATTAGACGCCATCACAGTCCCATCTGTGTGAAATTCAAGTCGTAACAAGTTGGTATCTGAGCTTTAGGTTGCTTAGGTCTAACAATCCGCGCATAAGATTGGTAGAGTTTGAGGGATTGATATGGAGACGTCTGTGCTTATCCACTAGAGGCTACAGAGTTAAGAGAAGTATCACTTTTATTCATCTTTATTGTGCTATTTGATCTGTCAATGGTAACTGATCTCTATACTATGTTTTTTCAAAGATTGCGAGAACACTTACCACTTTATTAGCTGATTAGTAATCCGATACCCAAATGGAAGCTCCTACGAGAGGCAGAGGACGAGGCCACACTAGAGGCCGAGGAAGTGGCAGGGCTTAGCCCAGAGCTCGAGTAGTAGTACTAGCAGTGGAGCCTTAAGTAGAGTTTTATAGTGAGGTTCCGACCAAGACCGTTCGAGCAGGGCCATCTAAGGGGTTCATAGCTACCACGTTACTTCAAGATACTTTTGTCTTCCTATTGGGACTGTATGGAGAGTGTGACTGAGGCCAGCTTACTTCCTATAGTACCAGCCGTCTCTCGGGCTGAGGGAGGAGCACAGACTCCCGGTGTTCACATCCAGAGCATATGGCTCCCTAGTTTCAGACTCTAGTAGCTCAGCTAATTGGAGTAGTTCCACCGGGTGTTGTAGTACAGCCAGTGATAGATCCGCTATGTCCTCTGATGCTCTGTGGAGATTGGACAGGTTCACCACGCTATTCACTGCTTCCTTTGGCGGTATATCTTTAGAGGATCCCCAAGACTATTTGGACAGTTTCCATGAGGTTCTACGGAACATAGGGTAGCAAAGACTAATAAGATCGACTTTGCTGCTTTTCGCTTATCAAGTTTGCCGAGAAATGGTAGAGAGATTCTTGTTTGGCCACACCAACAGGTTCACCAGCTCTCACTTGGGACCAGTTCTCGCAGCTATTCCTAGTGAAGTATATTCCTATCTCTCTGAGAGTTAACTATTAGAGTTTGTTTGAGTGACTTCAGCGGGGTTCCATGATTATCACTCAGTACGAGGCCATATTTGTGGACTTGGCCCATCATGCTCTTCTTATACTTCCCACTAAGAGAGAGAAGGTGAAGAGGTTTATTAAGGGACTTTCTCAGCCTATCATATTTCAGATGGCTAAGGAGACAGGGAGTGAGATTTCGTTCTAGGATAAAACCAATGAGGCTAGACGAGATAAGATGCGTTTAGCTTAGGGGAGTGTTCAAGAGTCTGACAAGAGACCTCTTCACTCCAGCGGATTCAGTGGGACCTCATCTAGAGGTCGAGGTACTATTAGTAGAAGTCATCATACCATGTCATTTCATTCGGTGCTTATGGAATCTCGTGGAGCTTTAGAGGGTCGTAGTCTTTATGTGCCTCCTTTGGTGCAACCATCTCATAGTGAACTACCAGCTCCCATCAGAGCACCTCATCTTCAAAGTTATTACCATGATTTGCTAGCCTATCTGGGTCTATCTATGTTTCCACAAGTGCAGTATTCAGATGGATGTATTGAGTGTGGTAAGCATGGGAATATTCGGAGGGTTTGTCCGCAATTAGTGGGTTTCTCCGCTAGTGTTCTCGTAACATGATTCTGGCACTGCCTACCCAGCCAGTTAGAGGAAGGGTTAGCCCGCTAGATGTGGAGGTCAGGCAATTAGAGTTGTAGGCCAGACCTCTTGAGGTAGAGGCCAGCCAGTAGGAGGTTGTCCCAAGGATATGGTTCAGGGGGTGGATGTTATGCTATTCTAGCTAGACCTGAGGCTGAGTCCTCCGACGCAGTTATCACAGGTACAATTTTAGTTTGTCGTGAAGATGCTTCAGTTCTATTTGATCCACGGTCTACATACTCTTATGTGTCATCTTATTTTCCCCCATATTTGGTGGTGCGTCATGATTCTTTGAGTGCCCATGTGTATGTGTCTGAACCTGTAGGAGATTCTATTATAGTAAATCTTGTCTATCGTTTGTGTGTGGTTGGTATTTGGGGTCTTGAGACTAGTGTAGACCTCTTACTTCTTGATATGGTTGATTTTGATGTCATTTTAGGAATGGATTTGTTGGCACCTTATCATGCTATATTGGATTTCCATACCAATATTGTGACCTTAGCTTTTCCAATATTGCCTCAAATAGAGTGGAGATGGACTCCTACTCATTCTGTCAGTAGGGTTATTTCTTATATAAAGGCTCGTCATGTGGTCAAGAAGGGGTGTTTAACTAATTTGGCTTATGTTCGCGATTCTAGTGTTGAGGTTCCTTCTATGGATTCTGTACTAGTTGTTCGGGAGTTTCCAGAGGTATTTTCTGCAGACCTGCCGGAGATGCCACCCGACAGGGTTATTGACTTTTGCATTGATTTAGCTCCGGGCACTAAGCCTATTTCTATACCTCTGTATAGCATTCCCCGCCATAGTTTAAATAATTAAAGGCGTAGTTGCCAGATCTCCTTGATAAAGGCTTTATTAGACCCAATGTCTCGCCCTAAGGTGTTTCGGTATTGTTTGTTAAGAAGAAGTATGGATAGATGAGGATGTGTATAGATTATCAGCAGTTAACCAAAGTCACCATCAAGAACAAGCATCTATTGCCAAGTATAGATGATTTATTTTATCAGCTTCAGGGTGCCAAGTGTCAAAGCCCCCTTTTTCTCAAGAGAAATCTGGTTTACGATTTTTGGGAGGACAACTCTATTCCCTTTTGGGATTTGGTTTTTCGATTTTGAAGTGTCGCCACGTAATGGCTAAGTGCTTTAGGACACTAAGAGTTTTTGAGTTGGAAAACAAAAGTTTGGGTGGTTCCAAGCCATGTTACAATTGTGACTATAAACAACAAGTAAGTAAATAGAGGTCTCAAATAGAAGGGAATTTCACACAGTGTCGCAGGTGGATTGAGAATTTGAAGAAAAAAGAGAAAGCAGAAATTTAAGAAAAAATAATTTGAACAAATATAAACAAGTAAAGGGGAAGGGAGTCCTAGGTTTATGAACAATATGGATCACTCCCACACAACACTCGGTAACCATTTATACACATGGTGTTATTGCGTGGTAATCATATCCATATCTACCCTTCCCACCCTGTTAAGGTATTAGAGCATGGAATGGTATCGTTATCTATCGCATTCTATTACCCATCCCAATCATATCAATCCCGAAGGCATATGGGATTATTAATCCTTAAAGGGAGAGAGCGGAGGATTTTGAGAGATTTCAAAGGATAAAATGCTATGATGACAATAAAAACATATACAGAAAAAATTGGGAAAGAAATTAAGCAGATATGACTCAGATAAACCTTTCTGAATCAAAGCAAAGCATATAGTTTAGTATGCCTTACACATACTGGTTATGGTCTAAACTAAAACCTAAACGTTAAGATAGGGTGATTGTTCACATATTTTCAGATAAGAAGTTGGAATTAGGCATGTTTGTTGCAATTATCAAAAACTGATGTAGTTATCGTTTTTACCCTAAATCTTGCCTGGGTGTTAAACGGAACCTATAGACATGATGTCTATTAGTTCAGAAAGAAGTAAACTGATTGCATAAAAGAATTGTTGATTGCAAGAACGTTATTGCTACTGATTTTTTTATACTTGACAACTCAGGTTTGGTAGATAGCTCATATAGCATGCTTTCTAGGCATTACTGATTTTAAGCGCTATTATCATGATGAAATCATATAGGCAAGTAATCTATATGCAATTGGTTATTCAAATAGTATAACAAGTTTGCCTAGTGACAGATGCATATGCAAAAATGCGGAAGTCCTATATGCATATCATCTATATGCAGAATTTCAGAGATGACTTATAGACATGATATATATATATATATATATATATATATATATATATATATATATATATATATATATATATATATATATATATATGAAGTGCAGAAAACCCAATAGCCATGGTATATATATTAGATGCAGTATTTCAGATGTAGTAACTCCCAATGAACATGGTATTTATATGAAATAAAGGATTTCAAAAGTAGTAGTTTCCTATGAGCATGGTATGTACCCCTTTTGCATGCATGATTGACCCTCTCTTTCTCATTTACGCCCCAACGGTTTATTACAAGATTATTACAGAACAATTTGAATAAGAAAAGATAAAAAATACATCAGCAATTGAAGAATCCAAGCCGGAGAGCCTAATCTAGACCCTTGGTCTGAAATATGACATAAACCAACTTCCAAAGATCAGGTTTCAAAAGCCTTTCTCTTACTTGGGATGTCTCAAAGTTCCAAGGAGCTTTAAGAACTCTATGCAATGCTTACACCCCAAATATCAATGAAGAATCAGATGATCGTGCAATGTGGAAGGGCCAGCCCTTAAATGTCCAAGTACAGAGTAAATTCAAGGTCCCGAGGTATGGCTCAAAGGAGGGGGACAGAACTTAGAGGCTAGGAGTAGGTGTAATTGTAATAGAGGGGAAATGGCAAGCTGGTGGTCATGCCAAGAAATTTGGGTTGCTGGCACACCTCTGACCAATATGTCATCCTTAGAAAATAGAGAGTTAGGACCTATTGAAGGCCAGGTTCAGCCCTGGACAGCAATTTGGCTGCGGCTAGGCTACACCTTAACTCAGCACATATAGGGGAATGTGATATGAGGGAACTAAAAGAGACAAGAGCAGGCTGTGGGCATACCCAAAAATAGGGATTACTAACATGCCAATAAGCCTTTTGCACTATTCAGAAGCTAGGATCCAGAAGATTTTGTTTTAATCCATAGACAAATAACTTGTATATTGCCATGTCTTAAACCATAACTTAAACACATAAAGGGGGTAGGGAGTAGGGATTCATTGCAAAAACAGATAGCAAGACATAAGCATACTACTTTGAAATCTACAAAATAGTAAAGTAGACATGGATGTAAAAGCTTGTAAAGAAACACATTGGGATTGATGCTGGAATTAAAATTAGGACACACTAGTTTCACAAAAATAAATAAATAAAAGTATGAGTCTTGTATGAAAAATTTGCAAGCAAACATTACAAAAGATCTCAGAAAAGAGAAGAGAAGAGAATTGTAATTAGTGTGTGTAATAGTATGCAATTCGAAGTGTGTGTCTTGTGAAAAATGGTTGTGCATTTATAGTGTGAAAGACATGAGAAATAATGTAAGAAAATAGTTGAAGTCTGATTTTCAATTAATCATATAAGACTCTCTTTAATTAAGGGATTCAACTTTAAACGGGTAAAACAATTAAGGGAAGAGATTTTCATAGAATATTTTCCCATTAGTATACTAAATGGTAAGTGCAAAGAAGTTTTTTAAGGAAGCAAAGCAATAGTACAATGTTTGTAAAAAAATGAAAGGGAATCAATCAGTAATACATAAATTACATTCTTACTCCAATGAATCAAGTCGAGAAAAGGGTAAAGAAAGGTTCACTTAGGGAAAAATAGGAAGAATCAAGTAAACAGTATCAAAGGGATTTAGAATCAATTAGTAGTTGGAAAAACATTTTGAAAGAAGAGTTTTCATATGTAAAGTACAGAAACATATAAATCAAAAAGAGATTGTCGAGTTATGTAAAAGAGATAGGAATTCAGAATCATAAAAAATCAAAATCATAAGCAAAGAGATACAAGTTCAATTTGCAGACTCATAGTGAATCTGAGAGTCAAGGGCCCCAAAGAAGAGCCATAACTCGAATACAAAGAATCAAAATCATCAATGGAAACCCCAAAATCCTAGGGTCTAAAAATTGAATCAAACGCGGAAGTGAGAAAGCAAGCCATTTGCGTTAGAGTCTCAACGAAACAGATATGGTAGCATGTTGAATGAAAAAGGAAGAAAAATCACGAAGAACATATTTTGCAAAAACTTGGAACCTAAACAAGTTAAGAAGAAAGAAATAATACAAACGTGAACATAAGTAGATGAAACATGAACAAAGTATAGTAAACAAAATCAAATAACTTTACGGTATACACACATAGTAAAAGTGTAGAGTGAACATAGCAAAGATTAACATGATTAACGTGCGTAGTAGAAAAGAAAAGGTAGAAATCAATACATGCGTAATAAAGAAATCACACGAGCAAGGTATGAACAAACACACATAAAGGAAAGAAGAAGAAATATCAGAAAGATTTTTCCTAAACAAAATCCTTTTAGAAACCGTAAAGTTAAAGAGAAACGATTTTGAAAAGAAGATTTTGGGGAAAGCACTTTAGATAGCAAGAAATGCATAGATACCGTTCAGATATAGACAAACAACGTTGAAAGAACCTTAAATGGATTAGGGTTTCGGAGCAACCCTAGAAATGAGAAAGGATTGGAAACGGGTCCGATCTCAACTCGTAGAGGTCGAAAGTCAGGTTCCTGAACCTTGGATATGCCGGATCAAAGCCGGAGATGGACGAAAACCTCGAATCGGTGAAGGTCTAAGTGCAGACGTTGCATCAGCCATGTAGGAGCAGTAGGAGGTGAGTATAGGGTTTCCATGACCTGAGAAGCCATGGATTCTGGCGAGTTTTGAGGTGAGGATGATGAAAAGCTGTGAGGATCCAAAGGTGGCTACCTGAAGGAAATGGGGGGATTAGGGCTGCGTTAGGTAAATTAATAAGGAAAGAGGAGATCACGACTGTTGCTCAGATTGATCAACGGTCTGGATTGAAAGACCCTTGGTTCGGGTAGGATGAACGGGTTATTCGGTTGGGTTAGATGGGATTGTGCTGGTCCCACTTTGATCTTGAAATTGGGTCAATTTCAGGCTAAAATTAAAATGTAAATGGGGCTACAATTGAAACGAATTGGGGCTATACTTTAAATATCCAGTTTTTCCCTTTTATTTAAAAGAAATTGTAAAAAAATGATTTTGAAATTAAATTAAAAGTAACGAGTCAGTAAATAACATATAAATATTGATTTAAAAATATTGGAACCAATTTTACAATTATAAAATGCAGCTAATCTTAGCATAGGCCAAACTAGAAATCACATGCAATTTAACTTTAAAACTACCAAATAAATTTTTAAAAATATACGAAAATCACCTTAATTATATTCCTGTGTAAATATGAGAATGGAAATAAATTATTCACCAAACATGTTAGTTGGGGAATAACTATTGAAATTTATACTATTAAAACAGATAATAAATTGGTTTTAAAATCTTAAAAATAAGGGAAGAATACCAAAACTCTTGGGCATGCTTATATATGCATGTACATGCAATTTTGAGGATATTTTGAGTATAAAAATATGTATGAGAAATATTGGGTATCAACAGTTGCTTCTCTTTGCCTGAGAAGGATGAAAGAGTTGTCGGGTAAAGATATGATGGCAAATTTTGGCCGAAAGAAACGATTTGAAAGGGTTTGACCGACCTCAGGCTCTTGAGCTACCTACATATCCCTGGACTTACAAGAATCAGGCCTTATGTAGCTCGGGAATCCATTGGCGGAATATGCCGATGGAGGTTTTGAAAAGGACGGATGTGATGTAAAGGTTGAGAAGGATGTTCAGGGGCTGATAGGCTGCAGGAACCGGAGCGAGATCGCTCCTGCTAAGATGGACGATTCTAGTGGGTGTACCTGCAAATGGATAATTCCATCATATATTGTGCATAAATGAAACGTGATGCAAGTTCCCGCTAGATAATGAATGTTGTCTTCGGACGGCTAGAATGGTGTCCTCAGACCATGATGGGCCATGAAGCGTATAATAAAGGATTCGCAAGATATGAAATGGTGTTCTCAGGCTATGTGGATGATGCCTCCGAACCATGATGCCTTAGAATAATGATATGCAAAAGAATAAAATGGGGTCTTCAAGCCATGGCATGACGCTCTCGGGCTATGAAGATGGTGCCTCCGAACAGTGACGCCTTTGGACAATTTGGCAATCTTTTAGCCCATGAGATGTAAAAGGTGGCGATCTTTCAGCCAATTCAAGATTTCAATAAAAGGGCGATATTTTGGCCAAGGTAGAGTACAAATATAAATGGAGATCTTTCAGCCGATGCGAGATTTAAATAAAGTAGAAATAATTCAGCCGATGCAATTTTAGAGGTAAAGCTTAACCTCGAAAGGCAGAAGAGCAGCCTTATGCAATTATGGAGATAGAGCTTAGTCCTGGATGGAAGAATAGTAGCCTTATGCAATGCTAGAAAAATGCAAATGGAGGCAATGGTTAGCCTCGGAAGGCAGAAAAAGTAGCCTTGTGCAATGCAAAAAATGCAGATGGAGACAATGCTTAGTCTCGGAAGGTAGAATATTAGCCATATGCAATGCAAGGAAAATGCAGGATGGAGGTTGAGCTTAACCTCGTAAGGAAAAAAAGTAGCCTTATGCAATGCAATGAAATTGACATAGCTTAGTCTCGAAAGATAGAAAAGTAGCCTTATGCAGTGCAAGAAAAATGGAAATGAAGGTAGAGCTTAACATCGGAAGGCAGAAAGGTAGCCTTATGCAATGCAAGGAAAATGCAGATGGAGACAATGCTTAGTCTCGGAAGGCAGAAAAGTAGCCTTTATGCAATGCATATAGAGACAATGCTTAGTCACAGAATGCAGAAAAGTAGCCTTATGCAATGCAGAGAAATGAATATGGAGACAATGCTTAGTCTTGGAAGGCATAAAAGTAGCCTTATGCAACGTAAGAAATAAAGGTGAAGAGTAACAAAATCTCTTAGCTGATATATGATAGCTGATAGTTGATTGTGTCATGATGGCTGTTGGGAATGTGCGTACGGATAGCAATTGTAAATAGGTGATGACTCTGAATGTCGCATTCTTGAAAAGTGTGACTGTGTAATCGTGTCTGATGACTTTATGCCTTGGGTTCCTGCATCCAAAGAAAAATCATAAGTTTTGTAAAAGAGGGGAAGGTTAGTTTGTTCTCACGTAGACTCCGCTTGTTCTTCTCGACTCTTGGTATCATTGGGGGCAGCGTCACTAAACAAAGTAGTTTTGATAGTTGCCATGCATGATTTTATTAAAGCTATAAATACATAATTTAAAAAATGATTTTCTTTTAGATTGACCGACGGCTGCGACACGGTCCAAGAACTCCAAAAACGTGTAGGGTTCAACTTAAAATTCTATCCCAATTTACTAAGTTGGTGCTTCTGATGGTTGCGTGTGATGAATGGCTAAAAGCTGACTTCGGAATTTTTAAGGGTCCTTCTAAAAATTCTGCCCCAGTTTCCAATATAAGGGAAATTTTTTTTTATTGAATTGTGACCGAACCTATAGGGAAGCCTATGTATCCCCTCTTAAATAGGAACCATGTTAGGCATAGTTTAAATTACATCTTAAAGAAATCACAATGATTACACATAATAATGTTTGGCTACGTTTGAACTAATTGGCTATGGCTAGACTTCTCCCTCCATTTCAGCGAGTATGAGGGCTCCTCCTTTTAGGACCCTGTCATCCATGCATGGGCCATGCCAGTTAGGAGAGAACTTTCCTTTGGCCTCATCATGATGCAGGAAAATTTTCTTCAGCACCAGCTGCCTCGGTGTGAATTGTCTTGGCTTGACTCTTTTGTTGAAGGCTTTGGCCATCCTGTTCCGATACAATTGACCATGGAAAGCAGCATTCATTATTTTCATGTCTATGAGGACTAACTGCTCATAGTGGCTTTTTACCCATTCTACATCTTCAAGTTCCGCTTCCTGTGTAATCCTCAAGGAGGGAATTCTATCTCGGTTGGGATGAATGCTTCTGTACCACAAACCAGCATATAGGGGGTTGCGCCGGTTGATATGCGAATTGTGGTACGGTATCCCAATAGAGAGAATGATAGCTTCTCATGCCACTGCTTATGCCTTTCTATCATTTTCCTTAGTATCTTCTTGATATTCTTATTGGCCTCTTCTACAGCTCCATTCATCTGAGATCTATAAGCTATAGAATTCTTGTTTTTAATCTTGAATATTTCATACATTGCTTTCATCAGGTAACTGTTGAGATTTGAACCATTGTCAGTAATAATCAATTCGAGGATTCCAAACAAATAAACAATACGATCGCGTACACAAAATCGGCCACCACTTTCTTAGTCACTGCTATGTATGATGCTTCTTCAACCCATTTGGTGAAGTAATTAATTGCCACAAGAATGAACCTGTGTCCGTTTGATGCCACAGGCTCGATAGGTCCAACAACATCCATTCCCCAAATAACAAACGGCCACGACAAGCTTGTTGCAGTAAGATTATTTGGAGGCACCTTTATCATATTTGCATGTATTTGATAGTGATGGCATTTTCGGACGTACTAGATGCAGTCTGTTTAGATAGTCATCAAAAAATAACCTGTCTGAAGTATTTTCTTGGCTAAGACTAAACTATTCATATGTGGACCACAGGTCCTTGCATGAATTTCTTCTAATAACCAGGATGCTTCCTTTTCTTTGACACACATTAGTAATCCCAAATCGGGAGACCTCCTATTCAGGATTCCTCCACTGTGAAAGAAGTTTTTAGATAGCCTCTGAAGTGTGTGTTTAAGAGTAGAATTTGCAAGTTCCGGATATCCTCGTGTTGTTAGATACTCCTTGGTATCATAGAACGAGGGTTTCTGTCTGTTTCTTCATCAACATAAACACAGTAAGCTGGTAGATCATGAATTTTCACCGGGATGGGATCAATGAAGTTCTTATCTGGATGCAAAATTTTGATGATAAGGTGTCCAACGCATCGGCGAACTCATTCTGAACTCTGGGTAAATGTTGGAATTCTGTCTTTGTAAACCTCTTCCTCAACTCCTGTACGTGATGCAGATACGAGAGTATCTTGGAGTTCTCCGTCGCCCATTCTTATCGGACCTGCCGTATAAGCATATCTGAATCCCCAATTACTAGTAACTCCTGAATATTCATGTCAATGGAAAACTTGAGGCCTAAGATGTAGGCTTCATATTCGGCCACGTTTTTGGTGCACCGGAACTTGAGCTTTGTGGACACCGGATAATGTTGTCCAGTTTCTAACACTAGGACTGCTCCTATACCAACTCCTTTGAAGTTTGTTGCTCCGTCGAAGAACATCCTCCAACCATCATAGGATTCTGTAATATCCTCTCCTATGAAAGATACCTCTTCATCAGGAAAATACGTTTTCAGAGGCTCGTATTCTCTGTTTACGGGAGTCTCGGTGAGGTGATGTACCAAGGCCTATATTTTGATTTCTTTTTGAGATACGTAAACAATGTCGAACTCACTTTGCAAGATTATCCACATGGCTAGCTTGCCAATGGGCATGGGCTTCTGAAAAATGTACTTTAGCGGATCCATTCTTGATACACGGTAGGTGGTATAGGAACAGAAATAATGCCTCAACTTTTGACCCCAAGTTATAGCACAGCAGGTGCGTTCTAATGGAGAGTATCGGGCCTCGTATGGAGTGAAATTCTTGCTGAGGTATTATATGGCTTGCTCCTTTCTCCTTGTTTTGTCGTGTTGTCCCAAAAAACAGCCAAACGATCCATCCAATACTGCAAGTAGAGCAATAAGGTTAACCATGTTCAGGCGGAACCAAAATTGGTTGCATTCATGTATTCCTTAATTCCGTCGAAAGATTTCTGATGATCATCGATCTATTTGATAGTGGAATGCTTCTTCAATATATTAAAGATAGGTTTGCAAATGATAGTGGACTGAGCTATAAAAGAGCTGATGTAGTTGAGTCTTCCCAGGAAGCTCATTACGTCCTTCTTGTTCTTTAGTGGTGGCAATTGTTGAATGGCCTTAACTTTTGACGGATCTAGCTCCATTCCTCGACGACTCACAATGAACCGCTGTAGTTTTCCAGCAGAAACCCCGAATGCACACTTAGCTAGATTCAACTTTAAATTGTACCTTCTTAGTTTGTTAAAAGCTTCCTCAGATCCTCCATGTGGTCAGTTGATTTCTTTGATTTGATGATAACATCATCCACGTATACCTCGATCTCTTTTTGTATCATGTCATGGAAAATAGTAATCATGGCCCTCATGTAGGTGGCACCTGAATTCTTCAACCCAAACGACATCATTCTTTAACAATACATCCCCCATGGAGTAATAAAAGCCGTTTTCTCAGTGTCTTACTCATCCATCCGTATCTAATGATACCCAGAAAAACAATCGACGAATGATTGCAATTCATGCTTGGCACAGTTGTCAATCAGAATGTGTATGTTCGGTAGGGGAAGTCATCTTTTGTACTGGCCTAATTGAGATTTCGGTAGTCCACACAAACCCTAACCTTCCCATCCTTCTTTGGTACTGCCACAATGTTGGCTAACCATGTTGGATATTCTACTACCCTGAGAACCTTGGCTTTGACTTGCTTGGCACCCCGCTTCCTGGATTTTCAAACTCATGTCAGGTTTGAACTTCTTGAGATTCTATTTTACTCATGGACATGCTGCATCCCTTGGCAGTTTGTGAGCTATAATAGATGTGCTGAGACCACTGATATAATCATACGACCAAGCGAATATGTCCTCGTATTCCCTTAGAAACTCTGTGTACTCTTCCTTTTTCTGATGGTGACAGATGGACACTGATGCACGTTTCCTTGGCATTCTCTGCACCACCCAAGTTGACCACCTCAGTTTCATCCAAGTTAGACTTAGGCCTATTCTCAAAGTTTTGAACTTCTTTAAAAACCTCTTCTGAGTCTATATCTTTTTGTCGCATATCCTCATTGCAAGTCAATATCTCCGGTTCACCAAGACAAGTAATAGTAATGATGATTAAATTAAATAAAAGGAAAAAAGGTAATGACAACGAGATATATAAGAAACGAAAATGCTTTCATAATTCATAAGCGTTTCGAACAATGAAGCTCTTATTTTGAAATGAAAATGCGTAAATAAAATCAACTAGCAAACGTAAAAAGGTGATGAATGGTGCTTTGTTCAGCTTTGCTACCCCACAGCCTTTCGGGCCCTGGTGGTTCTGATAAACCAATTATTGAGGCGTGCTTATAGGCTCACGGCTTGTACGGAAGGGCCTTCCACCTCTTCCTCCTTGAAAACAACACAATAGTCTATATTATCATCCTTTAGGAACAAGTTCCTCATTACTGCTAATGCTTCCTCTTCTTCTGACCCATAAATGACTTCGGCTGGTTGGAAAGTCTGCTCTAGATGGGGTATCAGATGCTCCAATGGATAGTAAGGACAGCAACAGGTGGCGACCATTCTTTAAATTCCTTTCAGGTGTACTCGTATCCCAAACCAAAAGTGGTACCGTGCTTTTTCAGCTTGATAGGTTTGGTGATTCCCCCGAGATTCTTGCCAGGTCCCTTTCCAAGTTTATATCTACACAAATTCAGTATACTTTTGATCTTGTTATTCCACCATTTATCCCTGTCCACGATGTTGACTCGGTCAATGTGATGATAAGTTTCCACACCTATCTTTCTCCTTCCTCCGATCGCTAGAATAGTTTGGCGACTGTATATGGGATTGCTATCGTCGCCGTGAATAATTACAACTTGGTGATTCCACACAAATTTTACCGTTTGGTGTAGGGTTGATGCTACAACTCCAGCAACATGGATCCAGTGTCATCCTAATAGCAAGTTGTAAGATGTAGGGATATCTATTACTTGAAAATCAACGTCGAACCAAGTTGGTCCCTTTTGAAGACATAAACTAATTTCCCCAATGGTGGACCTTTTGATCCATCAAAAGCTTTGACATTGATAGCCCCATCTTTGACGTCATGCAGGCTTTTATCTAATGTATTGAGACTTACCAACAGAAAAATATTGAGGCTGGACCCTCCATCGATCAAAATCCTGGCGATGAAATGATCTTCACATTACATAGTGAATTGATGCGCCTTGTTGTGGCTCAACCCTTTAGGTGGCAGCTCATCTTTGTGGAAAGTGATTTTGTTACTCTCCAATACTTGCCCTACCATTTTTGCCATTTCTCCTCCAGTTATGGTAGTGGGCACATATGCCTCACTCAGTATCTTCAACAAGGCATTTTTATGCGCATCGGAGCTTTTCAAAAGAGCTAGGATAGAGATCTGCACCGGTGTTTTATTCATTTGATCAATGACAGTGTACACTTTTGCTTGTATCCTCTTCTAAAGATCATCGGGCCCTTTTTCAATAGGCCCTATAGAGTTCTTCTTGCTCGATTCAGCTAAATACTCCAGAGTATAAACCTTGCTGGTTCGGGTCATACACTGTGCTACAAATGCTTCTCCAGATCTGGTTTTCCCTTTGCTTCTTGCTTTGGATTTGTAGTCCTAGGGAGCGGCCCGTGTATGGAACGGTGTTATGGCTTACATTGCTACAGGAATGGGTACCCTGGATTTGGGAGGTAACACAACATATTTCAAATAGTGCCTTTGGGGACCGAAACTCAACCTCAATTGGCCCTCGCACCTTTGCGGGAGATGGTGCTTCATGATTGAGTGGTATGGATATGTTTACTTCAGCATCTTTAGAATGTTGAATATAGAAAATGGTAGGGTTAAGTGTGACTATTAGTTTCTTTGGCTTGTCACATTCGGTTATCAACCCGATCGACCTTTCGGGTCCCAATCATCTGCTATCTCTATCATGTGAATTCTCCCACCCTTGTGGTCAAGTAGAGGGTTGTTGCGAACATTAGGGGCAGGATCCTTTTCCACGATGATCTCATTGTCAATGAAATCCTGAATCTTGTCCATCGGGGAATGAGACTCCTCGATGGTATGACCCTTAATGCCGGAATGGTATGCACAGGTTTTGTTTGGGTTGACCCATTGAGAAGGATTTTCTAGGGTTATGGTGGGGATAGGGGTGACGTAACCAGCGTCTTTAAGCCCTTGATATAACTAGTCGATCTGTTCAGCAATGGGGGTGTACTATTTGGGGGTCTACGGTCGATGTTTGGTCAAGGTCTAGCAAAATTTTGGCGAGGTGAATGATAGTGAGCTTGTTGGGTATTGTAGGCTTGGTATCCATGTGCCAGTTAGGAGTATTTGGGAGAAGTGGGCTGATACGTGAGAGGTGGAGATGATTTTTAAGTAGGTGTAGAAATGTGCTTGGTAGCTTGGGATAGGTTGATGTGTGAGTGGAGGTAATGGGTAGTTTGGTATAAGAATGGATATTTTATCCTCTATGCAACCATTACGACACACACATCCCTTTTCTTGGATTTGCCACCAGACTGTAGAGCCTTGTTGGTGGCTTGGAAAGCTTCAAAGTTAGTGACCATAACACTTTTAGTACCTTATTTGATTTTCTCCCCAAACTTGATGATGTCAGAAAATTCTGGCGCTCGATCTGCATCAGCCTCTCATAATATTGGGGGTCCTAAGCCCGAACGAAAAACCTGTTCATCTGTTCTTCTACTAAGTCCGGCTTGACCTTAGCAACATCTAATCTTCAACGAGTAGCATACTCGCGGAAAGTTTCTGTAGGTTTCTTCTTAAAATTCTGGATGTAGAATACATATCGTGCATTCTCGGTATTGAACCTGAACTTGTGCATGAAATCGGATGCCAAACCGACCCAATTTGTCCACTTCTTGGGGTCTTGGCTAATCTACCAAGATAAATCATCCCCTTTTAGGCTTCTCATAAAGAGCTTCATGTGGATCTTTTCATCTTTCCCAACTCCGACTAACTTATTGTGTCCTCAAATGGACTTTGCGATCTCCTGTTCCATCGAACATTTCAAATTTTTGAGATTTGTACCCCTCCGGGAGTTCAACACCTTGTTGGATACAAATCTCCTCATAATTCAGCCCCTCGGTACCTTTGTTTCCTTCGACACCCTGGACTCGGCTGGTAAGTTTCTTGAGTTTTGTGGCCAAGTTCTTGATGAGAGAGTCTTTGTCATCAGACTCAGATGTGTTTCAAATGGGTTGAATGGGATGTGTCATGGTTTCTACATAAATGGGGTTGTTGTGATGGTAGAAATGGTCATTTGTGGATGTTCGTGGTTCAGGTACAAGTAACGGGGTGTTACTTGAAGTGTGGTATGTGTTGTAGTGGTGATGGGGAGCAGATTGTTTTTGTGGTTTCGGGATATTTTGTGCAAGTGCGAGGTTTTGAGGGTTGGAGAAGTTGACACCTGGGTAGTGGGGAAAAATGAAGAGCTGGCAAAATTCTGCACTTGGTCTTGTTCTTCATGAAATTTCAACAACTTTTTATCAAGCTGGGAGGCACTTTCCTTGGAGACCTGTTTACCCTGGGAGGTCTCTACCCTTTCAACCAAATTCTTCTTCCTGACGCTACCCAAGTCTTCCATTTTTCCTTTGTTCCTACTTCTGATTGGACTTGGAGGAGGAGGAGGTGGACTTTGGATCTCATAGAGCATGATGATGCCAGAGTGCAACGAACTAACCTTTTGGGGAAGGGGAATAAAATAAAAAGTGAAAACAGAAAGGTAACAAGTTAGTAAGGATTATAAGAATAAAACATTGCAATATCTAAACATATAGTGCGAGAATATAAATCGTGTCCTAATTTGGGTGCCTTGTTGTGCCCGAGGTAAGCCTAGCGATAAGTTGATTTGGAGACCTTATAATGCTAAATGCCTCATTTTATTGATAAAAAATAAGACGATTCCCAAAATGACACTAAAATTGCAAAAATAAAATGACACTAATGGCCATTGGCCTTATTACATCGAACAGAAAAGACTACTAGCTACTTGGTCCAGAAAGATCTCCTTCAGGTTTAATTTTTCTCATTGATTAGATCGTCCAGCTCGCACAGATTTTCTAGTAAAAATGCCTTTTCAAGGCGTTCTCCTTCGCTTCCCTCATCGTTTTGGCAGTTGGTGGCTCTGTTCCTCATTTTCCCTTCCAATTCCAGTAGATTGTACTCTATATTCCAGCTTCTCACTAGCCCTTGTGAATCTCTCTTTCCCTTCACTGATTTGGTTACTTGATGGGAGGTTTTTCCACCAGGTTATCAAAATCGAGGGCACGTTTACCATACTGAATAGGAGAACTTTGTCGTTCATTTTTTGCACAACAAAAGGGTTAAGACCTCACCCCCACCGGACATGACTATTTAATATCAATAATTAGCATATGAATTTTAGTTCTCAAAATAATTGCACAGAACGTGATAATGTCCGTTTTGGGTTCCAAGGAAACCCGGTTGACTTTGGACATCGCAATCTTAAAGAGTCATTATATAGACATCATAACTGGCTCGGCTAGGTTTGACAGTGATGCATGCATCATTAAATAAAATGAGGTTACTGTGGGGTATTAGACTGGTACCCTTGAGAGGACAACTAAAGAGGGAAAGCCACGGAACCTTCGACTACACTGTTAATCAACTGGGGGTTTACCTTAAATATGGCTTTACCAAATTTAGGGGGTGACAATATCGGAAGCGTGCAGCCACTCGTTATATGCATTGCTATGGTATTTTGTTTTGCACGAGTGGAATATGATGTTGAAGATGCGATTACAAGAATGAAACAAATTGCCATGTATTTGCACATTCATAAGACAATAATTACAATAATTGCTCATATTAACAATACTATTGAAGGAAAGCGGCAAAAACAAGAAAAGAAAACATAAGCCAAGTCAGTTGCGAAGTAGAAGAGAGATAAAGATATTAAAGAAAATCAATAAAGAAGGAATAAGGTCACGAATAACATTTAACGACAAAATCCTAAATAAATATCCCCAGCAGAGTCCCATGCTATCGACGCCCTCTTTTTCTTAGGCGAAATCGGGTTTACGACATTTGGGAGGACAAATCTATTTCCTTTTGAAGAGTCGCCACCTAATAATTAAGTGCATGACACTAAGAGTTTTTGAGTTGGAAAACCAATGTTTGGGTAAGGGCTAGAAATTATCTCAAGTGGAATGTGTTAGGCACCCCTCAAGATCTACTAGTGTGGTTCCCGGCCATGTTACAATTGTGACTTTAAACAACAAGTAAGTAAATAAAGGTCTCAAATAGAAGGTATTAATGTGTCAGGTGGATTGAGAGTTAGAAGAAAATAGAGAAATCAGGAATTTAAGAAAAAATAATTTGAACAAATATAAACAAGTAAAGGGGAAGGGGGTCCTAGGTTTATGAACAATATGGATCACCCACACAACACCCGTTAACCATTTATACATGTGGTCTTATCGCGTGGCCATCATATCGATATCTGCCCATCCCACCTCGTTAATGTATTAAAGCACGGAATGGTATTGTTACCTATCACATGCTATTACCCATCCCAATCCTATCAATCTTGGAGGCATATGGTATTACTAATCGTAAAAGGGATGGAGTGGAGGCTTATAAGAGATTTCAAAGGATAAAATGCTGAGGCGATAATCAAAACATATACAGCAAGTATTTTGAAAGCAATTAAGTATATACGGCTTAAATAAGCCTCCCTGAATAAAAAAAATCATATAGTTTAGCACGCTTTAGACATACTCATTATTGTCTGAATTAAAACTTAAACGTTAAGTCAAGTTGATTTATCACATATCTTCAGATAAGAAGTTAAAATTAGGCCTGCCTGTTGTAAGTATCAAAAACTGATGCAGTTATATTTCTTTACCCTAAAGCTTGCGTACGTGTTAAACTTTGCCTATAGGCATGATGTCTATTAGTTCAGAAAGAAGTAAACTAATAGCTGAAAAGAATTGTTGATTGCAGGAACATTGTTGCTACAGATTATTTTTAGACTTGGCGACACAAGTTTGGTAGATAGCTCCTATACCTCGATTTTGCTTCAACCTGACACCTTTTGGCTTTGAATTTCCTTTCTTTTATTTCTTTACTTTGGTCCATTAGCTGTCATGATCAAATGGGATTGGCCAAACATACTTGACGATGTCGGTCATTTCCCTAATTCTTATTAGGAGAAAATAGCAAAGTGACCCTGTTACCTTTTTTTAATGAATGGCGAGGAAGTTAAAGTGGAAAGGAGTGAAGTATGAATTTAGAGAGGTATGCACTTTGAAGGAAAAGAGAGAACTTATCTGAAAATACGAGCCGGCTTTAAATGGCGACGACATGCTTCTTGGGCTGGATACCCGGCCCAAATCCATTTCCACTTTCTCACTTCAACTTTCGAAAACCAAAGAAACTTGCTCAGATTCGGGCAGCAGTGTTTCCTCTTTTCGGCCGACGGCACCCTTTGCGGGTTTTCACCAATCGGCCTCTCTTATTTCTTTTCTCCCGTCGCCCGATAGCGCTCTTTGCGAGTCTTCGCTAAACAAACACTCTCGTTTTATTTTTTCTTGCTCACCGTCGCCTTATGGTGCCGGAAGTTTTCACCGATAAGACTCTCTCATTTATTTTTCTCACAAATTTGATTGGTGTTTAACCCCAACAACTCATGGTATTTTCTTCCCCAGGGATCTACAACTTTGCAACCATTCAGACGTATTTGTGACCGAACCGATACATTTTTGCCCCAATTTTAATTTTCTTGGGTAACTAGGGTTATTATTTTGATGTTACTGAACCTCAGGGAAAGGCTGCCTACGTATCCTTTCGGAATCAAGTCAGACGTAGTTCAAGAAGAGTTTCCTAAACTAATTTTATTTTGTATTCTCTTTTTTTTTTGAGTTACAAAGAGAACGGGGATAGATCCACCAGGGTAATTGCTGCAAGGGATTTTAGAAATAATACTTTTTTACTTCGTCGGTGTTTACCGCAGCCTCGGGCTCATCTACTTCAATGTCGCCCAAGTACAATGCTCCTCTAGGAAATATCTTCCTGATGATGTATGGGCCTTTCCAATTTGGGGCGAATTTCCTTTCGCCTACTGATGATGGGGAAGTATCAATCTTAAAACCAACTTCCCGACTTCAAAATTCCTAGGGCGCACTTTCTTTTTGTAGGCGCGGGCCATTTTTTGTTGGTACAACTGCCCGTGGCACACTGCGGCCATTCGCTTTTAATCAATTAATGCCAACTGCTCCAACCGGGTTTTGACCCATTCACTATCTTCGATTTCTGCCTCGACAATCACTCGGAGCGAGGGGACATCTACCTCGACGGGTATAACAGCCTCAGTTCCATATACCAGCAAATAGGGAGTTGCTCCTATAGATGTACGTACTGTGGTACGATATCCCATTAATGGGAAAGGCAGCTTTTCGTGCCATTGCCTTGAGCTTTGAATCATTTTCCTCAAGATTTTCTTGATGTTCTTTTTGGCTGCTTTGACTGCACCATTAGCCTTAGGTTTGTAGGGAGTGGAGTTTCTTTGTGTTATTTTGAATCGTTCACATATCTCTCCCATCATCCGACTGTTTAGATTAGCTGCATTGTCAGTAATAATGACAGCGGGAATCCCAAAGTGGCATATGATGTTGGAATGCACGAAATCCACTACTGCTTTCTTGGTGAAAGATTTGAGGGTGATGGCCTCAACCCATTTTGTGAAATAATCAATGGCGACCAATATAAATATGTGCCCATTTGAGGCCTTTGGCTCGATCGGCCCAATGACGTCCATTCCCCAGGTAGCAAATGGCCAGGGTGTCGACATAGGATGCAACTCATTTGGTGGTGCATGAATCAGATCACCGTGCACCTGCATTGATGACATTTTCGCACAAAACTGAAGCAGTCCTTTTCCATGGTCATAAAAAAATAACCAGCTCGGAGTATCTTTTTGGCCAATACATAGCCATTCATATGGGCCCACATACACCCGCATGTATTTCGTGCTTAATTCTCCCAGTTTCTTCGGCATCCACACATCTCAACAAATTAATATCCGGAGTCCTTTTGTACAAAGTGTCACCACTCAAGAAGAAATTGATCTCATGCTGTCGGATGGTCTTCTTTTGTTATCCTGTGGCTTGATCAGGGTACTTCTGTGTCTTTACGAATCTCAAGATATCATAATACCAAGGTCGTGGGGTAGGATCTGGTTCAGTCGCATTACATTACCTATGTCTTTCTTTGATTTCGATTTGTAAAGGATCCACATAGGCATTCCTAGGGTATGGTAGCATGGAGACCAAAGTGGCAAATGCATATGCTAACTCCTTGTGGCAACGGGGGATGTACCTGAACTGTACCAACCTGAACCATTTGCTGAGGTCTTTGACATGATGTCTATACAGGAGGAGATTAATGTCCCTTGTCTCCCATTCTCCTTGAACTTGTCGGATGATTAAATCAAAATCCCCCATGATAAGCAACTCTTCGACGTCCTGGTTGATAGTCATGTTCATGCCCATAATGCAAGCCTCATATTCAGCTGTATTATTAGTGCAAAAGAACCAAAGTCGGGCTGTAGCTAGATAATGCTGGCCTGTAGGTGAGACTAGGATTGCCCCGATCCCTACGCCTTTTGCGTTTTCCGCCCCATCGAAGTACATTTTCCAGACGGGAGTGTCCTCAGCTACTACTTCCAAAGAGTTCACTTTTTCATCAGAGAAGTAAGTATTTAAAGGCTGATACTCGTCATCAGCGGGGTTTTCTGCCAAATGATCCGCCAGTGCTTGAGCTTTCATCGCCGTACGAGTGACATAAACAATTTCAAACTCGGTAAGCAAGATCTGCCTTTGGCCAGTTGGCCCGTGGGCATTGGTTTTTTAAATATGCACCTTAGAGGAACCATTTTGGTTATGAGATAAGTGGTATGTGCTTGCAGATAATGCCTCAGCTTTTGAGCTACCCATGTCAAGGCGCAACATGTTCTATCTAACCATGTGTTCTTGGCCTCGTAGCCGGTAAACATTTTGCTCAGATAATAAATTTCCTGCTCTTTCTTTCCCATGGCATCATGCTGCCTGAGAATACAATCGAAAGATCCTTCCAAGACCATCAGATAGAGAAACAATGGCCTTCCTGGTTCTGGTGGGACTAAAACTGGTGGATTGGAGAAGTATTGTTTGATTTTGTTAAAATCTTCTTGACACTCGACCGTCCACTTAATTGCCACATCCTTCTTCAGCAATTTGAATATAGGCTCACATGTTGAAGTTAATTGGGCGATGAACCTACTGATGTAAGTTAGTCTCCCCAATAGACTAATCACATCCTTTTTGGTCCTTGGCGAGGGCAGCTCCCGAATCGATTTGATCTTGGTTGGATCTAATTCAATTCCTCTCCTATAGACGATGAACCCCAAAAGTTTACCCGAAGAAACTCTAAATGTACATTTTGCTGGATTCAATTTCAAGTTATATTTGCGGAGCCTTTTGATGAATTTCCTCAAATCCTTTACATAATCGCCATGAGTTTTTTATTTAATAATCACGTCATCCACGTATACCTCTATTTCTTTATGCATCATGTCGTGGAAGATTGTGGTCATAGCCCTCATGTAGGTTGCCCCAGCATTTTTCAATCCAAAAGGCATAACTCTATAACAATATGTTCCCCAAGGTGTGGTGAAGGCAGTTTTCTCATCATCTTCCTCATCCATCAACACTTGGTAATACCCCCTGTAGCAGTCTACAAAGGATTGAATCTCATGCTTGGCACAATTATCGACCAGGATGTGGATGTTGGGCAGAGGGAAATTATACTTGGGACTCGCCTTGTTCAAATCTCTATAATCCATACACACCCAAGTTTTCCTGTCCTTTTTTGGCACCGAGACCACATTAGCCAACTATGTGGTGTACCGCACTACCCGGATTACCCCCGCTTCAACCTGTTTAGTAAATTCCTCTTTGATTTTATCAGTGACATCAGGCTTGAACTTTCTTTGCATTTGTTGTACCGGATGGCATTCAGGGTATGTAGGCAACTTATGAACCACCAAATCCATATTCATGCTAGGCATGTCATCATAGGGCCACGAAAATGCATCTTGAAATTCAAATAGGAGTTGAACCAAATGAATTTCGTATCTCTTTATTTACGTGGATGCTTATTTTAGTGTCATTTAAGTTAGTCTTAGGTTTGTTCTCAAAATGTTCCAATTCTCGAGTGATTTCCCTAAAAGACTCTTCTTCATTGTATTCCGGTTCCTGGTTCATTATTTCACTGACAGGCAGTGGGTTTTGGTCGTGGCAAGAAGTCCGCAAGCATGTCGTTTTATTGAAAGCCGCCAAATTGGGACTGAAAAAGATTTAAAATGAAGAAAAACAAAAAAGCAGAGAAAAGCAGAGAAATGAAAATATTGATTTTATTTCTTTGCACTGGAAAGATAAACATGGTTTACAATTTGAGATTTAAAGTGCTAAAAAGAAAACAAACAACCGAGCTACACCCTGAAATAGCTCGTGATGTAGGAAGAGGTAGCAAGGCAAGACTACCGGGTCTCTCGCCTGACCGGAAAGAGTGTGGCCTTCCAATTTTGAAGTTTGGCATCTAGCCCCATATACAGCACTTCAGCGGCGCTTGGCCCTTCCCTCGGTTAGACCATGTTTATATCATAGAGCAGCTCTCTTAGAGCCCCGCGTATCTAATCAATTTCTTCTTGCTTTTGAAAGTTTCTTCTTCCTGCTCTTCACTGCACTTTTGTTTTATGAAGGTTTTGTACAAATGAGGTAGGGGTTGTGGTAAGGTCCATCTTTGGCGCTTTCTGCAATTCGCCCAGGTGATATCTTCTGAGGTTGGATGAAATCCCAGTCTAAAAAACTTTTCTGTGGCAGGCAAGGCGACTGGCTCGGATTATGCCTTATAGGGAGCTTCTGAGTCCCTTGCCTGGCTTGAAGCGTTGGCGCGTCATTTCCTTTGCTACAATAATTGAAGCAGTTGACAGAAAAGGATGAGGAAGCGGCTTGCCCTCTTCATGCTGATCAGCTACCACGACTTCAAAAACTTGATAAATTATGTGTTCACTGCCTTCCCTGGCTTCCAGACAGGGAACATAGGGGTCCCGGTAAATGGATTGTTCGTCCTCCCCATGAACTACAATCTCCTGATTTTCATTCTCAATTTCGAAGTCGACTGAACCGATAGTGAGCACCAGATCGATTTCACCTATGGTATCCCTTTATATTCCATCAAAGGCTCGGACAATGGAGTTGTTAGGACGGATCCTCCCTGTCCCTATCTCCATTCTCTACAAGGTAGATCGTGGACATATGTTTACTCAGAAACCTCCATCGACCATCACTCTCTTGATATAATACCGCTCACATTTGACAGTGAGGTACAAAGCCTTGATATGAGCAGCTCCCTCTGGGGGTAGGTCATTCTTACTGAACGATATCTGATTGATAGCGAAGAATCTCTCTGACATTTTCTCTAACTGTTCTACAGAGGTCTCAGCTGGCACATAAGCTTTGTTTATAGTGTTTTGGCCAACACCTGTTGATGTTCGGAAGATTTCATCAGGAGTGACAATAAATAAATCTGCTCAGGGGATTTTCGGAGTTGATCAAGCACTTTGTACTACGACATTTTCATTTTCTGGAAAAAAGGCTTCTGCTTCCTTAGCATTCACTAGCTTCTTAGGCGGAAATCGCCGTTTTGTAACGGCACTCACCTCTTCCATGTCCAGGTATTCCTTGGTGGGACATCCCTTTTGGGCTTCTCCGAGGACTTCTTTCCCCTTATATGTAACAACGTTTCCTGATAATTCCAAGGGAAAACTGAGGGGTTGGTCATGGGCTTTTGTGGCAAGCGAACAATAACAACAGGCTCATTCAGCGCCGCTGGCTTAATTGATCCCCGTACCATATAGACCTTCTTGGGCACATTATGGGATTTTTTCAGCTCAAACCTTTTGGGAGGGCATAAAGTGGGTTGCTTTTCTTTTCTCCCGCGGGGAATATAAAGTATTGTTTCTTTGGCGTGGGTTGTCTCAGCTTTGACCTCAACCTTCTTCTCTTCTTTAGGGCATTTGGCTTCATTTTTTTCTGTTCATCCATCTTCTTTAGGGTGACTTTTTGATTCCTATCGGCCTCGGCGATGGCAATGATAGCTTTGAGAGCGGGATCAAATTCCTTTTCCTCGCAGATCATTCCGATGACCGGCCCGTTATTGTGGGCTGGTAACGGGTTATAAGTTACATTTGGGACTTATTCATCCCTTAGAACTATTTTCTTTTGATCAGTCAAGTCTTCCACCGCTCGCTTTAAGGTCCAACAATATTCAGTATCATGCCCCTCTGCCCCTGAGTGGTAGGCATATCGTACGTCCGTTTGGTAAGACGGTGCTTAAGGATTCTGTCTTTTTGGGGTACATGCTGGAAGAGACCCAGGTGGACTAGCGTTGGAAACAGGCTGGAGTAGGATTCTCCAATTAGGGTGAAGTTCTATCTCCATGGTGGCTCCCGGGGACGATAGTTGTTTTGCTAATGGCGGGAATCCTAATGATTATGAGGAAGTTGATTCCTAGGAGATTGATTTCTATTATTCTGCTGTTGAGGGCGGGGAAAGGGCTGAGCATTCATAACTGCGTAGGGTTGAGGGACATAATTCATGTCTCTATGAGGATAGTAATATTGAGGCACCCTGTCGGAGAATGCATCTCTGTGGGTATGTTGTTTCCTCGCCCCGAAAGCTGCCATGGATGCTTCCTCTTTTTTCTTGTTCCTCGGAATTCCTCCCGCCCCTCCTTGTATGGCTTGGGAGGTGGCTCTTATGGGAGATTGGCGTAGAATCCTCCATGTTTTAAGGTCATTCTCCACCATCTCCCCAATCATTATTGCTTCTGTAAATGGCTTGCCCATTGCAGACATCATGTTCTGGAAATAGTCTACCTCATGTGCTTGCAAAAAGACGGTGACCATTTATGTTTCATCCATATGAGGCTTCACCCATGATACTTTCTATCTCCACTTAATAGCTTACTCCCTGAAGCTTTCATCAGGTTTCTTCTTCAGGTTGGCTAGGCAATTCCTATCCGGGGCAATGTCAGCAAGGTCATCCCATATGTGGCACCGGGTGATGTCTTGATCTATATACCATTCGGATGCAATACCCACTAAACTTTCCCCAAAGTATGCCATCAGGAGCTTCTCCTTTCCGGCGGCTCCACGTAATTGATTAAAATACTTTTTCAGATGGGCGATAGGGTTGCCATGGCCATCGTATTTCTCGAAATTTGGCACTTTAAATCCCAAAGGAAGATGGACATGGGGGAACATGCACAGGTCTGAATAGGATACACTTTTCTGCCCGCTCTGTCCTTGCATATTCTTTTGGCTTTGCTCAAGACTCCTCATTTTCCTTGTGATCTCATCCTCCTCGGGTTCTTTGGATGTTTTGTCCGGCACAAGGGTAAGTTCATATGTGGGGTGAGGGTAGCTGTATGTAAGGTACGGGGGAGGCTCATTTTGATAATTTAGAGTTAGGAAGGTAAAGGCTACAGGGTCAGACACAGGACTTGGTACTGCTGGCTGTGTAGTAACTGCGTACGGAGGAACTTTAAAGATATTGGGAACTGGCCCGGGTGCAAACATTGAAGGGTGGGTTTCAGATGGCGCCCCACAAAAATTGGTAGAAATGGTGGGCTGCCCCAATAGAATGCTCGGGTGACTAATATGAATAGTAGAGGTAACCCCTGACCGTGAAAATAGCTCGGGAAATCCATGGGTGGCACTGGGAGGTTCCTTTCCATTGGTCCATGCGTCCCACATTTCCATGACCTGGAGCCGTAGGATCCTGTTCTCTTCCGCAGCTGCAGATTCGAAGGCCGGTACTCTTGTGATTGGACTGTCTTCTAGAATAGGGATGGTGGGTAGAGCCATTTCAGTTGACATCTCTGTATTTCACTTTGAACAAGTGAAGTATCTGTGTGAAGCCAGTTTACCGAAAAACCAACCACTGTTCTAAACACCTGATTTGTAATTCTACGAAATGTAGTTAGTTCAACGTAGATGACAAACATGAAATCACATGTTGAGCATGATGCACTTATGAAAATAATGTGTTTCTATATGCTTGCCACAACCGCATGTGTCATCCCAGCCTTTATTTCAATTTCCCTTTGCTTTCTCCCTTTTATTTCCTCTCTTTTTTGTTGTTTTTATTCTATATATATATATATATATATATATATATATATATATATATATATATATATATATATATATATACATATATATATATAGCTTTTTTAAAGAATACGATCGAATCCTATAGAGATTGCCTACGTATCATGACTTTGCATGAATCACACCGAGCATAGTTCACGAAAATGAAAGGTTAAGTACACAGCAAAATAGTTTTTGGTATTTTTAATTTGATAAAGATACAAACTTTGATCACAGTGGCTTAGAGAAACTACCAGACAGGGACTTAATACCCTTACAGACTTGAAAAGACAACAGTCAGATTCTGTTTATAAATCTATGAGTACATTAACAAATCAAATGCTTTTGGAGCTTGCGAGGCATCATTCGTCCTTGTGGCGGGTTTGCGCGCTAAACTTCCTTGGAGATAATGGATATGTTCCATTACTTTTCGGACAAAGGTCATAACAACGGCGAAAATCATGGATTTTGCCATGTCTTCACAATGATTGCGTTTAGTGGTGATATAGTTTGCAATTGCCTGCACCTTCTTCCTGATAATCCCTTTTTCTTGTAGCAGACGCCTTATTTGTTCGGCTCGTGCTTCTAAAATCCGCTCAGCTGCCTGATTTAGCTTTTGAAACTGCCGTAAATCTCTTTCCAACCCCGCTGTAACCGCAAAGCAATGCTCCCTCTCAGCTTTGAAATCCTTGGCCTGCTTGGCCATTTTTCTTTTGGCTATGATAACTCTTTGTTTTAGACCAGTGCTTTCATTTCCGCTCCCTTCTTTTAACTGCTCCAATATGCGGTCCCTTTCTCCAACAGTTTTAGCTAATTGTCTCTGAGCTCTAGAAAATTCACCCTCTGCCTTTTTTAGGTCAAAACCGTATTCGGTTACTTTTCGGCGCAGGTTCTTTATGAGCTTTTCATCCTTTGTACTTCTCGGAGGGTTTCTGTGGCTATTTTCATTTTCTGAATTTGAGCTTGCAAGACCTCATTTTCTTTAACCAATACCTTCTTTTCTTCTTCGCTAGCAGCAGTTTGTAGGCTGTTTTCGAATTGCAATTCTTGAATTTTCTTTTCTAGCCTTCCAATGGTAGCACGGTATTCATGTTGCTTTTCTAACCAATCCCACTACTCTTGTGATGTTCCGACGAATTCTTGGAGGTGAGGCCTTTGGATGCTCTTTCATTCTCAATTTCTCTCTTATACCAAGCATGGTACCTCGGAGACACTTCACCTCTGGCAAGATCTTGTACACAAGTGTCAGCGGTTAGGTATTGGCATTCTTTCCATATTTTGCGAACCATGGCTTTGGGGAACTGACTACCAGGCCCAATTTCGACTACCCGGATGCTGAGATCTTCTTCTTTTGGTACTATCTAACATATTCCGAGTTGTCTCAAGACCCGATGTGGGGCGTAAAGCCGGATGCTTCTAAGGCCCATCAAGAGAAAATGGGGTTTTGTTGTGGGCATATGCACAACTTCGTCTACAAAGAGCCAACTGAGCGTCCATTGTATTTGATTTGCAGAAATAGACTGGAGATATGATACCCACTCTGCGACACCCTCTGGTAATTTAAACCTATTCACCTTGTTATCAACCTCTTCTATACAACCTTTTGTTGGCAACCCAATATTCATGAACCGAGGCATTGGACATAGATGCTCAATCATCCAGATTTATAGTAGCAAGTTACAGCCTTCAAAGAAATCCCCTCATGCTTTACAAATGATAAGGGCTCGGAAGATATCAGACATGATCATAGAGGAAAGAGCGCTCTTTGCCTGAGTCATCAAAGTACTAACGACCCCCGCAATCCGTATATCGATGTTCTCGTCCTTTCATGGGAATACTAAAATACCCAAAATAGATACCATAAATGCGAAGCATCGATGCTCTTCCATTTGACCCGATTGCTCTTGCTACAGATGAGGTTTTCAGGGTTGTTGAATCCTCCTATGTGGCCACATCTTTGGTATATAAACTGGAGGGTGCAAAATCCCGCCGACAAAATCAGGGTTGTGAATCGTTCTGCTAATTTTCAAAACATCCAGAAATTTGTGCACAGTGAGGGCCCTGGGTGCTATCAAATATTGATATCTTAGCGGGATTGTGTGGGTCCCGATATATCTGGTCATTTCCTCCAAAGTTGGGGTCAGCTCAAAATCGGAGAAGTGGAAGATGTTGTGTGTAAGGTCCCAAAAGGTGATTAAGGCCTTTATGATGTCCTCCCTAGGGTTGATTTTCAGCAAACCAGTGAGGCCTCCCAGATGCGCGTCGACCTTTTTCTGTCCGACTTCTCCGAGGTAATTCCACCACAACCGCAGATCCAAAGGAAATTTATTAATTATCGTGCTCATTCTGCATATTTATTAGGGCAGATTAGTTTTCTCAAAACATAAAAACTATAATTTTATGAAATTTATTTTAAAACAGGGATTGGCTTTGTAAATACGGCCTATCTAAACTTCGGCTAGAAAGTTTTTAGGCTGTGCTTGCTTACCGACCCTAATAAAATTCAGAGGCAGCCATTTGCGTAGGATCAGCCTTCCAGCGTCCTCTGTAGCGTCATTCAGCTATTATTGCGATGATGGCACCATTCGACTCGTTTTGAAGTAAGAAAATAAACCCGGGCATTCTTGATATTTAGAAAGAGGGGTTGGACCCGGCCAAAATAATTTATCAAAAGCCGCAGACGTTATTGAAAAAGTCCAAAATTTGGTGCTTTTTTGTTTTTGTGCTTTGTTTTTCTTTCTTTTTTAAAAAAAAATCCGGCAGCATTTCGGTGCTGTTTGAGCATTGGTTTTTGAAAGCGACTGACTCCCCTAGCACTGCTTATTTCTCTCAATTTATTCTCTTTGTTTATAGGCCGGTCGACATGTGAATACAAGGCAAGTGAATGCGCGAGTAGCACATAAAAATGCATCAGCGTGGTCTTTTATTTCAAGGCACCTGTTCTAGACGAACCCAACCCCTGTGTTGAGTCCCCTAAGTTAAAATGCACTATGCAAATAAACATTCCTACTAGGGATCCGGCATGAAGTTTTGTTATACTAAGTTGAGAACCTCAGTATAGGGTCTAGACTGTGTACCCGAGCGGACAACTCGAGTCGAGGAGGGGGCTACGTACCGGGGACCCGCGAGATCGTCTGGTTTTGTAACTTGTCCGGCCTCTTTCTTAATTCAGGGTAAGACACTAACAGAATAGGGAGTCTTAACCAGTAATCACATCCCCGGAGGTGAGAAGCGAAGGGCTCCGTAACTGTTTATATAGACAGTTCAGATAATATCAAAGCGGTAAAACATGCGGCAATTAGCACAGAACATGTTAGCAAATCACGAGAAGCCAAATATAACAGTTATTGTAAGCTCGAATTCTTTAACCCTCAAACAGGGATTCTGGGTCCACTCTACTCCCCACTAGAGTCGCCAGAGCTGTCACACCTCCTTATTACCGCATACACGTGGTTACCCGAAAGGAGACACGTGTATAGGAGTTTTTATGATTAAAGTGACATTATTCAATATGGGATTAATTATTTATTTCAAGAGTTGCCACTTGGGATGGGCTTGGTTTTTTTGTGTCCCAAGTCACCTGTTTATCCCAAACCGGGGAAATTTTGACTATCCAATTGGAGTCTGTGAACCATAAATTCATTAGTAAGGAATTCTGTTGGCCCGAGGGAAGGTGTTAGGAACCTCGAATCCCGTGGTTCTAGAACGGTCGCTTAAACTTATTATAAATGGCTAAAATATGACTTGCTATACCTGTTAACTCATAATTCCAAATTATTAGCCGTTTTAAACATATTTTTAGGAAAATTTGTAATGTTATTAAAACATGTTGTGAATCGTGTCACATAAATGCACCCGCAATTTAGACGTATTTCAATTCCATTGAGAATAAAACTTGGGTCACATAAATGCGCACCCGAATTTAGGAAGATATTTTTTTGTTAAACACGCACGCCTATAGCAACTACGTCTTTGACATTTATGGGAAGGCCGTGAAATTTGCTAAACGACACTTCCTATTTTTCTACGTGCTTTTATGAATTAAGGAGCCATCGTATAGTATTTGCTTGAATTGACGCGACTCAATTTATTTTTATGAGGACATCCTAATCCATACTAAATTTCTACTCCTGTGAGTGCTTAAATCACTAATTGATTTATGTATAAACTAGTTATTTGAGCAATATTATGTGCGTCCTAGCCTCATCCATGGCCAATTAACACATAATAAATCGAGTTTGGGCCAGCCCAGGGGAACATATTGCTCAGCTGTAACTGATAACCATTTTAACTGGTCTGGGCTGCTAATCATTCAGCCCAGAAAAATGTGTTGGAATTACAAAGTTCTATATTTGAATGGGCTTTATGAACGAGACCAATGTTAATTTGGACGGAAGAGTCCAACTTCTCAATAACTATTTTTTTTCAAACTTATATACCGGGTTGTGTATCTATACATTTACAAAGAAAATATTAACAATCATTTTTATATCAAACCTGAACATTGGATATGAACCAAACGATTCATATACTCGTCAGTCAGAGTATATGAATCTAATTTTCCAAACTCAGTTACAACTTCGATTTACAGCTTACAGATCTGAGACACAACCTTACTTGCATATTGAAATTTGAGTGCACATTTACCATACACAAGGACTGGGTTTTTATAATTTCTAAATCAATATTTCATGATTTCCCTATTTCTAAACAACATGAAATAGTGAACTAGAACAAACATATATTAACTATCAGCACTACTGAGGGTTCATAATAAAAAATATTTGAATGTCCAATTATTACAAATAAACCAATCTCTAAAGTCCAATTATTACAGAATGATATAGTCCAATTTAACTACAACATAAGGACTACCTTATCATTACAACTATATCCAAACGGAATAAGGGAAAACTGGGAAATGGTTTAGAATGATACAATGGAACTCAAATTTGCACATTCACGAATATTTTATACTTAAACTTCAATTGATCAGATGAACTAGGAAATATACTTGTAATTGTAGTAAAACAAGAGCCTATGAGTAATATAAGAGACCAGCTAAGCAATCAACAACCAATCAAACAGTGTATCCAGACTTCAGCAGAATTTTTAGGGAGATAAGTCTTCTGAAAAATGATTCAAAACAGTACCAGTAGTATTTTCAGATATAGGAATAATATTTCAGCTCTAGCATTCAAAGAGAATGTTTCCGGGTCCTTTATTCAATGCCCATCTGGTTCATTTTATAGTAAAGCTTTTAGGGCATCAGATTTTTGCCTTCTTTTCTTTTTAGTCCTTAACTCAAATTGCATTTTGCCTAAGTAGTACTCCAATTCCTGACTTGTGCCTCAATTTGAGGCAGGAATTGTGTTTTTAGTCCTTGATAGAAGGTTCTAAAGGATTCCTATCAGATATTTAAAGGTTCAAATCCCTCTTTCCTTCACTTTCTTTCCTAAATTACCCACCCCTGAAATTTAACCTTGGTCAGTTCTTTGACCATGGTTCATTTACCATTGACCCTGGTCAATCGAATTTAGGTCACATTTTAATCTTGGAATAAACAGACTTAACAGGGTTTAAAATCAACCAAGGCTACCAAGTATTAAAAACCAATGGCTTAATGTATAC
Source organism: Nicotiana benthamiana (assembly GCA_034376525.1). Classification (NCBI taxonomy): domain Eukaryota; kingdom Viridiplantae; phylum Streptophyta; class Magnoliopsida; order Solanales; family Solanaceae; genus Nicotiana; species Nicotiana benthamiana. The sequence continues at coordinate 118,172,025 of CM067332.1, read as the reverse complement.
TTTCAACACACAAACAAAAGATCAAAATGTCCAGAAGAAAGCATATATCAACATTTGGGTCTCAGAGATGCCGCAATCAAAATTCTTGAGAAACACACAACAATTTAGTTCAGGAATCACCTTTAGGAAATAGGTAAAGGATACTGATGAACAACTAAAGGTCCTAACCCCCAAATAAACTTAAACCAATATCAATTATGAAAAACCAAAGTCATTATGGCAATCAAATACTTAGGGGCGAACCGGAAATCCTAGAATCAAAAGATAGACGTCAATTAAGCCCTAAAAATCACATTATAGCAGAATTAACTAGCTTTCAAGATCAAGGAGAGAATATTAGCAGGAAATTATTCAAGAGACAAAAAGACTTCCAGACTAGTGTCAAACAAAGCATATGAACATAGAAACCCTTCTTCAGATGAACTTGTGGATAAACAAGACAAACAACCAAAAAAAATCACATAAAAGAAATTCAAACTATTAAACATGTAACTACTAATCATTTATTAAAATAAATCAAACATTTAATCAGCTAAAAATGAGAATATACACGAAAACTTAGCTTTTTTTTATTCTTGTCCGTTTAAGCCACTTCAACTGATTTTTGACCCTTACCACAGGGTTTTGAACACTCATAGGATGATGACAATCAATTTAAAAGCTCAGGGGATGGTTTTCAAGATTCTGAGACATCAGCAAGGTCTCAGATTTAGAATTTTCCAGTGGTTGGGGTTGTTTGGGACTCATGGGTGGCATGGTTAGTGTCAAGAGGGACCAATGACTGACTAGGAGGAGTTTGAAGCATTTCTGGCAGGTTTTGGGATTTAGGGTTAACCTTTGAATTGAAATTCGAGGCGTTTTAGGATGATTTAAGAGGGGTGACATGCATGGTTGGAAATAGGGGGTTGAGGTGCCTTAAGGGTGTAAATTTGGGGGCTTTGAAATGTGGTCGCCGAAGATAGGGTTTCCGGCAAACTTTCAGGGGATATTTGAGATGATGGTGAGGGTTTTGAAGGGAATGGGATGCAGGACGGGGAAGGGGGTGTCCTATTGGTCCTGTGGTGTTAAGGTGGAAGGGTTTTGAACAAGGTCGCCGGAGACGGTGGTTCCGACAGCCCTGTTTTTGAAGATTCGAGATGAAGGGGTTATGTTTGACCGGAACGGACTATGGGACGGGGTAGGGGAGGTCACGACGGTTGAGTGGTGTAATTTTGGGGCAGCATGGTGTCAAGCCGTCGCCGTGAGGCGATTTCCGATGGCGGCAGTAGGGTGGTAGGCTGGTGGTCAAGGGGTGGTAATGGGGGTGGTCAACGGGAAGCATTACAGTCGGAGAAGGAGGTACGAGGACGGTGATGTTTAGTCTTTTATGTGTTTTAGAGGTGCTTGGACATATGTATATAAAATGGGGGAGGCTTCTGTGGACGTTGGATGAGATGGGATCAACGGTCGTGATGATGCCTATTAAACGGCGTCGTTTGGTTTGTTGGGTCTGGACTGGGCCAATGGTTATTTGGGCTGTTGTTTGAAAGGGAGAATGCGGGTTTGAGGCACTCAGGTCTGGCCCAATTGTGGCCAGCCTGAGTGGATGTATATATATATATATACACATATTTTTTTTGCCTTTTCTTTTAATTTAATTTAATTACTAACTTTATTAAAAGAAATACCAACAAATTCCTAATTACCACAAATAAACAAAACCAAGTCAAAATTAACAAAAGATAATTTCAAATGCCGGATAAAAATATATATATATATATATATATATATATATATATATATATATATATATATATATATATATATATATATATATATATATATATATATATATATATATTAATTTGTAAAACCAATTTATTTAACAATTAAATCTTAACCCATTTTAAACATGCAGTAATGAACATGCAAATTCAGTTAAATCCTAAAAATTAAAATTCTAACGTTTAAAAGAAAAATCCTAAACTTTAAGAGTCTTGTAGGAGCTTGTTTCGACCAGTCAAAATTCATATACTCACAAGAACAGGAAAAGAAGCAAAGAAAGAACAAAAACAAAAAAAGAAATCTCGGAATAAAACTTACTAATTTGGCTTTTGTTTTTACTAGCTCAAATCTGAGGAGTTTCTTGAATCCATCTGGACTATAGTTGTCCTTAATTGTGTGTTTTCATGAGAAAACACATAATTAAGGTCTATTAAAGCCCGAAACTCCTTTCATTCTCAAATTTCAAAATTGTGGTTCTTGAATGATATTTCGATCTGAAATCTGATACGTTGGAGGAATATTTGACGGAAACCAACAAAAGATTAAAGGAAATGAAGATGAGGGGGTGTTATTTCGGTTTGGTTTATAGGTGGGGTGATTTTTGGTCGGAGTTGCAAAACTAAAATTCGAGCTGGTTGGTCATGATTTGAGTGGTTTTGGCGTTAGATTTGATAAGAAGTCAAGGACGTTGTGTGGTGTATTTTTGGTGGCCATCAAAGCCAGCGCCGCCGTGGACGGTGGAATATCCTCTGCTTCAAACGAATATTCGAAGAAGTTGGCTAGGATTTGAAGGCTGGGACTTAGGGTGTTAGAAAGAGGAGGAGGAGAGGATTCGAGGGTGTAACTTTGGGGTTGATCGGTGCATCACTGGAAGCGGCAATGATTTCCAGTCGGCGGCAGATGGCGGAGGGATGGTGGAGGGATGATGGCGTTACGCTGGAACGGATTAGGGTTCTGGGAGACAGGGTACGAGGTTTTGGTCTTGAGGGGGGGGGGGCTTGTTTGGAACACTTATATATTTTTCCGTACCTTGATTCTCGACCATCCGATCAAGCCAAATCAATGGCTAAGATTAGGAGGTCATCAAACGGGGTCGTTCGAGCCATGAGGGGTTCTAGACCGGGTGCAATTTGGGTTGGAGGGGTATTTGAACGGGTTTGTGGGTTTGGGATGGTAATTGTATCCAAACCTGGCCCAAATTAGGCCTGTCCTTTATTTCCTTTTCTTTTTATTTGCTTTAATTTTTTTCTATTTTTTATTTAATTAATTCCTCTCTTTTTTTTTACATTTTATTTTTCAGATTTTATCAAGTACAGAAATAAAAATATACAAGGCCAAATTTAAACTCTATAATTAAAACTAATAAATTTCTAAAATAATCTAAATCCTTTTTTTTAAAAAGAAAACTAAACAAATGTAAAAAATTACTATTGTTTGTTATTTTTTCTTATTTTCAATGATGTTCAATTAATCCAAAGTCTAGGATTAGGTCGTAAATGCAAGTATGCTATTTTTATGATTTTTATTTCTTATGATGCCTAAAAAAATGCACACAAAATGCAAGCAAAACATAAAATCATGCAATTAATTCCTATTAATTTAAATAATAACAGAAAAATCTTAATTCTAATGAATTCTATATGAGTAATTTAAGCGCGGAAAAAAACACATGTTCACAATTGTTTTAGAGATGGGGAATGTGATTACCTAAAAGGTCATGTTTGATATAAGAATTTGTTTCTGTGTTCTGAGGCCTTGAAGACCTTCTCCTATCTCCCCTCGATTTAGTGCGCAGTCCGGGCGCGATACCGGAAAGATTTTGCGTAAAAAACTAAATAAAGTAATGATTTTTGTCTAAATAAATTATTTTAGTTGACTTCGGTAAACATTTTGAATAAACGGACCTAGACCTGTGTTCCAACAGTCCTAGAGGGTCAATAGTAAAATATGGTACATGGGCATATGCCCAGAATCGAATTCCGAGGACCTTAACCCGAGAAATAAATTTTTGACGAAAATATTTCCGTTGAAAATATAATGGTTGTTAGAAATTTAATAAGATTTATTCTTGTTAGTATCGGGCTTGTATTCTCATTCCGAAACCTAGTACATGTTTGTTATGGTATTTAGACCTTATCTATGAAATTTGGTGAAGAATGAAAGAGATTTCACGTAATTCGGACCTTTTGTTGAGAAAATAAAAATTTTGAACTATCTTGAAAATTTCATGACTTTTGGTATTGAATTCATGGTTCTACATGTTATTTTGACGATTTGATCACACGAGCAACTTCATGTGATGTTTTAAGAGGTGTGTGCATGTTTATTTTTGAGTCTCGAGGGCTCAAGTTAGTTTTGGGTAGGTTTCGGAGTGTTTTGGACTTGGAAAAATATTGCAGGTATTAAGTTCCAGTATTTGCCTCTGTTCTCGAGATGAGAGTTCGCATTTTTTAAGCCTCACATCCTTGCAATTGTGAGCCACTTATCCCAAATGCGAAGAGTAGCAGGGCCAACAGTTTTCGCAATTGGGGAGAACTCTTCGCATTTGCGAAGTATAGCTATGAGTGGAATTGGCTGCAAATCCAATCATTCAATTGCAATTGCGGAGGGTATTGTTTGAATTTGCAAACTTTCCTTCACATTTGCAAAAGCTGCCGAAATGTGAGGTGTTCACATTTGCGATACCTTCCTCGCATTTGCAAGCTTCACAAATGCAACTCTCAGGTCGCAAATGCAACATTTACAGCTAAGTAAAAGGGTCTTGGACGGGATTTTTCATTCATTCTTCAAATTTTCAAAACCTAAACTCTAAGAGGCAATTTTCCTAGAAAATGTTTTTCCCCAAATCATACGTAAATCTTTCTTAACTTATTTTTTCCAATCTACTTCATCTTTTTACAAGATTTCATCCTAGAATCTAGGGTTTTTCAGGGTGGAATTCGGTGTTTTGGGGTAGAATTTAGAAATTTCAAACTTTGGGGATCTAGACCACAAATTAAGATTGGATTCCAAAATCAGTTCTTTTTACAAGATTTCATCCTTAATTGCTACTTTCTCAGAAATATTTCCATGTCTAATTGCTTCATATTAATTGTGATTCTCTTTATTGAAGTATTTAATTGTTTCATGATTTTGTTTTATTATCCCACTGAGTAGTTTTCACTCATGATGTTCATAATCGTAGTGATCTTCCATTGTGTGGATTGAGGCACATGTAATGTGGAGAATTTGACTTAACTTTTGAAACACTTGCCTTTATTATTTTGTGATTTGTGTTTATATATATATATATATATATATATATATATATGTATATATATATATATGTATGTATATATATATATATGTATGTATATATATATATATATATATATGTATATATATATATATATATATATATATATATATATATATATGTATATATATATATATGTATATATATAAATATATATATATATATATAGGGATCGGGTTTCACGCCACCACATGAGAAATAAGGGTGAATTTGATTGTCTGGTGGGATCAGGTTGCACGCCACAACAAGGAGTAATAAGGGTGGACAGGTGGGATCGAGTTGCATGCTGCAACAGGAGGAATGAGGGTGATATGTGATGAAGAGTAATAAGGCGAACTAATGGGATCGGGTTGAATGCCGCAACAAGGAGTAATAAGGGTGAATATTGATATTGTTATTATTTATATTGTGGGATCGGGGTACCTGGCGCATTTTTATTGTTTTAAGTATTCATTTCTTGTTAAATTCATTACTAAGATGTTGAAACTCGTTAAGCATTGGTTATATATGAGTATTGGTAAAACGGCCGGTTTCGGTATTCGTTTAATGTAAGTGTCTTTTATATTTCATTCCGTATTTCCTTTCTGTATTAGTTTAAACTGTTGCAGTTGTATATGGTGTGATGCCCCGCCATAGCGTCGTCATTACTCAGTCGAGGTTATGCTCGGCATTTACCAGTACACGAGGTTGGTTGTACTGATACTGCACTCTCATTTCCTATGCAGATTACAGAGTTAGTGGCTGATTAGAGTTTGAGGTTGTTGCCTTTAGTTCACCGGAGACGCAAGGTAGTCCTACAGGCGTCTGCAGATCTTGGTATCACCTTCTATCTGTACTGTATTCTGCTTTATGTTTTGTTCGAGACATATGTATATTTTTCTGTCATACCAATACTTGTAGTATTCTTAGACTGTTCATGAGTTACGACACTAGTTCTGGGTGGAGTTTATTTCAGTTTTGATTATTAGCATAAAAATAATTCTTTAAATTGTATTCTTCCGCATGTATTTCGTTGATTTGCTTTTGTTAAGTTTTATTACTTAAAAGATAAAGGAATAAAGTGAAATATTATGTAACTTTTCTTGACACATGATAAGCCTCTCTAGCTCCCCTATTGTTCATGATTCTCCCACAACATAAAAGATCATTGAACCCTTCCACTTCTTAGTCTCCGTATCCACTTCTGCCCTTTCTAATTGCACCATTTTAATGCCATCTTTAATAATAGGCGCAACAAAAATAGGAACAACATGATATCAGAAGAAGTGAAATAGTAAAATACAATATTATCACTAGTTATCTTAGACAAAAATAGTACCGGATTGGTCTCTCAGTGATACGAAGTAAGGAAAGACTAAACTAACTCCTAACCTACCACCCTAATATTCGACCTCCGCCTCTTCTTATCCCGTCTGTTAACCTTGTGGGTAATACTTGGACCAAAAATCTTCTTTAACTCTCTATTTAGTTAACAATGTGTTACGTTATTGTTCTGTTGTCTCAATTGGAATAATATTTTGTTGTTTTTATCACGAATAATATATTGTGATGAAATGGGATAAGAATCCCCTACGTTTATCATAATAAGAGGGTTCGAGCTATAAAAATAAAGAAATTTTTAAAAGGAAACAATCACCTTAAATGATCCTACACAACTCGAATCAAAATTAGCTATGCCAGTAACTATTAATATTTTTGTTTTAATTTAAATGATTTAATTTGACTCGCACGGAGTTTGGGAAAAAAAAGATGATTTTTGAAATTTATAATCTTAAAAGCTTAGGGGTAAAAGTTTTATGTGACTATAATATTTGTATGGTTATAAAAGTTTGTCATTAAGTACATAAGTAAAATAAAGAGTCTAAAATTGAATTATTTTTAATTGTAAAAAATATATTATTATTTTTAAAAATGAACTAATAAAAAAATAAATCTATCTAAATTAAAATAGAGAGAGTAAATAATAATGGTTGAAAAAAAAAAGAATATGTTGTTCTGGATTTTGGTAGTGTACCCAGTGGTATTGGTACACCATTTTATTTTCTTTTATTCTCCCCCATGCTAACAACTACTAGATACTATTATTTTAGTTTTCTTAGCTTATTCTTTTACTGATTTGCTGATATTTTGCGTGACTCCGCAAAAGTTGAAACCTATACTTCTTTTATTGTATATTGTTTGAGTTAGTTTAATTTAGTTTATAAAAAAAGTTATAAAATTTGTAATTTTAAAATTTGTAATTTTAAAAGTTTAAGGGGTAAAAAGTATTTGGGGTCATACCATTTGTATGGTTATAAAAGCTTCTTATTAAGAGCAAAAGTGATAAAATGAAGGTAAAAGTGATAAAATAAAAAGTTTAAAATTGAATTATTTCTAAATTTATTTTAAAAAAGACTAAAAAGAAAATAACTTATTTAATATGAAACGGAGGAAATATTTAACAACACTACCTCACAAGTAATTCATCGTTGATTTCTTAGCATGACGTGGGTGTTAATTGATTAATAATTTCTACAGAAAAAAGATAGATGTATCCCTCCACTATCATAAGTTAATTATATATAGCCTCCATTATACTAGCACATAGAATATAATTAATATTCTGAACAAATTAAAATTTTTATTTGAAATAAAAATTAAACTATTATCTTTTGGTTGAAACATATATGATATATATAATTAATATTATTTTATATAAGAGATATACATATATATGAAATATAAAATTAATAGAAAGGCTTGAAATCAAATCCAAGTTAAAGTTGGTTTAGGTGTAAAGTCCTAAAAAGAACGTTCGGCAAATTCAAACCCACTTGGAATGGGATTTGATTTCTTTAATGAGTTAATTCCAATGTATCGAACTGGGTTTCTTGGAAAGTCCATGTAAGTCATCAGGCACGTTACCCGAATTTTGATTTTCTTATTTCATGAAGTTTATTCTGAAATAAATTTTTTCCTAAAAAAATTATTACCTCAACCAAATAAAAAAAGGATTTATAAGTGATGTTACATAAAGGGTGATGGAATTAAAATTTGCATAATTTTTTTTTTTGAGAAGAAAACCAACTTTGTGAAAGTGAAAGTGCAATACAAAGCCAAGAGAGAAAATTCAATTACAAGAAAAACGTTTCTTGTTCTTCTAATTTGAGTTGAGATTTTTGAGAAAAATTTCATCATAATATTTTTTGTTCAATTTGTTCGCGGGTTTTATTGATCAAAGAGTTGATAGCAAGGATCGGTCTCGGCGCGGATACGCATAGAGTATTCGTACTATCGAAGAAATTTTGAAACGAGACTCTCTTCACCAAATACGTCTTAGAACCAATCTTTGACATGTAAATAAATTTTAAACACGAAAAGAGCTTCCTAGAATTGTTATTGTCTTCTGCTACGTGTTATGAACACCTATATGTAATCTTACAGTATGTTATATACAAAAATTATATTGAAGGGTGTATAGCAGGATAGACTGGACTTTGGCAATATGACATGGATGCAGCAGTATAGTCACATTGAAACTGATTATCTGAATCCGGGGGCATCAGACCATTCTCCTATACTAATACAGTGCAAAACCGGAATCCAGAGGAACAACTTACATCCTAAACCCTTCAAACTGTACATATCTGTGATGAAGCATGCTGACTTTACTGCTATAGTAGAAAGGATTTGGAAACAGAGGGGAAAGGATGAAACAGGAAGCATGCACACCATATGGAACAAGCTCAAAGACTTGAAATGGGAGTTGAAAGAACTGAACACCTACATAGCATCCTACAGAACACAACTCAATGCAGCAAGACACAAACTAGAAGCCATTCAGTTTGAATTGAGAAGACACAACATGGAACAGCAGTTGATAGATCAGGAAAGGACAACCTTAACAGAAATACAGAAATGGAGCAACATAGAGGAGCAGATTCTGCATCAAAAATCCAGAGCACAGTGGATCACCTCTGGAGACTCTAACTCCAAATACTTCCATGCACAACTGAAGCAGAGAACAAACATGAACACAATTGGTTCCATCTACAATGACTAAAGGAAAAGGCTGTTTGATCCTAAACTAGTGGAAGAAGAGTTCCTAGAAAAATTCAGCAAGATTCTGGGAGGAAAAAACCTGTCTGTAAATGTCCAAACACTGTCATCATTCAACAAGGACCATATTTAAACATGTAGCAGAAGCAGTCTCTGATTAGGCCAGTTACAAAGGAGGAAATCTCTCAGGCAATAAATGATATGCCACATGACAAAGCTCCAGGAGTAGATGGCTTCCCTGTCGAATTCTTCACTCGACACTGGAACACTGTTGCTAAAGATGTTTATGAAGCAGTGAAAGAATTTTTTACAACAGGTAAGATGCACAAAGGAGTAAGCAGCACAACAGTATCAGTGATTCCTAAAACACAAAATCCTACTACTGTAAAAAATTATAGACCAATCGCCTGTTGCACAACACTTTACAAAATAATCACCAAAGTTCTCACAGCGAGAATCAAAAAGTCATAAGTGGTTTGATTGGCAATTCACAATCAGCATTTATTGAGGGCAGAAGCATAACAGAGAACATTCTCTTTACTCAGCAATTATTTAAAGGGTGCAACAGGAAAGGAATATCCCCTCGGTGTGTATTAAAAGTTGACCAGAGAAAGGCTTATGACACAGTTGAATGGTGTTTAATTGAGAGACTGCTGCTAGACATGGGCTTCCCCTACAAATTTACAAAATGGATAATGGAATGCATCTCTTCTGTCACATATTCTTTAAATCTCACTGGGAGGCTGACATTTCCGTTTAAAGGTAAAAGAGGTATATGACAAGGAGACCCAATGTCCCCATACCTATTTGTGATTGTCATGAAATATTTGAATAGGGAACTCAAGTTTATGACGGGAAGGAAGGAATTCAAATTTCATCCTAGATGTAAGAAGCTCGAAGTGTCACATATCTGTTTTGCGGATGATCTACTACTATTCTGCAAGGCTGATACCCAATCTGTAAGACTTATACAACAGACGCTCCAAAACTTTGCGGAAACCTCAGGTTTGGAAGCAAATGCAGACAAAGGTGCAATCTATATAGCAGGGGTATCAAACTGGGAAAAGGAGTAAATCATTCAAGAACTGGACTTCCCTGAAGGGTCTCTCCCCTTCAAATATCTAGGTGTTCCCATGGACTCTAAAAAGTTATTAGTTATACAATGTTGGCCAATAGTAGAAAAGATAACACAGAAAATCAATTGCTGGACATCAAGACTTCTATCTTATGCAGGTAGACTCCAGTTGATCAAGACAGTGTTATTTGGAATGCAATCGTACTGGTCCCAAATCTTCCTGCTTCCAAATAAGGTAATGAAGATGATCGAAGCTATATGCAGATCCTTTCTATGGACTGGTGCAACAAATGTATCCAAAGAGGCATTAGTCGCATGGGAAACTATATGTCTACCATATAGTGCTGGGGGACTAAATGTCTTGAACCTAACAATCTGGAATAAGGCAGCAGTAGCAAAGCATCTGTGGACAGTAACAATGAAGAAGGACAGCATGTGGATCAAATGGATGCACACGTACTACATTAAGAACAATGCCGTAGAGGATGTACCTACTCCTAAAACAGCTGACTGGGCTGTGAGGAAGATTTTTGCGACAAGATCACTGATAACAAATATCCAGGGTATACAGGGGAACGTGAAATGTCGAATGACCCAGCTACAGAGGGGAGAACTGTTCAACATAAACAAACTCTACAGACTCCAGCTCCCTCAAACCCCTAAAGTACAATGAAAATGCATAGTACTGCAGCCAAAGCTACGCCCAAGATTCAAATTTATCGTCTGGCTAGCATTGCGCAGAAGACTGGCAACAGTGGAGCGGCTAATGCTCCTTGGGATACAAATTCCTCAACAATGTGTGTTCTGCAAGCAAGTAGATGAATCTTTTGACCATCTATTTTTTGCTTGCCCGATATCATGGGGGCTATGGAATAGACTGCTTGTATGGATGGGATACCAGAGAACCATTTGTGACTGGAACAGTGAAGTCGAATGGATTAGCAACATTGCAAAAAGGAAAAATGGACGTGCTGAAATTACCACCAGTGTGTTTGGAATGTTAATATACGGTCTGTGGCGAGAAAGGAACAAGATTAGGTTCCAAGGCGGAAGCTCAGTTATAAAGGATACATGCAAAGAGATAGCAGTTCACGTGCATATTTAGGGAACTTCTCTAAAACACTGGAAGGATGTTTTGCGAAGACTGGATCGCTACCCGTAGAAAAAAGATGATAAGAATTATATGTTTGTCTTGAGCTTAATCTATATACAGCATATAGGAGTGATTCATATTAGACTGGTTGGAAACAGTAGCTAGTCAGCGGCTACTGATAAACTCTGTAATATTTTAATCTATTGATGAAATGGAATTACTATTTTTTTAAAAAATTATACAAATTTTATACATTGTTTTTCAATTACTAAATATATGTTATAAAATATAAGTCTATTTAGAGTGAATGTCTAAGAGTTTTAGCTTGAAGCTAAGTCATTCCTCTTCCTATAAATAGAGGGGTCTTACCCCATTGTAAATCACCCCAAGTATTAATAAGAATACTTCTCTCTCTCCTTATTCTCTCTCTATATTGTTCTTATTCTTGCATTATTGTTCTTGTCTTTATATTATTTCATAACACGTTATCAGCACGAGACTCTACCGTCTCAAGAACCATTCTCGAGAAATCTAAGGTATTTCCCTCTTCCTAATTTAATTTTCGATTATGTCTGACATTACGAAAAGAAAGTTCGTTGCCCTTGAAATTTCGGGCAAGAACTATATGACATGGGTGTTGGATGCTGAAATCCACTTAGATGCTATGGGTCTCGGGGACACCATCAAAGATAGAGAAAAAGCATCCACCCAAGAATGTGCGAAGGCCTTGATTTTCTTGCGCCACCACCTTGATGAAGGTTTGAAGATTGAATATCTCACCGTCAAGGATCCACTCGTCTTGTGGAACGGCTTAAAGGAGAGATATGACAACCTGAAGTTGGTCACTCTGCCACAAGCACGATATGATTGGACTCATCTGAGGCTCCAGGACTTTAAGTCCGTTTCTGAATATAATTCTTCTATGTTCAGAATTACTTCCAAATTGAAGCTATGCGGGGATAATATCTCCGATTATGATATGCTTGAGAAAACGTTTACAACGTTTCATGCCTCCAATATAGTACTGCAACAACAGTACAGAGAGAAAGGCTTAACAAAGTACTCTGAACTGATTTCTCTTCTACTAGTGGCTGAGCGAAATAATGACCTGCTCATGAGAAATCATGAAAATCGACCCACTGGGTCTACACCACTGCCTGAAGCAGATAAGGTGCACTCTCATTATGCCAAACATGAAAAGGACCATGGTCATGGTCGTAAACGGGGTCATAGCCAGGGACGTAGACAAGGAAGAAATTCCAATGAAGTCCGTCACCCCCCGAAGAGAGATAACCACCGAAAGCAGAAACGGGGTCATGAAGATCCTAAGGAAAATGGTTCAGAAACGATATGTTATCGTTGCGGTGGGAAAGGGCACTGGTCAAAGATTTGCCGTATACCAAGACACTTGGTTGACCTTTATCAAGCATCTCGAAAGAGAAAAGGCCCTGAAACAAATTTTGTCTATGACGACGATGAGGACATCACCCACCTGGATGTGGCAGACTTCTTTGAGCAACCCGATGGGAAATAGACCACCTAATCGGCGATGGATCCGTGATGAAAGAAGATGGAGTTATTTGATTTTGTTCTACTTATTTGTATTAGTTAGTGAATAAACTAATAGTCATTAGTATTAGCTCGTATTAGTTAGTTCATGATGCAATGTTAGCAGTAGTTCTTTAGAATATCTTCAATATGCTCAAATATCAATAAAACTTTTATTTTCCAGTGGGGGTAATCGACTAGCCTGAAAAACTAGTCGATTATCAACTATTTTCGCATTAAAGTTGAAAAACAATTGATCAACAATCGATTGTCGTTGACTAACAATCGATTGTCGTTGACTAACAATCGATTGTCTTGAAACAGTGAGGTCTGGAATTTTTCAAAAATCATCCACAATCGATTGTCGTTGACTAACAATCGATTGTCTTGAAACAGAGGTCTGGAATTTTTCAAAAATCATCCACAATCGATTGTCTTTGTCTAACAATCGATTGTCTTAAAATAGTGATCTGAAGTTTTTCAAAAATAACAAATAATCGATTGTGTGTGTTTAACAATCGATTGTCTATGTTCAAAAAATCGATTGTGTGTTTAATAATCGATTGTCTTATGAAAAACGCTGAAAATTTTCAAACTGCAAAGTAATCAATTATGGATAACATATCTGATTTTGTTAGTCAACTGTTAGCAGCAGATTTTGAAAATATTATGTGACACAAACGAATTGAAGTTGTTTATTCTCATGTTCGTATATTTTCTTTTGTATATCAAACCATGGGAATTAAATTGATTGAAGGCTCCGGAAGAGCAACTGTAACTCTGCCCAAAGGCATGACGTTTATCTTAGAGAATGCAATATTCTCCTCCAAGTCTAAGAAGAACTTGTTGAGTTTTAATGATATCAATGTTCTCCTCCAAGTTTAAAAGGAACTTGTTGAGTTTTGAGAATCCATTTTAGAGAATGCAATATTCTCCTCCAAGTCTAAGAAGAACTTGTTGAGTTTTAAAGATATCATTCAAAATGGATATCATATTGAGACAATAGATGAGAATAATCTTGAATTCTTCATGAAAACGAGGCTGCCCATTTCGATTTGGGTTCACACCATTTTTCATGCAGCAATGCTAGTTAGTCGGCTGCCCACTTTGGTTTGGGTTCATGCCATTTTGCATGCAGCATTTTAGTTTGTCGGCTGCCCACTTCGGTTTGGGGTCACGCCATTTTGCATACAGCAATGCTAGTTCGTCTCTGACTGACGAATTGACACAAATATTCCCCGTTGCAATTGGTTTTGGGTCATGGACCCAATATATCCCATTTAAGAATTTTTGGATGCGCAGTATATGTGCCTTTAGCACCGCCATCCTGCACCAAAATGGGTCTGCAAAGAATATGTTGGGTTTGAATCGCCCTCCATCATTCGCTACCTCGAAACATTGACAGGCGACTTGTTTACTGCATGATTTGCAGACTGTCGATTTGATGAGACATTTTTCCCAAAATTAGGGGGAGAAGTTGGTGAAACCAAACGGGAAATTTTGTGGAAAAATGCATCATTATCTCATCTTGATCCACACACCTCTATTTGTGAGAAAGAGGCACTAAAGATTATCCATTTGCAGAGAATAGCAAATCAAATGCCTGACGCATTTATAGATTTGAAAAGGATAACAAAATCACATATCCCCGAAGTGAATGTGACAACATCTGATCCACGAATACATATTCATTATTGGAAGAATATGAAGATGAAATTGGTATTAAATATACCACACTCACCCCTAGATGGAGGTTTGAGATGATACCACACTCACCCCTAGAAGGAGGTTTGAGATGATATGGCATGAATGATCGTTGGTCACGTACCTATTGTACGCCAAAGTATTTTGGAAATATGACTATTAAAGGACAACGATAATGCAAGAAACATATCTTGCATATAAGTTTGACATGACCATAATGGTATAACTTTCTCTTTAAGAAAGATATTCACCACATGGATGTTGATGAATCTGTGGTAGTACAAAAATAATTGAGAGCTCTAGAAGAGCCAATTATTACTATGTTGGAGAAACACAATTGAGTATTGTGCTGTAGTAAGTCTCAAAGAAACTTATTCAGTTTCCAAAGTACACGCGAAAGCGATTGATTATATTGAGACTATAAAAGGAAGGCTTTGATATCTCCTATTACTACAACTTGTAGCGGGGTAATTTGCATATGAAAAGCTACCCGCCTTGTTCTCCAGTTTGTACTACACAAACGAAAGAATGCCACAATAAAGTGGATATCTATTGGTATAAAAATCCATGTCATAATAAACCTGAAGTTTATTGATAAGTGCACATGTCATGGTGTAAATTTGAAGTTTACCAATATTGATAATTTATTCAGTTGGCATTCGTGTTAGCCATCTCATTTTAAGTATGATGTGTAAATTCACATAGGTGAATATCAAAGAACTAGAAAGTTCTTTACGAATTCTCTTGTATCACTTGTTCTCATTAATGAACTGACCAACTAAAGAATTCGGGTTGATGCCCATAAATTCTGGAAATATTAAAGGTGAATATGGGCCCATTCACCTGCCATGTATACCACATATGATGCATCTATGAAATGGTTACATGCGCAATTGTTATTGACCCGCAGCCTGGCCGGTGCTTGCGAGGTAAATTGCTCAGTAATCTAACTTCGAGCATAATTTCCAGATTCTCTACTCAAGATAGTTAATCTTGATAAATTGGTTTATATCAAAGTTGGTTTAGCAAGATAATTATTGAGTGCTTCCACTTAATAGCTAAACTGTTTCTTATGAGAACAAAGTTATATATATCAGTATGATATACGTTGTATACGAGAGTATATTATATTCTCCCCTCACAAGTGGTTCAAGGTCAGGAACCAAATAATTTCATCTTATTATTAATGTGCCGTGTATATTGACATGATAATGCACAAAGATGATTTCCCAAAGTTGAGGAAACAAGTTAGCTTTACTAACATGAGGGGGAGACATGATAAACACTTGAGAAAAGGTTACATGGGATGAATTATCATTTGTATATGTATATCCCCGAATATCATGATATGAACCTGAAGTTCATAAAAAGGATAATTCAATTGCAACATATTGCAAAGCATGCTATACGCATTTACTGACCCAAAGAAAGTAACTAAATGGAAGAGATACAATTCAAGAAGAATTGATTCCATATGAAAGACATGTAGTTTTGAACCTATAGTTCAAATGCTTGAAAGTATAAAGTCAAAGGTATGTATAATCAGTTTTCAATATCTTATTTGTTTAGCATGACATGGAAAACTTGATATGCATCTAAAGTCTATTATATGGCTTATATGACTTAACTTGAAAGATTTAAGTTGCTTGAAGCATATGCAATTCGTGGTCCTGAAGTACCACATCCTAAGTGCAATTTGTGTACATATGTATCTTGCTATAACTATAAGCATGATGGCATTGAGAATGCATCTATGGAGATATTGAAGAGTTATTCCACGACATTATATGAAGATGTTCATATCTATCAAGAATGATGATTTCAAGGTACGGAATATTTATTCAAGTCAATATGGTTGATTTGTCAAATCTCTACCAAAGATCGTTTTGAAGATGATGCACAAGATTGGAATGCAAATGCTCAAGGATATAAATTGATGTACTCATTAGGGGGAGTCAATGCGCGTTGCACTCTTTTTCCCTTACAAGGTTTTTTCCCACTGGGTTTTCCTTGCAAGGTTTTTAACGAGGCAACCAATAAGCGCATATTCAAACATGTGTACTCTTTTTCCTTTCTTTAATTTTTCCCAATGGGTTTTGGTTTTAAGGTTTTATGAGGCACATTATTGAATAGACATTCAAGGGGGAGTGTTATAAAATAGAAGTCTATTTAGAGTGAATGTCTAAGAGTTTTAGCTTGAAGCTAAGTCATTCCTCTTCCTATAAATAGAGGGGTCTTACCCCATTGTAAATCACCCCAAGTATTAATAAGAATACTTCTCTCTCTCCCTATTCTCTCTTTATATTGTTCTTATTCTTGCATTATTGTTCTTGTCTTTATATTATTTCATAACAATATAAATAATTTTTGACGCGATACCTCATTGTCTTTTACTAGCAAACAATAGGCATAGATTAGTTAAGAGTTATGTAATTGCAACACGTACTCAAATTTCTAACTTTGTTATAAGTGATTAGATTGTGCATCCCATCGTGAGTTCACAGAACTTAATAGTTCTCGCCAGTGAAAAGCCAATTAGTAAACTTTTATTTTGATTACTCCTAGTAACCACTGTGATATCGGTGAGATATATGTCAATCGCTATGAGTACTGAACACTTGCATCAAATTTATCAAAGATATATAATTAAGCATTCACAACAGAACTAAATATGTGTAGATTCCTACAAGCAATCAAATTAACAACAACACCAACCAATATAAGAAACTTAAGTTAATCATCCTTTTGTTACTTAAGTAAAACAAATAAGTTTACCATTTCATTACTTTTTTAAAACAGAGAGCTTATTATTTACATTACTCAAGAAATATTATACATTTTTTTCCCTTTGGTGTATATATAGAAAATCTTTTACACATATAAGGTATCTGTTTCCCTTTTTGGCACGCTATAATCGATAAAGACGCATAACAAGTTCAAAACAAACTCCCAAAATTCAATGGTCTATAAGTTGCAAAATGAAGAAAAAAAAACTAAAAGAACTATAGTAGTAATACTTACTTTCTTTAAGTAATCACAAAAATCAATGATGATCATAATAACAAACATGTAATTAGTGCTGTAAATTATAATGATATCTCCATATGCTGAGGGGAATAATCTTGAGGCAATTTGACTATTTGATCATCAAATTCTCTGTAGTTACTGGCATCGAAGAGAACAGCAAAAGAAATTATAATTGGTGTAATAAGCAAGATGAGACCTAAAGGCACCAACCATAGTTGACTATTTGAAGAATGAAACTTTGAATTCCACCATCCCAATATTACTCCACCTCCCATGCTTATAATGAACAATCCAAAGCAACCAATCCAATATGTCTTCTTTATTTTCCAAAAATAGTTATTTTTACTTGTATTCCTTGCCTCAAATTTCTCTTCTTTATAATTTTCTTCCATCCCAACTCTTCAAGATATAAAGTTGTTGTTTGCGGCTTGCAAGCTCAAGCTCGAAAAGTCTCTCTTTTGTCGTGTCTTCCTATCTCACTTCTGATTGATTATTATAGTTTCTTCTCTCTAAGGTTACAAAATACAAGAAAAAAAGATTATAGAAATAACCAACCAATATTTTTCACAAGATTTCAATGAAAAGCAAGAAATATAGAGAGGAAAATTTATATTTGGGATAGGTATTTATAAACTAGGTGCTTGCTAAAGAGTAGGGGGGGGTGGGGGTGTTCAAGTAAAGATAGAGACTTAGAAGAAAGAAAAGAAAGGAAATTTATGATTAGTAATAGCAATAGTGAGGTGAGGTTAAATATACAAATTGTTTGTATTTTTTTGGTTTGATGGCTACAGGTTGAAAACAAATTACTCTAATTAAAAAGCTTCATGAAACGTGCCTTTTTATCAAAGTCATTGTTAGCTAAAAACAAAAGAATATGATAATAAAAAGAGGGAAGAAGGTTGCGTTTCTTGGTTGTTTTTTTAGTATATGAGTACTTTAAGTTTTGTGCACTAACCCTAATAATATTTATTTATAAGATATTTACAAGTAAATTTTTACGATAAGCATTAAGTAGAAATTTTAATAAAATAATAATGAATTTATATCACATATTAATTAGATTATAATGATATTAAAAAAATCTTATTTTTAATGCATATAACTTACATTTTTTAATAGATAGCATACGGTTGAGATTGTAATGGTCTTAATGAATGAATGAGGGGATAGAGCTATCTGGGGAAATTTGTTTCATTTTATAATCCTTTTATTCTTAATTTTATTTTTCATTAATTTTTTCACTTATTGTAGCTGAACCTTTAAAAGGGAGAGAAAAAAAAAATAGAAATGTGAAGTTGTAACCAGTGGTGGCAAAATGAATTAAAAAATAATTATCTACCCATACTATTCATTAAAATGTATTGGATAATGAACTTTTTAAAAATTGATTAAATATGAATAACATTCATGTTATCCCTTAACCAATGGATAACCAATGAGTTTAACTTTTATATTTCCAAAAACTCAAAAATTAGTAGTTCTTCAAATTTAGGAGACTAAAAATTCTCACAATAGCGATCATATTCAATAATCCATGAATAACATAAATATTTATATTCTCCGCCAGTTAACATATTCTATACTCACATCAAATATTTTATCAGTTTTTGTATACTCATTTTCGATTCGTCCATATACAACTTGCCACAACCTTTTGCCACCCTAGTTGTACCAAATAGGCTGTAACATCTATCTCTGATTTGGTTGCTTCTTAATTAAACTCTTAATAGAATATTTTTATGCAATCAATATTGTAGGTAGTTTGGCCGATTTGGTTTCAGCATATCATCTCGCTCGATTCCAAAAAAATGAGGTGGCGGGTTTGGCTAGGTAACATAATGGAAATGTATCGGACTGCTATTAAAGATATATGCGTGAGACACAATCTACTAATTAATCTATTTCTTTCAAATACCCCACTAGAAACATATTACAATTTCATTTTATAATACCTCGGGAGCTAATGAAACTATTTTAGTAAAATTTAATTCTCTCAATTCCGAATCGAGGGTTCGGAGGAGAATTGGTCATTCAATTTCGACGAATTTAATATTTAAAGTATATGAGTTTCTGTTATATTTTTAAATTAATATATAATAATAATTAGGTTCAAATTCATTTAACATGTGGCGGGATTGCTTATTTCGGTTCTGTTTCGATTTTGAAGTAGAAAAAATAAATTATTTATTTTTACCTTTTGTTTTATTAGGAATATGAGTCTACGTTTAGGATTTGACGTGGGAATCTTTTTTAACCAGATGCATTTGGCTGAACAAAGCCGCGGCTGATATTCGTAGGAAAACATATCGACAAATCCAAACGTGGATAACGACCACTTCTATAATTCTTTTGTCTGTTCATTTTAAGTGGTGTAACCGATCACTATTTTTTTGTTTTGTTTTATTTTTCCTTTACGAAAAATATTAACTCAAACCGCGCTATTCCTATATATAACTGTATAGATGAAGGAAATAATTAGAAATAATTAGAAATAATTATCACAATAGCTGCTAAATGTGGGAGTGGTAATCAATATTCAATTGACCATAGGGAAAATGTTATGTGCAATATATGAGATAGATTCACGTTATATGTACGATCTTTTTGTAAATAAATCTGTTTTTAAGTGAAGAAGAGAAAAGAAGTTGATTATATGCTAATTTTGTACGTGGGCCCACTGACCCTCAAAATCGCTTAGTTAAAGAGTGATATTAGGCTATATAGACAATATTTACATCTAATTATACCATGCTTTATTGTTATTTTATAAGTAAATGATAACAAAATGCTCTAATTAATGTTCTTTTGCTTCGCATGGACTAATCCAAGTTAGGAAGAACTATGAGAGTACTTTGGAGTTAATAACGTGAAGAACACACCAAATCAAGAAACACCGGGTGGAACGAAGCAAAAAGTGGAGCGGGTTGGATTCCACCGGGACCGTGGTGGACCGAGGTTGAACCGCGGCAAGCAAAAACGCGAGGCACAATATTTGCCTCGCACCCGAGAACTGTGTTGTCGCCCATAACTTTTGGGATCAAACTATAAATTGGGAAAAACGTATTCCAAACCCTTAATAGCTAAAGAAGCTCGCCCAAGAAAGTGTCATGTTTGTTTTTAGACTACTATGGAGGCAAGAACAAATGTGAGAAGATCAACCACACGTTACAATTTTTCTATCTCCTTTTATTTCTTGCAATTACACATTATGAATCGCTTTGTAGTTTTATCTTATTTTGTTATGATTAGCTAAATAATTATTCTAGGGTTGATGGAACAAATTATTGGATGAAGTTTTAAGTCAATTTTGTTATAATCGAGCCGGATTTATTATATATTGTTCAACTATATTTTGTATGGTGATTAATTGAATGAGCCCTTGATTAATCTTGTCTAATTGCCTTATGTTGCTTGAGCAAGAATATTATGTTAGACTACTGTTGAACAAAATTACTATTGGATAATTGAAGAGATTTATTACTTGAACTTAAACAGAGGGGTTAGAGATAATGAAACTTTGGTGGGATAATTCAGAGCTGAACATATTGTCAGCTAGAGTAGTTCGAGATAATGCTCTAGTAAATTATCGTAGTTGATCGAGAAATAATTACGATAACCCATAGCTCATAATAGTCATAGAGTATTACGGCGATGTTATACCAAAAGAGTTAAGACCTAAATTAGCAATTGGGGGAATCAATGCCCTAGACCTTTTTACTATTGAATTATCTTTGATTTAGCATATTGTTACTTTTAATCTCATTTGTAGTTGTTAAACTAAAACCCAACCTTTATTGATAAAAATCTTGTATTTGGAAATTATTTGAGTTGATAATTGCATTGCCAAAAGTTGTAATAGATAGATTAGTTCCCGTCAACGATGCTAAATTTGATCACGCTCAACTATACCTTCTAAAAGACAAAGCGGCGGCACAACAGACAGCTGAGAACCTAGCCATTACCATAGTTGTACCCCCAATACAAGCGGCGACATACCAGATTAGCAATAACATGCTACATCTTCTGCAGAATAATGGATTATTCTTCGGGCCATACATTAAAGACCCGCAAAACCACTTGAAAAATTTTCTATCGATTTACGTGACCAAAAGGCAGTCAAATATGACCGCAGAAGCTATCAAGATATTCATGTTCCCTTTCTCTATAACTGGGGAAGCTGAGACTTGGGTGAATTTGCTCCCAATAAATTCCATTGTCACATGGGAGGAATTAGTCAAGCAGTTCCTAAATAAGTTTTACTCGCCCAACAAGACTGCAAGGCAGATTGATGAAATATTGTAGTACAAGCAGTAGCCTACTGAGACCTTGCAAGAAACTTGGGAAAGATTCAAAGGGATGCAAGTGAAGTGTTCCCACCATGGTATTCCAGACCAGATGCTCGGACACAGATTCTACATGGGGTTAGCTGACAATCAAAAGGCCAATGTAGATGCTTCAGCTAGGGGTGCATTTTTGAGTAAGACATAAACCGAGTGCAAAATCCTTTTTAAAAAGATGTCCCAGAATTCGGGATGGATGATGATAGGTACAACACTGTCTCCAATAGTGCATTTAGTTCCTCTTGACCCAAATAATTCACATGTAGAACACATAGCCACACTTATGAATCAGATGAGTATATTGACAAAGAAGATTAATGAGATGGGTACAAAGCAAGTGCACATTGTTGACACAACAAATGGAAGACTGTGTACACCCTACATCAATTAGTCATATATGTGTTGATGGAGTGTAGATGGTGACAACCAAGGTTTAAGAGAATATATGCATTATGTCAACAACTTTTGGGGTCAGAGACAAGGAGGACAACGGTGGAGACCGGCACCAAATAAGCAATACAGACCAAACATGCACAACCTAGAGGTATGCAACCCCAAGGGAAAATGGTGCCATATCAGAGACAACAGTGTTATCCACAGCAGAACTATCAACAACTGACATATCAGACACCTCCTCAGCAACAAGATAACAACATGGTAAAGATCCAGGGTATGCTTTAACAACTCATTCGAACAAATGATAAGATGCAGGAAAAGTTGGCAGTGCATGGCTCAGCAATAAAGAACATTAAAACTCAGTTGGGGCAGCTATCTATGGACTTAAACAATTGCCCCAGGGAACATTGCCAACATACACAAAGGTTAAACCCAAGGAGAAAAACATGAATCATCTGATGGCAATAAGCCTCTGGAATGGGAGAGATTTAGACAGGGAGAAAGAAATTACACAATCCAGCAAAGAGATAATGCCAGCCACTCCTGTTCTATTGGAGGTACATGAACCAGCATAACCTACTGAAGTGGTGGTTGAGCAGGTTCAGGATGATAACAGTAAAGTTAAAGAGAGTGAACAAGCTACAGAACAGGTTGTACCTTTTGTGCCACATAACCCCAATGGAGAGAAGCCAGCAAACAGTGCACAAGGGTGATACTTACACCATTCCCTCTGATATTGGTAAAACATAAGACGGAGGATCAATACAGGAAATTCATGGAGTTGTTGCGTCAAATTCAATTGAATATTCCTCTGATGGAAGCTTTGAGGGTGATGCTAGGATATGCAAAGATGATTAAGGACATAATGTCATGAAAGTTTGATTTTTAAGATCTATCGACAATAACTCTGACACAGACATGCAGTGCAGTAGTGTCAAGACCCATAGCTCAAAAAATGTCTCATCTAGGTAGCTTTACCATTCCATGCACTATTTGGAGTTACGCCTTTGTAAAGGCATTATGTGACTTAGGAGCCAGCATAAACTTGATGTCGCTGGCCATATATACCAAATTTGGCACTGGCAGAGCTAGACCGACTTTGATGCTTTTAGAACTGGTTGACCGCACGGTTAAAAGGCTGGCAGGGATTCTTGATGATGTGTTAGTACAAGTGGAGAAGTTTGTGTTCCAAACATACATTGTTATTCTATATTGGCAGTTAGATGAAGAGATACCTATCATATTAGGTAGGCCATTCTTAGCCACTAGGAGAGCATTGATCGATTGTGAAACTTGGAAATTAAAAATGAGGTTGAAAATTGAATAAGTCATATGCGGTGTTCAACAATCCATGTGGAGATCCAGTAAATATGCTAATTGATCCCTAGTGGAGGCAGTGGATTTATCCTGCACGAAGATGATGTGAACTTGACTGCTAAAGATTCATTAGAGGATTGCTTGACAAATGTAGAGGAGATGGATGGTGTAGGACTGGTTGAGTGGGTCATGGCACTCTAAGGCCAAGGATTCTGGAAGAGGCAACCTCAGTTCGAGTCCCTTAAGTTAAAAAAGAGGGCTATACCACTAGCAAAACCATCAGTAAAGGAACTACCCAAACTAGAGCTGAAACCTCTCCCATCTCAACTCAAGCAAATTTCTTAGGGCCTGATGCTACCTTGCATGTTATTATATCATCTGGTTTTCTAGATGTGCAGGTAGAGAAACTCCTACAGGTTCTACAAAAATGTAATACTGCCATTGGTTGGACCATGGCGGACATAAAGAGTATCAGCCAAGCTTTTTGTATGCACAAGATTCTCTTGGAAGAAGGGCACAAACCTTCTAGAGAATACCAACAAACGTTGAACCCAAATATGAAAGACGTGGTGAAAAAGGATATGATCAAATAGTTAGATGCGGGTATCATCTTCCCTATCTCTAACATCAATTGGGTCAACCATGTTCAGTGCGTGCCCAAAAAAGGGGGGAATGATAGTCGTAAAAAATAAGATTAATGAGTTGATCTCGACTCGTACAGTCACGGGATGGCATATTTGCATGAACTACCAAAAATCGAACACAACCACCCGGAAGGACCACTTCCCCCTGCCATTTATTGACCAAATATTAGATAGGCTGGCCGGGCGATCTTACTTTTGTTTCTTGGATGGATATTAAGGGTACAGTCAGATCTCAATAGCCCCCCGAATATAGAGAGAAAACATCATTCACCTACTCGTATGGCATATTTGCCTTCGGAGAATGCCTTTTGGGCTTTGTAATGCACCGGCGACATTTCAACTGTGCATGTTAGCCATTATCACAGACATGGCGGAGGACATTATGGATGTTTTTTATGGATGATTTCTCTGTGATGGGGGATTCATTCGAGGACTATCTTCACAACTTAAGAATAGTGCTCAGAAGATGTGTGGAGAAAAATTTAGTGCTAAATTGGGAAAAGTGCCATTTTATGGTACAAAAAGGGATAGTTTTGGGGCAGCGAGAGTCCAGTAAGGGGATCGAGGTTGACCATGCTAAGGTTTCCGTTATTGAGAGGTTGCCACCGCCTACTTCAGTCAAGGCGGTGAGAAGTTTCCTTGGGCACGCCGGGTTCTATAGGCGATTCATAAAGTATTACTCTAAGATTGCTAACCCTTTATGCAAACTCCTTGAAAAGGATCACCCCTTTATAATTTCTAATGATTGCAGGTTGGAATTTGAGGAGATGAAGAAGAGATTAGTGACTGTACCCATTATTGTTTCACCCAACTGGGAGAAACCGTTCGCTCATGTGCGACGCGAGTGATTATGCTATATGAGAAGTCTTGGGGCAGCAAAAGGATAAACTGGTTTACTATGAAATCAAAACGCTAAGCGGTGCACAACTCAACTACACCGTGACAGTAAAGGAGATGTTGGCTGTCATTTTTGCACTCGACAAATTCTGGTCATACTTGATTGGTTCAAAAGTTATTGTTTACACTGACCATGTAACAATTAGGTACCTGATAGAAAAGAAGGAGTCAAAGCCACGCTTGATTCATTGGGTTCTTCTATTTCAAGAATTTATTCTGGAGATATGTGATAGAAAAGGGACAGAGAACCAAGTAGATGACCACCTCTCAAGGTTTGAAGAAGCTGAAAAGAAGGTAGAGGTTGAGGATATAACAGAGACATTCTCGGATGAACAATTACTAGCAATGAAAATTGAGGAGGCACCATGGTATGCTCATATTTCTAATTATTTAGCAAGTAGTATTGTACCTTATGAACTCTCCTTAATTCAAAAGAGAAATTTCTTTCGTGATTGTTGGTATTATTATTTGGATGAACCTCTACTATTTAAAATATGTGTAGATAACATGATCTGGTGGTGTATCCTCGAGAAAGATCAACATTCTGTTTTATTGGCTTGCCATGCTTCACCATATAGTAGACACTTTGGAGGAATTCAGACAACATCTAAGGTGTTGGAGTCGAACTTTTATTGGCCAACTCTGTTCAAAGATGCCCATGCTTGGGTAAAAAGTTGCGATGAATGCTAAAGGAACAGCAACATATCTCGGTGACACGAAATGCCAATGACCACAATGCAAGAGGTGGAGGTTTTTGACATGTGGGGAATTGACTTAATGGGGCTATTTGTTAGCTCGTATGGTAACAAATACATATTGGTAGTACTTGACTACGTCTCCAAGTGGGTCGAAGTAGTGGCTCTCCCAACCAATGATGCTTAAGGGGTAATAGGCTTTCTAAACAAGAACATTTTCACACATTTTCGCACCCTGAGATCTATAATTAGTGATGGCAAAACCCATTTCTACAATAGAGCATTCGCAAGGTTGTTGGAAAAGTATGGAGTTCGTCGTAAAGTGACCACCTCGTACCATCCACAGTCGAGCGGGCAAGTTGAAGTGTCCAATAGGGATATTAAAAGTGTCCTTCAAAAAATAATGAATGCAACAAGGACCGATTGGGAAAAGAAGCTGGATGATGCATTGTGGGAATACCGCTCACCCTTCAAAACTCCAATTGGTATGTCATCACACAAGTTGGTGTTTGGAAAGGCATGCCACCTTCCGGCAGAGCTCGAGCATAAAGCACTTTGGGCATTACGGTAGTTGAACTTGGACATGGAGACAGCAGGCACAGACAAAGTCACTGGGTTACATGAGGTAGAGAAATTTAGGCTCTAGGCATTCGAGCATGCTAGATTATACAAAGAATGGATAAAACTAATGCATGACAAGCAAATTAGGGACTGAAACTTCAAATATGGAGAGATATCATTGTTATACAACTTAAGATTAAGATTGTTTCCAGGTAAGTTGAAGTCCCGATGGTCAAAACCCTTCAGAGTGGTGCAAATGTTCTCAAGTTGAGCTGCTGAGATTAAATCAGATTATAGGACAAATAAGTTCATAGTGAATGGAAAAAGGTTGAAACATTACCTTGGAATGGCATATGAGAAAGAATAAAGAGATAATAACATTGGAAGGGCCCTAGTATACAAATGAGGAACGATGTAAGAGCCTGCATCATTCTGCGATGTTAAATCAGGCGCTGCATGGGAGGTGACCCACGAATATTGTTTTTTTTACTTTCTTATGTAACCTTATAAATCAAAAAAATCCTCGCGGTGCGACCATGGTTCAACAACGGTGAGAGACAAGGATTTTTCCTCTAATTCACTCAAGCCACCGTGACCGTGGCAGGACTACGGTAGGACCGTGGTGAGTTGATGACATTCTGCCTCAATTTTAGTAACTCACCGGCCTCGATGGGACTGTGGTCGACCGCGGTGAGTTCATACTTGGTAAGTTTCTTTTTTACTTTCCTTTCTTTTCTTCTTCTTCTTCTTCTTCTTCTTCTTCTTCTTCTTCTTCTTCTTCTTCTTCTTCTTCTTCTTCTTCTTCTTCTTCTTCTTCTTCTTCTTCTTCTTCTATTTCTATTTTTATAAATTTTTAACCCCCCACCCCATCCTCCCAATAATTCAACACCACTGCCTCTCCCCTCACTCTCCCCATCTACTCTCTTTCTCTAAACCTTAACTCCCTATCTTCTCTCTTCTTTTTCTTTTTCTTCTTTTTCTTCTTCTTCTTCTTCTTCTTCTTCTTCTTCTTCTTCTTCTTCTTCTTCTTCTTCTTCTTCTTCTTCTTCTTCTTCTTCTTCTTCTTCTTCTTCTTCTTCTTCTTCTTCTTCTTCTTCGTCACTCCCATAATCTAACCCATCTCCCCCAACCTCCATTCCTTTCACTCTCCACTCATCCCAGGTATGGCATGCTTCTCTATCTCTTCTATTGTAGTTTTGTTTTAATTTTTATGCTAGTCCATGTTTTAATTCTGTAGCATTTCTAGTAGATTTTTGTTCTTTTGATTTTCGTTTTTTGTTGTTTCTTGTTGATTGCTTTTATGCTTAATGTGTAGTGAAGGGTGTGCACTATACTGTAGATGTGTGTGGGCTTGTGTGTGTAAAACTAGTGTTGTGGGTGGAATGGTGAAGTGTAAAGTCTCTTGCCCACAATGTGTTTGTGGAATTTCCCTAATGGAATTATAAGGCCTAATATGACCATGGTTGTGGTGAAGTCTAAGTAGC
Source organism: Nicotiana benthamiana (assembly GCA_034376525.1). NCBI lineage: Eukaryota > Viridiplantae > Streptophyta > Magnoliopsida > Solanales > Solanaceae > Nicotiana > Nicotiana benthamiana. Next base: position 118,144,147 of record CM067332.1, on the reverse strand, counting down.
TACCCATAGTTCACACAAATCATACCCTTACTGATAGGAGATTCTCTGTTTGATAGGTACAATGCAACCATCTAGAAAGAGGCACACGACAGGGTCCTCCACTAATGGACCAGACAGTTCCTCGAGAGCTCGAGGCCAAGCTAGTGCGGCACAGTTTGACCCACACTAGGTTTTTCTCTAAGTAAGCTAAGGACCGATATAATGCCAAAACTTCAAAGAAATTATTATCGGAGGTGCATATCAACCGGTCATATTTGCAAGTGGAATGCCCGAACTTCTTTGCTGAGGTGAGGAGGTGTCAGCTGGACATCATCATTGAGGAACCAGAGGAGGCCAATGTCCACATAATGAGGGAAGTTTATGCTAACTATCCATAATATGAGAATGGGATTGTCAATGTATGGAATACACAGTTAAATACATCCATCAAGGCCATTCGTCGGGTGTACCGGCTACCAGTATTCACGGGAGAGATAGATTCTTACCTTGTTTATCATCGTCCAAGGGTTAATTGGGCCCCAATGCTGGATGTCATATGTGTGCTTGATAAGGAGTTTATATGGTAAAAGCGTCTGATCACGTTGAACTCACAGTCTCTTAATTGGGAGGCTAAGTGTTGGCTCGCCATTATCAACCGCCGCTTGCTACCCTATAGAAACATGATTGATGTCAATGGGCCATGAGTAGCAGCTATCTATAGTCTTATGACCTATCGTGATTTCGATGTAGCCTGGCTCCTCTACGATGAGATGTTCATTTGCTCACCTGAGATACTTATAGGTTTTTACCTCTCTTCTCCAGTCACCAAATTGTGCCATCTTGCTAGAGTCCCTAAAAACTATAAAGTTGATGGGAAGTTACCATTTAAAGCCCTATTCCAGGCAAGCAAAATAAGAATTAGAAGAGAGCTGATGGTGATAGCCGAGGATTATTATAAATTTGATGATGATGCTGAGGAAGTTGTTGTCCTACCACCCACGAGAGTTGATGAGACGGGCCCATCGCAGCCCCGCCGAAGTACCCGCCTGAGAAACCTGGAGTAGGACATATATGATCTCCACAATTCGGTCACGGACTTGGGCACAAAAATTGTTACTCTAGCAACTTACTAGGCCAAGTCGGAGAGGAAAATCTTAGGCCAGCGGAGAGCTCTGGGTCGTACATGCAATGTGAACCCAAACACCTTCTCCGATCAGGAGTGACGTTTTAGGGAAGTTTCTTTACCTTAGTGTTCCATAATTATTTATGCCATGAGGATGTAAACACATGATTTTTGCCCTACATGAAAATAACTCCTAAAAATAGACCAAAATAATTTAATTGATTTTTAGGTATTTTTTTTATTTAGTTTCATTTCATGCATTTTTAATATTTTTAAAAATCATAGAAAAACCACAAAAGTGTCCCATTTTAATGTTATACCACCTTAGGTTAAATTTTCATTTAGGAATTAATTACACTAAGTTAATTGTGTTTTAAAAAATAAAAAAAAAATGGTTAATTTTGCACTTTTAATTTTAATCTTGAATTTCAGTAGTTTTTCGTTTAATTTGGTTTTAATTAGCCACAATAAGTATTAGTTGTAGTAATTAGCTTAATTTGAAAATAATTTTACTAGGAACTAATTTAGGTTTTATTTTTAGTTTTAATTTAAATGCAATTAAAAAAATATGAAAACAAAAGATGTGAATCATATTTTTGGGTTGATCATTACTTCCATTTTTAAGCCCAATGTAATTTTCCTTTAAGAACTCAGCCCAAATCAGCTCTTACCCAACACCAAACCGGGTCGACCCGACCTGACCCAAACCCATTTCTCCACCTAAAAAACCCTAAACCTAGTACACATAACGATATACACGCCTGCAATATAGAGGAGCTCTCAGCTTCACTGATACAAGACCCACCCCCCAACCTTCATCTTCTTGGACCCACACACCCGAACTCCAGTGACAACCCCTCACGCCACCGCACATACACAGCAACCGCTGCTGCTTCTTCACTGCGCACCACCAAGCAATTTGGCTGGAGATGCCATGAAAATCAATAGGACAATGTCCTTTGCAATTTTTTAGTTTTTCTTTTAATTTATGATTTACCAAAGGAAACCTTGGAACCGATAGGGTTTGATTGGTTCGTTTCGATGTCGATTCGAGTTTTTCTTTCGAGGCTCAATGTTAGATCGGGAGTTTGATGCCATCCTCTGCGTAAGGTTCGCAGTTTTTACTGGTCTCTCGCCGCTGACTTTGCTCGGATTTAGAGTCGAAGTTTGGTACTCGACAATTCTTCCCAATAATAAGAAAACTTTGGTTTAAAAAGGTTTTTCTCCGTATTATTTCATCTTCTTCAATTTTCTTGTCGTGAACTTAAGTATCCAAGAGTTGTGTTAATATGATTTTGTTTTACATGTGTTATGGGTTGATAAAGTTGTTATGGTACATTCTTAAATTGATTTTTAGTTGATTGATTCTTAGAGTCTGATTTCCAATAGTTTGAATAAGTTTTACGTCTTCTGTTATTGTGGGTTAAATATAACAAAAACAAGTTTGATTGGAATTCCTTGCTCTGTAGGTTTATATATTTATGAGGATTACATATCTTGCAATTTAGCTGAAAGTGGCATTCGACTTCTTTTAATTGATTGAACCTGAATGGATGAGAGAATGGAATTGATGAAGCATATTTATGTGCTTTCACTCTTTCTAAATGAAGGTATAGTCTGCAGTTGTCGAGGTTCTAATTATTTGATTCCGAATTAATTGTTTCGATCAATTTGCGTACAAGGCATCTTTGAGTCAGTTTTGTTTCCTCGCTTTAACCTTTTGTTTCTTTGTAAATTTAAATATGATTAATAGATATATCTTATTGTTAAAAATCGAAAACTGTTATAAACTAAAGCAAAAGACAAGAACAATAGAACAAGAACAATAGCAATAGAGAGAAGAGTAGAGAGAGTTCTTCTTATTGAGTTGAGAGGGGTCTCAAGGGATGATTTACAATGGTAGGGGGCACCTCTATTTATAGGGAGGAAGAAGATCTTGCTACCAATAATAGGACTCTAAAATCTCTCTAATTAGATACATTAAAGACATTCACCTTAAATAGAAGTGTAAGAATCTTCTATTTCATAACACTCCCCCTTGAATGTCTATTCAATGATGTGCCTCATAAAACCTTAAAACCAAAACCCAATGGGAAAAATTAAAGTAAGGAAAAAGAGTACACATGTTTGAATATGCGCCTATTGGTTGCCTCGTTAAAAACCTTGCAAGGAAAACCCAGTGGGACAAAACCTTGTAAGGGAAAAAGAGTGCAACGCGCATTGACTCCCCCTAATGAGTACATCGATTTATATCCTTGAGCATTTGCATTCCAATCTTGTGCATCATCTTCAAAACGATCTTTGGTAGACGTTTGATAAGTAAATCAACCATATTGACTTGAATAAATATTCCGCACCTTGAAATCATCATTCTTGATAGGTATGAACATCTTCATATGATGTCGTGGAATAGCTCTTCAATATCTCCATAAATGCATTCTCAATGCCATCATGCTTATAGTTATAGCAAGATACATATGTACACAAATTGTACTTAGGATGTGGTACTTCAGGACCAAGAATTGCATATGCTTCAAGCAACTTAAATCTTTTAAGTTAAGTCATATAAGCCATATAATAAACTTTAGCTGCATATCAAGCTTTCATTAGTGATACTAAACAAATAAGATATCGAAAACTGACTATACATACCTTTGACTTTTATCTTTCAAGCATTTGAACTATAGGTTCAAAACTACATGTCTTTCATATGGAATCAATTCTTCTTGAATTGTATCTCTTCCATTTAGTTACTTTCTTTGAGTCAGCAAATGCGTATAGCATGCTTTGCAATATGTTGCAATTTGAATTATCCCTTTTTATGAACTACAGGTTCATATCATGATATTCGGGGATATACATATACAAATGAGAATTCATCCCATGTAACATTTTCTCAAGTGTTTATCATGTCTCCCCCTCATGTTAGTAAAGCTAACATGTTTCCTCAACTTTGGAAAATCATCTTTGTGCATCATGTCAATATACACAGCACCTTAATAATAAGATGAAATTATTTGGTTCCTGACCCTGAACCATTTGTGAGGGGAGAATATACTCTCGTATACAACTTATATCAAACTGATATATATAACTTAGTTCTCATAAGAAACAGTTTAGCTATTAAGTGGAAGCACTCAATAATTATCTTGCTAAACCAACTTTAATATAAACCAACTTATCAAGATGAACTGTCTTGAGTAGAGAATCTGGAAACTATGCTCGAAGTTAGATTACTGAGCGATTTACCTCGCAAGCACTGCCAGGCTGCGGGTTAATAACAATGGCGCATGTAACCATATCATAGATGCATCATATGTGGTTTACATGGCAGGTGAATGGGCCCATATTCACCTTTGATATTTCCAGAATTTAGGGGCTTCAACCCGAACTCTTTAGTTGGTCAATTCATTACTGAGAACAAGAACTTCTAGTTCTTTGATATTCACCTATGTGAATTTGCACATCATACTTCAAATGAGATGGCTAACACGAATGTCAACTGAATAAATTATCAATATTGGTAAACTTCAAATTTACACCATGACATGTGCACTTATCAATAAACTTCGGGTTTATTATGACATGGGTTTTATACCAATAGATATCCACTTTATTGTGGCATTCTTTCGTTTGTGTAGTACAAACTGGAGAACAAAGCGGGTAGCTTTTCATATACAAATTACCCCGCTACAAGTTGTAGTAATAGGAGAATCAAAGCCTTCCTTTATTTATAGTCTCAATATCATCAATCGCCTTCGCGTGTACTTTTGGAAACTGGATAAGTTTCTTTGAGACTTACTACAGCACAATACTCAATTGTGTTTCTCCAACATAGTAATAATTGGCTCTTCGAGAGCTCTCAATTAATTTTGTACTACCACAGACTGAGGTTCGAGATCCTCACATTCTTGCATTCCGTATTTTCAAGAGTCTCAAGCTCAATAGATTCTTCGTGAATCTCGGAATTAATCAAATCATGAGCGTCCTCATGTGATTCTTTCATAGTGTCATTTAGATCGTTCTTTTTCCTCTTTCTAGGATTTCGATCTTTGGAACCTAATGGTCTGCCACGCTTCTGGCGTGCATTTGACTCATTGGATATGACACTAGATATTTGTCCAATAGGGACTTTAATACGGATCGGAACATTTTCCGCGTGAATGTGGGATTTCGTTATCCTCTTCAAGTCCGTAAATGCGTCAGGCATTTGATTTGCTATTCTTTGCAAATGGATAGTCTTTTGTACCTCTTTCTTTCAAATAGAGGTATGTGGATCAAGATGAGATAATGATACATTTTTCCACAAAATTTCCCGTTTGGTTTCACCAACTTCTCCCCCTAATTTTGGGAAAAGTGTCTCATCAAATTGACAGTCTGCAAATAGTGCAGTGAACAAATCTCCTGTCAATGTTTCGAGGTAGCGAATAATGGAGGACGCGTCAAACTCAACATATATTCCTAACCTCCTTTGCAAACCCATTTTGGTGCGGGATGGCGGTGCTACAGGCACATATACTACGCATCCAAAGCTTCTTAAATGGGATATATTGGGTTCATGACCCAAAACCAATTGCAATGGGGAATATTTGTGTCAATTCGTCAGTCAGAGACGAACTAGCATTGCTGCATGCAACATGGCGTGACCCCAAACTGAAGTGGGCAGCCGACGAACTAGCATTGCTTCATGCAAAATGGCGTGACCCCAAACCGAAGTGGGCAGCCGACAAACTAGTATTGTTGCATGCAAAATGGCGTGAACCCAAACCGAAATGGGCAGCCTCGTTTTCATGAAGAGTTCAAGATTATTCTCATCTATTATCCATTAACTTTGCAAACGCAAGGTTGCGTGATGGCAACAAGCACACATTAGACCATCTACAGGATGCGTCTATCAAGACCATGAAATACCTAAACTACCCACTAGGTGGGTGAATAGGTCCACAAATGTCCCCTTGTATACGTTCTAGAAACTGGGGTGACTCAGTCCCAACCTTTGTTGAGGATGGTCTGATAATCAGCTTGCCTTGATAACACGAAGTGCAAGGATATTCATTACTTGAAAGAATTTTGAAATTCTTTAACGGATGCCCATATGAGCTTTCTATAATCCGTCTCATCATGGTTGATCCTGGGTGACCCAGTCGATCATGCCAAAGTACAAATGTATTGGACTCAGTATTCTTTAGATTTACTGTTGAATGTGCCTCAATTGCACTAATTCTTGTCCAATACAGGCCACAAGATAAAGACGGGAATTTCTCAATAACCCTCTTTTGGCTGGAGACATTCTTTGAAGTGAGGACGAGATATTCGAGATTATCTTCATCCATTGTCTCAATATTGTAGCCATTCCGGCGTACATCTTTAAAACTCAACAAGTTTCTCATAGACTTGGAGGAGAACATAGCATTCTCTATGATTAACGTCGTGCCCTTGGGCAGAGTTACAATGGCTCTTCCGGAGCCTTCGATCAATTTACTTTCCATGGTATGACATACAAAAGAAATACAGGAACATAAGAATAAGCAAGTTCAATTCTTTTGTGTCACATAATATTTTCAAAATCTGCTACTAACAGTTGGCTAACAAAATCAGATATGTTATCCATAATCAATTCCTTTGCAGTTTGAAAATTTCAGCGTTTTTCATAAGACAATCGATTATTAAACCCACAATCGATTGTTGGAACATAGACAATCGATTGTTAAACACACACAATCGATTATTTGTTATTTTTGAAAAATTCCAGACCTTACTGTTTCAAGACAATCGATTGTTAGACAAAGACAATCGATTGTTGGCTATTTTTGAAAAATTCCAGAACACACTGTTTCAAGACAATCGATTGTTAGCCAAAGACAATCGATTGTTGGCTATTTTTGAAAAATTCCAGAACACACTGTTTCAAGACAATCGATTGTTAGCCAAAGACAATCGATTGTTGATCAATTGTTTTTCAACTTTAATGCGAAAATAGTTGATAATCGACTAGTTTTTCAGGCTAGTCGATTACCCCCACTGGAAAATAAAAGTTTTATTGATATTTGAACATATTGAAGATATTCTAAAGAACTACTGCTAACATTGCTTTATGAACTAACTAATACGAGCTAATGCTAATGACTATTAATCTATTCATTGACTAATACAAGTAGAATCAAACAGCTCCATCTTCTTTCATCACGGTTCCGTCACCGATTAGGTGGTCTATTTTCCCCTCGGGTTGCTCAAAGGAGTCTGCCACATCCAGGTGGGTGATATCCTCATTGTCGTCATAGACAAAATTTGTTTCAGGGCCTTTTCTCTTTCGAGATGCTTGATAAAGGTCAACCAAGTGTCTTGGTGTACGGCAAATCCTAGACCAGTGCCCATTTCCACCGCAACGATAACATATAGTTTCTGAACTATTTGCCTTAGGATCTTCTGGACCCCGTTTCTGCTTTCGGTGGTTATCTCTCTTTGGGGAGTGACGGACTTCTTTGGAATTTCTTCCTTGTCCACGTCCTTGGCTTTGACCCCGTTTATGACCGTGATCATGGTCCCTTTTATGTTTGGCATAATGCGAGTGCACCATATCTGCTTCAGGCAGTGGTGTAGACCCAGTTGGTCTATTTTCGTGATTTCTCGTGAGCAGATCATTATTTCGCTCAGCCACTAGTAAGAGAGAAATCAGTTCAGAGTACTTCGTAAAGCCTTTCTCTCGGTACTGTTGCTGCAGTACCATATTGGAGGCATGAAACGTTGTAAACGTTTTCTCAAGCATATCGTAATCGGAGATGTTATCTCCACATAGCTTCAGTTTAGAAGTAATTCTGAACATAGCAGAATTATATTCAGAAACGGACTTAAAGTCCTGTAGCCTCAGATGGGCCCAATCATATCGTGCTTGTGGCAGAGTGACCAACTTCAGGTTGTCATATCTCTCCTTTAAGCTGTTCCACAAAACGAGTGGATCCTTGACAGTGAGATATTCAATCTTCAAACCTTCGTCAAGGTGGTGGCGCAAGAAAATCAAGGCCTTCGCACAATCTTGGGTGGATGCTTTTTCTTTATCTTTGAGGGTGTCTCCGAGACCCATAGCATCTAAGTGGATTTCAGCATCCAACACCCATGTCATATAGTTCTTGCCCGAAATTTCAAGGGCAACGAACTTTCTTTTCATAATGTCAGACATACTCGAAAATTAAATTAGGAAGAGGGAAAATACCTTGGATTTTCGAGAATGATACTTGAGACGGTAGAGTCTCGTGCTGATAACGTGTTATAAACTAAAGCAAAAGACAAGAACAATAGAACAAGAACAATAGCAATAGAGAGAAGAGTAGAGAGAGTTCTTCTTATTGAGTTGAGAGGGGTCTCAAGGGATGATTTACAATGGTAGGGGGCACCTCTATTTATAGGGAGGAAGAAGATCTTGCTACCAATAATAGGACTCTAAAATCTCTCTAATTAGATACATTAAAGACATTCACCTTAAATAGAAGTGTAAGAATCTTCTATTTCATAACAAAAACTAAAATTTGATACCATTTTTCTTTTTGATAAAACGCATGCATTCGGATAAACCTAGAGTTCTAACTATCCCATATTGTGCTGAAAGCAAAGTCTTAATACCAAGTAGATTTATTTTTCTTAATTTTGTTGTTTGGTTGTGGTAACATTGTGATGGGATTTTGGGTTTCTCTTCAAATAGCAAATTCGGTAATGTTTAATCATTTGAGAGCGAGTTGCTTGTTAAAGTAGCAATATAGGGTGTTAATTCTTGATGATTAAGGTTTGATTCATATTTTTGTTTGTTCGACTAAAACATTAATGTGCGTCGTGCAAAATAAAAATGATAAATGCATGGCCCTCGTGTTAATGTAGATCTGAAATTGATTAGTATTCGTAGTGAGCCTCCAACGCCGTTTAAAATACAATTGTGGTTGCGTATACGTTCGCGTAACACGACCATGATTCTAAATTTGGAGTTTGCGTCGGCCAATCTTTTCTTAATAATAAAATATCTTATAAGTTTTAATTATTTTTTAGTTTATCTAAGTTCATTGAAATCACATATGGCCCTTTAATAATTTCCTAGGTTAGGTAAAATATAATATTTTGTAGAATATCGTTTAGGTCCATTTAAAAATACTGGTATGATTGCGTATACGACCGCGTAACACAATTACACTTATGAAAACAAAACTGGAGTATGCGTTCGTGCAACTTCGGCCCAAACTTTTTCTTAAAAATAAATAAGCATTATTAATTGTGGACACGTTTGTGTGACATGATTTCTGATGCGCCAAACAAGCGGGTATATGTACGCATAACCCGTTTAAAGATAATTCTCTAATTAAAGCGGTAAAAATAGAAAAAGCACATAAGTTTAAAAATCAGTAACTAAACAATATAACAAGCCAAGTAGTGTCATACCTCCTTTTTTCTTACATGGCTACCCCCGAAGGATATCACGTATTATGGAGTTTTTCCAATTAAAGTGACATTCGAAATGGGATTAATCATTTATTGAAGAGTCACCACATGGGATAGGCTTGGTTTTTTTTGTCTCAAGTCACCCACTTATTTAAAATCACAAATCGAGAAAATATTTTGTCTACCTAATTAGACTCTGCGAACCAGAAATTCTTAAGTAAGGAATTTTGTTGACCCGAGGGAAGGTGTTAGGCACCCTCGGAACCCGTGGTTCTAGCACAGTCGCTTAAACTATTATAAATGGCTAATTTCCTGATTTTTATACATGTTCCTCCTACAATGTAATTTTATAATTATTAACGCTTTATTCACTTTTAGGAATATTTGCAAAGTTATTAAAACACGTCTCGAACCACGTCACATAAATGCACCCGTGATTTTCGACATATTTTAACATCATTGAGATTTTAACATCGTTGAGATTTGTATTTGAAGGTATTTTATTAATAAATTCGCGCCTATAGCAACTACGTCTTTATTATTCATGGAAAGTCGTAAAATTCGCTAATCAGCACTTCCTATTTTTCTATGTATTTTATTAAATTAGCGAGCCATCATATGGTATTTGATTAGAGTAACATGGGATTTTATAAGGACATCCTAATGAACACTAAGTTCTCTATCATGCTGGTGCCTAAATGTCCTAATCACTTACACATGGGTAACACCTTTTGAGAAAATTAGTACTTGCATTTTTAGCCTCATTCATGGCTGATTATAAACATTGGGCTTTAGGTTTTGGCTAGCCCAGGAACATGTGTTGCTACATTACAACTGGTAGCTGCTGGGAATTCCAATTGGGCCCAGAGATAATGGACTACGAATATATATTATAAGGAAACAATAGCCAACTTTGCTTTTAGTTATATTATAGCCCTCAAAATTATATACATGGTTATTATACAATAGATTAGAAGTATTTTAATGAGGAAGACATCGAGAAATGGTTTCATATCAGATTTTGAACTTTAATACTTGGATAAAAAATTAAAACACTCATCATTAGGAGTACATATGTAGGTTCAATGGTTGAACTCTTAATATATATAACTTGAATAGCAAATACTAAGCTAACTTTTGATTACACTATTGCAGACTCTAGAGAAGGCTTAAACAAATAAAAACAGTGCTCATACAATCCATTGTTAATACATGCTTAGGTTGAGTATAAACATCAGAAAAAAATTCTAAGAAAATAAATATAATTACATCAGGGGATGAAAATCAAAGAACTATCTTCTCATTATCAGCCAGAGTCTCGCATACATATAAACATTACTTCTCAGCTTTTGGGTAAAGACGGGTACCTGGAATTCAGCAAGGAAAGGGAACCTATAAGTAAATTGAAGCAATTGGCAAGCAACAACAGTCAATCGATCAGTCAACACCCAGAATTTCAGAAGAATCAAAACTCCACAGGAATAAGAACATTACTAATGATCTCTAAAGAATATAGACGAAACTAACATATATATATATATATATATGTATGTATATATATATATATATATGTATGTATGTATGTATGTATATATATATATATATATATATATATATATATATATATATATATATATATATATATATATATATCTTAATTCACTCAAGCTTCAAAAAAAAGTATGCTCAAAAATATATTCCAAAAGGTAAGAAAAAAAATCCCCTATCAAAATGTTCAGATTGCTCTTTTATAGTGAAGCCTTAGGGCAACACGTTTCTTTTTAGTCTCTTATTCAAATTTCAGTTTTGCCTAAATAGTCCTTAGCTTTCTGACTTGTGGCTCAAGTTTAAGGCTGAAATTATGCCTAAGTCCCTCACTAGGATGTTGTACGGGTTGCTACAAGATTCTTTCAGGCTCAAATACCCCTTATACCCCTATTTCATTTCCTAATTAACTAACCTAAGGTCCTTCTTACCCTTGGTTTTCACTTGGTTCGGTCAAACTGACCCTCGTCAATCGTGTTTAAGTTTGGGCCAAATTTTGGTCTGGGCTAACAGGATTATTGAAATGTTTAAGAATTAGTCAATACCATTCAAGTTTTAAATAAGTATCCTAATGTTGATTTTACAGCAACAAATATCGTTCAAAAGCAATGAATTAAAGCGACCAGAAAAGGAAACCCATCCACTTATGCTTAACTTACAGAAATGACCCAATTAAAGTACTCAGTAAAACTTGAAAGTGAGAAACGAATAACAGGAATTGAACACTCAATATATACATGAATAGAATCAGGAAACTAAAGGTTGATATCAACAATTAAAAGTTCAGCAAAATAGATTAGCCTAATACATGCAAGTACTGAAGACTAAAGTTACTGTGAGATAAAAACAACTACTCAGTAGCATAAGTATGGTCCAAAAGATAAACATCTACCAAAACTAATCAGCGTCTCGGGGAAAGAAATAAATGAAAATCAGGAGATGAAGATCAACAAACCATAGAGGTCACATTACTGAAGAGTCAAAGAGAAAGGATCACAAGCAATGTAAAGTTTCAGAATCAGGAGGCTAAGATCAACATGATATCAGACCACTCAAGAGACGAAGGGATTCAAACCAGTGACAACCAAAGGAAATAATGCATATAGCAAGTAGAGACGACTACTTAACCTACTTCAGGATGAGATTGTGAAAAAACAACAAATATTTAAAACAAATAAACCAGCTAACATGTAAAAGAAACAAAGCAATTATATACAAGCAATGATGGTGATTTAAAGATAGAATACTTAGCTCGTACGCATGCAACCCTAACTTAAATCCGTTCTTCTAGTTTCTGACCTCTTTTGGGGAGGCTTCCTACCATCTACGGCAATTGGTTTTTTGAATAATGGGCTCAAGGGTTCAGGAATGGGAGTTTGTGATTCTGAGACCAACTGAGGTCTTAGATCTGAATGTTCTTGGTGGTTAGTGGTATTTGAAGACTGTGGGTGGCATGGTTGGGAGGGGAACAGACAGGGATTGTCTGAGGTCAAGTTAACTAGAACCCGGTGGGGTTTGGGTTCTAGGGTTAGTCTTTAAATCAATATTTTAGGCGATGGAGAGTTTTTTGGGAGGAGCGATTGCAGGACGGGGAAGAGGAGGTCTGGGTGGTCCTATGGTGCAAATTTGGAACGTTTTGGGATTGGTTCGCCGGAGATGGTGGTTCCGGGGAACCTTGTTTTGATTATTCGAGCAGATAGGCATTTGTTCGAAAGAAAATAACAACAGGAAGGGGAAGAGGGGGGCATGGTGGTGTAAGTTGGGGTGGTTTGGTAACCGACCGCCGCTGTGAGGCGATTTCCGGTGGCAGTGTTAGGGTGGCTGCTGGGTGGTCATAGGGCAGTCAATGGGAGGTGATACACCTGAGTGTATGTACGAGGAAGGAGGCTTGTTTGGCCTCTGAGTGTATAGAAATGTTTGGACACAGAAATGTATGTTTGGTCTTTGAGTGTATTGAAATGTATGTACGAGGAAGGAGGCTTGTTTGGTCTCTGTGTGTATAGAAATGCAAGGTCTCAGGGCCGTTGGATGGCCTGTTGATCAACGGCTATGATATCTTATCCTTGAAACGGCCGTTTTGGGCGTTTGTATGTGGACTGGGTAGGGGACCCTATTTTGAGCTGGGTGTTGTATATATTTACAGGAGAAAGGGTTTGAGCCACCTAGGTCTGGCCCAACTGTGGCCAGCTCGGGTGGCTGTATATATACATATATATATATATATATATATATATATATATATATATATATATATATATATATATATATATATATATATATATATATATATATATATATATATATATATATATATAATCATTATTTAATTTCTAATTCTATTTTAAAAATTCCTAATTAACACAAACAAAAATGCAACAAATTAAAGTTACACGAAAAATGATTAAAATGCCAGAAATACTACTTGCATATTTTTTGAATTTTATATTCACAAAAACAACCCTAATTAACAATTATTTTAGCAAAAATATGGAATTAAATCCTACATGATTTTAAGCATGCATTATTGCAAACACACTGGCACACGCAATTAAATTCTAAAAGCAAATATAAAAAGGAAAATCCTAAACCTGAGAGTCCTGTGGGAGTTGTCTTAGCAAGGCAAAAATCACATGCTCATATCTTCCCCTCTTTGCGTGGGAACATGAAGAGTTTTTGTGCAAAGACAAGTGAGCAAGCATCAGCGATTTTCGTCCAACTGAGTACTCCGTGTGAAGCGTTTTGAAAAATTTCTGACTGAACCTTGGATCAAACGTTGCCTACATATCCTTGGCTATAAAGGAATCAGGTCAGTGTAATTCTGGAAGTTTTGGTAGCTGAGACTACAAGGAAGCTGTAATTTCACTGCCGTTGCTGCTGTTTCTGCTTGCTGAGCTCCTTATTAAACCAAAGGAAAATCAAAAGATAAGCTGCTAAGCCTATCAACTACGAGTTACGAGATTCCTATCTATGAGTCTTTTATAGATTAATCTTGAGTCTTGGCTAGCTCTTGTAGCAAACTCTAATCTGAATCTTGATGCTCGTTAGCTGCAACCACTAGTTTACTCTTCAGTTTTTGAAATTAAGCAGGATATGCAGAGCTTGTGACTTCAATTAAATTTTGAGCAGTCCGTGTCTCTGTGCGCTTCATCATTTTAAATTCACTTCCTTTGTCCTTTTCTTCTTTTCTTCTGTTCTGAATTGAGACTCATGCTTTCAATCATTTCAAATCTTATGCCTTAAGGTGAAACCTGCTCGGACACCAACACAAACAAACGGAATTTGATGCCCCATTTTTCAGTGGAAAATTTCGTGAGTTATTTGCAACACATATCTAAGCTATTTTTATTGAAAAACAATAAAAGTCGAGATTTTTTATCCCTTGGAAAGATCGCCAGGTTATGCTGGTAAGGAGAAAGGTCCCTGCTGGGGATAAGAGGAGGGTCCACGGGTTATGCCGGGATAGGAATGAAAAGGTCCCTGCTGGGGGGAGGGTAAGAAATGATCATAGGTTATGCTGGGGTAGGAAGAAGAAGGTCCCTGCTGGGGATGGAAAGAGAGCCATTTGTTGTGAAGAAATTTGGGTTATGCCAGGGGATCCACGGGTTATGCCGGGATGGAAGAGAATTCCTGGGTTATGCCCGGGAGATCCACGGATTATGCCGGGATGAATGAAAAAATCCTAGGTTATGCTAGGGAGATCTACGGGTTATGCCGGGATGAATGAAATTCCAAGGTTATGCCAGGGGAATCCGCGAGTTATGCCGGGATTTATGAAAAACTCCTGGGTTATGCCAGTGGAAGTCCACAGGTTATGCCGGGATGAATGAAAAAAATCCTAGGTTATGCTAGGGAGATCCGAGTGTTATGAAGGGATGAATGAAAATTTCTAGGTTATGCCAGGGGAATCCGCGGGTTATGCAGGGATTTATGAAAAACTCCTGGGTTATGCCAGGGGAAGTCCACGGGTTATGCCGGGATGAATGAAAAAATCCTAGGTTATGCTAGGGAGATCCACGGGGTATGCTGGGATGAATGAAAAAATCCTAGGTTATGCTACGGGGATCCGCAGGTTATGTCGGGATGAACGGAAATTCCTTGGTTATGTCGAGATTTAAGAAAAACTCCTAGGTAACGCCAAGGGAGGTCCACGGGTTATGCCGGGACGAACGAAAAAGTTCTAGGTTATGCTAGGGAGATCCACGGGTTATGTCGGGATGAAATGAAAAGAAATCCTAGATTATGCTAGGGGGATCTGCGGGTTATACCGGGATGAATGAAAATTCCTAGGTTATGCAAGGGGAATCCGCGGTTTTTGCCGGGATTTATGAAAAACTCATGGGTAATGTCAGAGGAAGTCCACGGGTTATGCCGGAATGAATGAAAATATCCTAAGTTATGCTAGGGAAGATCTACTAGAAGGTGAGCGACCAGGGAGATCCTTTTGACTATGCTGGGGGTAGAGGAGAAGGAACAACCCTTAAGTTATGTTAAGGATAGGGTAGCATTAACTTTTAGACTACGCTGGGGAGTAGAAAGTGTAGAAAGGAATCCTCAGGTTATGCTGAGGATGCGAAGAGGAACTTCCCGAGTCATACCGGGGAATAAAGGAAGGAGACTTCTTGGTTTATGCTGGAGGGGTGGAATGCAATCCTTGGATCATGCCTAGGAAATCTACAAGTTGCACCAGGGGAAACTAAGGATTGGAATCCCATGCTATCACGCTTATTTACGAGTTTCCACGAAAATGAAAAGAAAACCTCCCTTTTGTTATTGACGCAACGCCATCCTTGGTCCTTCTGCCAATCCTTTTGTTGATTTTGCCCCATGTTCCTTCTGTTTTCCTAGGTTTCACCTGCGTCTATTTTAGTTTAGAGACAAAACAAACTGCTAGTTTGAACGGTGATTGGTTTTGCGACCGTGTCACGCTTGATTTTAGTTCCTTTATAGCCAAGGACAAACTCTTGACTTCTAATCCTTGCTCCATTAATTGGCCAGGGGGTCCTCATTTTGAGCTGGTTTTGTTTCCCAGGCCTTGGGTTATGAGTTTTGTTCCGACTTTGATTTTGGGCTCGCTTTTGGGACTTTTGATAAGAACCAATATCCTATTTGGCTTAAAAACCTCCGATTTTGCTTCACCTTCGTGGACCTTTGACTTTGAATTTCCTTTCTTTTATTTCCCCGCTTTTGAGGCATTAACCGTCATGATCAACCGGGATTGGCTAAGCCCGCTTGACGATGTCGGGCATTCCTTTAGTTCTTTCCAGGAGAAACCCGCAAGGCCGTCCCTGCTACCTTTCTTAAAGAATGGTCAGGACATCAAAATTAAAGTGGAAAGGGGTGAAGCATGACTTTTAGAGGGGTGTGTTCTTTTGAGGGAAATGAGGGGACTTATCTGGAAGTATGAATCGTCTTTAAACGACAACGACATGCTTCTTGGACTGAATACCCGGCCCAGATCCATTTCTACTTTCTGACTTCAACTTTTTCAAAACCAAAGAAACTTGTTCAGACCTGAGCAGCAAAATTTCTTCTTTTCGGCCGACGGCGCCCTTTTCGGGTTTACTCCAATCGGCCTCTCTCATTTTTCTTCTCCCATCGCCCGATAGCGCTCTTTTCGAGTTTTCGCTAAACAGACTCTCTCATTTTGTTTTTCTCTGCTCGCCGTCGCCTTATGGTGCCCGGAGATTTTCACCGTAAGACTCTCTCATTTTATTTCTCTCAAAATCTGGTTTGTGCCGAATCCTGACAACGGTATTTTTTTCCACATTCCCGGGGATATACAACTTTAGAACCATTCGGACGGATTTGTAACCGAACCAATTCATTTCTGCCCCAGTTTTGATTTTCTTGGGTAAATGGAGTTTTTATTTTGATATGAATGAACCTCAAGGAAAGGCTGCCTACTTATTGTTTCGGAACCAAGTCAGGCGTAGTTCAGGAAGTTTTTCCTAAACTAATTTTGTTTGTAAGACTTTAGAACCCTTTTTTCTTCTTTTTTCTTCTTTTCTTTTTCATTTTTTTGTTGTTTTTTTAACAGTATTTTCGGGTTACAAATGGGGTGAGGGTAGCAGGAAAGCAAAGCCTTTTTCATTTCAATCAACCGGGGCCATTGCTGTAGGGGATTCAGACATAATACGTTTTTACTGAAACTGTACTTACTGCTGCCTCGGGCTCGTCTCCTTCAATGTCGCCCAGGTACAATGCTCCTTTAGGCAATATCCTTCTGATAATGTATGAACCTTTCCAATTTGGATCGAATTTTATTTGGCTTCTTGATGATGAGGAAGTATCCGTCTCAATACCAGCTGCCCGACTTCGAAGTTTGTGGGGCACACTTTCTTGTTGTAAGCACGTGCCATTCTTTGTTGGTACAACTGCCCGTGGCGTACCGCGGCCATTCGTTTTTCATCAATTAATGCCAGCTGCTCCAAACGGGTTTTGATCCATTCATTATCTTCAATTTCTATTTCGACAATCACTCGGAGCGAAGGGATTTCCACCTCGGGGGGTATGACAGCTTCAGTCCCGTAGACCAGCAACTAGGGGGTGGATCCTAATGATGTACTTACTGTGGTATGATATCCCATCAGTGCGAAAGAAAGATTTTCGTGCCATTGCCTCGAGCTTTGAATCATCTTCCTCAAGATCTTCTTGATGTTCTTGTTATCCGCTTCGCCCACACCATTAGCTTTGGGCCGGTAGGGAGTGGAGTTTCTATGTGTTATCTTGAATTGTTCACATATCTCTCCTATCAGCCGACTGTTTAGATTAGCCGCATTGTCTGTAACGATGGTAGCGAGAATCTCGAAGCGACAAATGATGTTGGAATGCACAAAATTTACTACCGCTTTCTTGGTAACACACTTAAGGGTGATGGCCTCAACCCATTTTGTGAAGTAATCAATGATGACCAATATGAATCTGCGCCCATTTTTGGATTTTGGCTCAATCGGCCCAATGACGTCCATGTCCCAGGTGGCAAATGGCCAAGGTGCTGACATAGGATGCAACTCATTTGGCTGTGCATGAATCAAATCACCATGCACCTGGCATTGATGACATTTTCGAACGAAGCTGAAGCAGTCTTTCTCCATGGTCATCCAGTAATAGCTTGCTCAGAGTATCTTCTTTGCCAGTATGTAGCCATTCATATGGGGCCCACACACGCCCGCATGCACTTCGTGCATAATTCTCCCGGCTTCTTCGGTATCCACACATCTCAACAAGTTAAGATCTGGAGTCCTTTTATACAAAGTGTCGCCGCTCAAGAATAAATTTCTTGCATGCCGTCGGATGGTTTCTTTTGTTCTCCGGTGGCTTGCTCAGGGTATTCCTGTGTTTTTAAGAATCTCAAGACGTCATAGTACAAAGATTGTGTTCTGGGCTATGCTTCGGTCGCATTACACTACCCATGCCTTTCTTTGATTTGGACTTGTAAAGGATCAACATAGGCGTTCCTAGGGTATGGTAACATTGAGGCCAAGATTGCAAGTGCATCTGCTAACTCATTGTGGCAACGGGGTATGTACTTGAACTGTGCCGAGCTAAACCGTTTGCTAAGATCTTCCACATGCTGTCTGTATGGGAAGAGCTAAATGTCTCTTGTCTCCCACTCTCCTTGAGCCTGTCGGATGATCAGATCGAAATCCCACATGATTATCAATTCTTCGACATTTTGATTAATGGCCATATTCATGCCCATGATGCAAGCCTCATATTCAGCTGTATTATTGGTGCAAAAGAAATGGAGCCTGGCTGTGGCTGGATAATGCTGGCCTGTGGGTGAGATTAAAATTGCCCAAACGCCTACGCCTTTTACGTTTACTGCTCCATCGAATAACATTTTCCAGACGGGGGTGTCTTCGACTGCTACTTCCAACGAATTCACTTCATCGTCAGGGAAGTAAGTGTTTAGAGGCTGATATTCATCATCGACGGGGTTCTCCCCCAGATGATCTGCCAATGCTTGAGCTTTCATCGCAGTACGACTGACAAAGACAATGTCGAACTTGGTGAGCAAGATTTGCCATTTGGCCAGTCGTCCTGTGGGCATTGGTTTTTTTAATACACCTTATTGGATCCAGCCTGGCTATGAGGTACGTGGTATGAGCTTGCAGATAATGCCTTAGCTTCTGAGCCACCCACGTCAAGGCGCACCAAGTTCTTTCCAACAATGTGTACTTGGCCTCGTAACTGGTAAACTTTTTGCTTAGATAATAAAAGGCCTACTCTTTCTTTCTCGTGGCGTCATGCTACCCGAGAAGATAACCAAAAGAGCCTTCCAAGACTGTTAAATAGAGAAATAATGGCCTTCCTCGTTCTGGCGGAACAAAAACTGGTGGATTGGACAGGTATTGTTTGATTCTGTCGAAAGCTTCCTGACACTCGACTGTCCACTTGACTGCCACATCCTTTTACAGTAGCTTAAATATGGGCTCACATGTGGAGGTCAACTGGGCGATGAATCGACTAATGTAATTCAATCTTCCCAATAGACTCATTACATCCTTTTTGGTCCTTGGCTGGAGCAGCTTCCGAATGGATTTGTTCTTGGTTGGATCCAATTCGATGCCTCTCCGGCTGACGATGAACCCCAGAACTTTCCCCGACGGGACTCCAAATACGCACTTTGCTGGATTTAATTTCAAGTAATATTCGCGAGGCCTTTCTAAGAACTTTCTAAAGTCCTTAACATGATCACCCTGAGTCTTGGATTTGATAATCACGTCATCCATATACACCTCTATTTCTCGATGCATCATGTTGTGGAAGATGGTGGTCATAGCCCTCATGTAGTTGGCCCCGGTGTTTTTCAATCCAACAAGCATAACTCTGTAAAAGTAGGTTCCCCAAGGTGTGGTAAAGGTGGTTTCTCAATATCTCCCTCATCCATCAACACTTGGTGGTATCATGCGTAGCAATCTACGAAGGATTGAATCTCATGCTTGGCACAGTTATTGTCAAGGATGTGGATGTTGGGTAGAGGGAAGTTGTCCTTGGGACTCGCCTTATTTAAATCCATGTAGTCCAAACACACTCGAGTTTTTCCGTCCTTCTTCGACACGGGGACCACATTGGCCAGCTATGTGATGTACCGAACCACCCGGATTACCCCCGCCTCTAGCTGTTTTGTAATCTCCTATTTTATTTTATCACTGACATCAGGCTTGAACATTCTCCGTTTTTGTTGGACCGGAGGGCATTCACGGTATGTAGGCAACTTATGAACAACCAAATCCATACTCAAACCAGGCATGTAATCGTAGGACCACACAAATACATCTTTGAATTCCAACAAGAGTTGAACCAATGCATCCCGTATTTCTTTATTCACGTGGATGATTATTTTAGTTTCTTTGATTTCATCAGGATTGCCCGAGTTAATCGGTTCAGTATCATTTAAGTTAGGCTTAGGTTTGTTTTCAAAGTGTTCCAACTCTCAGTTTATTACCCTAAAAGCCTCTTCTTCATCGTATTCCGGTTCTTGGTTCATTATTTCACATATGTGCAGCAAGTTTGGGTCATGGCATGAAGTCCACGAGCATGTCATTATATTTAAAGCCGCATTATTGGGACTGAAAAAAAGAAGTTGAAAAATAAAAGAAAGACAAAAACCAGAGAAAGACAAAGAGGTGCAAATGATGAAATATTGATTTTATTCCTTTGAACTTGTAAAATAATAGGGTTTACAGCTTGAGATTTAAAAGGCAAAGTACTTAAAGAAAAACAAACAACCGAGCTACGCCCTGAAATAGCTCGCGATGTAGGAAGAGGTAGCAATGCGGGAATACCAGTCCTCCTACCTGACTATGAAAGGTGTGGCATCCCAATTTTGAAGCTTAGCATCTGGCCCCATGTATAGCACTTCGGCGACGCTTGAACCTTCTCCCGGTTGGACCATGTTGACCACGTACAACAACTCCCTCACTGCTCCGCAGATCTCATCAAGTTCTTCTGGCGTAAAGGTCTCTTCTTCCTCCTCTTCAATGTACTTTGGTTTTACAATGGTTTTGTACAGGTGGGGTATGGGTCGTGGCAAGGCCCATCCCTGGCGTTTTCTACGATTGGCCCATGTGATATCTTGTGAGGTTTGATGAAAGCCAAGTTAAAAGAACTTTTCTGTGGCAGGTAAGGAGACCGGCTCGGTTATTCCTTGTAGGGAGCTTCCGAGTCCCTTGCCTGGCTTAAAACCTTGGCGCGTCATTTCCTTTGCCACCATAATTGAAGCATTTGACAGGAAAGGCTGGGGAAGTGGCTTGCCTTCTTCATGTTGATCGGCTACTACGACTTCAAAAGCTTGATAGACTATGTGTTCACTCCCTTCCTTGGCTTTAAGACAAGGGACGGAGGGGTCCTGATAAATTGATTGTTCGTCCTCTCCATGAACTGCAATCTCCTGGTTTTCATAATCAAATTTCAACCTTTTGTGCAGGGTAGAAGGCACTGCCCCTGCTACATGAATCCACGGCCTTCCTAGGAGGTAGTTATAGGAGGTGTCCATGTCCAACACCTGAAATGTTACCTCGAAGTCGACTGCACCAATGGTGAGCACCAAATCAATTTCACCTATGGTGTCCCTTTTGATTCCATCGAAATCTCTGACACATACGTTTTTAGGACGGATCCTCTCTGTCCCAATCTCCATTCTCTGCAAGGTAGACAATGGGCATATTTCTACTTCGAAACCTTGATCATCACTCTTTTGACATAATATCCCTCACATTTGACAGTGATGTGCAATGCCTTGTTGTGAGCATCTCCCTCTGGAGGTAAGTCATTCTTACTAAACGAGACCTGGTTAATAGCGAAGCATCTCTCCGCTATTTTTTCTAGTTGCTCTACAGAGGTCTCAGCCGGTACATAAGCTTCTTCAATATTTTGGCCAACACTTGCTGATGCTCGGGAAAATTCATCAAGAGTGACTATAAAGAAATCTGCTCAGGGGATTTTTATAGATGGTACACCAGTTCGTACTCCGACATTATCATTTTCTGGAAGAAGGCTTCTGCCTCCTCAACATTCACTGGCCTCTTAAGTGGAAATCGCCGTTTGGTAGCAGCGTTCACCTCTATATCTGAGTATTTCTTTGTGGGATAATCCTTTTGAGCTTCCTCGAGGACTTCTTTGCCTTGTATGTAACGATGGTTTCCTGATAGGTTCCAAGGGACTGCTGAAGGGTTGGTCATAGGGTTCTGTGGTGCGCGACCGATCATCACGGGCTCATTCAGGGCCGGTGGTTTAATCGATCACCGTACATTATAGGATTTCTTGGGTATATATATGGTTTTGTTCAGCTCGAAACTTTTTGGGGGACTCAAAGTGGGCTGATTTTCTTGACTTCTCATGGGATGTAGAGTATTGCTTCCTTAGTAGGGGTCGTCTCAGCTTTGATCTCAGCCTTCTTTTCTGCTTCTGGGCATTTGGCTTCATTCATTTCCTTTTCTTTAATATTTTTGAGGGTAACTTTTTGTTTTCTGTCTGCCTCGGCGATGGCTATGATGGCTTCAGGGCGAGGTCAAACTCCTTGTCCTTGCAGATCATTCCGATGACCGGCCCGTTGTTGTGAGCCGACAACGGATTATCAGTTACATTTGGGACCTCTTCATCTGTCAATACTATCTTCTTTTGGTCTATCAAGTCTTCTACTACTCATTTTAGGGTCCAACAATTTTTGGTGTCATGTCCCTCTTCCCCAGAGTGGTAAGCACCACGTACGCCCCTTTGATAAGAAGGTGATTCCGGGATTTGTCTGTTTGGGGGCACAGGCTGTAGGAGACCCATGTGGACCAACTTTGGGAACATGATGGCGTAGGATTCTCCTATTGGAGTGAAGTTCTCTTTTCTTGGTGGCTCCCTAGGACGATAATTATTTTGTGGAGGGCCGGGATTGTAGTGATTCTGGGGAGGCTGATTTCTTGGGGCTTGGTTTCTGTTGCTCAGTTGTTGAGGTCGAGCAAAGGCTGAGCGTTCATAGCTGCATAGGGTTAAGGGACATAGTGCATGTCTTGGTGAGGATAGTAATGTTGAAGTGCCCTTTCAGAGAATGCATGCCTGTGAGCATGATGCGTCCTCATCCCGGAGGCTGCCATGGATGCTTCCTCTTTCTTCTTGTTTCTTGGGATTCCTCCCGCCCCTCCTTATATGGCCTGGGAGATTGCTCTTATGGCGGATTGACTCAGAATCCTCCCTATTTTGAGGCCATTCTCTACCATCTCCCCAATCTTAATTTCCTCTACAAAAGGTTTACCCGCGACCGACATCATATTCTGAAAACAATCTATCTTATGCTTGGAAAAAGACATTGACCATCTCTATTTCGTCCATGGGAGGCTTTACTCTCGATGCTTGATCGCGCCATTTAACAGAATATTGTCTAAAGCTTTTAGCAGGTTTCTTTTTCAAGTTGGCTAGGGAATTATTATCCGCGATGATATTGATGTTGTACTGGAATTGTCTTACAAAGTCCTAGGCGAGATCATCCCAGATGTGCCATCGGGTAATATCCAGATCTATATACCATTCAGATGCAATGCCCACTAACCTCTCCCCAAAATATGCCATCAAGAGTTCCTCTTTCCCACCTGCTACACGTAGTTGATTGCAGTACTTCTTTAAATGGGCGATGGGGTCGTCGTGGCCATCGTATTTTTCGAACTTCAGTGTTTTAAACCCTAAAGGAAGATGTACATGTGGGAAATGCAAAGGTCGGAGTAAGATATACTCTTTTGTCCACTTAGTCCTTGCATGTTCTTCAGGCTTTGTTCAAGACTCTTCATTCTCCTTGTGATCTTATCCTGTTCGGGTGTTTTGGAGGTTTTGTCTTGCACAAGGGTTTGTTCATTGCTGGCTGAGAGTAGTTGTATGCGGGGTACGGGGGAGGCTCTATGTGGTAGTTAGGAGTCTGGAATGTAAAAGCTGTGGGGTCAAACATGGGTCTTTGTATCACAGGCTGTGTAGTGGCTGCGCACATAGGGGCCCCTTATTTTTCTTTTTCCTTTTTTGAATACGGTCGAATCCTATAAAGATTGCATACTTATCCTGACTTTGCATGAATCAGACCGAGCGTAGTTCATGAGAAAAATATTATGTGCACAGCAAGATGTTTTTTGTGATTTTCAATTTTTATAAAGACATAAACTTTGATTACATACGCTAGCAAAATGAAAGGCAAATACCAAACAAGGACTTAATAATTTGACAGACTCGAAAGGTAAGTAACAGAACATACAACCTAACTCTTTTATTTTCAATTAAACAAGTTTGTGAGTACATTAAAACTTCAAATGCTTTTGGAGCTTGCGGGGCATCGTCGGGCCTTGCCGCAGGTTTGCGCGCTAAAGTTCCCTAAAGATAGTGGAGATCTTCCATCACTTGATGGACAAATGTCATGGCAGCGGAGAAAAACATAGATTTTGTCATGTCCTCACTGTGATTGCACTTCGTGGTAATATATGATGCGATTGCCCGCACTATTTCTGTGATAACTCTTTTTTCTTCTAGTAGACGCCCTATTTGCTCAGCCCGTGCTTCGAATGTCCTTTCGGCTACTGGATTCAGCATTTGGAACTGCCGCAAATCTTTTTCCAATCCCGCTATTACCGCATAGCAATGCTCTCTCTCGGCTTAGAAATCCCTGTCTGTTTGGCCATTTTGTTTTCAGCTATGATAACCCTTTGTTTTAAACCAGCTCTTTCATTGACACTTTCCTCTTTTAATTGCTCCAGTATGAGGGCTCTTTCCTTTGCACTTTTAATTAGTTGCTTTCGAGCCCTAAACAATTCACCCTCTGCCTTATTCAGGTCGAAGCCGTATTCAGTTACTTTTCGTCGCAGGTTCTCTATGAGTTTTTCATCTTTTGTACTCCTCGGAGGATTTTCTGTGGCTGCCCTCATTTTCTGGATTTGGGCTTGTAGGCCTTCATTTTCGTTAATTAATACCTTCTTTTCTCCCTCGCTGGCTGCAGCTTGCAGGCTGTTTTCAAATTGCAATTCTTGAATATTCTTTTCCAGCCCTCCTATGGTAGCCGGTATTCATTTTCTTTTGCTAACTAATCCCACTGCTCTTGTGATGTATTAGCAAATTCCTGAAGATGGGGTCTCTTTGCCGGCCTCCCAGGCTCTATATTTTTCTTGTACTAGGCAACATACCCTGATGCAACCCCACCCTTAGATACGGCGTACTCGAGTATCGGCTGTCAAATATTGGCACTCACTCCAGATTTGGCGTACAACAGCTTTGGGGAATTGACCATTCGGGATTATCTCAACCACATGGCGGCTAATATCCTCATCTCTGGGGATCATTTGACATCTACCCAATTGTATGGGTACTCTATACGACGCATAAGGCTGGATGCTTCGAATGCCCATCAAAAGGAAATGAGGTCTAGCGGCGGGCATATACACAATTACGTCCAAAGAGAGCCAACCTAATGTCCATTCTATTTGATTTACGGTGATGACCCGGAGATGAGCCATCCATTCTGCGACACCCTCTGGTAATTTAAACCCCTCAACTCTGTTTTCCAATTCTTCTATGCAGCCTTTTGCTGGTGACCCGTAATTCATGAATCGAGGTCGGTGACATTTATGCTCTATCATCCAGATTTGTAGCAGCAAGTTACAACACTCAAAGAAATTTCCTCCCGCTTTACATATGGTAAGGGCCCGGAAGATGTCAAACAAGATCATTGGAGCAAGAGTACTATTTGCTTGGGTCATCAAAGTGCTGGCGACCCCTGCTATCCGTATGTCAATGTTTCCGTCCTTTTGCGGGAATACTAAAATACCCAAGAAAGACACTATGAACAAGAAACATCGATGCTCCTCCCACTTAAGCAGACTACCCTTGCTACAGATAAGATTTTCAGGGTTGTAGAACCCTCCAATGTGGCCATATCTTTGGTATATAAATTGCAAGGTGCAAAAGCCTGCCGATAAGTTGGGATTGTGAACTTTTCTGCTGATTTTCACGATATCCAGTAATTTATGCACGGAGAGGGCTCTGGGTGTGATCAAGATTGATGTCTCAAAGGTATGGGTCCCGATATATCCGGACATTTCTTCTAAAGTCGGGGTTAGCTCAAAGTCCAAGAAGTGGAAGATGTTGTGGGCCGGGTCCTTGCAAGTGATTAAGGCCTTTATGATATCTCCCCTGGGGTTAACTTTCAATAAACTAGTGAGGCCTCCCAGATGAGCATCGACTTTTTTCTGTCCTGCTTCCCCGAGATCATTCCACCATAGTCGCAACTCCAAGGGAATTTTATTCATTACTATGCTTATTCTCCACATTTATTACAGGTGAATTAGTAGCCTTAAAACTAACATTTTATGATATTTATTTTAAAAACAAGGCCGGCTTTGCAAATACGGCCTTTCAACACTTCGGAGAGAAGGCTTTCCAGGTTGTGCTTGCATGCCAGTAATAATAAAATTCAGAGGTGGCCATTTGTGCGAGATCAGCCTTCCGGCATCCCCTATAGCAATATTCAGCTATTATCGGCCAAAATAATTTATCGAAACCCGCAATATTATTGAAAAACTCCAAATTCTCTTTCTTTTTTTGTTTTGTGTTTTGTGTTTTTTTTTGTTTTGATTTGGAAAAATCCGACAGCATTTCGACGCTATTTTAAACATTGGTTATACAAGTGATCACCCTAGCGCTACTGTGTTCCTCAATTTATTCTCTTTTGTTCACGACCGGTCAACATGCGGATCAATTGAAAATAAATGCACAAGTAGCACGTAAAATGCATCAAGACGGACCCAACCTTTGTGTTCAACCCCCTAAGCCAAATGCATGATGCAAATAAATATTCCTACTAGGGATCCGGCATGAGGTTTTGTTATACTAAGTAGAGAATCTCGGTATAGGGTCTAGACTGTGTACCCAAGCGGACGACTCGAGTCAAGGAGGGGGCTATGTAGCGGAAACCGAAAGGCCCTCCGGCTTAGTAACTTTTCCAGCCTCTTTTCTTATTTCAGGGTAGGACACTAACATAATAGGAGTCTCAGCCAGTGAGCACATCCCCCGAGGGGAGAAGTGATGGGTTTTCCTAGCAGTTTACATATACAGTTCAGATAAAATCAAAGCAGTAAAACATGTGGCATTTAGCACATAGCATGTAAGCAAATCAGAAGAAGCCAAATATAACAGTTGGTAAGCTTGGATTCCTGAACCCTAAACCAGAGGTTCTGGGCTTCAATTCCCCAGCAGAGTCGCCAGAGCTGTCACACCTCCTTTTTTCTTACACGGCTACCCCGAAGGATAACACGTATAATGGAGTTTTTCCAATTAAAGTGACATTATTCGAAATGGGATTAATCATTTATTCAAGAGTCGCCACTTGGGATAGGTTTGACTTTGGGTATCCCAAGTAACCGATTTATTTAAAATCCCAAATCGAGGAAATATTTTTACTGTCCAATTGGAGTCTGCGAACCAGAAATTCTTGAGTAAGGAATTCTGTTGACCCGAGGGAAGGTGTTAGGCACCCTCAGATCCCGTGGTTCTAGCACGGTCGCATAAACTATTATAAATTGCTAATTTCCTAATTTTTATACATGTTCCTCCTACAATGCAATTTTAAAATTACTAACCGCTTTATTCACTTTTCGGAATATTTTCAACGTTATTAGAACATGTCTCGAACCACGTCACATAAATGCTCCCATGGTTTTCGACATATTTTAAAATCGTTGAGATTTGGATTTGGGTGACATAAATGCGAACCCGAATTTAGGAAGGTATTTTATTAATAACTTCGCGCCTATCGCAACTACGTCTTTAAAATTCATGGAAAGCAGTGAAATTTGCTAAATAACACTTCCTATTTTTCTATGTATTTTATTAAATTAAGGAGCCATCGTATGGTGTTTGATTAGCGTAACGTTGCTTGGTTTATATTAGAAGGACATCCTAATGCACACTAACTTCTCTATCATGCTTGTCCTTAAATATTCTAATCACTTATACATGGGTAACGCATTTTGAGAAAATTAATACTTGCATTTTTTGCCTTATTCATGGCTGATTATACACATTGGGCTTCAGGTTTTGTCTAGCCTAGGAACATGTGTTGCTACATTACAATTGGTAGTTGCTGGGCTTTCCAATTGAGCCCAGAGATAATGGACTACGGATCAATTATAATGAAACAACAACCAGCTTTTCTTTTAGTTATATTATAGCCCTCAAAATTATACACAGGGTTATTATACAATAGATCAGAAGTATTTTAATGAGGAAGACATCGAGAAATGGTTTCGTATCAGATTTTGAGCTTTAATACTTGGATAAACAAATTAAAACACGCATCGTTCGGAGTACATATGTAGGTTCAATGGTTGAAATCTTAATATATATAACTTGAATGGCAAATACTAAGCTAACTTTTGATTAGACTATCACAGAATCTATAGAAGACTTAAACAAAAAAAAAAACAGTCCTGATATAGTCCATTGTTAAGACATGCTTAGGTTGAGTATAAACATCAGAAAAAAAATTCAAAGAAAATAAATATAATTACATCAGGGGATTAAAATCAAAGCACTATCTTCTCATTATCAGCTAGATTCTTGCATACATATAAACATTACTTCTCAGCTTTTGGGTGAAGATGGGTACCTGGAATTCAGCAAGGAAAGGGAACATATGAGTAAATTGAAGCAATTAGCAAGCAACAACAGTCAATCGATCAGTCAACACCCAGAAATTCAGAAGAATCAAAACTCCACAGGAATAAGAACAACACTAATGATCTCTGAAGAATATAGAAGAAACTAATATATATATATATATATATATATATATATATATATATATATATATATATATATATATATATCTTAATTCACTCAAGCTTCAGAAGAAAAGCATGCTCAAAAATATATTCCAAATGGTCAGAAAAAAATCCCCTCTCAAAATGTTCAGATTGCTCTTTTATAGTGAAGCCTTATGGCAACACTTTTCCTTTAGCCCCTTATTCAAATTTCAGTTTTGCCTAAATAATCCTTAGCTTTCTGACTTGTGCCTCAAGTTTGAGGCTGAAATTACGCCTAATTTCCTCACTAGAATGTTCTAGGGGGTTGATACAAGATTCTTTCAGGCTCAAATACCCCTTATACCCCTATTTCCTTTTCTAATTAACTAACATGTGGTCCTTCTTACCCTTGGTTTTCACTTGGTTTGGTCAAACTGACCCTGGTCAATTGTGTTTAAGTTTTGGGCTAAACTTTTGTCTGGGCTAACAAGATTATTGAAAGGTATAAGAATTAGCCAATACCATTGAAGTTTTAAATAAGTATCTTAATGTGGGTTTTTCAGCAACAAATATCGCTCAGAACCAATGAATTAAAGGGACCAGAAAAGGAAACCCATCCACTTATGCTTAACTTACAGAAATGACCCAATTAAAGTACTCAGTAAAACTTGAATGTGATAAACGAATAACAGAAATTGAACACTCAGTATATACATGAATAGACTCATGAAACTAAAGGCTGATATCAGCAAATAAAATTTCAGCAAAACAGATTAGCCTAATACATGCAATTACTGAAGATTAAAGTTACTATGAGATGAAAACAACTACTCAGTAGCATAAGTATAGACCAAAACTAATCAGGGTCTCAGGGAATGAAACAAATGAAAATCAGAAGATGAAGATCAACAAACCATAGAGGTCACATTACTGAAGAGTCAAAGAGCCAGGATCACAAGCAATGTAAAGTTTTAGAATCAGGAGGCTAAGATCACCATGATATCAGACCACTCAAGAGAAGAAGGGATTCAAACCAGTGACAACCAAAGTAAATAAAGCATATAGCAAGTAGAGATGACTATTTAACCTACTTCAGGATGAGATTGTGGAAAAACAACTAATATTTAAAACAAACAAACCAGCTAACATTTAAAAGAAACAAAGCAATTATATACAAGCAACGATGGTGATATAAAGATAGAATACTTAGCTCGTACGCGTGCAACCCTAACTTAAATCCGTTCTGCTGGTTTCTGACCTCTTTTGGGGAGGCTTCCAACCATCTAGGACAACTGGTTTTTGGAATAATGGGCTCAAGGGTTCAGGAATGAGATTTTGTGATTCTGAGACCAAGTGAGGTCTTAGATTTGAATTTTTTGGATGGTTAGTGGTATTTGAAGACTGTGGGTTGCATGGTTAGGGAGGGGAACGGACGAGGATTGTCTGAGGCCAGTTTGACTAGAATCCGGTGGGGTTTGGGTTTTAGGGTTAGGCTTCAAATCGATATTCGAGGCGATGGAGAGTTGTTTCAAAGGAACATATTGCAGGATGGGGAAGGGGAGGTCTAGGTGGTCCTATGGTGTAAATTAGGGACGATGTGGGATTGGGTCGCCGGATATGGTGGTTCCGACGAACCTTTTTTAGAATATTCGAGAAGATCGACGTTTGTTCGAAAGAAAATAACTACAGGAAGGGGAAGAGCGGGGCATGGTGGTCCAGTGGTGTAAAGTTGGGGTGGTTTAGTGACCGGTCGCCGCAGTGAGGCAATTTTCGGCGGCGGTGTTAGAGTGGCTGCTGGGTAGTCAAGGGTGGTCATAGGGCGGTCAAGGGGAGGTGATACACAAGAGTGTATGTACGAGGAAGGAGGCTTGTTTGGTCTCTGAGTGTATAAAAACATTTGGACATATATATGATCTTGGGCAAGGTCTCAGGGTCGTTAGATGGCATGTTGATCAATGGTTGTGATAGCCTATCCTTGAAACGATGTCGTTTTGGGCATTTGTATATGGACTGGGTCGGGGACCCTTTTTTGGGCTGGGTGCTGTATATATTGACAGGGGAAAGGGTTTGGGCCACCCACGTTTTGCCCAATTGTGGCCAGCCTGGGTGGCTGTATATATATGGTTATAATTTTTGTTTTATTTTTCTTTTTTAATTCTATTTTAAAAATATTGAATTAACAAAAAACAAAATGCAATAAATTAAAGTTAAAAAAATGATTAAAAGTGCCAGAAATACTACTTGCATATTTTTTGAATTTTATATTCACAAAAATAACCCTAATTAACAATTGTTTTAGAAAAAATATGAAATTAAATCCTAAATTATTTTAAGCATGCATCAATGCAAACACACTAGCACACCAATTAAATTTTAAAATTAAATCCTAAAAGCAAATATAAAAAGAAAAATCATAAACCTGAGAATCATGTGTGAGTCTTCTTAGCAGGACAAAAATCATATGCTCACAAGTAGGATCAAAGTGACCGTGCTAGAACAACGCAATTCGGGAATGCCTACAACCTTCTCCCGATTAATTGAATTCCTTGCTCAGATTTTTGATTCACAGACTATATTAACAGAGTCACTCTATCCTCGATTCGGGATTTTAAACCGGTGACTTGGGACATCATATATTATCCTAAGTGGCGACTCTGATTTTTAATAATTAATGTCGTTTCGATTGTCACTTAAATTGGAAAAACTCCCTTTATTATACCATTTCTGATGTGTAGTAATGAAAAAGGAGATGTGACAGCTCTAGCGACTTTGCTGGGGATTGAACCCAGAATCTCTAGTTCAGGGTTAAAAAATTCGAGCTTGTTTTATGATTTTTACTCGGCTTATTTGTTGTTGATATTATTGTACTTTGGTAAACCTTTGTGCTAAAATGTTATATGTTTACCGCTTTAATATTGTTGAATTGTATACAATTGCTTTCTTACGCCATCCCTTCCGAGTCTTCTAAAAATGGTGCATACGTTCGCGTAGCCCGCTTTTTTCTTTCGAAATTATACCAAATAGAGCGAGGCTTGGCAAGCGACAAGGCCAAGTAGACTTTAGTTCTCCCGGTAGGCCGCCCCCTCATTGACTCTAGTTGTCCGCTGGGGTACCCCATGTCTAGAGCAATAAACCCAGGCCTTATACCTAGAATGACAAAACCTCATGCTGGATCCCTACTAGGAATGCTTATCTGCATCATACATTTAAATTAGGGGAGTCAACACAGGGGTTAAGTCCGTCTAGGACAAGTGCACCTAAAATAACAAACCGTCTTGATGTATCATATGTGCGACATGTTGCATTCATTCAAGGGGAAAGGGGTTATTTGACAGACCAATGATAGTTGAGGGTAAATGAAAAATAAAAAAAATAAAAAGATAAACAATGAAAAAAGGAAAAGAGAGGGGGAAGTGTGAAAATAAAGCAAGTAGGATCTAGTTATTTTTTTTGTTACATTTTTATTTAAAAAAAGAAAAAAGATATATATGAAAAATTCATAAAAGATTTTGCACTTCATATCATTTTTCAAGAAAAATTAAAAAGGAAAAAATAAAATTTAAAAGATTTTGCATGTTTCAACATTTTACAAGAAAAAGAAAAAAAGAAGAATGTTTTCTCTAAATTAGTTGTTTTTTAAATTATCGCCCGTATCCAATATGCCCAAACTACGTAACCTGATTCTTGTCTTTTGGGGCATGGTACGTAGGCAACCCACATAAGGTCCGGTCTTGCTAGTAATTCTTAGGTTCTTGGCTTCGCGAGGTCTTAGCCAAATATTGCATTTTTGCCACATAGGTTAATTTTTTAGAAAATAGTCACAATCATGTCTTGCGCGTCCAACAGGAAGGGATATTATCGCACATAGTGTTTTAGGTCTTTAACTTTATTTGGTCTTAATTTCCTCATACATGTGTAGGTTTACTTACCAGAGTTTGAGCATGACAGATGCCCCAAGACCATCCAGTCAGGATCATTCATTCATGAGTTGCCTGAGCTCTTTGAGGGTGGATGATTGAGTTTAAGAAGTATCTCACTGTGAAGTACCCTGTGCTTGAGGACAGTTGGAGTGATGGTCTTGCTGTTGTTGATGGCCTGCACCCTATAGTGTGAAAATATTGGTCTTTATGTGGAGAAGGGGGAGGAACTGTTCCAAAGATGCTTAAATAGATCCGTGGAGGCTGTATGGAGTCTTCTTGTGGTTTCATCTACATATTCTAGTAGGGAACAACTGACTGTTACTACAATCAGGCTCTTAACCATTGTCAGTACGGAGTGTTCATCATGCTCTCTTTGAAGGAGATGACATTTTGCAACAGATTTGTCAGAGTATTGTTAGTCCCAATGTGATGATGAGGGATGATGATGAGGATGTTGTTTGAAATGAATTATATTGACTTTATCAGAAGGGATGTAGAAGGGAGTGATCTTGACACAAGAAAGAGGATTGCATGTGAAGTACTCAAGGGAATTGCCATACATTACAAAGTTAAGGTCACGGAGAAAGTTTCTCTTCAAATCAAAATTGTTTGGCTTTGTTTGCTCAGAATCTAGAAGGTAATTTGAAATATAAGGATCGCGCTATCTATTTGGTCATCTCCCTTACAACTAAAAAGGGCATATGGTAGTTCAGTGTCAACTGATCTTATAGACATTGAGAACTTTTGGTTCAGTTATTGTACTAGAGCTGCAAAGTAGGGATGTGAATGCTTTTCTAATGTTGAAGGCAGGTATATCGAACTTCTTTACCATGTTCAGAAAATCACCTGCGAAAGGCTGTTGCAATGGCATTGCTTCCAGATGTTATGCGCTTCCTTGCTACAGAGTCCAATGTGGTTCATTCTTTTGCTGCGAGTTGCACTGAGAAACTTTTGCTTGTATTAGTCCATTTTTGCTTGTGTTAATGTCGAACCTTGTCAGTACCTTGGAGAAGACAGAACCCGAGGAGAATCAATATATAATGAAGTGTATCATGCGAGTGCTTGGAGTTGCTTCAACTTGCATAACTGGTCTGACAAATGTTCTCAATAGGGTATGCCAGAACCCTATCTCCAACCATTATCTCTTCGAGTCAGTTGTTGTTTTTATTAGGAGAGCATGTGAGAGGGATCTTACTCTCATATTTTCTTTGAAGGAAGTCTTTTCCCTAGCCTCCAGATAGTTTTAGCTAATGTTAAGAGCAAGTTCTTCCCTTATGCATTCCAGTTATTGTCCTAGCTTGTTGAGTTGAATATACCTCCTGTCCCTCAGCACTACCTGCATATCTTTGAGATTCCCCTTCGAATCATGGAAAAAGTCGGCAAATGTTCCTACCATTGTTCGCTTGCTCCAAACATTCCTTCGTAAGCCACCCCATTAGCTTAGCAAATAGGGCAGGCTATCTAATGTTCAATTATCGGGAGTGTTGTTATAAAAATGATGCGAACTTTCAATTAATGTGTTCTTTTCCTACTTTTTTATGAGTTCATACTTAGGAATTATAATTGTCTATCAAAGGAAGCTCGTAGAAATTAAACTAAAGATCACTTTTCTTTTATGTTGATTATGGCTCTGATGAAGTATGTAATTCTTGTGTCTCTGATAGGATGATGTGAACTGTTGATCTAGTTAACAAGTCGTCTTTTTCTGTGTGCTTCTGCAACTTTGCTCGGATTTTGAACTGAATTAAAGTTGCAGTAAAGCAAGCTTCATTTCCCAGTAATGCCTCCATGCTCCCACCCTGCAAGTTCTTTTCTACTGGAAGGTAATTTAGCAGCTCTTCAAAAGTAACGCCCATCTCATTAGGAGTAGGGCAACAGTTAGGACCTCCTTCCCCACTAGCTTCATTAATGCTAGGCATGTCAACACCATCACAAAGAGCTTTTGCAACATTGGGGTCCTGCAGCTCCACCCTAAGGAAATGATGGGGAGGAACTCTATCTGACTTTGGCAAGATGGAAGATAATTTAGATGATTCTTTTGAACCTCCATATTCCTAGATAATCTCAAATTTCTCAAAAGGAAATGAGGAAAACAGATGCTCATGGGTTACTAAACATCAATCGGATTCATGTATCATTTTTATGCTGGCATCTTCTAATTTGTAAAAATTATCCTTCTGTTCATTATGTTGTTGAAAAAATGCAATATTCATGCATTCATGCTTCTGTTTTTGTCTTGAATTTAATATCTTTTGGACCCTATGAATGAGACTATATGATTATAAATCTGTCCAAGTAATTTGGACGCGTGATATCGGCAGCTTATTAATTCAGAAGTAAAATCTTCACACTTGGTAAAAAAAAAAGGATTTTGATGTGTATGTGGTGAAGGAAAATAGAAATAGTCAAACAACTAAAATTTTCGAGGTTGAGTTGTTGTCATGGTCATTTTCCTAATTCATGCTTGTTAAACTTTGTGCTCACGGCTTCTACTGTGGGAATGTAATCATCACAAAAAAAATAAAAAATTCAAAAAAAAGAGATTTTGCGTTTTTATATTTCCGTCGGAATTTTCTTTAGAAAATACTACTCCTAGAAATAAATTTTTTTTTTTTGAGGAGGCTTTTCCTTTGGGAATTTATCTAGAACTCTAAATAAAATTGTTTTTATATTTCTTTTAGGATATTAAGACTAAATTCAAAAATTAAAAAAAAAAGAGAAAAGAGATTCCAAAATCCAAAGAGATTCTTTAAGGCGTTAATTCCAAAATCCAAAAATATTTTCTTTCGAGGTGATTCTTTGGAAATTCGTAAAAAAAAAAAAACTTCTTTTTATTATCATTAGAACTTTGGGACATTGTACATCATTAGAATTTTCTTCCTTAGGCAATTAAATTGAAATTCAAAAATATTTTGTATTTTTCATTGCTTATTTTGAAGTCTTGCATCAGGATATCAAATGAAAATTCAAAATATGTTTTTGTGGTTTCTTCTTGAGATTTCTTTAAAAAAAAAAGAATAAAAAAGTGTCCTTTTTCTAGAATATTTCCTTAATAGAGTATTTATTTCAAAAGAAAAAAAAACATGCCTGTCGAGCTTGAGTTTAGAATAAAAAGAAAGAGATTTGCTTCTTCTATTTCTCTTTTCTCATCAGAATAGTCATTAAAGTACAAAAACGAAGAAGAGAATGTCAGTTTATTTATCTTATTCCGGATCTTCCAGAACTATGCAAAGATCTAGTTCATGTCGGGGCATGATACGTAGGCAACATACATAGGGTTTGATCGAATCATTTTGTTTTATTAAATAAAAAAGGAAAAAGAGAAAAAAAAGAAAAAGGGGTGTAATTATGGGACATGAAAATTAGAGTAAAGAAAAGAGTGATAAATAGAAAAAGAGGAAGGAAAATGATAAAGGAAGTGCCATAAAAGCAAAGAAAGAGAGAGATTGAAATGAACAAAAATGATGCCATACGACCTTCTTACCCTTGAGGTCATGTTGAAACCGGTAACCGTGACTACGTGCATTGCATGCAATGTGATATTTTAGCTGTTTAATGCCGTAACGCAAACATGATGGCTTCATTTTGTTATACTCATAGCAGAAGGGTGGTCGGTTTGTGGTTTCTAAAGTAGTAACTCTCCTCTACAACACAAAGTCAAAGGCAATGACGGACAATGATAGAACTGAGTTGGTTGATACCGGTGCCCGAAAGAAGTTGGTTGACAAGGACAATAGGTTAATTGAAGAGGTAAAAATGCTGAGACAACACATGGACGAAATGTATCAGGCTTGGATAACTGCGAAAGCACCACCCCAGCCACCACCTAGCTTCCTAGATGCTACCCTTCTCTAAACTCCAATCATGGTTCGGAATGATCCTCCATACTCTCCAGATACAACTGCTTATTACAGTTTTCCCAACCACCCTAGTAGCTCCAGTACTCATCCTCAAACTATCTTTTTTCAAAAGCGCCCTCCTGTTACATCTATTCTCCCCAACAATGAATACCTACTAGAAGCTCATGATCTCCAATACTGCCCCTTAGAGGTTGCCACAAGGTTTCCAACTTACACACGCAGGGCCCACGGGACGAGCCTCATGTAGGAAGTGAAAGGTTCACAGGAAGAGAAAGGCGGGATGGAATACCCCGGAGGCTGGCAGGCATAAGACAGTTCTTGATGAACAATCAATGAATGGGAGACCAGGAAATATGGCTTCAGAAGAACTGTTTGTATCCCCTGACATTCGCCCGCCCGATGGGCTCAAAGAGGGAATCAAGTCAGGAAAAATCATGAGTTGTTCGAGAGAAATTCAGAACATCCAAGTAAGCTTCGTTAGAAGAAAGAGAAATAGAATAGATGATCCGATGGGCCTTCCGAATATACATTTCCAGCCTCAACATCGTCCTCATGGATATCCTTGTGTACCAGATGATCCTCCCCAACACTGCTTCGTTCCACAGAGTTCCCAAAATCGTTCATAACATTCCGCGTACCCAGCTCCACAAAATGCCCATCCACCCCTACGAGCATATCAAAAACCTCTTGGATCAGGTTTTCGGCCCAAGCAAGAGATTATGAATGAGAGGCTACTGAAAAAAGAAAAGTCTTTCACCCCTATCGAAGTATCATATGCCAGTTTGTTCCAAAGGTTATAACAGGTGGACATGTTGAAGCCGATTCAGATAAAAATGCAGAACCCTTTGTCAAAAAAGTTTGATGTTTCTCAATTGTACGCATATTGCTCAGATGACCTAGGGCATGACACAAAGAAGGGATGGAGTCTACAGAAGCTTATTGATGCAGGTGACATTGTCCTGCAAAATTCGGATGCAGCGGACACTAGCCAATGTCCATCGCCTGTGCATAATGAGATGCATATGTTGGGATGTGAGAGTTCTTCTGGGAGCCTTGGAGGCACGAGTGCTGCGAAACTTTCAATGCAATCAGAGGCTGATCTTCAGTGAGCCGCCAAAAGGAACCCAAAATCAATCTGTTAAGAACGATGTGAAGAAGGCTTGTGAAGTGCCTAGTGTTATTGATGTGGATCCCAGTTGCTAATATGTCGTGATGGGTAATTGGGAAGAAGCTCCATTTCTTGGTCATCCATAGAGGAGTTTTGGTGGTTTATTTTGTTGTCATTTCTATTGTCCGGGTTATTTTTAGGGTTTTAATCTGGATATTGTCTTGTGATTCAAACCCTTCTATCCTTTTATTTTTCCTAGTTTTGTTTAGTGTCGTCTAGGTTCGTTCCAGGGTTTTAACCTTAGTCTTTTTACTTGTTTTATCATCCAAGCTCTTTCACCATCTGTCTAATGCAATTTTCTAGTTTCCATTATTTCTAGTAATTTGGTTTAGTTTTCTTTTCATTTTACAATTCTTTTCCCTGTTGGCTTTAATAACATGACGTACATGCATAACCCCAGGACTGGTCTTAAATGATTACTCATAAGGAAATAGAGACACTTGCGGGAAATAAGAATAGATTTGGACCCTTTGAGATCTTTTGAAGCCCAAACCACGGGCAGATAGAACATGAAGAAATCCTAAAAACAAGTTTATCAAACTGGTAGCAATAATTTGCTGTAGCTGGAGTGTTGTCCAATGGTGCATTATTTTTGACAGATGAGGAAGGAAAATGTGTAGAAATGGCTATATATTATGACGTAGTCATGAGATACTATGTACGATTCCTTTGACTGATTGTACTTGCTTGTCTTGGCATATTTTGAAAATTTGAATGACGAAGGCATTTTATTCTGCTATCTAAACACTTTATCATTTTCTAACCCTTTTGAGCTTTAATTATTTTCTTTCATACCCCTATTTCGGAATCGTTAACAAAAGACAGAAACACAAGTGTGAGAAGGCAGTGAAAGGAAAAGAACAGAGAGAATGAAAAGAATAAAAACAAAAGAAAAGAAAAATAAAATAAAAACAAGAAAAGAAAAGAGAAATGAGAAAAGGGGAAAGGAAAAAGAAAAGAGAAAGAAAACAACAAGGAAAAGAAAAGGAAGAAAAGAAAAAAATGAGAAGAAAAACAACAACAAAAACAAGGAATCAGTATGAACTACGTTTGACCTGATCCCTTTTAAGGATACGTAGGCAGTCTCACGGTTCGGTGTCATCAAAATAAAAATCCAAATGTCCCCAAGAAAGAAACTGGGAAAGAAGTTGTGGTTTTTGTAACAATATGACTCCGAAAGTTGTAGTTTTGAACCCATTCGAATTGTTTTGAGATTTTGATACCCTTTCTTCCTAACCTTATCCAAAGCCCACACTACGATACAAAGAAAGACCTTCTGATTAGTCTTCAAAAGATTCCAAGTTGAGGTGATTCATGCTAGGGGAAACACTCCGTCTATCAGGAAAAATAATAAAATAAGAGAATCTTCTTGGTGAAAACCCTCACGGACACTGTAAGGCGACGAGAGCTAAGAGAATTAAAAAAAATAAAAACATGAGAGAGTATTATTGGTGAAAACCCTCACGGGCACCTTGAGGCGACTTTATGTCTAGAGAAAATAACAAAATGAGAGAGGCTTGATGGTGAAAACACTTTGGGTGCTACAAGTTGATTAAGGATTGTGAATCAGATTGGATAATCGGAGCACTGAAGCCAAACTTCACGATCTAGGGGAGTATAACAAGAGTTGAAGATTAGATTTGCTTAAAAGAATAGGTCGCAGGTGCATGTCATGGTCATTAGAGTTAGTACACGCATTTTATAGGTTTCTACTTTTTAGGTTTTTTGTTAGGAATCATCTCCTTTCCTGTCCTCTACTATGTTCCTTTTTTCTTCTTTATTCCCTCTTCTTGAGTTTGTTTGGTCAAAACAAGTGAGAAAAGACATCAAAATATGCCACCATATTTCCAATTGCACAAACCGGGATTTTTTTGTCACATCAAAGGCTCGATATATATCAAATCATGGACAATGCAACTGAATGGGGGCTAGAGTGAACTGATCAAAAGTGTTCCAAGAACAAACTGAAGTTATCATGGCTAACGATGGAGCAGTAGACCTCAAGGTTAAAGCCAGTGATTTGGGCCAGGCAAGAAAATCATATATAATGTGGTTTCTATATATGCTTTGGGGATCAAGTGAAACACAAGGGTTTGGTAGAGGTCGGTTCAGGAACAATGAAATAGATGGAAGGTATTGGGTTTGAATGAGAAGAGGTATTTCTTGGTTAAGGTTTACAAAGGAAGCGGTTATTCAAGGTGCAAACAAGGTCTTCAAATGAAAATCAATCATCATGACAAGTTAAGGAGCAACTGACCTCAGGTCAAGGCCAGTGGTTTAAGTCAATAAAACAGCATAAACACGAAGTGGGGGGCGATAGATGTGCTTTCCGCGGTCATGTGAAACACAAATGATGGGAAGATGTCAGTTCATAAGAAATGCAACGAATAGAGGATATGGGGTCTGATTGGAGAAGGGGTATTTTTTTGTGATAAGGGTGACAAAGAAATGGATTAGCCAATAAGCAAGAAATGTCTTTCAAGGTGAAATCAAAGTCACCGTGGCAAGTGAAGGAGCACAACACATAGATGGAAAAAGCCACAGAGGTTGGCTAAGTATAGTAAAGTGACTCAGCAATCTTAGGAAAGATGTAAGAGTTCTGGAAAATGGTCGAAAATGTAACACAAAGATGGGAAGAAGAGTAAAGTCACAAGGCTCAAGGAACGGCCAAACATAACGCACTGACAGGGAAATATCACAAAGAATGCAAGGATTCTAGAGAAAGGGTCAAAAGCGCAACACGAACTAGGAAAGGCGACAAATATTAACCGAGCGCAATAAGTTGAATCAGCAATGCCAGGAAAGGATGTAAGAGTTATAGCAAGAGGGTCGAAAGTGCAACGCAAGGATAGGGGAGTAGAGTAAAGCCATAAGGGTTAGAGGGTCAGCCAAGCATAATACATTGACTTTGTAATCTAGGGAAATGTGCAATAATTCTAGCAGAAGGGCTAGGAATGTAACACAGTAATGGACGAGTAAAGTAAAGCCACAAAGGTTCGGGGGTCAGCCAACCAACTCAGGCAACTCATCATCAACATTGAAATTTGAACAAAACTGAACACGGCAGTGAGGAGGTCGCTTCAAACAAGAATGCCATAACCTAACCACCACTTTTCAAACTGACAAGTTTTCTTTGATTGACACAAGGGTAGAAGAATTCTAGAAGAGCTTAGGGGGGCCATCCACAGGCGAAGGCAGGCACAGGGCAGGTATGATAGAAATCTCAGGGCCCACATAGAAGTGGGACCCAGTTAAAACTCAAAAAGAACATAGTCCGTCATAAATGTTCTCCCTAGTAGGAGTGTAATGGGACGAACTTTAATTAGCAACCCCTAGCAGAGACAACCGAGAGTTAAAAGGGCATGCAAGTTGAAATTCTCAAGACCCCTCTCCCTGGAGATGTAACTCAGTTTAAAACTCAGACAGGCAGGTAACATAGGAAGGCACAAACACCTTCCCCGGTAAGAGTCACTGAAACCCTCCTGAAAAATGATCACCAACAGAAACAACAAGAAGTTAGAATTGGCATTTAATCTGGAACCTCAGGACGCTCCTGGGAAATGGGACTTATTAAAAGGATAGATGTAGTCATGGATAACAAAGAGCATAAAGTCACTTACATAGGACTCAGTTAGAGGTTGTTAGGACTCTCCTGAAAAATGAGACTTATCTTAGAACACAAATAGTCAGGTGGCATGGTCAAATCCAAATACTTCCCCAACAAGAGTCATCAGGATCTGCCTGGATAATGGGATAGAATCGTAAGAGTTGTCAGGACCCCCCTAGATAATGGGACGTAGCTCTAAATACTAACCCCCACCAGATACATTTTGTCATCAAATTAAGAGTTGTCAGGACCTGCCTGGATAATGGGAAGTAGTTTTAATCACCACTCACCAGCAGACCCCCAACAGATATAACTCATAACAAGATATATTGAAAAATAATACCTTTTGAGAAACATCACATAATCTTAAAGTTTTCATCAGTTAAGAGATGTTAAGACCCTCCTGGATAATGGGGCTTAGATTAGATTTAGAGATATTTGGTAAAGGGGATTTGATTAACACTCACAGATCATCCCAACACCAAGCGGGGGCAGAAAGGATTTCTTGTGTATTGTTTGTTTTGTCGTGATCAGGTACACAGGCAGCAGTCTCAGGAAATATTTATCAAGATTCAA
This sequence comes from Nicotiana benthamiana, assembly GCA_034376525.1. Classification (NCBI taxonomy): domain Eukaryota; kingdom Viridiplantae; phylum Streptophyta; class Magnoliopsida; order Solanales; family Solanaceae; genus Nicotiana; species Nicotiana benthamiana. The sequence continues at coordinate 118,102,186 of CM067332.1, read as the reverse complement.
GTTTTGGTAATCAGGCACCCACCTGTAGAACAAGGGGAGAATATTAAAAATTCAAGTCTTGGTAATCAGGCGCCCACTTGGAGAATAAGGGAATATTTTTCAAAATTCAAGTCTTTGTAATCAGACGTCCACCTATAGAATAAGGGAATACTTTTCAAGATTCAAGTTTTTGTAATCAAGCGCCCTCCTGTAGAACAAGAGAATATTATTCAAGATTCAAGTTAAGGTAATCAGGAGCCCACCTGTTAGAACAAGAGAATATTTTCAAGATTCAAGTAAAGGTAATCATGCGCCCACTTGTAGAATAAGGGAATATGTTCCGAGTTACGAGTTTTGGCAATCAGGAGCCAACCTGTAGAATAAGGAAATATTTTTCAAAATTCAAGTCTTGGTAATCAGGTGCCCACCTGGAGAACAAAGAAATATTTTTCAAAATTTCAAGTTTTGGCAATCAGGTGTCCACTGTAGAAGAAGGGAATATTTTTCAAAATTTCAAGTTTTGGCAATCAGGTGTCCACCTGTAGAACAAGGGAATATTTTTCAAAATTTCAAGTTTTGGCAATCAGGCGCCCACCTGCAGAACAAGGGAATACTTTTCAATATGCAAGTTTTGGTAATCAGGGGCCAACCTGTAGAACAAGGGAATAGTTTTCAAAATTCAAGTCTTGATAATCAGGCACCCGCCTGGAGAATAAGGGAATATTTTTCAAGATTCATGTTTCGGTAATCAGGAGCCCACTGTTGAAACACGTTCTCAAGTCGCTAAACTAAACGTGTGTTCATATTTGTAGGTTTTGATAAATGAAAAACCGACGTGAACGGAACATTGACATATGCCGAAGTCCAAGCAGAAGAGAAACAAAGATCAAGATTAAGTAAAGCAACAAAGTTATACATGAGTAGTTCTATAATTGTGATCTTGATCCGACAATTGATTCAAGACTTGGCTTCTCTCGTAAAATCATTTTATCAAACTATGCATCTTTAATTTAAAGCAAAATGATTTTCAAACATTTCATTTTAACCAAAATGAATTCTAAACATTTCTTTCAAATCTGGACAAACAAAATCGATTATGTACTTTATAATAATCGATTATGTTAACGCAGTGTACACCAGATTTTACAAAGCTGTAAGATAATCGATTATGTACCTTATGATAATCGATTATGTTAAGGCAGTGTACACCAAATTTTACAAAGCTGCAAGATAATCGATTATGTACCTTATGATAATCGATTATGTTAAGACAGTGTTCACCAGATTTTTCAAAGCTACAAGATAATCGATTATGTGCCTTAGACTAATCGATTATGTTGAGACAGTGAGCATCAGATTTTACAAAGTAGCAAAATAATCGATTATGGCTTTTCTGGTAATCGGTTATATTAAAGACCGTTGCCAAAGTATTTTCAAACACTGAAAGATAATCGATTATGTACAATAAGACAATCGATTATGTTAAGCATAAAATCGGGGATTGATTTTTGAACGTTGTCAGGTAATCGATTATACGATTTGGATAATCGATTATTCTGCTTAAAATCTGGGAATGATTTTTAAACGATTGGCAGATAATCGATTATGCAGAATCAGATAATCGATTATCCTAGCACAAAATCAGCAATTTGTGATTGGCAATTAAGCAACGGTTTTTGGTGTTTTGAGCACTATAAATACAACTCAAATTCACTCTTCTAAGCACAACAACTGATTACATTCTTGCTACAGCTTACATACTCTCTTTGCAATCATTTTATATTCATTTCATAAGTTTTTGAAAGCCAAACTCTTGACGAAGTTGTTGTGTTCTTGAGCGTATTGTTTTTACTCATATCTACTCTGTAAAGAGAGTATTGTCTTGAGTGCTAAGTGTTTGTACAAACTTGAAGGGATATTCTAATCCCTTGTTGCAAGAAGGAAAAGTAGTTCCTTGGTTTGAAGTCTTGAGGTGCGGTATCCTCGAGCAGGTTGAAGTCTTGTAGAGTGTATATCTACGAGCAAGTGTAACGGTTTGTTAGGCACCCGTAAGCTTAACGAAGTTAGTGTAAAACTCGAGAGAGTCTCTCGGGGACTTGACTAATCACGTGTTGTGGTGAACCAGGATAAAATTCGGCGTTTTGTTCTCTCCTTATCTTTTTAATTACTGCACTTACGTTATTCCTGCAATTTTTAATTCCGCAAATTTACATTCTTTTTTATTATAACGCTATTCACCCCCCCTCTAGCGTTAAGCACATATTCTAACAATTGGTATCAGAGCCTAACTCTCTGAAAGACTTAGCAGTTTGAGAGAAACAATCCATGGCTTCTACTCGTAACATTAATGCAGGACTAGGAGAAGGACAATGCTTCACAAGGCCACCACTCTTTGTTGGCACAAATTATACCTACTGGAAGGAGAGGATGAGGATTTTTATTCAATCAAACAACTTCCAATTGTGGAAAATCATAAAGAATGGAGAACAACTTCCAACTAAAAAGGTTGGAGATGAACTCGTCCCGAAGTCGGAAGACGAATACGATATGGACGATTTCACAAAGGTGGAAAAATGCAAAGGCCATCAACATGCTATTTTGTGCTGTAAATCCCGATGACTATCGGAAAATCTCATGTTGCACCACGGCTAAGCAAATGTGGGATAAATTGGAGATCACCTACGAATATGAACTTTTTCATATGAAGGAAAGCGAGAAGATAGACGATATGTTCGAACGATTTTCAAAAATCGTTAATGATCTTCATGCTCTCAAGAAGACTTTCACGGATAGGGAGCTTGTCCGTAAAATTCTTCGAAGTCTCACTCCGGAATGGCGTTCCAAAGCCGATGCTATTCAAGAGTCAATTGGCATCACAAATGTCACAATCGACGGGCTTAGAGGTAATCTCAAAACCTATGAATCTACTATTCTTAACCCTCCTTTGGATGATCAAAGGAAGCAATGAATCGCCCTCAAGGAAAGCACGGCTCAACCTCAAAATGATGAGGATTCAAGCGACGAAGATAACGAGTTCGGACTCGTTATTAGGAAATTTCACAAGTTCATGAGAAAGGAGTTTGAACGAAAAGGTAAGTGACAAGGAGACCAATTAAAGTGCTATGGATGCGGAGAAATCGGGCACATAAAATCAAATTGTCCAAATACCAAAAAGGAGAAGAAACCCGTCAAGAAACAAAGAGCATACATCTCTTGGGGAGGTGACTCCAGAGACGAATCAAGTGATGGAGAAGGAAACGAGACCGCAAACTTGTGTCTTATGGCAGACGAAGAAACTCAAAATGAGGTATGTACTTCTTCTAAGAACTACTTCACTTTAGAAGAAATGCAAGATGCATTTGATGAGTTGTATAAAGAGTTTATTAGCGCTTCTAAATCTATAAAAGATTTAAGAAAACAAATTTCTTCAAAAGAAAAGGATTTTGAAAAACTTACTCTTGAAAATGAGAAATTAAAAGAGGAAAACAAGTTTTATGGCAAAAGAAGCGCCGATAAACCCGAAAGCTCAAATACGGATTGTACTTCTTGCAAATCTCTAAAGGAAGAAGTAGAAAGTCTTAGAAGCACTTTGCACAAATTCAATTCTTCACACAAAAATCTTAATGAAGTGCTTGTAAATTTGAAATCCACTAAGCACGGTATAGGCTTTAAACACGAGCTAAAAGAAAAAGTTGAGTCCATTCCTAAACCACCTAAGACTCAACTTAGGCAAAATAAAATAAATGTCAACACTCAACCTAGAAATTTTAATCCTAAAATTGCAACTCATCCTAGAACAAATGCTAGAAGAAATAGTGGCATGTATAGACCACCTAGACAGGATTTTCAAAAACCACATCAAAACTATATTCCTAACAATAGAGTAAATACTAGAAGAAATATTGGCATGTATAGACCACCTAGACAAGATTTTCGAAAACTACATAGAAACTTTATTCCTAAAAATAGAGTGAATAAATTTAGACCTCTAAATTATTATCATCCTAGAAGAATGCAGAATCCAAATGTCATTTGTCATTATTGCAATAAAATTGGACATATTGCTCCCGCATGCTTCACTAGACATAGACATTTCACTGCAGGACAATCACACCAATATGTTGCACCTAACGCACAAGGACCCAAAATGGCTTGGGTACCAAAATCTCATTAATTTGTTTTATAGGTGTGTTTGAAGGGATCAAGTGTACTTTGGTACCTTGATAGTGGATGCTCCAAACATATGACCGGGGATGCATCAAAATTCCTTCAACTAAAACCCACGGAAGGAGGAAATGTTATTTTTGGAGACAATAACAAAGGAAAGATTATCGGCATTGGATCCGTCGGTAAGGACGAATCCTCCTCCATTAAGCATATTTTGCTAGTTAAAGGTCTTCAACATAATCTCTTGAGCATAAGTCAATTATGTGACAAGGGAAATCTTGTATTGTTTGACTCCGAAGAATGCTTATTTATCCGTCGTAGTGATTTTAAAATTATTCTTCGTGGTATTAGAATGGATAATATCAATATGGTTGATCTTGAAAATTCTTCATCAAGTTATGTGAATTGTCTTTTGAGTAAAGAAGACGACATGCGGCTATGGCATCGTAGAGTAGCTCATGTAAATATGAATCTTTTAAACAAACTAGTTTCACAAGATTTAGTAATTGGTCTTCCAAACATGAAATTTGAAAAAGATTCTACTTGTGATTCATGTCAAAAAGGGAAACAAACAAAAGCCTCTTTAAAATCCAAAAATGTTGTTTCAACCACTAGACCCTTACAACTTCTTCACATGGATCTTTTTGGACCATCTCGTGTTGAAAGTCTTGGTGGAAATCTTTATGCTTTTGTAATGGTTGATGACTACTCTAGATTCACATGGACGTTATTTCTTGCTCATAAAAGTGATGCCTTTCATGCTTTCAAAAGTTTTCTTAAACGTGTTCAAAATGAAAAGAACACAACCATCACTTCCATAAGAAGTGATCATGGGGGAGAGTTCGATCACAATCTCTTCGCGGATTTTTGTGACGAACTCGGTATTGAACATACCTTTTCGGCTCCACGTACACCACAACAAAATGGAGTGGTGGAACGTAAAAATCGATGTCTTGAAGAGATGGCTAGAACCATGCTCGATGAGGCTAAGATTTCCAAAAAGTTTTGGGCGGATGCCGTGAGTACCGCAAGCTATGTTTTAAATAGAGCTATCATTAGACCGATACTCATGAAAACTCCCTATGAACTCTATAAGGGAAGGAAACCAAATCTTTCCCATCTTAGAGTCTTCGGTTGTAAATGTTTTATTCACAACAACGGAAAAGATAACTTGGGAAAATTTGATGCGAAATCTGATGAAGGAATTTTTCTTGGTTACTCATCACGTAGCAAAGCATATAGAGTGTTTAATAATCGAATCAAAAATGTTGAGGAATCTCCTCATGTAGTATTTTGTGAAAATAATGCTCGCTTGGCGAGAAAGGATTCTTGTGTTGATCTTGCAGATGCATTAAAGAAAATCAATCTTCAAGACGAGGTACAAAAGGAGGATCCAAAGGAAGTTCAAGATGAAGTCATGGAACAACCTTCGGAAGAAGTACCACCACAAGAAGAAGAATCGATGACGCCTAAGGCTTGGAGGACGTTTAAAGACCATCCTCTTGACAAGGTAATTGGCAACATCGAGAAAGGGGTAAGTACACGAAACCTTCTTAAAGATAGTGTAGGACATATGGCTTTTGTTTCACAAATAGAACCTAAAACCATTTCTGAAGCAATTGGGGATGAGTATTGGACCTTGGCAATGCAAGAGGAGCTTAACCAATTCAAACGTAATGATGTTTGGGAATTGGTGCCAAGACCCGATAATCACACCATAATTGGTACGAAATGGGTTTTTCGGAATAAATTAGATGAAAATGGTATAATCACTAGAAACAAAGCTAGGCTAGTTGCTAAGGGATATAATCAAGAAGAAGGCATTGATTATGAAGAAACCTATGCACCCGTTGCACGCCTAGAAGCCATTCGTTTATTACTTGCCTTTTCATCATCTATGAATTTCAAATTATTTCAAATGGATATCAAAAGTGCCTTCCTCAATGGGTTTATTCAAGAGGAAGTGTATGTTGAACAACCCCCGGGCTTTGAAGATTTTACATCTCCCGACAATGTGTTCAAGCTTAAGAAAGCTTTATATGGTCTTAAACAAGCTCCTCGAGCTTGGTATGAACGTCTAAGTAAATTTCTCTTAGACAATGAGTTTGAAAGGGGGAAAGTTGACACCACACTTTTTATCAAAAATAAAAACAATGACATTCTATTAGTTCAAATTTATGTCGATGATATTATTTTTGGTGCTACTAATGATTTTCTATGCGAGGAATTCTCTAAGTTAATGACTAGCGAATTCGAAATGTCAATGATGGGTGAGCTAAACTTCTTATTGGGGATGCAAGTAAAACAAATGAAAGAGGGAACTTTCATTTGCCAATCCAAATATTGCAAGGAGATGCTAAATCGCTTTGAAATGAGCAACGCCAAAGCAATGGCCACCCCAATGAATACATCCGACCATCTTGACAAAGATGAGAAAGGTAAGGAAGTGGACACCAAGAAGTATCGAGGTATGATCGGATCTCTTCTCTATCTTACTGCTAGTAGACCGGACATCATGTTTAGCGTGTGTTTATGCGCTCGATATCAATCATGTCCAAAGGAGTCACACTTAACTGCGGTAAAACGAATTATGAAGTATCTTGTTGGAACAATAAATGTGGGACTATGGTATCCCAAAGATTCTTCATGCCAACTTGTTGGCTATTCCGATTCCGATTTTGCGGGTTGCAAATTGGACCGCAAGAGCACTAGTGGCACTTGCCACTTGCTCGGTAGCTCCTTAGTTTCTTGGTTTAGCAAGAAACAAGTTAGTGTTGCGTTATCCACAACCGAGGCTGAATATATAGCCGCGGGGAGTTGTGGTGCTCAAATCCTTTGGATGAAGCAACAACTCTCGGATTATGGTCTTAGTATTGATCATGTTCCTCTTCGATGTGACAATACTAGCGCCATAAGTTTGACGAAGAATCCTATTCTTCACTCAAGAACAAAACACATAGAAATTAGACATCACTTTATAAGAGATCACGTTCTCAAGGGCGATGCCGAAATTGAATTTGTTGAAACCAAAAATCAATTGTCCGACATCTTCACAAAGCCTTTAGAGAAAGAGTCCTTTTTCCGCATTCGCAGTGAACTCGAAATTCTTGACTCCACGATGATCTAATTCATGCATTGCATTTGTTTTAAATAATTACTAACTTGAGCGTCGGAGGCGCCTAATTCTTTTTTGCAGGTATCGCCCCAAAGACAGGGGCAATTATCAGACACCGGTGCAGAATAATCGATTTCTCTAAAGTCAATAATCGATTATTCCCCATTACGTTTTATGTTTATTATGCTGGAAAATTGACATAATCGATTATACAACACTACAATCGATAATCTAACAGTTTTGGCTTTGCAGGATTTTAGCTGTTAAATATAAAAATCGATTATCACATATCCCTAATCGATTATGTTGACATTTATTTTCAGGTGTTAAGTCACTGTGTGACAATAATCGATTATTTAAAATAGTGTAATCGATTTTCCTATTACCGTCTCGGATGTCCGTTACTACTTTTCCTGAAATAATCGATTATCTCAAAAGCACAATCGATTATTCCCCGAGTCAGAAAATCACTGGGCACACTGTGTCAGAATAATCGATTACCATAGTTCCATAATCGATTATTCTCAGTCAGTATTTCAAAATAGTTACCGTTTCTGACCATTTGCTCCTTAAATTTTTGCAGATTTCTTAACTTTAATGCAATTTCATTCTTCACATTATAAATAGGTGCATTATATCTTCAATATCTTCACTCAAACATCAATATTAGCTCCCAAATTCTCAAAAATCTCTCAAAACTCTTCAAAGGTTATTACTATTTATTCAAAATGACGGGCAAAACTTCCAAACGAGCTCGTTCCGGCAAAAATGTTGCCTCCTCTTCCGTCACTCGTCCACTAGTTCATTGTTATAAAGATGGTTCTTATTTACGATTCAATAATGAAGCCGAACTTATGCGCTTCATTGAAAAATTTGAAAATCGAGAAATCCTTCCTCCTCGATTTTCCACGGATCGTTTCCTTAATCACAGCGCCCCTCCATCAACAGCAAATATGCTTATGCAAAGCCAACTCCTTGAATTCCTATATCTTCACACTCCTTACATTCACCCTCCTCAAATTCGGGCCTTCTATTCAAATCTCGAGAAGGACGAAGATGGTGAAATTGTCTCGCACGTCAATGGAATTTCAATTCCTCTATCTGAGGCAAATATTCAAGCCCTCACTAAACTCCCGCGCAATTGGGAAGACATTTCTCTCTATACTAGGGAAGAAGGCGCGTTATTTGATGAACAACTTCTCTTCACCCAAATTGGCATCGGTGACTTTATTGCAACTCCGCACCATCGTCGTCCAACCATTACAAACATGCTCCCGGAATATCGTCTAATTTTTTATTTCATCACCCGCGTTCTAAAACCGCAAAAATTCAATCACACAACTATCTCTCATGAGGATTCAAAACTCATGCATGCCATTATCACCGGGGCTCGCATCAATTGGTGCAAGTTCATCATGACTCACTTATATGATGCAATTGGGGAAGATAAGCCACTCCCCTATGATTTTGTCGTTATGACCATTCTTGTTGCTTCCGGTATCGACACCTCCGCCGGTCCTCACAAAAAGGCGACAAAACATTGGGAAATTCAAGAATCTTCATTTCCCAATATCGGTGAGCATCCGCCTCCTCCTCCACCTCAAAGACGTTGTCATCCGGCCCCATCCGATGCATCCCTCCAATATATTTCCGAGCAACTTGCCTCCATATCCACATCCATAAATCGTATTGATATGAATGTCAATCGATTGACTCACGAGCTCCATGGATATTTTGATCACGTCCATTATCCATATGCCCAAATTGTCCTTCGGGAAGATGTACCGGATGTCGAGACGGAAGTCAATGATGATTATGAATAATGCCTTGTCTCTTTGTTTTTCTAGTTTGCATAATATTCTGTCTTTTATTTTTTATGTATTTGCAATAATGTTTAATCAATAAAGAGTTAGTTATTCTTTTTTGCTAATGTCAAAAGGGGGAAGATATGGGCTATGCACACTAATACATATTGGCATAACTTGAGGGGGAATTCATAACTTGAGGGGGAACTCGTTGCCTATCTATATGCTTGTCTTGGATCGTTATTATGAATTAATTAATATGCATATCCCGATATTGGTTTGCCATTATCAAAAAGGGGGAAATTGTTGAAACACGTTCTCAAGTCGCTAAACTAAACGTGTGTTCATATTTGTTGGTTTTGATAAATAACAAACCGACGTGAACGGAACATTGACATATGCCGAAGTCCAAGCACAAGAGAAACAAAGATCAAGATTATGTAAAGCAACAAACTTATACATGAGTCGTTCTATAATTGTGATCTTGATCCGACAATTGATTCAAGACTTGGCTTCTCTCGTAAAATCATTTTTATCAAACTATGCATCTTTAATTTAAAGCAAAATGATTTTCAAACATTTCATTTTAACCAAAATGAATTCTAAACATGTCTTTCAAATCTGGACAAACAAAATCGATTATGTACTTTATAATAATCGATTATGTTAACGCAGTGTACACCAGATTTTACAAAGCTGTAAGATAATCGATTATGTACCTTATGATAATCGATTATGTTAAGGCAGTGTACACCAGATTTGACAAAGCTGCAAGATAATAGATTATGTACCTTATGATAATCGATTATGTTAAGGCAGTGTTCACCAGATTTTTCAAAGCTACAAGATAATCGATTATGTGCCTTAGACTAATCGATTATGTTGAGATAGTGAGCATCAGATTTTACAAAGTAGCAAAATAATCGATTATGGCTTTTCTGGTAATCGATTATATTAAAGACCGTTGCCAAAGTATTTTCAAACACTGAAAGATAATCGATTATGTACAATCAGACAATCGATTATGTTAAGCATAAAATCGGGGATTGATTTTTGAACGTTGTCAGGTAATCGATTATACGATTTGGATAATCGATTATTCTGCTTAAAATCTGGGAATGATTTTTAAACGATTGGCAGATAATCGATTATGCAGAATCAGATAATCGATTATCCTAGCATAAAATCAGCAATTTGTGATTGGCAATTAAGCAACGGTTTTGGGTGTTTTGAGCACTATAAATACAACTCAAATTCACTCTTCTAAGCACAACAACTGATTACATTCTTGCTAAAGCTTACATACTCTCTTTGCAATCATTTTATATTCATTTCATAAGTTTTTGAGAGCCAAACTCTTGACGAAGTTGTTGTGTTCTTGAGCGAATTGGTTTTACTCATATCTACTCTATAAAGAGAGTCTTGTCTTGAGTGCTTTGTGTTTGTACACACTTGAAGGGATATTCTAATCCCTTGTTGTCAGAAGGAAAAGTAGTTCCTTGGTTTGAAGTCTTGAGGTGCGGTATCCTCGAGCAGGTTGAAGTCTTGTAGAGTGTATATCTACGAGCAAGTGTAACGGTTTGTTAGGCACCCGTAAGCTTAACGAAGTTAGTGTAAAACTCGAGAGAGTTTCTCGGGGACTGGACTAACCACGTGTTGTGGTGAACCAGGATAAAATTCGGTGTGTTTTCTCCTTATCTTTTGAATTACTGCACTTACGTTATTCCTGCAATTTTTAATTCCGCAAATTTACATTGTTTTTTATTATAACGCTATTCACCCCCTCTAGCGTTAAGCGCATATTCTGACACCCACCTGTCAGAGCACAGGAATATTTTTTAAAATTCAAGTCTCGGTAATCAGGCGTCCTCCAGTAGAATAGGGGAATATTTTTCAAGATGAAAGTTTTGATAATCAGGCCCTCACCTGTAGAACAAGGGAATAATTTTCAAAATTTTAAGTTTTGTTAATCAGGCGCCCACCTGGAGTACGAGGGAATATTTTTCCAAATTTCAAGTTTTGGTAATCAGGAACCCACCTGTAGAGCGAGGGAGTATTTTTCAAATTTTAAGTCTTTGTAATCAGGCACCCACCTGGAGAACAAGGGAATATTTTTAAAAATTTCAAGTCTTGGTAATCAGGCGCCCATTTGTAGAAAAGGGAATATTTTTCCAAATTCTATGTTTCGGTAATCATGCGTACACCTGGAGAACAAGGGAATATTTTTTAAAATTTCAAGTTTTGGTAATCAGGCACCCACTTGTAGAACAAGAGAATATTTTTAAAATTTCAAGTTTTGGCAATCAGGATCCCACCTGGAGAACAAGGGAATATTTTTCAAAATTTCAAGTTTTTGTAAGTACGAATCCACCTGTAGAACAAAGAAATATTTTTCAAATTTCATGTTTTTGCAATCAGGAGACCACCTGTAGACAAGGGAATAATTTTCAAAATTCTATGTTTCGGTAATCAGGCACCCACCCAGAGAGTAAGGGAATATATTTTAAAATTCAAGTCTTGGTAATCAGGTGTCCACCAGTAGAATAAGGGAGTATTTTTACGGATTCAAGTTTCAGTAATCAGGAGCCCACCTGCCATAACAAGGAATATTTTAAAGATAATTCTCTAATTAAAAGCGGTATAAGAAGAAAAAGCACATATGTTTAAATATCAGTAACTAAATAATATAACAAGCCAAGTAGGATTAAAGCGACCGTGCTAGAACCACAGAATTCGACAGTACCAACACCTTCTCCCAGTTTAACAGAATTCCTTACCCGGATTTCTGATTCGCAGGCTATAATAACATAGTCATTCTTTCCTCAATTTGTGATTTTAAACTGGTGCTTAGGACACCATAATTTATCCCTAGTGGCGGCTCTAATTTATAATAATTAATCATGTCTCGATTGTCACTTAAATTGGAAAAAACTCCCTTTATTATACCCTTTCTGGGGTGTCATGTGGTAACTCCCCCTTGGTTTTTCTTTGGGCCCGCGGTTCTTTTTCAAGGGTTTAGCTTGAACTGAGTGCAGGCACTTTTTTTTAGTTTTTAGTTTATATTAGTAGGCTACGAGCTGAAATAGAAAGAGAAACCCTTGGTGTTGATGCACCTGAACACAGTAGACACTACAGTGTGACGCTTAGTCTCAAGGGTTGAATCTTGCTAAAGTGCCTTAAAGTTGTATGTTTGTACCTAACTTGAACACTCAGAAGAGAGTGTCTTGATAAACCAATCTGGAATGAGTCATGTGCCATTTGTGTGTGAGTTGTACTGTATTCTATTTTTTACATTTGGTGGCTAGAACTTACCATGTGTGTCCACAAAGTGAAATAGTAGCATTATTCAGTCTTAGAAGTGATATAGACATTTCCTTTTTAAGCTAGATAAATAAATAAAAACCACCTAAATATAATACATCATAGTTAACCTCGTTGAGCCTATAAGCCTGTTTCTTTAGCAAACACATCGCAAACCTTACTCATTTGTTTGAATAGACATCTATTTGAACACTGCTTACCCATATGAGTACTTGAATGGACTGGACATATGCAAAGGTTAAAGTATAGGCGATGGTTTGGTTATTGAGTGGAATCAATGAAATAGAGAAAAGGTGCAGTTTTTTGAAAAAAAAGAAAGAAGCGCCACTTAAAAGAAAAAAAAAGAATGACAAGAGAATTGAATACATGTAGTAGTTGGTAAGTGGTGGTTTGATACAAATGCACCTTGAAGAAGGGGAATGTTATGAATAAAAATGTGGGGGAACATCTGGTTGATGTAAGTGTGATCTTGAAGGTTAATGTGATTTTATTAAAAGTGATTAGGGGGGTTAGTCACTATCCACAAATATATCCTACTTCTCCCTTAGCCTACGTTACATCTAAGTGAAGTCCTAATTGACCTTAGACTGAATAGGCTCGATTAATAGAGTAGTACACTAAGGGAAAGCCTATGGTGCATCAATGTGGCATATAAATGTTCTTTTTGAAAGTGAGCGAATATTGTCTATATGAGTTCCTAATTGTTCTTAATAGTATTATTAGTGGAACTACTCTCTTGTGTTATATGAGGGTACGTGATTCATGAACGAAAGGTAAATTTTGACTTTTATATTAGAGTACTTTTAGTGAGTATGAATATTGCACGGCACGTGAGAGTCGACTACTGAGGCAAAGGTTGTCCACTACTAGGTGCAACATGAATGATGTGTTCTAAGAGTGATTCGTTAAGGGAAAATCTTAGGGAAGAAAATTTGATAGCGTGTAGTGGATTGCTCGAGGACTAGCAATGATTTAAGTGTGTGTTGTTGATATTAGGCTATATAGATGATATTTACACCTTTATTATTCCATGCTTTATTGTTGTTTTATAAGCAAAATGATAATAAAATGCTCTAATTAGTGTTCGTTTGCTTCGTAAGGACTAATCCGAGTTAGGAAGAACTATGGAGTGTTTTAGAGTCAATAACATGAAGGAAACATCAAATCACATAGCACCCAAATGAAACGAAACAAAAACTAGTCCGGGTTGGATTCCACGGTGACCAGGTTGGATTCCACCTCGACCACGGTGGATCGCAATTGGACTGCGGCAAAAAAAAATGCGAGGCAGAATGTCTGCCTCTCACCACGGTTGCGCCACGGCTACTGTGAACTGCGTTGTTGCTTGGAACTTTTGGGACCAAAGTGTAAATCAAGAAACACTTATTCCAAACACTTAATAGCTAAAAAATCTCTCCCAAGAAAGTGTCAAGCTTGTTTTTAGACTATTTTGGAGGAAAGAACAAGTGTGAGAAGATCAACCAAACATTAGAGTTTTTCTATCTCCTTTTATTTCTTGCAATTACACATAATGAATAACTTTGTAGCTTTATCTTGCTTTGTTATGAGTAGCTTAACAATTGCTCATAGGGTTGATGGAACCAATTGTTGGATGATGTTATAAGTCAACTTTGTTATAATTGAGCCAAATTTATTATATGATTGTTCAACTACGTTTTGTATGGTGATTAATTGAATGGGCCTTTGATTAATCATGTCTAATTTCCTTATGTTACTTGATAAAGATTATTAGGTTAGACTGTTGTTTAAAAACACCACTAGTTGAACTTAAAAGTGGGGTTAGAGATAACAAAACTTTCACATATTGTCAGCTAGAGTAGTTCGAGAGAATGCTCTAGTAAATTATCGTAGTTGATCAAGAGATAATTACGATAACCTACAACTCATCATCCTCATATAGTATTATGGCGAGATTATAGCAAAAGAGTTAAGACCTAAACTAGAAATTGGGGAAATCAATACTCTACACCTTTTCACCGTTTAATTATCTTTGATTTAGTATATTGTTATTTTTAATGTCATTTGTGGTAGTTAAACAAAAATCCAAACCTTTATTGATAATAATCTTACATCTGGAATTTGTTTGAATTGATAATAGCATTGCCAAGAGTTGTAATAGATAGGTTAATTCCCTGAGGATTCGACTTCAAACTTAAAACTAGATTATATTTGCAATGACCGCCTTGTATTTTAGAAGGCATAGTTGGGTGTCATAAGAGATGTAAAAGACAAAAAAGACGTAATGCAAAATATCCCTCTTTTAATAAGTGTATGTGTCATGACCTGGAATTCACACCTTCGGGACCATGATGATGTATAACATTTCACTTGCTAGGCAAGCCAACATTAGAACAACTTATTCATTTTGCTATAGTTAAGATTAAATAAAGAGAAATAACTGAAATAACTCCAAAAATCCAAAGTAAAATGCGGAAGCTAAAACAACCAAACCTTTGCTACAATCATGGATCCGCTGTCAGAAGGGCATGAGCTACAAAAGTTGTACAAACAAGGGTCCTGAAATAAACATAAAGCTGTTTGAAAAAAAAATACATGACCAAATAAAAAGGAAAAGGGTACTCTAGGAATGCGGGCGCTAAGCAGCTATACCTCAAGTCTCCACAAGCAATCCAATTTGAGCATGCTAATAACTACCACGGGAACCGACTCCAAAATCTGCACAAGAAGTGCAGGATATAGTATGAATACAACCGACCCCATGTACTCTGTAAGTGCCGAGCCTAACCGCAATGAAGCAGTAACGAAACTGCTAAGGAAGGTTACTTACACTACAACTTGTACGCAGCATATGAAAAGGACAAAAAAGGAATAATACGGAACAAAATAAGATAGTCAACTGAAGACAATAGCTACATCCTCAAGAAATATGCCAGTGACGATTAGAATTACCATTCCTTAGAATTTCAATAGAAAATACTGAAAACCAACACAACTCAAGGAAATAGAAACACGAAGGTCGTTGCAGCGTTTAACTCGATCCCACCGTACAACACAATCCTCCCTTATTGTGCCATAACAATACAAACAATCAAAATAAATATATGTTGTGGCATGAAACCCGATCCCACCATATAACAATATTTGTATCATATTTTGCCTTTATTTTACTTTACCAATCAACCCTTATTTCACCTATTGCAGCGTGCAACACGATCGTATCGTATCAATGCAAGTTTACCATTATTCCTCCGCATCAATTCACCCTTATTTCACATGTTGCGGCGTGCAACCCAATCCCACCATATCAGTACAATTACTCACTAATTACGATTAAATTCATATTTAAAATCACAAGAACCACCATAAATGATGAGTACAAAGTTGAAACAGAAAGTAAACCTTGTACCAACATAGAAATCCACGTATGAAACCATACATGGCGAGACAGTCTAATAAATGACAATTAAAATGTGCAAGTACGTCAATTAGGGCAAATAGCATCAAGTCATGAAAACATGAACAAGTCTAATACTCTTTATAGGAGAAACGTTTATTAACAAGTAGCAATTAAAGCATGAAAGGCATTTACGGCACATATCAATTTAGGGAAGGAGAAAATGAAGGAAAAACGGAAAGTCGGGAAGAACAAGTAGTTCGTCGGCGTATAAGGACTCATCATCTCGCATATATGCCTTAACAAATTCACAAAGCACAGTCGGAGGGTTCCAAATTCCCTAAAATTGTACCTCACTCCGCAGTCAACTCAGAGCTCTACCAGGGTCTTTCCCCTATAATTCATCTCTAGATAACTCGTGTCTAACCACAATTGACTCAATAGTATTAAATATTACTAAAGGAATCAATTACAACACATTAATTTACAATTTCCCAAAAAGTTAAAAATTGACTCCCGATCCGCTTCGTTAAAACCCGATTTCCCATTCATCCCCGAGCGAGGTTATGAAATTTGTTTTGAAATTCAACCTTAATTTGAGGCCTAAATTCAGGATTTACACAGATCCCTAATTTTACCCAAACTCTTAATTTCTATCATGAAAATCCTGGATTTTACGTTGAAATCTTATGAAATGTAATGGAAGATTGAAAGAAAATAGGTTAGAATCACTTATCAATGAATGGGGAAGAAAGGTTCTTGGATTGGGTTTCTACATTTTAAAATTTGCAGAATGAGAGAACATTCCCGTAAAGTTCAGATTTTACCCAGCTACAGATGTCGCAATTGCAATATCTTGTTCGCAAATGCGGTAACCGTAATTGCGATAAAATGGTCATGAATGAGAACCCTTCTGGCCTCACAAATGCGGACCCTTCTTTGCAAATGCAAAGATCCTCAAATCAGTGTTGTGTCGCAATCGCGACTCTGCTTTCACAAAAGGAAAATTTCCAAGTTCATAATTGCAAAATTTCTTCAAAAATGCAAGGCTCGCAAATGCAAGCCGGGTATCACAAATGTGAGATCAGCAATAGACAACAGAATCTAAATGGATTAGCTATGGTTCTAAGTCCAATTCAATCCGTAAACTATTTAAAACCCACCCCAGCGAACGGGGCTCCAAACAAAACATGCATATAAGTCCAAAAATATCATATGAA
This sequence comes from Nicotiana benthamiana, assembly GCA_034376525.1. Taxonomy (NCBI): domain Eukaryota; kingdom Viridiplantae; phylum Streptophyta; class Magnoliopsida; order Solanales; family Solanaceae; genus Nicotiana; species Nicotiana benthamiana. Next base: position 118,085,203 of record CM067332.1, on the reverse strand, counting down.
TTTGCTCGCGCGATCAAATCACTAAAATAACACTTAAGACTATGAATTAGACACCAAATCGAATGAAATTTTCAAGAAAACTTATTAATTTCTATTTTAACAACCGGGTGTCTGAATCATATCAAACCAACTCCCTTTCTAACTAAATTTGACAGATAAGTCATAAATACAGTAATAGATCTATACCAGATTCTAGAAATAAAATAGGGACCCGGTATCAACAAAGGGAAATATCGGTCAAACCTTTATAGTCATTAAGCCTTTAAACTTCTAAATATAGACAAAAAGCAATAACTTGTTCTAGGGACCTCCGAATTAAATTTCGGGTATACGACCAAGTCCTAAATCACAATATGGATCCACTGGGATCGTCAAAATATGGATCCAGATCCGTTTGCTCAAAACATTGAGTGAAGTTGACTCAAATAAATTTTTAAGGAAAAATTTCATATTTTATCAGTTTTGTTAGCATAAAAGCCTCATGTAAAAATACGAGGACTGCACATGCAAATCGAGGAAGGCCTAAAGAAGCTACTGAAGGCTTCGAAATATAGAATTAGGTTCTAAAAATCCATATGACCTATCAATTCATCACATTCTCTACCTCTAAAATAATCGTTCATCCTCGAACGAACATCGAAAAGTACCTAGGCTAGAGAAAAGGTGGATATCTACTCATCATGTCCAACTCGGACTCCCTAGTAGTTGCCTCGACCAACTGGCCTCTCCAATGCACTCGAACTGAAGCATAACTCTTTGACCTCAACTATCGAACCTGCCAGGATAGAATAGCTACTAGCTCCTCCTCATAATTCTAATCCTTTTCCAACTAGGCTAAGCTGAAATTTAGAAAATGGGATGGAGCACCGTGATACTTATGGAGCATGCAAACATGGAACATCGGATGGACTGCTGAAAAACTATTATGCAATGCGAGCTTGTAAACACCTTCAGTCACTCTCTAAAGAATCTCAAAGGTCTGGTATACCCTGGGCTCAACTTGCCCCTCTTTCTAAACCTCATCCCACCCTTTATGGGTGAAACCTGGAGCAATACCCTCTCTCCGACCATGAATGAAAATATCACGAACTTTACAGTCTGCATAACTCTTCTTCCTGGACTGAGCTTTGTGAAGTCAATCTTGAATAATCTGGACCTTTTCCAAGGCGTAATTTACCAAATCTGTACCCAACAATTGAGTATTCCCTGGCTTGAACCATCCAACTAGCGATCAGCACCGCTTCCCATATAATTCCATATAGGGAACCATGTGAATGTTTGAGTGGTAGCTATTGTTTTGGGAAAATTCCGCAAGTGGAAAGAATTGATTTCAATAGCCCTCGAAATCTAGAACACAAGCGCAACATATATCATCCAATATCTGAATAGTGCGCTTGGACTATTCGTCTGTCTAAGGATGAAATTTTATGCTCAACTCAACCTGAGTGCCCAACTCATGCTGAACAGCCCTTCAAAAGTGCAAGGTGAACTCTTAACCTTGATTAGAAATTATAGACATGGGCACACTGTAAAGAAGAATGACCTAGCGAATATAAATCTTAGCCAACCGCTTTGAAGAATAGGTAACTACCATATCAAATGAGCTGACTTGGTCATGCTATCCATAATAACCTATACCTTATTGAAATTCTTCTGAGTTCGTGGGAGTCCAACAACAAAGTACATCGTGATATACTACCACTTCACTCAGGAATCTCTAACTTCTGAAGCAACCACCAAGACTGTGATGCTCATATTTTACTTGCTGACAATTTAGACCCAAGCGGCATATGCAACTATATCCTTCTTCATCCTCCTCGACCAATAATGTTGCCGCAAGTACTGATACATCTTTGTAGCACCCAAATGAATAGAATACAGGTGACTGTGGGCCTCCTCAAGAATAAACTCAAAAAGTCTATATACAATCGACACACAAATACGACCATAAATCCTCAAAACTCCACCATCTCCAACAGTAACCTACTTGGCACCACCGTGCCACACTGTGTCCCTAAGGATATCGCTCCCTGATACGCTCAAATATGAAAGACTGGGCGAATTTACAATCTAGAATACGATTGGAATATGAAATATCCAATCTCATGAATTGATTGGCCAAAGCCTGAAAATCTAATGCAAGCAGTCTCTCACCGACTTGAATGCATGCAAGGCTGCCCATACTCACAGACATTGGCCTTCCCGGGACGATACAAGATGGTGATATCACTGTCTTTCGATAGCTCCAACCACATCCTTTGCCTCAAATTGAGCTCGTTTAATTAACAAGTACTACAAGCTCAGATTGTCCGTGAATACCTCACACGATGCGCCATAAAGACTGTGACTCCAAATCATTAGTGAATGAAATGGTTGTCAACTCTAGGTCACGAACATGGTAATTCTTCTTATGAACCTTCAGCTCCCGCGACGCATATGCAATCACCTTGATTTCATGCAGCAACACTGGATAGTCAGATACAAGACGCATCACCCTACACTGTATAAGGTCTTGAATCTATGGGCAACACTAAAACTGGAGCCATAGTCAAAAAATTGTTGAGCTTGTGAAAGCTCCCACTAATTTGACCATCTGAATGGGGCACCTTTCAGGGTTAACCTAGTTAATGGGGATTCAATAGATAAACACCCCTCTACAAATCGATGGTAATAACCCGCCAAACCTAAGAAACTCTAGATCTTTGTCACTGAAGTAGATGCAGGCCAGTTCTGAATTATCTCAGTCTTTTTAGTATCCACTTGAATGAACTTTGTCGATACTAAATGCCCTAAAAAAGAGACCGAGCCCAACCAAAATTCGTAGTTAGAAAACTTGGCCTATAACTAGCTATATCTTAGAGTCTGAAGTAGAATCTAAAGATATTGCTCGTGCTCCCCTCAATTTCGGGAATAAATCAAGATATCATCAATAAATACAATCGAAAATGAATCCAAATATGGCTTGATCACCTGGTTCACTAAATCCATAAATGCCACAGGGGCATTCTTCAGCCTATATGACATCATTAGAAAGTCATAGTGGTCATACCGAGTATGAAAAGTTGTTTTAGGAATATCGGATTCCCTAATCCTCAACTAATTGTAGCCAGACCTCAAATCAATCTTTGAAAACACCTTGACACCATGGAGTTGATCAAATAGTCATCAATGCTCGTCAATGGGTACTTGTTCTTGATGGTGACTTTGCTCAATTGCCTGTAATCTATGTACATCCCCATAGAACCATCATTCTTCTTCACAAACATCACATGCGCAAAACAGGGCGTGACAATAGGACTAATAAAGCCCTTATCAAGCAAATCTTTCAAATTCTCCTTCAATTTTTTAAACTCTAGCGGGTCCATACGGTATAGCATAATATAAATGGCTTGAGCGCCCGGAACCAAGTCAATACATTAGTCAATATCCCTATCAGGTGGCATCCCTGATAGGTATCGCACCCCTTTTTTCTCGCGAAATTGAGTTTTTGACATTTGGAAAAACAATTCGTTCCCTTTTGGGAATTGGGTTTTTGGAATTAAAGAGTCGCCACCTAATGATTGAGGTACATTAGGACACCAATAGAGTTTTAACTCTAAATTCTTTTGAATAACAAAAGATTGGGAAGGGCATGAAATTACCCTAAGGGGAAGGTGTTAGGCGCCCCTGAAGATCCACTAGTGTGGTTCCTAGCCAAGCTATAATTGTAACTTATATATAAATAACACACAGGCAGATAAAAGTTTCATATAAGAGGGGCTTTTCAGTAATGGTCGCAAAGAAACAAAATCGGCAAGAACTAAAGAGAGTTGGTTTTTCTCTCTTAGGAGAAATGGTTTTAAATGATTTAAAAGAAACAAAGAACAAAAGGAAGGGGTCGTAGGTTTATTAACATATGGATCACCCCACACAACATGAAGTAATCACTCCTTAGTGAGGGGCTATGTATGATTTTACCGCATGGTCATCAAATCTATATCTACGTTTTCCCACCCCGTAAGGTATTAAAGCGTGAAATGGTCTCAGTTACATATTCCATGCTATTACCCGCCCCAATCCTATTAGCCTCGAAGGTACTTGGGACTACTAATCCAAAAGGGAGGAGATGTTGGTCTTATTTGGGGTTTCAAAGGTAAAATACTAAGGCGACACACAAAACACATATAGCAAGTTTGGGAAGCATATAAACTAATAAAAAGGGGCTCAAACAGATATCCTTTAAACTAAAGAAAACCCCATAATGTAGCATGACTTGCAATTACTGTTTAGGGTTTGATTATAACATAAAGAGTTGAGGCAGACTGATTTATTGCATATTTCAAATAAGAAGCTCGAGCCAAGCTTGCCTGCTGGTTGTAGCATATAAAATCTAATTCTGTTTAGAAGTCATCCTATGGCTTGCCTAAGTGTTGGACGAACATATATAGGCATGATATCTACAGATTTGATTAACAATGAAGCGAATTGATTGCATATTGAAGAAAGAAAGGCAAGTTTTAGCAAAAGATCACAAGTTCTGCAGCTAGTAATGCATTATTATTGCTAGTTTTAGACTTATAAGCGAGTGAGGCAATTCATATTTAATTAAAGCTCCTACAGGCATGCTTCCTATGTGTTGTCGATTTTTGAACACCTTTATGGACATAGTGAAATGCAGAGATCCTACAAACATGATGTCCAGGTTCTGTATTTTTATATAAACATGACCTAATGAGACATGGATGTGCAAGATTCAAAAAAATCCTATAGGCATATTTTCCACATCCATATGCAGATTTTAGATTTTTGAATAATTATAGGCATGATATCTATGTGAAAGTGTAGAAATTCCTATAAATATGGTATCTATGCATGAGAATATTGAAATTCCTATAGACATAGTATCTATACATGAGAATGCAGAAAGTCCTATGGACAAGGTTTCTATATGAGAAAACAATAATTCTTATAGACGTGGTAGCTATATGAGAATGCAGGATTCCTATTAATATGTTATCTACATACAAGAATGTAGAAATTCTTATAGACATGTTATCTACATACAAAATGCAGAAATTCATATGGACATGTTATCTACCCCTTTTTGCATGCATAGTTTCCCCACCCTTTCCAGTAGCCATCCCCGAGAGTTTTAATACAATGTTATTACAACCAAGAAAAGAAAGTAAAGTAGAAAAAATACATCAAAAAATAGAAGTACAACCAAGGAAAGCATGGTTCAGACTTCTTGTCTGAAATATGTAGTAAACCAACTCCAAGAGGTCAGATTTCAAAGACTTTTTTTTCCATTTGGGTTGTGTCAAAGTGGCCTAAGAGTTTCACATGAACTCGGGCAGTGCTTACACCAAAATATATTACCAGATTAAGACATAGTGCATTTTGGAAGGGTCACCCCTCAAGTGTCCAAGTTAAGAGGGAACTCAAGGTCCCAAGGCAAAGATTACAGGAGGGAGCAAAACTTAGAGACTAGGAAAGAGTGCAAGTGCATGATTTTGAAAAGGGGAAAGGGAAAGGGAAATAGTTCACATTAATATACATGGGGGCATAGGGAATGGGGAGGTAGTAAGAGGCAAAGATAGGCCGGCGGGCATACTCAGCAATGAGAAGTGTTGGCATACTCATAAGCCTGTTAGAACACATTGTTTTTGAGGTTAGGATCCTTTAAGGGATCAAGTTCAATCCATAAATAATAACTTACATATTTCTATGTTGTAAACAGTAACTCAAAACACATAAAAGGTAGGGAGCAAGGATTCATAGCAGAAACAAATAGAAAAAGATCAACATGCTAGTTTAAGAATTTAACTCTGCAGAATTAGTACAGTAAATATGGATACAGAAAGTTGTAAATAAACACATTGTGACGATGTTGAAGATTAATTAAGACATATTGGTCTCAAAGAAACAAATAGAGAAATTACAGTAGTCTTGTAAAAGGCCACAATGCAGGAAAAGAGAGAATACTATTATGAGTAAGTATGAGTTTAGAAGAGATTGTGAATTATGAAGTGAAGGATTGTTAATCATGTTGTGTGTTAAAGAGTCATGCATTTTATAGTATGAAAACCACGAGGAAATAAGGTAAGAAAATAGTTCTGGAACTTATTGTCAATCAATTACGCAAGACTTTCTTTAATTAAGGGATTCAGATTCAAATGGGTGAAAATAATTTAAGAAAACAAAATCGAAGAAGCACTTTGTACAAAGCATGTAATTAAGGGCCAACACATAAAAGGTTATTTAAGGACAAGGTTTTTAGAGTCAATGGTTGTACAAATAAGGCAAGAAAAGTAATTAATATCTACTAAATCAAAGCCAAGGATCTAGTAATTAGTGACCCATGAATGAAGTAACTTCCGAAAGCTGAGAAGGATCTTAACTTAGGTCCAGTCACGGAGAGAGTCGGAAACAATATAAAGAAATCAATCAGACCATATTCAGAGGAAAGTATGAACTAATCCGAAATTTGAAGGACACTTTAGAGGGAATTTAATCATATATAAGGAGCATACAAACATATTAAGCATGAAAAGAGATTGTTAGGTCATTATAAAATTAGTAAGAAATTCCAATGTTGAAGAGTTTAGCAAAAAGTCAGAAATAAGGATCTCCAAACTCAGTTCGGAGACTCGAAGTTGGTCTGAAAGAGTTAGGGGTTCTAAAAATAAAAACTCTAGTTCAAGCAAATCATAAAGAAAAAATGAGAGGGCATGCAATTGAATCGAAAACATGTTTAGGGGTTTCAGAAAAGAACTGAAACTTCTAAAATGTTTCTTTCAGCAGCATAATTCATGAGAAACATGATAGCAAAGTAACATGCAAATACAGTAGAAGAGTTCAAAGCAAATAGAGTGGAAGAAGCTCATTCAAAGCATAACGAGAAAAGACAGAAAAGAACAGTGGAAAAGCATGCTAAGAAGTTTTAGAAGAAGCTTTAAACAAAGCTCCGTAAAAGGAACTTGATAAGGAAACACAAGAACTTTGAAATAAAGTAGGAGGAACATGAGAACACATGAGAAAACAAAATACAGTTGAAAAAGCATAGTAGAACATAGTATAGAAACCAGAGCAGGGAAAACATACAAAAACATGGTAGAAGAAATATACAAGGACACAGTAGAAAAGCATACGAGAACATAGTATAGGAAAACACAGTAGGAGAAGCATACAAGAACATGGTACAAGAAAAATATATGAACACAGTAGAGGTAAATACACATGAGAGACAAAGAAAGTTAGAAAATACTTAAATACTTTCTCAGAAAATCCTAGAATGGAAAAGAAAATAGTTTTGAAAGCAATTTTTGAAAGAAAATCCATAAAATCGTTTGAGGGCGTAAGGAAAACATGGATACATAACGGATCTTAAAGGAATCAGAGAAACCTCGAAGGATTAAGGTTTGAGAGGTTTGGGTTTCAGAAGAACCCTAGAAGTGAGAAAGGCTTTGGAAGGTCACGTATCTAAGTCGAAGAGGTCAAAATCAAGCTCGAGCAGCCATGGTACGCCAGAGCAAAGCTAGACATGACCGTGGAATCTTGAATTGATAGAGGTCTGGGTTAGAACCTTCAAGTTCAGGCCTTGAATCTTTAGAAATTGGACACGTGGAAGCATAGGAGGCTGGTGAAGGACCCTCACAGCCTTGGAAGCCATAGATTTCGGTGGCTTTCAAGGCAGAGGTGGTAGGAGGCGATTAGGGTTTTAGAATATTCAAGTGAGTTTGAGAGAGTGGAGGGGTTAGAGGCGGCTGAGAGATGAGAAATGAGGAGCGTAGGGTGGTCATTTAGGTTGAAAAAGTTAAGAATGAATAGTGGTCGTTGATCATAGAGATCAACGGCCAGGATAAAAAAGGGTCTGGGTCGGGTAGGATTTAATTGGGTCAGGGTCGGGTTTGAATTATAATTGGTTTATGTAATTGATATTTAAATTGGGTTTAATTAAGAGTGCCAATCTGGCTAAAATCGAAATAAAAATTGGCAAGCATTTAAATAGCCATTTTTCTAATTTATTTTATAAAAAAATAGTATAATACTTTATATAAACAAATTAAAGGTGCTAAAATAATTAATAATATGTAGATATTTAATTAAAAATACTTGATTCAATTTTATGACTATAAATACAATCAAATCTTAAAATAGGCTAACGTTGCAATTATATGCGATTTAGCTTTAAAATACTAACTACATTTTTAAAAATATGCAAAAATTATGTTATCCATATTTTAGTATAAATATGAGAATCTAACAAGTGAATTGCAAAAAGGACAATTTTGAGAATATTATTAGGTTTTTCTTTATAAAATAGGGCAATAAAATTGGTTTTAAAATCTATTAAAAATTAAGGAATATTATTAAAAATATACAGGAAAAATTGGGTATCAACAGATGACCCTCTTTACCCGGGAAGAACGAATGATTTGTCGGGTAAAGATACGATGGCTACTTTTGACCGAATGAAATGGTTTGATGAGGTTAGATCGTGCTCTGGTTCCTGAGCTGCCTACATATCCCTGGTCTTACAGGAATCATACTATATATAGTTCAGGACCCATCTGCAAAGTGTGTCGAGTGAGTCCTTTCAAGAACGAACGCAATATTCAGGTTGGGATGAATGGTCGAGGTTTAGCAGGGTTGTGGGGACTAGAGCAAAATGCTCCTGTCGAGATGAGCGTTGCTCACCAGTTTAGTTGCAAATAAACAGTATAAATGTATATTGTGCATAAATTTAAGCATGATTCAAGTTCCCATTAGACAACGAATAGTCTTTGGACGGTTAGGATGACGTCCTTAGACTATGATGTTTTGGGCTATGAAGTATAAAATAAACGATACTTAGGCTTTGAAATGATGCTGTCGGGCTATGAGAATGATGCCTCCGAACTATGATGCCTTTGAATAATGATGTCCAAAAGGTAAGATGGGTCCATAGGCCATGGCATGGCGGTCTCGAGCTATGAAAATGGTGCCTCCGAACAATGACGCCCTATGACAATTTGGTGATCTTTCAGCCCATCAGATGCACAAGGTGACGATCCTTAGCCGATGAAAGATGCAAATTAAGTGGCGATCATTCAGCCACGCAGGAAGTAAACAAAAAGTGGCGACATTTCAGCCATGAAAAAAGTAAATGAAGTGGGCGATCTTTTAGCCATGCAAGAAGTAAATAAAGTGGCAATCTTTCAGCCGATGCAAGACGTAAATGAAGTGGCGTTAGTTTTGCCGATACACGATGTAAATGAAGTTGCGATCTATCAGCTGATGTAAGAAGTAAATGAGGTGGCGATCGTTCAATCATGTAAATAGAGACATTGCTTAGTCTCGGAAGACAGAATGTAGCCTTATGCAATGCAGATAATACAGATAGAGGTAGAGCTTAATCCCAGAAGGAAGCATGGTAGCCTTATGCAATGCACGAATGCAGATGGAGGTAGAGTTTAATCTTGGAAGGTATAATGGTAGCCATATGCAATGCAAGAATGAAGATTGAGGCAATGCTTTGTCTCGGAAGGAAAAATGGTAGCCTTATGCAATGCAAAAATGCAGATGGAGGTAGAGCTTAGCCTCGGAAGACAGAATGGTAGCCTAATGCAAGATACAAAAGGCGAATAGTAATAAAATTTCCTTGGCTGCTAGCCGATAGCTGATTGCGATATTGTGGTTGCTGCGGATATTGTGTGCCGATAGCAACTGTGAATAGGTGGCATGGCTCCAAGAAATGTATTTCTGAGAAATGCGAGTCTCATGAGTGTATATTATATTCGATGATTTTTCCACTTAGGTGCCTTCATCCAAAGAAAAATCGTGAGTTTTGTGAAGGGAAAAGGTTAGATTGTATCCTCGATGACTTTACTTGGCCTACTTGCCTCTATTTCGGTGATGCTGTGCATATCATTGGGGTAGAGTTGCTTAACAAAGCAATTTTTGTAGCAGACATGCATGATTTAGTAAAATATAACATAAATACATAATCGAGAATAGTTTTCTTCAGATAAACCGACGACTGTGACGAGGTTCAAGACATTGCAACTTCTTTGGCTCTCTCCTTAAAATTCTGCCCTAGCTTACTGGGCTGGTGCTTTTGATGGTTGCTTTCGATGATCGACTGAAATTACTTTGGAATTTTGAGGGTCCTCCTCAAAAATTCTGCGCTAGTTTCCAAAATGAAAATTTTATTGAATTGTGACCGAACCTAGGCTGCCTACGTATCCCCTCTTAAACGAGAATCATGTCACACGTAGTTCAAATTACATCATATAAGAAAGCATAAGATTACATATAGTAACGCTTGACCGCATATCAATTGATTTGTTTTGGCCAAACTTCTTCGTTCGTTTATGAAAGTATAAGGTCTCCTCCTATCAGAACACTGTGAAACATGTATGGACCTTGCCAATTTGGAGAGAATTTCCCTTAGGCTTCATCTTGATGAGAGGATTTTTTTGAAAACCAAATGCCCCGGTGTGAACTGTCTCGGCTTGACTCTATTCTTGAAAGCTAGACAATCTGTTCTGATAAACATGACTGTAGGAAAATGCATTCAGTCTTTTTCCATTTAAAATAGCTAGCTATTTGTAACAACTCTTCACCCACTCATGTGTCATCGAGCTCAGGTTCCTATATGATTTTTAAGGAAGGTATTTCTACTTCATGGGGGAATGACGGCTTCTATAACATAAATCAACACATAGGGGGTTGACCCAGTTGATGTGCGGACTGTGGTGCGGTACCCTAGTAAAGAAAATGATAGCTTCTTATGCCATTGCTTATGCTTCTCTATCATTATCCTAAGTATCTTCTTAATATTCTTGTTGGCGGCTTCTACTGCTCCGTTCATCTAAGGTCTGTAGGCTGTCGAATTCTTGTGTTTGATCTTGAAGGTTTTACACATGGCCTTCATCTGGTCACTGTTGAGGTTGAAACTGTTGTCAGTGATGATTGATTTTTAAATACCAAATCGACAAACAATAGGGTCTCGGACAAAGTCTGCAATGACTTTCTTAGTCACTGCATTGTAAGACGTTACCTCAACCCATTTGGTAAAATAGTCAATTTGCTACTTGGATGAATTTGTGCCTAATGGAAGCAGTAGGTTCGATTGGTCTAAAAACATCCATTCACAAAGTGGTAAACGACCATGATGAGCTCGTTGTATTAAGCTAGTTTGGGGGTACCTTTATCATGTCTGCATATACCCGACAGTAGTGTTGTATTTTGTCCCGAACCCGGGCCTAAACGGGCTTCGCAGGCCTAGGCTTCATGGGCCTGGGCTCTGGCAGTCCCGGGCATGGCGGTCCCGGGCTTTGTGGGCTCAATGGGTGAGACCAGTCCGTGACGGGCCTAAGCCCATGTGGTCCTGGGCTTAGCAGGACGGGCTTGGTAGGACTGGCAGCCTTTTTTTTGTAATTTATTTTCGTTTAAGGCAATATCTTGTATAGTAGTTATTAGTGTAGTATATAATATACTAGTTTAGAATATATTTATATAGTATACTTGTTATTAGTATAGTATATGTAATATATATTTCATTGTATATTGTATTGTAGTAATTAGTATATATTGTATGTTATGCATATATATATTCCCTTATATATTTTCTTGTAGTATATTGTATGTTATATATATATATATACTATAACTTATATAGTGATATATTTTGTTGTAGTATATATATATATATATATTGTATCTCTTATGTATATATACTCTCTTATATATATTGTATCTTATGTATATATGTTATTACTTGTATATTTTCTTGTAGTTTAGGTTGTATGTTATGTATATATATTCTCGTATATATTTTCATGTAGTATATATTGTATGTTATATATATATATATATATATATATATATATATATATATATATATATATATATATATATATATATATATATATATATATATATATATTGTAGCTTATAAATAATTCGAAGTAAAGACAAAGAAATATTGAGAAAAAAGATATTCAAGGGTATGTCTTATAATTTTTATTACCCAAAATGGCATATCTTTCTTAGTATTCTTTCCCCCAATGGAATGAGCACAACAATGTACTAGTACCACCATTAAAATAAAAATAAAAAACCTAAAAGAAGATGTGCCAAAGTACATGTTACATCATAATCTACTTTGTATCTCTAACAAATCTCATTAATCCGTCAAGGTAGGGAGGAGGTTGTGTTGGTGGTGGTGGAAAAGAATCTTGTTCATCACCACTTCCGGGCGAAGCCGAATCCTCCGCAAGTTCCGCTATAATTTCTTCATAAGCTTCATCTATCGCCGGTTGTGATTCTGCAATTCCAAAGTTTCTTCTTTCCGCGCGGATCCAATCTCTAAAAAGAACCGATGTTTCCAAGATATCCCTCATCGACGCTCTATGATCACCTATTTGCAGTCTTGCTTGACTAAAAGCTCTCTCTGATGCAACAGTTGAAGCTTGAATTGATAAAATATCCCGAGCCATCCTTGCAAGAACCGGAAAATGTTTTTCCCTTGACTTCCACCATTCCAAAAGATCAAAAGAGCCCTCTGGATTCTCCTTTTAAATTCCCTGATACAAATAAACTTGAAGCTCATTTAGATGTGAAGTTTCATAATAATTATCACCTTGAAAACCCCGGAACTCCGCCCAAGCTGTTAAGCCCACAGCTCTTTTAGACGATTGTGAGCTAGACGAAGTTGGGGTTGGAATATTTGGCCTAGCATGCTCTAAGGCAAGTTGATAAGCATTATAAACTATTTTAGCACTAATTTTAGTTGATGCTTTTGCATCTGTAAGTGTAGAAACTTCCTCGTTTGAAAGATCTAAAGCCTTGTAAATATTTGAAAACCAAAAATGAGGACCTCCCAATTTCATTGTAGGATTTAACATTCCAGCAACACCAAAAATAGGAGGGATAGGAAAAAAATATTTTTAAAATTTTAGTTTCATTTCATTTATAGCAAGTTCATAAATATCCCCACCCTCGCCAAATTCAACAAACAAATCAGCTAGTGCAGCAATATAAACTAAACAATTTGAAATAGTAGGATAATATTGCCCAGAAAATGCATTTGTAGCAACTTGAAAATGTTCCAAAAAATCTAAAAGAATTTTAAAATTCGTCCAATCTTGGGTAGTAAGCATTTCATCATCATCCTCACAACCTTCCCAATAATTAAACGTTGCATTTATTGGGTGTCTATATTCATATGCAACTACTAAACTTTCGTACATACAATTACATCTAGTCGGGCAAGGTTTAGGAACCTTTCTTTCTGTAAGGCCATATTCATCACATTTTTAAAATACTCACTAAGTCTAATTCTACGGTTTGAATAAAAAAGCCAATTAAGATCCATTCGAACCTTTTCAATTTCTATCTTTAAAATTTGCATACCATCACCGACAATTAAATGATAAATATGACCAAATACGTCTAACATGGAAAATTTTAGTAAATGCATGATTTAGTATTTTTTTAAGCATTCCTATATCACTAGTGTTACTAGAAGCATTATCCATAGAAATTGTCATTATTTTATCGCTAAAGCAGAAATATCTACAAATATCTTAAACAATGTTAGTAATAAACTTACCTGTGTGACGTGAATTAATTATTCTATACGCAATTATAAGTTTTTGCATTGTCCAGTCCTCATCTATCCAATGACTTGTAACAGTTAGATAATCACAATTATTACCACTTCTACAAATATCAGTAGTAATAGAAATCTGATTAGGTATATGAGTAAATAAATAACGCAAATAATGTTCATATTCATGTTTGAATTTATAAATATCGGCCTTAACTGTAGGATTAGGTATATGAGGCCAACCTTTATAAGTAGGATTAAAAACTTCTAATATAATGAACCCAATTAGGATTAGAAGCAAAAGTATAAGGTAAGCATATAACATTAATCATATTTGCTAATTCTTCACGATCTCTATTAGGATAGTAATATAAAATACCTCCGGTGACAGTGTTAATTCCTTGCTGAATTAGATTTGAACCTGTACTATGGTTAACTGCAGAATCTACACTTGTCCCCTCTTGCTGCGCTTGCATTTGCAATAATCTAGCCTTATCTCTAGGGTGTGTTTTTATGTACCTAGTCAAACTACGCGTGCCGCTACGGTCTCCAGTATATTTATGAACTGATAATTTCCCACAAGTTTTACACAGCCTTATTTAGTTCTATTACTTGAGTAAAAATATTACAAACTAATGATGTTTCTTGACGTTTAGCAGGTTGTCCATTAATAGTTGGAGTTTCTACAGGTGGGTCGGCCGGTGCATTACTTGAGTTATGAACCGGATGAGTAGGTGTATCATCTAAATCTGGTGCTTGGGTTTCATCATCATCATCCACATTTTCCTCTAAGGTAGGTTCATTAGGATAAATAGCATTCATAATTTCATCATCTAATCTATTACCTACTGCAACATCATGTAGAAATTCACTATCGGTAAATTGAAAACAAGGGTGATCACTATGAAGCATTACGGGAGGAGGAGGAGGACGTCTAGGTTGACGACTACTTTCAACTTGCTTATCTTTTCTAAGTCGGGGAGCCGGGGGAAGGGTAGTATTATGGCCACTATTTTCACCGGTTTTACCTTTTCCTTTACCAAAGCTTTTTTCAAAGAAAACGTCATATTAATTATAATTATGCAAACTAAACCACACAAAAACATATTATTAATACGTAAGAGTTGAAACGAGTTTACCGGATTGCCGAACAACTTCTTGAAAATTGAAAATCGTTGTACACTTGAAAACCTCAATTCAGCAACTTCACAATTTTTCACGAATTTTCAACAATAAATTAAGCAATTGTAGTAGAAAGATTGAGAGAGATTCAGAGATATTGATGAATTGGTGAATAAAAATGAATGAATGAGGGGGTATTTATACTTGAGAAAATGGGAAAAAGAGTAATTATATAAAGTTTGGGGGCCAAATGGCCATTTTGTAAACTTCCAAACGGCCATATTTTTAGCCCAAACGGCTATATTTTAAATATGGTCGTTGCTAATTTTTAAAACAGAACTTTTTTTTAAATACAGCTGTTGGGCCCGTTTAGGCCCGCCAGGCCCGCTAGGACCGGCCTAGGCCCGGTGACGGTCCCGGACCTAGCGGTCCCGGGCTCACGGGCTAATGAACGCAAACGGGCACGTCATGGGCCTAAAAGTAACATCAGGCCCAGGACGACCAGGACCGGCCCACCAGGCCCGTTAGGCCCGCCTGGACCTCGGGCACGGGACGGTCCGGTTCAGGCCCGGCCACATTGCTCCATTACTTAACAGCAGTGGCATTTTCGGACATACTGGATGCAGTCCGTTTCCATATCTATCCAAAAGTAACCAGCCTGGAGTATCTTCTTGGCTAAGGCAAAATCGTTCATACGTGGACCACAGGTCCCGGCATACATTTCCTCTAGCAGTTTAGATTCTTCCTTTGCATCGACACACCTTAATAATCCTAAACCAGGAGTCCTCCTATATAGGATTCCTCCGCTGCTAAAGAAATTAGTTGCCAACCTTCGAAGTGTGCGCTTTCGAGTTGCATTTGCAAGCCCTGGGTATTCTCCTTTTGTCAAATATTCCCCAATATCATGAAACCAAGGTTTTCCATCTACATCTTCTTCGACATGAGCATAGTAAGTTGGCTGGTCATAGATCTTCACTGGGATAGGATCAATGAAGTTCATATCCGGATGATGTATCGTGGATGATGGGGTAGCTAATGCATCGGAAAACTCATTCTGGACTCTGGGAACATGCTGGAACTTTGTCTTTCTGAACCTCTTTCTCAAATTCTGTACATGATGCAGATAAGGGAGTATCTTAGAGTTCTTTGTTGCCCATTCTTCTCGAACCTGATGCATAAGCAAGTCCGAATCCCCAATTACTAGCAACTCTTGGATGTTTATGTCAATGGCCATCTTGAACCTTAATATGCAGGCCTCGTATTCGGCCATGTTGTTGTTGCATGGGAACCTGGGTTTGGCTAAAAACTGATAATGCTGATCGGTTTTTGATATTAGGACCGCTCCTATGCCAACTCTTATGAAATTCGCTGCTCCATCAAAAAACATTCTCTACCTGTTATAGGATTTTGCAATATCTTCTCCTATGAATGATACCTCTTCATCAGGAAAATACGTTTTCAGGGGTTCATATTCTCCATCCACGGGGTTTTCGGCCATGTGATCTGCTAGCTTGCAACTTTATTAATTTCTAAGTCACGTAGACAATGTCAAAGTCGCTGAATAAAATTTGCAACTTAGCGAGCTTTCCAGTGGGCATGGGCTTCTGAAAGATGTATTTCAAAGGATCCATACTTGATATGAGATATGTAGCATAGTCATAGAAGTAGTTCCTCAGCTTCTGGGCTTCCCAAGTTAGAGTATAATAGGTGCGTTCTAACAGAGAATACCTGGCCTCTTATGGAGTGAACTTTTTGCTGAGGTAGTAAATGGACTAGTCTTTCCTTCCGGTCTCATCATGTTGCCCCAGGAAGAAATTGAAGGCACTATCTAGCACTGCAATGTAGCACAGAGGTCTACCTGGTTTAGGCGAGACTAAGACTGGTGGTGTTGATAAATATTCCTTGATTCTGTCAAAAGCTTTCTAGAATTTTTTGGTTCATTTGGTGGCGACATCCTTCTTCAACATCTTGAAGATCAGCTCACAGATAACTGTAGATTGTGCTATGAACTGGGTGATGTAGCTAAGTCTCCCCAAGAAACTCATTACGTCCTTCATCTTTGTTGGTGGTGGAAATTCTTAAATGGCTTTGATCTTCAATAGATCCAGTTCTATTACCTGCCGACTCACAATAAACCCATGAAATTTTCCAACTGGAACCCCAAATGCATATTTTGTGGGATTCAGTTTCAGGTTGTACCTTCTTAATCTATTAAAGATCTTCCTTAGATCTTCCATGTGATCGATGGCTTTCTTGGACTTGACGATGATATCATCTATATAATACCTTAATTTCCTTGTGTAACAAATCATGTAAAATGGTAGTTATGGCCCTTATGTAGGTGGCCCCTGCATTGTTTAACCCAAACGACATCTTCTTGTACCAGTACATTCCCCGCGGTTTAATGAAAGCCATTTTCTCAGCATCGTCTACATCCATCCAGATCTGATGATAACCAGCGAAACAATCCATGAATTATCACAATTCATGCTTGGCGTAATTCTCAATCAGGATCTGTATGTTTGTCAAGGGGAAGTCATCTTTTGGGCTGGAGCAGTTGAGATCCCGATAGTCGATACAGACTCTAACCTTCCCATCTTTCTTTGGCACTGGCACGATGTTAGCTAACCACGTCGGGTATTCCACTACCCTGAGAACCTTAGTTTTGACCTACTTAGTCATATCTTCCTTGATTTTCAAACTTATATCTAGCTTGAACTTTCTGAGCTTCTGTTTTACTGGTTGACATGTCGGATCAGTCGACAGTTTGTGTGCAACAATAGATAATTAGCCTAGTCATGTCATTGTACGACCAGAAGAATATGTCCTCATATTCTCTTAGAAATTCTGTGTATTCCTTCTTTTATGATGGTGACAAATGAACGCTGATTCGTGTTTCTTTGACATTTGTTCTGTCTCCCAGGTTAACAATCTTAGTCTCGTCCAGGTTGGACTTTGGCCTGTTTTCAAATTGTCAACTTCCTTAACAATTTCTTCTGGTATATCATCTTCCTTTGAATCTTTGTCTGCTTGTTGCATTGTCTCATTGGACGTCACAGTCATTGGTTCATAAAAATAAGTAATAGTAATATTGTATAAGTAAAGTAATGCGAGAAAATAATAAGTGTAAGATTTATAAGAAAACCGAAATTCTTTGATAAATTCCATAACTGTTTTGAACGTTGGAGCTCTTTCTTGCGAAAATTAAAAATACAAAAAGAAAGTCAACTAGTAAAAATGAAAATAGTGCATGATGCTTGTGCATCCTTGCTACCCCGAGGTTCGTCGAGCTCTAGTGGTTCTGATGGTCTAGTTTTTTAGGCATGTTCCTCTGTATACAGCCTATATGGAAAGGCCTTCCTCCTCTCCTCCTCAAGAATGACACAACAATCCATATCATCGTCTTCTAGGAACAAATTCCTCACGGTTGCCAGTGCTTCCTCTTCTTCTGACCCGTAGATAACTTCGGCCGGTTGGAAAGTCTGCTCCAAGCGAGGTATTGGATACTCAAATGGATTGTAAGGACCGTTCCGTTACGGCGACCAATGGTTGAATTCCTCCCAAGTATACTCATATCCCAATTCGAAGGTGGTGCCATGCTTTTTTAGTTTGATAGGCTTAGTGATTCCCTGGAGATTCTTTCCAAGTCCCTTGCCAGGTTCACATCCACTCCAGTTCAATATGCTTTCAATTTTGTTGTACCACCATATGTCTTTATCAATGGCATTGACTTGCTAGATGTGGTGGTAAGTTTCCCGGCCTATTCTCTTCTGTCTCCAATTGCTGGAATAGTCTGACGATTATATGTGGGAATGCTACTGTCACTGTGAATGATCACCTCTTGGCGATTCCACTAAAACGTTACTACCCGATGTAGTTCAGGGGCAAAAATTCATTGTCGTCCCAAAAGCAATTTGTGCTGACACGTCTATCACTTGGAAATCGAAATCAAACCACGTAGGCCCCATTTGTCAACATAAGCTAATTTCCTCAATAGTGGACCTTTGAGATCCTTCAAAAGCTTTGATGTTGATGGACCTGTCCTTGATCATATGTAGTACCTTTCCTAATGTCCTGAGTGTTTCCAATAGGCAAATGTTGAGGCTGGACCCTCTGTCAATCAGGATCCCGGTGATAAAATAATCTTTGTCTGCACGATGAGGTGCAATTACTTGTTATGAATCAACGCTTTTGGTCGCAGATCATCTTCAGGAAAAGTGATCTTTTGACTTTCGAGTACCCGTCTTACCATATTTTCCATCTCTCCGCCGGTGATGCTACTTGGTACAGATGCCTCACTCAGCACTCTTAGCAAGGCATTCTTGCGTGCATCAAAACTTTGTAGCAAGGAAATAATAGAAATATGTGCCAGTGTTTTGTTCAGCTGATCAATGACACAGTATTCTTTGGCTTGTATCTTTCTCCAGAGATCGTCGGGCCCAACTTCAGTGATAGTCGGCCGATTAAAGGCCTGGTTGCTTGACCGTCATACCCTCTACCAAAACGGCTTCCCTAAACTTGACCTTCCTTTATCTTCTGGCCTCAGCTATGTAGTCCCAAGGTATGGCATTGTTTTGAAATGGTGTCACAGCCAACCTGGCTACTGGAATTGGTGTGGCTATCTCTACTTCGAGGGGAGCAAGCCCCTTAGGTGGTAAAACTACAACTTCAAAGGGTGTAGGTGCATTTGCTGGTAACATAAACTCAACCTCAATCGACGCTAGCATCTTTGCATAGAATGGTGCTTCAAACTCGAGTGGCATAGACATGTTTACCTTGACGTCCCCAAAAGGCTGAATCTGGACCACAATTGGATTAAGGGTGACTGTTGGCTTCTTTGGGTCTTCGCCTTCTGTGATTAGATTAATCGATCCCTTGGGGTTCCGGTCATCCTCTATATTAATCATGTGAACACCTCTGCCTTTGTGGTTTGGTATGGGGTTATTGCGGACATTTGGAGCATGCTCCTTCGCTACAATGATCATATTTTCAATAAAAGTCTTAATCTTATCCATTATAGAGCGTCATTCATCAATGGTATGTCCTTTCATGCCAGAATAACATGCAAAGGATTTATTTCGATTGACCCACTAAGAAGGGTTTTCGGGGGTTATGGCAGGGATATGGGTGACATAACCAGTAGCTTTAAGCCTTTCATACAACTTCTCAATTGGTTCAACAATGGCAGTATGCTGTTTGGGAGGTCTGCAATCGAAATTTTGTCAAGGTCTAAGGATGTTTTGATGTGGGGGAGGTGATTGATAGTGGGATGGTTGTATGTTGTAGGCTTGGTAAAAATGTATTTGTTGGGAGTATTTAGTGAAGTGGGCTAATATGCGGGAGGTAGAGATGACTGATAAGTGGGTGGTGGAGTATGGTAAGGGGGTCAGGTTGCCTGTTAATTTAGGGTAGGCTAATATGTGATTGGAGGTATTGGGTATGATTGGTATTTGATAATGGACTTGGTCCTCTGTGCAACCATTACAACACATATGTCTCTTTTCTTGGACATACCACCGGACTGTAAAGCCTTATTGGTAGCTTTCAAGGCTTCAAAGTTCGTAACCATAACACTCTTGATGCCTTCCTTAATCCTTTCTCCTAGCTTGATGATGTCAGAAAACTTTTTATCTCGATCAGCATCATCCTCTTATAATACCGTGGGTCTTGAGCTCAAACGATAAATTTTAGTCATTTGTTCTTCCTCTAAGGCGGGTCTAGCCTTAGCAGCTTCTGTTCTCCAATGAGTAGCATACTTGTAGAATGTTTTCGTGGGCTTCTTCTTTAGGTTCTTAATGTAGAACACATCTCGTGCATTTTTTGTGTTGAATCTAAACCTGCCCATAAAGTTGGATTCCATACTCACCCAGTTCAACCACTTCTTCGGATCTTAGCTGATGTACTAAGATAAGGCGTCGCCTTTCAAGCTCCTCATGAAACGCTTCATGTGGATTTTCTCATCTCTTCCCACTCCGACCAGCATGTCACAGTATGTTCTCAAGTGGACCTTTGGATTCCTTGTACCATCAAACATCACAGACTTGGGAGGTTTGTACCCCTCGGACAGTTCGACATCGGGCAATATGCAAATATCTTCATAGTTTAGCCCCTCAATTCCCCTACTACATTCAACGCCTTGAATTATTCTAGTCAATGTTTTAAGCTCTTCGGTAATATTTCTGACGAGCAAGTCCTTGTCATCCCACTCAGGCGTGCCTGAGATGGGCTGGGTGGAGTGTGGTGGAGTCTCCACATAGATGTGGTATTGTATTGGGTGTGGCAGTGGTCATTTGTTGTGTTTTGGATTTCTGGGATGATCAACGGGGTGTTATTTAAAGTATGATAGGTATTGCAATGGTGGTGAGGAGTGGGATGGTTTTGTTTCTTTAGGATGTTTTGCGAAGGTAAAAGATTCTGTGTATTTGTAGAAGTAACCTCCGGAGTGGTGAGGGAAAATGATAGACTTGCCAAACTCTAGACTTGATCAAGTTCTTCCTGAAATTTTAACAGCTTTTGTTCTAGTTGGGATGCATTTTCCTTGGGGACCAGAGTGTCATGACTGATCTCTACCCGTTCAGTTGAGATTTTCGAATCTTCCATTTTTCCTTTGTTTGTGTGTCGTACAAGAATAGGAGGAGCAGTAGGTGGAGGTCCCTTGGATAGGAGGAGGAGTAGGTAGTGGGCCCGTGGATCTCATAAAATATGATGACGTTGCCAAAGTTCATGAACTAGCCTTTGTGGAAGGGAATAAACAAAAATAAAAACAAAAGGTAACAAGTTAGTGAGTATTATTAGGAAAAAAATGATGCAATATTTAAACACGTAGTGCTTCAAATATAAAGTGCGTCATAATTTTGGGGGCCTCGTTGTTCCCACAGTAGACCTAGCAACAAGTTGATTTGGAGAACTTAGAATGCTAAATGGCTCATTTCATTGATAAATCATAGACGAATCTCGAATTGAAACTAAAATTAAAAGTCATTGTTGGCCATTGGCCTTATTACATTTTATAAAGAAGAAATGGAAATTCCTATCTATTTGGTTCAGAGGGACCTTCCCTAGACATGGCATCATTGGCTCCATCGAACAACTTCCTTAGTTCGTGCAGTCTTAACAGCAAGTAGGCTCTGCCTAGATGTCCTCCTTCATTCACTTTAGCAATGCAGCAATCTTCGACCCTCTTCAAAAAACTCTTTTCCAACTCTACTATACCACACTTCAGATAGAACAATCATTTGTTTGCGCTGACAGCCATATCCTTCCACTCTCAATTAGTTTTTGATTGGCTTTGTGTATTTCACGGTTCTCTCTTTCACATTCTCGGATTCTCTTTTGCAAACAATTGTACTTGACCGGTGTTTCAGCCTTTTTATCTATGTTCCTATTACCTCGAACAAGTAAAGGTTGGCCTAGACCACTATGATTGTTCTCAAACCAACCCGAATAGTAGGGAGCACAACCTGTATGGTATCTACCCGGTTCAATGGTGTCCCTTCCCATGATGATCATGCAATGCCCCATATGTTGAGCCTGACACCTGTAAGGGCTATCGTCATTATGGAAGTCAGACTAGAAGTGACTCATCTTATCGACCCTCGGTATATCATGCTTCCTACCCGCTTGTCTCATAACCCAAAGAGGTGTGTATGGGTACGTTCCTATTAAGACGATCCGTGTTAGGAAAGGTGCGCCCCTGGACCGGACAATTGAACTCCTTGGTAGGGAACCACTCGAACATCTATTGTACTTGGTCCTCAGTCAGATTTTCGAAGAGTTTGAACCATTCTCTAGCATTCTACGGTCATGTTGGCCATGTAATTCATTCCCTTTGGGTGATGAATAGCAATATCATCATCCTAGTCCCTTCGATGGATTTCATGTCGGTACTTACCCTTTTGGAGATGTTCTACGAGCCATAGTTGAAGTAGCAGATAACAACCTTTGAAGTGTCTGGCGTCATGTTGACACCTCTCTAGGGCTTAGTATATCTCTTCAAGGATTATTGGTGCGAGACTGAATGGTTGTCCATCAATTCCCTCTATTACAGTTTTGGTGACCATTGATAGCCTGGTATTGATCCTTACTTTCTTCATCAGGAACATTATCATCCCCAGGAAACAGAACATGAAGAAAAATAACATTCGGTGAATATGCCCCAGTGATATAAGGGCGAACTCATCAGTATAAGTAAGGTAAGACTTGTTGTGACCATACCTCTCGTACAAATAATCAGAGGGAATATACGACTCTTTCAAACATGTCAAGTCTAGATTCTTCTTTGGACCATTATTTTGAGAAAACCTCTACCTTTGCGGTTTTCTAGCATTAATAAACCCGGAATTTCCCATGGTATACCAGCCAGCTCTCCTATTTCCTTGAGCAGGGGTGTCATCTCGATGTCTCCAAAAATGGAACACAGACCTATGATAATCCCAGAATAGAGTAGCAGCTTCTATGATGTTGTTGTTGGATTGAATTTCCAAGAGTAAGGGTAGGTTCCCCAAATATTTCCGGATGAGAGTCTTATCACTAGAGTGAAAATCCTTCCACTAGTTGGGGTGGATGTTGGTGACCATGTCGAATCTGGGGACATCATGCCTCATGTTTCTGCAAGACAAATGGTTAGGCCCTTACCCCCACTAGACTCGACTATTAAATATCAATAATTGGCGTAGAAGCATTTAGTTCTCCAAATAAATGCACAAAACGTGGTAGTTTCCGTTTCGGTTTTGGGAAACCCAGTGGACTTTGGACAAGACTATCTTCAAGAGTCATTATGCGGACAACATAACTGACTCGACTAAGTTTGACTAAGAAACATGCACAATTAAAGATAGCAAGGTTTCTTTGGGGTGTTACACGGTACCCTTGAGTGGACTAATCAAGAGTGAAAGGCGCGAAACCTACAACTACACCGTTGATCGACTAGTTTTACCGTAAATATGCCTTTACCAGATTTAGGGGGTGAAAATATTGAAAGGACGCAAACGTTCATTATAAGCATTGCTATGATATATTGTCTGGCACGAGTTGAATATGATGTTGAAAATATGCAGTTTCAATAACTAAAACAAGTTCTCACATATTTGCATGTTCATAAAATAATAATAATAATAATTTAAAACAGTAATAACAGAATAGAGTAAAGGAAGGCAGTAAAAGAAATAAGGGAAATAAACAACACGCGAGTCATTTTTGTAGTAGAAGACAGAATTAAATGCTTAAAGGGATTAGACAAATAAATACATATAATAAATGTAAAGTCAATATAATAGCTTGAAATGGTAAAAGCCTAAAAGAAATCACAAGCATAGTTGCAATGTTTTCGCATCCCCTTTTCCTTGTTAAATCGAGTTTATGACATTTAGGAAGACAACACGTTCTCTTTTGAGAATTGGGTTTTTTGGAATTGAAGAGTCACCACCTAATGATTGAGTTGTATTAGGACACTAATAGAGTTTTAACTCTATATTTGTTGTAATAACTAGAGATTGTTAAGGGTTTGAAATTATCCCAAGAGAAAGGTGGTAGGCACCCCTTAGGATCCACTAGTGTGGTTTCTCGCCAAGCTATTGTTGTGACTTGAGTGCAAATAACACATAGGCAAGTAAGATTTTCATATAAGAGGGGATTTTAATGTAATGGTCACAACTAAACAATATCAGCAAGAACTAAAGGGTGTTTATTTTTCTTTCTTAGAAGAAATAGTTTTATAAGATTTAAAGAAACAAAGAACAAAGGGAAGGGGTCCTAGGTTTATTAATAATATGGATCATCCCGCACAACATCCGATAATCACTTTTCAATGAGGTGTTACACGTGATGTTACCCGCATGGTCATCATATCCATATCTATCCTTTCCCACCCCGTAAGGTATTAAAGCGCAAAATGATCATGTTTACTTATTGTAAGCTATTACTCGCCCCTATCCTATCAGCCCCGGAGGTACTTGGGATTACTAATCCTAAAGGGAGGAGATGTTGGGCTTATTTGTGGTTTTAAAGGTAAAATACTAAGGCGACAAATGAAAAACATATAGAAAGTTTGTGGAAGCATATAAACAAATATGAAGGGGCTCAAAAACGCATATTTTAAACCAAAGAAAACACATAATGTAGCATGACTTGCATATACTGTTTAAGGTCTGATTAAAACATAAAGGGTTGAGGCAAACTGATTTATTGCATAGTTCAGATAAGAAACCGGAGTTTGGCTTGCCTGTTGGTTGTAGCATACAAAATCAAATTCAGTTTAGAAGTCATTATATGGCTTGCCTAAGTGTTGGACGAAGACCTATAGGCATGATATCGACTAATTTCAGAAACAATGAAGCTAATTGATTGCATGTTGAAGAAAGAAAGGCAAGTTTTAGATATCACAAGTTCTGCAACTAGTAATGCATTTTAATTGCAAGTTTTAGACTTATAAGCGAGTGATGTGATTCAGATTTGATTAAAGCTCCTATAGGCATGCTTCCTATGTGCTGTCGATTTTAGAACACCTTTATGGACATAGTGAAACGCAGAGATCCTACAAACATGATGTCCAAGTTCTGTATTTTTATATGAATATGATATCTAATTGGAGATGGTTATTAAGACCAATAATCATGTTTTCCTAATGAGACGTTGATGTGCAAGATTCAGAAAATCCTATAGGCATATTTTCCACATGCATATGTATATTTCAGATTTTTTAATAATTATAGACATGGTATCTATGTGAAAGTGTAGAAGTTCCTATAAACATGGTATCTATACATGAGAATGCAGAAATTCGTATAGACATAGTATCTATACATGAAAATGCAGAAAGTACAATGGACATGGTATCTATATTAGAATGCAGAAATTCCTATTGACATGGTAGCTATATGAGAATGCGGGATTCGTATAAACATGTTAGCTACATACAAGAATTCAAAAATTCCTATAGACATGTTATCTTCGTACAAAATGCAGAAATTCCTATGGACATGTTATCTACCCCTTTTTACATACATAGTTTCCCCTCCTTTTTCACTAGCTATCCCCGAGAGTTTTTATTACAAAGTTATTACAACCCAGAAAAGAAAGTAATGTAGAAAAATACATCAGAAACTAAAGTACAGCCAAGGAAAGTCTGATTCAGACTTCCTGTCTGAAGTATGTAGTAAAGCAACTCCAAGAGGTCAGATTTCAAAGCCTTCCTCCCATTTGGGGTGTGTTACAGTTCCCTAAGAGATTAACATGAAGTCGGGTAGTGCTTAAACCATACCAGATTAAGACATAGTGCAGTGTCAAAGGGGTAGCCCTCAACTGTCCAAGTTTAGAGGGAACTTATGTCCCAAGGCAAGGCTCACAGGAGGGGGGCAGAACTTAGAGACTAAGAGAGAGTGCAAGTGCATGATGTTGAAAAGGGGAAAGGGAAAGGGAAAGGGAAAGGGAGACAATTCACATTAATACACGTAGGGTATAGGGAATAGGGAGGTAGTAAGGGGAAAAGACAAGCTGGTGGGCATACTCAGAAGTGCTGGCATACCCATAAGCCTGTTAGAACACATTGTTATAGAGGCTAGGATCCTTTAATGGATCATCTTCAATCAATAGACAATGACTTTCATATTTCCATGTTTTAAACTACAACTCAAAACACATATGGGGGTAGGGAGCAAGGATTCATAGCAGAAACAAAGAGAAATAGATCAACATGCTAGTTTAAACATTTAACTCTGCAGAAGCAATAAAGTGAACATGGATACAAAAAGTTGTAAATAAACACATTTGTGATGATGCTGGAACTTAAATTAGGAAATACCAGTCTTAAAGAAACAAATAGAGAAAATGCAGTAGTCTTGTAAAAGGCCACAGTGTAGGCAAAGAGGGAATACTATTATGAATAAGTATGAGTTCAGAAGAGATTGTGAATTATGAAGTGAAAGACTGTTAATTGTGTTATGTGTTAAAGAGTCATGCATTTTATAATATGAAAACCACAAGGAAATAAGGTAAGAAAATAGTTAAGGAACTAATTTTCAATCAATTACACAAGATTTCCCTTGATTAAGGGATTCAAAATCAAACAGGTAAAAATAATTTAAGGAAAGAAATTGAATAAACACTTTGTACAAGGCATGTAATTAAGGGCCAATAAATAAAAAGTTATTTAAGTAAAGGGGTTTTAAGGTACACGATTGTACAAATAAGTCAAGAAAATAAATTAATAGCTAGTAAATCAAAGCCAAAGATCGTGTAATTACTGACCCATGAATGAACTAAGTCACAAAAGATGAGAAGGATCTTAACTTAGGTCGAGTCACAGAGAGAATCAGAAAACAATGGAAAGAAATTAATCAAACCATATTCAGAGGAGAATATGAACTGATCACAAATTTGAAGGTCACATTAGAGGGAAGTTTATCATATTTAAGGAGCATATGAACATATTAATCATGAAAGGAGATTGTTAGGTCATTGTAAAATTAGTAGAAAATTCCAACGTAGATGAGTTTAGCAAAAAGTAAGAAACAAGGATGTCCAAACTCATTTCAAAGACTAAAGTTGGTCTGAAAGATTTAGGGGTTCTAAAATTAAAAACTCTAGTTCAAGAAAATCACAAAGCAAAGATGAGAGGGAAAACAATTTAATTGAAAACATGTTTAGGGGTTTAAGAAAAGAATTGAAACTTCTAACATGCTTCTTCAGCAGCAGTACTCATGAGAAACATGATAGCAAAGTAAATGCAACAACAGTAGAAGGATTCAAAGAAAACAAAGTGATAGAAGCTAATTTAAAGCAAAATGAGAAAATACTGATACGAATAGTAGAATAGCATGCTAAGAAGTTTTAGAAGAAGCTTAAAACAGAGGTGAGTAAAAGGAACTTAATAAGGAAATTTAAGAACTTAGTAACGAAAAATACAGTAGGAGGAACATGAGAACATAGGAGAAAAGAAAATACAGTAGAAAAGCATACAAGTACATAGTATAGAAAACATAGTAGGGAAAACATACAAAAACATGGTAGAAGAAAAATACAAGGACATAGCAGAAAAGCATATGAGAACATAGTATAGGAGAACACAGTAGGAGAAGCATACAAGAACATGATAGAAGAAAATTATAACAACAAAGTGGAGGTAAATACACACGAAAGACAAAGAAAGTCAGAAAGCACTTAAATACTTTCTCAAAAAACCCTACATCGGAAACGAAAAAGTATTGAAAGCAATATTTGAAAGAAAAGACATAGAATTTGATTGAGGACTTAAATAATGCTTGATACACAACAGATCTTAATGGAAACGGAGAAGTCGTGAAGGGTTAGAAGAACCCTAGAAGTGAGAAAAGCTTTGAAAGATCGCCCAATCTAAGTTGGGGAGGTCAATATGAGGCTCGAGCAGCCATGGTACATCGGAGCAAAGCCGGAGATGACCATGGAACCTTGAATCGACATAGGTCAAGCCTTGAATATTCATAAATCAAACACGTGGGAACAATAAGAGTCCGCTGAAGGACCCTCATAGACTTGGAAGCCATAGATTCAAGTGGCTTTCAGGCGGAGGTGGTAGGAGGCGATTAGGGTTTGAGAATATTCGAGAGAGTTTGAGAGAGTGGATGTTTTAGAGGCGGCTAATACATGAGAAATGAGGAGATTAGGGTGGTTTTTTGGGTTAAAAAAGGTACGCATGAATAGCGGCTGTTGATCTCTGAGATCAACGGCCAAGATAAGAGGGGGTCTGTGTCGGGTAGGATTTAATTGGGTTAGGGGGCGAGTTTGAATTATAATTGGGTTATGAAATTGAGATTGAAATTTGGTTTAATTAAGAGTGTCAAATCTGGCTAAAATCGAAATAAAAATAGGCTAGCATTTAAATAGCCATTTTCCTTGTTCATTTTATAAAAAATAGTAAAATACTTTCTATAAACAAATTAAAGGTGCTAAGATAATTCATAATATATAAATATTCAATTAAAAATACAGGAGTCAATTTTATAACTATAAATATAATCAAATCTTAAAATAGGCTAACATTGCGATTATATGTGATTTAGCTTTAAAACTACTAAAATATTTTGTTAAAATACGCAAAATTATTTTAGCCATATTTTATTATAAATATAAGAATCCAATAAGTGAATTGCAAAAAGGAAATTATTGGGAATAATTACTCTGTTTTTCTTGATAGAATATGGCAATAAAATTGGTTTAAAAATCTTTTAAAATAATGGAAAATTAAGAAAACCCTTGGACATACTTATATATGAATTCCTTTTGAAAGGTATTTTGTATATAAACAATATATAGGAAAAGATTGGGTACCAATAATAGGTCTGTAGGAAAATATCTAGAAACTCACGAACATATGGTATTGAATCCATGGAAGGAACCTTCACACAAGAATCGTAGACATAAGCCGAATAAGTTAGACACTCTTTTTTGACCACATGCCAAGCCTTCACATAAGAGATAACCCTGGTGGTAGAATGGCTAGGAGTCTCTCGCTAATCTAATCGAGGTAACCTAGCAAGGCTAAGGTCACCGTCTTGGCGTGCCAACCCAATATAGAATGATAAGGTGACAGCAAATCCATACCAAAGAGAACATCAAAATCTATCATATCGAGAAGTAGGAGATCTATGCTAGTCTCAGAACTGCTAATGGTAACCACATACGTATGATAAACACAATCTACGACAATAAAATCTCCCACAAGTGTGGAAACATACACAGTAGAACTCAAAGAATTACGAGGAACGACAACATATGAAGCAAAATAGGACAACATATAAACAAAAAGTACAGCCCGAATCAAATAGAATTGCAGCATCTAAGTGGCAAACTGAAATAGTACTTGTGATAACATCGTCAGATGACTCAGCCTAAGGCCTTGCTTGGAAAGTATAACATCAATGCTGGTCTACCACTCTAAATTACATCTCTAGGACGGGTTCTAGTTGGCTGCCTCTACATCTAACAGCCTGACCTCCACCTCTAGCAGGATGAACTCCACCTTTAACGGTCTGACCTCTACCTCTGGCTGCCTAACCCCTACCTCTAGCTGGCTTAGGCGAGCGTTGGTGCAACCACTGCCGAAATCATGGCACGAGAACTCTGTTATGATACGCCGCCTAATAATCTCAGACAGGTCTTCATGATATGCCTAAACCACCACACAAAACATCCATCGTGGTGTTGTGGCTGCTGAAATTGAGATTTGCTCAAATGGGACGGGTAACCACGATGATAACTCTTGATCGGAGGCGTACTGATAGAAGTTGATGGTGCACTGTAGGCTGGCTTCCCACAACAAGGCACATAAGAACCACGACTCACTAAAGCATTGTGGTATGCCTGAAGCGCTGGCTAAAATGGCATGGGAGGATGGCCTCCTACCAAAAATACCAGTGCTACCAGATGAGGCACCACTAATACAACCTAAATAACGAGGCCTCTTATTAGAAACCATCTCGATTCACGTGGCGACATTAGGAGCTCTCAAGAAATCTCACCCCCGGTCTCCTTGGCCATCTATAGCTTGATAGGTTGAGTGAGTCCCTCAATAAACCTCCTCTCCTTCTCTCTATCTCTCTCTATTTATCAGTAGGAAGTAGAAGCAAAGCATGATGAGTTAGGTATAAAAAACAAGTCTCATACCTAGTGAGTGACATATTTCCCTGCTGGAGATGCTTAAAGTGCTTGCAGTAATCCTCCTCTAGTGTGATAGGAAAGAATTTCTCTATTAATAGCTGAGAGAAGTGGTCCCAAGTAAGAGCATACGACCTAGTTGTTCTGGTAGATACATAATCCTTCCACCATCTCTTTGCGGAACCCGTCATCTGAAACACAAAAAAATCAACCCCTATAGTCTCAACTATGCCCATGTTCCTTAGCACCTCATGGCGTCGGTTAATATAATCATGTGTATCCTCATAAGGTGAACCACCAAAGTGAATTGGGAAGTGCCTGGTAAACTTGTCCAATCTTAATAACCCAGCAGAAGACACGGTGGATCTATGACCGGCTCGCACCGAAACAACTGGCTGGACTACCTCAACTAGCAGGGCTGATGGTGTTTGATAATGGAGAGCCATCTGCTCCGTAGTGTGAGTATCGGGAGTTTATGCTTCTCCCCCAGCCTGAGAGATGGCAGGTTCCATAGGAAATGTACTGGCCTGGGCCATACTCACCACAAGGCCCACCAAACAGACTAGAACATCATGAAGCACTAGGATGCCGATAAACCCCTCGGAGACCTGAGTTGGTCCAACAAGTATAATCAAAGCTGGAATCTCCTCATCAAAATCTACTTGATGCTCCATTACTAGTGCTGCTTATCAAGCTTTAGGCTGAGCTCTACGCTTGCCTCAGCCTATGGCACGACATCGGCCTCGACCGCTGCCCCCTCATAGAAGTTGCTACTGGGGGCCGCATCTCCTTTCTAGCTGAAGATCCGCTGCATGTTCTCGCCATCTACAAGAGACCAATAATAGAATACTTCACTCATTAATGGTAAAATAAAATCTAATGACAAAGAAGAATAGAAGTGAACTTGTTCCTAACCCATAGCATCTGGAAGATAAGTACAGACGTCTCTCTACTGATCCTCCGGACTCTACAAAGTCTGTTCATTACTCATGTGACTTATGCAACTTAGAACTATGGTACCAACTTGTCACGACCTGTAATTCCCATCTTCGGGACCATGATGGCGCCTAGAATTTCACTTTCTAGATAAGCCAACGTTAGAACAACTTCATTTTGCAACATATTAGATTAAATGCAGATAAAGAACTAAAATAACTACAGAAACCCAAAGTAAAATACGAAAGCTAAAGTAGCCAAAAGTCTACTGCAACGCTCGACCTGGAGTCACAAGTGCATTATCTACAAGAATAGTATAAAGAATGGGTCTGAAATAAACATAAAGCTATCTGAAAAGAAAGTAGGAGATGCAAGCGCGAATCAACTATACCTCAAATCTCCACATTCTATCCAATCCAAGCACACTAATAATCATCGTTGAGACCAACTCCAAAATTTGCACAAAAAGTATAGAGTGTAATATGAGTACAATCCACCCCATGTACTTAGTATGTGCCGAGCCTAACCTCAACGAAGTAGTGACAAGGTTAAGGTTGGTCACATACACTACAACCTGTAAACAATATATAAAAAGGACAGAAAAGGAAAAATATGGAACAAATTAAGACAGTGAAGTGATGGGAATAGCTACAGCCTCAAGAAATAAGCCAGTGGCAATCAGAATTACCTATCCTTAGAGTTTCAAGTGAAAATACCGAAAACAAACACAACTCAAGGAAATGGAATCGCATAGGTTGTTGCGGCATGTAACCCGATCCCACCGGACAACAGAATCCTCCTTTATTTTGTCGTAATAATATCAGTTATAAAAATAAACATATGTTGCGGTGTGCAACCTGATCCCACCATATAACAATATCAGTGTCATATTTCACCCTTATTTTACCGTATCAATCCACCCTTATTTCATATGTTGCGGCATCCAACCCGACCCTACTGTATCAGTACAAATTCACCTTTATTCCTCTGTATCAATCCATCCTTATTTTACTTGTTGCAACGTACAGCTGATCCTACCATATCAGTACAATTACTCACTAATTATGATTAAATTCATATTTCAAATCACAAGAACCACCATAACTGATGAATATAAACCTACAACAGAAAGTAAACCTTGTATCAATGAACAAATCCATGTAAGAAACACCACACATCGAGATAGACCAGTAAATGACAATTAAAAGGTAGAAGTACGTCAATTAGGACAAATAGCATCAAGTTATGAAAACATGAAGAGGTCTAACATTATTAACAGGAGAAACACTAATTAACAAGAAGCATTTAAAGAACTTGTCACCTCGCATAGACGCCGCAACACATGAAATTCACATAGCATATAGTCCTAGAGTTCCTAATTCCCTTAAATAAAGGTCCTCAAAACTTACCTTACTCCACAATCAACTCGAAGCTCTACAAGGCCTTTGCCCTAGAATACCCTTCCAAACCACCCATATCTAACCCCAATGGACTCAAAAATATTAAATATTGTTAACGGAATTAACTGCAATGCATTTAGAATTTTCATACTTTTTTTCAAAAAGTGATAAAATCAACTCTGGTTCCGCTTGGTCAAAACCTAAATTTCGGATAAAAATCCCGTTACCCATTCACCCCTGATCCCGGTTATGCAATTTATTTCGAGATCCGACCTCAATTTGAGGTTTAAATTATAATTTTATAAAATATATAATTCGACCTAAACTCCCAATTTCTACCATGAAAAACCTAGATTAGGTTTAAATCTTATGAAATATTATGGAAGATTGAACAAAATATGTTAGAATCTCTTATCAATGTATTGGGAAAGAAAGGTTCTTGGAAAAAATCGTCTCTAGGTTTTCTAGGTTAAAAAATTTGATGCATGAGAGAAACATTCCGTCTAAGTTCAAATTTTATCAAGATGCAGATTTCGCAATTGCAATACTGTGGTTCGCACTTGCGAGAAGGACATCACAATTGCGAACTCTTCTGAAAATCCTAATGATTGCAATTGCGATAAAATGGTCGCAAATGCGAACCCAACTGCCCTTGCAAATGCGGACCCTTCTTCGCAAATGTGAAGATCCTCCAAATAGTACTGGGTCATAATTGCAAATCTACCTTCGCAAAAGCAGAAATACCAAGTTCGCAATCGTGAACTTTCCTTGCAGATGCTAGTCAGATCCCGCAAGTGCGAGATCTGCAGCAGACACTAGAAACTCTATGCACCTGTTATGATTCTAAGTCCAAATTCACTATGTAGCTTTTCTTAAACTCATCCGAGCCCTCGGAGCTCCAAACTAAACATGCACACAAATCCAACAACGTCATACGAACTTGTTCACGTGATCAAATCACTAAAATAACACCTAGAACTACGAATTAGGTACCAAATTAAATGAAAATTTCAAGAAAACTTATGAACTTCTAACAACCGGACTTCTGAATCATATCAAATTAACTCCATTTCTCACCAAAATTTGATAGATAAGTCATAAATATGGTAATGGACCCATACTGGATTTTGAAAATAAAATACGTATCGGGTATCAACAAACTTAAACATAGGCCAAACCTTCATAGTCATTAAGCCTTTAAACTTTTAAATTTTGACGAAAAGTCATTACTTGAGTTAGGGACCTCCGAATTCGATTTCGGGCATACGTCTAAGTCTTAAACCACAATACAGACTCACCGGGACCATCAAAATATGAATCCGTATTCGTTTGGTCAAATCGTCGACTGAAGTCAATGCATATGGATTTTTAAGGAAATTGTTTTAAATTTTATCAGTCTTTAACATAAAAGCCTTCCGAAAAAGTATCTGGACTGCGTATGCAAATCGAGGAAGGCTTAAAGAAGCTATTGAAGGGTTTGAAATATAGAATTAGGTTCTAAAACTCCAGATGACCTATCAGGTCATCACATTATGCTACCAAGTTGTTGTTGCAAGACTGGTCTAGCTAGCACCAACTTTACATCTAAAGGACAGTCTAATACATAAAGCATCTCATGTTCACGCAGGATTTAGGGAAGAGTCGCACCCATAGAATGCGATGTAGATAATCTATCCTATTTCAAGCATTAATGACTACTTCCACGACTTGAACTCGTAACATGTAGGTTATACAAGAAATGACCTTATTTTTGCTCCAAGGTTCCTTCGACAATTCTACCTTTTTGTTTACATTTAGCCATGGACTCCTTTTTCCAAAATATTTTTCATCAGTTGTATTGGGACCTTCTATTAAGGAAATGATGATATAGAATTCTTATTTCAACAACAACAACAACTACCAAGTATAGTCCCACAAAGTGGGGTCTGGGGAAGGTAATATGTAGACGAGTCTTACCCCTACCCGAAAGGACAGAGAGACTGTTTCCAATCAACCCTCGGCAGAATTCTTATTTCCTGATGAACAAAATTTTGGTGGCAAAACTCTAAGGCTGCTATTATATAGCTACATTTTGCGAACTAAATTCATTACTTTCTAACAAGATTTTTCACCTATTACTAGATGTAGAATTCTAGTTTCGCCGCCCTTCCAGTCAACTTTTTCTCGTGTTGGATAACACAACTTAATATATGGAGAAGGTATTCTTGGTGGAAAAAAGTTATCTCCGAGGCGTAAAAAGCAGAAGAAAATTGCGAGAGAGAAAAGGATTCGACAGTTGATAACGAAGCCGCCGAGTCATACTTCAAGAACATCATTTCGAAAGGACACCTTAGTTTATTGAAAAAGTAAAAGTTACTATTGATAAACTTGCCTAGGTGACATTATCATGGTTAATTAGTTGCAACTTGCAAGCTTACATTGTTAAAAGGCTAAGAATTTAAGTATTTCCAGACTTATATGGATTACAGAACAAACCGATTGAATCTTGAAATAGAGAGAGATTTGAAGATTAACCACCTAAAAAATAACCAATAGTGTAGTTTTTGACTCAAAATAGTTTTCTCTACGGGAAACTATTTCAATTGAAAGAAGGAAGTGGCAAAAAATCGGATCTGCTTTCTTTGTTATACTAAATTTAAATATATAAAAAATCCCATGTGATCTAGAAAATCTAATGTTATGCTAGATGCTTATTAATTATGTGCGCATGAATATCCTAAAATATTTTAGTTGTATACCGTAATGATTGGCATAACATATGTTTAAACGTTAATAGTTAAATCCCACTTTTTAAATCATGAAAAAAAAAGTTTTGTATATCGTTTTGGATCACTAAAGTATGTTATTTTGATAGGAACAAACAATCAAATATCGAGGAGGTGAATACTCTACAACGAAGGATAATAGTTTGTTTATAACTAAAAAAATTTCTTATCGAAAAAATAACTCATAAATTCTACAACGACAAATAATAATGAAGTAAGTTAAGATGATTGCACGATAGTTACGAAAAAGAGTGCAATAACCCAAGATAAATATTAGTTATTTATCTATTCAGATGATATCTAATTATCTTGCCTCCATAACTAAATTATTATACAACGATCCACATTGATCATCAAAAAAATATGCTTTATTTTTTCATATATAATTATTGACTCAATTTTTTTAATAAAATTTAATATTTGTTTACAAAAACATATACTATATGATTTAACATATACGTGTAACGCACGTGCCGAAAAACTTTTATATATATATATATATATATATATATATATATATATATATATATATATATTTGACTCTAGGACATATGAAGGAGAACGGGGGAATATAAATATTTATAACTATTTATCTATTAAAATATTACTAACAGTGAAATGAATCTTTACATGTCCTTGCTCCTAAGAGAAGCAGGCGTATGACAAGGTCTCAAGGGAGGTGCTATGGAGGTGCTTGGAGGCGAAGAGCGTGCCAGAAGCCTACATCAGAGTAATTAAGGACATGTATGATGGAGCTAAGACTAGGGTTAGGACGGTGGGTGGCGACTCAGACCATTTTCCAGTAGTTATGGGGCTCCATCAAGGATCGACGCTTAGCCCTCTCTTGTTTGCGTTGGTGATGGATGCTCTTACCCGATATATTCAAGGGAATGTGCCTTCGTGTATGCTATTTGCTGATGACATAGTCTTGATAGACGAGACAAGGGTCGGTGTTAATGAGAGGTTAGAGATATGGAGACAGGCTCTCGAGTCTAAGGGTTTCAAAATAAGCAGATCTAAGATAGAATACCCGGAGTGCAAGTTTAGCGCCGAGCCGAGCAAAGTAGGCAGGGACGTGATGATTGGATCTCAGGTCATCGCCAAGAGGGAGAGTATCAGTTATTTTAGGTCGGTGATTAGGGAGACGGAGAGATTGACAGGGACGTCACTCATCGTATAGGAGCGGGGTGGTCAAAGTGGAGGCTTGCATCAGGAGTCCTGTGTGACAAGAAAGTTCCACAGAAACTCAAGGGAAAATTTTATAGAGCTATGGTTAGACCGGCCATGTTGTATGGAGCGGAGTACTGGCCAGTGAAGAACTCTCATGTTCAGAGGATGAAGGTTGCGGAGATGAGGATGCTCAGGTGGATGTGCGGACTCACTAGGTTAGATAAGATTAAGAATGAAGTTATTAGAGAGAAGGTGGGGGTGGCCCCGGTGGATGAGAAGATGCGAGAAGCGAGGCTGAGGTGGTTCGGGCATGTACGGAGGAGAAGTCATGATGCCCCGGGGAGGAGTTGTGAGCGGCTGGCGATGGTCGGAGCACGGCGAGGCAGATGGAGGCCTAAGAGGTATTAGGGAGAGATGATTAGGCATGACATGGCTACAATGCGGGTTTCTGAGGACATGGCCCTTGATAGGAAAGTTTGGAGGTCTGGTATCAGGGTTGTAGGATAGAGGCCACTAGAGTTTTTCGTACTCCTCACCCGGGGTTGGGTGAGGCTTGGCAAGGTTATCCATAGATGATTTGTATTTTGGATTGTGTCTCCCTAATGGTAGTTATTTATGGTAGTTACTGTATGACATTATTGCATGATATTTTATTTACGGTTCTTATGTTTAGATAATTATTTACGCTATTTCTGTTGGACTTACTAATGCTCTTTTGTTTTTGTTTTTGTTTTGTATTTGTTTTTCCTTTCCTTCATTGAGCCGAGGGTCAATTGGAAACATCCTCTCTGCCCTTTTGGGTAGGGGTAAGGCTCGTGTACATATTACCCTCCCCAGACCGCACTTTGTGCGACTATACTGGGTAGTTGTTGTTGTTGTTGTTTGCTCCTAAGAGAAGAAGTCATTTTCAAAGTGAGCAGATTTCATCCAAGCTCGAGGCAGCAGCATGGGAAACTTCATACAAGGAAGACTGATGGCATACTTTGGGGAAGCTTAGTAGGGATTGCTTCCGAATGGTATATCGACCAAGACATCACCTGGTGGTACATATGGGAGCCACCTCCCAAGCTATACAAGGAGAAGCGGGAGCAACTCGCAGGAACAAGAAAAGAG
The DNA here is from genome assembly GCA_034376525.1 of Nicotiana benthamiana. Lineage (NCBI taxonomy): Eukaryota > Viridiplantae > Streptophyta > Magnoliopsida > Solanales > Solanaceae > Nicotiana > Nicotiana benthamiana. The sequence continues at coordinate 118,047,494 of CM067332.1, read as the reverse complement.
AAGAGTCATCCACAGCAGCCTCTGGGGCGAGGAAACAACATACTCATAGACATGAATTCTCTAACAGAGCGCCTCAACACTACTATCCTCATAGATACATGCATAACGCCCCAAAACCATACGCATTTATTAATGCTCAACCTTTTCCCCACCCTCAACAGCATAATAACAGAAATCAAACTCAAAGGAACCAACTGCCGCATAATCATTACAATCCCCGCCATCAGCAAAACAACTATCATCCCCAGGAGCCACCCCGGAGACAAAACTTCACCCCAATTGGAGAATCATACGCAATCCCATTTACAAAGCTAGTCCACATGGGTCTCCTCCAGCTTGTACCCCCAATTAAACACAATCCTGAATCACTATCTTACCAAAGTGGTGTACGATGTGCTTACCACTCAGGGGCAGAGGGCCACGATAGTGAAAATTGCTGGACCTTAAAGAGAGCGGTGGAAGATTTGATTGATCAAAAGAAAATAGTTCTCAGAGATGATGAAGTCCAAATGAAACTGACAACCCGTTACCAGCTCACAACAACGGGCCGGTCATCGGGATGATTTGCGAGGACAAAGAGTTTGATCCCGCTGTCAAGGCCATCATAGCCATTGCCGAGGCCAATAGAAAGCCAAAGGTCACCCCAAAGAAGGTGGATGAAAAGAAAACAAATGAAGCCAAAAGCCCTGAAGTAGAGAAGAAGGCTTAAGTCAAACCTAAATCCACTCCCGCCAAAGAAACAATACTCTATATTCCCCGAGGAAGCAAAGAAAAGCAGCCCCCCAAAAAGATTTGAGCTGAACAGAGATCTGAACATACCAAAGAAGGCCTATGTGGTACAGGGATAAATCAAACCACCGGTGGTGAATGAGCCCGTGGTTATTGGTCGTGTGCCACAAAAGCCCATGACCAATCCTTCAGGTGTCCCCTGGAATTATAAGGAAACCACTATTACAACGCAGGGCAAAGAAGTCCTTGGAGAAACCCCACATGAATGCCCCACAAAGAATACTTAAATGTGGAAGAAGTAAATGCCGCTACCAAAGAGTGATTCCCGCCAAAGAAGCCAGTAAATGATGAGGAAGTAGAAGCCTTTTTCCAGAAAATTAAGATGCTAGAGTATGAAATGGTAGATCAACTTCGGAATTCCCCCTAAACAGATGTCTTTACTGTCATTCTTAATTAAATATCTTTAGCATCAACAAGTGTTGGCCAAAACATTAAATGAAGCTTATGTTCCATCTGAGACCTTGGTAGAACAGTTGGAGAAAATGGCAGAGAGATTCTTCGCTATCATTCAAATATCATTCAATAAGAATGACCTACCCCCAGAGGGAGCTGATCATAATAAGGCTTTGCATCTCACTGTCAAATGTGAGGGATATTATGTTAAGAGGATGATGGTTGATGGAGGTTCTGGAGTAGATATCTATCATCTGTCTACCCTACAGAGAATGGAGATCGGGAAAGGAAGGATCCATCTTAATAACGTCTGCGTTCGAGCCTTCGATGGTACAAAAAGGGATACGATCGGTGAAATCGATCTGGTGCTCACCATTGGTCAAGTCAACTTCGAAGTAACCTTCCACGTGTTGGACATGGACACCTCCTACAACTACCTCGTGGGACGACCATGGATTCATGCAGCAGGGGCAGTGCTTTCAACCTTGCACAATGCTAAAATTTGAGTATAAAAATCAGGAGATTGTAGTTTACGGGGAGGACGAGCAATCAATTTACCGGGACCCCTCTGTTCCCTGTCTAGAAGCCAAGGAAGGCAGTGAACACATAGTTTATCAAGCTTTTGAAGTTGTAGTAGCCGACCGGCATAGAGAAGGCAAGCCGCTTCCTTAGCATTTTCTAACAAATGCTTCAATTATGGTAGCAAAGGAAATGACACGCTAAGTCTTCAAGGGACTCGGAAGCTCCCTACAAGGCATAACCGAGCCACGACCTCAGAAGATTTCACCTATGCTAATCGCAGAAAGTGCCAAGGATGGACCTTACCACGACCCCTGCCTCACTTGTACAAAACATTTATAAAACAAAAATTACTGTGAAGAAGAGGAAGAAGAAACTTTCATGCAAGAAGAAATTCATGAAATCTGCGGGGCTATGAGAGAGCTTCTCTATGATATAAACATGGTCTAACCAAGGGAAGGGTCAAGCGACGTTGAAGTGCTGTATATGGGGTCGGATACCAAACTTAAAAATTGGAAGGCCACACCCTTTTCGGTCAGGCAGGAGACCCGGTAGCTCTCCTTGCTACCTCTTCCCACATCTCGAGCTATTTCAGGGTGTAGCTCGTTGTTTGTTATCCTTTTTAGTACTTTAAATCTCAAATTGTATACCCTGTTTATCTTTCAAGTTCAAAGAAATAAAGTCACTGTTTTTCATTCTTCTACTTTTCTCTAATTTTTGTGTTTCCTTATTTTTCATCTTTTCTTTCAGCCCAAATAATGCGACTTTAAATAAAGTGACATGTTAGCGTACTTCTTGCCACGACCCAAATCCGTTGCATGTATGTGAAATAATGAACCAGGAACCGAAATACAACGAAAAAGAGGCTTTCAGGGAAATCACTCGAGAATCGGAACACTTTGAGAACAAACCTAAGCCTAACTTAAATGATACTGAACCGGTTAACCTGGGGGATCATGATGAAATCAAAGAAACCAAAATAAGTATCCACATAAATAAAGAGATACGGGATTCATTTGCTCAACTACTGTTGGAATACAAAGATGTATTTGCGTGGTCCTATGATGATATGCCTTGTCTGAGCATGGATTTGGTGGTTCACAAGTTGCCAACATACCCCGAATGCCCTTTGGTACAACAAAAGCAAAGAAAATTCAAGCCTTATGTCAGTGATAAAATCATATAGGAAACTACAAAACAGCTTGAAGCAGGGGTAATCCGGGTAGTGCGGTACACCACGTGGCTGGAAAATGTGGTCCCGGTGCCGAAAAAGGACGGGAAAACCTGAGTATGTGTGGGTTATAGAGATCTAAACAAGGCGAGTCCCACGGATAATTTCCCTCTGCCCAACATCCACATCCTTGTCGATAATTGTTCCAAGCATTAGATTCAATAATTTGTAGACTGCTACACGGGGTATCACCAAGTGCTGATGGATGAAGAAGACGCTGAGAAAACCGCCTTCACCACACCATGGGGAACATATTGTTATAGAGTTATGCCTTTTGGATTGAAAAACGTTGGGGCAACCTACATGAGGGCTATGACCACAATCTTCCACGACATGATGCATAGAGAGATAGAGGTGTACGTGGATGACGTGATTATCAAATCTAAAATTCAGGGCAAACATGTAAATGATTTAAGGAAATTCTTCGAAAGGCTCCGCAAATATAATTTGAAATTAAATCCATCAAAATGCGCATTTGGAGTTCCTTCAGGCAAACTCTTGGGGTTCATCGTCAGTCGGAGAGGCATTGAATTAGATCCAACCAAGATCAAATCGATTCGGAAGATGCCCCCGCCAAGGACCAAAAAGGATGTGATGAGTCTATTGGGGAGGTTAAATTACATCAGCCTGTTCATCGCCCAACTAACTTCAACATGTGAGCCTATATTCAAACTGCTGAAGAAGATGCGGCAATTAAGTGGACGGTCGAATATCAGGAAGCTTTTGATAAAATCAAACAATACTTGTCCAACCAGTTTTAGTTCCGCCAGAACTAGGGAGGCCACTGTTTCTCTATCTCACGGTCTTGGAAGGCTCTTTCGGTTGTATTCTCGGACAGCATGACGCCACGAGAAAGAGAGAGCATGCCATCTATTATCTTAGCAAAAAGTTTACTGGCTACGAGGCCAAATACACATTGTTGGAGAAAATATGTTGCGCCTTGACATGGGTAGCTCAAAAGTAGAGGCATTAAAACTGCAAGCTCATACCACGTACCTTATAACTAGGCTGGATCCGCTAAGGCACATATTTCAAAATTCAATGCCCACAAGGCGATTGGCCAAATGGCAGATCCTCCTTACTGAGTTCGACATCGTCTATGTCACTCGTACGGCGATGAAAGCTCAGGCACTGGAAGATCATCTGGCAGAAAACCCCATTGATGACGAGTATCAGCCATTAAATACTTACTTCCCTGACGAAGAAGTGAACTCATTGGAAATAACAACTGAGGACACTCCAGTTTTGAAAATGTTCTTCGACGGAGCGGCAAACGCCAAGGGAGTAAGGATCTGAGCAATCCTAATCTCACCAACAGGCTTGTATTATCCAGCTACAGCTAGACTTCGGCTCTTTTGTACCAATAATACAGCTGAATATGAGGCATGCATTATGGACATAAACATGTCTATTAACCAAGGTGCTGAAGAACTATTAATCATGGGGATTACGATTTAATCATCCAACAAGCTCAAGGAGAATGGGAGACAAGGGACATTAAGCTCCTCCCGTATATAGAGCATGTCGAAGACCTCAGTGAGCGGTTCAGGTCGGTACAGTTCAGGTAATTCCTCGTTGCAACAATGAGTTAGCGATGCACTTGCCATTTTGGCCTCCATGCTGCCATACCCTGGGAATGCCTGTGTGGATCCTCTACAAATCCAAATCAAAAAAAGACATGGATATCGTAATGCAACTAAGGCAGAGCCTAGCCCGCAACCTTGGTATTACGACATCTTGAGGTTCCTAAAATCACAGGAGTACCGTGAGCAAGCCACAGGGGAACAAAAGAAGACCATCTGACGGCATGCGAGCAATTTCTTGTTGAGTGGTAACACTCTGTACAAAAGGACTCCATAACTTATTTTGTTGAGATCTGTGGATGCCGAGGAAGCTGAGAAAATTATGCACAAAGTACAGGCAGGAATATGTGGGCCCCATTGAATGGCTATATATTGGCAAAGAAGATACTCCGAGCTGGTTATTATTGGATGACCATGGAAAAGGATTGTTTCAGCTTTGTGCGGAAATGTCATCAATGCAAGGTGCACGGTGATCTGATTCATGCACCCTTAAATGAACTGCATCCTATGTCATCACCCTTACCATTCGATGCCTAGGGAATGGACGTCATTGGGCCGATCGAGCCAAAGGCCTCAAATGGGCACAAGTTTGTATTGGCCGACATTGATTATTTCACAAAATGGGTTGGGGACATCACTCTCAAGTCTGTCACCAAGAAAGCGGTAGTGGATTTCATGCATTCCAACATCATTTGCCGCTTTGGGATCCCGGTTACCATCATTACTGACAATGCAGCTAATCTAAACAGTCGGCTGTTGGGGGAGATATGTGAACATTTCAAAATAACGCATCGAAACTCCACTCCCTACCGACCAAAAGCTAATCGTGCAGTTGAAGAAGCCAACAAAAACATCAATAAAATCTTGAGGAAAATGATCCAAAGCTCGAGGCAATGGCATAAAAGCTGCCTTTCGCATTAATGGGATATCTTACTATAGGACGTACATATGTAGGAGGCACTCCCTACTTGCTGGTCTATGGAACTGAGGCTATTATTACTGCCGAGGTGGAAATCCCTTCGCTACGAGTGATTGTCGAAGCACAAATCAAAGATAGTCAATGGGTTGAAACCCGTTTGGACCAGCTAGCATTAATTGATGAAAAACGAATGGCTGCAGTGTGCCACGGGCATTTTTACCAACAAAGAATGGCCCGCGCCTACAACAAGAAAGTGTGCCCTAGGAATATTGAAATCAAGAAGTTGGTGTTGAGACGGATACTCCCACACCATCAGAAGGCCAAAGGAAAATTCGCTCCAAATTGGAAAGGTCCATATATAATCAGAAAGATATTACCAAGATGAGCATTGTACCTAGGCGACATGGAAGGAGACAAGTCTGAGACAGCGGTAAATGCAGAAGTAGTAAAAAGGTATTATGTCTAGAGTCCCTTGCAGGAATCACCCCGGTCGATCTATCCCCGTCCTTTTGTAACTCAAAAAATTCAAAAAAGGACAAAGAAAAAGAAAATTCAAAAAAAGAAAAAAAGAAAAAAAAGAAAAAAAAGAAGAAAAAGAAAATTCAAAAAAAAAAAAACAAAAAAAGATAGAAGAATACGAAACAAAATTAGTTTAGGAAAAGCTTCTTGAACTACGTCTGACTTGATTCCGAAAGAATACATAGGCAACCTCTCCCTGAGGTTTAGTCACATCAAAATAAAAACCCCATATACCCAGGAAATTAAAACTGGGGCAGAAATGTATCGGTTCGTTTCCACCCAAATGATACAAGGTTATAAATCTCTGGGGAAGAGAATACCATTCGTCGGGGCTCAGCACCATTCAAATTTGTGAGAGAAATAAAATGAGAGAGTCTTATTTTTTAAAACCTCCAGGCACCATAAGGCGACGGTGAGTAGAGAAAACTAAAAAATGAGAGAGTCCGTTTAGCGAGTTTCGGGCAACGGGAGAAGGGAAATGAGAGAGGCTTTGCGGTTTTCTCCTGGCACGAATTAGGGAAATGAACGGCATCATCAAGTACCTTTGGCCAATCCCGGTTGACCATGATAGTTAATGTCCCAAAATGAAGAAATAAAGGAAAGGAAATTCAAAGTCAAAAGGCATGAAAGTGAAGCAAAATCAAGGGGTTTTAAGCCAAACAGGATGTCGTTCTTATCAAAAGTCCCAAAAGCAAAAGTAAAAGCGGGACAAAACTCATAATCCAACGCCCAAGAAGCAAACACCCATGTAAAATAAGGACCCTCTAGCCAACTAAGCAAGGGCGGAAAGCCAAGGTTTGTTTTTGAATACAAAGGAAGCCAAAATCAAGTGTCACAAGGTCGCAAAATCAATCACCGTTCAAACTAACAGCTTCTTTTTTGCTTCTGAATTAAAATAGATGTAGGTGCAGCTTAGAAAAACAAAAGGAATATGGAGGTAAAAAAAACAAAGGATAGGCACAAGGGCCGAAGGTGCTGATGCGTCAATGGCCAAAGGGAAGTTTTCTTTCCATTCTTCTGCAAACTCATAAATGAGAATGACAACACGAGATTCCAATCCCATGTTCCCCCTGAATAGCTTATGGACTTCCTAGGCATTACCTAAGGATCGCATTCCACTTCCTCCAGCATAAATCAAAGAGATTTCTCTCCACATCCCCAGCATAACTTGAGGATTCTCTCCTTTCATTTCCCACTCCCCAGCATGGATTAGGAGCTAACATTCCCTCACCCTTAGCATAGCCTAAGAGTTATTCCTTTCCTCCTCTACCCCAGCACAATCAAAAGTACCTCTGAGGTCCTCCACTGCCCTGTATATCTCCCGGCATAACCCGTGGACATTCCCTTAAATCCCCACCAGGATTTTCATTCATCCCGGCATAACCCGCGAATTCCCCTAACATAACTCGGGATCTCTCTTCATCCCGGCATAACCCGTGGATTCCCCTAGCATAACCTAGGATCATTATTCCATCCCAGCATAACCCGTGGATTTCACTTGACATAACTCAGGACCTCATTGTCATCCCGGCATAACTCGTGGATTCCCCTGACATAACTCAGGATCTCTCTTTATCCCGGCATAACCCGTGGATTCCCCTAGCATAACTTAGGATTTTTCATTCATCCCGTCATAACCCGTGGATTCCGCTGACATAACTCACGATCTACTTTCATCCCGGCATAACCCGTGGATTCCCCTAGCATAACCTATGATTTTTCATTCATCCCAGCATAGCATGTGGATTTCTCCTGACATAACTCAGGACTTCATTTCTATCCCGGCACATCCCGTGGATTCCCCTAGCATAACCTAGGATCCCGGCATAACCCGTGGATTCCACCTGACATAACTTAGGACCTCATTTTCATCCTGGCGGAACCCGGGGATTCCCCTAGCATAACCTAGGATTTTTCATTCATCCCTGCATAACCCGTGGATTCCCTTAGCATAACTAGAATTTTTTATTCACCCCGGCATAACCCCTAGATCCCACTGATATAACTCAGGATCTCCTTTCATCCCCAGCAGGGACTCCTCATTTTTATCCCAGCATAACATGCAGATCGTTTCTTTCCTTCCCCTCAGAGACTTTTCCGTTCTTATCCCAGCATAACCCGAGGCTTCTCGTCTTATTCCCCAGCAACAACAACTTCTCCTCTCCAACATAACATGGTGATCTTTCCAAGGGATACACAATTCCGCTCCTATTGTTCTAAGAAAAGAGCAGCATAGACATGTGTTATAAATAAGTCACGAAATTTTCCAGTGAAAACTAGGGCAGAAAATTCCGTTCGTTTGTTTGTTTTTCTTTCTAAACAGGCATCACCTTAAGGCACAAGATCTGGCACGATTGAAAGAATGAGTGTCAATTCATAACAGAAGAAAAGAAAAGAGACAAAAGGTGAACTCAAAGTAGTAAGACGGACAAAGACGCGGACTGCTCAAAATTAATGGAAGTCACAAGCTCAGCATATCCTGTTTGGCCTCAAGATTAAAGATTGAGTTAGCAGCTAAAATTAAAGAGCATCAAGATTCGGATCGGAGTCTGCCGTGAAAGATAGCCGAGACTCAAGATCAAGCTTCAAGAGAATCATAAATAAGAATCTTGTAACTTTTAGTTGATAGGTTTAGCTAGCTTAGTTTTTTTCTTTCGGTGTAATAAGGAGCATAGTGAGCAGAAAAAACAGCAACAGTAGCCAATCACAGTCTCTCGGTAGTCCCAGCTACCAAAACATCCAGAACTACACTGACATGATTCCTCTATTGCCTAGGACATGTAGGCAACCTTTGAAGCAAGGTTCGGTCAGAAAATTTTTAATATACTTCACATGGAGTATTCAATCGGACAGAGATCGCTCATATTTGTTCACTTGTCTTTGCACGAAAACCCTTCGTGTTCACGCGCAAAGAGGGGCAGCTGTGAGCATATGATTTTTGACCGGTCGAAATAATCCCCTATAGAACTCTAAAAGTGTAGGATTTTTCTTGTAAATGTTAGGATTTAATTTTTAGGATCTGACTGCATGCGCATGTTCATTACTGCGTGTTTAGATTAATTAGAATTTAATTATTAAATAAATTAGTTTTACAAATTAAAATACAAAGACATTTTCAGTATTTGAAATTATCCTTGTGTAATTTTGACTAAGCTTAGTTTAGTTTATTTGTTATTTGTGGTTTTTAAATATAATTAGTAATTAATTTTCATTAAAAGAAAAAGAAAAAAATACAATATATGTATCTATATATATATATATATATATATATATATATATATATATATATATATATATATATATATATATATATATATAGGCAGCCACTCAAGCTGGCCACAATTTGCCCAGACCTGAGTGGCTCAATTTATTTCCTCCTCTAAATCACAATACAAACCAGCCCAATAACCAGTTAGTCCAGTCCACGCCCACATCCACCCAAACGACACCGCTTATGACTCCTTCCATTACAACCGTCGATCCCCACACAATCCAACGACCACTAAACCCCCACCCTAAACCATACATATATGTCCAAACCCCTTAATTACATACACGACCAAACTCACCCTCCTCGTATCTCTTTCTCCGATTATAACAAACACTCATTGACCACCGGCTGACCACCCTAGTGCCACCGCCGAAAATCGCCTCACGGTGGTGGCCGGCAACCAAACGCCCCCAAAATTACACCGCTCAACTTTCATGGGCTCCTCTACCCCATCCCATAACCAGTTACCCTCAAATATAGCCCATCCGTCTAGAATATCCCCTGAAAGGTCGCCGGAAACCCCACCTTCAGCGACCTCATCCCAAAGCTGTCCAAAACTACACCATTAGGGCACCTCCCCCTCCCCGTTCCAACCATGCATACCATCACTCTCAATTCACCCTGCAAGTCTTTGAATTTTAGTTTGAAGCCTAACCCGAAATCCCCAAGCATGGCGGAAAAGCCTCAAAACCCTCCCAGGAAGTCCATGATCCTCCTTCACACCAACCATGCCACCCTCGAATCTCAAACAACCCCAACGACTCAAAATTCAAAATCTGAGACCAATTGAGGTTTCAGGACTTGAAAATCCCTCCCCTGAGTTTTGAAGCTGATTTAACACAATCCTAATAGGTTCAGAACCCCAATGGAAGAACAAAGGTCCACTTGAAATGGTCTGAACAGGCAGGAATGAAAAAATCTAAGTTTTCCTGCTTATTTTCATTTTTCTTTAGCTTTGAATGTTGGATTTCTTTAATTACTTATTAGTAATTGCATGTTTAATAATTTAAGTTTCTTTTATGAGATTTTCTTTTGATTGTTTGTCTGGTGATCCACAAGTTCTTCAGCGTTCATATACTTTGTCTGGAAGTCATTTATCTTTTGAATAATTTCCTGTTAATATCATCCTTTGATTTTGAAAGCTAGTCAATTCTACTGTAATGTGATTTTTAGGCTTAATTGACATATAGCGTTTGATTCTAGGATTTCTGGTTCGCCCCCAAGTATTTGATTTTCATAATGACTTTAGTTCTTCATAATTGATGTTGGTTTTAAGTTAATTTGGGGGTTGGGATCCTCAAATGTTTATTGTTGGCCTTCACTTTCCTCCTAAGGTGATCCCTGAATTAAATTATTGTGTTAGTTTCTGAATCCTTTGATTAAGCTATTTCTGAAAAAAAAGGTGTTGATAAGTGTATTAATTCTTCTAGTCTTTTGTTTTGATAGTCTTTATAATGTTTGTGGAAGTCTGCATATGTTGAACCTTGTTAATTCTTTGGCTAAATATGATCTTTATGAGCATGTTGATCTAAATGTGACCTCAATTTGACTAACCCAAGGTTAATTGTGATTGAACTAGGGTTAAAAGGACTGACCAAGGTCAAGTTCAGGGGTAGATTAATTTAGCAAAGTTAGTAAAGGTATAAAAGGGATTTGAAATTATAAAAATTCTGATAAGAATCCTGTAGAACTTTCTAGCAGGGACTAATTATAATTCCATGCCTCAAACTTGAGGTACAAGTCAGAAATCGAAGGACTACTTAGGCAAAAATACAATTTGAGTTAGGGACTAAAAAAGAAACAAGGAAAAATCTGATGCCCTAACAATTCTACTATAAAATAAACCATTTGGGGCATTAGATAGGATCCGAAAACCTTTTCCTACAATACTAGAGCTGAAGTACTTATTCTATATCTGAAAATACCATTAGGATTGTTTTGAATTATTTTCTGAAGATTTAACTCTCTAAAAAATTCTACTGAAGTCTGGAAATACTATTTTAATGGATGTTGGTTGCTTAGCTAATCTATTCTGTTTATTCATAGGCCTATTCTTCTGCTGCTTTATAGGTACACTCAATGGTTTTGTATCCATGAAGTTCAAATGAAATATACTCCAATGTGAAGATTTAGTTGTCATTTGTACTTTTTAAGTTTACCCCTTCCATTCTCCCCTATTTAAGTTTGAATATAAGAATATCAGTAAAATGATCATCATGTTATAATACAGTATCATTCTGATCTATTTTGTAATAGTTGAACATTTTGGACTGTTTCAATATGTAATAACTTGAATATTGAGTGAATTTTCTTTTATACAATTAATAGTCAGTTGTAACCTTTGTCTGGTTAGTTAAAGTGCTGAATTTGTGCACTTACAGCTACCACAATTGGAAAGTAGTATATTCAATAGTCATATGAAGATTGGAATGCTATGAAGCATTTCAGTTTCTTTAAATTTCATAATGCTTAGTAATAGCTTATTTTTAGACTTGTTTTATATAATGAGACTTGAAATGTAATTGGATTTTTGCAAGTAGATTCATATACTCTGTCTGATGAGTATGTGAATCGTCTGATTCAAATATAATGTTAGGAAATTAATACAAAAAATGATTGTTATTATTTCCCTCGCGAATGAATAGAGATTTAATTTTATGTATAATTCCAAACCAAAATTGGTTATTAATAGTAAGACTCATCTGTTCAAATTGGTACTGGGCTCCTTTGAAAAGGCCCAGTAAACATCAAGAAATTATAATAATATGTGTTCCTGAATGGGATGTTTCAAAGGTTTGGGCCAACCATGGACCAGGCCCAATAGCTGTTGGTCATTGTTAACACAACGCATTTTAGGCTGGCCCATATTTGAGTCCATGCACACGATTGGCCATGAATGAGGTTAAGTGTAAATACTACTCCTCAAAACACACAATCTATACATAAAATCAATTAGAGCATTTAAACATTCACAAGAGTAGAAATTTAGCATACATTAGAATGCCCTTATAAAAATAAATTGAGCCATGTTAATTCAAATAAAATACCATGCGTGGCTCCTTAATCCATTAGAACAGATAGAAAGAATAGTAGATGCCGTTTAGCAAATTTCACGGCCTTCCCATAAACGTCAAAGACGTAGTTGCTATAGGAGCGCGTGCTTCATAAAAAATACCTTACTAAATTCGGCTGCCCATTTATGTGATCCAAATCCTAGTCTCAGTGAAATTTAAATATGTCTAAAATTGTGGGTGCATTTATGTGACGCAGTTCGCGACATGTTTTAATAACATTGCAAAATTTTCTTAAAAGATGTTCAAGGCGGTTAATAATCTAAAATTCCAAGTTAACAGGAGAAGCAAATCATGTTTTAGACACTTATGTTCAGTTTAAGCAACCGTGCTAGAACCACGGGATCCGAGGGTGACTAACACCTTCCCTCGAGTCAACAGAATTCTTTACTAACGAATTTCTGGTTTGCAGACTCCAAATGGGCAGTCAAAATTTCCTCGATTTGGGATTTTAAATCTGTGACTTTGGACACCAAAAGCCAAATCCATCCCAAGTGGCAACTCTTGAAATAAACAATTGACCCATTTCGAATAATGTCACTTTAATTGGAAAAACTCCTTTACACGTGTTGCCTTTCGGGTTAACCTCGTGTAAGCGGTAAAAAGGAGGTGTGACACCATCTTATTTGAAGCTTTATTTGTTTAAGTGTTGTTTGTACCTTAATCATTAGGTGGCGACTATTCAATTCAAATCCAAATTCCCAAATGGGAATGCGTTGTGCTCCAAAATATCATAAACCCAATTTTGCTTTAGAAAAAAGAGGGCGCGACAATCAGCACTCCGTAGCGAAATCAGCTACGCCTGAATCTACACATAGGATGCAAAAAGTCAAGTGAGTACTCTAACTCAGTAAGTAGCAAATGTAAATAACGACTGAATGTAAGAAAACACGTAAAACACAATGCATTCTATAATGAAGCTGTAAAAATCACTTAAAACTAGTAAAGCCAGTAAAAACCAAGTGAAATCCTCTTTCAACCACTAAATGGGTATTTGGCAGGTAAATAAGATAAAGTAAACTAATAGAAGTTTGCCCTTCGGGCATAGTAACCACAAATCTGCCTCTTGAAAATATCTGAAAATGGTGCCAGCCTCCCGGGCTCAATCTCAAAAACAATCCCAGCCCCTCGGGCTCAATCTCATATCATAACGGGTAACTGTGCTCACTAGGGGTATGCAGACTCGTGGAGGTGGCCCTTACGCACCAAGCACAATAATAATCCATCTTGTGGCATCAAACTAGGCCGCTTGCCTTATATCAATCAAGCCGCCTCGTAGAGTACATATCTTAGGCCCTCGGCCTCAATTCAGTATAAGTGCTTTCTCACAATATAGGCCCTCAGCCTTAGTAAAATATTATCACAAGCCCCTTGGGCAATGGTAAAACAGTGTTTCTCATATAAAACATCATTTAAGTCTCAAAATCGAGTAAAAATGGATGAGTAGTATAACAGGGGAAAATAACATGGCTGTGTTCAAGTATTAAGTCAAAACTTTGAGGAAATACTCAAATAAACCCCGAAGGATTTAAATAATTGGCATGAAGCACAAATATGGCATTCAGCCCAAATAATAATGATAGCAAATAGTTTTCAATCTAATGCGCGGTAAAATCATCAATCGGGATGGACCAAGTCACAAATTTCCAATAGTCTATGACCCTACGCTCGTCATCAAGCATGTGCCTCACCTCAATATAGCACTACGATGTGCAATACGGAGTTTTAAACCCTCAGAACATTATTTACAATCATTACTCACCTCGGACCGGCTAAATCTCTAGCTTGCGATATCTTTGCCCCTCGAATCAGCCTCTACGCATGTTGAATCTATCCAAAATTAGAACAAGTATGTCAAAATATGCTAAGGGAATAAAGCCCAAGCGAAAATAACCAACAAAAGGCACAAATCCCGAAATTACCGAAACCCGAGTCCCGAGCCCATGTGTCAAAAGTAAAAATTGTTTACATCAATAGATTCTTCATCTCACAACGAGTCTATGCATATCAAGAATACCAAAATCATAGTTCATATGACCCCTCAAATCCTCAATTTAAGGCCTCTTAAACTCAAGCCCTAATCCCACATTTTTGGCCCTTTAATTCCTTTAATTATAGCCTTAATCCATGAAATACTACCATAGAAATGTATTTTAGGTCCAAAATACTTACTTTAGCGAAGTTTCCCTGAAATCTCCCTTCCAAATCATCCAAAAGCTCTCAAGTCGGAATTAAAAATGGTGGAATAACTCAAACTCGCAAAATGGAATAATTATATGCTCTATCCAGGAATTTCCGCATCTGCGGCATGTCAATCACATCTGTGGTACCGCATATGCGGTTAATCACCCGCTTCGGCGGAAATTCATTTATTCGACCTAAACCGCATTTGCGGCCACAATTCTGCATCTACGACCACAATTCCGCATCTACGACATCGCAGATGCTATCTCCTTACCGTTTCTACGGTCACAACACAACTAACTAGCTCTTCGCTTGTGTGGCCAACTCTCTGCTTATGTGGTGCCGCACTTGGGGTCCCCAAATCGTAGGTACGAAAATACGAGAAGCACCAATATCAGCTGCTGCACACAATTCCAATTTCTTCTATGATCATCCGAAGTCATCCTGAGGCCCCCAGGACCTCAACCAAAAGTACAAAGATATCCAAATACCTTATTCGAACTTGTTCTAACAATCAAAATACTACAAACAATATCAAATAAACTAAAACACCTCGGATTCAAGCCTAAGTTTATAAAAACTTCCGAAAGACGCTTTTGATCAACAACTCAGCCAAACCACACCTGGATAACCTGAAATTTTGCACACACATTCCAAATGATATAATGAAGCTACTACAATTCTCATAATTTTATTCCGACCCCTAGATCAACATCTCAACAATGAACCGGAAATCGCCAAAATATCAACTTCGCCAATTCAGGCTTAAAACTACTCCATACCTCCAAAACTCATTCCGATCATGCTTCTAAGTCATAAATCACCTCCCGAAACTGATCGAATCATCGTAACTATCATCCAAGCCCTCGAACACATAAGTCAACATCCGATTTAATTTTTCAACTTACGTTTCTTTGAATGAGACTAAGTGTCCCAAACCTTATCAAAAATTATTTCGGATTCGATCCGACCAACCCGATACCACAAAAACACGATAATAAAGCATAAAGAAATAAAAATGAGAAAAGCGGAGCGATAACTCATGAGACGATTGGCCAGGTCGTCACATATTTAATTGTACTAACTAACTAACTATAATTACACAATTAACTTATCAGCTTGGTTGACTAACTCTAGTCAACATAGAAGTACAAAACTTCTCTTCCAAAAAATAATAAGGTATATGAATGAGATTTATTCCTTTTAAAAATTCTTTTTTAATTTCTCATCCTAACAGATAAAAATTAAGAAAAATTCTGCCACATATATCACATGTTCCCATGATAATTATGACAACCTTAGAAACGGCAGATTATAATTGAAGGTATTTTAGTCGAAACTCCTCCAACATTTTAGGAGTAAGTGATCCTTAATCTATATACCCAAGCCTAAAACATCAATTTGTTTGGATGGATGAAAATATAAGTTTCCTAGAATCAGAACATAATAATTAAATCTCAAGCGGGACTTGAACTTGATGTGTGACGGGAGAAAATTCGCCACAGAATTTGGACCACCTATGTATAAGGATAGAAATGCAACCCAAATTGGCGCATTCTCATCAATTTAGAAAGCTAAACATTATTCGATTTCTTGCTCTCTTTCTACATCTCTCAGTTTCCTTTTTTGTCAAAGCTCTACCAAAATTAATATTATTTCATATGATGAATGCTGATTAGTCTCTCAAAAATGAAGCGTGCTCTCCGTTATACTTCGTGAGTTACTTTTACTTAATATGTATACTAAAAATAAAGTTTTATTTTTAGTTGTTACTTTACGCATATTAATTTTTATTCATTTCAAATCATTTTTTTAAATCTAATAAATATGTATCAATTAATATAAATATTATAATAAATTATATACTTTATTAATTATTTTTTACTGGGCCTGAAAAGTCAAAACATACCAATTATAAATAAACTGAGCGAGTACAATATAGGAAAAAAAGCTATGAGGTTGACTAATATATATTGAGAGTCTGAAAAAAGACAATTATATGGATAACATTTATAGCTTAGAAACCTACAAAACATGGTAAACGACATGCTGCAGCAATAAAACTATATTGATAGTGTGAAATTTCTGTGCATTTATATGAACTAACATCTTAGTTAATATATATATATATACTATTTAGGTTAACTTAGCTTGCAGTAACAAGTTGGATTACATATCTTATAATATTGACTTGTAAATATAAGTGATCTGATTGTTTAAATACTTTTTATTCTCGTCACTATTAGGGCATATAATTACCTAAATTCATCTTAAATTAATGAGCCCACGAGCAAATAAGATCTGAATTAAAGCTTGATAACTATTCCCTTCGCCGCTCAATTTTGATATTGCACTCCATTTAAGAAAAAAATAAATGACGTATATATTTTACAATTTTACCCATAACAATGATAGCATTTTCAAAAATCTAGAAAAATTATTTGGGGAATAAGTAGTTATTTATAGGAGTAAAACATGAGGAAAAATTCACTTTTTTCCTGATTTACCATAGTAGACAAGTAAAATATAAAATGTATTTGTAATATAATGAATAAGTATAAATGGTTGGAAGGAGTAGAATTATAGCATGACTATCTGGAGTAATGGAAGTATAATTTCAACATGATAAAGTGAGAAGATAATTAAAGAACAAAAGGAGAATGTGAAACGAACTCATAAATAGTAGTTGTATTTCTTGAACCATAATCAATGAGGCAGTTGCCCACCTAAAAGTTGAAACTAGACTTGCGTGAACAAGAATGATTCTTCTTTACTAACCACAATCAATTATGCCAGCATCCCATTTTTCACACACCAAATATTGACATATAGTCTATGTCTCCATAGAGGTGGAGCTGGATCATTAGGTATGGGTTTCAATAAAAATAGTAATTTTTTTTAGACTATATATTCGTATTAAAAATTATTAAATATATATAAATATTTAATCGCATAACCAGCAACTAATTAAGACTGAGTTATGGATTCGATAGCAAATTCAAAACTTATAAACGTCAAATTCTCCGTCTTCTGTAGGCTTCTATGTCTTGGCAAGGGCAACTTTCACAGGGTAACGTTGAATGCAGTCAGCCCAAGGGTTACCATTTTTGTTGACATCAGTACAATCAATTTCCCTTAGTGATTTCCACACAGCACTGTTACATTTGAAACCAGAACCAAATGCAATTTGCCAAACTCTATCCCCTTTTCTCACTCTTCCTTTTGCTTCTGAATAGGCTAACTCATACCATAAAGAGCTGCTTGAAGTGTTTCCAAACCTGTGTAGTGTCATTCTTGATGGTTCCATGTGCCAATCACTTAGGTTTAGGTTGTTTTGTATTTCATCTAAAACTGCTCTCCCTCCTGCGTGTATGCAGAAATGCTCAAATGCTAGCTTGAAATCTGGTATGTAGGGCTTCACTTTTGCTTTTAGCATCTTTCTCTTGACCAAGGTTACGAAGAACCTGAATTCGATGAGAACCCAGAATTTAATGTCGGTAGAATCAGAATAAATATGAACTTGTTATTTATATATATTAAATAAAAGGTTCAAATTTACAGTTACACTATACGAATATTTTAATTTTTCCATCTACTATACTTCGAACCCCTTGTAATCTTACTGTTAACAGATAATCTCGTATTTGTCCGACTTTAAAGGTGATCCAACAGACTTGGTGGAGTTTACGTTTCAAAATACTTCGTAGAAAAAGTTTATATTTATTCCTCTACTTTTAGCTATAAGTTTAAATTACCCTCCGTATATTTTAAGTTGGAGCTCGTTAGA
The DNA here is from genome assembly GCA_034376525.1 of Nicotiana benthamiana. Classification (NCBI taxonomy): domain Eukaryota; kingdom Viridiplantae; phylum Streptophyta; class Magnoliopsida; order Solanales; family Solanaceae; genus Nicotiana; species Nicotiana benthamiana. The sequence goes on along the minus strand of CM067332.1, from coordinate 118,029,228 downwards.
GTTAAAGGCAAGGCAAGTGGTTCCTCAAATTTGGTGACTAGGAATTCTCCCTGAAAATGATCATATTCATTAACCCTTAGATAATATAATATTCATAATATCCGCTGATTAACCTATTTTAATCCGTATGAAATATGGGCCGGGTCGAATGATTTATTCATTTTTAAATTATGTGTTTTCGACTCGTCCCACATTTGACCCGACCGGCCAGTTTGCCACCTCTAGGAAAGGGATATGAATGACTTAAAAGTACAACAGATAATAATAATAAAAACTAAAAAATATATACTCCCTCCGTTTCATATTGTTTGACATGGTTTGACTCGGTTCGGAGTTTGAGAAAAAGAAGAAACTTTTGAAACTTGTGGTCTTAAAAGTTTAAGGGGAAAAAGTTTGTCGGACCATACTATTTTGTGGCTATAAAAACTCTCATTAAGGACAAAAAAAATAAAATAAAGAATTTAAGTTGAATTATTACCAAAGTATCATTTATTTTAGAACAGTAGGTCATTCAATATCAAACACACGAATATCATTCTAGTTGAAAGCAATGAGTTCAATTCTGACCTGAATTGCTCCGAAAGCGGCAACACCAATGGGCCTAACGTAGTGATGTTTGTTTTTAGAGCATCCCCAGCTACTGCCATAAGTTCACGAGCCAATGACACACCTATCACTCCCTTATCATCTTCTCTTTGGTACACACAATTGTAGCTATTGTCATCAGCTCCTTTATGGGTTCGAACCGTGTGGACTAGCTCGTACTTTGACCGGGTTCGGTCATTCGACTTGTTAGACAAAAGCGTAGCTGCACCTCCCATACGAAATATGCAGTTGCATAGCAACATTGACCTATCATTTCCAAAGTACCAATTTAATGTAATGTTCTCCATGCTAACAACAACTGCGTATGTGTTTGGATTTGCTTTTAATAGATGTTTGGCTAAGTCAATTGAAATTAGACCAGCACTACAGCCCATGCCACCTAAGTTGTAACTCTTGATATCAGTTTTGAGCTTGTAATGGTTGACAATCATTGAGGAGAGAGATGGTGTTGGATTAAACAAGCTACAATTTACTATGAGAATACCAATTTCCTCTGGCTTGACTTTGGTTTTGGCAAAAAGTTGGTCCAATGCACCGAACATAACCGCCTCGGCCTCCACCCGTGCCTCTTTCATGCATAGGTTTGGTGGGTTGGATGTGACCCCTCTAGGAAAATAGGTCTCGTCACCTAAACAAGCGCGTTCGGATATTCTTTTTTGAAATACTATAGTCTCATCCGTAAATGCACCGTTCTCTTCCGTCATCTTCAAGAATGAATCCACGGACATTTTTCGCTCATCTTCAGCTTTGTAACAAGCAAAATCAACCAAATAAACCGGTCTAGGTTTCTTGACATAGTAAATACCTAAAAAGAAAAATAGCACTATTAAACCGGCAAGACCGGTTGAAGTGTCAACAAGTAAAGTTGGACTTGTCCATATATCAGAAAACCGGTCTAGTTTTAGACCGGTGAGCTGAATAAGAGTGAGGGTAACCATAGGCAAAATGGTAACGAGGAGAAAAAGAGTTGCAGGGTTGCATGAATAACCATACCCTAGCTTAACATATTTAAGCTTTACAGATTGTAAAAAGTCCGGCAATTTTCGCCGGATTTTTATAACAACTGAGGATGAATCTTTGAAATCCATCTCTGCTGTTAGTCTCTCTTTTTCCATTTCTATACTTTCATTTGCCATTTTTATACTAAGCTTCTTAAAAAATACAAATAGTTCAAGATTGAAGTAGAAGAAGAAGTCTACAAGAAGCTGAACAAATTAAACCCCCAAGAAGAAAAATAATTGTATGGAGTTCTCTTAATCAAAGGCAAAAGAAAGGGAAGACGCTTTATGTAGTAAGTTTTGGAGGGTAGGTAAGAAAACAAAATGGAACTTAGCTTGTTATAGAAATAAAGGGAAAAAGGAATGAGTAAGAAAGAACAGGAAATACCTCCATATATAATGGATACAAGAAAGATACATGGATATATTATGTTACTTAGACAGCATGGTGTTAGTATGTAATCAAGTTTTCTTAAGGAGTGTAGGGTTAGGCATGAGTTGTTCCAAGTAATGATAGATAGCTCAACTACCAAAAAGAAAGAGAATTAATGGAAATTATTGCCCAAAAAATTTCCAAGTCTCTCACTGGCCAAAACTAATAATAGGGTATAGTAGTAATGGTGTGGAAACTGGCTTAGTTACTGTTCACATGAACTCAATATTTTTTATTCAAATTATGTATTTATATTTTAAAATTTATTAAATATTTATAAATATTTACTTTTGAGTGTAATTATTATGATAATTTTAATATCGCAGTAAGAATTCGTAAACTTCAAATTTTGGATCCGAATATGTTATAGAAGTATGATTATTTGTTGTTGAGAAAATATGGTTAGTAATTGACCAAGAACCAAGTTAACATGTGGAAATTTGGGATTTCGTCCAAGCAATCATATTAGGACATATTCAAAATGTTTACTTTCTTTGTTTCATACTAGCTAGCTACTATTTGCATTGCGTATGATCCCCGCATGCAATGAATAGCAACAAATTTTCATGACTCCGCCTCGTCCCCATTTCAGCTACACAATATATGCATGAATTTAACGTTTACGTATATCCATCACTCTATCAGATAATTTGTGTTATTATTTTTAGTGTAATTAATTTTAATTTTTATGAATTATTATTTGTGATTATCATTTACATAACCAAATATTATTGATAAAAGTTTTTTTACACGGTTATTTTACAAAAGTTAAACTTTATAAATCTTTAGATTCCAACCTTATCGACCACGTAAGACGTTTTACATGCGAACTACATTCAATTAAAGAAACATTTTAAATTATAAACATTAATAACAATTTTTTATATTATGAGTGTAGTTTAACATATAATAACAGACGGAGCCAGGATTTCTAACTTATGAGTTTGGAATTTTAATCGTTTCAAGTTACTGAGTTCCAATTAATAATTTATACATATTCATTGAAATTAATTTTAAGACAAATACATGGTTTAAATCAAAACTATTTGGTTCGACCGAACTCGCTGGTGGCACTCTAGCTCCGTCCTTGCATGTAACTTATATTTTTATCAAATAATAAATCAACACTTTTTAAAAAAATACCTATAATTACGTTATAAATAATCAAATTGTATAAATAACTTTTTACTATTTTTGAAAAGATAGAGAGAACAAACGAGCCAAAACTGAAGAGGCCGGTGGATATAGGTGACTGACAATCAAGAAACTATTAAAGGCTGAGAGTAGGTATGAATATGGATGCCAAACCTATCCAAGAAAACCCCCTCAAGTCCTTACAATTTTTAAACAATTGCATTAACAATGAGAATTGCTGCTACTCCTGAAATATACACCACAAATTAAATTAGAATCTGGTGAACAGTATATATATATATAACACTTGTACAAGTTTCCTTAACTAATCCACCGCTATTTTTAAAGGAGTGTTAATCAATTCATTTGTAATTGAACATATTAAACACCCACTTCCCTTGTGATTTTCAATATTACGCTTATCTCTCTTATTTTTGATTTTTTTTGGTAAAATTTATTTTAACATATTTAAATTTTGTAAAAAGAAATACTAAATGACTAAATTATCCTTTTAAAGTTTTGAATGATATTGTTTTTATTTTGAATGATTGATTAACTTACTGAATATCTTCTTTAAATAATTTATTTATAATAATCTAATTCTTTTTTCATAAATTACCACTAGATCTTATTATATGTTTTACAATGCAAAAATGTTGCCAAATCCAGCCAGTTCGTCACCTCCAAACATTTTTCTTATGGGTTTATTTAGTTTCTCTTTGTTTTTAATAACTCATTTATTTTTTTGGGAAATAATTTATAAAATTAAGTCATAAAAAGCATACGATATTAGAAAGGGCATTCTGCAAAGAGTTCCTGTCACGACCCCAATTTTTTCCCGTAGGATGTCATATTGGCACCTAATCTCTAAGGTAAGTCTAACAGTTAATAATAACTTAATAGAAATAATTAACGAAAATATTAAAGCAAGTATGATACACTGATATAATTTACTCAAATAGAGATCCAACAACACACTTCTCAAAAGTGGTAGTACAAGTCATAAACTCTACTGAATTCACTAGAAAATTTCTAACTACAACTATTCCGGAATAGAAATAACATGTTCAAATGTAACGACCCGGTCGGTCGTTTTGAGCAGTTGCGTCCAGTCGGCAGTTTGAGGTCATGGGTAACTTCAAGTAGTGTATTATGACTAGTGTGCATCAGCAGCTCTGATTTTTGAGTGGTTCAAAAATGATTTTAAGGGGGGACTCTCATTTGAGAAGCTTGAAGTTGAAACAATTCACCAAGGTTTGACTTTTGAGTATTTCACATCGGATCAAAGTTTCGACGGTTCCGGTAGCTCTGAATGGTGATTTTTGACTCGGCGTATGCACGGATTTGTATTTGGATGTTTTTAGAGGGGTTTGGCACCATTTTGCGGAAGATGACAACTTAAAGGTTTGTAATTTTCCTAAGTTTGACCATTGTTTGACATTAAGGATATTGGGTTCGGATTTTGATTTCAGAACTTGGAATAGGTTTGTTCGTCATATGGAACGTACTTGCAATATTTTGTGTCATTTGGAGTTGATTTGATATGGTTGGAACGCTTAATTATGATTCTACAAGTTCTTGAGGTTCATCGTGATTTCAATACGTTCTGGCGCCCGATTCATGATACTAGAGGTTATTTTTATATTTTGATCATACGAGCAAGTTTGTATTATATTTTTAGACTTGTGTGGATATTTGGTTAGGAGCCCTGAGGGCTCGAATGGGTTGCAGAGTATTTTTTTAGGAATTGTGTATGCTGGTGCTGGTGTCATCGAATTTGCGATGAAAAGGTTGCAAATGCGACCATCGTATTTGCGGACAACTAGTCGCATTTGCAATCCTATGTTGGTGGGAAGAGTTTGCATTTGCAAAGATTCCCTCGTATTTGCGATGTGTTGTTGTTCGCTTTTACAATGATGCCTACCGCTTTTGCAATGGCAGCTATCTTTGCATTTGCAATGAATTGGGTCGCAAATGCGACATTAGTTGAAAGACCCATGTTTTGCTTTTGCGATGAAATGCTTGCTTTTGCGGGGTTCATATTTGCGAATCCCAGGTTGCAAATGCAACATCTGTAGCTAGTTAATAGCTAAGCACTTCGGAATTTTGCTTCATTTTAACATATTTTGAACCCTAGACTCGGTAGGAGGCGATTTTGTGGAAAGAATTGTTGGACAATACGCTTTACGCTAGAGGGGGGGGGGGGGAGAATAGCGTTTTAAAATATTAAGCGTTTTAATGCGGAATTTAAAAACTTTGCAGAAATTAAAACAAGTGCAGTAGAATAAACTTACACAATGATATATCCTGGTTGGCCACAAACGTGGTTAGTCCAGTCCCCGAGAGACTCTCTCGAGATTTCCACTAAACTTGTCAAGCTTACGGGTGCTTAACAAACCGTTACAGCTGAGGACACAAGCCTCACCTAGGTGCTCGGGGATCACAATCCCAAAGACTTCAATTGTTCGGGGATACCAATCCCAAAGACTTCAATTGCTCGGGGATAACAATCCCAAAGACTTCAACTGCTCGGGGATAACAATCCCAAAGACTTCAACTGCTCGGGGATAACAATCCCAAAGACTTCAACTGCTCGGGGATAACAATCCCAAAGACTTCAACCGAGGAATCACAAGTTCCTCAACAAACGAGAATCACAATTCTCTTACAAACACAAAACACACTCACTTTACAAAGCACTCCTTAATGAGTAGATATGAGTAGAAATAGTACGCTCAAGATCACAACAACTTAGCTCAATAGAATGGCTCTTCAAAAAGCTTTATGGACGAATGGAAAATGATGATCAATGTAAGAAAGCTTTTAGCAATGAAAATACTCAAACTGTATATGTTGTTGTTGTGAAAACACTGAGTTGAAGCTGTATTTATAGGTGAAAAACTCAGTCTTACCGTTGTCTAATTGCCAATTAAGGATTGCTGAAATTACTCAGTGACAATCGATTGTCAAGACTAAACAATCGATTGTTTGCCTATCAGATTAAAAATTCAATCCCAGATTTTACGTCAACAATCGATTACTTCAAATCAATAATCGATTATTTATAACGTTAAGAAATCCTTTCCAATTTTTGGCATAAAACATCGATTGTCCGGAAATCAACAATCGATTATTTTAAGAACGTTCAGAAAATCTTTTCCAGATTTTAAGCAAAACATCGATTGTTAAATATCAACAATCGATTACCTGAAGGTAATTGAAAATATATGACAACGGTCAGCTTTAACAATCGATTATCAAATGGAATAATCGATTATTAATTAATTTCAAAACTCTCTGTCTCATATATAATCGATTATCAAAAGCCACAATCGATTATCATTTTATTTAAAATCACTGGGAGACATTTTTCTCATTCTAATCGATTACCATTAGTTCATAATCGATTTTTATGAGTTTTGAAAACTTTGCCTCAGTTAACAATCGATTATCATAAGTACACAATCGATTGTTATGCAGTTTGCAAAAACCTGATGTTAACTGACTTACTCACAATCGATTATCATTAATTCACAATCGATTGTCATGCAGTCTTGGCTTAGAGATACTCGATTATCATAAGTACATAATCGATTATCTTAGCCCAGATTTTTGAGGCATGCTTGAAAAACATTTTAACAAATGTAAATATGCATAGTTTAAAATCATTTGACACTTAATTTAAATATGCATGATTTTGGAAAAATAATTTTAGTAGAGAAGCCATGTTATGAGCCAAGTTGAGGAATCAAGATCACAATTAATATTGACTCAATTATAACATTTCTAAACTTTGTCTTGAGCTTCTTATAATGCATCCATTTTGTGCTTGTCCTTGAGTACTGCTATATATCGCTTTTTGCTTTGTTTGACATTCATCAAAACCTACAAAAGAACACACGTTTAGTATATTGCAATTGAAACGTGTTTCCAACAATTTTCCCCTTTTTGATAATGGCAAACATAAGCGGGATATATGCAATAATTATTTTGATAATCCAAGACAAGTGTAAAGTATGCAATTTGATGTTCCCCCTCAATTCATGTTCCCCCTCACTTTAAGCATGAATGAAGTTGAGAGTGATATAGCATACTTCTTGATATCCCGTTTCTTCCCCCTTTTGCCATTAGCAAAAATATATACAAGGGAAGAATATGCAAAAAAAAACATATGAAATAAACAAAAGTTTATTTATTGGAAAATAAAGATAACAAAAGTAATCGATTATTGATACAGTAATCGATTGTTTGACGGCGATTTTCCTGTAGAATACTTGAGTATTTTGCGTCATGCTTTTATGATCCCCTTTTCTTTAGGGTGATACCTGCAAAAAAGTGTTAGACGCCTCCGACGCTCAAGTTAGAAATTATGTAAGAAATAAAATGCAATGCATGACTTAGATCAACGTGGAGTCAAGGATCCCGAGTTCACTACGAATTCGGAAGAAGGACTCTTTATCTAAGGGCTTTGTAAAGATGTCTGCCAATTGGCTTTTTGTTTCAACAAATTCAATTTCGACATCGCCTTTTAGAACGTGATCTCTAATAAAATGATGTCTAATTTCAATGTGTTTTGTTCGCGAGTGAAGAATGGGGTTCTTCGTCAAGCATATGGCACTAGTGTTGTCACATCTAAGAGGAATGTGGTCAAGACGTAGGCCATAGTCCAAGAGTTGTTGTTTCATCCATAGGATTTGAGCGCAACAACTCCCCGCGGCTACATATTCAGCCTCGGTTGTGGACAACGCAACACTAACTTGCTTCTTACTAAACCAAGAAACTAAAGCGCTACCGAGCAAGTGGCAAGTGCCGCTAGTGCTCTTGCGGTCCAATTTGCATCCAGCAAAATCGGAGTCGGAATAGCCAATAAGTTGGCATGAAGAACCTTTGGGGTACCATAGACCCATATTGGTAGTACCGACAAGATACCTTAGAATTCGCTTTACCGCAGTAAGGTGAGACTCTTTCGGACATGATTGATAACGGGCACAGACGCACATGCTAAACATGATGTCCGGACGACTAGCAGTAAGATAAAGAAGAGAGCCAATCATACCTCGGTACTTTTTGATGTCGACTTCCTTACCTTTTTCATCTTTGTCGAGATGATCGGATGTGCTCATGGGAGTTGTCATTTCTTTTGCATTGTTCATATCAAAACGTTTAAGCAGTTCTTTGCAATACTTGCTTTGACAAATGAATGTACCTTCCTTCATTTGTTTTACTTGTAATCCCAAAAAGAATTGTAACTCACCCATCATGGACATCTCAAATTCGCTAGTCATTAAGTTTGAAAATTCCTTGCATAGAGCATTGTTAGTAGCACCAAAAATGATATCATCTACATATATTTGAACTAGCAAGATATCATTATTTTCATGCTTGACAAATAAAGTTGTGTCAACTTTTCCACGAATAAAATTATTTTCTAAAAGAAATTTACTCAACCTTTCATACCAAGCTCGAGGAGCTTGTTTTAAACCATAAAGGGCCTTTTTGAGTTTGAAAACATGATTAGGAAAATTAAAGTCTTCAAAACCGGGGGGTTGCTTTACATAAACTTCTTCTTGGATAAAACCATTTAAAAAGGCACTTTTCACATCCATTTGATATAAAATGAAATTCATAGAAGATGCAAAAGCAAGCAACAAACGGATGGCCTCTAATCTAGCTACCGGAGCATATGTCTCATCATAATCAATCCCTTCTTCTTGATTATAGCCTTGAGCCACAAGCCTAGCTTTGTTTCTAGTGATTATGCCATTTTCATCTAATTTATTTCGAAAAACCCATTTCGTACCAATTATGGTATGACCTTCGGGTCTTGGCACCAAATCCCAAACGTTGTTACGTTTGAATTGGTTAAGCTCCTCTTGCATTGCCAAGGTCCAAAATTCATCCCCAATTGCTTCAGAGATGGTTTTGGGTTCAATTTGAGAAACAAAAGCAGTAAGATCTAAGGTATTTCTAAGGGAGCTCCGGGTACTTACCTTCCCTCCAACGTCGCCTATTACCTGATCGAGAGGATGGTCTTTGACTGTCCTCCATTCTATTTGCTCTTTTGGTTCATTTTCCGGTTGAGGAGCTTCTTCAATTGGTTGTTCCACCGTTTTGTCAATTTCTTTCCTTGGTGGTTCTTCTTGAATTTTGTCCTTTAGACTTTCCAGAATGCCTGAAAGATCAAGACCACAATCCTTTCTCGCCAAGCGAGTATTATCTTCGGAAAATACAATATGAGGAGATTCCTCTACAACTTGGGTTCTTTTATTAAAAACCCTATAAGCTTTACTACGAGAAGAATAGCCAATGAAGATACCTTCATCCGACTTTGCATCAAATTTTCCTAGTTGGTCCTTTCCATTGTTATGCACAAAACATTTACAACCAAAAACACGTAAATGTGAAATGTTAGGTTTTCTACCTTTGTAGAGTTCATATGGGGTTTTTAAGAGTATCGTCCGAATTGCTACTCTATTCAAAACATAGCATGCGGTACTCACGGCGTCTGCCCAAAAGTGTTTGGGAATCTTAGCTTCGTCGAGCATGGTTCTAGCCATCTCTTCGAGACTTCTATTTTTCCTTTCCACCACCCCGTTTTGTTGTGGTGTACGTGGAGCGGAAAAGGTATGCTCCATTCCGAGTTCATCACAAAAATCCGCAAAGAGATTGTGATCAAACTCTCCCCCATGATCACTTCTAATGGAAGTGACAGTTGATTCCTTTTCATTTTGAACTCTTTTAAGAAAAAGCTTGAAGCTAAGAAATGCATCACTTTTATGTGCAAGAAATAATGTCCATGTAAATCTAGAGAAATCATCAACAATTACAAAAGCATATCTATTTCTTCCTAGACTTTCGATACGGGATGGTCCGAATAAATCCATATGCAATAGTTGTAAAGGTCTAAAGGTTGAAACAACATTTTTGGATTTAAAAGATGCTCTTGTTTGCTTCCCCTTTTGACATGAATCACAAATAGTATCACTTTCAAATTTTAAGATGGGAAGACCAATCACTAGATTTTGAGAAATCAATTTATTTAAAAGATGCATGTTCATATGAGCTACTCTACGATGCCACAACCACACATTATCATCTTTGCTCAACAAACAATCAACATACTCGGATGAGGAGTTTTCAAGATCAACCATGTAAATATTGTCAACTCTAAAACCACGTAGAATAATCTTGAAGTCACTACGTCTAAACACTAAACACTCATCCGAATCAAACAACGCAAGATTTCCCTTGTCACATAATTGACTTATGCTCAAGAGATTATGCTTTAAACCTTTGACAAGTAATATATGCTTTATAGAGGATTTTTCATTCTTACCGACCGATCCGATGCCAATAATTTGTCCTTTATTGTTGTTACCAAATACAACGCTTCCTCCTTCTTTGTGCTCTAGTTGAAGGAATTTGGATTCGTCTCCTGTCATGTGTCTGGAGCATCCACTGTCAAGGTACCATAGTACACTTGATCCCTTCAAGCACACCTACAAAGCAAATTAATATTCTTTAGGTACCCATACCATTTTGGGTCCTTGGGGGTTAGGCAAATAACGACCATAATAATATGAAGAATCTCTATGCTTTGTAAAACACATAGGTGCAATATGACCTATACGATTGCAGTAATGACATACTACGTTCGGGTTGTGTTGATGCCTAGGTTGAGCCAACAAAGTTCTAGGCGAATGAAAAAGATTAACACTAGACATATTGTTCCCATTTCTAGTATAATATCTAGATGGTCTAAAGTCATTAGTGCTAGACTTGTTGAAGGACCTAGTGTCATATCTAGGTGGTCTAAGCTCGTTCCTAGAGTTATTTCTTGGTTGCCGAAAATTACTATTTGTAGGCTTGTTTGCAAGAATCCTAGATTCGGATCTAGGTTGTCTAAAGATATTAGTTCTACCCTTATTTTCATACATTCTAGCATAATGTCTAGGTGGTCTAAAAGAATTTGTTCTAGGCTTGTTTAATACCTTAGAGTTATTTCTAGGTGGAGTAGTGAAGTTTTTGTTTTTATGCCGTTGATATTTCTTAGGCGTTTCTTTTTCAACAACTTTAGGAACTTCTTTACTACGTGTTTCTAATGTTTTCCTAAGTTCTGTGTTTTCTAGTTTTAAGGACTCACAAGCAGTACAAGTAGAGCATTTATCAACACAAGAGGCTTCATGCATAGTCTTGATGACTTGTCTAAGTTCTATACTATCATTTAACAAAAATTGATTTTCATTTGCAAGATTCTCGTTATCACGAGACAGATTTTCAACACCTTTTTGAGCTAAAGAAAGACGATCTTCAAAGTCCTTGTCTTTTAAAAAGAGTTGTTTTTGAAAATCCTCTTCTTGTAAAGAAAGAGTTCTTTGTAAATCTTTAATAGTCTTAGAAGCATTTACCAACTCATCATGCAGTTTGTTATAAGCAATTTGCATATCGTTAGATGTACTTACCTCGTCTTTTTCGTCTGCCATGAGGCACTGACCAGTTGATTCATCGTTTGTGCTGACCGCTTTTTGAGGCGTGTTTTCGTGCAATTCCTCAAGTTTGTCCCACATTTCCTTAGCAGTTTTATAGTGGGAGATTTTTCGCCAAAGTTCCTGGTTCAAGGCGTTATGTAATATATTCATAGCTTTAGTGTTGTATTCACTTACCTTATCTTTCCCGACTTTTGTCGTCAGTTGATCACTGTGTTTAATAGCTTGCCATAGATACAAATCGTTTGCCATTGTAAAAACTTGCATCCGATATTTCCAGACTGAGTAGTCGTTTTCGTCTAATATTGGAGGCGACATGCTGCATTCTCCTTCACCTATTCCTACAAAGAAATTTAGAGTAGAAGCCATGGATGGTTCTCTCAAACGGTTAAGTTTTTCAGACAGTATGGCACTGATACCAATTGTTGGACAATACGCTTTACGCTATAGGGGGGGTGAATAGCGTTTTAAAAATATTAAGCGTTTTAGTGCGGAATTTAAAAACTTTGCAGAAATTAAAACAAGTGCAGTAGAATAAACTTACACAATGATGTATCCTGGTTGGCCACAAACGTGGTTAGTCCAGTCCCCGAGAGACTCTCTCGAGATTTCCACTAAACTTGTCAAGCTTACGGGTGCTTAACAAACCGTTACAGCTGAGGACACAAGCCTCACCTAGGTGCTCGGGGATCACAATCCCAAAGACTTCAATTGCTCGGGGATACCAATCCCAAAGACTTCAATTGCTCGGGGATAACAATCCCAAAGACTTCAACTGCTCGGGGATAACAATCCCAAAGACTTCAACTGCTCGGGGATAACAATCCCAAAGACTTCAACTGCTCGGGGATAACAATCCCAAAGACTTCAACCGAGGAATCACAAGTTCCTCAACAAACGAGAATCGCAATTCTCTTACAAACACAAAACACACTCACTTTACAAAGCACTCCTTAATGAGTAGATATGAGTAGAAATAGTACGCTCAAGATCACAACAACTTAGCTCAATAGAATGGCTCTTCAAAAAGCTTTATGGATGAATGGAAAATGATGATCAATGTAAGAAAGCTTTTAGCAATGAAAATACTCAAAGTGTATATGTTGTTGTTGTGAAAACACTAAGTTGAAGCTGTATTTATAGGTGAAAAACTCAGTCTTACCGTTGTCTAATTGCCAATTAAGGATTGCTGAAATTACTCAGTGACAATCGATTGTCAAGACTAAACAATCGATTGTTTGCCTATCAGATTAAAAATTCAATCCCAGATTTTACGTCAACAATCGATTACTTCAAATCAATAATCGATTATTTATAACGTTAAGAAATCCTTTCCAATTTTTGGCATAAAACATCGATTCTCCGGAAATCAACAATCGATTATTTTAAGAACGTTCAGAAAATTTTTTCCAGATTTTAAGCAAAACATCGATTGTTAAATATCAACAATCGATTACCTGAAGGTAATTGAAAATATATGACAACGGTCAGCTTCAACAATCGATTATCAAATGGAATAATCGATTATTAATTAATTTCAAAACTCTCTATCTCATATATAATCGATTATCAAAAGCCACAATCGATTATCATTTTATTTAAAATTACTGGGAGACATTTTTCTCATTCTAATCGATTACCATTAGTTCATAATCGATTTTTATGAGTTTTGAAAACTTTGCCTCAGTTAACAATCGATTATCATAAGTACACAATCGATTGTTATGCAGTTTGCAAAAACCTGATGTTAACTGACTTACTCACAATCGATTATCATTAATTCACAATCGATTGTCATGCAGTCTTGGCTTAGAGATACTCGATTATCATAAGTACATAATCGATTATCTTAGCCCAGATTTTTGAGGCATGCTTGGAAAACATTTTAACAAATGTAAATATGCATAGTTTAAAATCATTTGACACTTAATTTAAATATGCATGATTTTGGAAAAATAATTTTAGTAGAGAAGCCATGTTATGAGCCAAGTTGAGGAATCAAGATCACAATTAATATTGACTCAATTATAACATTTCTAAACTTTGTCTTGAGCTTCTTGTAATGCATCCATTTTGTGCTTGTCCTTGAGTACTGCTATATATCGCTTTTTGCTTTGTTTGACATTCATCAAAACCTACAAAAGAACACACGTTTAGTATATTGCATTTGAAACGTGTTTCCAACAAGAATTTCACACCAAACTATTGGGTAAGTGATTCTAATCTATTTTCAACTATATTTTATGATTATACATTAATTTGATTTAAACATCAAATTGATCAAAATCTAAGAGAAATATGGTGATTTTGTAAAATTTTTTAAAATGAAAATTTGAAGTTTGAGGATCGAATGAAAATCGAATTCAAACACAAATTACATATATGGACTCGTTGGGCTATGGGTAGTCAAGACCTACCGTTGGACCAGAGTTTGACTTTTTGTTGACTTTTTAGAAATTGTATAAAGATCATAGCTTTGTTAATTGAAATTGCTTTCTCTTACATTATTTGAAGTATTTAAGTCATCTTTGGCTAGATTGATTCGAACGGAGATGAATTTGTGAAAGAAAAGCTAATTTGAGTATGTATTTGACCAATAAATTTAATATTTTATTCTTGATTTGAAATGGTGAAATAAGGGAGGGTTTTATTTGTATGGCGGATCGGGTTGCGCGCCGCAACAGATTATGTGTGTTGTATTCATTATTATTGATGTGTCTTGTATGAGTCATGCATCCTACATATATTATTTTATTGCTTCGATGTGTCAATTTTTGCTTCCGTGTTTAAGTTGTGAATTAATTTTCATGATGAATTTACTACGCAAAGTCATTATTTCATGCCTTGTTGAGTTGTTAACAACTTAACGGTTTTAAGTAAAAAGCCTTTTGACATGCATATCTTGCATGACTCTTAAGTGAGAGCTCGTCGTTTTATTCTGTACTTTACTACTCTAAATAGTGGTCAAATTTCACTTTAATTAATTTCTCAAACTAAACTCCTTACCATGTCTAATATTTTTACTTTACTTAAAAATCGTCACTATGTTTTGTATTAACAAATTCTATATTTAATTCGATAACTAATCCAATGGCTAGTTTTATTTAAAAATGCTATTTTCTTCACCCAAATAATTTCTAAAATAAAGATATTTTTCTCTTTCTATTTCCTACTTTATTTAATATTTTTTTATTATGCTTTGTGGTATATAAAAATCTTTTGAACATTTTATCTAGCAATTTATATCGATGAAATGTACATGATAGCACGTGGGCTTTGTCGTATGAATGTGATTTGAAAGAATATAGGCATGAGGTGTCATACTTGTAAGATTAAAAAGTTGTGTCTTATGAATTAAGATTTACGAGGAGTGGAACCTCTAGTAGTTCTTATTGTGACTTGTGCATTAGGAACGATTTGATTGATTGAGTTGTCATCGGTTCTCTTTACTCGAATTCATCGGTTTAATCTGTATTTTATTCATGTTATTGTTTTATTGTCTGGTTGTTTCATTTGTGCTTCTATTGTTTCACTATTGATTATAAATTTGCGACCTTCGTGCTATTAGTCTTACATTGACGTTCTTTTTATTAATAGTTGTATATTATATCCTGCACAGGTTTATATGTCTGGTATGTGTCTTGACCTGGCCTCGTCACAACCCTATTAAGGTTAGACTTAAAACTTATTGGGTACCACTATGGTGTAGTCATGCTACGCTTCTGCACATTTTTGTGGAGTTACAGGTACTTATGATGTGCTGATGCAGACTTTAAGGTATACTTTCTCGACGTTCCCAGGCCCCATTGTCACCTTCTTCTATATTCTATTTTCATTTGTTTCCCATTATTCCGGAACATTGATATACTCTTTATTTTTAGTTATTCTTAGAAAGACGTGTGACTTGTACTACCAATTTTGGGATATTGTATCATGTTGAGATTGTTGGCTTATTATAGAAACTTCTGTATCATGCTTAGTAGTTATTTGGTTAAAAATATATCATTTAATCAGCAAGTATTAAGCTTACCTTGTCCTAGAGACTAGGTATCATCACATCCTACCGAGGGAAATTAGGGTGGTGACAAAAAAATAAACTTTTGATGGTGACTCTGAGCCCTGGGAATGTGATGACAAGTATAAATGTAGCCTCCACAACAATCCCCAATCAAGTAGCTAATGATCAACAACTCCGAAGTACCTGGATCAATAAGAAAAATGTGCCGAAAGTGTAGCATGAGTATACCATATCAATACTCAATAAGTATCAAGAATATGCTCGTCGGAGTAGTGACGGAAAATAATCAAGACACCTACTAGACATGATAATCTGTAGAGGTATGAATGTGAAAGTAAGAAGGAAAAATATCAATATAAACTAAGCATGGTAAAAATGGCAAACAATCCTTGCAATAGAAAACTAGAACCAATGATTAGCAGCAAGGAATGAATAGATAATAAGATCGCAAAATAAGCTGAATGCAGTTAAAGTCCGGTGAAACCAAGTAAAAAACATGTAACAAAACCCACAGAATCAACCACTTTCACACAAGATTTATGCAATAATTTTCCCGATGTGCTATACCTCATAGCCACATTTTGCGGGTCCCAAGTCACGATCCCTAATCACATGGCATCGTGTGCCCACATTTTAAATCGCAACAACATAGACAACTCACGTGCTTCCTGGAAAATTCACCTGCCAATACCATCAATACCTCATATCCGCATGGACAAATCACATGCTAAGAGAGTGACAATACCTCATATCTGCACATACAACTCACCTCTAGCAGTAACAACATCTTATAACAACACGGACAACTCACGTGCCAATAGTAGCACATAGAAGGCAAGTATATGAGAATACATATAAATGATCAATAAGCATGTCACGACCGAAAATCCACTAAAGGACGTGGTGGCGCCGGATACCGGTGTCAGGAGAGCAAACCAAGAATGCATACTTCAATTCCATTTTATTTGTATTTGCAAAAATCTTTTTTTCTTTATACATTAAATAATAAATAATGAGATTTTACATAAATGAACATAAAGTCGATGATAGGCTTAATATTGAATAGTCCAAAAATCCTTCCAAAACTCGGTGTCACAAATGCATGAGCAATTTCTAAAAAAATCGAATAAAATATAACGGCTTCCCGAAATACAATTGGATAGTAAATAAATAGAATTCTGAGAGAGATTATACTAGTTGTGGGCCACCTAGAGGAAATACAGCTCACCTAGTCTCCGTGTCAACCATGCCGCTATGCCACTAAGCCACTAGCTAAACAAAAATCTGTGCAACAAAAATGTACAGCAAGTGTAGTATGAGTACGGAATAATGTGTACTCAGCAAGTATCCCGTCTAATCTTTAAGAAGTAGAGACGAGAGGTCGACTTCGACACTAGCTAGTGGTCAATTAATAATATACTAAAATGTGAAAAAATCATGGATTATATAGTAGTTCTAACTCACGAAGCTGGAAAGCATGTAAAAACCTTAAACAAATAATAAATGGTTTTCAAGATTTACTTTTCATTATCTTTATCAATTTACGTCAGCCATGAAAGGTAAAATCAACATGTAAAATTCTTAGTCAAGCAATGTAAGCATGCGCATATCATGTTGAGGTCGATGTCCCGCTCCAATAGAAAATAAATTGTTACTGCTGAGGGTCGAACGGTGCGAACCTTAGATGCATCTATTAAGTCTGTTGAGGCGGTCGACCCGCCCAAAAATAAACACAAAGTCAGTCAATCAAGAAGTCCACACGGAATAATTATCCAACAAAAACAAATCCTTTTTTAACTTTATAAGAAAAATAAAGTTTTATATGTTTAAAATTTATTTACTAATTCGATTTGATTAAAGCCATTCAAGCTGTCAATAAGTTCATAAATAATAGAAATATAATATGCCTGTGTGTCCTAATCTACCCGGACAATAGCATAATGGTAGCTACGCACAGACTCTCTTCACCTCGTGCATACGTAGCTGTCGACGCCCCCTTTTTTGAGAGTTAAAATCGGGATCACGACATTTGGCAGGACAACTCTATTCCCTTTCGAGAATTGGGTTTTGGAATTGAAGAGTCACCACCTAATGATTATAGTGCATTAGGACACTCGAAGAAGGACTAGAGTTTAAGAAACCAGTGTTTGGGTAAGCGCTAGAAATTATCTCGAGGAGAAGGTATTAGGCACACCTCAAGATCCAGTAGTATGGTCCCGGGCGTGTTACAACTGTGACTTTACAAATAAACAATCAAGGCTCAAATAAGGACTTGCAATTAAATTGAAACTTCTGAAAGTAAGTAGAGAGAGATTGGAACTTTAAAAGGTCTAAACAATCTTAAAGAAAGCAAACAAAGGCAAATAAAGGAAAAGGGATCCTACGTTTATGATTAATATGGATCACGTCAATGCAATATCCAGTAATCACTCCTTGAAAGAAGGGCTACATGAGATATTCGCGTATCGGTCATCATCTCCATATTCTACCCTTCCCACTCCGTAAAGGTTATTTAAATGCGTGGATTGGTCATAAATGCTTACTGCGTGCTATTACCCGTCTCATCCTATAAGTCATAGAGGGTATTTAGGACGAACTATTCCTATAGGGTAAGGACTAGGTTGAACCCTTAGGTTTAAAGGTCAAAATGCTAGGCGCCATACATAACATGTAGGACTATACATAACGGGAACATACAAGGCAAATAAGAGGATCACAATTCCTCTATAATTAAACCTGTAATTAGCACATCTCAAACACATTTTAGATCTAAAGAAAAAGAGTTTAAAAGCAGGAATGTCGGAAAAGATAAGTTGCAGTAGAAGCAGAAGATTTAAAACTGTGTGCCGTAAAGAACGTCCGATTTTCAGAAAGCATAGTTATAGCAATTTAGGAATTAGTTAAAGTATAGATAAACTTTTTGAAACATATTTTGAAAATATAGTAATGACATTAAAGATGCAGTAAAATAGCACGATTCTGGATAGGTAAAACAATCCAGTAAACAACCTGATAAAACATATGCCTGGTTCCGAGATTATGTCAAAACATGACGGAGTTTTGATAAATATGTAAAAGTGGAGATAAATTTGTCAAAAACACACTTTGAAAAATACAGTAGTGATATTAAAGAGGCAATAACCTGACAAGACATAGAATAAATAAAAGTAGCACGAGTCTAGATAAGAAAATAACCCGTAGAAATCTGATAAAACATATGCACGATCCTTAGATTAATTCAAAACGGGACGGGATTTTTAACAGAAAACAGAGTGAACTTCGGCAAGACAAACAAGGAACAGAGTTAGTAGTTTTAAAAGAGGCTTAGAAGTCTGAACACTGGCAAAACAAAATTAATCAAATTTATTCGGCCTGAAGCCCTAGGCATCATATATATTGCCTACTTAAAAGGTGAACATGCATATTAATCCAATTTTTAGAAGCAGATGCAGTTTAACCCTAAACTTGTGTTATTATTAAACAATGGTCGAGGCGTTCAGCAAATTGCAAATTAGACAAAAATATAAATCCTAAGTAACACGGTGTCTACTGCGTGTAAAAGTCCTAAAACATGGTCTCTAAATGCCAGTGAAAGTGCAGTAGTAGTTTTAACAATTATTCGTTAGTCCATTGTGATTTTGAAATGAGTATGATAACAAGCTTGAGGTGAGTAGTCTAAAACATAATTACCCCTATATGAGATGCATGTCCTATACATAATGTCTATTGCACAAATAGGTAACTAAAGTCCTATAAGCATGTTTTCTACCCCTTATTTAAACTAAGCATGCACAACCGCTCCCAATTTCACTATAATTCTAATCGGTTGTTTACAAATTATTAAAAACCGTGATAACTGAATTACATAAATAAAGAAAAAGAAGAATTTACTCTATAGGGAGCCTTCAACCAGGCCAATTCTTCCAACCTCACTTCTTTCGAGTTTCACAGCCTTTGCCGTGGTCTAGGTGCGGCAAATATCCCTAGGTCCCCATTAGGTCCCCGGCCAATACCAGCACCTAGAAATTAAAGGAATGCATGACAAGTAGTGGAATTACCATCCTTGTGCATCAAAGTTCAGTGGGTACTCAGGGATGCCCAAAGCATGCTTACACTAAGGGGGTAGAACCTAAACTCTAGGATTAGTGAGTGTGTGTGGCATAGAGTTTAAAGAAATTAAGTTGATAATTTGGGGTTGGCTTGGGTACACGAATTAGGCGTGGGTCAGGTGATTTAGGATATGGGTTGGGGGAATTTGGGGTTCAATTTGGGCAGTAATTGTAATAAATCTAGCTAGCATTTAAATAGCCGCTTTTTTTCCTTTTTTATTTTATAAAAATAGTGAGAAAGATTATAAAAATAGATTAAAAACACTGAACTTATTAATAATGTATAAATAATAATCTAAAAATACTGAAAATGATTTTATAATTATAAAAATGTAATTAATTGTAAAATATGCTATAATTATAATTATGTACAATTTAGCTTTAAAAATACCAAATAAATGTGTAAAGAAATATGAAAAATTTATTTAAACTATGTTTTAGTATAAATATAAGAGTAAAATGAATTATTCACCAAAATAATAATTTTGGGAATAATTTTTGAATTTTTAGTATTAAAATACACAATAAATTGGTTTTAAGAAATCTTTAAAGATTTGGAAAAATACCAAAAAACTTGGGTATGCTCATATATGCATATATATGTTATTATTAGTATGAAAATATCTAGGAAAAAAATGGGTATCAACAGTAGTGCCCACAAATAGGAGCACATAATAATTCATTTCACCTATGGGGACAATTTCCTCTTACAAGGTTAGAAAGGAGACTTACCTCGCTATGAAGATCCATAACCGGCTTCCAATTCCTTTACGACGACTCCAATTGATGTGCGATTCCCAAAACTATCCAAATAACTGGCAAACCAATAAATATTTGCGCTAATACTTGTAACAATTCAAATTATATAAGTTTTCAACTCCGCTCGAAAATTTGACCAAAATGCCCTCGGGCTCACGTGCCCGGATTCCGTTTTTTTTTTAAAATAAAGTTTACCCATGAACTCGTGAACTCAAATATATTATTTCCTCGTAATTCCATACTAAAAATTGTGGTCAAAATCCAAGAATACTAATTTTCTAGGTTTTCCTAAAATCCCAAGTTTTCTACCAATTTTCTTGTCTAATTCCATATATAAACCTTGTATTTAACTCAAAAATAGTAGAAATCAGTTAATCTCATGCTTGGTGATAGAAATGAAACTCCATATTTGCTCCAAAATCGGCTCCACGGAAGAAATGAAGTGAAAAATGAGCCAAACATGTTTTAAAAGAACACTGCTTAGGCGACCCTTCTATGCGATCGCAAACAAAGCCCGTGATTGCATAGGCCAACTCTGCTGCCTCCGTAATTCATTTTGTGTGCTCGTATGCAAGCCCCCGCGTTTGCACAGACCAAACACATCACAGCCGGCAAACACACACTGTGCGATCGCATCACCAGCCCTGCGATTGCATAAGCCCCAGCGTTCATCCTTCGCGATTGCATTGCACTTCTTGCGATCGCGTAGGCCAAATTCCAGCTCCCTCACTTTTGCTCTATGCAATCGCAGATCTTCTCACGCGATCACAGACCTTCTCACGCGATCGCATAGAGTAAAAACCTGTTGCGCTCAAACAAGAAAACTAGTAGTCGTCACAAGGAGAATCCATTCGTTGAGCATCCAAAACGCTCTCGAGGCTCCCACGACCCCAAACAAAACTACCAACCAGTCCTAATACACATTATGGACTAGCTCGAGGCCTTAAATCGTATCAAACAATACTAAACCATGAATTACAACCCAATTCAAGATGTATGAGATTTGAAATTTTCAACTTCTACTTTCGATGTTAAAACCTATCAAATCACGTCCGATTGACTTCAAATTTTGCAAGAAGGTAATATTCAACATTACAAACCTACTCCAACTTCCGGAATCGAATTCCAACCCTGATATAAAAAAATTTTCTTCCGGTCAAACTTCTCAAAAATCTTCTAATTTCTATCTTTATTCAAATGACTTCAAAATGACCTGCGGACCTCCAGATTTACTTCCGATCGCGCTCCCAACTCAAGAATCACTATACGGAGCTATTCACTGAGTCGGATTCCCAAACAGACATCGATAACTTAGAAATGCACTTCAAGCCTAACATATGAAACTTCTTCAAAAATTCTAACTTCCACAATAGGCGCCAAAACGCTCCCGGCTTATCCAAAACCCGCTTCGGCCATACGCCTATGTCTGAAATCATCCTACGAACATGATGGAAACTTCATATCCCGATTCCGATGTTATTTACTCTATAAGCTAATCTTAGTTAATTCTTTCAACTAAATCTTCCGAAATGAGAATTCTCTTTCCAAATCAACTCTGAGTTTCCCAAAATTCAATTTCGTTCATGCATACAAGTCATAATACCTAAAATGAAGCTGCTTATGGCCTCAGACTGCTGAACAACGCGCTAGAGCTCAAAACGATCGGTCAAGTCATTAGACTCTCTCCCACTTAAACATACGTTCGTCCTCGATTGTGCCGAGAACTACACTGAAGTATTCTGAAATCACTGTTTAACACCTCATGCACCTTCCCGTGCTACCACAACTCAGTTTTGCACAATAGCTCGATCAATTATGAAGATTTTCCCTTTTTATTCAAGCAAATAATCCCTAGATCCCAATTACATTATCCAAAATTCTCTGCCAGGCCTGTTTCTAACATACAGACACCGTATCAATCACTATATGCCGATCCCCAAAGATGACTTCATTCATTTGTTGAATTCACACCTTGCACCACTTTACTCAAAGATCACAATTACATTCCCTAATCAAGTTAATTGAAATTACATGAATCCGATGCTCTCCTTGGACCTTATGACATACACATGTCTTGCTCTAACCCTTACAACACCTCCACGACAAACAACATGTGTA
The DNA here is from genome assembly GCA_034376525.1 of Nicotiana benthamiana. NCBI lineage: Eukaryota > Viridiplantae > Streptophyta > Magnoliopsida > Solanales > Solanaceae > Nicotiana > Nicotiana benthamiana. Next base: position 118,006,567 of record CM067332.1, on the reverse strand, counting down.
GAGATTCATCACCAACTCTGAGTCAACCAATCATTGAGTTTATACTTCTAACAAGAACCACTACCTCATTCTGAACAAAATAATAGTCTTTGATCCCTAATATACTTCATGTAATCAAATTGCACTAATTTAGCTACAAATGATCTCATCTCACCCAGTACGAAGTGCTCTGTTAATAAGCCACCTCGGACATGATAAAAGGTCTCACATGATGCCACAATGTGCCAGTAGGCTACCAATTCGAACGCGTTACAAAAGGAATACGAACTCTAGAATAGAAACTTCAACAACACCGCTCGAGAATCATACATGCGACACGGTCAATATAATTTAACAGACACCCCACTCACGAATCATAGATATGATGCGGGCGCACAACTAGCATGAGCTTTCCTTACAAACATAGGAAACCGAATAAATAAAACAAATATGTGGAACTGTACTGAACATCACATATTTTCAGCGTGCAACCTGATCTAAACAGCATAACCATGGTTGCGTGCCACCCAATCCACACAACATAACCATGGTGGTGTGCCACCCAATCCAGATAGCATACCCATGGTGGCGTGCCACCCCTATTTATATATAGAACTCATAAAAGAAGATGCACATCGAGCTAAATCGATCATTACAATTAAATACCAAATTTCGGTAACAAGAATGCTAAGTACATAATATCGTTCCTGAAGGAACATATATTGCCATAAAGTACAAAACTTAAGCACAACTAAGGTGTGATAACGATCTGAATCTCGAGAGCCATTTGCTCAGGAAATATCATTTCTACTAGGACCCTCAAAACATAGGCAATTCCTCAAGCCGTCTCACAACTCACACGGCACAATGTATCACCACATGAAATATCTGACAATGAAGTAACACTCTGAATTCCCCTCCATAAGGAGCATATTACTGAAATGAACATGTTTGGCCTGATATAGAGCCCATATTCATATTTCAATCCATCAACCGACCTCAACCCGATTCTGATCACCCTGAACTTGGCTAATTACCTTTCAAAGTCCATAATAACTCCTCTTGCGGTCATAACATATTAGAATGTCCATCATACTCGGAGAAATCATCCGCAGTCCACAACTCAATAGACTGAGTGCCCTCTAGGCATATATTCTCAAATCAATGATTTTATCACAACCTTCATACTTGGTTCAAGTCTTTAATCAATCAAGTGACTACCTGCCACATTTGTACAATCTTCCTATGGGACGCACTCCCACAACCTACCACAACAAATAACTGGGTCATACCTCCAAACCACCATCCGTACAAATGCTGAAAAGAGATCGAGAATCATTAAGTAGAATGCAAAGCCTTATTTACAAAATATCGATCTCATGTGACGCTGAAGACAATACCAACTTACCTTAAACATCAAAACTCCTTTCCTATTCATCCGAGCTCGTGACATCATTGTCCACCACCAAGCTGTTAGCCTGATCTTTACTTCAAATTACATACCACTCATTGCACCTAACATGCCAATATACAATAAAACACGCTTTTCATCATAGTTTCGAAACTACTATTAGGCTAACACTTAATCATATAAAACTTTCCACTCAACTCACTTTGAGAGAACCATAGCAATGCTCAGGTGAATTCTCATGACCATAGAACATTTAAAGCTCTATGTAGTGGTCTAAGTCACCATAGCCCTTCCAGGACCCGCCTCCGTATAATAGGCCACGACAGTAGAACACTTTCTGATTAACACCAATTGCAGCGACTGACAAGCCTCCCATTTATCGCCACAAATCATTACAACTTGATCATGCTAGAGGAACTGATCTCTACCACAAATATGCCAACTCATCTATGGCTAACCAATCTATCTTCTTTCGGTTTACCTTGATTGCCTTAGGAATAATAATAAATCCATCTGCACTCACGCCGGGCGACCTTGATTCACGAGACCATGATGTCTCAAATCCCACAAATCATTTTGTACTTCCCAATTGCTACATCACAAATCAAAACATCATAGAGCATTTTGTGCCTCTTCTCATAGGCTACTACAAAAGCTTGATTCTCAACCGCGCCTCTATGCTCGAAATCATTTGGCGCCACACTATACCGCTTTTAAATTCATTAGAACCGTTGCTCAGAGCCACCCTGTCTAATTTGGTCCCGAATATAATCAACTCCATAAATGTTGTAACATATGAATAGCCTCTTAATGAAGCACCCGACGGAATCACTTCCTTTGAAACCTACATTTATACAAGGTGTAACTCTTGAATCATTCCCCCAAGTTTGGACATGAGCGATTAAGTTCAACCATTGCACGCATTCAACAATTTATTTGCTAAAATGACCACTAATGGTCTTTTGCCGTAGATGAGATAACCCATTAATACGCCAATAACCAAACACCTCTCAAGTAGTTAATCATGCAACACAATAATAAGCGGTAGGACTCTCCCACTTAGCTTACAGCCGTTATTTAACAAATCTAGAATTTACCCGACCTCTTTATCTCTTATTGACATAACCTTGCGCAATCAACCTTCAAACTTTCTTGGAATCTTCCCGTAAAACCCCCTTTTTATTTTCTGAATCATTTAACACATTTGCACAACCAATCTCCTTGCTTAATAGCCTATTGAATTCTTCAGGGACTCTTGTTCAACCAAGCGACCGCTAACCTACTCGCAAGGAATAACCGACATATGGAAATAATTTTCCGACATCTTCCAACACTGTCGCACACAGTACAATCACCATGACATATTCCATCCTGAGTCCGAGCTAACCCTCTAGCTGCATAAGTCCTTTCACCCCTCATGGACATCAATTAAATGCTCGGCAACCACTTTCCCATTAGAGTTATAATGCATCCTTCTTAATCTCAGTAGCTCCTTTCCGTTATACCAAGTCTCATGCCGTATAATAGCCCATGTTTTAGATTAAATTTGTAGACCCAGATCACCAATCACTAGTATTCAAAAATTCCTCCTAACTCTCCTTAAGGTACGTGGTCGTGCTAGAACATTCCCAAGTCTAACTTTGCCATTGTCCAACTTTGGCGAACTTATCCCTTTAATCGACTACTTCACCTTTGTTTCTCATACTTGGCCTTCGAGAAATTTTATCCACTACCTGACACTTCCCATATCTCTTTCCCTTTTATTTGATGCTCAGTTGTTGCATTAAATAAATCCATCTTTGTAGCACTTGAACCCATGAGTAGCTACTAACCTTTAACCGTTATGAAGAATGCTTTTCTCGAGTCGCCAACATTAGAAACAAAGATTCGATCTGAAGCACCGCAACCTGTGACATTTACTGTTGTCTTTCCATTATTATTTTACAATGCTTTATCCCAAGGCGAATTGCAAAACAACCATAGCACTTGCAAACTTAACACATACAACATGGACAATGACACTACATCGCACATGAAAATTCCACCACTCTCGAAAATTCCAAGTCTTGTTAACCCATCAACCCGAATCTGGACATTCTTAGCCTGATTGCCTTGCTGCTGCCGGGAATAAAATATCGAATCTCTAGATTATGTACTGAGTACACCTCCCTTCAAGTCATTCACTGCGCTGACACGTAGAAAAATTCCCTACCATCATATCAATACTTGGAATAATAGTTCATAAGCGCCACGGCAACCTGTGCCTAACCTTACAGCCCTGAGAAGTGCCGCTACTAATCCAAACAATATAATATCCTTCCACAAAAGGTGAAGATAATAGCTCAATTAACCCCGCAGGGAGAAATACCCGCACCACATTCATAGTGCCAATACGATCCATCAATTCTCGATTTATAATAAGTAGTTGCGTCGTGTAACATTGAGTAGGAAGGAAATAAAGGCGTAAGCCTCAAGGAATCAAATCACATGATAAGGAATCAAGAAGGGAAGTACTCATAACAGTCCTACAGCCTCTCGAGGATAAGCACAAACATCTCCATACTGATACGTGAGACTTTACTATACTTGCTCATGACCTGTGAGACCTAATGGAACTTAGTGCTCTGATACCAAGTTGTCACGACCCAAAATATACTAAGGGTCGTGGTAGCGCCGGACACCACTATCAGAAAAGCCAACCAAGAATGCATAATAATTCTTTCTTTATACATTAAATAATAAATAATGAGATTTTACAGAAATGAACATAAAGTTGATAACAGACTTAATACAGAATAATCCAATAATCCTCCCAGAACCCGATGTCACAAGTGCATGAGCAATTTCTAAGAAAAACCGAATAAAATACAACAGCTGTCCGGAATACAATTGGACAGCGAATAAATAGAATGCTAAGAGAGAGTATACTAGATACGGGTCGCCTCGAGGAAATACAGCTCACGTAGTCTCTGTGTCAACCATGCTACTATGCCACTAAGCCACTAACCACACATAAACCTGTGCAACAAAAATACACAACAAGTGTAGTATAAGTACGAAAATAATGTGTACTCACCAAGTATCATGTCCAATCTCAAAGATGTAGAGACGAGAGGTCTACTTCGACACTTGCTATTAGTCAATTAATAAAAACTATAATGTGAGAAAATCATGGATTTATATAGCATTTGTAACTCACGAATCTGGAAAGAAGGTAAACACATTTAACTAATAATAAAGGATTTTTTAGATTTACTTTTCGTTTTCTTTATCAATTTATGTTAGGCCATGAAAGGCAAAATCAACATTCAAAATTCTCAGTCAAGCAATGTAAGCATGCACATATTATGCCGAGGTCGACGGCCCGCTCCAAAAGAAAATAAATTGTGCACTACCGAGTGTCAAATGACGCAAACCATAGATGCATCTATTTAGTTTGCCCAAGTGGTCGGCCCGCTCCAAAGATATACGCACAGACAGTCAATCAAGAAGTCCACATGGAATAATTATCAAACAAAAATAATTCCTCTTTTAACTTATTAAGAAAAATGAAGTTTTACCCGTTTAAAATTTATTTTCTAATTGGATGTGACTTAAGCAATTCAAGATTTCAATAAGTTCATAAATAATAGAAGTAAACATGCTTTTAGGTCCTAAACAACCCATATAATAGCATAACAGTAGCTATGCATGGACTCTCGTCATCTCGTGCGTACGTATCCCACAAAAATAGGAGCACAAAATAATTCATTTTACCTATGGGGACAATTCTCTCTTATAAGGTTAGAAAGGAGATTCACCTTGCTCCGATGATCCATAACGGGCTTCCAATTCCTTTCCGACGACTCCAATTGATGTGCAATGACCAAAACTATCCAAATAACGGGCGAAAAAATAAAAATGTACTCTAATACCTGTAAAAATTTAAATTATATAAGCTCTCAACTCCCGCTCAAAAATTTGACCAAAATGCCTTCGTGCCCACGTGCCCGGATTTCCATTTTTTTTGAAAATAGAGTTTACCCATGAACTCACAAACTCAAATATATGATTTCTTCTTAATTCCATACTCAAAATCATGGTCAAAATCCAAGAATACTAATTTCCTAGGTTTTCCTCAAACCCCTAGTTTTCTACCAATTTTCATGTCTAAATCCATATATCATCCTTTTATTTAACTCAAAACTAGTAGAAATCACTTACATCATCCTAGGTGATGAAAATGACACTCCAAAGTTGCTCCAAAATCGGCTCCCATGGAAGAAATGAAGATAAAAATGAGCCAAACCCGATATTAAAAGAACACTGCCCATGCGACCCTTCTATGCGATCGCAAAAAAAGCCCCATGATCGCATAGGCCAACTCTGCTGCCTCCATAATTCCTTTTGTGCGTGCTCATGCAAGCCCTCGCATTTGCACAGACCAAACACATCACATCCTTCAAACGCACACTATACGACTACATCACCAGCCCTGCGATCGTATATGCCCTAGCTTTCCTCCGTCGCAATCGTATTACACTTTTTGCGATCGCATAGGACAAATTCCAGCTCCCTCAATTTTTCTCTATGTGATCGCAGACCTTCTCATATGATCACATAGAGTAAAAACCTGCTACATTTATACCCGAAAACCAGCAATCCTCACAAGGTGAAAATCGATCCGTTGAGCATCCGAAATGCGCTCGAGGCTCCTGGGACCTCAACTTAACCAACCAACCAGTCCTAAAACACATTACAGACTTGCTCGAGGCCTCAAATAATATTCAAAAAACGCTTAAACCATGAATTACACCCCAATTCAAGCTTTATGAACTTTTAAAATTTGAACTTCTACTTTCGACGTTAAAACCTATCAAATCACATCCGATTGACTTCAAATTTTGCATGCAAGTCATATTCGACATTACAAACCTACTCTATGTCCTGGAATCGAATTCCGACCCTGATAACAAAAAGTCCACTTCTAGTCAAACATATAAAAAAACTTCAAATTGCTATCTTTAGCCAAATGACTTCAAAATAAGTTACGGACCTCCGAATTCACTTCTAATCGCGCTCCCAACTCCACAATCACCATACAGAGCTATTCATTGACTCTGAATCCTAAACAGATATCGATAACATAGAAATGCACATCAAGCCAAACTTATGAAACCTCTTCTAAAATGCTAACTTACACAATAGGCGCCAAACCGCTTTGCGGTTATCCAAAACCTGCTCCGGCCATACGCGTGAATTCGAAATCATCATGCAAACCTGCTGGAACTTTCAAATTTAATTCCAAATCATTACTAAACTTCCTAAAATTTAATTCTGATCATGCGTACATGTCATAATACTTGAAACGAAGCTTCTCATAGACTCAAACTGCCGAATGATGTGCTAGAGCTTGAAACAACCGGTCGGGTCATTAAAAAGAATCACGCTTCATCTTCCTAAACTGATACGAGTGATTAAATATGTATATTTTTGTGCAAGTGTTCAATAACAACTTGAGTCAACAAGTATGAGTAGAGAAAATGAATGAAACGTAGAAAATAACACAACAAAATTTAAAAATGCATGTATCACACAAGGTAGGCACACCATTACACGAATATCATCAATAAAACGCCCTAGGACATCACAAGTCATCACAGATAATCCCTGACGTAGCTCCATTGTCTCGCTATGTGTGTAACAATAAAGTAAATGCCTGCCTTGTGTCTCCACACGTGCATAATAATACTCGTGCTTTGTCTCTTCACATGTGCACCCCTCCCCTGATATACATACACATAGAGTGCTCTCTCTCTCTCTCTCTATATATATATATATATATATATATATATATATATATATATAGACACACACACATATACATACATACATACATACATACAAACATACATACAAGCTTCATGTGAAAATATCAATTATAATAATAGCATGAACAACTCAGGTGTGAACAACCCAACAATCCTCTCAAGTGCATCACGTGCGACAAAAACATGACAACAAAATATAACAACTCGCACCATATGTACGCATAAGCCATAACATTTCCTCCCTACAATTTCTAATAAAATAATCACACATCTCGGATCAACTATATTGAGTACAACAACAATAACAATAATAATAACAACATAGGAGTACGGGAAGTACATCAACACAAGAATTACTAACATAGAGAATGGAAGAACGAGAGCACAATGAAATAAGTAATAAGTAATAATGGTTTTAAACAAGAATAAGTAAACAATTAGAGAGATAGTGTGTAGCAACGAAATCAAATAGGAGTAACACAATAATAGGAGAGATAACATGCAACAACAACCTCAGATAAGGATAAGTCAACATTGGAAGAGGTAACAAACTTGAATTAAGGATAATTAACTACAGAAGAGATAATAATAACTTCAATTACGGTATATAAGCATATATGTGACTATAAAGGGTAGAACTAGAACCAATAAACTTCAAATAGGACACGTAAGGGTAAATTTAGTAATGAAGGATTTAACATGATAAGACAACTTAATTTTTTAATGTACATAAGAGCCTAAGATCCTACACCGATCAAATTTTCATATATAACCTGAGTACACACTCATCACTCTGTGTACACGTCTTTCACGTAGTTCAAATAGCACAAACAGACCAAAACCTATGGGATAGTTCCCATACAACGTTACGCATGATATTTATCTCAAAAGCCATCAATCAATACTCAAAATAGCTTTTCCTTTACAATTCTCTTCCGATCAGCATAAATCTAACAAAAATCGACTTAAAAATACCAAATAATGCAGGAGAATCAATTCAAATAAAGAAAGATATGATCTTTACACAATTCCTCAAAAGTCAACCCGAGGTTTGTCCGATCAAAATCCCGGTCCAATGGCAAATTTCGAAAACACATAACCCTACGAGTCTCTCTCTCTCTCTCTCTCTCTATATATATATATATATATATACATATCTGAGTCCAAATTGACTCTTGAAATTCAAATTCTCATTTTTCAAAATATAAATTTCACTTTGATATCTCATAATTTTGATGTTAAAACTCACAAATAATCATGTAAAATATTTGAAAATTTAAAAATCTCACTTACCCAATGACTATAGATGAAACTCCCTCTTCAAAATCACCTCATACCGCGTCTGGGAGTACTAAAACTTGAAAATGAGACTAAAGATCCCGTCCCTCGACTTTTTGTCCAGTCACAAATGCAACATGGAGTTTGCGAATAAGAACCCCGCAATTGCGAGAAACCAATCGCAAAAGCGAGAAAACTCAAATCCATGTTCTCATCATAATTGCGAACTTAAACACTTTGCAAATGCGACCAAAAGATCGCAAATGCCAACAAGCTCACCCGGGCCCTCCATTGCAAATGTGAATCTGGTAGACTTAGCCTAGCATCAAAAATGCGATATATATCTCGCAAATGCGAGACCCACATTACCTGATCATTCCAGCAATATTAAAGCTCTTCCAAACACTCTGAAACGTGTCTGACACTCACACGAGCCCTTAGAGCTCCAGACCAAACATCGAAACGAGTCTAAAGACATAACACGAACTCGCTTGCGCGATCAATTCATTAAAATAACATCCAAAACAACGAATCGGACCTTCGAAACACATGAAATCAATATGAAACTCAAGAACTTCTAAAAACACAATCGCGCATCCGATTCATATCAAATTAACTTAAATGACGCAAAAATTAACGGACAAGTTCCCAATGATAAAACGGAACTATTACAAGTTCTGACATTGAAACACAAACACGATAGCTATGAAGTCAATGTATGTTCAAACTTATAAAAATTCTAAGCCTTCAAATTGTCACTTTTGAAAGAAATAACAAAAACAAACCTACGGACCTCCGAATTCGATTCCGGGGATGCTCCCAAGTCCAAATTACAATAGAAGCCTATAAGAGTCATCAAATGTCATTCGGGGTTGTTTTCTCAAAATTTAAATCTCGAACAACATTTTTCAAGTTAAGCTTCTAAAATGAGAATCACTCATCCAAATTCATTTTGAAACATTTGAAAATCAAATCCGACTATGCAAGTAAGTCATAATACACATTATAAATTCATTCAAGATCCTTAATCATTGAACGGATCACTAATGCTCTGAAACCACCGGTCGAGTCGTTACAATTACAATAAACCATGTCTCATGTCGAGAGAGATGAGTAATATCCAACCATTTTATATTGAGATTTAAGACTATCGTTGATTCCGTTTAGGCCATCATCAAGTTAAATGGCATATTTTTGGTGACAGTGGTTAGGAATCTTATTCCAAAGACTGATAAACATATATAAAGAGATTGTATATACGTTTATGCATTTATGCATATATTTGAAGTGTGTTCGTATATCTGGTTCATCCAAAAACTTTAATAAAATTAACACGGAAAATTTACATTTGAAGGGTGAATTAGTTAGATTATTATTAGGCAAAATACATAAAGTGACACTTAAAATTTGCCTCAGATATCTGTCTTTCACTCCAACTTACTCTATGTCCACATGGCAAAATGGGTGTCTCTCACTCAATTTATATTTGAATGTGTGAAGATACATATATAAAATTATATTTTTTCTTTAATAATTTTCACGTGGACCCATTTTCTTCATCCCCAATGAAGCCATAGCCACCATCACAATCAAGTCACAACCTCAACACCACCCTCACTCCACCACCTCAACAAGCTGATGCAATTTGTAAAAAATATTTTTTTAAAAAACCCAAGAAAGATTCAAATTAAGTGAAAAATTAAGCAAGCAAGTAGAACAAATAGAAAATTTTAAAAAGATACGCAGTTTGTTTCTTTGTTTGGCCATTTTATACGGAAAATAAAAAAAACTCTTGAAAAAAAAAAGAAACGAGATCAATAAAAGAATAAATTAAGGGAAAGAGACTAGGAATACTAGGAGGGAAGAAGATGAATAGAGAGGTCACCGGAGTTGAGCCTTCCCAATGAGTTTCTATGATGGTATGCAGATAATTTCTCGATTTACAGATTTATAAAGGAATAATTAAAGTCTTTTAGTGTAAAAGCTCTGAAAAAGGGTCGTTGGTTTTAAGGTGCGGGAATGCTGTCGCACTCCCTTTTTCCTCTACAAAAATCGGGTTTATTACATTTGGAAGGACAACTCGTTACTTTTCGGAACTAGGTTTGAATTCGAAGAATCTCCACCTAATAATTAGGGTGCATTAGGACGCCAAAAGATTTTGATTAGAACGACCAGAGATAGGGTAAGGGCTTGAAATTATTCTAAGGGTAAGATGCTAGACACCCTTCAGAATCCACTAGTATGGTTTCTGGCCAGATAATTATTGTGAATTAATATGCAAAACATATAGGCAAATAAATCTCAAATAAGAAGGGATTTCAACACATAATGGTTTGAAGGTAAACAAAGTTTTCAAGACAAATTGGATAAGTTGATTTTAAAATAAAGAGCTACAATGCTAAAAGGGTAAAGAATAATGGAGGAGGAGGGGGGCTAGGTTTATTAAAAATATGGATAACCCCACATAATGTCCGGTAATAACTCCTCAATGAGGGGTTACACGTGACATTATCGCGTGGTTATCATATCCATATCTACGCTTCCGACCCCATCAAGACATTTAAAATCCAAATTAGTCTCGATTACTTATTACATGCTATTACTCGTCCCATTATCAGTGAGTAACCTAGGTCTACTAATCCTAAAGGGAAGGATGTTAGGATTACTTGGGGTTTCAAAGACAAAATTCTAAGGCGACATACAAAACACATTCTGCATATTTTGGGAGACATATAAACATATAAGGTTCAGTTATACCCTTAGAACAAAAAAGAACATAATAGCATGTCTTGCACATACTGGTTAGGTCTGATTAAAATTAAAGATGACGGAGTTTAAATATTGAGGCAGACTGGTTTATTACATAATTTAGGTAAGAAGCCCAAAGCAGGCATGTCTGTTTGTTGTAATTATTAACTAAAGCAGATTTATTTTTTTAAATATTACTCTAAGGCTTGCCTAAGTGTTAATACGGGGCCTTATAGACATGACATATGTTGAATTTAGAAAGTGATAAGACAGTAAAACTCGAAATGAATTATTTGGGATCGCATAGGCATGATTGCTAAACTTTGGTTAAGTAAATGATTTTGATTATCAAAAGAGATGAAGAACTAACAAATTGACTACAGGTTCTTCAGATGATAGTATATATTATTACTAATTTTATAGCTAATATTAAGTGAAGCGAACAAGATTCATTTAGAAACTTCTATTGGCATGTTTTATACATGTTTCTGACTTATAGATGCAGTATCTAAATGCAGAAGCTTATTTTCAACCTCACAAACATGGTATCAAACGCAGAGCTTGTTTTCAAACATATAGGCATGGTATCTAATGCAAAAATTATTTTTACACCTATAGACATGGTGTCTAAAACGCAGAATTTTTTTTCAAACATATAGACATGGTATCTAAAATGCAAAACTTTCTTTAAACCTATAGACATGGTATCTAAAATGCAGAACTTGTTATAAAACTATAGACATGATATCGAAAATGCTGTTTGAATTAAAAAGTTCCGATAGTCATGGTTTCTAGGTGAAGTTTGAATATGCAGAATTATAATCATCTTATAGACATGGTCTCTATACATGGTTGAATACGCAGAATTTAGAGCAGCCCCATAGATATGATTTCTAGGTGAAATTTGAATATGTAGAAATTGAAACACCATATAGGCATGATTTCTACCCTTGCATGCATAGTTACCCACCCCTTTTTACAAGCGAGCCCCAAATATTTATTAGAACTTATTATAAAGCAGAAATAAATTATACCAGAAAAGTAGAAAGAGAAGTACAACCAAACGAAGCCTGATTCTGACTTCCTCTCTGAATTATGAGATAGACCTATTATAAGACCATTGATCCAAAGCCTTTCTCGAATTTTAGTGTGTCAAAGTTCCCTAAGAGCCTTAATGGGACTCCGAGTAGTGCTCGCACCCAAATTGTATTACCAGAATAGGGACAAGTGCAGCGTGGAAGGGCTAGTCCTCAAGTGTCCATGTTCATAGGGAGCTCAATGGGTCCCAAGGCAAGGCTCACAAGAGGGGGAAGAACTTAATGTCTAAGAGAGTGTGCAAGTGAAGAAATAGTGTTTTAAAGAACTAAGAAAGTAAAGATGAGGGGAAGACATGCTGGGAAACAATTGCAGGGTTCGGGGATTGGGGATTACAAAGAGCCTATAAACATATGCATTATCTAATTCTGGGCATGCACAACAATAGAGAGTGTTGTTATGCTTACAAAATCAACAAGAGTACACAACATATCATGGTGACATAGAGGTTATGATTCCAGGGGAATCAAGTTTGAGTCATAGAAAGTAATAGTTAACTGTCATGCATCAAACAAACCATTAGAATCCAACATATTTAGGATGCATAATAGATACAGAAAAAGTAGAAGGAAATTAGAACATGCTAAAATAAACAATGAACTAAACACAAGCAGTAGGCAGGCAAGAGGGAAAAGTATTAAGTAATCACATTGTTGTGACAGCTGAAAATCTTAATCAAAACATACCATTTTTAAAGACCAATATATAACAAAAGCAAGTGGCAGGACATGAAAGCAGGCCACAATACAAGTAACAAGAGAGAATACTTTTTGAGTGTGAGTGCGAGTTCAAAAACTAAGAGTGTTCGTGTCTGTGTTAATGAAAAAGCATGCTATTTATAGTTTTAAAGAATAGGCAGAAAACAAGGCAAGAATCATAGATTAGTAGTAACTATGGAAGAATGTACCGATTAAAATCAATGAGTATAAGGATTTCCTTTAGTTAAGGAGTTTAAACTTAAATGGTAATGGACAGAGAACATTTAAGGAAAGAGATCAAGTAAACATCTTTTGCAAATTAGACAATTAGGGGTAAATACATAGGGGTTTAATTAAGGAAAGAAACATTAAAATACTTGGTTAACTAAATAAGGTAAGAAAACAAAGTAAAGTTGCATAATATATATACAACCAGTACATAGTAAACCAAGGAGTCATGGATTCGAAATTACTGATTCATGAATAAATAAATAAACCAAGTCAGAAATATGGGAATTGAAGGTCTAAGGAAAGCTTTCCAAATCAACCCAAGAAACAGGGAAATCAGTAAGGTGAAACAAGGAAGAGTCAATCACTTAACACATGAATGCAATCGAAATTACACAAGGAGGCTTGAAATCAGTCCCAAAATTGAAGGTCATTTCAGGGGGATATTCAGCATATATGAGAGTTCATAAGTATTAGACATGCAATGCTGTATTTAGGATAAAGAGAAGTGCCATGCAATCACAAAATCAGTAAGTAGTGAACTATCGAGACATGGTAGTCACGTAGTTCAGTATTAGTAACTCAGTAATTGAGAAAAGAGAGTATCAAATAGCATTAAAAGAGGTCAAGTAGAAAGACCTTTATGAAAATATAGTCGAGTTAGAATGATAGCAGGAAATCAAAATCACATAAAGAAACCGTAGTTGAAACAAAGATTTCGAAACTGAGTCGACAAGATATGAAACAACCTCAAAAAACTTGAACAAGTCCAAAAAAATTAGGGTCCTGAAACCCATTGAATTCAAAGCATGACAAACAGGTAAATCACATAGAAAATAGTCACAAAACTCGAACGAACCCAAAGTTTTAGGGTCCTTACCATTAATCGAGTCACAGAGAAGAAAAAACAAGTAAATCATGCAAAACAAATACCAACAAAGTAAAAAATCAAAATCCTTAAGAAAGATCATGCACACTACATTAGAAAAATAACATAAAGAAATACAGTAGAACATGTTAGTAAATACGCTTAACGCTAGAGGGGGGGGTGAATAGCGTTATAATAAATTTAGCGTAAACTTGTGAAAATTAAAATTTGCAGGAAATAAATAAGTGCGTTAAATAAACAAAAAGGAAAGAACGCACCGATATATTCTGGTTCACCACAACACGTGGCTAGTCCAGACCCCGAGAGACTCTCTCGAGATTTTCCACTAACTTGTTAAGCTTACGGGTGCTCAACAAACCTTTACACCTTAAGGACACAAGCCTTAACACCTTTGCTCGGAGATACAACACTCCAAGACTTCAACCAAAGAAACACAAGTTCCTTACAACAAGAGAATTACAAACATTGTTAGTAGCACCAAATATAATATCATCTACATATATTTGAACTAACAAGATATCATTGTTTTTATGCTTAACAAAGAGAGTTGTGTCAACTTTCCCCCTAATGAAATCATTTTCCAAAAGAAACTTACTTAATCTTTCATACCAAGCTCGGGGAGCTTGTTTTAAACCATAAAAAGCCTTTTTGAGCTTGAAAACATGATCGGGAGATTTAAAGTTTTCAAAACCGGGGGGTTGTTCAACATAAACTTCTTGAATAAAACCGTTTAGAAAAGCACTTTTCACATCCATTTGATATAAAATGAACTTCATAGAAGAGGCAAATGCAAGCAATAAGCGAATAGCTTCTAATCTAGCTACGGGAGCATATGTTTCCTCATAGTCAATACCTTCTTCTTGATTATAGCCTTTTGCTACAAGCCTAGCATTGTTTCTAGTGATTATACCATTTTCATCTAGTTTATTGCGAAAAACCCATTTCGTACCAATTATGGTATGACCTTCGGGTCTTGGCACCAAATCCAAAACGTCATTGCGTTCGAATTGGTTAAGCTCCTCTTGCATTGCCAAGGTCCAAAATTCATCCCCAATTGCTTCTGAGATGGTTTTGGGTTCAATTTGAGAAACAAAAGCAGTATGTTCTAAGGTATTTTTGAGAGAGTTTCGGGTACTTACCTTGTCTCCAACGTTGCCAATTACCTGTTCGAGAGGGTGATCTTTGATTGTCCTCCACTTGTTAGGCATGTTCATTTCTTTTTCCAATTGTGGCGCTTCTTCCGTTAATTGTTCCTCAGTTTCAATTTTATTTTCCTTGGGTGGTTCCTCTTGTATTTTGTCTTTCAAGCTATCTAAGATACCTGCAAGATCAAAACCGAAATCTTTTCTCGCCAAGCGAGCATTATTTTCGGAAAATACAACATGAGGGGATTCCTCCACAATTTGGGTTCTTTTATTAAAGACCCTATATGCTTTACTACGTGAGGAATATCCAATGAAAATACCTTCATCCGACTTAGCATCAAATTTACCCAATTGGTCTTTGCCATTGTTATGAACAAAACATTTGCAACCAAAAACTCTAAAATGGGAAATATTTGGTTTTCTACCCTTATAAAGTTCATAGGGGGTTTTCATGAGTATCGGCCGAATTACTACTCTATTTAGAACATAGCAAGCGGTACTCACGGCGTCTGCCCAAAAATGTTTGGGTATCTTAGCTTCGTCGAGCATGGTTCTAGCCATCTCTTCGAGACACCTGTTTTTCCTTTCCACCACCCCATTTTGTTGTGGTGTACGTGGAGCGGAAAAGGCATGCTCGATTCCGAGTTCGTCACAAAAGTCCGCAAAGAGATTGTGATCAAACTCTCCGCCATGATCACTTCTAATTGAAGTGACGGTTGTTTCTTTCTCATTTTGAACACGCTTAAGAAAATATTTAAAATTTTGAAAAGCATCACTTTTATTGACAAGAAATAAAGTCCAAGTAAATCTCGAGTAATCATCAACAATCACAAAAGCATATTTATTTCTTCCTAGACTTTCAATGCGAGAGGGACCAAATAAATCCATATGAAGCAATTGCAATGGTCTAGAAGTTGAAACAATGTTTTTAGATTTGAAAGATGCTTTGTTTGCTTCCCCTTTTGACATGAGTCACAAATAGAGTCATTTTCAAATTTTAAATTGGGAAGACCAACAACTAAGTTTTGAGAAATCAATTTGTTCAAAAGATGCATATTGATATGTGCTACTCTACGATGCCATAGCCAAGTATCATCCTCTTTACTCATTAGACAATCAACATAATCGGGTGAGGAATTAGCAAGATCAACCATATAAATATTATCCACTCTAAAACCACGGAGGATAATTTTGAAATCACTACGTCTGAACACTAAGCATTCATCCGAATCAAATAAAGCAAAATTTCCCTAGTCACACAATTGGCTTATGCTCAAGAGATTATGCTTTAATCCTTTAACAAGTAATATATGCTTAATAGAGGATTTTTCATCCTTACCGACCGAGCCGATGCCGATGATCTTTCCTTTATTGTTATCACCGAAGATAACACTTCCTCCTTCTTTGTGCTCTAATTGAAGGAATTTGGATTCATCTCCCGTCATATGCTTGGAGCATCCACTATCAAGGTATCATAGTACACTTGATCCCTTCAAGCACACCTACAAAACAAATTAATGTTCTTTAGGTACCCATGCCATCTTGGTTCCTTGGGGGTTAGGCATATTATAATGATGCAATTGAGTAATATGTCTATGACGTGTAAAGCATGCAGGAGCAATATGACCAATACGTCTACAATAATGACATGTCACGTTTGGGTTATGCATCCTTCTAGGTTCATAGTAACTAGACGGATGAAAATTTCTTACACTATGACTATTTCGCATTTCATGAGAATTATTTCTCCTACTATGAGCTCTAGGATGGGCAGCATTTCTAGAGTGATTGTTTCTCGGTTGAAGGCCATTTCTAGGTCTTCTCAAAGGTTCAACATTTGGCCTAAAATATGTATCATTTCTAGGGTAGCTATTTCTAGGTGGTAAGTCATTTCTAGGTCTCCTAAAATGTTCAACATTTTGTCTAGCACGCATATTGGTTCTAGGATTGCTATTTCTAGGATAAGCATTTGTTTTATTAGTCCTAGGTTGAGCCTTAGGTGGTTGGGGTTTGGCTTCAACCTTTTCTTTAACCTCATTCTTAAATCCTATGCCATGCTTGGTTGATTTCAAATTTACAAGGACCTCATTCAAATTCTTATGGGAAGAATTAAACTTATCTAAGGTACCTTTGAGTCTATCTACCTCATTTTTGAGATGCAAGCAAGAAGAACAATTTTTAGTAGAACTTTCGGGCTTATCGGCGCTTCTTTTTCCAAAAAACTTGTTTTCCTCTTTCAGCTTTTCATTTTCTAAAACCAGTTTTTCTAAATCCTTTTCTTTCAAAGAAAGCTGTTTTTGAAAATCCTCTTCTTTTAATGAAGCATTTTCTTTTATGCCCTTAACAGTTTTTGAAGCCTTAATAAATTCAGTATATAATTCATCAAAAGCAGTTCGCATTTCTTCAAGAGTAAAGAAGTTTTTAGACGAGATTTGACATACCTCATCTTTGTTGTCTTCTTGTGCCATAAGGCAAAGATTTGCTGCTTCGTCTTCTTCACCTTCGCTTGACTCATCTCCGGAGTCGCCTCCCCAAGAAATGTATGCACGTTGCTTTTTAAAAGGTTTCTTCTCCTTTTTGATGTTTGGGCAATTTGATTTGATGTGCCCGGTTTCACCACATTCATAGCACTTGATTTGTTCGCCTTGCTTTTTGCCCTTACGTTCATACTCCTTGCGCATGAACTTTTGAAATCTTTTGATAACGAGTCCAAACTCGTTGTCTCCTTCCTCATCAATTTGCGGTTGGCTTGTGCTCGCCTTTAGAGCTATTCTTTTCCTCCTTTGATCATCAACAAAAGGGTTAAGAATAGTAGATTCATAGGTCTTAAGGTTACCTCTTAGTGTGTCGATGGTGACGTATGAAACGCCAATGGATTCTTGAATTGCATCGGCCTTTGATCTCCATGCCGGTGTGAGACTTCTAAGAATTTTTCGCACGAGCTCTCTATCCGTGAATGTTTTCTTGAGAGCATGTAGGTCATTTACGATTATTGAAAATCGCTCAAACATTTCGTCCACCTTTTCACCTTCCTTCATGTGAAATAATTCAAAAGAATGGGTTAGGAAATCAATTTTTGCTTCCCTTACCTGTAACTTCAAGCTTGTCCCACATCTCCTTTGCCGTAGTGCAACACGATATTTTCCTGTAATCGTCAGCATTAACAGCACAATATAATAAATTAATTGCTTTAGCATTATTTTGAACCTTTCGGATGTCATCAGCGTCATACTCATCCTCGGACTTGGGAACCCATTCGTTTTCCACCTTCTTTGTTGGAATTTGGTTTCCCTTCATTATCACCTTCCAAAGGTGAAAGCTGTTGGACTGGACGAAGATCTTCATCCTCTCCTTCCAGTACATGTAATTTGTACCGTTGAATAGAGGTGGTCGTGTCGAGCACTGTCCTTCATCAATTCCTGCAAAAGAATCACGAGTAGAAGCCATGGATGGTTCTCTCAAACTGTTAAGTTTTCAGAGAGTTGGGCTCTGATACCAATTGTTAGTAAATACGCTTAACGCTAGAGGGGGGGGGGGGTGAATAGCGTTATAATAAAATTTAGCGTAAACTTGCGGAAATTAAAATTTGCAGGAAATAAATAAGTGCGTTAAATAAACAAAAAGGAAAGAAGGCACCGATATATTCTGGTTCACCACAACACGTGGCTAGTCCAGTCCCCGAGAGACTCTCTCGAGATTTTCCACTAACTTGTTAAGCTTACGGGTGCTCAACAAACCTTTACACCTTAAGGACACAAGCCTTAACACCTTTGCTCAGAAATACAACACTCCAAGACTTCAACCAAGGAAACACAAGTTCCTTACAACAAGAGAATTACAATTCTCTTACAAGTGTATAAAACACTAAACACTCAAACAAAATACTCCTTAATGAGTAGATATGAGTAAAAGAAGTAAGCTCTAGATCACAACAACATTGGACAAGAATATGGCTCTCAAAAGCTTTATGAAATTGAATATAAAATGATAAACAAGAGTATGCAAGCTTGTAGCAATGTAATGATCAGTTGTAGTATGTTGTTGTCTTTAAAACACTGAAATGAAGCTGTATTTATTGTTGAAAAACATGGCATTACCGTTGCCTAATTGCCAATTAAGAGTTGCTGATTTTACTCACTGACAATCGATTGTCAAACCCCAACAATCGATTGTCTGCCAGTCAAATCAAAATTCAATCCCAGATTTTACGCTTGATAATCGATTACTTTCAATCCTTAATCGATTACTGGAAACGTTCAAAAAATCCTTTCCAGATTTTACCACAAACAATCGATTGTCCAGAATCAACAATCGATTACTCAGCAACGTTCAAAAAATCTTTTCCGGATTTTAATCAAAACAATCGATTATACAAAATCAATAATCGATTACCTGACGGTATTTGGAAACTTTACGACAACGGTCAGCTTCACAATCGATTGCACAAAGTCAACAATCGATTACTTATCAGTTTTTGAAAAACATTTTAGACAATGTCTCTTTGACAATCGATTGTCCAATGTAACAATCGATTATTTAATAAATTTGAAAATCACTCGAAGACACTGTCTCAACATAATCGATTACCATTAGTTAATAATCGATTATTCTGAGTTTTGAAAAACTTTGGACACTACCTCAGTGACAATCGATTGTCATTTGTTCACAATCGATTGTCATGCAGGTTTGAAAAACCTGATGCTCACCGTCTTACTCACAATCGATTGTCATTAGTTCACAATCGATTGTCATGCAGTCTTGGCTTAAAACAATCGATTATCATAAGTACATAATCGATTATCTTAGTCCAGATTTTTAAGGCATGCCTAAAAATTATTTTGACTACTGTAAATATGCATGATTTAAAATCATTTGACATTAAATTAAATATGCATGATTTTGGAAAATAGTTTTATGAGAGAAGCCATGTTACGAGTCAAGTTGTAGGATCAAGATCACAATTAAGAATGACTCAATTAAACTATAAAACTTTGTCTTGAGCTTGAATCTCGTTGTATATCAATTGTGCGCTTGTTTCTTGAACTTCGTCATATATCAATTTTTGCTTCGTTTGTCATTCATCAAAACCTATACAAAAGAACACACGTTTTAGTATTTTGCATTGAGAACGTGTTTCCAACAGAACATGCTAAAGATTGGAAAAGCTTCGAAATAATTTAACAAAATACTAAATTGAAAAATAAAAGTTCTAAAGGTACAGATTTTGACAGAAATTCGAGAAAATGTTTAAAAGCTTAGGGAAAACAAAGATCTAAAATGGATCTAAAAGAATCTGAAGAACCTTGAAGGTTAGGGTTTTAGAAGAACCTAGATGGTGAGAAAGGCTTGGAAAGTCACTGTGTTAGGATTTATGCCCTTCACTAGAGGGGGGGGGGGGGGTGAATAGTGAGACACGAGAATGTTAGTAAATTTTGCGAAATTAAAATTGCAGGAATAAAGTAAGTGCCGTAATTAAAAGAGTAAGAAGAGGACACACCGAATTTATACTAGTTCACCACAACGTGTGGTTAGTCCAGTCCCCGAGAGACTCTCTCGAGTTTACACTAACTCTGTTAAGCTTACGGGTGCCTAACAAACCGTTTCACTTGCTCGTAGATGTACACTCTACAAGACTTCAACTTGCTCGAGGATACCTCACCTCAAGACTTCACTTTGCTCGTGGATACCGCACCACAAGACTTCACACACTAAGATTGAAGGTACTTAGCAAACCCGACAATCAATGAGAAGATATGGTCTTCTCAAGAACCTTTCTCTTTTACAACAAGAACTCTCTAAGAAGAGTAGATAAAGAGATACAATATTAGCTCTATGAACAACACAAAATTGTCTCTCAAATGACTCAACAAAAGCTCTAAATGTGATGTAGAAATGTTATCAATATGTTCAATTATAATGAGAGATATTGTTCATATGAAATGTGTCAAAAAGACCTCTATTTATAGGTGGTAGAGCTTGATAGTCTGTTGCTTAATTGACAATCAATAATGCTGATTTTATGCAAGGATAATCGATTATCTACTTTATATAATCGATTATTTTCTCAATGTTCATAAATCTGAACGTTGGAAGGCAACGGTCAGTGAATAATCGATTATTCTATATGTGATAATCGATTATTTACCTTCTTTGGAATTTCCAGTTTAAGCTGGAAATTGAACATAATCGATTATGCAGTTTGATAATCGATTATGTGACTATTCTGGAATTTCCAGTTTAAGCTGGAAATTTCAGATAATTGATTATCACATTGGATAATCGATTATGTAGCCTTTCTGTCCAGAATTGAAAACTTACTTCAAAAACCATTTTGGTTAAAATGAAAACGTTGAAAATCATTTTGTTTGAAGTATATGAAAATGTTTATGATATTTATGATTTGATAAAATGATTTTATGCATATCTATGATGACCTATGTTGAGCCAAAAGACGAGATAACTTAAACGTTGTCCTTACATTTGTCCTACCTACCGACCTACGCCTTGGGTCTTCGGTCTTGAACTTTTGAGCTCGTCTTGGCTTTTCCATGCAATCCCTTCATCAATATGCTTCTCGGCATTCAATCTTGATTGTTTGTCATATAATAACGTTGTTTGACACTTGACTTCATTGTTTGTCATTCATCAAAACCTATACCTGGAAATCATGTTAATACAACCAAAGCACACATATCATGGATAGAATGATACATATCACGGATAGAATAATTTCCTACACAATGATCTAAGTAGGAGAAGTCAAGATCAGGCTTAAATAGCCATGGCTAGCCAGAGCAAGGTCTAGGATGACGGGAGACGGCCGTAAGAACTAAGATCGACCAAGGTCTGTGTTAGACAATAACGCTTTACGCTAGAGGGAGGGTGAATAGCGTTTTAAAACTATTAAGCGTTTTAGTGCGGAATTTAAAAACTTTGCAGAAATTAAAACAAGTGCAGTAGAATAAACTTACACAATGATGTATCCTGGTTGGCCACAAACGTGGTTAGTCCAGTCCCCGAGAGACTCTCTCGAGATTTCCACTAAACTTGTCAAGCTTACGGGTGCTTAACAAACCGTTACAGCTGAGGACACAAGCCTCACCTAGTTGCTCGGGGATCACAATCCCAAAGACTTCAATTGCTCGGGGATACCAATCCCAAAGACTTCAATTGCTCGGGGATACGAATCCCAAAGACTTCAATTGCTCGGGGATAACAATCCCAAAGACTTCAACTGCTCGGGGATAACAATCCCAAAGACTTCAACTGCTCGGGGATAACAATCCCAAAGACTTCAACTGCTCGGGGATAACAATCCCAAAGACTTCAACCGAGGAGTCACAAGTTCCTCAACAAACGAGAATCGCAATTCTCTTACAAACACAAAACACACTCACTTTACAAAGCACTCCTTAATGAGTAGATATGAGTAGAAATAGTACGCTCAAGATCACAACAACTTAGCTCAATAGAATGGCTCTTCAAAAAGCTTTATGGATGAATGGAAAATGATGATCAATGTAAGAAAGCTTTTAGCAATGAAAATACTCAAAGTGTATATGTTGTTGTTGTGAAAACACTGAGTTGAAGCTGTATTTATAGGTGAAAAAACTCAGTCTTACCGTTGTCTAATTGCCAATTAAGGATTGCTGAAATTACTCAGTGACAATAGATTGTCAAGACTAAACAATCGATTGTTTGCCTATCAGATTAAAAATTCAATCCCAGATTTTACGTCAACAATCGATTACTTCAAATCAATAATCGATTATTTATAACGTTAAGAAATCCTTTCCAATTTTTGGCATAAAGCATCGATTGTCCGGAAATCAACAATCGATTATTTTAACAACGTTCAGAAAATCTTTTCCAGATTTTACGCAAAACATCGATTGTTAAATATCAACAATCGATTACCTGACGGTAATTGAAAATATATGACAACGGTCAGCTTCAACAATCGATTATCAAATGGAATAATCGATTATTAATTAATTTCAAAACTCTCTGTCTCATATATAATCGATTATCAAAAGCCACAATCGATTATCATTTTATTTAAAATCACTGGGAGACATTTTTCTCATTCTAATCGATTACCATTAGTTCATAATCGATTTTTATGAGTTTTGAAAACTTTGCCTCAGTTAACAATCGATTATCATAAGTACACAATCGATTGTTATGCAGTTTGCAAAAACCTGATGTTAACTGACTTACTCACAATCGATTATCATTAATTCACAATCGATTGTCATGCAGTCTTGGCTTAGAGATACTCGATTATCATAAGTACATAATCGATTATCTTAGCCCAGATTTTTGAGGCATGCTTGGAAAACATTTTAACAAATGTAAATATGCATAGTTTAAAATCATTTGACACTTAATTTAAATATGCATGATTTTGGAAAAATAATTTTAGTAGAGAAGCCATGTTATGAGCCAAGTTGAGGAATCAAGATCACAATTAATATTGACTCAATTATAACATTTCTAAACTTTGTCTTGAGCTTCTTGTAATGCATCCATTTTGTGCTTGTCCTTGAGCATTGCTATATATCGCTTTTTGCTTTGTTTGACATTCATCAAAACCTACAAAAGAACACACGTTTAGTATATTGCATTTGAAACGTGTTTCCAACAATTTCCCCCTTTTTGATAATGGCAAACATAAGCGGGATATATGCAATAATTATTTTGATGATCCAAGACAAGTGTAAAGTATGCAATTTAATGTTCCCCCTCAATTCATGTTCCCCCTCACATTAAGCATGAATGAAGTTGAGAGTGATATAGCATACTTCTTGATATCCCGTTTCTTCCCCCTTTTGCCATTAGCAAAAATATATACAAGAGAAGAATATGCAAAAAAAATATGAAATAAACAAAAGTTTATTTATTGGAAAATAAAGATAACAAATGTAATCGATTATTGATACAGTAATCGATTGTTTGACGGCGATTTTCCTGTAGAATACTTGAGTATTTTGCGTCATGCTTTTATGATCCCCTTTTATTTAGGGTGATACCTGCAAAAAAGTGTTAGACGCCTCCGACGCTCAAGTTAGAAATTATGTAAGAAATAAAATGCAATGCATGACTTAGATCAACGTGGAGTCAAGGATCCCGAGTTCACTACGAATTCGGAAGAAGGACTCTTTATCTAAGGGCTTTGTAAAGATATCTGCCAATTGGCTTTTTGTTTCAACAAATTCAATTTCGACATCGCCTTTTAGTATATGATCTCTAATAAAATGATGTCTAATTTCAATGTGTTTTGTTCGCGAGTGAAGAATGGGGTTCTTCGTCAAGGATATGGCACTAGTGTTGTCACATCTAAGAGGAATGTGGTCAAGACGTAGGCCATAGTCCAAGAGTTGTTGTTTCATCCATAGGATTTGAGCGCAACAACTCCCCGCGGCTACATATTCAGCCTAGGTTGTGGACAACGCAACACTAACTTGCTTCTTACTGAACCAAGAAACTAAAGCGCTACCGAGCAAGTGGCAAGTGCCGCTAGTGCTCTTGCGGTCCAATTTGCATCCAGCAAAATCGGAGTCGGAATAGCCAATAAGTTGGCATGAAGAACCTTTGGGGTACCATAAACCCATATTGGTAGTACCGACAAGATACCTTAGAATCCGCTTTACCGCAGTAAGGTGAGACTCTTTCGGACATGATTGATAACGGGCACAGACGCACACGCTAAACATGATGTCCGGACGACTAGCAGTAAGATAAAGAAGAGAGCCAATCATACCTCGGTACTTTTTGATGTCGACTTCCTTACCTTTTTCATCTTTGTCGAGATGATCGGATGTGCTCATGGGAGTTGCCATTTCCTTTGCATTGTTCATATCAAAACGTTTAAGCAGTTCTTTGCAATACTTGCTTTGACAAATGAATGTACCTTCCTTCATTTGTTTTACTTGTAATCCCAAAAAGAATTGTAACTCACCCATCATGGACATCTCAAATTCGCTAGTCATTAAGTTTGAAAATTCCGACCGATCCGATGCAAATAATTTGTCCTTTATTGTTGTCACCGAATACAACGCTTCTTCCTTCTTTGTGCTCTGGTTGAAGGAATTTGGATTCGTCTCCTGTCATGTGTCTGGAGCATCCACTGTCAAGGTACCATAGTACACTTGATCCCTTCAAGCACACCTACAAAGCAAATTAATATTCTTTGGGTACCCATACCATTTTGGGTCCTTGGGGGTTAGGCAAATAACGACCATAATAATATGAAGAATCTCTATGCTTTGTAAAACACATAGGTGCAATATGACCTATACGATTGCAGTAATGACATACTACGTTCGGGTTGTGTTGATGCCTAGGTTGAGCCAACAAAGTTCTAGGCGAATGAAAAAGATTAACACTAGACATATTGTTCCCATTTCTAGTATAATATCTAGATGGTCTAAAGTCATTAGTGCTAGACTTGTTGAAGGACCTAGTGTCATGTCTAGGTGGTCTAAGCTCGTTCCTAGAGTTATTTCTTGGTTGCCGAAAATTACTATTTGTAGGCTTGTTTGCAAGAATCCTAGATTCGGATCTAGGTTGTCTAAAGATATTAGTTCTACCCTTATTTTCATACATTCTAGCATAATGTCCAGGTGGTCTAAAAGAATTTGTTCTAGGCTTGTTTAATACCTTAGAGTTATTTCTAGGTGGAGTAGTGAAGTTTTTGTTTTTATGCCGTTGATAATTCTTAGGCGTTTCTTTTTCAACAACATTAGGAACTTCTTTACTACGTGTTTCTAATGTTTTCCTAAGTTCTGTGTTTTCTAGTTTTAAGGACTCACAAGCAGTACAAGTAGAGCATTTATCAACACAAGAGGCTTCATGCATAGTCTTGATGACTTGTCTAAGTTCTATACTATCATTTAACAAAAATTGATTTTCATTTGCAAGATTCTCGTTATCACGAGACAGATTTTCAACACCTTTTTGAGCTAAAGAAAGACGTTCTTCAAAGTCCTTGTCTTTTAAAAAGAGTTGTTTTTGAAAATCCTCTTCTTGTAAAGAAAGAGTTCTTTGTAAATCTTTAATAGTCTTAGAAGCATTTACCAACTCATCATGCAGTTTGTTATAAGCAATTTGCATATCGTTAGATGTACTTACCTCGTCTTTTTCGTCTGCCATGAGGCACTGACCAGTTGATTCATCGTTTGTGCTGACCGCTTTTTGAGGCGTGTTTTCGTGCAATTCCTCAAGTTTGTCCCACATTTCCTTAGCAGTTTTATAGTGGGAGATTTTTCGCCAAAGTTCCTGGTTCAAGGCGTTATGTAATATATTCATAGCTTTAGTGTTGTATTCACTTACCTTATCTTTCCCGACTTTTGTCGTCAGTTGATCACTGTGTTTAATAGCTTGCCATAGATACAAATCGTTTGCCATTGTAAAAACTTGCATCCGATATTTCCAGACTGAGTAGTCGTTTTCGTCTAATATTGGAGGCGACATGCTGCATTCTCCTTCACCTATTCCTGCAAAGAAATTTAGAGTAGAAGCCATGGATGGTTCTCTCAAACGGTTAAGTTTTTCAGAGAACCTGGCTCTGATACCAATTGTTGGACAATACGCTTTACGCTAGAGGGGGGGGGTGAATAGCGTTTTAAAACTATTAAGCGTTTTAGTGCGGAATTTAAAAACTTTGCAGAAATTAAAACAAGTGCAGTAGAATAAACTTACACAATGATGTATCCTGGTTGGCCACAAACGTGGTTAGTCCAGTCCCCGAGAGACTCTCTCGAGATTTCCACTAAACTTGTCAAGCTTACGGGTGCTTAACAAACCGTTACAGCTGAGGACACAAGCCTCACCTAGTTGCTCGGGGATCACAATCCCAAAGACTTCAATTGCTCGGGGATACCAATCCCAAAGACTTCAATTGCTCGGGGATACCAATCCCAAAGACTTCAATTGCTCGGGGATAACAATCCCAAAGACTTCAACTGCTCGGGGATAACAATCCCAAAGACTTCAACTGCTCGGGGATAACAATCCCAAAGACTTCAACTGCTCGGGGATAACAATCCCAAAGACTTCAACCGAGGAATCACAAGTTCCTCAACAAACGAGAATCGCAATTCTCTTACAAACACAAAACACACTCACTTTACAAAGAACTCCTTAATGAGTAGATATGAGTAGAAATAGTACGCTCAAGATCACAACAACTTAGCTCAATAGAATGGCTCTTCAAAAAGCTTTATGGATGAATGGAAAATGATGATCAATGTAAGAAAGGTTTTAGCAATGAAAATACTCAAAGTGTATATGTTGTTGTTGTGAAAACACTGAGTTGAAGCTGTATTTATAGGTGAAAAAACTCAGTCTTACCGTTGTCTAATTGCCAATTAAGGATTGCTGAAATTACTCAGTGACAATCGATTGTCAAGACTAAACAATCGATTGTTTGCCTATCAGATTAAAAATTCAATCCCAGATTTTACGTCAACAATCGATTACTTCAAATCAATAATCGATTATTTATAACGTTAAGAAATCCTTTCCAATTTTTGGCATAAAGCATCGATTGTCCGGAAATCAACAATCGATTATTTTAACAACGTTCAGAAAATCTTTTCCAGATTTTACGCAAAACATCGATTGTTAAATATCAACAATCGATTACCTGACGGTAATTGAAAATATATGACAATGGTCAGCTTCAACAATCGATTATCAAATGGAATAATCGATTATTAATTAATTTCAAAACTCTCTGTCTCATATATAATCGATTATCAAAAGCCACAATCGATTATCATTTTATTTAAAATCACTGGGAGACATTTTTCTCATTCTAATCGATTACCATTAGTTCATAATCGATTTTTATGAGTTTTGAAAACTTTGCCTCAGTTAACAATCGATTATCATAAGTACACAATCGATTGTTATGCAGTTTGCAAAAACCTGATGTTAACTGACTTACTCACAATCGATTATCATTATTTCACAATCGATTGTCATGCAGTCTTGGCTTAGAGATACTCGATTATCATAAGTACATAATCGATTATCTTAGCCCAGATTTTTGAGGCATGCTTGGAAACATTTTAACAAATGTAAATATGCATAGTTTAAAATCATTTGACACTTAATTTAAATATGCATGATTTTGGAAAAATAATTTTAGTAGAGAAGCCATGTTATGAACCAAGTTGAGGAATCAAGATCACAATTAATATTGACTCAATTATAACATTTCTAAACTTTGTCCTGAGCTTCTTGTAATGCATCCATTTTGTGCTTGTCCTTGAGCATTGCTATATATCGCTTTTTGCTTTGTTTGACATTCATCAAAACCTACAAAAGAACACACGTTTAGTATATTGCATTTGAAACGTGTTTCCAACAGTCTGGGCCAAGCTTCTTCAAGATCTTGTCTTGAAACTATATTAATCGAGCATGTAGGAGTCATAAGAGGCATATACAGGCCTTTGATGGCTTTGGAAGCCATTTATTCAGGCGATTTTATGGTGGTGGTAAAAGGCGACGGCTATGTTTGAGAGAGATTTCTGAAGAAGGGGGATTCAAGGGCGGCTACACGTGAGAAATGATTAGGTTTAAGGGTAAGTTCAGGTTAAAAGGGGAGGGGGGCAGATGTGAGTCATTGATCTAGGTGATCAATGGCTGGGATTAAAAGAGGAATCCAGGCGGGTCATTGAAAAGGGTCGTGGGTCGGATAGATTATGATTTGGGTAAGGGTAATCTGGCCTCATGCTGGGTTTAATTGGGGTGCCAAATCCGGCCAAAATTGAAATAAAAATGGGCTAACATTTAAATACATACTTTTCTATTATTTATTTTATAAAAAATAGTAAAAATATTTTTTGGAAATAAATTAAAGTACTAAAATTATTCGTAATACATAATTATTAAATTAAAAATATTGGAGTTAATTTTATAATATAAACACAATTAAATCTTAAAACACATCTAGCGCATTCTCCGTGTTGAACTTGAACTTGTCCATAAAGTCGGATATGCCATGCTTACCCAGTTTGACCACTTCTTTGGATCTTGGCTAATGTACCAAGATAAAGCATCTCCCTTCAATCTCCTCTTAAAAAGCTTTATATGGATTTTCTCATCTTTTCCTACTCCAACCAGCTTGTCACAGTATGTTCTCAAATAGACCCTTGGATCCCCTATAACATCGAACACCTCAAACAAAGGAGGTTTGTACCCCTTGGGCAGTTTGACATTGGCCTGTATAGAAAGATTTTCATAGTTTTGTCCTTTAATTCCCTTACTTCCTTCAACGTCCTGAATTCAGCTAGTCAATTTCTTAAGCTCTTCGGCGAGGTTTCTAATGAGCATGTCATTATTATCAGATTGGGGTGTTTTTGAGATGGGTTGGGTGGAGTTTGGCATACTCTCCACGTAGATGGGGCTATTATGTTGGGTGTGGATGTGGTCATTTTTGGAGTTCTGGGATGAGCACCAGGGTGTTATTTGAGGTATGGCAGGTGTTGTAGTGGTGGTGAGGAGCGAGATGGTTTGGATTCTTTAGGAAATTTTGTGGCGGTGTAGGGTTCTGAGCATTTGGAAAATTAAATTATGGAGTGGTTAGGGAAAATGATTGATTTGCTAGATTCTGAACCTGGTCAAGTTCTTCCTGGAATCTCAACAGCTTTTGTTCCAGTTAGGATGCATTTTCCTTGGGAACTAGACTACCGTGACCATGAGTGACCTCTACTTGTTCAATTGAGCTTTCCTTTCTGGTGTTGTTGAAATATTCCATCTTCCCTTTGTTCTTGTTTTTGACACGACTAAGAGGAGGAGTGGGTGGAGGGCCCTTTGATCTCGTGGAATATTATGGTATTGCAAAAGTGCACGAACTATCCTTTGGTGAGGGGAATAAATAAACAAAAAGTAAAAACAAAAAAGGTAACAAGTTAGTAGGATTATTATAGAAAAGATGATGCAATATTTAAACACATATTGCAGGAATGTAAAACGTGTCCTAATTTGGGGACCTCTTTACGCCCGAGGTAGGACTGACGACAAGTTAATTTGGAGAACTTGAAATGCTAATTTCCTCATTTTATTGAAAAAAGTAAACGAATTCAAAATCAACAGTAAATAACAGGAAATAAAAGTCACTAATGGCCATTTGCCTTATTACATTTCATAAAAGAAGAAGAAAAAACTCCTATCTATTTTGTTCCAGAAGGACCTTCCCTATATTCGGCATCTTTAACTCCATCGAACAACTTCCCTAACTCGTTCAGTCCCAGCAAAAGGTAGGCTCTGGCTAGATGCATGCTTTCACTTCCTTCAACATTTGGGAAGTCTTTGACACTCTTGAGAAATTTCTTCTCCAACTCCACTGTACCTCGTCCTAAATATCCCAATCGCTTATTAGCACCGACAGTCGTATCCTTCCACTCCTTAATTAGTTTCTGATTGGCTTCCTGCATGTCATGGGGCTTCCCTTCGCACTCCTGGATCCTCTAGAGTAGTTGATAGTATTTGACATGTGCCTCGGCCTTTTCGTCTATGATCCTGTGACCTCAAACACATCCGGGCTAGCCCAGACCATTATAATTATCCTCCAACAAGCCTGAATAGTATGGAGCACAACCAACATGGTATCTATCTGGCTCGATGGTATCCTTCCCCATGACGATCTTGCAGTGCCACATCTTGTGACCTAGGCACTTATAAGGACTATCATCAGCCTTGAAATCAGCCCGAAAATGGCTCATTCTGTCAACCCTGGGTATAACCTACTTCCTACCCGCTTGCCTCATAACTCGGAGGGGGACATAAGGGTACGTTCCTCTCAAGCCGATTAATATTAGGTCCTCAGTCAGATTGTCAAACAGTTCTACGTATCCCTCGGCGTCTTCTGGTTGAGCGTTGGGCATGTAATTTATTTTCCTTAGATGATGGAAGGCTATATGACCATCCCAGTTCTGTAGCTGAATCTCTTGGCGATATTCACCATTTTGGAGATGCTTTACGAGCCAAAGTTGAAGTAAAAAATTGCATTCTTTGAAGTGTTTGGCTCCCTGTTGACACCTCTCGAGAGCTTGGTATATTCCGCAATGATCATAGGCACAATGCAAATTGGTTGACCACGAATTCCTTCCATTAAGGTCTTAGTTACCATAGCCAGTCTAGTGTGGATCCTTGCTTTCTTCATTGGAAACACAATCAATCTCAGGAAGCAAAACATGAATACAAAGACACTTCAATGAATTTTCCCTTAGTGATGTGATGGAGAACTCGTCAGGATAGGTACAATAGTTTTCTATGATTGTACCTCTCATAAAATAATCAAAAGGGATATAGGAGTCTTTCAGACATGTCAATTGTGGATTTTGTTTTTCAAACACATCATTTTGAGGAAGCCCCTGCCCTTGTGGTTCTCAGGAATTGCAAAACCCGGAGTTTTCCATGGTATACCGGTCAATCCTCATATTTGTTCTAGCAAGGGTGTCATTTCAATCCCCGAAGGGGAACACAGACCTATCACAATCCCAGTACAAAGTGGCAGCTTCTATGACCTCGTTGTTCGGTTGGATTTCCAAGAGAGAAGGCAGGTTTCCCGAATACTTTCGGAAAAGAATTTGATCACTAGAGTGAAGATCCTCCCACCATCTTAGCAATTTTGGGTGGATGTGGTTGACCATGGCAACTATTGGACTTCGTGCCTCATATCACTACAAGATGAAAGGGTTAGGCCCGTACCCCCACCAGACTCGACTATTTAATATCGACAATTTGCATAAAAGCATTTAGTTCTTCAACTGAATGCATAGAACGTGGTAATGTTTGTTTGGGTTTAGGGAAACCCAATGGACATTGGAAAAGGCTATCTTGAAGGGTCATTATGCAGACAACATAATTGACTCGGCTATGATTGACCATGATGCATGAACAGTTTAAACCGAGTAAGGATTCTATGAGATTTTAAACTGGTACCCATGAGCGGACAACTCAAAGTGAAAAGGTGCGGAACCGTCGGGTACATCGTTGATTGACTGGTTTTATCTTAAATATGCCTTTTCCTGATTTAGGGGGCGATAATATCGGAAGAGCGCAACCACTCATTATAAGCGTTGCTATAGGATTTCTCTGGCACGAGTGGAACATGATGTTAAGCATTATTGTGAAACAATTAAAGATATGTTGTCACGTATTTGCACGATTAAGAAAGCAGTAGATATAACTATTTCGCAATTTATTGAGGAAATATAGGAAAGCAATAAAGGAAAGAAATAAATGACAAGTCAATTTTGCAATCGAAAGAAAATTGAATGCCTAATAGAACTAAACAAATAATTGCGCGTAAAGAAGCATAAATTCACAATAATAGTCTAAAATGGTAAAAACCTAAATATTCTCAGTGGAGTCTCTATGCTTTCGCACCCCCTTTTTCCTCTGTGGAAATCAGGTTTATGACATTTGGAAGGACAACTAGTTCTTTTGAGAACTTGGTTTGAATTCGAAGAGTCCCTACCTATGGATTTCGGTGCATTAGGACACCAAAAGAGTTTGTTTTGAACAACTAGAGATAGGGTAAGGGCTTGAAATTATTCTAAGGGGAAGTTGTTAGGCACCCCTCAAAATCCACTAGTGTTGTTCTCGGCCAGACAATTATTGTGAATTGAGATGCAATTAACATATAGGCAAATAAGGCTCAAATAAGAGGTGATTTCAACACATAATAGATTGAAGGTAAAATGCAGATTGGTCTCGATTACTTATTGCATGCTATTACCCATAAGTTTCCTATCAATCCCGGAGGTACTTAGGACTACTAATCCTAAAAGGAGTGATATTAGGCTTATTTGGGGTTTCAAAGGTAAAATTCGAATGCGACATGCAAAACACATTATGCATATTTCTGGAGACATATAAACATATAAGGCTCAGTTATACCCCCTTGAACAGAAAAGCATATAATAGCATGTCTTGCACATACTGGTTAGGTCTAATTAGTATTAAAGACGAGGGAGTTTAAATGTTAAGGCAAACTTGATTAATACATAATTCAGATAAGAAGCCCAAATCACGCCTACTTGCTAGTTGTAATAACTAATGGAAGTAGATTCATTTTTTCAAATTGTTATTCTAAGACTTGACTATGTGTTAGGAAGATGTCTTATAGACACGACATCTACATAATTTAGAAAGGTGATAAGACAGTGAAACTCGAAATGAATTTTTTGGGATCCTATAGGCATGCTTGCTAAACTTTGGTTAAGTAAAGGACTTGGGTTATTAAAAGAAATGCAGAATTAACAAATTGATTACATTTTCTTCAAGTTATAGTATATATTGTTACTGATTTTATAGCTAACATTGAGTGAAGCGAATCAGATTCATTTAGAAACTTCTATAGGCATATTTTGTACACGTTGCTGACTTATAGACTTAGTATCTGAATGCAGAAGCTTGTTTTAAACCTCAGAAACATGGTATCTATGGCGGATCTTGTTTTCACAAAAATATAGGCATGGGATGTAATGTTGAAATTATTTTTAAACATATAGACATGGTATCTAAAATGCATAATTTTTTTTAAAAAAACCCATAGACATGGTATATAAAATGCAGCACTTGTTTTTAAACCGATAGACATGGTATCTAAAATGCATAACTTGTATTAAAATTATAGACATGGTAACTTAAATAAAACAACAACAACAACAACTACCCAGTATAGTCCCACAAAGTGGGGTCTGGGGAGGGTAATATGTAGACGAGCCTTACCCCTAATGAAAGGGCAGAGAGGCTGTTTCCAATCGACCCTCGGCTTAGTGAAGGAGAGGAAAAACAAAAACAAAAACAAAAATAAAAACAAAAACAAAAACAAAAGAGCATTAGTAACTCCAGCAGAAATAGCTTAAATAATTATCTAAACATAAGAAACATAAATAAAATAGCATGCAATAATATCATACAGTAACTACCATATATAACTGTCATAAGGGAGACACAAGCCAAAACACAAATCATCTATGGATATCCTTGCCAAGCCTCACCCAACCGCGGATGAGGAGTACGAAAAACTCTAGGAGCCCTTATCCTACAAACTTGATACTAGACCTCCAGACATTCCTATCAAGGGTCATGTCCTCGGAAACCCGCATTCTAGCCATGTCATGCCTAATTACCTCTCCCCAATACTAGGCCTCCCTCTGCCTCGCCGAACGGCGACAATCGCCAGCCGCTCACAACTCCTCACCGGGGCATAAGAACTTCTCCTCCGCACATGCCCGAACCACCTCAGCCTTGCTTCTCGCATCTTCTCATCCACCGGGGCCATCCCCACCTTCTCTCGAATAACTTCATTCTTAATCTTATCTAACCTGGTGATCCCGCACATCCACCTAAGCATCCTCATCTCCGCAACCTTCATTCTCTGAACATGAGAGTTCTTCAGGGGCCAGCACTCCGCCCCATACAACATTGCAGGTCTAACCACAACTCTATAAAATTTCCCCTTGAGTTTATGTGGGACTTTCTTGTCACACAGGACTCCTAATGCAAGTCTCCACTATGACCACCCCGCTCCTATTCGATAAGTGACGTCCCCGTCAATCTCTCCTTCCCCCTGAATCACCGACCCAAGATATCTGACACTGTCGCTCTTGGCAATCCACTCATCACGTCCTTGCCTACTTCGCTCGGATCGGCGCTAAACTTGCACTCCAGGTATTTTGTCTTAGATCTGCTTATTTTGAAACCATTAGACTCGAGAGTCCGTCTCCATACCTCTAACCTCTCAATAACGCCGACTCTCGTCTCATCAATCAAGACTATGTCGTCAGCAAATAGCATACACCAAGGCACATCCCCTTGAATATGTCGGGTTAGAGCATCCATCACCAAGGCAAACAAGAGAGGGCTAAGCGCCGATCCTTGATGGAGCCCCATAACCACTGGAAAATTGTCTGAGTCGCCACCCAGCGTCCTAACCCTAGTCTTTGCTCCATAGTACATGTCCTTAATTACTCTAATGTAAGCTTCCGGCACGCTCTTCGCCTCCAAGCACCTTCATAGCACCTCGCTTGGGACCTTTTCATACGCCTTCTCCAAGTCGATAAGCACCATGTGCAGGTCCTTTTTCTTATCCCTGAACTGCTCCACTAGCCACCTGACAAGGTGGATAGCTTCTGTAGTGGAGTGACCCGGCATGAAACCGAACAGGTTCCCAGATATAGATGTCATCTCCCTTATCCTCGCCTCGATCACCCGCTTCTAGACCTTCATGGTGTGACTTATTAATTTGATACCCCTATAGTTGTTGCAGCACTGGATGTCCCCTTTGTTCTTGTACAAGGGCACCACTGTACTTCACCTTCACTCATCCAGCATCCTTTTTGTCCTGAAGATCGATTGAACAACCTGGAGAGCCAATCCACTCTTGACCTACCCATGCACTTCCAAAACTCCACCGGGATCTCGTCAGGCCCGGTCGCTCGACCCCTACTCATCCTACGCAGAGCCCCCATGACCTCCTCCGCCCTAATGCGCCTGCAGTAACCAAGGTCTCTATGTTGCTCTGAATGCCCCAACTCCCCTAGCTCTATGTTGCGATCCCCCTCCTCGTTCAGTTTGAGTTAAAACATTCCTACATGCATGGTTTCTAGGTGAAGTTTGAATATGCATAATTGTAATAGTCCTATTGACATGGTCTCTATATATGGTTGAATATGCAGAATTTAGAGCAGTTCTATAGACATGATTTCTAGGTGAAATTTTAACATGTAGGAATTGAAACACATTATAGGCATGATTTCTATTCTTACATGCATAGTTACGCACCCTTTTTCAATAGCTAGCCCCAAATGTTTATTAAAATTTATTACAAACTAGAAATAAATTACATCAGAAAAGTACAAAGAGAAGTAAAACCAAAGCAAGCCTGATTCTAACTTCCTTTCTGAATTATGAGATAGACACACTCAAAGACCATTGATCCAAAGCCTTTCTCCAATTTGAGTGAGTCAAAGTTTCCTTAGAGCCTTAATGGGACTCCGGGCAGCGCTCACACCCCAAACTGTATTACCATAATAGGGACAAGTGCTGTGTGGAAGGGCCAACCATTCATTATCCAAGTTCAGAGGCAGATCAATGGGTCCCAAGGAATGGCTCACAAGAGAGGGACATAAATTAAAGTCTATGAGACAGTGCAAGTAAATAAACAAAGTTTTAAAGAACTAAGAAAGTAAAGAGGAGGGGAAGAGGTGTTGGGAAACCGTTACAGGATTGCAAAGAGCGTGTGTATTTAGGAATTAGCTACTTCTGGGCATGCACAACAATAAAGAGTGCTATTATGCTTACAAAATCAACAATAATACACAACATATGATGGTGACATTGAGGTTAACATTCAAGGGGAATCAAGTTTGAGTCATAGACAGTAATAACTAATATTGTCATGCCTCAATCAAATCATTAGCATCAAACACATTTAGGATGCATAGTAGATGCATAACAAGAAAAAGGAAATTATAACATGCTAAATAACATTGAACTAATCACATGCAGTAGGCAAACATGAGGGTAAAAGTATTAAGTAATCACATTGTTGTGATTTCTGAAAATCTTAATCAGAACATACCAGTTTCATAGAGCAAGAAAGCAAGTAGCAGGACTTGAAAGCAGGCCATGGTACAAGTAAATAGAGCGAATACTTTTTGAGTGTGAGTGTATGTTCAGAAATTAAGAGTGTTCGTGTTTGTGTTAATGAAAGAGCAGGGTACTTATAGTTTGAAAAATAGGTAGAAAATTAGACAAGAATCATAATTTAGTAGTAATGAACTATGTATCAATAAAAATCAATCAGTATGAGAACTTCCTTTAATTAAGGAGATTAAACTTAACTGGTAATGGACAAAGGACATTTAAGGAGAGAGATCACGTAAACATCCGATGCAAAGTAGACAATTAGGTAAATACATAAAGATTTAATTAAGGGAAGAATCTTTGAAATACTCGGTTAATCAAATAAGGTAAAAAAACAAAGTAGAGTTGCAGAATATAGAGACAATCAGTACATAGTAGATCAAGGAGTCAGGGATTTGAAAATACTGATTCATGAATAAACAAATAAACCAAGTCAGAAATAGTGAAATTGAAGGTCTAAGGAAAGTTTTCCAAATCAACACAAGAAACAGGGAAATAAGTAAGGTGAAACAAGAAAAGAGTCAATCACTTAACACATGAATGCCATCAAAAGTACACAAGGAGGCTTGAAATCAATCCCAAAATTGAAGGTCATTTTAAAGGAAAATTAAGAATATACGAGAGTTTATAAGTACTAGGCATGCAAGGCTGAATTTAGGACAAACAACAAGCGTCATGCAATCACAAAGTCAGTATGTAGTGGACTATCGAGACATGGTAGTCACATAGGTCAGTCTTAATAACTCAGTAAAAGGAAAAAAAGAGTATCAAATAGCATGCAAAGGCGTCAAGTAGAAAGACCTTTCTGAAAATATAGTCGAGTTCCGATGATAGCAGGAAATCAAAATCATGTAAACCAACCAAAGTTGAAACAAAGATTTCGAAACTCAGTCGAGCAATAGATGAGTAGAATATTTTTTTGTATGAGTAGAATATTTTTTTTGTATTTTCGTTTTTATAAATAATTATAAGATATCTATATTTATTAATTCAATTAGTGTGACCAATTAATTAAAAAATAAAAATTCAAAAAAAATTTGTTAGAAACGTAGTTTATTTTGTCTTAATAAAGCCACTTGACATTTTGTGGTTAAAACAGTTGTCTTAATGTAGTGCTTTTGCTTCTCCTATTCTTTATAGATAGATAGATTTGAAATGCTAGTTTTTAACTTTTTGTCTTTTTATTTTTAAATAATTTTAAAACTCTAACTTGAAACTACTCTTCAATTTGAATGAGTAAAATATTTTTTTTATTTTTGTTTTTTCTAAATAATTATAAGATATCTATATTTATTAATTCAATTAGTGTAACCAATTAATTAAAAATTCAAAATTCATAAAAAAGTTGGTCAGAAAAGTAATTTATTTTGTCTTAACAAAGCCACATGGCATTTTATGGTTAAGACATTTGTCTTAATGTAATGCTTTTGCTTCTCCTATTCTATATAGATAAATTTCTTGGACAAAATATTATGGGTCACTTACTCTTATTTTAATTTCTTAAATGATATAGTTAATTAATATTTAAAAAGTAAAATACAAAAGAGTTATAGATGTGACATCCATATCGTTTCCTCTTTATTCTTAAACACCCAAAGTCCCTATATTGCCAAAACTTTAGGTGGCTCCTCAACATGTGGCGTTCGGTTAGTTATGAGTTAAATTAAACTCGTTATTTTTTATTTATATATATATATATATATAGATCTTGAAAAATATTATAATATTATAACTTTTATACCATATTTTCAAAGAACTTGGAATATTGACTCCATTAAATTTAACATCTAGATCGACCTCTATTTCCCTACATTTAGGAGTCCCAAGTAAGCACCATACCTATCTCGTGCATCTTCACTCACTCCCATACCAATGAATACCCTCTTGAGTAAGAGCCCGTTTGAACATAAAAAGTTTTCATTTTTTGTCAAAAGTTTTTCTCTTTTTCGAATTTAGAATAGATATAATTTTTTTAATTTTTACTTTAAGTAAATATTTTGATTGAGGTTATACATAATTTAAAAATAACCAAAATTATATTTATGTCCAAACAAAATTTTAATTTTCAAATACCATTTTCATTTGATGTGTTGCTCTGATGGTATGCAATCTCCACTTCCAACTAAGAGGTTATGAGTTCGAATCTCCCCAAAAATAGTAAGGTGGGAAGTTCTTGGATGGAAGGATGCCGAGGGTCTATTTGGAAACAGCCTTTCTACTTCCGTATAGAGGTAATGTTTGCGTACACATTATTCTCTTTAGAGAGCTCACTAAATAAAATTATATTGAATTATTGTTATTGTTATTATTTTCTTGAGAATTTTATAATTCTTATATCTAAACGCCCACTAAATTTCCCCGATCGAATGACTCGTAACACTAATATTGACCGCCTTTACGAAAATTTTATTAAATTTCAGAAACTCGTATCATTGGTTCAACGCAACTCCGCCCCTAACTTGCCAGTAAGTGAATGTGTTTACAATAGTGTTGCCAATTTTACATAAGCACTATTACTATCCGATGACTGGTCAAATTTTTCTTATGAAAAAAAAAAGGCGACGTCGATTTAAAAATGAAAAAAAGAAACGGCAAAAGGATAGGCACACGTATTCTAAAACTGGAATAAGAGGGTGGCATGTTTGCCATTAATTAATAACAACTTCTAACATCCATCAGTTAGCATGCAACTGTGTGAACTGACTCTTAGAAATTAAAAATATAGTAAGGGGAATTAATGGAGGGTGACCCAAAAGTCAACCAAGCATATTATTAGTGGAGGAGCCAACCAAGGGAGGAAGTATATCATTTACGCATAGCTTCAAATATGAAAATGACGTGGCTCACACTTTGACAAATGAAGCTCTAAGAAATAAGATCTTTGATAAATTATGTATTTTTTGTAAGCCTTCTAATTTTGTAATCGATCTCTATGAAAGAGATATGGATGACTATGTCGATGTAAGACCGTGTAGTACCAAACAATGCAAAATCCTAGCTGCTCTAGAAAATATTAGTACCATAGATGGCCTAATAGTTGGCAAAAGTAATGCACGTATAAACAATATCTATAGGGAGAAGACATCCCTCTCTAATTAGCCATATATAATATATATATATATATATATATATATATATATATATATATATACTTTTCTTTTCAAAAAAAAAGGGTGACCCAAAAGTCCTTTTTAATCTCTTTATCAAAACAAGTTATTGTATAATTGATGAACATTAATTAGACAGTTCACTGTTACACTTAAGTGAAATGGACTAATCACTAAGATAATTATATTAGGCCACGTCTAGTATTCTAGCTTGCCTAACAGAGGGAAAAAGTTAGGTTCGTTTTAGACTAATTAGTGTAGGTAAGGTTGTTATTCATTTCACCCATACTAAAAACAATATCTTGATGCCAAGTGCCATATTTGTAGAGTTTTCTACACATTTGTCAACATGGTCGAAACATTGCATGCACAACATTTTTATAATGGAAAAATTAAGTTAGTATATTAATTTACTTATATGATAATATGTCATGTGGGTCAATAGAAAAATGACGGCTGACAAGTTTGGTTAAAAAGGCATGAGTTTTACCGACGCGGGCAAGAATCTAATAACCAGAAGGAATAGGTATTCAAACTTCTTGATAATTTGAAGAAGCACCAAAAAAATCAATCTAGTAATAAAAAATGTATAGAAATATATTATCGGTAGTTAATGAGCATTTATGAGCATATTATTGTTGACTTGCTAAAATTACTCCTACAGAATTTTTAGAATTAGGATTTTTCCTTTTATTATTCGACTTTTAGGATTTAATCGCGTATTTTTGTGTGTATTTTTATTTGTGCATGCATGATAAGTCATAAAAAATATAAATATTGCATCAACATTTAGAATGTGATTTTTACTTGATTTTTGTTTAGACTAATTAGTAATTAGGCTTTTTTACAAAATACAAAAATCACAAAGAAACTTTGAATTACTTGATTTAATTTTAATTTCCTTTAAAACGATATTGTAATTTAATTAGGTAGGTTGAGTAAATTTTTCAGATTTAATTTTTTGTCCGATTTTTAATTGAAGCAATGAATAAACAAAAAAAATGGATAAATGAAAAAAGAATTAAAAAAAGAGAGGTATAAAATAGGCTGGCCCGATATTGGGCCAAAGCTGGTGGTGGCCCAAATCAAAACCCTTCCCACCCGTCTAAACCATCCATATACCGGCCCAAACCCGTCCCCAACCCGGTCTCTCATTAGAGACGCCCCAAAACTACGTCGTTTTGGGGCACACTATCTCAGTCGTTCGTCCATCATCATCCAACGGCACTAGTTCAATCTTGAATATTAAATAAAACTGCTCGAATCCAATACAAACCCTAGAGACCAACACTCTTCTTCCTTGTACCCATCGTCTCCGTCGACCCTCCGCCTCACCGCCGCCGGCCGGAAATCGTCACCGCCGGCGGCGAAGGTCCAAACTCACCCAAAAATACACCATTGAACCACCTCTTCCTCCTCTTTCCAATACCCTGAAAATTATTCCTCAAATGTCGTTCCAACTCCTTGAATTTTCAAAAGAATAGGTGCCGCCTATGGCGGCGGCGCCGCCAAAGCACTTCAAAATAACACCCCATGTTCATCATCCCATCCCCGTAACAAATCCAGCCTTAACTTTCTTCAAACTTTAGCCAATCACCTCGAATATCCATTTGAAATTCTGACTAAATCCTTAACCTCCCAGAATTCTTTGAAATGGACACCACACAACCCCCTCGCCTCCCTCTCCACGAATCTATAACCAGCAACCGTCAAACATGATTCGATTTTGTCAAATATTAAATCAAAAAATCTGGTCAAAAGCTCAACCTTTCCAAACCCAACCGAACCCACACCTTGTATTGTTCTCACCCTCATCCTCTTAAATCCC
Source organism: Nicotiana benthamiana (assembly GCA_034376525.1). NCBI lineage: Eukaryota > Viridiplantae > Streptophyta > Magnoliopsida > Solanales > Solanaceae > Nicotiana > Nicotiana benthamiana. The sequence goes on along the minus strand of CM067332.1, from coordinate 117,964,679 downwards.
TAATCATTCTCCCTCAAATGTAAAAAGACCTTCCAAAATTTGAAGTCGAGGGTTGGCCGGAAACCCTAGGAGTTTAAGGGTTCACATATTTCGGACTATGGCTAGTCGCCAAGCTAAATTTCTATATTCAATTTCTTGTTCCTTCGTCTTGGTGCTCCGTTTTTGTTTTGTGATGTTCTTGCATGTTGGTTAATAACTCTCTGTTAGTTTTATTTAGAATTTTGGTTTAGGTTTCCTCAGATCTCTGTTCATTTGTTTATGTCATTTCTAAATTGTCACTGATGATCTTCTATGAATGATTCCTTATTTCATTTCAAGTGACCGGACCTCGAGATTTCTGAGTTATGATTTGATTCGTTCTTTGTTGATCCATGAGCACATGTTTGAGTGATTTAAATTGAATATTTGAGGACCAATTTAAGCTATTAGGATATAACTGTTTCCATCTGGCATTTTGTGTTATTGTTAATTGTTTAAATTAATTGTCTACTATTGATACACTGAGCTTCAGAACATTTATTGATCAGACTTAAATCAGGGTCAGCAAAAGTTGTAGAGTTTTGATTGAATTTTAGGATTGACTTGATAAATTTGAGTGTTTAGTTTACCTATGGTCACTTCTAACTAGGGTTAAAGAGTGTTTGGGGTTAGTTTACTGCTCATTCTAGATAAATTCAGACTGGATGAAGGGTAGTTTAGGCATTTGAGGGTTATGGAATCCTTTGTAACAAATAAGAAGCTTCTAGTACGGATCTATAGTGAAATTTCAGTTGATTATGTGGTAAAACTTGGTGAACAAGTTTCAAGTATGAGGTATCTTTGGCTAAAAGCAAATAAATAAAGGACTGACGGTCAAATACTGAAAATTAGGAAGGACTAAAGGTCACAATAAGAGGTGAAACTTTGCCCTAGCTTACTGTCCTATAAAGGCATAGGTATCCTGATTAAATAGGGGAAGAGAGAAAAAACCTTCTAAAAAAAAACTCCTTCTAAATTAGTTTCTAGTAAGAGTGCAAAAAAAAAATAAAAAATTTAGTAGAGCTGACTCTGGTTGATTTGGTGAAGACTTAAAAATGAAAAAGGCAAAAGAATGCTAAAATTTCTGTTCCATTAGCATCAACCACGTTGAATTCATTCCAGAAGCATTTTGTGTTAGAGCTCTGTAGATCCTTGGCTTATTTTGAGCAAAAAAACTCTTTATTTGTTCCTGGGTGTCTAGCTTTGGCTTATTGTTGAATCTATTGGTGGATTTGCTGTTGTTATTGTCGCTTGCTTACCTACTCATATGTGCTTCTTCTTTGCTGTAATTCCATGTACACATACATAAACTTGATCTGATGTAGCCACGGTTTAAAAATTGAAATGATAAACAATCCATGCATTCACTCATTGAACTGAGCATAGTTGGCCTCTTATAGTATAGAATCAAATAGTCTGAAATGATTTGTAATTTCTAATATAGCTTAACTTGATTTGTGCTTGTATAAATTTGAGACTGTGTAATGTAGATTGTACCTGGACTGTATGATTAGTTGTGATGTTGTCATATCATTTACTAGTCTGGATGTTAATGTAGCTCTTGGTTTGCTAAGCTCAATAGGTAAAACATGATGTTTAGTGTCGAGTCAGGTGTAAAACGTATATTTTGAAATTGGTAATTTGCATCGACATAGTCAATACCATTTTAACATGCTACATGATCTCATATGGATTGTAAATATCAATTTTTAACGTACATTAATTTCCGAAGATATACTTAGTGGCTGTATGAGTTAATTTTTTAAGATCAGGTGGTATAGCTGACCATTTCTGCACTTATTTTGTGGATACTGCATCTGGAAATTTGGCTCTTAATATCACTTTGTAAATTCAGTGTTCCTGAAATATTCACAATCAACACTGATCATCAGAATTAGTTTGGAGCTGACCACTCGACAATTTCATCTCCTTAAATAATATTTGTGATTACTTTCATGATTTTCTCACTTTAGACTATTAATGCAAACCTGTTACTCACGTAGTGGGCCTTTGGTATTAAGTAGCAAATTTATTTAGGAGGTTGACCCTTTGTTCCAGTTTGAAGTCGAAGCGAAGGTTTATATGTCATGTATTAGGATGACTAGAGACAAATTTGATAGAAAATCCTAGTTTGCTTAGGATTGACCTTTAAAAATGATGTACGAGTTGCGCCGCGCCAAACGGAACCTATGAATTGCGCACCCCTCGTTAAATGTTTATATTAAAATACTTAGAGATTCGGGAGATGTCTTTTAGAGAACTTCACGGCTACCCGCAATGATAATAACACGTTAGTCGCTTTAGACGCATCTTTAATGATTTTATCTTCCTAAGTACGGGTGCGCATTTATGTGACCCAAATCGAAATCTCAATGAAGTTAAAGTATGTCAAAAACTACATGTGCATTTATGTGACGTGGTTCGCGAAAAGTTTTAGCTACATCGCAAATTTCCTTTAAAAATAGTTTAAGCGACCGTGCTAGAATCACGGCATCCGAGGGTGCCTAACACCTTCCCTCGGGTCAACAAAATTCCTAACCTAGAATTTCTGGTTCGCAGACTCCATTTGGGTAGTCGACAAATTTGAGATTCTGAATAAACCGGTGACTTGGGACACCAAAAGCCAAACATATCCCAAGTGGAAACTCTAATAAATAAATAAATCCCATTTCAAATAAGCCAAACTAATCCCAAGTGTGATAGCTCTGGCGACTCTGCTTGGGAGAAACCCAAAATCTCAGGTTCAGGGTTAAAGAAATTGAGCTTAGAACTGTTATATTTGGCTTCTTCTTATTTGCTTACATGTTCTATGCTAAGTGCTAAATGCTTTACCGCTTTGAAATTATCTGAACTGTACATATAAACTTCTACGAACCCCTTCTCACATTATCTCTGGGGATGTGCTTACTGGTTGAGACTCCCTATTCTATTAGTGTCATAAGAAAGCGGCCGGACAAGTTACTAAGTTGGATGGCCTTATGATTCCCGGTACGTAGCCCCCTCCTCAACTCGAGTTGTCTGCTCGGGTGCACAGTCTTGACCCCATACTAAGGTTTTTAACATAGAATAACTCGACCTCATGTCAGATCCGTAGTAGGAACGCTTATCTGCATCATGCCTTTGACTTAGGGGACTCAACACAGGGGTTGAGTCCGTCCAGGACAGGTGACTTGAAATAAAAGACCATCCTGATGCATTTTATGTGCTTCCTGTGTATCTATTTTCTTTGGATTCGCATGTTGACCGACTTGTCAATAAGGAGAGTAAATTGAAAATATAGTAGTGTTAGGGTGACCAGTTTTCTTGCAAAACCAATGCTCAAATAGCACCAAAATGTTGCCGGATTTTTCGAAAAAGAAAAACAAAAAAATAAGAAAAAGAAAAGGAGGGATTTTCAATAATATTTTTGTTCTGATAAATTGTTTTCCCGAACTATGCGGGTTAGATTATCGTCAGTTACGAGATACGTAGGCAACCCCCATCAGGTCCAACCTCCCGTTTGCAAAAATAGCCGAATGTTACCGAAAGGGATGCTGGAAGGCTGACTTTGCCCAAATGGACACCTTTGAGTTTTATGTTGGCCGGTGAACGAGAACCGCCTTTAAAATCTTCTTTTCGATGTGCTGAAAGGCCGTATTTGCAAAGCTGGGCCGTGATTTTTGGAAAATAAATTTCATAAAGAAATAGGCCAGTTTTAATGTTTGTGAAGTCAAGTAGAACTAAATTTGGAGATACTATTTCGCCCTAATAAATGTGCAGAATGAGCACGAAGCAGTATTTGCCGATAACATTCATGAAAAAAATTCCCTAAGAGCTACATATATGATGGAATGACCATGGGGAAGCGGGGCAAAACAGGGTCAACATGCATTTGGGAGGACTTACTAGGTTGCTAAAAATTAACCCAAGGGGAGATATCGTAAAAGCATTAATCACATTCTGGGACCCAGCTCACAATGTATTTTATTCCTCGGATTTTGAAATCCCACCGACATTAGAGGAAGTTACTGGATACATTGAGGCCCCTACAATTCCACCAAGGCACCAATACCTGATTGCGCCAAGAGCCCTCGCCGTGCACAAGTTCCTGGATTCCTTAAAAATCAGTAGGAAGGTTCACAACCCAGACCTGTCAGCCGGTTTCTGTACAGAACATTTTATGTATCAGACTTACAGGCATATATGGGGATTCGATAACCCCGAAAACCATATTTGTAACAAAGGAAACCAAATCAAATGGGAGAAGCATCGATGTTTTGCATTCATGGTTTTCTTCTTGGGTCTTGTGGTGTTTCCGCGGAAGGATGGAAATATTGATATATGGATAGTAGGGGTCTTCAGCGCTTTACTAACTCAGGTCAGGAGCACCCTCGCACCTATGATCTTATCTGATATCTTCCGTGCTCTCACCGCCTGTAAAGCGGGAGGAGTCTTTTTTGAAGGATGTAGCCTATTGTTGCAAATATGGATGATCGAGCATTTATGCCAACGGCCTCGCTTAACAAGTTATGGGTCACCAACAAGGAGATGCATAGAAGAATTGTACAACAGGGTTGACGGGTTTAGGTTACCTGAGGGTGTCACAGAATGGGTGTTGCATCTCCTGGTTCTCACTGCAAATCAGATAGAATGGACATTCAGGTGGTTTTTCGTGGATGAAGTTGTGTATATGCCAGCCAACGGGCCTCATTTCCTTACGATGGATCTCCGTAGTATCCAACCTTATGTGCCATACAGAGTACTAAGGCAATTAGGTAGATGCCAAATGGTTCCCAGGGACGAGGATATTAGTCGCCATGCAGTTGAGATTAGCCCCAATCTTTAATTCCTTGAAGTCATCGTGTGTCAAATCTGGAGCGAATGTCAATACTCGACAGCGGGTACCCGAGTACGCGACGTATCTAAAGGTGAGGTTGCACCGGGATTCATTACTTGTTATAAAATGAAATGGAGCATGGAAGGCCGGCTAGAAGACCGCATCTCTAAGAATTTGTTGAAACGTCACAAGAGCAATGGGGTTCGCTAGCGAAGGAGAATGAATACAAGGCCACCATAGGAAGATTGGAAAGCAAGTCAAAGAGCTGCAATTTGAAAATTTGCAAGCCGCAACAGATGAGGGAGAAAAGAAGAGATTAACCAAAGAAAATGAGGTGTTGCCATCCCAAATCCAGAAAATGAAAGTAGCCATAGAAAATCCCCCCAGGAGCGCAGATGATGAAAGACTCATAAAACTTTTGCTGTAGAAAGTAACCGAGTATGGGTTTGACTTATATAAGGAAGAAAGCTATCCAGAATTGGGAAACAATTCGCTAAAAGTGCGGAGGAACGAGCCCGCATCATTGATCAATTAAAGGAAGGGCACAACGATGAGGTTGCATTGTTAAAATGAAGGGTCATCATGGTCGAGAACAGAGTGGCCAAACAAGTCAAGGAATCAAATCCTAGAGAGAATATTGTTATACAATGATAGCAAGGTTAGAGATAGATTTACCGCAATTACAGGTACTGAATCAAGTAGCAGAGCAAACTCTAGGGGCAAGGGCCAAGCAAATTGCGCGTTTGTTGCAAGAAAAGGGTGTTATTAGGGAAAGGGTACGGGCGATCGCAGACTACATCACAAAAAAGTGCAACCATTGCAAGGATATGACAAGATCTATGTTCTTTGCCACCGCCATGACCTTTGTTCAGCAAGTGATGGAGGACCTCCACCATCTCCAAGGGAGTTTAGCGCGGAAGCCTGCGGCAAGGCCGAATGATGCCCCGCGAGCTCCTGGAGTAGTGGATGTCTTAATGTATTCATGATTCCTGAAAATTTTATTTTTCCTTAAAATAGTCTGTTAGTTTGTAATTTCTTTTTATGCCTTCGAGTCTGTAGTTCTTATTATGTCCGAGTCTGTTAGTTTCCTTTTTCAACTTTGCTAGTCTTTGTAACCAAAGTTTGTCTTTTTAAGAATTGAATATTCCAAAATATCTTGTTATTTTCATTGCACTTTTAATGAACTACGCTCGGTCTGATTCATGCGGGGCATGATACGTAGGCAATCTTCATAGGATTCGACCGTATTCTTAAAAAGTGGAAAGAAAAAGCAAGGAAACAAAGAGTGGAAATCAAAAGGAAGTTTGGAATAAACTCCAGAATGACGCATGCGACCATTGCAAGCATATTGACACCCGTTAACTGTATAGAGTACATCACACCCAACGTGCGATTCCCTGTCTGTTATCTGTCTTAAACTAATCGTTTGTTTGATTGTAAATCCAGTCTCAAGCTTTTTGAAACAGTTGTTGGTTGTAATAAACTGGCATCAGATCGATATTTTGGCAGATCAATAAGAAGCGTATAAATGTCATCTAAAATGACTTTGCAGGTTTTTCCAATCTCAGAGGATAGCCCGATTGCAGGGATCCTAGCCTCAGAATCTGCGGCAGCTGAAGAAAATAAGATCTTCCGACTTAGAGTAATGGAGATATGGGATGCATGGACGAATGGAAAAGACCCTCCGAGTGCCATCCCTAGATTTCCTAAGCTCTTCACAAGGTCGAGGGGTACTTCCATTGTTCCCATTAGCCACCCAAACATCCTCTTGGGACAGCCTACAATACCAGCCAACTTTGTTGGAGAACCTTCTAAAGCCCACCCTCAGATTTTCACCTCTGGCACAGTTCCTAAAATTTTTATAGCTCACCCCTGTGCAGCCACCACACAGCCCGCAGTGCCGAGACCCATATTCGATCCGACGGCTTTCACATTTCAAACTCCCAATTACCAAACCGAGCCTCCTTCATACCCCACATACACTTATCCTTAACCAGCATATGAGCTCACACCAATGCAGGACAAAACTCCCGAAACGCCTAAACAAGATGAGATAGCAAGAAGGATGAAAAGCGTTGAGCAGAGCATGAAGAACATGCAGGGGTTGAGTGGGCAAAAGAGCGTTTCCTGCACAGATCTGTGCATGTTCCCGCATGTACATCTTCCCCTGGTATTTAAAATGACAAAGTTTGAAAAGTATGATGGCCATTGCTACCCCATTGCTCACCTGAAAAAGTACTGTAAGCAATTGCGTGGGGTAGGAGGAAAAGAAGATCTGTTAATGGCATACTTCGGAGAGAGTCTAGTAGGCATCGCTTCTGAATGGTATATGGACCAAGATGTCAAATGATGGCATATCTGGGACAATTTTGCCCGAGATTTTGTAAGGTAATTCCAGTATAACATTGACTTTGCACCAGACATAAATTTTTACGACAACTTGAAAAAGAAGCCTTCAGACAGTTTTACAGAATATGTTATCAAGTAGCGCGAACATGCGTCAAGAGTAAAACTGCCCATGGACAAGATAGAGATGGTAACTGTTTTTCTCAAAGTGCAAGAAGCAAATTATTTTAAAAATATAATGTCAGCAATGGGGAAACCTTTTGTAGAAACAATCAAGATCGGCGATATAGAAGAAAATGCCTTGAAAACAGGAAGAATTCTTAGCCAATAAGCAATAAGGGAAACATCCCAGGCCATCCAAGGCGGGGTAGGAGAAGTCGCAAGAAACAAAAAGAAAGAAGAAGCTTGAATGGCAGCCTCCGGTATGAGAAGACATCATCCTCCTAGGCCCATGTTCTCGGATAGGACCTCTCAATACTACAATCCCCATCAAGACATGCATTATGCTCTCGAACCTTATGCAGTAATGAATGCCCAGCCATTCGCTCGGCTACAACAATAGGTCAACATAAACCAGGCCCCGAGAAATCAGCCTACCAAAAAAACTATAATCCCCACCATCCCTAAAACAATTTCCGTCCCAGGGAGCTGCCTAGAAGGAAAAACTTTACACCGATATGGGAGTCTTATTCCAGCTTATTCCCAAAACTACTCCAGATGAGTCTCCTGCAGCCCGTGCCCCCGAAAAGACAAAACCATGAGTCACCTTCTTATCAACGGGGTGTACGCTGTGCTTATCATTCAGGAGCCGAAGGACACGACACCGAAACATTTTGGACGCTAAAGATAGCTGTGGAGGATCTAATAGAACAAAGGAAAATAGTGTTGAGAGATGAAGATGTCCCGAATGGTACTAATAACCCATTACCGGCTCATAACAACGAGGCTGTCATCGGGATGATTTGCGAGGACAAAGAATTTGACCCTACTTTGAAGGCCATAATGCCATTGTTGATGCATATTGAAAGCCAAAGGTTACCCCCAAGAAGGTTGAAGAAAACAAAGTGAGTTAAGCAAGCACCCGGAAGCAGAGAAGAAGGTTGAAGCTAAAAGTGAGACGACACCCGTCAAGGAAACTGCCCTTTATATCCCACTTGGTCGTCAAGAAAAACAGCTAACTCTAAGTCCCCCAATAATATTTGAGTTGAACAAGATTATTTATGTACCCAAGGAATCCTACATGGTGTGGGACCGATTAAACCGCCAAGGCTGAATGAGCCCGTAGTAATCGGTTGCGCACCTCAGAAGCCAATGACAGACCCTTCTACAGTTTCGTGGAACTATCAAAAAATAATAGTAACATACAAAGGCAAAGAAATCACCGGGGAAACTCAAGAAAGCCACCCCGTAAGGAAATATTCGGACGTGGAAGAGGTTGAATAGTGCTACCAAAAGGCGATTCCCACCCAAAAAGCCTGTAAATGCTGAAGAGGCGGAGGCCTTCTTTGGAAAGATGAAATTGCCGGACTATGAGGTAGTGAACCAGCTAGGAAAGTCTCCCGAGAAAGTCTCTTTACTCTCGCTGCTAATGGATTCTATGGAGCACCAGAAGGTGTTAGCCAAAACCATAAATGAGGCTTACGTTCCTGTTAAAACCTCCGTGGAACAACTGGAGAAAATGGCGTAAAGATTCTTCGATGTTAATTATATTACATTTAGAAAGAATGATTTGCCTCTAGAGGGAGCCGCCCACAACAAAGCCCTGAATCTCACCGTCAAATGCGAAGGCTATTACGTCTGAAAGCCTAGTGTGTGGATTCTTCAGTAGTGTGATTCCTATGTTTTGTTGGCCTTCATCTCATATTTTGATTAGTTTGGTTAGGCGTTTAAGCTATTCAATTTTTGATCTTCATAATGATTTGTGATCTTCAGTTCTGGCATAGTTAGGCTGATTTGTTTGGTTGAACTATTAATTGCTAATGTTAGCCTTTACTTTTTTGGTTGAATTCACGAACTGAGTGTTCACTCCCTGCTATGTGCTTCTCATTTTCGAGTTTTTCTGAGTACTTTGTTAGAGCTATTTATGAAAGGTTAAGTGTTAATGGATATGTTCACTCTTTTGGTTATTTTGATCCTTCGTTTTTATATCGAATGGTCATCCGGAATAATGTTTGTTTGCTAAAAGTCCACATTGAGGCACTATTTTTGAAACATGGTTTTTGGCGGATTTTGAAATTTGATAAACCTGTTATGTCCGAGAATAAAATGTGACCCAAATTTTAACATAATTGACATGGGTCAATTGTATAAACCAGATGATTGACTGAGGTTAAAACCTCATGTTGGTAATTTAGGAAAAGAAATATGGGTATAAGGGGGATTTGAACGTTAAAAATCTGATAGTAATCCTCTAGAACATTCTAGTGAGGGATTAGAACACAATTCCTGCCTCAAACTTGAGGCACAAGTAAGGAAATGAGGGATCACTTAAGAAAAGACGAAAACTAACTCAGGGAGTAAAAGGAAAAAACAAAGGAAAACTGATGTCCTAAGGCACCACTATTAAAGAAACCACCTGAGCATTCTCTATGGGATCCAGAGCATTTCTTTTGAATTCTAGAGATAACAATACATAGTAGCTCTTCCTATATCTGTAATAAACTACTAGTGCTGTTCTTATTCTTTTTGGATTTTTATTTTCTCAAAACTCTGCTGAAAACATAGGTACACTGTTCGATTGTCTGCTATTTCTTTTGTTGATTAGCCTCATTACTCATAGACTTATTTTCTTGGCTAATATTCCAGGTACATGTCGATGCTCATTGATATATGAAGTTTCGGTATAATGCATTCCTAAATGTGAAGATCTACATCTGTTGCCTTTATTTTTAAATCATTTCCTCATTTTCCCCTTATCTACTTTGAATATAGATGTAATGATAAGGTAATCATCTTTTTGTAAATAAATGTTGGACTGATTTATCTTGTAATAACTGGACATTTGAGACTGAGTCTTTTGTAATAACTGGACATTCGACAATTACATAAAGTATGTATAATTGATAATAATATTAGCTATTGGCATGACTGTTTTGGGTGAATATTTCCTGTTTTGTTTAGAAGTAAGGGATTCAGAAAATGTTAGCCTAGTAATTTTTTATAATACAAAACATTGTGTATCGTTTTAGTTCACTCCAGTATTTCAATGCATTTAGCAATGATTTGTTTCAGATCTATTTAATATGTTGCAATCAGAATGACAATTGAATTTTGAAAGCTGGATTCATATACTCCGACTGACGAGTATATGAATCATTTAGTTCAGATCCAATACTGAAAATTGATATAAAATGATCATTAGTATATTCTTTGTGAATGTGTAGATAATTAATTTTGTGTATAATTTGAAACCAAAGCAACATTTTCTGAGAATTATTCATAATGAACTCTTTCGTCTCAATAAACCCTGGGCCCAATTGAGAGGCCCAGTATGCACCAGGGGCATTGTAGCACAACATGTTTCTGGGCTGAGTGAATAAAAGGCCCAATCCAGTCACAAACAGGGCCCAACAGATGCCAGACGCAGCATAAACATTATGTGTTCCTAGACTAGCCAAAACTGGAAACCCAATGTGTATAATCAGCCATGAATGAGGCTAAGTTGCAAATGTTAGTTTCTAAAAATACACTGCCTATATATAAATGATTAGTGCATTTAAAATACTAGCAATAGTCGAGAATTTAATATACGTTAGAACGTCCTTAACAATAAGGTGGGCTGCCTTAATCCAATCCAATACCCTACGATGACTCCTTAATTCATTAAAATACACAGAAAATGTGAAGTGTCGTTTAGCGAATTTCACGGTCTTCTATGAATTTCGAAGACATAGTTGCTATAGGCGCAAATGTTGTTAATAGAAAATACTTTCATCAATTCGGGTGTGCATTTATGTGACCCAAATCCAAATCTCGATGGAGTTAGGATATGTCAAAAATTGCGTGCGCATTTATGTGACGTGATTCGTGACATATTTTAATGACATTTCAAAGTGCATAAAAGATGTTAAAAGCGGCTAATAATTTAAAATTGCATTAGAGGTTTAAACATGTAGAGCAAATCAGATCTCTAGCCACTTATAATAAGTTTCAGTGACCATGCTAGAACTATTGGATTTGCAGATTCCAATTGGGTCAATAAAATTCCTTCCCTCGGGTGAACAAAATTCCTTACTAAATAATTTCTGGTTTGCAGATTCCAATTGGGTAGTCGAAAAGTTCCTCGATTTGGGATTTTTAATAAACCGGTGACATGGGACACAAAAAGAAAAACCAATCCCAAGTGGCGACTCATAAGTAAATAAATAATCCTATCTCGAATAATGTCACTTTAATTGGAAAAAATCCCTTACATGTGTCATCCTTCGAGGTAGCCATGTGTAAGCAGAAAAAGGTGGTGTGACAGCTCTGGCGACTCTGTTGGGGACTAGAACCAGAACCTCTGGTTCATGGTTCTAGAATTCAAGCTTAAAACAACTGTTAAATTTTGCTTCTTATGATTTGCTTACCTGTTATTGTTAGGATTTATGCCCGTCACTAGAGGGGGGGGTGAATAGTGCGGCACGAGAATATTGATAAATATTGCGGAATTAAAATTGCAGGAATAAAATAAATTCGGTAATTAAAATAGCAAGGAATGAACACACTGAATTTATCCTGGTTCACCACAACTTGTGGTTAGTCCAGTCCCCGAGAGACTCTCTCGAGATTCCACTAACTCCGTTAAGCTTACGGGTGCCTAACAAATTGTTACACTTGCTCGTAGATGTACACTCTACAAGACTTCAACTTGCTCGAGGATACCGCACCTCAAGACTTCAACCTTGCTCGTGGATACCGCACCACAAGACTTCAACCACTAAGATTGAGGGTACTTAGCAAACCCGACAATCAATGAGAAGATATGATCTTCTCAAACACCTTTCTTTTTTACAACAAGAACTCTTTAATAAGAGTAGATAAAGAGATACAAAATAAGTTGTATGAACAACTCAAAGTTGTCTCTCAAATGGCTCAACAAAAGCTCTATTATGATGCACAAATGATGGTCAATATGTATATGAATAATGAGAGGTGTTCTGTGTAACAATTCAGCTCAAAAGACCTCTATTTATAGGTGGAAGAAGTAGTGTGTCCGTTGCTTAATTGGCAATCAATTATGCTGATTTTATGCCAAGATAATCGATTGTCAGATTTGGATAATCGATTATCAGCTTACCGTTACAAAATCTGGAAGCTGATTTTATGCAACATAATCGATTATCAGATATGCATAATCGATTATGTTGTTACATTGTTCAAACACTTTGGCAACGGATACAAGATAATCGATTATGCACTTCTGATAATCGATTATTTTGTTGTTTTGTAAATTCCGGTTTATACTGTCTTAACATAATCGATTATCAACATAAGCATAATCGATTATTGCTGTCCAGCTTTGAAAGACATGTTTAAAATTCATTTTGGCTGAAACGAAAATGTTTGAAATCATTTTGTTTGAAGTATTTGAAATATGATTTGATAAAATGATTTTATGCATATTTATGACGACCTATGTTGAGCCAAAAGACGAGATAACTTTAAACGTTGCTCTTACATTTGTTCTACCTAACGACCTACGCCTTGGGTCTTCGGTCTTGAACTTTTGAGCTCGTCTTTGTCTTGTCTATGCAATTCCGTCATCAATATGCTTCTCGGCATTAAATCTTGATTGTTTGTCATATAATAACTTGTTCGACACTTGACTTCATTGTTTGTCATTCATCGACTTTGTTGTTTGTCATTCATCAAAACCTATACCTGAAAATCATTCTAATACAACCAAATCACACATATCATAGATAGAATGATTTTTTACAATTTCCCCCTTTTTGATAATGACAAACAATAGGAGATATGCATATCGGATTCCCCCTAAATTCATGTTGTATCTCAACATACAATTCAAGCAAACAATTCCCCTTAATGATAATTCCCCCTCAAATAAGGCATACTATAACGTAGATACATTCCCCCTTATTTGATGCATATCGCCTAAACTCTTCCCCCTTTTGGCATTAGCAAAAAGAAGAGTATACAAAGGCTACTTTCCCCTTTCGACACTTCCCCCTTTTGGGTATATCAATTGTTAGTGTCAAGAATAAAATAGAAAATACACTGAGGAATATACATTGACGATATTTAAAAAATCATACCAACATGAAATAATACCAAATGTTAGTAAAAACATAACAACCATAATAACAGTTATTTTTTGCAAATCATCTTACTTAAGAACATATCAACAGTTAATTTTTAACAAACCAATAGTTGTATTAAAAACATGAATCATTTATTTTTCAAGAATATATCAACTGTTATTCAGACAAAAAAAAAATATAAATCAAAACATGAATCAATCATTAGTTTAAACAAAAATAATTGATACCTATTGTTATTCAAGATTAAATTATCAAAACATGAATCAACAAAAATAATTAATATCAATTGTTAACAAAGATATATTAATTGTTAACACATATCAACTATTATATTTTTATCAAAAATGTGATAACTAACCGACATTCCCCCTCAATGCAATAAGGTTTCGTGCTTGGTGCATCTACTACAATATTGTAGTCTTCAAGCACACCTGCAAACGTACCTAAAAATAGGTTTTCGGTACCCAACTGCTTTTGGGTCCTTGGGGGTTAGGCAAATAATAATCATAGCCAAATGATAAATCTCTATGTTTTGCAAAACATACAGGTGCTATGTGTCCTACCCGGTTGCAATAATGACATATAACATTCGGGTTGTGCATATGTCTTGGTTGAGCCAAAAACGTTCTAGGTGATCTAAAGTCGTTATTCCTAGACGTATTGCGATTCCTAGAGTTATTTCTAGGTGGTCTAAAAAGATTCATTTTAGACTCATTACCAAAATTCCTAGAATCATTTCTAGGTGGTCTAAAATGATTAATTCTAGACTCATTTACAAAAATCCTAGAATTATTTCTAGGTTGTGCATCGCAATTTCTAACATGATTCTTATTCTTTTTACGCCGTTTATTTTTCCTAGTCTTTTTCTTCTTAGTTTCTTCAACAGCTTTAGGAACTTCTACACTACGTTTTTCTAGTGTGCTCCTAAGTTCTATGTTCTCTAATTTCAAAGAATTACAAGATGAACAATTAGAACTTTGATCAATTGAAGAAGTTTCATTCATCGCCTTAATATTATTTTTAAGATCAATATTATCATCTTTCAAAACATCATTTTCTTCTTCTAAAACTTTAATTTTAGCTGTGGCCTCTTTGGCGATTTTTGAAGTCTTTTTCAATTCACCAAATAGTTCTTTAAAAGCTTCTTGTAGTTCTTCAAAAGAGTAAGAATTAGAAGTGCTTACCTCTTCTTCTTCATCGGCCATGAAGCATAGGGCAGTCGTTTCATCACACGAGTTGTCCGAGTCCCATGTCACGCGCTTTTGGACTTGAGGCGTACCTTCATAGATGGCTTCAAGTTTATCCCACATTTCTTTGGTGGTTGTGCAATAGGAAATCTTCCGATAGTCATCCGGATTCACCGCACAATATAACATATTTATGACCTTGGCGTTGTATTCATTCTCCTCCTTCGGAACCATGGCTTCCCCAAATTTCTTTGTCGGCATACCGTTTTTAATGATTTGCCACAAGCGAAAGTTATTTGATTGGATGAAGATTCTCATCCGCTCTTTCCAGCATGTATTATTTGTTCCATCAAATAGTGGAGGCTCAATGGTAGAGTGTCCTTCGCTCATCATTCCTGCGTTCAACATTCTCAAAAAACTGTATGTCGTTCTCTCAACCGGTTAATGCTTTCAGAGAGTTAGGCTCTGACACCAATTGTTAGGATTTATGCCCGTCACTAGAGGGGGGGTGAATAGTGCGGTACGAGAATATTGATAAATATTGCGGAATTAAAATTGCAGGAATAAAATAAATTCGATAATTAAAATAGCAAGGAAAGAACACACCGAATTTATCCTGGTTCACCACAACTTGTGGTTAGTCAAGTCCCCGAGAGACTCTCTCGAGATTTCCACTAACTTCGTTAATCTTACGGGTGCCTAACAAACCGTTACACTTGCTCGTAGATGTACACTCTACAAGAATTCAACTTGCTCGAGGATACCGCACCTCAAGACTTCAACCTTGCTTGTGCATACCACACCACAAGACTTCAACCACTAAGATTGAGGGTACTTAGCAAACCCGACAATCAATGAGAAGATATGATCTTCTCAAACACCTTTCTCTTTTACAACAAGAACTCTCTAATAAGAGTAGATAAAGAGATACAAAATAAGTTCTATGAACAACTCAAAGTTGTCTTTCAAATGGCTCAACAAAAGCTCTATAATGATGCACAAATGATGATCAATATGTATATGAATAATGAGAGGTGTTGTGTGTAACAATTCAGCTCAAAAGACCTCTATTTATAGGTGGAAGAAGTAGTGTGTCCGTTGCTTAATTGGCAATCAATTATGCTGATTTTATGCCAAGATAATCGATTATCAGATTTGGATAATCGATTATCAGCTTACCGTTACAAAATCTGGAAGCTGATTTTATGCAACATAATCGATTATCAGATATGCATAATCGATTATGTTGTTACAGTGTTCAAACACTTTGGCAACGGATACAAGATAATCGATTATGCACTTCTGCTAATCGATTATTTGCTGTTTTTGTAAATTCCGGTTTACACTGTCTTAACATAATCGATTATCATCATAAGCATAATCGATTATTGCTGTCCAGCGATGAAAGACATGTTTAAAATTCATTTTGGCTGAAACGAAAATGTTTGAAATAATTTTCTTTGAAGTATTTGAAATATGATTTGATAAAATGATTTTATGCATATTTATGACGACCTATGTTGAGCCAAATGACGAGATAACTTTAAACGTTGCTCTTACATTTGTTCTACCTAACGACCTACGCCTTGGGTCTTCGGTCTTGAACGTTTGAGCTCGTCTTGGCTTGTCTATGCAATTCTGTCATCAATATGCTTCTCGGCATTTAATCTTGGTTGTTTGTCATATAATAACTTGTTCGACACTTGACTTCATTGTTTGTCATTCATCGACTTCGTTGTTTGTCATTCATCAAAGCCTATACCTGAAAATCATTCTAATACAACCAAAGCACACATATCATATTCTATAATGATTTTCTGCAGTTATGTGCTAAATGCCACATGTTTTACCGCTTTGAAATTATCTGAATTATATATATAAACTTCTACAAAATGCTTCACTTCTCACCTCCGAGGATGTGCTTACTGGTTGAGACTCCGTATTTTTTGAGTGTCATACCCTAAAATAGGAAAGAGGTCGAACAAGTTAGTAAGACGGACGGTCTTATGGTTCCCGGTAAGTATCCCCCTCCTCGACTCAAGTTGTTTGCTCGTGTACACAGTCTAGACCCTGTACCGAGGCTCTAAACTTACTATAACAAAACCTCATGCTGGATCCCTAGTAGGAAAGTTTATTTTCATCATGAATTTTGACTTACGGGACTCAACACAAGGGTTGGGTCCGTCTAGGACAGGTGCCCCGAAATAAAAGACCACCCGAATGCATTTTTACGTGCTACTTTCTCATTTATTTGCTTTGGATTCGCATGTTGATCCGCCTATAAACAAAGGGAATAAATTGAGAAAAATAGTAGTGCTAGGGTGATCACCTTTAAAACTAATGCTCAAATAGCACTAAAATGTTGCCGGGTATTTCAAAAAAACAATAACAAACAGGAAAAGGCACAAATTTTCGAATTTTTTAAAAATGCCCTCATGTTTTGATAAATCATTTTGGCCGGGTCTAACCCCTTTTCAAAAACTATCCAAAAAACTCCCGAGTTTATTCATTTGTTTTGAAATAAGTCGGACGGTGCCATTATTTGCAATAATAGTTGAATGTTGCTACAAGGGACGCCGGAAGGCTGATCTTGTACAAATGGCTAGCTCTAAAATCTATTCAAACTGGTAAGCGAGCACAACCTGAAAACCTTCTTGCCTAAGTGTCAAAAGGCCGTATTCGCAAAGCCGGTCTAAGTTAAAAAAATAAAATAAATTTCATAAAATGTTAGTTTTAATGTTTTGAGAATACTAATTCGCCCTAATAAATGTTTAGAATGAGAACGATAATGAACAAAATTTCGTTGGAGCTGCGGCTATGGTGGAATTATCTCGGAGAAGAAGGACAGAAAAGGGTCAACACACACCTGGGAGGTCTCACTAGTTTATTAAAAATTAATCCCAGAGGAGACATAATAAAGGCATTAATCACTTTCTGGGACCCGGCCCACAATGTCTTCAACTTCTCGGATTTCGAGCTAACCCCAACTTTAGAAGAAATGACCGGATATATCAGAACCCATACAATCCCGTTGAGACATCAATACTTGATTTCACCCAGAATGGACATTTAATTGGCTCTCTATGGACGAGATTGTGTATATGCCTGCCACCGGACCCCATTTCCTTTTGATGGGCATCCGAAGCATCCAGCACTATGCACCGTATTGAGTACTCAAGCAATTGGATAGATGCCAAATGGTTCCTACAGACGAGGATATCAGCCGCCATGTAGTTGTAGTAAGCCCGAATGGTCAATTCCCCAAAGCTGTTGTACGACAAATCTGGAGTGAGTGCCAATACTTTACAGCCGATACCCGGGTACGTGACGTATCTAAGGGTGAGGTTGGTGAGGTTGCACCAGGGGTATGTTTCCTTGTACAAGAGAGATATAGAATATGGGAGGCCGGAAAAAGACCCCATCTTGAGGAATTTACTAAGACTTCACAAGAACAGCAGGATTGGTTTGATAAAGAAAAATGAATACCAGGCTACTATAGGAAGGATAGAAAAGAAAATTCAAGAATTGCAATTTGAAAACGGTCTTCAAACCGCAGCTAACAAGGGAGAAAAAAAGGTATTAGTTAAAGAAAACAAAGCCCTACGAACCCAGATTCACAAAATGAAGGAAGCCGCGTAAAATTCTTCGAGGAGTACAAAAGATGAAAAGCTCATAGAGAACCTGCATCGAAAAGTAACTTAATACGGTTTCGACCTAAATATGGCGAAGGGTGAACTGTCTAGAGCTCGGAAACAATTAGTTAAAAGTGCAGAAGGAAGGGCCCGCATATTGGAGCAATTTAAAAAAGGAAGCGGCAATGAAAGCATTGGTTTAAAACATAGGTTTGTCATAGTTGAAAACAAAATGGCCAAACAAGCCAAGGATTTCAAAGCCGATAGGGAGCATTGCTATGCGGTAATAGCGGGGTTAGAAAGAGATTTGAGGCAATTTCAAAAGCTAAATCAGGCAGCTGAATGGACTTTAGAAGAACAGGCTTGACAAATAGGGCGTCTACTACAAGAAAAATGGGTTATCAGGGAGAAGGTGCGGGCAATAGCAGAATATATTACCACTAAATGCAATCATTGTTAGGACATGACAAAATCTATGTTCTTCGCCGCTGCTATGACATTTGTCCGACAAGTTATGGAAGATCTCCACTATATCCAAGGAAGTCTAGCGCAAACCTACGACAAAGCAGAATAATGCCCTGCAAGCTCCAAAGACATTTGAAGTGTTAATGTACTCATAAATTTGTTTTTTTCTGAAAAAGAGTCTGTTTGATGTCCTTTCAAGTCTGTAAGGTTATTAGGTCCCAATCTGGTAGTTGCTTTTCTATCTTTTAGCCATTGTAATCAAAGTTTATGTCTATATCACGGTCTGATTTATGCAAGTCATGATACGTAGGCAATCTTTATAGGATTTGACCTTGTTCTTTAAAAAGGTTAAAAAATATAAAAAAGAGGAAATAAAGAAAAAACAAGTTTAAATAATTGTCGGGATGACACATGCGACCATGGCAAGCATACAGAAATCAGTATCTGCATAGGTTCATCATGCTCAACGTGTGATTTCCTATTTATTATCTCCCCCGAACTAACTACATTTTCTAGTGTTCCAGTCCGGGTGTTTAGAACAGTGGTTGGTTTTTCGAAAAACTGGCTTCACTCGGTCAAAGGGAAATATAGAGATGTCGACTGAAATAACTCTACCCACCGTCCCGATTCTAGAGGATCGTCCAATCACAGGAGTACCGGCCTCTAAATCTGAAGCGGCTGAAGAGAACAAAATCCTGTGGCTCTGGTTAGGGAAATGTGGGATGCCTGGACCAATGGGAAGGAACCTCCCAGCGCTATCCTTGGATCTCACCAGCTATTTCAAAGGTTGGGGGTACCTCCACTATCCCTATCAGTCACCCGTGCATCTTCTGGGGCAGCCCACCATATCAACCAATTTTGATGGGGCGCCTTCTGAAACCCACCCGCAAATGTTTTCATCCCGTACAATTACCAACATCTTCACGGCCCCTACATGCGCAGCTACCACACAGTCGGCAGTACCGAGGCCCGTGTTTGACCTAACAGCCTTTACATTCCAAACTTCTAACTACCAAAATGAGCCTCCCCCGTACCTTACATACAACTACCCTCAGCCAGTATATGAGCTTACCCCTGTGCAAGACAACATCCAAAACGTCCGAGCAGGATCAAATCACAAGGAGAATGAAGAGTCTTGAGCAAAACCTGAAGAACATGCAAGGCCTAAGTGATCAGAAAGGTGTCTTATTCAGACTTGTGCATGTTCCCCCATGTACATCTTCCTTTTGTGTTTAAAATGCCAAAATTCGAAAAATACGATGACCAAGGTGACCCCATCGCCCATCTGAAGAAGTATTGCAATCAACTACATGGAACCGGAGGAAAGGAAGAACTCCTGATGGCGTACTTTAGGGAGAGCTTAGTGGGTATTGCATCATAATGGTACATAGATCAAGACATTACCCGATGGCACCTATGGGATGAACTTGCCCAGGACTTTGTAAGAAAATTCCAGTACAACATCAACATCGCCTCGGATAGGAATTCCCTAGCCAACTTGAAGAAGAAGCCTGTTGAAAGCTTTAGAGAATATGCTATTAAATGGCGAGAGCAAGCCTCGGGAGTAAATCCTCCTATGGATGAAACGGAGATGGTCACCGTCTTTCTTCAAGCACTTGAGGCAGACTATTTCAGAACATGATGTTCACAATGGGCAAACCAATCACAGAGGCAATAAAGATTGGGGAGATGGTAGAGAATTGTCTCGAAACAGGAAGGATTCTAAGTCAATCTTCCATAAGAGCCACTTCCCAGGCCATACAAGGAGGGGAGGGAGGAATCCCAAGGAATAAGAAAAAAGAGAAGGCATCCATGGCAGCCTCCGGGATAAGGAAACAACGTACTCACAGGTATGCATTCTCTGAAAGAGCACCTCAACATTACTATCCTCACCGATATACGCACTATGTCCCTCAACCCTACAATGTTATGAACGCTCAGCCCTTCACCCGACATGAAAAGGAGAACAATAGAAATCAAGCTCCAAGAAATAAACTTCCTCAGAATCATTACAATCCCCGGCCTTAGAAAAATAATTATCGTCCAAGGGAGCCACCCAGGAGACATAACTTACCCAAGAGCTGGGTCTCCTCAAGCCTGTACCCCCAAACAGATAGAAATCCGAATCACCTTCTCACAAAAAGGGTGTGCGTTGTGCTTAGAATTCTGGGGTAGATGGACATGATACTGAAAATTTCTCGACCTTAGAACGGGTAGTGGAGGACTTGATAGAGCAAAAGAAGATAGTACTAAGAGATGACGAGGTAACAAATGTAACTGATAACACGTTGCCGGCTCACAACAAGGGGCCGGTTATTGGACCGATCTGCGAGGACAAATAATTTGATCCCACTTTGAATGTCATCATAGCCTTCGCTGAAGCAGATAGAAAACAAAAAGTCACCCCATAGAAGATGGAAGAAAAGAAAATGAATGAAGCCAAATGTCCCGAAGCAGAAAAGAAGACTGAGGTCGAAGCTGAGACGACCCCTACCAAGGAAACAATACTCTACATCCCACGAGGACCCAAGGAAAAGAAGGCCACATTAAGCCCTCCAAAAACGTTTGAGCTGAACAAAACCATGTATGTACCCAAGAAAGCCTATGTGGTACGGGGACCGATTAAACCGCCGGTGCTGAATTAGCCCGTGGTTATTGGTAGCGCACCACAGAAGCCCATGACCCTTGGAATTATCAGGAAACTATCGTTACATACAAGGGCAAAGAAGTCCTCGGAGAACCCCAAAAGGGGTGCCCCACAGAGAAATACTCAGGCATGGAAGAGGTGAACGCCGCTAACAAACGGCGATTTCCGCCAAAGAGGCCAGTGAATGCTAAAGAAGCGGAAGCTTTCTTCCAGAAAATGAAAATGCCGGAGTACGAAGTGGTGGATCAGCTCTGAAAATCCTCTGAGCAGATTTCTTTATTCTCACTCTTGATGAAATCTCCTGAGCATCAGCAGGTGTTTGCCAGAACTCTGAACGAAGCTTATGTACCGACTAAAACCTCTGTAGAGAAACTACAGAAAATGGCGGAGAGATTCTTCACTGTTAACTAGGTATCATTCAGCAAGAAAGACTTTCCACCGGAGGGAGGTGCTAACAACAAGGCCTTGCACCTCACTGTCAAGTGTGAGGGAAATTATGACAAGAGAGTGATGGTCGAAAGAGGTTCCGGAGTGGACATATGCCTACTGTCTACCTTGCAGAGAATGGAGATCGCAAAAAGGAGGATATTTCCTAGCAACACATGTGTCCGAGCCTTCAATGGAATCAAAAGGGACACCATAGGTGAAATTTATTTGGTGCTCACTATTGGTCCAGTCGACTTCAAAGTAACATTCCAGGTGTTGGACATGGACACCTCCTACAACTACCTCCCAGGAAGGCCGTGGATTCATGCAGCAGGGGCAGTGCCTTCTACCCTGCACCAAATACTGAAGTTTAAGTATGAGAACCAGGAGATCGTAGTTCATGGAGAGGACGAACAAACGATTTACCGGGACCCCTCTGTTCCCTGCCTAGAAGCCAAGGAAGGAAGTGAACACATAGTCTATCAAGCTTTTAAAGTCGTACTAGCTAATCAGCATGAAGAGGACAAGCCTCTCCCTCAGCCTTTTCTGTCAAATGGTTCAATTATGGTAGCAAAGAAAATGACGCGCCAAGGTTTCAAGCCATGCAAGGGACTCGGGAGCTTACTACAACGCATAATCAAGCCGGTCGCCTTGCCTGCAACAGAAAAGTTCTTTGGATTGGGATTTCATTCAACCTCAAAAGACATGAGGAGGAGTAAGAAAAAACCTTCACGGTAGAAGACATTGATGAGATTTGCGGACCTATGAGGGAGTTTCTCTACGAAGTAAACATGGTCTAACCAGGAGAAGGTTCAAGTGCCGTAGAAGTACTTTATATGGGGCCAGATGCCAAACTTCAAAACTGGAGGGCCACACCTTTTTCGGTCCGGCGGGAGACCCGGTAGTCTCGCCTTGCTACATTTTCCCACATCACCAGCTATTCTAGGGTGTAGCTCAGTTGTTTGTTTCCCTTTTAGCACTTTAAATCTCAATTGTAAACCCTGTTATATTTAAGTTCGAAGAAATAAAATTAAGATTTTGTCATTCACACTTCTTTGCATTTCTCTAATTTTTGTCGTTCTTTATTTTTCATCTTTCTTTCATTCCTAATATTGAGGCTTTAAATAAAACGACATGCTCACGGACTTCCTGCCACGACCAAGACTCGTTGCTTGTCTGTGAAATAACGAACCAGGAACAGGAATACAATGAACAAGAGGATTATAGGGAAGTCACTCGAGAGTTGGAACACTTTGAAAACAAACCTAAGCCTAACTTAAATATGCTGAACCGGTTAACCTGGGAAATCTCGATGAAATAAAAGAAACCAAAATCAGCATCCACGTAAATAAAGAAATACGAGATTCATTGGTTCAACTCCTGTTGGAATTCAAAGGCATATTTGCATGGTCCTATGACGACACGACAGGTTTGAGTATGGTTTGGTGGTTCATAGGTTGCCAACATACCCCGAATGCCCCCGATCCAACAAAAACAAAAAAAGTTCAAGCCTGATGTCAGTGATAAAATCAAAGAGGAGATTACAAAACAGCTTGAAGCAGTGATAATCCGGGTAGTTCTGTACACCACAAGGCTGGCAAATGTTGTCCCGATGCCGACGAAGGACGGGAAAACTCGGGTATGTGTGGATTACAGAGATTTGAACAAGGCGAGTCTCAAGGATAATTTGCCTCTGCCCAACATCCACATCCTTGTCTATAACTGTGCCAAGCATGAAATCCTATCCTTAATTGATTGCTATGCAGGGTACCACCAAGTATTGATGGATGAGGAAGATGCTGAGAAAAGCGCCTTTACCACACCCTGGGGGACGTATTGTTATAGAGTTATGCCTTTAGGACTAAAAACCGCCGGGGCAACATACATGAAGGCTATGCCCACCATCTTCCACGATATGATGCATCGTGAAATAGAGGTATACATGGATGACGTGATTATCAAATCAAAGACTCGAAGCGATCATGTCATGGGACCTGAGGAAATTCTTCGAATGGCTCCACAAATATTATTTGAAACTAAATCCAGCAAAATGCGCATTTGGAGTTCCGTCGGGAAAACTCCTGGGTTCATCGTCAGTCGAAGAGGCATCGAATTGTATCCAACCAAGATCAAGTCCATTCGGTAACTGCCACCGCCAAAAACCAAAAAGGATGTAATAAGTCTACTGGGAAGATTAAATTACATCAGTCGGTTCATCGCACAGTTGACTTCAATATGTGAGCCCACATTTAAACTACTGAAGAAGGATGCGGCAGTTAAGTGGACGGTCGAGTGTCAGGAAGCTTTTGATAGAATCAAACAATACTTGTCCAATCCACCAGTTTTAGTTCCGCCAGAACCAGGAAGGCCACTTTTCTCTATCTGACAGTCTTGGAAGGCTCTTTCGGTTGTATTTTTGGGAAGCATGATGCCACAGGAAAGAAAGAGCAGGCCACTTAATATCTGAGAAAAACGTTTACCAGTTACGAGGCCAAGTACACATTGTTAGAAAGAACATGTTACTCCATGACATGGGTAGCTAAGAAGTATAGGCATTATCTGCAATCCCATACCACGTACCTCATAACCAGGCTGGACCCAGTAAGGTACATATTCCAAAAACCAATGCCCACAGGACGACTGGCTAAATGGCAGATCCTGCTCACCGAGTTTGGCATTGTTTATGTCACTCATACGGCGATGAAAGCTCAAGAATTGGCATATCATCTCGCAGAGAACCCTGTTGATGACAAATATCAGCCTCTAAACACTTACTTCCATGGTGAAGAAGTGAACTCATTGGAAATAACAGTTGGGGACACCCCCGTCTGGAAAATGTTCTTCGACGAGGGAGCAAACTCAAATGGCGTAGGGATTGGGGAATATTGAATCTAACCCACAGGTCAGCATTACCCAGCTACAGCCAGACTCCGAATCTTTTGCACCAATTATACAACTTAATATGAGGCTTGCATTATGGGCATCGACATGTATATTAATCAAGATTTCGAAGAGTTGCCAATCATGGGAGATTCCGATCTAATCATCAGACAAGCGCAAGGAGAATTGGAGATAAGGGACATTAAGCTCCATCCATACAAACAACATGTCAAAAACCTCAGCAAACGGTTTAGATCGGTACAGTTTAGGTACATTCCCCGTTGCTACAATGAGTTAGCAGATGCACTTGCAACCTTGGCTTCCATGCTGCCATACCCTAGGAATGCCTATGTTGATACTTTCCAAATCCAAATCAAAGAAAGGCATGTGTATTGGAATGCGACCAAAGCATAGCCTAGCCCACAGCCTTGGTATTACGACATCTTGAGATTCCTAAAAACACAGGAGTACCCTGAGCAAGACACCAGAGAACGAAATAAAACCATCCGACGGTATGCGAGCAATTTCTTCTTAAGTTGTGACACTTTGTATAAAAGGACTCCAGATCTTAATTTGTTGAGATGTGTGGATGCCGAAGAAGCTGGGAGAGTTATGCATGAACTACATGCGGGCGTGTCTGGGCCCTAAATGAATGGCTATGTACTGGCAAAGAAGATACTCTGAGCTGGCTATTATTGGATGACCATGGAGAAAGACTGCTTCAGCTTTGTTTGAAAATGTCATCAATGTCAGGTACACGGTGATCTTATTCATACACCACCAAATGAGCTGCATCCTATGTGAGCAACCTGGCCATTTGCCGCCTGGGGTATGGACGTCATTGGCTCGATCGAGCCAAAAGCCTCAAATGGGAACAGATTTATATTGGTCGCTATTGATTATTTCACAAAATGGGTTGAAGCCATCACCCTGAAGTCTGTTACCAAGAAATCGGTAGTGGATTTTGTGCATTCTAACATTATTTGCTTCTTTGGGATTCTCGCTACCATCATTACTGACAATACAGCTAATCTAAACAGTCGGCTGATGGGAGAGATATGTGAACAGTTCAAGATAACGCATAGAAAATCCACCCCTTATCGGCCCAAAGCTAATGGTGCGGTAGAAGAAGCCAACAAAAACATATGGAAGATCTTGAGAAAGATGATTCAAAGCTCCAGGCAATAGCATTAAAAGCTACCTTTTGCACTAATGGGATATCGTAATACAGTCCGTACATGGTAGGAGCAACCCCCTATTTGCTGGTCTATGGAACTGAGGCTGTTATACATGCCGAGATGGAACTCCCTTCGCTCCGAGTGATTGTCAAAGCAGAAATCGAAGATAGTGAATGGGTCCAAACCCGGTTGGAGCAACTGGCATTAATTGATGAAAAACGAATGGTTGCAGTATGAGACAAGCAATTGTACCAACGAAGAATGGCCGGAGCCTACAACAAGAAAGTGGGCCCCAGGAATTTCGAAGTCAGGCAGCTGGTTTTGAGACAGATACTTTCCCATCATCAGGAAGCCAAAGGAAAATTTGCTCCAAATTGGAAAGGCCCATTCATCATCATAAAGATATTTCCTAGAGGAGCATTGTACATTGGGGACGTTGAAAGAGATGAGTCCAAGGCAGTGGTAAACGCTGACGAGGTAAAGAGGTATTACGTTTAAGTCCCCTGCAGCAATGGCCCCGGTGGATTGAGATGATGAAGGTTTCGCTCTACCACTATCCCCCCCCTCTTTGTAACCCATAAATGTTGTTCAGAAAAGGAAGAAGAAAGAAACGAAAATGTAAAAACACAAAAGAAAAAAAGAAAAAAAAAGACAATTCAAAAAAATAAGAGAATACAAAAAAAATTAGTTTAGGACCAAGTTTCTGAACTACATCTGACTTGATATTAAAAGGATACGTAGGCAGCCTCTCCCTAAGAATTAGTCACATAAAAATAAAAACCCCATTTACCCAAGAAAACCAAAACTGGGGCAGAAACGTGTTGCTTCGGTTAAAAATCCGTCCGAATGGTTACAAATTTATAGATCCCATGAGAGGAAAAAAAATATTTGTTGGGGTTTTACACCAATCAAATTTGTGAGAGAAATAAATGAGAGAGTCTTATTGGTGAAAACCTCCGAGCACCATAAGGCGACGACGAGTAGAGTAAAACAAAATGAGAGAGTCCGTTTGGCAAAAACTCGCAAAGAGAGCTATCGGGCAATGGGAGAAGAGAAATGAGATAGGGTTGTTGGAGATAACCTGAAAAGGATGCCGTCGGCTGAAAAGCGGATATATTGCTGCCCAGGTCTGAGTATGTTTCTTTGGTTTTCGGAAAAATTGAAGTTAGAAAGCATAAATGTATTTGGGCCAGGTATCCAATCCAAGAAGCATGTCGTTGCCATTTAAAGCCGAATTATATTTCCAGATAAGTTCCTTATTTTTCCTCAAAAGTACATTCCCCTCTAAATTCATACTTCACTCTTTTCCACTTCAATTTTGATGTCCTGACCGTTCCTTTAGAAAGGTAGCAGGGCTGGCCTCGTGGTTTTATCCTTGCAAGAAATAAGAGAAGGCCTGACGTCGTCAAGTGCATTTAGCCAATCCCTTTTGATCATGACAATTATTGTCTAGAAATAAAAGAAAGGAAATTCAATGTCAAAAGGCACGAAGGTGAAGCAAAATCGAAGGGGTTTTTGAGCACAACAGGATGTTGAAAGTCCCAAAAGCAAGCCTAAAATCAAAGGCGGGACAAAACCCACAACCCAAGGCCGAGAAACAAAGGCCAATCTGAAATGATGACCCCCTAGCCAATTAACAAAGCAAGGATTGAAGGTCAAGGGTTCTCTTTTGAACACAAAGGAAGTCGAAATCAAGCATGAAAAGGCCGCAAAACCAATAACTGTTCAATCTAAAAATTTGTTTTGTTTCTGAACTAAAGTAGATGAAGGTGCAACCGAGAAAAGTAAAAGGAACATAAGGCAAAAACAACCAAAGGCCGGACACAAGGACCCAAGATGGTGTTACTCCTGTGACAAAAGGGATGTTTTCTTTCCATTTTTCTGCAAATTCATGACAACACGAGATTCAAATTCCTAGTTTCCCCTTGTGCAGCTTGTGGGTTTTCCTAGGCATTACCTAAGGATTGCATTCCACCCCCTCCAGCATAAGCCGAGAGAGTTTCCCTCCACATCCCCAGTATAACTTGAGGATACCCTCCCTACACTTTCTTCTCCCCAGCATAGTCTAGGAGTTAACACTCCCCTACCCTTAGCATAACCTAAGGGTGGTTCCTTTCCTCCCCTATCCCCAACACAGTCAAAAGGATCTCTGACGTCCTCCACTGCCTTGCATTTTTCCCTAGGTTAACCTAGGATATCCTCTCATACCGGCATTACCCGCGAATTCCCCTAATATAACTCATGATCTCCTCTCATTCTGGCATAACCCTCGGACCTCCCTTGCATAACCTAGGATTTTTCGATTCATCCAGGCACAACTTCCAGAGCTACACTGACCTGATTCCTTTACTGCCAAGGAAATGTAGACAACCATCGAAGCAAGGTTCGGTCAGGAATTTTTCAAAATGTTTCACATGGAGTATTTAATAGGATGAAAATGGCTGATATTCGCTCAATTATGTTTCCACGAAAACTCTTCGTGTTCCCGCACAAAGAGGGGCAGCTGTAAGCATATGAATTTTACCCTGTCGAAACGGCTCCTACAGGACTCTCAAATTTTAGGATTTCTTTAAATATTTATTTTTAGAATTTTTTTGAATTTAATCGTGTGCCAGCGCGTGTTCATTAATGCATGTTTAAATTGTTTAGGATTTAATTTTTATATAAGTTTATTTTACAAATTGAAATACAAAAAATATATATTTCCGGCATTTTTAATTATTTTTCGTTTAATTTCAACTTGTTGAATTTTATTTGTGTTAATTAGGAATTTTTGGTTCTTAAATAAAATTAGGAGTTAATTAAAAAAAGAAGAATAAAAAAAAAGTATATATATATATATATATAAGACTAACTCATAGCCCCAGCCCAAACAACTAACCCCGGTCCGGTCCACAGCCCCAGCCCAAACAACCAACCCCGGTCCGATCCACACAAGACTAACTCAAACGACACCGTTTCAAGAAGGCTCATCACAACCGTTGATCATTTGATCATCAAACAGCCATGAAACCCCCCAAAATTCATATACATACGTCCAAACACCTATATACACTTAGACACAGACCCATCTTCTTCCTCGTACAATATACCACTGACATAACACCACCCTTCACCACCCCTTTACCACATGTCTACCACCCTAGGCGCCGCCAGAAATCGCCTCACGGCGGCTGCTGGTAATCAAACCTCCCAAGATTTACACCACCAAACCATCACAACCTCCTCTATCTCGTCCTATGATTAGTTCCCGTCGAAGAAGTCCCCTCTGTCTCGAATATTCGAAAGTTAGGTTATCAGAACCAGCATCTCCGGCGACCTTGTTCCAAACCTCCCTAGTTTTACACCATAGGACCACCATAAGCTCCCCTTCCTCGTCCTGCATTCCACTCCCTTAAGAAAAGCCCCCATAGTCCCAAATCTTCACAGAAAGGTCGTCGTAACCCCCATCTCCGGCGACTCAACTCCAAACCCCTCAAAACTTAGACCCCTGAAACAACTCAACCTCCTCTTTCCAATAATATGTGTCACACCCTTCGAATCCAGTCAAAACATGTCGAGTATTATTTCGAAGTTCAACCCTAAAACTCAACCCTGTCAGAATTTTGTCCGGCTCATCTCAGACAGTC
Source organism: Nicotiana benthamiana (assembly GCA_034376525.1). Classification (NCBI taxonomy): domain Eukaryota; kingdom Viridiplantae; phylum Streptophyta; class Magnoliopsida; order Solanales; family Solanaceae; genus Nicotiana; species Nicotiana benthamiana. The sequence goes on along the minus strand of CM067332.1, from coordinate 117,935,192 downwards.
TCCGTCTGTTTGTTTCCTTAACCATACCCCACACAACCCCCAAATACAACCAATCACTGAGAAAAATTAAATCTGTGACCTCACAGGAACCCAGAATTACCAGAACCCCAGTCCTGAAACCCTAAAACCCATCAACCCAAAATAAGTTGCTAGAAACCCCTGTAGAAGGAGTCAGGAACCAACTGAATGGTCTCAAGTGGGTTTGCATGTGTAATAAAAAGCTAAGTACTCTGTCCGTGCTTGTATATATTTGCTTCATCTTTGTTAATGATCAGATGCTTTGATTTCTTGTTGTTTTTTCTACAATCTCATATGAAATATGTTCAGTAGGTATATATCTTCAATTATTATTAGTTTGAAATCCCTTCGTCTCTTGAATGACTTATTAATATTAGCTCTACGATTATGAAAGCCTAGTGTGTGGATTCTTCTGTAGTGTGATTCCTATATTTTGTTGGCCTTTATCTCATATTCTAATTAGTTTGGTTAGGCATTTAAGCTATTCATTGTTTGATCTTCACAATGATTTGTGATCTTCAGTACTGCCATAAATAGGCAGATTTTTTTTTGAACTTTAAATTGCTAATGTTAGCCTTTACTTTTCTGGTTCAATTCATGAACTGGGTGTTCACTCCCTGCTATGTGCTTCTCATTTTCGAGTTTTTCTGAGTACGTTGATTGAGCTATTTCTGAAAGGTTAAGTGTTAATGGATATGCTTATTCTTGTGGTTGTTTTCATCCTTTGTTTTGATATTGAATGGTCATCCTGAATAATGTTTGTTTGCTGAAAGTCCACATTAAGGCACTTGTTTTTAAACCTAGTTAGTTTTGGCTGATTTTGAACTTTGATAAGCCTGTTAAGTCTAGGATAAAAATGTGACCTCAACTTGAACATAATTGACGCAGGTCAATTGTAACTAAACTAGATGATAGACTGAGGTTAAAATCTCATGTTGGTTATTAAGGAAAATAAATAGGGGTATAAGGGGGTTTGAACCTTAAAAATCTGATAGTAATCCCCTAGAACATTCTAGTGAGTGATTAAAACACAATTTCTGTCTCAAACTTGAGGCACAAGTCAGGAAATGAGGGATCATTTATTAAAAGATGAATACTAACTCAGGGACTAAAAGGAAAAACCAAAGGAATACTAATGTCCTAAGGCTCCAATATAAAAGAAACCACCTGAGCATTGTCTAAGCGATCTGGAACCTTTCCTTTGAATTCTAGAGATAACAATACATATTATCTCTTCCTATATCTGTGAGAAACTACCATTGTTGTTCTTATTCTTTTTTAATTTTATTTTTCTCAAACTATGCTGAAAACCTGGGTATACTTTTCGATTGGCTGTTATTTCACTTGTTGATTAACCTCATAACTCATACGCTTCTTTTCCTAGCTAAAAGTCCAGATACATGTCGATGCTCATTGATATATGAAGTTCCAGTATAATGCATTCCTAAATGTGAAGATCTACATATGTTGTCTTTATTTTTGAATCATCTCCTCATTTTCCCCTTGTCTAGTTTGAATATAGATATAAAGATAAGGTAATCATCTTGTTGTAATTAAATGTTGGACTGATTCATCTTGTAATAACTGGACAATTGAGACTAACTCATCTTGTAATAACTGGTCATTCAACTATTACTTTAAGTATGTATAATTGATTGTACTGTTAGCTATTGGCATGGCTGTTTTGGTTGATTATTTCCTGTTTTGTTTAGAATTAAGGGATTGAGGAAATGTTAGCCTAGTAATTGTTTAAAATCCAAAACATTGTGCATCGTTCTAGTCCACTCAAGTTTTTTCAATGCATTAAGCAATGATTTATTTCAGATCTATTTAACATGTTGTAATCATAATCACAATTGAATTTTGACAGCTGGATTCATATACTCTGATTGACGAGTATATGAATCATTTAGTTCAAATCCAATACTTAATATTGATATAAAATGATTGTTAGTATCTTCTTTTTGAATGTGTAGATAATTAATTTTGTGTATAATTTCAAACCAAAGCAAGGTTATTGAGAATAGTTCATAATGGACTCTTTCATCCCAATAAACCCTGGGCCCAATTGAGAGGCCCATTATACACCAAAGGCATTGTAACACTACATGTTTCTGGGTTGAGTAAATAAAAGGCCAATGGCAATCACGAATAGGGCCCAATAACTGCCAGTCGCAGCATAAACAATGTGTGTTCCTAGACTGGACAATACTGGATACCCAAAGTGTATAATCATCCATGAATGAGCCTAAGTTGCAAATGTTATTTTCTAAAAATCCAATGCCTATATATAAATTATAAGTGCATTTAAAACACCAGCAATATTAGAGAATTTAGTATACGTTAGAACGTCCTTAAAAATAAGGTGAGCCGTATAAATCTAATCCAATACCCTACGATGGCTCCTTAATTCATTAAATACACAGAAAATGTGAAGTGCCGTTTAGCGAATTTCACGGCCTACTATGAATTTTGAAGACGTAATTTCTATAAGCGCGAATGTTGTTAATAAAAAATACATTCCTAAATCTGGGTGCGAATTTATGTGACCCAAATCCATACATGATGGAGTTAGTATATGTCTAAAATTCCGTGCGCATATATGTGACGTGATTCGTGACGTATTTTATTGACATTTCAAACTTCCTAATATATGTTAAAAGCGGTTAATAATTAAAAATTACATTATAGGTTTAAACATGTATAGCAAATAGGATATCTAGCCACTTATAATAAGTTTGAGCGATCGTGCTAGAACAACGGGATCCGAGGGTGCCTAGCACCTTCCCTCGGGTAAACAGAATTCCTAACTCAAGAATTTTTTATTCGTAGACTCCAATTGGGTAGTCAAAAAGTTCCTCGATTTGGGATTCTAAATAAACCGGTGACTTGGGACACCAAAAGCCAAACCTATAGCAAGTGGAAACTCTTAAATAAATAAATATTCACATCTCGAAAATGTCGCTGTAATTAGAAAAACTCCCTTACATGTGTCATCCTTCGAGGTACCCACATGTCAGCAGAAAAAGAAGGTGTGACTTGACTCGGTTTGAGCTGTTGTCATTAATTGATTAAAAATGAATGGCCGCGGTTCGTCATGGGCAGTTGTACTAACAAAGAATTGCCCGCGCTTACAACAAGAAAGTGTGCCCCAAGAATTTCAAAGTCGGACAGCTTGTATTGAGGCGTATTCTCCCTCACCATCAAAAAGCTAAAGTAAAGTTTTCACTGAACTGGAAGGGTCCATACATTATCAGAAAGATACTACCCAAAGGAGCATTGTACTTGGGTGATGTTGAAGGAGACGAGCTCGAGACAGCAGTGAATGCAGATGTAGTAAAAAGGTATTATGTTTGAACTCCCTACCACAATGATTCAGGCCGGTTGAAATGACGAAGGCTTTTCTTTCCTGCTACCCTAAACACTAACAATCCTTCGTAAATCCCTTGAGCCAATTACGTTTCTTTATTCACCCTCTTTGGAACCTAGAATTTCTATTCAAAAACAAGAAAAAGAAGCAAAAATGAATGAATGAAAACAAAAAGAAACAACAAACAAATTAGTTTAGGAATTACTTCTTGAACTACGTCTGACTTAATTCCGAAAGGATATGTAGGCAGCCTCTCCCTGAGGTTCAGTCATATCAAAATAAAACCCCAATTCCCCAAAAAACTGGGGTAGAGATGTAATGGTTCGGCTATAAACCCGCCAGAATGGTTCCAAAGTTGTAAATTTTCATCCAATTTACTTTAACCAAGAGCCATGGCTAAGCCCTTCCGATCAATTTGCCAAAGCAAGGACGTGCCAAACACAATTGTTGAGATTTGGCACAATTCAAATTTAGAAAAATAAAATGAGAGAGTCTTATAGGTAATAACCTTCATGCACCATAAGGCGACGGTGAGTAGAGAAAATAAAAATGAGAGAGTCTGTTTAGTGAAAACTCGTAAAAGACCACTATCGGGCGACGGGAGAGGAGAAATAAGAGAGGTCGATTGGTGAAAACCCGCAAAGGGCATCATCCGCCGAAAAGAAATAATATGACCATCCAAGCCCAAGAAAGCTTTAAAGGTTTTTAAAAGATTGAAATATGGATCACACAAAGCTGAAATGGATCCAAGTCGGGCATCTAGTCTAAGAAGCATGTAATCGCCATTTAAAGTCGGCACGCACTCTCAGATAAGTCTTTTCTTTTTCTCTGTAAAGGACAATTCTCTCTAAATCCATATGTTTGCTCTTGTTGTTTCCCCACTCCCTTTCGGCTTAACATTGATTTCATTACTGTTCCGCAAGAGAAGGTGGTAAGACCGGTCTCACTGGGCCTCTCTTGGAAAGAACCAAAAGAAATATCTAGTATCAGCAAATGCATTTAGATTGCTAAATATCTAGTATCAGCGAATCCTGGCTGACCATGACGACTGACGCTTCAAAAGCAGGAACGAGGAAAGAAAAGAAATTTAATGTCAAAAGCCCACAGAGGTGAATGAAGATTGGAAAGGTTAAGCCCGAGCGGGCTATTTGTCTCCACAAAAGTTCTCAAAAGGCAAGCTCTGAAGTGGAAATCGGGACAAAAAATCATAACTAAGGGCCTATAAAAGCGAAACAAATTTGAAAGATAAAGTCCCCCGACCAACCTACGAGGCAAAGTCTATAGAGTCAAAGGTTTTTCCAACAGAAATGATGCCAGGATCAAAAAAATAAGGGCCGCAAACTAATCACTGTTCGAACTAACAAATCATGTTTTGATCGAAAATTTGAAGTAGGTGTAAACAAAAGAAATGGGGACAAATAGAAAATGCAATCAAAAGAACAACACAAGGGCTATGATTAGCGTTGCAACAATGATCAACAAAAAGGGAAGTTCTCTTTACATCTTTTCCTCTAGTGATTGCATAGGACTTTGATCCCCAACTCCTTTCCTAGATTTAGGGCCACATCCCTCGTCTTTCCCAGCACAACTTGTGGACCTCCTCGGCATAACGCAAGGATCACACTCCACTCTCCCATGTGTAGACTGAGAAATTTGTTTCTTTCATTCCCCGGCATAACTAGAGGGCTCCTCTCCCCATCCACAACATAACCTGAGGAACATTTTCTTCTCTCTGTCCCCAGCATAACCTGAGGGCCCTTTTTTCCCTTTATTCCCCAGCATAATCTGAAGGCTAAATCCCTTCTATACCTAGCATAACCAAAGAGTTATCTTTTAAATCCTGGCATAACCCACAGATCTCCCTAGCGTAACCTAGGAGTTTTCTTTCAAATCCCGACATAGCCTACGGATCTCCCTAGCATAACCTTGGAGTTTTCTTTCAAATCCCGGCATAACCCGCAGATCTCCCTAGCGTTACCTAGGAGTTTTCTTTCAAATCCCGGCATAAGGTGCGGATCTCCCTAGCTTATCCTAGGAGTTTTCGTTCAAATCCCAGCATAACCCGTGGATTTCCCTAGCATAATGTAGGAATTTTCTCTTTCCAATCCTGGCATAACCCGTGGAATTCCCGAGTATAACCTAGGAATTTTCTCTTTCCAATCCCGACAGAACCCGCATTCCCCTGGCATAACCCAGGAATCTTTCCTTTCAAATCCCGGCATTACCCATGGATTTTCCTAGCATAACCAAGGAGTTTTCTCTTTCCAATCCCCGCATAACCCGCGGATTCCCCTTGCATAAACAAGGAATCTTTCCTTTCAAATCACGGCATAATTTACGGATCCCTTAGCATAACCAGGAGCCTTCTCTTTTCCAATTCCGCCATAACCCGTGGATTCCCCAGGCATAACCCAGGAATCTTGCCTTTCAAATCCTGACATAACCCGTGGAATTCCCTAGCATAACCTAGGAATTTTCTTTTTCAATCATGGCATAACCCGCGGTTCCCCTGGCATAACCTAGGAGCCTTCTCTTTTTCAATCCCAGTACAACCCGTGGACTTTTTCTCCTTTCCCCAGAAGGGACCTTTTACTCATCCCGGCGTAACTCGTGGATTTTCCTCTCACTTCAGCAGGAACATGTCTCTTTTCTGGCATAACCTGGCTATTCGCTAGCATAACCTGGTTATCTCCCCAAAAACACGTAATCCCGCTTTCATTATTTTCAATAGGAATAGTTTAGATCTGTGCTGCAAATAACTCACGAAATATTTCTAGTGAAAACTGGGTCAGAAAATTTCTTTCGTTTGTTAGTTTTGATTTTCAAGCAGGTTTTACCACAGGGCACAACATTTGAGATGACCGGAAAAGTGAATCTCAACTCAGGACAAAGGAAAAGAAGAAGAGAACAAAAGGAAACAAATCCAGGGTAGTTGAAAAGAAGATGTGGATTGCCCAGGTTTGATTCAATATCACAAGTCGTGCATGTCCCAACTGATTTCAGTGCCGAAGAAAGAGCCGAAACCTATAACTTACGAGCATCAAGATTCAGATTGAAGTCCATGGTGAATCCAACCAAGACTCATGACCAAGGTTTTAAGAGAATTATAGATTGGAATCTTGTAACTCATAGTGATAGGCATAGCTAGCTTAGTCTTGATTCCCTTTTTGGTGTAATAAGGGGTCAGCAAGCAGTAGCAGCAACATCAACAGGGAAATCAAAGCTCATGGCAGTCCTTGCTACCAAACACACAAGAACTATACTGACCTGATTTCTTTATACCCAAGGATATGTATGAAACCATTGAAGCGAGGTTCGGTCAGATAGTTTTCAAAATGCTTCGCCTAGAGTTTTGAGTAGGCAAAAATCCCTCATTTCGCTCATATATCTTTGACCGAAAATTCTTCGTATTTCCGGGCAAAGAAGAGAAGCTGTGAGCACGTGATATTTTCCTCGCAAAAATTACTCGGTCAGAATTCTTACATGAAATAAAAATATTTCATGAGCATTTAGAATGTTTTTTTTACATGGTTTTTGTTTAGACTAATTAGTAATTAGGATTTTTTACAAGATACAAAAAACACAAAGAAACATTGATTTGCTTGATTTGATTTTAACTTCCCTTAAAATGATAATGTTATCTAATAAGGTAGGTTAATAAACTTTACAGATTTAATGTTTTGTCTGCTTTATATGAGCAATGAATAAAAAAAAGAAAAATGGATCAATAAAAAAAGAATTAATAAAAGAGAGGCATAAAATAGGCTGGCCTGATATTGGGCCAAAGCTGGTGGCGGCCCAAATCAAAACCATTCCCACCTAACTAAACCACCCATAAACTGGCCCAAACCCGTCCCCAACCAGATCTCGCATTAGAAACGCCCCAAAACGACGTCGTTTTGGGGCACACGATCTCAGTTGTTCATCCATCATCATCCAACGACTCTAGTTCAATCTTGAATATTAAATAAAACTGTCTGAATCCAATAGAACCCTAGAGACCAAACATCTTCTTCCTCGTATGCATCGTCTCCGCCAACCCTCCGCCTCGCCGCTGGCGCCGGCAAAGCTCAAAAACTCCCCCAAAAATACACCCCTAAACCACCTCTTCCTCCTCTTTCCAATACCATGCAAATCATCCTCAAATGTCGTTTCAACTCCTCGAATCTTCAAAAGAATAGAAAGGCGGCGCCACCGCCAAAACACTTCAAAATAACACTCCATGTTCCTCATACCATCCCCATAATAGATCCAACATTAACGTTCTTCAAACTTTAGCCAATCACCACGAATATCCATTTGAAATTCTGAAAAAATTCTCAACCTCCCAGAATTCCCTGAAATCGACACCGCACAACCCCCTCGCCTTCCTCTCAATGAATTACAACCAGAAACCCTCAAACATGTTTGGATTTTGTCAAATTTTAATATAAAAAACCCGGTACAAAGCTCAACCTTTCAAAACCCAACAAAACCCACACCATGTATTATTCTCACCCTCCTCCTCTTAAATCCCTAATAATTCTCCCTCAAGTGTCAAAATACCTTCCGAAATTTGAAGTCGAAGGTTGGTCGGAAACCCTAGGAGTTTAAGGGTTCACAGTTTTTGGAATACGGCTAGTCGCCAAGCTAAGTTTCTTTATTCAATTTCTAGTTCCTTCGTCTTGGTGCTCCGTTTATGTTTTGTGATGTTCTTGAATGTTTGTTAATAACTCTCTGTTAGTATTATTTAGAATTTTCGTTTACGTTTCCTCAAATCTCTATTCCTTTGTTTATTTCATTTCTAGATTGTCACTGATGATCTGCTATGAATGATCTAGATTTCATAGTTATGATTTGATTCATTCTGCGTTGATCCATGAACACATGTTTGAGTGATTTAAATTGAATATTTGAGGACCAATTTAAGTTATTAGGATATAACTGTTTCCATCTGGCATTTCATGTTATTGTTAATTGTTTCAATTAATTGTCTACTATTGATACATTGAGCTTCAGAACTTTTATTTATCAGATTTAAATCAGGTTCAGCACAAGATGTAGATTGTTGATTGACTAGATACATTTGAGTGTTTAGTTTACCTATGGACAGTTCTAACTAGGGTTAAAGAGTGTTTGGCTTTAGTTTACTGCTCATTATTGATAAATTCAGATAGGATGAAGGGTAGTTTAGGCATTTGAGGGTTAGGAAAATCTTTTGTAACAAATTAAGAAGCTTCTATTAGGTATCTCTAGTGAAATTTCAGTTGATTAAGTGGTAAAACTTTGTAATCAAGTCAAATGTCTGAGTTAACTTAGGCTAAAAGCAAATAAATAAAGGACTGACTGTCGAAAATTTAAAATTAGTAAGGACTAAAGGTCACAATAAAAGCTAAACCTCTGCCCTAGCTTACTTGCCTATATAGATACCCTGATTAAAAAGGGGAAGAGAGAAAAAAACTTCTTAAAAAAAAAACTCCTAAATTAGTTCCTTGTAAGAGAGCAAAAATAAAAAATAGTAGAGCTGACTCTGAGAGATCTGGTGAAGACTTAAAAATGAAAAAGGCAAAAAAATGGTAAATGTTTTGTTTCATTCGCATCAACCACGTTGAATTCATTCTGGAAGCATTTTATGTTAGAGTTATGTAGATCCCTCGCTTATTTTGAGCAAACAAACTCATTATTTGTTCCTGGGTGTCGAGCTTTGGTTTATTGTTGAATCTATTGGTGGATTTGCTGTTGTTTTTGTCATTTGCTTACCTACTCATAGGTGCTTCTTCTTTGTTGTAATTCCAGGTACACATACATGAACCTGATCTGACCACGGTTTAAAAATTGAAATGATAAACTCTCCATGCATTCGCTCCTTGAAACGAGCATGGTTTCCCTCATATAGTATAGAATCGAATAGTCTTAAATTATTTGTAATATCTAATATAGCTTGACTTGATTTGGGTTTGAATAAATTTGGGGTTGTGTAATGTACACTGTACCTGGATTGTATGATTAGTTGTGATGTTGTCATATCATGTACTTTTATAGATGTTAACGTAGCTCTGGGTTTGTTCAGCTCAATAGGTAAAACATGATGTTTAGTGTCGAGTCAGGTGCAAAACGTATTTTTTCAAAATTGGTAATTGAATCAAGATGCTACATGATCTCATATGGATTTTATACATCAATTTTCAACGTACAATGATTTCCGAAGATATACTTAGTGGCTGTATGAGTTAATTTTTTATGATCAGGTGGTATAGGCTCTAAAAGGTACCATTTCTGCACTTATTCTATGGATACTGCGTGTGGCAATTTGGCTCTTAATCTCATTTCGTAAATTCAGTGTTCCTGAAATATTCACAATCAACACTGATCATCAGAATTAGTTTGGAGCTTACTACTCGACAATTTCAGCTCCTTAAATCAAATTTGTGACTAATTTCATGATTTTCTAACATTAGACTATTAATGCAAACCAATTACTCACGTAGTGGGCCTTTGGTATTAAGTAGCAAATTTAATTAGGAGGTTTACCCTTTGTTCCAGTTTGAAGTCGAAGCGAAGGTTTAGATGTCATGTATTAGGACGACTAGAGACGAATTTGATAGAAAATCCTAGTTTTCTTAGGACTAACCTTTAAAAATGATACACGAGGTGCGCCGCGCCAAACAAAACCTATAAACTGTGCACCGCTCGTGAAATATTTATATTCAAACTCTTAGAGAATCAGGAGAGATGTCGTTTCAGCAAAATTCACGGCTTCCCGCAAAGATAATAACACGTTAGTCGCTTTAGACGCGTCTTCAATAATTTTATCTTCCTAAATACGGGTGCGCATTTATGCGACCCAAATCCAAATCTCTATGAAGTTAAATTATGTCAAAAACTACGTGCACGTTTATGTGACGTGGTTCGGGATATGTTTTAGCGACATCGCAAATTTCCTTTAAAAAGGTTAAAAACGGTATAAGTATCAAAATTGCATTATTAGGATGAACATGTGTAAAAATAAGAACTTTTAGCCATTTATTATAGTTTAAGCGACCGTGCTAGAACCATAGGATCTGAGGGTGCCTAACATCTTCCCTCGGGTCAACAGAACTCCTTACCTAGAATTTCTGGTTCGCAGACTCCATTTGGGTAGTTGACAAATTTCATCGATTTGGGATTCTTAATAAACTGGTGACTTGGGACACCAAAAGCCAAACCAATCCCAAGTGGCAACTCTAAAAAATGAATAATCCAATTTTGAATAATGTCACTTTAATCAGAAAAACTCCCTTACGCATTCTTATCCTTCGGGGTAGTCGTATAAAAATGTAGGTGTGACAACATTAACTACGCTAAACATTGTGGAAGTTGTACATTGTGGAATATGTACTGAACGGTTACCAGTGTCAAAATATAACATAGCAATAAATGTTATTCATTGCTCGTAATGGCTCCATTTTTGAAGAAAGTAACCGTATTACTTAGAGATAGCTATAAAATGTGAGGAATAAATATTTGTAAGGACACACGTTACTATTGAAATACAATGATTTACTTTTCTTTCTAACCTACTATCGTTTATATCATTTATTCTTCTTTCTATTTGATTATTAGTAACCCGAGTTCTTCTAATAGCAATCTTTGACCTAATTTCTCATTTTTTTGGTTAAACAAATTGGTTCCATTATCAAAAATTTAATAATCTATTACATTCCAAATAAATCTTTTTTTCAATTAAATCATGTCAAATGTCAACAACAATAACCAGCATAATTTACCACTCCAAGAAGATCCACAACTTCAGTTGAACGAACAAGGTCACAAGACTCTACCTCCTTCGCCACTACATTCTCAAAAATAATGACGAGAGGGGACTCCGGACAGATCTGAATTGAATGAAAATGATAGACTTGAAAATCATCAAGTTAACGATGAAGCTCTTAAAAAATTAATCATTGAATAGGTCAGCAATGATCTTCAGGCTTTTACCAGCCAGTTACCGGTTGCACAGCCAACACCATCTCTAAACAACAATATCACGACTCCCAGATACCGATCGTGATGGCACCTACCATATTACTAGGCAAGCTAGGCCAACTATCAAAACACAACCCATTTTCAGTTTTATAAATCATTTACTAACTAAGTGTGTAAAACCGCAAGGTAGATATGTGGAAGTCAACAAAATATGAAAGACTACACTGCCCATATTGATCTGGTGTTATGACTCTAGAGCCTATAACACAAGTCCGAACAACCTACTACATAGATAGTCTAGAAATACAGAATAATAAGATAGAAGGGAGAAGTCAGAGTTGCGGATGCCATGTAGCTACCTCGAAATCCCCGGCAAATGCTGGAAAATAGCTTAAAAGCTCTCACTCGGGCAGTCGAGCACCTGGATCTGTACACAAGGTGCACGAAGTAATGTGAGTATGCCAACTTAGCAAACAACTAAAGTAAATAATGGACTGAAGGCAATACGAGCAGTTCAAAACATATAACTTTGAAATCAGTTCTGTCATAAATTCATCAATTTTATTTTAAAACTTTGAAATCGGTTACTTGACAATATACCCTACATTGGTTTAGTTATAAGAAGAGTTAAAATAGTGGAAGCATCATAATAGGGGCCTTCGGGCAACCTCTTAGTCACTCGGTACTCACTCATAGCACTCGGCTCATTAAATCTCATAACAATAGAAATTACAATAACCACAGCAGTGTGCAGCCTGATCAATATATTTATCGTCGATTACGCATTCTGGGTTGTACAAACTCCGAAGGGGCTTTTACAGCCTAAGCATCATATCGCTGAGGGGCGCAGCCTGATCCAAAATAGATATGGCTACGGCAAGAAGCACGATCCATATCAGTGTCATTGTGGCATGTTGCCCGATCCATAACATATATATACATATAATATCCTCTCCATAAGGTTTTTAACCTCTCTCAGTAGTTAGCCTCATAGCCTCTCGGACATCACAATAGAAATTAAGGGACTTAGCCAAGTAGTCCTCTCAATAGGATTATAAAGGTAAAACCAGTTTTTTGAACATTTAGCAGGTAATAAATCAATGAGGATATGCTGTAAACAAGTAAAGTGAGGAAAATAGTTAAAGCGTCCTTAAAGGTTCCTACAAATCGGCACAAGGCCCCAAACATGGCATAAAGCCTCCTAATAAAATATAAGGATCAAAATCCAACATAATATAACATTTCCAATTAAAATATACGGCTTAATAGTCGCTACGGGACTGACCAAGTCACAATCCCCTACCTGTGCACGCCCAGACACTCGTCACCTAACATGTGCATCACCGCATTTATCAAATCAAGTTAAATACCGGGGTTTGTACCCTCAGTTCCAAATTAATAATGGTTATTTACCTCAACCTGGTGAAATACTACTTCGTGACACCTTTGTCTCTCGAATCGGCCTCGACTCGCGTCGAATCTAGTCAAAATCAGATTAAATACGTCACAACTTTCTAAGAGATCAAAGCCCAAACGAAAATAATTGAAAAATACCAAAAATTCTAAAATTAGCAAAACCCGAGCCCACTTCTATAAACTCAAAATTTTTTACATATATGGGTTCCTTATCTCCCCACGAGTTCAAACATACAAAAATTTCTCAATCCAACCTTAATTGGTCCTCCAACTCACCAAATCAAAATTCCAAGCCCTAGTTCTTCCATTTTATCTTAAGTTCCACGATTTTCTTGGTGGATTTCAGAATAAAATCAAGTATTACGTTAAAATAATCTTACCTCAAATCGATTTCTCTTGAATCACTCTTTAATCTCCACCAAGAATCTCTCAAAATGAAAAACAATGGGTGAAAATAGACCAAAAATCGCTGATGAAATGAATTATAACATTCTGCCCAGGCTTGGTTTCCTTCTATAGGATCGCGGAAAAAAACTTCGCAATCGCGAAGAACAAAAAAATGAACTCCCAGTTTTTACCCTATGCGATCGCATACAAACACCTAGAATCGCAATTCGAAATCTCCTGACCTTACGCGATTGCAGACTTTCTCCCCTGGTTTCATTAAACAATTTCCATCCAAGCCCCCATGTCCATTTAATACTATGCGATCGCGATCCATTATCCGCGTTCGCGATGAAGAAATTCCCCAAACTATGCGATCGCATGCCTTACTCCGCGAACCCAATGAACAATAGAACAGCTCCCACAAATCCTCATGTGCGATCGCAAGACCCCTTACGCAATCGTAAAGAACAAAATTTGCAACATCGAACCTGCTATTTTCTGCTATCTTTTAAGGCATGAGATGGTCTGATTGACCATCCGAATGTCACCCGATGCCCTCGGGATCTCAATTAAAAGCACCAACTCAGCCTAAAACCTTATTCAAACTTGTTCCAATCATCAATATCCCTCAAACAACAGCAAATCACTCAAAACACATCGGATTCAAGCCTAAGTTTCAGAAATCTTCCGAAATACGCTTTTCATAAAAAACCAAACAAAACCACGTTCAAATGACCTCAAATTTTGCATACACATCCCAAATAACACAACGAAGCTACTATAACTCTCCAAATTCCATTTTGACTCCTGGATCAAAATCTTACCTACCAATCAGAAATCACCAAAATATGAACTTCGACAATTCAGGGCTAATTCTACTTCGGACCTCCAAAACCTATTCTGTTCACACTCCTAAGACACAAATCACCTCCCAAAGCTAACCGAACCATCGGAACTCACATTCAAGCCCTCTAGCACGTAAGTCAACATCCGGATGACTTTTCCAACTTAAGCCTTTTTAAAAGAGACTAAGTGTCTCAAACTCTGTCAAAAATCATTCAGGACTCGATCCGACCAACTGGATACCACAAAACACGGATAATGACGCTTATAGAAGTAGAAATGGAGGAAACACAGTGGTAACTCATGAGATGACTGGTCGGGTCTTCACATTCTCCCCAACTTAAACAAACATTCATCCTCAAACGAGTCAAGAAACATACCTAAACCCTCAAATAGGTGAAGATATCTACTCCGAATCTCTCGCTCGATCTCCTTGGTAGCCTCCTCCACGAGGCCGACCTCTCCACTGCACTTTCACTGATATATCATTTGACATCAATTTCTGAACCTGACGACACAAAATAGTTACTAGCTCAAGACCATAAATTTAATCATCCTCCAGTTGAACCTTGCTGAAATGCAGGACATGAGACGAATCCCCAATATGCTTCCGGATCATAGAAATATGAAATATGGGATGCACACTCGACAAGCTGGGTGGCAAGGCATGCTCAAAAGCCACATCCCCAATCCTTCAAAGTACCTGAAAGGTCCTATGAACCACGGATTCGACTTCCCTTTCTTTCTAGATGTGATAACATGCTTCATGGGTGAAACCTTCAATAGAACCTTCTCGTGAACCATGTAAGACACATCTCTAACCTTCCTATAAGCATAACTCTTTTGCCCCGAGTGCGTGCTTCCTGAATCACCTTCACCTTCTCCATGTTATCATGTACCAAATTAGTCCCCAATAGCCTAGCCTCACCGTGATCGAACCAACCAACCGTTGCTCTACACTATCTCCCATACAAAGCCTCATATGGAGCTATCTGAACTCTACCGGTAACTGTTGCTATAAGCAAACTCGGAGTGGTAGAAATTGATCCCATGACCCTCCGTAGACAATAACACAAGCACGCAACATGTCCTCTATTATTTGAATAGTACTCTTGGATTGCTCGTCCATCTAAGGATGAAAAGTTGAGCTCAACTCAACCTGGTACCCAACTCTCGCTGAACAAACTTCTAAAACTAGGAAGTAAACTGAGTGCCCCTATAAGAAATGATGGAAATAGGGACACCATGCAAAATAAACAATCTCCCATATATTGATCTCTGCCAATCGCTCTGAATATTAAGTATTACAAATAAGAATGAAGTGCGAAGACTTGGTCAGCCAATCCACAATCACCCAAATAGCATCTAACTTCTTCAAAGTCCGTGGAAGTACAAAAACAAAGTCCATAGTGATCCTCTCCCACTTCTACTCAAGAATAACCATCTGCTGAAGCAAGACACCCGGGCTCTGATGCTCATATTTCACCAGCTGAAAATTGAGACACCGAGCTACAAATCCCATTATATCTTTCTTCATTCTCCGCCACCAGTAATGTTGTCTAAGATCTTGATACATATTCATGGCTTCTGGATAAATAGAATACTGCGAGCTATGGGCCTCCTCTAGAATCAACTCACGAAACCCATCTACATTAGGCACACAAATCCTCCCCTACATCCTCAACGCTCCATCATCATCAATGGTCACATCTTTAGCATCGACATGGTAGACTCTGTTAGGATTTATGCCCGTCACTAGAGGGGGGGAGGGTGAATAGTGAGGCACGAGAATGTCGGTAAATTTTGCGGAATTAAAATTGCAGGAGTAAAGTAAGTGCAGTAATTAAAAGAGTAAGGAGAGGACATACCGAATTTATACTGGTTCACCACAACGTGTGGTTAGTCCAGTCTCCCGAGAGACTCTCTCGAGTTTACACTAACTCTGTTAAGCTTACGGGTGCCTAACAAACCGTTACACTTGCTCGTAGATGTACGCTCTACAAGACTTCAATTTGCTCGAGGATACCTCACCTCAAGACTTCATCTTGCTCGTGGATACCACACCACAAGACTTCACACACTAAGATTGAAGGTACTTAGCAAACCCAACGCTCAATGAGAAGGTATGGTCTTCTCAAGAACCTTTTTCTTTTACAACAAGAACTCTCTAAGAAGAGGAGATAAAGAGATACAATATAAGCTCAATGAACAACACAAATTTGTCTCTCAAATGGCTCAAGAAAAGCTCTAAAATGATGCACAAATAAATATCAAGATGTTTATAGATAATTGAGAGATGTTGTTACTACCAAATGAGTTCAAATGACCTCTATTTATAGAGTTTAGAGGTGATATGTCCGTTGCTCAATATTTAAATAATAATACTCAATTCTGACAGAATTATCGATTATTACATTTACATAATCGATTATCTTATTAAAACAGTCAAAAAACTAGTCGTTCGAAGGCAACAGACATGAGAATAATCGACTATTGAAACTTGATAATCGATTATCCTACTTCTCTGGAATTTCTAGCAAAGCTGGAATATACCAGAATCAAAGCTGGAATATACCAGAATATAGCAGAATTGAAAACTTACTTCAAAAACCATTTTGGTTAAAATGAAAACGTTAAAATCATTTTATTTGAAGTATATTAAAAATGTTTATGATAGATATGATTTAATAAAATGATTTTATGCGTATTAATGATGACCTATGTTGAGCCATAAGACGAGATAACATAAATGTTGCTCTTACATTGGTTCTACCTAACGACCTACGCCTTGGGTCTTCGGTCTTGAACTTTTGAGCTCGTCTTGGCTTGTCTAAGCAATCCCTTCATCAATATGCTTCTTGGCATCCAATCTCGATTGTTTGATTCATCATCATTGATTCGTCAACCATCTCGATTGTTTGCTAATGCATCTTCATCATTTGTCATACAATATCGTTGTTTGACAATTGACTTCATTGTTTGTCATTCATCAAAACCAATACCTGGAAATCATGCTAATACAACCAACGCACACATATCAAATATATCAATGATTTCCAAACGAGGTTAAACGAGGTCTTACAATTTCCCCCTTTTTGATAATGACAAACAATAGGAGATATGCATATCGGATTCCCCCTAAAGACATGCTATATCTCAACATATAAGTCATGCAAAATATTCCCCCTTAATTGAGTATTCCCCCTCAAATAACACATACAAAAAGGTAGAGACATTCCCCCTTATTAGATGCATATCGCCTAAGCTCTTCCCCCTTTTGGCAATAGCAAAAAGATTATACAAAGCCTACTTCCCCCTTTTGACACTTCCCCCTTTTGGGTATACCAACTATTAGTGTCATAACAAATATAGGAAATACAATGAGGAATATACATGATGACGATTTTCAAATAACTAAAAATCATATCAACATAAAATGATACCAAATGTTAGTAAAAACATAACAACCATATTAAAGGTTATTTTTAGCAAATCATATTACTTAAAAACATATCAACTGTTAATTTTTAACAAACCAATAGTTGTATTAAAAACATGAATCATTTATTTTTCAAGGATATACCAACTGTTATTCAAACCAAAAATAATATTCATCAAAACATGAATCAATCATTATATTTAACAAAAATAATTGATACCAATTGTTATTCAAAATAAAAGTTATCAAAACATGAATCAACAAAAATAATTGATACCAATTGTTAACAAAGACATATCAATCGTTAACACATATCAACTATTACGTTTTTATCAAAAATATGATAACTAACCGAAATTCCCCCTCGATGCAATAAGGTTTCGTGCTTGGTGCATCTACTACGATATTGTAGTCTTCAAGCACACCTGCAAACGTACCAAAAAATAGGTTTCAGGTACCCAAACACTTTTGGGTCCTTCGGGGTTAGGAAAATAATAATCATAGCTAAAAGATAAATCCCTATGTTTTGCAAAACATACGGGTGCTATGTGTCCTACCCGGTTGCAATAATGACATATAACATTCGCGTTGTGCATATGTCTTGGTTGAGCCAAAAACGTTCTAGGTGATCTAAAGTCGTTATTCCTAGAAGCGTTGAAATTCCTAGAATCATTTCTAGGCGGTCTAAAATGATTTATTCTAGACTCATTAATAAAATTCCTAGAATCATTTCTAGGTGGTCTAAAATGATTAATTCTAGACTCATTTACAAAATTCCTAGAATTATTTCTAGGTTGTGCATCGCAATTTCTAACATGATTCTTATTCTTTTTACGCATTTTATTTTTCCTGGGCCTTTTCTTTTTAATTTCTTTAACTATTTTAGGATTGTCTACACTACGTTTTTCTAGTGTGTTCCTAAGTTCTATGTTTTCTAATTTCAAAGAATCACAAGATGAAAAATTAGAATTTTGATCAATTGAAGAATCTTCATGCATCTCCTTAATTTTATTTTTAAGATCAATAATATCATTTTCAAAAAATTTATTTTCCTCTCCTAAAACGTTAATTTTAGCCTTGGCTTTTTTGTAGATTTTTTAAGTCTTTTTCAATTCACCATATAATTCATGAAAAACTTCTTGTAATTGTTCAAACGAGTAAGAGTTAGAAGTACTTACCTCTTCTTCCTCGTTAGCCATGAGGCATAAGGCGGCTGTTTCATCACCCGAGCTTTCCGAATCCCATGTCACACGCCGTTGGTGTTTGTTCTTCTTCTTATCCTTGGATTTTGGGCAATGAGATTTGGTGTGGCCAAGTTTTCCACAATTATGGCATGAAGGACT
Source organism: Nicotiana benthamiana (assembly GCA_034376525.1). Taxonomy (NCBI): domain Eukaryota; kingdom Viridiplantae; phylum Streptophyta; class Magnoliopsida; order Solanales; family Solanaceae; genus Nicotiana; species Nicotiana benthamiana. The sequence goes on along the minus strand of CM067332.1, from coordinate 117,916,432 downwards.
TGGTTCTTCCTTCTTAATTTCCCTTTTCATAAACTTATAAAACTTTTCGATCAAGGGATTGGAAATATTATCGTCATCGCTTCCCGAATCACTTACCTCTACTCTTTTAGAAGATGAGGCTTTGAAGGCAATCGAATTTTTCTTGTTTACAAAAGAAGGATTAAGAATAGTGCTTTCATAGGTTTTGAGGTTACCTCTTAGTCCATCAATTGTGACGTCCTCTTGGATGGCATTGGCTTTGGAACGCCATTCGGGAGTGAAACTTCGCAAGATTTTTCGAACAAGATCTTTGTTCGAGTATACTTTCCCGAGAGCATGGAGATTGTTGATGATCATTAAGAACCGATCGAACATAATATCGATGCTTTCATTCTCCCTCATTCTAAAGAGTTCATATTCATGTGTTAGAAAATCAACTCTAGCTTCTCGGACTTGAGGCGTACCTTCATAAGTGATTTCAAGCTTATCCCACATCTCCTTGGCGGTTGTGCAGCAAGAAATCTTTCGATAGTCATCCGGGTTCACGGCACAATACAGCATATTAACGGCCTTGGCGTTGTTTTCAACCTTCTTGATATCATCGGCATCATATTCATCTTCTTCCTTTGGAACAATGGCTTCCCCGACTTTCTCTGTCGGCATTTGCTCACCGTTCTTGATGATTTGCCACAAGCGAAAGTTATTTGATTGGATGAAGATTCTCATCCGCTCTTTCCAGTATGAATAATTTCTTCCATTAAAAAATCGAGGCCTAATGGTAGAGTGTCCTTCACTCATCATTCCTGCGTTCAACATTCTCAACAAAAAATAAATAGAACGTTGTCTCAACCGGTTAAGGCTCTTAGAGAGTTAGGCTCTCATACCAACTGTTTGGATTTATGCCCGTCACTAGAGGGGGGGGTGAATAGTGAGGCACGAGAATGTCGGTAAATTTTGCGGAATTAAAATTGCAGGAGTAAAGTAAGTGCAGTAATTAAAAGAGTAAGGAGAGGACACACCGAATTTATACTGGTTCACCATAACGTGTGGTTAGTCCAGTCTCCCGAGAGACTCTCTCGAGTTTACACTAACTCCGTTAAGCTTAGGGTGCCTAACAAACCGTTACACTTGCTCGTAGATGTACGCTCTACAAGACTTCAACTTGCTCGAGGATACCTCACCTCAAGACTTCACCTTGCTCGTGGATACCACACCACAAGACTTCACACACTAAGATTGAAGGTACTTAGCAAACCCAACGCTCAATGAGAAGGTATGGTCTTCTCAAGAACCTTTCTCTTTTACAACAAGAACTCTCTAAGAAGAGTAGATAAAGAGATACAATATAAGCTCAATGAACAACACAAAGTTGTCTCTCAAATGGCTCAACAAAAGCTCTAAAATGATGCACAAAAAATATCAAGATGTTTATATATAATTGAGAGATGTTGTTACTACCAAATGAGTTCAAATGACCTCTATTTATAGAGTTTAGAGGTGATATGGCCGTTGCTCAATATTTAATCAATAATACTCAATTCTGACAGAATAATCGATTATTACATTTACATAATCGATTATCTTATTAAAACGGTCAAAAAACTAGTCGTTCGAAGGCAACATACATAAGAATAATCGACTATTGAAACTTGATAATCGATTATCCTACCTCTCTGGAATTTCCAGCAAAGCTGGAATATACCAGAATATACCGTATCGAAAACTTACTTCAAAAACCATTTTGGTTAAAATGAAAACATTAAAATCATTTTGTTTGAAGTACATTAATGTTTATGATATATATAATTTAATAAAATGATTTTATGCATATTAATGATGACCTATGTTGAGCCAAAAGACGAGATAACTTAAATGTTGCTCTTACATTGGTTCTACTTAACGACCTACGCGTTGGGTCTTCGGTCTTGAACTTTTGAGCTCGTCTTGGCTTGTCTGAGCAATCCCTTCATCAATATGCTTCTTGGCATCCAATCTTGATTGTTTGATTCATCATCATTGATTCGTCAACCATCTCGATTGTTTGCTAATGCATCTTCATCGTTTGTCATACAATATCGTTGTTTGACAATTGACTTCATTGTTTGTCATTCATCAAAACCTATACCTGGAAATCATGCTAATACAACCAAAGCACACATATCAAATATATCAATGATTTCCAAACGAGGTTAAACGAGGTCTTACAGACTCTTTCCCTAAGAACAAGCAAATGCGGATCGTTGTACTTGCACTCTGTGATGCAATCATATACGGAAGACAAGGATACCATAAAAGCCAATACCCGGCTGGGCTCAGAAATATCCAACCTCGCGATCCGATTGGCCAAAGCCCGAACATCAACTGCAAGAGGTCTCTCCCAACCTAGAATATATGGCAAACTCCCCATACTCATTGCCTCTTGGCTCAAAGCATTGGCCACCACATTGGCCTTTCCTAGATTGTACAATATAGTGATATCATAATCCTTATGCAACTCCAACCATCTTCGTTGTCTCAAATGAAGATCCTTCTGCTTGAACAAATGCTGAAGAATGCGATGATCAGTGAATACCTCAAGAGACACGCCATACAAGTAATGCCTCCAAATCTTCAATGCGTGAATTATGGCAGCCAACTCAAAATTATGAACGTGATAGTTTTTCTCGTGGGGCTTCAACTGACGATAAGCATATGCAACAACTCTACCCTCCTGCATCAATACACAACCAATCCCTACTCTCGAAGAATCACAATACACTGTATATGAACTTAAAGTTGATGGCAAAGCCAAAACTGGAGTTGTGGTCAAAGCTACCTTGAGCATCTAAAAGCTCTCCTCACACTCATCCGACCATATAAATAAAGCACCATTTTGAATCAGCTTGGTCAAGGGCGATGCGATAGACGAGAATACCTGAAAAACTGGGGATAATAGCCTGCCAAACCAAGAAAATTACGAATCTCAGTAGCTGAGGACGGTGTAGGACAACACTGCACCGCCTGTATCTTCTTTGGATCAACCTGAATACCCTTGCTTGACACCACGCGTCCCAAGAATTCCATTGAACTGATCCAAAACTCAATGTTTGAGAACTTTGCATAAAACTTATCCTCCCTTAATCTCTGCAACACAACCCTCAAATGCTCTGCGTGCTCCTCCTGACTACATGAATATACCAGAATATCATCAATGAAGACTATAAAGAAAGTGTCAAGATAAAGCCAAAATACGATGTTCATCAAATGTATGAACATTGCTAGAGCATTGGTCAGCCCAAAAGACATAAGCATCAACTCATAGTGACCATATCTTGTCCTGAAGGTTGTCTTATGAATATCTGAATCCATGATCTTCAAGTAGTGATTACTCCCACGGAGATCAATCTTGGAGAATGCCCTCGCTACTCGAATCTGGTCGAATAAATCACCAATGCGAGGAAAAGGATACTTGTTCTTAATTACTACCTTGTTCAATTGCCTATAATCAATGCACATTATCACTATTCCATCCTTATTCTTCACAAATAGAATGTGCATATTCCAAGGTGATACACTAGGCCGGATGAACCCCTTATCTAGGAGTTCCTAAGTTCCTCCTTTAACTCCTTTAACTCCGCTGGTGCCATACGATGTAACGGAATAGAAATGGGTTGAGTATCCGGCACAAATTCAATACAGAAATCAATATCCCTATCCGATGGTATGCTCGGGAGATCTGTAGGAAATGCATCAGGGAAGTCCCTCACAACTAGAACATAATCAGTACTAGGAGCCTCAGCTCTGACATCCCTCAAAAGATACAAGAGACAACCTTTACCTACCATACGCTGGGGTTTTAAGAAAGACATCCTTATACTAGGAACATAATCAGTCACACCTCGCCACTCGATCTGTGGCACACCCGACATTTCCAAAGTGAATGTCTTAGCATGACAATCCATAATAGCACGGCATGGAGATAACCGATCCATGCCGAAAATGACATCGAAGTCCACCATACTCAGTAATAAAATGTCAACTCAGGTCTCCAAACCCCAAATAGTCACCACACATGACCCGAACACACGATCTACACAACAGTATCACCCAGCGGGGTAGATACATGAATAACTAAAGCAAGAATCTCATGGGGCATACCCAAAATAATGAGCAAAGTATTATGACATATAAGAAAAGTGGATCCGAGATCAAATAATACAGAGGCATCTCTGTTGTAGACTGAAATAATACGTGAAATGACAATATTGGAGTCAATAGCATAGAACCTGCGTTGCATTGCATAGAAATGGTCCTGACTACCCCTTGATCGACCTCCCCCTCTAGGGTGACCCCTAGATGATTGATCCCAACCCCTAGCTGGCTGGGTGGGTGGTGGTGGAGCAACTCGAGCAAAAACTAATAATTGGCACCTCTGTTGGGATGAACTACTAACATGGCGGGGGCTCTGCCTTCACATATGTCCAAACTCCCCACACTCATAGCAACACCCCGGTGCTGGAGATGGGGACTCAAGGGAACCCCTCACACCAGAGTGACCAGCATATGAACTCGGCATAGAAGATCCCTGAATAGATGGAGTACGGGATGAGATCTGAGCTGTAAGGGCACTAAGTTACGAATGGTCTTGGTGTGAACTGTGGGAACCATGACCTAATGACGCCCCTCGATAACCTGAATGGTCAGAATTAGTATGCCACAACTATCAACCTATGTCGTGCTAAAATTAGCCACTCTAAGGAGCACCACTATAGATAGCAGATCATCGAGGCCTCTTGGCCTCTCTATCCTCTCGCTCCTGGCTACAGACAGACTCAATCTCCCTGACAATATCCACAACCTCCTCGAATGTAGCCCCAATCACCCTCTCATTAGTCATGAGAATACGGAGCTAGTATGTGAGGCTCTCCTGCTCCTCTCTCGATCGGTAGGAACCAACGAAACTGCATGTTGGGCTAACTTAGAGAATCGCATCTCATACTGCGTCACCGCCATCTCCCCCTGATACAACTACTCAAACTGCCTATGCAACTCCTTTCAGCATGACTGTGGCACATACATCTCCAAGAAGAGAGAATAGAACTGCTGCCACATAAGGGGCACTGCACCAACAGGCCTACGCCTCTCATACGCCTCGCACCAAGTGAAGGCATCCCCAGAAAGCTGAAAGGTGGTAAATGCCACACCACTAGTCTCAAAAGTCCTTATTGTATGAAGCATCTATTGGCACTTATCCAATAAACTTTGGGCATTCTCGCCCTCTGTACCGGTAAATGTCGGAGGCTGGAGTCTACTAAACCTCCCAAGCCGACGCTACTCATCATACAGCATAACTAGTACTATAAATTCCTGAACTGGTGCAACCCGCTGGACTAGAGGTGCCCCCAGTCTCTGGAGACCCTGCACAACCCGATCATGTGTGCGAGCGATGGGGGTCCAATTCCCTCCCCCCGTCTGTGAAGTAGCTGCGACTGTAGTAGCTAAGACTCTTAAGACAAACCAGTACATACTGATAAGATCTGGGCTAAAGCTTTCTTAAGGCCTGGAATTACAATAGTCACAATTGTGCCTGAACCGGTGCTGCTGGAGCATCTATAGTTGGAGCCTGATCCTGAGCTGGGGCTGCTGGTGCATCAACAAGTGGTGCCCTTGCTGCTTTGCCTCATCCCCGACCACGATTGTGTCCACTACCTCTGGTTGCACTGCTGGTCGTCTACCCCATCCGGTAGCCCGTTTCCTTACCATCTGTGAGAGAATAAAATAATAAAAGATTAGTACTCGGATCAATAAACTCGTACGATAAGAATTTTAGGAATGTGAAGTTTCTTAAAAGTTTTGCATCCTCTCATGGATAAATACAGACGTCTTCGTACAGATCCATGAGACTCTACTAAACCGGCTCATGACTCGCGAGACCTATGTAACCTAGGCTTTGATACCAACTTGTCATGACCCCAAATACCAGTCGTGATGGCGCCTATCACATTACTAGGCAAACCAGGCCAACTGCCAAACCACAACCAATTTAATTTTTATAAATCATTTACTACCTGAGTTAATTACCACTTATCATAATAAGTATGTAAAACAACAAGGTAGATATGCGGAAGTAAACGAAACATGATAGACTACACAACCCATACCGATCTGGTGTCCTGAGTCTAGAGACTCTAATACAAGTCTGAACAACCTACTACATAAATAGTCTAGAAATGCGGAAATAATAAGATAGAAGGGAGAAGTCAGGGTTGCGGATGCCATGCAACTACCTTGAAATCCCCAAAGAATGCTAGAAAATAGCTGAAAAGCTCTTACTCGGCCGCTGGGCCACCTGGATCTGCACACAAGGTGCAGGGAGTAACGTGAGTACGCCAACTCAGTAAGTAACTAAAGTACATAAAGTACTGAAGGCAGTGACGAGCATTTCAAAATATATAACTTTGAAATCAGTTATGTCATAAATATATCAATTTATGTTTATAACTTTTAAAGTAGTTACTTGACGATATATCGTACATAGGCTTATTTATAAAAAGAGTGAAAATAGTAAAAACATCATAACAGAGCTCCTTGGGAAGCCTCTCAATCACTCAGTACTCACTCACAACACTCGGCTCATTCAATCTCATAACATTAGAAATTACAGTAACCACTACGGCGTGTAGCCCGTTCCATATATTTATAGTCAACTACGCCCACTAGGGGTGTGCAGACTTTGGAGGGGCTCCTACAGCCCAAATATAGATATCTATTTTGAACATTTAATAGGTAATAAATGACTGAGGATATGCCTTTAACAAATAAAGTGACGAAAACCGTTAAAATGCCCCTAAGGGTTCCTACAGATCGGCACAAGGCCCGAAACATGGCATAAAGCCCCTAATACAGTATAAGGATAAAATTTCCAGAATAATATAAAATTTTCAAATGAAATACGCGGCTTAATAGTCTCTACGGGACGGACAAATTCACAATCTCCTACCAGTGCACACCCACACACTCGTCGCCTAGCATGTGCTTCAATGTATTTATCAAATCAAGCCAAATACCAGGGTTTGTACCCTCTGTTCAAAATTACAAAGGTTACTTACCTGAAAGCGGTGGAATACTACCCAGGGACGCCTTTGCCTCTCTTATCAGCCTTCACTCGCGTCGAATCTACTCAAAATGAGAATGAATATGTCACAATATGCTAAGGGAACAAAGCCCAAGCAAAAACAATTGAAAAATACATATAATCCCGAAAGTAGCAAAACTTGAGCCCCAGGCCCACTTATTAAAACTCAAAAATTCTTACATACACGGGTTCCTTATGTCCCCAGGAGTTCATACATACCAAAAGTTCTCAAATCCGACCCCAATTGGACCTTGAAATCCCCAAATAAAAATTCCAAAATTCCAAGCCATAGTTCTTCCATTTTAGATTAAGTTCCGTGATTTTCTAGGTGTATCTCACCATAAAATCGAGTTTTAAATTCAAAACTCTTACATCCAATCGATTCCCCTTAAATCCCTTTATAATCTCCACTAAGAAGCTCTCAAAAAATCAACTGTGGGTTAAAATAGACCCAAAATCACAGATGAAATGAATTATACCATTCTACCTAGTCCTTATTTCCTTCTATGCGATCACGGAAAAACCTTCGCGAAGAAGCACAAAAATTCAACTCCCAATTTTTACTCTATACGGTTACATACAAATACCCGCGATCACAATGCACAAGCTCCTAACCTTATGCGACTGCGGACTTTCTACCGCGTTTGCATTGAACAATTGCCAACCAAGCCCCCAGGTCCATTGAACACTGTGCGATCGCGACCCATTATCCGCGTTCCCCAAGAACAAACTCTCCAAGATATGTGATCCCATGCCTTACTCCGCGAACATGATGAACAACTGAACAGCTCCCATAAATCCTCTTATGTGATCGCAGGATTCCTTTACACGATCGCAAAGAACAAAGTTCTGCAACACTAAACCTGTAACTTTCTACTATCTTTTAAGGCAGGAGATGGTTCACTTGACCATCCGAAACTCACCCAAGGCCTCCGGGACCTCAACCAAAAGCACTAAGACATCCAAAAACCTTATGCAAACTTCTTCCAATCATCAAAACACCTCAAACAATATCAAATCACTCAAAACACATAATATTCATGACTAAAGTTCTAAAATCTTGTGAAACACGCTTTCGACCAAAAACCCAGCAAAACTACGTCCGGATGACCTAAAATTTTGCACACATGTCCCAAAGGAAAAAGGAGGCTACCGCAATTCTAGAAGTTCCATTCCGACCCCTGGATCAAAATCTCACCTACCAACCAGAAATCACTTAAATACCATCTTCTCTAATATAAGCCTAATTCTACTGCGGACCTCCAAAACCCATTCCGATCACACTCCTAAGTTACAAATCACATGTCGATGCTATTCGAACCATCAAAACTCACATCTGAGACTTCTAACATGGAAGTCAACACATAGTTGACTTTTCCAACTTAAGCCTTCTTAAAAGACACTAAGTGTCTCAAACCTTATCAAGAATCATTCTGGACTCGATCTGACCAACCGAATACCATAAAAACGGATAACAAAGCATAAAGAAATAGAAATGGGAGAAACAAAGTGGTAACTCATGAGATGACTGGCCGGATCATCACAAACAACATCTTGGAAAATCCTCGCTCTGGACTCGTTATTTCATGCTGTGGCGGAAATCCCAGCGAATCCCATAATTGAGAACCAGGTAGCATCCTTAATTCTAATTTTCAAAATTTAGTATTAAATTTGAAAAATCTGCAAAAAGAGTAGAGCGACAACATAGAGCAAATGCACTGAGTTCCACCTATAATCAAGGGAACAGATATGGACAAATACTACAGAACCTTGGAAGCCAAGTGTTGCTCCTCTACCAATTTCAAAGAAATTTAAGATTCTCGGTATTCCAAAATATGATGGAACAACAAACCCATACGATCACTCATTACATTCACAATTGGTGAAAAGGGAAACGACTTGACCAAGCAAGAAATTGATTCAATATTGGTCAAAAAATTCGAAGAAACACTCACTAAAGGAGCATTAACATGGTATTCTCTTTTACCCGAAAATTCAATAGATTCTTTTTTTGATCATGAAGATTCATTTATCAAAGCACATTCGGAAGCTTAAAAAGCAAAAAAAAGAATTGATGATATTTTCAAAATAAAGCTAGGAGATACGAAGCTACTCATAGAATTTGTTGATAGAACAACATGAGAGGATGATGTTGCCTCGTGTACCTGATAATTGGGCCATGATGGCGTTTGCTAGTAATCTAAATGTGAAAAGTTCAGAAGCCACGAGACGACTCAAAGAAAGTCTACGAGAACTTCCAACAACCACTTGGAACGCGTTTACAATAGATACAACACAAAGCTACGAATAGAAGAGGATACCATTGTTTAGTCTATAAGGGATGAAAAGGTAAGTTCAAGGCGAGTTGAAACAAAAGAAAGTCTGGTAAAAACAAGTATGAACTTCACATGAGACAACCAGGAAGAGACTCACATTCAAAATAGAAAAACCCAAAGAACGATCAAAGATCACGAGATGGGGAGTCACAATCATCCTCAAGCTTCGAGAAAGAACGAAACACGTGAGAAACGCATGGTGATGACAAAAGCTATAAGGCAAAATCAGCGGTTACAGTTTTAATGTAAGCATATCCGAATTGGTGGTTGTTTTAAAGAGCATGGGCGACAAAATATGTTGGCCAAAAGAAACGAGATCAAACCCAAACAGGAGAAATCCTAAATTTTTGTGCGAGTTTCATCATGATCTCGGTCATAAAACAGCGAATTGTAGGTTACTGCAAGGTGAAGTATAAAATTTATTGAAGCAAGGTTATTTACTGAATTATTTAGTGAAAAAGGAAAACAGACATATATGAAAAACTAACAAGAACCTCCAAAAATCCCTTCACCAAAAAGGACGATTAATTTCATAAGTGGAAGAGAAGAGATCAATGGAGTAACAACAATGAGAAAGTTGTAAAAAATAATGGTTACACACGGTAAGCAAGTTCGACAAGTTTTGGAAGAAGATAATATTACATTCGATGATGTAGACTTGGATGAGGTGCTAACCCCACATAATGATGCACTGGTAATTGTTAGGATTTATGCTCGTCACTAGAGGGGGGTGAATAGTGAGGCACGAGAATGTCGATAAATATTGCGGAATTAATATTGCAGGAGTAAAGTAAGTGCAGTAATTAAAAGAGTAAGGAAAGGACACACCGAATTTATACTGGTTCACCATAACGTGTGGTTAGTCCAGTCCCCGAGAGACTCTCTCGAGTATACACTAACTCCGTTAAGCTTACGGGTGCCTAACAAACCGTTACACTTGCTCGTAGATGTACACTCTACAAGACTTCAACTTGCTCGAGGATACCTCACCTCAAGACTTCACAATGCTCGTGGATACCGCACCACAAGACTTCACACACTAAGATTGAAGGTACTTAGCAAAACCGACAATCAATGAGAAGATATGGTCTTCTCAAGAACCTTTCTCTTTAGAACAAGAACTCTCAAGAAGAGTAGATAAAGAGATACAATATAAGCTCTATGAACAACACAAAATTGTCTCTCAAATGGCTCAACTAAAGCTCTAAATATGATGTAGAAATGTTATCAATATGTTCAAGAATAATGAGAGATATTGTTCATGTGAAATGAGTCAAAAAGACCTCTATTTATAGGTGGTAGAGGTTGTATGTCCGTTGCTTAATAGGCAATCAATCATGCTGATTTTATGCCAAGATAATCGATTATTCACTTTACATAATCGATTATCTTCTCAACGTTCATAAAATGGAACGTTGGAAGGCAACGGTCAGTGAAATAATCGATTATTCTCAATAACATAATCGATTATTCTGCCTTGCAGAATTTCCAGTAAATATGGAATTTTCCAGCATAATCGATTATGCACTTTGCAATAATCGATTATTTTACTTTGCTATACAGAAATTTTTTTTTTTCGCTTAACTATCAAATTATATTGATTCTAAAAATATACAATGTATTCCTATGGTAGTTGTATGGACTCCTACTACTCATTTACACTTCCATTCTAACTATTCTCAACTCTAACTACTCATCCATATACAATGCTACTAGTAGTTTATGATCAAAAAGCTAAGGATAAAAGTTGAGCATTTGTAGCCCATCCTTCCACCTTTTACACTTCCTATTTCTTGCATGTATTAACATTGCTACCTCTTTGCAACACTGATCTTCATCAAACCCCTTGTTGTCAAATCTGATCAGATTTGGACTCCTCCACAGCAATGCAACAGTAGTTACAAATGCTGTGGCAGTGATGACTTGCTTCCAGTTTTTGCTTTTGACTTTACTACAAATCCACTTCAATTCATCCTCCCAGCATCCAATGGTCCTTGTATGACCCAACCACACACAGATTCTCCTCCATACTCTACTAGTAATAGCACATTCAAAATACAAATGATTGAATTCTTCATCATACAATTGGCAGAATACACAGACAGTTGGAATCTGAATGCCCATATTCTGAAGTCTCTCAATTGTGGGAAGCTTCTGGTGAGCTGCCAACCAGGTTGTGAACTTATGTCTAGGAAGAGCAGATGAGACAAGCATTATATTCTTCCATGCTATCTTAGGGAAATTAGGCAACAGTGCAATGTACAACTTGTGGATTTGAAATTTTCCAAGTTTGCATACACTCTGCAGTCTGCTCATCATATTACCTTGCAGCTGAGTATTCCCCATCACCATTGTCCTACTATCCAATATCTTCTTCACCACCCAAGAGGAATTGGATGGTACATCAACTGATTCTAAGGCTCTATTCTTGATATAATAAGAATGTACCCACCTAACCCATAGACAGTCCTTTTTCCTTGCCAAATCCCAGAGTAGTTTTGCTATAGCTGCTCTATTCCATACATCCATTCTCATAATATTTAAACCCCCAGCAGAGATAGGTTGACATACATTTTCCCAAGCCACCAGAGCTCTTCTCGATAATGATGCTTTCCCTGTCCATAAGTATGATCTGCACACTGCCTCTATAGCCGTTAATACCTTCTTAGGAATTATAAACACATGTGCCCAATAAGTCTGCATTCCAATGACCACTGCCTTGATCAGCTGAGTTCTTCCAGCATATGATAATAATTTTGCTGACCAGCAAGTAATTCTGGCTGTGATCTTTTCAATGAGTGGCAAGTAATGATGTATAGCTAATTTCTTAGAGTCCTGAGGAACTCCAAGATATCTGAAAGGAAGATGACCTTCAATAAAGCCTAAAGCATCAATAATCTCCTCTCTAGTGTCCAGTGAAACTCCAGCTAAATAGATTGCACTCTTGCTTACATTTGCCTGAAGCCCAGAAGTAGCTGAAAATATAAGAAAAGTGTTGTGTAGTATCTGAATAGAAACCATGTCAGCCCTACAGAACATTAAAAGGTCATCAGCAAAGCATACATGTGAAATATTAAGTTTCCTGCATCTAGGATGGAAATTGAAGTTTCCATCCTTATGAAGTTGCTGCAGCAATCTGTTTAAGTACTCCATGGCCAAAACAAATAGATAAGGGGACACAGGGTCCCCTTGCCTTATACCTCTCTTAGCATTGAATGGTTTAGTAAGACCTCCATTCATTACTAGAGAGTGTGAGGCAGAAGAAATACAAGCCATTATCCAGCCAGTGAACTTAGCAGGAAATCCCAATGCAATAAGAACTTGCTTCAAGAAGCTCCACTCTAACGTATCATATGCCTTCCGGAGATCCACTTTTAGAACACATCTAGGTGAAACCCCTTTCCTAGAGTATCCTTTGAATATTTCATGGCTTAGCAGAATATTATCCATGATACTTCTTCCTTCAATGAAAGCAGATTGAGCAGGGCCAATCAACTCTCCAATTACTCCCTTCATTCTTCTTGTAATAACTTTGGAAATGATTTTATAAAGTGTAGTACAACATGCAATTGGCCTATAATCTTTCACAGTAGTAGGAGTTTTTACCTTTGGCACCAGTGCTATTGCAGTAGTATTAATCATGTGAGGCATACTGCTTGTCTCAAAAAATTCTTTAGTAGCAGCTAACACATCATACTGTACTATATTCCAGCTCTTAGTAAAGAACTCAATGGGAAAACCATCAACTCCAGGTGACTTATCCCTAGGCATTTCAGTTACAGCTGCATTTATTTCCTGCAAGGTGACTGGTTAAAAAGATGTTGTTGCTGTTCAATTTTGAGACATCTTCCTCCTTTCATTATACTAGTGTCCACACAGGGAAGTTCAGAAGCAGATTCCCCCATTAGTGATTGGAAGACCTTTAAGAACTCCTGCTCCACTGCAATAGGCTCAGTTAACTTGATACCTGTATCAGTATAGATGGAAGTAATATTATTCTGGCCTGTTCTGATCCTCCATTGTGCATGAAAATACTTGGTATTTGCATCTCCACATTCAATCCATGTAGCTTTGGACTTCTGCCTCATTACTTGCTCCTCCACATTGTTCCACTTTTCAAGTTCTTCAAGTAAGCATGTTTCTTCATCTATCAGCTCCTGTGAAAGACAGTTATTCTGCATTAGAAATTGTAGAATGTCTAGTCTTTCCCTTGTCAGAATAATCTGCTCCTTGTATTTGGCTAAGTGTTCATTTAACCCTTTTAGATTCTGCTTTACTGCCTTCAGTTTGCTCCAGATCTGCTGCATGTGTGAACCATAATATACCTTATCCCATACTTGCTCAACAATATCATGAAACTGCTCATGCTCCATTACATTGTTGTGAAGCCTGAAAGGTTTAGGATGTAATGGCTTATACACACCAAACTTAACAAAAATAGGAGAATGATCTGATACTAATGGATTCATGTAATCTGCTTCCAAATGTCCAAACTGCTGTAACCATTGATAGTTACCAAAAGCCCAGTCTATTTTGCTATAAACTCTAGAATCAGAATCTTGCTTATTTGTTCAAGTATAGTGCCACCCTGTTGCTCTTACAGCAGTCAGCTGCAAGTCATCAACTGTGCCTTTGAAGTCCCTTACTTCAGCCTCAGTAACTGGAGATCCAATCCTGTCTTCAGAGCTCAGAACACAGTTGAAATCACCACTTATAAGCCATGCATCTTGCTGATTTATAGGAATTGATTTGAGGTCTCTCCACAATTGTTCCCTAAGTACTGCAGTATTTGGTTTACAATTTTGAGTCATGATATGTTTATAATACTGCAATTTGTAATTTTATTGTTTCATTGGAGTAATCAAAGGCATTTGTTGTTGTGGCATGTTATTTGCTACAATCAAGATGTAAACATAATAGTATATTTCTTACTGCTTCTTCTCCTCCTTCCACATCTTTCCATATATGTTGTAAATAACTGAGGACCCATTACATATATTGTGGTTAATTTTAATTGGTTTGGTGGATGAAACTTGAAAAAGTACCATTATTCATTTTGTGAAAAAGACTAAGTGGAATTATTAATTTTAAATGTTGCGATAAATCTAACTATTGGAATTGTTGGGATTAGTATTAGAAGACTGAAATCAAATTTTGAGTTATTTTCACCAATTAATTAGGTTGACTTTGAAGCAAAAAACGTGTTGGTGAAATTTTTATACAGATAAACTTTGTTGATCCATCATGATTTATAATAATTTATTGTGATTATGACGATCTGTCAGGATTTGTAAACAATTTGTTTCAAGGATATGACGCTAGGCAAGTTTTGTGTTAACCTCATCTAAATTAGTTTTACAACTCTGACGAATCGTCACGTCTTGTGACAAGGCCCCATCCAACAGAACTTGTGATGATCTCTCATGACGTCCGGTTTTCACGACCAAAATCTCTTATTTATCATGATGGTGCCTTTCGTGAAGATGAGACCACCCTACTAACTCAACTCGTTTTTTCAATATAGTTAAACATAAATAAATATCTCAAATGTTACTTAATAATATTAATTAGTGGAAATACAATCCAACACAGTTCAAATCGGAATGTCACAAGTCACGAGCATCTATAAAAACGTAAATCCACTAATAGGTCAAAAATATACAAAAATCGGATTAATGAATAGTTGAGAGAAAAATGGTGTTGCGAACGCTGGCAGTCACCTCCTTAGCCTATATAATTCTGCCTTTGATCGGCCAAAACCCGCTACCGGGTGAATAGATACCTAAATTTGCACACGAGGTGCAGGGAGTAAAGTGAGTACTCGAACTCAGTGAGCAATAAAAGTAAATAACAACTGAGCAGTAAGAAATCAAGTAAAGCAACCCATTATGCTGTATAGAAGCAGGGTACAATCCTTTGAAAAAGCAGTGAAACCGTAAAATCTTTAAAATTATCTTGGCTCGGTTCAAATCTCTTTTGAAAAATCATCTATTCAATAGTTCCGAAATGATTTCAAAACAAATAGTGCCGATAATCACAAAAAAGATCCGCCCCTCGGGCACAAATACCACAGTATAATAGGAAAAGAGTTAAATAAATATGCAAGATGAGCACATAAAGGTTTGCCCCTCGGGCAGTATTTCAAAACAGTACTAGCCCCTCGGGCTCACTCTCAAAAACACTCTCTGAACACTTTCAGCCCCTCGGGTTCTCTCTCCGATCACTCTTATAATAGTACCATATAGTAACCGCTGCAGCATGCAGCCCGATCCACAACTCGCTGCAGCGTGTAATCCGATCCATATATTGTTGTGCCGTGTAGCCCGATCCATATATCGTCGACGGTGCTCACTAGGGGTGTAGAGACTCTTGGAGGGGCCACTTACGGCCCAAGCGCAATATCAAGCCACCTCGTGGCATAGAAAGTATCTCAGGCCCTCGGCCTCATCATCACTCGTCACTCGGCCTCACATCACTCAAGCCACCTCTTGGGAAACAAAGTATCTCATACCCTCGGCCTCATATCACTCAGCATATCCTCACATCTGGCCCTCGGCCTCATATCACTCAGCATATCCTCACATATGACCTCGGCCTCACTCAGTCTACAGATCATCACAAGCCCCTTGTGCATTTGTAAAATAGTAGTTCCCCGCCCAATATATCATTTAGAAATATCATTTAAGTTCAAATCTGAATTTGACTGATTTTGTAAAACAGTAGATATCAACATGACTGAGTTCAAATAATACGTCTACAATAGTAATGAAACAATGATAAAATCCCCGAAGGGTTGAAATAATTGGCAGAAGCTCAAATATGGCAATCAGTCCAATTCATGACAATAACAAATAGGTTTCTGTTAAAAAAATGTTGTAAAATCATCAATCGGGACGAAGCAAGTCACAATCCCTAACGGTGCTCTAACCCACGCTCGCTATCCGGCGTGCAAGTCACCTCAATACAACACCACGATGTGCAAATCGGGGGTTTCAAACCCTCGTGATATCATTCACCATCATTACTCACCTCGAACCGGCAATATCTCTAGCTCACGACGCCTTTCCCCTCGAGTCGGCCTCCACGCGCATCGAATCTATCCAAAACCAGAACGAATACGTCACAATATGCCAATGGAACAATACCCAGTTTATAAGAATAAAAAAACTTTAAAATCTCGAAATTGGATAATCCCGAGTCCCGGGTCCACTTCTAGAAACTGATAAATTCTTACATCAACGGGTTCCTTATTTCGTCATGAGTCTATACATATGAAGAATACCAAAATCTGAGTTCAAATAACCCACAAATCTCTATTTTTGCTCTCTTAAATTTCAAGCTCTAGACCATCATTTTTGTCCATAATTTTCTTTGATTTTCAGTCCAAATCCATGCATTAAAACCATAAAATCTTGTTTTAAGACCAAGAATCCATACCTTATCGAAGCTCCTTGACAACCCACTTCAAAATATCCCACAATTCTCAAAGTCTGAAGTTAGAAATGAGAAACCCTTAAAAAATTGGCGAAGAACACCAATTAAATATTCTGCCCAGTCATTACCACATCTGCAGTCATATTGTCGCTTCTGCGACTTCCACTTTTGCGGCCAATATCCGCTTCTATAGAAGTTCACTAAGGCCCAATACACCACTTTTGCGGTCCAAAAGTCGCTTCTGCGACCGCATCTGCGGTCCTGCCAAGCCGATACGAAAAGCGCTCCGGCGACCTATATTTCGCACCTGCGAGACCGCTTCTGTGGTTCCTTTTCCACAAAAGCGGAAATACCAGAAGCATCGACATGCAATTAGCACAAGTCCAAAACTCATCCCGATAGCCATCCAGAATCAGCTCGAGGCCCCCGAGACCTCAACCAAAAGTGCAAACCTATCCTAAAACATCATGCAAACTCGTTCCAATCATCAAAACAAATCAAACAACACAAAAACCATCAAAGTACATCGGATTCAAGCCTAAGTTCTTCAAAACACTTCCAAAACACACATTACATCAATAACCCAACCAAATCACCTCCGAATGACTTGAAATTTTACGTACACATCACAAATCACTTAACGAGGCTACAAAAACTCTCGAAATTGCATTCCGACCCTCGGATCAAAATCTCACCTACTATTCAAAAATCTCCAAAATACTAACTTCGCCAATTCAAACCTAATTCTACACCAGACTTCCAGAATCCCCCGAATCTAACTGAATCATCGGAATCCATATCCGGTCCCTCTAACACATGGGTCAACATCCGCTTGACTTTTCGAAACTACGTCTTTCTTTAAGCGACTAAGTGTTTCATTTACATCCAATATCAATCCAAGCCAACTCGATCACACAAGACACTGATAATGAAGCATAAAGAAGCACCAAATGGGGGAAACAGAGCGGTAGCTCATGAGAAGACGCGTCGGGTCATCATATCCTCCCCAAGTCTAATAAACGCTTGTCCTCGAGTGTACCAAAAGATGTTCTAAAAGCCAATCAATCGCTGAATAACCTACCATGGATATACCCAGGGGTCATCCCACGTCACCATATCTCATATAGATCCGATAACACCTTTTAACTGAAGTTACACAATCGAATCTACCCCATAAACCATAGAACCACATTTCCATTTGTAAAACCATACACAAGATCGGAACCTCACACTTCTAATCAGAATAAGCCTAAACCAGCTGTAATAACCCGTACATGCAACCTCAGGTGCAGTTATATTATATACCACATAACTCAAACACTCGAAACGATAACTCTTATTCACAACAGCCGCACATAAAAACCGAATGTCGGTAGGAAACCTCTTATCAACTAAAGTTTCATTCCAACACTTCAATATACTACTAATGATAAATGAATCATGAAATAAACCGTAACAATCTCTTAGGTCAACCATTCATGAAATCACTTCCTTTTTGTCTAATACCACAGCAGATTTCCGAGTCGAACCTCGACATTATCCTTCTGACACGCTAAAATCAAATCCATTCGTATTCATTAGTGACCCCAACGATCACCTCGAATTCAACACACCACTCGGGTGATAGGACATATCAATACATGCCTAAGCCACAACTTGTATAATTCGCGCCCCAATAGGGAACAGTCTAAATATACTCAAATCATATAAAAAAACTCAAATGCAAGAGTTGCACCTCAAACTCACCCGTACCACCACAATGCAAGGCTGAGAACCCGTCTCACATCATAGAACATAACACACGAATCTACCCTAAAAGGTTATATCTCCACATAGCCTCGCTACAATGTGCGATCCTATCCGAACACTAGTACACATGGAACACCTCAAGTCACTATGCTCAAAATACACAACCACGTACCATTTGACGTCTGGAACCAAAGCACATTATCATACCCACAGAGAGACAAATAGCATATACCATACAACCCGATAGGTCATAACCGATACTCCATTCACCGAGCAACACCCAATTACTTTTCTCGCTCCACTTCCACTATGAACTCCCAATGGAACCGCACCACATGTGCCCATAACCAACAAAGCATAATGTCTCGCAACATATAAAAGAAACTCTAATATCTCACCAGATCACTAATAATCTCAATTACGATCAAATCGACCTATCCCTCAATAATACAAATAGGGGCCAACCAAGTCGACTCAAGCTAAAACGCGCATCCACATTGACCTGCCAACGATCTCATCATCAAGGAATCCTATAGCAGCTCCTTCAACTACTACAACTCCTACCGGAACCATATGATACGGTGCCCGACACAAAATCAATACGGAAATCCACAACCTCGCTCGACGGCATGCCCGGTCACAAGAAATGCATCCGAAAAGTCCCTCAACACCAGAACTGAATCAATAGTAGGAACCTCTACACTAAGATCCATCATGAAGGCCCCATTTAAGAAAGGCAGTCCTTCGCGGCCATCTACTGAGCTTTCGAAATGTAAACCACTCTACTAGTACATAATCCAAGCACCTCGCCACTCATCTCGTGGCATTTTCGGCATAGCCCATAGCGCAACAGTACAGAATAACCCAACATTGAGACAACAAGTCACCCCAATATCGTATCCAAAATCTAACATACCAAGCAAATAAAGATCCACTCAGACCTCCGAATCCCGGTAGTTTCCAAATAATGCCAATACACACAATCTACAACCACATCATAGCCTGTATATGAGAACTTCCGTCTCCACATCCACGCAACACATGACTCAACATGTCAGATCCTAATTTCACCGTCCGAACACATGCACTCTTTTATTACCCAATCATTCCACGATAGATACTCTAGAATTTCCCTTTTCCACCAAGCAAACTCAAATACCACCAAATGATCCAACAAGAAAATGCCGCAATACTATCGAAATATCGTCAGTTTAATCACATTACCCTTTTTCTGAGACATATACTCTCGTCAAATAACTTCCAATTAGCAGTGCCATTTCCTTGATTATCTGAGGCTTCTCGTTGCCTAAAAGCCTTCTGAACTCCCTTTTAGAACTCAGCTGTAATCTAGCACATGCCAGTCTCGGTCCTCCACAACATATCGCATATACCATACCCTCCAAGGATAATATAAAAACTTTTATCTCCCTTCCGAGCCACGGACATCTACGCACTCAACTAGTCAAGAACTTCCATTGATCCCATCTAGAAGAAAATCATTACACATCCCACGCCTCTCACATCCTTAGAAAATAAACTTCTCCAACCACGGTAGAGATAAAAAAGAACTCTCCCAATTCTGTTTGCACAAATTAAATTGCTAGGACTTAATCCTTCTAACTAGACTAAGCTAAGAAAGCCATCAAAGCACATTAGCATTGCTGCAAAATACCCGGAAGAACCTATTAGCTCTAACACATACAAAGAATTAATCATATCCTTACCATACTGATTCGGTCTATTATCAAGCTATTCCATCTATCTAAATTTTCTTCTGATTCATTTCAAATTTGATGCATCCCTCTTGCTATAGTACCACAATCTCTCAATCCATGCCTACCATATGAGACCCAAGCATAAGACTACACTGTCTAAGACGCATAAGCCGCTGAATACCCTCTCAAGTATTACCCCCATAATTAACATAGAAGTACCACAAATCTGAACCTCTTCCAATGAAAACACAGTTTCTAACCACACATGCAACTTTAAAATACACGATTATTTTCTGCAGAAATCTCGCACACATTAGAACCATTCTCTAAAGTCATTCACTTTTATTCAAACTATAACTTACTTGAACTAATGAACAGACCCAGGCGTGCCTCATTGGCACTCCAATACCGCAGAATGCAATCCTTACCCCAATACTTCCAAGCAATTTCATATTCTATGTGCCAGCCATTCTTTACCAACAATGCTCTAGAAATTCTGTGATTCTCATACCTGTGAAGCATAATATAACCTTTGTAAAATTTTCCTTAACTCTAACCATAGCTATTTCACTCGCATGCCCAAAACTGGAATCAACATAGCACCTAATCGTGCAGTCTACTACTGAGGACAGAATCCCAAACTTAGCTCGAAGCCATAGATCTAGTACACTCAATAACTCATGACACTTTTACTCTATTGATGCCCCAATACCATGGTGAAATCACAAATCATTTAATACTGAATATCTTCTGCAAATCTCCTATTTATCCCCACAACAGTGAAGCCCACCCTCTTAAGCGACCCAAAATTTCAAATTTCAAACACGTACGTTTCGATTACACATGAGATCTCTTAACATACACATATGGATCACACCACTCTAGAATATTTCGCATGAGATAACCCCCTGCTTGCCTCAATATAATATTTCTGTATGCTTTCCACCGTCATACACATTATATAGTTACTTAGTCTTCCTATGTCTAAACTAATACTGCAACATGAAATTTACTTCTCTCCCAACTAGGAGACATGAAAAGATTCTTCACGCGCCCATAACTCGGGGATACACATCCATTCACAATGGAAATCAAGCACTTATTAGTTCATCTATCATCCGACGGACCTCCCTCGTCACTTCCAAGTCACATAAATACATCTCGCATTACTAACATATTCATCACGTAGCTAACCAACCGTCACTCCGACTAGCAGAGAAAATACCGAACATATAAGTTCAAAACACTTGCTCACATAATCAGCACCTCGGTGCTCAAGCCATAGTCAAAGATCCGACCTCAAGTCTTCAAGACTAGCCCAGCATAAACCCACAGAGATCACATCTCATCCCTCAATCAGGGAATCATAAGCCATCGAGGCACATCTAATAACGAGCGCTCATGCGCGCATACGCGCGCGTGGAAGGAATTTCAAAAGTTACTTTTCAAGCTGAATCATGGACACATGATAAGAATTCAAGAATGTGAAGTTTCCCAAAAGGTTCTACAGCATCTCAAGGATAAATGCAACCGTCTCCATACCGATCCGCGACTCTGCTAAACCTGCTCATGACTCGTGAGACCTAGTAACCTAGGCTCCGATACCAACTTGTCACGATCCTAACCCAACATTGGTCGTGATAGCGTCGCTTGTGAAGAGGAGGTCAACCAACTAACCCAACTCGTCTTTTCAAAATAATTAAACATAAATAAACAACTTAAATATGTATGAATAATATTAATTAACATAAATACAACCCAACACAGCCCTAATCGGGGTGTCACAAGTCACAAGAATCTATCAGAACATAAATCCACTACTATGTCTAAAATATTAACTCGAATAATTAACAGAAGAGAGAAAAATGGTGTTGCGAACGCTGGCAGTCACCTCTTGAGCTCATATAATTCAACCTCTGATCGGCCAAAACTTGATATCGGGTGAATAGATACCTGCATCTGCACACGAGGTGCAGGGAGTAAAGTGAGTACTCCATCTTAGTAAGCAATAAAAGTTAATAACATCTGAGCAGTAGGAAATCACATAAACCAAACCATCATGACCTATAGAAGTAGGGTACAATCCTTTGAAAAAGCTGTAAAGCTATGAAATGTTTAAAATTATCTTGGCTCGTTTCAAATCTCTTTTGAAAATTTATCTATTTAATAGTTCTGATATGATTTCAAAACAGTTAGTGTTGATTAGCACAAAAAATATTAGCCCTTCGGACACAAATACCACAGTATAATAGGAAAAAAGTCAAATAAATATGCAAGATGAGCATTGAAAGGTTCACCCCTTGGAAATATCTCAAAACAGTGCCAACCCCTTGGGCTCACTCTCAGAAACACTCTCTGAACACTCTCAGCCCCTCGGGCTCTTTCTCTCAGATCACTCTCAGAATAGAATCGTATAGTAACAGTTGCGGTGCGCATCCCAATCCTCCTCTCATTGCAGCGTGCAGCTCGATCCATATATCGTTGCGGCGTGAAGCCTGATCCATAACTTCGACGACGCTTACTGGGGGTGTGCAGACTCATGGAAGGGCCCCTTACGGCTCAAGCGCAATATCAAGCAACCTCATGGCATACAATGTATCTCAGGCCCTTGGCCTCATCATCACTCGGCACTCAGCCTCAAATCACTAGGCACTCGGCCTCATATCAATCAATCCACCTCGTGGCATCCAAAGTATCTCAAATCCTCGGTCTCATATCACTCAGTATACCCTCACATATGGCCCTTAGCCTCACTCAGTCCACATATATTTACAAGCCCCTCATGCATTTGTAAAACAGTAGTTCCCAACCTAAAATATCATTTAAGTTCAAATCTAAAAATTTTGGCTGAGTTTGTGAAACAATAGATATCATTAGGACTGAGTTCAAATAATACGTCAACAATAGTGAGGAAACAGTTATAAATCCCCTAAGGGTTCAACCAATTGGCACGAAGCCCAAATATTGCCAGCCCAAATTATGATAAGAACAAATAGGTTCAATAAAAAAACACGGCAAAATCATCAATCGAGACGGACCAAGTCACAATCCCCAACAGTGCTCTACCATGCGCTCGCTATTCGGCGTGCAAGTCACCTCAATAGAGCACTACGATGTACAAATCCGGGGTTTAAACCTTCAGGATATCATTTACAATCATTACTCACCTGGAACCGGTAATATCTCTAGCTCACGATCCCGTGCCCCTCGAATCAGCCTTTACGTGCGTCAAATCCATCCAAAACCAGAACGAATACATCACACTATGCCAATGGAACAATACCAAATCGAAAAATATTAAAAATCTCAAAATTGGCAAAACCCCAGCCCTGGCCCCACCTCTTGAAACTCAAAAATTCTTACATCTGCAGGTTCCTTATCTCATTACGAGTCTATACATATGAAGAATACCTATATCGGAGTCCAAATGACCTCGAAAATATCAATTTTTGCTCTCTTAAATTTCAAGCCCTAGACCACCATTCGTTTTCATAATTTTCTTAGATTTTCAGTCCAAGTCCATGCATTAACACCATAAAATCTTGTTATAAGTCCAAGAATCCATACCTTATCGCTCTTTGAAAACCCTCTTCAAAATATCTCACATTTCTCCAAGTCTGAAGTTAAAAATGAGAAACCCTTAAAATATTCGCGAAGAAGACCAATGAAATATTCTTCCCAGTCATGACTGCATCTGCGGTCATATTGTCGCTTCAGCGACTTCCACTTTTGCGGTCAATATCCATTTCTACGAAAATTCACTAAGGCCCAATATACCGCTTCTACGGTCCAAAAGTTGCGTTTGCAACTCTACATTGTGTTCCCCACTCCGCATCTGTGGTCCTGCCAAGACCAAACGAAAATCGCTCCTACAGCCTATATTATACACCTCCGAGACCGCTTCTACTGTTCCTTTTCCGAAAGCAGCATGCCCGCGATCTGGACAAGTCCTAAACTCATCCTGATAGCCATCTAGAATCACCCCGAGGTCCCCGGGATCTCAACCAAAAGTGCCAACCCATCCTAAAACATCACTCAAACTCGTTCCAATCCTCAAAACACATTAAACAACACCGAAACCATCAAACTACATCGGATTAAAGCCTACGTTCTTCAACAAACTTTCGAAACACGCATTCGATCAAAAACCCGACCAAATCACCTCCGAATGACCTGAAAGTTTACACACACATCCCAAATCACTTAACGAAGCTACAAAACTCTAGTAATTCCATTCCGAATCTCGGATCAAAATCCCACCTACCAATCGGAAATCGCCAATTCAAGCCTAATTCTACACCGAACCTCCAAAATCACTTTCGATTACACTCCTAAGGCACAAATCATCCCCGAAGCTAACTAAATCATCAAAATCAATATCCGAGCCTCTACACATGGGTCAACATCTGGTTGACATTTCCAAATTAAGCCTTCCTTTAAGAGACAAAGTGTCTCATTTCCTTCCAAAATCAATCCAAGCCAACTAGATCACTTAAGACACTGATAATGAAGCATAAAGAAGAAAAAAATGGGGGAAATAGAGCGGTAACTCATTGGACAACAGGCCAGGTTGTCATAAATTTTAACTCGCAAATTAATTTTGTAAAACTAATTTAGATGAGGTTAACACTTAAACAGTAGCACAAGGTTAGCCTATTTGTGGAAATCACCATTTAACATTCATCAAACAAAAAATAAAAACGGCCGAGTAAATAATATTTTAGGGAAAGTGCCCATATTGTATATTTTGGAACCATCATTTAAGTCATGTCTAAAATGTATCAAAATTGGCAAGTTTCATCAATTTATGTTCATTGTATCACTACAAACCTGCAGGCCCACATATGAGGGCTAAGTCTTGCTATACAAATGCAATTACTGCCACTGGAAGTAGAAACTGATGCATAGGAAGTAATCACACTTTTAGCTACGGATAATTTTAAATACACTAATCTGATTTCTTATTGAAGAAACCTACTCAAAATATTATATGATTCAGTAGTTTGACATGTGTACAGGGAATAAAATGGAGTAGCAGACCAACTTATGAAGGTAGGAAGTATGACGCAAGATGATGCTATGCTGCAATTTTTTGTTGAGCCACCCCTTTATGTATCAAATCACCTGTAGGCAGATCATCAACAGGGAACCACGACTCTGCGTCTCGTAACTATCCCAGATGCAAGAGAAGCAGCCTTTCACAATAGCCAGCCATGTTTTGTTAGTAACCTAGAACCAGCAGATGTTGATTCTACCATTTTTCCCAATAGCTACGACAGCAACAGCTACTATCAATAATGAGGATCGTCAACATGTTAACTTTACGAATGAGACCTCACATATACTTGATAATGTTACTAGTGTTAGTATATTTACTATGGTGCATGCGTACACCCCTATATGCAACCTTTAATTAATGCATGTTAGTTTTTACACAAAAAATCACTTCAGAACTAACTTCAGGCATACGTAATCAAAGTTGTAATAATTTGCGTCGAAGTTTGGCTTACCAAGGCTATAATAAGGCACTTACGCATGAAGTTCAGGGATATATGGTGGAACTTTGCATGAAATATTTAGGTGAATAAATATTTGTCCAAAAATTGCAATTTGTTTTTCAAATTTAAATAATTCACAACATCATTTAATGTCCAAATTTACTTATATGAGTTAAAATTTAACTGCAATGGTTTCAAATATCATAAAAACAAGCTCAATTATCATTTGATTAAACAACGACTAATCTAACAAACTCACTTTATAATCTTCGAGATTTTCTCAAAAAACTTCAACCGTAATATTTTTGGATTTCTCAATCAATGCCTAAGTCTATCATATAATGAGCTACAACACATTATTGCTAATGCATAAACAGATTTGATACCCACTGTTTAACCAAAAAAAATGAAATTTTAGTTAAAGCTAGAATTTTAGAAGTACTTCGGTTACTGGTAATAAAAAAGAGTACATAAAATGAATTAAATTATGTAGCAGAAGAAAATTTCAAGAATAAAGCGAGTAAACAAAGATATATTTTAATGATTTTCCTGTGTCCTCAACTGATCAGATGTTTCTCCTTTTATAGGTGTCCTAGAGATATGCGTTTTGCCCAAATCTTAATGAGGCTATTACGAGTAATTAAAGACGTTGAATGCTACATTACATAATCATTACATTTAATACGAATTTCCTAACCTATTCCGTATTTAATGTTTGTTATATGTTGTATCTGCGCTCTTTTTGCTGTTAGATTCATTTTCTTGAGCTCTTGAACATAAATGACTTCAACAGGTACGGGCGCTGAATTATTTGAATATCTACCCATGCCTTCTCTTCTCTTATTAGCTCGTGCATGTCTTAATATATCCATACCATTGCTCGTGGCTCTTAACCAGCTGTCAACCTTTGACAATTCAATCAGTCTACGTGTCATGACACGTTTTCTTAAATATAATATTTTCCCCATACAGATAGTTCCCCCACTTTCTATTTATTCATTCGTTGAATATTTGGGAAGTGGATTTCAATAAAAGATAAATTTTTGTCACCATAAATGCTATGACAAAATTGACACTTCAATTGTCGCTTCCATTTAATGCTCTGTATACATGTCGTTTCTCATTGATTTTGCAGTTTTGCAGCTCTTTTCAAGGCTTTTCCAACAGCTCCACTATTTTCAAAGTGTAAGTTAACATTATTATGGTTCTTCCATCATCGTACTTTTTCCTTTTGCCGGTTGTTCCCCAATATAAATATAACTTCTTTCTTTGTCTTCTATCACATATAACTTATTGAACACTCCTATTCTCTAAATCTCTATTTACTTCTTCTCTACTTCGATCTTGGTCTTCTTCACCATGACTTCACCAAAACCTAACCCTAGGAGAATCCCCATTTTAGATAGCTACCCCAATGCTCCTGTTAGGCATAGAAGAGGGGGTAGGCTCTATAGCTTGCGGTCTACTCCTGGTGGTAGCACATCTGCACCGTCTCCTAGTTTTGGTCCTTCGTCTAGAACTAAAGGCTCTCTTTCTCAGAGGACTTCTTCTAGGAACAAAGAACCCACAGAACCCTTGCATGAGCCTCTAGTTGATGAAATAGTCCCTACTGATCTATGTTTTCATTATGATAGGGAATTTTTGAGGAACCAAGTAAATACTTTAGATCGTGCCGATATTTTTCCTATTTAGATTACATAAATCTTAGCTCCTATAGTTCGTATGATTGTCACTGGAATAATGATTTTCAAATTATCATACCTGATCCAAATTAGAGGACCACTTCCTACATGATTGGATTCTCTTTTGTCTACACATAAACTTTCACTCTAGGGTTTAAACTAGTCATTGACCCGGTCATTCCGGATATTTGCCATTTTTTCAATGTTTGTCTAGGTCAAATCGGTCCAATTGTTTGGAGGACTGTTGCCTGCTTGAGGCACCTTGGTACCATGGCTGATGTTGGTTTTACTTTCCCCTATTGAATTAACCTCTACTCCCCTAGGCTTTTTCGTAATCGCATTTTACCTTAACAGCCAGGAGAAAGAAGGTTTTAGTAAGCCCCGAGGACGACAAAGACAGTGGATGGTATGATCGGTTTATTGATGCTCCCATTACTGGTTTTGTGGAACGATTGAACGTTCCTGAAAAGTGGAACTTGTACATAAGTATTACATCTTTCTCACGCCTTTTTCTTTCAAACTTATTGACTTTTCTAATGTCACTTCTTTTTCATTTTTCACCAACCATGGGTGTTGTGGATACTGTAACAAACTTTCGTGTTTTGGGTAGAATAATTGCTAAGGACTGCACCAATAGAGGGTAGGTCATGGAAAAACCTTTCCAGTCGTTATGGTTGGAAAGTCAAACCTCATGGTACGAGTTTTTATTTTTTTTCCTTGTACGTATATAAATATTTTCTTTTATTGTTCTGACTTTTATCCATTTCTTATCAGAATTTTCCATTCGAGAGGTCACTGCTGGAGCGATCATGGCTTGTCGTGACTCTTTGGGTACTCGTACCTCTTTGTCCTAAGAAATAGCCTTGGGTTCTTCTTCAAAAAGAAAAGTTGTTGAAGAAGAAGACTCTGTGGAAGAAGGTGAAGGCTCCTTGGTAGCGAGTCCACGAGCTAGGATACGCATCGTCTTCGATGATGAGGCTAAAGTCTCTCCTCAGTTATCTCTTACCGAGCCTGTTGTTTCTCCAGTTATCATTCTTGATGATGGCATCTCTCCTCTCGATACTCGACAATCTATAGACAAACTTTTTTATAGTGGTTTTGGTAGAAGAAATCTAGGACCTGTTCAAGATGAACTTCCCTTATTTTCTTTTTCATCTCTCGTTCCTGTGATTGCTTCTTTACCTGCATCAACCGTCTCTTCTATTCTTTCCTCTACCGTCTTTACTCCTTCCACCGCTCCTTGTTTGACAATTCCCCAACCTATCGTTCACCATACGAAGGTGGGTTCTTCAAGTAGAAGTGCTAATATGAAGAGAGTAACCATTGAACTTTCTATTAACAACAACCTCTTGAGAAAAACTGGCTAAGGGGATATTTGGCTCGAGCCTGTGATTGGCCAAATCGAGAAAGCAAAGTTGGAAAGCCATAACAACCTGACCACTATGAATGACATAGTGCGGGCTACTTTAACGATATTTTCTTTTCTTCTTCCATTTGTAAAGATTTCTGTCTCTGGGATTCTTGCACTTCCTTTTTTTATTAGGCCAAGTTTGTTGACACTGAGTTGATGAACAGAATCTCCCTTTTGGACAAGGTTGCACATGACTTGGAGAAGGCTGCTAATGATGTACAGAAGGTTGCTCGCGATTCTCAGTTGGAGGCAAACAACTCGAAGGAATAGTTTGATAGTTGCCAAATTGAGGTGGAGGATTTACAACAAAGTAGAACTACCTTAGAACAACTGGTACGAGCATTAACTTCGGAATTTATGGTTGTTAAGGCTTCCATAAATCAATCTGAGAAGGAAAAAGAACACCTTGAATTCTCCTTTTCAGAGCAGTTATCTAAGGCTAACGAGGAGAATAAGGCATTAAAGGATATGTTGGCTCAAAAGGAAGTTTATGCTGAAGAACTTGTGCAAACTTGACTAAAGCACAAGAAGGCCTTCGAGCTTCTATTTACAAGGTACATATTTTAGAGAGCTCTTACACATCCCTTCAAGCTTTTTGTAATTCTACCTTGGCCTAAAATGAAGAGCTTAAGAGGTAGGTTGCTGCTTGGGAAAATGATTATGACATCCTTGAAGAAAAATTTGATGTTGAGGTAAGTTGGGCTTTTCTGAAATCCCGTCGTGATACCCTGCTTGAAGTTTTGCAAGAAAATTTTGACCTAGAAGATGAATTAGCTAAGGTCAATGAACCCATAGAACAAGCTCAGCAACCACAAGACTTCCCTTCTCCTATGATTGAAGCTCTGATGGTTAAAGCCCATATGTATCACATCTTCTTCAAGACCAATCGAACCCATTTCTGCAAGCCTAGTTGAAACAACCTATGTTGAAGCCCTTTCTCATGTTGAGCCTATTGTTGTAAAACAAGATCAACTTGCAACTGCTAATGTTACTTCTTCAGTTCCCATATCTCTTTAGTCAAAAATTTATCTTTGAAATCCTTATTTATGTTGGTTTTTGGAACTAGAGTCCCCAAGTCATTTATGAGGAAACCTTGTATAAAAATTTTACAATATTGTGATCAAGGTCGTACTTAATTTTAAGAAGTTTTTTATGTTAGACTTCTGATTATTTTATTCTTTCCTTTACTTTTAAGGACTTATAGAATAACTTGCATTTTTCCCTTTAAAAATGCTCATGTTAACCTCATGACGGAATAGTGTTAAACATGAGTTTTTATAAAAGAGGGTCCTTTTATTTTTCGACACTTAATGAAGAAGAAGTCTAAACTTCATAATGGTGTTAACATGCGATAAAAGAAATAGGAACACATATGTTTCTTGAAATAACATTGACAAGTTTTTATTTAAGACCATGACAAGTTTTGAATAAGATCTTACATGTATTTGAATTACATCTATAACTTTCTTTTAACTGTTTTTCCTTGTAACAGATTTTTAACAAAAAATAATAAACACAAGGTTTTTCTTTATAACCCTCTTTTGTACATAGCTTTTACCCTAACTACAGTAAGGTTTTCTTTAGCCCTGGCTTATGACTTCATGTGAATTTTATTACTCTGAACTTTACTTTTTCAGGCTTGATTTTCTTCTTCAATCTTCTTGATTTTTCTTCAATCTTCTCTGTATTCTTCATATATACTTGTGCGTATTATGTATTCCCCCAAGTGTTTGAGCGTTGAAGTATGAAGCCTCGAGCACTTAATAATTTCTCTCATTCGGTCGTTTTCCTGAGAAGGAAATATATACGGAACTCGGAGGCACAATTATAGATGAAGACTGCTTAACCCGTTTAGATTTCTATCATAATAATTATAACCCAAGGCCAGGAATTTTAGGTTATTTTGTGATCCATATAGGTCGTGACTCATCATTTAGTACGGTCTAGCTTTTTGCCTATCATAAATTCGTTAGTAAAACTTTAATAATTCAAAAAAAAATAACGTAAAATGGTGATACCTGACCATGGGTATTCCTTAGAAGTAATATCTCTTCAAATGAACATCATTCCAATGTGAAGGTAATACTTTACCATCCATTGTCTCCAATTCATATGCTTCCTTGCTTGCAATATCACGAACTCTATAAGGTCCTTCCCAAGTTGGACTCAATTTACCCTGTTGGCTGCCTTTGTGGATTGAAAAATCTTTTTAAGCATGAAGTCCTCAATTTTGAAGAATCTGAAGCCTACTTTCCTGTTGTAATATCGTTCTACCATTTGTTTTTGAGCTGACATTCTTATTAATGCAGCTTCTCTCCTGCCTTCCAGTAGATCCAAATTGACCCGCATCTCTTCATCGTTAGATTCTTGTGATGCTTGCATGAATCATGTGCTTGGTTCTCTTTTCTTAAATAGAATCAAAGCCTCGGCTCTGTAAACCAATGAAAAGGGTGTTTCTCCTGTGCTTGTTTTTTTGTTGTGCGATATGCCCATATAACTCCGGGTAACACTTCAGGCCAGTCACCCTTTGACTCCTCTAATCACTTCTTTAAATTGTTGATTATAACCTTGTTTGTTGATTCTTCTTGTCCATTACCCACCAGATGGTAAGGTGTATATGTAATCCTTTTAATTTGCCAAAACTTTGTAATTTGTGCTCCGATAAATTGAGGGCCATTGTCACATATGATTTAATTCGGTATATCAAATCGACATATGATATTCAGCAAAACAAATTCTTTGACTTATTTTTCTCGCACCTGTTTAAATGTTCATGCTTCCACCCATTTAGTGAAATATTCAGTAAGTATGAGTAGAAACTTTACCTGTACTTTCGCTTCAGGTAAAGGTCCCACTATATTGATTCCCCATTACATAAATGGCCACGGGGCAATGACTGGATATAATAACTTTGTGGGTCTGTTCATATTGTTACTGTACCTTTGGCACTTATCACATTTAGCCAAGAAGCATTCTGCTTCTTTTGCCATTATAGGCCAATAGTATCTTGCTCTAATCAAGGTTCTTACCAGTGACCTTCCTCATGAGTTATTACAACAATGTCCCTCATGTATCTTTCTCATTACATACTCCGTTTGTGAAGGACCAAAGAATCTTGCTAAGGGACCACCGAACATTTTTCGTTATAAATTACCTTATTTTAAACAGTACCGAGTAGCCTTTTTTGCGGCGCATGGCCTTTTTTCTTATCATTGGGCATGATACCATACTACGAAAAAGCAACAATTTTGTTTCTCCAATACCATGCTAAATTATTAAAATTTACCTCATTTTTATCAGGGTCAATAAGTGAATGAAATAAATGTATAAATGAGGCGTTTGAATCACTTGTCACGTCAGCTGCTGATGCGAGGTTAGCTAAAAAATATGCTTCAACATTCTCATCCCTTGGTATTTGTGTAACTTTCCAAGTTTGAAATAGCTTTATCAATTCTTGTACCTTTTCTAGGTATTGTTGTATTATTTTTTCCCTGGCTATATAAGTCCCCGTCACTTGATTAACCATGAGTTGTGAATCACTCTTGATTATAATCTTAATTATGCCAAGTTCTCATGCTAGTTCCAAGCCTGCAATAATAGCTTCATACTCTCCTTCATTATTATTCATGGAATTACATTTAATGTCTTGTCGAATGGTTTCACCTGTAGGTGGTACCAAGACAATCCCTAAACCCGCACATTATACATTAGATGAACCATCAACAAATAAAATCCAAGTTTCTAGGTTAGCTTCATTTAGCACTTGCAACTCTTTTTTCTACTTCTAATTGCATATCTTTAATAAAATCTGCCACGAAATAAGCTAGTACTTGTGATTTTACAGTAGCCTAGGGTTGATAGGTGATTTCGTATTCGCTTAAATCAATAGCCCACTTAGCCAATCTTCCTAATAACTCATGTTTGTGCACTATATTTGGTAAAGGGTATGCAGCTATGACAACAATAGGATGACACTTAAAATAAGGTCTCAATTTCCTAGATGCCATGACTAATGCAAGTGAAAGTTTTTGTAACTGAGGATACCGTGTTTCCGCATCTAATAAAGATTTACCAACATACTAAATGGGGATTGTTTACCTTTCTCCTCCGGACTAAAACAGCACCTACCGCTACTTCTGAAACGGCAAGGTAAATAAGTAGCCTTTCCCCTACTTTTGGTTTTGCCAATAAGGGCAGATTTGACAAGTACTTTTTCAAGTTTCTGAGAGCCTGTTGACATTCTTCACTCCATTCGAAATGATCTTTATTTTTAAGTCCTGAGAAAAATTTAAAGAATTTATATGATGATTTGGAGATGAATCTCCCCAAAGCTGCAATCCTTCATGTTAACCTTTGAACTTGCTTCTTATTTGTAAGTATATCAGGAATTTCCTCGATGCCTTTAATTTGTACAGGATTTACCTCGATTCCACTATTAGAAATAAGAAAACCCAAATATTTACTCGATGCAACACCAAATTCACATTTCTTGGGGTTTAATTTCATATCATATTTGCGCAAAATTGAAAATGTATCAGATAAATGAGGTATGTGATCCTTCGAGTACTGAGTTTCAACAAGTATGTCATCTATATATACTTCCATAGTTTTCCCTAAATTTTTTTGAAAAATTTTGGTAACTAACCTTTGATACATCAAGCCTGCATTCTTAGACCAAAGGACATTAACAAATAGAAATAAGTCCCGCTGTCTTTTATGAACGAATTTTTTTCCTCATCTTCTGGATCCATTTTAATCTGATTGTAACCTGAATATGCATCTAATAATCTTAATGGCTCATGACTGGCTATCGCATCAATCAATTGATATATGTGTGGAAGTGGAAAAGAGTGTTTTGGTAAAGCTTTGTTAAGACCAATATAATCTACACAGACTCGCCACCTACCGTTCTTCTTTGGAACCACAACTGTATTAGCTAAACAGTTAGAATACTTTACCATGCGAATAGAACAAATTTTCTACAATTTTTGGACTTCATCTTGAATCACCTGATTCTTGAAAGTTCCTTGCTTTCTTTTCTTTTGTCTGATCGAAGGATATGAGCGATCTTCATTCAATTTATGAGTCATCACCTTTGGTGGAATCCATATCATGTCAAAATGGGACCAAGCAAAGCAGCCCACGTTACTTTTCAAAAATTCAACTAACTTACTCGTTCCTTGGTTAAGATTAGGTCCGAAGTAGACTTTCCTATTAGGCCATTAAACAAATAACACGACAGGATCCAATTCTTCAATTGTGGTTTTGATATTTTCATTTTCCTCTGGATCTTGAATAGTATCGGGTCTTAAATCTAGAAATGTTCGCCTTTGCTCAGTTGAGGTTTGTGTTGTGGTGACCTCAACTGCCTTTGATGGTTGTCATTTACCTACATCTCTCATGCTTTTATCTGCAATAGAATTGATCTACCTGGATGCATATTGATCTCCACCAATTTGATAGATTCCTCATGGTGATTGAAATTTAGAAACTTGATGCAAAGTTGAAGGTACTGCATCCATTTCGTGGATCCATGGCCTCCCAAGAATTATGTTGTAAGCCATCTCTATATCTACTACCTGGAACTTTATTTCTTTGATGAAACATTCAGTGAATGTAATAAGTATTACCTCTCCTTTTGTGACTACACTAGAATTGTTGAATCTAGATAAAATGTGGGCTTTTGGTATTACTTGGTCGTCGGCTTGCATTTCACACAATACTCTTAGCAAAATAATGTTTACCGAACTACCTAGATCAATCAAAACTCGTTTTACATTAGTATCATATACAGTTAAAGATATTACCAGTGTGTCATTGCGGGGTATTAGAGCTCCATCTACATCTGCATCACTAAATGTAATTCTATCTTCTTCCAAGGTGTGTCGAACCCGTTTCCCTTGAGTGATTGCTATTTTTGAACTCTTTGTTAGCGGCCTCGTATGATGTACCATTAATATCTTCACCTCCACTTATAACATTGATAGTCCTTTCTGAAGATCGCGGTTTTGGAGGCTCCTGCCCATTTTTCATGTAAGCTTGCATGCTTTTCTCGAAGAATAACACTTTGAGAGACCCTTTCTTCAACATGATCAACTTCAATTTGTAGAAATCTGCAATCGGTTGTTTTATGCCCCTGGTCATTATGAAACTCACACCAATGGTCAGTGTTGCACCTGTTTGGATTTGATCCCATTTCTTTTGGCCATCAAACCCTGTCTCCCATGCTTCTCAAAATAACCATGAGCTCGGAGGTGCTGACACTAAAGTTATTACCACCGAATCTTGCTTTTATATTTCAATTATAATCCCATAGCTCATGAATATTTTGATCATTCCTAAATCTCGATCGATTCTCTATTCCTTGATCTGTGCTCGTACCTCTGATTGTCTTTCTTTGATTGTGAGTCGCTTCCCGCAGGCCCTATGTAAGGCTCGTATCGATTTTTCTGGAAATTTTTTCAATCTCCATACATCTCGTACTTACCTTTTCTTCTTTTTGAAATCGTGGAACAATATCTTCCTCAATTCTTAGCTTCGTGCTATATCTGTTATAAACGTCCTTCCAAGTTGTAGCAGGGAATTCTCAAAGGTTCACTTTGAGCCTCCTCGTGGCTTCTGAACCTTTCTCATTCAAATTACTTGCAAAGGCTATAGCCTCCCAATTGTTAGGTACACGCGGCAATGTCATTCTTTCACGCTGAAATCAATCTACAAATTCTCTTAGTAGCTCTGTGTCTCCTTATTTAATTTTGAAAATATCTTCCATTTTTTTCCACTTTCTGAGCTCCCGAGTGTGCTTTGATGAATGAATCTGCAAGATCAGTGAAAGAATTTATAGAATTTTCAAGTAAAAAAGAGTGGCATACCTCCTTTTTGCACGGCTACCCCGAAGGATAAAAACGCATAAGGGAGTTTTTCCAATTAAAGTGACATTATTCGAAATGGTATTATTTCTTTATTTAGAGTCGCCACTTGGGATAAGCTTGGCTTTTGGTGTCCCAAGTCACCAGTTTGTTTTGAATCCCTATTCGAAGAAAACTTTTACTGCCCAATTGGAGTCTATGAACCAAAAATTCTAAGTAAGAAATTATGTTGACCCGAGGGAAGGTGTTAGGCACCTCCCGAATTCATGGTTCTAGCACGGTCGCTTAAACTATAATAAATGGCTAAGATTCTGATTTTTACACATGTTCATCCTAAAATGCAATTTTAATATTTATACCGCTTTTAATGTTTTTAAAGGGAATTTTCGACGTCGCTAAAACATATCGCGAACCACGTCACATAAATGCGCACGTAATTTTTGACAAATTTCAACTTCATCGAGATTCGGATTTGGGTTACCTAAATGCGCACCCGTAATTAAAGAGATAAAATTACTAAAGATATGCCTAAAAGTGACTAACACGTTAATATATTTGTGGGAGCACCATGAAATTCGCTAAACGGCGTGTCCCGGATCTCTAAGTATTTCAACATGAATGTTTCACGAGGGTTACGCGATTAGTGGACTTCGTTTGGTGCGGTGCTCCTCATTTTATTATTTTAAAGGGCAATCCTAGAGCAAATTAAGTTTTTCTATTAGATTTGTCTCTATTTGGGCCCAATAAATTGATACTACATTACTTAGAGGTCTGAACTTATGCCAAACCTCAGTACATCTACTATGCATTATTTCGATTTTTTTTTACTTATGCTTCAAATTCCGGGCTCAGTCATGAGCCCAATACCTTACTTACACAAAGAGTGAGCAATTTGGGCTCACCACAGGCCACAATTGAGTAGATTTGGGCCTGTTAACATGCGTGCTATTAGTATAAACAACGTGCCTGGAAATTTAGATAACCAATTAGCAACGATTTCTGTATCAGCATATAAAGAAACATGAGATGAAGCACCAGTCTAACAATATATATACTTCAAATCCTACTTTTCATAATCTGTTATTAAACATGCACAATAGATGATAATTTTCGTAGCTAATTACAATTATTGCGCATCTTGAGAACATTAATCCAAGTGTCCTATCATACAAAATATTGTCTTAACTAGGACAAATATAACATATTTGGGAGTGATTGCAAATTGGTGAATTAAATAGTACCAACAGTCCATAGCGTACAACAGTCCATACAGTCCTATTTTTAACATGAAATTTAAATAACTACAAAACAAATCACATTTCCAGAATGAAATCACAGGCAGCCAAAACAGTTGTTGCTTCAAATCTTTTAACTTGCACCATTCATAGATGCAATATTATACCCTTGGAAAATCAAAATACAAATGAGGGTTAGGAGTCAGCATCAGTTTAAAGCACCAGCAAATGAAAACAATAGCCACACAGCAATCGAATTAATCTAATAGCCCAGATTTGTATCAATCCCCAAAATGAACCAAATCAACCTTTTTATTGACCTCAAAACAACTTGAAACCAAACCAGGGGACCTCCGAAAATTTTCAATAATTAAACCTGAATTTGACATCAACTTAGACTCCAATAGAATAGTACTTTTTGAATTTTTGTTGGTTTTGATGCTCTTAATGCCTTAATTTTTAAGGAAACTTTTAAATATCTAGACTAAGTAACATTTTCTGATTTTTGCTCTGGATAGGAATTGCAGGAATTAGGCTCCAGATCTGAATTTCTAAAGTGTTTTAACTGCTGGACTTCATTTAGGAATTTTCAGGATTTTTGTTTTCAAATATTTCTTGGAATTTTCAGGGGTTTCAGGTTGTGTAATAACCTCTGGGAAATTTTTAGTGATTTTTTGACTGTTAACACTTGTGAATGAAGTCACTGGGGTTTCCTTTTATATGCAAAACTTAGGGCAACCCTCTTCTCTTGTGTTTCCCCTTATTCCCCCTTATAATTTACGATTTTATTCAAATATTCCCTTATTTCTTAGCTTGTTTGAAAAGTTACTGCATTTTAACCTTAAAGTTATCACCTTAGTCCTACTATAGAAGGATCTTGGGTGTTGTTGCATTATTTTCTATTTATGGAATACTTATACTACCCTTATTCGTATCTTGAAATTACCAAGCCTACCTCAACCAAACCCAACCTCTTTGGTCTCAATTTTACTATGGCCAGTTAGCTATACCCAAACAACCCTTAAATCTGGACTACTAAATAGATAAACCTAAATTCAATTGACAATTGCAAATCAACCAATTTCAACAAAACGGGCTGAGATTCACAAAATCAAAAGGAAATGCGAAGCTACAGCTTGACATGCAATCCTATTATTTGAACCAATCAAGATTGAAATTAATTCTAATTCATACTAAAATTAAATATTAAATTAAGTTAAACTAAACAATAACAGGTGAAGATTCAGGGATTAAAACTAAACTTTAGCTAACAAATTGAAAAATGCAACAGAAATTTGGAGTGGAAATTAAGCGAAAAAATGAGTAACTCATGGAATCATCAGAAAATAAAATGCAACTGAAATAAAGGGTAACCAAAACCAAAATCAAATCTAACCAGATTAACTAGAGAAAATGAGTACTCCTAAAGTTGAGAACTAATCAATATTTCTAATTCAAACAAATAAACAGAACAAATGTAAAACGAAATCATCAAAAAAGAAGTAAAATAAAATAATCGAAAGAGAATAAACTTACTGATTTAGTCTTCAAAATCTTGGCTGGATTCAAGTTGAATCCCCAAATAAAGTTATATGTTTGTTCTTGGTAAGAACAAACATGCAACTTTGTCCGGGAACTCAAATCGGGGTTTGACATTCTTCTCAGAGCTTTGTCAATCTTCAGATTTAAAATTCGAGACGTTTGATGGTTGTTCGAAGGAAATAGGGTTAGTTTTTGGTAGAGGAGGCGACAGGGAGTATGGGGTGTATTTTTGGTAGCCATTGGAGCCAGCACTGCCGTGGATGGCGAAGCCGCCGCTCCTTTAATGAGATATTTGATGAGTTCTATGGGATTTAGAGGGGTGACCTAAGCGTGGTTGGGAAGAGGAGAAGACGGGGAATATAGGGAGTAGTTTTTGGGGGATTTGGAGTTACGCCGCCACCGGCGGCGATTTCCGGCTGGCGGCGGACGGGGTGATACAGTGGGGGCTGGGCAGTGTTACACCAGCAAATTCGGGGTACGTTTGGATAGGGTACAAGGTCTGAATGGTGGGGGGAGGGTTGGTCCAACATTTAAATAGGGTGATCACCCTTGCATCCTGACCGTTTGATCAAGGATGATCAACGGCTCAGATGCCTTGATCCAAACGGTGTCATTTTATTCTAGGGCTTTTGGACCGGTTAAGGTTTGGGCTTGGTTTGATTGTGTCTTGGGGGTGTTTTAACATGGGCTAGTGAATTTTAATAGCCATGGCCCAAATTATGGGTCTCTTATGAAGACCAAACAAAAATTACTTGTTTTATTCCTTTTTTCTTTTAATTAATGTCCTTTTTATTTTTCTTTTTTAAATTAATTCTCTTTTTATTTCTATATTTTCAAATTTTAGTAAATTAATAATAGACAAAGTCAAGTTAACTTCCACAAAATAAACAAATTAACTTCTAAAAAAAACCTAAAATCCAAAATTTATAGAGGAAACATAAACAAAATGCAAAGATGACCATCTTTATTAATTTTTCCTTATTTTCAATATAATCTAAAAATGTAAAATTCAAATCCTATGCAATCATGCTATTTTTTATGGATTATGCGAATTAAAACGTGCAACATGCAAATAAACACAAAATTATGCAATTAATTCCTAAAATTCAACCAAACCCCAAAATCACGCAAATAAATCCTTAAAATTCAAATAATAAAAGAAAAATGCAAGTAAACATGAAGTCACACAATTAATTCCTAAAAGTTCAAGTAATAAAATAAAAATGAAAATAAACACAAAATCACACAATTAATTCATAAAAATTCAAATAACAAAAGAAAAATCCGAATTCAATGAATTTTATAGGAACATGTCAAGCGAGGCAAAAATCACATGCTCACAGATGTCCCTCTTTGCTCGGAGACACGAAGGGTTTCTGGTCAAAGATAAATGAGCAACTGAGAGATTTTTGCATACGTTGCATTTCATGAGAAACATTTTGAAAAATGTCTGACCGTACCCCGCTTCAAAGGTTGCCTACATATCTTTGGCTATAAATGACTCAGGTCAGTGTAATTCTGGAGTGTTTGGTAGCTGGGACTACCGTGAGCCGTGATTTCACTGTTGATGCTGCTGCTATTGCTTGCTGACCCCTTATTACACCCAAAGCAAATCAAAACTAAGCCAGCTGTGCCAATCAACTATGAGTTAAAAGATTCCTATCTATAATTCTCTTGAAATCTTGATCTTTAGTGTTAGCTGGATTCACTACGGACTTCAATATGAATCTTAATGCTCACAAGTTGTAGCTTTCAGTTCTTTCTTCAGCATTGAAATCATCAGGGACATGCACGACCTGTAACTTCTAATCAAACCTGGACAGTCAACATCTTATTTTTCAACCATTCTGGATTTGTTTCCTTTTGTTCTCTTCTTCTTTTCTGTTGTGATTGAGATTCACTCTTCCGGTCATCTCAAATCATGTGCCTTGAGGTAAAACATGTTCGGACATCAAAACCAACAAACGAATGAAATTTTCTGCCCCAGTTTTCACTAGGAAAATTACATGAGTTATTTGTAGCACAGATCTAAACTATTCCTATTGAATACAATGAAAGCGGGATTATGTATTTTTGGGAATATTACCAGGTTATCTAGCAAATGGCCGGATTATGCCGGAAGAAAGGACAGGTCCCTGCTGGGGGTAAGAGGAGAATCCGCGGGTTATGCCGGGATTGGAGTAAAAGGTTCCTGCTGGGGAAGGAGAAGAAAATCCGCGGGTTATGCCGGGATGTATGAGAATGTTTCATAGATTATGCCAGGGGAATCTGCAGGCTATGTCGGGATTGAAAAAGCAAAGACATTCTTGGTTATACCAGGGGGATCCACGGGTTATGTCGGGATTGAAAGGAAAGACTCATGGGTTATGATAAGGGGGATCCGCGGGTTATGCCAGGATTGGAAAAGACTCCTAGGTTATGGTAAGGGGATCCGCGGGTTATGCCGGGATTGAAAAGACTCCTTGGTTATGCTAGGGGAATCCACGGGTTATGCCGGGATTGAAAGAAAAGACTCCTGGGTTATGCCAAGGGGTCTGTGGCTTATGCCGCGATTGAAAGGAAAGACTCATGGGTTATGCATGGGGGATCCGTGGGTTATGCCGGGATTGAAAAATAGAAGACTTCTAGGTTATGCTAGGGGAAATCCACAGGTTATGCCGGGATTGAAAGGAAAGACTCCTTGGTTATGCCAGGGGGATCCGCGGGTTATGCCGGGATTGAAAAAGAAAAGACCCCTAGGTTATGCTAGGAGAAATCCG
Source organism: Nicotiana benthamiana (assembly GCA_034376525.1). Classification (NCBI taxonomy): domain Eukaryota; kingdom Viridiplantae; phylum Streptophyta; class Magnoliopsida; order Solanales; family Solanaceae; genus Nicotiana; species Nicotiana benthamiana. The sequence goes on along the minus strand of CM067332.1, from coordinate 117,875,112 downwards.
CGTGTTATGCCGAGATTGAAAGGAAAGACTCCTAGGTTACGCCAGGGGGATCCGCGGGTTATGCCGGGATTGAAAAAGAAAAGACTCATGTTGAGGAAGAGAGGAAAAAGACCCTTCGGTTATGCTGGGGAATGATGGGGAATGAAAGGTAACAGATGTCCCTCAGGTTATGTTGGGGATAGGGAGAAAGGAAGAACCTTTAGCTTATGCTAGGGATAGAAGGAAATTAGCCCTCAGGTTATGCTGGGGAATAAAGGAAAAAGAGGGTCCCTCCGGTTATGCTGGGGACGGATAAAACAAAAGGTCTCTCAAGTTATGCTGGGGATGGAGAGAGGATCCCTGGGGTAATGTCGGGGAATGATAGAAAGAAATCCTCAGTTTATGCTAGGGAGAGTGGACTATGATCCTTGGGTTATGCCGAGGATGTCCACAATTTGTGATGGGGAGGACTAGGGATGTGTCCCTAAATTTGGGGAAGGAGTCAGGGATCAGAGTCCTATGCTATCATGTTTTATGATTTTCCCTTCCACCTTTTTTATAAAACTGTAAGAAAAGACGTAAAGAAAACTCCCCTTTTTGTTGATCATTGGTGCAATGCTATTCTTAGACTTTGTGCAATTCCTTTGATTGCATTGGCCATTTATCCCTATCTCTTTGGATGACACCTATTTCAAATTTCCAAACAAAACATGATTTGTTAGTTCGAACTGTGGTTGGTTTGTGGCCTTTATCAGCTTGATCCTGGCCTCATTTTTGTTTGGAAGACCTTTGACTCTCAAGACTTTGCCTCGTAGGTTGGTCGGGGGGCATCTTCTTCCAAGTTTGTTTCGCCTTTATAGGCCCTTGGCTACGATTTCTTTGCCCTGATTTCCAGTTTATTTGCCCTTGTGGGCGTTTGACTTTAAATTTCTTTCTTTCCGCCATTCTGCTATCGAAGCGTCAGCCGTCATGGTCAGCCGGGATTGGCTAGATACCTACGCTGAGACTGGGTATTTTCTTTGGTTCTTGCCAGGAGAAGCCCCGTGAGACCGATCTTACTACCTTTTCTTGCGGAATAGTCATGAAATAAAAATTAAACCGAAAAGGAGTGGGGAAAAAACAAAAGGAACCATATGGATTTAGAGAGAATAGTCTCTTTTGGGGAAAAAGGTAAGAACTTATCTGAGGGTGCGTCCGACTTTAAATGGAGATGACATGCTTCTTGGACTAGACGCCCGACCCGGATCCATTTCTTCTTCTTGTGACCCATATTTCAATCTATCAAAAACCATGGGAGCTTGCTTGGGCTTTGATGGTGATATTTCATTTTTTTCGGCCGACGGCGCCCTTTGCGGGTTTTCGCCAATCGACCTCTCTCATTTCTCTTCTCCTGCTGCCCGATAGTGCCCTTTTAAAACTTTTCACTAAACGGACTGACTCATTTTTATTTTCTCTACTCACCGTCGCCTTATGGTGCCCGAAGGTTTTCACCTATAAGACTCTCTCATTTTATTTCTCTCAATTTGAATTGTGCCAAATCCTAACAATGGTGTTTGTCATGTCCCTGCCTTGGCCAATCGATTTGAAGGACTTAGGCCAGGTTCCAGGGTAAAGGAAATTGGATGGAAACTTATACTTTGGAACCATTCTGGCGGGTTCATGGCCGAAGCATTACATCTCTGCCCCAGTATTGTTTTTTGGGGAATTGGTTTTTTATTTAGATATGACTGAACCTCAGGGAGAGGCTGACTACGTATCCTTTCAGAATCAAGTCAGACGTAGTTCAGAAAGTGTTTCCTTAACAAATTTGCTTATTGTTTCTTTCATTTTAATTCTATTTTATTTGCTCATTGTTTCTTTCATCATGTGCTGGTTGAGGATATGTGTACGTGGGGTATGACGGAGGCTCGGTTTGGTAATTAGGAGTTCTAAATGTGAAATTCATCGGATCAAACATGGGTCACGACACTGCGGGATGCATGGTGTCTATGAATTGGGGCGCTGTAAAAATATTAGGAACTGAGCCAGAGGTCAAAACCTGAGGGCGGGCTTCAGAAAGTGCTCCGACAAAGTTGGATGGCATGGTAGGCTGTCCCAAGAGGATGTTTGGGTGACTAATGGGGACAGTGGAAGTACCCTCCGAACTTGGGAAGAGCTCACGAAATACAGGGATGGTATTCAGAGGCTCTTTTCCATTCGTCCATGTATCCCACATCTCCATGACCCTAAGTCGTAGGATCCTATTTTCTTCAGTTGCCGCAGATTCTGAGGTCAGGATGCCTGCAATCAGGCTATCATGTGAGATGGGAACTACCCTCAAAGTCACTTCAGATGACATTTTTCTTCTTCGTTTTGATCTGGTTACATATCAAAGTTTCCTTAAACCAACAACTGTTTTAAAAACCTGAGACTGGTTATTTGTGACAACAAACAAATGGTTACTTTGAGACAGATAATAGATAGGGAATCACACATTGGGTGTGAAGGACCTATACAGTTAACATATGTATATATGCTTGCAGTGGTCGCATGTGTTATCCCGACACTTATTCCAAATTTCCTTTTTATTTCCACTCTTTGTTTTCTTGTTTTCCCATTGTGTTTTTCTACCTCTCTGGTTTTCCTTTTGTTTTGGTTTTTCTCTTTTCTCTATTCCTCTCCCTTCTCTTTTTGTGGCTTTGGAATACGGTAAATTCCTATGAAGATTTCCTACGTATCATGCCCCGCATAAATTAAACCGAGCGTATTTCATGAATAGTAAAATGAAAGGAACAAGGTATTTTTGGAATTTTTTATTTTCAAAATGACAAACTTCGATTACAAATACTGACAAATTTAAGTAGGCAACTAGCAGACTCTGACATAAGAATACTACAGAGTCGAAGAATAATAATGCATAAAAGAAAATACAGACTTTAAGACAAACTGACAGACTCCTTTAAAGAAAAATACAATTTTTAAAAAATCATGAATACATTAAGACTTCAACTGCTCCTGGAGCCCGCGAGGCATCATTCGGCCTTGCCAGAGGTCGACTAGCTAAATCCTTTTGGAGGTGGTGTAGATCTTCCATTACTAGGCGAACGAAAAGCTTTACGATGGCAAAGAACATAGATCTAGGCATGTCCTCACATCGTTGCCATTTCATTGTGATATAGCGAGTGATTCCTTTAATTCTTTCTCGTACGACACCTTTCTCCTGCAGTAGCCGCCCAATCTGAATAGTTCTAGCTCCAAAATTTGTTTGACTACTTGATTCTGCTTTTGAAGTTGTTGAAAATCCAATTCTAATTGTGCCAAAGCTATGAAACGATGCTCCCTTTCAATTTTGAACTCTTTTTCTTTTTTGAGCATTTTATTTTCCACAGCGACTACCCTTTTCTTCAACTCTGAAACCTTACCATCGAACTCTTCCTTTAGTTGCCTAATCAGATGTGCTCATTTTGCCACATTTTCAACCAACTGTTTCCGAACCCTTGCCAATTCCTTTTCTGCTTTGTTTAGATCAAAACTGTAGTCATCCACCTTCCATCTCAAACCATTTATAAGTTTGGCATCATTAGCGCTCCGAACGGGGTTTCCCGGTGCGACCTTCATCTTTTGGATCTGGGCCCTAAGGGTTTCATTTTCCTTGGCCAGTTGCTTCCTGTCATCCTCATCTGCGGCGTCCTTCAATTCCTTTTCAAATTGCAGATTCATGATCTGCTTCTCCGATTTTCTTATAGTAGCCATGTACTCATGTTCTTTAGCCAACCAATCCCTCTACTCTTACGATGCTTCAACAAATTCCTGGAGAAGTGACCTTTTGGCTGGCCTTTCGAACATAAATTCTCTCTTATACCAAGCAAGATATCCTGGCGACTTTGCCTTTGGACCAATCTCATACACAAGTGTTTGCCGGTAAGTATTGGCATTCATTCCAAATACTGCGAATTGTTTCTTCCGGGAACTGACCATCATGTCATATTTCGACTACTCGGGTGCTGAGATCTTCGTCTTTTGCCACTACTTGACACCTTCCAAGTTGTCTCAAAACCCGGTGAGGGGAATAAGGCTGGATACTTCGAAGACCCATCAGAACGAAATGAGGTTCTGTTGCAGGCATGTATATAATCTCATCCACAGGTAACCACCCCAGCGCCCATTATATTTGACCGCCAGTGAGGGACTGAAGGTAGGATGTCCATTTTGCTACTTCTTCGAGCAAAATGAGCCCTTCAACTCTTGTGTAAAAATCTTTTATACAAGTTTTCTCTACGGACCCATAAATCATAAACTAGGGATGGCGGCGCAGATGCTCAGTCATCAACATTTGCAATAATAGATTGCACCCTTTAAAGAACTATTTCCATGTCTTGCAAGCTGTAAGAGCGCGAAGCACCTCGGCTACTATCATAGGTATGAGTGTACACTTGGCTTGGGTGCACAAAGTGCTGACAACCCCTGCTATCTTTATATCGATGTTCCTGTCTTTCCTTGGAAACACCAGAAGCCCTAAGAAAGTACACCATGAAGGCGTATCGTCTGTCTTCTTCCCATTTGACACGGTTTCCTTTGCTGCAGGTTTTGTATTCTTGGTTGTTGAATCCCCCTATGTGACAATATCTGGTATAAAGGAATGAAAAGGTGCAAAACCCTTATGCTAGATTTGAGTTGTGTACCACTCTGCTTATTTTCTGAGTATCCAAGAATTTGTGCACTACTACCACTCTTGGAGCGACCAAGTACTTGTGTCTCAAAGGGAGCTCATCATTTCTGATGCACCCAGCTATTTCTTCGGACGTTGGGGTAAGCTCAAAATCTGAGAAGTGGAACACATTATGCGCCGGGTCCCAGCACGTGACCAACGCTCTTATGATGTCTCTTCGGGGTTTAATCTCCAATAGTCTCGGAAGACCCCCCAAATACTTTTTTATCTCATCTTGCCCTTCGCTACTGAGATCATTCCACCATAATTTCAACTCCAAAGGGATACGACATACAAATGAAAAAGGTTCGGTTCGAATTGTGCTCATCATGCACATTTATTAAGGTGAATTAGTGGCTCATGACTTTATTTCTATTTGACTACAAAATAAAAAGGTTTTCTTTCATGAAATTTATTTTCTAAAACTAAAAGCCCAGCTTTGCGAATAAGTCCTTTTAGCATATCCGGAGGATGTTTTTAAGGTTGTGCCCGCTAGCCGGCCAAAATACAATAAAGACCCAAAGATGGCCGTTCGTGCAAAATCAGTCTTCCGGCGTCCATTTCGGGAACATTTGGCTATTCTCGACAATAACAGTGTCACCCGATTTATTTAGGATAACAAAAAAAAAATTTGAAAATTATTTTACTTTATTTTGGCTATTTTTGCACAAAGGGAGTTGAACCTGATGGTGGTTGCCTACGTATCCCACACTTTGTGAGATTCAAAACGGCGTAGTTCAGGTAAAATATTTTGTAAAAACCAAAACTTTGTTGAAAATTCCCTTTTCCTTTGTTTTTCCCTTTTTCTTTCTCTTTTTCCAAAAATCCGGCAGCATTTCGACGCTATTTGAGCATTGGTTTTACAAATGGTTAATCTCAGTAGCTCTAGTACCATTTATTCACTCAATTTTCTCTTTTTTCATAGACCTGTCAACATGCAAATCCAAAGAACATAAATGCGCAAGTAGCACGTAATATGCATCAGGATGGTCTTTTATTTCAGGTCACCTGTCCTAGACTGACCTAACCCCTGAGTTGAGTCCCCTAAGTCAAATGCACGTGATGCAAACAAACGTTCCTACTAGGGATCCCGCATAAGGTTTTGTCATACTATGTTCAGAACCTGGGTATTTGTTCTAGACTGTGCACCCGAGTGGACAACTTGAGTCGAGGAGGGGGCTACATATCGGGGACCCGCAAGATCATCCGGCTTAGTAACTTGTCCGAGCCTCTTTCTTATTTTATTGACACTAACATAATAGGGAGTCTCGACCAGCGAGCACTTCCCCGAAGATGTAGATAGAAGGGTTTTGTAACAGTTTATATATACAATTCATCAAATATCAAGGCGGTAAAGCACTTAGCATGGAACATGTAGGAAATCAGAAGAAGCCAAATATAACAGTTATTCTAAGCTCGAATTCTTGAACCCTGAACTAGAGATTCAAGGCCATTATCCCCAGCAGAGTCGCCAGAGCTGTCACACCTTCTTTTTACACGGCTACCCCGAAGGATAAAAACGCATAAGGGAGTTTTTCCAATAAAAGTGACATTATTCGAAATGGGATTATTTCTTTAGAGTCACCACTTGGGATAAGCTTGGCTTTTGGTGTCCCAAGTCACCAGTTCGTTTTTAATCCCAAATCGAGGAAAATTTCGACTGCCCAATTGGAGTCTGCGAACCAGAAATTCTAAGTAAGGAATTCTGTTGACCTTACGGAAGGTGTTAGGCACCCCTGGATCCCGTGGTTCTAGCACGGTCGCTTAAACTATTATAAATGGCTAAGATTCTGATTTTTACTCATGTTCATCCTAAAATGCAATTTTATTATTTATACCACTTTTATTGTTTTTTAATGGGAATTTGCGATGTCGCTAAAACGTATCGTGAACCACGTCACATAAATGCGTTCATAGTTTTTGACATATTTCAACTTCATCAAATTCAGATTTGGGTAACATAAATATGCACCCGTAATTAAGGAGATAAAATTATTAAAGAGTGCCTAAAAGTGACTAACACATTATTATCTTTGTGGGAACACCATGAAATTTGCTAAACGGCGTGTCTCGGATCTCTATGTATTTTAATATGAATGTTTCGCGAGGGTTATGCGATATATGGATTTTGTTTGGCGCGGCGCTCCTCATTTTATTATTTTAAATGGCAATCCAAGAGCAAACTAAGGTTTCCTATTAGATTTGTCTCTATTTGGGCCCAATAAAGTAATACTACATTACTTAGAGGTCTGAACTTATGCCGAACCTCAGTACATCTACTATGCATTATTTCAAAAAAAAATGACTTATGCTTCAAATTTTGGGCTCATTCATGAACCCAAAACCTTACTTACACAAAGAGTGAGAAATTTGGGCTCACCTCAGGCCACAATTGAGTAGATTTGGGCATTTTAACATGCGTCCTATTAGTATAAACAACGTTCCTGGAAATTTATATAACCAATTACCAACGATTTCTGTATCAGCTTATATAGCAACATGAGACGAAGAACTACTCTAACAATATATATACTTCGAATCCTGCTTTTCATAATCTGCAATTAAACATGCACAAGAGATGATAAATTTCTTAACTAATTACAACAACGCCTACACTTATTGCTAATTACTGCACATCTTGAGAACATTAATCCAAGTGTCCTATCATACAAACTATTGTCTTAACTAGGACAAACATAACAGTATTTTGGATTGATTGCAAATTGGTGAATTAAATAGTAGCAATAGTCCATAGCAAACAACACTCCATGCAGTCCTATTTTTAACATGAAATTTAAATAACTACAAATCAAATCACATTTCCAGAATGAAATCACAGCTAGCCAAAACAACAGCTGCTTCTAATCTTTTAACTTGCACCATTCATAGACTCAATATTACACCATTGGGAAAGATAAGTACTTAGTAATCAAAATACAAATGAGGGTGAAGAGTCAGCAGCAGTTTAAAGCACCAGTAGTTGAAAACAATAGCCACACAGCAATACAATCAATCTAATAGCCCGGATTTGTATCAATCCCCAAAATGAACCAAATAAACTTTTTGATTGACCTTCAAACAACTTGAAACCAAACTAGGGGTCCACCAGAAATTTTAATAATTAAACCTAAACTAAACCATAATTTGACATGAACTTAGCCTCCAATGAAACAGTACTTTTTGAAGTTTTGTTGGTTTAGAAGCTCTAAATGCCTTAATTTTGAAGGAAACTTTCAAATATATAGACAAAGTTACATTTTTTAATTTTTGCTTTGGATTGGAATTACAGGAATTGGGCTCCAGATCAGAATTTTTGAAGTGTTTTAACTGCTGAATTTCATTTAGGAATTTTCATGATTTTTGTTTTCAAATATTTCTGGGAATTTTCAGGTGTTTCAGATTGTGTAAAAAGCTCTGGGAATCTTTCAGTGATTTTTTGACTGTTAACACTTGTGAATGAAGGCACTATGGTACCTTTTTATAGGCAAAGCTTAGGGCAATCCTCTTCTTTTGTGTTTACCCCTTAGCCCCCCCCCACCCCTTATAATTTCAGATTTTTTTCAAATAGTTCCTTATTTCTTAGCTTGTTTACCAAGTTACTGCATTATAACCTTAGAATTATCACTTTAGTCCTACTCTAGAAGGATCTACGGTATTCTTGCATTATTTTCTATTTATGAAATACTTATACTACCCTTACCCCTATCTTGAAATTACCAAGCCTACCTCAACCTAACCCAACCTCTTTTGTCTCAATTTTACTATGGTCAGTCAGCTATACTCAAACAACCTTTAAATCAGAACAACTAAACAGATAAACAGAAACTCAATTGACAATTGCAAATCAACCAATTTCAAACAAACAGGCTGAGATTCACACAATCAAAAGGAAATGCAAAGCTATAGCTTGAACATGCAATCCTATTATTTGAACCAATCAAGATTGAAATTAATTTTAATTCATACTAATATTAAACATTAAACTAAGTTAAACCAAACAATAACAGGTGAAGAGTCAGAGATTAAAACTAAATTTAAACTAACAAATTGAAGCCAATGCAACAGAAATCAAGAGTGGAAATTAAGCTAAAAAAATGAGTAACTCTTGGAATCATTAGAAAATAAAATGAAACTTAAATAAAGGGTAACCAAAACCAAGATCAAATCAAACCAGATTAACTAGAGAAAATGGGTACTCCTAAAGTTGAGAACTAATCAATATTTCTAATTAAAACAAATAATCCAAACAAATGTAAAACAAAATCATCAACAAAAGAAGTAAAATAAAACAATTGAAAGAGAATAAACTTACTGATTTAGTCTTCAAAATCTTGGCTGGATTCAAAATCGAATCCCAAATAAAGTTACATGTTTGGTAAGAACAAACATGCAACTTTGTCCGGGAACTCAAATAAAGGTTTGACATTCTTCTCAGAGCTTGGTCAATCTTCAGATTTAAAATTCCAATTTACGAGAAGGCCAAGAAAGAAGCGGAATGAATGAAATAAATAAATAATTAAAATAAATAAATAAATAAAAGAGGAAAAAGAAAGTAAATAAAGAAATAAAGAAAACAAAACAAAGAAAAGAAAAGTAGAAAGAGAAAAGGAAAAAGAGAACAAACAAACAACTACAAAAACAAGGAATCGGCAGGAACTACGGTTGACCTGATTCCTTTCAATGATACGTAGGCAGTCTCACGACTCAGTCATATTCAAATAAAATCCAAAGGCCCCAAGCAAGATACCAGGGCAGAAATTGTGTTTGTTATGATAAATTGGATTCCGATAGTTGTAAATTCTGAACCCCTAGGAGTGATTTTGAGCAATTATACCCCTTTCTTTATAACCTTAGCCAAAAGCCTACATTACAGTCCAAAGAAAGACCTTCTGATCAATCTTTAAGAAATGCCGAGGCAAGAAAGAAAAGGTGGACCACACCCCGGGATGACACTCTAGTTCAAGCAGGAAAATAATAAAAATAAAAGAGTCTTATTGGTAAAAATCCTCACGAGCACCGTAAGGCAACGAGAGTTGAGAGATATAAAAATGAGAGAGTCTTACCGATGAAAACCCCCACGGGCACCATAAGGCAAAGGCAAGGCAAGAATTGAACAATTAGAAAAATAGGCTGTTTGTTGAAATCTGTTTAGAAAACTGTATGTCAAGCAATGTAGGGTTTGGAAATTGGGCTAAAAGTGGTTGCACCAGCAAAAGCATGGCAACCGAAGACCAATCATCGGGACAAAAAGGGATGACTAAGCTGAAGTGTATGTCATGATCATGGAAAATCAGTTGTTCTTCCCCAGATAAGTTTCTTTTATCTTCCCCTCAATAGTCATTAAATTTGGAATTCTTTTACCCTAAAACAGTTCTGAGTCATTGCATTTCATTTTCTTTCGAGTCTCCAAAGTCATTTTGCTTAAGCAAACAGGCGAGAAATTTCAAAGCATACTACCAGCTCCTAAAGGGACAAAGCACATGCCACCCGAAAACTTAACAAAGGCAGCAAAGGTTGAAATAGAAGGGGGGAGGGGTTCACAAAAGCTTCAATAATAACAAAGGCAGTAAAGGTTAAAACCGAAAGGGGAGGGATTTGCAAAAGCTTCAATGATAAAATAGACTCGAGAGGCAAGAGTTTGGAAAGTGAAGGAGCACGACACAGAGATAGGGAGGCAAACTAAAGCCATAAGGGCTCAAGGGTCAGCTGAGCTTAGAACACTGACTGGGTAAGCTTAGAAAGGATGCAAGGATTCTGGAAAAAGAGTAAGAAGAGCAACACACAGATGGGAAAGGTCGCAGGGGTAAGCCAAGCGTAGTAAACTAACTCAACAATCTTAGGAAAGATGAAAGAGTTCTGGTAAAGGGTCGGAAATACAACACAAAGATGGGGAGCAGAGTAAAGCCACAAGGGTCAGAGGGTCAGCCGAGCTTAGTCCATTGACTTGGTAATTTCAGGAAAGATGTAACAATTCTGGCAAAATGGCCAAGAGTGTAACACAACAACGGGGGAGAAAAGTAAAGCCATAAAGGTTCGGGGGTCAGCCAACCAACTCAGGCAACTCATCATCAACATGGAATATTGAACACAACGGAATATGACAGTGGGTAGGCCTTCAAACAAGAATTCCACAAGCTTACCACCATTTTTCAAACTAACAAGTTTTCTTTGATTGACACAGGCAGAATGTTCTGGAAGATCCTAAGGGAGGCCATCCACCAGGGAAGGTAGGCATATGCCAGGTATGATCAAAATCTCAGGGCCCATATGAAGAATAAGACCCAGTTAAAACTCAAAAGGTAACACAATCCGACATAGATATTCTCCCTAGCAAGAGTATATTGGAACAAAATTTTAATTAGCAACCTCCAGCAGAAACTACTGAGAGTTAAAAGGGGCATGCAATTTGAAATTTTCAAGACCCTCTTGGAAATGGGACTCAGTTTAAAGCTCAAACAGGCACGAGCAACATAGGCAGCCACAAACACCTTCCCCGGTAAGAGTCGTCGGAACTCACCTAAACAATGATCCCTAGCAAAAAACAACAGTATGTTAGAACTGGCATTTAATCTTGAACCCTCAGAACCCTCCTGAAAAATGGGACTTAGCCTAAAAGACAAACAGTCGGGTGGCATGGTCAAACCCAAATACTTCCCCAACAAGAGTCATCAAGACCCACCTGGATAATGGGATTAAATCGTGGGAGTTATCAGGACCCCCTGGATAATGGGACGTAGCTCTAAAAACTAATCCCCAGCGGGCACATTTGGCCGTCTAATTAAGAGTTGTTACTACCCTCCTGGATAATGGAATGTGGTTCTAAGTATCAATCCGCAGCAGACATATTTTTTATCTAATTTAAAATTGTCAGGACCCTCCATGACAATGGGAATTAGCTTTAATCATCAGTCCCCGGTAGATCCCCAGCAGACATAACTTAGATAACAAGAAATAATACCTTTTGGAAAACATATCTTAATCATAAAATTTATCATAAGTTAAGAGTTGCCGGGACCCTCCTGGATAATGGAACTTATCTTAGGTTTTACAAATACTTGATGATGGTGTTTGATTAACACTCGCAGATGCACCCAGCACCAAATTGGGGCAGAAAGAATTTCTTGTGTTTTGTTTTGTGGTGATCAGGTACAAAGGCAGCAGTCTAAGGGAATATTTTTCATGTTGCAAGTTTTGGTAATCAGGCGGCCACCTGGAGAACAAGGGAATATTTTTCAAGTTGCAAGTTTTGTAATCAGGCGCCCACCTGTAGAACGGGAATAGTTTTCATGTTGCAAGTCTTGGTAATCAGGCGCCCACCTGTAGAACAAGGGAATATTTTTCAAGATGCAAGTTTGGTAAACAGGCCGCCACCTTTAGAACAAGGGAATATTTTTCAAGTTGCAAGTCTTAGTAATCAGGCACCCACCAGCAGAACAAGGGAATATTTTTCAAAATGCAAGTTTGGTAATCAGGTACCCACCTATAGAACAAGGGAATATTTTTCAAGTTGCAAGTCTTGGTAATCAGGCGCCCACCTGTCGAACAATAAGGGAATACTTTTCAAGTTTCAAGCTTTGGTAATCAGGCGCCCATCTGTAGAAAAAGGGAATTTTTTTCAAGTTGCAAGTCTTGATTATCAGACACCCACCTGTAGAAGAAGGAAATATTTTTCAAGTTGCAAGTATGGTAATAAGGAGCTCACCAATAGAACAAGGGAATACTTTTCAAGTTGCAAGTTAGATAATCAGCCGCCCACCTGGAGAACAAGGAAATATTTCTCAAGTTGCAAGCTTTGGTAATCAGGTGCCCGCCTGTAGAACTAGGGAATATTTTTCAAGTTTCAAGTTTTTGTAATCAGGCGCCCCCCTGGAGAACAAGGGAATATTATTTCAAAATTCGAGCCTTGGTAACCAGACGCCCACCTGGAGAACAAGTGAATATTATTTCAAAATTCAATTCTTGGTAATAGGTGCCTACCTTGAGATCATGGGAATATTATTTCAAAATTCGAGCATTGGTAACCAGACGCCCACCTGGAGAACAAGTGAATATTATTTCAAACTTCAAGTCTTGGTAATTAGGTGCCCACCTGGAGAACAAGGGAATATTTTTCAATTTCAAGATATGAGTTGGTAATCAGGCGCCCACTTGGAGAACAAGGGAATATTTTTCAAGATACGAGTTTGTAATCAGGCGCCCACCTGCAAAACAAGGGAATACATTTCAAGTCCAACAATTAAGCATCGAACATAGAAGAAGAGAAGACAAGAATCCAACAAGGCAATAACAAGTTCTACAGGAAGAAATACAAGTCAACAAGGAAACAAGGAGTTTACAGGAAGAATACAAGTCAACAAGGCAACAAGGAGTTTACAGGAAAAAATACAAGGCAGCTAAGCAGCAAGGATCAAGAGCAATTTTGAAGATATAGATAGGTTCTTTTGTAATCCATACTTCATAGCTTAGTCTAGCTTCTTTTATTTTTTCATAAGGTGTAATAAGGGGGTTTAGAAAGCAAGAGCAGCAGCAGCAACACTGAAATCATAGCTTCGGTAGTCCCAGCTACCAAACACTCTTGAACTACACTCACCTGATTCCTTTTTAGCCAAGGATATGTAGGCAATCTCTGAAATAGAGTGCGGTCAAGCTTTGCAAAATGCTTCTCACAAAATATTCAAACGGGCAAAAATTGCTTGTGTCCGCTCACTTATATTTGCACGAAAACTCTTCGTGTTTTCGCGCAAAAAGGGGTAGCTGTGAACATGTGATTTTTTCCCTACGTGAATTATTCCTACAAATTCGAACAAAACTCATTCCCGTCATGTGTTTGCGATTTTGCGGATGTTGTGATTGTTTTCATTAATTATTTTTATTTTGTTTTGTGCATAATTATTTTATCTTAATCAATGGAAAATAGAAAATATGTGGCATATGCATTTAGGAGTTAATCCCGCATTTTAAGAATTATTAAGTAATTGGTATTTGACAAAAAAGGAAAAATCAAAAAAAAGTTTAATTTGCATTCTAATTCTAATCTTAATTTTTAGGTGATTTCTTTCTTTTAATTTTGCTTTGACTATTTGTGATAATTATTACTTAGGATTACTTAGAATTTTATAGGATTCATTGTTTTAATTTAAGTTTTTTAAGTTTAATTGTGAAATGAAAACATATAATAATAAAAAGTAAAGAAAAAAAGAAGAAAACAAAACAACAAAATAAAATCTGAAAAATCTGGGCCATTTTTGTTTATTCTCTCAGCCCAAATGCGTAGCCTACCTATTCCAACCCAATCCTCGTCCCAGGATCGTCCAGCGAATAGCCAGAACGAGGTCGTTTTCACCCTCGCTAATCCTGATCGTTCATCTCAATAGATTAAATGGTCCGGAACTTGTTTAGATTTAATATAAATATGTCCAAACCTAGCTCGACCCCCGCCCCTAAGCTGCCTATCTCTAACACCTGCACTCCCCTATAACGCTACCAGCATCCCACCGTAAGCCACCGGCCGGAAATCGTCTCCGCCAGCGGCAATCACCCAACAGCCTCAAAATTAACACCACTCCACCTTCCCAACCTCTCTTTCCAAATCCGGGCCTGGATTCTTTCAAATCCCCGTCAATCTTCTCAAATGTCCATTTGAAGCGTAGGCTGCTCAACCATGGGTGGCGGAGCTGGTTATAATGGCCACTAAAAATACACCTCTTGACCACCGCACTTTCCTTATTGCATATGTATCATCTTTTTCCTTCAAATATTATTCAAGCGCTTTGAATATTGAATCCGAGATTTGAATTGAAAATGGATTTGAAACCCAAGCATCCAAGGCTTCTTCTTTAGTTTCCTTAGGCCTAATATCATCGCGTACTAACGTTATTCACCTGTTCTTAAACAAAAACCAGGTGATTATTGCTACATCGCGGTCAAATTGGAAGGTCACCTTTGAATCTAAGTGTAGGTTGGTAAGTTTCTTATTTCATCCTTTTTCTTCTTTTATTGGTATTTGTTGTCGTGTTCATAGCCTTCCTTCTGCCTCATCTTTTCTCCTCTGATTCGTATAATTAAATTATTATTTGAATGAGGTTTTTGCTCAATTGAGTGCTGCCTTTACAGCTTTTGTTTAGTAATGCTCTCTTCTAGGTATATTTCGTGATTCATCTTAGTCTATTTGGCTTGTGTCAACAAACACGTTCAGTTCCTAAATTCACCACTTTGTGATCAGCCATTAGTTTATTGAATTAGGTCATTTAAAGGGTAATTTATTAGTAGTAGTTTAAGTTGCTTCATATATAAAATCATTCCAATCTTAGTGTTGTTTGTTAGATACCTGCATAATTTAGTTGGGTAGGTCATTGTTAGGGCTTCAGGTCATTATCGACCCGTTTGAAAAAGACACTCCCAGTTCAATTGCTTAGGCCATTGGGTCCTCTTACCCATTCTTATTTTGAAGAGTAATAACAGGGTGTTAAGAGGGTAGTCTAGGTATTTTGGGGGTTGGGGAATCTTTTCATAACTGAAAAAGGAAGCTTCTAGTAGGGATTACTAGCCAATTTTAGGCTTTTAGTTAGTTTAGCTTTTCTAGCAAGTCAAGGATTGAGGGACTAAGTAGCAAAATTGAATATTTAAAAGGGTATAAAAGTGAAAAAACTTAACCTATCTTCACCTGCCCTAGTAGCTGCCTATAAACGGATAGCAAAAAGAAGTTCATTTCAGATTTTAGAGCTAAAAAAACAAAAACTAAGATGGCTGAAAATTAGTGAAGAATATTATTACATTGAACTTCTAAATTTTGGAGCTTTCGTTCATTACTATAACAACTTCTGAGTTCCCTTTGAAGTGAAAGAATGGTTTGAACTTGGGTATTGAAAGAGCTGGGTTAATTTCATTGATTGGGACACTATTTTATCGAGTTTTCTGGTTGGATTTCACTGTTCTATTACTGAGTGACCTAATTATGGGCTGATTACTGTTGCATGTTGTTGATCTTTTCATTTTCTATTATTTTTGTTTTCTAGGTATAAATTTATGCACCTCCTATAAACGTAAAGCTTGATTTGGAATCAATATATATGAACACATTCGAAGTAAGATAATGAGGAACTGATTGATTCACATGAAGTTAACTCATGTTGTTTAACTTAGGTACTTAGTTTAATGGTGATATTTGTATTAATAGGACAAAATCTGATTATTTGGACTGTTTTCATCATTCTGTGAACACTTTGTCTAATAGTTTGCTCATTGAAGGTCAGCTCTCGTGTCAAATGTTAGTAGAAACAGTATCATGTTAGTTTGGATGTTTAAATTTAGTGTGTAATATGAACGTGAAGCTGGTTTTTTTTAAAATGAATATTTGAATTCAACCGGAAACGTTAGGTTTAGGTTTAGCATATGAGCTTTAGTTTTAATTTCGGCATTTCTAATTTTGAAATCAGGGAATCTACATTTCAGCATGTCAAGTATGTTTTGAGTTTGATATTTCGATATAGTTGGCAATCACTTTAGCTTGATCCTTGCTTTTCCAAAAAATGTTTGTCGCAATTCATTAGTTTCAACATGTTATTCATGAAATTTGAATTCAACAAAATAGTAGTCGTTGATTTGAATGGAAATACATGGCTCTTTTGCCACAAAAATCATTGAATGCAATTTGAGCAATTTGAAATAAGTTCAGTGGCCTTAACACTTAATCAAAGTCCAATTTTGGTTGGGGTTTGCTAATAGATCAAGGTTTGACAGCCTACGTTGTATTAACTTGGGCCTCAATGCTGCTGACAAACAGTCTCGCCCAGTTTTAATACGCCTCTCGCTTAGGCTTGTGTTGGGCTTGAATGTTAATTAGCTTCTCATGATATAGGCTGATTGACTTCCCTTTATATTTGGGCTGATTTGAAGCCCAATGTTACGAAGTCCAAATCCATGATGGGGTCTGCTGATTTTAAGTACGGGCATTGGGCTTTTCATTCAAAGTGCTAGTGAAGTAAGATTGGATTTTAGGGAAAGTCATCATCATAGTTCATTTTTAGATTGACCTTTAAAATAAAATGATGTGCGGTGCGCATAATAAAATTACAAATTGCATGGCCATCTTTCAATGTTCACATTAAATATTTAAACCTCGAGACGCGCCATTTAGCGAATTTCATGGCCTCTCACAAAGTTAATAACATGCGTAGACACTTTAGGCACGCTCCTTAAATAATGTACTTTCCGAAATTCGGGTGCGCATTTATGTGACCCAAATCCAAATTCCAATGATGTTAAAATATGTAAAAAATTACGGGTGCATTTATGTGACATGGTTCGAGGCGTGTTTTAACGACATTGCTATTTTCCTCAAAATGGCTAAAAGTTAAAATTGGCACATAAGTAAAAATGCAGTAAAATATGATAATTAAGCCAAGTATAACAGTTGAGCGACCGTGCTAGAACCACAGAACTCGAGAATGCCTAACACCATCTCCCGGGTTACAAGAATTCCTTACCTGATTTTTGATTCGCAGACAATAATAACATAGTCATTCTTTTTCTCGATTCGAGTTTAAAACAGGTGACTTGGGACACCATTAACTATCTCAAGTGGCGACTCTGAAATGTCTTAAATAATTGAATCATGTTTCGATTGTCCTTAAATTGGAAAAACTCTCTTATCTACTCCCTTGGGGGCTGTAGTGCACAAAAAGAGGTGTGACATAGGGAAACCTGACAGGGGGAACTGAATCTAATATCGATGGAACCTGGCCATAAGTATTCTCCCTACAAACTAAAATTTTGAGACACATCAGGAGGAATCCAGTTGGTTATGAAATCTTGCAAGTACCAAAGTTCTCATCCCATTGAGAACATAATTACTAATATAACCTCTAGAATTAAAACTAGCTCTTCATTAAAGAATCTTTGTGCCTTTGATACTTTCTTATCTCTTATTGAACCTAAAAATGTTGATGAGGCTTTGCGGGATACATATGGGTTAAATGCAATGGAAAATGAACTCAACCAGTTTGAAAGGAGTCAAGTTTGGCATCTAGTTCCAAGACCCAATGACATATCAATAATTTGCACAAATAGGTCTTCAGAAACAAATTTGATGAAGATGGAACTGTTACAAGGAACAAGGCAAGATTAGTGGTTCAAAGATATAACCAAGAAGAGGGAATAGACTATGATGATACATTTTATCGAGTTGCAAGGATGGAAGCAATAAGACTCCTCATAGCTTTTGCTGCTCACATTAAACTTACTCTTCACCACTTCACCAGATCGATGCAAAGAGTGCCTTTCTCAATGGCTATTTAAAGGAAGAAGTATTTGTCAAGCAACATCCAGAGTCTGAAAGCAAGGAGTGTCCGGATTATGTGTACAAACTTGATAAAGCAGTCTATGGGCTCAGCAAGGCTCCTGGAGCATAGTATGAAATATTATCAAATTCATGCTTGAGCATAGATAAAAGAGGTAAATTAGATAACACCTTATTCTTGAAGATAAAAGATAAAGACCTTGTATTAGTACAATAAATGTTGATGACATAATCTTTAAAGAACCTACTGATAAATTAAATAAGGAATTTACAAAATTAATGGGGAGTGAATTTGAAATGATTATGATGGGTGAGCTTAGTCTCTTTATAGGCTTACAAATTAAATAAAACTATGATCCATTAGCAAAAATATGTGAAAGAGTTCTTTAGTATGTTAAAATGGACGAATTAATAGAAATTGATAGTCTTATAGCAACAGCCACAAAATTGGATATAGATGAACCTGGTTCATCTGTTGATCATAAGTTATATAGGGGAATGATTGGTTCTCTTTTAAACCTTACTGCTAGCAAACCTAACATTGTATTTAGTATAGGTCTTTATGCTTGATTTCTGCAAATCCAAAGGACTCCTAGTCAACTATTGTCAAAAGAATATTGAGATACTTGAAAGACACCATTGGCCTTTGCCTTTGGTATCCAAAAGGTAGTAATTTTAAACTAGTGGGATATATATGCATGTTTCTTTGTGGATAGGAAGAACACCTTAGGTGTAGGTCACTTCCTTGGTTCATGTCTAGTGTCATGGGCTACCAAAAGGAAAATTCAGTGACCTTACCTACTGATGAGGCTAAGTATGTTGTTGATGCTTTATGGTGTGCTCAATTGCTATGGATCAAACAATAATTATTGGACTTTGGAATTAATGTTGGTTGTATCTCTATATTTTGTGATAACACTAGTACCATTAGTATGACAAAGAACCCGGTTGATCATAAGTAAACTAAGCACATAGATGTTAGGTATCATTAGAAAAGCTTGATCACTATGGAGTTTTGTGCTAGTGATAAGAAAATTGCTGACATATTCACAAAATCCTTACGTAGAGATTATTTTGAGAGGAACATTTTGGAATTAGGGATGACTAAGATCACCTAAAAGGACCAGCTCAATGCTAAATTGAAAAAAATTTGGAAAAAAAAATTAATTAGCGAATTTGTAAAATGTGTATATAATTAGACTAATTTTTGCCCAGTCTCATACTTTTTCCATGTGTTCAAATGATTCTTTAATCTCTAATGATATTTTCTCTATTTTGGCAAATTTAGACTTACATAAGAGACTTATCAGTGAAGAACTTGGTTCATCAGGTGTCACGACCCAGATTTCCCAACGTCGGGATCGTGATGGCGCTTACTCTTGAAAGCTAGGCAAACCAACATATACATTTCAAACGCATTAATTTTTAACCCAAACTGTAATAAATAATAACTAATGCTAAACAGTTCAAAGTTCTAAAACAAGGCTACCCCAATAACCTGGTGTCATAACTTCACGAACAACTAAGAATTTCAACAAACGCTGGTTTAAAATAAATATAGTTGTTCTCGAAAGGAAATGAGACAGGAAATCTAAGACAAAAGGAAGGGGACTTTGGGTCTGTCGTCTGTGAATACCCACAGATCTACCTCGGGTCCCCAGTGGACTAAAGGCAGCAACCCAAACTTACTCGTGAGATACTTCACCAAAATCTGCACAAAAATTGTAGATTACAATATCTGTACAACAAAACCCATGTACAGCGAAGTGTCGAACCTAACCTCGGCGAAGTAGTGATGATACTAGTATATGACAAACAACATAAACATGTGTAGTTACACAATATACTAACAGAATAACAATAATAGAAGCTAAAAAGAAATTAACGGGAAGGGGAAACATGATATGGGGATACCAGAATAAGGAATCACAGTAGTAACAGAAATTAAATAATTAGTGCACTTGAACCGGTAACAGCAAATAATCACAGCAAATAGAAAATGCACGGCATCACCTTTCGTATTTTTACTCTCAATTCTTACGATACAATCAATAATAGAAATGTGCACGGCATCACCGTTCGTGCTTTATCACTCTACCTCACCATAAGAATAACAGAAATGTGCATGGCATCACCCATTGTGTTTTATCTCTCTTCCTCACCATATGCATAAATAAAAATGTAAATCTGCATAGCATCACCCTTCCTGCTTTATCACTCTTCATCACCATATGCATAATGAATGTGCACATATCACCATTCGTGCTTTATCACTCTTCCTCACCATAAGCAACAACAAAAACAATAACGACCTGGCAAAAGCATCTCAATAAAATAACTTTGTTTCATCATTTAATTTCACAACAGAAATCTCAACTTGGGACAATACCTAACCAATATCCAAAACTAGGAAAGATATAGTAATACTTGCTTAAGATGAGTAATAACTAGTTTCAGCAGGAAAAATACGTATAAAGGAATAGAGCGATCATAAGTGTAAGACTCACTTGCATTCTATGAGCTGACAACAACGTATAGATACTCGTCACTACACCTATACATCATACTAAACAACTAAAAAAGTAGCAAATAAGGCAAAAACACATAATCCTTTAAGCTAAGTTTAGCCACAACACTTACCTCGACTCCACGGCCACAATCAAACCTCAATTACTGTTTTACCTCTCAATTCCACCTCCAATCTGCTTGTATCAAATCATAATTAACTTAATAACATCAATAAATACAAAGGAACTCAATTCCAATTCGTAATTATATGTTTCCCAATAATTTCCATAAAAGTCAAAAAGCCAACCCTGGGCTCGCTTGGTCACAACTTGAAGTTCGGACCAAAACTCGATTATCCATTCACACACGAGCTCGAATATGCAATTGGTTTCGGAATCCGACCACAATTTGATGTCTAAATCCCCAAAGTTTGAAATCCTAAATTCTACCCAAAAAACCCCAATTTCACATGAAAATACCTAGATTTTATGATGAAATCTTGTAAAAAGATGAAATAGATTAATGGAATTGAGTTAAGAATCATTTACCTATTATTTAGGGAAGAACTTGCTCTAGGAAAATTTCCTCTTGGAGTTTAGGTTATGAAAATTAAAGAATGAATGAAAAATCCTATTTAAGACCGTTTTACTCAGCTGCAGAAGTTGCCTTTTCAACTTCAACTTCGCATTTGCGAAGCTCGCAAATGCGCGAAAAGTATCGCAAATGCAAACCCCTCACATTTTTTAAGCCTTCGCAAATGCGAAGGAAAGTTCGAAAATGAAAACATCATTCATCGCAAATGCGACTAAATGATCGCATTTGCGACCAATATTCCTCCCAGCATTACTTTGCAAATGCGAAGACAGTTGGCCCAGCTACTCTTCACATTTGTGATGAATGGCTCACTTTTGCAACACTGTCAGGCTTAGCAAATGTGAACTCTGGTCTCACAATTACAAGATCAGAGGCCAACACTAGAGCTGAACCAGCAACATTTTCTCGTAAGTCCAAAACATTCTAAAGCATGTCCAGAACTCGCCTGAGCACTCAGGGCTCCAAACAAAACATGCACGTAAGTCTTAAAATATAATACAAACTTCCTCGCATGATAAAATCACCAAAACAACATCTAGAACTATGAATTCAACACCAAAACTCATGAAAATTTCAAGATAGTTCAAACTTTCTATTTTCTCAACCAAAGGTCTAAATCATGTCAGATTACTTCCCTTCTAAGCAAATTTTACCGATAAGGATAAAATATTATAAAGAACTGGTACCAAGCTCAGGAACTAAAATATCTGCTCGATACCAACAAGTTCAAGCATTATTCCAATTCTAAAAATCCTTATATTTTCCGACAAACAATTTTCTTCAAAAATTCGTTTCTCGGGATAGGGACCTCAGAATTTGATTCAGGGCATACGCCTAATAACCATATTTTACTACAGACCCTATGGGATAGTCAAATCATGGGTCCAGATCCGTTTACCAATAATATTGACCGAAGTCAACTTTAATCGATTTTAAAGGAAAAGTTCAATATATTTCATAAATTTCACATAAATGCATTCTACAAATAATCCCGGACTGCGCACTCAAATCGAGGAGAATGAAAATGAGGTTTTTAAGGCCTTGGAATACGAAATTGGATTCCAAAATGAAAGATGACTCTTTGGGTCATCACATTCTCCACCTCTAAAGCAATTCTTCGTTCTCGAATGGTCATAGAAAAGTCCCTATGTAGGTGAAAATACGGGAATATCTGCTCCGCATATCGGACTCAAACTCCTAGGTAGCTACCTTAGTAGGCTTACCACTCTACTGCACACGAACCGAAGGATAACTCTTCGAGCTCAATTGACGAACCTGCCGATCTAGAATAGCTACCGGATCCTCCATATAGGTCTAATCCTGGTCCAACTAGATTGTGCTAAAACCTTACATGTGGGATGGATCGTAGTGATACTTCCGAAGCATGGACACATGAAACACTGGATGCACAGCTGATAAACCTGGTGCAACACAAGTCTATGTGCCACACCTACTACTCGATCAAATATCTCAAACGGCTCGATGAGCTTAGCGCTTAATTTGCCCTTCTTCCAAAATCTCATCACTCTCTTTATGGGTGACACCTAAAGTAACACTCGCTCCTCCACCATAAATGCCATATCACGAACTTACTGCCTGCATAACGTTTTTTCCTGGACTGAATTATACAAATTCTATCCTGAATGATCTTAACCTTATCAAAGGCATCCTGTACTAATTCTATACCCAACAATCGAGCCTCATCCGGCTCACACCACCTAATCGGCGATCAACACCTTCTACCATATAATGCAATATAGAAAGCCATATGGATGCTCTACTAATAACTATTGTTGTTCCCAAGAACCTCAAAAGTCAATAACACAAGCTCGGAGCACATCCTCTAAAATCTGAATAGTATGCTCAGAGTATCCATCGTCTGAGTATGAAATGTTGTGCTCAACTCGACCTACTTATCCAACTCATGTTGTATTTCCCTATCAAAATGTAAGATAAACTACATACC
Organism: Nicotiana benthamiana; assembly: GCA_034376525.1. Classification (NCBI taxonomy): domain Eukaryota; kingdom Viridiplantae; phylum Streptophyta; class Magnoliopsida; order Solanales; family Solanaceae; genus Nicotiana; species Nicotiana benthamiana. Next base: position 117,852,081 of record CM067332.1, on the reverse strand, counting down.
TCGATCAGAAATGATAGACATGGGCACACCATGAAGACGAAAGATCTCTCGGATATAGATCTCTGCCAATCGCTCTGAAGAATAGGAAACTGCCAAAGGAATGAAATGCGCTGACTTGGTTAGCCTATCCACAATAACCCATACGTCTTTGAACATCCTCTGAGTTTGTGGGAGCCCAACAACAAAATCCATAGTGATACGTTCCTACTTTCACTCAAGAATCTAAATATTCTAATGCAAACCACCAGATCTCTTATGCTCGTACTTTACCTTTTGACAATTCCAACATTGAGCTACATATGCAACAATATCTTTCTTTATCCTCTTCCACTAATCTCCCAATGTAACCTGCTTGGAACCTTCGTGCCAGACTGTGTCTCTGAGCACAAGAAAATATGGATCATCATACAGTTGATATCTGATACGCACAAATAATGAAGAACAATCGACTGTTCAAGCTAGAACACGGCTGGACTCAGAATCATCCAACCTCACAAACTGATTTTCTAAAGCCTAAACATCCAAAGCAAGCGGTCTCTCACCTACTGGAATATATGCAGGGCTACCTATACTAGCCTAATTCCTATTCAAATCATCGTCAACTACATTGGCCTTCCCAGGATGATACAAGATGGCTATATCATAGTCTTTCAATAGCTCCAACCACCTCAGCTGCCTCAAATGTAGCTCCTTATGCTTGAACAAGTATTACAAACTCTTGTGATCCGTGAACACCTCACACGACACTCTATATAAATAATGCCTCCAAATCTTCAGTGCACGAATAATGTCTGCTAGATCCAAATCATGAACTACCATAAAGCATATGCAATAAACTTGCCATTCCGCATCAATACTGCACAAAGTCCAATGTGAAATGCATCACAATATACTATATATGGCCCTGAACCTATGGGCAATACCAATATCAGTGCCGTAGTCAAAGCTAACATGAGCTTTTGAAATCTCACCTTACACTCGTCCGACCACCTAAACGGGCCACATTTTTTGGTTGACCTAGTCATCAAGGTTAACCTAGTCATGAGGGATACTATAGATGAATACCCCTCCACAAACTGAAATAACCCACCAAACCTAGGAAACTCCATATCTCTGTTGCTGATGTGGGTCTAGGCCTATCCTTGACTGCCTCAATCTTCTTAAGATCCACCTGAATATCCTCTGCTGATACGACATGACCCAGGAATGTAATTGAGCTCAACCAAAACTCATATTTTGAGAACTTAGCATACAACTAGCTATCTCTCATATTTTAGAGAACGACTCGAAGATGCTTCTCATGCTCCCCTCGACTGGGGGAGTAGATCAAGATATCATCAACGAAAACAATCACAACGGAATCTAGATAAGGCTTGAATACCCAGTTCATCAAATCCATGACTGTTGCTGGGACATTTGTCAACCCAAATGACATCATTAGAAACTCATATTGCCTGTAAAGAGTGCAAAAGGCTATCTTAGGGACATTGAATGCCCTAATGCTCAACTGATGGTAGCGATATCTAAAATCAATCTTTGAAAATACCTTGGCACCCAGAAGCTGATCAAAAAAATCATCAATCCTCGATAATGGATACTTTTCTTGATAGTGACTTTGTTCAAATGCTGATAATCTATGCCCATCCTCATCGACCCATCCTTTTTCTTAATAAATAACACATGTGCACCCCATGGAAAGACACTAGGTTGAATAAATCCCTTATCAAGCAAGTATTGCAACTGCTCTTTCAATTCATTCAACTCTAGTAGGGCCATGCGGTATGGCAGAATAGAAATGGGCTGAGTGCCTGGAGCTAAATCAATGCGAAAGTCGATATCCCTGTTTGGTGGCATCCCTAGAAGATGTGCAAGAAATACCTACGATAACTCCCGAACCACTCGCACAAAAACAATTGAAAAAACCTCCGCACTAGAATCACGAACAAAAGCCAAATAAGCCAAACACCCCTTCTTGACCATACGCCAAGCTTTCATATGACAGATAACCCTGCTGGTAGAATGACAAGAAGTCCTTCTCCACTCTAATCGAGGAAAACCTGGCAATGTTAAGGTCAGGGCCTTGGCGTGACAATCCAATATGGTATGATAGGGTGATAGCACATCCATCCCCAAAATTATATCGAAATCCACGATATCAAAAAGTTGGAGATATACACTAGTCTCAAGACCTCCAATAACAACCATGCACGAATAATTGAAATGATCTACAATAATTAAATCACCTACCAGTGTAGACACATATACAGGTGCACCCAAAGAATCACGAGGCACAACCAAATATGAAGTAAAATAAAATGACACATAGGAGTATGTAGACCCTGGATCAAACAAAACTGAAGCATCTCTACTATAAAGCAGAACAATACCTGTGATAATTGCATCAGAGGACACAATCTCAGGCCTGGCTGGGAAAGCATAACATCAGGATTAGGCCCTACCATTCTGAACTACATGCTTAGGACGGCCTCCTGCTGGCTGTTCTCCACCTTTAGCGGCCTAACATCTACCTCAAACACCTTGACCTCCACCTCTAGCTGGCTGACCCATACATCTAGATGGAACCCTATGCCGGAACCATGGCACGAGAACCCTGATACAAAGAACTGCTCGAGGCTCAAGGGAAAAATCAACTTATATTCCTCAAATTGCCACAAGTATAACAAGACTTCAGTTGCTGAGACCGTTAACCCTGATACTAACCCTAACGGCCTGAGTAACCACCTTGAAAACTCTGGAGCAAATATGCACTGATAGGACCGGGTGGTGCACTATAGGGTAGCTGATAAGAATTTTGCGTATGAGGGCCATGACCACCTAAAGCATCGTGAGAAGCCGGAAGTGCTGAATAAAACGGCCTGGGATGCTGGCCTACACCAAAAGAATCCATGTCTCTAGACGAGGCACTACTGAATCTACCAGAATGACAAGGCCTCTTGTCAGACCCCCAACTACATCCTTGAGCTAAAACCATCTCCACTCACCTGGCCATATTGGTCGCATCTTGAAAAGATATCTCACTCCAGTCTCCTAAGCCATCTGTAATCTAATAGGCTAAGCGAGTCCCTCAATAAATCTCTTTACCCCATCTCGATCTCTCTCTCTCTCTCAGTGGGGAGTATAAGATGATTATGATGAGCTAGATCCATAAACCTTGTCTCGTAGTGAGTGACAATCAAAGAAACCTACTAAAAAAACTAAAACTGCCTGCAGTACTCCTCTCTCTGAGTGACGGAAAGGAACCTTTCGAGAAATAGTTGATAGAACTAGTCCCACATCAAATCAGGATACCCGGCTGGTCCGGCCAAACAATAATCCCTGCACCATTTCTTGGCAGAACCTGACAGACAAAAAGTAGCAAAGTTGACCCCTCCACTATCCCTATGTTCCGTAGAATGTCATGATAGTTCTCCAAATAGTCTTGGGGATACTTTATAGATGTACTACATAGGTTGTAGTGAAGAGCTTGGTCAACCTTTCCAAACTCCATAAAACATCTAACGACATAGCTGACCTATCACCAGTCTGAGCTACAACATCCGGTGGAACTACCCCAACACAGCTGAACTACTGGAGTCTGAAACTGGGGATCCATCTACTCCGGAGTGCAACTAGCGGGAGTTTGTGCTCCTCCCCCAGCCCGAGGCACGTCTGGTGCTACAAAAAGTATTCCTGCTTGAGTGACACTCTCCATTACACCCACTAATGGACCAGATCATCCTAGAGTACCGGGGTAGTGATGAACGCCTCTGGAACCTGAGCTGGGTTCGCTGGGACGGTGTGGGATGGAAATTTATCATCAAACTATACTTAGGCTTTGCCAATGTTGCTGCTACTCCAGGCTGAGCCCTGCATCGGCTTCTAACATGGCCTCGGCCTCGTCCTCAAAAGAATAGATGTGAAGTCATTCCTAGACTTTGTAGCATCGAGTGATAAGGACACATGTCTGCGTACTGATCCCTTAGACTCTACTTAGCGTGTTCATGAATTGTGAGACTTAGGCAACCTAGTGCTCTGATACTAATTTGTCACGACCCAAATTTTCCACTATCAGAATCGTGATGGTGCCTACTTTTGAAAGCTACACAATTCAAAAGATAAATTTCTAATGCATTAATTGTTAACCCAAATAGTAATAAATAATAACTAAAGTTAAGAAAATATAAAGTGTGAAAGTTTCATAACAGTTCAATGTTCTAAAACAAGGCTACCCTAATGATTTGTTGTCACAAATTCATGGAAATCTAAGAATTTCTACAAACACCGATTTAAAAAAATTATAGTTGTTCTCGTATTGAAAAAAAACAGGTAATCTGGGATAGAAGGAATGGACTCTAGGGTCTACCATCTATGAATGACGACAGATCTACCTCTTGTCTCCTGTGGACTGAAGACAACAACCCAAACTCTACTCATAAGGTCTGTCAATGAATGCAGTATCAGTACAATCGACCCCATGTACTTCTAAGTGCCTACCCTAACATTGGCGAAGTAGTGACGAGGCTAGGACACGACAAACAACATAAACCTATACAGTTAAACAATATACTAATAGAATAACAATAATAGAAGCAAAACATAAATTAACAGGAAGGGGCAACATGCTATCGGGGACTAGAATAAGGAATCATAGTAGTGACTGAAATTAAATAACTAGTGCACTTGAACCGATAACAACAAATAATCACAACAAACAGAAAATACACGGCATCACCCTTCATACTTTTACTCACAATCCTTAGCATGCAATCGATAATAGAAATGTGCATGGTAGCACCAGTCGTGCTATATCACTCTACCTCACCATATGTATAATTGAAATGTGCACGGCATCACCCTTCGTGCTTTATCTCTCTTCCTCACCATATGCATAAATATAAATGTAAATGTTCAAGGCATCACCCTTCGTGTTTTATCACTCTTTCTCACCATATGCATGAATATGAATATGCACGGCATCACCCTTCGTGCTTTATCACTCTTCCTCACCATACAATAAATGAAATAATAACAACCTAGAAAGGGCATCGCCATCAAATAACTTTGTTTCATTATTTAATTACACAACAGAAATCTCAACTTGGGTCAATACACTACCAATATCAAAAACCAGGAAAAATATTGTAAGACTTGCTTAACAAGAGTAATAACTACTTGCAACAAGTACAATACGTATAAAGAAGCACAATGGTCACAAGTATAAGACTTATTCGCATGCTATAAGCCGACAACAACTTATAGATACCAGTTACCACACCTAATCGCTCAAGCTAAGGTTTGCCACAATGCTTACCTGGATTCCACGGCCACAATCAAACCTAAATTATCATTTTACCTCTCCGTTCCACCTCTAATATGTTTGTATATAATCATAACTAACTTAATAACTTTAATAAATACTAAAGAACTCAATTCCAATGCTTAATTATAGGTTTTCCATTATTTTCCCTAAAAGTCAAAAGCCAACCCTGCGCCCGTTTGGTCAAAACTTGAAGTTCGGACCAAAACTCAATTACTCATTAACCCCCGATCCCGGATATGTAATTGGTTTTGGAATCTGACCTCAATTTGTGGTCTAAATCCCCAAATTTTAAAATTCCTAAATTCTACCCAAAAACACCTAATTTCCCATGAAAATCCCTAGATTTTGTGATGAAATCTTGTAAAAAGATGAAATAGATTAATGGAGTTGAGTTAATAATCATTTGCCTATGGTTTAGGGAAGAGCTTGCTCTAGGAAAATTGCCTCTTGGAGATTAGGTTTCAAAAATTTGAAGAATGAATGAAAAATTTCGTCCAAGACCCTTTTACTCGCTGCAGATATCGCATTTTTGAATTGAGCTTCGCATTGGCAAAGCTCGGAACTGCGAGAAAAGTATCGCAAATACGAAACAGTCACATTGTTTATGGCTTTGCAAATGCGAAGGGAAGTTCACAAATCCAAACATCATCCTCCGCAAATGCAACAAAATGATCATATTTGCAACCAATATCCCTCCCAGCTTTACTTTGCAAATGCGAAGAGTTCTTTGCAATTGCGAAGACTGTTGGCCCAGCTACTCTTTGTATTTGTGATGAGTGGCTCATAGTTGCAACACAATTAGGCTTCGCAAATGTGAACTCTGGTCTCACAATTGCGAGATCAAAGGCCAACACTAGAGTTGAACCTACAACATTTTCTCGTATGTCCAAAACACTCTGAAGCCTATCCAGAAGTCACCCGAGCCCTCAGGTCTCCAAATCAAACATGCATGTAAGTCTTAAAACATCATACAAACTACCTCGTGCAATCAAATAACCAAAATAACATCTAGAACTATGAATTCAATACCAAAATCATGAAATTTTCAAGATAGTTCTAACTTTCTATTTTCTCAACCAAAGGTCTGAATCACATCAAATTACTTCTATTTTTAGAAAATTTTACTGATAAAATGAAAATATTATAAAGGGATGGTATTGGGCTTCGAAACTAAAATATGGGCCTGATACCAACAAATTCAAGAATTATTCAATTTCTAAAAGTCCTCATAGTTTTCAGCAAATAATTTTCTTTAAATATTCATTTCCTTGGATAGGGACCTCAAAATTTGATTCCGGGCATACTCCAAGTCCCATATTTTACTACAGATCCTATGGGACTGTCAAATCATGGGTCCGAATCCATTTGACAAAAGTCAACTTTAATTAATTTTAAAAGTCAAAATCAATATTTTTATTAAATTTCACATAAAGGCTTTCCAAAAATATGCTTGGACTGCGCACTCATATCAAGGAGAATGAAAATGAGGTTTTTAAGACCTTGGAACACAAAATTGAATTCTAAAACGGAAGATCACTCTTTGGGTCATCATATTATCCACCTCTAAAACAATTTTTTATCCTTAACCAGACATAGAAAACTACCTGAGTCGCTGAAAATGGGAATATCTACTTCGCATATCTGGTTCGAACTCCCAGGTAGCTGCCTCAGTTGGCTAACCACTCCATTGCACACGAATTAAAGGATAACTCTTCGATCTCAATTGACGAACCTACCAGTCTAGAATAGTTACCGGCTCCTTCTTATAGGTCAAATCCTGGTCAAAGTGGACTGTGCTAAAGTTTATCACGTGGGATGGATCGTCGTGATATTTTCAAAGCATGGATACATGAAACACTAGATGCACAGATGATAAACTTGGCGGCAACGCAAGTCTATCTCAAAAGGCTGGATGAGCCTAGGGTTTAGCTTGCCCTTCTTCTTAAATCTCATCACGCTTTTCATCTGAGGCACCCAAACCAACACTCACTCCTTGACCATAAATGCCATATCGCGAACCTTACTGTCAGCAAAACTCTTTCACCTAGATTGAGCTATACGAATTCTATCCTAAATGATCTTAACCTTATCCAAGTAATCTTATACTAAATATACATGCAACAATCGATCTTCCGCTGGCTCAAACCACCCAATTGGCGATTGATACTATCACCATATAAGGCCTCATAGGAATCCATCTGGATGCTCGACTGATAACCATAGTTGTAGGAAAACTTCACTAACGGCAAAAACAGATCCCAAGAACCTCCAAAGTCAATAACATAAACTCGGAGGATATACTCTAAAATCTAAATAGTATGCTCAGACTGTCCGTCCATCTGAGTATGAACTGTTATGCTCAACTCGCCATGCCTGTCCAACTCACATTGTACTTCCCTCGAGTAATGTGAGGTAAACTACATACCTTGATCAAAAATGATAGACACGAGCACACCATGAAGACGAACAATCTCTATAATATAGATCTCTTCCAACCGCTTTGAAGAATAGAAAACTGCCATAGGAATGAAATGGGTTGACTTGGTTCATCTATCCACAATAACCATACTATGTTGAACTTGCTTTGAGTCTATGGGATCTCAACAACGAAATATATAGTGATACGCTCCCACTTCTACTCAGGAATCTCAATCTTCTTAAGCAAACCACCGGGTCTCTTGTTGACATCAAATTATTCCCTATATATATTTTTAATAAGGGAAATACTTTCAAAACAGCATATATATACATATATAAGTATATCAAAGCATTCTATTATTTTTTCCCATAATATTTAAGGTTTTTAAACTTATTTATTTCACTTTTTATCCATAAAATCCCAACAATTATGTCCAAAATTATTGTTTTGATGACTCATTTATTGGATCTTCATATTTATGCTAAATTATAGATAAGATAATGTATGCATATTTCTATTAGTTTATTTAGATTTTTTTAAGCTAAAGTGCATATAATTTCAATATTAACCTCTTTTAAAATTTAATTACGTTTATATTCATAAATTCAAGTCCTATATTTTTACAGTGTTAGTTATAAATTATAAATCATTTCGGTGATTTTAATTTATATTTTGAAATTAATTTATTGTTTTTTATAAACTAAATAGGAAAATAGCTATTTAAAATCTAGCCCAATTGTATTTCAATTTTAGCCTAATTCTAACCCCAAATTAAACCCGATTTCCCCGTCCCAATCCGAATTCAAACCCAACCCCTAATCTGATAAAAACTACATAACCCGAATTCCTACCTACTCTATTCAATCTAGGCTGTTGATAAAAATTATCAACGGCCACCTGCTCCCCTTACCTTTTTTAACCCAAACCAACCCCTTACCCTAATTCATTTCCCATCACTCGCCGCCTTCGAATCCCTTTCCCTCTCAATTCCCTCTGCAACCCCTTATGAACCCTAGCCGTCGCCATCTAATTTCACCCTAATCCACCCTAATACCTACCTAATCCATGGCCTCTCGTGGTCATTTGGGGTGTGTATCGGCCTCTTATGGATCTAGAGTGTTTATTTCTATAGTCTCATGGTCAAACCTCGACGGGATCTGGTCCAGTCCTTGCTCAACTATTGTTCATGGACTTTTTTCGGCCATCTATGACCTTTCTCCGACCATTCATAGACTTTAAAGGAAGATCCTTGACGTTTTATGGTTAGATCGTTAACTTTCAAGGTTTTTCTCACTTTTCTAGGTTCTCTGAAACCCTAATCTCCATGAGCTTTCAATTTCTTTCAGATCTATCTTAGATATATGCTTACTATGAACTTTCTAAGTGTTTCTCGAAGGTTCTTTAACTTTTCTTTGAAAATGACTCTTTATTTTTCAATAATTAGGGTTTCTCTTAACTTTTTAAAGACCTCTTCTCTGATTTTAATGTTGTTTGTGATTTTGCTATGTTCAAACAACTCATTTTTTTTTTAACTGTCAACTTATATTGATATTCGAAAAGTATACAATGTAATCCTATGGTAGTAGTATGGACTCCTACTACTCATTTATATACAATTTCTACTATTCTCAACTCTAACTATTCCTATTCAATTACAAATGCTAAGTAGTTTTCAAACAACTCGTTAATGCTTTCCTTCTATTTGATTTATCATGTTAAAAACCCTAGTCCCCTTTTTGGTCTTATCTCAGTTCTGAAATTGTTTGTTTAATCTTGTTGAGTCCTTTCCCAAAATAATCCTATTTTTGTACTTAGACTTGATTATTTACTTTATACTTTTACTCTTATATGGAAATAATTAGCTTGTCCGCAAATTGATTTTCTTTCCTCAATTGAAACATGTTAGTGCACATTAAGCAGTGATTCCTTAATTAAAGGGAATCACTTGGGCTTATTGATTCTGATTTGTAATTGTTTCCATGTTTGTTCCAGACTTGACTTATTACCTTGATTTTTATTCGTTTTCAAAACTATAAATACACATCCCTCTTTTTCATTTAAAAAGGTACACAAACAACTTGAGTTCAGAACACACACTTCCACTTAAAACTCTATTTCTTTACTGCTACTTGTGTTATTGCTTTGTCTAGCCCGCTGAAAGCAAAGGCTAGACTGTGGAATCTTGTTTGCTTTACCTTTCTGCACTTTTCTTATATACTCGTATGTCCTAGTTATCTTGTTGAGTCTCAACAATAATATGTTTCTTTAAGTTGCTTCAGTTTCACATTTGTGTTCACTTCTGCTCTTGTTTCTGTAGTATATTTATGTTACTAGCATGATGAAATATGTTCCCTTCCCTTTTTTGAATTAATAGTTCCCTATATGTGCACCATGTCAATCATTTGTCATGCACTTGCTACCTTATGAATCCAAACCCCCATATTCCCTATATGTGTTTCTTCGGACGGTTTGTGTCCATGCCAACATCGGCTATTGTTGTGCATGACAAAATCAGACCCCTGCTGGGTTACACAATGAATCCTATAAACCTTTGCCCCTTTGAATGATTTCTGATTTTTTTTCGCCACTACAACTCTTTACAAATCACCCTTTACTCCTTACTATTTCCAACTCATTTTTAAAAAAAAACTTTATTGTGCACTTCCACTATACTCTTAGAACCTAGGTTCTTTCCCTCTTGTGTGAGCCTTGACTTGGGACCCTTGAGCTCCATCTAAACTTGGACACATAAGGGCTGACCCTTCTACACTCAAATCATTTCTGTCTAGTTATCCATACAATGCACTGCCCAGGGTCCCTTGAGACTATTAGGGAACTTTGACACACCTAGGTGGGAGAAAGGCTTTGGAATAAGATTAGCATTGATATGGTTCATTGCATATCTCAAATAAGAAGACAAATCAGACTTCCTATGGTTGTAGCTTTTTCTTTCATTTCTTCTTTTGTAATTCAGTAACACAGTTTGTAATAATTTGTAAACAATATTGGGGTTGTCTAGTAAAAAGAGATGGGGGTAATTATGCACGTTTTAAGTTATTTGAAAAGGTAGTAGGCGTGGCTATAGGATATGTTTAATAAATTCTGCATGTTTTACTTCCACACTTAGACATCATGCCTATATCATCTAAATGACTATAATTAGACATCATGGTTGCAAGGTTGAAATCAGCTTCGAAATTAGATACCATGCCTATAAGATTAAAATCAATATTTTTTTGTAGAAATCATGCCTATAGGAATTTCGTTGTGATCAAATAAATCGTGCGTACTCCATTTCATACTTAATTAGATGACATGCCTATAGGACAAAAATCAGCCTTTAATACTTACATACCATGTTTGTAGGAATAAAAAATCAACTATAATAGAGATCATTCCTATAGGATCTAAAAACCACTTTAGTAATAACTTAATTTGACTCGTATTGTTCTGAATCAGTTTAGACAACCCACTCCTTTTATCAATTCTATTTAGAAAGCATGCCTATAGGATCTAAATCGCTCACTTAGAATTGTTTACTCTGTTACTACACTCCTAATCAGCAATAGATATCATGCTCCTAGGACATCACTATTACGCCTAGGCAACTCTTAGGTGGTAATAACGATAAAATTGAATCTACATTTATTTAATTAGCAACTACTACAACCAGTAGGCAGGCCTGATTCAGACTTCTCAGCTGAGCTATAAATGAATCTGGTTCTAACTCAAATCCGTTGCTGTAGGACTTTAAAATTCAGACTTCAATTGTGTTTGAGTTGTGCTATTTATGTGCATTATTTGCGGAGGTTATATATGAGCCTTGTAACTGTCTACATGTTTCCCTTTTAAATGTAGTCCTACGTGTTTTGTATGCCGCCTTAGCCTTTTTACCTTTAGTCCTAAGAGTCAACCTAAATCCTCCCTCTTATAGGACTAATAGTCCTAAAATTCCTCCATGACTGATAGGAATATTACATGTAATAGCATCCAATAGCGGTCGAGACTAATCTGTGCTATAATACCTTTACGAGGTGGGAAGGGTGGATATGGATATGATGACCGGTGCGCTAATACCGCGTGTAGCCCCTATTTTGAGGAGTGGTTATTTGGTATTGCATTGATGTGATCAATATTACAAACAAACCTAGGATCTCTTTACATTCATCATTATGCTTAGTTATAACTCTTTTCAAAACTTTTTCTTTATTTAATCATTTTTCAAACACTTGTGTATTTAAAATTCCCTCTTTTTTGAGCCTTGTTTGTTCACTTGTTAATTGCACAAATTTATAAAGAACTATCTTGCTGGAAACCACACTAGTGGATCTGAGGGGTGCCTAACACCTTCTCCATAGGATAATTTCAAGTCCTTACCCTATCTCTAGTTATCAAATGTAGTTGTAGTTAAACCCTATAGGTGCCCTAACACACCTTAAAATTGTTAGCTTGCGACTTTTCAAAAATTGCAAAACCTTTTTCCTAAAAGGAAAGAGTTGTCCCAACTTAATGACATAAACCAAATTTCCCTGAGGAAAAAGGAGGTGCGACAGCATGCCAACTCTGCTTGGGAATTTTTTTAGCTTTTACCATTTCATATTGTTCTTGTGAATTTATACCCCCCTCCCCCCACGTCCAATTATTTGTTTAATTCTTTTCAGTATTTAATTTCTTCTCTAAAAGAAAAACTGACATATCTCCCTTGTTCCTTTCCTTTATTGCATTAAATTATGGAACCATTGTATTTATCACTTTCTTAATGTGCAAATACATGTCAACATACTTTGTTCAAATTGTGCATACATGATGGTCAACCCTAGTTGGATCAGTTATGTTGTCCACATAATGATCCTTTAGGATAGCATTGTCCAAAGTCCATTGGGTTTCACTAAACCCTAACGGATGCCACCACATTCTGTGTATTTATTTGGAGAACTAGATGTTTCATGCTAATTGTTGATGTTAAATAGTCGATTTTAGTGGGGGTAGGATCTAACATTTTGTTTTGCAGAAAATGAGGCACAAGATCCCCAGTTTCGCTATGATTAGCGCACCTCCACTCTTGCTAGACTGGTGGAGGAGTTTTCCATCAAATGACCAAATCAATGAGTGGAAGGACGGAGCCGCCAAAGCTAGAGAAAAGTTGGAATATCTGGAATACAGTCTACTGGAATTGGAAGGAAAAATGAGGAAGAGAGTTACCGACCACCAGAACGCTGAGTCAAACACAGGAGAACACCTGGCGAATGCATTTTTACTGGTAAACCTATGCGAACTAGAGGATTTGATCAACGAGAGCATTCAGCCTAGGGGAGGTCCTTCTAGAACAAACTAGACAGGAATTTACTTTTTTGATTTATGAATTTAATAAGGCCATCAATCAAAAAGCTTATTGATTTAATTGAAGGGAACTAAGACGATTAGCTTAGCTAGCGTTCCGGGAGAATCTAGTCATTCAGTCAGTTCATAACTATCTCTGTAAAGCAAGGGGTAAAGCTTCTACGAAAGCTTCCCCCTCATGTAGTCGTCGGCCTTCCCCAGCCCCCCCTCGTCGCTTCTGGCGAAGCTGCGAGTTCATGAGCAAGTGAATGAAGGAGCCATGTTCCTAAAAGAAAATGACCCTCTTTGTTTTCTTTTCTTCCCCTATCCCTTCAAAGCCCTTGTATAGGTTGGGCGCTAGCGCTTTACTAATATAATAAAAAATCAGGCTTTTCTGCTAAGCGAGCCAATGGCCATTAGTGACTTTTATTTCTTATTTATTTAATGTCATTTTGGGATTCGCCTATTTATTACCGGTACAATGAGGCATTTAGCATTAAACGTTCTCAAAGTCTATTTGCCACTAGGCACAAAGAGGTTCTAAAATTAGGACATGCTTTACATTCCTGCACAACATGTCTAATTATTGCAATATTTTTTTGATCCTCACTAACTTGGTTACCTTATTGTTTTATTTTTTGTTTTTTGTTTTGTTATTCCCCTCCCCAGAGATTAGTTTGTGCACTCTGGCAACATCATCTTGTTAAAAAATATCAAGAGGCTCTCCACCCACTCATCCTCTCAATACTGTTAAGAATAAGAACAAAAGTAAAATGGAAGATTTGAACAACAACAAAAAAAGAAAAACACAAATAGCATAGGCCATTGATGGCAATGATATTCAGATTCCTAATGAAAATGTGTCACAACTTGACCAGAGATTGTTGAAGTTTCAGGAATAGCTCGATCAGGTTCGGAACTGGCCAACCTATCCTTTTCCCTCAACATCCTAGACACTAACTTCCCCAATATTTAAAATCCCGCAACTCCTCAAAAACAACTGAATCATCCTACTGCTCCAACTAAAAGCCAATGCAACACTTGTCCTACACCAAACAACGTTCCACTACTCACCCCAAAACCTCAAAACTCCGCAAATGACCATTTCCACGCCCACACACCAGGCCACCACAACTATTCTATCTATGTAGAGACCATGCCACTCTCCACCCAACTTATATCTAGCACGCCTGAGTTTGATGAAAATGATCTACTCATCAGAAACTTGGTCGAAGAACTTAAGAAACTAACCAACCAAATATAGGGCGTCGAGGGAAGCAAGGGGATCGAGAGGTTGAACTATGAAAACCTCTATATACAACCAGATGCCGAACTACTGGAGGGGTACAAACCTCCTAAGTTTGAGATTTTTGGTCGTACAGGTTATCCAAAGGTCCATCTGAGAACAAATTGCGACAAGATGGTCGGGGTAGGAAAAGATGAAAGGTTCTGCATGAAGCTGTTCATGAGGAGTCTGAAAGGAGATGAGCTATCTTGGTACAACAACCAAGATCATAGGAAGTTGTCAAGCTGGGTAGGTAGGGCATCTGATTTTATAAACAGGTTCAGGTTTAACACAAAGAACGCGCCAAACATGTTTTATATCCAGAATCTAAAGAAGAAGCCCACGGAGACATTTCGCGAGTATGCTACTTGCTGGAGGTCTGAAGCTGCTAAGGTCAGACCCGCCTTAGAAGAGAACAAATGAATAAGTTCCTTGACCGGGCTTAAGACCCACAATACTATGAACAATTAAAGGTGATTGAGAATCATAAGTTTTCTGACATTATCAAACTGGGGAACGAATTGAAGAAGGTATTAAGATCCATATGGTTACAAACTTCGAGGCTTTGCAATCTACAAATAAGTCCTTGTAGTCTTGTGGTGCATCTAAGAAGAGGTACGTAGGGGCCATGATGGTTGCACAAAGGACCAAGTCTCCCCTCAAGTACCAAACTTACCTAATACCTCCACTCACGTATCAGCCATCTTAATATGACCAAGCACTCTCCAATCAAGCTCCACCACCAACCTATTAGTCATCCCCACGTCCTATGTATTAGCCTACCTCGCCCAGATACTCCCAGCCTGCTCATGTCTACCAAACTTATAATACTCAACCATCTCATTATCAATCACCCCCCATATGTTAAAACCTCCCTAGGCCCCAACCTAACTTTGTTCGGAGGCCTTCAAAGCAATACACAATCATCACCAAACACATTCACCAGCTATATGAGAGACTCAATGCTGCCGCTAATGGCATCTCACTCCCTACTACAACCCCTTAGAATCCTCCTTAGTGGGTTAACCCAAACAAGACATATGCATACTACTCCAGCATGAAGGGTCACACTATCGATTAATGCTACTCTTTAAAAGACAAGATACAATCTCTGATTGATAACAAAGTCATTAAAGCAAAGGAAGCTGCTCCGAACATCCGCAACAACCCTCTACCAAACCATAAGGGCGAGGGTATACACATGATTAAAGTGGAGGATGATTAGGACCCTGAAAGATCCATCGGATTGATCGCAGAGGGCGATGATCCAAAGAAACCAACAATTTTTCTCAATCTGATTATAGTCCTGATTCAACTGTCTAAGGACACCAAGGTAGATGTATCTATATCTCTTGAGTTTGAAGCGGTGCCATCAGCAAAGGCTCCAGCACAATTTGAGGTTGCAGTCTTTCCACCCAAAGAACATATTCTATTTAAAGTAAAGATAGCCATGCTGATCCCAATGGTGATGTCCACCATGTCGTCATTCTACACAAACACAACACCTTGGGATTATATAGTCAATGCAAAGAGAAAGGGTAAGGTCAGAATCAAAGAGACTATCGCGGCATAGGGTATGACAAAAACTGGTAGAGTCTACACCCTTGAGTATCTAGCCGAATTAAGCTAGCACGCCCCAAAATGGACTCCCCTTATTAAGACTGGTCCGGATGACCTTTGGAGGATAATAAAGTTCAATGAGTATTCGGTCATCGACTTGTTAAACAAGATGCCAGCACAGATATCCATCCTCTCATTGCTGCAAAATTCTAAAACATACAAGAATGCTTTATTAAAGGTGCTGAGTCAAACCTACATTCCCAGTAACGTTACTGGCAAGTAAATGGCTAATACGGTGGGGCAAGTGTTAGAGAGCCACAAAATCACCTTTTATGAGGACGAGCTTCCACCTAAAGGCTAGGTCATAACAAAGCACTAGGCATCACCGTATAATGCAAAGATTATTTCATCACCATGATCCTGATCAATGGGGGTTCCAGCCATAACATTTGTCCATTGGTAACACTCAAGAAGTTAGGCAAAGGGGTGGATGGGATAAAAGAAGGATCAATGTGAAAACTTTTGATGGTTCTTAGAGGTCCACCATCGGTGAGACTAGTCTATGTCTGCGGATGGGAGCAGCCTGGTTTGAGGTCGATTTTCAAGTAACAGATATACCATCATCCTACAACTTGCTAGTAGGACGAACCTGGATCCATGCTATTGGGGCGTCAGCATCAATGCTGCATCAGGCCCTAAAGTTTGAATGGAATCACCAGGAAGTAATAAGATCTTCAATGCTCGAAACATTATTCAATTTGTCAAAGAATGTTTTGTTTTTTCAATGAATTAATATTTATTTCTATCATTTCCTCCTTACTTTACCAAATTAGCATTACTATTACTTTGATGAACCAATGACTGTGACATGCAATGAGATAACGCAATAAACGGACATTAATTTTGAACAAGATTTCATACCTTACGAGATTGTCAAAAGAAGTTGGGAACTTTAAGAACAGACCTAATTCCAACCTGGACAAAACTAAAATTGTTTACCTTGGAGATGAAAAAAATGTCAAGGAAACACGAATCAACATTCACTTATTGCCATCAGAGAAGAAAGGATACACGGAGTTTCGAAAGGTGTGTGAGGACATATTCGCATGGTCGTATGATGACATGACTGGTCTGAGTACGTCCATTGTGGCTCACAAACTGCCAACCGATCCAATATGTCCACCGGTAAAGAAAAAGCTTAGAAAGTTCAAATCTAATATGAGCCTAAAAATCAAGGAAAAAGTCACCAAGAAGATAGAAGCTAAGGTTCTTAGGGTGGCAGAGTACCCGACATGGTTAGCCAATATTGTTCCAGTACCAAAGAAGGATGGAAAGGTCAGAGTCTGTGTCGACTACTGGGATCTCCACCGCAAGAGTCCAAAAGATGACTTCCCTTTCCCAAATATACACATCTTGATGAAAATTGCAACAAGCATGAGCTATATTCGTTCATGGATTTTACACTAGTAATCATCAGATCGATATAGATGAGGAAGATGCTGAGAAAACAGCTTTCATTATGTCGTGGGGAGTGTATTGTTACAAGATGATGACCTTCAGCCTGAAGAATGTAGGACCCACCTACATGAGGGCCATGACAACCATTTTTCATGATATGATACACAAGGAGATAGAGGTGTATGTAGATGACGTTATAATCAAATCCAAGAAGGCCATTGACTATATAGAAGATATGAGGAAGTTTTTCAACAAACTACGGAGGTAGAACCTGAAACTAAACCCCACAAAGTGTGCAGTCAGGGTTCCTACTGTGAAGTTTGTTGGGTTTATTATTAGCGGTCGAGGAATAGAACTGGACCCATCAAAGGACAAATCCATTCAAGAACTATCACCACCAAAGAACAAGAAAGATGTGATGAGTTTCCTGGGAAAGCTGAACTACATCAACCGATTCATAGCACAATATACAGTTATCTGTGATCCAATCTTTAAAATATAAAAAAAGGTCCCTACTACTGAATGGACTGATGACTGCCAAATGTCCTTCGATAGAATTAAGGAGTACCTTCCAACACCACTAGTCTTAGTTCCACCGGATCCAGTTAGATCCTTATTACTCGACCTTGCAGTGTCAGATGGAGCTTTCAGTTGCGTTTAAGGGTAGCATGATAAAGTGAGGAGAAAGGAACAAGCCATTTATTATGTCAACAAGAAGTTCACCCTATACAAGGCCCGGTATTCTCTTTTGGAATGCACCTGTTGTTCATTGACTTGGGTAGCTCAGAAGTTGAGACAATTCTACTATGCCTATGCTACGTACCTCATATCAAGGATGGATCCTTTGAAGTACATCTTTCAGAAACCCTTGCCCACTGACAAGCTAGCCAAGTGGAAAATTCTCTTGGGTGAGTTAGACATTGTTTAGATGACTTAAAAAGCGATCAAGAAACAGGCATTGGCGGACCATCTTGCTGAAAACCCCATGGATGGAGAATACGAACCCCTAAAAATGTATCTTCCTAATAAAGAGGTATCATTCATATGAGAAGACTTTGCAGAATCCTATGATGGTTGGAGAATGTTCTTTAATGGAGCAGCAAACTTCAAAGGAGTTAGTGTGAGCACGTGATTTTTGCCATATATGAATTACTCCCATAATTTCCAAACAAAATAATTTCTTTTCATTATTTGCAATTTAGTGGATTTTTGCGACATTCTTTGTTTGTCTTTGCATTCTTATTTTCTGTTGCACTTGCATTTAGGATTTGATTTAGAATTTTAGGATTCATTAAGGAATTAAGTTATTTTATAAAAAGGAAAAATCAAAAAAAAAATAATAATAATAAAATAAGATAACTCATCTTTGCATATAGCTTTGAATCTTGTAGTTTCTCTTAATTTGATAATTAATTAGTAGTTGAAAATATTATTTTTAGCAATTAACTTAATTTGGTAGGATAATTTTGGTTTCGAATTAATGTATGTTTTATTTTTAATTTGAAAAGAAAAAAAAGAGATTGAATTTGAAAACGAAATTCAAAGAAAAAGAATAGAAATTGAGGGATAAGTCTGTTTGGGCCATTTTTTTATTGAAACTCCTCAGCCACAAGCATTTGGCTTAGAAACCCGTCCTATTTGGCCCAAATTTCATTGTTTACACGATCCAAGTGGACGGCCATGGAGACTTCTGATACGACGTAGTATGGAGGCGATACTACGTTGTTTCGAGCTCATTAAAGTTAAATCGATCTCATCCCTCCATTCTTTATCATCAAAAATCTTTAGAGTTTGATGCCAATTAAGTAAAAATGTCCGAAAAACTCAAAATGAAACTTAGGACCTATTCATCGTCTCAGTCACACACTCAGATCGCCACCATACGCGGCCCACCGAAAATAACCAATGGCGGTGGTGGGCCTCCAATCCAAACCAAATTTACACCACAGTATCATTTTCATCCCCTCATAATGAATCTGGCACCTGTTTCCTTTGAATATTCATAGAACCCCTCGAATCAGTGATCGAATTTGAGCCTTCGAGCCCTAAATTACCCCAAATTCGAACAAAGCAATACCCAAGCCTCCCCAAAACATATTCCCACACCTTTTTCCTGAAAACCTAAACAGAGTTTCCCCTAATTCTAAATCTAAAGAAAATAGGTGTTCAAGCCCATATCATCTTTTCCTCTTGATTAAGCGCAAGGCTATGCTCGTTTTGAGCTATAATCCACGCTAGTTGATTGCCTTTGATGAGGAAACCAATTAGCCTGGATTTTAGTCCTTGCCGAGGAAGTTTGAGTTTAATGAATTCATCAATAATTTGTCAAGAGTCCACCCCTATTTCATGTTGACGAGATGTTACAGTGAATTTGGTATTTTTTCCCCATACCTTTCATTTTTTTTATTCCATGCATGTTTCATACTTGTTTTTCTTTTCTGCTTGCCATTCTCCCTCTCCTTAATTTCATTTTGAGTTGTGATTTTCCCTAGTTAACTTGGTTAATGCAGCTTAATTTCGGTCTGCTGTAAGCCTAAAAGAAATCCATAATTAGTTCATGTCTTTATTTTTTTTTAGGGTTGCTTTTCATTAGCCATTTGGGATTTCTATCTTTTGGTTTGGGTTTTGGGTCCCAGATTGGCCCATTAATTAGGTCCAAAACATTGGTTCAAATTGACCCACAACTGGTTATGGGTTTCAACATCACAATACTTGGGTTGGAAGGGTAACTAGGCAGAGTCTTAGAGGGTATTTTAGGTAATTGGCATTGGGAATATTTTGGTAATTGTTTAAGAAGCTTCTAAAAAAGCTGAAAATAGACTTGCTTGGCAAGCAAGTCAAAAATTAAGGGACTGTTAAATAAAAACAAAATTAGAAAAGGGTAGAATTAATAAAATGGAATCTGATAGTTGCCCTATTGCTTTGCCTATAAGAGCATTCTATTCTTTCCTTTCAGGGTAAGGATTAAATAGATAGAAATTAGAAAAATCAAAACAGCTGAAGAATTTTAGGAAAATAACACTGTTTTATTGAATTCTTTGGTATTTTTTATAGTTCTTCTAGTGTTGATGCAATTTCTTGTTAGTTGATACTAAAATGAGTTAAATTCAACTCTAGTTTGAGATCTGTTGGTTCATTGAAGGATTGAAATTATTGTCCAAATTCTTGTATCTCATTTGTAAGATTTAAAGCTAGTCTGCTGGTCCATTTTCTGGGTGCTGAGTGCTACTGTTGTTGTTGTTTACTGTGATTACCTCTTTTTCTTTTGAAATCTCCAAGTACACCATCAAAACTTATCATGGAATTGAGCATTGATTAGCATGTGTGAAGATTTTGAAATGCATGTTGAAGTTTGAATGGGAATCTTAAAATTTTGATATAACCCTTGTCAGTTGCCATCATTATATGATCAAATGCTTCAGCTTTCATTTCTGGTTTATGTTGAGTTTTGATTCATGCTAGTAATTTAGGGTAGTTTAGTTATTCATATTTAGTGTGTAGTTTTATAGTATTAGATGTTGTAATGTTGTTTGAACTCTATTTGCATAAACGGACTGTTAATGTTATTGTAGTAAAGGTTTATGTGAAGCTCTATATAATATAGTTATGCTTAAATTCTGTTGGAAATCATGGGTGTTCAATGTTAAACATGCATAGTTCAAAGTGTGTCAGTTTGGGTTCACATGATCTTGATAATGATGAATCACTTAAAGTTTCGGTTGTTTGTTTTCTTTTGCAATTATTTATGCCAAAGATTATCAAATTGGCTCTAAAAACATAGTTGGCATGATTATATGATGGTTACTAGGTTCTGAACTTTTTCATACTTGTTATATGTTTACTCCATGTCGAAATAACAAAAATGGAAACTAAATGGGCGTTCATGGTCGCTTTGAAACCATTATATGTGTTTGAAACAAATTTGGGGTCATTTGACCTTTGCTTGGGTGCTACTTGTGTTGCTGCAGGGATTCGACTTTGAATCTTTGTCCTGCCAGTACATCTTGTGGGCCTAGACAGGTTATTTTTAAAGCATTCGGCCATCATCATCTGCAATTTTGTAATTGGGCTCCCTTGAGCCCAGATTCAAGATAAGAATATGGCTCATACCAATGCTGCAAGAAAATCTGAAAACAATTCTGCCTAAATCGTGTGGTTAAAATTCATGTCCACCTGGCTTTTGAGAACACAATAGGCTATTGGGGAAATGGGCGTCTGTTTGATTATTACAGTTTTTTAGTATGAAATTTGATAAAATGCCTCAGCATGCTTTTAGGTTTTCGTTTCTTTAACTAAGCTTCTCCAAATAATTGAGGCTAACCATATTACAATAAATGGTTATGGCCCTCCGAACGTCGTCTCCTTCTAAAATTTGGAATTGAAGTGCGCCATGCCGAGACAAAAATGACAATTGCATGGCCCTCATTTTAATTAATTTTGTTTTATCCTAAAAAGCCGAGGCTACCATTAAGTGAATTTTCATGGCCCTCGGAAAGTTGCTAACGCGCATTTGCTTTAGGTGCGTTATATTAATGACTTACCTTCCTTAACTTAGGTGCGCTTTTATACGACCCAAATCCAAATCTCAACGTTAGATAAAATGTGTTGCGAATTGAGGATGCACTTACGTGACGTGGTTCAAGACATATTTTAAATGACGTTGAAATTTTCCTAAAAATAAAATTTAAATATAAGTGGTTATGAAGTTATAATTGAACCATAAGCTAAAACATGTAATAAAATCAGATGATAGGCCAACTATAATAGTTGAGCGACCGTGCTAAAACCACGAAATCCGGGAATGCCTAACACCTTCTCCCAGGTTAACAGAATTCCTTACCCGGATTTCTGGTTCACGGACTATAATACAGAGATAATCTTTCCTCGACTCAAGATTTGAATTGGTGACTTGGGACACCATGAATTATCCCAAGTGGCAACTCTGACTTTTCAATAAACAAATAATCTCATTTCGATTGTCCTTTAAAAAAAACTCCTTTAATACACCCTTTCGGGGATGTAGGTAAAAAAGGAGGTGTGATAGCTCTGGCGACTCTGCTGAGGATCGAACCCAGAATCTCTGGTTTAGGGTTTAAAATTCGAGCATAGATGAATTGTTATATTTGGCTTTATTTATTATTTGATTTTCTTATATGTGTGTTCCTAATGTACTAAATGATGCTTTTAGCGCTTTGATATTATTTGACTTGTATATAAACTACCACAAAAACCTTTCTCCTCTCATCTTCGGGGATGTTCTCGGTGGTTGAGACTCCATGTTCTGTTAGTGTCATACCTTAAAATAAAAAGAGAGGCTTGGACAAATTACTAAGTTGGATGGCCTTTTGGTTCCCGGTACGTAGCCCCCTCCTCAACTTGAGTTGTCCGCTCGGGTACATAGTCTAGAAAACATACACAAGTTTTGAGCCTAGAATAACTCATCTTCATGCTGGATCCTTAGTAGGAACGTTTATTTGCATCATGTGCATTTGATTTAGGGGACTCAACACAGGGGTTGGGTCCGTCTAGGCCAGGTATACCCCAAAAAATAAAAGATCATCCTGATGCATCTTGTGTGCTACATGTTACATTTATTCAATGGTAAAGGGTCATTTGGCAGACCAATGATAGCTGAGGAAAAATAAAAATAAAATTTAAAAAACATGGAAAAAGAAAGAAAAAAAAAAGAAAAGAGAGGGTGAAGTTTGGAAATAAAGCAAGTAAGGCATAGTTATGTTCTGTTACATTTTTATTAGGAAGAAAACAAAAAATGCATGAAAAAATAAAAAAGATTTTGCACTTTTTTATCATTTTTCAAAAATCAAAAATAAAAAAAGGGAAAAGAAAATCCAATAAGAGCTTACATGTTTGATCACTTTTTTTTTCAAAAAAGGGGACAAATATGTTTTCTCTAAAATTAGTTATTTTTTTTAATTCTTGCCCATATCCAATTTATCCGAACTACGCAAACTTGATTCTCGTCTTTCGGGGCGTGATACTTAGGCAACACACATAGGTCCGTTCTTCCTAGTAAATCTTAGGTTCTTGGCTTTGCGAGATCTTTTAGCCAAAGATTGCACTTCTAGCCACCTTTTGGCTAAATAAGTCATTTTGCAAAAATAATCGCAACCATGTCTTGCATGTGTCTAACAGGGAATCTTATTGTCTCACATAATATTGGTTTAAGTTTTCTCATCCAAGTGTGGATCTACTTACCGGAGTTTGAGCATGATAGATACCCTAGGACCACTGCATCATGAGTTGCTTAAGGAGATTTTTTTTATTTTTTTAATTATGTTTTTTATGTTGTCCTTTACTTTCTAATTTTGTACAGTAATATCAAGTTTTAGTTATTGTACTTTTTTAATTTGTATTATAAAGATGTGGTGTAACTCAAAAATACAAAAATGATATTTTGTATTTAATATTTTCACTAAAATTTTCTTTAGAAATACTACTCCTGGAAATCAAGAGAAACAAAAAGAGAAAAGAAAGTGTGAGGTGATTTTATTTTAGGAAATTAGTATCTAGAAATTAAGAAAAAACTATTTTCATACTTTTTTTAGTGTATTAGGACTAAAAAATCAAAAAGAACAGAATTTTCTTTTAGTACTCCTTTAAAAGGTTTTCTCTAAGGCATTAATTCCAAAATTCAAAAAGATTTTCTTATGAGGTGTTTCTTCGGAAAATTAGAGAAAAATAAAAAATACTATTTTCATTAGAACCTTAGGATATTGTACACATAAAAAAATATATTTTATCTTTGTTTATCATTAGAATTTCTCCTTTAGGAAATCAATATTTTAATTTTTATTGCTTGTTTCGAAAGCTCGCATCAGGGTATCAAATGAAAAATTCATATACTTGTCTGTGGCTTACTCTTGAAATTTTCTTCCTGAAAAAAAAAGAATCAAAAAATATTTTTTTCTCTTCTAGGAGTTTTTCTTAATAATTTCCCATACAGTGTTTGTTTCAAAAAGAAAAGAAAACAAAAAAAATAAATGCTCATTAAGCTTGAGTTTGGAATATGTTATAGAACATTAAGTCTAGACAATTCAAAAAGGCTATTTCTTCTTTTATTTCTCTTTTCTTATCAAGTAGTCATTAAGGTAAAAAGAAAAAAAAAGAGGACTTCAGTTTGTTTAATCTATTCTCAATTTTTCTAGAACTACGCAAAGATCTGATTCATGCGGCGTTATGATATGCAGGCAACCTACATAAGGTTCGATCATATAATTTTTATTTTATTAAAAGAAAAAGAAAAAAAGAGAAAGAAGAGAAAAATAAAAAAAAAAAGAGGTGAAATCATAGGGTGTGAGAAATGAGAGGAAAAAAAGAGTGATAATTAGAAGGGAAAAGAGGAGGGAAATGAGCAAGCAAGTGCTAGAAAAGCAGATAAAAGAGAGGTTGAAATGAAGAAATTGGGATGATGCCAATTGACCTTTGTACCATCAAAGTCATTTTAGAACGATAATTGTGGTTAGGTGCATTGCACATAAAAGTGAGATTATCTTATGTTAAATGCCCTACGCTAACACAATGGCTTCATTTTGTCATATTCATAGTAAAAGGGTTGGTGGTTTGTGGTTTTTAAAGTGGTAACTCTTCTTTATAACATAAAGTCAAAAGACAATGGCAGACAACAACAGAACTGAGTTGATTGATACCGGTGCCCGAAGGCAATTGGTTGAGCGTGACAATGGGTTGGCTGAAGAGGTAAAAATGTTAAAATGACACATAGCGGACCTATATCAAGCTTGGACGACTGGGAAGGAACCACCCCCGCCACCAACTAGCTTTCTAGATGTTGCCCATACCCAAACTTCAGACACAATGCCATGTAGTCCTCAGTAGTATCTAGATCCACCCGTTTATCGCAGTTTTTCCAACCACCCTAGTAGCTCAATCACTCGTCCTCCAACCATCTTTTCCCAAAAGTGTCCTCCTGTCACATCCACTATCCTCGAAATGGAACACCCACTCAAACCTCATGATGCCCAATATTACCCCTCAAAGGTTGCCCACAAGGTTCCCAACTCACATAAAAAGCGCACACGGGATGAGCCTCATGTAGAAAATAACAAGTTCACAGGAGAAGGGAGATATGGGATACCCCGAAGGCTAAAAGGCATAGAACAGTCCTTAAAGAATAGCCAAGGAATCGGAGACCAGGGTAGCAAGGCTTACAAAGAATTGTCGGTGTCCCTTAACATCCACCTGCCAGTGGGTTTTAAAGTGAAAAAATTTAACTTGTATGATACGTGTGGAGATCCGATTACCCGCCTAAAGGTTTGTTATAGTGAAATGAGAAGTGTTGGATAGAAAGATGACGAGATGATGGTGTATCTCGGTAAGAGCCTGACCAGGGTAGCTTTGGATTGGCATACTTGTCAAGATGTTGGTAAGTGGCCTACATTGGGTGACATGGATCAAGATTTTATTTGGAACTTTCAGTAGAATACATACACTGTCCCAGACCGCTCCTCCCTATCTCAGATGGAAAATAAACCCTAGGAAAGTTTTAAGGATTTGTAGTTTAGATGGAACGAACAAGTTGCTCGGGATGGTCCTCCCATTGATAGAAAAGATATCGCTGAGCCCCGCTGTTGACAGGGTCCAGTGGTTATTGTTGCCAAATGTCTTCAGCCTCAACTCCAACCCCAAGCCTATCCTCGAGCCCCACATCATCCACCTCAGCATTATCCTCCGAACAATGACCGATCATATGTCCAACAACTAGGTCACTCCCTCCGCCAACGACAGGGTCCAGTGGAAGTTCTTGCTAAATGCTTTCAGCCTCAATATCAACCCTGTGGATATCCTTGTATTCCTCCCCACTGCTCCTTCTCTCCACAGAACCACCAGAATCATACATCACTTTCTCGATAATTCGTCCAAAATGCACCACCATATGTTCCATATCCTCGAGGCCGATGATGGCCCGCACCGCTTCCACAAATGTCTCACTCACCCCCTCAGGAATATCAACCACCTGCCTGCAAAAGGTTTCAACTGAGGCCTGAGTATAAAATGAAAAGATTGCAAAAAAAAAGAATATGGTTTCACGCCCATCGAAAAATCCTACACGAGTTTGTTTGAAAAGTTATAGCATTCTTGCCTGATTGAGCCACTCCTCGGCAATACTCCTGACCCATATGCGAAAGGCTTTGATCTTGTTATTCGATGCATGTACCACTCTAATGTCCGGGGACATAGCATTGAATATTGTCGCTCTTTGAAGAGGGAAATAGAAAGAATGATTCAAGAAGGGGTAGTTGTGGTCAATGAGAGTGCCAGGGAGCATGCGAATCCTCTCGAGAAATTGTTGATTAAAGTATATAATGGTCTAGGCAATATTGATGTGAAACTCAGTGGCTAAGATGTCGTTCTTGGTAATTGGGAAGTCGTTTCATTTCTTGGTCAGTCGGAATGGAGTTTTGGTGGATTATTTTGTTGTCATTTCTGTTGTCCGGATTATTTTTCAGGGTTGTAATGCGGACATTGTCTTGTGACTTAAACCCTTCTATCCTTTTATCTTGTGTAGTTTGTTCAGTTGTAGTAGCTTATTTTGTGTTGTCTAGGTTTGTTCTAGGTTTGCAACCCCAGTTTAGTTTGCTTGTTTTGTTGTCCAAACCCTTTCGCTATCTATCTAATGCAATTTTCTATTTTCTGTAATTTCTAGTCATTTTCCTTTAGTTCTCTTTTCTTTTTATAGTTCTTTTTCTGGTGACTTTAGGGACATGACATGCATGCATAATTCTCAGTCTGGTTTTAAAAGTCAGTTTAGTCATGAAGTATTGAAGATGTAGGGGCAATTGAGAGAAATAAGTAAAGGCATTTTGACATCACCTTAAGCTCGAACTATGTGAAAATAGAGCCGATATAAATAAAGAAACACTATTTAAATGCATCGTGACGTATCGACTTAAAGCTAAATGCAAATTTTCCCCGAATTGGCAGGGGATATTCATAGTAACGAAAGTGTTGTTCAATGTTGCTTTGTATTAAACAGAAATATAAGACAAATGTGTAGAAATGGCTATCATTTCTGATGCAGTCAAAAGATATTATGTGTGATTTCTTTGGTTAAATTGTTTTTGTTTATACTTGGCATGTTTTAAAGGTTAGAATGACGAAGGCATTTTTCCGCTGTCTAAACACTTTATCCTTTGTTATCCCTTTGAGCCTTATTTATTTCCTTTCAAACCCCTCTTTTTGGAATCAGTAGCAAAGATCAGAAACACAAACGTGAAAGATAAGTAAAAGAAAAGAGGGAAAAGAAGAAAAAATGATGAAATGAAAAACAATGAAAAAGAAGGGAGTAGAAAAGTAATGAAAAAAAGAGAACAACAAAACAATAAAAAGAGAAAGAAAAAAAAGAGAAAGAGAAAAGAGAAAATCACAACAACAAAACAATTTCTATGTCATGAACTACTTTTGAACTAATTCCTTATAAGGATACATAGGTAGCATCACGGTTCGGCCTCATCAAAATAAAGATCCAAAAGACCCCAAGAAAAGAAACTGGGGCAGCAGTTGTGATTGTGCAAGAGATTTGATTCCAAAAGTTGTAATTTTGAACCCATTTGAGTTTTTTTGAGCCTTTTGACACCCTTTCTTTCTAACCCCAACCAAAACCCCACATTACAGTCTAGATAAAGACCATACGATCAGTCTTCAAGAGATGCCAAGGCAAGCAAGTAGAGGTGAATCATATCAGGGGCAACACTTCGGTCCAACAAGGGAAATAAAAAATGAGAGGGTCTTATTGGTGAAAATCCTCATAGGCACCGTAGGGCGACAAGATCTGAGAGAAATCAAAAGGAGAGAGTCTTATCGGTGAACACCATAAGGCAATGGTGAGTTGAGAAAAAGAACAAAATGAGAGAGGCTTGAGGGTGAAAACTCGTCGAGCACCACAAGTCGAATAAGGATCGTGAATCCGATTGGATAATCGGAGCAATGATGCCCAGTTTCACTGTTTAATGGTACAACAAGACTTGAACATCATACTTGCTTGACAAAATAGGCCGTAGGTGCATGTCATGGTCATTAGAGTTGGTATGCACATTTGATAGGTTTCTACTTTGTAGCGTTCTCGTTAGGAATCATATCTTTCCATTGTACTTTACTTTGTTCCTTTTTGTCTTGTTTACTTTCTCTCCCTGAGTCTGTTTGGTTAGAACAAGTGAGAAATGACCTAAAAATTGTCCACCACCTTTTCAATTGCACAAAACGAGATCTGGCTAGCACATCAAAGTTAATAAGTCAAGAAACAACAATAAGCGCACTGAGTTGTTAATAATCAACATGCTTTGGGATCCATTTGAAATACAAAGGTTTGGTAGATGTCAGGTCACGAGCAATGCAACAAATGGAGGGTTAGGGTGAATAGATCAAAGGTATTTTCTGTGATAAGATTGACAAAGAAAGTGCTTAACCAGTGACAACCAAGGTCTTCCAAGAAGAAACCAAAGTTATCATAGCAAGTGATGGAGAAACAGACCTCGAGGCCAAGGCCAGTGATTTAAGTCAAGAAAGAACAGCAAGCACACTGAGTTGGTAACAATCAACATGCTTTGGGATCCTTGTGAAATACGATGGCTTAGTATATATCAAATTGATGAACAATGCAACAGATAAAGGGTTAGAGTGAACAGATCAAAGGTAACTCCTACGATAAGATTGACAAAATGGTGGTAAACCAGGAACAAGCAAGGTCTTCGAATAGAAATTAGTTATCATGGCAAGTGACGGAGCAACAGACCTCAAGGACAAGGTTAGGGGTTTAAGTCAAGAGAGAACAGCATACGCAATGAGTGGGTGGCAATTGTCATGCTTTAAGATTCATGTGGGACAAAAAGGTTTGGTAAATGTCAGTTCATGAGCAATGAAACAGATGGAGAATATTGGGTCTGAATGGAAAAGAGGTATTTTCTGTTATAAGGGAGATACAGAAAGTGGTTAGTCAGTAAACAGGCAAGGTCTTTCGAATGGAAATAAAAGCTATCATAGGTAGTGAAGGATGCAATCGCCGTGAAAGTCAAGGCCACAAACCAATCACCACGTTTTAAACTGACAAGATTTTTCTTCGATTGACATAGGGGCAGAAAATTTTGATTGTTTCGGAGGGACCGTCAGTAAGGAAAAGCAGGCACCAAACAAGTTTGACATTAAATTTTCTGGACCCGTCTGAACAATGAGATTTAATTTGCATTTTTCAGGACCTTCTTGGAAAACGGAACCTAGTTTTAAAAATGAGTAGCATAATCTAACATAAATTACCCCAAGGGAATATAAGTTGGCTTCAAAGTTTGCATGTTTGTGATAGAATCCAATCAGAAGTTTTCAGGACCCTCCTAGAAAATGGGACTTAGTTTAATATTCAAAACAGTCATGAGTAGCAAGATCTAGAATAAATGTACCCCAAAAGAATATAAGTTGGTCTCAAAATTTTTATTCTGGAGATAGAATTCAGTTAGGAGTTGTCAGGACCCTCCTGGAAACTGGGACCTAGTTTAAAAATTGACAATTATAAGTAGCAAAATCTAGCATAAATGTACCTCAAGGAATATAAAATGGTTTCAAAGTTTGCATGTTTAAGATAGGATTCACTTAGGAGTTTTCAGGACCCTCCTGAATAGTGGGACCTAGCTTTAAGATTTCCATTAACAACAACTAAATTTAGCGTAGGATCTGTTGTAGAGTAGTATAATTCAGCTGTGAAGAATTGTCACGCATAAGATAAAACTTGACTTGATTTTCGGAACCCTCCTAGATAATGTGGTGTAGTTTAAGACCCTCTAAGATAACAAGATTTAGCGAAAGTCACACCTTTAAAAGATATAACTTAGATATTAAACTATCGTTTAATTAAGAGTTTTCATGACCCTCCTGGATAACGGGATCTAGCTTTCAAATTTTTAGTAAAATCTGGTAACATGATTTAGTTTAACATTCGCGTATGTGCCCAACTACCAAACTGGGGCAGAAAGTTTTCCTTGTTTTGTCTGTCTTGTTGAAATCAGGCACCCACCTGGAGAAATGCGGAATACAATTGAAGTTTTGGCAGTCACGCCCACATGGAGAACAAGGGAATATAGTTCAAGTTTTTAGTAATCAGCAACCCACCTAGAGAACAAGGGAATACAATTCACGTTTTGGCAATCAGGCGCCCACCTGGAGAACAAGGGAATACAACTCACGTTTGTGATAATCAGGCCCTCACATGGAGAACAAGGGAATACCATTTAAGTTTTGGTAATCAGGCACCCACCTAGAGAACAATGGAATACAACTTAAGTTTTGGTAATCAGGGGCCCACCTGGAGAACAAGAGAATACATCTCATGTTTTGGCAATCAGGCACCCACCTGGAGAACAAGGGAATACAACTCAAGTTTTGGTAATCAGGCACCCACCTAGAGAATAAAGGAATACAATTCAAGTTCTGGTAATCATGCACCCGCCTGGAGAACAAGGGAATACAATGCAAGTTTTGGTAATTAGGAGCCCACCTGAAGAACAAGGGAATACAATTCAAGTTTTGGTAATCAAGAGCCCACCTGGAAAACAAGGGAATATATTTCAAGTTTTGGTAATCAGGAGTCCACCTGGAGAACAAGGAAATACAGTTCAAGTTTTGATAATCATGAGCCCACTAAAGAACAAGGGAATACAGTTCAAGTGTTGGTAATCAGGAGCCCACCTGGAGAACAAGGGACTCAAGTTTTGGTAATCAGGAACCTACCTGGAAAACAAGGGACATAGTTCCAGTTTTAGTAATCAGGAGCCCACCTGGACAACAAGGGGATACAATTCAAGTTTTGGTAATCAAGCACCCGCCTGGAGAACAAGGGAATACAACACAATTTTTAGTAATCAAGCCCCCATATGGAGAACGATGGAATACCATTCAAGTTTTAGCAATCAGGTGCCCACCTATAGAAAAATGGAATACAATTCAAGTTTTGGCAATCAGGCGCCCCCCTAGAGAATAAGAGAATACAACTCAAGTTTTGGCAATTAGGCACCCACCTGGAGAACAAGGGAATACAACTCAAGTTTTGTTAATCAGGCACCCACCTGGAGAACAAGGGAATACAATTCCAGTTTTCGTAATCAGGAACTCGCCTGGAAAACAAGAGAATGCAATACAAGTTTTGGTAATCAGTAGCCCACCTGGAAAACAAGGGAATAAAATTCGAGTTTGGCAATCAGGAGCCCACTTGGAGAACAAGGGAACATAATTCATGTTTTGGCAATCAGTAGCCCAACCTGGAGAACAAGGGAACACAGTTCAAGTTCTGGAAATCAGGAGCCCACCTGGAAAACAAGGAAATACAATTCAAATTTTGGTAATCACGAGCCCACCTGGAGAACAAGAGAGTACAATACAAGCTTTGGTAATCACGAGCCCACCTGGAGAACCATGGAATACAATTCAAGTTTTGGTAATCAGGAGCCCGCCTGGAGAAAAAGGGAATACAATTCAAGTTTTGGTAATCATGCACCCGCCTTGAGAACAAGGAAATACAATTTAATATTTGGTAATCAGGAGCCCACCTGGAGAACAAGGGAACATAATCAAAGTTTTGCAATTAGGAATCCACCTGGAGAACAAGGGATTACAATTCAAGTTCTTGCAATTAGGAGCCCACCTGGAAAACAAGGGAATACAATTTAAGTTTTGGCAATCAAGAGCCCACCTGCAGAACAAGGGAACATAATTCAAGTTTTGGCAATCATGAGCCCAACCTGGAGAACAAGGGAACACAGTTCAAGTTTTGGAAATCAGGAGCCCACCTTGAGAATAAGGAAATATAATTCAAATTTTTGTAATCAGGAGCCCACCTGGAGAATGAGGGAGTACAACACAAGTTTTGGTAATCAAGAGCCCACCTGGAGAACAAGGGAAGACAATTCAAGCTTTGGTAATCACGAGCCCACCTGGAGAACAAGGGAATACAATTCAAGTTATTGTAATCAAGCACCCGCCTGGAGAACAAGGAAATACAATTCAATATTTGGTAATAAGGAATCCACCTGGAGAACAAGGGAAGGTAATCAAAGTTTTGCAATGTGGAACCCACCTGGAGAACATGGGAATACAATTCAAGTTTCTGCAATCAGGAGCCCACCTGGAAAACAAGGGAATACAATTTGAGTTTTGGTAATCAGGAGCCCATCTGGAGAAAAAGGGAACATAATTTAAGTTTTGGAAATCAGGAGCCCAACCTGAAGAACAAGGGAACACAGTTAAAGTTTTGGAAATCAGGAGCCCAGCTGGAGAACAAGGGAGTGCAATACAAGATTTCGTAATCAGGAGCCCACCTGGAGGACAAGGGAATACAATCCAAGTTTTGGTAATCAGGAGCCCACCTGGAGAACAAGGTAAAACCATTCAAGTTTTGGTAATCGAGCACCTGCCTGGAGAACAAGGAAAATACAATTCAATATTTGATAATCAGGAGCCCACCTGGAGAACAAGGGAATAAAATTCATGTTTTGGTAATCAGGAGCCCACCTGGAGAACAAAGGTATACAACTCAAGTTTTTATAATCAGGAGTCCACCTGGAGAACAAGGGAACGCACTTCAAGTTTTGGCAATCAGGAGCCCACTTGGAGAACAAGGGAATATAGTTCATGTTTTGGCAATTGGAAAACAAGGGAATACAATTCAAGCTTCGGTAGTCAGGAGCCCACCTGAAGAACAAGGGAATACAATTCAAGATTCGGTAATCAGGCACCCACCTTGAGAACGAGGGAAGACAATCCTAGGTTTGAATGAATATAGTTCAAGCCTAGTAATCAGGCATCCACCTGGAGAAAAGGAAAAGCATCTCAGATTGCAACTCAAGTCAGCGACAAAGAGACTGCACTGGGAGAATACAAGTCAACAAGGCAACAAGAACCACGAGGGAAAGTCTGAAAATATGGATAGGGTATTTGTAATGCATAGATCATAGTCAAGTCTAGATTCTTTTTATTTTTGACAAGGTGTAATAAGGGGTTTAGTAAGCAGTAGTAGTAGATGCAGCAACAGTAAAATCACAACTGCATGGTAGTCCCAGCTACCAAACATTCCTGAACTACAGTGTCCTGATTCCTTTTTAGCCAAGGATATGTTGGAAGCCTTGGAAGCAGGGTGCAGTCAAATCTATCAAAAATGCTTCTCACGGAGTATTCAAGCGATCGCTCGTATCTGCTCACTTTATCTTTGCCCAAAAATTCTACATGTTTCCGAGCAAAAAAGGGTAGTTGTGAGCACGTGATTTTTGCCCTATATGAATTACTACCATAATTTCAAAAAAATAGTTTATTTTTTATTATTTGAAATTTTGTCGATTTTCGTGACAATCTTTGTTTGTTTGTGCATTCTTATTTTCTGTTTAATTAATAAAAAATACAGAAAATATGTGCACTTGCATTTAGGATTTGGTTTAGCATTTTCGTATTAATTAAGGAATTAAGTTATTTTATATAAAGGAAAAATCAAAAAAGTAATAATAATAAAATAAGATAACTCATCTATGCATTTAGCATCTAATCTTGTTGTTCTCTTAATTTGATAATTAATTAGTAGTTGTAAATATCATTTTTAGCTATTAACCTAATTTGGTAGAATAATTTTGTTTTGGAATTAAAGTAGGTTTTATTTTTAATTTGGAAAGGAAAAAAAAGAGATTTGAATTTGAAAAATAAATTGAAAGAAAAAGACTAGAAATTGAAGGATAAGTCTCTTTGGGCCATTTTTCTCCTCAGCCCAAGCATTTGGCTCAAAAATCCGTCCTATTTGGCCCAAAATATGTTGTTTACCCCGTCCAAGTGGTCGTCCATGGAGACTTCTGAAACGACGTAGTATGGAAGCGATACTACGTCGTTTCGAGTTCATTAAGGCTAAATTGATCTCATCCCTCCATTCTTTATCATCCAACAATCTTCAGAATTCGATGCCAATTAAATAAAAATGTCCGAAAAAACTCAGAATGAAACCTAAGACCTGTTCATCGTCTCTATCACACCCTCCCATCGCACTGTACGCCGCCCTTTAAAAATAGCCAACGATGGCAATGGGCCTCCAATCCACACCAAATTTACACCACAGCGTCCTTTTCATACCCTCACACCGAATCCGACACCTGTTTCCTTCGAATCTTCGCGGAACCCCTCAAATCAGTGATCAAATTTGAGCTTTCAAGCCCTAAATTACCCCAAATTCAAACCAGGCAATCCCCAAGCCTCCCCAAAACATATTCCCTCACCCATTTCCTGAAAACCTCAACAGAGTTTCCCCTAATTCCAAATCTAAAGAAAATAGGTGTTCAAGCCCATATCCTTTTTTCCTCTTAATTCCATCCAAGGCCAGGCTCATTTCGAGCTATAATCCACGCTGGTTGATTGCCTTTGATGAGGCAACCAATTAGCCTAGATTATAGTCCTTTCCGAGGAAGTTCGAGTTGAATGAATTCATCAATGCCCGATCAAGAGTCCACACCTATTTCATTTTGATTGGCCTAGCCATTGGTTTCGAAACATTGGTTCAAATTGACCTACTACTGGTTATGGGTTTCAACAGCAAAATACTTGGGATGGAAGGATAACTAGGCAGAGTCTTAGAGGGTAGTTTAAGTAATTGGTATGGGGAATATTTTGGTAACTGTTTAAGAAGCTTCTAGAAAAGCTTAAAATAGACTTGCTTGGCAAGCAAGTCAAAAATTAAGGGACTGTTAAATAAAAATAAAATTAGAAAATAGTAGAATTAAAAAATGGAATCTGATAGTTGCCTTATTGATTTGCCTATAAGAGCATTCCATTCTTGCCTTTCCGGGCAAGGATTAAAGAGATAGAAATCAAAAAAATCAAAATGACTGAAGAATTTTAGGAAAATAACACTATTTCATTAAGTTCTTTTAGCATTTTCTACAATTCTTCTAGTATTAAAGCAATTGCTGGTTAGCTGATACTAAAATGGTCTAAATTCAACTCTAGTTTGAGGTCTGTTGGTTTATTGAATGATTAAAATTAGTGTCTGGATTCTTGTATCTCATCTGTTGGATTTAAAACTAGTCTGCTGGTCTATTTTTTGGGTGTTGAGTGCTACTGTTGTTGCTATTTACTGCGATTACCTCTTTTCCTTTTGAAATCTCCAAGTACACCATCAAAACTTATCATAGAATTGAGCATTGATTAGCATGTATGAATATTTGGAAATGCAAGTTGAAGTTTGAATGGGAATCTTAAAATTTTGATATAACCCTTGTCAGCTGCCATCATTATGTGATTAAATGCTTCAGTTTTCATGCTAATAATTTAGGGTAGTTTAGTTATCCAGATTTAGTGTATAGTTTCATAGTATTGGATGTTGTAATGTTGTTTGAAATCTATTTGCATAAATGGATTGTTAACATTATTGCAGTAAAGGCTTATGTGAAGCTATGTACGATATACATATGCTTAAATTTTTTTGAAAATCATGGGTGTTCAATGTTAAAATTGGATAGTTCAAAGTGTGTCAATTTGGGTTCACATGATCCTGATATTGATGAATCATTCAGAGTTCCGGTTGTTTATTTTCTTTCACAATGATGTCTCCTTAAGATTATCAAATTGGCTCTAAAAATAGAGTTGGCATGATAATATGATGGTTACTAGGTTATGAATATTTTCCCACCTGTTTATATGTTCACTCCATGTCGAAATAACAAAAATGGAAATTATATGGGCGTTCATGGTCGCTTTGAATTGAATCTGGACCATTCTATGCGTTTGAAATCAATTTGGGGTCATTTGACCTTTGCTTGGGTGTTGTTTGTGTTGCTTAGGGATTCGACTTTGAATCCTTGTCTAGCTAGTACATCTTGTGGGCCTAGCCCAAGTTATTTTTAAAGTCATTCGGCCAACTGCATCTGCAATTTTTTAATTGGGTCGCTTGAGCCCAGATATAAGATAACAATATGGCTTATACCAATGCTGTAAGCAAATCTGAAAACTATTCAGCCTAAATCGTGTTGTTTAAATTCGTGTCCGTCTAGCTTTTCAGAACACAATAGGTTATTGGGAAAATGGGCGTTTTTTTATTATTAAACTTTTTTGGTATGAACTTTGATAAAATGCCTCAATATGCTTTTAGGTTTTCGTTTCTTTAACTAAGATTCTCTAAATGATTGAGGCAAGCCATATTATAATAAATGGTTATGGCCTCCGAATGTAGTCTCCTTCTAAAATTTGGAATTGAAGTGCGCCATGCCGAACAAAAATGACAATTGCATGGCCCTCATTTTAATTAATTTTGTTGTATCCTTAGAAATTGAGGCTCGCTATTTAGCAAACTTTCATGACCCTCGTAAAGTTGCTAAGGCGTATTTGCTTTAGGTGCATTATTTTAATAAACTTACTTTCCTAAACTCGGGTGTGCATTTATGTGACCCAAATCCAAATCTCAACGTTAGATAAAATATGTTGCGAACTGCGAGTGTAGTTATGTTGGTTCAAGACATATTTTAAATGACGTTGCAATTTTCCCAAAAATGATATTTAAATAAAAGCGATTATGAAGTTAAAATTGAACCATAGGCTAAAACATGTAATAAAATCATATGATAGGCAAATTATAACAGTTGAGAAACCGTGCTAAAACCACGGAATTCGGGAATACTTAACACCTTCTCCCAGGTTAACAGAATTCCTTACCGGAATTTCTTGTTCACAGACTGTAATACAGAGTAAATTTTTCCTCGACTTAGGATTTGAACCGGTGACTTGGGACACCATGAATTATCTCAAGTGGCGACTCTGAATTTTCAATAAATAAATAATCATGTTTGATTGTCTTTTATTGGAAAAACTCCTTTATTCTATGCCCTTCCGGGATGTAGTGTAAATAAGGAGGTGTGACAGCCGGCATAGGAGCAATCTTGGTATCATAAATCGGCCAGCATTATCTAGTGTTTGTCAAACTCAAGTTCCCCTACACCAACAATATGGCCGAATATAAAGCCTGTATCTAGGACTCAAAATAGCCATTGACATGAACGTGCAAGAGCTGCTAGTGATTGGAGATTCAAATTTACTCATACATTAGGTGTGAGAAGAATGGGAAACTAAGAACTCCAAGATACTCCCGTATATGCATTATGTATAGGAATTGAGAAAGAGGTTCACGAAGACGAAATTCCAACATATTCCTAGAATCTAGAATGATTTTGCTGATGCATTGGCTACCGTATCATCTATACAGCATCCTAACAAGAATTTCATTGATCTCATTTCGTTGAAAATTCATAATCACCCAACTTACTGTGCCCATGTTGAAGAGGAAGCATACAGAAAACCTTGGTTTCATGATATCAGGGAATATTTGGCAAAAGGAGAGTACCCGAAGCTTGCTAATCATACTCAAAGACGCATACTTCGGAGAATGTCCAAAAACTTCTTTCACAGTGGATGAATCCTGTATATGAGGACTCCTGATTTGGGATTATTAAGCTGTATTGACACAAAAAAAGCATCCAAGCTGTTAGAGGAAATTCATGCTTGGACCTGTGGTCCACATAAGAACGATTTTATCTTAGTAAAGAAGATACTCTAGGCCGGTTACTTTAGGATAACTATGGAAACAGACTACATCCAATATGTCCGGAAATGACATCGCTTCCAGATACATGCAGACATGATAAAGTTAACTCCAAGCGATCTTCACACAACAAGCCCACCATGGCTATTTGTTTCTTGGGAAATGGACATTATTGGACCAATCGAGCATGTCGCTTCAAACAGACACAAGTTTATCCTAGTAGTAATCCACTATTTCCCCAAATGGGTCGAAGCAGCATCTTATAAAGTAGTGACTGAGAAATTTGTGACAGACTTTGTCCACAGCCATACTGTTTTTGTCGATTCGGTATTCCATACTCAATTATTATTGATAATGGCTCCAACCTCAACAGCGATTTGATGAATGCCATGTGTGAAACTTTTATAATTAGACACAAGAATTCCACAACCTACAGGCCTCAAATGAATGGAGCCGTAGAAGCCGCCAACAAGAATAACAACAAGATATTGACGAGAATGATAGAAAAGCGTAATCAGTGGCACAAGAAGCTATCATTTGCTTTATTGGGGTATCGCACCATAGTGTGCACATCAACCGGGGCAACCCCCTATATTCTTGTTTATGGTCCAGAGGTCGTCATTCCCGCTGAAGTAGAAATTCTTTCCCTACGGATCATACAGGAAGAGGAGCTCAACGACACAGAGTGGGTGAAAAGTCCTTACGAGCAACTAGCACTTATAGAAGGAAAGAGAATGAGCGCAGTTTGCCATGGTCAACTCTGTCAAACCAGAATATCCAGAGCCTTTAACAAAAGAGTCAAGCGAAGACAGTTCACACCTGGACAGCTGGTGTTAAAGAAATATTTTTCGTATATGGATGAAGCCAAAGGGAAGCTCACTCCCAACTGGCAGGGCCCACATATGGTTCACTAGGTTTTGATATGAGGAGCCCTCATACTTGCATAAATGGACGGAGAAGTCTGGCCAAAGCCGATCAAATTCAGATGCATTAAAGCGTTGCTATGTGTAATCTTTATATTTTCCCTATATGATGTAAATTGAACTACGCCTGACCCGATTCCCGTTTAAGACAGGATACATAGGCAGCCCTGTGTGTTCGATCACAATTCAATAAAATTTTCATTTTCCCCTAAAATTGGAAACTGGGGATGATTTTTGAGGAGGGCTCTCAAAATTCTTAAGTAATTTCAGTCGATCGTCGCACGAGCAACAGTCAAAAGTGTCAACCCATCAAACTGAGGTAGAATTTTGAGGAGAACCCTCAAACTTCTGTAGTGAGAGAGGTTGCAATGTCTCGAACAATGTCACAGTCGTGTGTTCATCGAAAAACTATTTTAATTATCCATTTATGTCATACTTTTACAAAATCATGCATGTTTATTATTGAAACTACTTTGTTTAGCAACGCTACCCCAATGATATAAATGGTATCACTAGATCAAAGCAGCACGAGCCAAGAAAAGCCAGCAGGGATACAAACTAACCTTTTCCCCTTTATAAAACTCGCGATTTTGCTTTGGATGCAGGCATTAGGACTACAAACTCATTAAACATATTGTAAGCCCATAGAACAAACATTGTTCAAGAGTACGATCCTCCGAACAATTGCACTTACCAATTTTGTATGTCACCATGCTCCCAGTAATCACCACGCCGCAATCTGGTATCAACTAAGAAAATCTCTACTATCATCTGCTATTTTATTTCTAGCGTAAGGCTTCCATTCTGCCTTCCAACAGGCATAAGGATACCATTCTGCCTTCCGAGGTTAAGCTCTACCTCTATCTGCATTTGCATTACATAAGGCTACCATTCTTCCTTCCAACATTCATAAGGAGACCATTCTTCTTTTCTAGGTTAAGCTCTACCTCTATCTGCATCTGCATTGCATAAGGCTACCATTCAACCTTCCAACCTGCATAAGGCTACCATTCTGCCTTTCGAGATTAAGCTATATCTCTATCTGCATCTGCATTGCATAAGGCTACTATTCTACCTTTTGACTTGCATAAGGATACCATTCTGCCTTCCGAGGTTAAGCTCTACCTATATCTGCATCTAAATTGCATAAGGCTACCATTATGCCTTCCGACTTGCATAAGGCTACCATTCTGCCTTCTGAGACTAAACAATGTCTCCCTTCACATTGCACGGCTGAAATATCACCATATTACACGGCTAAAAGATCGCCACATTGCACGGCTGAAAGATCGCCACATTGTACGGCTGAACGATCTCCACATTGCACGATTCAAAGATCGCCACACTACACGACTGAAAGATCACCACATTTCACGGCTAAAAGATCGCCACATTGTACGGTTGAAAGATCACCAATTTGCATGGCTGAAAGATCGCCACATTGCATTGTTGAAAGATCGCCACATTGCACGGTTGAAAGATCGCCATATTGCACGGCTAAAAGATTGCCATATACTACTGCATCCTTCATGGGCTAAAGTATCACCAATCCATCCAATGGTGTCATCGTTCGGAGGCACCATCTTCATAGCTTGAGAACACCATGTCATGGCTCGAGGATTTCTTTCAATCTTTTGCATATCATTATTCAAAGGCGTCATGGTTCCAAGGCACCATCCTCATGCCCCAAGAACATAATTTCATTGCATGCGATCCTTTGTTATACGCTTCATGGCCTGAGACATCATGGTCTAAGGACGTCATCCTAACCGTTCAAAGACAGCATTCATGGTCCAACGGGAATTTGCATCATGTCTAAATTTATGCAAAATAAATGCATGTATTGCTTATTTGCATGTAAAATCGGCAAGCAACAGCTTCCCGGAGGGAGCAGTTCCGCTCAAATGCCCGCAGCCATATCAAACCTAACCATTCCCATAAAGTCGTCCACTCACCCAGCCGAGATATTGCGTCCGTTCTTGGAAAGTACCCCTCAGCATACTCTGCCGACGAATCCTGAACTACATATGGCCTGATCCCTGTAAAACCAGGGATATGTAGGTAGCTCAAAAGCCAGGGTACGGCTTAAACCCCTTCAAACCGTTTCGCTCAATCAAAATTGGCTATCATATCTTTACCCGAAAAATATTTCATCCTTTCCGGGTATACACTCAATTTTTTCCTATATACTTTTTTAATATGAAAAATAGTTTTAAAACAGTATATGTATGCATATATAAGTATGTCCAAACATTCTATTATTTTTTCCCATAATATTTAAGGTTTATAAACTGATTTATTCCCTTTTTAT
This sequence comes from Nicotiana benthamiana, assembly GCA_034376525.1. Taxonomy (NCBI): domain Eukaryota; kingdom Viridiplantae; phylum Streptophyta; class Magnoliopsida; order Solanales; family Solanaceae; genus Nicotiana; species Nicotiana benthamiana. The sequence continues at coordinate 117,810,911 of CM067332.1, read as the reverse complement.
CCATAAAATCCCAATAATTACGTCAAAAATTGTTATTTTATGATTCATTTATTGGATCTTCATATTTAAACTAAAATATAGCTAAAGTATTTTTTGCATATTTTTCCAAATTTAATTAGAATTTTTTAAGCTAAAGTGCATATAATTACAATATTATCCTCTTTTATGATTTAATTGCGATTATATTCATAAAATAAAGTCCTATAATTTTAAGGTGTTAATGCGTAAATTATATGTAATAAATCACTTTGGTGCTTTTAATTTGATTTATGAAATTAATTTATTAAACTTGATTTCCCCGGCCCAATCGAATTCAAACCTGACTTGTAACCCAATTTAAACGACCCAACCCGGATCATTACCTACCTCATTCATTCCAGGTCGTTGATCAAAATGATCAACGGCCACCAGCTCCTCTTACCATTTTAAACTCAAATCAACCCCTTACCCTAAATCATTTCCTATCACCTGTTGCCTTCGAATCCCTTTCCCTTTCAATTCCCTCCGCAACCCTTATGAACCCTAATCGTCGCCATCTAATTTTACGCTAATCCACCCTAACATCTACCTAATCCATGCGTGGTCATTTGGGTGTATATCAGCGTTCTATGGCTCCAGGGTGTTTGTTTCTGTGATTTCATGGCCAGACCTCAAAGGGATCTGTCGACGCCCCCTTTTTTTTCTGAAGACGAAATCAGGTTTATGATATTTGGAGGGAAACTCGTTCCCTATTGAGGAATCGGATTTATGACATTTTGAAGTGTCGCCACCTAATGATTAAGTGCATTAGGACACTATAAAGGGTTTGAGTTTGAAGAACTAGAGTTTGGGTATCGGCTAGAAGTTATCTCAAAGGGAAGGTGTTAGGCACCCCTCAAGACTCACTAGTGTGGTTCCCGACCGTGTTATAATTGTGACTTCATATAACCAAGTAAGCAATTAGGGGTTCAAAATATATGGACTTGCATATGATATTCAAATAAGTTGGAAAAGTTTTGAAGGCAAGTAGAGAGGGCAGATATTGTTTTTAAAAATTAAAGACTTGAATAGTTTTACAAGAAGGGATGAAAGCAAATAAAGGGAGGGGGTTCCTAGTTTTATAATAACATGGATCACGTCAATGCAATATCCAATACTCACTCCGTAAACGTTAGTCAAAACGCGTGGGTTTGTCACGAATGCTTATGGCGTGCTATTACCCGTCCCATCCTACAAGCCCTAAAGGGTATTTAGGACTACTATTCATACAAGGTAAGGACCAGGCTAAACCCTTGGGTTTAAAGGACAAAATACTAAGCGACATACATAACAAATAGGAACGTACATAAGGGGACATGTAAAGATACATAGAGGCTTACAAATCCCTCCACAAGTAAATACATAATTAGCACGTCTCAAACACATATAAGGTCTTAGAGATGGGAGTAAAAAAAGAATGTTGAAGTTAAAACAATATATTGTTTTTTTTTTGCAACTTGGCATTGAAATCAGAAGGTCCAATTAAGACTAAGTTACTAAAAATAGCAGTGAGATTTTGGAAAACACAACTAATAATTGCAATAAGATTCAGAGGTATCCAGTAGATGGAATACGTTAAAGTAAATTTTGGAAAATAGAGTAAGGACATTGAAAATACAGTGACTTGGCGAAACGTAGGATAGGTGTTTTAAAAATAGCATAATTCTGGGCAGAAAAGATCACCTAGCGCCTTAAAAATGAAGCAGGACAAACATCAGTGAGAGTAAGCAGATACACTTTTTCCAAAATTGCTTCAAAAATAGGGCAAGAGTTTTAGGAAAACATGTGAACTTTAGAGAGGCAAAACTAGAAGCACAGTTCAGGATGTTAAAGGAAGCTGATTGGTCCTAAGCTGGTAAAACATGATTAATTGATATTCATACGCATTAGGCCTAAAGTTTGTCTAGGCGGTGTATATATTGCCTTAAAAGGTGAACATGCATATTAATCTCCAACTTTTAAAAAAAGGGTACACGTACAGTTAACTATACTTGTATTATTAGATTAAGCATGTTGATGAGGCGTTTAACAATTGCTGCTCAAACAAGTATAAAACCCTAAGCAGTAGGATATCTAATGCACATGGAAATTCTAAAAAACATGATTTCATTATGCTAATGGGAATGCAGCAATAGTCTTATAACAGTTTTTAGCTTATTACGATTATTAGCTTATTATTGGTTGATCATGGTCGTGAAATGGATATAAGAACAGGCAGAAAGTAATGAACCTAAAGCAGGATCTCCAATAAATGAGATGTATGTCCTATATAGGATATCTATTTCTCAAATAAGTAATAAAATCTTATAAGCATGTTTTCTACCCATTACTTAAACTAAGCATGCATCACCCCCCATATTCACTATCCGACCCCAATCGTTCATTTACAAATTATTAAAAACCAAGGATACTTGAATTACAGTAAAAATAAAAATAAGAAGTTATTCTATTGGGAGCCTTCAGTCAAGCCCAATCTTCCAACATCACTCCTTTCGAGTTTCACAACCTTTGCCATAGTCTGGGTGCGGCAAAGTTCCCTAAGGCCCCCATTAGGTCCCTGGCCAATACCAGCACCCAAACACTTACCAAAATTGTTAGACAGGTGCAGTGTGGAATTACCAGCCTTGTGCATCAAAGATTAGTGAATACTCAGGGGTACCCAAATTTATGCTTACATGAAAGGGGTAGGACCTAATCTCTAAGAGTAGTGAGAGTGCATGATATAGTTTTAAAGAAATTAGGTTGATTCTTAGAAGAAAACAGTAGAAGAGTGTGACAGTTATGTAAGAAGGTGAATAGGACAATCTTAAAAATAGAATATCACCCATAGTTTAGGAAAGCAAACACAAACAGGGAAAGGGGGGAATGAGAAAAGTAGTTCACATGTAAGAGCATAGTTGTATACAAGGGTAACAGGTAAAGGGGACAAATATATTACATGCAAACTCACATAATCAAAAGAGATTTAAGAGGCCTTGAAATAGACATGTTGAGACATACTAGTAACTAGTAACAGCGTGCAGTCATAATAGGTAAACTGTAGTCATGAGCATGTAAGTATCAATAGGCAGACCAGGAATCAGTCACATGTTGAACAGCAGAAGCACAAGTAGAAAAACAATTAGGAATAAAAAATACTAAAGTAGCAATAACCGCATTGGTTTGGAACATAGACTTTAATCAGGACATACCAGCAACAAAGAAGGCACAGCAAAATGCAAGAGCCAGATATGACCATAATATTAGCCTTGGATTTTCAGCCGGCTGGTAATAGTAAAGAGTAGGGAGCATCAACAGCATAAGAGAGAAAAGTAGAGAAACTGTACAAAGGATAGCAATGTGATTACTCTGTGTGTGTTTTTATGATATGCAGTATGTCAGTTGTGTCCGTGTGTTTCAAAAGATAATGGGGGTACATATAGTACTGAAGACGAGTAACGAACAAGGTAGCAATCCATAATTAAGGAATTGGTATCAATCATAATTAAATAATCATATGGACTCCCCTTTAATTAAGCAATCAAAGTCAAATGGTAATAAGCAGTTATTTTTAAAAAGAAAGGAATCACAAATCATGGTATGATTATATAAGGAAACAGAATAGTATAAGGTGTACAATAAAGATAATGTGCATGATACTTAATTAGGGAAGTATGTCAGGCAAAGCAATCAACATATTTGTGCACACATATAGGGCAAAATACCATTTTAAATTCAGAAAATAGTTTTCAAAATAATGAACGAGACTTAACACATATGAGGTCAGTATTAATTGAGGAAGTGTCCCAAAAATTAAGGAATCAATTTAAAATCAGACCAAACTATAAGGAGAATACACAAAATCACAATTTATGGCGAGTAATCAAACTCTTAAAGAGAGCTTGTGAGAATCACTATAAAATCACCTTGTAAATAGTCAGAGACCTTAAGCGAAGAAAACGAAATGGTAGGGGAATGAAATGCTAGCAACAACATTAAATCAAAGAGCACAGAACTCATAGAAGAACCCAGAAAAACACAAAAACGAGCAAATAACACAAATACAAACATATAATCTAGGATTTTTGATTAAGCAAAAAATGTTTAAATAGTACTGAAAATCATAGATTAGTACTTAGAATTAGAAGACAAAGTATTTTCGAAAAGGGTTTACAAACCCTAGTTTCAAAAAGGAACAAAAAATGTTTTAAACTTGAATAACCGTAAAGATCGAGTAGAGAATAGTTCAAAACATAAAGGTACGAGTTAAAACCATTAAAAATCATAGGTTTAAGAGGTTTGGATCGAGATTAGGGTTACATAAGAAACTAGTGAGAGAAACAAGAGAAATCTAGCTGTGAAACTCGAGAATAATGGTGTTTACATCACCATCGGACAAAAATCCATCAGAGAAAGGTCATAAACAAATCCCAGCAAAGCTTCAGTGTCCATCTTTATTGCTGGAGACTCATGGGGTCTCAAAGACAGAGAGAACCGGTGAGGTAAGACTTCACGGTGGCTGGTTGTCTAAAGAGGTGAGGGTGGAGTTGGACGGAAAGACGATGGGAGCCATCGGAGAAGGTGAACCAATAGGTTCTAGAGAGAAGAAGGATAGACAGATAGAGAGAGAGAGACTGATCTCTAAGAAATGAGGGGTCAAATGGGGGTTTAGTTAGGATTTAATTAAGGCAAAATGATCTGTCGTTGATCTTATTTGATCAACGGCTCAGAATGATTCAGAGTCGAACGGGTTTAAAAATCGGGTCAAGGGGTCGGGTTAAAATTGGGTTGTTTTAATTTGGGCGTAATTAGGGGTTAAATGAGGTTAAAATTGAAATAGGAATGGCAATGTGTTAAATAGCCAATTTTCCCCCCTTTATTTTATAAAATTAGTTAAAATAACTTTTAAAAGAAATTAAAAGCACTAAGCTAATCAATAATATAAACATATTAATCATAAAATACTGAAAATGATTTTGTAATTGTAAAATGTTGTTAATTATAAAATATGCTATAATTGTAATTATGTGCAATTTAATTTTAAAAATACTAAATAAAATTAATAAAAATATGCAAAAATAATTTTAATTATATTTTGGTGTAAATATGAGAATGAATATAATTATTCACTAAAATGATAATTTTGGGAATAATTATTAGATTTTGCACTGCTAAAATAGACAATAAAATGATTTTAAAATCCTTAAAAATTAGGGAAAAATACCAAAACTCTTGGGTATGCTTATATATGCATACACACGCTACTTTGAAAGTATTTTGAGAATAACAAATACATAGGGAAAAAATTTATTATCAACAGATGCCCCTCTTTACCCGGGAAGGATGAAAGAGTTGTCGGGTAAAATATGATGGCCAATTTTGACCGAATGAAATGATCTGAAGAATTTTGATCGAGCTCTGGTTCCTAAGCTACCTACATATCCGTGGTCTAACAGGAATTAGTCCATATGTAGTTCAGTATCCGTCGGCGAAACACGCTGATGGAGATTTCGAAGGAATGGATGCGATTATTTTGAATTGAGAAAGGTAGTTGAAGTCTGATAGGCTGTGGGAACCAAAGCCGGATCACTTTTGCCAAGACGGCCATTGATAGCCGGGTTACCTGCAAGGGAGCAATACAAACATATATTGTGCATAAATCAAAATGTGATGCAAGTTCCCGTTGGACCATGAATGTTGTCTTTGGATGGTTAGGATGACATCCTCAGACTGTGACGTCCTGGGCCATGAAGCGTATAATAAATATTTGCAGGCTATGAAATGATATTCTCGGGCTATGAGGATGATGCCTCCTAACCATGATGCCTTTGAATAATGATATGCAAAAGATAAAGTGGGGTCCTCAGGCCATGGCATGGCTTTCTCGGGCTATGAAGATGGTGCCTCCGAACAATGATGCTTTCAGACAATTTGGCGATCGTTCAGCCCATGAAATGCAGAAGGTGGCGATCTTTCAACCGATGCAAGACGCAAATAAAAGGTCGCAATATTTCAGCCATGTAGGATGGAGACAGAGCTTAGTCTCAGAAGGCAGAAAATAGCCTTATGCGATGCAGAAATGTAAATGGAGGTAGAGCTTAACCTCGAAAGGCAGAATAGTAGCCTTATGCAATGCAAATATGCAGGTGGAGGTAGAGCATAACCTTGGAAGGCTTAAAAGTAGCCTTATGCAATGCAAAAATGCAGATGGAGGTAGAGCTTAACCTCAGAAGGCAGAAAAGTAGCCTTATGCAATGCAAAAATGCAGATGGAGATAGAGCTTAGTCTCAGAAGGTAGCAGAGTAGCCTTATGCAATGCAGAAATACAGATGGAGGTAGAGCTTAACCTCGGAAGGTAGAAAAGTAGCCTTATGCAATGCAGGAATGCAGATGGAGGTAGAGCTTAACCTCGAAAGGTAGAAAGGTAGCCTTATGTAATGTAAAAAAAGCAGATAAAGTTAGAGTTTAACCTCGAAAGGCAAAAAGGTAGCCTTATGCAATGCAGAAAGCGGATGGAGGTAGAGCTTAACCTCGATAGGTAGAAAGGTAGCCTTATGCAATCCAGGAATGCAGATGGAGATACTGCTTAGTCTCGAACGACAGAAAGGTAGCCTTATACAATGCAGAAGATGCCGATAAAGATAGAGCTTAACCTCGGAAGGTAGAAAAGTAGCCTTATGCAATGCAGGAATGTAGATGGAGACAGTGCTTAGTCTCAGAAGGCAGAAAAGTAGCCTTATGCAATGTAGAAGATGCAGATGCAGGTAGAGCTTAACCTTGGAAGGAAGAAAAGTAGCCTTATGTAATGCAGGAATGCAGATGGAGACAGTGCTTAGTCTCGGAAAGCAGAAAGGTAGCCTCATGCAATGCAGAAAGTAACGGAGAATAGTAATGAAATCTCTTAGCTGATAGAGGGAAGCTAAAGTTGATTGTTGTATAGTGATTGTTGGAGATATCGTGTAGGGATAACAATTTTAAATAGGTGATGATTCAGGGATTTGTATTCCTGAAGAAGTATGAGTGCGTAATTGTATCTGATGAATTTATGTCTTGGGTGACTGTATCCAAAGAAAAATTGTGAGTTTTGTAAAATGTTAGAAGGTAAGTTCGTCTTCCCGTGGACCTGGCCTGTCCCACTTGGCGTTGTTTTCAATGGGGTATCGTCTCTAACAAAAAAACTTAGGTAATAATCATACATGGATTAGTAGAAAATGTAACGTAAATCCGTAATTGAAAATAGTTTCTCTTAAATGAACTGATGACTGCGGCGTGGTTCAAGACATTGAAACCTCTCTCGCTCCAGAATTTTGAGGGTCCTCTTCAAAATTCTGCCCCAGTTTACTGAGCTGGTATTTCTGACAGCTTCGTGCGATGAACGGCTGAAAATGAACTTCCGAATTTTGAGGGTCCTCCTCAAAATTCTGCCCCAGTTTCCAACGGCGGGGGAAATGAAACTTTTATTAAACTATGACTGAACCCATAGGGCTGCCAACGTATCCCCTCTTAAACGGGAATCAGGTCAGGCGTAGTTCAAAAATACATCCTAAAGTGAATCATAGGTGGTTACACATAGTATGTTCTGAATGCATCTGAATTGATCGGCTTCGGCCATACTTCTCAGTCTATTTCTGCGAGTATGAGGGCTCCTCCAGTCAGAACCAGATGAACCATGTACGACCTTGCTAGTTGGGAGAGAATTTCTCTTTGGCTTCACCTTAATGTGGGAATATTCTTTTCAACACCAGCTACCCCGGTATAAACTTTCTTGACTTGACTCTATTGTTGAAGGCTCTGGACCTTCTGTTCTGATGCAATTGACTGTGGTAAACTGCATTCATTCTATTTCCATCTATTAGAGCTAGTTGCTCGTAGCAGTTTTTTACCCTTTCTCCGTCGTCCAGTTCTGCTTCCTATATGATCTTTAAAGAGGGAATCTCCACCTCCATGGGAATAACCGCTTCTGTACCATACCAGCATATAGGGGGTTGCCCCGGTTGATGTGAGAACTGCGGTACGGTATCCCAATAGAGTGAAGTCTAGCATTTCATGCCACTTCTTATGCCTTTCTATCATTTTCCTCTGTATCTTCTTGATATTCTTATTGGCTGCTTCTACAGCTCCATCCATCTAAGGTCTGTAAGCTGTAGAATTCTTGTATTCAATCTTGAATGTTTCATACATTGCTTTCATCAAGTCACTATTGAGATTGGAACCATTGCCAGTAATGATTGATTCGGGGATTCCGAACCGACAAACAATACGATCGCGGACAAAATATGCCATAACTTTCTTTGTCACTGCCCTATATTATGTTGCTTCAACCCATTTGTTGAAATAATCAATTCCCACTAGAATGAACATGTGTTCATTTGATGCGGCAGGCTCGATATACCCAATGAAATCCATTCCCCAAGCTGCGAACAGCCATGGAGAACTTGTTGCAGTAATCTTGTTCGGTGGTACCTTTATCATGTCTGCATGCATCTGACGATGATGGCACTTTTGGACATACTGGATGTAATTTGTTTCCATAGTCATCCAAATATAACCTGCCCGGAGTATTTTCTTGGCCAAGACAAAACCATTCATATGTAGACCACAGATCCCTGTATGAACTTCTTCTAATAACCTGGAAGCTTCCTTTGCTTCGACACACCTTAGTAATCCTAAATCGGGGGTCCTCCTGTATTGTATTCCTCCGCTTTGAAAGAAGTAGTTAGATAACCTCCAAAGTGTGCACTTCAGAGCAGCTCTTGCGAGTTCTGGATATTCTCCTGTTGTCATATACTCTTTGATGTTGTAGAACCATGGTTTTCTGTCGGCTTCTTCCTCGACGAGAGCGCATTAAGCTTGTTGGTCATACATCTTTACCGGAATATGATCTATGAAGTTCTTATCTGGATGTTGAATCATAGATGATAGGGTAGCCAAAGCATCAGCAAACTCATTCTGAGCTCTAGGGACATGTTGAAATTCTATTTTGTGAATCTCTTCCTCAACTCTATACATGATGCAGGTAAGGGAGTATCTTGGAGTTCTTGGTTGCCCATTCTTCTCAAACTTGATGGAGCAAATTTGAGTCCCCAATCACTAGTAACTTTTGAATGTTCATACCAATAGCCAGCTCGAGCCCTAAGATGTAGGCTTCGTATTCGGCCATGTCGTTGGTGTATGGGAATCTGAGCTTGGAGGATACCGGATAATGCTTGCCGGTTTTTTATACTAGGACTTCTCCTATGCCAACTCCTTTGAAATTTGTTGCTCCGTCGAAAAACATTCTCCAACCATTATAGGATTCTGCAATGTCCTCTCCTAGGAAAGATACTTGTTCATCAGGAAAATACACCTTTAGAGGCTTGTATTCTCTGTCCACATGATTCTCGAGGGGATGATCTGCCAATTCTTGCCCTTTGATTGCCTTCAAAGTTACGTAGACAATGTCAAATCCGCTCTGCGGGATCTGCCACTTGGCTAGCTTGCCCGTAGGCATGGACTTCCGAAAGATATATTTTAGCAGATCCATTCTTGATATGAGGTAAGTGGTATAGGCACAAAAATAATGCCTCAACTTCTAAGCTACCCAAGTCAGGGCACAACAGGTGTATGGAGTGAACTTCTTGTTGAGATAGTAGATGGCTTGCTCTTTTCTCCAAGTTTCGTCATGTTGTACCAAAACACAATCGAATGCCTCATCTAATACTGCAAGATAGAGCAATAGAGGTCTACCTAGATCGGGGAGAACCAGGACTGGCGGTTTTGATAGGTATTCTGTGATTCTGTCAAAGGCTTTCTGACCATCATCAGCCTATTTGATAGCGGCGTCTTTTTTCAACATTTTTAAGATCGGTTCACAAATAACGGTGGACCGAGCTATGAACCGGTTGATATAGTTGACTCTCCCCGGGAAACTCATCACGTCCTTCTTGTTCCTCAGTGGTGGCAATTCTTGAATGGCCTTAACCTTCGACGGATCCAGTTTTACTCGTCGGTGACTCAAAAAAACCCAAGCAGTTTTCTGGCAGGAACCCCGAATGCACATTTGGCGGCATTCAATTTCAGATTGTACCTTCTCAGTTTGTTGAAAAACTTCCTCAGATCTTCCATGTGGTTGGTGGCTTTCTTGGTTTTGACAATGACATCGTCTACATATACCTTGATTTCTTTGTGTATCATGTCGTGGAAAATATTAGTCATGGCCCTCATGTAGGTGGCCCTAACATTCTTTAGCCCAAACGGCATCATCCTGTAGCAATACATCCCTCACGGCATAATGAAAGTAGTTTTCTCCGTGTCTTCTTCATCCATCCATATCTGATGGTATTCAGCAAAACAATCAACAGATGACTGCAGTTCATGCTTAGCGCAGTTGTCAATCAGGATGTGTATGCATGGCAAGGGGAATTCATCTTTCGGACTAACCCGATTGTGATCTTGGTAGTCGACACAGACTCTAACCTTCCCAACCTTCTTCGGCACTGGCACAACATTGGCTAACCATGTTGGATACTCTACTAGCCTGAGAACCTTGGCTTTGACTTGCCTGGTGATTCTTCCTTGATTTCCAAGCTCATGTCAGGTTTGAACTTTCGGAGTTTCTATTTTACCGGCGGACATGTTGGATTGGTTAGTAGTTTGTGAGCTACAATAGATTTATTGAGACTAGTCATATCATCATACGACTAGACGAATATGTCCCATATTCCCTTAGAAATTCCGTGTACTCTTCCTTTTATGTTGGTGATAAATGAACATTGATGCACATTTCCTTGACATTCTGTGTATCCCCCAAGTTGACAATCTCAGTTTCGTCCAAATTGGCCTTAGGTATATTCTATAAATCCTCAACTTTTTAACAATCTCTTCCGGTATATCATCTTCTCCCAAGTCTGATCTGTTTGTTGCATTGTCTTGTTGTAAGTCACAATCGCTGGTTCATCGAGATAAGTAATAGTAATATTGGGTAAATAAAGTAAACAATAGGAAAATAATAAGAGCAAGATTTATAAGAAACTGAAATGCTTTGATAAATTTCATAATTATTTTGAACATCAGAGCTCTTTTCGAATTTAAAGAAACTACATAAAGGAAATCAACTAGCAAAAAAGTAAAAGGTAATGCATGTTATTTGAGGCGCGCTCCTCGACTCACAACTTGTACGGAAGGGTCTTCCTCTTCCGCCTCCTAAAAATAACACAGTAGTCCATATTGTCATCTTCGAGAAACAAATTCCTCATTACCGCCAAGGCTTCCTCTTTTTTTGACCCATAGATGATATCAGCTGGCTGGAAAGTCTGCTCCAGGAAAGGTATCGGATGTTCCATTAGGTAGTAGGAACTGCGCCATGGTGGTGACCAATGATCGAACTCCTCCTATGTGTATTCATATCCCAATCCAAAAGTGGTACCATGTTTCTTTAGCTTGACGGGTTTGGCGATCCCCTGGAGGTTTTTGCCGAGTCCCTTGCCAGGCTCATATCCACACCAATTTAGTATGCTTTTAATCTTGTTGTCCCACCATTTATCCATGTCCACGGCATTGACCCGCTCGATGTGGTGGTAGGTTTCTCCGCCTATTTTCCTTATTCCTCCTATTGCCGGGATGGTCTGGCGACTGTATATTGGATAGCTGCCATCGCTCTGGATAATCACCTCTTGGTGATTCCACTCAAATTTCACTACTCGGTACAGGGTTGATGCTATGGCTCCAGCGACGTTGATCCAGGGCCGTCCTAATAATAAATTGTAAGATGTTTGGATGTCTATCACTTGAAAATCAACGTCGAACCAGGTCGGTCCCATTTGCAAACATAGACTGATTTCTCCAATAGTGGACCTTTGGAAACCATTAAGAGATTTGACGTTGATGGCTCCATCATTGATCATATGAAGTCTCTTTACCAATGTTCTGAGAGTCATCAATGGACAAATGTTGAGGCTGGATCCTCCATCAATCATAATTCTTGTAATGAAATAATCCTCGTATTGCATAATGATGTGTAATACCTTGCTGTGTCTCAGCCCTTCTGGTGGCAGCTCATCCTCGTGAAAAGTGATTTTGTGACTCTCCAATACTTGTCCTACCATGTTTGGCATTTCTCCTCCAGGTATATTGCTGGGCCCATATGCCTCATCCAGCACTTTCAGTAAGACATTCTTATGTGCATCAGAGATTTGTAGTAGTTCTATGATGGAGATCTAGGCTGGCATCTTGTTCAGTTGATCGACGACTGAGTACTCCTTTACTTGTATCTTCCTCCAAAGGTCATCAGGCCCAGTTTCACTGACGATTTGTTGCCCAGAGGCTTGCCTGCTGGACTCAGCTAGATGTTCTAGAGTATAAACCATGCCGGTTCTGGTCATACCATGTGTTGCAATTGCTTCTCCGGATTTGGTTCTCACTTCCCTTCTCGCCTAGACGGTGTAACCCCAAGGAATGGCCTTCGTATGGAATGGTGTTGTGGATGACATAGCTATTGGAATGGGTATTCTTGTCTTGGAAGGTAACACAGCCACTTCAAATGGCATAGGTTCCCTCAGGGATCCAAACTCGGCCTCAATTGATCCTGACGCCTTTGCAGAAGAATCTGCTTTGAACTCAAGTGGGATAGACATGTTTACTTTGTCATCCTCGAAAGGCTGGATCTGGAAAACAATTGGGTTAAGCGTGACTCTCGATTTCTTTGGCTCGTCGCACTTAGTAATCTTATCCAATCGATCCTTTAGGGTCTCAATCGTCCTCTATCTCGATCATGTGAACGCCATCACCCTTGTGTTCAATTAGAGGGTTGTTGCAAACATTAGGAGCATGTTTGGATAAGGAGGAGAGATAGAGAGAAAGAGAGAGAGAGACTGATCTCTAAGAAATGAGGGGTCGAAGGAGGGTTTGTTAGGATCTAATTAAGGCAAAATGATCTGGGTCGTTGATCTTATTTGATCAACAGCTTAGATTAATTTGGAGTCAGACGGGTTTAAAAATCGGGTCAAGAGGTCGGGTTAAAATTGAATTGTTTTAATTTGGGTGTAATTGGGGGTTAAATGAGGTTAAAATTAAAATGGGAATGGCCATGTGTTAAATAGATAATTTTCCACTTTTTTATTTAATAAAAATAGTTAAAATGATTTTAAAACAAATTAAAATCAGTGAACTAATCAATAATATAACTATATTAATCAAAAAATAGTGGAAATGATTTGATAATTGTAAAATGCTGTTAATTGTAAAATAGGCTATAATTAAAATTATATGCAATTTAGTATTAAAAATACTAAATAAAATTTAAAAAAATACAAAAATTACCTTAATTATATTTTGGTGTAAATATGAGAATAGAAATAAATTATTCAACAAAATGACAATTTTGGGAATAATTATTAGATTTTGCACTGCTAAAATGGACAACAAATTGACTTTAAAATTCTAAATTAGGGAAAAATATCAAAACTCTTGGGTATGCTTATATATGAATAAACACGCTATATTAAAAGTATTTTGAGCATAAAAATACATAGGAAAAATATTGGGTATCAACAGGATCTGGTCCAGTCCTTGCTCGACTATTGTTCTTGGCCCTTCTCCGGCCATCCATGACCTTTCTACGGCTATTCATGGCCTTTCAAGGCAGATCCTTCACTTTTTTTCGGTAGATCGTTAACTTTCAATGTCTTTCTCACTTTTATGGGCTCTCTGAAACCCTAATCTCTAAGAACTTTCAATTTCTTTCAGATCTATCTTAGATTTGTGCTTAGTATGAACTTTTTAAGTGTTTCTCGAAGGTTCTTTGACTTTTCTTTCAAAATGAATCTTTATTTTTGAAGGATTGGGATTTCTCTTAACTTTTTAAAGACTTCTTCTCTGATTTTAATGTTGTTTGTGATTTTACTATGTTCAAACAACTCGTTTATGCTTTCCTTCAATTTGATTCAGCATGTTAATAATCCTAGTTCCCTTTTTGGTCTTATCTGAGTTCTGAAATTATTTTTTTAAATGTGTACTTGTTTGATTAAGTTCTTGGTTTCTGACTCTCTTCTCCTTTTTTAACTTATCTGATTTTAGCTCTTATCATCTTCTAAATCCGGCTATTGTTGAAGCCCTAATTTCTTAAAAGTTTTGCCCCACTTGTTGCTGTGAGACCTTTACTTGTTTCTGACTACCTTTACCTGTAGCTATGTTCTTCTTCATTGTTGATTCTATGTAACTATTTGACCTGCTTGACTACTATGCTTCGAATATTTTCTTACTATCGAACACTAGCTCACCTTTACTGCTACTGTTTGTTTGTGTTGCTTCTTTTGTCAACTTGTTTAACTCTGCATGCTTGTTCAATCCTTGCTATTTATATGGTGAAGTGCAGAATCATGTTCCTTTATTGATTGATCTTGATTTCCTCAATCTTCCGACTAATTGTAAAAAGTTTTCTTATGAGCCCTAATTTTTACTCATCTGTTTAAAATTAATTGGTTCCTTTCCTTTACTGTGATGTTTTATCTTGTTGAGTCGTTTCCCAAAATAACCCTATATTTGTACTTAGACTTGATTATTTACTTGATACTTTTACTGCCTTTATATGGCAATAATCAGCCTATCCCCAAACTGATTTTCTTTCCTCAATTGAAACTTGTTAGTGCCCGTTAAGCAGTTATTCCTTTATTAAAGGTAATCACTTGGGTTAACTGATTCAAATTTGTGATTGTTTCCATGTTTGTGTCCAGACTTTACTTATTACCTTAATTTCTACTCGTTTCAAAACTATAAATACTCATCCATATTTTTCTTTTAAAAAAGGACATGAACAACTTGAGTTCAGAACACACACTTACACTTAAAACTCTCTTTCTTTGCTGCTACTTGTGCTTTTGCTTTGTCTAGTCGGATGAAAGCCAAGTCTAGACTGTGGACTCCTGTTTACTTTACCTTTCTGCACTTAGCTTCCCTATTGGTATATCCTAGTTAAGTTTTTAAGTTTTAACAACAATATATTTCTTTAAGTTGCTTCAGTTTATCATTCATGCTCACTTATACTCATGTTTCTACAGTATATTTATGTTACTAGCATGCTAAAATATGTTCCTTCCCTTTTTTAAATTAATGCTTCCCCATATTGTACTCTGTCAGCATTTGTCATTCCCTTGCTACCTTATGAATCAGACACCCCCATATCCCTTATATGTGTTTCTTTGGACGGTTTGTGTCCATGCCAACATCAGCTATTATTGTGCATGACCAAATCAGACACTTACTAGGTTATACAATGAATCCCATAACCCCTTGCCCCTTTGAATGATTTCTGATTTTATTTCACCACTACAACTGTTTTCAAATCACCCTTTACTCCTTACTATTTCCAACTCATTTTAACATATCTTTGTTCTGCACTTCTATTATACTCTTAGAACCTAGGTTCTGCCCTTCTTATGTGAGTCTTACCTTGGGACCCTTGAACTCCCTCTGAACTTGGACTTATAAGGGCTGGCCCTTGCACACTGCACTCATTTTTGTCTGGTTATGCAAACCTGGGTGTAAGCACTGCTCAGGGTCCCTTGAGACTCTTAGGGAACTTTGACACACCCAGGTGGGAGAAAGGCTTTGGTATAATATTGGTATTGATATGATTCATTGCATATCTCCGATAGGAAGTCAAATCAGGCTTTCTATGGTTGTAGCTTTTTCTTTCAACTACTTTTTTGCAATTCAGTCACACGGTTTGTAATAATTTGTAAACAATATTAGGGTTGGCTAGCGAAAAGGGATAGGGGTAATTATTCTTGTTTTAAGTTATTAGAAAGGGTAGATAACATGCCAATAGGATCTATCTAATAAATTATGCATGTTTTACTTCCACACTTAAACACCATGCCTATAAGATCTAAATGACTATAATCAGACATCATAATTGCAAGGTTGAAATCAGCTTCGAAATTAGATGTCATGCTTATAAAATTAAAATCAATATTTTTCGTAGAAATCATGCCTATAGGAATTTTGTTGTGATCAAATAAATCCTGCCTACTCCACTTCATGTTCAATTGGATGCCATGCATATAGGACCAAAATCAGCCTTTAATACTTAGATATTGTATCTGTAGGAATACAAAATCAGCTATAACAGAGATCATGCCTATAGGATCTAAAACCAATTTAGTTCAAAAATCAGTTTGACATGTACTGCTCTTAATCAGTTTAAAAAACCCACTCCTTAGAAAGCAAGCTTATAGGATCCACATTGCTTGTTTATAATTGTTTACTATTTTGCTACACTCCTAATCAGTAATAGATATCATGCTCCTAAGACATCACTATTACGCCTAGGCAAGTATTAGGTAATAATAATGATAAAATTGAATTTTCCTTTATTTAATTAGATACTACTACAACCAGTAGCCAGGCCTAGTTTGGACTCCTTATTTGAGCTATATAATGAATCTGGTTCTAACTCAAATCCCCTGATTTAGGACTTTAAAATTCAGACTTCAAGTGTGTTGGGTTGTGCTATTTATGTGCGTTATTTGCGGAGGTTTTCTATGAGCCTTCTAACGGCATACATGTTTCCCTTTTAAATGTAGTCCTACGTGTTTTATATGTCGCCTTAGCCTTTTTACCTTTAAACTTAAGAGTCAACCTAAATCCTCCCTCTTATAGGAATAGTAGCCCTAAAAATCCTCTAGGATTGTTAGGAATGGGACGGGTAATAGCACACAATAGAGGTCAAGACCAATCATCACTTTAATACCTTTACGGGGGGAGGGTAGATATGGATATGATGACCAGTGCGCGAATACCACGTGTAGCCACTCTTTTGAGGAGTGACTATTGGGTATTGCTTCGATATGAATCATATTACAAACAAACCTAGGACCTCTTCGCATTCATCAGTATGCTTAGTTATAACTCTTTTCAAAACTTTTGGTTTATTTAATCATTTTTCAAACACGTGTGTATTTAAAATCCCCTCTTATTTGAGCCTTATTTATTTACTTGTTAGTTGCATAAATTTACAAAGAGTTATCTGGCCGAGAGCCATACTAGTGGATCGTGAGGGGTGCCTAACACCTTCCCCTTTGGATAATTTCAAGCCCTTACCCTATCTCTGGTTATCAAATGTATCTGTAGTTAAACCATATAGGTTCCCTAACACACCTTCAAATCGTTAGGTGGCGACTCTTCAGCAGAATGTCATAAACCCAATTTCCGCGGGGAAAAAGGGGGCGCGACATCTCTTATGCTCGTACTTTACCTGCTGATTCAAACATGAGATACATATGCAACAATATCCTTCTTCATCCTCCTCCACAAATAATGTTTCTGCAAGTCCTAATATATCTTGGCAGCGTCCCGATGGATAGAATACCAAGAACTATAGGCCTCCTCTAGAATCAACTCACGAAGTTCATCTACATTAGGCACACAAACTCGATCATGCATTCTCAAAACTCCATCATCTCCCAATGTAAACTGCTTGGCACCTCCGTGCCACACTATATCTCTAAGGACAAGAAAATGAGGATCATCATATTGCCGATCTCTGATATGCACAAATAATGAAGAACGAGCGATTGTGTAAGCTAGAACACGGATGGGCTGAGAAATATCCAACCTCAAAAACTGATTGACTAAAGCCTAAACATCCAAAGCAAGCGGTCTCTAACCTACTAGAATATACACAAGGCTACCTGTACTAGCCGACTTCATACTCAAAGCATCGGCCACTACATTGGCCTTTCCAAGATAATACAAGATGGTGATATCATAGTCTTTCAATTGCTCCAACCACCTCATGTGTCTCAAATGTAGCTCCTTCTGCTTGAACAAGTATTGCAAACTTTTGTGATCTGTGAACACCTCACACGACACGCCATATAAATAATGCCTCTGAATCTTCAGCGCGCAAATAATGGATGCTAGCTCAAAATCATGAACTAGATAATTCTTCTCATGGATCTTCAACTGTCGCAAAGCATATGCAATAACCTTGCTATTCTGCATCAACACCGCACGAAGTCCAATATGAGTTGCATCACAATATATTGTATATGGCCCTGAACCTATGGGAAATACCAACATCGGCGCCATAGTCAAAGTTATCTTGAGCTTCTAAAATCTTACCTCACACTCGTCAGACCACCTAAATGGGCCACCCTTCTAGGTTAACCTGGTCATCAGTGTTGCTATAGATGAAAACCCCTCCACAAACTGATGGTAATAACTCGCCAAACCTAGGAAACTCTATATCTCTGTAGCTGATGTGGGTCTAGGCCAGTTCTTGACTGCCTCAATCTTCTTAGGATCCACCTGAATACCCTCTGTTAATATGACGTGACCCAAGAATGCAACTAAACTCAACCAAAACTCACATTTTGAGAACTTAGCATACAACTAGCTGTCTCTCAGATTTTAGAGAACGACTCTAAGATACTACTCGTTCTCCCCTCGGTTGGGGGGAGTAGATCAAGATATCATTAATGAAAAAAATCACAAAGGAATCCACATAGGGCTTGAATATCCGGTTTATCAAATCCATGAATGTTGTTGGGGCGTTTGTCAACCCAAATGACATCACTAGCAACTCATAATACCCGAATAGAGTGCAAATCAATCTTCAAAAATACCTTGGCACCGTGAAGTTGATCAAACAAATCATCAATCCTCGGCAATGGATACTTTTTCTTGATAGTGACTTTGTTCAACTGCTGATAATCTATGAACATCCTCATTGACCTGTCCTTTTTCTTAATAAATAACCCCAGCGCACCCCATGGCGAGACACTAGGTCTAATAAAGCCCTTATCAAGCAGTATTGCAACTCCTCCTTCATTGCTTTCAACTCTGACAGGGCTATGTGGTATGGCAGAATAGAAATGGGTTGAGTGCCCGGATCCAAATTAAATCAAAAGTTGATATCCCTATCAGGTGGCATCCCTGCCAGGTCCATAGGAAATACCTATGCAAAATCCCGAAAAATAGGCGAAGAATCCATGGAAGCAACCTCAGCACTAGAATCAGGAATAGAAGCCAAATAAGTCAAACATCCTTTCTCGACCATACGCCAAGCCTTCATATAAGAGATAACCCTACTGGTATAATGACCAGGAGTCCCTCTCCACTCCAATCAAGGAAACCCGAAAATGTTAAGGTCAAGTTCTTCACATGACAATCCAATATGGAATGACAGGGTGATATCCAATCCATCCCCAAAATGACATCGAAATCCACCATATCGAGAAGTAGGAGATCTACACTTGTCTAAAAAATCCCAATTACAACCGCACACGAACAATTGACATGATCTACAACAATAGAATCACCCACCAATGTATACACATATACAGGAGCACTCAAAGAATCACGAGGCACAACCAAATACGAAGTAAAATAAGATGACACATAGGAGTATGTAAACCTTGGATCAAATAGAACTGGAGCATCTCTACTACAAACTAGAACAGTACATATGATAACTGCATCGGAGGACACAGACTCAGGCCTGGCTAGGAAAGCATTACATTGAGGCTGGGCCCCACTATTATGAACTAATTCCTGGGACGGCCTTCTGCTGGTTGTCCTCCACCTCTAGCAGCGTGACCTTCTCTTCTAACACCTCAACTTTCACCTCTATCTGCCTAAAACATACCTCTAGTTCGCTGAGCGAGCACTGGAACATCTGATGCCGGAACCATGGCACGAGAACCTTTATGGTGAGAACTACTCAAGACTTGAGGGAAAAATCTAGTAATATGCCTTGGATTGCCACAAGTATAACAAGACTTTGGCTGCTGAGACTATTGACCCTGAAACTAACCCTGACGGCCTGAGTAACCACCTTGAAAACTCTTGAGCCAAGGTGCACTATAGGGTAGCTGATTAGAATATTGCGTATGAGGGCCACAACCACCTAGATCACCGTGAGAAGCCTGGAGTGCTGAATGAAATTGCCTGGGAGGATGGCCTATACCAACAGAATATCTGCCTCAATACGAGGCACCACTAAATCTACCAGAATGAAGAGGCCTCTTGTTAGACCATTGAACACTCCGCTAAGCTAAATCCATCTCCACTCGCCTGGCCATATTGGCCGTATCCTGAAAAGATATCTCGCTCAAGTCTCCTAAGCCATCTGCAATCTGATAGGCTGAGCGAGTCCCTCAATAAACCTCTTAATCCTCTCTCTCTCTCTCTCTCTCTCTCTCTATCTATCTCTCTCTCTTTCTCCCTCGGTGGGGAGTATAAAAAGAGCATGATGAGGCAGATCAATAAATTCATCTCATACTGAGTGATAATTATAGAACCCAACTGAAGACGCTCGAACTGGCTGCAGTAGTCTTCTCTCTAAGTGACGGGAGAGAACTTCTCGAGGAATAGGTGACAGAACTGGTCCCAAGTCAAACATGGTGACCTAGATGGTCTAGCCAAACAATAATCCCTCTAGCATTTCTTGGCAAAACTTGACAAACAAAAAGTATCAAAGTCGACCCTATTAGTCTCCACTATCCCCATGTTATGTAGAACCTCATGACGATTTTCCAAATAGTTCTAGGGATCCTCTAAAGATGTGCCGCATAGGTAGTAGTGCAGAGTTTGATGAACTTGTCCAATCTCCATAAAGCATCTGAAGACAGAGCTGACCCATCACTGGTCTAAGCTACAACACTTGGTGGAACTACCCCAACTAGATGAACTGTTGAAGTATGAAACTGGGGAGCCATCTACTCTGGAGTGCGAATAGCGGGAGTTTGTGCTCCTCTCCAAGCCTGAGAGACGGCTGGTGCTACAAGAAGTATGCCTACCTGAGTGGCACTCTCCCTAATTCCCATTAGAAAGATCAGAGCATCCTAGAGTACCGAGGTTGCGATGAATGCCTCTGGAACCTAAGGTGGGCCTGTTGGGACGATCTGGGCTGGAAATTCATCATCAAACTCTACCTGAGGCTCCATCATTGGTGTTGCGCTGGGCTGAGACCTGTCTCGGCTTCTAACACGGCCTCGGCCTCAAAAGAATAGATGTGAAATCATTCCTAGACTCTGTAGCCTCGGGTTATAAGCACACACGTCTGGCATACCGATCCCTTAGACTCTACCTAGCATGTTCATGAATTGTGAGACTTCGACAACCTAGTGCTTTGATACAATTTGTCACGACCCAGATTTCCCACCGTTAGGAACGTGATAGTGCCTACTCTTGAAAGCTAGGCAAGCAGACAGATACATTTCTAATGCATTAATTATTAACCCAAGAACTAATAAATTATAACTAAATCTAAGTAGATATAAAGTGCGGAAGTTTCACAGATGTTCAAAGTTCTAAAACTTCACGAACATATAAGAATTTCTACAAACACTAATTTAAAATAAATAGAGTTGTTCTTGAAATGAAAAGGGACGGGAAATCTAGGACAGAAAGAAGGGGACTCCAGGGTCTACCATCTGCGAACGTTTGCAGATCTACCTCGGGTCTCAGGTGGACTGAAGACAACAACCTAAACTCTACTCACAAGGTGTGTCACGGAAATCTATACAGATAATATAGAGTGTAGTATCAGTACAATCGACCCCATGTACTAGTAAGTGTCGAGCCTAACCTTGGTGAAGTAGTGACGAGGCTAGGACACTACAAACAACATAAACCTATGTAGTTAAACAATATACTAACAGAATAACAACAATAGAATCTAAAGATAAATTAAGGGAGGGGGAAACATGCTATAAGGATACTAGAATAAGGAATCATAGTAATAACGGAAATTAAATAATTAGTGCACTTGAATAATAACAGCAAAGAATCATAGCAAATACAAAATGCACGGCATCACCCTTTGGCTTTTACATACAATCCTTACCATGCAATTGATAGTAGAAATGTGCATGGCATCACCCTTCGTGCTATATCACTCTTCTTCAGCATATGAATAATAGAAATGTGCACGGCATCACCCTTCGTTCTTTATCTCTCTTTCTCGCCATATGCATAAATATAAATATAAATGTGCACGGCATCACCCTACGTGTTTCATCACTCTTCCACACCATATGCATAAATATGAATGTGCACGGCATCACCCTTCGTGCTTTATCACTCTTCCTCACCATAAGCAACAACAGAAATAATAACCTGGAAATGGCATCTCCATCAAATAACTTTGTTTCATCATCTAATTTCACAACAGAAATCTCAGCTTTGGAAGATACCCAACCAATATCCAAAACTAGGAAAAATATTGTAAGACTTGCTTAACATGAGTAATAACTAGTTTCAACAGGAACAATACGTGTAAAGGAACACCACGATCACAAGTATAAGACTCAATCGTATGCTATGACCCGAAAACAATGTATAGATACTTGTTACCACACCTATACGTCATACATATCAACTAAAAAAGTAGCAAATAAGGCAAAAATACCTAATCCCTCAAGCTAAGGTTAGCCACAGCACCTACCTCGATTACACGGCCACAATCAAACCTCAATCACCACTTTACCTCTCGATTCCACCTCCGCTTGTATATAATCATAATTATCTTAATAACATCAATAAATTAAAAATAACTCAATTTCAATGCTAAATTATAGGTTTCCCAATATTTTCCAAAAAAAAAGTCAAAATGCCAACCCCAGGAGATGGTCAAAACAAATGTTCAGGCCAAAATCTGTTACCCATTCACCCTCGAGCCCGGATATGCAATTGATTTTAGAGTCCGACCTTAATTTGAGTTCTAAGTCCCAAAATTTCGAAATTCCTAAATTCTACCCAAAAATCCCAATTTTCCATGAAAATCCCAAGATTTTGTGATAAAATATTGTATAAGATGAAATAGATTGAAGGAGTTTAGGTTTTAAAATTTTAAAGAATGAATGAAAAATCCCGTCCAAGAACCTTTTACTCAGCTGCAGATGCCACATTTGCGAAGCTAGCAAATGCGAGCAAAGTATTTCAAATGCAAACCGCTCACATTTATGTTGCCTTCGCAAATGCGAAGGAAAGTTTGAAAATGCGATCATCATCCTCCGCAAATGCAACTAATTGATCACGTTTGCAACCAATATCCCTCCCAACTTTACTTTGCAAATGCGAAGAGTTCCTCGCAATTGTGAAGAATGTTGGGCCAGCTACTCTTCGTGTTTGTGATGAGTGGCTCGCAATTGCAACACTGTTAGGCTTCGCAAATGTGAACTTTGGTCTCGCAATTGCAGATCAGAGGCCAACACCGCAACTGAACCTGCAACATTTTTTCCTAAGTCCAAAACACTTTGAAGCCTATCCAAAACTCACAAGAGCCCTTGGGGCTCCAAACCAAACATGCACAAAAGTCTTAAAACATCATATGAACTTGCTCGCGTAGTCAAATCGCTAAAATAACATTAAGAACTATGAATTCAATACCAAAACTCATGAAATTTTCAAGATAGTTCAAACTTTCTATTTTCTCAACTAAAGGTCCAAATCATGTCAAATTACATCCGTTTTTCACCAAATTTAACATATTAGGCTAAAATATTATAACATAATAGTACCGAGTACCGGAACCAAAATACAAGATCAATACCAACAAGTTCATGCATTATTCAATTTCTAAAAATCCTTATATTTTCCAGCAAACACTTCTCTTTAAAAATTCATTTCTCGTGCTAGAGACCTCATAATTCTGTTCCGGGAATATTCTCAAGTCTCATATTTCATTACGGGACCGGATCCGTTTGCCAAAAATATTGACCGAAGTCAACTTTAATCAATTTTAAAGGTAAAATTTAATATTTTCCTTAAATTTCACATAAAGACTTTCCAGAAACGTGCCCAGACTGTGAACGCAAATTGAGGAGAATGAAAATAAAGTGTTCAAGCCCTCGAAACATATAATTGGATTCTAAAATGAAATATGACCCTTTAGGTCATCACATCAGGATAACAAGATACATTTTCTACACTCTGCATAATTTGAAATAATGATATTTGAATCCTGAGCAGATTCCTACCTAAGTCCAGATATCTCTTAAACCTCTCTAATAAATTTGAATCAGTTCTGTTCAAAAGAGTCCTAACCAAATTAAATCACATTGGTCCAAGGGAAGACTCCACTATCTATTTAAACTGAAATTTTAGTTTGATTAGACTTCTAAATGACTGATGGATCCTGTTGTTACCCAATAATCATCCACTCCTTATAAATTTATAATCATCTTCTCAAGCTTCTCTTCGTTATTCTCAAAACCATCAAAATTTCTCTCTATCTTCTCTCATATTCCAATATTCAATCTACTTTTCTTCTTTCTTCCAAGAACCAAGCACAAAATGGCTAACCCCTTTGACAACCCTAGTACTCCCCTACCAAACTCATCATCTTCAACCACCCCTCAGCCTAAGAAAAGAAGAGTTAAGATGCTTTCTCGCAAGAAAGTTGCTGGGAAGGATTATTAAAGAAATTGAACTCACAATTAAAAGCTAGCCAAGCCCAAGAACCCCAGAACTCTTATGACTCCTTCAAACCTGCTACTGGGGGGGAAGAAACTGGGTCCTCTGATAATGAACAGGTAAATTCTGGAAGAAATACTACTAATGAGGTTATTTCTGTGGTAGTTGAAAATCTAGAAAATAAGTTTACTTTAGTTACATTTGTGGTGGATATAGGAACTCTGGAGTCCAGAAAGAGAGGTGGTAAAAATAAAGAGGAAAAAGAAAAAGAGAATGAGGGTGTTCAAAGTGAAGAAAGGGGAATGGGGGAAAGAGTGGTTGATTCTGCACCCACTTCTGATAAAGGTAAAATGGCTATATTTGGAGCAAAATTAGGCAAAGTAGAGGAACGCGTCAAGAAAATAGGGGAAGTGGATATGGAGAATCCAGTGAAGGATTGGTTAACCTTGGGAAAAAAGTAGATGAACTCGGTTCATCAGTTGAAAAAACCCTCACAGACTTATTGAAGAGAGTATGTGGCAGCTACAACCCCAAGAAGAAGAGAACTTATATGGCTAAGACCCCTGGCACAGCTAGTGCTAACAAGAAAAGGAAGGTTGCTCCTTCTAACACTATTGAAACTCCTCTCACAAGAGGAAGATCCATAAGAATTAAACTGAAGAAACATAAGGAAGTGATGCAGAAAGCATTAGAAGAAAGCAAAAAAGTAGGAGAGCCTGTTGAGGTTATTGATGTGGAGGACATGGACCTGGACCATCATGATAAAGATGAAAATGCTGAAGTGCAGGTTTAGACTCCCATGTCCAAGAAAGCCAAGACTTCCACTATGTCAAAGTATGCTGAACCATCCACCCATGAAAAAAAGACCAGGTCTGCAATGAAACCCAAACATGTACAAATTACTGAAGAAGAGGAATGGAGTGGAGAAAAGGAAGATAAATCACATAGTAAAAAGGTCAAGATGACCAAGTTTGGCAAAAGAACTATTCTAAAAGATAGACTCCTCAAGGATTTGGAGGAGGAAGGAATGGTACTGCTGTTGGAAAAATTAGAAGTGCAAGGCTGGAAGGACATGGTCCTTAAGAAGGATGGCAGATTGGCTAGGGATGAAATAGTTGAGTTTATCAAATATTTTGCAATACAGGATGGAAGAGTTACCATCTTAGTGAAAGGGGTACAAATCTCTTTTGATATGAAGGATTTGGGTGATATTCTACGTGTACTTGATGAAGGGTATAATGACTACACAAAGCTTAAGTAGCCAAGCCTAGAAAACCTTCCTACTACCCTTGACAGTACCAGAAAATTCAGTAACAATGAGGAAGAACTGGAGCCCAAGGCTGTGTTCAAGAGTGAGATAAATGTTAGATAAAGCTCTTAACGCTAGAGGGGGGGTGAATAGCGTTATAATAAAATTTAGCGTAAACTTGCAGAAATTAAAATTTGCAGGAAATAAATAAGTGCGATAAATAAACAAAAAGGAAAGAACGCACCGATATATTCTGGTTCACCGCAACACGTGGCTAGTCCAGCCCCCGAGAGACTCTCTCGAGATTTTCCACTAACTTGTTAAGCTTACGGGTGCTCAACAAACCTTTACAACTTAAGGACACAAGCCTTAACACCTTTGCTCGGAGATGCAACACTCCAAGACTTCAACCAAGGAAACACAAGTTCCTTACAACAAGAGAATCACAATTCTCTTACAAGTGTATAAAACACTAAACACTCAAACAAAATACTCCTTAATGAGTAGATATGAGTAAAAGAAGTAAGCTCTAGATCACAACAATTTTGGACAAGAATATGGCTCTCAAAAGCTTTATGAAATTGAATATAAAATGATAAGCAAAAGTATGCAAGCTTATAGCAATGTAATGATCAGTTGTAGTATGTTGTTGTTTTTAAAACACTGAAATGAAGCTGTATTTATAGTTGAAAAACTTGGCATTACCGTTGCCTAATTGCCAATTAAGAGTTGCTGATTTTACTCACTGACAATCGATTGTCAAACCCCAACAATCGATTGTCTGCCAGTCAGATCAAAATTCAATCCCAGATTTTACGCTTGATAATCGATTACTTTCAATCCATAATCGATTACTGGCAACGTTCAAAAAATCCTTTCCAGATTTTACCACAAACAATCGATTGTCCAGAATCAACAATCGATTACTCAGCAACGTTCAAAAAATCTTTTCCGGATTTTAATCAAAACAATCGATTAAATCAATAATCGATTACCCAATAACGTTCAAAAAATCTTTTCCGGATTTTAATCAAAGCAATCGATTATACAGAATCAAAAATCGATTACCTGACGGTATTTGAAAACTTTACGACAACGGTCAGCTTCACAATCGATTGCACAAAGTCAACAATCGATTACTTATCAGTTTTTGAAAAACATTTTAGACACTGTCTCTTTGACAATCGATTGTCTAATGTAACAATCGATTATTTAATAAATTTGAAAATCACTGGAAGACACTGTCTCAACATAATCGATTACCATTAGTTCATAATCGATTATTCTGAGTTTTGAAAAACTTTGATGGACATTGCCTCAGTCACAATCGATTGTCATTAGTTCACAATCGATTGTCATACAGGTTTGAAAAACCTGATGCTCACTGTCTTACTCACAATCGATTGTCATTAGTTCACAATCGATTGTCATGCAGTCTTGGCTTAAAACAATCGATTATCATAAGTACATAATCGATTATCTTAGTCAAGATTTTTAAGGCATGTCTAAAAATTATTTTGACTACTGTAAATATGCATGATTTTGGAAAATAGTTTTATGAGAGAAGCCATGTTACGAGTCAAGTTGTAGGATCAAGATCACAATTAAGAATGACTCAACTAAACTATAAAACTTTGTCTTGAGCTTGAATCTCGTTGCATATCAATTTTGCGCTTGTTTCTTGAACTTCGTCATATATCAATTTTCGTTCGTTTGTCATTCATCAAAACCTATACAAAAGAATACACGCTTTAGTATATTGCATTGAGAACGTGTTTCCAACAATTTCCCCCTTTTTGATAATGGAAAACATTAAGCGGGATATGGAAGACAAGCAATTTATAATGACGATTCAAGACAAGTATATACATGCAACAAGTATGCAATTTGTTCCCCCTCAATTAGAGAGAGTGCATCATACCCGTTATCTTCCCCCTTTTTCCATTAGCAAAAATAATAATAAGATGCCAAAGATGAAATAAACCTTGTTTATTTATTGGAAAGAAGGTGTGATTATTTAAAGAGAGTATAATAGCTCAAATGATAGCATTACAATCGATTATTGATACGAGATAATCGATTATTAGATGAGGGAAACAGATTTTTTTTCTGAAGAAGACTCGATTCTTACGCGTCATGCTTTATAATTCCCCCTACTTTTAGGGCGATACCTGCAAAAAAAAAATTAGACGTCTCCGACGCTCAAGTTAGAAATCATGAAAAAAAATGCAATGCATGACTTAGATCAACGTGGAGTCAAGGATCCCGAGTTCACTGTGAATTCGGAAGAAGGACTCTTTCTCTAAAGGCTTTGTAAAGATGTCTGCCAATTGTTTTTGGTTTCAACAAATTCAATTTCGACATCGCCTTTGATAACGTGATCTCTAATAAAATGATGTCTAATTTCAATGTGTTTCGTTCGCGAATGAAGAACGGGGTTCTTCGTCAAGCATATGCCACTAGTATTATCACATCTAAGAGGGATATGATTAAGACTTAGGCCATAGTCCAAGAGTTGTTGTTTCATCCATAGGATTTGAGCGCAACAACTCCCCGCGGCTACATATTCAGCCTCGGTTGTGGACAACGCAACACTTACTTGTTTCTTGCTAAACCAAGAAACGAGAGAGCTACCGAGCAAATGGCAAGTGCCACTAGTTCTCTTGCGGTCCAATTTGCATCCAGCAAAATCGGAATCGGAATAGCCAACAAGTTGGCATGAAGAGCCTTTGGGGTACCATAGACCCACATTTGTAGTACTAACAAGATACCTTAAAATCCGTTTTACCGCAGTAAGGTGAGACTCCTTCGAACACGATTGATAACGAGCGCATAAGCACACGCTAAACATGATGTCCGGACGGCTAGCAGTAAGATAAAGAAGAGAGCCAATCATACCTCGATACTTTTTGGTGTCGACTTCCTTACCTTTCTCATCTTTGTCTAGATGATCGGATGTGCTCATGGGAGTTGCCATTTCTTTTGCATTGTTCATCTCAAATCGTTTCAGCAATTCTTTGCAATATTTGGTTTGACAAATGAATGTACCTTCTTTCATTTGCTTTACTTGTAATCCCAAAAAGAATGTTAACTCACCCATCATAGACATCTCAAATTCGCTTGTCATTAAATCGGAAAATTCCTTGCATTGTTAGTAGCACCAAATGTAATATCATCTACATATATTTGAGCTAACAAAATATCATTGTTTTTATGCTTAACAAAGAGAGTTGTGTCAACTTTCCCCCTAATGAAATCATTTTCCAAAAGAAACTTACTCAATCTTTCATACCAAGCTCGGGGAGCTTGTTTTAAACCATAAAGAGCCTTTTTGAGTTTGAAAACATGATCGGGAGATTTAAAATCTTCAAAACCGGGGGGTTGTTCAACATAAACTTCTTCTTGAATAAAACCGTTTAGAAAAGCACTTTTCACATCCATTTGATATAAATTGAAATTCATAGAAGAGGCAAATGCAAGCAATAAGCGAATAGCTTCTAATCTAGCTACGGGAGCATATGTTTCCTCATAGTCAATACCCTCTTCTTGATTATAGCCTTTTGCTACAAGCCTAGCTTTGTTTCTAGTGATTATACCATTTTCATCTAGTTTATTGCAAAAAACCCATTTCGTACCAATTATGGTATGACCTTCGGGTCTTGGCACCAAATCCCAAACGTCATTGCGTTCGAATTGGTTAAGCTCCTCTTGCATTGCCAAGTTCCAAAATTCATCCCCAATTGCTTCTGAGATGGATTTGGGTTCAATTTGAGAAACAAAAGCAGTATGTTCTAAGGTATTTTTGAGGGAGTTTCGGGTACTTACCTTGTCTCCAACGTTGCCAATTACCTGTTCAAGAGGGTGATCTTTGATCGTCCTCCACTCATTTGGCACTTTTGTTTCTTTTTCCAATTGTGGCGCTTCTTCCGTTGGTTGTTCCTCAGTTTCATCTTTATTTTCCTTGGGTGGTTCCTCTTGTATTTTGTCTTTCAAGCTATCTAAGATACCTGCAAGATCAAAACCGGAATCCTTTCTCGCCAAGCGAGCATTATTTTCGGAAAATACAACATGAGGGGATTCCTCCACAATTTGGGTTCTTTTATTAAAGACCCTATATGCTTTACTACGTGAGGAACATCCAATGAAAATACCTTCATCCGACTTAGCATCAAATTTACCCAATTGGTCTTTGCCATTGTTATGAACAAAACATTTGCAACCAAAAACTCTATAATAGGAAATATTTGATTTTCTACCCTTATAAAGTTCATACGGGGTTTTCATGAGTATCGGCTGAATTACTACTCTATTTAGAACATAGCAAGCGGTACTCACGGCGTCCGCCCAAAAATGTTTGGGTATCTTAGCTTCGTCGAGCATGGTTCTAGCCATCTCTTCGAGACACCTATTTTTCCTTTCCACCACCCCATTTTGTTGTGGTGTACGTGGAGCGGAAAAGGTATGCTCGATTCCGAGTTCGTCACAAAAGTCCGCAAAGAGATTGTGATCAAACTCTCCCCCATGATCACTTCTAATTGAAGTGACGGTTGTTTCTTTCTCATTTTGAACACGCTTAAGAAAATATTTAAAAATTTGAAAAGCATCACTTTTATTGGCAAGAAATAAAGTCCAAGTAAATCTCGAGTAATCATCAACAATCACAAAAGCATATCTATTTCTTCCTAGACTTTCAATGCGAGAGGGACCAAATAAATCCATATAAAGCAATTGCAATGGTCTAGAAGTTGAAACAATGTTTTTAGATTTGAAAGATGCTTTTGTTTGCTTCCCCTTTTGACACGAGTCACAGATAGAGTCATTTTCAACTTTTAAATTGGGAAGACCAACAACTAAGTTTTGAGAAATCAATTTGTTCAAAAGATGCATATTGATATGTGCTACTCTACGATGCCATAGCCAAGTATCATCCTCTTTACTCATTAGGCAATCAACATAATCGGGTGAGGAATTAGCAAGATCAACCATATAAATATTATCCACTCTAAAACCACGGAGGATAATTTTGAAATCACTACGTCTGAACACTAGGCATTCATCCGAATCAAATAAAGCAAGATTTCCCTTGTCACACAATTGGCTTATGCTCAAGAGATTATGCTTTAATCCTTTAACAAGTAATATATGCTTAATAGAGGAATTTTCATCCTTACCGACCGAGCCGATGCCGATGATCTTTCCTTTATTGTTATCACCGAATATAACACTTCCTCCTTCTTTGTGCTCTAATTGAAGGAATTTGGATTCATCTCCCGTCATATGCTTGGAGCATCCACTATCAAGGTACCATAGTACACTTGGTCCCTTCAAGCACACCTACAAAACAAATTAATGTTCTTTAGGTACCCATGCCATCTTGGGTCCTTGGGGGTTAGGCATATTATAATGATGCGATTGAGTAATATGTCTATGACGTGTAAAGCATGCAGGAGCAATATGACCAATACGTCTACAATAATGACAAGTCACATATGGGTTATGCATCCTTCTAGGTTCATAGTAACTAGACGGATGAAAATTTCTTACTCTATTTTGAACACTATGACTATTTCGCATTTCATGAGAATTATTTCTCCTACTATGAGCCCTAGGATGGGCAGCATTTCTAGAGTGATTGTTTCTAGGTTGAAGGCCATTTCTAGGTCTTCTCAAGGGTTCAACATTTGGCCTAAAATATGCATCATTTCTAGGGTAACTATTTCTAGGTGGTAAGTCATTTCTAGGTCTCCTAAAATGTTCAACATTTTGTCTAGCATGCATATTGGTTCTAGGATTGCTATTTCTAGGATAAGCATTTGTTTTATTAGTCCTAGGTTGAGCCTTAGGTGGTTGGGGTTTGGCTTCAACCTTTTCTTTAACCTCATTCTTAAATCCTATGCCATGCTTGGTTGATTTCAAATTTACAAGGACCTCATTCAAATTCTTGTGGGAAGAATTAAACTTATCTAAGGTACCTTTGAGTCTATCTACCTCATTTTTGAGATGCAAGCAAGAAGAACAATTTTTAGTAGAACTTTCGGGCTTATCGGCGCTTCTTTTTCAAAAAAACTTGTTTTCCTCTTTCAGCTTTTCATTTTCTAGAATCAGTTTTTCTAAATCCTTTTCTTTCAAAGAAAGCTGTTTTTGAAAATCCTTTTCTTTTAATGAAGCATTTTCTTTTATGCCCTTAACAGTTTTTGAAGCCTTAATAAACTCAGCATATAATTCATCAAAAGCAGTTCGCATTTCTTCAAGAGTAAAGAAGTTTTTAGACGAGATTTGACATACCTCATCTTTGTTGTCTTCTTGTGCCATAAGGCAAAGATTTGCTGCTTCGTCTTCTTCTCCTTCGCTTGACTCATCTCCGGAGTCGCCTCCCCAAGAAATGTATGCACGTTGCTTTTTAAAAGGTTTCTTCTCCTTTTTGATGTTTGGGCAATTTGATTTGATGTGCCCGGTTTCACCACATTCATAGCACTTGATTTGTTCGCCTTGCTTTTTGCCCTTGCGTTCATACTCCTTGCGCATGAACTTTTGAAATCTTTTGATAACGAGTCCAAACTCGTTGTCTCCTTCCTCATCAATTTGCGGTTGGCTTGTGCTCGCCTTTAGAGCTATTCTTTGCCTCCTTTGATCATCAACAAAAGGGTTAACAATAGTAGATTCATAGGTCTTAAGGTTACCTCTTAGTGCGTCGATGGTGACGTTTGAAACGCCAATGGATTCTTGAATTGCATCGGCCTTTGATCTCCATGCCGGTGTGAGACTTCTAAGAATTTTTCGAACGAGCTCTCTATCCGTGAATGTTTTCTTGAGAGCATGTAGGTCATTTACGATTATTGAAAATCGCTCAAACATTTCGTCCACCTTTTCACCTTCCTTCATGTGAAATAATTCATAAGAATGGGTTAGGAAATCAATTTTTGCTTCCCTTACCTGGTCCGTACCTTCGTATATAACTTTTAGCTTGTCCCACATCTCCTTTGCCGTTGTGCAACACGATATTTTCCTGTAATCGTCAGCATTAACAGCACAATATAATAAATTAATTGCTTTAGCATTATTTTGAACCTTTCGGATGTCATCCGCGTCATACTCATCCTCGGACTTGGGAACCCATTCGTTTTCCACCTTCTTTGTTGGAATTTGGTTTCCCTTCATTATCACCTTCCAAAGGTGAAAGCTGTTGAACTGAACGAAGATCTTCATCGTCTCCTTCCAGTACGTGTAATTTGTACCGTTGAATAGAGGTGGTCGTGTGGAGCACTGTCCTTCATCAATTCCTGCAAAAGAGTCACGAGTAGAAGCCATGGATGGTTCTCTCAAACTGTTAAGTCTTCAGAGAGTATGGCTCTGATACCAATTGTTAGATAAAGCGCTTAACACTAGAGGGGGGGTGAATAGCGTTATAATAAAATTTAGCGTAAACTTGCGGAAATTAAAATTTGCAGGAAATAAATAAGTGCGATAAATAAACAAAAAGGAAAGAACGCACCGATATATTCTGGTTCACCACAACACGTGGCTAGTCCAGTCCCCGAGAGACTCTCTCGAGATTTTCCACTAACTTGTTAAGCTTACGGGTGCTCAACAAACCTTTACAACTTAAGGACACAAGCCTTAACACCTTTGCTCGGAGATACAATACTCCAAGACTTCAACCAGGGAAACACAAGTTCCTTACAACAAGAGAATCACAATTCTCTTACAAGTGTATAAAACACTAAACACTCAAACAAAATACTCCTTAATGAGTAGATATGAGTAAAAGAAGTAAGCTCTAGATCACAACAACTTTGGACAAGAATATGGCTCTCAAAAGCTTTATGAAATTGAATATAAAATGATAAACAAAAGTATGCAAGCTTATAGCAATGTAATGATCAGTTGTAGTATGTTGTTGTTTTTAAAACACTGAAATGAAGCTGTATTTATAGTTGAAAAACTTGGCATTACCATTGCCTAATTGCCAATTAAGAGTTGCTGATTTTACTCACTGACAATCGATTGTCAAACCCCAACAATCGATTGTCTGCCAGTCAGATCAAAATTCAATCCCAGATTTTACGCTTGATAATCGATTACTTTCAATCCATAATCGATTACTGGCAACGTTCAAAAAATCCTTTCCAGATTTTACCACAAACAATCGATTGTCCAGAATCAACAATCAATTACTCAGCAACGTTCAAAAAATCTTTTCCGGATTTTAATCAAAACAATCGATTATACAAAATCAATAATCGATTGCCCAATAACGTTCAAAAAATCTTTTTCGGATTTTAATCAAAACAATCGATTATACAGAATCAATAATCGATTACCTGACGGTATTTGAAAACTTTACGACAATGGTCAGCTTCACAATTGATTGCACAAAGTCAACAATTGATTACTTATCAGTTTTTGAAAAACATTTTAGACACTGTCTCTTTGACAATCGATTGTCCAATGTAACAATCGATTATTTAATAAATTTGAAAATCACTGGAAGACACTGTCTCAACATAATCGATTACCATTAGTTCATAATCGATTATTCTGAGTTTTGAAAAACTTTGATGGACACTGCCTCAGTCACAATCAATTGTCATTAGTTCACAATCGATTGTCATGCAGGTTTGAAAAACCTGATGCTCACTGTCTTACTCACAATCGATTGTCATTAGTTCACAATCGATTGTCATGCAGTCTTGGCTTAAAACAATCGATTATCATATGGACATAATCGATTATCTTAGTCCAGATTTTTAAGGCATGTCTAAAAATTATTTTGACTACTGTAAATATGCATGATTTAAAATCATTTGACATTAAATTAAATATGCATGATTTTGGAAAATAGTTTTATGAGAGAAGCCATGTTACGAGTCAAGTTGTAGGATCAAGATCACAATTAAGAATGACTCAATTAAACTATAAAACTTTGTTTTGAGCTTGAATCTCGTTGTATATCAATTGTGCGCTTGTTTCTTGAACTTCGTCATATATCAATTTTCGCTTTGTTTGTCATTCATCAAAACCTATACAAAAGAACACACGTTTTAGTATATTGCATTGAGAACGTGTTTCCAACAATAAAGCCATCCCACAAACTGTTGTTCGAATTTTTCATCAAATGCATTCTGCCAAGGCAAGAAAGGAGCCACATTGCAAATTTTATGTATTTGTTTATCATGGAGTGTATAGATAGTGGGAGGAAAATAAATTGTCTTGGGTTTATAATCAAGATTCTTTATAAGGTTATCAATGGCACCAAGTCTCATTCTATTCCCTATGGCTTCATTCTAACAGTTGTGCTTGCATATTTTAAGGTTCCTTTGAAGAAGTGGGAGGTGGCTACAAACAAAGATCACTTTGGGGCGAAAACTCGGATTGCTTGTGACTATGAGGTTCTTGCCACTCCTAATGGACCTGGATCATCCAAGAAGGCATGAGTCAATAATAAGGTCAGATCCTTGGTGTAGGAGAGTGAGGCAAAGGAGAATGAGATAGCAAGGCTGAAGACAAGGTTGGCTGAGGTAGAATCTGAGGGAGATGCTCTCAGAACTATACTTACAAGAGAAAAGGAGAAGAATGATGGAATTCTTCAAGACATGCTGAAACTTCTCCAAGAAAAATAGCTAGTACTTAGTTATTCCAAGCCTTAACTTCCTAGCCTAGTGTAGTTCTTTTAGTGACCAAGTTTGGGATGTTTTTTTTCTGTATACTCATGTTTTCAGTATTTTTATTCCATTTTACTCTTTATGAAAGAATCATATCACCTATCAATGAAATCTGTTAGTTTTTGCTCTAACTGTTTGTTTATATTTCTTTGATAGTTAAAATTCTTAGCTTGATCAATGATGATTAATCCATGATTGCATTTGGGATAGCCTGAGCGGCCATGAGTAAGTTTTTAAATCTGGGTATTGCACATTTTTTATGTAACTTTTCGATGATGTCAAAAGGGGAGAAACATTTGTGCTTTAAACAAGTGATATTTAGCTCTAAATAGTAATGTATATAACCTAATGAACATGGTCCTTGATGATAATTGATAAAAATAAAAATATTTCTAATATTGTGTTGATGTTAAGGTGAGTTGAAATAGGGCCTAAGATTATGAAAATCATAGAGTTTGTCATCATCAAAAAAAGGGAAACTTGTTGGCCCAAGTGAAGATTAATTTTGAAAATTGACAAAGGAAGATCCGTCAGGAACCAGGTCCATCCCATGTGGTGCATAGAAACGGGCATATTTGAGCGTGCGAGATGCATGTGAAGGAGATAAGATTAAATTGGTGTATTTAGTATCTCCTTATCGAAAAGATTGCATAATTGATAAGGAGAAGGACTCCTTACTCTAAGAGACCATTGTCCAAGATATGAAAGGAGTTAGAAGTTGAGATCAACTAGAACTCTTCCACCAAGGAAGAGTAGCATTAGAACTCTAGTTATTGCTTTATCTACTAACTCTATATATTGTAGGATGTTCTAAATTTACAGGTAATGCACAAATGCAGAAGTTAAACATGAATTGAGAGAAAATAGCAAGGCCTTTTGCAACGAGTTCATGTGTGATTCAAGTGTGCAAACTTGAAGCTACATGAAACAGATAGAAGAACCAGTTCCAAGTGTCTGTCTTTTATTCTAGTACGATTGTAGTATGTGTTTTCATATTGTACCTTTCAGCTTTATCTACAGGAAATTGTAATAGGTACTTTGGGTATTCAAGTTAGAGTTTTGTGACGACCCGGCCCATCGTCTTAAGAATTTATACCCTGATCCCCTATTAACTGATTCCCCAAGTTTAATTCTGCTAATTTGATTTGCGAGGACGTTTAGTTTTGAGTTTCGGAGAGTTTTGGGACACATATTCCCTAATTGAGAGCTTAAGTGTTGGAATGTTGTCTCTAGTTAGAAAAGTGTGAAGAAAACCTTGGAATGGAAATCTGATTGTTCGGTTAGCTTCATTAAGTGATTTTAGGGTTGGGTCGGAATGTGTTTTGGTGGTCCATAGCTAATTTAGGCTTGAAATGCTGAAGTTTGAATTTTTGAAGTTTTCGGTTGATAGGTGAGATTTTGATCTGATAGTTAGAATGGAATTCCAAAAGTTCTTGTAGCTTTTTTATGTTGTTTGGGATGTGTGTGCAAAATTTTATGTCATTCGGACGTGGTTTGGTTGGATTTTTTATCAAAGTGTATTTCGGAAGTTTTTAGAAAACTTAGGCTTGAATTCGATGTGAATTATTGGATTTGGCATTGTTTTAGGTGGTTTAAGGATTTTTACAAGTGTGAATGAAGTTATGGGTATGTCTGTAGGTTTGGTTGAGGTCCCAGGAGCCTCGGGTGAGTTTCGGATGGTCTATCGAGCTAGTTTTGGTGTTGGAAAGCTACAGATTTTTCATCTCAGATGTTGCAAGTTTTAAGCCTTCATTATCACGTGGGTCGAGTCGCGATCACGTAGAAGGATATTGTGGGTGGTTTGAAATCAACCTTCGTGTTCGCGAATGAGGCCGCGCGTTCGCATAAGGCAGGAAGTATGGCCTTCGCATTCGTGTGATGTTTGTTGCGATCGCATAGAGGAATTTGGCACGTGAGGGGTCAAGCTGCAGTGTTCTGTGCGATCGCACGAGAGAGGGCGCGTGCGTAAGAGGGAAAGTTGAATCATCGCGTTCGTTGTTGTTTGGTCGTGTTTAGCTCATTTTTGATTACTTGGATTTCAGTGCTTCCTGATCGCGTGATCTTGGTCGCGAGTGCGATGAAGGAATTACAGGAGATGGGCAGAA
Source organism: Nicotiana benthamiana (assembly GCA_034376525.1). Taxonomy (NCBI): domain Eukaryota; kingdom Viridiplantae; phylum Streptophyta; class Magnoliopsida; order Solanales; family Solanaceae; genus Nicotiana; species Nicotiana benthamiana. Next base: position 117,773,502 of record CM067332.1, on the reverse strand, counting down.
AGTTTATAAACATTTCATCCGCGAGTTATAGCCATTTTTCCACCATAGTTGAGTATTTTGAGAGCTTTTTGAAGGGAATTAAAGAGGGAATCAAGGAGAATCAATTGGAGGTAAGATTTTTGAACCTAAAACGTGATTCTATTGCGACACTAACCTAGAAATTCATGGAAACTTGGAAAAAATAGAAGCATTAGGGCCTGGGATTTTGAATTTTAATCTTTGATTTGAGGGGTCATTTGAACTCTGATTTTTGTGTTCTTGTTATGTATAGACTCGTGAGAGTATGAGGTTTCTAAAAATATAAGTTTCATCTGATTCCGTGATGTTGGCTTGAGGGGAATTTTGGTCATTTTACCTAATTTTCCGTCTTAGCTTTGAATTTAATCGTAGAATCAATTATTTGAGATGTATTGAATAGATTTGGGCCATTTGGAGTCGGATACTCATGGCAAAGGCATGATTTCTAGTTGACTTTGAGATGATTCGAGGTAAATAGCTTCTCTAACCATGTGTCGGGGACTTCTTCCCTTAGGATATGATATTTGGTAATTGAATTGCCTTGTGCGTGACGTGACGGGCGTGTGCTTGTGCAAGTTGTTGAAAAATCCAAATTTTCTTAAAGTATTCCTTACAATGTCCCTTTTTCCTGCTTTACTGTAATTGCTGACTTGACCTGTTATTAGTTAGAAGAGCATGTTTAGTTGACTTAAATTGCCTATTTGCTTAAAACGCCTTAATTGCATTACGTTCAGCATGTTTGGCAAGAATTGACAGTTTACTTATACGAAGTTGGCATTTAATTTAACAATCGTATGTCACTGTTGTGTATTTTAAATTGGGACTACAGGATGGCATTCCGGGAGATCCCCTGTATGGAAGTTATGATTTGGACCGAGGTGCAGGATACCAAGAGATCCCTGGCATTTATATTGAGGATACCAAGAGATCCTTGGGATACCAAGAGATCCTTGGCATTTATATTGAGGATACTAATATATCCTCGGGATACTAGGAGATCCCCGGTTATTATAATTTTTGTTGGGAGCAGCATTTCCTTGTGTTCTGCCTTTATTTCTATTTTTCTGTTATTACTCTTATTATCTGTATAGACTCTTGCTATAGATCCCCAATTATGTTGTTTATCTTTTCCTGTCATTACTATTATTATTTTACCTCAGTGGGGCCCAACCTTCCTTGTCACTACTTAACCAAGGTTAGGCTTGGAACTTACTGAGTATCGTTGTGGTGTACTCATGCCTTTCCTGTGCATGCTTTCCATGTGCAGATCTAGGTACCACTACTCAGGCATATTACCCTTGAGGCAGGGAGATCAATTGAAGACTTCGAGCTAATTCTATCGCATTCGCAGGCCGAAGAGTATCCATCTTTATTCTGTCTTGTAGTAGATACTCTGGAGATTAGAGCACTTTACTGTACATCTCTCTAGCTTGTGTTCCTATGAGTTATCGGGTTTTGGGATGGCGTTGTAGTAGTTGAGATATTGAGTTGTATATGCCATCAGTTTTCTTCTAGTTGTTTAGTCTTAAGTTATTATATTCCGTAAGTTATAATTTTTTCACATTGTTAGGCTTATCTACTCGCAGGTACTAGGTGCCGTCACGACATATTCACGGAGGGTGAACTGGGGTTGTGACAAGTTGGTATCAGAGCTCTAGGTCCATAGAAGTCACAAAACATGGGCCGGTTTATTAGAGTCTCGCTAATCGGTACGGAGACGTTTGTACTTTTCTACGAGAGGCAACGTAACTATTAGAAAAATTCCACTTTATTTGATTTCCTTGTCGTGCGAGGTTTTTGATATCAAAACTAAAATTCTGCCTTTCTATTCTCTCACAGATGGTGAGGACACGTGCTACTCGAGATGATTAGCACCTGCGTCCCCTGCTGCAACCGTCAGAGGCCAGGGCCAGGGTTGGTGCAGCCAGAGCACCTGTGCAATCTGCCACCGAGGTACCACCAACATGTCCAGCCGGAGTCCAAGCACCTGATACGCCTACTACTACTACTTCTACCACTACTCCAGCTCTTCAGCAGACTCTAGCACAATTCCTTAGTATGTACACCACCTTGGCTCAGGAAGGTTTGCTTCATCTTGCTGCAACAACATCCCAGGCCCAAAGAGGAGCACAGACTCCCGTCGCCCACAGTGCGGAGCAGCGAGTGCATGTTGAGCATGTCCTAGAGGTTATACATGTGCCTCATGCAGTACTAGATCACCCCCAGGATATGGGAGCTGTTTTCGAGGATAAGCAGCTGAGGCTTGAGAGGTTCAAGAAGTACAAGCCTATAGTATTCACGGTCTAGCATTGGAGGATGCTTTGGGTTTTCTTGATGAGTGTTATCACATTCTCCGTACCATAGGTCTTTTAGGATCCAGCGAGGTTTCTTTCACCACCTTCCAGCTTTGAGGGATCGTCTATGAGTGGTGGCGCACCTATGAGTTAGACAGTCCCGATGAGGACGCTTCACTGACTTGGGCTCAATTCTCAGAGTTGTTCCTATGAGAGTATGTCCCTCAAAGCCTTATAGACGTATGGCGCGCAGAGTTTTAGCATTTGCGCTACAGTTCTATGACTGTTTCAGAGTATGTCGTCCGTTATACCAGCTTGGCTAAGCATGCACCAACCCTGGTTACTACTGTTCACGAGAAGGTTCGTCGGTTTATTGAGGGGCTTATTCCTAGCATCAGATCTAGCATGGCTCGTGAGTTTGAGATTGATGTTTCTTATTAGCAAGTGGTGAGCATTGCTAGGAGGATTGAGGGTATGCATGCTAGAGAGAGAGAGAGAGAGAGAGAGGAAAGGGAGGCCAAGAGGTCTCGAGCATCGAGCCACTCTTCTAATGCTCGTATAGGTCGTCGTGGTAGGGGCTATATGGGTTACCCCATTCATTAAGCTCTTCCAGCGTCAAGCATTGCTCCAGCTCCAACTCCTCCTAGGCCTCAGGAGCCTTACTATGCACCTCCAGTATCTAGTGCGCCTCCTGCTCGGGGTGCATTTAGAGGTCAGTCCAGCAGATCTAGCCCTAGCCAATCACAGCCAGCACATCCCCCCCCCCTAGAGCTTGTTTTGAGTGTGGTGACACAAGTCACATCAGACTTATTGCTACTCAGCATGGTTGATTTAGATATTATTTTAGGCATAGTTATCTCCCCATTATGCTATTCTTGATTATCACGCCAAACTTCTGACACTGGCTATGCTTGGTGTACCGCATGTTGAGTGGAGTGGTACTTTACATCACACTCCCAGCAAAGTTATCTCCTTTCTTAATGCTCAATGTACGGTTGAGAAGGGGTGTTCCGCGTACTTAGCTTACATGAGAGATGTCAGTGTTGATAACCTTTCTGTTGATTCGGTCCTAGTGGTGCAAGATTTTCTCGATGTATTTCCAACTGATCTTCCGGGCATGCCACCTGATAGAGACATTTATTTTGGCATTGATGTGTTGCCGGGCACTCAGCCCATTTCTATTCCTCCATATCATATGGCTCCTCCTGAGTTGAAGGAGTTGAACGGCCAGTTGCATGAATTACTTGATAAGGGCTTTATCCGGCCTAGTGTTTCACCTTGGCGTGCTCCTGTCTTGTTTCTGAAGAAAAGGAAGGGTTCTATGCATATGTGTATTGATTATCGCCAGCTGAACAAGGTCGCGGTGAAGAACCATATCATTTGCCTCGAATTGATGATTTGTTCGACAAGCTTCACGGCACATGGGTGTTTTCTAAGATTGATTTGCGCTCAGGTTACCATCAGTTGAAGATTCGAGAGCCAGATATCCTAAAGACTGATTTCAAGACTCGGTATGGTCATTACGTGTTTCTTGTTATGTCATTGGGTTGACCAATCCCCCAGCAGCCTTCATTCATTTGATGCACAGTGTATTTCGGCCATATATCGATTCTTTTGGCATTATCTTTATTGATGATATTCTGGTGTATTCCCGAAGTCGAGAAGATCATGAGCAGCATCTAAGACAGTGCTTCAGACTCTAAGAGAGAGAGAAGTTATATGCAAAGTTCTCAAAATGTGAGTTTTGGTTGGATTCAGTAGCGTTCTTAGGCCACGTAGTATCGAGTGAGGGCATTCAGGTGGATCCAAATAAGCTAAAGGCTGTGTAGAGTTGACCTAGGCCATCCTCAGCTACAGATATCCGTAGTTTCCTTGGATTAGCGGGCTGCTACCGTGGTTTTGTTAAGGGGTTTTCATCGATTGCAGCCCCAATGACTAGATTGACCGAGAAGGGTGCTCCATTTCAGTGGATAGAGGAGTGTGAAGCGAGCTTTCAAAAGCTCAAGACTTCTTTGACTATAGCCCTAATTTTTGTATTGCCTACAGGTTCAGGGTCTTATACCATCTATTGTGATGCCATAAGAGGTGGCCTTGGAGCAGTATTGATACAGAATGGTAGGATGATTGCTTACGCATCCAAACAGTTGAAGATACACGAGAAGAATTATCCGGTCCATGATCTTGAGTTAGCTTCCCTTGTTCACGCCCTAAAGATTTGGTGCCATTATCTATACGGTGTGCCTAGTGAGATTTATACTGATCATAGGATTATTCAAGCAGAAGAATCTAAATTTGCGCCAGAGGAGGTGGTTAGAGTTGCTAATAGACTACGACATCACTATTTTATATCACCTGGCCAAAGCCAATGTAGTGGTTGATGCCTTGAGTCACAAGGCGGAGAGTTTGGGGAGTTTGTCATATCTACCAGTATCATAGAGGCCTATGGCGATGGATGTTCAGGCCTTAGCCATCCAGTTTGTGAGATTGGATATTTCAGAACCCAGTCGGGTTCTAGCTTGCGTGATTTATCGGTCTTCATTATTTGATCGTATTAGGGAGCGGCAGTATGATGACCCTCATTTGCTTGTCCTTAAAGACATTGTTCAGCATGATGATTCTAGAGATGTAACCATTGGCAAGAACAGAGTATTGAGGATGTAGGGTCGGGTTTGTGTACCCAATGTCGATGGGCTACGGGATATGATTCTAGAGGAGGCCCACAGTTTCCGGTATTCCATCCATCCGGGTGCCGTGAAGATGTATCAGGACTTGAGGCAGCACTACTAGTGGAGGCGGATGAAGAAGGATATAGTTGGATATGTAGCTAAATGCCTCAATTGCCAGCAGGTGAAGTACGAGCGCTAGAGACCGGGTGGGTTTCTTCAGCAAATAGAGATTTCCGAGTGGAAGTGGGAGTGGATCACTATTGACTTTGTAGTTGGACTCCCATGGACCTTGAAGAAGTTTGATGCTATCTAGGTTATTGTGGATCGTCTAACCGAGTCCATTTATTTCATTCCTGTGTGTACCACTTATTCTTCGGAGCGGTTGGCGGAGATTTATATCTGGGAGATTGTCCGCCTGCATGGCATTCCAATTTCTATTATTTCAGACAAAGCTACTCAGTTCATATCATGGTTCTGGAGGGCCGTTCAGCAAGAGTTGGGTACTCGAGTGGAGTTGAGCATAGCATTTCACCCCTAGACGGACGACCAATCTGACTATTCAGATTCTTCAGGATATGCTCTGCCCGTGCATGCTTGAGTTTGGAGGATCTTGTCAGTTCTTTCCATTGGCGGAGTTTGCTTACAACAACAACTATTAGTCCAACATTCAGATGGAACCATATGAGGCTTTGTATGGTAGATGGTGTATATCTCTAGTGGGTTGGTTTAAGTTAGGTAAGGCCGGACTGTTGGCACAGATTTGGTTCAAGATGCTTTGGAGAAGGTTAAGGTAATTCATGATAGACTCCATACATCTCAGTCCAGACAGAAAACCTACGCGGACCGGAAGGTTCGTGATGTTTTCTTTATGGTTGGAGAGCGGGTTCTGCTTCGAGTTTCGCCTATTAAGGCCGTAATAAGATTTGGGAAGAAAGGGAAGTTGAGTTCGAGGTTCATTGGCACTATTAAGATATTGAGGCATATTGGGGATTTTGCTTATGAACTTGCCTTACCTCCCAGCCAGCCAAGGGTTCATTCGATATTTCATGTTTCGATGCTCTGGAGATATCACGGCAATCCGTCGCACGCGTTGGATTTCAATTCAGTCTAGCTGGACAAGGATCTATCTTATGTTGAGGAGCTAGTTGCTATATTGGACAGGCAAGTCAAAACTTGAGGCCAAAGAACAGTGCTTTAGTAAAGGTTTAGTGGGGGGTCAGCCGGTCGAGGAGGCGACCTGGGAGACCAAGCAGGATATGCGCAACTGTTACCCTCATCTTTTCACCACTTCAGGTAAGTCTCTATGCTCGTTCGAGAAAAACGAATGTTTAAGTGTAGGGGGATGTGATGACCCAGTCGGTCATCTTAATAATTTACGCCCTGATACCCATAGCTGCTTTTCCCAAGTTTAATTCTGCTAATTTGATTTGCGGGGACGTTCGGTTTTGAGTTTCGGGGTGTTTTGCGACACATAGTCCCTAATTGAGAGCTTAAGTGTTGGAAATTTATCCCTAGTCGGAACACTGTGAAGACGGCCTCGGAATGGAAATCTGGTGGTTTCGTTAGCTTTATTAGGTGATATTAGGGTTGGGAGCATATTTGGAATGTGTTCTGGGGGTTCGTAGCTAATTTACCCTTGAAATGCCGAAGTTTAAATTTTTAAAGTTTCCAATTGATAGGTAAAATTTTGATCTGAGGGTCGGCATGGAGTTTTGAGAGTTGTTGAAGCTTCGTTATGTCATTTGGGATGTGTGTGCGAACTTTCAGGTCATTCGGACGTGGTTTGGTTGGGTTTTTGATCGAAAACATATTTCAAATGTTTTTTAGAAAACTTAGGCTTGAATTTAATGTGAATTGATGGATTTGGCGTTGTTTTAGGTGTATTAAATATCGGTATAAGTTTGAATAATGTTATGGGATATGTCTGTAGGTCCGGGGGCCTCGGGTGAGTTTCGGATGGTCTACTGGGCTAGTTTTGGTGTTGGAAAGCTGTACATTTTTCATCTCAGGTATTGTAGATTTTGAGCCTTTGCGATCGCGTGGGTCGAGCCGCGATCGCATAGAAAGATATTGGTGGTGGTCTGAAACAAACTTTCGCGTTCGAGATTGAGGGCTCACATTCGGGTAAGGTGGGAAGTGTGGCCTTCGCGTTCGAATGATGTCTGTTGCGATCGCAAAGAGGAATTTGGCGTGTGAAGGGTCCAGGTGCAGTGTTCTACGTGGTCGCATGAGAGAGGACGTATTCACATAAGAGGGAAAGTTGAAGCATTGCATTCGCGGTTGTTTGGCCGCATTAGCATAGCTCATTTTTCAACCCTTGGATTTTAGTGCTTCGCGATCACGTGACCTTGGTTGCAATTGCGATGAAGGAATTACAGGAGCTGGGCAGAAGTTTATAAACATTTCATCCCCGAGTTTTAGGCATTTTCTCACCATAGTTGAGTATTTTGAGAGCTCTTTGAAGGGAATTGAAGAGGGATTCAAGGAGAATTGATTGCAGGTAAGTTCTATGAACCAAAAGCTTGATTGTATTGTGAAATTTACCTAGAAATTTATGGAAACAAAAAAGGAAGAACTAGAGCTTGGAATTTTGAATTTCTAATCTGGGATTTGAGGGGTCATTTGGACTCCAATTTTTATGTTCTTGTTATGTATAGACTCATGAAAGTATGAGGTTTCCGAAAATATATGTTTTATCTGATTCCGACATGTTGGACTGAGGGGGTTTTGGTTATTTTACCTAATTTGCGTCTTAGCTTTGAATTTAATCATAGAATCAGTTGTTTGAGATGTTATTTACAATATGTCATTGAATTGAATAGATTTAGGCCATTTGGAGTCGTATACTCATGGCAAAGGCGTGATTTCTAGTTGACTTTGAGCTGATTCGAGGTAAGTAGCTTTTCTAACCTTGTGTGGGGTACTTCTTCCTTTAGGATATGATATTTGGTAATTGAATTGCCTTGTGCGTGACTTGGACGGGCGTGTGCTTGTGCAAGTTGTTGAAAAATCCAAATTTTCTAAAAGTATTCCTTAGCATGTCCCTTTTTCCTGCTTTAATTGTAATTGCTGACGTAACTTATTGTTAGTTAGAAGAGCGTGTTTAGTTGACTTAAATTGTCTATTTGCTTAAAACGCCTTAATTGCATTATGTGCAGCATGTTAGACTAGAATTGACTATTTACTTATACGAAGTTGCCATTTAATTTAACAATCGTTTGTCGTTGTTGTGTATTTAAATTGGGACTACGAATGGCATTCCGGGAGATCCCCTGTATGGAAGTTATGATTTGGATTGAGGTGCGGGATACCAAGAGATGCCTAAGAATTTTATTGAGGATACCAATAGATCCTCGGGATACCAAGAGATACCTGGCATTTATATTGAGGAAACCAAGAGATCCTCGGGATACCAAGAGATCCCTGGCATTTATATTAAGGATACCAACAGATCCTCGAGACACCAAGAGATACCTGGAATTTATATTGAGGATACCAAGAGATACCCCGGATACTAAAAGATCCCCGGTTATTATTATTCTTGTTGGGAGCAGCATTTCCTTGTGTTATGCCTTTATTTCTGTTTTTCTGTTATTGTACTCTTATTATCTGTATAGACTCTTGCTGTAGATTCTCAATTATATTGTTTATCTTATCTTGTCATTACAATTATTATTTTACCTCAGTATGGCCCGACCTTCCTCGTCACTACTCAACCTAGGTTCGGCTTGGCACTTACTGAGTACCCCTGTAGTGTACTCATGCACTTCCTGCGCATGCTTTCCATGTGCAGATCCAGGTAACGCTACTCAGGCATATTACCCATGAGACTAGGAGAGCATTTGGAAACTTCGACGTACTTCTGCCGCGTCCGCAGACCGAAGAGTCTCCATCTTTATTCTGTCTTGTAGTGCTAGCCCTTCTATCATACTATTGATTTATATACTCTGGAGATTAGAGCACTTAACTGTACTTCTCTCTAGCTTATTTTCCCGTGCGTTTTCGGGTTTTAGAATGGCGTTGTAGTAGTTGAGATATTGAGTTGTATATGCCAAGCAGCATCTATATACTGTTTTCTTCTAGCTGTTCAGTCTTAAGTTATTATATTCCGCAAGTTATATTGTTTCCGCATTGGTAGGCTTACCTAGTCGTAGGGACTAGGTACCGTTACAACATGTTAACGGAGGGCGAATTGGGGTCGTGACAAGTTTACTTGTCGCAATAGTTAGAGGTTGTGTGCTACAACGGGATTAGAGTTAGCCCTAAGTTTACAAAAGTGTTTTTGTAAATGCAGTTCTTGGCTCGGTGATTTTAGTGGAGAGTTTGGGAAAATCCTACAGGGAAATAGGTCACGGTTTCTTCACCTTTTGAGTAAGGTGTTTTCCATGTAAAATACTTGTGTCATTTACTTTCTGCATTTACAATTTTTACAATAGTAAGTTAAGGAACACTTAGAAGAACCAGGTCCTTCCATAATCAGTTTAAGAGAAACAATGGACACCAAACAAATTATCCCCCCCCCCCCCCCCCCCCGTGTGGTACTGAAGTTAAAATATCAGAAATACATACATATTTATAAGCAAAAAATGATCTTTTTCAATTGATATGGTTGAAATTCATAGAAAAAATATATATTAGTCAATATACAAAATTTGAGGAAAATTGGAGGTGATTTCGACTAATTTGATATTAAAGTTTTTGGTTAAAACCGAGTTCAGAAAAGCATTTGTCATACTTGTATCACACATGTATCTCACACACACATTTATATAGGTATGCATATGATACACATTTGATATGAATATGAAACATATGTAATACACAAATGATTCATATTGTGATACACATATCATCTTTTTTGTGTTCCTACTTCGAATTTTCAACTCATACAACCTCAAAACTATACTAAATCATCCCAAAATGAGATTTAAGCTCCTCAAGATGTATCTAATCTATTCCAATACTCACTCAAAAAAGTAAATTTTTGATTTTCTTTGGGCTACAAATAGATAATTGACTAATACTGATAATATTTATTTATTAATTAAATTTTGTACTAACTTACTTATGGGCTTAACTAGGAGTGCTTATCGCGCGGATAATTACGTTTAACAATTTGGTTTATTGATTATCGGATTATAAATATAATAATTTGCTAGCCATCCAATATAACAACGGGCGAATTGGTATCGGATTAACGATATCGGGCGGTTTATCCGTTAAACCAAATAAAAAAATTTAAACAATCCTAGTCTTTATGAGAATGCTATAAATTTTGTAGGGTTTCATACTACTGTCAGTCCAAGCCAACCTGCCACAGCTTTCACCAAATTGCAATATGCTAATTGATGGAGAGTATTGTGTGGAGGCAAAGGGTTTCAAAGCTATAATATTTTCGGAAAAAGATCAAATATATCTTTTTACTTTTATTTATTATTCAATTATATCCTCCGTTACATTTCCCCTTTATATATACTTCTATTGCCTATCAAAATTTTATATTTATCCTTATTTTAATGATCAAGACACATGGCATCTCTTGAGAGACTAAACTAACCCAACATTTAAAACAATCCAAACTGACTCCTTACCCATACATAACCTACCGGACCTATTCCCCTTTTACTCTTCTTTAAAACAAATCCCCATCCACATTAACTCTCTTCTTTTTTTTCATCAGTTTCATCGAGTACCAAACATAGAGTCGCTAACGGACGAGGAAAAAGCATACGTGTATTCTGCCATCTTCAAAAAAGAGGAAAACACCTTCTTCATCTTTAAGAAAATTCAATTGCTCACATTGCTAGTATTCTACCATAACTTTTCGAAACATGTTTTACTTAAAATCATATCAGAGAGCCAATCTCACCGTTACTGGAAGAAACCATATGCATAGGGGAACCACCAACAACAATTCTTAGAGAAATTTTATTTTGAAACCATTTTCACCTTCCTTTATTATAAATTCTATTTTTTTTTAAATCCAGGACAATAATTGTGAAAAGCCATTCCATAAAAATCTCTTTCAAAGCTAAGAAAGCTTCGAGGTGACATGGCTCTTCTGTTTTCTGCAAATTCATGAAGATGGGGAAAGGATTAAGTCATTTTTGTTTCAAATTTGCATAGAGGAAGACGAGGGGAGAAGAGGGGCGTGAGATGGAACAATTTGGAGTTCTCCGGCGATAACACGCAGTGGTGGAGACGGTAGAGGTATGGTATTCTACGGTGGTGGCGATTTACAAGGATGGAGACTTTAGGGTAAGATTAGTTTATTCAGAGGGGGGAATTTTAGTGGTGTTTTAATTGGAAATGGGTCCGATCCGGTCAAGGGTTATCCGAATGGGATTGAGTTATTTTATTATGGGTTGAGTCCTTCACTTAGAAGCCTCCACGTGGCAAGTCCGTCAAATCAAGGACAAATTTTAATACTTTGCCAAACAGTGGTGGTAAAAATAACCAAAAAGTATAATAGAGGGCAAGACTAAATAATAAATAATAGTAGAAGAATATATCTGACTCTTCTAACTAATATTTTTACAGAATAATTTTGGTGGCATTAGGGAGTGGTTGTGTGAAGCCAAACATTATAGCTTATGGTGTGCTAACCAGTTTAATTACCAAGACAAACCCCTAATTATCTAAGCATTGACGGTAATAAAATTGTTAAATATTGTAGTATTTATTTTACAATGATAAGATAATTGAGATAAAACTTAAAACTTTAAGGGACACAGACATAATCATGACCGTTCAATTCGACCAGATCGAGTTGCAATGATCTTGCTTAAAGGTGGGTTAAAGAATACGGAAAAGGACCATATATGCCGATTAACTATGTGAATTAAGACAAATATATCTGTCGTTAATAATTTGGCGCAGATATTTCATCTAATACTTGCTCATTTATATCCTTAGTTTAACGGAAAATCTATTTTATCTTTCTTAAATAATTAATAACCGGACCCAATCAAAATCTGTTGATCCAATTTGTTAGGACCTGACTCACCCTTATTTCAAATATAGTTTTTGATATATTATTTTTTATTACGAAATTATGTGATAATCATATTTATTTATTTGAGTAATTTGATAATCGATTTTTTATTATATATTATTTCGGGGAATAATTCTACTTAAAGTAGTAAATGATATTTATTTATTATTTAAATAATATAATATTTGAACTAGTTTGTTCTTTCTTCAATCATTTTACCATCTATTTTTATTTTTCTCACAATTTATTTGTTTTTTTGGTAATTAATATTTTATTAATCATCATAATTTTGCGTTACAATGTCATAGTCCAGCTTATACTCAGCTGACTATCCAATCTTATCCAGCAAACTAACTACCCATATCAGAACTAACTACTCATATACTATAATTCGAATTGTTGCATCTGCTTTCTAGTTCTAGGATTACCTCTAACATTACATATATAAGCTAGTTCCCTTGCTAAGACTTCACTGTTACAAAAACTGTTCTCAAATATACGTGAATTCCTTTCCAGCCATAGAGCATATGATACTTCAGCAATCACCATTTTGAATATACTGGCTCTACATGATTTCCCTTTGGCTTTACTGATGAACCACTGGAGTTTTTTATCCCAGGTATATATCTTTGGTTGAACCTCTTGAATCCACTGCATTGCTTGCTCCCATAGCTCTGTTGAAAATGAGCATGATAGAAATAGATGATCTCTTGTCTCTATATGAGTTTGGCATAAAACACATTGTTGGTCTATATTTATTCCACAGTTTGCTAGTATGTCCTTGGTTGGTAATCTGCTATGTAGCACTAACCATAAATTGAACACAGCTTTAGGTCTAGCATAGTTCTGGATGATGAGGTTCTTCCATGGGACTCTCGGAAGGTCTCCTAGATGCAATAGATATAAATGTCTGATGGAGCATTCATGCATCCTCAAGCATTGAAGTTTCTGCAGGATACCTCGTAATGTTATTATTTTCCTGACCATCCAACTTGCCTGTGTAGGGATTAGCATATCCTCTAACTGATGATGTTTTACATAGAAAGCATTTATCCACCTTATCCACAGCTTGTCTTTTTTGTGAACTAGATCCTAGCAAATCTTTGCAATTACAGCCTTGTTCTATAACAAGAGATTGATAAAGTTCATTCCACCAGTTGATTTAGGAGTACACATTCTTTCCCAAAAGACATAAGCTTTTTTAGTAATGGAATTTGATCCAGACCAGACAAAGCTTCTACAGATTGCTTCTATCATCTTCATTACTTTGACTGGAATGATGAAGAGTTGAGCCAAATATGCTTGAATGCCAAATACCACAAATTGAACTAATTGCAGCCTCCTAGTATAGGATAATTTCTTGCAGTCCATGATGTGATCTTAGTAGTAATCTTCTCCACTAAAGGTTGCCATTGAATCAAGGCAATCTTCTTGGTGGATAGAGGATTACCTAGATATTTGAATGGCAATTCTCCATGAACAAAACCAAGGTGATCAATAATATGCTTCTGCACTTCCTGTTTAACTCCCCAAAATACACTGAGCTTTGGCCCAGATTAGCCTGCAATCCTGAAGCTTCAGATAATAAAGAGAAGTATTGGAGCAGGGCTATGATATATTCAAGATCTCCTTTAGCAAACAATAGTAAGTCATCAGCAAAGCTCATGTGAGTGATGCCTAGCTTTTTACACCTAGGGTGATATTGAAAAGTTGGCTCTTTCCTTAACTCAGCAAGGGATCTACTAAGGTACTCCATTACTATTGCAAATAGGAAAGGGGATGTTGGATCCCCTTGTCTAAGTCATCTAGCAGCTTCAAATGGTTCTGTTGCTTCTCCATTAATCAGCACTGAAAAGCTTACTGTTTTTATACACTCCATAATCCAGTTAGTGAATCTGGTTGGAAATCCAATCCCCTCCATCACTTGTTGTAGGAAAATCCACTCAACTGAGTCATATGCTTTCTGGAGATCAATTTTAATCATGCATCTAGGTGTCACATGGGTTCTGGCATAGCTTTTGACTAACTCATGTGCCAGGATGATATTATCAGCTATTTTCCTGCCTGGAATAAACCCTGCTTGAGCCTCACACATGATGTTGGTCATGATTTTTTGTAGTCTATTGGCTAGGATTTTAGATATCATTTTATATAGGACTGAGTAACATGCAATTGGTCTATACTCTTTAACTGTGTAGGGTTTGGAAACTTTGGGGATTAAGGTATTAGTGGCACAGTTTATTGGCTTGTACATCTTGGTTGTTAGAAAAAACTCCTTGATGGCACTTATGACCTGCCTGCTAGTAGTGTTCCAAGACTTCTTGAAAAATACAGCATGGTAGCCATCTATTCTTGAGGCTTTATCATCTCCAATTGCTTTTAGACTCTCCATAATTTCAAGATCAGTGATATCAACACATAACTCCCTTCTATGTTGCTGTGTTAGTGTTGGGCCATTAGCCATATACAGTCTGTTTATGGCTGGAAGAGATGCAACTGTTGATCCCATTAGTGACATGTAAAATCCAATGATCTTCCTTTTTATGTCTGCAGGTGTATTTACCTTAATTCCCATTGCACTTGTGAGTTCTGTGATCTGCTTACTTTGTGTTCTTTCTTTCAGAACTGTTGTAAAGTACTTGGTATTAGAGTCTCCAAGTTGTATCCATTTTGCTCTAGCCTTCTGCTGTAATACACTTTCTTCAATCAATGACCACCTTTCCAGCTTCAATACTATCTCTTTCTCGTTCTGGTGTAACTCATCAGAATATGCCCTTACCATTTGTTCTTGCACTTCTTTTAGTTCTTGTCTGGCATGCTCTATCCTCTAAGTGATGCTCTTGACCTCCCTAACATTTAAGGTCTTTAAAAGACCTTTCAATGCTTTGAGTTTAGCCCATACTGCTTTCATAGATCCAGTATTATAATAGTACCAGCCATTTGCCACAATCTGATGAAAATCCTCATGCTCAGTCCATACACTGAAAAATTTGAAAGGTATCTTAGTTTTCCAAGAAGATGCTGCTAGTGGCACTATCATAGGATTATGGTCTGAGATTAGTGGTTGTTCATATACTGTCTCCACTTGATCATCCATTCATAGTTTCCAAATACTCTATCCAGTCTGCTACATACTCTATCTACTCCAAGTTGTTTGTTTGTCCAGGTATAGTAATCACCCTTCCAAGGTAGCTCTGACAGTCCAGCTTGCTGTATACATTGACTAAACTCTTGAGTCTCAGAATATCGAACAAGATTACATGATTGTCTATCCTTGGCATATAATACAGCATTGAAATCCCCAGCAACCAACCATGCATCTGTTATTTCTGATGAATAGGCCTGTAAATTCCTCCATAAAGATCGTCTTTGCTCCATTCCATTGTACCCATACACCACAGTGAGGTAATAAGTAACATCCCCTTTTATGCTCCTGACTTTGCAATGTATCAGTTGAGCTTCCTCCTGAATACTAGCAACTTTAAACATATTTGTATCCCATAAAATCCACACTCTATCATTTCTAGCATCATTGTAATTTGTTAGAATACCCCATCCAGGAACCAGCAGATTAGCAATTCTACTAGCATTTGCTTTTTAACCTTAATTTCTACCAAACCAACAAGGCTTATTTTATTTCTCCTAATATACTCACTAACTTCCTTTTGTTTATACCTTTTATTTACACCTCTAATATTCCAGAATAACCACTTCATTGACAATTGCTTGGTCCACCCTATCCCCTGGTGGTACCTCATGCTTACTATTGGATACTGCTTCAAATCTATTGCTAACAGTAATGGGAGACAAAGGTGGAAAATTGATGAGATTGAATTCTGGACTCTGAACTTTCTTCCCTTTCTCTTCCTGTTTTTCCTTCTCTGTTATCAGCTTTGGAGATTCATTGGGCTCTTTAAGAACTTCGTTCTTCTCATTTGCAACAATCTGTTGTACTATTGCCTCTTTTTGAATAGGAACAGTTTGCACTGGGGCCTTGGTTCTCCATTCCTGTATTACTTTTGCCTTCTTCACTTGGGTAGGTTGGTTTGTATTTGTTTTCATTTGGACTGAGCAGCTATGACCAATAGATTGACACTTTTCACAATATGAGGGTTTCCAGTCATAGACTACATCTTATAGGAATTTCTTCCCATTTTGATCCATCGCCCATATTTCTCTTGGTAACACTTTAGTGACATTAATCTCTATAAGCATTCGAGCATAGGAGACTCTAGTTTGCTTGGTTGTACATTCATCCACAAAGATAGGCTTCCCTAAGACACTTGCAATCCTACTTAATGATCTCATTCCCCAGCAAGACATTGGAAGCTTAGGAAACTTTACCCATAGAGGAATATCAGTAGGGAATTCCTCCGTGAATCAAAAACTGGAGTCCATTGTTTAAGGATCATAGGTCTGTTTGCTATAGAATAAGGCCTTGCACATAGAATTTCCTTAGCATCTTCAATTGTTCTGAACTTAACTATGCAATAACCTTCCTCATGGTAATACAAGTCTGGTTCGGGAACATGTGACCAGTGAAGATTGATAAACCTCTTCATCGCATTGAAACTAGGTCAATCCCCTAAGATATATACAATTAAGGCACATTTCAACTTTTTCTCTTCTTCTTCTACCTCTAATTTATTCAATTGCACTATTGGTTGCCCATCAACCATTATAGGTGGTATGTAATCTAGAGCCATACCATTTGTTGCAAACCTATTTCCCTGAAATAGGGTAGACCAAATCTTTTTGGGTTCCTCAGTTCTATTTCTGATAGCCTCTGAATTCTCCATTACTTCCAACACCGGTTGCACTTGGACCTGGATTGGCTTCTGCTTGGCTACTATTCCGTTGGTTTCCTTCTTCATTAGATCTGATTCTGCTCCAATCTGAGCTGGGGAAGTCAGATCCATCTTCTTTGAGACTATAGACTGGTGCGATGTCGACCCACTTGAATCTCTCTCATCTACAACTGGTGAATCTGAGTTCTGCACAGGAGGGGTCATGGTGACTACATTCTCCAAAATTGGTTGCTTATTGTTGTTATTAGTTTCTCAATAGTTGCTAATGGCATCTTACGGGGTCTTCCTCAACCTCGGCCTCTCCCTCTCGACATTGTTACAGACTCGGCGTATGTTTAATTAACGTGCACCGAGAGCACGAAGAAGAAGAATTTTTTTTTTAACATGACAAGCAACCAAAAAGCCATTAAATTATATGCCCTTAAGGGCTCAAGCCCATCATTAAATGTTGTCGTACTGATACACTGCGAGCTCTTGTTAACCACGCCGACTTGATAAAACCCAAAAGTTAAAAGTAATAAATATCGGAAACAGACTTGTACAGTAAAAACACAAGCCTGCTGACTTGTTGGATGGTAGATCAATGAATAAACCCAAGCGAAGCCAGCACGGAAGATGCAACCCAAAATTATCAGACCCTAGTCTCCAGTGCTAATATTTGTATTTTTCATCAATACAAATACACAACTCCATGTTCACTATAACTTAACCTAATAGATCCATTTTTTTTGGTTTAGATATGTAATCATTATATAATTCATTATTAGTTTATTGGGTTGTTTTCTGCATTACAAATTTGTTATGAAATAAGTAATAAATTGTTAAAACAATAATGCTTCTTTTTTTTTATTAATTAATTATTTCATAACAAGAACCACTAAGAAAAATAAAAATAGAAATAAAATGATTAAATAAAGCACAAATTAGTTTGAATATTATATTATTAAAATAATAAATAAATATTAATTATTACTTTTAGTATGATTACTTCTCGAGATGATGTATAACAAAAAAAATCAATTATTAAATTATTCAAATAAGTAAATCTTATCACACAATTTCTCAATCAAACAAAAATAATATATCAAAAAATATCTTTGAAATAAGGGTGGGTCAGGTCATAATGGATTGGGTCAATAAATTTTGGTTGGGTCCAGTTATTAATTATTTAAGAAAGACAAAATATTGGTTCTATTAAATTAAGGGTATGAATGAATTAGTATTTGACGGATTGATTATATATGTGCCAAACTATTAACGACGAACATATCTATCCTAATTTGCATAATTCACTGACATATGATTTTTTTCCATAAAGAATATAATTACATGAGTTAGGGAGGTAGAAAGTACCAATAATTGAATTAACAATTGTGATATTAGTAGAGGCGGAGAGGAGACAGCAAGCTTAAAATTTTCCAAAATAAAATCGCAAGTTCCGGGGAAGTGTATGAATCAAGAGAATGGTGACAGTTTCGCATATCTATTTTGTTCAAGATTTTCTGTATAACTGTCTATTTTATTACTTTTTATTTGAATTTACGTATGATTTTTATTTTTAAATTATTAGTTTTCTAACGCCAGACTTACTAACGCCTTATCAAAAGTGTTTTAAAAGTCAAAATATTATTTTACTTACCTAAAATTTGAAAAGTTACATTAAAAATTGAATTGATCGGCCCATCATATTATCCTACATAATATACTTCATAATGAATTCAATTGAGAATTAGAAAGGGACTTAGTCATTAAGGATTTTAATAGCACTTTATATATATAGGGGTAAATATATAAATATAAAGATCCGTAATGAATTAACGGTTTATTCAATTAAAAAATTGAATAATCCACTCCTTTGTTATGAAATAATATAAGAACAAGTACAATAATACAAGAACAAGAACAATAGAGAGAAAAGTAGAGAGAGGAGTATTCTTATTGATACTTAGGGATGGATTACAATAGAATAGAACCCCTATATTTATAGGGAGGTGGTGACTTAGCCACCAAGTAGTAAACCCTAGAATCTCTCTAAATATAGACATTCACCTTAAATAGAGTTCTATTTATAACACTCCCCCTTGAATGTCTATTCAATAATGTGCCTCGTTAAAATCTTAACTAAAACAAAACCCAATGGGAAAAAATTTATAGAAAAGGAAAAAGAGTACACATGTTTGAATATGCGCCTATTGGTTGCCTCGTTAAAAACCTTGCAAGGAAAACCCAGTGGGACAAAACCTTGTAAGGGAAAAAGAGTGCAACGCGCATTAACTCCCCCTGAAAGAGCATCAATTCATATCCTTGAGCATTTGCATTCCAATCTTGTGCACCATCTTCAAAACGATCTTTTGTAGAGATTTGATAAATAAATCAGCCATATTGATTTGAATAAATATTCCGCACCTTGAAATTATCATTCTTGATAGATATGAACATCTTCATATAATGTCGTGGAATGACTCTTCAATATCCCCATAGAGGTATTCTCGATGCCATCATGCTTATAGTTATAGCAAGATACATATGTACACAAGTTGCACTTAGGATGTGGTACTTCAGACCAAGAATTGTATATGCTTCAAGCAACTTCAATCTTTGACTTTATACTTTCAAGTATTTGAACTACATGTCCAAAACTACATGTCTTTCATATGGAATCAATTCTTTTTGAATTGTATCTCTTCCATTTATGATCACTTTGATCATTTGCTCATCTTCTTTATTAAGAAGTTATTTTGAAACCGATTTGTCTATACGCTTTAAGCGTATCAAAGACTTTGTCCTTCTGGGACTTAATATGAGCATTTGCAGTGAGAATATAGTTACTTTCTTTGGGTCAGCAAATGCGTATAGCATGCTTTGCAATATTTTGCAATTGAATTATCCTTTTATGAACTTCAGGTTCATATTATGATATTCGAGGATCTATATATACAAATGATAATTCATCCCATGTAACCTTTTCTCAAGTGTTTATCATGTCTCCCCCTCATGTTAGAAAAGCTAACTTGTTTCCTCAACTTTGAGAGTACATCTTTGTGCATTATGGTGTTAATGAAAATATACACCGCACATCAATAATCATAAGATGAAATTATTTGGTTCCTGACCCTGAACCACTTGTGAGGGGAGAATATAATATACTCTCGTATACAACGTATATCAAACTGATATATATAACTTTGTTCTCATAAGAAACAGTTTAGCTATTAAGTGGAGGCACTCAATAATTATCTTGCTAAACCAACTATGATATAAACCAACTTATCAAGATGAACTATCTAGAATAGAAAATCTGGAAATTATGCTCGAAGTTATATTACTGAGCAATTTACCTCGCAAGCACCGGCCAGGCTGCGGGTTAATAACAATCGCACATGTAACCATATCATAGATGCATCATATGTGGTATACATGGCAGGTGAATGGGCCCATATTCACCTTTGATATTTCCAGAATTTATGAGATTCAACCCGAACTCTTTAGTTGGTCAATCAATTAATGAGAACAAGTAATATAAGAGAATTCGTAAAGAACTTTCTAGTTCTTTAATATTTACCCATGTGAATTCTCTATTACTGCACATCATACTTAAAATGAGATGGCTAACCCGAATTCCAACTGAATAAATTATCAATATTGATAAACTTCAAATTTACACCATGACATGTGCAATTATCAATAAACTTCAAGTTTATTATGATATGGGTTTTTATATCAATAAACGTCCACTTTATTGTGGTATTCTTGTGTAGTACAAACTGGAGAATAAAGCGGGTAGTTTTTCACATACAGATTATCCCGCTACAAGTTGTAGTAATAGAAGATATCAAATCTTTCCTTTATTTATAGTCTCAATATAATCAATCGCTTTCGCATATACTTTGGAAACTGAATAAGTTTCTTTGAGACTTACTACAACAGAATACCTTATTGGTAATCAATTGTGCTTCTCCAACATAGTAATAATTGGCTCTTCTGGAGCTCTCAATTAATTTTGTACTACCACAGATTCATCAACATCCATGTGGTGAATATCTCTTTTAAAGAGAAAGTTATACCATTATGGTCATGGTCAAAATTATATGCAAGATATGTTTCTTGCATTATCGTTGTCCTTTAATAGTCATATTTCCAAAATATTTTGGCGTACAATAGGTACGTGATCAACGATCATTCATGCCATAACAATGACATTATTTTCATATATCATCTCAAACCTCCTTCTAGGGGTGAGTGTTGTATATTCAATACTAATGCGTCTGGCATTCGATTTGCTATTCTTTGCAAATGGATTATATTTTGCACCTCTTTTTCACAAATAGAGGTATGTGGATCAAGATGAGATAATGATGCATTTTTCCACAAAATTTCCCGTTTGGTTTCACCAACTTCTCCCCCTAATTTTGGGAAAAGTGTCTCATCGAATTGACAGTCTGCAAATTGTGCAGTGAACAAATCCCCTGTCAATGTTTCGAGGTAGCGAATAATGGAGGGCGATTCAAACTCAACATATATTCCTAACCTTCTTTGCAAAACCCATTTTAGTGCAATATGGCGGTGCTACAGGCACATATATTGCACATCCACAAATTCTTAAGTGGGATATATTAGGTTCATGACCCAAAACTAATTGCAACGGGGAATATTTGTGATAATTCGTCAGTCAGAGACGAACTAGCATTGCTGCATGCAAAATGGCGTGACCCCAAACCGAAGTGGGCAGCCTCGTTTTCATGAGTAAATGAGGTATTCAAGATTATACTCATGTATTGTCTCAATCTGATATCCATTTTGAATGATATCTTTAAAACTCAACAAGTTCCTTTTAGACTTGGAGGAGAACATTGCATTCTCTAAAATGTTGTTCCTTTAGGCAGAGTTATAGTTGCTCTTCCGGAGCCTTTAATCAATTTATTACTACCAGAAATTTTAGTAACATCTGCCTTACACATACTTAGATGAGAGTATTATCTCTTCTCTTTGAATATCGTATGTGTGGTACATGAATCAATTAATCAAAAGAGATATACGAATATGAGAATAAACAAATTTAATCCGTTGGTTTCACATTTAAACAATATTTTCAAAATCTGCTGAGGTTAGTTGACTAACTAAATCAGATAGTCGATTATATGTTTTCCATAGTCGATTACTTTGCAGTTTGAAAATTTTAGTTTAAGCACTGTCTCAATGTAATCGATTGTTAAACATACATAATCGATTATTTGCTATTTTGAAAAACTTCACTGTCTTAATATAATCGATTGTTAAACATACATAATCGATTATTTGCTATTTTGAAAAACTTCAGATCATACTGTCTTAATATAATCGATTGTTAAACATACATAATCGATTATTTGCTATTTTAAAAAATTTCAGAGCACACTGTCTTAATATAATCGATTGTTAAACATACATAATCGATTATTTGCTATTTTGAAAAATTTCAGAGCACACTATCTTAATATAATCGATTGTTAAACATACATAATCGATTATTTGCTATTTTGAAAAATTTCAGAGCACACTGTCTTAATATAATCGATTATTAACAAGTATATAATCGATCGTTTTGCAGTTTTAATGCGAAATATTAGATAATCGACTAACTGTTAGGTTAGTCGATTAACTCTACTGAAAAATAAAAATATCTTTGAAATTTAAGCATATTGAAACATTCTAAAGAACTAATACTAACATTATATCATAAGCTAACTAATACGAGCTGATACTAATGACTATTAGTTTATTCACTAACTAATACAAATAAGTAAAATAAAATCAAACAATTCCATCACAGATCCATCACCAATTAAGTGGTCTATTTTCCCCTCAGGGTGCTCAAAGAAGTCTGTCACATCCAAGTGGGTGATGTCAAAATTATCGTCAGAGACAGAATTGGTTTCAGGGCATTTACCTTTTAGAGATGCTTGATAAAGCTCAACCAAATGTCTTGGTACACGGCAAATTTTCGCCCAGTGCCCTTTTCCACCGCAATGATAATATATAGTTTATGAACTATTTGCTTTTGGATTCTCATCGTATCGTGCTTGTGGCAGAGTGATCAACTTCAGGTTGTCATATCTCTCCTTTAAACCATTCCACAAGATAGGTGGATCTTTGGCTGTGATATATTCAATTTTCAAACCTTCATCAAGGTGATGGCGCAAGAAAATCAAGGCCTTAGCATAGTCTTGGGTGGATGCATTATTTCTGTCTTTAATGGCGTCTCCAAGACTCGTTGCATCCAAATGGATTTCAGTATCCAACACCCATGTCATATAGTTCTTGCCCGAAATTTCAAGGGCAACGAACTTTTTTTTCATAATGTCAGACATAAAACAAAATTACATCAAAAGCGTGTCCATACTTACGGGTTTTATTACAATTATCACATTCACTTCAGGGAATGGATTATAATCATCTCATATACAATCTCATGTCAAATATTACTTTCATAAAGTGAAAGATTATTTTGAGAATCTTTATTATTCTCATTATCACAATGATGACGATTATAATTCCGTCTATTACCACGTCCACATTCATTGATACCTTCATGGTAATAATTTTGCCTTCTTTCAGACTTATCACATACTGCTACCACATTCTCTAAAGGGAATGGAGCGAATTCAATTGGACGGATTTTGTCTTCTTTCAGACTTATCACATACTGCTACCACATTCTCTAAAGGGAATGGAGCAAATTCAATTGGACGGATTTTTTTTTTCTTTGCCCACAATCATATATGAATTTAATCATGGCAAGACATAGAAATTTTACCACTTTACGTGTTTATAATTCCTTACAAACTCCATTAGAGTTATAATCAAACTTTGTTGTCTATGTTTGTATATGAAATCAAATCGTAGAATTTCAAGAATTTGAAAGCGAAAAGTAAATTACTTACCTTTAAGGTATACCAATAAATGTTGTGATATCGAATATACCTCTTGAGTTTCTATCCCGTTGCATTATTTTATGATGATACCATCTCTTCTATTTTCCGTATAGAAATTAGAAAAGGGCGTCGATTGAGTTAAGAGAGCAGAGTCGGCTATGAAGCAAAACCATTCCGCTAACAAAGCTCAAATCTCCTTTAGAAGAATTCGACCAGCAACCTGTGCACAAGAATCAATCTTCTCTTCTTTTCCTTCCCCATGTCTCCTTTTGATTAGCAGGCCGTAGTTAGAAACTTGAAAAATATACTAAGAATAAAAATCCTACACAAACAAAAGTTAAAACAATAGAAAATTTCAATTGGTTAGAGACTCGTGCTGATAACGTGTTATGAAATAATATAAGAACAAGAACAACAATACAAGAACAAGAACAATAGAGAGAAAAGTAGAGAGAGGAGTATTCTTATTGATACTTAGGGATGGATTACAATAGAATAGAACCCCTATATTTATAGGGAGGTGGTGACTTAGCCACCAAGTAGTAAACCCTAGAATCTCTCTAAATATAGACATTCACCTTAAATAGAGTTCTATTTATAACACTCCTAAACTATTAAGTTGTTAATTATAATATTTTAATCCGTTCACCATCTATTATTCTAATAATTTAATATCAATAATAAGCTATCGAATCAATTAATGGTTTCGATTTGATTTTCAACGGCGGGTAACTTCCCAAATGTTAGGAAAACTATTGGCAATGAATCCCATGGGCTTAAACAGAAGATGTCCACGAGCTTCATTTTAGGATTCTAATGCTATACGTGGCCACCAATCGATCTCGAAAGTAATCGGGCCCAATTCTAATGCCCAGAAAACTCTGGTCCACACATCTAATCAGTCCATTATATTTCTACCATACTTCGTCACTGTAAACCATGACCAGAAAATCATGCGGGCCGCTCCTCCGCTCGGACCATGTACTCCATGTTTCACCGCCACGAATCCGGCGGTAACGTGTCGTCCGATCAGTTTTCCAATAACATTCACCAGCACGAATCTGGCGGTGGCGAGGTGCGTTCCAAATAAGCTTAGTCTCCATTCGCTGCTCAGAAACCTCAATTTAGATAACAGTTCAACCAAAATCACAGATATCGGCAATTTAGGTGAGGCAGTAGCCGTCGCTACAGTCAAATCAAGTTCGGAGGCAGAGCAAAAGCAGCAAAATAGGAAATTATCACGAGCAAAGTATAACAGACAACGAGGAGCAAAAGATGAACAAAATGAAGGAAGTTCAAAAGAGCGAGAAACGAAACTGAGCGGTTTTGATGTATTGCGGGCGCTGGAAAAAGCGACGGCACAGAAAATGAAGAAAAAGATAAAGGAAAGAGACGGTTCGGCGCTAAGCAGTAGAAAAGGGGTTGGACGAGGAAGAGGTGAAAGGCGAGAGGATAATGAAGAATTGGGGGATTATGATAAGGAAAGTGTTCGACCTTTGAGTATAAAGGTGGATTGGGGGACTCGTTTGGATGAATTAGAAAAAAGACTTCAACAGCTTCTGGATACAACTGCTGCTTGAATGAATCTGCTGAAGAAGTGCTAATACTAACATTCAACATTTTATCTGATGAAAAACTCTACCAACTCATTAATAATAATGATATAAAAATTGTTACGTAAAGCATTTTGTTTTATACAAAATAATACACTGATTACGACATGAATGTATAGTTTAAGTTGTATTTTGGTGGTGCACAAATTTTTATTTGGGATTGTATTTGTCTATGCAGTAGACCAAACAATACATTAAATTGCCGAACAATATGTCTGACTCCTTTCCTTATCCTGAGTCTTTAGGACTCGAACGTAATCTTCAAATCACATGGTAACATACTCTTATTTCTTTTGAAACTGATCAAATCAAATTTAAATAGCCTTTGCCCCATATTTTTTGGGGTGTGCATTCGAATCGGTTTATCGATAAATCGAATCGATTATTTATTATCAGTTTATTGATTTATTTCGATATCGAAATTTTCCTTATTGAGTTATCGGTTTCGATTTTTCTTTTCGGTTAACGGTTTATCGATAAACCGATAAGATATAAAAAAAAATTTACCTATTCTTTTTACCGTTATTCTATAATAACCTTTCTTTTACCCTAAGTTCCTAACCCTATTAGTTCATCTACTACATTTAAGAAATGATCATAAGTAAAGCTCAAGGGAATGAAGTTCAAATTAATAGAAAATAGAATTAGCAGTGATGATGTAACTTTTTTACACTATTGGAGTATCGGTGGCATACATTTGATCCCTTACTTTAGTTTCATTGCATGTGTTTGTTGACACAATTTTTATATTATAAACGGTGTTCGTCTTATTTTAGCTTTTTTTTGTTCATATTAGTTAGATGCATTTATAACGATATAATTCCCATGGAATCCCGCAAATTTCTTATTAATGTAATCGATAACTGAATCGATAAGCCTCAAAAATCGATAAATCGAAATCGAAAAAACCGAAACCTTATTGAAATAATAACGATAAGCATATATAAAAAATCGATAACCGATAAGTAATTATCGATAAGGGTCAAAGTCGAATCAATAAATGGAATGCACACTCCTAATATCTTCTCATCTATCTTCTGTTTTCCATGGATGCGAAAGAATCTATATTCCATATCGGGTGTTCTCTGTCCCCTACATATTAGCCTAAGTTCAATTTTTTCTTTTATGGATTTCTTGAGTTTTCATCAAGAGGGGATTTTTGATACTAACTAAATTTACTAAGTCTCTTAATTCTTAATTAATTGGTTAGGCTAATATATTAAAAAGCAAAAAGAACAAAAAAAAGAGCAAAAACTCGACTTAATCTGAACTCGTTCCCCTGAGGTACTTATAGTAAAAATCAGTTATTTGAGCAGTTGCAATCTATGCAAGAATTTGGTGAACTCTTCTACACGGTTTAAGTTGAGAGGCACCTTTAATTTCTCCAAGCGGAGAGCAGAGAATGAAACAAGAGGAAATTCCCTTGTCCATTTATGGGAAGACTAACATTGTCCAATGAAAAGTATGAGAAACAAGACCCAGAAAAGTGTGCGTTTGGCCAAAGCAAAGGCAACCTAATGAAGCTGGACATATTTCCAAAAGTAAATTCATTTTCTTTCACTTGTGCCCTTCATTTTTGCTACTAATCATAACAACGGAGGGGTGCAGCTAAGGTTCAAGCAACAGAATTCTATTTAACTTAAATTTTTTATTATTATATGAATATTGTTAAATTCCCTTGACAGGATGAAAGATTCTAGTGTAGTAACAAACTCGAGTGCAAATATTGCTTTAGATCACAAGTTCAAATCTTAAGTGTAACATTCTACTATCATTTTGAATCCCCAAAATGGCAAAGGCTAGACTAATGATGCATAATCCAACAAGTACGCATGTTATTGCAGTTGCGCTCTGAGGCTACTAAATCTAAAATCCGAATCTGATAGAATGACAAATGCTGAAGCTACAGGAGACTCGCAGCATTCATCTCAACAATTGAAGAAATTAACCCACATTAGAGAAGCAATTTATGAACTAAAAGTCAAGCAGACAAACGATTATGGAACTTAAAATGCATCTCCCACATCCTTGTTTAGTTACAATGCACCAAAGTCACTGAGATTGGTCTAACTGTTTTAACTTCGTTTCATTTTTTCATAATAAAGACGAAGTAGGAAATAGATGTCCTGAGCTACTGGTCTGGCACTCAATGCAGGTAGCAACTGCTACCAAGTACAACATTCCACCAGAACTAGTATGGTCGGTAACGTCTACCACGGTTGGAATCATCTCCAGTACCACTGGATCCTCCTCGTCCTTGTGGTCCACCAGAACCATTACTCCTATCATTCCTCCGAGGTCGAACGGCTGGTGCCTGAACTCCTGGCTGCTGGCTGCACAGGAAACATAGCAAGTTTAAAAGGTTGGTTTTATTCTATGCATAGAACTTTAAGTAGTTCATCATTTATCTGAACATTAAGTAAACGAAAAACTAATAATTACACTAGTGATGAAGAAACTTTACTTCAGAAAAAACAGATGTTCAACATTTATAAGAACTTACAGAACATAGCCAATCTGACCATCAGGTAGAACCATTGGCACCATCTGCATACCTGCTGGCATCGGTCCTCTGCCGTATATCATAGGCTGCTAAAGAGTAATAGTCTATCAGATGAATATGATCAATGACAATGTGCAGAATCAATGAATACAACATGATGTACACAGAAATTACCTGTTGGAACCCAGCAGCAGCACCATAACCAGCAGTCAGATGTCCATACGGATTCACTGGAAATGCACCAAATCCTGGATGGGGAATGTAATTAGGATGGGGCATAGCATTGTGAGGACCGGCTGCTGCATCGAACTTCTTTTCAGTCTGAGGCTTTGCAAGAACTACTTCTAACACCTGACCTGTAATCCACATCCACTTTGACATTATTTGCCTAGTGAATTACATCATTAAACTAGTTTGGCATATACCGGAACTGATATACAGGTGTCTCTCAACTGAGGCACTGTTGACCGGTTAATTGAAATACATCAGCAAACACAGAAATACATATCAAGGGAAGCATCTAGCTGCTTTTTCAGCTCATATAAAAGCAATAATTGTAGTGGTGGGGAATCATGAATTCTTCCTTTAAGAGAGAAACACAAGTTTACGTCGCTAATAAATTAATTAAATAACATTTAGCCTATGAAAGAATGCCGTGAATCCTGATAAAATTTGTCAATTTCAGCATTATCACAAAACCAGACCAAACAAACATGCACAGCATTTTACTTTATTCTAGTCACAACAAAATCCTAGCGTTAAGTAGCCCCCCGTGCTACGTATAAATACCAAAACATCAAGGTATGTTCTGGACATACATTTCCACAATTTCACAGCAACATTTCAGACCAATCAAATGAGATCAACCTACCAAATCCACAGGGAGATCTAGAATATGATTAACATAGAGAAACTAAAAGTATTTACACAAGCACATTCAGTACATTGATGACAATACTCTTCAAAGCTAGCACCTTATTAGCGGAAAATATACCAGCACCCAACAACCCAAACCTATCAACACATAGAAAACTCGACCCCTTTACTAGGCATGTGAATAATATTAAACTCGACCCCTTTACTAGGCATGTGAATAATATTTGAGTTGAAGTTGATTTAAAAAAAAAGAGCAATTGATGTTGGAGTTGAGAAGAGTTTGTGGAAGTCTAAGCATGCTTGCACATCAACTTCATTTGGTAAAAAAGTGTTTCGAATGTTATACAAGAAAATTGAAGGTAACAGATTTTGTATAAAATTTTCAAAAGAGTAACCCTTAGCACAGACTGCAAAGAGAAACAAAATACAGGAAGCCCAAAAAGCAAAAACCTAGTCCTGTACTAGTTCAATGCACCATTGATATCGATTACTGAATATACATCTTCTACTATGGCCTCTTTACACCAAAAGTGAAACAAAAATATACAATTCATCTCAATCTTCTTTTCAGAGTTAGCTACAACTTCAATCTAACAGTTAAAATTTGTGAATGAAAATCAGTATTTCACTTGAAATACACTTTTAAATCAGTATTTCCATATTTCACAAAAGAAGTATTTGCAAATACTCATTCTCAATTATTTTTGCAAATATTGAAGTCTAGAATTTGCAATATCAAAATATTGATTCATGCGTAAACAGGCCTGAAGTAATTTGAAATACTAAAGCACTATATAACTTGCCTTCAAAATGAACAAACTGGTAGCTCAATGAAATTAAACTCAATTGTGGAATGACTATTGCTATAGTATTTCAATGATGTTGGAGTGTTATTGCTTCAGCTGTTCAAACTCAGCAAAGAATAAATTGAGGTAAAAGTGATAGGATGTAGAGTTTCTTACAATTTTAGTTTTTTCTCCCATTTGCCTATTAATATACAACGATGTGGTGCTAACAAAAACTCGGGAAAAATATTGACATATTCCAAAGTAGCAGTTTCGCCTGTCTTTAGCAATTTTCAATAAAAATGCAATAAAGCATCAATATCATGGTAATTGGTTTTTCCTTTTCTAAAACAAACAAATATTGAAGATGATAAGTTGACGGTAAATGGAGGGTGCCCAATGAACTAATGATTGGTCTCACCGTCTCTGATTCCTTGTACTAAATAAAAGCATTTGTACTTATAAGTATAAAAATGAGTTTTGCATAACAAATAAAGATAACTACCTGGAACATCTAGTAAAGCATAAATGTAATGGGAGGTTCAATTATTTTTCACAAGGTTAAAAGTGATCTTTGTAAAACAAAAGTTCGTAGGTTGAATCATCTTTCATTTAGGATAGCTTCTCGGAAAGAAATTGAGTAAAGCGCCTTTTTCTCAGGTTGGATGAGATAAATCAGAATAACCTAACCAGCGCCGCAAAGGCTACTTGTCTGTAAGGAGAGAAGTATAAATTGATAAAGCAGAAAACCCCAGGAGGAGGCCATACAACAACAACAACAACAACAACAAAAAAAAAAAAAAAAAAAAAAAAAACTCAGCTTGATCCCAACAAGTGGGAAGGAGGAGGCCATAGGACAGTATTCATATCCAGTTCTAGCTCGGCAAAACAGAGGACGAACTTCTTGGAAGTTTCAAACTCAAAAAAGGCAAAAAATAAAAAAATATGAGACATCGATTCTGTTGTCCCTACAGCACCCATTCTCTATTTGCAGGTTATCATCAATAAAATTCTTTTTACTTCTCCACCAAAAAAAGATTCTTTTGTTGGAAGATTGTCTTGTAGTATGAATTTTTGTCTAAAAGAGAGGGACATATCACAGGCAACCACCACATAATCATGACAACCATATAAATCTTCTGTATCCCTTCCAATATATCAAATCCTTTTCACTATATGACACATATTACTTTAATCTAATTAAGGGTCCTACTTGACTGCAGTTGAACTAAACTGATCTTTGACAAAGTATTTGTATGATAGATGAATCAGTTTTACGCTTAACTAAAAGCAAAAAACACACGTCACACTTCTAACACCTGAACTAAGTTGATCTTTAGTTTCAGTACAGCCCAATCTATGAAACTTGATTCACAATCTTGAAAGGGAAAAAGGGAGGGCATACACGGAAGAGAGTTGATTCAAAACTGGAACATATCTAGAACTTTCACCTCAAGGTCAGTTCCTTTGATTCAAAAACAAAATAGGCATCATCAAAATGGGATTGGGTAGATCATAGCTTGATACAGTCCCATATTTGATCGCTTTGATTCAAAACAAAATAGGCATCATCAAAATGGGATTGGGTCGATCATAGCATGATACAGTCCAATATTTGAAAATTATTGTTTCAACATATAGAAAGAAAACATTTAGAGGGGTGAGAGTTGATAAAAAGGGGGTTGAATATAGATTGCTTTCACTCCAGGGTCATATGGGGGAAAACGGGCATCTCAATCACAATGGACTAAGCTGATCTTATTTTTGGTTCATTCCAAACCGTAATACTTGTTTCAAAATCTTGAAAAGAGAAATTACAGAGGATGAGAGCTGATACAAAAATGGCCCATATCCAGATGATCAGCTTGCTTTGATAAAAACAAATGCGTCAGATTTCTGACAGCTGAATTAAGTTGACCTTAGCATAGTACAGTTTAAACTCTGAAATTATTGTCTCAAAGTCATGGAATAATTAAACAGGACGAAAGTTGATCTAAATATGGGCTATATCTACAAATGTTTCAACCATCGGTCAGTTTGCTATGATTCAAAAACAAAATAGGCATCACACTCCTGACAACGCTTTTCTGCATTTCTTCCTTGTAATCTCTTTATGATATCCTCCTAAATTCAAGACAAATCTTTCTACAGTATGACATAATAGAACATGTCATGTAGATAAGAGTTTCATTATTAAATTTTCCAAGTATGGCTGAGTAAATCCTAGGTAAATACCAAAACAAACTAAGAATTGTTCAACACAAGGTCTCGGCTGGTGCTACAAGCTCCTAAACTCATCCTTGAACTCATATACAAATGAGAATTCTCAGATCAATAAAGGTAGGGATATGGTCTGCTATACTATACATTCCCCAGACCCCACCTTGTGGGATTACACTAGGTTTGTTGTTGTCGTTCAGTTCAATAAAGGATTTTTGAAGAAAAAAACCATATCTCAAGCACATTCATACTTATTGTGATTTATTTCACTTTAGGCATGCTTTGAGAATGTACAAACCACAATTTTCCCATTTTCTTTGCTTCTTCCCTTTCTTTTTGGTTTTTTTGTGTGTGTGTGTGGGGGGGGGGGGGGGGGGGGTGTTGGGTCTTTATGGGTCCCAGATAACCCCTTCAAAGGCATAATAATGACTTTTTACCCTAGCTGCAAGAATAAAAAGAATTAGATATGGACCCGCTGACAATTCTAGAGATTTAAAATCAAAATTACTAAATTTAAGGATCTCTCTCCTCCCCCCAAAACACACCCCCTTCACACTTCCTACCTCTATTCTCCTGATTTATTTTTCTTTTCGTTTCTTTCCTTTTTCCAGTGAGGGGGGAGTGATTTGAAGGAGGGGCCGACGGAACACTCAGATGTAGATCCTGAGAGTTCCCTTTATGCAATGTATGTGTTCCACTTGTATTCATGAGTCCAGAAGCATTACCATTAACTTCATATGTTTCACCATCTTTAACAGCCTTCAGTGCACTTGACCTTTCTGCATAATGGACAAATCCAAAGTCTCGTTTGCCACCACTTTTGGCTGGCGGCATAACTACTTTGGTAACATCACCATGGCGTTGGAAAATTTCCTTCAACTGTTCAGTAGATGTGTTTTCTGGAATGCTTTTCACATAAAGTGCTTTAACCTGGAAAAGACAACGAAAAATATATAATCAATGTTCAAACTAGCAGAAGGATGTTAAGGGAAAAGGTTTCACTGTTTCACAGAGGCGAATCTCCAATCAGTCCATTGATACCATGGATCGAACAATACATCACAAAATCTAACATCATATCGATAAGTGACTTAGTTCGCTATCACTAATCCTTTTTCTTCTTTTTGGCGATAATGGTAGTGTACATGCAATCTCGCACAAACTACCACGACTATTCCAGAATCAACTCAGAGTACCTTCAGCAGGGACACTAGGTTTACGAGCCTTAGTTGGTCCCAACAGAATTACAGTCAGTATAATTTCAGCAGTGAAACTATCCACCACAACTCTGCCCCAAGCTCATTGTTTCAATACGCCTAGAGAACTAAAAAGTTTAAGGTATCAGCGCAGTTCCTGGCTCTTAACTCAAAAGCAGCCCCAATAAATGATAACATCAAGTTGAGAAGTTTAATAGATACATTACAAGAACCATCCAATCCCCCTTCCCACAGCTAGACAGACCTACAAGCAGTAAACAAAGAAAGAAGAAAACAAGTTTAATCAGGAATACATCGGGTGGATCAGAACCCGTAACGTACTGTATTCAAGCCAACAGGATAACAATTGGAGAGAAAAACTCATAGACCCACAAAAGGGAAAAGCATAAGGGAGATCATTTGGTAAAGGTGCAAGCTGCAAAGTAACAATAAAGATCAAGCAGGAAACATTAGAATCTAAGAGAAACAACAAAAGATCACAAAACATATCAAATGGAACTCGCTTAAGATCTCCTAGAAGCTCATACTCAATTATGATATAAGGTTTGATACCTGAGCAGCGGCAGCAGAATGATCAGGTGTAATCTTTGGATCAGCCCAGGTGACAGTTGGCGAATTTCCCTCCAGCTTAAAGTTTGCACTTGCCATTTTTTTCCGCGAGTAATCCGCACAGGCATTATTGTAATATTCAATGAAAGCAAAACCCCTATTACGTGCTGGGTTTTGAGGATCCTTCAATCAAATATTAGAAGTTTACAAATTGTCCATAAGTTGCCAATGACAGAGTCAGAACAATTTATAGAATGTTTGAAACATAAAACCACACCTTTATGAGTTCTATTGTTTCTGCACCAGGGCCAGTCCCTTCAATGACTTTTCTGAAGTCATCATCAGACCAGCTCTTTGGTACATTACCAATGAACAATCTGTATTTAGTTTCTGACAGTGAACACCTTATG
The DNA here is from genome assembly GCA_034376525.1 of Nicotiana benthamiana. Classification (NCBI taxonomy): domain Eukaryota; kingdom Viridiplantae; phylum Streptophyta; class Magnoliopsida; order Solanales; family Solanaceae; genus Nicotiana; species Nicotiana benthamiana. The sequence continues at coordinate 117,739,638 of CM067332.1, read as the reverse complement.
GTTTTTCCCTGGGTTGATAATAAACACAGAACAAACAAAGAAACTACCAAATCATGCACTCACTAAAAGAGACGATACAGTTAATGAAAAATCTAAAATGAATGAAGCCAAATTTGGAAATGCAGAAATCACCTTGAATTCTTTGCTATGTAATTCTTCAATAGCCTTTTGTGCCTCATCTTTTGTTGTGAAGGCTACAAAGGCAAAGCCCTTGCTTTCACCAGTATCCTTATTTCTCATGATCCTGACCTGCAAAGATAGGACACGATTACACAAATTAAGGAAAAGCAAAGACATTTAAGTCTGTCAAAAACATATGCCTGTTTGGCGTAGCGTTCAGATTACTTCCAGCTCTATCAATCAGAACTGACCTCATGTATTTCGCCGAATGGTTCGCAGAGATCCCTCAAGTCTTCATCAGAAACATCTCGAGGAATCCCACCAATGAAAACCTCAGACCCGTGCGGAGGGAGAGCAAGAAGTTCAGCGTGCTCTTTTTTGTCTTCTTCAGTAAGAGAAGCACTAGGCTTTTCTTCATCAGTAGCAGGCTCCGGAACGTCACGCATATCTGCTTCTGGAGACTCTGCTCTCCCACTATCCCCACCTCCGGAATCATATGATTGCTCTTCACCGTTTTCATCGCCGTCTTCTCCAGCTCCGTCATCTTCTATCAGTTCTGGATCTTCATCTTCCTCGGAGTAATTTTCGTCATCAAGATCCACGCGGTCATCAATTTCAGTATTCTCTGTCATGATTTTATTGTGATCTAGATCTTCTCATCCAACAAATAAACAGAAGGTCGCCAATAGTGCCTGCAGGCCGATATTTATGTTAGCTCTTTTGCATGTTGGCGGATATGACATCAATCATTAACTACATTTGAACCCAAATAACTTGGGGTCAGCTATAAGGAAGATATGAAAAAGACTGGGTAAATTATATTTATTTATTTTTAAAAAAATGCAAGTACACACTATGACCATGCATGCAATGAAGGAAGTTCAGTACTTTCAACTGTCCTGCACCAACACGGATAGACATGTAGGATAGGTAATTTTTAATTATATTCACTATTCAGGAGATGAGAAAACAAAATAAACAAATGTGCAACCAAATTTCAAACTTTTTGCAATTTTACAACTGATATCTTTCTTTCTTTCCATCGTTTGAAGCCCAGCAGTACTTCGAGCTTTTCATTAGCCCATGGTGGCACAAACATAAGATACAATAGCACAAGATGGAGAAATGGAACTCTCTGGAGGAAAGAAAATGCACTATTATCAATAGACACAAAGATAAATGCATACACATAAGAGCAAAGACACTTTCACAATTGAGATTTTTTTCACCGTATTTGGGACATTGAGGAGGGTAAAATTTAACATGATGGGAATTTAATCAATAAAATAAAGAGAAAAGGTTGGCCTTATAACGCTTTGAAATACTTGTTTTAGGAAAAAAAATGTTTTGCAAAGATTGTTTTCAACCAAACACCAAAAAAGAAAGAAAAAGAATCAATATTTGCAGAAACCAAAAAAGTAACTCTTCTTACAATTTTTGAAGCAACCACCACCTATGACTTTGGTGCCATACAGAACAGTGTTAAGACAGGGTAAACTTTTCACCATAATCTCAAGAAAATATCTCTACATTCTCAAAAAGATAGGAACTTCCTTTTATAATGAACGTGTCCGGCCCTGCTCGCACGTACTTCGGCTATTCCACCGGATACCTACTACCTCCACAGATACCGGTAACTCAAAAATACATGAACTTAAGAAAACATTAATATGCTTAGCAAAAGTTCCTTTTTCATGATGGATATATCAGATGTTTCAGCTTGGGAACTTGGTTAATGATGTGCATGACCCTCTACTCTTCTCTACTTTAAGTACTAGACTAACTAGTGCAACAGCCTGTTTCAAACTCAGGACATACTACTACACATCGCGCCGTTGAATCAAAGCAATGGGGCACGTCACGATTTCAATAAGTTAAATGTTTAATGTGACATTATGCCTATAGAAAGAGAAAAACTCTTTACTGAACTCAACCAAAAAAATTGATGGGTAATTGAACAAAGTAAATGACCTCAACCAATTTTAGTGCAAACATATAACTATGAACACATATAACAATTCAGCTACCTGAGGAGCTAAAATCAAAGTATATAAAACATCCACACACAAAAAAAAAACATCGTCAAAGGACAAACTCGAAAACCTAGAGCTGAAAATTACAAAAAACAACAAAACCCTAACAGAAAACATAGGTAAGTCCGTACACATCTAACAAAGTTTGTTATATAAAATCAAGATTTCAGATGCTAAAAAAAAGATAAACAAAATGACATACATGCTAAAAATTGATTAAAAGGGGGCAAAAGACGAAACCTTGTTTATGAGAATGGGCGGAAATGAAGATAAAGAGCAGAAGAAATAGAGTAGTAGTAGTATTATGTGAGAAGAAGACATATAGTAGTAGTAGAATATATGAGTATTGGGGGTTTTCATTACCCAAAAATTAAAGAGAGAAATCGGAGGAAATTTTCTGCTTATCTGTTTTCTGCTCTTTAGGAGTTTGATTGAAGGCGAAGAAGCTAATCTGGAAATGACAAATACACAACTACTCTCTTCAGCTCTTTTATACTGCCTGCGATTTCAGTTCGGCATTTGGCCCTAACCCGGGTAATTGGTACGCTCTGCCCGCTGCCCGTATTGATTTGGTCAATTCGTAGATGAACCATAGGGGTATCATAGTGATTTAGCTAGCGCAGTTCATTCCTGTTCGAACTTTATTAGCCTATCTTTAGTTTACAGTTTTATCTTTCCTCTTTGGCCAGCCAAGATGCATTTTTATCTCCACCGTTTTCAACATTTAAACATTGTATTATTTTTTTATAAGTTAATGTATTATATTATAATATATTATATATATTTACAATTATATTTTATTTTTATTTTATTTTTTATTTTTATTTTTTTGGTAATTAAAATTTGTATTAATCACCAAAGAGGTTTCTTTACAAATCCATAGTGCAGCTAAATACAGCTGACTATCGAAAAGAAAACTTAATCAAACGTCTACTGATACTGCACCTATCCTTCTATTTACATTAGAGAATGCTGAAGCTGTAGGCTAACTTTAGGGGGACTCCTAACATTACAAACATATGCAATAGTCCTAAGTAATTGATCACTAATACAAGGGACATTCTTAAACAACCTCGAGTTTCTCTCTAACCAAATGGCATAGAACAGTTCTGCTATAGTCATTTTGATAATGTGAGCTCGACTAGTTTTCCCTTTAGCTTTGGCAATGATCCAGTGAATAAACTGCTCCCAGTTCTGATAATTGGGTTGAGCTACACCAATCCATAACATTGTTTGATGCCTCAGTTGTCTAACAAAGGGACAGGAAAAGAAAAGATGATCTCTGTTCTCCATACCTTGTTGACATAAAGCACAGGTGCTATCCACAGTCAAGTTCCATTGGCCCAACCTGTCTTTAGTAGGTAATCTGTCTTGCAATACCAACCAGAGGTTGAAGACTGCCTTGGGTCTGGCATAGTTTTGGATGGTTAGGTTCTTCCACAAGACTCTAGGCAATTGTCCAATCTAGTGTAGGTATATCATCTTTATAGTACACACTGGTTGATTCATCATCTGAGATTGCTGCAATGTAACAGTAGCTTCAATAATCTTTCGGACCATCCAGCTGGCTTGGTTGGGAATAACTATGGAATGTAGCTGCTGTTGTTTTATATAAACTGTGTGAATCCACCTTACCCATAGAGCATCCTTCTTGTGAGCCAAATCCCATTCAAGCTTTGTAATTGCAGCTTTGTTCCACACTAGCAAGTTCATAATATTTAAGCCTCCAGCTGACTTAGGCAAGCATACTTTATCCCAGGCTATATATGTTTTATTTGATATATTGGCTGAACCTGTCCACACAAAGGATCTACATACTGCTTCTAGCATCTTTAAGATTTTTGAAGGAATAAGGAAAAGTTGGGCCCAGTAAGCTTGTATGCCAAATATCACTGATTGAACCAATTGAATTCTACCAGCATAAGACAATTTTCTGGAAGTCCAGGATGTGATCCTGGCAATGATCTTATCCACCAGTGGCTGCCATTGGACTAAAGACATTTTCTTGGTAGATAAGGGAACTCCCAAGTATTTGAAAGGCAACTCCCCATATACATAGCCAAGATGATCAACAATTTGATGCTGGATATCAGTAGGAACACCACCAAAGTAACAGAACTCTTACTCAGATTAGCTTTCATCCCAGAGGCTTCAGTGAAGTGAGAAAAGTACTTAAACATGGCTGCTACAGACTGATGCTCTCCTTTGACAAACAGCAAAAGGTCATCTGCAAAGCTAAGGTGAGTAATGCCTAGCTTTTTATAGCCAGGGTGAAATAGGAAACCTGTATCCTTCTTCAATTCAGCAAGAGCTCTAATTAGGTACTCCATCACTATGGAAAATAGAAAGGGGAAAATTGGATCACCCTGTCTCAAGCCTTTAGCTTCTTGGAAGGGTTCAGTAGTTTCCCCATTCACCATCACTGTATAGCTGACTGTTTGGACACATTCCATGATCAACTTCATAAATCTACCTGGGAAGTCTAAGGCCTCCATTACCTGCTGTAAGAAGATCCATTCAACAGAGTCATATGCCTTCTGCAAATCTATTTTAATCATGCATCTAAGAGACACATGAGCTCTTGCATAGTGTTTAATTAGTTCATGGGCTAGTATAACATTATCTACAATCCTCCTGCCTGGGATAAATCCTGCTTGGGCATCACAAATGATACTGGCCATACATTTTTGTAGTCTGTTGGCCAGTATCTTAGAAATTATTTTATATAAGATTGAGCAGCAAGCAATTGGTCGAAACTCCTTGACTGATTGTGGATTAGCAACTTTAGGTATCAAGGTAAGGGAAGCACAATTAGCTGGTCTATACATTTTGCTGGGCTGGAAGAAATTCATTACTGCCCTGATTATATGATTGCCAGTGATACTCCAGGTCTGCTTAAAGAAAGCAGTATTATATCCATCAATCCCTGGTGCTTTGTCATCACCAATGGATTTTAAACTGTCCAGAATCTCATCAGTAGTGATATCAGCAGCTAACTGTTGTTTCTGGTGATGTGTGAGCTTTGGACCATTACTCATATACAATCTGTTAATTGCGGGTAGTGAGGCAGCTGATGTTCCCATCAAAGACTTATAGAAATCCTTGATCTCCTTTCTAAGGTCATCTGGATTGGTAAGCCTGGTTCCCCCTGCTGTAATCAGTTCTGTTATGCTTTTGTATTGATTCCTTTCCTTCAAGAAAGCATTAAAATATTTATTATTTGATTCTCCCAATTGAATCCATCTGGCCCTGGACTTCTGTTGTAGGATATTCTCTTCTATCATTGACCATTTTTCTAACTTCAAGACTAGTTCATTCTCTTTAATCTGCAAATCATCAGTGTAATTCAGCATCATCTGGTTCTGAATGTCCTTCAACTCCTCCCTGCTAGACTCAATTTTCTGTGCAATATTCTTAAAATCCCAAACATTTAGAGATTTTAAAACTGGTTTCAGTGCTTTGAGATTATTCCACACCTCCTTGACAGTACCTTGAGTAGTATTTCTCCAATTCTCCTTGATAAGTTGCTGGAAGTCCTTATGATTAGCCCATGCATTATAGAATCTGAAGGGGGCCTTCCTGATCATAGTAGCTTCAGTCAGAGTGAGCACCATTGGATTATGATCTGAGATTAGTGGAGGATCATATACAGTTTGTACATGGCTCCATTTAATCATCCATTTATAATTACCAAATATTCTGCCAAATCTGCTACAAACTCTATTATTGCCAGTTTGTTTATTGGTCCATGTGAAAAATTCCCCTTTCCAAGGAAGTTCTGATAGCTCAGCTAGTTGGATACATTGAGTAGAATCCAGAATTTCAGCTTGTTTAACTTGACTACAGGATTGCCTATCATTGATAGACATAACATTATTGAAATCACCTGCTACTAGCCAAGGGTCTGTAATACCAGCAGCAAGATTCTGTAGTTGTTGCCAAAGTGTTCTCCTTTGATCCAATCCATTGAAGCCATACACCACAGTGAGGAAGCAAACCAGATCACCTGCAGGGGTGTTAACACTACAATGAAGGAATTGAGCCTCCTCCTGAATACCAGTGATCCTAACCTTCTGAGTATCCCATAGGACCCAAATTCTACCCCTTGGTGAGTCCCTATAGTTAGTTAGCATATCCCATCCTGGAACCAACAGTTTAGCTATTCTATCTGCATTTCTCTCCTTAACCTTTGTCTCTACCAGACCAACAAGGTTAAATTTATTATATCTAAAATATTCCTTTGCTTTCTTCTGCTTATACCTCTTATTCACACCTCTAATGTTCCAAAATAAAAACTTCATTGGGTATAACTAGGACCCCATTCATCTGGGGGGTTTCCTGGTCTACTAGCTGACATTACTTGAAATCTGTTACTCATCACACAAGAGATAAAGGGGGATAGTTTGAAAGATTGAACACTGGAGATTGCACCTGTTTGCCTCTATCTTCCTGTTTGTTCGACTCTGTACTTCCTAAAGGAGCAACATCTTTAGGAGGTACATCATTCTGCTTTGGTCCAAGCTGTTGTTTAGGAGTCTCCTGTTGCTGCATAACAGTCTGGTTTGGAACTTTAGCTCTCTATTCCTGAAATACTCTAGGCTTTTGCATTTGATTAGGTTGGGAAGGTTTGGGATTAGCCAGACAATTGTGTCCAACCATAAAATATTTCTCACAATATGATGGTTTCCAATCATAGGACACTTCCTGCACAAATTTCTTCCCATTTGGATCTATTAGCTCAATCTCACTTGACAATTCTTTAGAGACATTCACCTCAATAAGCATGCGTGCATAAGAAATTCTAGTCTGCTTAGTCGTACATTCATCTGCAAAAATGGGCTTACCAAGGACATTGGCTATCCTACTCAAAGACCTGATTCCCCAGCATGACATAGGGAGTTTAGGAAACTTGACCCACAGAGGAATTTCAGTAGGAAAAGTAGCATTGAAATCAAAATCAGCAGTCCATTGTTTCAGTACCATAGGTCTATTTGCAATGGAGTATGGACCCGCACAGAGAACTTCTTTGGCATCTTCCATTGATCGAAATTTGACTACATAATAGCCCTCCTCATGATAGTAAAGATCTGGTTCTGGTACATGGGACCAATGTAGGTTAATGAAGCGTTTCATTGCATTGTACCCTGGTCCAGTCCCTAACATAAAAACTACTAGGGCACATTTCCATTTCTGTTCTTCCGCCTCCACTTCCTCTTTAATCAGATGACCTACAGGTTTACCATTAATCAGAGTCGGTGGGATATACTCCAACGCCATGCCATTAGAAGCAAATCGGTTCTTCTGGAAGAGATTTGCCCACCCTTTGGTTACTTCATTGGTCCCCTCCTCTGGTTCTGTCACTGGTGTTTGAGATAGGTTCTGCATGTGGTCGATTCCACCATTTCCTTGTACCATCTGGGGTTGAGGAAGCAAAGAAACTTCATCTGCTTCTAATACCTCATCTGATTGTGTCAATGGAACAGTGATAGTCAATGGAACAGTATCAGCTACTGGAGCAGTATCAATGGGTTTATTTACACTGGCTGGATGGTTTATAGTTGAAATGATGCGATCTATGGTTGTAATCGGCAGTTTACGAGGTCGACCCCTGCCTCGTCCTCTTCCTCTCGCCATGGAAACCAAGCTCGGCGCACGTTAGAGAGGAGAGTCGGAAGAGAGATTTAATTATATTTTATTATATAGAAGAGCCAAGTAGGTCGATTAGGGGCAAATTTGTAATTTTAGTAGCTGATTTCATTGGCTTTGTCAATTTATTCACTGTATTTTACTCCACGTCTTTTAATTCAACACACACAAAAAATTCTTCAAAAACAAATTCATGAAACATCTTTCACTTTCAGTTTTCAGAATATTTTCATAGAGCACTATTATCGTTAACAATCTCAAATTTGGTGCTCTTTCAATTTTTGCTCAAATTTCTTTCGAGTTCTCACAATTTCATGGCTAAAGTTTTTATCATTCTACTATTGAGGGAAAGAAAGATTGAAACTTTGAGTTGAAAACTAAAAGAAGAAGGACCATAATGCTCCACTAATTCTTCTATCCATTATTTATTCTTTTACAACTTTAATTGCCCTTTTTGCTAAATATATATTGTTTCAGTTGAACAACTATAACTTTAGGGGAAAAGAATGTTTTTCAAATTTAATGGCACTATTCCTGCTTTATTTATCTGGACGGAAATTGACACTAATTCTATAATTAAATACCTACAGGATTTGCAGGCTTCCATTCTTCATGGAGCATTTAATCTCAATTTTCATGAACTTAAATCTGATAACGAGCAGATTTTTGCCTCTTAAGATTTTCTTTCGTTATCCTACTTTGACTTCATAATCGCCCACCAATTGAGGCTTTGTCGGTGAAACAATTACAAGTAAGAGCGATGAAGGTACGAATTATTATTCAGTCTCTTTATATTTGATACTAGTAGAAATATATAAGCAAAAGATATGATATTTTCCAAGATTAGTGTCGTGAAATTATTGTATTATTCTCGGTGGAATTTCTATTTTTCCCCCACTTCTCCATGTTTTTTTTTCCTTTTTAGAATATTCATTTGTTGTGTGGAGATTCTGTATTGGTAAAATATTAATTCAAAGAATCGACATTAAATACAAGTAATAAAATGGAGAGTACACAAATGATGTTCTAAATGCCTTTAGGGACTATATAGAAATTACTTTCTGGTTTTGCCAAATTAGAATGTTTTAGACTTAGATCCTTAAGATTATTGGCTAGAAAACCTTGGTTGTCTTAAAAACTTGAAGAGGTGTCTATCAATTGTGTAATTTTGAACATGCTGAATATTTATTGGGTTATTAATCCTTTTAGCGGAATCCAGTTATTGAGCATATTCTGAAACATACTGATAACACAATTTTAGCTTCTAATTTCCATATTTATTTATTTTTTGTGTTTGGTTTTTTTTTTCATGGGACTGTAAGCTATTAGCCAAGCAAGGCTTATAGATCTACTAAAGTCACTTGACTTTTTTTTAATACTTGAAGGATATACATTAATGATATGTGTAGGACTTTGTATGAGTATATGGTGATTGGCACAATACTAAAAGAGATTGGCTTGTTGAAAAACGGAAAGGTTTTCACCTTGAATAATAAACAATTCAAGACCTTCCGATTATCGAACGTTAACCAAATCAAGATTGTTTCCTCCAGGGTATTACAATTTTTCTAACATGGTTGAAATGTTAGTGTAGTTTGAGTGTTTGTCATTGTACGTGGACATTTCATTTCTTGTTTGAGTTAAGGGAATACGATTTGCCTGTTGTCACTATTCAATATTTCACATTGAAATTATCCTGAATTCAAGTATATGTCATGTGAGATTTCTATGATTGAAAAGTAAAATGCTTAGTTTTTTGGATTTCCTAGAAATTAGACTTCTCAGCTTTTGTCTCTTAGAGTTTGAGATGGCTGAATTTACATAGCCGGCTTTGAGATTTTGCAATTCCTTTATCTCGACGTTTGAGACCTTGGAATTTTCATACCTTCTAAAGAAAAGAAATGTTTGAGGCATCTGAAGTTATCTTACATCTCAAGTTTTAAAGTTTATACTTAGTTGTTACCTCAGATTATTTTTTACTTATTTTATATAATGAAACAAAATATACAAATGAAATCTTCGATGTTGGGCTCTTGCTTGCACGGGCCAACCACATCTAGTATTTCATAGAAAGCATCAAGAAGATGCAAATTCTGAATCTATAGAGCAAAGGAAAGGGGGGAGAGGAGGGGAGAAGGAAGACAATGTTAGCTCTATTGCAAAAGGCATAATTTAAAGTTAAAGAGCTAACAAAGTCCAAAAAAATTCAGGGAATTGACAGGGGGGAGAGTACTTCAACTACAATGACTTGTTAAACATCTAGCCTGAAGAACGTTATTTTGGAGTAGTAATGCCTTCAAAGCATCTAGTGTTCTTTCTGTCCAGATACACCAAGAAATGCAAATAGGGATCATCTTCCAAACTTTCTCGATGGATTTTCCAACCTTCCATGAGCTCCAACTAACCAGGGAATCTTTAACACTCTCAGGCATAAACTATTGAAGACCAAGAGTTGAGATGAACATGCTCCATACATCTGCAACAACTATACAATATAAAATAAGATATATATTGGTCTCCAAGGACACATGTAGCATCTGTTGACTGTGGGGATGCTTCTTTTGCTAAGATTGTCTTAAGTGAGCATTGCTTCATAGAGAGCTATCAAACTAAAGCAAATCACCTTTAGAGGTAGCTTAGTTTTCCAAATTAATTTTAATGGCCAATAGATTAAGAATTCATTTTGAGTACATTGCATGTTGTAGCCTGCCTTCACAGAGTACTTACCATCGGCTTTATTCCCCCAAATGAGTCTATCCAATGCTTGATCATTAATTAAGATTGTCCCTACTCTTTCCAGTAGGTTGAGAAGATCTTGTAGTTCCCTATCTTGTATGTTCCTCTTGAATAAAGGGTTCCAGGAATAATCAGAAATCAGCTTGTAATGTTGAGTGCCCAGCCATTTATCTTCCCAGAACCTTATTTTTGTTCCATTTCCTACCTTAAACCTGCATTGTTGATAAAATTCCTCCCCTTGCTTGCTGATATACTTCAAGGTCATACTCCATATGATATTTAGCAACCTTGGTAATCCACTGATTTTCATTGCCATGCTTTGAAGTTATCACCTCCTTCCAAAGTTTGTGATCCAAATATCCCCACAACCATTTCGCAAGCATGTTCTTACTATGGACCGTGGGATCTCTAGTTCCAGGACACCTTGTGACTTTGGTAGTGTTACTTTTTTCCAATTAACCAAGTGGAGTTTATCAATTTTACTGCTTTCTTCCCAAAGAAATTTTTTCATGTATTTGTCTATCTACTTCAACACCTTTTGGGGGATGGGAAATAAAGACATAAGATAGGCGGGAAGGCTATCCAATACACTGGTGATGAGTATGAGTCTCCCTCTCATAGAAAGGTATTGTAATTGCCAGTTAACTAGTCTTCTATCAGTTTTTTCAGTGACTCCACTCCATATATCAGATGACTTGAACTTTGCTCCCAGCGGAAGCCCTAGATACATAGTTGGTAGTGTGCTAGTACTACAACAAAGAATGTCAGCCAGTCCCTCTATATTAAAAACATCATTGACAAGATAAATGACACTCTTCATCATATTAATATGCAAACTTGAAAGAGCTTAAAAAATAAGCAAGGTCAGATTTAAATGCATCATTTTAGATTCTTCAACCCCACAAAAAATTAGGGTGCATCTACATATAGCAAATTTGAGACAGTCACTCTATTCCCAAACCTGCTACCAACTTCAAAGCCTTTGAACCATTGTAAATTCCTGGCTTTATTTAGCATGTTACCGAGACCTTCTATAGCAATGATGAAGAGAAAATGTGAGGAAGGATCCCCATGCCTAAGACCCTTTTGAGGAGAGAAGAAGCCGGCTGGGCTTGAATTAACCAAGATGATGTACTTCACGGTGGTAGTGCAGAACATAATCTATTTAATCCATTTGTTTCCAAAACCCATTTTCCTCAGCATCATAAAGAGAAAATTCCAGTTTAGCTGGTCAAAAGCTTTCTCTATATCCAATTTGCATAAGATACTGGCTTCCCTTTATTTAAGTTTCCAATCCAAAACCTCATTAGCAACAAGAGATACATATTAATGTCTTCCTTTAATAAAAGCATTTTGATACCCAGAAATAAGTTTCCAAATGACTTTCTATAACGATCCGACTGGTCGTTTTAAGCAATTGTGCCCGATTCATAGTTTGAGGTCTTGAACAGCTTCACATTAGGTATATCGACTTGTGTGCATGGTTGGATTTAGTTTTCGGATGAATCGGAGTTGAATTGGAAGAAGAACCTAGTTTTGGAAGTTTAAATAGCAAAAATTTGACTGGAATTGGACTTTTGAGTAAGCGGCCCTAGGATGGGTTGTGAGTGATCTCAAAAGCTTTTTATGGTAATTTTGGACTTAGGCACGCGTTTCGGATTTGGAGGTCCATAAGGTAACTTGAGGTGTTTCGACAAAAGTTGGAAAAGTTGAAGTTTGAAAAATGGAGAAGTGTGACCCATAGTTGACTTTTGTGATATCGGGGTAGGAATGCAATCTCGAGATCGGGAACATCTCCGTTGTGTCATTTTAGACTTGTCTGCAAAATTTAGAATCATTCCGGGTTTATTTGATAGGTTTCGGCACGAGTTTTGGAAGTTGGAAGGTTTGAAAGCTCCTAAGTTCGATTCATGGTGTGATTCATTGTTTTGGCATTGTTTGATGTGATTTATGGCCTCAAGAGAGTCATTATTAGGTTATATGACTTGTTTGTGTGTTTGGACGGGGTCCCGGGGGCCTCGATTGCGTTCTGGGTGGGCTATGGGTCATGTTCCCTTATTTTTGAATTGTTGTTTTCAACTTCTGATATCCTCTTTCGCGATCGCGAACAGCCTTCCGTGTTCAAAAAGCTTTGTCGCTGACCACGTGGGAATCCTTCTTCGTGTTCGCGTTTGCGAAGCTCTTCTTCATCCCTCATTGCATTCATGTCCCTTTCTCGCGTTCGCGTAGTTATGCCGTTTCACTCTTCGCGTTCGCATACTAGTTCACGCGTTCACGTAGAGCCATCTTTGGGCCATAATATTTTTCTTTTTTGCGTTCGCGTGCTGTTAATACTCAATTTTTCGCTATATATTTTTAATATGCATAAATACTTCATATATATATATATATATATATATGTGTGTGTGTGTGTGTGTGTGTGTGTGTGTGTGTGTGTATATGCAAGCATGCATAAGATTTTTATAATTTTTTCATATTTTTAGGGATTTAAATTGATTTATTCCCTCCCTTTTATTCATAAAATCCCAATAATTATTTTTCAAATTATTTTTATGGTAATTTAGCCATTTAATGTCTATATTTATGCCAAAATATTTAATATAATTTTTATGTATTTCTTTATAATTGCATTTGGTATTGTAAGGCTAAATTGCATATAATTGCAATATTAACACATCCAACATATAATTACATTTTATGTGTGTAAATTGGCCTCCTATATTTTTAAAATCATTTTGGTACATAAAATCATTTTTCAGAAATTGTTTATTATTCATTATAAATTAAATAGGAAAATGTAGCTATTTAAATTTTAGCCAGATTGGCATTTCGATTATAGCCTAAATTGGACCCAACCCCAGCCCAATTTCATGCCCAATTACCCAACCCCGACCCTATACACATTCACCCGACCTGGAGTCTGTTAAATCCTAACGGTTGATCTCTCAGATCAACGGCCCGTATCACTCTTTTCCCTTTTTAATCCCTAATACCCCCCCCCCCCCCAAACCCTAATCATTCTCTCAGATACTTTCACCTCCTCTCTTCTCTCAACCTATCTCTAAACCCCTTTTCAACCGCCTCCCTTTTTCGGTCTTCTCCGATGACCACCCTTCAACCCCAAAGCCTCCAATGGTTCCTCCATTGGCTTGCTCATCCTTTCTGAGGCCTTCAAGAGCCCTAGGCTACGGCGACTTGTATCTGGGCTTGCTGTTTTGGCTATTCATGGCTACTCTGGTGTGATTTTGGAAAAAGTCACACTATATTTGTTACGATCTTTGAAGTTTTAAGCAGGTTCTTCCATCTCTATTTGGGTTTCGTTTGAAACCCTAATTTTTGTTTATATCTCTTAGATCTGGGCTATTTTTAAAATGATTCGAGTCTGTTCCTTCTATGTTTTACACTATTCTCGAACCTCATTTGCAAAAATCATCATTTTCAAGTTATATTACTTTATTTTAAAGCTAGGGTTTTTTGGAACTTCTTCTACACTTTGTTTAAATCGATCTTCATATGTTAACTTCTATTATTTGCATATCTCGAATGATTCAATAAGTTTTACTCCTTTTTCAACTCGTCTATGTTGAAAACCCTAACTTCTTAGCCCCAACCTTGGGTTTCTAAGTTTTGTTTTGGTAATATGTTCGGTTAATCTGTATGTTTCTATGATTCTGTGAGTTTTGTCCTATGTTTGCTTGTTAGGATTCCTAATTATGGTTATCCTTGCCTATTATGTGATTTTGCCTTATTTTTTGTTCATCAATGTTTCTGATTCCTCACTTCTCCTACATGTATCATGCTTAGCCTACTAATTCAGACAATGCTTGTCATGAATCCTTTATTTTATATGTTATTCTTGTCCTACTCGACCTCTTAGAGTTCTAATTTTTTGCTTACCATGTGCTTGTTCTTGTAGAGTGGTGCTAATTCAGTGCTACCTCCTATTCTTGCATCCCTGAATCTTTGTGATTGATCTTTCAGTGATTCCGCATGATTATTCTACTAATTTTTACCTTGTGAAATGTTTTTCTGACCTTATTCTATAGTCAATTGTGCTGTTACTTGATTACTCAAGTATTTCCTTGATTTAAGTGTGCTGAACATGGCTTTTATTACATATTGTGTACTTGTACTATGCAGAAAATATTTCCTTAATTGGCATGTCCAGCGTTACACGATTTTTTTTCTTATTTGGCATATGTCTATTACTGTTTGAAGTTAACTCCTCAATTAAAGGATGTACTTACCATGATTTCCTAACTGATTGATTCTGAGTTCCTTAATTACTAATGGACTGTGATTTATACCTTATTTACTACCTGCTTTCAAACTATAAATACCCTACACTTTCATTAGCACAACACACGAACACTCTTGGTTCAAAACACTATCTCTCACACTTAAAAACTTTCTGCTCTCTTGTGTGCCACTTACTACTGCTCTAAGTTAGTCAGTTGCAAGCCAAGGCGAACCATTGTGTCCTACCGCTCTTTCAACTCTACTTACTATCCTTTTTACTGGTATGTTTAAATTTCAATTCCAAGTTCAAACAACAATATAATTTTCTTATTGCTTCAGTTCGTCCTGTTTCTAGTGTGCTTCTATTTGTGGTTTTATTGTGAAACTTGTAGTTGATGTTTACCTTATTATGTACTCCATTTCCTTTTGATCAACATATTACCCCTCTGTATTATTTCTTGACATGTCTGCACCAATTATCTCTATGTTTACCACCATGTGCTCCATGTACTCCCAAATCCCTATCATCCATGTATGTGGGCTTATTCTTTTGTCTGGTTTTGTGACTATGAGCATGCCTATACCAATTCTTGGATATTTGCTTAATTATGTGTCCTATGTATTCCCCAAACCCCTTGACCAATACTTGTGAATACTGAACCTACCTTACAGTCGTGATTCCTGCTTGGGTATGAGCATGTCCTAAGATGTTTGACCGCTGTTCATTTCTTCAATCTCTTTTCATACAGTCTCTCAGTTTTACTAAATTACTTTCAGGCCTTCTTTTATACAGTTTTTCAGTAAAATCACTTTCACTCTACTCTTAGTCAATAAGTTCTGCCCCCCTCTAGTATGTGTACTGCCTTGGGATCCTCTTGAGAACCCTCTGGACTCTGGCATACTGAGGTTGGCCTTTCCAACTTTTGGTTACTAAATCTAGGTGTAAGCACTGCCCGGGATCCTTGAGATCCTTAGGGAACTTTGATGCACCTAGAATCTACATTATCTATGGATTTGAGGCATATGAGGCCATTGGAGGCTTCAAAATATCTAGGCCTAATAGGAGGCTCCCAATAGAATAACTTCTTTTTTTATTTACTTATGTGATTCATTCATTGGTCTTTAATAACTTGTAAACAAATATTGGGGTATTTAGAGAAAAGGAATGGGTAAATACATGTCTATGGGGTAATACAGGTAGAAATCATGTTCATAGGACTATCTGATTGCTTTATCAAGTAGAAATCATGCTCATAGGGATTTACATTTTGTCACATCGCCATGCTAGAAACCATGCCTATAGGTGCCAAATAATCATGCCTTCAATGTCTTAAAATCAGATTAATTAATAGATGTCATGCCTATAGGATTTAATCCAGATTCTGTTATGATGAGTGTTATGTATGTTTTCAATGTCTTAAAATCAGATTAACTAATAGATGCCATGCCTATAGGACTTAATCCAAATTATGCTATGGCAAGTGTTTATGACGGCATGTCTTAAAATCATATTAACGAAGTGAGAAATCATGCCTATAGGGAATCATATTCGAAATTCTGCCTGTCAATATAAACTAGTCTAGTAATTCAACTTAGTCTGCATTTAGTTCACTTCTGATTAGTTAAATAAGTAATCTATATCTCCTGAAACAAGTTCTTTGAAACTGCCTCAATTTAACTGTAGAACAATATGCCTATAGGTATTAAAGAAGTATGTTTCAAAACCTTCTTTGATTCTATATAAATATAGTCACCAATACACCGCCCGTATAGGCAAACCTTTAGGGCATTTCTAAAAACTGCATTTCTGAAAAGTGTTTCTATTGCTTAATGTTTCTGATCCTAACAGGCTTTAGAAAATCAATAGGCAACTGCTAGGGTCGCTACTCCTGAGTTTCTTATAACTAAGTTGTTTCTTTCTTCATATTTACCTAGATATCTTGCCTTAGGGCACTGTCTAATAAAAGCCTTTAATTGTGCTTCAGCCGTGTTGTTTATGTGCTTGTTTGAAGAGGAAATTTCGAGCCTCTAATTGCTCCTATTTATATGTTGAAAGTCCTAAGTGTTTCGATTGTCGCCTCAGAATTTTCACCTTTAAAACCTTAGGGGTCTTTCTAGAACCACCTACAGGTAGAGGTCCTAACCCCCTCCAGGACCATTAATACGGGACGGGTAGCAACACACAATAGTCATCGCTGACCAAAAGCTCGTTTTGCATGGCTAATAAGGGGATGGAAATGGTAGGTATGGGATGTGATGACTACACACTAATGTCACGTGTAGCCCCTCATCAAGGAGTGTTTACCAGACATTGTATGGGATGATCCTATAGGCTAACCAACCTGGGACCCCTCTTCTACCCAAAATTGCTTTTCTATTTAAAACCTTTGCTTACAACTTTTGTTCAAAAATCTTTACTTGAATTAGCTAACGTGCTTTACTTGCAAACCTATTTGATTCAACTATTTATGGACTACTTTGTGAATATAAGTTCGGTCGGGACCCATAGTTGTGGACCAAGAGGGGTGCCTAACACCTTCCTCTCGAGGTTACTTCGAGCCATCACCCTAATCTCTGGTAATGCAAACCAATTCAAAGAATTAATCATTCAGGTGTCCTAACGCACCATAATTGGTTAGGTGGCGATTCTTCAAATACCCAATTCCCAAAAGGAAATTAGTCATTACCTTATGGAATGTCGAAACCTGGAGTCTCTCTCCGCGAGGAGGGAAAAAGGGGGTGCGACACGTGCATGCTATCGCGTTTGAGAAGCACAACTGGGCAGCCTTCATTTTTCTTATTTGCAAACACTATTCTTCCTCCGTGTTCGTGATGCTTTAAGACATGGGTAGAATAAATTGTACTCTATTCCGAGGGTTTGCCATTTTCACAATTTTTGGAGTTTTAGAGCTTGGCTTTGGGCGATTCTTTGTGGGTTTTCAAAACAAAACGATTAGGTAAGTGTTGTTCACCTAGAATTGGTTATATTCCAAGAAGTTGTCTTCATTTTTATCATTTAATTTGTGATTTGGGTTGCATGAAATGTTGATTTTTGAAGGAAATTCCTAAAATTAAATATCATGATTTGAGGGGCTAAACGGTATTCGAAGTTAATAAATTTGGTATGGTTGAACTCATATTGGAATGAGATTTGGACTTTGTAAAATTTGCAGAGTTCCGAGGCGCGGGCTCGGGAGTCTACTTTTGGGCCAATTTTTGGATTTTGTTAAAGATTGTGCCTTTATATTTCGAAATAGTTTATTATGTGTTTTATTTGTGCTTTGAAGTTAAATTTGGTTAGATTTGAACCATCCATAGGTCTTTCCACCTAAGAAGTGCATTTTAGAGTATCAGTTTGTTGTCTTTGAGGTAAGTATTTTCCCTAACCTTGTGAAGGAGACTTCCCCTTATGATTTTAGTCTTTTATACTAATTGTAGTCCGTGCATGCGAGGTGTCTAGTGTGTGCTGGGACTTATCTGCCGGAAATTTTCTCTAGGGTTCTTAGGTCCTTATGTTCATTATGTGAAAACTAGCCTGTTATAATTGATTTTCCTAATTGCTTAAATTGTCTCTATATGCTTCATATGATGTTATTAGTTTTTCTCTAATTCTATGTGTTACATTGACCCTTAATTGCCTTAATTAAAGTGATTGTTTTCCTTATTTGTTTTGATACACCTTGATAGTAAGTTTCTCTATGACTTTGTGCAAATATGTTACATGTCCAATTGTTGTGGTTACCAGTGTAACTATCACGTGCTTACTATGTCTTGTTGTTTTTTTGAGGTTATCGTGCTTGTTGGTTTTTCCGTGTCCCTTATTATGTATTGTTGACTCCCTTGCCGGGACGTTCTTGTTTCTATTGTTAATTCTCTTGCCGAGACGTTATTGTTTCTATTGTTGATTCCCTTGCTATGAGTTATTATTTCTATTATTGATTCCCTTGCAGTGATGTTATTGTTTCTATTGTTTGGGTGAGGAAGAGTGATAAAGCACGAAGGATGATGCCGTGCACATGTACATTTATATTGATTTGGAATGTAGTGTGGGATACCAAGAGATCTCCAGCACATATATTGAGGATACTAAGAGATCATCGGGATACCAAGAGATCCCCAGCACATATATTGAGGATACTAGGAGATCCTCGGGATACCAAGAGATCAACGACAAATATATTAAGGATACCCAAAGATACCCATCACATATATTGAGGTTACCAAGAGATCCCCAACACATATATTGAGGATACCAAGAGATCTCCAACAGATATATTGATGATATGAGGAGATCCTCGGGATACTAAGAGATCACCTACACATAGGATACCAAGAGATCCTCGGGATACCAAGAGATCCCCAGCACACATATTGAGGATACTAAGAGATCCTCGGGATACTGAGAGATCCCCGGATGTTATCTCTATATTGAGATGTATTCCTTCTGTGATTATTTTGTCTCTGCTATAGCCGTTGTTATTCTTATTATCTTGTATTACTTCATACTACTAGCATTTAATTATATTAAACAACTTCAAATTGTCTTTCTGGTTTGTTTTTCCTAATTAGTCTAGAAATTATAATTTGCTTTATATTATGTAAATAAGACATCTTAAACATCTTGAGTGCATTTGTACGAACATTATGTAATGTATAGCATGTGGATTTTATTGTTAAAAGTGAGATAGAAAAATATGCAGGCACAAGGTGCCATGCGTGCTGAAGGTTCGGAAGTTGAGATTATGATATGAGAAATCAAGGGTTGAGATGGTTAGGATTGTGTACTTGGCATGATGTGATTGGCTGTGTTGGTATTGCCTTATTTTCTTGAAAACATTCTTACTTGTCTCTGTTCCTGTTATGTCAGTGTTGATTTACTTGGTTATCGTTAGTTATTACCCGCGTTCTCCCTTTATTGCTCCTACTATTTGTATTTTGATTTCTCTCCGCTGTTGGTATTACCTCATTATATTTATCTTGATATTTTATTATCCCATCCTATTCATTTCATTCGACCAGTAAGTGTCTTGACTGTTCCTCGTCACTGCCCACCGAGGTTAGTCTTGATACTTACTGGACACTACCATGGTGTGCTCATACTACACTTCTATACATTTTTTATGTATAGATCTAGGTATTAATCGATAGTAGTTTTAGGGATCTTCGCAGTGGAGACTCACGATAACCTGTTGATGCTTTCGTAGGCCTTGGAGTGACCTTCGTTGTATTGACGCTCCAATGATTCCTTCTCTTTCTGGAACAGTGCTATATTTATTTTGTTTAACAACTCTTAGAAAGGCTTATGACTTGTACCACCAGTTTTGGGAATTGAGAGTTATTTAATTTTAAGTCGTTAAATGTTAATGTTATTTCTGTAAATGCTAAGCTTACCTAATTTAGAGATTAGACGCCATCACGACTCCTTCGTGAGGGGAGGAAGGTTTGGGTTGTGACACCTTCTTCAGTCTTTTAGAAAGCAGCAATGCAAGGATTTTATACACACTTTCTATTAGACTTATTAGTCTAAAATCTCTGAGTTCCATAGACTTTTTCTTCTTTGGAATCAGATCGATGAAGAATGCATTGAAATATCTCACCATTTGGCCATTTTGATGGAAGTGATTCATGGTGCCAATGATGTCTAATTTGATGATCTCCCATGCACTTTGGAAGAAAGCCATTGTAAATCCATTTGGGCCGGGGGCCTTATTTGTAGTACGTGCATTGATCGCTACTAGAATTTCCTCTTCTGTGAAATCTTTTTCCAGCTCAATTCTCTCATCTTCTGTGATACTTGCTAGACCCTCAAAATCAGTAGTAGTCCTCCAAGGTTCATTCTCATAATAGTGTTTGATAGAATCCCACAATTTCCTCCCTGATATGATCTCTCTCCTTGATCAAGTCATTACCAATCTTGAGTTTGTCAATGTTGTTTTTTCTTCTATTGGAGTTCGTTATCTTCTGAAAGTATTTGGTGTTCCTGTCCCTTTCTTTAAGCTAGAGGTACCTGGATTTCTGTCTCCATGAAATCTCTTCTGCCTGAGCTAATTTTTGGATGTCAGACTTTAGTGTTACTATTCTGACAAGCTCTGCTGAAGTGAGTGCCATGATTTCTGCAGCCTGTTCCAATGCTAAAAGATCATTCAAATAATTGGTTCTTTGTACTTTCACCTTGCCAAAAACTTCTCTGTTCCAGGTAGAGATGTCTTTTTTGAGCAGCTTTAATTTTTGAGTCAAAACGAGGTCAGGATTGCCACTAGTTGCATAGCTTTGCCACCCTCTTACTCTGTCAATAAATCCCTCGGTCTGTAACCACACGTTCTCAAATTTGAAGTATGAGGGGTTAGCCTCCTAGTCTCCACTTTCCAGCATTATAGGCTTATGATCTGAAATAACATTAGGAAGGACTATTTGAGTTACCTTCCTAAACATGTAACTCTAGTCGTTTGCTATGAGGAACCTGTCAATTCTGGAAGCCTGATGTATGTTCTCACCCCTGGTCCAACCATAAGTAGCACCATGAAGAGGCAAATCGATGATGTAAAGATCCTCAATTGTATCAAAGAAGTCTTTCATTGCCTTTGATCTTCTATTGCAATTGAGCCTTTCATGCTCGTATCTGCATACGTTAAAATCATCCCCAATAACCCAATGTCTTTTCATAGCCCTCGGATTGCTGCAAGTTCAATCTCTTCACTATGGTCGGTTTTCATTAAAAGAAGTGGTACCAGGGGCATTTGCTGAATTTTTATAAGCGATGTCAAAATTTATAGAAGAATGGGAATAATAACTTTAATTATCATACTTCTAGTCAAGAAATAACTTTAATATATTATTTTTGTTGAGTCTTATGTCCGAAAAAGTCTTAAATTAAATTATACTTCATCATAATTTTTAACCGCATAGATTCTATCAAATATTTACAAAAAAAGATGTGATAGTTGAGGTTCGAACCTTTGATCTGTTAGAGTAAAATCAAGCATCAAACACATAATCAATACACCAAGAGACAAATTATGTCAAATGATGTCATTTTTTCCTCCTTATCTGCTTCCTCACAGTATAAATACATATATTTAGCAAAAGAATTCACGAAGCGATGTCGCCTGACATTGCTTCGATAAATGTGCATTCGCCCCTGAGTGTCATCCGTAACCATCAAATCCTGATCTGCCTCTTGTTCGAACCCCACAAATAATTTATTGATTTACAACTTTTTATTATTTTCAAGCCCATGACCAACACATGAAGTTCAAACGTTCAAATAAATAATGCTTATATTTGCTTATAGCAAGGTTCCATGCATGAAGTTCAAACATTCAAAAAATAACAATATGTAATGACCCGGCTGGTTATTTTAAAAATTTACGCTCGGATCCCCTAATAACTATTTTTCCCATGTTTGTTTCTACTATTGTGAGTTGCTAGGAAGATTTGTTTTGAGTTTCGGAATGTTTTAGAACACTTAGTTCCTCAATGAGATCTTAATCTTTAGAACCTAGACCATAGTCATAGTAGTGGTTGGGGGAGATTTATATTCGGGAGATTGTTCGTCTGCATGGTATTCTAGCTTCCATCATTTAAGATAGAGGTACTCAGTTCACATCACGGCTTCTGGAAGGCCATATAGCATGAGTTGTGTACTCGGGTGGAGTTGAGCATAGCATTTCACCCCCAAATGAACGAACAGTCCGAGCGCACTATTTAGATTCTTGAGGATATGCTATGTGTGTGTCTGATGGAGTTTGGAGGTTTTTGGGATCAGTTCTTGCCACTGGCAGAGTTTGCCTACAACAACAGTTACTACTCCAACATTTATAAGGAACCGTATGAGGTTTTGTATGGTAGGTGGTGTAGATCCCCGGTGGGTTCGTGAGCCGAGTATGGCTAGATTATTGAGCACAGACTTGGTTCAAGATGCCTTAGATAAGGTTAGTGTAATTCAGGATAGACACCGTACAACCCAGTCCAGACAGAAGAGTTATGGGGACCGGAATATTCATGATATTTCCTATGTGGTTGGAGAGCAGGTCTTGCTTCTGATTTTGCCTATGAAGGGAGTTATGAGATTTGAGAAGAAGGGGAAATTGAGTCGGAGGTTTATTGGTCCTTTTGAGGTATTAAGACGTGGTGGGGAGGTTGCTTATGAGCTTGCCTTACCTCTCAACTTGACAGGAGCTATTAATACCTAATTTTCCCTCATATATATATTTTTAACATGCATATATTTTCAAAAATAGTGCACATGCATTTACAAACATTCACAAGCATCTATATAACTTTAAAGGCTCCAATTTATTTCTACATTCTACTACACAAATGTCTAATAATTATCCCTCATATTATTTTTAGGATAATTTAATCACATAAATTCATTATTTATGCCCAAATAGTGCTTAAATATTTTAATGACATTTTTTGTAATTACATTTTCAATTTTTAAGCTAGAATTGCACATTTTGCATCAATAGCCCATGCATATGCATAATTATATTATCTACACAGAAAATGACTTTTTATATTTTTATAATGTTAAATAATTATTTTAAATCATTTTCATGCACAAATCCATTTTTATCATTGATAAATTATTTTATTTAATTAATTGGGTATTTAAATCTAGCCCCTAAAAATACCCAATTTTTGACCCAGCCTAGCCCAATACACATACCCGTCCAACCCAGACCCAAACACATCCAAATTAACCCACCTTCGTCATAATCTAACCCTAGACGTTGATCTCGAAAGATCAACGGCTTACAGTATATTCGTTCCTTTTAGCCTAACCAAACCCAACCCTAACCCCTCATAATCCCAAACCCGCCACCCCTGAATGCTCTCAATCTCCCCTTTATTCACTCTCAAACAATAGCACTGTCACCCTATAATCTCTCATATTCCGTCTTAAACATGGAGTCAATCCGTAATTTACTTACCTATTTTGTGTTATTCTATCATTATACACTTGTCTATGGTATTATTTAAGTTCTTGTGCTATTTTTTGAAAGAATTGCCTTAATAACGAATAGATTCACCGTGATTCTTTGAATATCTAGATGATCTTCCGTCCATATACATGTTTTATTGAATGATTCTTGCCTCTCTAGTCCGATTTAAAGCATCAGTCTCAACTACGGTTTGAGACCTTGTCTTGTTCTTTTGCGGATCTCTGATTGATACTTTTTCCTTTCTTGCATTTGACTAATATTTTCCTTATTTCTATTTAATCTAACATGTTTTCATTTATTTTTACCGTATTTGTCATAAATTAGGATTGCAGATCTTTCTGGTTCGATTTTGTGTCTCTTTTTTGAATAATCTCCCAAATTTGTTCGTCTTATGCAAATATGTGATTATTTGCTTTATTTTCGGTCGATTTTGTGGTATACCTAAATTTTAGGGTTTCAAAATTTTGCTTGAACCAAATCTAGTCCAATCCTACTCTTCTTTTGTATATCCCCATCTACGTTCATTCTTTGTGTTAGTGCGTGATTCTTTGCCATTACTCTATGATGATTTGGGGATTTACCTAAATTAGGGTTTCTGAGCTTTTACTTGAACCAAATCTGGTATCAGTTTTCGATATATGCCTTGCGTGATTCTTTACATTTTCCCAACTAGTTTTGTGTATCTTCACATAAAGTTTAGGGTTCAATTTCATTGATTTAAACGCTTACCTTTCTATTGTTTGACTAATTGATTTTTCATGTTTATGTGTTTAACTCCTATATTATTTAAACCCTTCCCCCAGTCCTTTTTAGACACACATAGACTCAGACATTTATACTTAAAGCACATACTAGTACACACTGACACACTCGTAGTCCTTTGATTTCTTGTGCTGTCTAGCCGGCTGAGCCAAAGCTAGACCCTTGGATTTCGTTCATCTTCACCTTCTTGTTTGCTATCTCCTTAACTGGTATGCCTCAATTTCTGTTGTCATGCTCTCATCTATGTGATATGTAGTCAAATCATTTTGAATTTCAACATGCTTCTGTTTGTTCTGTGTTCCTGTTTATTACTCTCTCTTAACAAGGATGACCTATTTCCTAATTAACTTGCCCTGTCTTGTATGTTAGTATGGTTAGTACACTTGAGCATGTTCATGTTTGACTCATGACATTTATTTACCTATTTCCCAACTAGCATGCCCTAATTCATGTCATGATTTATGTGCTAATAATCTACCCTTAGCATGTTCCTAATCGATTCATGGTTCATGTGTAATTCATTCAAGAATAATGTGCTTTAGATTATTACTATCCTTTATGTATGGCTGTCTGATTACCCATTTGACTTCAACATGTTCCTATATGTGAAGTACATGTCTATATGATTCCACTTAGTAATAGTTAATAGACTAAGATAACTCGAGCAATGTGAAACCTTGTTCTATCGATGATTCTAGTGTTCCTATTTTTGCTTAGCTATTGGTAACTATACCTGAATCAAGCTGCTGAAATATGATTCTTTCTTGTTTGTAACTTGTGGTGATTCTCTATGTGTATGTCATTAAAAACCATGCCTATGTGACTTATCTCATTACTTGTAATCCTGAATTTTCACACTTTGCATCCTAGAAATACTGTATCTAGGCCATTTATCAATTTGCATCAAAAAACCATATTTCCAAAATCTCCCTATGTGCATTAGAGATTATGTTTCTAGGATATAATTTATTTAACTGGCTTGATAAATTATTAACTCCTTTACTCACCTAGGTATCATGCCTATAAGGGATGTATAAAATTGGTCTTAATACTTAGATATAATGCCTACAGGGAATAATATTTGTAACCCGTTTCAGCACTTAGAAAGCATGCCTATAGGATTTAATGATAAAATCTGACTGTTAAAATCAGTAACTGGTTTACAGCTCATATACCATGTCTATAGGGTTCTGCCCGACTATCATTTAGGCAACCCTGTAGGTTAATTAAAATTCTGGGTCTAAAAACTATCATTACTTGTTTGAAATATGCCCAGATTCAGAGTATTAACAAAATCAGTAAGCGAACTGGTATGTACTCGTCCGCTTGCTTTAATAAAGCTGATGTATATTCTGTTTGTGATCATTTAGAAATCCTGCCTATATGATCCTAAAATTATTTAAAATTGCTTATTTGAACAACGTGCATTTGTTTGTCTATTTGTGGAGGTTAACATGAGCCCACTTAATTGCTCCTTATGTGATAGTCCTACTTGACTTTTGTTTGTTGCTTAATTGTTTCCTTTTAAACAACATAGGTGATCCTAGAACTGCCTTATATAGAGGTCCTAAACACCTCCAGGGCCAGAGGTAAGGGATAGGTAGTGCATGCATAAGGTACGTACTGGTTGTTATTAGAAAGCTAAGGTAATAATTGAGGGGGAGTGGGTGTGTTAATTGGGTAGTAAAGGAGATGATGACCTATGAGCTAATGCTACATTGTTGATACCTAATTTTTTTCGTAATATTTTCATAACTATGCTTTGGCATTTTTCATACAACTTTTGCATTTTAAAAATGCTTTAATCAATTTATCCTAACATTTTTATTTTTAAAACAATCAATGATTCATCACAAATAGTTTTATAATAACTTTTGTGGCTTAATTTTATCATTCGCATTTGTATTACGTTTCAATTATTGCACAAATAACCATATTTATATTTTAAGGATGCAATTGCAATTACTTTGCAATTATAGTCTATGTATGCATTATTACATTATTTTACTCAAAAATAGTCTTTTATATTTTAAAATATTGAGTAATTATTTAAAAATATTTCCAGGCATGAAAATCATGTTTTACAGCCTATTATTTATTCTAAACAAAATTATTTAATATACTAAATGGGTATTTAATAAATGGCTCTCTTGTTTTCAGACTTAGCCTATTAAAACATCCCAATTTTTAATCCCACGTTAGCCCAAAATCTACCCACGCCCAAATCCCACCTGATCCTAACGTAATTTAAGCCTACTCAACCCAATGCCCTGGCCATTCCTGGCCATTGATCATTATGATCAATGGTCCATATTATCCCTTACCATAATTAAACTAACCTATACTCCAAAACACTTATCATTTCCCACCCTTCTACGTCGCCATCTGTTCCCTCCTCTCTCAACTGCTCTCTACTTAATCCCTAATCTTCAAGCGCCATTATTCATCTACTGCCCTCCTATGGTGGGTTTTTATTACCTCATGCCTCTATCGGTCTCCTGCTTGCTATGGTATCTCCATTTCTTGGATCCTTGAGGAGATTCTCAAGGGACCTAGGCAGTCTGTTTACACCTTGGGGTTTTCTTCCCTGTTTCAGACTATTTGGCTTGATTTCAAGTATGATCTTTCTTAATTTTTGTCTTGAATTCATGATTTCTTAAGTCTATGCTCTTCTTTGTTGCCTTTTATAAAAACCTAATTTTTTATCCTTTGATCTTCTCAGATTTGTCCAGATGTGAGATGAATCGAGTATATTTCACATGTTTTCACGAAGATCTTTGATTGATTCTCCGATATCCTAAAACTAGGGTTTACTGAACTTAAATTTTCAAAGCCTTTCTGATTTTCAAGAGTTTAATCGCGGTTCTTAAGTGTTACTGACCGATTCATGTTAATATGATTTGAACCTTACTCGATTTATGCTAAAGCCCTAATTTCTCATATTTTTGCTCAAATTTTGAGTCTTTCTGTGTTACCTATTACCTTTTTTATTTCTGTGCTTTAACTTTCATGATTTTTCTTAGTATAATTCAATATCATGTGACTCTTATCCTAGTTCATCTCTACTAGGGTTTTTGAGTCGATCTCTTGGCTAATTTATGTGCGTTTACGAAGTTTTGTTCAGCCTACTCATCTATTTGTGGAAAACTTATATTTTTCCCTCTCTTTTAATTAGTATTATTTTGAATTTCGATTTACTGATTTGCTTGGTTAAAAATTATGTGCTGATTCGTGATTCATTCCCTAGTTTATGATTTTAATTATTCTTATTACCTTATTTCATGTAATGTTACCGATTCCTCACGATTATTTTCTTAATTAAACTCCTGCTTGTTTACCTCTTAACTTAGGTTGATTCAATTTTCTTTCCTTAAGTGACTCCTATTCTTTAACCGTTAAGTAGTTGTCCTTAATTAAAGGAAGACTACACTAATTTCGTGTGTGATTGATTTTGTATTTTTCCTAATTGCTGAGATTTGATTTCTTTTACCTTATTCTGCTCCACTACTAAACTGCTATATATACTCTCCTCTACTCTCAGTTTAAGACACAAACATTAGATTAAAAAAATACTCTCACACCCCTAAAATCTCTCTCTATTCTTCTCTGTTACTTGCAATCCTCATTGACCTAGCCGGCTATAATCCAAGGCTAGCTATTTGCACCATATCTACTCTATATCTCTCTTTAACTTGTATGTCCTGATTAAATTCAAAGTTAGAAACTCTATGTGTTTCTTTGTTATTTCAGTCCATTAATTGTGACTTCCAAGTCATGTTTATTTGTTTACTATCATGTTGCTCAATGTGTAACAAACATGCCTAGATCACATTGCCCGACTAATGTCTCACCTAGCATGTTGGAGCTTATTCTGTTAGAATATATGACGTTTATTTACCCACAATGATCTACTTACTGTTTTGTTTAGCATGCCCAATCTTATCTTGTGGTAATTGTATACATCTTGTTTGCTCATAATCATGTCCAAATTAAATTGCTTGTGTACTGTCTCACCCAACATGTCAAAACTCTGCTTGCTTTATATGTGATTAGTATCTCTAAACTATGAATGTTTATGTAGTATTTGCCTAGTTTGTTCATTTAAGTCTTGCCTACTCTGCTTTACTAATGGTGATCCTACTAAGTCATCTAGCCCTTCAAGGTAACTTGTGTGTTTGGTCATGTCCAAGGTCTATGTGTTCTCAATATATCTTTTCTGTAAATCTTTGTAACTAACTTATCAATTCTACACATTCTTGAGAAGTCTGTGCACCTGTTTGCTTATACACCAGGGTGTGTGCTAGCGTCCCCAACCCTTCTCTGCATGTGCACAATCTGTTTGCCAAATTGTTTCTGAAGCTATTTGTTCTATGACTTGTGTTCTAATTTCAAAGTATTTTTATACTTTTCTCCAGCTGTTTTACTATTAAACTAGCCCTGGTTTTTTCCTGAGAATCTTTTTACCTCTAAGAGTCCTCTCTATACTATTTATCAAAACTCTTTCAAATCATGTCAGGCACTCTCACTTAATTCTTAGGTTATTAAGTCCTTCCCCTTTGGTATGTGTACTGATTAGAGGTCCCTCAGATCTTTCTCAACTCTAGCATATCAGGGCTGGCTCTTTCACACTGCACATATTCAGTCCTTATTTGAGAAAGCATGGGTTTGAGCACTGCCTGGGATCCTTGAGGTCCTTAGGGAACTCTGACACACCTAGACATGAAATTGGCAATGAAACCTTGGGCATTTGAGACTACTGAAGGCCCGGTAAATCAGGATTTGCTTTGGGCCAACTTCAGGCTCCCTATAGCTTTATATTGTTATTATGTAATTTTTATTCGATAATTGGTCGGTAATAATTAATTGTAAACGGACATTAGGGTGACTAATAAAAGCGGAGGGTAGTTATATAGTACTGTGGGTAAAGCTGGGTAGATAACACACCTATAGGGTTCATTTTGGTTCAAATGTGTTTGTTAGATAACATGCCTATAAGGTTTGCTTTGGTTGAAATTTGTTCTGCCTACCTTACTTTACATGATTAGATGCCATGCCTATAGGAGAATAAATAACTAAGGTTTAGCTACGAAATATATTCAAGTCTGTCTTTGTAGAAATCATGCGTTTAGGTTTAATTGGTTGTCACACTTGCTTAGTTAGTATGCATGTCGAACAAAACTAATAACGGTTTCATTCGTTAGAGATAAAAATCATGTCCATAGGGTATTACCATGTGCATTAAGTGGTAAAACTGGAACACCATGCAGTATCTTGTTAAACTTCACTAGAAAGCATGCCTATAGTTTTAAAAAAATCAATCTTGTATGCTTAGACACTACATTGTAAGTTTGAAAGCCATATTTACATGTTGACAAGGCTTACATAAGTTTTCTGCATGTCAATGAGGTTCTTGAGCTAATTACTGCATTTAGATGCTATGCCTATAGGATCCAAACCACATGCTTAAAATCATTTACTGGTTTACTGTAATTAAATTGTTAGATACCATACTTATAGGACATCACTATTATATGCCTAGGCAAGCCTGTAGGGCGACTAAAATCTTGGGAACTGTAAAACTAGTCTTTGTTATTTGTGACTGCTAATATCCAACAGGTTTAAAAATTAGTAGGCAAACTGATTAAGTTTTTTACACTTTGGTCTTGACTCAATACAACATATTCTCTGCTCACCTAGATATCCTGTTCCAGGGCTTCTCCTAAATATTTGAAAGCTGTTGTCTGAGACGTGCACTTACTTGCTCTGTTTGTGGAGGTAAAACATGAGTCTTTCATTGTTATATCTTTGGTCCAGTCCTAATTTTTTTGGCTGTCGCCTAGATTTTTCTCCTTTAAGTACCTTAGTATAGTCTAGAACTACCTACATTAGAGGTCCTAAATATCTCTAGGGCCACAAGGAAGGGACGAGTAGTGCACGCGTAGGATATATCTTAAGGTTGCTAGAACGCTTTAGGCTATGACCAAGGGGAGAATTGGGTAGTAAAGGATATTTTAGACATCTTGAAACCTGGAGGAAACTGCTCATCTGGAAATAGACAAAGGTCTTTGAACACCATGTTCACCTGGCCACCTAAGCCTAGCAAATCCCTGAATGATTGTTCTAAACTTCTGACCTTTCTAAGCACCTCTTCCTGCTGAAGATGTTTGATTGGATTTTTAGCTCCAGCCGAGATTTTGAGACGGGGAGCATAGGAGTAAGGCGCATGGGTTTTGTAAGCAAGCTCTGGTGGATAGTATTGGGGGTCGTAAGCTTGAAGCAAGGGTTCACTTGACGATCTATGGAGTGCGGGAGGCAGAGGTGCCACATAGATGGGGGAAATTGGGGGGGGGGGTGAGGAGCGACTTTGGGTAATGAAGCTGGTGGTGGTTGAGAGGTCGTACCTTGGTGATGCGAGTAGACAGGAAAATTTGAGGGTGGATCAGTGGTGGACGGGTTAGAAGCATTGGCCAGTGGCAAGATGAAGGTTGGATTAGCAGGATAGGTTGGCGGTGGCTGTCCTCTTGCCCATGCCTGGTAAATCTCAACCATTTGGTGCTTTAGTTTGTACATTTCCTCCTTTATTGCATTAACGTCCAATTCCTCTACTTCTTTTGAGTGGTCAATAATGCTAACATCGGTTTCCCGGTTGGCCATGACTTGCTTGCTCTTAGACCGCGTGTTGTAGGAGTGGGTTGCCAGAATGCCATAAGTACTAACCACATGTCTAGTCTGGAATGACAAAACACCAAAAACTTGTTAATGGTTAGGTTCTAAAATGCAAGTGGTCACATATTGAGTGTGAATTCACCGAAATAATAATTGGTCACTACATGCATTGTGTTGGAAACACGTTTCAAATGCAATATACTAAACGTGTGTTCTTTTGTAGGTTTTGATGAATGTCAAACAAAGCAATAAGCGATATATAGCAGTGCTCAAGGACAAGCACAAAATGGATGCATTACAAGAAGCTCAAGACAAAGTTTAGAAATGTTATAATTGAGTCAATATTAATTGTGATCTTGATTCCTCAATCTTGGCTCATAACATGGCTTCTCTACTAAAATTATTTTTCCAAAATCATGCATATCTAACTTAAGTGTCAAATGATTTTAAACTATGCATATTTATATTTGTTAAAATGTTTTTCAAACATGCCTCAAAAATCTGGGCTAAGATAATCGATTATGTACTTATGATAATCGAGTATCTCTAAGCCAAGACTGCATGACAATCGATTGTGAATTAATGATAATCGATTGTGAGTAAGTCAGTTAACATCAGGTTTTTGCAAACTGCATAACAATCGATTGTGTACTTTTGATAATCGATTGTTAACTGAGGCAAAGTTTTCAAAACTCAGAAAAATCGATTATGAACTAATGGTAATCGATTAGAATGAGAAAAATGTCTCCCAGTGTTTTTAAATAAATTAATAATCGATTGTGGCTTTTGATAATCGATTATATATGAGACAGAAAGTTTTGAAATTAATTAATAATCGATTATGGCTTTTGATAATCGATTATATATGAGACAGTAAGTTTTGAAATTAATTTATAATCGATTGTTCTATTTGATAATCGATTGTTGGAACTAACCGTTGTCATACATTTTCAAATTACCTTCAGGTAATCGATTGTTGATATTTAACAATCGATGTTTTGCGTAAAATCTGGAAAAGATTTTCTGAACGTTGTTAAAATAATCGATTGTTGATTTCCTGATAATCGATGTTTTATGCCAAAAATTGGAAAGGATTTTTTAACGTTATAAATAATCGATTATTGATTTGAAGTAATCGATTGTTGACGTAAAATCTGGGATTGAATTTTTGATCTGATAGGCAAACAATCGATTGTTTAGTCTTGACAATCGATTGTCACTGAGTAATTTCAGCAATCCTTAATTGGCAATTAGACAACGGTAAGACTGAGTTTTTCACCTATAAATACAGGCTTAACTCAGTGTTTTCACAACAACAACATATACAATTTAAGTATTTTCATTGCTAAAAGCTTTCTTACATTGATCATCATTTTCATTCATCCATAAAGCTTTTTGAAGAGCCATTCTATTGAGCTAAGTTGTTGTGATCTTGAGCGTACTATTTCTACTCATATCTACTCATTGAGGAGTACTTTGTAAAGTGAGTTTGTTTTGTGTTTGTAAGAGAATTGCGATTCTCGTTTGTTGAGGAACTTGTGATTCCTCAGTTGAAGTCTTTGGGATTGTTATCCCCGAGCAGTTGAAGTCTTTGGGATTGTTATCCCCGAGCAGTTGAAATCTTTGGGATTGTTATCCCCGAGCAGTTGAAGTCTTTGGGATTGTTATCCCCGAGCAATTGAAGTCTTTGGGATTGTTATCCCCGAGCAATTGAAGTCTTTGGGATTGGTATCCCCGAGCAATTGAAGTCTTTGGGATTGTGATCCCCGAGCACCTAGGTGAGGCTTGTGTCCTCAGCTGTAACGGTTTGTTAAGCACCCGTAAGCTTGACAAGTTTAGTGGAAATCTCGAGAGAGTCTCTCGGGGACTGGACTAACCACGTTTGTGGCCAACCAGGATACATCATTGTGTAAGTTTATTTTACTGCACTTGTTTTAATTTCTGCAAAGTTTTTAAAGTCCGCACTAAAACGCTTAATATTTTTAAAACGCTATTCACCCCCCCCTCTAGCGTAAAGCGTTATTTCCAACACATTGGTTGCTTGCGTCATCCTGACTTTTATTTTCTTTGTTTGCAAGCCCCCCTTCTCTTTGACTTTATTTTCTTCCTCTCTACTATTTTTTTCTTATTTATTTTCTTGTATCTCCTTTGTATTTCTTTTCTCTTTTCCTTTTCTTTATTCGGTTATGGTCGAATCCTATGTGGATTGCCTACGTATCATGATCCCGCATGAATTAGATCGAGCGTAGTTCTTGCCAATAAAAAAATGCATAAAAAATTTGAAATCTTCCGTTTTCATAATAACAAACTTTATTTACAAGGACTCAGAAAACTAAAAAATTTAAAAGAGGAACTAACAAACTCGAATGAAAGACAAACTACAGACTCGAAGAACAGCTAACCTTGCGCAAAAGAAAATATAGACTCCAAGACAAACTGACAGACTTTAAGCAAAATACTATCTCAAGACATCATGAATACACTAGTGCTTCAATTGCTCCTAGGACCCGCGAGGCATCGTTCGGCCTTGCCGAAGGTTGACTAGCTAAATCCCCTTGAAGGTGATGAAGATCTTCCATTACGCGGCAAACAAAAAGCATCACAGTGGCAAAGAACATAGATCTAGGCATATCCTCACAGCTGCTACATTTCATTGCAATATAGTGCGTGATCCCTTTGATTCTCTCTCGTATGACACCTTTCTCCTGCAATAATCGCCCAATATTCTCAGTTCTGGATTCCACAATTTGTTCGGCTACTTGATTCTATTTTTGAAGCTATTGCAAATCAAATTCTAATTGTGCCAATATTGCGTAACAATGTTCCCTTTCAATTTTGAACTCTTTTGCTTATTTGAGCATTTTGTTTTCTGCGATGACGACCCATTTCTTTAACCCTGTCACCTCATCGTCGAACTCTTCTTTTAGTTGCCTAACCAGACATGCTCATTCTGCCGTATTTTCAGCCAATTGTTTTCAAGCCCTGGCTAGTTCTTTTTCGGCTTTGTTCAAATCAAAAATGTTCCCCAGACCCCACTTTGTGGGACTATACTGGGTAGTTGTTGTCGTTGTTGTTCAAATCAAATCTGTAGTCACTCACCTTCTGCCTCAAGCCATTTATAAGCTTTGTATCTTTGGCACTTCGGACGGGGTTTTCCATTGCTACATTCATTTTCTGAATCTGGGCCCGAAGGACCTCATTTTCCTTGACCAGTTTCTTCTTCTCGCCTTCATCTGCGACATCCTGCAAATCTTTCTTGAATTGCAAATTCATGATCTTCTTTTCCAGTTTGCTTATTGTAACTCGATATTCTTGTTCTTTAGCCAACCAGCCCCACTGCTCTTGCGATGCTTTGACGAATTCCTGGAGGTGGAGCCTTTTGGCTGGCCTCTCGAACTCAATTTCCCTCCTTTACCAAGCAAGGTATCCTGGTGACACTTCGCCTTTAGACCAATCCCGTACGCAAGTGTTTGCTATTGGGTATTAGCATTCATTATAAATTTTTTGGAGCGTTGCTTCGGGGAACTGACCATCAGGTCCAATTTCGACCACTCAAATACTAAGATCTTCGTCTTTTGGCACTATCTGGCACCTTCCGAGTTGTCTCAAGACCCGATGCGGGGCATAAGGCTGGATGCTCCCAAGACCCATCAGAAGGAAGTGAGGCTCTGTCGCTGGCATGTATGTAATCTCATCCATAGACAACCATCCCAGCGTCCACTCTATTTGACTAGCAGTGAGGGATTAAAAGTAGAATATCCATTTTGTTACCCCTTCGGGTAAACTGAGCCCTTCGATTCTTGTGTAAAACTCTTCTATGCAAGTTTCTCCGCTGATCCATAGCTCATGAACTGGGGAAGGTGGCACAAATGTTTGATTATCCACATTTGCAACAACAGATTGTATCCCTCGAAGAAATCTTTCCCGACCCTGTAAACTGTGAGAGCACGAAAGATCTCAGCTACTATCATAGGCGCGAGTGTGGAATTGGCTTGGGTGCGTAAAGTGCTGATAACCCCTGCTATTTTTATGTCAATGTTATCATTTTTCCTTGGAAACATTAGGAGCCCTAGAAAAGCCACCATAAAAGTGAAGCGTCTGTGTTCTTCCCACTTGAGGCGCTTACCATTGCTACAGATTTTGTTCTCCGGATTGTTGAACCCTCCTATGTGACCATAACTGATATACAAGAATGAAAAGGTGCAAAACCATGCGGCCAGGTTTGTGTCGTGTACCACTCTGCTTATCTTTAGGTTATCTAAGAATTTGTGCACTGCTACAATTCTTGGGGCGACCAAATACTTGTGTCTCAAAGGAAGTTCAGCATCCTTAATGTACCCGGCTATTTCCTCTAAGGTCGTGGTAAATTCAAAATCTGAAAAGTGGAACACATTGTGCGCCGGGTCCCAACACGTGACCAACGCTCTTATGACGTCACCTCGAGGTGTAATCTCCAATAGTCCTGGAAGGCCTCCCAAATATTTCTTTACCTTATCTTGCCCTTCTATACCTATATCATTCCACCACAACCGCAACTCCAAAAGCACTTTTCTTACAAAAGAAAATGGTTGGTTTTGAATTGTGCTCATCCTGCACATTTATTAAGGTGAATTAGCAACTTATGACTTTATTCGGTTGTTCTTGATAACAACGGCATCACCCGATTTATTTCGGACAACGAATACAATTTGACATTTGTCGTTTTTTTGGCTATTTCTGTAGAAGGGAGGTTGGATCCGATGGGGGTTGCCTACGTATCTCGCACCTGACAAGAATCAAACCGGCGTAGTTCGGGCTAATTATTTTGAAAACAGTACTACGCTTTCCCTTAAAAATAAAACCATTCGTTTTTGAAAACAAGCCTTTCTCTTTTCCTTAAGCGAATAAAACAGACTCCCTTTTGTTTCCTATTTTTCTTTTTCTTTTCTTTCTTTTTTTTTTCATTTTTTTCAAAAATCCAGTCAGCATGCAAATACACAAGTAGGATGTATCAGGATGGTCAATTATTCCGGGTACACCTGTCCTAGACGGACTCAACCCCTTTATTGAGTCCTCTAAGTCAAATGCATGATGCAGATAAATGTTCCTCCTAGGGACTGACATGAGGTTAAGTTATTCTATGTCTGAAACCTGGGTATTTATTCTAGACTGTATACCCGAGCGGACAACTCGATTTGAGGAGGGGGCTATGTACTTAGGACCCGCAAGATCGTTCGGCTTTGAAACTTGTTCAAGCCTCTTCGTTATTTCAAGGTATGACACTAACAGAGTAGGGAGTCTCGACCATCGAGCATATCCCCGAAGATAAGAAGAGAAAGGTTTCATAACATTTTATATGTACAGTTCAAATAATATCAAAGCGGTAAAAGCATCATTTTGCACATTTAGTCAACATGTAAAATAAGATAATAAACAAGGCCAAATACAACAATTACTCTAAGCTCGAATTCTTGAACCCTGAACTAGAGATTCTGGGTTTTCTCCCCAGCAGAGTCGCCAGAGCTGTCATTCCTCATTTTGGCTTTCTACAACCTGGTGAAGGGCGTAGATAAGGGAGTTTTTCCAATTAAAGGACAATCGAAACAGGATTCAATTAT
This sequence comes from Nicotiana benthamiana, assembly GCA_034376525.1. NCBI lineage: Eukaryota > Viridiplantae > Streptophyta > Magnoliopsida > Solanales > Solanaceae > Nicotiana > Nicotiana benthamiana. Next base: position 117,702,891 of record CM067332.1, on the reverse strand, counting down.
TTAAGAGAATTTCAGAGTCGCCACTTGGGAGATTTATGGTGTCCAAGTTACAATTTAGAATCACGAATTGAGGAAATGATGACTCTGTTCAATAGACCGCGAACCAGAAATCTGGGTAAGAAATTCTGTTAACCCGGGAGAAGGTGTTAGGAATTAGCACGGTTGCTCAACTATTATATTTGGCTTAAATTATCTGATTTTTACAATTATGAACCTATGTGCAGTTTAATCCATTAACCCCTTTTATTATTATTTTTAAAGGGAATTGCAACTTCGTTAAAACATGTCTCGAACCACGTCACATAAATGCACCTGTGGTTCTTGACACATTTCAACTTCGTTGAGATTTAGATTTGGGTCACATAAATGTGCACTCGAATTTAGAAAAAGTAGATTATTAAACTAACGCGCCTAAGCAATTATACATTTGCAAATTTGCAAGGGCCATGGAATTTACTAAATGGCACGGCTCGGACTCTAAGCATTAATTCAAGATTAAATAAAATGAGGGTCATGCAATTGTTAATTTATTTAGCATAGTGCGTCTCAATTCATTATTTTAAAGGGGCATCTCAAAAGCAAACTATGGTTCTCTACTAATTCGTCTCTAATAAAATCCGATTAATGAACATTTCATAGCTTAGACCTCAACTTCAAACCATTGGGCTTTGAAATGATCCCAAAGGCGATGAATACCTTGTCCAGCCTGATTGAACCAGCCATTTATGAGCCTCAGCAAACTATGACCTATCTGGGCTGTGCATTAGCCAAGGTTCAGTTCAGTTCATCATAGACGTGCTATTGAGCCCTGATCTTTTGTGGATCCAATCCACATGAGATCCTTATTCAAATACAAACTTGCATAACTGGACTCCCAACAACTTTTAATAATAGAAATGTACATTTAATCCTTGCAAACAGGCTGTTAATTACTTGACTAATGCCTACAAAATTCAGGAATCAATATGAAACGCCTAATTAAAACCTGAACCATAGACATATGACCACTGTTTTTAAAAGAGATTAATCATTGAAATGCTTTCAGGCTTGAGCTGATCATATACATAAACTTTCATAAATAATAAAAATAAAAAAACTTGATTCCAAGTTCCATGCTATTGTAGTAAGACAAACACCACGCTAATGATCCCCTACTGATGATTGATAAATTTCAAGACCTTTAAATAAACTTAACCTAGCATTATAATGTACATCTGCTCTATTATAACAAAATAAGAGTAAGTTTTTCAGTCCTTATACACAGTCCATATACAGACCAAAGGAAATAGGATGAATTACATAAGAGACCCATATTGTCATCTATCTCACATACACAAATCAACAAAAAGAAAAAAGAAAAAAAAACATAAATCAAACTAACATAGGTAGTCGTATACCATTTCCTAATCAACTATAGAGTTTGAGTAAACACAAATCAGGAAGCTATGCTTCCATTCCATTATAGTTTGAAGTATTACATCAAAGAGATTTGAGTGTGTACCCGGAATGAAGCAAAAAGGAAAGACCTATGAGTAGGCAGTCACAAAGAGCAATAGAAATAGCAGCAACAAATAACCCCAAATTTAGTAAGAAGACCAGTGAATGGACCCCAAGTTAATGAAACAATAAATTCAGTATTATCATAAGACCAAGAGATGCAACTCGTACAACTAATACTAATTTCAATTAGCCAAATAATTTTAACTATACCCAAACATGAACCCCAACAGTTAATCTTTAATCCATGATAAGAAGAAGAAATCAGAATTGATTTTAGATTAAAATTTTTGAAGTTTTGAGCTCAAATCTGAATTGAATTAGTAGCAGCCTTCTGATTTTTATTCAGCCCCCTTTTTTCTTACCTTCAAAGGCAAGAATGCTAGTTTATATACATGCTCATATACATAAGGCTACCTTCATATTTTAAGTTGCCTCTTAGTCCTTATCTTATTTACTATCTTAGTCCCCTATTTCCTAGCTTGTTACCCAAGTTAAAACTATTAGAAATCTAAATTCCAATTTTGGTCCATGTTGTGGAAGCTTCTTAAATCAACTACCAAAGATTCCTTGTTAAACTACCTAAATTAACCTTGAATTTTTCCTAAAATTATTAACCTTAGCCCCTCTCCACCCTAGTTAACTTAATAGTCCTAACCAACGTCGTAAGGCCTGAATCAAAGGACCCAAATACTTCTGAAGGATTAACTAAAATCTATATCAACAAATACTACTGACAAAATCAATACAATTATGCATCAATAGGTTTATACATAACAAAATTATAAAAAATCATAACAAGATCAAACTAACAAGAATCAAATTTAAGGAATAAACACGGATTGCCTTCCCACGAAACAGCCTCAAACTACCAACAACAGCCATGATAGAACAATGAACGAAAAATAAAAAATATTTAGGAGAAGAAAAAAAACACAATAAGCATATGTATTAAACCAACGAATCGACTATGGATTTTACTATTGGCTGATAAAACATGGACTAAGTCAAACAGAACAAGAAAGAAGGGATCACAAAAACCTAAACCTATTAAGCCAAACCAAAAAATGGCTTACAAAAATGATATTTAAATAAAATCAACGTAATTAGATAACTTAGCTTATACTTTTGAACTCCATAAGTCCGCATGTGCGGTTAACAGAATTCTGAGCGAATTTGATTTAATTCGAACCGACTGCGGACGACTCGAGGGACACTGGTGTTAGATCTGGGACAAGGGAGGAAAGGGGACTCTATGGTGTTGTTTTGGCGGATTTAGGAGAAGGTTGTATTTTGGCCGGCTTGTTCAAATTAAAATTTGAGGAGTTACGATGTGATTCGAGGCCAAAGTGTTATAGGAATGGGAAGGGGAGGTCAAGGGGTGCAGAGGTGTATCTTTGATGACCATTGGAGTCGGCGCCGACGTGGACGGGGGACCAAGCGCTGCATTGGGCGAAGATTCGACGAGATTGGGAGATATTTGAGGGCAACGGGTCATGGGGTTGGAAATGGGAGGGTGAGGTAGTGATAAGGTGTGATTTTGGGGTTCAACGAAGTTACGGTGCCGCCGACGATGATTGCTAGCCGGCGGCGGACGGTAGAGGAAGGGAGGAAACTGGGTAGAGTTACGCCGGAGAGGCTAGGGTGTTTGGGAGATGGTTTGGAGGGGAGTGGTTGTATTTGGACAGTTTTATTCTAAAATTATACCAGTTCCGGACCATTCGATCTATTGAGATCAACGGTCTAGATCAATAGGGCCAAAACGTCATCGTTTTGTCTCTAAAGCTGCAATGGATCAGGATTTGGGCTGGGGTCTGGGTAATTTTTGGGCTGGCCCAAATGATATTGTATATTTTCCAGCCATTATCTTCTTTTTTGTTTTCTTTATTATTATTATTATTATAATTAATATATTTTTTAGATTTTATTAAAATACTAAATTAAGAACAACAAAGACCTATTTTGATTTCAAATCTCAACTAATGGTTTTTCAAAAACTAAATCCCTTGATAAATTTGAAGATTGAAACAAAACAATGCAAAAGAACTATTTTTTGTTATTTTCCTTCTTTTATCCCTTTTTTTCAAATTAAATCTTAAAATAAAAAATTAACTCATAATAGGGTCATTCTACCAAATTAAATTAATTAGTTCAAAATAACAATCATCACAAATAATTAAATACAAAACAAAGGCTGCAACAATTCCAGAAATTAATATTAAAAGCAAAAGTAACCCAACTCTTAATTACTGCTTAATTCCTAAAATATGTAAAATTACTCTAAATGCAATTCATATACTTTTGTGTTTTTATGATCTAAAAAAGGACACACGAATGCAAGCAAATAACAGAACATGCCGCAAAATCAACCAAAATTAAAAAATAATTAAAAATAACAAAAGAAAATTATTTTGTTTGAAATTATGCGAGTAATTCATATATGGCAAAAATCACGTGCTCACAGTAAGCCCAACCCGTAAGAGTGCCATTTTTTGGCTTAATTCGAAGCCCAAGTAAACTTGGCCTGTTTGGACATAGGTCATTAGGCTTGGTCATGGACCCAAGTCCATGCTCTTCTTCTTCTTTGTAAATTATGATTTTAAAGTATGCTTCCTTTATCTTGCACTTCATGATTTTAGGTTTGATATTTGGATTGTAAATATGTAATTTCGATTAATTTAGAGGTGCATAGGCCCAGTTGGTAACAATGTGCAACTGGGCCCACCTAGAGTTTAAACTATACGTGGGTTGTTTGTCCTTGGGCCAGCAATTGTATTTTTGTTACTTCTAACTCGTGGGCCGCGTGTGAGCCTGAGGTTTGGCTCTCAATGTTGATACAGTAACAGGCTATCGGGTGACCTATTTCTCCTCTACCTCGAAACATTTTTAAGGATCTCTAATAGGAATTTCCTAGGTGACTTTAAAAGGGGCATTTGAGGTGTGCCATGCTTTAAGCTTATAACATTTGGCCCTAACAAACTTATATTAAATAAATTGGGGTGTGCCATATATAAATGTAATCTTTTAATTTATGACCCTCATATAAATAAATCAATTTAGAAATGCCTTGAACACTCGTAGTTTGCTTTAGGCACAATTTAGGCAAGTATTGTGATTATGTATACGTTCGCGTAACATAATTGCAAATTTAATTTCCTCAACAGATGGCAACTAGACCTTAATCGATCTTTAAGAACACCTTGTCACCCTAAAATTGATCAAATAAATCAGCAATCATCGAGAATGGATACTTATTCTTGATGGTGACTTTGTTCAACTGTCGATAGTCTATACACATCCTCATCGACCCATCCTTCTTCTTTAGCAACAACATAGGCACACCCCAGGGCGATACACTAGGTCTAATAAAGCCCTTATCAAGAAAATCTTGCAATTGCTTCTACAATTCTTTCAATTTAGATGGGGCAATGTAGTACGACATAATAGAAATGGGCTGAGTGCTCAGAGCCAAATCAATGCAAAAGTTAATATCCGGCATCCCTGATAGGTTTGCAAGAAATACCTATGGCAACTCCCGAACAACTGGCGTAGAATCCATAGAAGGAACCTCCTTACTATAATCGTGAACATAAGCCAAATAAGCCAAACACCCATTCTCCACCATATGTCAAGCCTTCATATAAGAGATAACCCTACTGGTAAAATGACCAGGAGTCCCTCTCCCCTCTAAATGAGGCAACCCCGGCAACGGTAAGGTCACGGTCTTGGCATGACAATCCAATATAGTTTGATAAGATGACAACCAATCCATCCCCAAAATGACATCAAAATCAACCATATCGAGAAGTAGGATATCTACGCTAGTCTCAAGAGCCCCAATAATAACCACATACGAACAGCATACACGATCTATAATAATAAAATCCTCCACCGGTATGGATACATACACGGGAGCACTCAAAGAATCACGTGGCACAAAAAAATATGGAGCAAAATAAAATGATACATAGAAGTATGTAGACCCTGGATCAAATAGAACTAAAGCATCTCTATTGAAAACTGAAACAGTACCTATGATAACATCATGGGATGACTCAGCCTCGGGCCTGGCTAGAAAAGCATAACATCAAGGCTGGGCCCTACCACTCTAACCATATCTCTAGGATGACCTCCTATTTGTTGGCCTCCACCTCTACCGTCCTGGCCTCTAACTCTAACGGCCTGACCTCCACTTCTAGCGGTCTGACCCCTACCTCTGGCTCCCTGACCCCTACCTCCAGCTGGCTGAAGGGGCGGTGCCGGTATCATGGCACAAGAACCCTACTGTTGTAGATGAACACCCACTAATCTTGGACAAGTCCTCTGAATATGCCCATACTCACCACACTCGAAACATCCATCCTGATATTATGGCTGAGGAAACTGAGACTGACGCTTACGGGCTAGTTGACCGCGATAATAACTCTGAAGAAGAGATGCCCTAATAGGAGATGGCGGTGCACTATAAGATGGCTTCCCTAAAGGGGGTACATAAGGACCACAACCCCCTAAATCTACATGGGATATTCGAAGTGCTGAATGAAATAGCCTGGGAGGATGGCCCATACCAAAGTTACCCCGGCCTCCAGACGAGGCCCAAATGAATCTACCGGAGTGACGAACCCTCTCATCAGACCCCTGACCTCTCCCCTAAGATAGAACCTTCTGAACTCGTCTGGCCATATTGGCCGCATCCTGGAAAGAAATCTCACTCCCTCTCTCATTAGCCATCTACAATCTGTTAGGTTGAGCAAGTCCCTTAATAAGCCTCCTCGCCCTCTCTTTCTCTCTCAATGGGAAATATAAGAAGAGCATGAGGGGCTAGATCCACAAATCTAGTCTCGTACTGAGTGACGATCAAGAACCCTGCTGAAGGCGCTCAAACTGCCTCTAATAGTCCTCTATTTGAGTGATAGGAAGATACTTCTCCAAAAATAACTGAGAGAACTGGTCCCAAGTTTGAGCTGTTGACCCAGCTGGTCTCTAAACAATAATCCCTCCACAATTTCTTGGCGGAACCTGATAAACAAAAGGTGGCAAAGTCGACCCATTGGCCTCCACTATCCCCATGTTCCATAGTACCTCGTGACAACTGCCCAAATAGTCCTAGGGATCCTCGAAAGATGTACCGCTATAAGTAGTGGGGAAAAGCTTTGTAAACCTATCCAATATCCACAGGGCCTCAAAATACATAGCTGATCCAACTTCGGTCTGTGCTACAACACCCGGCAGAACTATCTCAACTGGTTGAGTTGCTAGAGTATGAAATTATGGAGCCATCTTATGTGGAGTGTGAGTAGAGGGAGTTTGTTCTCCTCCTCTAGCCTGAGAGATGGATGATGCTATAGAAAACATGCCAACTTGAGTAACACTCTCCATAAGGCCCACTAGACAGACCAAAGCATCCTAATGTACCTAGGTAATGATAAACCCCTCTAGAACCTAAGCTGACCCTGCATAAACGGTCTGGGCCGGATCCTTCTCATCAAATTCTAACTGAGGCTCTGCCACTAGTGTTGTTGCTCGAGTTCTTGGCTGAGCCTACCTCGGCCTCTAGCACGGCCTCAGCCTCGATCTTTTCCCTTCGTAGGAGCTTCCACTAGGGGGCTCGGGCTGCTGATTAGCTGATGAAGTGGTACGTGTTCTCTCCAACTGTGAAGGGACAAGAGTAGAGAGTTGAATTAGCATTGAAAGATCAAATCGCATGATAGAGAAGAATAGAAGTGAAATTGCTCCTAGCTCGCTAGCCTCTGTGATAAGCACAGACGTCTTCATACCGATCCCTCAGACTCTACTAAGCTTGTTTGTGAATTGTGAGACCTAGGCAACCTAGTGCTCTAACATCAATTTGTCACAACCCAAATTTTCCACCGTCGTGATGGCACCTACCATCGCACTCGCTAGGCAATCCAATGTTAGAGTTCTATTTAGTTTTTTCTTTAAATGTTATAGTTAAAACTAACAAAGCTAAATCAAACAAAACTAAATGCGGAAGTGCATAATAACCCAGTTATCTATATATTTATGATAAAACCGAGACTATTACCACCAAGAAACTGGTGTAACAATCCACGAATTTACTACGAATTACTATAAGTACTAGTCTGAAAGAAGAACATCTATCTCGAAAGAAAAAGAAACAGGAAGGCAAAAGCATAGAAGGGGACGCCAGGGCCTGCAGACACTAGCAGGACTACTGTGGGTCTCCTAGGTGAAGTATCTGCAACTGACCTATAGATCAGCCACAACCAGCTCCAAAATCTACACAGATAGTACGGAGTACAGTATCGGTACAACCGACCCCATGTACTGGTAAGTGTCGAGCCTAACTTCAACGTTGTAGTGACGAGGCTATGGCGGGGCATTTACAATATAACCTGCATACAATATATAATAAAGCAAAAAAAGAAAGTATGGAACGAAATGAAACAGTACTTGCAGTGAAATAAATACGGAACTCAAGTATCTTGCTAGTACTCAGATATAACCAATCCTTAAGAGAATTACAATACTACAGAGTAGAATCACACGAGAAGAAGAATGCATAAACAACAAAATAATGCGCAACCATCCCGATCCCACCATATAATTTGTAACAATAGGAACATTCAGCTATATTACTCTTGTTGCGACGTGCAACCCGATCCCACATGTCTGCCTTTATTACTCTTAAATATACCACCCTTATTGTTGCAGCGTGCAATCTGATCCCATATGTCCACCCTTATTACTTTTGTTGCGACGTGCAATCCGATCCCACCAGATAATCACATTTCACCCTTATTCCTCTTCAACATATCACTTTTATCCCTCCTGTTGCGACGTGCAACCCGATCCCACCATATCAGTACCAATCACAAAATAATAACAAGTATTTCACAATTTTTCTCAAAACACTCCACAATTTATGCCTCAAAACAAAGCAAACAGATGTCTATACAATTATGAAAACGTTATCAATTAATACAACAGAATGAGACCAACCAAAATGAACCATGAAATATTGATAAACCAAGTTAAACTAATACTATGATACAATGAACTACAGAACAATTAATAAATAAGAAAACAACATCTAACAAGTCAACATGGAAGCACAAATAAGCATGTAACAGTTAAGACAGGAAAATAATATATCAGGAACAGGGAAGGGAATAGGCTAAATAGATAAGTTGGCGGTGCATAGGTACTCGTCACCACACCTATACGCCACACACACGAAAATTCACATAGCAGTTAAGCGGGGGACCCCTAATCCCTCGAGTCAAAGTTAGACCAAACACTTACCTCAGTCCAACGGCCAATTCAAAGCTCAATTATCGCTTTTGATCTATATTCCTCCTCCAATCCGCTCATATCTAGTCATAATTAACTTAATAACTTTAATTATTGCTAAAGAAATCAATTTAATGCATAAGTCCAAGTTTCCCAACACTTTCCCTAAAAGGTCAAAATTGACCCTGGGCCCACTTGTTCAAAATTCAAAGTTCGGACCAAAACCCGATAACCCATTCACCCCCGAGCCCGGATATACAATTGGTTTTGGAATCCGACCTCAATTTGAGGTATAAATCCTCAAAATTTGAAATTTCCTAAGTTCTACCTAAAACACCCAATTCCACCATGAAAAATCCTAGATTCTGGGATCAAATCTTGTAAAAAGATTAATAGATTGAAAGAAATGAGTTAAGAATAATTTACCTATGATTTGGGGAACTACTCCTTGGAAAATTGCCTCTTGAAGTTTAGGTTCAGAAAAATGGGAGAATGAATGAAAAATCCCATCTAAGTCCAAACTTATCTGCTACTGATGTTGCATTTGCGACCTAAGCATCATTTGCGAATCTCGCAAATGCGGTAAAGGTATCACAAATGCGAACCCCACGCATTTTATTTGCCTTCACAAATGCGAAGTCCGAGTTGCAAATACAAACAAGGACTTCCGCAAATGCGGCCAGTTCTTCGCAAATGTGAATTCCTTAGTCTCCTCCCCTACTTGGAAATACGATCATTTTTGCAAATAAGAGGATGGCATTTGCGAGCAAGTGATTGCAATTGCGAAGTCCGCATACCTAAGACATACTAGCAATTTTTCTTATGTTCAAATCACTTTGTAGCCTATTCGAAACTTACTCGAGCCCTCGCAGCTCTAAGCCAAACTTGCACACAAGACTTAAAATATCATACGAACTTGCTCGCATAATCAAATCACCAAAATAACACCTAGAACTATGAATTTAGCACCAAATTGCATGCAATTTTCAAGAAAGTAGCAAAACTCTTTTCTCAACCAAAGTTCCGAATCACGTCAAATCAGTTCTGTTTTTCACCAAACTTCACATATAAGATATAAGTATCATAATGGACCAGTACTGGACTCCGGAACCGAAATACGAACCCAATACCTATGAGATCAACTATTAACCAATTTCTCAAAACCATTATAACTTTATTTTAACAATTTTTATCAAAAATTCATTTATCGGGTTAGGGACCTCAGAATTCGATTATGGGCATACGCCCAGGTCCTGTATTTTACGGTGGACCCTCTGGGACCGTCAAAACATAGATCTGTATCCATTTACTCAAAATATTGACCAAAGTCAACTAAATTTAACTTTTATAGGCAAATATTATTATTTTTCTCAAATTTTCACATAAAGTCTTTCAGAAAATGCGCCTGAACTGCACACGCAAATCGATGAGAAATAAAATAAGGTTTAAAGGTCTCAGAACCTCAAATTGGGTTCTAAAACATAAGATGACCTTTTGGTTCATCATATTATCGGTCGGATCGAGCGGCTATTTACTCTTAACGGTTCGACTTATCGAATATCAATTTTTAAATGTATTAATCTTCTAACCACCCGATAAAATATCAGATGGATTGGTATTGGTTTAACTATTATCGGGTAGTTATCGGACTATTTATCGGCCTTGTTCAATCTGTATTACAGAGGACTATTTTGGTCCTTCATGTTACATTGTTACAATGTTGTACATACTAGCAAAAAGCTGACAATTCTTTAGCACTTCCAAACATGACAATTACATCTATCAAGGAATGGCATGTTAAGAATATATTAAGTACTACTTATTGTATTTTAAAATATAAACTGAGAGTTGGAGGAGTGAGCTTCCAGTAATTCCTAAAAATTGCATTCATTTCATATTGCACCATTCTTCATTTATTTTGCTTTTTTTTTTTAAAAAAAAAACATTCATGTTAACCTTCTTTTTGTTTAGATTATTCATAAGGTCTAGTTAATCTTTCTAACTATTCTAATATGTAAAAATCCAAAGATGTTCAGATTTTCATTGCTTTTAAGCTTGAAGATGAATGCTAAACTTACCATCTATTGCTGAATACTCTATCTATGGCGAAAGTGAGAGGGTCAGGTGAGCCTCAAGGTCAAGAGGGCTGGCGGCTAGGTAGTGAGTTGTGACTTGTTGTTGGTCATGAGAATTGAGACTTGACATGTGTTTGTTAGGGCTTCTAAATTTTAATAGAGTAATATTGTTATCGATTGTCCGTGTTCAAAGCAACGAGAAACTGGAAACCAGTAAGAAGAAGAGACACAAAAAAAAAAAAAAATAATCACAGAAATGAAGAAATCCGAGACCACAGAATTCACTGTGTGTCCTTAAGGAATTTAACCCCCTCACTGTACCCGAGGTTGTGGATTATTTTCTCCCAGGATATAACGGATATACCTGTCGTAGGAGTGGCGGTACCTCAAACGCCTACGACTTCGACGAACTCAAATTCGGGAACGAAATCACACTATGACTCGATATGTTTCAGTTTGCAGAAAAGAATGCAGAATTTTTAATGCACGAATATTTTTTTTTTCCAGTACTCGAAAATGAGGCATTGCCTCAGTTTATATAGCCTCGAATTGTGACTGTTCGGAAAGGCTTGGTGCCTGTTCGGGAAAGGCCATGCCTTTTTCTGAAAAATAAGAACGTTGGGAAGTTTACAGTTAACAAATTAATATTTTTTCCCACGGGAATTAAAAATAATTTCAGAAAATGAAGATTGAATTTTAAATAAATTTGGTCCAAAAAGATTATCAATCAATCAGATCATTTGACCAAGCCGAAGCCGAGCCGAGCGACGACGACGGCGCGAGGGGAGTCCCTCTTCTTAACCCTTTAAGAGCTAGAAGAAGTGCTTTCTAATATAAGCACATAACTTTCCCTTTCTACCACCAATGTGGTACAAAGCTCCTTTTCAAAGGAACTTTGCTTTGAAACTTCATTTTCCTTCTATTGTCTTCTTCCCTCCATTTCTCATTCACACCAACTTAGCTAGCTTTAATCATTAACTAGCTTTAACAATCCCCCACATGAATGGGGAATGGCTATATGATGAAAAACATGCATGACAAAAAACTGTGTGATTCGTAAGCAAGGATTAATTGCATCTGGATAAGTAGATTTCTCTTTGAACTTTCCGTAGTGAGCATATGTCGGATATACTCGGTCAATCGGTAGATTTGATATCTTTGAACCGTCGAGCTTTGGTGTATACCTAGACAACCACATGTCACACAATTAACCTTTTAACTGTTTTTGGTTCTCATTGTTTTGTTCGTTTCAGCCATGAACACTTCCTGGTTCATAAGTGCGTAGAGAGCTGGCCTTACAGAGTTCTCCTTGAAGCGGCTTACACTTCACACTTACATAGGTGATTCCTAAATGTGTCATCCCGTAGATACACTATTTGATATACCCCGTATCAAACTTAGAAACCATTAAAAAGCCTTAATGCTTTATCCTGGTACTGAACATTGTCTCATCACGAGAATGGACCAAAAAGTTATTGTGACAATGTTGAACCGTCATCAATGACTTTGTTTGATCTCTTTGAACCTAGATCTTGGGATCTCATGTCTTCTAGGTAGAGTTACCGCCACGATGACTTGTCCTCGGCCATAGTCCCATTCCCCTCGATGATCTTTCAACCACTTCTCTAGTTAGGCCTTTAGTTAGTGGATCCGACACATTATCTCTTGACTTAACATAGTCAATTGTGATAATTCCACTAGAGAGTAGTTGTCTAACGGTATTATGTCTTCGTCGTATGTGACGAGACTTTCCGTTGTACATAACGCTCCCGGCTCTTCCTATTGCCGCTTGGCTATCGCAATGTATGCATATAGGAGCCAACGGTTTGGGCCAAAATGGAATATCTTCTAAGAAATTCCGGAGCCATTCAGCTTCTTCACCGGCTTTGTCTAGAGCTATGAACTCAGATTCCATTGTAGAGCGGGCGATACATGTCTGTTTGGATGACTTCCAAGACACTGCTCCTCCACCTATAGTAAAAACGTATCCACTTGTGGATTTAGTTTCAGTTGAACCGGTGATCCAATTTGCATCACTGTATCCTTCAATAACTGCAGGATACCTGTTATAATGCAAAACAAAGTTTTGAGTATGTTTCAAATACCCCAAAACTCGTTTCATTGCCAGCCAATGATTTTGGTCGGGATTACTCGTGTAGCGACTTAGTTTACTTATAGCACACGCAATATCAGGTCGCGTACAGTTCATAATATACATCAAACTTCCCAACACTCTGGCATAATCCAATTGAGAATGACTTTCACCTTTATTCTTTGCAAGAGCAAGGTTCATATCAATTGGCGTCTTTGCAACTTTAAAGTCCAAATACTTGAACTTTTCAAGTACTTTTTCAATATAATGAGATTGAGACAATGCTAGACCTTGAGGAGTCTTATGGATTTTAATTCCCAGAATTAAATCGGCAACTCCTAAGTCTTTCATATCAAACTTACTAGCAAGCATGCGCTTAGTAGCATTTATGTTAGCAATGTTGTTACTCATTATTAACATATCATCCACGTATAAACAAACAATGACGACGTGGTTCGGAGTGTTCTTAATGTAGACACATTTATCACATTCATTTATCTTGAATCCATTTGACAGCATCGTATGGTCAAATTTTGCATGCCACTGTTTTGGTGCTTGTTTTAGTCCATAAAGAGACTTAACAAGTCTACATACCTTCTTCTCTTTCCCTGGAACTACAAACCCTTCGGGTTGTTCCATGTAAATTTCTTCCTCCAACTCTCCATTTAAGAAGGCTGTTTTCACATCCATTTGATGGATTTCAAGACCGTACACGGCGGCTAATGCTACTAACACCCGAATAGATGTAATCCTCGTTACCGGCGAGTATGTATCAAAGTAATCAAGACCTTCTCGTTGTCTAAACCCTTTAACAACTAGTCTTGCCTTATATTTTTCAATGGTGCCATCAGCTTTCATTTTCCGCTTGAAAATCCATTTGGAACCTAAAGGTTTATTCCCTGGAGGAAGATCAACCAATTCCCAAGTATGGTTGTTCAATATGGATTCTATCTCACTATTGATTGCCTCTTTCCAAAATTGAGCTTCCGATGAAGACGTAGCTTCGTTGAACGTTCGAGGCTCATTTTCCAACAAAAATGTTAAAAATTCTGGTCCAAAGGAAGTAGTCGTCCTTTGACGTTTGCTACGTCTTGGATTTTCCTCATCAGGAATGTTTTCCTTTATTTCTTCCCGAGGTCGTTTAGATTCTTTGCTAGACGAAGCACATTCCTTTTTATACGGATATATGGTTTCAAAGAAGTCAGCATTATCTGATTCAATTACCGTATTCACCTGAATGTCGGGATTTTCTGATTTGTGAACCAGAAATCTATATGCCTTACTATTTGTGGCATATCCTATGAAAACACAATCAACGGTTTTAGGTCCTATTTTTACCCTTTTGGGTTTAGGAACTTGCACCTTGGCCAAACACCCCCACACTTTGAAGTATTCCAAATTGGGCTTCCTTCCTTTCCACTTTTCGTATGGAATAGATTTTGTTTTGCTATGGGGCACTCGATTGAGTATTCGGCTAGCTGTTAGAATGGCTTCCCCCCACAAGTTCTGGGGTAAACCAGAACTTATTAACAGGGCATTCATCATTTCTTTCAGTGTTCTATTTTTTCTTTCCGCAATTCCGTTTGATTGTGGCGAGTAAGGAGCAGTTGTTTGATGAATAATGCCATATTCCAAACATATTTGTTCAAAAGGAGATTCATATTCACCGCCCCTATCACTCCTTATCATTTTAATCTTTTTGTTAAGTTGAGTCTCAACTTCAGTTTTGTATTGCCTGAACGCTTCAATTGCTTCATCTTTACTATTAAGTAAATAAACGTAGCAATACCGCGTACTATCGTCAATAAAAGTTATGAAATACTTCTTTCCACCGCGAGATGGAATTGACTTCATGTCACAAATATCTGTATGGATTAAGTCTAAAGGACTTGAATTCCTTTCAACTGACTTATAAGGATGTTTAGCATACTTAGATTCAACACAGATTTGACATTTTGATTGATTACATTCAAACTTAGGCAATACTTCCAAACTAATCATTTTTCGCAAGGTTCTATAATTGACATGTCCTAAACGTGAATGCCATAAATCATTTGACTCAAGCAAGTAAGACGAAGCAGAAACTTTATTATTATTAGCAACAACCATTACATTCAGTTTGAAAAGGCCCTCTGTGAGGTAGCCTTTTCCTATGTACATTTCGTTCTTACTTATTACAACCTTGTCAGAAACATAAACACATTTAAAACCGTTCTTCACTAGAAGTCCGGTAGATACAAGATTTTTCCTAATTTCAGGAACATGATAGACGTTGTTGAGAGTCACCACCTTGCCAGAGGTCATCTTCAGCAGTATCTTTCCATAACCTTCAATCTTGGCCGTTGCAGAATTTCCCATATATATTGTTTCGTCGGGCCCGGCGGGAGCATATGAAGCAAAGGCTTCTCTAACAGCACAAATGTGGCGAGTGGCGCCAGAGTCAATCCACCACTCTTTCGGACTTCCCACTAGGTTGCAATCGGACAACATAGCGCACAAGTCATCAACCTCCTCGTTTGTTTCAACCATATTAGCCTGACCCTTCTTCTTTTCCTTTTTCGGAGCACGACAGTCTGCAGCTTTGTGTCCGATTTTTCCACAATTATGGCAGTTTCCCTTGAATTTCTTCTTGTTGGGATAGTTCCTTGGTCCCGATGCCTTTTTCCTCTTTTTCATATTAGTTGGGGCAGTTTCAACTATATGTGCTCCCCCTATGGTTGATCTCCCATTTGCCTTTTTCTCCGCTGCCTTGTTATCTTCCTCGATTCTCAATCGGACGATGAGATCTTCCAATGTCATCTCCTTTCGCTTATGTTTCAAGTAATTTTTGAAGTCCTTCCATGAAGGAGGCAACTTCTCTATCACTGCCGCAACTTGAAACGACCCACTAATCACCAAACCTACAACAAACAACATGTAAGTGACGGGGCATTGAATACTTTTGACAAAGGCATTAATTAAATTTATACCTTCAGTGAGGAGATCATGGATGATAACCTGCAACTCTTGAACTTGAGTGACAACAGACTTGCCATCTACCATTTTGTAGTCCAAAAACTTGGCAGCGATAAACTTCTTTAAGCCAGCATCTTCTGTTTTATATTACTTTTCCAACGCATCCCATAGTTCTTTTGATGTTCCCACATTACAATAGACGTTGTAAAGATCATCCTCCAGTCCGCTAAGAATGTAATTCTTGCACAAAAAATCTGAGTGCTTCCACGCCTCAATTACAACAAATCGTTCATTTTCAGGTGTTGATTCCGGCGGAACCGGAATATCCTCCTTAATAAACTTTTGAAGGCTTAAAGTAGTTAGATAGAAGAACATCTTTTGTTGCCATCGTTTGAAATCAATCCCGGTGAATTTTCCGGGCTTCTCTGCCGGAGCCGGTGCTGGTGCAGTACGACTGGAGGACGCAGCATTGCTCGTAGAACCAACCACGGGGGCTGGTGTGGCAGTAACAGTAGCAGTAGCATTCAATTTTGGAGTTTGGTCTCCCATTTCTGTCGTAGGAAATAACAGAACACTTTAATAATCGGTGAAGATTTTATTTCTTCAAACCGAATCAAATTTACACAAACAGAATTAAAACAAACTTCAAATAGAATGTAATAAACTGTATGTAGTATACTTGATGAAGTTTTTATATCTTCAAATCAAGTACCCAAATGAGTAGAAAGTTCTGAAAACTTTAATCTCAACCGGAGTAGAAAATCCGAAGATTTAGTCTCCAAACAACATACAAGTTCGTTACATGCAAACAACAAAATTACAAGTCTCTTTTATTTTCTGGACAGTCACAATTTACGGAAATAATAACATAAATTCCTTAAGCTTGTTATCGATTGTCCGTGTTCAAAGCAACGAGAAACTGGAAACCAGTAAGAAGAAGAGACACAAAAAAAAAAATAATCACAGAAATGAAGAAATCCGAGACCACAGAATTCACTGTGTGTCCTTAAGGAATTTAACCCCCTCACTGTACCCGAGGTTGTGGATTATTTCCTCCCAGGATATAACGGATATACCTGTCGTAGGAGTGGCGGTACCTCAAACGCCTACGACTTCGACGAACTCAAATTCGGGAACGAAATCACACTATGACTCGATATGTTTCAGTTTGCAGAAAAGAATGCAGAATTTTTAATGCACGAATATATTTTTTTTTTCAGTACTCGAAAATGAGGCATTGCCTCAGTTTATATAGCCTCGAATTGTGACTGTTCGGAAAGGCTTGGTGCCTGTTCGGGAAAGGCCATGCCTTTTTCTGAAAAATAAGAACGTTGGGAAGTTTACAGTTAACAAATTAATATTTTTTCCCACGTGAATTAAAAATAATTTCAGAAAATGAAGATTGAATTTTAAATAAATTTGGTCCAAAAAGATTATCAATCAATCAGATCATTTGACCAAGCCGAAGCCGAGCCGAGCGACGACGACGGCGCGAGGGGAGTCCCTCTTCTTAACCCTTTAAGAGCTAGAAGAAGTGCTTTCTAATATAAGCACATAACTTTCCCTTTCTACCACCAATGTGGTACAAAGCTCCTTTTCAAAGGAACTTTGCTTTGAAACTTCATTTTCCTTCTATTGTCTTCTTCCCTCCATTTCTCATTCACACCAACTTAGCTAGCTTTAATCATTAACTAGCTTTAACAAATATTATATTGGTCAGACGTCATTAGTCATTACTGGAATCGGAAGTGTGGAAGGGATTTTTATTAGTTAATATATATATATATATATATATATATATATATATATATATATATATATATATATATCCGTTAAGAAAATTGAATAATCTGCTCCTAAACCGGTAAGACATTAATAAAAAAAATTCAATCTGGTCCCCATCCATTAAACCAATAACCCGACCCGATACCAACAAGTCAATCCACTTTTGCGGTTCGATTTTCAATTTCTGTTCAATTTTGAACACCCATAGCAATATACATGATCACACCCTACTATGCCTTATAAAAAGGACAAAGCGTGCAAATATAATCTGAGTATTTAGCCCAGAGTCGAACCCACAAGAAATTAACCTATTAATTACTCTTGTTAGACTTACTAAATTCTACGTAATCAACTTTCCAAACATTTTGAATAACAATTGAGGATATTTTTACTAACTATAACTGAACGTAATTAAGTAACGAAAGACTAACTATGACTAAGTTATAAGAAATTAAGAGAAGGATATAAGGTTGTGATTTTCCCTTTTGATGGAATCCCTTCCGGTTATGTCTCACATATATTTGCCTAATTGTCTCTATCGATTGTGAGCACTAGTACCATAAATATCTCCCGAGTAATCACGATACTTTACTAGACATACTCCCCCGAGTTACGCTATCTAGCTTTTAATATAGCTCACTTTAGATCGCACCCAAAGCTTCGTTATCCGTAATCCTGCCTTTAAATTCTCGGTTATTTATCCCTCGTATACTCTGGGAGTGGTGTTGTTAAAAAATTACCTAAATATGTACTCTCTCCCGAATAATACATACTAAATAGGCACAACTAATTGAGGATCCTATCAATTAACTACAACATGAACGTAGTTGAACAAATAGAGATTAAACTGGGCAAACTATATTAACATAACAAGAAGTTCATCCTTCAATAAGTTCCATCAAAATCTTGAACTAAATATTTAGCTACTCACACTAGTGTTCGTCGTAACAAAACCCAAATTTATCACAAATGGTAAAATACAAAAGGAATAAAGGAAGAACTCGATGTTGAATCATCCCCTTGCCTCTTGCCTCTCCTTGCCTTCAACTAAGCTATAAAAACATTGATAATATTCCCTTAGGCGGGCTAGACCATCTATAGGTTAAGTGGAATTACCCGAACTTCATAGTTTACCCCTGAATTTTATTTTTTTGGAACTGGACTAGAGCGATCGCGCTAATGGGCGCGCTACTGACCATGCATATGGAATAACATTCTACCTTGAACTCCTAGGCTAGCGTGTTCGCGCTAGTGGGAGCTCTAGTCTGGGTCATCGTTTCAGCCCTTCTTTCTCTCTTCTTCCAATGTACTCAGCTAAGAGGGGCTTCCCTTGCTTCAATTTAGCTCCAATTGCAGTTCTAAGTCCTCATACATGCAACTCGCTCCTGCAAAACATGAAATTACAATTAGAGCCAATCTATCATCATTTAACTATCATATAATAGTAAAACATAGTCAAGCTAAGGCATAAACAATCGTCAAATTACATGACTCTAGCCTATTATCAACACCTCACACTTAAATCACTGCTAGTCCTCGAGCAATCCACCAGACTCCATAAAGGTTCCTTCACTAAGCCTTTTCCCTAACGTATCACACCACGAACAAATCACCAAAGTTACGCATAGTAGTGCACAAGCTTTGCCTCCAAAGTCAACTCTCACGTGCCGTGCAATATTTGTATTTACTCAAATGACTCTATATAGAAGTCAAGACTTACCTTTCCTTCGTGAATCACATGCCCTCACATCACAGAAGATAATAGTTCCACAAATATTATTATTAAGAACAATTAGGAACTTAGATAGATAAAATTTTCTCACTCTCAAAAAGAACATTCATATGCCACAAAGACTCACCATAGGCTTTCCCGTAGTGTACTATTCTACGAATCGAGCCATTCAGTCTAAGATCAATTAGGACTTAACTTGGTTGTAATATAGTGTTAGGGACGGGTATGATATATTTGATATAGTGACTAACCTCCCTAAGCACTTTTAATACAGTCCCATTAACATTCAAAATCATACTTATGTCAACTAGGCATTCCACCACATTTTTATTTATAACATCCCACTCCATTAGGTGCAATTCTATCAAGTCACCACTTATCAACTATTACATTCACTCATTCTCTCTCTTTATTCCTTTTTTAAGTTGTGCTTATTCTTTTACTTTTCCAAAAGCTGCACCTTTCCTTTGTTTCATCAGTTCCACTCAAAAACCAAACCACCACCCCACACTTTAGCTTTTGCACTTTTCAATGCCATTCATGTGCTTATGGGCCGTAAAGGGGTTCAAATAGATGGCCATTCAAATAATTAGGTAACGTTTGCAATGTGGTTACCAAAGAAACAGGATTATAGGCTCAACGTGGTTGACTATGATGTATTACATTTAGGTGGGTCTACTTTATATATCTGGCTTAACAAAGAAATACCCATATCACTTCTAAGACTGAATGAAGCTACTATTTCACTTTGAAAACACACGGGGCAAGTTCTAGGCATCAAATGTAAAGCGTAGAATACAGTACAACTCATACACACACATGCCACATGACTCACTCCATAATGGCTTATCAAGACACTCTCATTTGAGTATTCAAGTCAATTTCAAACATACAATTTAAAGAAATTTAGCAAGAATCAACCATTGAGACTAAGCGTTACACTCTAATGTCTACTGTGTTCAGGTGTATCAACACCAAGGGTTTCTCTTTCTATTCCAGCTCGTACCGCATCAATACTAACTAAAAACTAATAACAAAATAAATAAAAATTAACTATACCCGATTCGAGATAAACCCTTGAAAAAGAACCATGGCTAAATTAAACCAAGGGGGAGTTACTACACTACCTAAAATTAAAAAAAAATTGGTATTTTCTTTAGACTTACTTCCTTCAAGAAAACTGTCTAAAAGATCTTTCATCAGGAAAATTCCCCATATTCCTTTTTTTATGTCGACTGAGACCCTCAAGAACCCCATCGAAAAAGATCCGTCGTTGTAACTATTACTCAAAACAGCAAAAACAATCGAAGAAACAAAGAAGCATCAAATAGTCAAATTGTTACATGTATATACATACACTGAAGTATCCCCTACCCTACACTTAAAAGGAAGCCATGTCCCAATGGCATACAAAATAAAGAATAGTAAGGTAAAGGAACTTCCCTGAAATATCACTCTTGATTAGAAACCGTGTATGGGTTAAAATTGCAAGCACGACCCAAAGCTCTCAACCAGCTCAAGATTTTCTTCTCCGATTTCACGTACTGGGCAGCCACTGCATCAACACGTGCACCCAAGTCAACGACTGAGGTATGCAATCCAGTCACCTCTTGCTCCAAAAGTGTGCTCCAGAGGGCGTTATAGTCCCAGATGGTGCTACAACTGCTGCAATTTGCTCATACGCCTATGGCTCGGCCTCCGTATCCTCCTGCTCATCCTCCGTATCCTCAAAGTCATCAGAATCACCACTAGCATCACCACCTGCTGCCACAAGCTTCTTACCAGTAGTGACCTTGTCAGCTCGAAACTTGTGGTCTCTTGGCACTCTCCTATCTACATCTAGATTTTTCGGCACTCGAGCTGCCCAGTAAAGTTTAGTAACCAATGAAGGGAAGAAGAACCCATTCCTTTTTATTGGACAATGGGTGAACATCTCCTCACGAATCACTTTGGGCACGTCAAAGTTGTGACCATTAATGAAGCACCAAATTAGAGCCAGTCGAGGGCCATTCACCTCTGTAGTGTTGGAAGATGGGATCAGATGCTTGTTGATAACATAAAATCAACACTTTCCTTCAAAGGTTAGCATCGAGGAATGAAACTTCCGACCATACTTCATCTAGACAATCTCCTTTCCGGGTACAAAAATTCTTTCGAAGATCACTGCCATTGCATATGTGATTTGCCAAACCCCTCATAATAGTCATTATAAGGATCCACAGGAGGAGGCAGTTGGTACATCATCAGTATATCCTCAACAAAGACATCCATCACCTTTCTGCGCACAGTGACTATACCATTCACATGCTCTTTCACATTGGCATAAAACTCTCGGACAACCATCGCATTCCCCTTGCATGGCTTGTCAATTAAAGCTTGTAACCCCCGCCTTACAGTTCAGTATACATGTGAGGGTAGGCCAGCTAAACAGATCCTATATCAATGCCCCTTTCTGATATCGGCTTTTTAGGGGCCTTATCCATAAAGCGATCCTAAGCCTTGGCAGACACAAACTTACTACTATTAAAGGGACGAGTAGAAGATGACCCGCACACCCTGGACGATCCAGCTTGACTGGTAGAAGAGGCACCTATGGTGCGGCATTTCCTAAATGGAGCCATAGTACTTGGAAAAACGGAATAACATTAGCACATCCCAAAATAAAATTGTGATGCAATGCGGTTACTTAGACTTCAAACACACAATTGGTCACAATTACACAATTACATTCGCTGAGGCATTTACACAAATATCATGTGGCCATTATATACTCACACCCCATTTCAAACATGTTACAACCCCAGTTCCACCACAGTGTCCCTAAAACCACCAACTAATTCAACCTACAACTCTACCAATCTTACCTCCCATAATTACTACAATATATGCTACAAATGTCTACTAAGAAAAGAAAAGAAAAAAATAACTACATAAAT
Organism: Nicotiana benthamiana; assembly: GCA_034376525.1. Classification (NCBI taxonomy): domain Eukaryota; kingdom Viridiplantae; phylum Streptophyta; class Magnoliopsida; order Solanales; family Solanaceae; genus Nicotiana; species Nicotiana benthamiana. Next base: position 117,680,544 of record CM067332.1, on the reverse strand, counting down.
ACAAAAAATAAAAATAAAATTCTGAAAAAAGAGAAAAATGGAACAAAGAAATCATACCCGTAGTGGGAGAATTTAAGGAGAAGTGACAAAAAGTAGGGGAGAACGCGACTTAAAACTTTTGGAAGGTGAGATGGGAATTTGAATAAGATGGGAGTTGAAGAAGATGGAATTTGGAGGAAGAAGAAGGGGTTAGGGTTCTTTTGTTATGTTTTAACGTTGGGGGAATTAGGTTAAAGAAGGGGGATTAATTAGATTAGGGAGGGGGGAAAGAATAGAATAGAGAAAATGAAATTAACATAAAAAAATTAAAATAGAAAACTATTTTCAATAAAAAGGGAAAAAATGCGTCAGTTGGGCAGGACTAGTGCGGTGGTAGCGCGGTACGAGCACCAGTCGCACTAGTCCAGGCAGAACACTTGGTCATATGCGTGGCCACTAGAGAAATCACGCATCTAGCAAGGTCACATACGTAGTCTGTAATGCGGTCACGCTAGTATTTTGGAGCTGAGGTAGAATACTTGCCCATATGCGAGACCTGTAGCATGGTGGGTAGCACGAACACGCTCCTAGGCACGATTTGTTAATATTTTTACATGTTCTTTCCGCTTCCGATGGACTTGTAACCTACCCAAGCTCATCTGCATTAGTTAGTACTTCCCCAAACTCAAAATTAACAACTACTACTATCACTGGGTTACCTCCCAACCAGCTCCTTAGTTAATTTCATGGCACGACGATTATAACAAATCAGTAGGTTTCCTCCCACGCAGTGCCTGATTTAAGGTCCCGGCACGATGCAGACAAACATATTTATAGCTCATTCGACCTTTGAGGTTCAGTCAAGGGGATCTCTGACACTTCCTATGATTCATTCATGCCTACATATAGTTTAAATCTCTGTCCATTGACTCTAAATGTAGGGAGTCTTTCTCTGAGGCAATCTCTACGGCTCCTGAAGTGAATACTTCGACCACTCGTAATGGGCCAGACCATCATGACTTGAGCTTACCGGGAAATAGCCTTAATCTTGAGTTATAGAGCAATACTATGTCCCCGGGGTTGAAATGTCGCTTAATAATGTTCTGGTCATGCAACCTCTTCATTCTTTCCTTGTACAACCTTGTGCTCTCAAAAGCCAGATATCGGAAATGGTCGAGCTTATGCAATTATGTGATTCTCGTTGTGCCCGCAGGCAGCCTCAATGTCTAGATTCAACTGTTTCAGTGCCCACCAAGCTTTATGTTCAAGATTTACATGGTGACATGCCAATCAGTGTTTTAAAATCAGTTCTATAGGCCCACAGTGCATCATCTAGCTTTTTTGCCCAATCAGCTCTTGTGGCATTTACAGTCTTGGTCAATACACTATTTATCTCTCTATTAGACACTTCCACATGTCCACTGGTCTGAGGATGATATGGTGTTGCCACCTTGTGGTGCACATCATACTTCGCTAGCAACTTCTCAAAGGCTTGATAATAGAAGTGGGTGCCTCCGTCACTGATAATAGCTCTCGAGGTCCCAAAACGGGTGAATATGTTCTTCTTTAAAAACCCCCACTACCACTCTTGCATCATTATTGGGAAATATTGCAGCTTCTACCCCTTAGGACACATAATCTACAGCAATAAGTATGTACTTATTGCCAAAGGAGATTACAAAGGGTCCCATGAAGTCAATCCCCTAGACATCGAACACTTCAACCTCTTGAATTGGATTCATGGATGTCTCATGGCAATGGGAAATGTTCCCAGTTCGCTGACATTTATTACAGCCCTTCACCCATTGATGTGCATCCTTAAACAATGTTGGCCAGAAGAACCCAGCCTCTAGCACTTTCGCGACCGTCCTAACTCTTCTAAAATTCCCTTCATACGTTGATGCATGACATGCCTGCAAAATAGAAGATTGTTCGATCTCGTGGACACACCTCCGAGTCATGTTGTCAACACATATTCGAAACAGATAAGGTTCTCACAATAATACTTACGGCAATCACGATAAAGATTTTTCTTTTGTACAGAGAAAAGGCCATAGGGAACTATAACACTTGCCAGGTAATTTGCAAAGTCTGTATACTATGGCACTTCCTCAAGACTTGTAGCGAGCCGTTTGCTCGTCTGGAAAGGTTTCCAGAATATCCTCAACCTCAACTGATTTTTCAGCTCCCTCAAGTCGTGATAGATGATCAGCGACTTGGTTTTCTGTTCCTTTATGGTCATGAATTTCGAGGTCGAACTCTAGCAGTAACAGCACCGAACAAATCATGCGCGGTTTAGATTCCTTCTCAATCAAGTACCTGAGAGATGCATGATCAGTGTATACAAATACCTTTGAGCCAATTAGGTATGATCTGAACTTATCGAATGCAAATACCACAACCAACATCTCCTTTTCAGTGATAGTGGTTCAGCTACGCTCCACTTAGCATTCTACTGGCATATTAGATTGGATGCATTAGCTTGTCTTTCCAATGTCCCATCACTACCCCACTGCATAGTCACTGGCGTCACACATGAGTTCGAATGGTTGCTCCCAGTCGGGGGCAACAATGATGGGTGTTATTACTAGCCTCTTTTTCAACTTCTCGAATGCTACCCTGTAATCATCAGAAACAAGAAGGGGTGATCTTTTTCTAACAACTTACAGAGAGGGTTGGCAATTTTTGAGAAGTCTCTTATGAATCTCCAGTAGAAAACGGCATGCTCGAGGATGCTCCTGATTGCCTTAACTAAAGTTGGAGGTGGCATCTTTGCTATCACATCAACTTTTGCATAATCCACCTTGATTCCTTTACTTGATACCCGATGTCCCAAGACTATGCCCTCTTGTATCATTAAATGGCACTTCTCCCAATTAAGAACCAGGTTAGTCTTAATACATCATTTCAACACATGTGTCAGATTTATAAGGAACTCATCGAATGAGTTTCCTACCACTGAGAAATCATCCATGAATACCTCCCCTTTTTCTTCTACAATGTCAGTGAATATGGCCATCATGCACCTCTGGAACGTGGCGGGTGCATTGAATAGTCCAAAGGGCATCCTCCGAAAAGCATAAATACCATATGGACAAGTGAAGGAGGTCTTCTCTCTATCCTCTAGTGTAATGGATATCTGATTGTAGCCTAAGTACCCATCCAAAAAACAGAAGTGAGACCTCTTTGCCAATCTGTCTAGCATCTGATCAATGAAGGGAAGTGGAAAGTAGTCTTTCCGGGTGGCTAAAATTAATTTTTTGTAGTCCATTCAAATTCTAAAGCCTGTGACAGTTCTTGTAGAGATCAGCTCATTGTTATTGTTTTTTACCACCATCATGCCACCCTTCTTAGGCACACATTACACCAACCTAACCTAGTTGCTGTTAGAGATTGGGCATCCAACCACTTTATCACTTCTTTCTTCACAACTTCCTTCATGTTGGGGTTCAACCTTCTTTGGTGTTCCCTAGAAGGTTTGTGTCCCTCTTCCAGCAGAATTTTATGCATACAATAGGATGAGTTGATCCCCTTAATATCTACCATGGTCCACCCAATTGCAGTCTTACACTCCTTGAGTACCTGTAAAAGTTGTTATGCCTGCACATCTAACAAACTAAATGAGATAATAACAAGTAATGTAGAGTTAGGTCCTCGGAACTCATACCTAAGATGGGCAGGCAGTGGTTTTAATTCCAGCTTTGGTGGTTCTTCAATGGATGCCTTGGCTAGAGGAGTTTCTCTGTTTTCTAAGTGCAGGGGAACGAATTCAAGAGTTCTATCCCAGAACTCTCTGCCCTCTAAAGCCAACACCCATTCTACCAGTTCTTTACCATTCACCTCATCTAAATTTACCAGACATGCAGCAAGAGGGTCCTCAATAGCCAGCATCTCATCATAAGCTTCTACAATTACATCCACGACATCAATAAGAGAACAATTGGCGAATTCACTTGGTCGCCTCATAGATTTATGCACATTGAATGTTATCTCCTCATCGTTCAACCTCATCTTGAGATCTCCAGTCTGATAATCAATGAGAGCTCTCCCAGTGGCCAAGAACGACATTCCCAAAATTATGGGAATTTCTTCATCCACCTTGCAATCTAGAATCACAAAATCTTTAGGGAACACAAATTTCCCTACCTAAATCAGCACATCATCCAAGATACCAGAAGGTCTTTTCACGGTCCTGTCAGCCAGGTGGAACAATATAGAAGTGGGTCTAGCTATTTTAATCCCCCAACCTCTTATAGATCGCTAGGGGCATAAGATTTATGCTAGCCCCCAAATCACAAAGTGCTTTGGCAAAAAAAAGTTACCAATGGTGCAGGTAATTGTGAAACTTCCTGCGTCAGAGACAACTTCTCAGCAATTGGTCTATTCACCACCACACTGCAGGTCTGAGTAAGAGTCACCATGGCCAAGTCTTTGAAATAAAATTTTCGGGACATCAAGTCCTTCATCATTTTTGCAAAACCAGGCATCTCCTTCAAATCATAAATCAATGGAATGTTTACCTAGATTCTTTTCAGCATCTCCAAGAATTTCTTGTATTGTTCCTCTTTTTGGTACTTGGCCAGCCTCTACGGGATGGTGCGGGGGGTATCTTCTTCCCAATGATGTGGGTATTTTCTTTTTTAGCTACTACCTAAACTACCAGCTCCTTGGCTATCTCAGCTTCTCTCTCAGCTCTGTGTCTTATGTTCTTCCTTGGCAGGCAATACTGTCACCTCTGTCAGTTTCGTTGACTCATCTAGCTCAATGGGTACTGGTACAAGTGTCTTAGCATGTATGCTTTCTCGAGCCCTCTCCCTCTCCAAGTATAAGTCCCTGCCATTACGTATGCTCACTGCCATCAACTGCTTCAAGCTTTGATCTTTTGGATTATCTGAGTGTCTGCTGGTAGTGTCCTATGAAGATGATTATTCAAAGATATCAAAATCTGGCCCATCTGCACTTCAATATTCTTAACAAATGACTCATGTGCATCTACTCTTTCACTGATTTTTGCATTTGACCCAATAACCTGCTACATTATTGCCTCAAGTCTAGCAAACCCATCTTCCCACCTTCCACCATGCTACTGCTGAGGAGGATGATACTTCTGCTGCTGATTTTGATTATTATATCCATGTGGCCTTTAATAAGATGCCATATTATTGTGAGGTCTCATACCTCCTATGTTTCCATTGTTGAGTTGTGGCTGGACTAGCCTGTACGGCTAATTTTTTTAGCCACAATTTTGACCACCCTGTCTCTGGCCTCCATAATTAGACACATAATTCATGTCTTCGGGGTAGTGATGATGATCACTTTCTGCATCCACTGGTTACCAATTGGCTGACTAATGTAAGATGTGCATAAGCCCATATTGGTAGTATCTACGATGTGTACTTGCTGCTTCTACCCTGACTCTTCCACCTTTATGGTGAGTATAATCATCTGTATCATTAATGTGGCCATGTTTTTTGCAAGAGTATTGGATGGATCTAAGGGCACTGAGTGAACCAGTGGAGTGATATGTGCGTTCCTGGTTGTCCACCCTAAATTATGTGACATCTTATCAAGTAGACTCTGGCTTTCTCTCCATATTTTGCTCAAAAATGCTCCACCAGCTGAAGCACCAACATTACCCTTCACGCCATCTGCCAAACCCATGTAGAACTGCTGCCCCAACATCTAATCTGGAATCCGTGGTACGGATATATAACCAATATCCCTTTGAATGGCTCCCATATTTCTTGCAGTGTCTCCATTGGTCTCTGTTTGAAACTCAAAATTTCATCAATTTGTTGAGAAGTATTGTTGGGTGAATGAAACTTGTTCACAAATTGAATGACAAACTCCTCCAAAGTTGTTATGGAATTAATGGGGAGTTAGTTTAGCCAGGTCTGAATAGCTTCTATCACTGAAAATAGAAACAACAATACCTCGATTTCTTTGAGTTACGTTGGGCTGTCTTTGAGTTTTGGAGATTGACAAGAAATTCTTCAAGTGCTATTGAGGATTGTAGATTTGTGACCATGAAAATAGTCCCTTGTTTTGCAACAAGTGCAGCATATTGTTCGTGATTTGAAACGATTCAGCCTGTATCTGCGGGACTAAAATCATTGTGGCCAAGTTCTCCGGTGTGGGTTGTGCCCAGTCATAAAGAGCAACCTCTCGCACAAGAGGTGTCGCTTGTGCTAATGGTGCATCTGGGTCTACCACGTTGTCCCCCATGTGTGGTTCGAATTGTTAAGTTGTTTGTTGTTGTTGTTTGTTTTTCCGGTTGGCATGATTCAAGGCCTTGAAAACTTTCTCGGTATCTGATAATGCTTCAAATACTTCATTAGTTCTTGATGAGTTTCTAGGCATGCACCTGACAACCAAGTCAAGAAATGTTAAAATTCAATTAGATTGGTTATAGAGAAAACTGACTACAGTAAGAAATTTTTTATTTATTTCTATTATAATTTATAAAACCGTTAATTCCCTGAAAACGGTGCTAAAATTTGATTACGCCCAACTATGCCTTATAAAAAGGACAAAGCGGACATTGCAAATATAATTTGAGTATTTAGCCCAGAGTCGAACCCACAAGGAATTAACCTATCAATTACTCTTGTTAGACTCACAAAATTCTACATAATCAACTTCCTAAACATTTTGAATAACAATTGAGCATATTTTTACTAACTATAACTAACTGCAATTACGTAACTAAAGATTAACTATGATTAAGTTGTAAACAATTAAAAGAAGGATCTGAGGTTGTGATTTTCCCTATTCATGGAATCACTTCGGGTTATGTTTCACATAGATTTTCCTAATCGTATCTATCGATCATGAGCAATCTTATTACCGTAAATCTTTCCCAAGTAATCACGATAGTTTACTAGACGCACTCTCCCGAGTTACGCTAGCTAGCTTTTAATTCGTCTCACTTTAGATCGCACCCAGAGCTTCGTTATTCCAAATCTCGCCTTTAAACTCTCGGTTATTAATCCCTCATATACTCTGGGGGTGGTGGTGTTCAACAATGACCTACATATGCACTCTCTCCCGTGTAATACATACTAAATAGGCACATCTAATTGAGGATCCTATCAATTAACTACAACAAGAACCTAGTTGAACAAATACAGATTAAACTGTGCAAACTATATTAACATAACAAGAAGTTCATCCTTCAATAGGTTCCATCAAAATCTCAGAGTAAATATTTAGCTACTCATACTGGTGTTCATAACAAAAGCCAAATTCATCACAAATGGTGAAATACAAAAGAAAGAAAGGAAGAACTCGATGTTGAATTATCCTCTTTGCCTCTTGCCTCTTGCCTCTCCTTGCCTTCAACTAAGCTATAAAAACCTTGATAATGTTCCCTTGGTCGAGCTAGACCTTCTATAGGTTAAGTGGAATTATCCCCGAACTTCAAGGTTTACCCCTGAATTTTATTTTTTGTAACTGGACTAGCGCGGTCGCACTAATGGCCACGCTACTGACTGCGGATATGGCATAACATTCTGCCTCGAACTCCTGGGCTAGTCGGTGGTGCTAGTGGACGCGCTAGAGGGCGCGCAAGTCAGGGTCATTATTCCAATGTAATCAGCTCCGATAGGCTTTCCTTGCTTCAATTTAGCTCCGATTGCAGTTCTAAGTCCTCATACATGCAACTCACTCCTGCAAAACATAAAATTCACAATTAAAGCCAATTTATCATCATTTAACTATCCTATAACAATGAAACATAGTCAAGTCGGAACATAAATAATCGCCAAATTACATAAATCTAGCATATTATCACTACACCTACAAGTCCTAACATAATTAATTTATTGAGGAAGTATGTAAAATAAATCTTCCTGGTTAGTGGTGATAAAACTCAAATTCAGGATCTCTAACTAATCTAATACCAATATACCCATGTTGATTGGACTGAATTTTTTAATCTAAAAGATTAAACTTTTTCCAGAAAGGGTAACTTAGTTATTTATTTTAGTTCTGCAACAAAATGAATTTTAGTCTTGATTATTATGATTTCCATGCCGACCATCATTGAAGTTAGGACCACTATTATTATGAAGTTGCGACCATGACCAACAAAGCAATAACTCGAGAATTACTTTAACTAGGCTTTATAGTGGGCTCGTGACTAAGGGTACAAAGAAATTACTCGTAATTATTTCAATTTAGATTCCAGGATATTCATTTGAGCAATAGTTCCATCTTTCATGTTACTGCACTTCCCATAAAATGGGGAGGGACAAAGATGAAGAGAACATTTTTTGTGAAGTTTGACTAGTGTTCTATGTACCTAGGGAGTAAGGCCTTATTATTTGCACTTAATAAATATTTGAATCTTAATTATTTAAATTTCAAATATTAAGCGTGTTTATTTTAAAATTTGAATTTTAATTATTAAATGTATTTGTTTTTTTACTTCATAAGAACTTAATGAGTTTGAATAGGTCCGTATGATTAAAATGTATGGCCTCATTTGTTTTTATTAAGACGTCTGAATGTGAATACACATCTGAATATCAAGATGTGTATTAAGATTAAGATATCTAAATCTGAATACACATCTGAATATATTAAGATGTGTATTAAGATCAGAATAGAAATAATTAAGATTGTCTAATTTTTAACATCTGGATGTATAAAATTTATCTTTATTTGAAAATTAAATATAAAATTCAAATGAAATACTAACTAATCCAATATTCTATTAATAAAATATATAGTTTTTAAAATATGATAATTGTTGGTGGTGATGTTTAACGTAATAGGTGAATGCCGACTAGAGGCGATGGTTTGTGGTAGTTTTGGTTGATGATGGTGGTTCGTGCTAGTAGCTAGTAGTGATTGATAGTGACGGCAATTATGATTGAGGATGGTAGTGGTGGGTGGTGATAGTTAATAATGGTGGGTGGTGGTAGTAGTCGTGATTGAGAAAGGTGGTGGGTGAGTGGTAGTACGTTATTAGATGGGCAGTTCTGACTGTAGTTGTTGTTGGTGAAGGAGTGGTCAGTCGTGGTTGTTGAGGTGGATGAGTATTAATTGCTGGTAAGAATGCTATACGATGGTCAAAGTGATGGGGATAGTGGGTGGTGATGGTCGATAATGCTGGCGGCTATGATTGGGGTTTATGCTAGCGTGGTAGTGGTAGTAGTAATTGATAATGGTAAGCAGTGGTGGCAGTTAATAATGAATATGATAGCATTTTGATAAAATTAAGTCTTTGTTATAGATCTTAATCACACAAGCCTATTCAGACTTATTAAGTGGTTGTGAAGTTAAAAAAACAAACACATTTAATAATTAAGATTTGAATAATTAAGATTCAGACTTTAAAAATAAAGCACTTAATGTCTGAGATCTAAATGATTAAGATTCAAACCTCCATTAAGTGCAAACAAATGAGGCCAAAGACTTAATTTCATTTAAATGCTATCATCCACATTCATTACTTACTGCATCCACCGCCTACCAATATCAACTACTACCATCCTCACCACAATCATCCTCAACCATAATCACATTCTCACCCACATCAACTACCAGAACTAGCCACCCCATCACCATCAATAATCATAGCCGCCACTGTCTACCATTATCCATCATCACCTTCCTTAATCACAACCACAAACACCACACATGCACCAATATTAACTATCACCATCCACCACCACCAGTTCTCAATCATAATCGTCGTCGCTATCAATCACCACTAGTTACTATCTAGAACCACCATCATTATTAATTAATATTTTATTTAAATTTTATTTTTATTAATTTTTAATTAAAGATAATGTTATATATTCGAGATATTAATAAAACAAACAGTCTTAACTATTTACTATTCAGATCTTAATACACATCTTAATATTCAGATGTGTATTTAAATGTCTTAATCTTAATACACATCTTTACATTTAAATATGTATTTAGATTCAAATGTCCTAATCTTAAAAAATAAAAATAAAAATAAATGAGGCCAAGTTTAATGCATGCAAAATATATTTAATTAATCACGTTACCTATAGATTAATTATATGCAAATATTTATAAGCATCAATTGATAACCAAGAAATAATAATAACTAAATTGCTATCATCGATTGAACAACAGATGACACTGAAAGTATAAAAACTACTTGGTTATACATTGTCCCGAATTTTTTAAATTTATTTTGAAGATGAATTTTCATGTAAAATTTCTTCTTCCGTCGCAAAACTGTAACAATTTTTTAAGTAAAGTGCATGTCTAAACAAAATTTTAAATTTCAAATACTTTTTTTTTTCAACTTTAACTCCAAAACCTTTTTTTTTTCAAGAATCATAATTTTTCTGTCCAAACCCTGGCTTAAATACATACCTAAAATGAACAAGACGGAGTTATAATCACTGGTCAAATCTATTTTTCCGACAACAGATAAAGTACTATAGCTATTTTAGGTTCAACTGAAAATCAAAGTGTAGCTCTTTGCACTTGTGAGATTTACAAGTACGAAAAAACACATGTAAGTAGTGATCACATCAAAGTTATTCCTAATGGTAAGATAAGTGTTATTTCACTAAACAATGCTTCAACTAGTTACAATATTCTTGACTATCACATCAATAGGTTCAAGTACATTAGAAGTCAGAACAAAGAAAGATAGCAGCCCGGTGGATGCATTCACGCATGGTTCGGGGAAGGGCCGCACCCCAAGGGGTGTAATATATGCAGCCTACTCTAATGCAAGTATCAGTAGCTGGCTGATTCCATGGCTCGAACCCACCCAAGGCCTATAGGTCACACGTACAAGGCTCCCTTCTGAACAAGAAAGGTGCAATGGTTAAAAGAAATGAGACTCCAAACAAAGCTAAATATAACAAAGGAAACAAGAAAAGGGGTTTCTAATTGTCCAGCTATGCTTCGGGATGATAAGTTTCATTAACATGTACATAGATCGCCTTATTATTGCCCTTTGGTCACCTCAAATACCTCCTCAAATCGCTCGTTGATGAAGGAGAGATTTCGCCACCAAGACTCTCCGTGCAACAAGAAGAATAGTTAGATTGTTGTTCATACACGAAATGTACTCCATTAAGGCTCTTAAAGCTTGGACTCCTCAGACTATGTTCATAACCTGCTCCATAACCTATAGGAACATTGCCATAACGGTCAGGGATAGGGAAAGAAAGTCGTTTTTTGGCTGACCCTGTTCGATCCCTCTCCGGGGTTGAAGGTGTCTGTCGTGGGGCGCTTTGTGAACGGATTCTTGCCAAGGCGGACTCGGTAGCAGCCATGTAGTTAGGAATTGGTGCAGCACCGGGAGTTAGTCTATTATGTTGGTGTGAGCTGCCATTGAATGAGTAGTTACTATTAGGCCTCAGGCTTGGAGTTTGAGCTCCGTTATTACTTCTGTCGTCTCTTGGACATCGAGGACTTGCAGAACGGACTTGAATAGATCGTGTTTTGGATGGAGATGGTGTAACGGAGAATTGAAAAGATTGATTTTGGTAGGATCTATGAAGGGGTGAACTTGGTCGTTGGTGTTGTTGATGTTGTTGTAGTTCATCCAATCTTCTTAAATTAGGAGCTAAATATGAATAAGGTTGCGACGTATCCATTTCAACAGTTTTAACAGGGTCAATACTTTGATCAGTTGATGCTCTTCCCCTGCTGTTGTCCCAAGATTTCGCATCCATCCACCGGTCCATCCATTGATGCTTTTCTCCAAAATCACTTTCACTTCCTATCGAGGAATTTCTTCCTGCTCTCCGTGTCTGTCATGAAAAAAAATGAAATGATTGGCACAACTAGTTTACAAACAAGGAAGTTTTGGAAACATGATATAACCAACATGGATATAGAGAACCTGTTGAGAGAAGGCGTCAGATAAGGTCATTTCGCGTTTCAAAGCGGCTTCTTTTCTCTTTTGTAACATTGCTTTTACCTCTTCAATAGTGTGAGGCCTCTCATCCCAATCATCTGGAATGCTGCTTCCATCTCTTGACTGGCATACACAAAATTTTTTGCCATGAGTTAGACGAAAAATATCTATTATCACTGCCTATTTGGTACTAAAATCAATCTCTTAGGCCTAGAACAATGCATGTTTGGTGGTAAAACCAATCTCAAAACCAACATGCCATCCAAAATTGGTTGGTTTTGGAAACTTAAATCTTACAGCACATTTTCTTACAAAAGCACTCCCAAAATCAAGTCCAAATACCACCAAATGCAGATTTTTATTTAAAACATTTTCAATACAAGGCATCCCGCGTTCACACATGTTCTGAGGAAGGCCCGCATCATAAAAGGTGTATCGTAGGAAGCCTACTCTAATACAATAATTAGTGCTATTTTTGCGGCTCGAACCCTTGACATATAGGTCACACAAAACAGCTTTACCATTGCTCCAAGGGTCCCCCTAAGAATTTCTCGACAAACTTTTTCAGAAACTAAAACCAAGAATTGAACAGAAGCAAGGTGAAACTACATTGTTAAAACCATGAAGAATCTTTTTGCTTTCCAAAATCAATTGCAAATCCAATTATCCCTTATCCAGAGAGAACATCAAACTCAAAACAAAACTTTACCTCCAAGATTATTCTCTAAATTTATTTCGAAAACAAAACCAAATTCAACCTGCATCAAAATAATACTCTTGGAAAGAAACTCCTAGCAGTACCATAGGTAAGAAAATTAACAATACATCAAGATATTGACTTACCATTGATTTTCTATCTGTCATATCTTGAAGATACTGTGGATTCCACATGCTACTGGTGTCACTAAATGTTGATTTTCTACTTCCTTCTTGAGATTGCCTAAACCGCTGGTCAAGTACTCGCGCTTGAACTCGAACAAGAGCTTGCATACATCTAAGAGTCATCTTCGCTTGTTTCCGAACATTGTGACCTCTCACTAAAGCTTGCAATTTCACTAGACCTTTTAGTGCTTTTAGAGCCCTTCTTGCCTTACAATCACAACATAAGCAATTCATTCAATCAGCCAAGTTTCTCAAGTTTACATGTCTTGGCAAAGAGATAATTTCCTATATTGGATAATGTAAGAGAAACCATTCTTCTTTTGCTCATTCTGTAATTAAGACACTCAAATGCCATTTTTAAATGAAGAATTAACCAAAATAGTCGCTCACCTAGTTTCTTAAATTAAATATAGCTCACGAATGTATACTATATGTATAATTCATGTGTAGTATATGTACAACTATGTATAATCTATGTATACCACCTAGAAAAGGTAAATAGTGAATTTCGCCGGCTATTTATGTAACAAACCCCTTTTTAAATTGAGCTTAATTTCTAAGAAATGTCTTCACTCTTTAAGGCGGGAGGAAATCAAAATCCAGATAGCATTCATGATATGATTCAATAAATCTTCTTTGACAAAGGTGGTGTGCAGCCTATGCCACAGCTCGATAAGTAGACTATTTTATCGAGTACCTGGATAATTCTGTCTACCAAAGTTTGATCAGATATAAAAAAATCACCTTGAATTTTTGGATTGAATATTGTATATCTGTTGATACATCTACAAGGCAAACAACAACTCAAGAGCAAATTACAGATAGTATCAGAACTCATCACATACCAGATATCCCCTAAAAGCTGTCTGAATTATAATTGCAGCCTGATGCTTTCTATCCCTGGCATAAATAGGAGAACTATAGAATCTAGAAACAGGTGGTTTGGCCAGTCGAGCTATTTCTGCAGCTGCCTGAGCTGTGGCAACTGCAGCCTGAGCTGCGACTGCAGTTGCCACGGCCACTGCAATGGCATGGCTTTGGTCTGCTCTTTCTGCTGCAGGAGCAGACACATCATCATTCTCCGATTTAATCGTAGTCTGATGTGGTGTTCCATCTTCAAGATTAGTTGGCTTCCTGAAAAGCCATCTTCTCTTTTCCTTCTTCTGCATGAATTCAAAAACAAGAAAGTTAGCTATAATAAAAGATGGATGTAAAGAGCAGCAACTCTAAGTCCAGAGAAGGCCGAACCACAAGGGTAAACCGCCTTATTTGTGCAACGTAAAGAATGATTAACTAAACAAAATAAAGAGAAAGAGAAGTGGGGTAGTGCCTTTTCTTCTTCATCTTCGTCAACTTCCATAGGTTGATTATTACCATCTCTTCTTTTATTTAGTTTCTTCTTTTCAGGGTCTTTAATAGGAGATCTAAAAGCTCTTTTAACAGCAGTCAACCAAGAAGAAGAAGATCTTTCTTTCTTATTCCCCATAGAATTTAGTAAATGAAAATATTGACGAACAACTCAAAGAAATATTTATGCTATTCTCAGGGTTTTTAAGTAGGAGGAAAAGTAGGGAGTGAAGTAAAGATACAACGACAAAATAAGACTGGATATTAAAAGTGAAAGCGAGAGACATACACGCTAGCTTTGAATATGGGGGATATATTTGCATTATGGAGCAGTTCTTTCTGGTACATTTTTGGGGCCAAAAGAGGCTGGGTCTTTATTTCCTTCTTGAGTCTAATAAATTCTTCATTGACTTGTTAAGTTGTTTTAGATAGCCTTTGGTCATATATTTTCAGATTTATTTTGAACATGTTAATTTGGGTGAAATTTGATTTGAAGATAAAATATATTTGAACATATATTTTTAAAATATATTTCTCAAATTTTTTTTAAAAAATTTATATGTATTATTAGAGATTTGGCCCAAAACCAACTATTGAGCTGGTTTTGGGATTTGCAATTTTGACAAAACATAGGAAAAATTTATGGCCAAACATATATTTGCCGAATAAAACCTAAGTTTATTTTGGCAAAATTTATGACCAAACGGGTCCTTCGTTGATAGGTAACTATTATGAAAATCCTAATAAGATAGCTTAAAAGATAAAGTAATATTTCCTACTTGTTTATATAAATGACACTATGGGCTCGTTTGGTACGAGAATAAAGTTAAGCGTCGAGCCAACGGAAGCGGGAGTAGACATGCGGCTTGACTCTCAAGCTATTCCTAAAAGGGGTAGTTTCAAATAACTTGTGTCGGTTATTCAGGGGATTGGGGAGATCGACGAGGATATGACATACTGTATTAGGATGGGATGAATGAAGTGAATGTTATCATCGGGTGTCCTGTGTGACAAGAAAGTGCCAACGTTACTAAAAGATAAGTTCTACAGAGCAATAGTTAGGCATGCCTTGTTGTACAGGACTGAATGTTGACCGGTTAAGAAATCACACATACAGATGATGAAAATAGCAGAGATGAGAATGTTGAGGTGGATCTGCAGGTACACTAAGATAGATAGGATTAAGAACGAAGATATTCGGGAGAAGGTGGGCGTGACCCCCATAAAGGCAAGATGCGGGAAGCAAGACTCAGATGGTTTGGGCTCATTCAGAGGAGGAGCACTAATGCACCGATGGGGAGGTGTGAGCGACTGGCTGTGGTGGGCACGATGAGAGGTAGAGGGAGGCCTAAGAAGTATTGGGAAGAGGTCATCAGGCAGGACATGGTGCGACTTAGGATTACTTACGACATGGTTCATGACAGAGTATTGTGAAGGTCGAGAATTAAGGTTGTATGTTAGGAGGAAGTTGCGAATATTTCTACGGCACACTCGAGTAAGACTAGACAGTTAAGATTCATTTAGGATGCTAGGGGTTATCTACTAATGAATGGATTTATCTACTAGTTATTATTGTACTTTCCATCTATTTCGTATTTCCTATATCGTTGTTATTTTATTATTATTCTATTGATTGTACTAATATATAGTTTCTTATCTCCTTCTTGAGCCGGTTTCTCCCGGAAACAGCCTCTCTGCCCTCATAGTAAGGGTAAGGTCTGCGTACACATTACCCTCCTAGACCCCCACTAGTAGGATTACATTGGGTGGTTGTTGTCGTTGTTGTTGTTATTGTTGTATCTCACATTTGGTTGAGAACAAATCGTGGTATTACTAATTTCGGGATTAATTATCCTAGAACTACAGTATTATTTTTATTCATATGAAAAAAATAAAACTACAATATCAAAATAACTAAGCCCGAAATAATTAATTTTGGATTAACTTATTTCTCAACAAAACAACTCCTAATAGTATAAATTTTCTTTGTACTATATGTGTGTATGTGAATATCTATGTGTGAATTTATGTTATATACCTTTTTTTAATCACCATTACTTCCTGTAAAATTCGAATTGCATCATGTTTTTTGGAAGGAAGGAAATATAATTTAACTTCTTGGCATTTATTTTATGTTACTACAATTAATAGTACTCCTATTTAATTGAGTTTCCTTCAATTATCTTTTTAAGTGATGCACTTGTATAAATTAATATACCTTTATGCACTAATCAATACATATAACTTAAATTCGATTAGTTCTCTATATATATAACTTAAATTTATCCCTTTTTTTCTTCTTTAGTTTAATGTGGAGTATTCTTATTATCTTGAGTATCTTATTTTGGGGTCTGATTTCTCTTGGTTTTGTAGGCTCCAGAGGACAATAACAGTAGTGGGGTGGTGTCAGAATAGGGAGAGAGGAAGTGGAGGTCAGCAGCTTTGAACGCAAAAATTATTTAAAAGGACAGTTTATCCAATCTAAAAGATAGAGAGAAAAAAGAGTGACTGTGTACTGTGTCTGTTCAATGTTTTCAGATCAAAAAGTAAATAAATATTTATGTCTATAGAAATATAGCACATTGCAAAACAGTGTGTCATGAGTTATTTATACGATCGATTTCACGTTGTTGAAGAACTCCGCACACCAATTAGTAATTCTATTTTAATTTATGTAAATTAGTTTAATTAGATATGAAATTTAAAAATTAAACAATTTTGTACTAAAAAGGTTAAAATAAGGCTCAAAATATTTTTGCGGTTATAAAATCTTCTCAGTAGAATTGAAAATTTAAGTTAAACAATTTTCAAATTTTAAAAAAGATCATTCTTTTAGAACGGATAAAAAAAATAAATTCACATAAATTAGAACGAAAAAAGTATCTTTTGGTACAAATCTTGTACTCACTCAGATTCCGTATTTGCTATGATACCTCGACTAATTTCGATGCATTGTATAAGCTCTTTTAAGGGAAAAATGTTCCTACAAGAAAAATTTTAGTGGCCGCTTGGATATAAGAATTATAAAATTATGGAAAGAAGTGAAATTTTGTTTCAAGTAAAAATGGTATTTGGACATAAATATAATTTTGGATTATTTTTAAATTTGTATTAGCGATTTGAATGAAAAGTTTGAAAAATAGCTCATTAGAGTTTTTAAAATTTTTGAAAATTTTCAAAATTCATCTTCAAGTGAAAACTGAAAATTTTATGGCCAAATACTGATTTTAAAAAGTAGTTTTTTCAAAAAAATGTAAAAAATAAAATTCATCACCAAACGGGATCTTAAACTCACGAGTCAAACCTGAGACTGATTAACAACTTGTTTGGCCAACCTTTTCGAAGGCCAAAATTACTCCCCCCTCAAAAAGTGCTTTTTCAAAGTTGAAGTTGAAGGTGCTTTTGAATAGAACCAAAAATAATTTTGGAGAAGCAGAAGATAGATAAACACTTTTGAGATTTAAAAAAAGAAATACTTTGAAGCACTTTTTTTTTTATTTTGGTCAACCACTAATCACTGCTCAGAAATATTTTTAAATTAATTAATTAGTCAAACCAAATTGATTCTCTCCAAAAATACTTCTTAAAATAAATTAATTTTAGAAACTCGGCCAAATATGCTATAGGAGTGGAAAGATCATATTCACCCATTATAACTTTTGGTAGTATTATTTTCTATTAGCACATATATTAGGTAACTTTATTTATCAATAATAACAAATTTAGTGTAACCTTTAAGTGAAATTTGAAAAAGGTTTTATTCTTATCTTAATTGATGGTTAAACTCATACTTTTTCCCACTTTCTTTTCTCCCACTATGGCACCACAACTCCTCCAACCAAAAAGAAACTCTGCTTACCTCTCATTCATGGTGTCACGTGATACCACCATTCACCAAGGCATTTGTATATGTATTTTATTTACTACTACTTGTTTACTCAATCATTATTTAATGCTATATATTATATCTTTTTCTCTGAATTCTGATTCAGATTTGTTTCTTTCCATTTTCTTAATGAAGAACTCTGTTGCTAACGTACAAGCATGGCAATCTCCTTCCAAATTTAATTTCCACATATCGATAATATAAGAAATTATTAAATCATTAGAAAGGTACATAACAATTATACGTAACTGGTGAAATTATCAAATTATTTATCGTATTTTTACTTTACATGCCCCTTAAAAAATAATAATTATAAGGTATTTGTGTCTATTTTATCGTTATTTATTTTTATTGGTATTTGAACAATCACAATATTATACCACAGTTGTGGTATTTGTAGTCATCAAGAGCAATTTCTATTAAGGCTAAAATGAGAAACAATAATTGAAATTGTCTTCAACATCTAAAATGACAATATTTGCGACAATTATTTTAGAAATCATGACAAATAATTTTTGAGTAGGAAGTAATGAAAAAAATAAAGCATCCTTTTATAGTATTTTAAATTGTAGCGATAGCGTACAAAGCTCAAATTATTAGTGATATAAATTAATTCCTTTCTCAAGCAAAATACAGACACACAATTCCAAATTCATTTGGGCTCCGGTTGCTTTCTATTTGTTTGCTTTGAGAGGAGAACTGGAATTTACTCCCTTTAGTCTAAAATAAATAATTTTTTAGATATTTTTATACATATTAAGAAATAAATTTGTAGTATTAATTAATAATAGAATTGTTTCACATAAATATTGTAATATATATTTTGATATTATTTACACCAAAAATAATATAAAAAATAATTAATTTATTTTTAATATTTAAAAAATCATTTATTTTAGTCCACAAAACAAAAACTAAAATATCACTTATTTTATTGGTGAGGGAGTAATAAACTTAGCGCGGGCTCAAAGAGTCAAAGTACAACTGTACTACTATTACAGATTGGTCAAAGTCCAAACTGTTATTTTGATTAACAAATTTCAAAATATCGTAGGACATACACATTATTTGAGAATCCTGTTGCTCCAATCTGTCAATGGCTATGGTGTCATGCTCATGTAATTATACTCCCAAAATGAGGGGCAGGTGTGAAGCGTGAAATTGGAATTATTGAATTTATAATTACATATTTATATATATTTATTAAATTTATAATTATAAATATAAAATTTAAATAAAATTATTGAATTCGTCCAAACCCGTATCCAATATATTATAGCTCCACCATGAACATGTTCTTAAATCTTAATACTTCCTCTGTTTCAATTTAGATGACATTTTTTTAGTCTGTTCCAAAAATAGTTACTCCCTCTGTTCTAGTTTATGTGAACCTATTTCCTTTTTGGTTTGTTCCAAAAAAAAATGAAGCCTTTTTAAATTTAGTAACAATTTAGCTTAAACTTACAACCCTATACTTAATGAGAAGCTTTTACAAGCACACAAATACTTTGGCCCCAATTTGGACTTGTTTAGGACCACAAATTTCAAAAGTCTTTATTTTTTTCTTCAACTCTGTGCCAGTCAAACAGGTTAACATAAATTGAAACGGAGAAAGTATACATTTCTAAAATTGAAAATTATTAAACTTTAAACTCTTCATTTTATTTATTTACCTTTAATGAGAAGCTTTTATAACTACACAAATATTATGGTACCACAAACCTTTTATCCTTTTAAGACCATAAATTTTAAAAGTCTTCTTTTTTCTTAAACTCTATGCGAGTCAAACTGTATTATCTACATTGAAACAAGTAGGAAGATAAGCACCTAGCATAAGTGGCAACCTTTATCTGGTAGGATCGGGAATCCGATAGTGAAAAATTTAACGAAACAAAGTTATAAATGACAATAACAAAAATAATGCAAGTTGGTAATAACAGTAATTAAAGCAGATAAATGAGACACAAATTAAATGTGATTCGATCGAGGTGACATACGTTCACGAATGGAGAGAAACAATTTACTATAAGAATTGGCATACAAAAGAGAATAAAAAATTAGAGATGAAACTCTAATTATCCAAAATATATTCCAAGAAAATAACTTCGCTACAATCACTCACAAAGAACAGATCTCAAAGTATTTCCCGCATTAACTCTATAGAATATAACAAAGCTCTCTATTACAAGAATATTCAAAATGAGCTACTAATCAAAATGTGGGATGACTCTTTTTTTTTTGGTAACTTAGATATATATTAAAAACACATATCAAGAGTCATTACAAGGTACATTACAAACAAAAACTGTTCTAGGATACGCAGTTCCTAGCATGTCCCTTACCAAAATATTAGCTACAAAAGTAGGAGGAATAAGATAAGTTGTTAAGCTTCCAAAAGTTGTTGATCTTCCTCCGTTCTTCTCCATTGAATTAGCCACCTAGTTTGCCTCCCTGTGGACGTGCTGTAGTGGCGGGTCACCTGCTCTACTCAGTAGGCATCTGCAGTCATCAATCAGATTAAAGGCACATTCCTTATTATGGATTAAATTAATGAGCTCCTTACAATTCGTTTCAATAGTAAGGGGTAGATATTTGTTTTGTATAGCTAATTTCAGATCACGCAATAGTGCTAGTGTTTCCATGTAAATATTTGTTGGATGTGAGATACCAATGTTGTAACCCAGTACCCATTCCGCATAGCTCCTTCTGATGACTCCCCCGATTCCACCTTTGCCTGGGTTTCCACTGCATGATCTATCCACATTAAGTTTATAGTTATTATGTTCTGTCGGGATCCATTTTATGAGGATGGTATCTCTAGGTGTGAAGGATTGCTTTTGTTCGATGGCCAGTAGCTTATGTTCCATGGCTTTGTTAACGATGTTTTTAATAGGAGAGGTTTGCTATTGTTATTAAATATCGTCTCATTTATGTGCTGCCAGATGTGCCAGAGGATAAAGGGCAGGATATCGGACCAGGTGAGATATTCATTGAATGTTGTATTCAAGCTGCTTTGAGCTTTTAGCCAGTTGTGGAGTGTGTAATTGTCAGGGGGTTCTGGGGGTAAGGGTTTAAAACCCACTTGAGTCCAGATAGTGTTGGAGTGCTTGCATCTAAAAAATACATGCATCATATCTTCCCCCTCAGTGTTACAAATGTGGCAGTTTGGGGAGTTGATAATATTTCTGTTGAAGAGCATTTGTGCTGTGGTTAGTTGATAATATTTCTGTTGAAGAGCATTTGTGCTGTGGGGAGCTTGTTATGAATAGTTGTCCATAGGAAATTTTTTGTTTTGTTAAGAGTGTTAATTTTCCATAGCCATTTGTAGTCCTGTGTATTTTCCTCTTCTTTACCTTGTATTGTTTCATAAGCGGATTTGATGGTGAAGGTCCCGTTTGAACTATTACCCCAGTTATAATTATCTTTTATAGGATGTATTTGTTTGATGTAGGTGCTATAGATTTTATTCTTAACCTCAATGGGTAGCTGGAGAGATAAATTATATAGGTTAAAGGAATTGTATTCGATAATGTCTAATAGTGGTTGGTGTTGTTCATGTTTCATTAATGGACCTTGGATTTGGGCTCTTAGAGATTCCTTATTTCCTAGCCAGACATTTTGCCATACCCTAATTAATTGCCCATTCCCAATTTCCCAGTGTATGCCTGTTTTGCAAACGTTCGCGCCTCGGACTATGTTTTTCTATATATGGGGGCCATTTTTCTCTTGGAGGTTCCAGCTTTATTTTGTATTTTTTTTCTCATTCTACTATGGAGAACCCTGCTGCAAAGGCTATTATTGTCTTTTTTGTATCTCCAAGCTAGACTTGCGCTAAAAGATTGGTTTTTAAGTTTTGTTTTGTATAGCCCCAAACCCCCATCTTTTTTTTGCTTTGTAACTTTGTCCCAATTTACCAGATGACATTTCCTTTTTTCTGAGGTGCTCCCCCATATGAAGTTCCTTTGTATTTTATCAATGCTCTTTATGGTAGCTTGTGGGAGGTTGAAAATTTGCATGACGTGCTTAGGAATTGAGGCCAAAGTTGATTTAATGAGTGTAGTTCTTCCAGCTATATTGAGGAAATTAATTTTCCCTTTTAGCCTGTTGTTTAGTCTGTCGATGATATACTGGAAGTCTTTCTTTGAGGGGTTCAAGAGTCCAATAGGGAACCCTAGATACATTCCAAAATCTCTCTTGTGATATACTGAGAGGCAATTACTAAACTCATTTTTTGAACAGTTGACACATTTTCGCAAAATATTAACATTGATTTGTTAAAGTTGATGGACTTCCCCGAGTGTGCGGAGAAGTTGTTGAGGGTATCAATTACAGAATTGCAGCTCTTTTGGTTAGCGTGTGCTAGTAAGATTAGGTCATCTGCAAAGAACAGGTGTGATAAAGGAGGGCTATTTGGGGAGATCTTTATTGGGTCCAATCTCTAGCAGTCAATTTCATGATTGATTAGTCCTGACAACATTCCATGCAGATGATGAATATATAGGGGGATAGAGTGTCACCTTGTCAGATACCTCTGGATGGTCTAAAGAAATCAGAGTTGAAGCCACTGACTATGATAGAGGTGGACGTAGTGGAGATACAGGACATAATTAGGTCGACTAAATATTGTGGATGTTTTAGGGAGATTAGTGAGAAGTTTATAATGGACCATTCCATCTTATCGAAAGCTTTATCCAAATCTATTTTAAGGAGCATTTTCCCTTTTAATCCTTTGATTTTTTTGAAATTGTTTAGGGTCTCATGGACAATAATAGCATTATCGGATGATCTTCTGCCCTTTATGAAGCTGGTCTGTGTTGGATAGATCAGTTTAGCCAATAGTGGTTTGATTATGTTGACTATGACTTTTGTAACTACTTTGTAGGCTGTGTTACACAAGCTGATAGGCCGGTATTTCTTGATAGTTTCAGGATTTTGGCACTTTGGGATCAGATAGATGTATGCGTGATTCATGCCCTCAGCCATTTTCTTTTCCCTAAATGTGTCTTTGTAGAAGTCGATTAGTGCTTCTTTGGTTTCATCCCAGAATTTTTGGTAAAAAAATGGGCGAAGGCCATCTGGCCCTGGCGCTTTGTATGGCTTGAAAGAGTCCAGTGCACATTTGATTTCTCGAACCGTGACTTCTTGGCATAGATCCTTTTGGTCCATGTTATTCAAGGTTGCATAGAAGGACATGTAGTGATTTGTTTTATGGGACTTGTTGTGGCTTGTATCGAAGATGTTTTTGTAGTAATTATTTATTAGGGATTTACCTCTTTTTGGTCGTAGTACCAATTGCTCACTTCATCTTTAAGACTTAGGATTCTGTTATTCCTTCTTCTTTGAATTGTGGTAGTGTGAAAGAATTTCGTGCTCGCATCTCCTTCATTTAACCACTGTATTCGAGATTTGAGCCTCTAAAATTCCTCTTCCATTTTTAGAGTTTCATTTAGTTCCTTCATCAGGTTTGTTTCTAGATCCAGGAGGAATTGGCTAGTCGTGTACTTTGGTGATTTTTGTATCCCGTTGATTCTAGAAACCAGTACATTTTTTTATGAAAAATATTGCCGAACGTAATAGTGTTCCATTCCTTTACATTTTTAGTAAAGTATTCGATTGCTCATAGTATGTTCACCTGGTTGGTCCATGACTCCTTAACGAGGTTTTTAAAGGTGGGGTGAGATAACCACATGGATTCCACCTAAAGATATTGTTGCTGTGGGAATTTATTTTGAAAAGGTCTAGTTTTATGGGACAGTGGTCGGAGTTGATTCTAGTTACGTGAGTAATGTGTTCTTCCTTAAAAAGATTGATCCAGTTTGCGTTTACTACATATCTATCTAGACTTTCCATAATTAAAGTTCTAATTTTTTTCCTTTTATTAGTTCAGGTATATTTTTAACCTTTATACCCTAGGTCCATAAGACCACAGTAGTCTAGGCAATTAAGGAATGTTTTCCACCCCGGGTTAGTTAATAGGGAGGCCTCCAAATCTTTTATTTGATTTGGTGACTTCATTGAAGTCTCCTGTGACTAGCCACACCACCATAAAACTATTTGCAACTTTCCTTAGATTGTTCCATAAAATAGTTCTCTCTTCTATTAAGTTACTAGCATAAACAATGGATAGCAGCCAGGGTTTTGAGATAGGGTTGTTTACCTTGATCATGGCATGAATTTCTTGGTCAGTTGTTACGATTTGATCCATCAGAATATCTCCCGCATTCCATATCATAACCATGCCTCCCGAATTACCTTGCGCCACTACATGTGTCATGTGGGTGAATCCAAAGCTGCTCATGAGTGTTTCATGGTCCACCATTTTTGTTTTCCAAGAGGGCTACTAGGAAAGGTCTGTTGTAATCCAGCATAGATCTGAAGTTTCTTCTAAACTCCTCATTCCCCGCTCCCCTACAATTCCATACGATCATACTCATTGGTCTAGATGGGGGTGGGGTGTTCTTCTCCGCCGGTGCATGTGGAGGGTTTGGCGTGGTCATGCTGACATTTATTGTTGGGAACATTACTATTCCATATTTATAGGTTGTTGGTGCTCTTAATTTCCTTATTGATCGAGCACTTCCTAATATTTGTTGGGCAACGTAAGATTACCCTTTTTTCTCTTCTTTCCTTGAACACTAATATTTTTGATGTTCGTAGCATGGCGTATTCCACTTTTCGTGTTGTTGATGTTCCTTCCCCTTCTCCCCCCTCGTCCGTCAGTTGCACTATTGGAGACGAGGCAGTGTTGTTTTAGGCTTGTTCCGTGTTGGAGTAGTTCATGTGATGAGGGTGGTTTTGGGTAGGGTTGTTGTGGAAAAGTGGAAGGTTCATGCTTAGAGGAATTGGGGTGCTTGGGATGTTCCTCTGGATATGGTTCCATGGGGATGGGTGAGCCCCCATGGTCAGGTGTTGGGGGTTTGGTTGGGGCTGTGGGTGCATTAGGGTTAGCCATGGGTGATTGGCTATATTGTCCAACCCAATCCTTAATCCCTCGGTTACAATTTGGGCTAGGTAGCTTGGATTCTCTATTTGTATTATGATGTCCTTCCCCTCTAGGTGTAGGTTCATATTCAATGAGAATCCCGTTAGTCCGTATTCCAGCTATGATAATGGTGTGTGGTTCACTGCTAGCGGAGGAGTTGCATACACCATTGGTTGGCTTTGTCCGAACGCTTGGTTGTTCATCTGTTGGGAAGGTTTGTTGCGTGCCCAAACGTTCCTCCTGTAATTTCTTTGGTGCCTCCTGTAAATGTTGTTGGTGGGTAACCTTGGCATTTTTGGTAGGTTCTTGGTGATGGTGGTTTATTTTGTGTTCAGTTTGTTCTGGTTCTATTTTGTCACAGGTTGGGGGACTTAAGTGTATTGGTGCTTTTATTCTTGAATGTGCATGGTTTTTTGGAGAAGGAGATACTAGGGTTTTGATACTAGGGTTTGTACTATGTTTGTTAGCATTGATGTGAGTTTTGGCTGCTATGCATTCGTTATCTTCAGTTGACAGGTTCTTTTTTTCAACAATAAATACATTTTTGATGCCTTCTTGGGTGGAGCGAAGGTCAACTTCCATTGAGCCCTCATTATAGGCATTGATGCCATTTGGTTTTGCAGTAATGTCCATTGGTTTTATTGGATTGTTGTGTGGGATGGTGTTATCACCGCATGGATCAGTGGGTTTTCCTGGGAAGGGATGACCTTCTAGTGCATTGAATGTTCCAGGTCTTGGGTTAATGAATATGGGATTTTGTGCCGTTGGATGCTTAGTGTAACCTAGTTGGATATGGTTAATGTCCATGGGGTACTGTGGTTGTGTCAATTTGTGTTGTACCATGTGTACTTTGTCTTTAACTAGTGCATTTAATACCCTAAATTGATTGATGTTGCTTTGTCTGGATTTGTTCTATTATCCAGTGTGTTTTGATGTGTTTCCCTCCTCTTGTACTCTTGTCGTTGGTGTGGCATTTGGCCGGCGTTTGAGTTCCTGAGTTCGTCGTAGGATACCTATTTTCCTTGCATTTTTTGTTCCAGTTTTGTATGTCGTTGTGGAGATGGTGTTTGCCTTTCCAGTTGGTCCGATCTTGGCTTAACACTCTTATGCGTGACTATGGTCCAATTATCCATTTCTTCCGCCAGGGATTCGATTCCTTCTTTGTTTTGTTGTGTCCCTTTTAATGCAGTAGTCTCCGAGGTCGTTGGTTGAGGGCAGTTGGATATGGTGTGACCCAATCTGCCGCAATGGGAACAAAGCATGTTGAAGCCCTTGTATGCAATTCTTTGGTAGTGGCATCCAATTATAACATGAGTTTTGAGGGGGCTTTCTACAGATGCTAGGATACAAAATCTCGCGTATTTTCCCCTAGTAGCTGAAGCAGTGCATGCATCGATCCTTAGTAGTTTCCCTAACTTAGATCCTATCTTCTAGAGGATTTCGAAGTCGTAAAATTCTGTTGGTAGTTCTGGTAGCCTGGCCCAGATGGCTGAGTAAGTTTGTAGGGCTTCTGAGGCAACAAACCTTGGTTCCCATTTCCGGACAGTGAGGAAATGGTTTCCTATGAACCAAGGTCCTCCATGTAGAGCTTTGTCGTAGTTTTCCGAGTTTCTGAACTTAATTAGGTAGTAATCGTGTCCTAGGTCTATGAGTGTGATGTGCTCTGTTTGTTTCCATATGGCCGTTATTTTTTTTTGGATGAAGGCATAGCTTACCTTCCTACCGAATAGTTTGATGATAACAACATTGGTCCAGTTATTGTAGATCCTTTCTTTGTCTCTGTGTGTGGTAGAGATAAAATTATCAGAATCATTGTGGTTCTCAGTTTCATCAGATGTGTCATGGCCGTCCACAGATTTTTGCACTGCTATTTGGTTTTGGTGCTGTGTTTCTTCCAGATTTCCCTTTAGTTTGAGCAAGAACGAGCTTGTCTAGCCATTGTTTTCCTTAGTTGGGCCTTGTGTGTTGATGGTGTTGATGGGTTCATTGGGTTGTTCTTGGTCCATCTCTATTGTTAGATCTATGTTGCTTGTTCCTAAATCTGTGGTTTTAGAGCTGTTTAAGTTCATTTAGAGGTCTGAGATAAGATCTATTACCTATGTGTGGTGTTGCTCTTGTTCTGTGGTTTGGAGTTTTGTTTTGCAGATTTTTTGGTT
This sequence comes from Nicotiana benthamiana, assembly GCA_034376525.1. Lineage (NCBI taxonomy): Eukaryota > Viridiplantae > Streptophyta > Magnoliopsida > Solanales > Solanaceae > Nicotiana > Nicotiana benthamiana. The sequence goes on along the minus strand of CM067332.1, from coordinate 117,653,443 downwards.
TCTTCTTTTGTTCTAGAGAGAAGCAGGAGCTTCTCTTTCTAGGTTACTATTTATGTTCTCTCGGATACAAGAGCAGTGTGGGATGATTCAAATAGAGTAAGAAGCCTATATTTATAGAGTAAAGTTGTTGATCCTCAAGTAAAAAAAAAATAAAGAAAATACTTTTATTCTTCGACTCCAAACTAAAATTTTTTGGCTCTAAATTTGAATACCTTATTTCTAAGTTTGTTATGGGCAAATATAGGCCATATCTTACATTATCGTAGATTTTATTTTCACAATACTAACAAAGTGAGGGAAAAATCAAAAGTTCAAATCTTTTTTTGGCGGTGGCAGATATGAAATCCAGCTTAACCTATGCTCCAACCAATAACAGGGCAAAAGGGGCATCTGCTTTTGCTATTATTTCTGCTAATTATACAAACTACTGTCATAAACTTCGGCAAGAATCTCAATGCGGCCCTTTTAATTGCAAAAATTTCAATGCAGAACTTTCCTTGATCTCTAACGTAACTTCAATATAAGAATAATTTTAAACCATAATCATGGTAAATTTGAATCTTTTCTCTCGAAAAATTTGAATATACGGAGTTGAATAATTTCGCAGAGAAGCTATACTAATGGCAAGAACAAATACAATATACTAATTTTCTTTGGTTTTTTATTCGATGTCTGATACTCATATGCCTAACAAAATTTGGACTTTCATTGAAAAGTCTCATATTAGGGATAAAACACTTCCTATCAAAGACGATTCTATACTCAGGGTTCGAATCTGAAATCTCTGATTAATTATGAAGGACTACTTACTATTTCACTACAACTTTTATTTTGAAAATAGTTTTTAAATAGTAAGAATATGACTCAGACCAAAAATAAAGGACAAAATAGAATAATTTCAGATTCTACGTTGAAAAATTTGTACTATCTTCCGATTATAAATGTGTAGCTACTTGTGTCTATTTGATATTGCCTCTTAAGTATTTTTTATCGAATGATCTATTAGTTTATATAGTTTATGTTACCCTTTTTTCTTTTCTTTTTTAGAACGTCATTTTGTATCGAGTGAAGTTTAAGTTAAGCTCTTGTTCTTTACCTTATCCGACTGCAGTGCCAGAAAACACGTATTGTATCAATGAAACGATTATAAAAGATGGTTTTCTTAGAAATTAACAGTCTTATTTAATAAATAGATAAGTACGTCAGTAATAAATTAATATATAAATAAATAAATAAATTCATCTACTTGTTGAAAATGTAGATAAGGCGCATTTTCAACTCTACTGCAATAACTTTTGATGCTGTGATAGAAAGAAATTAAAAGACATACATGTATAGGCAAAAATCTGCACTAAGGATATTTAGTGTAATACGGCATTAAGGAAAGAGTCTGTCGAAGCCAACCGGAAGGAAGCAAGATTCATGGTCGAAATGTTAACCATGACCAAGGTCGAGTACTGTGTATAGAACAATAATAACAAGTGTTTGAAATAAAATATTAAAGAGAATATTCTAATGAATATTTTTAGCACTTGTACTACTAGAGTTTGTCAAAGGTATATCTTGTATAAATAAAAAAAGAGATAATGGGATAAGGCATATAATATTCAATTAATAAGAACACTCTTCGGGAGAAGATTCTCTCCCTCTGACAAAGATACAAACTTTACTTTTTCATCAATATTCTTACTCACTTTACTCCTTACTTTTCTATCAGATCCGAGAATAGTTCGAACATTCTAGGATTTGTCTGTCACTCATCATTGTCAGGAGGAACAATTATCTACCTCATTCATCATCGGATGGATCACCCCCCCTATTTACTTAAATGCCATTTATTATTATTTATTGCTAGTTACTCCTCCATTATTGTTCTTACCTTTTGAAATATTAAATGTGTGTTACTTTCAACCTCTCATTGACCATGTCTTACATTATCCGTGGTTTCTAGTTCTATATCTAGAGATATTATTGTTAACTAAGTTTGGCCCTTCATTACATAAAATTTAATAGTTTAACAGAAAGTTTATACTTTTTGGTCAAACAATTTGGCGCCACCTGTGCGGATTTCCTAGTTAAATTTTTTCTTCTAGATCTACAACTAACATCGATTTCTAAAAAAACCAAGAACAAGATCCCTTTTTTCCTTGTATACACATATATGATATGGCAGGTAACAGGGAAGAAAGAACGAGGATAATGGGCAACTTTACAACCAGCCTCTTGAATACCATCAATGATATTCCAAAAAGCAGAGGGCGAGGATGCAAAAACCCAATGCGTCCCCCCAGCGAGGTGGATCACTTCCCGCTGTAGCATCACAACATTTCTCGGTAAAGAAGCTTCCACGTCCGTAGAAGAGACGCCATCAGCAGTAAAAAATCTCTTCAAGGTTTGGCTAACTGACACGCTAACCAGCATCCTTTACAAGCCCTCTTAGGATATGGTGGCAGATTATACAAGGATTTTTGTTATACCACCAGGGTCGAGCAACGTGACCCGTTCCCTCCTCCAACGGCAGGTATTGTTCATAACGCCATTAATAGTGCAGGTGATGACACCATCGCAACCATTTTGAAAAAGATGGGAGAAATGGAGAAGGAGAACAAAGCACTTCGGAACCAAATGAGAGAACATCAAGAAAGGGTCGATAAGATACTAGGTTCCCCTAACCTCTTGCGAAGAGAGATGCTGGCTGGTTAGTCGAGAAACTATATTGTGATGAAGCCGCCTCGCATGCCATACCAAAGACCTTTAAAATGCCGCCCTACCTGAAAATATATGATGGTAAGACCGATCCTTCGGACCATGTAACTAACTAGTTACCACCATTTAAAACAATAACCTCACCAAGGAACAAGTATCCTCCATTTTGTTGAAAAGATTCGGTGAGACCCTTACTGGAGGAGTATTAACATGGTATTCATAGCTACTCGCACGTTCCATTGAAACATTCAAAGAAATGGCTGACAAGTTCGTTACGGTCTATGCTGGGGCCAAAAGATAGAGGCGAGAGTAAATGACATATTCGCTATCAGATAGTCATTGGGAGAATGATTGAGGGACTTCCTCGCCTAATTCAACTGAGAAAGAATGACCTTACCAAATATATCAAAAGGAATGGCCGTCGCAACTTTCCAAAACAGGCTGAGCAGAAATGGTTCAAGGGTGACTAGAAACTTATTAAGTCGGCTTATGAAGTACCCCGCAACTACTTTAAATGAAATACACAACACATATTGTGGCGAGGTCCAAAAAGATGAGGATGACCTCAATGGGCCAACTCTTTGACTGACATCGTTACAAGCCGAATCTAGGAAAGATCGACAAAATAATATCGGGAGGGGCCTCGTAGCTCCACGACCCAATATGGAACAACATCTACCATATGTCAAGATCACCATCACATCCTCTCATTTCCACGAAGAGGGCCCATCCCGGCCAAGAGCAGGGACTTACCGGAATGAAAAGATATGCCCCCATTATCCGCTCATAATTTATGTCACCTACAGAAATAGTATACGCCTTGGAGAAGCTTGAAACTAAGGTAATGGCCACAAAAGATGAGGTCAGATCCGAATACCAGAAGTCAAATGGAATTTACAAGTTCAACCAAGACCGAGGATGCAAAACCTAAGATTGCATCGCCCTAAGACAAGAAGTTGTACGATGCTATGACAGAGACACCTCAAAGAGTTTCTGAGCGATCTAGGAAGGACCAATTTTGCCAGAATGAACAACATCAAGGACCACCGAAGCCACCCTCGCCTACCTGCGCCATCAACATAATCATAGACGACATTGATGATGACTTTGTCAACAGTGTGCAATTCACCACACCCCACAAGCTCAAAGTTCAATCCCTCATGAACGATATGACAAACTCGAAGAATGTATTATCTTCTATAAGTCAGATACCAACGGTTTGGATTTTTCTCATTACGATGCCTAGTTATCATTTTACGAATTTTAGATACTGATGTAAGACGCATTATGGTAGACGTTGGAAGCGGTGCATGAACTATCCACCCTTGAGTACTTATACAAATTAAACTCAAGGATAAGAAAGTTCAGTGTTGCATCGCTCTAACGGGTTTTAACAATGCAGTTGAAGGAACATCCATCGTGATCACGCTTCCCGTCCTTGTTGGTTTCGCTCTGGAAACTACATTCGGTATCATGAACCAAGGCACAATATACAAGGCCATAATAGGGTGACCATGTCTATGCACCATGAGAGCCATACCCTCCAGCTTGTACCAAGTCATCAAATTTCTAACTCCATAGGGAATATTCAGTACAAGGGAACATCGCACATCCCGAGAATGTTGTCGCATCGCTCTAGACTATACAGTCACTCAAAACATGATGGTTAAAGAAAAGAGGCATAGAAATCAAACTGGGTCGAGGCGGATGAGGGCGTCATCAAAGACCCTGAAACGATCGAAGCCGTAGAATTGACCGTAGAAGACCTAGACCCATTCAATTAGATGGCAACGACCACAACAAGAAAGTTTACATCGGTTGGAAGATTCAAGAACCATGCAAATTTTGTCAATTCTTAACATCTAACATGGACAAGTTTGCTATTAGCCATGTAGTTATGCCAGGTATACCAAAGTAAATTTCCATGCACAAGCTGAATGTCGACCTACTCTACCCCCGGTAAGACAGGTCCGACATAAGTTTTACTCTGCAATCAATGATGCGGTACGCAAAGAGGTCAAAACATTGGAAAACGGCTCCATGAGGGAGTCAAAATACCCCTAATGGGTCGCCAATGTGGTCATTGTTGTCACTCCCTAAACCTAGGTATGCATGGGTGGCAACCAATGCCATACTGGCCTAAGCGAACCACTCTATAACTTTATTTTTGTAACTATCATGGGTCAACATGGCCACAACTCGTAATGTATAACTTTAAGTGGGCAAACACTGTATCAATGAACAATCGTTCTTAAAATATGAATACATATGGGCCGTTAAGGCCTCTGAAATATTGTACAAAATTAACCTCTATCTACAAATGCTCTAAGAGTATTCGACATAAAATGGGACAGGGCCCCTGCCAAACTATAAGTTCGTAGCATTACTCTGACACGATGACTTATAGACTCGGCTGCACTCCGAATGGAGTGGAGTCTTATTGATCCTTCGCTGAATGCTAACCTCGTCTGTTATGAGGGCTCATCAAACTGATTACCTATACCTACATGCATGAATGTAACATCCACAACAAAAGGATGCCAGTACGAATAATGTACCGAGTATATATGGCAAAACTGAAATATAATAATAAGTCAACATTAGTTAAAGAGATATAAGAAACAACCTGAATCTTAAATATGCATAGTTAATACATACACACACAATGTGTAACTTCCTAACCGGCCGTAGCTCGGTGGTAACTGTTTAACTTCCCAACCGTATGTAGTTCGATGGTAAATTCATTACTGCCCTGCCGGTTGTAACTCAATAGTAAATGTGTAACTGCCCAAGAGACCGTAGCTCAATGGTATATGCATGACTTCCTGATCGGTCATAGCCCAATGGTAATGTATAACTGCCTAACTGGCCGTAGCTCGATGGTAAATGAAGATTCTTATTCTGCCCAACCGGCCGTAGTACGATGATAAATAAAGATACATGTATCACTATATTTTAAACATTAACATCTTTATCATATACCTCAATAAAGTCTTAGGAACATACTAAGATATCACTTCATAGGAATAAATAACATAGACATCGTTAACTGCTAAGAGTAGACCACATCAAGAAAGCTTACATAGGTTAGAAGATTCAAGAACAAGGTAAATTTCGTCAGTTCTTAACATTTCGTCAGTTCTTGAAATGTAACGCAAACTAATTTTCTTTTAGCCATGTAGATATGCTAGGTATCCCAAAGTAAATATCCACGCACAAGCTGAACGTCGACCTACTCTACCCCCGAGTAAGATAGGTTCGACATAAGTTTAAATCCGCAATCAATAATGTAGTACGCGAAGAAGTCAGAATATTATTGGAAAACGGCTACATCGGGGAGTCAAAATTACCTTAATAGGTTGCCAATGTGGTCATGGTCCCAAACCTAGGAAGGCATGGTTCGCAAATAGGGGTAGAAATTTGAGCCCAAATCTATCTAACCCGGCCAACCCGTCCAAAGATTAATGGGTTGAGTTACAAATATTTTAGCTCATGGGTCAATTTTTGCTGAGTCCAAGTTAACCCATTGTATTTTATAGCCCATTATAACCCATTGAAAAACCCACATACAACCTATGAAACTTACTCAAAACAAAAGGTACCTCAACCCAATTTATATAGAAATTTATTTAGTTGTCCCAAATTTACTTTTTCTTTTTGTATTTTTAATTTTATATTCTTTTATTTTCTGCACCATCTACCCCTCCAAAATCCCCCTTCCCTAAGAAAATATGTTTACTTTTTTTTTTGTATTTTCAATTTTCTGGTATTTTCAAAACCTCCCCTCCCTTCAAAAAAGTTTTTTACTTTGTTTATATTTTTAGTTTTTTGTTTTTTTTCTGCACCCCCCACCCCTACCCAAATTTTTTTTACCTTACACATTTCAAGGTAATAGGCCTTTTTTATGAAAGATGAATATAGTTCTAAAACATGGATCAAGTTGGACGGGTTGGGTTTATGACCCATTGTTTAGCCCATCTTAGCCCAAGTATACTTTGGACTTGGTTGGACAATGACCCATTTATTGAACTAACCCATCTTGACTCGCCCAAATTCAACCCGCCCATTTGCCACCCCTACTGGCAACCAATGCCGTACTGGCCCGAACGAATCATTCCGTAACTCTATTTTTGTAGCTATCATAGGCCAACATGGACACAACTCGTAATGTATAACTATAAGTGAACAAACACTATATCTATGAACCGTCATTCTTAAAATATGAATACATATAGGCCGTCACGGCCTTTGAAATACTGTACAAAATGAACCTTTGTCTACAATGCTCTAAGATTATTAGACTTAAAATGGGGCAGGGCCCCTGCCTAACTATAAGTTCATAGCATAACTCTTACACGATGACTTGTAGACTCGGTTATACTCTAAATAAAGTCGAGTCTTACCGATCCTTTGCTGAATGCTAACCTTGTCTACTATGAGGGCTTGTCAAACTGATTACCAATACCTGTATGCATGAATGCAACGTTCACGACAAAATGATGCCAATACGAATAATATACCGAGTATATAAGGTAAAACTGAAACATGACAATAAGTCAACATTAATTAAAAAGATATAAGGATCAACCTAAATATATAAAATATGCATACTTATCACACACACACACACACACACACACACACACACACACACACACATATATATATATATATATATATATATATATATATATATATATATATATATATATATATATTGCTTCTATGTGAGACTATTATCCATATTATATGATGCATGACTGCCCAACTGATTAGTGGTAATAGCCTGACCGGCCGTAGCGCGATCATAAATGCATGAGTGCCCGACTTGCCGTTGCATGGTGGTAAATGTATAACTTCCCGTGGCCGTAGCTCGGTGGTCATTGTTTAAATTCCAAACCGATCGTAGTTCGGTGGTAAATGCATGACTGTGCGACCATCCGTATCTCTATGGTAAATGTATAACTGCCCAACTAACCGCAGCTCGCTGGTAAATGTATGAGTTCCCGACCGGCCGTACCTCGATGGTAAATGTATAACTACCTAACCAGCCGTAGCTCGACGGTAAATGAAGATACTTATCTGCCCAACTGGCCATCACATGATAATAAATGAATATGCATGTACACTTTATTTTAAACAAACATCTTTATCATATACCTCAATAGATATGTAGGAATATACTGAGACATCACTTCACAGAAATGAATAACATAAACTTCCTTAACTGCTAAGAGTAGAATCACTTATGGAATAATATTGCGTTTATGTATTGTTACTTGGATCATACCAGATTTGGTTCTCTTGAAAATCCCTCTACCACACAAAAATTACAACGAAACACATAAAGGCAAAATCGAAGTAGAAAAAAATTAATATAATATTTTTGAGGCAGATTGCACCGCACTCCCTTAGAATCGCAATTCTCACGTTGCAAACTAATCGTGTATGAATCTTCATATAGGAATTCATGTTGCTATAGTACAATCCTGTATCAGTTGATGAAGCTTTCCATTATATTGTAGAGATATAAAGTGAAGTAGAAAGGTTTTTAATCATTGGGTGTGGACCCATTTAAGAGATGGCTTAGCCACAAAGATCTTCTAATTATGCCACCTAGCTATATGAATTAAGAGTCAGTTTTCACCTAATTGACTTTCTGTCACATTGTGGCTAATTTAAGGTTATCCAAAGCTTATAATTGATTAGCTAATCTCTTACAATTAATTACCCATTTTCTATATAATTAAAAATTATTTTAAATTACTTAAAATATTATTACTATTAACTTTTAACACACTTTATATACCTTACTATTATTGCCTTGTGGTATATTATATAGCACTAATCCACAAAATATATGGTATTATAACTTGGATCGTATTTTATTTCCAAAATGACAACCTTCAGCGATACTCAATTTCTTCTATTCTTAACCCTATGATCTTTATAACACTTACTAATCACTTCTTTGAAATAACGTAGTACTTATAACCTAGGAAATAGTCTTGTCCTCATCGTAAAGTACTACTATTAAAATACTAAAACATCAATAAATTATGGTACCATATAAAATTAATATATACACTATTATTTCTTTAAAATATCCATGTATGTAATATATATATATATATATATATATATATATATATATATATATATATATATATATATATATATATATATATATATATATAATTCTAATTTTTCTAATCTCATATAAAGAGTACAAATTTTGGTACGCTTAATTCTTAGAATGGTAAGAAGATAACCTTCTTTCATTGTGGGGAGATAATTTCTATTTTTAAAGAAATCTCATAAACTTTCTCATATTATGTGTATAATTTAAAGCATATTCGAAAGTAGTAATATTCATAACTATATAAAATTATATTTTTAAAACTTTTTTACAAAATTGTTCCACTCAAAATACCATATCGAATGTATGTAACGATATCAAAGTTGTTCAACTTACGAGGTCTTACAATAACATAATAACAAGTCCTTTATAACTTCATGAATGATCTTAATTCTTTCAAGCTCATATGGATTACTACGACTCATCCTATCATTAAAGTATGTAATGTAAAATCCTTCCCCCTTTAAGACATTCGTCCTCGAGTGTTAGCTCTTAAAGATTTACAAACTTTTCACTGGGGTCTCCTTTCTCAACTAAAATTAAACCGAACTATATCTAAAGTCTCGACTATTCACAACCTTTTATACTTGAGTATCTCATATTTTCTTCACCTTTACCTTACTTACCTTTCAATCTCGCATCATATCTTCTGTTTCTTTCATAAACTCTCTTTCATATAGGTTGAAATTACGCCTTAAAGCTCTACTGTGATGCATGCACCTCCGATGCATACAAAATCTGACGAGAGCTTCATACTGACTACTTATGACTCAGCTCTGTGACACGATCTGGAAACAAAAGAAGGGTAACATTTCCTAAATGCCCTGTAGCCTCTCAGTTATTGATGTGGCGCGCAACACATCTATAAGTGAGACTCTCGTAGGCACGACTTTGGAGACTTCCTAGGGCACGACCCACTCTGATACAATTTTGTCACGCCCCATACCTGGGGAGGCATAGCTGGCACCCGGTGTCCTACTGGTCCGAATGAACCACGCTGTAACTCTTTTTTATAACTATCATGGGATAACATGGCCACAACACGTATTGCATAACCATAGTAGGAAAATATTGTATCAACGAACTATCATTCTTAAAACATGAATACATATGGGTCGCCAAAGCATCAGACATACTGTATAAAATGAACTTCTGTACAAAAAGCCTATAAGATTATTCAACATCAAACTGGACAGGGCTCTGCCTAACCATAAGTTCGTAGCATAACTCTGACAGAATGAATTATAGACTCGAATGCACTCCGGATGAAGCAGAGTCTTGTCGATCCTTCGTTGAATACTAACCTCGTCTATTATGAGGGCTTGTCAAATTGGCTACCTATACCTGCAGGCACGAATGCAACGTCCATAACAAAAGGATGCCAGAGCGAATAATGTATCGAGTGTGTAAGGCGAGACTAAAACATAATAATAAGTCAAATTAATTAAAAAGATAAATGAATCAACCTGACTCTCTCTCTCTCTATATATATATATATATATTAAAAGTGAGAAGCCCACAATTAAAAAGTTGAATTACCAAATTACCCTTCTAACAATATATATTTATATCTTATACTTATAATTAGAAAAATATTTAAGAATATTAATTTATAGAGTCTTTTCTAAACAGTTGTGTCCTTTTATTAGTAACTAATTTGTTTAAAAATTATCTGACCATTAGAATTGAACTATTTATTAAAAAAAAGGATGCCTTGAGTTGAAGGCCGCTTGAGGTCCTTCAGTATAGCAAAATAACTTTTCAAACAACTTCACATTATCAAAATGAAGAGAACATTTCTTTTCAATTAAATATCCTATTTAATTTTAAAAAATTACCAACACTTCTTTTTCTGTTTGTAACGTTGTTACCGCCAAAAGTTGCCACCGTTAGTTTTTAAATCACATTAGAAAATCAAGAGAGGGTTGTCCGGTTAAAATTTATATCAAAAAGTAGATGGAAGTGCAATAAGAGTTGACACATGAGGCAATTAGTAAGACTTTATATATATATATATATATATATATATATATATATATATATATATATATATATATATATATTTTGTATTTCAAATTTGGTATTCTATAGGAAAAAGATAATCGGCGTCATCAAATTATGTATTTTTAATTTTGTATTCCAACGTTGCGTTTAGTTTTTTGCATGAAAAGGTTAACTTTATCTTGACATATGAAATATGAGTGAATTCATATAAATTTTATCTGGTTAAAACTTCATATGAAATATAACTTAACCAAAATAAAATGTAAGCGAGTAAAGCTCCTTATAAAGGCAAAATATTGAAGGTATAAACTCAGTCGAAACTTTTAATTATTGTTTCTTTTCTTTTTCTTCTCACTGATATTTAAAAAGAGAGCCTTGAATATTTCAAAACAATAAAAAATAAAAATAAAAAAAATCAAAAAGAAAATTATGCTAATGCGCAATTGATATGGTTATAGCTGAATGATATAAAGAAGATAAATGTGAGCAAAGAATGTTGCTTTTAGGACATCATCCATTGGGACAGTCAAATATCAAAGGGAAATATATCAAAGTTTAATTAATAGTATGATGTCCAGGAAAACAAAAATAGATTAGAGTGTATGCCTTTTGATTATTCATAAAAGTTCCTAAGGTTACACGAGAATACCAGCTTCCCATACATTTTAATTTTGTAATTTATAACTAAATCAATATTTTTAGAATATATGTGCATCAATTATTTTTAGTATATATATTTTGTGAAAAAAGATATAAATAATATGTGCAACTCATGTTTGTATATATATATATATATATATATATATATATATATATATATATATATATATATGATACATGACTGCCCAATTATCAGTAATAACTTCCCGACTGGCCGTAGCGCAGTGGTAAATGCATGACTATCTGATCGGTCATAGCTCAATGGTAAATGTGTAACTCCCCAACCAGTCGTAGCTCGGAGGTAAATTCATGACTGCCCCGACCAACCGTAGCTCGATGGTAAATGCATGACTGCCCGAACATTCATAAATCGATGGTAAATATATAATTGTCCAATCGGCCGTAGCTCGATGATAAATTCATGATTGCTCGACCTATTGTAGCTCGATGGTAAATGAAGATGCATCTCTTCCCAATCGGTCATATCATAGTGGTAAATAAAGATTCATGTATCACTATATTATAATATTAACATCTTTATCATATATTTCAATAGAGACTTAAGAACATAATGAGATATTACTTCACATGAATGAATAATATAGACATCCTTAACTACTAAGAGTAGAATTACTTATGAAATAGTATTGCGTTTACGTATCGTTATTTGGATCATGCCAAAAGAAAAAAATAATTAATCTTAGCATATCTGAGCCGGTTCTCTTAACAATTCATCTAACACATAACAATCACGACGAAATACATAACAACATGATCAAAGTAAAAGAATTTCGTATAATATTCTTAAGAAAAATTGCACGTATCCCCTTAAAATCGCAATTCTCACGTTGCCAAGTAGTCTTATATAAATTTTGTTGAAGAAAATCATGTTGCTATCCTACAATCTTGTATGAATTGACTAAACTTTCCATTATATTATAGAGATAAAAAGTGAATTAGAACGATTTTTAATATTTGGACGTGAGCCCCACTTAAGAGATGACTCAGCCACAAAGATCTTCTAATTGTGCCACCTAGCTATATGAACTAAGAGTCACTTATCACCTAATTGACTTGTTGCCACATTGATGCTTATTTAGGCTTATCCAAAGCTTATAACTAATTAGATAATCTCCCACAAAAAATTATTAATTACTCAATTATTCATATAATTAAAAGTTATCTTAAATTACTTAAAATACTACTCTTACTCATTTTTAATATACTTTATGCACCTTACTTTCATGATCGTGTAGTATATTGTATATCACTAATCCATAAATATGGAGTATTATAGTTTGGATCATATTTTATTCTGAAATATCAAACTTCGGTGATATTCAGTTTCTTCGATTCGTTAACTCTCTGACCTTTATAACACTTACTTATCAGTTGTTTGAATTTTTCATAGTGTAATACTTATAACCTCAAAAATAATCTTATCCTCATCCTAACTTACTACTATTAAAATATTAATAAATTATGGTACCATATAAAATAAATACATACACTATTATTTTATTAAAATATTCGTGTAAAAATACATATATATTTTTTGAACTTCTAATTTTCCTAATCTAATATAAAGCGTACAAATTTTTCCTACGGTTAATTCTTAAAATGGTAAAAAAATAACCTTCTTTTCTTGTGAGAAAATAATTTATGTCTTTACCTTACCTCATATCGACCAACTCATCAATGCAACGACCGGGCATGAACTGTTGAGTTTTAGGGACGCCTACTAAAGCTATAATCAAATCCATATGGAAGAGCAGGATCAGGAGAAAACCACTTACCTCACACATCAAGGGATGTACTACTACAGAGTCATCCAGGAGTAACGTACCAAATGTTACTAACAAAGATATTCAAGACCAGCTCGGTAAAATAATAAAAGTTTACATAGACGACATGTCGGTCAAATCCAAAAAGAAAGAAGATCACATAGGTCACTTGAGAGAAACCTTCAACATACTCAGGCAATATGGAATGAAATTAAACCCTGAAAAGCGTGCATTCGGTGTGGCTTCAGGAAAATTCTTGGGCTTCCTAACGTCACAACAAGGTATCGAGGTCAACCCCTACCAAATCAAACCGATCGAAGGGATACCCAACCACTTGACTACCAAAACAATTGGTTTGAAGGTTGAGTGGCTGTATTGCTGCCTTTCAAGGTTCATTTCACGATTATCTGATAGGTGCCACAAATTCTTCAGCGTACATAAATATGATAACGACTTCTAATAGGGCGCACCCAAGACCTGAAAGAGTTGAAGACTTACTTGTCGTCGCTACCATTACTTTCAAAACTAGAACAGGGGAGCGCCTCCTTGCCTGCCTCGTTGTATCCGAAGTAGCCGTGAGCGTAGTCCTAGTCCGAGAAAATAAAGGCACGTAGTCTCCCATCTATTACATTAGTAAAACACTAGTCGACACCAAGACGAGGTACCCTCGCCTTGAAAAATTAGCCCTGGCTTTGGTTGTAGCTTCACGAAAGCTTAGACCCTAGTTCCAGTGCATCTCATCTCGGTAGTCATGACTTTCCTTAAGAAGTATTTTGTGTAACCCGAGCTATAAGGTAGGTTGGCCAAATGGGCCATAGAACTAAGCAAGCATGATATTATATATCAACCGTGAACATCAATAAAATCACAAGTTCTTGCTGATTTCATCGCGGACTTCAACGCAAAATTAGTGCTCAGAGTCGAAAAAAAAGTTGCTCACACTTCTCCCCAAACATAGGACCTCTGGGTCCTATACACTGGCGATGCTTCTAATACATCAGGGTCTGGACTGGCATTCGTACTTAAAGTCTGACTGGTGAAGTGATTTGTCAGCCCATACGGTGCCCCTGCATGACTAACAACGATGCCGAGTACGAAGCTGTATTGCAGGGTTAATGCTAGAACTCAAATATCGGGAAAGACGGGTAGGACTATACTGTGAATCTTAACTCACTGTCTACCAAATCTCAGGGACATTCCAAATCAAAGCAAAAAGGTTAAAAAGTACCAAACAGAGATCTATAAGCTGCAGCCCGATTTTGACAAATGTTATCTTGACCAGATCTCAAGAGCACAGAACACTGAGGCGAACGACCTCACCAAATTAGCAGAAGCCACCAAAAACATTACAACAGGAGAAAGAAATGTGGTCCACTTCCTCACTCATCGATATATCAAATCGAGGTGTTAACCATAAACTTGACTTGGGACTGGTACAACCGTATTGTTACATATTTGTAGGATCACGTACTCCCAGATGATAAAAATGAATCCAAGAAAATTCGAATATAAGCAATTATGTACACATCATTCATAACAACCTATATAAGAGGACTTATGGCGGCCCCCTAGTGAAATGCTTAGGCCCAAATCAGACGTGGAGTGTTCTTGAAGAAGTCTACAAAGGCCATTGCAGAGCTCATTCCGACCATCAAGCTTGTTCAGATGCCTCATACAAACAAGATATTACTAGACCACCATGGAAAAAAATGCCACAGATGCCTTACTGAACAACGCCGAAGACTCAAAGGGGATACAACAAGAATATATGGGACTGATTCTCTGATATCGGTTGAAGTCGGAAAGTCCAGTATGAGATACTCCCACGAGAGCAGATTTAGGAACGACGAAAGTAGAAGGCAATTGCTTGACGAAGCTGAAGAATGTAGGGATATGGCCTACATAAGGATGGTCACCCAAAAACAACATGCAAAACACTATTTACAACAAAAAGGCGAAGGTCAGACCACTTAAAGTCGGGGACTATGTGCTCAAAGCTAAAACACAAGCAAACAAAAACCCATATGAAGGTAAAATTGGAACAAATTGGGTCGTCCCATACAAAATCACGGTAATAGAAAACAAAGGGTTATTCTAACTAGAAACAATGGAAGGAAAACTACTACTGAACAACTGGAATATCACCCACCTCAAGTACTTCAACTTTTAAGGAAAAGTGTCCTCCAAGTCGTACTCTTTCTTTCCTCCCTTGAGTTTTGTCCCAATTGGATTTTCTCAAGGAGGTTTTTAATGAGGCAACAAAGGGGACACTTCAAGTTGAAGTGTGAATAGACGGAGGCACAGGACAACTAGTTCATCGCTCAACCTCTCAATATACTTATCCAGATCGACCAATGAAGGGACTAAATAGACTGGGCCTAGAATGACAGCCAACACTCGATAGACTGGGAATGGAACGCGATGCCAAAAAACATGTAAATTTCTCCAAGTGTATGAACATATATCAAATACATTAAGTTTACCCGTATTTTCATAAAATGTACAGCCAAAGAAACATTGCCTCAACACCTATGTGGCCCTCAACCGTAAGTAAATATAGTTTATATTCGTCCTCGTCGAATTAACACCTATTCTGCCCCCGTTCATAACTAAATATAGGTTTATATTCGACCTCATTCGAATCAACATCTATTCATACCTCAATTATAACTAAATATAGGTTATTTTAGACCTTGTTGGAATCAACACCTATTCGGCCCTCGACCATAATTAAATATCGGGTATATTCAACCTGATTTGAATCAATACCTATTTGTCCCTCGACCATAACTAAATATAGGTTATGTACGACCTCATTTGAATTAAAACCTATTCAGTCCTCGGCCATAACTAAATATAGGTTATATTCGACCTTGTTCGAACCAACACCTATTCGGCCCTCGACTATAACTAAATATAAGTTATATTCGACCTCGTTCGAATCAACACCTACACGTCGCTCGGCCATAACTAATATATGTTAAATTTGATCTCGTTTAAATCAACACCTGTTTGTCTCTTGGACATAACCAAATAGAGGTTATATTCGACCCGTTCAAATAAACACCTATTCGTCCCTCGACCATAACTAAATATAGGTTATATTTGACCCATTCAAATCAACACCTATTCAGCCCTCGACCATAACTAAATATAGGTTGTATCTGACCCCATTTGAATCAACACCTATCCGGCCTTTGCCATAACTGTGCTCAATCTCATTCAAATTTACACCTGATCGCCCTTCAACCAATGATTAAGTATAGATTGTATTTAACCTCATTTGAATCAACACTGAATCGTCCCTCAACCATAAATAAACAAGAAATATGTTCGACCTCGTTCAAACCAATACCTACTGGCCCTCGGCCATGATCAAACCTAGGTTTTGTTTCAACGTAATTCAACCTAGGGGCATTCAAAACCAATCCAAAACCAAAAATCGAACTGCAAAAGTGGTTTAATGGCTTATTGATATTGGATTAGCGGTTTAACGGATATGAAAATTAATGGATTATCAGTTTGGGAGCAAATTATTCAATTTTCCTAACGGGTAATCCATTAATCATTAATAATATGTATACACACACACATTTTATAAACCCTAACATATAAAATTCTTAATTTCCCTTAGAAGTCTCATCTAGCCGCTAGCCCTCTCGAGTCTCAGCTCTCCCTCTTGTTGACTTGCCATCTCCGATGGTCTCGCCTCTCCCTTTCGCCATAGTTAGAGGTAAGTTTCTTTCTTGTTGTTATGTCAGAATATTGATGTCTTGACAAGCTTCACGTATCATCTTCTGGTTGTGAACGTTGCTCGTTTCCTATGCATATTGATAATGCACATTTGTGCTTGTTATTAGGACCCGACGCCGGAAACACATATGGGTGGGCTAAGAAGATTTGTTCCTTCCTCTTCCACCCAATATTACCCCTTGCAATTTCTGTTCAACAAACTTTTATTCTGTAGATAGCTATTTTATAAGTTACCTATCTGTTTATAAGATTCACTATTAATAGTAATTAAATTGTAGTTTGAAATCAAGCTAGAAATTGCAAATTGGCTAAAACTGATGCATAGTGATGTTATTTTTCTTCTATTCACCTTTTCTGCACTACAATCACCAGAGCCAGACCCAATAACCTCAAGGAGTTATTTATTATTTCCACCACGATCTTGAATGTTATTAATAATGTAAATGGTTCTATCATTATAGGGTGATGTAGCTAGATTGTTGGATGTTTGAACTCTGAAGCTGTAGAAATTGAAGCACTGTTAGGCGTTAGCTACGGCAGTTGTATTTTGGGTGTCTCCAATTGTCCTAGATTTTATGTCTAAATTTCCATTTTATCTCTAGTTTTATCCTGGACTCACTTTGAGTTTTTGACAGATGTAATTGCCATGTTAGGAAGTGTTATGTGCTAATAAAAAACAACACAACACTCTTTGTTGTAACAACTAACAAGGTGTAACATGAAGGACCAAAATAGTCCTCTATAATAAAGATTGAACTAGGACGAAAAACAACCCGATAACCGCCTGATAATAGTTAAACAGATACTAATTTGCCCGATATCTTATTGGGTGGCTAGTGATTGACATGTTTAAAAGCCGATAACCCATAAGCCAAACTGTTAAAAGTAAATGATCTCCAGGTCAGCCCGATAAGCAACCCTAGTTCAACCTACTTGAGCTAAGTTATTATGACTAAGTCAACCAAGCAACAAAATCGAAAAAAAACATACAAACTCGAATAGAAAAAAAAGAATCAGGTACATGTAACAGAACTAGCATTTCTTAGAATATTTTTTGCAAAGGCTCGAAAAAACACTCACAAAAAATAAACAAGTATGTGGCTAAACAAAAAAGAAGGAAAGGAAAAACAACTAATTGCTGCCTGCCCTAGCATCACCATCAGCTTGATTGTCTAAGCCATCTCCATCTGTCTCTTCGCCATCGCCATCTCGATACACATCCTTATTCTAGGTGTCTTATTAAATTTTATCCACACACATCCTCCTCATCATCAACGGCCTTCGGTGTAATGGGGTCATAACCACAAGCAACTCGAGCTCTAGGTGCCTTAACATGAGCGTGCTCAAAGACGACTTCTGAAATAGTTCCTGCCTCCATCAAATCTCGAAATATATCCAGTTACGCCTCAGCTTAAATCGATTCTCGTACAAATCCCGCAGAACATCAAGAAAAGCAAAAGTATGGGAAGAGGACGGATGGGCCAATAACTATGCCTTCTCGACCTCGAGAGCAACAACTTGATCTCAAAGGCCTAAAGACTCTTTTTCCAGCTCCCTTATTCATTCACCATGCCTCTCTTCTCTAAGCCTGGCCGTCTTGAGAGCTCTCTCCCACTCAGAATGAAGAATGCAGATCATACTCTCCAAAGCCTCCACTTTCCTTGCATCCCCAATGGGCCAGTCTGCATTCTCTAAATTTGGTGCCTTCTCAATGATCTTGTCACTCAGAGCATCTGCTTTAAGTAGACACTCCTCGAGCTCGGCATTTAACGAGACCACTTAGGCTTGAAGATCAGCATATTAGGCCTCGAACCCCTTGCTCTCTTCATGTTTATCTTCTTTATCCCTTAATGCCCGCTCAAGAAAGCTGTATTTTTTTATGACTCTTACCAATTTGTCATCCTTCTCCTCAATTCATCTCAGAGATCCTGGAAATTGCCGCCCTCTCCGAACCATCTGCAAATTCTGTGGTGCTTGTTACGGTTCTCACGATATTTCCACTCTATCATATGAAAATAGCCTTACGCTTCTCCTTTCATCAGGTGTTCTCAATTTGCAAAACCACAATATAAAAAAAAGAAGAGAACAAAAAGTAAGAATGAAGCACAATGCATTGAACTTCAATAGTCAAAAAGCTAACCCTGAGAGAGAGGCAGGCTATGCTCCTTGATAAGGTGCCATCATCTAGTATTTCAAGTGTTTTACCTTCCAATTCATAACAGAGGGTACCGGAGGAAGGAAACACGTTCTCCATGTTCACCAGTTAATCTTGATCCATGGGGATCCCAATAGTCCGGATGGACCCCTCCATTCTCACTTCGAGCTAGGTAAACCCTTCCTCGATCATTCTCACTTCGTCGACGTCAAGGTCGGAGCCCGTTTCATAACCATAATCGATGATGCCTTACCTCTCCCATTGGATGGAGAAGAAGAACAATCAGTCGGTCACGAGAATGATCACTCATCTCGCCATAGAGGATCAGAAACTTCCGCAGACGGCCCTCCAACTCCAGTCTCGGAATCGGGAAGGGATACACCATTTGCGGCCTCAATTGATGGAGAATAATAAATGGAAACTCAATGTAATCTTCAAGAACTATAGTATTGAATCCATGACACAAATGACCCCATCATCGATGTCCACTTATCTCGTTTTACAGGAAACAATATCCCTGTCGCTCGACGATGACTCCTCCTCTTTATATACTAGATGATGCAAAGAGGAAGTCGAGAGTTCTTCTATAGATGTAGTCGACGACCAATATGAACTAGCTACATCAAAAGAAGGAATAGAAGCAGACATCTGGGTAGGCCCGATCTTATAAGTAGGGATTTTGACCGCTTATTTGCTCTCTTTTACTTTCTTTTTAGCTAAAAAGTGCTTAAAGGTATTCCCGAAGATTAAATAAATGCGCTTTCTTGCAGGACTATTAGGAAACAAGTCAAAGAAGTCTAAATCAACTCGTAAAGGAGACAAAAAATGAACAAGACCCAAAACAAGGCAAAACGGTCAGCAGTGCGGACCGTACAATTCTAGTACAGCCGCTCGAAGATTATTGTTTGGGCCAGCTAAAGGCATGCGGAACACACCAAAATTGTGCAACCACAGAAGGTTAAGTGCAGCCCCAGTCATTATTATACAGTCCGTAGGTTTGAATTTAGGAGTTATTTCAAGTCCAAAAACAGAGACTGTGGACCGCATATTTTGTGCGACCGCACCCATTTTTATGCGGACCGCAGAAGCCCTGAAGTTCCCGAGAATTTCGGACCACATGATAATTGTGGGGCTGCAGAATCCCATTGTGCGGACCGCACCAGAATTATGCGGTCGCAACCTTCGCAGGGATATTTTTTGAGATATTTTCATCTTAGTATAAATAATACTTTTTGTCATTTTAGATTAAGTTTGGTTTGCAGAGGTGTACTTCCACCGTTTTCTTCACTTTTTAAGTAATTTTGTACTAGATTAACTTCATAACATTAGATTTTCTTTATCCACTCAATTATTATGTATTCTATTTTAATTTTTTCTTGTATTTTGTTATTTTTCACGAGTAACTAAATCTTTAGCTAGTGTTGAGGCCCAACCCTAGTGTGGGTAGATAATGGGTTTTAATTAGGCCTTTTTGTGATTGGGTTAGTGATATTTTGACTTGTTTATTCTTGAATTCTAGAATTAATGGTTGCAGATATTGATTCATGTAGACTTTACTTGAGAAAGAGAAAGTAAGTCTAAAAAAACTTGGCTAGCAAGGAATTGGGTGAACCCAAGAAATTAATAACCCCAATTAAAGGGTCAAATATAGTGATAGTAAGACCCAACTTGAGCATATATCACTTTATTTGTGCAATATATATTTGGACTTGAGAAAGCCAAATTGCGCAAAATCACTTAAACTACTGAGAGGTATTGAGTGGGTAATTACATGTGATTGCTATATTAAGACCCCGACTAATATATATTTCCCTAGAGTTTATAACCTGTTAGTTAACCACCTTGGTTGAAGTCATGACCCTATATCCTTTATCATTTGAAAAAAAAAGAAAACAAAAAACATTATCTTCTAGTTTATTACATGCAATCAATAGATTAAAAAGTAGAAATAGAAACAACCAACAAGAATGTGGAAGTGCAAATTGAGGTAGATGATAAAATTACACCATGTGTATACGTATCCCATTTCTAACTCCCCGAGGATTCGACCCCGATTCGTGTTGCGATCGTATTATTGCTTCGATCGCCTTAGTACCTATGCTGTTGTGAGTTTGGGCGACCTCAATTTTTTGTGTCGTTGCCGGGGAGTTAAACGGATTTAGCTCTATATCTAGGTTTTTGTGTGCTTTATCTTTTTTCCTTCCGTATCACTACTTTTGTTTTTGAATTGAACAAATGTCTATGAGGACGCACTGAGGTTGAGGATATTTCCCTTTTCTCTACAGGAAAAAGCATTATACTTCATTTCCAAATGCTTTTCTTCGGGACATATGGTGCCGCTTCGAGATGGGATTTTTGCTTTCAAGAAAGAACCAAGTGAGGCATTGCTCGAGATTTGGGAAAGATAATATACAATGGTTAAAGAGTGCCCAAACAATGTTATAACTGAGGTCATGATCCAACATGCATTCTACAGGGGTATAAACACAACTGATTAATGTGTCGTTAACCAACTCACGAGGGAGGGGGGAGGAGGGGGAGGGGGACTTCATGAACACGCCATATGCCGAAACTTGTGAAATTCTCGATGAGATGGAGGATACCTCTTCGGCATGGCAAATTAGAGCCAATGTTTCACAAGGTGAACCTAATGTTATTCACTTACACAAGGAGATACATGATCATGGGCAATCTATGTCGAGTTCACAACTATCATGAACTAATTGGCCAAAGCTCAGATTCAACAAGTTCAAGAGCCAAAACAAGTGCCTGCAATGGAAGGTGTGAATATGATGGTAAACAAAAGACGACAACAAGGTCAACAAATGTAAGGCCATCAAAAACAATTTACACAATATAATAGTGGTTATGATCAAGGTGATTCATTTAATGAGCAAGATGAATAAGGACAATATTTCAACAATTATCAAGGCCAAAGAATTAATGCTTAAGGAAAAATCAGCAACAATGGAGGTCACAAGGGAACCAAGGTAATAGGAACAACCAAAACCCCCAAGGCGATTGGGGTGGTGGAAATCCTAATCAAGGAAATTGGGAACAATCAAGGAAATCAAGGCAATTGGAGTACTCAAGGCAATTAGGGTGGCAACAATCAAAGCAATTAGGAAGAAAATATCTAAGATGGGTGGAACAACAACAACAACCAGGGGTCAAATTTTCAAAGGACCTCGAAGTTCTAATAACCAAGAAATTCACCTCCATATCCTTCTCAAGGCCCAAGATCTTCTTCTAGTGAGATGGATAGAATCGAAAACATGTTTAAGCAGATGATGGAGATGAATGCCAAATCTAATGCTCCATTAGCCTTGCACACCACTTTTGTTCGGAATTTGGAGGTTTGATTATGCCAAATCTGTCAAACTTTGAACACTCATCCTAAGGGGGAACTACCTAGAGATACGGTGGTACGCCCGAAGGGTGGGAATGATACGGGACATGCTATGGCTGTGACTACTAGAAGTGGAAAAGGTGGAGATGAAACCACCTCTAATCAAAAAAGGATTATGGATGAAGATATTGTGGTTTAAGAGGATGAAATCCCAAGCAATGTGGTTCAAATTAATGAACAAGTGGGAATTGACATATATGAAAGTGTGGAGAAGACGCAAGAAGAGGTAAAACCATCTAGGAATCACATGACTGACATGCCGGAACCTGTGGTGCCAAAGACTAAGGCACCAATTCCAAGGCTTCATCCTCCATATCCTAAAAGTCTTGCAAAAAATAATAGGGAAAACCAATTTAAAAAGTTTATTGATATAATAAAGAGTTTGTCAATTAATATGTCGTTGGTTGAGGGTGAAATAAATGCCGGGATAGGCAAAATTCATGAAGCAGTTGGTAACCAAGAAAAGATCAATGAATTGTGAGACCATCAAGTTGACTTATCATGTTAGTTATATTGTGCTCAATGGATCCAAAGTTGGATGATCCGGGCGCTTTCACAATCCTTTGCACTACTTGGAGTGCCAATTTTGCCAAAGCATTATGTGATCTCAGGGCAAGTATCAACTTGATGCCCTTTCGGTGTTTAAAACTTTGGGAATTAGGAAACCAAGACCCACATCCATGAGGTTCAAATGGCAGATCAAACAATGAAGATGCCTTTGGGTATTATTGTTGATGTATTGCTTCAAGTTGACAAGTTTATCCTTCCAGCAGATGTTGTGATCCTTGATTGTGAAGTGGACTATGAGATGTCTATCATTTTGGGTAGACCTTTCCTTGATACAGGGAAACCTCTTGTTGTTCTAGAAGTTGGTGAGCTCAATTTTTTAGTGGGTGAAGAAAAGGTGGTGTTCCATGTGTGCAAATCAATGTGGCAACCGAATAGTAATGAAGTTTGTTCGTTCGTGGAATTAGTGTCAGACGTGATTGTTGATGATGCTAGTGCCATAATGAATGTTGAAGATAAATTGGAAGTCAATTTTCTCAACCTTGATTATGATGAGGAGAGTGATGACTATGTGGAGTGTGTAAATGCATTTAAGCCATGTAGGTGTACACTTATGAGAACCGAAAGCTATCTTTGGATCTTGAAGAACGGAATACTCCTCCAACAAAGCCCTAAATTTAGGAGCCTCTTACCCATTGCCCCCATCTCAGGTATGAATTCCTTGGCCCTTCTTCTAATTTACCAATTATACATTCTTCTTGATTAACTGACATGCAGGTAGATTCCACATTGGAGGTGCTACAAAGGAGAAAAAGAGAAATCGGATGGACTTTGGCGGACATCCGGGGCATAAGCCCCTCCTTTTGCATGCACAAGATTATTTTTGAGGAGGGTGACAAACCTTTAGTTGAACATCAAAGGAGACTAAATGAAGCAATGCAAGAGGTGGTCAAGAAGAAGATAATCAAGTGGTTGGATGTCGGGGGTTTTTACCCCATTTTCGATAGCTCATGGACTCTCCGGTGCAATGTGTCCCAAAGAAAGGGGCAATGACTGTGGTAACAAATGACAAGAATGAATTTATCCCAACAAGAACCGTTATCGAGTGGAGAGTGTGCATAGACCATAGAAAACTCAACAAAGTCACTCGGCAAGATCATTTCCCGCTTCCATTATTTGAAAAATGCTTGATAGGATTGCCCAACGTGCTTTTTTTTTCTTCCTCAACAGATACTCAGGCGACAATCAAATTCTTATCCCTCCCGATGACCAAGAGGATACCACTTTCACATGTCCTTATGGTACTTTCTCATTTCCAAGGATGCTTTTTGGGTTGTGTAATGCACCGACGACTTTTCAACGTTGTGTGATGGCTATATTCACCGACATGGTGGAGGATATTCTCGTGGTCTTTATGGATGATTTTTTTGTGGTTGGGAATTTTTTTGTAGATTGTTTGAATAATTTGGATAGTGTATTGTCTAGATGTGAGGAGACAAATTTGGTGTTGAATTAGGAGAAGTGTCACTTCATGGTCGAGGAAGGCACTATCCTTGGCCATAAAATTTCAAAGCATGGTATTGAGGTCGACCAAGCTAAAATTGAGGTAATCTCAAAACTCCCTCCTCCTAATTCCATGAAGGGAGTGGGGAGCTTATTGGGTCATGCAGGTTTCTATCTTCGATTTGTTAAGGACTTTTCTAGGGTTGTGAACCCATGGTGCAAACATTTGGAGACGGATGCTAAGTTTCATTTCAGTGTAGATTGTATGAAGGCATTCGATTTGCTTAAGTTCAATTGACTACTACTCCTATTATCACCGCACTGGATTGGAGCTTGCCTTTGAGCTCACGTGAGATGCTAGTGATGTTGCAGTTGGAGCGGTTTGGGGAAAAGACTCAACTTAATCTTCCATCCTCTCTACTATGATATCAAGACCATGAATGATGGCCAAGTCAACTACACAGTGACCGAAAATGAGCTAGTTGCTATTGTTTTTTCCATGGAGAAGTTGCGGACGTATTTGATGGGCATTAAGGTGATTTTTTCACATCGACCATGAGGCACTTTCAAATGTGATGAGTAAGAAATATTCTAAGGCGAGGTTGATGAGGTGGGTGCTTCTATTGCAAGAGTTTGATATAGAGATTCAAGACCGCAAGGGTAGTGAAATCAAATGGCACCACTTGTCCCTATTGGAGGAGGAGGGGAGGCAAATGATGGCCTTGAGATCAACGATTTCTTACCAGAAGAGCAATTGTTAGCCATATTAATGATCGTGACTCCATGGTTTTCCCATTTGGCCAATTATCTTGTGAGCGGCTTTGTACTGAATGAGTTCTCTTGAAACCAAAGGAAGAAGCTCAAATGGAAACACTTGCATTATTATTAGGATGACTCGTATTTTTTAGATATGTACCGTTGGTGTGATCCGACGATGTGTGCCAGAAGAAGAAAAAATATGCATTCTTGAGGCTTGCCATTCTTCACCGTATGATGGTCGTCATGGTGGATCTAGAACGGCTACAAAGGTTTCAACTTGTGGATTCTATTGTCCTACCCTCTACAAGGATGCTAGTAGGCTTGTCACGTATTGTGATGAGTTCCAAAGGACCGGTAGGATTTCTAAGAATAATGAGATGCCCCTTACCAACATTTTAGAGATCTATATCTTTTATGTTTAGGGTATTGATTTTATGGGACCGTTTGTGAGCTCTTGTGGGAACGCTTACATTTGGTAGTTGTGGACTATGTGTCAGAATGGATTGAAGTCGTGGCTTTACCCAACTACGAAGCTCGAATTGTGGTGGCATTTTTTTAAAAAGAACATCTTTACAAGGTTTGGTACTCCGAGGGCCATTACTAGTGACCGTAGTTCGCATATTTGAAATCAGGATTTTGATACCTTACTCACCAAGTATGGTGTCGCTTATAAAGTCTATGTTACCCATCACCCTCAAGAAAGCAGACAGGTTGAAGTCTCTAATTGGGAGATCAAGAGTATTTTGTCAAAGACTGTGAATTCCAACCGAACGTATTGGTCAAGAAAACTTGATGGTGCTCTTTGGGCTTATAGGACGGCCTATAAGACACCGATTTGGATGTCTCCATATCGATTGGTATTTGGGAAGGCGTGTCATCTTTTGGTAGAACTTGAACATAAGGCCATGTAGGTTTTAAAGAAGTTGAACCTTGAGTGGGATGCATTGTAAACCTATGAGTGGCACATTTGATTGAACTTGATGAATTTTTGTATAATGCCTACATAAGTTCATTCCTTTACAAGGAGAAGATGAAGTACCTCAATGACAAGTACATCCACAACAAGGAGTTCAAAGAAGATGATCTTGTGCTATTGTTCAACTCCGAGTTATGTATGTTTCCGGGCAAGTTGAAGTCAAATTGGAGTGGCCCCTTTGAAGTAGTGAAGTTATTTCCTTTAGTGCTATAAATTAGAAAAATAAGAACAACAAGGTGCTTAGAGTCAATGGGAACTAGGTTAAGCATTATATTGGCAAGGTTGATGATGGCCACATTGTGGCAGTTCTACATTTCAAATGATTGGTAATATGCATCGTGCCTCGATGTTAAAGCAAATACCTCTTGCGAGGCAACCCATGTGTCTTTTTCTTTCTTTTATTTTTCTTCTTTAGATTAGGTAGGATTTATTTTATGCTAACTATTTTTGAAGTGTATGCAGGAATGGATGTGCATTGCAAGGACTATGCAAGAAATTTGGCTAAGTATCAAGATGCATGGTCTCTGAAGTTTGGTCTGTCACAAATCCTTAACAAATTGCGGCCGCACATATTTCTGTGCGGTGCACACTAATACTGCAGCCGTACTCATTTTGGTGTGGTTTGTTGTAGGTCTTCACATGAGCAGGTAAGGAGTGTAGACCACATCAAAATTATGCGGCCTCACTCAGGTTAGTCTGGGCCAAACGGGTCAAGAACTATAAATAGAGCATTTCTCTTCTTTGTACACATTACGACCCTTGAACTCCCAACGCCCTTAGCAACTATAGTGCACTCCAGTAGCTCTAAATTTAGAGAATTTCATCTTCTAGATTCTCATCTGCATCTTTATTACTGGTATTTAATTTCGTCAATAGATTCTTCATCTTTTATTTATTTTTTATCTTTGATTTAACATTAATTACATGCCTAATAATGTCAATAGTTATTCCGTTTTTGCTTACAATAATGTGGATAGAATATTTAGTTTTAATTGGGGTCTGGGTATGTAGCTATCCATGTTTAATTGGTCAAACCATGTCTATATTATGAAAAGATTTCATGAACCCTAGTACAGTTCCCCTGAAATTTGAATTATGTGGCCGCACACACTTTTGTGCGGCCTGAACTAGTGGATTTGTGGCTGCACACACTTTTTTGCGGTTCACAACTCTCTGAGTTAGGGAAATTATGTGCTTGACTTATGCGTCCACACTCAAAATTGTATGATTCGCAGTGGACTTGTGCAACCACACTCATTTTTGTGCAGTCCATCCCGATAAAACATCAGAGACCCCAGTAGTCTAAACCTGGGGTTGTGCGGCCGTAGTCAATATCATGCAGTCTGCATTCTTTGTTGTGCGGCCACACTCACATTTATAAGGTCCGCACTAGACTGTCTGCGGCTGTACTCACGTTTTTGTGCGGTCTGCACTGCCCTTTCTGAGACTGTTCTGCTGCAACATTCAATCATGTTTATCTATACATATAAGCTTAAATCGTAACTTATTTCTAGTTCTTATGTGTTGCAGACAATGGTTCAATCACGTAGCAAAGGAGATATGTCAAAAGGGAGGGAAGAACCCTCTTGAGTCTGGGGTCGAGGCAGAAGCAACCTTCCTCTAGCAATCCAAAGGGCAATAAGTAAAAAAGCCACAACCAATAGAGCCCCTAATATCTCTAAGACTAGTGATTATATCCACTCCGGGGAAGCTTCTGAGGGTAACCCCATGCAAGTACAGCCGGAAGCCAATCACAAAAACTCTCGGGGAGATTTTAATTTGTAGATGAGTCGTCTTCAGCTTCTAGTTCGTCTGAAGGTTTGAAAAAGGGTTGTCAAGATTTTGAACACGTTCCTCACATGCTTCACCTGCTCTAATCAACCTAGATAATAATGATGATGTCTCGGATGATGGCAGGGGGCGATACTGCAGTGGGAGGCTTAGAGAGGTCAAGGAGGCCAGAGATATGAGAGGACAGATTTGTCAGTGCCAATGCCTTCTTAAAGTTTAGGGAATGGCTGCCACAAAGGCCACTTACTCTTGAGCGACAATTTTTGATAAAGGATTTGCACAAGTACAACCCCAATGTCATAAGACAATTCCCGGAGCGGAAAGGATGAAAATGGTTCATCAACAACGTCCTAGATGAAAATGAGTACATGGTCAAGGAATTCTACGCAAATATTGCTCACATGAAACATGGAACTAAGGTGACAAAAGTGCAGAATCTGAAATTCTGCTTTGACTCATGTGTGCTAAACAAATATATGGGGTTTAAAGAAGTAAAAGTAGTGCAATACTTGGAAAAGCTAGCTATGTGTGATACATCTCTTCCATGGTTAGCTGAGATTCTGGAAATCTTCGGGTCAACATCTCTATGGCTCACAACAGGGGTTCCAATTGTCTGGGCCACCCTAAACTTTGAAGCAAAAGGATGGCAAACATTCATGTGTTGTTGCATTAACCCACGCCTCAATGTAAACATGCTCCCACTTCCCCGTGTAGTCTTGGTGGCTTCAATTATGGCTGGGTATCTGATAAATGGTGGTGCTATCATTTCCACCAACATCAATTTAGCTGTCTAGAAGGGTGAGAGATCCTATCCGTACCTGAAATTCCTCACAGAATACTTCAAGGATCAAGGGATGGAGCCGATGCATTATGACACCGAGGTAAAGGCCAAGAAGCCTTATTTATGGTACCACCTCAAGGGAGCTGACAACCCGAAGTTCAAGGGTAAAGCTACTACCTTTGCTAGCTAGTCTGAGGAGCCAGTGGTAGTAGTTACTGATTCAATTGCCAAGCCTTCCATAGCACTGGTGCTTCCACCGAGGCAGCAACCATGCCACCTTTATCCTCTGGACCACCTGCTTTTTCTAGATTATCATTACTATTACCAGTGTTGGCTTCCTCTACTTATCCTCGACTGCACTACGAGTCTCTTATACATTGGCGAGTCTCAACAACTGGACACAGGTAGCTATTAAAAAATTGTCTAATATATACAGTGTTGTTGCAACAGAATCCTCATCCCCAACAACCCAGTAGAGCCATATGTACCTCCGTTAGTGGAGGAAACATTGAAGAATATTATGGCTGACCAAAAGATTATCATGGCTAAAGTGGTGGCACAAGGGGAAGTGATTGAGGATTTAGGAAAACATGTCAAATAGATATGGAAGTCTAAGGAATCAAATAAGTCGGTGGGTAAGCTGATCTACCATTGGACATGCTCATGGAGTCAGTAGCCCAAACAACACAGGCACCACCAACAATACCTGAGGCACCAGAGGCAGCAACCAGCCAGTCTGAGGAGCCGGATGCGATTGCCCACACTACTGACGAGATAATCTTGATACTCAGCAACGTTGTTATCCCTCAGCCAGGTGATGATACAACTTGATACCGAGGTTGCTGATGATCCTATGCAGAATGAGGCCACATAGGGATTTCTCTTAACTCCCTACCTTTCTTTGTTCTTATTTCTTTTAAGCATTGAGGATAATGCTTATTCTCATTTGGGTGTTGGTCTATGTTGATTATTTGACTTTGACATTTGACATTTGGGTAGTAATAACTTTGGTACTATTTTATTTCATCTTTATTTTCTTTTGGTGTATATATTCTCCCCGTTTGATATAGATATTCATTCCCCTTATGTATATATTCATTTGACTTTGGTTTGTATATTCATTTATCTCGTTTTCTGTAGTTTATTTCATAGCTTCTTTAGCTTGCTTTTCCTTAGTAGTATAACTTCTTATTTACTTTCTTAGCTTCTTTTTAATTTGCTAGGTTCTTTTTGCCTTTTAATGAACAATAAGCCTTTGGTTTTCTTAATTCCACGGTTCTTTCCAAAGGTGGATTATGTGTGAATTAGGTGGCTCTTCCCAACAATGGATGGCATGACAGCTTTCTTAAGTGATTGAGTCCGTTTCTTTTATGTTTTGGCAAAAATAGTAGTAATTAATAAAACGGGTTTCAAGCATGCTTCACTTGGTACCAATAGATTTACCTATGATCGTATGGTTAAATATAAGTTGTTGGCAAAAATTAGCTTCAGTTATGACCCTTTTGACTCTTGTCTTGACTTAAGCGGTCATCGAGTGGTTCAACTCAAGCCATTTGTGATTCCCAATCTTAGCTAGTGTTATTGGGACCTTGACTCTATTCTCTTTAGAAATCCAGAAATGGGAGAGGTGGTATGTTTAGTTACAAATCCAAGTGCCCATTATAACGTAAGACCAAGTGGCAAGAGAGTGTCATTACAAAATTGATAAAGGCTTGTAACATGGTTATTGAATGAAAGAGGGCTTCGACTAGAAGGGGTTGAATAGGAATATCATATTGGTAGACTATGGAAGATTTCAAATTTCAAATTAGATCAATGAGATCCTACAATCATTTCTCAAGCCAAGCTACACTTACAATTTCGCCTATAAACACATTCGGGGCAACTTCTAGACCATAAGAACGGGTACTTGGACTTATAAATAAACATCCCCCTTTATTCATTACTATTATATTTTATTCATTACAACTACATTCTAAGTGTAGCTTGGCTTCAAAAATGATTGTAGGCTCTCCTTGATCCAAATTAAAATTTGAAATCTTCCGTAGCCGATTAATGTGATATTCCTAGTCAACCCCTTTGAGCCGAAGCCCTTTATCTTTTAATAACCACGTTCCAAGACTTTTATCGGTTTTGTAATGACCCTCTCTTGTCCCCGATCTTTCCTTATCAATATTGATAAACAATTTGCAACAACATAAGTTTGGGGGAGAGACGAGGAGTTTGAAAGTGATAAAACATACAAAGAAGAGAATGAAATGAAGAAAATGGAAGGCCAATAAAAGACAGAAAGAACAAAAAGAAAAAATGCCAAAAAGAAAGGAAATAAAGTGAAGAGTTGAAGGGAATTCAAAATAAAATAACGAGGAAAGGCTGAAGTAAATAGAAAATGAGAAAAACGAATGTCATGATCAAGAAAAAGTGACGTTACGTTTATCTAGTTCCCCCGAGGAAAAAGAAAATAACGCAAAGAGTCGAGAAAGTATGAGCCGAAAAGAGAAAATGGGTGCTTATGGAAAGATGAAAACATTCTATTCCAACAATTCCTACCTTGATCCAAAAGCCTTCATTACATATTACAAAATCCATATAAGATTCCAAGTTGAGTGTGCTTACATTGGTCGCGATTTACATAAGGGGAAAACTTATAATACTTAAGGCCGGACCTGTGACGTTCTTTTGAGAGATGAGCAAACTTTTCATAATCCTTGCTTCGAGTGTTACATTCTAAAGTGAGATGTGCTAATGGAGATTAGAGGAGGAGGATTTTGGGATCCACAATAATCTACATAAAAGAGCGAGCTTCGTTGATGAATAAAGTCAACTCTTAATGCTCTAGGGTTGCACTAATATTATTGTACTCAAAAATTCAATTCATTCGGATGTTGATATTCATATGTATTGTGGGTAATTGTTGGTCCCAATTGATGCATGATTGATTTACCTTAGGCCAGTTGAAATTTCCCATTTTTAGTAAGGTGCAAACTGCCTTATTTGCTTGAGGAAAAGAAAAAGCTTAAGTTTGGGGGGGGGGGGGGGGTTTGATAAGTAGGGAATTTGACCTCTTATTTTCTTTCTTTTACTTGTGTTTTAGCTCAAAAATGCTTAATGGTATTCCCATAAACTAACAAAATATGCTTGCTTGCAGGAATATTGTGAAACGAGCCAAAGGAATCAAAATCAACTCGTAAAGTCCAAAAATGAACAAGATGCATAACAAGGCAAAAAGGCCAGCAATGTGGCCGCAAAGGGGAGATGCAAAGAGTAGTATTTGGGCAAGCTAAAGGCATACGGACCGAACCAAAATTGTGCGGCCATAGGAGGTCAAGTATGGCCACAATCGTTATTATGCAGTCCGCAGGTTCGAAGAATCTAAGAGTTGTTTCAAGTCCAAAAGCAAAGAGTGCGGACCGCATACCCTTTTGTGCGGCCGTATATCCAGAAGTGCGGTCACACCCATTGTTATGTAGACTGCAAAGGCCCTGAAGTTCCCAACCCAAATACCCAAAATTGCAGACCGCACGATAATTGTGCGGCCGCAGAAGCCCATTGTGCAGACTGCACCAGAATTATGCAGCCGCAAAACATTCTTAGGGGCATTTTTGTCAGATATTTTCATCTTAGTATAAATAGATTTTTTTGTTATTATTAGGTTAATTTTAGTTTGTAGAGGTGCACCTGGCCATTTTTTTACTTTTTCGAGTAATTTTGCATTAGATTAACTTCCAAACACTAGATTCTTTTTATTCACTGAATTATTTTGCATTGTATCTTAATTTCTTCTTGCATTTTTTTATTTTTCACGAGTAGATAAATCTTTAGCTAGAGTTGTGGACCAACCCTAGTGTGGGTAAATAATGAGTATTTGATCTAGGGCTTGTTTATGATTGAGTTAGTGATATTTAGCCTTGTTTATAACATTGAATCATGCCTATTTGACCTAGTATTTACTTGAGATAGATTCAGTGTAGGAAGACTTGGCTAACAAGGAATTGGGGTGAACTCAAGAAATTGATATCCCCAATTAAAGGGTCAAATCTAGAGATAGTAAGACCCGACTTGAGCATATATACTTGATTTGAGGAATACCTATTTGGACTTGAGAAATCCAAGTTTGGTAAAATCACACAAACTACTGAGAGGTATACAGTAGGTAATTGCAAGTGATTGCTATATTACGACCCTGCCTAATCAAACTTGCCCTAGAGTATACAACCCGTTAGGTAACCAACCGCCTAGGTATAAGTCATGACCCTTGATCCTTTATCATTTGAAAAACAACCAAAACCAAACACCTTATCTTCTAGTTTATTATTTGAAATCAATAGTTTAAAGTATAAATAAAAACAACCAACAACAATGTGGAAGTGAAAATTGAGGCACACTATACAATTACTCGAGGTTTATACCTAATCCCATTTCTAACTCCTTGAGGATTCGACCCCAACTCGTGTTGGGATTTATTATTGTTTTGACCACCTCACTACCTATACATGTGGTGTGAGTTTGGGTGACATCACGGTCACAGTCACAATGGGAACGGACTACGAAGAAGTAACCTTCATTTTACAAAATCTAGCAGGAGGAGCCCTCGGTCTCCTCAAAGATCCTCGGGTTGAAAAAGAAAGATTAAAAGATTGTCATTTCCTATATAAAACAATAATGAGTAGACAACCATGAGGTTAAAACAGTATAGACAAAAATAGATAAAATCACCGATCAGGAAGACACATGCCCAAACTTCTTGAGAAATGCCGGCCATTCACGAATCCCCACTGTGTGAGGTAGAACCTGGCGAACCCAGTCATGAATGTCCCCCACCAAAGGAGGGGGCATAGTCTTATCTTCACGAAGAAGAGACATAATGTCAAACTACAAATAGAACAGGAAAAAGAAATGCTTGACAAAAAAGAGACACTGACAGGGATAATTCCTAGCCTTAGGGAATCCGCTTGCGTTTCCACCATGTCCTCGGTTTTGACAATAAAGTAGTTGAGCCAGAACTGATGATTTACCTTATTGTCCATATTCACTACCAGACATTTACTTTCATGGTGGCAAAATTTCAACATCGCGCCTTATAGAAACTAGGGGCGAACAGATGCATCGGGTAGCATAGTGAGACCCCGACCCCGGCCAACTCTGCATATTTTGTAAATATGTGGATAAGCTTGTAGATGTTTGGAGAGAGCTGTGGACAAACACCATTATAGTGGAAGAATTCCTCTGCCAATCGGAGAAGAGGAAATGGATAATGGTATAGTAAGGATACACATAGAACGCCCAATACCAGGGGCGATGTATTTGTACCACATTGTGCTCTATTGGGATCAGATCGATACGGGCAGGAATTTTGAATTTTGCCCTAAGATCAGCAAGATCGATCTTTTTCATTGCTGACTCTGTGACCGGACGGCATCCTCAGGCGCCATCAAATATTTAGACCAAAATTTTCATTATGAGAAATTATTTTTTCCACCGTAGGAAAATTCTCGTCCTCAATGGCAGTAGAAACACTATCATCATGAAGAGGCATATGCACCGCCAAAGGGATAGGGTCAGTTACCATGCTGAAACCAGAGGGTACATTAACCATAATTTTAAGAGAAGATATCCTATGTACAGAAGGTTGGAAGCAACTGGAATCACAAGAATCATGGGAGTAGATATACAATAATGAAGTAAGAAGAAGACAAGGATTCAATATGAAGAATATAGAAGAATAAATAGGGATTCGATACTAAGAGTATGAAAAACACAAACGAATGGTCTTATGTCCCTATTTATAAAAGTTCAAGCGTCATGACCAAGAAATCATACTACTATTAACCAGCGCAGGTACGAAATGGCATAGGCACGGGAAATAATGCAAAGCATC
This sequence comes from Nicotiana benthamiana, assembly GCA_034376525.1. Lineage (NCBI taxonomy): Eukaryota > Viridiplantae > Streptophyta > Magnoliopsida > Solanales > Solanaceae > Nicotiana > Nicotiana benthamiana. Next base: position 117,618,638 of record CM067332.1, on the reverse strand, counting down.
GGAAAAATATGCCATAATGACGGATGATGTCATTATAAAACTATGCGACCCAAAAGGTTTCAAATCACAAAAGGTCATGTTGTTACCTCGTGTGAAATGCTACTACTTGACTAGCTCACCCAATTTTGCCCACAGTGATAAATAGAGTTCGCTCATCAAGGCAGTCTAGGGCCGGCCTTAATAAGCGGAGTGACTAGCTGTATAACCAAAATCTTCCCTAAGGATATTGATCGGATCCAACCCTACAACACAATAGAGTGGCAATAGCGGCGATAGAACTTTTACCCGAGAAGGTCGGGATCAGATCCACAGGGAGCTAAGATAATGTTTGGAGTTGGATTCCTATCTAATCTAGAAATGTGTAGTGCTCTTGATTGCACTTCCAATCATTCTTATTTGTTTTTTACTTCTAAATTTAATACTAATGATGTACGAAATTAAACTAAGTGGATATTTTTATAGGGTTATCTAAATGGGAAAAAGGCAATAGGGAAGTGACTTACTCCTATGCGAGTATGTAACGCTTAGGGTAATAATGTTATGGTATGGATCCTGATATAGCCAATGCACGAAGCTATTCGCTCTAGACCTCATGGTAGTAAGAGCAACTTTTCCCTTATTAGCTTTCTCAAGCTCAACTGGATGTTCAATTTATGCAAGAGTTGTTAGCTCAAGTCGGGTATTACTATCTCTAGGTTTAATCCTTTAATTTGGGCTATCAATCTCCTAAATACATCCTAATTCCTTGTTGGCCTAAATTTCCTAGACTTAAGCTCTCTTTCCCAAGAAGAACCTAAGTAAAAAAGGCACAAATTAGTGTTTGCAACCACTATTCAATATAAAAAGCATAAATTAGGACAAATATAGAACGCCCACAAACATCTAAGACTAAAATAAAAGACCCATTAAATACCCAGACAAGGGCTGAGCCACAACCCTAGCTAAGGGGATGAGATACTCATAATTGAAAGAGAAATCATAGATTGAGATGAAGAATAATCCATAAATTGTAATTACATGATAAAAGGTTAAGATTAATTGTTAAATAAGCTACAAAAATACTCTAAATAGACCAAAGTCGTCGTTCACGTGCTGAACTAATAAGATGACCTAAACAACTGAAAAACTAGTATTTATATATAGATAATTTTCCGGACAAAAATCCTCGGACAGAGGTACCGCTGGTAGCGGAAAATGGACCGCCGCAACAGTGAGGCTACCGTAGCTGTGTAAGATCAACTGCGGATCACGGTCTTCTAGTTTTAGCTTCAAATTTGGCTCTTTGAATCTCTTCTCCACGGGCCGCGATAAATGGATCGCTATCGCGTTAGAGGTACCGCGGTTGCATAAAATCACGGTGGACCGTGGTAACTTGCAAATCCAGAAAATGCATCTCTTTAAACCTTGCTATCACGGAACGTGATAAAAGGACCGCGGTCGCGGTGGGTCTTCTGCATCGAAGTGGATTTTCTGTTGTAGTGCTACTTTGACTTGGTTTGACTTGTGCAAGTTTCACTCCTTTTTGAGCTGGTTATGACATCCTTGTCTCTTCTTGACCAAATGCTGTAAACAAGCACAACAAGTTAACTTTTGAGACTACTTATACTCATTTTTAATCCAAACTCACGCAAAAAGGAGCATAAAATAGACTAGAATCCCTAGTTATCAGCTCCCCCAAACTTAAGCTTTTGCTTTTGCTCAAGCAAACAAAGTAATTCCCACCTCCTCAAGATAAAAGAAAGGAATATTCAGTTGTCCTAAAGTAACCTCATCAAGAATCTACTGGGACTAACAATTACCCTCACTCAAATGCATTATCAATAATACACAACCTTTTAGCACCATGGCTATAGTGCGATACAAAAGCATCAAGAGTTGACTCAACTTATTAAGGAAACTCTTTCTGTTACGTTGGCCGCTATGAAACCCAAACTAAGGGTGTATTCTAGGCTGGGCCCTGGCCAAATGCGCCCGGGCTTTGGCGGGCCCGTCCTTTGGCGGTCCAGGGCCAAACGGTCCCGGGATTCATGGTCCTAATGGGTGGAACCGGCCCGTCATGGGCCTAAACCCACATGGTTCCGTGCTTGATGGGCCGGGCCCACGGACCTAATGGACTTTTTTCGTTTCGGGCTATTTTTTAATATTTTTTTCTAAGGTAATTTCTTGTAAAGTATATATGTATATACTAATATAAATTGCTTATATATAGCTATATATATGTATATATATATATATACTATATGTAGTATGTATAGTATGTATATATAAGGTAAGGGTGTATTGGATATACATATAATTATATATTGCATTATATATAATATATAGTATTATAGCTTATATACATATTGTCATATATATATATATGTATATATGTATTACAGATATATGTATATATATGTGTGTGTGTGTGTATATATATATATTATTTATTATATGTAATAGAGATATATATGTGTGTGTGTATATATATATATATATATATATATATATATCAAATTTAAACACAAAATAAATTGTAAAGAAATATTCAAGGGAATGTCTTATTATTTTTATTATTACGACATTAACAAAGAATGACAATATCTTTCTTAGTTTTCCTCACCCGAATGGAATGAGCATAACAACGTACTAATACCACCACTAAAAGGAAAAAAACTAAGGAAGATGTGCCAAAATAGAAGTTACATATTAGTCTATGTATTATCTCTAACAAATCTCATAAATCCTTCAAGGTTCGGAGGAATTTCCGTTGGTGGTGGTGGAAAAGAGTCTTGTTCATCAGCGCTTCCAGGCGAAGCAGCATCCTGTGCAAGTTCCGCTAGCATTTCTTCATAAGCTTCGTCTATCTGCGGTTGTGATTCTATAAGTCCAAAATTTCTTCTTTCCGAAAGGATCCAATCTTAGACGAGTACCGATTTTTCCAAGCTCTCCCTCATAGCGCTCTATGATCACCAATTTGAAGTCACGCTTGACTAAAAGTGCTCGCAGATGCTACTGTTGAAGCTTGACTAAATATCTCGCCATCCAAGAAAGAACCGGACAGTATTTTTGATTTTCTTTCCACCATTCGAAAAGATCAAATGTGCCGTCTGGATTCTCCTTTTCAAGGCCCTGCGACAAATAAACTTGAAGCTCATTTAGTTTTGAACTATCACAAAAATTATCACCTTGAGAACCCCTGAACTCCATCCAAGAACTAAGGGCTATTAGGCCCGCAGTGTTTTTAGATGATTGCGAACAAGACGAAGTAGGAGTTGGAACATTTGGTCTAGCATGATCTACAACAAGTTGATAAGCATTACAAATCGTTTGAGCATTTATTTTAACTGAGGCTGCATCTCCAAATGTAGCAAATTCCTCAGCTGAAAGTGGTAAATCATTATAAATTTTTGAAATACCAAAAGTGAAGACCTCCTAATTTCATTGTAGGATTTAACACTACAGCAACACCGAAAATAGGGGGGATAGGGAAAAAAAAATTTCTAAACTTAGTTTTCATAGAATTAATAGCTTCTTGATAAATATCTCCACCCCCTGAAAATGCTGTAAATAATTCTACAAGTGCTGCAATAAAACTAAACAGTTAGAAATAGTAGGATAATATTGGCCAGACAATTCATTTTAGCAATATGAAATTGTTCTAAAAAGTCTACAAGTATTTTAACATTATTCCAATCTTGATTTGTAAGGTGCTCATCATCATCACCACCATCACCTACACGAGCATTATACGTTGTGCTTATTGGGTACCTATATTCATATGCGACAACTAAACTTTCATACATCCAATTCCATCTAGTGGGAAAAGGTTTAGGATCCTTTCTTTCTCTAAGGCCAAATTCATCACATTTTTTAAAATATTCTCTAAGCCTACTTCTACGGTTTGAATATAAAATCCAATTAAGCGCCATTTTAACCTTTTCAATTTCTACATTTAAAATTTTCATACCAGTACAGATGATTAAATAGTAAATATGACAAATACATCAAACATGAAAAATATTACTAAATGTGGGATTCGGTGTGGTTGTAAGCAAGCCTACATCGTTAGTATTACAAGAAGCATTATTCCTTGAAACCTACCTAATTTTATCTCTATGGCAAAAATATCTACAAATATTTACAACTGTGTTAGCAATAAGCTTACCGTATAGCGTGAATTATTTATTCTATAAGAAATAATGCGCTTTTGCATTACCCACTCCTCTTCTATCCAATGACTTGTAACAATTAGATAATCACAATCATTACCACATCTACCAATATCAGTACTAATAGAAATGCGACAATCTATATGAGTAAATAAATAGCCAAATATTGTTCATATTCATGTTTATATTTGTAAATATCTCTCTCTACAGTTGCGCGAGGCCATCCTTTATAAGTAGGATTAACAAGTCTTCTAATATAATGCACAAAATGAGGGTTAGAAGGAAAACTATATGGGTAGCACATAACAGTAACCATTTTTGCAAATTCTTCACGATCTTTATTTGGATCATCCTATAAAATGCCACCGGTAATAGTGTTAATTCGCGGTTGAACTACATTTGAACCTGTACCAGGGTTAACCGTAGTATCTAAGCTTCTTCCCTCTTGCGCAACTTTCATTTTGAAAAAATTAGCTTTATCCCTAGGGTGTTTCTTTATGTGTCTAGTCAAACTAGCCATACCACTATGGTCTCCAGTAATTTTATGAACCAACAAAGCCCCACAAGTATTACACTTAGCCTTATTTTGTTCTGTTTGTTGAGTAAAAAAGTGCCAAACAAGAAATGTTTTGGGCCATTTAGAAGGCTGTCTATTAAAAGTAGGGGTTACTACAGGAGGGTCAGGCGAGGCATCGGTTGGGTTATTAAAAGGGCTAGTAGGTGTATCATCTAAATCCGGTTACGTTTCATCTAAATAATTATTTTCCTCATAATTTTCCAAGATAGTTTCATTAGGATAAAGAGCATTCATAACTTCTTCATTTAATTGTTGACCTGGTGCAACATCATAAAAAAATTGACTATCAAAAAATTGAAAACAAGAATTATCACTAATAATAATAACATGTGGAGGAGGACAAGTAACAGGTCTGGGTCGGGGAGCCGGGGGAAGAGTAGTATCTTGGCGACTAGATTCACCAATTTTAGCTTTTTCCTTGCCACCAAAAATTTTTTTCAAAGAAAATGTCATATTAATTATAATTATACAAGCTAAAAAATTATAATATTAAACTTAAGATTTGGAACGAGTTTACCGAATTGACGAACAACTTCTTGAAAATTGAATATCGTTGAAGACTTGAAGACTTCAATTCACCAACTTCACTATTTTTTACGAAATTATAATAATAAAATAAGCAATTATAGAAGAAAATTAGAGAGAGATTGATGAATTTGTGAGTAAAAATGAAAGAATAAGGGGGTATTTATAGTTGAGAAATGGGAAAAAATGTAATTGTAAAAAGTTTGGGGGCAAAAAAAAAAACTCCCAAACGGTTGAATTGAAGGCCCAATGGCTAGATTTTAAAAATCTGACCGTTGGTCAATTTTAAAAAAAAACATTTAAAAATAGCAATTGGAGGCCCATTGGGCCCACTTGAACTGGCCTAGGCCCGCCTGTCGGTCCCGGGCCAAACAATGCCAAGATCGCCGGCTATTTGGGTGGGACTGGCCCATTATGGACCTTTGCACCACTAGAGATCGGGCCCGTTTGAACCGGCCAGTTTGGCCCATTTGGCCCGCGGTCCCAGGCTGGGCCCAGACCATAATACAACATTAACCCAAACTCATACTTCTAAACTATCCATAAGAAAACCTCAATTTAAGATTGTACCGCTTAGAACGAGGATTCTAGAAAATACACTCATCTCTCTCAAGGAAGGTCTCAAGTCCGACTCTAAGTACCATAAGCTTGATGTGAGTCACCACTCATGTAAGCTCACCCAACTCAATATCATATAGGGATTTTATGGTAATGTAATGTAGGCTTTTGGTTCATGTTAGGATATATTGGTCTAAGAAGGTTTCATCTTTCCTTAATCACTTTATTTGCTTCATTTTGGCACACATTTTCTTGACTCTTTTAGTCATGTACTTCTTCTTTAGGGGTTAGAGAGACGTACTGTCACTTTTCTTTTATTCATTTCAATTCTCTTTATCCTTTCCAACCTTTCCATGTCTTTCATATTTTGTTTTTATTGAATCCCTTCATTTCCTCTACATTGTTCACTTTCTCTTTTGATTTTTTGGGGTCTTTTTTTGCCTTTCTTTTTCTTCATTTTGTATCTTTATCACTTTTGAATTCCTCGTCTCTCCACCCATACTTAGGCTTTTTCCTTGTGCTAAGGAAAGATAGAGTGCTAAGAAAGGGTCATTTTAAAATGGATAAAGGATTGTATAATAAGTTATTGAAAGAATAAGGGCTATAGCTTAACAAGGTTGACTAGGGATATTATCATTGTAGGATATGGAAGTTTTCAAGTCTCAATTATGATCATGGAGAGCCTATAATCACTTCTCAAGTCAAGCATCACTTAGGATATCGCCTACACAAATATTCACGGCAAGTTCTAGACTCACTGGTACGGGACCTGGACTTGTAAATAAATACCTCACCACACAAGCTATGAGATTGCTATAGAAATAGAGTCGGTGCCTCACAATAACCTTAGCTAAGATTTTAGCAACACAAATGGTTTCGAGAAATCACTCGATAATTGTTTAGCCAACATAAGAGTCTCAAGGTCACAACTATTATCATCCTATACACAAAAATTTGTGTTTTAACCATAAGGCCAAAGGTAAATATTTTAGGCCCAAGTGAAGCTTTCTCTGAAGCACCATTTCTCACTAACTAGTATTTACACAAAAATGAAATAAAAATAGACTCAAACCCTTAAAATGGTTTTCATGCCATCCATCGTCAGGAAGAGCCACCTAGTTCACACAAACTCCACCTTTGGAAAAAAACGTGGCATTATGAAACCAAATGCTTATTGATCAAATAAAATTGTAAAATAAGAAGCTAGGAACCAAAAAAGAAGCTACTAAATAAAATAAGAAGCCATACTAAAACTGCAAAAGAAGCTAAGAAGAAAAATGCGGAAAGTAACTAAATATGTCAATAGGGGGTTTAAATGAATATACATAAGAGGTAATAAATATATACATGAGAGAGTAACTTTATATACATACCAAGATCAAACAATAACAAAAAGTGAAATAAAAAGTAAAGTTATATATATAGCAAAAGTAAGGCCAGGCCCTCAAATGAAATATAGCATTGTCCTCAATGCTAACTAACCAAAAATAAGATTCAAAAAAAAGATAGAGCGTAAAGAAAACTCCACATGGATCCTTCGTCTGCATGAGGTCCTGTGGTAGCATGAGATCCTGTGATTGGATAGTATCCTATGGTTGGGCACCTAGATCATCTGTATCAGGGGCTTGTGGCTGGCAAGAAACAACACCCTTTGTTTCCTCAAGCTCAATCTCTACATCATCCACCTGGGGCATTATTACTCTCTTCCTCTTTGGTGCTCTATCAATCCCATGATCCGGAACTTGGTCTAGGTGAGCTGATGGAGGCAGATCATGCAATAGTAGCTTCGAAGGCAAGTGGTCAGCTGCCTTCATATTCTCTACTTCACCGCTCAATTCCTTAACAGACTCCTTCGAGGCCCGAGTCTTCTTTAGCTTCTTTGTTGACTTGCTCAGCTCTGAAGTGTTTTGCCTTGAACTGCTAATGTCACACCTCCTTTTTACTACCCTCAGAAGGGTATATAAGAGAGTTTTTTTCAACTTAAGCGACAATCAAAACTGGATTATTTTATTTAAAAATAAGAGCCACCACTTGGGATAATTTATCATGTCCCAAGTCACCGGTTTAAATCCCGAATTGAGGAAAGATACTATTTTACAATCAGCGAAAAACAGAAATCTGGGTAAGGAATTTTGTTAACCTGAGAGAAGGTGTTAGGCATTTCCGAGTTCAGTAGTTTTAGCACGGTCGCTCAACTGTTATTATTGACCTATTTATTTGATATTAAAATATTTTTCAACCTATGTGCATTTTATTCCTTTTAAACTGCTTTTAATAATCGAATTGTCATACAACTAATTACTTTGATTACACATCACGAATCGTCTCGGGCGAACCGTATCCGTGATCTAACATATTTATTTTATTAACAAGATTAAATTTTGGCCGGATCACATAAATGTACTCCCGTATTTTGGAAATTAAGCATTACAATTATGTCACGAAAATCATACCCACAGCCATGATAATTTATTTAATTAACGTCCCTAAAGCAAACTACAATATTCTTGGATTGTTTTGTTCGAACTAATTTAGGATTGGTTGGGAGGCTAGGATTCATGGAGAAGTGATTGTGAAGGAGATGTTATGAATTTCATTAATATTTGACCCATGTAGTCAAAACATCAACAGTAATTAAACCAACATGAGTATTAACTCCAATTAAAGTAGGAACATAACGACATTGACCAATGAGAATGACTAAGAATTTTAAATCAAAGGAAACAATAAACATGATAGAAGCTTTCAAATAAAGGACTAAACTGAACATATAACATGCTAAAGGAACACTTTATTCATGCTCAAATATACGCAACTAAGATATCCAAACAGTGTATTACGCGAAAGAGTAAAAGAGTGCAAAAGATGAATCTTCTATTGCTGAAATTTTCCAATGTTTATAACAAAGAGGGGCTCCAAAATTGTAAATCCAAATGATCTACATGTGACAACTTTGTAGATGGTGAAACTCCGGCAAAATACCGGGAAAAGCAGTGACCTAGCGGAGATAAATTTACATGGATTCAGAACTGATTTCATGACTGGAATGGAGAAGTCGGGGTTTTTTTTTTTTGGTCCACTAGGCAATCGCCTAGGGTTTTTTTATAATTAATAGGAAAAGGAAAATTATAACAAATAGGAGAATAAAATAAGGCAGATTACGCTGGTAATGTTACCCATATAACACAGCCGGCATAGACCTTACCTTAGCTATCCTATTGAGAAGTCAGAGTTGTTGTAGTTTACTAGAACTTTTGCTATGTTTATACTGTGTTTGGACAGTTTTGGGGTGTGGTTTTGCTAAGTTTCGTGGTTGATTTTTGTGGCTTTTTTGGAGATGAAGTTGGGGTCGTTTTTATGTTGATTCAAAGAGCTTTTAATGGTGAGAAGATGTTGTGTTTTGGGAGTGGAATTGAACGAAAATAGGGCTGGTTTGGGGTGGTATGAAGAAAGAACGACATGAGGGTGGGAGGTCGTTGCTTGGTTGGTGCGATCTTCAATTGGAGAAAAAGAGAATGATGGGGTCCTTGGATGAGGAATCACGAAGAAGAGGACATTTCAGGGGGTCCTATATTTTTCAAGAATGGGGCATCAGATTTTGGGGTCTCTTTTCAGGCGTATTTTTAGGTGTATCCTCCCTCATTTAGGCGTTAGTCTCTGTATATCTAGGTCCTAGAGTTTAGCTTTATAGTTTGAGTATTTGCTCTTAGGTCCGTTGGGTTTTTTTATTTATTTTTGTTCCAAAAAAGAGTTTAGAAGAGTCCCTAGGGTTAGCTTAATGAGTATTGGGCTTAAGGAATGAGCTAAAAACTTGGCCCTTTATGACTAGCTTTGCCTAAAATTAGCTTAATTAACTAAAATCTATCGATATAAAAATATTAATTAGCCATACTTAAGTAAAAATAATCGTTAAAATAAAACTGCCCGTTAAACAAAGCTATTTTTGGTATTTTTCAAGATTAAAAATGACTATAAAATGTTAATGAACCTATTTTTTGTAATTTTTGTTTTCTCGTAATAAAATAAAGTAAAAGAGTAAAAATGAGTTGAAATAACTTTATTAGGTCTAAATTAAATATTTACGAGCTAAAAAATGAAAAATCTTGGGGAGGGTCAAAAATCACATGTGTACAACTAGCCCTCTTTGACTGGAAACGCGAAGAGTGTTTAGACAAAAAACGACTAGACAGATTTTTTTACTCGACCCTTATTTGGAGAGACTAAAAGTAATAGAAAAGGGGAATGTGACCCGGCCCTGGTATCTGAGATGCCTACATATCCTTGGTTATAAAGGAATCAGGCCACGTGTAGTTCACAAATGAGTGTGATGATGGAGTATGCCGAGGTGGAGAGCCAGTCGAGGTGCCGTTCTGCCGAGGTTCCGGTCCATGGTCCTATTATTACATCAAAAATTAAAACATGAAAAAGACTAGCTAAGCCTGTCAACTACGAGTTACAAGATTCCTATCTATATGTCTTCTGAAGCTTGATCTTGAGTCTTGATTGGTTCTTCATGCATATTTTAGATTTGAACCTTGACGCTTGCAAGTTGCAAGTGCTAGTTCATCCTTCTTCAGTTTTTCGAACCAAGACCAGGCATGTAGTGCTTGTGATCTCGTCCATGTCTTTAGCAGCTCACATCTTTAATCAAATTCTACATTTGGATTAACTTCTTGCCTTTCTTTATTTTTTCTTTATTGTGACTAACTTCTGTTGATCACCTCAGACTATTGACTCACATTCTTTCCGCTAGTCTTTTTTTTTGCTGACTTGAATTGCATTTTGAAGTGAATTCTCTTATTCTCCAGGTAGGTGCCTGATTGCCAATACTCGACTTGTCTTCTTTCGAAACTTGCTGCTTTTCCTTTGTTCTCCAGATGGGCTCCTGATTAACAACACTTGAACCGTTGCTTTCCTTTATTTTTCAGGTGGGCTCCTGATTAGCAACACTTTTGAATTGCTTCTTCCCTTCATTTTCTAGGCGGGCTCTTGATTACCTACACTTGAACTTCTTCCCTTCGTTCCCTAGGGAGGCTCCTGATTACCAACACTTATATTGGTGCTTCCCTTCGTTCTTCAGGTGGGCTCTGATTACCGACACTTGAATTGCTAATTCCCTTCATTTCTGTAGGTGGACTCCTAATTACCGACACTTGAACTACTTCCCATTGTTCTCCAGGTGGGCTCCTGATTACCAACACTTAAATTGCCGCTTCCTTTCGTTCTCTAGGTGGGCTCTTGATTACCAACACTTAAACTACTACTTCCCTTCATTCTTCAGGTAGGCTCCTGATTACCAACAATTGAACTGCTGCTTCCATTCGCTCTTCAGGTTGGCTCCTGATTACCAACACTTGAATTGCTGCTTCCCTTTGTTCTTTAGGTGGGCTCCTGATTACCAACACTTAAACTATTGCTTCCCTTTGTTCTTCAGGTAGGCTCCTGATTACCAATACTTGAATAGCTTCCCTTCGTTCTTCAAGTGGGCTCCTGATTACCAAGACTTGAATTGTTTCTTCCCTTCGTTCTTCAGGTGGGCTCCTGATTACGAACACTTGAATTGCATCCTCTTGCGACTGCTTTTCCTTCGTATTATCTTTCCTTTTTTTCCCAAATGGGTGCCTGATTGCTTGACCCTGAACTGCTTTCTATTCTTGAAACTCGTGTTGTTTTCCCTTACTCTCCAGCTGGGTGACTGATTTCAACAAAATAGACAAAACAAAGCAAATTTTCTTCCCTAGTTTGGTAGCTTGGCACATATACGAGTGCTAATTGAATCATGTTACCAACTATCTCTAAGAATTGGAAATCTAGATCCCATTATCCAGGAGGGTCCTGAAAACTTCTAGTAAAATGCCAATTTTAAAGCTAAATTATATTTTCTAAAGGTATGAATTCATGCTAAATCTTGTTATCTAAGAAAGCCTTAAAACTACATCCCATTATCCAGGAGGGTCCTGAAAAATCAAAATCAAGTCTTGTCTTAAAAGTGACAACTTTAGGGCTAAATTATACTTCATTAAGCAAAACTTACGCTAAATCTTGTTATCTAATTGAATTCTTAAAGCTAGATCTCATTATCCAAGAGGGTCCTGAAAATTTTAAATTAAGTCCCATTATCCAGGAGGGTCCAGAGAAGTCGAGAATGAACTTACCTGAGCCACGCTCTCTTCCTGGAGGATCTCCGTAGACCTTACAAAATTCCTCGCCCCTAACCTACGTTTTTACTCATGGAGGGTTCTTGTAGATCGAACAAATTTTCTTTCCCTTCTCAAACCGCCATTGTGCTTACAAAATTTTGGCATGACACTTGAAGAAATTCAAACTTCCAAGCCATGATTTGGACACAATTTCGTTCCTATTTCAAACAAAGAGAACTTGTGAGTTTATAAATATGGTGTTAATTTGTGGCCTTGAATTTGAGGGTGATTTCTCCTTCACTTTCCTTGATAACTTTGATTTCCACTCGAAGACCTTGATTGTTTATTGACTAACCACTTTCTCTGTCACCCTTATCACGGAAAATACCTCTAATCTATTCAAACCAATACCATTCATCTGTTGCATTGTGCTCTTGCATTGACAAGTACTGAACCTTTGTATTTCATAATGAATTCCCAAAGCACGTCCATTGCCACCCCCTCAGTGTGCATGTTGTTCTTTCCTGATGTAACCCGCTAGCCTTGTCCCTTTAGGTCTATTGCCCATTTACTTGCCATAATAACTTGATTTCCACTTGAAAGACCTTGCTTGTCATTGGTTAACCACTTTCTCCATCAACCTCAGCACAGATAATACCTTTGATCCATTCACACAACATCTATGTCTGTTGCATTGTTCATGAATTGATATATACCAAACCTTCGTATTTCACATGAATTCTAAAGTATGTTGATTGTTACCAACTTAGTGTACATGCTGTTCTTTCCCGACTTATGCCACTTCGATATGCTAACCAAATTTTGTTTTTGTACAATTGGAAAGTTGGTGGAAAATTTTGAAGTCATTTACCATTTTTTTTGACCAAACGCACTTAGAAAGAGGTAGTAAACAAGACAAAAGGGACAGAGTAAAGGACAATGGAAAGAGATGATTCCTAACAAGAAAACTACAAAATAGAAACCTATCAAATATGGATACCAACTCTAATGACCATGACATGCATCTGTGGCCTATTTTGTCAAGCAAGTCTAATGTTCAACTCTTGTTACACCCTTAATCCATGAAACTGGGCTTCAATGCTTTGATTATCCAATCTGATTCACAATCCTTATTCGACTTGCAGTGCCTAAAGGGTTTTCACCATCAAGTCTCTCTCTATTTATTCTTTTTCTCAACTCACCATCGCCTTATGGTGCCTGTGAAGGTTTTCACCTATAAGGCTCTCTTATTTTGTTCTTTTTCTTTTATTTCCTCTGACTCTGTAGATGACAAGGCCTTGACCATAGTAAAACATCATATGTTCTTGGTGTGTCTAACTCGACACTCTCAAAGATTATCTGGGAGGTGTTTTTTTGACTGTAATGTGGCTTTTGGATATGATTAGAAAGAAAGGATATCATATAGGCACAAAGTAACTATGACAACAGGTTAATTTATTTACAACTTTTGGAATCCATTCTAAAAACCCTGCCCCAATTTCTAATGCAAGGGAATTTGATTATGTTCTTTTTGAGATGGAATTTCTGCCCACTCTCGACTTCGTGGGGATCATGAAATGTCTTATTTGAGTATGACCGAACCACGAGCTGCCTAGGTATCTTGTGGTGACAAGAATTATGTCAAACATAGTTCACATGACTACTTTTGTTGTTGCTATTTTATTTTTTCCTTTTCCTTTTTTTCCCGTTTTTTAATCTCTATTTTTTTTTTCTTTTCTTTTTTTATTCTTTGAATTTCCCTTTTGGTATAACTCTTTTAAAATAAAAGTATTGGGACATAACATTTTTTTATGACACTGACTTGATTCCAAAAGAGGGGAGGTCAAAGAAATCAGTACAAGATCAAAAAGGGTATTGAATGGTATAAATGTTTGGGTAGCTGAAGGTGGGCCTCCCAATTCCTGAAAATTCCAAGTACAACACATGCAACTTGAAATGAAAATTGAAGATCATGCACAATATTTCTTTTGCAGCTTCAACATTGATATTACTGATATGCCTTCCATTTTTCTTTAGCGCCTCGTCAAGCGTAGAACCCTCGTTGGCTGATTCCCTTTTCACAGCTGTTCTCTTCCGTCAATTCAAAGAAAACTTCATTGACTTTATCTTGTAACTTGAGATGCACTTGAACTCAAAGTTTCTTGCTACAAATCGTCTAGGATTCACTCTTCTTTTGACAAATTCTTGTCACCCTATTAACTTCTCCAAATTATCTGTCCCAGTTTCATACATTTCGGGCTTCAAATGATCTCAAAATCTCTTTAATTACTTCCCTCAAATGTCCATATCATCTTCACAATTGTTTCATCGCTTCATGATTAAACTAACTATTAAGACCGGGCCTAGAATTATGTATGCATGTCATGTCACTAGAGCGAGCAAGAAGAGAACTATAAAAGGAGAAGAGAACTAAACAGAAATGATTAGAAATAATAGAAAATAGAAAATTTCATTAGAAAGGCTTTGAGCAACAAAACAAGCACTAAACTAGGGCTACAAAACTGGAACAAACCTAGACAGTACTAAACAAGTTACTACGACTAAACAAACCAGGCAAAATAAAAGGGATAGAAGGGTTTGAGCCAAAAGACAATATCCGGATTATAACCCTAAAATAAACCGGATAACAGAAATGACAGCAAAATAAACAACCAAGACTCCTACCTGGCAAGCGAAGAAAGGAGCATCTTTAAAATCACCAAGCTCAACATCTTAGGACTTCTGCATCAACAATACTAGGACCTTCACAAGTCTTCAAGAGTTACCACTTTAGGAACCACAAACTAACCACCTTTCTGCTATGAAGATATCAAAAGGAACAAAACGAGGTCATCCCGTTAGCGTTAGGGCATTTAACAACAAAATATCACATTGCGTGCAACGCACCTAGCAACAATTAATGGTTCTTGAATGACTTCGAGGGTCATAAGGCCAGTTGGCATCATCCCAGTTTTATTCATTTCAATCTTCTCTTTTCTTTTCTTTTCTAACACTTCCAGGCTTGCTCATTTTTCACTTTTTTTTTATTATCGCTCTTTTTTTCCTCTCATTCTCAATCTCACAACTTCATCCCTTTTGTTCATTCTTCTTCTTTTAATAAAAAAAAATTCGATCGAACTCTACGTAGGTTGCTTACGTATCATGAATTAGATCTTTTCATAGTTCAGGAAGATCGAGAATAAAGTAAACAAACTAACATTCTCATTTTTTTTTACCTTAATGACTACTCTGATGAGAATAGAGAAATAAAATAAGCAAATTCTTATTTTTTGAATTTTCTAGACTTGATGTTCTATAACCTATTCTAAACTCAAGCTTAACGAGCATATATATTTTTTTTCTGTTTGAAACAAATAATCTATGGGAAATTATTAAGGAAAAAACTCTATGAGAGAAAAATATTTTTGATTCTCTTTTTTTAGGAAGGAAATCTAAGCAATAAACAAAAAAAATATTTTCAATTTTTATTTGATATCCCTCAAGAAAGATTTCGAAACAAGAAATGAACAAGATAAAAATAATATTTCAGTTTTTGATTACCCGAGGAAGAAACTTTAAAGATAAGTAAATGATAAAGTATGTTTCTTTTTTCTTCTATGTACAATATCTTAAAGTTTTAGTGAAAATAAAAGAATATCTTTTTTTCATTTTTCATGAATTTCCGAAAGAACTTCAAAAAAAATCTTTTTGGATTTTAAAAATTAATACCTTACAAATTTTTTTTTTAAGAAAAGGTACTAAAAGAGAATTCTTTTTTTTTCTTTTGAATTTTTAGCCTTATTATACTAAAAGGAAGTATAAAAAAATTTATTTTGAGTTCTAGATATTAATTAACTAAAGGAAAACTACCTCAAATGAATTTTTTTTAATTCCTATAATTAGTATTCTAAAGAAGACTTCTAACAGAAATATAAAAACACAAAATCTTTTTTTTTTGAATTTTTGATTTATATCACATTTTTGTCAAATGTAAGAAAGAAAGTACAATAATAAATAAATTTGACATTACTATACAAAATTAGAAGGTAAAAGACTATATAAAAATAAAAACAGAACTTAAAACATAAAAAAGGAAAAGAAAAGAAAATATTCTATTAATCCACTCCTGAATGAGAGATCCTGACTAGCGCTCTGTCATGCTCAAACTCCGGTAAGTAAATCCACACATGTATGAGAATACTTTCACAAACATTATGTGAGATAATAATACTCCCTATTTGACACATGCAAGACATGATTGAGGCTATTTTTGCAAAATGACTTATGTGGCCAAAAGGTGGCTAGAAGTGCAAAAATTGGCTAAGACCCCACAAAGCCAAGAACCTAAAATTTAGGAGGAAGACCAGACTTTATGTGGGTTGCCTACGTATCATGTCCCGAAAGACGAGAATCAGGCATCCGTAGTTCGGGCAGATTGGATACGGGCGAGAATAATAAAAAAAAATAATTTAGAAAAAAAGTATATTTTTGTCTTTTTTTTAAAAAAATGATGAAACATGTAAACTCTTTTTGGATTTTCTTTTCCCCCTTTTTTGATTTTTTTTTGATTTTCGGAAAATGATGAAAAAGTGCAAAATATTTTTTTGAATTTTTCATGTTTTTTTTCCTTAATAAAAATACGACAGAAAACATAATTAGGCCCTACTCGCTTTATTTTCACACTTACCCTTTCTTTTTTCTTTTATCCTCAAACCTCGCTGGTCCATCAAATGACCCTTTTACCCTTGAAAATTTTAAAATGTAGCACATAGGATGCATCAGGATGGTCTTTTATTATTGGGGTATACCTGTCCTAGACGGACCCAACCCCTATGTTGAGTCCCCAAAGTAAAATGCACATGATTCAAACAAGCTTTCCTACTGGGGATCCGGCATGGTGCTGAGTTACTCTAGGTTCAAAAAGCCGAGTATGTTGTTCTAGAGTTGTGTACCCAATCGGACAGCTCGAGTCGGAGAAGGGGGGAAGGCTACATACCGGTAACCAAAAGGCCATCCTGCTTTGTAACTTGTCCGAGGCTCTTCCAAATATAAGGTATGACACAAACAGAAGAGGAGTCACGCCAGCGTGCACATCATCAAAGATGAGAAAAGAAGGATTTTGTAGCAATTTATATACAGTTCAGATAATATAAAAGCGGTAAAATGCAACATTTAGCACAGTAGGTCCATACATGTAATAAAATAAGATAATAAATTAAGCCAAATACAACAATTATTCTATGCTCAAATTCTTGAACCTTGAACCAGATATTCTGGGTTCTAATCCCCAGCAGAGTCGCCAGAACTGTCACACCTCCTTTTTACTACCTTTGGAAGGGTATATAAGGGGGGTTTTTTTCAATTTAAGTTACAATCAAAAGGGGATTATTATATTTAAAAGATCAGAGTTGCCACTTGGGATAATTTATGTTGAAACACGTTCTCAAGGCACTATACTAAACATGTGTTCATATTTGTAGGTTTTGATGAATGACAAACTATGCGCAATTGACATATGACGAGGTCCAAGCACAAGCGTGAAATTGATACATAACGAGATTCAAGCACAAGACCAAGAAATAAAGTTATACATGAGTCGTTCTTTAAATTGTGATCTTGATCCGATAACTTGACTCAAGACTTGGCTTCTCTCGTAAAAACATTTTTATCAAATCATGCATATTTAATTTAAAGCAAAATGATTTTAAATCATGCATATTTATGTTAGCCAAAATGTTTTTTAAACATGCCTCTAAAATCTGGACTAAGATAATCGATTATGTACTTATGATAATCGATTATGTTAAGTCAGCTGCATGACAATCGATTGTGAACTTATGACAATCGATTGTGTTAAGGCAGTGTACATCAGATTTTTCAAATCTGGATGACAATCGATTGTGTACCCTATGACAATCGATTGTGTTGAGGCAGTGTACATCAGATTTTTCAAAGCCACACAATAATCGATTGTGAACTTATGACAATCGATTGTATTAAGGCAGTGTCCATCAGAGTTTTTCAAAGCTACAAAATAATCGATTGTGAACTTATGACAATCGATTGTGTTGAGGCAGTGTCTATTAGATTCTTCAACGACTGATAAATAATCGATTGTTCTCATAGCATAATCGATTGTGAAATTGACCGTTGCCAAAATATTTTCAAACACCGTCAGGTAATTGATTATAGATTTCTCATAATCGATTGTTTTAAGTAAAATCTGAAAAAGATTTTTTGAACGTTGTCGAGTAATCGATTGTATTATTCTGACAATCGATTGTATTAAGTAAAATCTGGAAAACATTTTTTGAACGTTTCCAGTAATCGATTATATGTCTTAGATAATCGATTGTTATGCGTAAAATCTGTGAATGATTTTTAGAACGATTGGCAAACAATCGATTGTATCATTTTGACAATCGATTGTCATAGCACAAAATCAGCAATTCTTAATTGACAATAAGGCAACGATAATGCATGGTTTTGACACTATAAATACATCTTCAAATCAGTCTTACATACACAACAACTGACAATATTATTGCTAAAGCTTGCATACTCTCTTATTCATCATTTTCTATTCATTACATAAGTTTTTGAGAGCCAAATTGTTGACGAAAGTTGTTGCGTTCTTGAGCGTATTTATTTTACTCATATCTACTCTTAAGGAGAGTCTTGTCTTGAGTGCAAAGTGTTTTTATACACTTGAAGGGAAAGTTGCTCCCTTGTATTGTAAGAAGAAACTTGTGATTCCTTTGGTTGAAGTCTTGAAGTATTGTATCTTCGAGCAAAGGTTGTTGAGGCTTGTGTCCTCAGTTTGTAAAGGTTTGTTGAGCACCCGTAAGCTTAACAGTGTTAGTGGAAATCTTGAGAGAGTCTCTCGGGGACTGGACTAGCCACGGGTTGTGGTGAACCAGGATACATCGGTGCATTCGTTCCTATTTATTTACTTATCGCACTTATTTAATTCCTGCAATTTTTAAATTCCGCAAGATTACGCTATTTTTATTATAACGCTATTCACCCCCCTCTAGCGTCAAGTGTATTTTCTAACAATTGGTATCAGAGCCCAACTCTCTGAAGACTTAACTTGTTGAGAGAAACAATCCATGGCTTCTACTCGTGACTCTTTTGCAGGAAGAGGTGAAGGACAATGCTCCACCCGACCACCACTATTCGACGGTACAAACTATACATACTGGAAGGAGAGGATGAGAATATTTATTCAATCGAATAATTTTCATCTGTGGAAGGTTATAATGAAGGGAGAACAAATTCCAACCAAAAAGGTTGAAAACGAATGGGTTCCAAAATCCGAAGAGGAATACGATGCGGATGATATCCGAAAAGTGCAAAACAACGCTGAAGCAATTAACTTATTATATTGTGCTATAAATGCTGATGATTACAGGAAAATATCATGTTGCACAACGGCGAAGCAAATGGGGGACAAGCTGGAAATCACGTACGAAGGTATGGACCAGGTAAGAGAGGCTAAGGTTGATTTTCTAACCCATGCATATGAACTGTTTCACATGAAGGAAGGCGAAAAGATCGATGAGATGTTCGAACGATTTTCAAATATCGTAAATGACTTACATGCTCTTAAGAAGACCTTCACGGATAAGGAACTTGTCCGAAAGATTCTCCGAAGTCTCACTCCGGAATGGCGCTCCAAGGCAGACGCGATTCAAGAGTCTATTGGCACTTCAAATGTCACCATCGACGGATTAAGAGGTAACCTTAAGACTTATGAATCTACTATACTTAACCCTCTTGTTAATGATCAAAGGAAACAAAGAATCGCCCTCAAGGCAAGCACAAGCCAACCTCAAAATGATGAGGACGGAGACAACGAGTTCGGACTCGTTATCAAGAGATTTCAAAAGTTCATGCGAAAAGAGTATGAACGAAAAGGCAAAAAGCAAGGAGATCAAATAAAGTGCTACGAGTGCGGAGAAACCGGGCACATTAAATCAAATTGCCCAAATATCAAAAAGGAGAAGAAAACCTTCAAGAAACAACGAGCATACATATCTTGGGGAGGCGACTCCGGAGACGAGTCGAGTGAGGAAGAAGAAGACGAAGCCGCAAATCTTTGTCTTATGGCACAAGAAGACAACCAAGAAGAGGTATGTCAAATTTCTTCCAAAAATTTCTTTTCTCTTGAGGAAATGCAAAATGCTTTTGATGAGTTGTATGGTGAATTTATTAAAGCCTCCAAAACTGTTAAAAGCATAAATGAAAATGCTTATTTAAAAGAAAAAGATTTTGAAAAACAACTCTCTTTGAAAGAAAAAGATTTGGAAAAACTGATTTTAGAAAATGAGAAATTGAAAGAAGAAAACAAATTTTTCGGCAAGAGAAGCGCTGACAAACCCGAGAGCTCTAGTAAAAGTTGTACTTCTTGCATGCATCTCAAAAATGAGGTAGAAAGACTTAAGGGCACCCTAGATAAGTTTAATTCTTCTCATAAAAATTTGAATGAAGTCCTTGTTAATTTGAAGTCGACCAAGCATGACATAGGTTTTAAAAATGAGCCTAATGAAAAGGTTGAAGCCAACCCCCAACAACCTAAGGCTCAACCTAGGATTAATAAAACAAACGCTCATCCTAGATATAACAAACCTAGAAATGGCTTTCAACAATCGCAACCTAGAAATAATCATTCTAGAAATAACGCATATTCTAGGCCAAACACTAGAAGGAACTTTGAACCTTTTAGAACACCTAGAAATGGCTTTCAACCTAGAAATAACTATTCTAGAAATGCTGCATATCCTAGAACAAATAGTAGGAGAAATGATTTTCATGAATTGCGCAATAGTCATATTGTCAAGAATAGAGTAAATGAATTTCGTCCGTCCAATTACTATCAACCTAGACGAATGCATAATCCTAATGTTGTGTGTCATTATTGCAATCGAATTTGACATATTGCTCTTGCTTGTTTCACTAGACATAGACACTTAAATGTATGTCAAGCACAACCGCATGTTACACCTAACTCTCAAGGACCCAAAACAGCTTGGGTACCAAAGACTCATTAATTTGTCTTGTAGGTATGTTGGAAGGGATCAAGTGTACTTTGGTACCTTGATAGTGGATGCTCCAAACACATGACGGGAGACGAATCCAAGTTCCTTCAACTAGAACATAAGGAAGGAGGAAGCGTTATTTTTGGTGATAACAACAAAGGAAAAATTATCGGCATCGGATCGGTCGGTAAGGATGAACATTTTTCCATTAAGCATATATTGTTAGTTAAAGGTTTAAAACATAATCTCTTGAGCATAAGTCAACTTTGTGACAAGGGAAATCTTGTTTAATTTGATTCGGACGCCATAGCGATTTTAAAATTATCCTTCGTGGTTTTAGAATGGATAACATCTATATGAATGATCTCGCAAATTCTTCATCTGAATATGTGAATTGTCTTATGAGCAAAGAGGATGATACATGGTTATGGCATCGTAGAGTAGCTCACATCAACATGCATCTGCTAAACAAATTGGTTTCACAAAATTTAGTTATTGGTCTTCCAAATTTGAAATTTGAAAAAGACTCTATTTGTGATTCTTGTCAAAAAGGCAAGCAAACAAAAGCATCTTTTAAATAAAAAAATATTGTTTCAACTACTAGACCTTTGCAACTACTTCACTTGGACTTATTTGGACCACTCGCATTGAAAGTCTTGGTAGAAATCGTTATGCTTTTGGTATTGTTGATGATTATTCTAGATTTACTTGGACTCTATTTCTTGCTCATAAAAGTGAAGCTTTTCATAATTTTAAATATTTTCTTAAACGTGTTCAAAACGAAAAGGACACAACCGTCACTTCAATAAGAAGTGATCATGGGGGAGAGTTTGATCACAATCTCTTTGCGGACTTTTGTGACTAACTCGGTATCGAGCACACCTTCTCTGCTCCACATACACCACAACAAAATGGGGTTGTGGAAAGGAAAAATAGGTGTCTCGAAGAGATGGCTAGAACCATGCTCGATGAGGCTAAGATTCCCAAACATTTTTGGGCGGATGCCGTGAGTACCGCATGCTACGTTCTAAATAGAGTAGTCATAAGGCCAATACTCATGAAAACCCCCTATGAACTCTATAAGGGAAGGAAACCAAATATCTCCCATTTTAGAGTATTCGGTTGCAAATGCTTTATTCATAACAATGGAAAAGATCAATTGGGAAAATTTGATGCCAAATCCGATGAAGGAATTTTTATTGGTTATTCTTCACGCAGCAAAGCATATAGAGTATTCAATAATAGAACCAGAACTGTGGAGGAATCCCCTCAGATTGTATTTTGCGAAAATAATGCTCGCTTGGCGAGAAAGGATTCTGGTTTTGATCTTGCAGGTATTTTAAACTCACTAAGTCCTCAAGACAAAGTACAAGAGGAAACTCCGAAGGAAACTCAAGATAAAATCTTGGATCAATTATCTGAGGAAGCGCCACAATTGGAAAAAGAAACGAAACTACCTAACGCATGGAGGACAATCAAAGACCATCCTCTCGAACAAGTAATTGGCGACATTGAACAATAGGTAAGTACCCGAAACTCTCTTAAGAACACCTTAGGACATACTGCTTTTGTTTCTCAAATTGAACCCACAGCCATCTCCGAAGCAATTGGGGATGAATTTTGGACCTTGGCAATGCAAGAGGAGCTTAACCAATTCAAACGGAATGACGTTTGGGATTTGGTGCCAAGACCCGAAAATCATACCATAATTGGTACGAAATGGGTTTTTCGAAACAAATTAGATGAAAATGGTGTAATCACTAGAAACAAAGCTAGGCTTGTATCAAAAGGCTATAATCAAGAATAGGGTATTGACTATGAAGAAACATATGCCCCCGTAGCAAGGTTAGAAGCTATTCGTTTATTGCTTGCTTTTGCCTCTTCTATGAATTTCAATTTATATCAAATGGATGTAAAAAGTGCTTTTTTAAATGGTTTTATTCAAGAAGAAGTTTATGTTGCTCAACCCCCGGATTTTGAAGATTTTAAATATCCCGATCATGTTTTCAAACTCAAGAAAGCCCTTTATGGACTTAAACAAGCCCCCCGAGCTTGGTATGAAAGATTGAGCAAATTTCTTTTGGAAAATGATTTCATTAGGGGGAAAGTTGACACCACTCTTTTTATTAAGCGTAGAAACAATGATATTTTATTAGTTCAAATCTATGTGGATGATATTATCTTTGGTGCTACTAACAATGCTTTGTGCAAGGAATTTTCTGATTTGATGAGAAGCGAATTTGAGATGTCTATGATGGGTGAGCTAACATTCTTTTTGGGGCTGCAAGTAAAGCAAATGAAAGAATGAACTTTCATTTGTCAAGCTAAATATTGCAAAGAATTGCTGAAACGATTTGAAATGACCAACGCAAAAGCAATGGCCACTCCCATGAGCACATCCGATCATCTAGACAAAGATGAGAAAGGTAAGGAAGTCGACACCAAAAAGTATCGAGGTATGATTGGATCTCTCCTTTATCTTACTGCTAGTAGACCGGACATCATGTTTAGCGTGTGTTTATGCGCTCGTTATCAATCATGTCCGAAAGAGTCTCACCTTACTGAGGTGAAACGGATATTGTGTTAGATAATACGCTTAACGCTAGAGGGGGGGGGGTGAATAGCGTTATAATAAAAATTAGCGTAAACTTGCGGAATTTAATATTTGCAGGAAATAAATAAGTGCGATAAATAGGAAAGAACACACCGAAGTATTCTGGTTCACCACAACCCGTGGCTAGTCCAGTCCCCGAGAGACTCTCTCGAGATTTCCACTAACTTCGTTAAGCTTACGGGTGCTTAACAAACCGTTACACTTGCTCAAGGATACCACACCTTAAGACTTCACTTGCTCGAGGATACCTCACCCCAAGACTTCACTGTTAAGCTTACGGGTGCCTAACAAACCTTTACAACCTGAGGACACAAGCCTCAACACCTTTGCTCGGAGATACAACACTCCAAGACTTCAACCATGGAAACACAAGTTCCTTCTTACAACAAGAGAATAACAATTTTCTTCAAGTATACAAAACACTAAGCACTCACATAAACAAGACTCTCTTAATAGAGTGGATATGAGTAAAAGAATACGCTCAAGATCACAACAACTTTGAACAATAATTTGGCTCTAAAAAACTTATGTAATGAATGTAAAATAATAAGCAATAGAATATGCAAGCTTTAGTAATTGAATGATCAGTTGTTGTGTGTTATTGTGTTTAAAACACTGAAATGAAGCTGTATTTATAGTTGAAAAACTTGGCATTACCGTTGCCTAATTGCCAATTAAGAGTTACTGATTTTACTGTGTGACAATCGATTGTCAAGAATCCACAATCGATTGTTTGCCAATCGTTCCAAAAATCAATCCCATATTTTACGCGTAACAATCGATTATCCAAGATCAACAATCGATTATTAGCAACGTTCAAAAAATCATTTCCAGATTTTACGTAAAACAATCGATTATACAAAATCAATAATCGATTATTCAGCAACGTTCAAAAAATCCTTTCCAGATTTTAATTTCAACAATCGATTATACAAAATCAATAATCGATTACCTGACGGTATTTGAAAACTTTACGACAATGGTCAGCTTCACAATCGATTGTGCAATGTAAACAATCGATTATTTATTAGACTTTGAAAATCATTTTAGACACTGCCTCTTGACAACCGATTGTTATATACTCACAATCGATTATTTAATAACTTTGAAAAAGTCTGGAAGACACTGCCCAGTGACAATCGATCGTTATATACTCACAATTGATTATTTAATAACTTTGAATAAATCTGATGGACACTGTCTCTTCACAATCGATTGTCATTAACTTCACAATCGATTATTTTGAGCGTTGAAAAACTTTGATGGACACTGCCTCATCACAATCGATTGTCATTAGCTTCACAATCGATTGTCATGCAGGTTTGAAAAACCTGATGCTCACTGCCTTAACACAATCGATTGTCATTTGTTCACAATCGATTGTCATGCAGTCTTGGCTTAACATAATTGATTATCATAAGTACATAATCGATTATCTTAGTCCAGATTTTTGAGGCATGTTTAAAAATCATTTTGACTAAAGTAAATATGCATGATTTAAAATCATTTAGCATTAAATTAAATATGCATGATTTTGTAAAAATAATTTTACGAGAGAAGCCATGTCATGAGTCAAGTTGTCGGATCAAGATCACAATTAAGAACGACTCATGTAAAACTATAAAACTTGGTCTTGTGCTTGAATCTCGTTATATACATCAATTGTGCGCTTGTACTTGAACTTCGTCATATATCAATTTGCGCTTGTTTGTCATTCATCAAAACCTACACATAAGAACACACGTTTTAGCATAAAGTCTTGAGAACGTGTTTCCAACAATTTCCCCCTTTTTTATAATGGCAAACATTAAGCGGGATATGCAACTTAAACAATTTATAATGACGATTCAAGACATGCAACAAGTATGCAATTTGTTCCCCCTCAATATATGTATTCCCCCTCAATTTAAGCTTATAAATATCGAGAGTGCATACCCGTTATCTTCCCCCTTTTGCCATTAGCAAAAATAATATAATAAGATACCAAGGATGAAATAAAACTTGTTTATTTATTGGAAAGAAAATGTGATTACTTAAAGAGAGTACAATAACTCAAGTAATAGCAGTACAATCGATTATTGATACGAGATAATCGATTATTAGACGAAAGAAACCGATTTTTCTGAAGAAGACTTGATTATTGCGCGTCATGCTTTATAATTCCCCCTACCTTTAGGGCGATACCTGCAAAAATTCGTTAGACGTCTCCGACGCTCAAGTTAGAAATCATGTAAAATAAAAAGATGCAATGCATGACTTAGATCAACGTGGAGTCAAGAATCCCTAGTTCACTACGAATTCGGAAGAAGGACTCTTTCTCTAAGGGCTTTGTAAAGATGTCGGCCAATTGATCTTTGGTTTCAACAAATTCGATTTCGACATCGCCCTTGAGAACGTGATCTCTTATAAAATGATGTCTAATTTCAATGTGTTTTGTTCGCGAATGAAGAACGGGGTTCTTTGTCAAGCATATGGCACTAGTATTATCACATCTAAGAGGGATATGATTAAGACTTAGGCCATAGTCCAAGAGTTGTTGTTTCATCCAAAGGATTTGAGCGCAACAACTCCCCGCGGCTACATATTCAGCCTCGGTTGTGGACAACGCAACACTTACTTGTTTCTTGCTAAACCAAGAAACGAGAGAGCTACCGAGCAAATGGCAAGTGCCACTAGTGCTCTTGCGGTCTAATTTGCATCCAGCAAAATCGGAGTCGGAATAGCCAACGAGTTGGCATGAAGAACCTTTGGGGTACCATAGACCCACATTTGTAGTACCAACAAGGTACTTCAAAATCCGTTTTACCGCAGTAAGGTGAGACTCCTTCGGACACGATTGATAACGGGCGCATAAGCACACGCTAAACATGATGTCCGGATGACTAGCAGTAAGATAAAGAAGACAGCCAATCATACCTCGATACTTCTTAGTGTCGACTTCCTTACCTTTCTCATCTTTGTCTAGATGATCGGATGTGCTCATGGGAGTCGCCATTGCTTTTGCATTGTTCATTTCAAATCGTTTAAGCAATTCTTTGCAATATTTGGCTTGGCAAATGAACGTACCTTCTTTCATTTGCTTACTTGTAATCCCAGAAAGAATGTTAACTCACCCATCATAGACATCTCAAATTCGCTTGTCATTAAATCGGAAAATTCCTTGCACAAGACATTGTTAGTAGCACCAAATATAATATAATCCACATAGATTTGAACTAATAAAATATCATTGTTTTTATGCTTAACAAAAAGAGTGGTGTCAACTTTCCCTCTAATGAAATCATTTTCCAATAGAAATTTACTCAATCTTTCATACCAAGCTCGGGGAGCTTGTTTTAAACCATAAAGAGCCTTTTTGAGTTTGAAAACATGATCGGGAGATTTAAAATCTTCAAAACCGGGGGGTTGTTCAACATAAGCTTCTTCTTGAATAACACCATTTAGAAAAGCACTTTTCACATCCATTTGATATAAATTGAAATTCATAGAAGAGGCAAATGCGAGCAATAGACGAATAGCTTCTAATCTAGCTGCGGGAGCATATGTTTCTTCATAGTCAATACCCTCTTCTTGATTATAGCCTTTTGCTACAAGCCTAGCTTTGTTTCTAGTAATTACACCATTTTCATCTAACTTGTTTCGAAAAACCCATTTCGTACCAATTATGGTATGATTTTCGGGTCTTGGCACCAAATCCCAAACGTCATTCCGTTTGAATTGGTTTAGCTCCTCTTGCATTGCCAAGGTCCAAAATTCATCCCCAATTGCTTCGGAGATGGTTGTTGGTTCAATTTGAGAAACAGAAGCAGTATGACCTAAGGCGTTTTTAAGGGAGTTTCGAGTACTTACCTTTTCTCCGACGTCGCCAATTACCTGCTCGAGAGGGTGATCTTTGATTGTCCTCCACTCGTTAGGCGTTTTCGTTTCATTCTCCAATTGTGGCGCTTCCTCCGTTGGTTGTTTCAACATTTCGTCTTTATTTTCCTTAGGCGTTTCCTCTTGTATTTTGTCTTTCAAGCTATTTAAAATACCTGCAAGATCAATACCGGAATCCTTTCTCGCCAAGCGAGCATTATTTTCGGAAAACACAACATGAGGGGATTCCTCCACAGTTTCGGTTCTTTTATTAAAACCCTATATGCTTTGCTACGTGAGGAATAACCAATGAAAATTCCCTCATCGGACTTAGCATCAAATTTTTCCAATTGATCTTTTCCATTGTTATGAATAAAGACTTTACAACCGAATACTCTAAAAAGAGATGCCAATTGCCAAACATTGTCGAACATGTCATGATATATCAATATATTTCCAACAAGATAAGGCATGATAAAATAATTAGTTGGAAAACGCAACAAGTGTATCAATTTTGATTTTATTGACTGTAATGCTAATTGTTGTTTTTAGCAAAGCATATTGAGAAATTTGTCAACAGTTAGCATCTTGATAGATCAATATCTTTAACAAACATTACGAATCAACTCTTTGAAAAATATACCAATTGTTATAAATCAAAGAATATATTTACTAAAATAGGAATCAATTTTCTAACAGCAGTATACCACTTAGTTAGCATATATCAACTGATGACACTCAAGAGTGGTAAACATTACTCACTATTTTCAGCTGTTGAGAGCATGAATCAATTACTATTCAAGAATGTATCAACAGTTATTCAACACACGAAGATTTTCATTTAACAAGATATGAATGAACTGTTTTTGGCACAAGCATGCTGACTGTTAATAAATGCTAACAAATATTTCAGGAAGTATTTTTATCCGAAAACAGATACTAATTGTTGATTAAGACAGATAATCAGAACATAATTGATCCTGATTGTTATTTGAAAAACAAGACTCCAATTAACAAAAATAGTTGATATCGAATATTTGCAAGGATGTATCAATTGTTACAACATATCAAGTATTGCGTATGTATCAAAGGTATGATAACTAACCGACATTCCCCTTGATGCAATAAGGTATTGTGCTTGGTGCATCTACTACAATATTGTAGCCTTCAAGCACACCTACAAGACAGATTAACGAATTCTTGGTACCCATGCCATTATGGGTCCTTGGGGGTTAGGCAAATAGTAATCATAATTAACGCATAAATCTTTTTATCTAGCAAAACAAACGGGTGCGATGTGTCCTACCCGATTACAATAGTGACATATAACATTAGGATTATGCATATGTCTAGGTTGAGCCAAATGCGTTCTAGGTGATCTAAAGTTGTTCCCCTTAGAACCGTTGATTTTCCTATAGTCATGTCTAAGTGGTCTAAAATTATTCATTCTAGACTCATTTACAAAATTTCTAGAATTGTGTCTAGGTGGTCTAAAATTATACATTCTAGACTCATTAACAAAAGTCCTAGAGTTGTATTTAGGTGGTCTAAAATTATTAGTTTTAGACTTATTAACAAAATTCCTAGAGTCGTTTCTAGGTGGTCTAAAACAATTAATCTTAGACTCATTAGTGAGGTTCCTAGAATTCTTTCTAGATGGTCCGACCTTATTACTTATATCCTTTTTATTCTCTTCAATTTTAGGACTATTAACACTATGTTTTTCTAGTGCGTTCCTAAGTTCTATGTTCTCTAATTTTAAAGAACTACAAGAAGAACAATTAGAACATTTATCAATAGAAGAAGCTTCATTCAATTCCTTGATTTTATTTTTGAAATCAACAATGTCATTTTCCAAAAAAATATTTTCTTTTTCCAAAATATCAATTTTATTTTTAAGAACACCATTGTCATTTTCAAGAGAGCTCATTTTTTCTTTTAGCTCCTTATTTTCACTAGTCAATTTTTTAAAATCCATTTCTTTCAAGGAGGAGGATTTTTCAAAATCTTTTTCTTACAAAGAAAGTGTTTCCTTCAAAGAAAGTATTTTCTGAAAATCTGTTTCTTGCAAAGAGATGTTTTCTTCAATTCCATAATTGTTTTGAAAACATTAACAAACTCACTGTATAATTCATTGTAAGCATTTTGTAATTCCTCAAATGAATGAGAGTTAGAATTACTTATCTCCTCTTCTTTGTTGGCCATGAGGCATCGGGCAGTCGGTTCCTCACTTGAGCTGTTCGCTTGTTGAGGCATACTATAGTTGTCCTCAAGCTTATCCCATATTTCTTTTGCAGTTTTGCAGTGGGAGATTTTCTGATATTCTTTCTGATTCAAAGTACTATATAACATTTTGATTGCTTTGGTATTATAGTCACTTACCTTGGCTTTCCCAATTTTTGCCGTCATTTGTTCACCGTGCGTGATGACTTGCCACAGCCTAAAATTGTTTGCTTTGATGAAGATGCTCATCCGCTCAATATGTATAGTTTATCCCGTCAAATAGTGGAGGTCGGGTGGAGCACTGTCCTTCATCTATTCCTGCAAAATAATCACGAGTAGAAGCCATGGATGTTTCTCTCAAACTGTTAAGTCTTCAGAGAGTTGGGCTCTGATACCAATTGTTAGATAATACGCTTAACGCTGGAGGGGCGGGTGAATAGCGTTATAATAAAAATTAGCGTAAACTTGTGGAATTTAAAATTTGCAGGAAATAAATAAGTGCGATAAATAAGAAAGAACACACCGAAGTATTCTGGTTCACCACAACCCGTGGCTAGTCCAGTCCCCGAGAGACTCTCTCGAGATTTCCACTAACTTCGTTAAGCTTACGGGTGCTTAAATAACCGTTACACTTGCTCAAGGATACCAAACCTTAAGACTTCATTTGCTCGAGGATACCTCACCCCAAGACTTCACTGTTAAGCTTACGGGTGCCTAACAAACCTTTACAACCTGAGGACACAAGCCTCAACACCTTTGCTCGAAGATACAACATTCCAAGACTTCAACCAAGGAAACACAAGTTCCTTCTTACAACAAGAGAATAACAATTCTCTTCAAGTGTACAAAACACTAAGCACTCACATAAACAAGACTCTCTTAATAGAGTGGATATGAGTAAAAGAATACGCTCAAGATCACAACAACTTTGAACAATAATTTGGCTCTCAAAAACTTATGTAATGAATGTAAAATAATAAGCAATAGAATATGCAAGCTTTAGCAATTGAATGATCAGTTGTTGTGTGTTATTGTGTTTAAAACACTGAAATGAAGCTGTATTTATAGTTGAAAAACTTGGCATTACCGTTGCCTAATTGCCAATTAAGAGTTGCTGATTTTACTGTGTGACAATCGATTGTCAAGAATCCACAATCGATTGTTTGCCAATCGTTCCAAAAATCAATTCCAGATTTTACGCGTAACAATCGATTATCCAAGATCAACAATCGATTATTAGCAACGTTCAAAAAATCATTTCTAGATTTTACGTAAATGAATCGATTATACAAAATCAATAATCGATTATTCAGCAACGTTCAAAAAATTCTTTCCAGATTTTAATTTCAACAATCGATTATACAAAATCAATAATCGATTACCAGACGGTATTTGAAAACTTTACGACAACGGTCAGCTTCACAATCGATTGTGCAATGTTAACAATCGATTATTTATCTGACTTTGAAAATCATTTTAGACACTGCCTCTTGACAATCGATTGTTATATACTCACAATCGATTATTTAATAACTTTGAAAAAGTCTGGAAGACACTGTCTCGTGACAATCGATTGTTATATACTCACAATCGATTATTTAATAACTTTGAAAAAATCTGATGGACACTGTCTCTTCACAATCGATTGTCATTAACTTCACAATCGATTATTTTGAGCGTTGAAAAACTTTGATGGACACTGCCTCATCACAATCGATTGTCATTAGCTTCACAATCGATTGTCATGCAGGTTTGAAAAACCTGATGCTCACTGCCTTAACACAATCGATTGTCATTAGTTCACAATCGATTGTCATGCAGTCTTGGCTTAACATAATCGATTATCATAAGTACATAATCGATTATCTTAGTCCAGATTTTTGAGGCATGTTTAAAAATCATTTTGACTAAAGTAAATATGCATGATTTAAAATCATTTAGCATTAAATTAAATATGCATGATTTTGTAAAAATAATTTTACGAGAGAAGCCATGTCATGAGTCAAGTTGTCGGATCAAGATCACAATTAAGAACGACTCATGTAAAACAATAAAACTTTGTCTTGTGCTTGAATCTCGTTATATACATCAATTGTGCGCTTGTACTTGAACTTCGTCATATATCAATTTGCGCTTGTTTGTCATTCATCAAAACCTACACATAAGAACACACGTTTTAGTATAAAGTCTTGAGAACGTGTTTCCAACATATTGAAGTATCTTGTTGGTACTGTAAATGTGGGTCTATGGTACCCCAAAGGTTCTTCATGCCAACTTGTTGGCTATTCCGATTCCGATTTTGCTGGATGCAAATTGGACCGCAAGAGCACTAGTGGCACTTGCCATTTGCTCGGTAGCTCTCTCGTTTCTTGGTTTAGCAAGAAACAAGTAAGTGTTGCGTTGTCCACAACCGAGGCTGAATACGTAGCCGCGGGGAGTTGTTGCGCTCAAATCCTTTGGATGAAACAACAACTCTTGGACTATGGCCTAAGTCTTGATCATATCCCTCTTAGATGTGATAATACTAGTGCCATATGCTTGACGAAGAACCCCGTTCTTCATTCAAGAACAAAACACATTGAAATTAGGCATCATTTTATAAGAGATCACGTTCTCAAAGGGGATGTCGAAATTGAATTTGTTGAAACCAAAGATCAATTAGCCGACATCTTTACAAAACCCTTAGAGAAAGAGTCCTTCTTCCGAATTCGTAGTGAACTCGGGATTCTTGACTCCACGTTGATCTAAGTCATGCATTGCATTTTCCCTTTCACATGATTTCTAACTTGAGCGTCAGAGACGTCTAACGAATTTTTGCAGGTATCGCCCTAAAGGCAGGGGGAATTATAAAGATTGATGCAGAATAATCGATTTCTCCTAAGGATAATCGATTTCTCTTTAGTATATAATCGATTATCTAGTATCAATAATCGATTATGTTGATATTATTTGCATTATTATGTATTTTACTTTTTCCATTTTTGCTAATGTCAAAAGGGGGAAGAATAAGAGATATGCACCTAATTTTTATTGGCATAAAGTGAGGGGGAATTCATATATTGAGGGGGAACCAATTGCATATCTATATACTTGTTGCATATCTATACTTGTCTTGGATCGTCATTATGAATTATCTAATATGCATATCCCGCTTAAGGTTTGCCATTATCAAAAAGGGGAAACTTGTTGAAACACGTTCTCAAGGCACTATACTAAACGTGTGTTCATATTTGTAGGTTTTGATGAATGACAAACTATGCGCAATTGACATATGACGAGGTCCAAGCACAAGCGTGAAATTGATACATA
Source organism: Nicotiana benthamiana (assembly GCA_034376525.1). Taxonomy (NCBI): domain Eukaryota; kingdom Viridiplantae; phylum Streptophyta; class Magnoliopsida; order Solanales; family Solanaceae; genus Nicotiana; species Nicotiana benthamiana. The sequence goes on along the minus strand of CM067332.1, from coordinate 117,585,645 downwards.
ACGAGATTCAAGCACAAGACCAAGAAATAAAGTTATACACGAGTCGTTCTTTAAATTGTGATCTTGATCCGATAACTTGACTCAAGACTTGGCTTCTCTCGTAAAAACATTTTTATCAAATCATGCATATTTAATTTAAAGCAAAATGATTTTAAATCATGCATATTTATGTTAGCCAAAATGTTTTTTAAACATGCCTCTAAAATCTGGACTAAGATAATCGATTATGTATTTATGATAATCGATTAGGTTAAGTCAGCTGCATGACAATCGATTGTGAACTTATGACAATCGATTGTGTTAAGGCAGTGTACATCAGATTTTTCAAATCTGCATGACAATCGATTGTGTACCCTATGACAATCGATTGTGTTGAGGCAGTGTACATCAGATTTTTCAAAGCCACACAATAATCGATTGTGAACTTATGACAATCGATTGTATTAAGGCAGTGTCCATCAGAGTTTTTCAAAGCTACAAAATAATCGATTGTGAACTTATGACAATCGATTGTGTTGAGGCAGTGTCTATTAGATTCTTTAAAGACTGATAAATAATCGATTATTCTCATAGCATAATCGATTGTGAAATTGACCGTTGCCAAAATATTTTCAAACACCGTCAGTTAATCGATTATAGATTTCTAATAATCGATTGTTGTAAGTAAAATATGAAAAAGATTTTTTGAACGTTGCCGAGTAATCGATTGTATAATTCTGACAATCGGTTTTTTTAAGTAAAATCTGGAAAAGATTTTTTGAACGTTGTATTTTCTGAAGTTTATTTTCTAATGTGTCCTAAGTCACCGATTTAAATCCCAAATCGAGGAAAGATTGACTTTATTTTACAGCTCGTGAAACACAGAAATTCGTTTAAGGAATTCTGTTAACCCGAGAGAAGGTGTTAGGCATTCTGGAGTTCCATGGTTTTAACACAGTTGCTCAACTGTTATTATTTCCCTATTTATTTAATTTTAAAATATTTTTAAACCTATGTGCATTTTGTTCCTTTTAAACCGCTTTTAATAATCCAATAATCATGCAACTAATTACTTTGATCACATAGCATGAATCGTGTCATGAGAATCGTACCTACGATCTAACATGTTTAATTTATTAACAAGAAATAAATTATGGCCGGATCACATAAATGTACCCCCGAATTTTAAAAATTAAACATTACAACTACGTCACGAAAACTGTACCAGCGGCCATGATAATTTATTTAATTAACGCACCTAATACAAACTATTATGTTCTTGGATTGTTTTGGTCGAACTAATTTAGGATTGGTTGGGAGGCTAGGATTCTTGGAGAAGTGATTGTGAAGGAGATGTTATGAATTTCATTAATATTTGACCCATGTAGTCAAAACTTCAACAGTAATTAAACCAACATGAGTATAACTCCAATTAAAGTAGGCACATAACGACATTGACCAATGAGAATGACTAAGAAATTTAAATGAAAGGAAACAGTAAACATGACGGAAGCTTGCATAAAGGATTAGACTGAACTTAATAACATGCTAAAAAACACTTCATTCATGCTCAAATATACGCAACTAAGATATCCAAACAGTGTATTACACGAAAGAGTAAAAGGGTGCAAAAGATGAACCTTCTATTGCTGAAATTTCCAATGTTTACAACAAAGAGGAGCTCCAAATTTGCACATCCAAAAACGATCTACATGTGACAACTTTGTCGAACCCAGCAACTGGAGTCCACCTCGCCGGAAATCTTGATGACCTTGACGGACTGAGCTCGACTTAAGGGACCAACAGCAGTTAAAGAAGCTAAAGCTGCTACGTCTAATAGTAAAAAAAGAGCTGGCCGGAGATGGTGAAACTCCAGCGAAATGCCGGGAAAAGCAGTGACCTAGCCAGAGCTGCTGCAATTTACTAGATCGTTGGCTATGTTTCTACTGTATTTGGAAATTTTTGGGGTGTGATTTTGCTAGGTTTCGTGGTTGATTTTTGTGGATTTTTTGGAGATGAAGTTGGGGTCATTATTATGTGGTTTTAGAGAGCTTTTAATGGTGAGAAGATGCTGTGTTTTGGGAGTGAAAATTAACAAAAATAGGGCTAGTTTGGGGTGGTGTGAAGAAGGAACGACGTGAGGGTAGGAGGTCATTGCTTGGTTGCTGCGTTCTTCAATTAGAGAAGAAGAGAACGATTGGGTCCTTGGATGAGGAATCACGAAGAAGAAGAAATTATAGGGGGATCTGATATTTTTCAAGAGCAAGGGATCAGATTCTGGGGTCTCTTTTTTCGGCATATTTTAGGTGTATCCTCCCTCATTTAGGCGTTAGTCTCTATATATCTAGGTCATAGAGTTTAGGTTTATATTTTGTGTATTTGCTCTTAAGTTATTAAGATCTTTTATTTATTTTTTTCAAAGAAAAGTCTAGAAAGGTCCCTAGGGTTAACTTAATAGGTATTCGGCTTAAGGAATGAGTTAGAAACTTGGCCCTTTATAACTAGCTTTGCTTATATTTGCTTAATTAACTAAAATCTATCCATATAGAGATATTATCAAAAATATTAATTAGTCCTACTTAAGTAAAGATAATTATTAAAATAAAACTGACCATTAAACAAAACTATTTGTTGTATTTTTCAAGATTAAAAATAACTATAAAACATTAATGAATCTATTTTTTGGTAATTTTAGGTTTCTTGTAATAAAATAAAGTAAAAGAGTAAAATTGAGTTGGAATAGCTATATTAGGCCTAAATCAAAAATTTACGTGCTAATATGAAAAATCTTGGGGAGAGTCAAAAATCACATGTCTACAGCTTCCATTATCTGCTTTTGGTTATCAAAGAGCTATCTTCTTATTGTCCAGAAGTTCCTTGAGAGTCTCATCTACCGAAGCTGGCACCTGTGGTTGTGGGGGCACTGACTAAGCTACAGCTAAACTAGACAGAACATACAAATTAGAAGTAGCTGCCTGCATCTAGTTGTTGATATTGGAAAGTGTTTGGCTCAATTTGTGGGAAGTCAATGGGTATGCTGAGGAGGATGGACATCTGGAGGTAGGGAGGTATATGGTCCGAGGAAGGATCTGGTATGGTGGTCGAAGGCTGAGAAGTAGTGACTACCACCACTGGTTCTTCAGACTGGCCAGTAGAAGTAATGGCTTTTCCTTTGGATTCCTTGGTTTGGGGTTATCTGGACCCTTGAGGCTGTACCATGAAAAGGGCATCTTTGGTTTCACCATCACATCAAAGTTTCTTTTCTCCACCTCCTGATCTTCCAGGTACATGGTAAGGAAGTTCAGGAAGGGGTATGATCTATCATCCTCATTGAACACCCTGGTGATCACCCTATACATGACATTCCCGATATTGATCGGGAACCCCACCACTAATATCGCCAAGGAGACCGGTAAGGTGTTTTAATGGGTAGTAGGGTCTAGTCTACTGCATAGAAAAGTCTCCCAACCCTTCGCCTCATTGTTTAGGGTTTTCCTCAAGATTGGAAACCCTATTATCTACCATGATGGGGTGATGTCCGGGATAGCCAGGTATGATGCCAACCATGGGCGGGTTGCCTCATCCATCACTACTTTCTCCAAGTATAAAGTCTCATCTTCATATTTAAATCTTAGGTAGTCATTCATTGTTTTCCCATCAAGCTTCACTTTCAAGTTCCACTCCTTAGTCACTTTTGTATCCTTCTTGATTTGGGAGGCATTAGCGTAGAACTCTTTGACTAAGTGCTCATTTGCATCTGACACCTTACTAGTCAAATAATCCTTACCCATTCGTTCATTAAAATGTTGCTTCATGTTGGGGTTATGAGGTAAAAGGTCTCGCTTTATGAAACGACGCACATGAATAAGTGACCTTAAAGGCCACCACTATCGGAACTTGTGATATGCCAGCTCACTGACAATTCCTCTTTTCCACACTCTAGGTTTCTAGTTTCTAGTCTTTCCAGACCCCTGGCTTGGGGTACACCCCCTCCCCCTTCATCTGATACCTCATCATGTTGGGATCCCATCCAGGTGATGAAGCTTTAGGTGTGGTTGAAGCTGAAGATTCACTACCCTCTGCTGAACCATCAGATGACTCAGTAGAAGAGGTAGCAGGAGAAGTAGGAGAGGCTAGGGGTGTAGCTATATCTCTCAACCTATGCCTCTTCGGAAAGTCAGGCACATATTATGGCACAGAATCACACTTTGATGCCTCCCGGAAGGGCATATACTCACTTTCCTCAGAATGGGAAGCACCTGTATCAGCAACTCTTATGCTCTTCCTAATTTCCCTAATTGATTTCCGTACTTGTGGTGTCAATTAAATCATTCCTCGTCCCTGTCCCGGAAGGAATTTGCTCTACCCTTTTGTTTGTCACTGCCTCGTCTAGATTTAACCATTGTCTTCAAATATAATCAGTTAAAAATTGTTAGTACAAATCCCTCGCGGTCACCAAGAGGCACTGCTGTCAATGCAAGTTACTACCACTAACCGCGGTGATTAGGACTTAACATTCTCAAATCAAACAAAGGATCGCGGACCGCGGTCGCGGTAGTCAAATTAGGGCTCAACACCCATGGTTTCTAGTTTCATGCATTTTAGCACTGATATTAACATTATCAATCCCACTAGGTTGTTAATAGCCATTTTTAACTAATTTAAGCCTAATCTAATTAACACTACAGAACCCCACGCCTAAATTAAAAGAAAAAAAGAAGAAAAAGTAAGAACTATTTAAACGAAAATAATAACAAAATTAAAGACTCGGGATCGAATGGAATTACCAGATATGAAATGTGAGACAAATATAGTTCAGTTCTTGTGTTTGTGGGTATGGATGAACAATGTTCTATGTTGTTTGAGAATGCAAGGAGCGAAACGTGTAAAATAAGGCCCTGAGGTTCTATTTATAGACAAACCTTGGGACCCATAAAATCCTACATACCGCGATCGCGGTAAATCACTGCCGACCGCGATTGTGAAGTTCAGAAGGACTGTTGTTGTGAGACCTCCATGGACTACGAAAAATGCTCCACAACAGTGGTAAGCCATGTCTGACCGCAAAAAATGCACCACGGCAACAGTTGAAACATCAGAGAGCCTCCATTTTGGACTTTTTTCACCGTTGTCCGTGATTAATTTCTGCCTCCACGGTAAGGCCACCACGATCGCGAAAAATGGAGCGCGATAGCGGTCCAAACATCAGAGAGGGTAAAATTTTTCCAGCTTAGTCCTGCACTACATCCAACATTCTTACACACATATCACATATAGTTAGTCCAAAAACAAATCCTACACTAAGAAGAAAATCTAAGAAAAACATAACGGAAAACAAATGGGTTGCATCCCAAGAAGTGCATGATTAACGTCGTGGCATGATGCAGGTTACTATCAATCACTTGAGATGAATCACTGCCACCACATGGCTGTCAAGATATTGCTTGACTATGTGCCCGTAACTCTGAAGATCTCACCATTTTTGTTTTTCACATCAAGAGCAGCAAACTGAGTCACAAGAACCACCACAAAAGGTCCACTCTATTTTGACTTAAGCTTTACTAGGAACAATCGTAACTGGGAATTGAACAAGAAAACCAAATCACCCACTTTGAACTCTTTGCCACGAGCATAATTTTCATGTAAATACTTCATCTTGTCCTTATACAAGGACGAACTGGAGTAGGCATGAAAGCAGAACTCATCAATCTCATTAAGCTGCTCCACTTGAACATTTGCTGCCACATCCTATTCAAGATTTAACTTCCTCAAAGACCACATGTCCTTGTTCTCTAACTCAACGGGTAGATGGCAAGATTTCTCAAACATTAATCGCTATGGAGACATACCAATTAGAGTCTTGTAACCAGTCTTGTAGGCCCATAAAGTATCGTCCAATTTCTTCGACCAATCGGTCCTATTTGCATTGATCGTCTTTGAAAATATGCTCTTGATCTCCCTGTTGGAGACCTCCACTTTCCCACTAGCTTGAGGATGGAAAAGTCTAGAACCTTGTGATTGACACCACAATTTGCAAGCAAAGAGTAAAAATGCTTTATTGAAGAAATGAGACCCTCAATCACTAATGATTGCTCTAGGAGTGCCAAACCGAGTAAAAATACTCTTCTTGAGAAAAACCACAACACTCCAGGCCTCGTTGCTAGGTAAAGCCATGGCCCCAACCCACTTTGAAATATAATCAACGTCCACAAGAATGTATGTGTTGCCACAAAAACATACAAACGGACCCATGAAATTAATGCCCCACACATCAAAGATGTCAACCTCGATAATATTGGTGAGAGGCATCTCATCCTTCCATGAAATTCCACCGCTCTTTGACATTCCTCACATCTCTTCACAAGTTTATTTGCATCCTTGTACAATGTAGGCCAATAAAAACCACAATAAGCACTTTTGAAGCTGTTTTACCCCACCATGATGACCACCGTAGGAAAAGGAATGAATAGCATCTAGAATACTCAATTGCTCCTCCTTCGGAATATATCTCCGGATCATGCCATCATTACCAATCTCTAACAAGTAAGGCTCAACCCAGTAGTAGTCTAAGATATCCCATTTAAGCTTCTTCCTTTGGTTAGAAGATAGCTAACTTGGAACAATACCTGTTACAAAGAAGTTGGCAACATCCGGAAACCAAGGCATGCTATTCACAGACACAGAGAGGAGTTGCTCATCAGGGAATGAATCATTAATTTTGATGCCATCACGGGGCCTCCCCCCCCCCCCCCAAGAAGGACAAGTGGTCGACCACTTGGTTTTTACACCCTTTATAGTCTAAAATTTCAAGATCAAACACTTGAAGCAATAAGATCCATCTCATCAATCGAGCTTTAGAATCCTTTTTCATCATCAAGTAGCTGAGTGTTGCATGGTAGGTATGAACTGTCACCTTGGCACCTATGAGATAAGGCCTAAACTTCTCCATTGCGAACAAGTTGCCAACAACTCTTTCTCCATCACCGTGTAATTCACTTGAGCATCGTTCATTATTTTTCTTGCATAATACACTGGGTGAACCATATTATTCATTCTTTTGCCTAATACTGCTCTTACCGCAACATTGATTGCATCACACTTGAGCTCAAAAGGTAAGCTCCAATTGGGTGCGGTAATAATGGAAGTGGTTATCAGTTTGTACTTGAGAAGTTCAAAACCTCGCATAAATCCCTCATTAAACACGAACTTGGCATCCTTTCCCAATAGCTTGCACAAAGGATTCACTACCTTAGAACAGTCTTTGATGAATCTTCGGTAGAACCTCGCATGTCCAAGAAAACTCCTAACTCCCTTGACTAAGGTAGGAGGAGGAAGCCTTGAAATCACTTCAATTTTAGCCTTGTCCACCTCTATACCGTGCTTCGAGATCATATGGCCAGGGATAATGCCTTCTTCGACCATAAAGTGGTATTTTTCTAGTTAAGCACAAGATTGATCTCTTCACACCGTGTCAACACCTTGTCAAGATTTTTCAAAGATTCATCAAAAGAGTCACCCACTATACTGAAATCATCCATGAACACTTCCAAAATTTCCACCAGCATGTCAGTAAATATGGCCATCATACACCACTGGAATATAGCTGGTGTATTACAAAAACCAAATGGCATCCTAGAAAAGGCAAAAGTTCCATACGGACACATGAAGTTGATTTTCTCTTGATCTTTCGTAGTAATAAAAATTTGGTTGTACCCAGATTACCTATCCAAGAAATAGTGGAAGGTACGCCCAGCAAGTCTATCTAGCATTTGGTCGACAAAAGGCAATGGAAAGTGATTCTTGTGGGTTGCTTTATTCAGCTTGCGGTAGTCCATACACACCATCCATCTGGTGAAAGTCCTCGTGGGAATCAACTCATTTCGCTCGTTTATAACCAGAGTCATACCACTCTTCTTTGGCACACATTGCACCGGTGAAGTCCAAGAAATATCCGAGATGGGGTACACAACCCCTGCATCTAACCGCTTGATCACCTCCATTTTTACCACCTCTTACTTAGCTTGTTCAACCTCCTTTGATGTTCGACGGAGGGCTTGCCATCATCTTCAGGTATAATGTTGTGCATGCTAAAGGTGGGACTTATTCTCGAATATCTGCTAGATTCCATCCAATTGCTTTCTTGTATTTTTAGAGAACCTCCAATGTGGAATCAACCTCCGCGTTAGTAAGACAAGAGGAAAGAATAACATGCAAAGTTGAACTAGGGCCTAAGTATTCATACTTGTGGTGTGAGGGCAAGGGCTTCAACTCCAATAGGGGAAGTTCCTGAATTGTTGGCTTTGTTGGGGGAGTTTTTCTATCTCAAGATCCAAAGAGAGATTTCGAGCCTCATAAGAGTAAGAGCCTATTCCATGCAAAGTATTGACACACTCCACCCGACCTTTATCCTTATTACATCAAGGTTCAACAACACTGTTTATAGAGGATCCTCCACATTGATAATTGCACTAGTATCATCAACTATCACCTCTGTGATAAGATCACCAAAAGAACACACTTCTTTACTATTCGGATGCCTCATTGATTTGCACACATGAAAAACCACTTTTTCATCACCCACCCGGAAGGTGAGTTCCCCTGCTTCCACATAAACCAATGGCTTCCCAGTTGCAAGGAAAGGTCTCCCCAAAATTATAGGCACCTCATACTCGAACTCACAGTCGAGAATCACAAAATCTGCAAGAAAGATAAATTTGTCCGTCCCGACAAGAACATCATCAATAATACAAAATGGCCTCTTCATTATTTTGTCCTCCATTTGCAATCTCATTGAAGTATCCCTAGGTTGACCAATACCTAAAGTTTTAAAAATGGAGTAAGGCATCAAATTTATACTAGCTCCCAAATCGTATAGCGCTTTTACAAAATTTGCACTTCTAATGGTGCATGGAATGATGGAAGCGTCAGGATCCTTAAGCTTTTGAGCCATCGAGTGCATAATTCTACTTACTTGGTGAGTTATTTTGATAGTCTCAAGATCCATCGATCTCTTATTTCTCACCAAGTATTTCTTGAATATTGTGTAACCCAGCATTTGATCAAGATCTTCCACCAAGGGGACATTGATTGATAAGCTCTTCATCATGTCAATAAATTTCTTAAACTAGTTCTCATTTTTATACATCGCAAGCCTTTCAGAGTAAGGTGGAGGAGGCCTTGGCAAGGGATCCTTAGCCTCGGGCACTACCATTTTGGTATGTCTATTCCCTATTTCCTAGACGAGTTCATCGTATCTTGAGTCTCCACCTCGCTATCATGAACGTCAATCCTCGCTTCCGCATTCAAGTTCTCTTAACTCACATTTTCCTCAACTAAAGGAACGTCAACATCTTGCACCTCAACTTCATCATTCATAATATATTTTTTCTTGGAGGCATTCAAATAACCACCTCGACCGCTTCTTGTAATAATCGTCATTGCATTCCCGGTGTGGTTCCCACCCTTAGGATTTACTACTGTATCACTAGGTAGAGCCCCCTTAGGGAGAGCATTCAAGGATTGTGAAAATTGGCCAAGTTGCACCTCCAAGCTCTGGATTGAAGTATTTTGGGATGCCAACTAGGAATTTGAGTCGGCATTCTTTTTCATCATATATTCAAACATCATCTCGATCCTTCCCATATCATTGTTCGATGAGCTAGGATCTTGGGATGGAAATGGAGGTGAGTTTTTTAGTTGTTGATACATTGGAGGTCTTTGAAAGCCTTGCCCCTGATTTCCTTGATTTCCATTTTTCCAACCACCCTGCTTGTTGTTTCCTCCCCATGTTGTTGCCACTGCAGTTGCCCCGATTGTTCTAGTTGCCCCAATTCTAATTTGGATTGTTGTTCCGCCATTTTCTAGTTTCATGTTGTTGTTGATTTCCCCAATTGCCTTTGGATCTCCATTATTTTTGGTTAGGAGCATTGCCCTTTCGCCCTTGATAATTGTTCATGTACTACACTTCTTCATTTTGCTCATGATACCCCTCATCTTGGTCGAAACCACCATTACTTTGCTCACATTGATCCGGACTACCTTGACCTTCTTAATCTCTTTGTCTCCTCTTATTGACCAACATGTTAACAACTTCCATAGCATTTACTTTTCTCGGCACTTGAACTTGTTGCAATTGAGCTTTTGCCAACTGGTTCATTGTTCTGGTTAACTCTATTATTGCCTGGCCATGATCATGGAGCTCTTTGTGCAATTGGATGATGGCGGCGTCACGCTATGGCACATTGGTTCGACTTTGACAAGCTGAGGAAGTATCCGCCATCTCATCCAATATCTCACACGTCTCAGCATAAGGCGTGTTCATAAAATTCCCCTTGCTAGCTTGTTCACGACATACTGATTTGTTATGTTAATACCACGGTAGAATGTCGATTTTATCATTGCATTGGTTATGTCATTGTTCGGAAATTCTTTCACGAAAGTCCGATATCCCTCCCAAAACTCATGAATTGGTTCATTACGCTCCTATTTGAAACCCAAGATCTCATCTCTCAAAGTTCCCATGTGACCCGGCGAGAAAAAATGTGCTATAACTTGTCCTCCAACTTATCTCACGTAGTGACTGATTGGATGGGAAGTCTTTCAAGCCAGTCCAATTCTTTCCATCTAAGTTAGAAAAGGAAAAAGCTCAACCGCAATGCATCGTCTGACACATTTGTTCGCTTGATTTCCCAACAACTATCCCAAAGCCTTTATGATGCTTAGATACATTCTGATGGGGAGCACTTGTGAAATACCTTCGCTGTTCCAATAATGTCAACATCACGTTTGTAATTTGGAAATTGCCCACTTGGAGGATGGGTGGGACAATTGGACTAGAAGCTCTGATTTGGAAGCACCTGAGGAACAACTCTTAGAGGAGGTGGAGGAGGGTCTGGAACATTGTCATTAGGCTGGCGGCCTCGTTTTTGTCCTTGAGGTACAGAAGGCACCTCATTTCACCAATATCGTCGACCTACTCTACTGGAATAACGTTTCTAAGAGGATCAATGTTCGTCATTTTGTTAACGAATTGGCAACACATACAAGTTAATATCACAGAAGGAAAGAAAAACAAGACACAAAAACTATTTAGATATACAACCAAAACTGTTTAGCTACCTCGCAGGGGCGCCAAAAAGTGATCGAGTCCAACCCTACACCACTATAGAGTGGAAAGAATGGCTGATGTAGCTTTTACCTAAGAAGATCGGGATCAAATCCACAAGGAGCCACGATAATGATTGGGGTTGGATTCCTATCTAATATAGCATTGTGCTGTACTCTTGGTTGCACTTCCAATATTCTTGTTTGTTTGTTACTTCTAAATTTAATGCTAATGATGCTCGAAATTAAACTAAGTGGATATTTTTGTAGGGTTTTCTAAATGGGAAAGAGGTACTAGGGAAGTGACTTACTCCTAGGCGAGTATCTAACGGGAGCTAAAACTTAGGGCAATAATTTTATAGTTGGGATCGTGATATAGCCTGTGCATGAAGCTACTCACACTACACCTCTTGGTAGTAAGAGTGACTTTTCTGAATCTGGTTTTCTCAAGCGCAACTGGGTGTTCAATTTGTTCAACAAGTGTTGGCTTAAGTCGGAAATTACCATCTCTAGGTTTAACCCTTTAATTGGGGTTATCAATTTTTCGAATATACCTAATTCTTGGCTGGCCTGAATTTCCTAGACTTAAGCTCTCTTGGTCAAGAAGAACCTAAGTCAAAAAGGCACAAATTAGTGTATGCAACCACTAATTCAAAATAGAAAGCATAAATCAGGCCAAATATCAATCAGCCATAAACATCTAAGCCCTAAAATAAAAGACCCATTAAATACCTACACTAGGGTTGAGCCGCAATCCTGGCTAATGGGTTTAGCTACTCATAATTAAAGAAGAAATCATAGATTGAGATGAAGAATAATCCATAAATTATAATTACAAGATAAGAGTCTAAAATTAATTTCTATATAAACTACAAAATTACTCAAAATAGACCAAAGTCGGCATTCACGTTCCCAGCTAACATAAGATCACCTAAAAATCTGAAAAATAGTATTTATACACATCGAAAATTTTTGGACAAAAATGTCCTTGAAGGAGGTACCGCTGACAGCAGAAAATGGACGGCTACAGCGGTAAGTCTACCGCGGCCGCGTAAAATCAACCGCGAACTTCTAGTTTTAGCTTCAATTTTGCTCTCTGAATCACTTCTCCGCGAACCGCGGTAAAAGGATCGCTATCGCGGTACCACAATCGCATAAAATAACCACGAACCGTGGTAACTTGTAATACCAGAAAATGCATCTCTCTGAATCTTGCCACCACGGAATGCGATAAAAGGACCACGATCGAGGTGGGCCTTCTGCATCCGCGGTTGATTTTTCGTTGTAGGCTGCTTTGACTTGGTCTGAACTTGCGCAGGTTTCATTCCTTTTTGAGTTGGTTATGACATACTTGTCTCTTCTTGACCAAACACTGCAAACAATCACAACAAGTTAGTTTTCGAGAATACTTGTACACATTTTTAATCCAAAACTCAAGAAAAAAGGAGCATAAAATAGATTGGAATCCCTAGTTAAAGAGATTATTCTATTGAATATTCTCTGCACTTGTACTATTAACATTTGTTAGGAACATGTCTTAAATAAAAGAAGAGATAATGGAATAGCGCATGTAATATTTACTTGATAGAGGAGATTCTCTCTTTTTAATAAAGATACAAACTTTACCTTTTCATCTATATTTTTACTCACATTAGTCCTTACTTTTCCATCAGATTCAAGACTAGCTCAAACATTCTAGGATGTGTCTGTCAATCATCATTAGTAGGAGGAATAATCATTTACCTCATTTATTATGAGGTGAATCATTCCCCCTATTTACTTAAATATCATTTAGTGTTATATATTGCTAGTTCCTCCATTATTGTTCATACTTTTTGAAGTATTAAATGTGTTCTACTTTCTAACTCCCATGACTATGTCATATGCTATATGTGTTTTTAATTTTATATCTAGAGATATTTTTAATGTGTGAAGCTCCGGAAAAGTTCAACGAGACTCAACTCTATCATAACTCTATCATAACTCAAACTTACATAATCTAGTCATAAGAAAGTGTAGAACTCCTGTGAGCGTGTGATTTTTTCCTATGTGAAATACTCCATAAAATTAAAGAAAATAGATTTTTTCCAATTATTTGCAATTTTATAGGATTTTATTGTTTGCTTGCATTTTTGTGCACGTTTAATTTTTATTAAAATTATAAAAATTCCTCAAAAATGTCAAAAGCATCATGCATTGCACATTAGACTTTGTGTTTGTATTTTAGGATTAATTAGTTAATTAATTGCTATCTTAAAATAACAAACCACAAAAAATTGCTCATTTTTAAATTTTTAGCTTTTAATTTTAGATTAGTGATAATTTCCTTTTAATTTAGGATCAACTAATTTTTATAAATATTATAATTAGATAATTAGATTAATTTTATAAATTAGATTAATTTAGAATGTTAATTGGTTAAAAAAACAAAAAGAAAAAAAAGATAAAAGAATTTAGAAAATGAATTAATTGGGCTAATTTTTAATACCCAAATCCGTCCAAAACCCAGCCCAATTCCATTCAAAATCCGATCCAACCTCCCCTCACCAAAACGACGTAGTTGCACTTCAAAACTATGTCATATAAACTCATTTACCACATTAAATGACTAAACCCAAGCTCCTGGCTTCATAATTCACTCATTAAGTATAGACCTAGCTCACGTCTCTATCAAAGACCACTGCCTGTTACGCCGTTCCTCCGCCGCCTGCAATCGTCTCACGGTGGCGAACCACTTTCAAAAGCCTTCAAATTTCAAACACATAACCTCTATCACCCCCTCATTCATATCCTACCTTTGATTTCTCCAAAAGACTACTCTTTTCCCCGAATTAGAGATCTAAGAATAAAAATCCGAACCTTTTACTTTTTATTCAATTTCTCTTGACCTGGTCCTCAATTCATGTTGAAACCTATTTGAATTTCCTATTCTAAATGTGAGGAGTCGTTTAATGTTAAGGATGTCCTATTTCACAGATTGTGCGGATTTCGAGCAAATAATCATTGACTGTCCAAAATGGCTTGAAACCTCTGCCTCGTCTCTTTCATGGCATATATTAAGGATTGTGACATGAAGCACTAGCTGTGGAAGAAAGCCCGTCTGGTGTTCATGTTACAATCCCGACGATTGACCAAATTTTTTGTTCGTCGGAGTTCAAATTGATTTGTTAGTGATTTTCTCTGATTTGTCGAAGCTTTTGGCAATTTAATCGGTATGTCTCTCCTCCTATATTCATGACCCATCATGTGGTGAAAAACATAGATCTAAAAGTTTATTTTCTAGTCATGATTGATTTGTCAATTAAAAATAACCCATTAATTAGATTAATTACATTTGTTAATGTTATTTTAAGTAAGGCTGTATCCGGTTCCGGTTCTGGGTCTATTTGGGTCTGCGGTTCCGGTTCTGGCGGTTCTCGCGGTTCCGGTTCTCGCGGTTCTGAAGGTGGAACCGGCCCGTGACGGTTCCAGGTACCATGCGGTTGCGGTTCTGGCGGTTCTGGTTCCGGGGGTTCTGGCGGTTCCGGCGGTTCTGAAATTTTTATTTTTATTTTTTTTAAATCAATATCTTGTATAGTAGTCATTAGTATATTGTAAAATATATTTTATATGGTGTACTATGTTATTAGTACAGTATATATTGTGTTTGGTAATTAGTATATATTGTGTATAAGTAATGTATATTTTGTATATAAGTAGTATATATTGTGTTTAAGTAGTATATATTGTATATCAGTAGTGTATATTGTGTTGTAGTTAGTAATTAGTATAAATTTTATATAAGTAGTATATATTGATAAAAGAATGTTGTAATTAGTATATAGTGTTGTATGTTATATAAATATTCAAGGATTGGTATAGAAGTAAAGACAAAGAAATATTGAGACAAAAGATATTCAAGGATATGATAAAGAGCATATTTATTGACCAAAATGGCATATCTTTCTTAGTCTTCCTTCCCCCAATGGAATGATCACAACATGGTACTAATACCACCATTAAAAGGAAAAAAACTAAAACAAGACGTGCCAATGTACAAGTTACATCATAATTTATATATTATTTCTAACAAATCTCATAAAATCTTCAAGGTTGGGAGGTGGTTGTGTTGGCGGTGGTGGAAATGAAGCTTGTTCATCGCCACTTCCGGGTGAAGTTGCTTCCTGAGCAAGTTCTGCTATCATTTCTTCATACGCCACATCTATTTCTGGTTGTGATTCTGCTAGGCCAAAGTTCCTTCTTTCTGCGCGGATCCAATCTCGAAAAAGCACTGATTTTTCCAAGCTGTCCCGCATCGATGCTCTGTGATCACCTATTTGTAGTCTTGCTTGAGTGAAAGCGCTCTCCGATGCAACAGTTGACGCTTGAATCGACAGAACATCCCGAGCCATCCTTGCAAGAACGGGAAAATGCTTTTCCCTTGTCTTCCACCATTCCAAAAGGTCGAAAGAGCCATCTGGATTCTCCTTTTCTAGTCCCTGTTACAAATAAACTTGAAGCTCACTTAGATGGGAAATTTCATCTAAATCACCTTGAGTACCCCTGAACTCCGTCCACGATTTAGGATTTGTTAAGCCAGCAGCTCCTTTAGACGATTGTGATGTAGACGAAGTAGGGGTTGGAATATTTGGCCTAGCCTGCTCTAACGCCTGTTTATAAGCATTATAAACAGTTTGAGCATTAACTTTAGCTGATGCTTTCGCATCAGCTAGTGTAGCAATTTCTACTTTTGAAAGATCTAAAGATCGATAAATAGTAGAATACCAAAAGTAAGGACCTCCTAATTTCATATTTGGATTTAACATAGCAGACACACCAAAAATAGGAGGGATTTGAAAGAAATTTTTAAACTTATTTTTCATTTCAGGTATTGCAAGTTCATAAATGTCCCCTCCCTCGCTAAAATCAACAAACAAATTAGCAAGTGCGGCAATATAAACTAAACAGTTAGAAATAGTCGGATAATATTGTCCTGAAAAAGCATTTGTAGCCACATGAAAATGTTCTAAAAAATCTAAAAGAATTTTAACATTAGTCCAATCTTGGGTAGTTAGCATTTTATCATCTTCCTCACCACAATCCCGAGAATTATACGTAGCGTTAATTGGGTTTCTATATTCATACGCTACTACTAAATTTTCGTACATGTAATTCCACCTAGTCGGGCAAGGTTTAGGAACCTTTCTTTCTCTAAGGCCATATTCGTCACATTTTTTAAAATATTCTCTAAGTCTACTTCTACGGTTTGAATAAAATAGCCAATTAAGAGCCATTTTCACCTTTTCAATTTCTATGTTTAATATTCGCATACCATCACCAACAATTAAATGATAAATATGACAAATACATCTAACATGGAAAATATAAGTAAATGCAGGATTAAGTGTTCTTGTTAGCATGCCTATTGCACTAGTGTTGCTAGAAGCATTATCCATAGAAATTGACATTATTTTATCACTAAAGAAAAAATATCTGCATACATTTGAAACAGTGTTAGCTATAAACCTACCCGTGTGCCGTGAATTAATTATTTTATATGCAATTATACATTTTTGCATTGTCCAGTCTTCGTCTATCCAATGACTTGTTACAGTTAGATAATCACAGTCATTTCCACTTCTACCAATATCAGTTGTAATAGAAATACGATTAGTTATATGAGTAAATAAATAGCGCAAATATTGTTCGTATTCATGCTTGTATTTATAAATATCGGCCTTAACTGTTGCGCGAGGCCAACCTTTATAAGTTGGATTAAATACTCTTCTAATATAATGAATCCATGTAGGATTAGAATCAAAAGAATAAGGAAAACACATAACAGTAATCATTTTCGCTAATTCTTCACGATCCTTACTTGGATCGTAACATAAAATACCTCCGGTGACTGTGTTTATTCCTGGTTGAACTAGATTAGAACCAGTACTTGGGTTAACTGTAGAATCAACACTTGTCCTCCCCTCTTGTTGCGCTTTCAATTGCAAATCTCTAGCCTTATCGCTAGGGTGTAATTTCATATGCTTAACTAAACCACCCGTGCCGCTACGATCTCCAGTATACCTATGAACAAGTAATTTCCCACAAGATTTACACTTAGCCTTATTTTGTTCTCTTAGTTGAATAAAAAATTGCCAAACTAATGATGCTTCTGTACGTTTAGAAGGTTGTCTACTAAAAGTGGGAGTTTATACAGGTGGGTGTGCCGGTTCATCACCTAAGTTATGAGCAGGACTAGTAGGTGTATCATCTAAATCTAATGGAGCTTGGGTTTCATCATCATCATCATCATCATCATTTCCCTCTAAGATAGGTGCATTAGGATAAAGAGCATTCATAATATCATCGTCTATTCTATCACCTACTGCTACATCATGTAGAAAATCAATATCGCTTAATTGAATACAAGGGTGATCACTATCAAGGATTCCGAAGGGTTCATTAGGACATCTAGGTTGGCTACTACTTTCAACTTGCTTATCTTTTCTAGGTCGGGGAGCCGGGGGAGGGGTAGTATTTTGGCCACTACTTTCACCGGTTTTAGCTTTTCCTTTACCGAATATTTTTTCAATGAAAATGCCATAATAATTAGAATTAAGCAAACTCATAACCCAAAAAATTACTATTAGCACATAAGAGTTGAAACGAGTTTACCGGATTGACGAACAACTTCTTGAAAATTGAAAATCGTTGAACTTGAACACTTGAAAACTTCAATTCAACAACTTCACAATTTTTCACGAATTTGCAACAATAAATTAAGCATTTGCACTAGAAAGATTGAAAGAGAGCTTGAGAGAGATTGAGAGATATTGATGAATTGGTGAATAAAAATGAACGAATGAGGGGGTATTTATGTTGGAAGAGGATTGCTATTAATATTTGGAGGGAGGCTTTTAGGCTAAGGGAATTTTGGAAGAGTAGAAAGATTTTGGAGAAGAGAAACTTTTATTACTCAAACTTGTTTTTGATTCTATTGGCTTGATATGTTGTGTGTTATACAAATGCCAAATGCCATCCCATATTTATAGGGGAGGCTTGCCAAGCTCTAGAGTGTCTAGAGAGTTCTACCATTTCCTAGCTATGTACATGTGCTTGAATTCTATGGAGAATTCTAGAGTATTTCCAAGCTCAAATGGACTAGAGTTCTCTAGAACATTCCGGAATCTAGAGTTGCCTAGAATGTTCCGGAATTGGGCTATTTATTTTTCATAATTTCTTAAGCCCAAATAATTATAACAAAATCAAGTTTATTTATTTTCAACACCCCCCCTTAAACTTGATTTGTCATTCCAAGCAGACTTCTTAACTTGATGAAGTCCTCTTGCTTGAGTGGCTTGGTGAAGATATCCGCAACTTGGTCTTTGGACTTCACGTACTCTACTTGTACATCCTTTCTTGTGATGCACTCTCTTATCTAGTGATAGCGTGTGTCAATATGCTTGCTTCGATCATGGAACACCGGATTTTTCGCCAACGCCAACGTCGACTTATTATCCACGCATATTGTAGTTGGATCTTCTTGTGGCCATCCCAGCTCCTTTAGCAAACTTCGCATCCAGATTGCATGACATACACAGGAGGTAGCGGCAACGTACTCAGCTTCACATGTGGATAGAGTGACAATTGGTTGTTTCTTGGACATCCAAGTGAAGGCGGTGTCTCCCATGAAGAACACGAAGCCCGTGGTACTTTTTCTATCAACAATATGTCTCCGGCCCAATCGCTATCGCTATAACCAACCAGCTTATAATCATTAGAAGTTGAATAGAACAAGCCAAAGTTGATTGTACCTTTGAGGTAGCGGAAAATTCTTCTTGCAGCCTTCAAGTGTGTAGTAGTTGGATTCTCCATGTAGCGACTTATGAGACCGGTGGCGTAGAGAATGTCGGGTCTCGTGCAAGTCAAATATCGTAAGCTCCCAACTAAGCTCTTGAACATCGTCGTGTCCACTTTCTCAGCTTCATCATGCTTCGACAACTTGATCCCGCACTCCACCGGTGTGTTGACTGGGTTGCAATCATCCATCTTGAACTTCTTTAGGATCTCCTTCGCATAGCCCTCCTGTGAGATGAAAATTCCATCCTCAAGTTGTTTGACTTCAATGCCAAGATAGTACGCCATAAGCCCAATGTCGGTCATCTCGAACTCTTTAGCCATCGCTTGTTTGAACTCATCGATCATCCTTTGGTTATTTCCTGCAAAGATTAAATCATCCACATACAAGCAAACGATCAAGATATCTCCATCTTTCATCTTGGCATAGAGCGCATGCTCATGTGGGCATTTGGCGAAGTCATTTTCTTGCAAGTACTTGTCGATCCTACTGTTCCACGCCCTTGGTGCTTGCTTTAGTCCATATAACGCCTTCTTCAATCTTAATACTTTGTCTTCCTGCGTCTTCACCTCATAGCCTATAGGTTGTTGGATGTAAACTTCTTCCTCAAGGACTCCATTCAAGAACGCCGACTTTACATCCATTTGGTGTATCTTCCATTTATTTTGAGCTAAAATAGAAATGATTAGTCTTACAGTTTCTAAACGGGCTACAGGGGCAAATACCTCGTCATAGTCGATGCCGGCTCTTTGACTGTATCCTTTTGCAACAAGCCTCGCCTTGTATCTTTCGATTTCTCCCTTGCAGTTTTTCTTTGCCTTGTACACCCACTTGACGTCGATCGCCTTTTGCCCTTTTGGAAGTGAAGTCAGCTCCCAGATGTCGTTCTTTTCGATGGACTGGATCTCCTCATCCATTGCATCTCGCCATTTCTTACTTTGTACGGCTTCTTCAAAGGTAACTGGTTCACAATCAGCAAATAGACAAAGAAGAGTTAGGTCCTCTAACCTTTCAGTGTCTTCATAAATGTCTTCCAAACTCCTTGCGCGTTCCTCGCTCCTTTCATTCAGAAATGATGGTGGCGAGTCATCTTGAACTGCTGTTGGCGAGGTAGGTGGAGTAGTTAGCTCTCGATGGGCATCCTCTGCTGTAGATCTTTGCTCTTCTTCTTCGGTTGGAATAATGGAACTAAAGTCCTCGTGAGAACCAAAATTCCATTCTCCTTCTTCATCAAACTCCACGTCCCGACTTATCACAAGCTTGTTAGTATCTGGATTATATAATTTGTATCCTTTGGAGTTGGAATCATACCCGATAAAGATGAACGCCTTACTTTTGTCATCGAGCTTGCTCCGTGTCTCGTCAGGTACATGTGCGTATGCTTTGCTTCCAAAGACTCTTAGATGGGAGATTCCTGGCTTCCTTCCACTCCAAGGTTCTTGTGGTGTCATTCCCCACACGCTCCTTGTTGGTGATCGGTTGAGTAGATAAACTGCACACGCTACTGCTTCGGCCCAGAATTCCTTTGGTAGCTTCTTGCTCTTTAGCATACTCCGCGCCATGTCTAGAATTGTCCGGTTCTTCCTTTCCGCCACTCCATTTTGTTGGGGGGACCTTGGTACCGTTAGTGGACGCCTTATTCCATGCTCCTCGCAAAAATTCTGGAACTCTCCAGAAGTGAACTCGCCTCCACGATCGGATCTCATGGCCTTTATGTGTAGTCCACTTTCTTTTTCCACTGCCGCTTTGAATTTCTTGAATACTTCAAATGCCTCCGATTTTTGCTTCAAGAAATACACCCATGTCTTTCTAGAAAAATCATCAATAAATAGAAGGAAATAGTTGCTTTTACCGAGGGAGCTTGGCTTGATCGGACCACATATGTCGGTATGTATGAGCTCCAATGGCTTTTGGGCTCTCGAGCTTGACTCCTTTGGAAAACTCTTCCGAAATTGCTTTCCGAGTAGGCATCCTTCGCATAATTGATCGGGGTGTCTAATGGATGGTAGTCCTCGCACCATATCCTTTTTGGATAGTAGCTCCAAGCCTCCAAAATTCAAGTGCCCAAATCGAAGATGCCAAAGCCAAGATACATCTTTGTAGCAAGCTTTAAGACACTTTGCAACATCATTTTGAATGTTCAACAAGAACATTCTATTTTTGGACATAGGCACCTTAGTGATTAAATTATTTTTATTATCTCTTATGGAAAGACTATGATCTTTCATGTGAATGTCATAGCCCTTCTCTAAGAGTTGCCCCAAACTCAATATATTATTTTTCATTTTGGGCACATAGTAGACATTTGAGATAAATTGGTGATTTCCATTCTTCAAGCGGATTAGGATGTTACCTTTGCCTTTCACTGGTATTTTGGATTCATCACCAAAAGAAACATTACCACTCACCGATTCGTCGAGCTCCACGAACATGCTCCTCTTTCCACACATATGGTTGCTCGCCCCGGTGTCAAGGTACCAAGTGTTGTCTTGTCTCCCTTCTTCTCCTTTGTATGCTAGAAGTAGGGTCATGTCTTTTTGGCCCTTATCCTCCACAAGGTTGGCGGTCTCTTCGACTTTGGTTTGAGACACTCTACATTGTGAAGCATAGTGTCCATATTTTTGACAAGAATAACATTTGATTTGAGATTTATCGTACCTTGCACCTTGGTTGCCTCTCCCACGACTTGGGTATTCTCTTCTTTCTTCATTGATGTTGAAACCTCCTCGTCCACGTCCATGGCCTCGACCTCGTCCACGACCACGACCTCTTCCATATTGACCTCGTCCATTTCCGATATTTTCTTCCTTATCTTTTATTTGCATCTTGAATAATTGCTCCACTATATCTTGTTTTTTCTTATGCTTTTCTTCATATGCTTGTACGGATCCCATTAATTGATCAATTGACATCTCCTCCAAATTTTTAGTTTCTTCAATTGTTATGACAATATGCTCGAATTTGGAAGTTAATGACCGGAGTATCTTCTCAATAATTCTAACATCTTCCAATTTTTCACCATTTCTTTTCATTTGATTTGAAACCACCAAAACTTTTGAAAAATAGTCGGAAATGGACTCCCCTTCTTTCATATGTAAAGACTCAAATTCTCCTCTTAAAGTTTGGAGACGTACCTTCTTTACTTGCTCGGCACCTTTGCAAGACGTTTGGAGTTCCTCCCATGCTTCCTTAGTAGTGGTTGCACTTGAGATCTTCTCGAACCCATCATCATCCAATGCTTGGTAGGTGAGGTAGAGAGCTTTCTTGTCTCTCTTTCTTGAATCCTTCACACCATCCTTTGAGTTTGGGATAATGTAGATTCATCTAGGGGCTCATTGTAGCATTTCTCTACAATATCCCAAACATCATGTGCACCTAGGAGAGCCTTCATCTTGATACTCCAATTATCATAGTTGCTCTTGTTGAGCATAGGGACTTGGAAGGATGCAACACCATTTGCCATGATTTTAGAAATTTTTGGTTAGAATCTTGTGGCTCTGATACCACTTTGTTGGAAGAGGATTGCTATTAATATTTGGAGGGAGGCTTTTAGGCTAAGGGAATTTTGGAAGAGTAGAAAGATTTTGGAGAAGAGAAACTTTTATTACTCAAACTTGTTTTTGATTCTATTGGCTTGATATGTTGTGTATTGTGTGTTATACAAATGCCAAATGCCATCCCATATTTATAGGGAGGCTTGCCAAGCTCTAGAGTGTCTAGAGAGTTCTACCATTTCCTAGCTATGTACATGTGCTTGAATTCTTTGGAGAATTCTAGAGTATTTCCAAGCTCAAATGGACTAGAGTTCTCTAGAACATTCCGGAATCTAGAGTTGCCTAGAATGTTCCGGAATTGGGCTATTTATTTTTCATAATTTCTTAAGCCCAAATAATTATAACAAAATCAAGTTTATTTTATTTTCAACAATTTATAGTTGAGAAATGAGAAATAGTGTAATTATATAAAGTTTGGGGGCCAAATGACTATTTTTTAAACTTCCAAACGGCTACTTTTTGCAAAGAGCCGTTGCTGAAATAATTTTAGAAAATTTTTTTTTTTTTTTTTGAAAAATGTCCGTTGGGAACCGGCACAACCGTTTGGAACCGCCAGAACCGGTTCAGAACCGCGAGCCGGTTCCGGTTCTGCCGGTTCCGATTCTAGCGGTTCCAACGGGTAGAACCGCCCCGCCACGGTTCCCTGGAACCGGTAGAACCGGAACCGCCGGAACCGGCAGAACCGGCAGGGCCACGGTTCCGGTTCGGAACCGCGACACTTCCAGCGTTAATTTCAAGTGCATTTTTAGAAAAAAAATCTGTTTTCGATATTAAACCAAGTTTGTTGTTTAATACTTCTTTGAGTTTGATTCTATTTACTGGTTGGATTTGGAATTAGGGCCGTCAGTGCCGTATCCCAATTAGGATATTGGGCTTATTGGTTAAATGATCTAGAGGTTTCATTGAAGGGTTAAAAAATTAGAAGGGTACAAGGGTTATTATAAGAGTACTAGGGGTTCAAATTGGATAGAATTTGAGGGAATCTTATCCTAACAAATAGAAAGCTTCTAGATAAGGGTTGACAAGGATCATTTTAGAAAGAGAGGGAAAAAATTTTGTGGGCAGGACTGTAAGTGAATTAAATAAAAATTAAAGGGTGCATTTGAATAAGGAAAATTAAATTTGGTTGCCCTAAATCCTCTATATAAAAGATCCCTTTTCTAATGATTAGGGCACAGAAAAAAATATGAGATAGGGATAAACTGTTGAAAACAAAAAAAAAATTCTAAAAAGTGTTCTTGAGAATTTTTGAGCTTTTCGTTGTTCTTGAGGTGTTTTTACTGGGTTTCAGAAGTTGGGGTTGAAATTTGAGGTTATTCATTGCTGGTTTTGTTGAGCTACACTAAGAACTTCAGATTTCTTTGTTTCTTTTGGCTATTTTCCTTTTTGTTAGGTATATTTCTTCTCTTTTGTATGCCTTGTTGAGTTTTTGTGACTGAAATGTCTGATTTCTTTAAGCACTCAAGTCTGATCTAATAAATCTGATAACTCAGATGTGCAAACTACTTGGATTTCTTTCTCTAATAATATATTTCATGTGTGTATGATATCCGAACTAAGGGTTTTATTTGTTTTCATTCACATAATTGGTTCATTATTGGATTACCGATTTATATTTGAGGTAATGTTAAAGATAACAAATGAAAAGAGGGGTTGCTTTGATGGTAAGCAATCCCCACTTCCAATCAAAAGGTTGTGAGCTCGAGTCTCCCCAAGAGCAAGGTGGGAAGTTCTTGGAGGGAAGGATGCTGGGGTCTATTTGGAAACAACCTCTCAACCCAAGGGTAGGGGTAAGGTTTGCGTACACACTACCCTCCCCAGACCCTACTAAGTGGGATTATACCGGGTTGTTTTTGTTGTTGTTAAAGATAACAAATCTATTCATTTTCATTGTTTAAAAACATCTTAGATCAACAAGTTTTGTTACTAGATTATGAAGTTTCTCGTTCCATGTTGCTGGAAATTGATTAAGCTGTGGTCGACATCTATGTAGGAACATGGCAGGTGAACTGTAGAAGAGTTAGTTCTTAGGTGGTAATATAAATGAGATTGGTTTTGTATTTAATTGTGCAGCATTTTTTATAAATTAATTGTGGAGTGTCTGTTAGGAATATAGTTCTTGTCACTTAGTCATTTTCTTCAATTACAAGAGAATTCATTTGGCTCTTCTGATGTTTAACGTTTCTTTCAAGCCTTATGCTAATTTCTTGTTTTCTTGTTTAAGCACTATGGTTGTTGTGTCAAGGTTAATAAATAACCATGGAACTAATTAAAATCCATTTGGTGCATGTTCGAATCTAAACTTTGTTATTTAGAATTTGTCATTGAATAACTTATGTAATGTTGCATCATCAGTAAATTTCAGTTATTAGGACATGGAATAGTAGTTCCCTCATCGTGATTCATGCTTTATTTACAATATTAATTCATGTTAGTTTGTAGAACTTTCATTTAAATTGGGATGTAATTTATGGAGCTTTGATAATTTGAAGCTTTGAATTATCCTCACTAAAGCAGTGATGATTTTGTAGTTAATTCCTACAGTTCACAATTTCAATTTGATTCACAACACACTAAGCTATGATCACATCTTAGCAGTTAATCATATAAGTCTTACTTGTTGAAAGAATGTTATTGGACAATGCTAATTAATTTTAGTCATTTAAACTCCATTCTTAAAATAACTGTAATCCCATTTTAGCTGGCATGCCTTTCTTTGTTTGCATTTGATTATGAATAAACATCAACCCAGTATAATCCTACATAGTGGGGTCTGGGGGTAGTATGTACGCATACCTTACCTCTACCCTGGGATAGAGAGGCTGTTTCCAAATAGACCCCCGATATCCTTCCATCCATCCTTAAAATAACTGTAATCCCATATTAGCTGGCTACGTCATGCATGAGTTAGCTATTGAATGCCTTTGTTTGTTTACATTTGATTATGAATAAACGGCAATCCAGTATAATCTCACATAGTGGGGTCTGGGGAGGGTAGTATATACGCAAACCTTACCTCTACCCCGGGATAGAGAGCTGTTTCCAAATAGACCCCCGACATTTCCCTCCATCCTTAAAATTACGTCATGCATGAGTTAGCCATTGAATGTCTTTGTTTGTTTGCATTTGCTTATGAATAAACAGCAACCCAGTATAATCCCACATAGTGAGGTCTGGGGAGGGTAGTATGTACGCAGACCTTACCTCTACCTTGGGATAGAGAGGCTGTTTCCAAATAGACCCCCGACATCCTTCCCTCTAAGAACTTTCCACCTTGCTCTTTACGAGACTCGAACTCACGAGCTCTTAGTTGGAAGTGGGGGTTGCTAACTCTTGTTGAACAGTAGCCCAAACCTCAGAATTATATGGCTAATGTTTTTCTCTATTTCTGAAGCCTCTCTTACTGTGGTCTTTATGTAAGCCCAAGTGACGGGATCCTCAAAGAAATTTCTCATTTTCAATAAACCATGAATATTCTTCTAAATAGTTTAGCAACTTAACTGATTCCCTAATTTCTATTATTTAACTTTATGCTATACATGCCTTATTCCATAATATTAGAACTTCTCCAATAATCTCAAAATTAGTTTTTTAGAAAAATAGTGGACATCTTTGAAATGCTTTAGGCGCGATTAATTAACTATCGTGACTATGGGTACGGTTCCCGTAACATAATCATGGTACATAAATTTTCAATTCGGGTTTGCATTTCATGTGATTCGATCATTACATCTTCGAATAGTAATAATAATAAACATATTTCGAATGGCGGATATATTTTATGTAGCGCTGTTTGCGGTGTGTTCCCAAATGACAAGTGTACAACATCGTGACTATTCAAGAAATGATTCCATATATCCTAAAAATGATTAACTAATTAATAAAAGAGATTATAAACCTAAAAATACATAATGGGTTTAAATTATGTAGTAAATCAGATAATTAGGTCAATTTTAATAGTTTAAGCGACCATGCTCGAACCATGAAACCCAAAAATACCTAATACTTTCTTCCGGGTTAACAAAAATCCTTATCTAGAATTTCTGGTTTCGCAAACTTTTAAATAAATTCAATTTCCTCATTTTGAGATTTAAAATAAATCGATGACTTGGGACATCATAAATTATTATAAGTGGCGACTCTGAAAATAAATAAATTAATCCCCTTTTTGAAATATGTCACTTTAATTGGAAAAACTCTCTTATATCCTCTCTCGGGTAAAAAAGAGTTGTGATAGCTCTCATTGTCCCAATTTATGTGATAGTGTTCAGTTTCAAGAGTCAAATGCGTTATTCTTTGACAAAAAAATTTTCATGTACTTTTTATTGTGATACACAATATTTTTAACATAGTTTTCAATATGTAAATTTTTATTTCAAAAACTTAAATATTCCACATTCAATTACAAGATTAAAATCAAAAAGTTTGAATCTCGAAAAGTAAAATTATTACATAGCAAATTATTTCAGAGAGAATATAAAATATATTCCCGTTTCAACGAATAAATAAAATTTTGACAAGTAACTTATCGATTACCTTTCTCTTCTCATTTATTCTTTTTCCACTTTTTAGTCTATATTTTCATCCTCCAAGTCTATCTATCTATATATATAATAACAACAACAACGACAACAATTATCTTGTATAGTCCCACAAAATGGAATCTGGGGAGGGTAATATGAAGACGAGCCTTATCCCTACCCGAAAGGGCTGAGAGGCTATTTCCAATCGACCCTCGGCTTAGTGAAGTAAATGAAAAACAAAAACAAAAAACAAAAAAGCATTATTAACTAACTTTATCTATATATATAATAAAGTTAGGAAAATGAAAAATAATGTGGCATGTTTCTTTGGCCATGAATTACATTTATCTTTTTTCTTAGATTTTACTATTTTTTCTTTATTTTTGCATTTAAAATTTGCTAACAATTAAGTACGCTTTATTTACTTTTTTCATCATTAATATAGTATTCATCTATTTTCCTATAACGTTTCTATACCTTTCTTCCGTTACATTTTTTCCTTCACTTAAATCTCATAATTATTACTCACTATTCATTTATTTCCTTTAAATCTTTCTATTTTCTTTTTGTGCATTAGTTTTTTTTCCATAACTCAAAAATAATTCCAATGTTCAAGAGCTGTTCCAATAGAGGTATTTTGCTCTCCCAAAAATCTAATTCTGATCTTATATTATTTTATAACCTTATTTGTTTTACTTGATATTATCTAAAATTATAGTTTGTGCAATGTTTATATTCACGTTTCATTTCTTCAACTGCATTTGAATTTGGATGTAGTAGCTTCAGCCTTTCTTTGTTTTACTTCCCTCTCTAAGAGTGAAAATAAAAATGGAGACCAAGAGACTATGGTTAGCAAGAAATTGGTAGAATAATAATAGGTATGCCACTATTTTTTTAAAAATAATTTGGTAATCGATTTTATAGTTGTGGCAAGCAATTCGGTAATTTATTTTGAATTCCTCCATGGGAGGGGAGAAGAAAAATATATATTGTAATTGTGTAGTGACATAAAAGAGTAATTACATGTGCTTCTTTGCTTTTCTTATATTTAGTGCAATAGGTTTCTCAAGTTATGTAAATGCCTAATTTAGTGAAATGTAATAAAACTAAAGAGTACACATTTCTTTAAAAAAGTAAATTGATTATTTATAGATGTAAATGTTATATAAAAAATTTGGGTACCAAAATATTTTTAGTTTATTATCGATAAATGTAAATAGAATGATTGTTGCGGTTTCAACCTTTCATATTCTATATTTATGCACAGTTATAATTTGTAAATTGAAACGAAAAGAATATTTATAAAGAATAAAGAATTCCTATAGTTGCATGGCTTTTCTACTTGCAAGTTTCTTCCCTTATCCTCTAGACATTCATATTGCTTCTTCAATTCTCATTTTCATTAAGAATATGTAGAGTTCAGCTTTTGCATTGGCTACGTTTCAACAAAACTTGTACTCACTTTTCTTTTGGAAATTACTATTTTTTTACTATTTTATAAGTGATATTCTTGAAAAGAAAATTATTTAATTCTGTTTAGGTTTCGATCTATGTGCTAATAGAAAGCACTAACATTAAATTATTAAATAAGATTATGAGAATGGTATTGAAAATAAAGTAATGATACCACTAGGCACTAGCAGTATTACAAAATATATGAAGTTGGGTAATGTGACTTCAAATTCAATGAGTTGCTCAAGTTTACTAAGCAATTTTGTGAGGTTGAAAATATTTTTTATAAGAAGTATAAGAAATGCATATTACATACATACATCTCTATTATATAATTATGAAGATTTTGTGCTAGATACTGCACATTAAAATTACAAAAATGAGACATAACGAACCTCGTAGTAAAATAAAATATGAACAATTTTAATATCTATGTTACAATTGGAAAGCCAAATAATCTCTCTCTTTATATATATATATATATATATATATATATATATATAAATGTGGAAATAGAAAAGGTGACTTGGCACCTCTCTTTGGCCAAGGATTATATTTATCTTTTTTCTCTTTTTTTTTTACCTTTTTCCTTTTCATTCTTTTTATTTAAATTATTTAATAATTGGAAATTAATTATTTTCTATAGTATTAATTATATCAGTTATCCATGCTGATAATTAGGTTCATTACAATTATTAATACACTTATTATCCTTTCTATTACAATTACTCAACATACGTTATATTTTCTTTTCCTATACTCAATGTAAGTTACAACTTTTACTTTGGTTATTATAAATGGTGAAGCATATCTTCTCTTTTGCATCACTCTCATCTCTTCTTCTTTGACTATTCCTTCTCCTTTCATTTTTTGTACAGGAACTTTTTTTTTTCTTCTTTTTAATCGACTTTTTCTTCACGTTATTAGTGTTTTTGCATGATTTATTTGTTCATACACAACATTGGTACATAACTTTTATTGGTTACGGAGTGAGCAATAGAAGAACATATGGCATAATTTTGTGGGCAATATTTAGGATTCAACTTCAACCTTGATACGTACTCTTCCATTTACTCTAGGCTTGTCGTTATAGTGTGAATTTATATCTAATAAGCAATGCCTCTGCTTTTTTATTTCTTGTATTAAATTGTTTTTTTAATATTATTTTAGGAATGATTGTAACATATTTTGCATTGAATTTTGATTATTGTTTTATTCTTTAAAAAAGAATTGAGAAAGTGCGGTTACATGCTCAAACGAATGATAATTTAAGAAAATAAGATTATTTTTCTCATCTGGAAACAATTGATATGGTTTGTTTCATGTCACCTTTTAATAGCCTTTTGACTATTTTTTATTTTCTCCAAATTTATTATGCTTCTATGTAGTTTACAGCTATGTATCTCTTACACAGTATTTTCCTGCACTCCTCTTTATTGTGTTGTAATGACAAAAATGATAATCAATAAAGTTAATTTTGAGATTTTTACAAAATTAGTAGAAAAAAGGATAATTAATTTAATTGTTCAAGGAATGATAACAATTTCTTATTTATTGGAGGGTTTGAATATGAGAAAGAAAAATGAAGATAATACTTAAGGAATAACCTAGCATTCGATTATGCATTTTATTGGTATATTATTTTTATTGTTTATGCATATAAAGTTTGAATTTATTATATCGATTAAATCATAAATACA
This sequence comes from Nicotiana benthamiana, assembly GCA_034376525.1. Taxonomy (NCBI): domain Eukaryota; kingdom Viridiplantae; phylum Streptophyta; class Magnoliopsida; order Solanales; family Solanaceae; genus Nicotiana; species Nicotiana benthamiana. The sequence goes on along the minus strand of CM067332.1, from coordinate 117,555,500 downwards.
ATATTTTTATTGAAATTAGAGATTGTGTGAAGAAAAAGTCATGTTTAAATATGTGTGTATGTCTTTTTCTCCTATTCAAAAAAAAAAAGAGAAAAGAATCATGAAATGGAATAAAAGAAACTAAAAACATAAAGACAATCGAACAACCAATTCATTGTTAGTTATAGTCACTTACCTTTCTTGAAGATTCACAATTCTTTTGCCAGGTGAAGTACCATCAACTCAAGTACTTATTCATAGATATTGAAGAAACTTTTAACATTCCTTGAAATTCAAAAAAAAAAAAAGAACCTTTAACATTCAAGAAATGCTAAAGGGCCTTGTATCAACGGACAGTGGCATCGATTCGAGAAGACTGACTAAAAATGAAAGAAATATGGAGAGTACGAACAAAAAAAGGAACAACCTCATCTTCATGGACATTGCTTCTTCACGTAATTTTAGCATATCTCTAAGCACAAGCTTCTAAATATTTCCGGTGGAAATTCTTGAAAGCTCTTCCTTGAAAATCAATATTTGATACCATATAATTAGTATGTAACTTTGCTCTGCAAACTCTATAATATCATTCTTACTTTGGCCTTTGTTTGCCAAAGTAAGATCAATGTTTTCTAGGTTAAACTTATATGGCCAGATAATATAATGAATTTACTATAATTTAGTTTGTCTAAGGCTACCGATTAATGATATTTATTAGAGTTACTTTTAATTATCTTGTAAAGGATTTGATTGCGGAAATATTTTTACACCTTTAATATATAGAGCTTAAATTTATTTATTTGACTTTAATTAATTTATGTACATTGATACTAAAAAAGAAATTTGAATCACTCTATAGTATCGATTTATATAAGATTAACTTTTTATTTTTTTTATGTTCTAGACCTTTTTGAATTTTCACAAAGTTCTTAAATTATTTATGCAGAATGTGTATAAATTTTTATACATCAACTAATTTCTCCACTTTGTATAAAATCACACTTAATTAATCAGCAAAAAATATTTTTTTTAAATAAATTTTGACATTAGACATATTTTGATTTTTCGGATAAATTCACTAGTATATGATAACCCCAAGAGGTTGCTTCGGAAAATTTACTTAGAGTTTGTTTGGATGAGTTTATTTTAAGTGATTTTTAAGCTAAAAGTCATAAGATAGGAATTCTAATTTTTGTTTTTGGCTTATTTTTATCATTTTAGCTTAAAAATAAGTGCATAAAAGCACTTTTTTACTTTATCCAAATATTACAAATGACTTAAAAGAACTTAAAATAAGCCAATCCAAATGGACTAATTCTAGTGTGGATTAGGGGTGGGCATAGTTTGGACAAACCCGAAATCCAAATTGAAATCCGAATTTTTTTTGATTTTTGGTTTGGATTTTTGGATTACGGATTAGATTTTGGATTTAATTTTAAACTTTTTTGGATTTCGGATTAGATATTAGATTTGGTACTTTGGATTTATGAATATCCGAAATTTCGAAAATTTCATACTTTGCATTTAGTCCATTATCTATTTGCCAATAATAATAAGTTAAACACCCTATCCATTAGATATTATTTCATATATGCAATATTAATTACTAAGTTACTGTCAAAATACATTCTATTTGGACATGATTTTACTATTACTACTTCTTATTGGCGGTATTAATGTCTTTGTTGAATTTTTTTTATAGTAATTTTATTACTTGAATACTTTATTTGGATGATTGCGGTCAGAATGAGTAACTTTTCAGACAATTTAATATGAGTACTTCATTTGTATATTCGTTTTGGTTAAAAGAAGAAACATGTCAACTTTTTTTTTTTTGATAATTAAGGATTTCCATTAATCATCAATGAAGTAGCTTTACAAAGTCACAGTCGAGCTTCAACTCAGCTGGCTGTCAAGGGGTTAACATATTGACTATTTCTACTATCCTAACTATCTAGCACTACTATATGTGAAGGTGTTGTAATATTTGTCTAATTCTAGGGGTACCTCTAACATTACAATTATACACTATGTCTCTTAGTCAACTGTGTTGTTGCCAGAACTTTTGGGACCAAAGTGAAAATTAGGAAACACTTATTCGAAACCCTTAATAGCTAAAGAAGCTCGCCCAAGAAAGTATCAAGCTTGTTTTTTTGACTACTTTGGAGGCAAGAACAAGTGTGAGAAAATCAACCAAACATTAAAGTTTTTCTATCTCCTTTTATTTCTTGCAATTACACATTATGAAAGATTTAGTAGTTTATCTTGTTTGGTTATGAGTAGCTAATTCCTTAGTCTAGGGTTTTGATGGAATGTATTGAAGGATGAACTTCTTGTTATGTTAATATAGTTTGCCTAGTTAAATCTCTATTTGTTCAGCTACGTTCTTGTTGTAGTTAAGACATGATCCTCAATTAGGTGTGCCAATTTAGTATGCATAACTCGGGAGACAATGCATATTTAGGTAATTGTTGAACAATACCACTCCTAAAGTATATGAGGGATCAATCACCGAGGGTTTAAAGGCGGGAATAGGGATAACGAAGCCTTGAGTGCAATCTAAAGTGAGTTGTAATAAACAAAGCCAGCTAGCGTAACTCGGGAGAGTGCGCCTAGTAAATTATCGCAGTTACTCGGGAGTGATTTACGGTAATAACAGTGCTCATGATTGATACAGACAATTAGGCAATTCTATGTGAAACATAACCGGAAGGGGTTCCATCAACATGGAAAATCATAACCTTGGATCCTTCTCTTAACTGTTTATACCTTAAGCATAGTTAGTCTTTATTTGCTTAATTACCTTCAGCCTTAGTTAGTAAAAACATCCTCACTTGTTATTCAGACCGTTTGAAAAATTGATTACTAGAATTTCGTAAGTCTAACGAGAGTAATTGATAGGTAAATTCCTTGTGGGTTCGACTCTGGACTAAAAACTCAGATTATATTTATAATATCCGATTAGTCTTTTTTTGACGCATAATTGGGCAAGATCAAATTTTGGTGCCGTCGCCGGGGAACTAACAGTGTAGTTGTAGCTGTATATACTGTTAGAGTTTCAGTTTGAACTTTAATTTTTATTTATTATTATTATTTTTCTTATATAGCTGTTGAGTTGAGAAACATGTCATCTTGGAATTATGGAAATTTAGGTGTAGATAATTCTACTGATGATCTCCATGCATATTGTGAAGGAAACCACATGTGGCAAAATTTTTAAAACATTCCTGAGAGCGAGTTATGTATACCAATTCAATTTTATTTATGGAATGTGCGTGATGTGTGTGGTGCTAAAAATGGTCACTTTTATGGTTGTACTTATATTTCTCATCTTCCCCCAACCATTTACTATGGTGCTTCTACCTTTTCTTGTGAAGTTAACAGGAACGAAGAACTTGGGGATGTAGACCTGAAGGAGACCTAGTATATGTTAAAGTGCCTTCTGAAACAAAATAATGAAAAACAATTGCAGATAGAAAGGCAAGAGGCAATTATTCGCAAGTTGGAGGCTTAATTGAGTCAAGTGATTGGAACTTTTAATGCTCAACAAGCCAATATTGAGGATAGTAGCCAAGAAGAGCATGGATTTGAGGTGTTAATTAGGGAGGTCAGAGTAGAACGTCAACGACCTAACCAACTACAATTTGAGGATGTCAATATTGAAGGAGTGAGACTAGAGCCAGCCAACGTCTTTGAGGATATAAATTTCGACGATTGTTGTATCATTGATGTTGAGGATGTTGAAAGTTCTGAAGTTCATGTGTTTGAGTGCATTGGTCCACACTCCAAGTATTTTTTCATATTATGTTTGGATGATGATACAGAAATAGAGTTATACGAACCAATTGAAAAGTCAAGGAATGAGGAACAAGGTGCATATATTCTGGAATTCTTCTTGCCAGAAAGTCATGATTACATACCTCATATAAAAATCAAGGAGTGCAGGATACTGCATTATTTTCTTGGGCCAGTTAGATCCGTTCCACCACAACAATGACCATAATCATAAGCTTGAATCAAACTTGGGTTTAATTCATAAACTCGAGGTGGAGGTAAAAAATAATTTATGTCGTGCCGGACGTTAAATCAAGCGCTTGTTGGGAGGCAACCCAGCTTTATTTTTAATATATTTTATTGTTAATTCATTTTATTTTTTTATTATTATATTATTTTGTAGTATCAATTTTTAATTTTCTAAGAGCACGAAAAGCAAAGCTATTGGAAGGATGCAACAACAAACCAAGTGGTTGGAACTAAGTATGAGGTACCCCGATAGAACCAAGCTTGGGAGAAGTTTGAGTACCCTATGAGTTGTTAATGCTTTGGCCTTTGTCCTTCTAGGGAGTCTCTTTTTTTAATAGTTATGATGTGTATAAGGGACAATGCACAATTTTAAGTGTGGGGTGAGGAGATTGTCTGGTTGACTTTCTATGCTATTTTAGTTGTGTTAGTTTAATTGCGTATTTTTTTTAGAAAAGCAAAAAGGGAGGTTTGCGATTTTCCCGACGATATATCTATTAGACAATTTTCTTGAGGAATTTAAGTCTAAAGAAAAAATAAAAATATTTTCTGTTGTTATGTAGTGTAGCAATTACCCCTTGCGTCCGACCCTACTTGGTATATGACATAGAAAAATAATATTTTTTGGGGAGGAGACCAAATAATTATACCTTCTCCTATACAAAAAAGGACAAGTTTCCAGGCCTGGATGGCCGCGGCTGCGGTCGTGGCGCAGCACGGATGCCATATTTGCAAAGTATACTGGCTCAGTCCGCATCAGGTCCGCGATCGCGGTTTCGACCGTAGTTTTTGCCCTTTTCCATTTGGAATTTGGATGAAAGTTATAGCCATTTGTGTTAGCTTTAACCATATATTGTGGAGCCCAAATGGAGTTCTGAAAAAAAAAATAATGTGCATTTTACTAGACAATGCGCAAATATTCACTCGATTCTTCATTTTGTTGCTTTATCATCCGTTGATCCCCAAATACGATCCCGACATAATTCTTTGGGCTTTTATTTAGACTTCAAAGTTTCAAATCACTTGAATTCATTTCATAACATCTAACTCGGAATCAGTCCTACAAGGTATAAAATACACAATTAGTGCAAGACACTAGCGATTAAAGCTCAAACTAAATTATAGTGCAGTAAAATTAAAGTGTAATAAGCGGTTAAAATACGTAATTATAACCTATCATCTAGATTAATTTTTTTTAAAAATAAGCGGCTAAAATATGTAATTATAACCTCATCTAGATTAAAATTATTTTAAAAACTAAACACGTGAAGAAGCTTAGAAGAAGGAGACTAAAAAACTTTTAGAGATAGTGGCTCCTCATGTCTATAACTCTCCCCCCTCCCCTCCCCCAAACCCCAAACAAAAATTTCTTCCTAATTCAATACCATGGATCCTGATCTTCCAAACGTAGAAAATACATGAATTCCCCCAAAGCCACCGAATACTTTAATGCCTACCAATCAATCTAGGAATCAATCCAACTTGGATAACCCAAACGGCCCTACACAAATTACTTTTAAAGATAAACTTGTTGGAAATGGAGAGCAAATTGATCTCTTCATGGACCATCTATCTTCCAACATGTTTTCAATGAAAATTCACGAATATGAATCTACCTTATCTTCCAAAGAAAATTATGACAAGCTAGCACTCTCTGTTACCATTACAAAGGAGGACAACCAACAAATTTATCACCCCTGAAATACTCGTTAATAATCAAGATTCATGGAAAGAGGATACTACATCAAGAATTGAAACAGAAATTCCAAGAAATATGAAAAATCAAAGAAAATTTTCCTTTCATCGACTTGGAAATGACCACTGCATAGTTAAATTTCAAAATGAGAGTAGTATAAATCATATCCTCCAAGATAGTCTATGGTTTTTCTTTGGTACTTTTATCCATCCAACACTGGCAACCAAACTTTGTTGCCAAGAATGCCAGGCAAAGTCACACAGCTATTTGGATTAGGCTATCCCAATTACCCACAGAGTTCTATGATGGTCAAATTCTACAAAAAGTAGGAAAAATTATTGGTAAACTCCTAAAGATAGATGTTTGCACTTCCTCATCACGAAAAGGAAGATACGCTAGGCTATACATAGAAGTTCCTATGAATGAGCCAATAAAAAAGGTCATTTTTATCGGCAGTCATAAGCAACAAAATCCAATATAAAGCAGGCAACTACCTTTGCAAATATTGTAGTCACTTGGGTCATAGAACCATAAATTGCTAGGAGAAGGGAATTGCCAAGAAGGATTCAAATCCCTCACAAATGGAAAAAGACAAATACTCAACTCTAAATACACTGGACGAAGGATGTCAGACAGTTAACTTCCCACGACGAAGAGGAATTCAACAACAAAATCAAATGAGGTATTAACCACAACAATCAAATAATGAAGTAGGAAATTCACCAAGAAGATTAAAAAAATTTAAAAACTAAACACGCAAAAAAAATACGGAGTTTCAATATCTGATATATATATATATATATATATATATATATATATATATATATATATATATATATATATATATATATATATATACGCTTAAAAAATTTAACACTGTATAAACAATATAATTTTCGTCGAATGGGCTCAGTCAAATCCTTTCCGCCCACCTAGCTCCTAGCTCCCCGCCTATAATTATTTAACTACATGTATTGCATGGTTCAGATTATTCTTCAAATAACTTTAGAAGTTGGATTAAACTAGCTCTATTTGCGTAGGATATCTATCACTTAAATGTAATAAGTAAATATGTCTAAATTTATGTACATGCAATTAAGATTTATATCTTATGTATTTACAACTTGAACCATGCAAAATCTTTTCAAACTACACCAAATCAACATAACACTCAATGCTAGCTGCCGACTACCACAATAAACGTGGTAGTAAATTTATTTACAATGGATTAAAGATCCACTCTATCTTCTATAGACCCAACTTTAATCATGTAAAAGAGTATATATTATTTACATCAAACATATAATATCATGATTAAACATTATGACTTTAATACAAGTTTTCTTCCTACGGTTCGTCCCATCAAACAGGACGATTAGACACGTGGCATAACGAGTGATCATTAGTTGAAACTCTTGAAAAACTCCAAAGATCACACTCTTCATTATAATCATGATTAGTACTGCCACCTCCTCCATTGCTATTGTATTGGTGCTCATAATCATGATTATAATTATCACTTGTTTGGCCATTAAGATGTGAAGCAACAAGACGATCAACTGCAATCCAATTGTTCAAGCCTCCTTCAGAATTTATAGACTTTGGAAAATCATCATAAGAGGAATTTGGGCTATCTAGGGTTGGAAGTTGCATGAATTTGTCATTGAAATTTAGGTCATAATTTGAATGGTTTTCTTCTTTGCATGTATTTCTCATATATTGAAGTAGTTGTTCTAAAGCTCCTTCATCGTTAGGATAGATTATTTGATTTATTCTTGTGTCTGAAATTGAGGGATTGACCATTTCAAGAGATTTGAAGTGATTTTTCTTCTTGAATATTCGACAAACAACCCAACCTTCTTCTTGTGTTGACTCTCCCATTGCAACATTGCAAACCTTTAAAATCACAATAAGAATCAACTAATTTGTTAAAGTTTTCCAACTTCTAAATTGGAAGTGTAATAATAGTAAAATATAACAATACAAAGGAAGTTCTTTCTCCCTTTCATTTCCTATGATGGTTTATGAATGTGCACATAATTTAAGAAAGAATAATTTTTGACACCTACAAAATCTACCTTCACTACTTGCTCTCTTAAATATATCATGATATTCTAGTGGCTGCAAATATATGTAAGACGTTTAAAATAAAATTGCTTTCAAATATAAAAAAACATGTGTTTTTAAAACAGACTAAAAAATATAACAAAAATAACAACAACAATAATACATTTATTATATTCTTACAAGCGGGATTTGAGGAGTGTTTATTTACGCAAATCTTATCCTTATCTTGTGGAGATAGAGATGATGTTTCCAAACACCCTCGACTCAAGAACAAATAAAAAGAAGCAATAGCAACAAGAAGTAATAACAACAATATAATAAAATAACTAAAGTAAAAAAAATAACCAGTAGAAATATAACTCTACGAACAAGAAACATAATGCCATATAAAATAAAATAGAGGGAATAACAATTTTAGGAGATAAAAGAGGTGTGATTTACTTACAATATTACAAGAGTGATCATCCAATCTATACTCGTGCATGATCCAGTCAGATTTTTGGCCATGAGGAGCTCTGCCTTTGTAGAAAACCAGAGTTTTCCTCATACCAATCCTTCTAGAATTAGAATAAATGACTTTGTCACGCCCTGTAGCTTTCCAAAATCCAGCAGCAGTTGCTCTGTTTGTCCTTGAACCTGTTGGATACTTTTTATCCTTATGACTGAAAAAATACCAATCATTTTGTGGAGTTGATCCAATTTTGCATTTCTCTGCAAAGTTAGAAAACGTACCCTTTTATTCATCCCATAAAGTTTTTTATTGCTTGGTTGTTGATTGATGATAAAGAAAAATATTTGAGTTCAATTTCTATACATCAACAACGAATAAAAAAAAGGCAGCCTGGTGCATTAAGCTTTCGCTATGCGCAAGTCCGGGAAAGGGCCTAACCATATTGGTCTATGGTATGCAGGCTTACCCTATATTTCTACAAGAGGTTGTTTTTTCGCCGCTCGAATCCGCGACGTTCTAGTCATATGACAACAACTTCATCAGTTACATCAAAACTTCCCTTCACCAACAACGAATAAGATTTTAAAATTATAGGCCACCTATATGATTACGGTATATAATCGTCGTCCATAAGAGGTGGGAACATAAACCAAGAAAATAAGGCAGATCACACACTACAATATGTTAAAACTTACCCGCCCACAATATGTTAAACATGACATGCCACAATATGTTAATAATGTTTTATACTGTTCGTGTAAATATGTAGCACATACCTTGAATATCCCAAGGCTCAAGATTATTGAGATCAACTTCTTGGATAACATCCAAATCAATCTTCTCAATTGCAACTTTCTTCTTCAAGTAGTACTGAAGTAGTTCCTCTTCTGTTGGATGGAATCTAAATCCAGGTGGAACTTGAGATTGTCCATTTACAGAAATACTCATGTTGTCTGGCATAGAAATAATTTTTTATTTTGTCCTACTCTTACTATATAGCAGAGTAGAAGTAGTACACGAATAATTAAATGCAAGTGCAGAGACAGAGAAAGACAGACAGTAGAGGAACTTATATAAGTCAAGAAAAAAATGAAGGGGCACATGAGAAAAATACAAAAAAGATGGTACTTGATTTAAAAAAAAATATATAACTAAAAATAACGTTGGAATGTCATTTTTTATGTAGTTATGGTGGGGGCAGTTTTTACTATACAACGAGAAGAGCCAGCCACCTGCATAGACAGGGAAATATTACTGGTATTTTCCCAAAATTGAGTAGAATAAGTGGGGTTCACAAAGAAAGAAAGTAACAAAAGGTATCACTATGAAATATATGAAATTATGTAACTAGCTAGCGACTGCTAGGTTAGTAGATATATATAGTGTTTAACGTACTTAGTATTAAGTCTATAGTCCTATTATGGAAAGGCTAATGAGATTTTGATTTTATACGGACAGAAGGAAATTTGAATTTTATATAGAAATAATATATAGATAGGAAGGGGAACCTTGGAGCAACAGTTCAAGCCGTGGAAACAATCACTAATACTTGTATAAGGGCAAGTTATCTACATCACATCCTTTAGATTGTGGCCCTTTCCTTTACCCTGCTTGAACGCAATATACTTTATGCATCAGATTGCCCTTTAAAAAAAAAAGAAAAAATACATAAAAATAAATCCAAACGAGCTTCACAATAAAAGCAGTTGCAGGCTGAGAGTATAATAATCGAGTTCAATCGAAACCCATATTTTTGATATAGAGTTTTCAATATATATACACACACACATACATACATACATACATACATACATACATGTGCGGAGGTAGTGTATACTCAATGAATGGAGGTAGTGTATACTCAATGAATTCAATTGAACCCATAACTTTTGACGCGGAGTAAAAAATTGTATGAAAATATTCATTAAGATTGCAAAAATAATCTATATAAACCGATAACTGTAAAAATAAAACGGGTTCAATGCTAAAATGTTTAAAATTTGAACCCATAGAATTTAAATTCTAGATCTTCCTCTGTATATATACATACAACTTACTAAAAATTCAATAAATATTAGTTTTTGAACCTATAATTTTAAAAATATAAAAGGGCTTTGTGATAATTATATAAATATCTAGTCCATCAAATTTAAATCGTAAATATATGTGTCAAAATAAGTATAGTTTTCTTTCTTAGTTTGTTGACTAGTGGCTGCGCCCATCTTAACTGCGACCCACGACCTCAAAATATCCCCAAGAAAACTACTGAATCAAAGGTTGAAACAGCCATGCACTCATGTAGTTTTTCTTTTGTCTCTCTCTCTCTCTCGTTAAATTTGTGAATCCGTTGTAACCATAATGATCAATAGCATATTTAGTAGCATGGAAATTGATGCGATTGAACTCAAAAAATCAATTGAGGTCCATAAGTCTGGTTAAGACGTCGATTTTGATAGTATAATTTTTGTTAAAAATACATTCAATTAAATAATAAATATATATGTATATAAAGATTAGATGATCATACACTTATATATGCAGGTATTAGAGCATGCATATATAGATCTTGATTTGAGCATTATTGCTACCTATATTTTGAGGAATTTTATTTTTACGTGCACGAACTATGTAAATCGATCAAGCTCTGCATGTGACAATACGTGTTGAAGACATATTAAGTAAAAAAAAATCTTTTCTCTAACAACTTAAGTTTTTCAATAAGATGATCTCATTCTTCAATTAAAACTCTATATAATTAAGTAGGCATTGTAACAACATTTGGTTGAACTTGAAAAGGAATATATATTTGCAGTAAAGTTGAAAAAGAGTATTTGAAATTTAAATAGTGTGTAGATATGAATAACTCTTGAAAAGATTTGAAAAGTAAATAAAAAAAAAGATTATTATTGCACTTGAAATACTCCTAAACAAAAGTTAATCAATACTATTAATTTCACTAGTATTAAAATAGTGAAATTACACTCACTGTTACAAAGCAATAGTAGGTGCAATTCTGTTTTTTAATAATGATAAAAGAGAAAACCAAAGTGAAAAAAGGAAGATGAATGTGAATGATGCATGATTATGGGAGGTTGGAGGCATTGAGCTTTCAAGAGGCCCTTTGAAAACTATTAGAGGAAAGATAGAAATGATAAAGATGGCGATAGTTGGATAGTGAGGACTTGGCCCCAGGGGGACCTAGGGCCTGCTTTTTCATCTCCCTAACTCGTCTACTTTTCATTTTATGGTGAATGTCCCATTGCTCATAGTTACGGGTCTCCTTTGTCTTTGTTTTTATTTTTCCTTTCCTTTACTGAGTTGATGGTCGATTCAAAACATGCACTCTGCACTTTTGGGTAGGGGTAAGGCTCGTCTACATATTACCCTCCCCAGACCCCACTTTGTGGGACTATACTGGATAGTTATTGTTATTGTATTAGGCCCTCGAGCAATTTGGATTTGCATCGCGTAAGATTCATTAGACGTGGAAGTACTTTATTTGAGATTCTTTTTTGTTTTTAGAGTTTAATCCCGAGATTCCTAGTTAATAGTGAAGAGATATTATTTATCCAATCACAATTCTTGGTCATAATAGTGAGTCTGTACTTGTCTGGTTAATGTTTCTTTCGTGCTATTTTCTATTCTTGATCCTGTCATCAAAGGTGTAGTCATATTTGGAAATAAACCTATACGATATAAACGTCCTATTATATTGACTTCTTTTCTATATGTTTTGTTATATGTATCACATTTTATTTTGTGAGATTCCAATGCAATAACGTAGGATAGGGGTTTAAACATTATTTCGAAATAAGAACAAGATAGCAACTTGTCTTAATGTATAACTTGTTACTCCATCTTGTTTTAATGAATTGACATAAGTTTAACAGTAGAATAATTCAGAAAAAATGAAGAAATAATTTTTATCATCCTAGGATGAAATGCATAGATATAATGCATGTACCTGACTCATTGGCTAACTATGACTCTGACTTTCAAAGTCCACAAATTCCAAGATCCGGTCGTGTACTATTTAGGTTACACTTATAAATGCTTTACCCTTTCGATAGATTTAACAATCAGAAAATATAATATTATAAAATCAGAAAGATTAAATTGAATAGAATGTATTAGCAGAAAATAGCATATATACAGCGATGGGGAGAAGCACGTAGCAGCTTTTGCCAAAGAGAAAAAAGGGCAGAAGTTAATTAATATGTGAATCTTTTCGAGCTTCTAATTACCTTTAATTATTTCCCACCCATACCTTGCACATATGTAAGTCTTAACAGGATGTTACACCCATGACGTAAGACTGGTCGATGTTAATGTATAAAACGGTACATTTAATTTGATTCTGAAATAATAAATAAATTAGATAAAAATATAATACTTAGCCTTGAGATGGAGATAAAATAGCGCAAACAACAATTTCGGAAGCAGGACGTCTGCGTGCAATAACAATGATATCAATAAACAAGAAGATAAAAATTATATTGAACTTTGAATAGAATGTTGCGTATATTGCCAGAAAATCCTTGTCCTTTAAAATGATAATATCGCTCACTATTTATAGCTGCACCTAAGGAACAAGGTCCTAGGATCAAGTCCCTATTGTATGTCAATTATGAGGGTCATTGAAGAATGTGTAACGACATGCAGTGAATGTCATATTCCTTGTAACTTGCCGTGCACTTAATGCTTTAGAATATTCCTCGTTAAATACCGGGTGACATGCATTTATTTTATCTTTGTGAGTATAATTCTCTCCAGTAACAGATGTGATTGTTTCCTTCGGATTCATATCTTCTGTCGTCTCCATGTTTGACTTCCTCATGCGATCATTTAATAATATTTTTACCCTATAAGGATAGTCCCCGTGATTTAAAATTGGTAAAAACACCTTCTTTGGCAGGAAATTCACTCACCCTCTGAAAAGTTTTCTGACGGTTGATTAGACGCACGTCTTTCAGCATTTAATGTCCGAACACATGTCATCCTATGATTTAGTATCACTTTGTAGGTTTGAGGTAACCATGGCCACGATTATAGCCGCCTATATCTTTACTTATACGCATCAAACGTTTTCATTTGCACTTCATAATTCTCCAAACTTTCTCAAACTCTTTCCATTCAACTTAACCAAGAGACCCTTAGCAAAGAGAACGCCTCGTTGAGGGTTCAATTTGAAGAGGATAGGGACAAATGGGCAGAAGTTCATAGCCGTTGATGGTGCATCCGATCGCAAGGCTGTTTCCGCTAAAAGATCACATAATTTGGAGGCGGCCTTGAACTCCAAGACTAAAGAGCTTGCTGCTGCCGGGGGTGAGGTATGCGCAATTGGAGGATAAGTATAGGAAGACCATTGAACATAATAGACTTTTCAACTCTATGATCTGTGATCTTGATGTCAGCCTCCGGTCCATTAGATCCCTGGGGAAAAATCTTTCTGCCGAGGTTGACCAACTTAATGAAGAATTGAAGTGCCAAACGACTTCACTTGTTATTGAAAAAAAATATATGTTATGTACAACATGAAAAGAAAAACCTTGGAAGAGGATAAAGCAAGTGCATCGACTTTGATACCGAAATCGGTAAAGCCCGTGAACAGGAGTTAATTTCTAAAAAGGGTCTTCTGGTCCGGCATGATTCTACCGATTCTTTTATTTCTGGTACAGAGTTATTGGTAATTGAAGAAGAAATAAGAGGTGATGGCGCCGAAGGAAAAAATTATGAGTCAGCGATGGATCCATCCATTTTCTTGGGGATGCAGATGCATCTCTTCCTCCGGGTCCCGGAGATATAGTAGCTTAGTTTTGGTTTTCTTTTCTCTTCCATACTTTTGCATCTGCAATGTTTTTGTCGTGAATGAAGTGTTTTTCTCTCTTAAGTATCGTGCAAATTTTTCTCTTTGCATAAGTCTCTACACACTTTTCGTTTAAGTATTTATGCAAGTTTGCTTCTTGCATCTTTTCGTTCAAGGATTTGGTTGTATTCCCCCCCCCCCCCCTCCCAAAATTTTTTTCGATTTAGGGCACAAGTTTTTATGAAGTCAGCCCTTTATCATGAGGGTTTTCATAAGAGAGAGCCTTATTATGTTTATGGTGCTCTCGAAGAGGACGTCCCCTGTTAATTACAACACTAGTATCTAAAGTACTTGTTTAACTTTCAAATGACAAAATCAATTCATCATTTAGAAAAGAAACAAGATAGAAATAAAAGAACTTTATCTTATTCCTTCCATTTTCAAAAGTACATAAGCATTCGTTGTACTAAAAAGAATTTGCTATTTCTTATGGCTAACTTGTATAACTTATTTCCATAGGGATGGCTACGCAATCCCTGATCCTAATGATGTAACTATACTTCTGGGTTTTATATTTCAGTCGAGGTGGCAGTCGTTGTTACTGTATCCTCGTATCATTCCCCTAGTGTTTGAATGCGAAGAATACGTATTTAAACACTGGGAAGTTTTACGCCTTCGAGGATTCCACTACTGAATTGCTAGATAATCTCCAGTTTGGTAACAAACTTCACTTCCCTTTAAGATATTATGCTATCAAGCCAAAGACTATCTAACATTCCCCTTGTGGCTTGAACTTATGAATGGCCGGGTAATCTTTTTTCGATACCAAACTTAACTTTCCAGTAGGAACTTTGCTACCGAGCAAAAGATTATCTAACAGTCCAAGTGGTTCTTCGCTTGTGTCTTATCATTGAAAGGTCTTATTTCTGCTGTTGAAATTTCTTATGTAGTATGCTTTCTGTTGCTGCCTCATTAAAAGGCTTGCTAGAAAAATCCAATTAGGATAAAAACTGGATGAAAGGAAAAAGAGTGTAACACATACTTTCAATACAAGTGACGTTCATCAGCAATAATACCTCTTGAGGTATGCCATGTTGCAGTTGCTTGATAACTTTTCCCCTTCTTGATTATCCAACTAGTATGATCATTTTCCGGTGATAGCTGAAATTCACCAGGGGCCTTCCTGTGATGGACCTAGCTTCCTAGCATTGTCTTCCCACATGTTTTGAGTTACTTTCCTTAAAACCAAGTCTTCCACTTTAAAATTACAGAGATTGGATATAATATCTTTCTATTCGGTGATTTTTGCCGCCATCCTTATATGCGTCAAGTTACTGCATTCGGCAAGCAGCTCCACATTGACCAGCATTGCTTCATTTTTTCCTTATTCGTTTGCCTAGAAGTATCTCAAGGTAGGATCCCCTACATTTACCAGGATAGAGGCTTCTCCTCCGTATAGAAGGAAAAGGATTTCTTCATGTGCTCAATTTGGCCGTTATTCAGTACGCCCATATTACTCCAATGAATTCCTCGGGACATTTGCCTTCAGTTGCTTCCAATATCTTTTTGAGCTTTGTATAATCACTTTGTTCATTAATTCCGCTTACCTATTTGCGCTCAGATGACAGGGAGAAGATATGATCCTTTTGATTTTAAACTCTTCAAGGAACTTCGTGATATTTGCGCATATATATTGCAGCTCGTTGTCACAAGCTATCTCTTTTGATTTCCCAAATCTAAAAATTATGTTCTCCCACAAAAAATCCACCATGTCACGTTAACCGATCTTTTTATAAGAACATGCTTCAACCCACTTAGAAAAATAGTCGGTCAAAATCAAAAGGAACCTTATCTTACCAGGGGAGGGCGGCAGCAGTTTAATGATATCAATCCACCTCTCCATGAACGACCATGAAGACAAAACCGAGTGCAATGGTTCCACGAGTTGATGTACCAACAATGCATAGTGTTGTTATCTATCACATTTTTGAATAAAAGCTTTGGAATCTTGTTTCATTCAGTTCCAATAGTATTTTGCCCTTACCAATTTTAGCATTAAGGAATCTATGCCCAAGGGATTTCCACATATTCCTCCGTTGATGTTGATACCCAATTTTTCCTATATATTTTTAAGTAAAAAAAACTTTTAAAATAATACATTATGCATATACAAGCATGCCCAAGGATTTTAGTATTTTTCTCAATTTTTTAAAGATTTTTTAAATCAATTTATTGTCCATTTTAGTGGTACAAATCAGTAAGTATTCCCAAAAAAGATCAATTTTGTTGAATAAATTATTTTATTCCCACCTTTATACCAAAAAATAGTTAAGATGATTTTTGCACATTTTTATAAATTTATTTGGTATTTTAAAAGCTAAATTGCGTATAATTACAATTCTATCCTATTTTTAAGTTTAATAACATTCTTAATTATAAAATTGGTTCCATCATTTTTTAAATTAATATTTATATATTATTCACTTGTTAGTACTTTTAATTTGCTTCTAAAATCATCTTTTCTAGTTTTATAAATAAAAACGAAAAACTAGCTATTTAACACTTAGCCCCATTTCATTTTAATTATAGCCTACGTTACATTTCCATATTAACCTTAATTGACTTAGACCAACCCAACTTCATTTTATTCGGCCCCGACCCAATTTAAAAATCCGCCCGGTTCCTATTATTAATCCAGGCAGTTGATCATTTTGATCAACGTCCATATTCCCCTCACCATTTTAACCCCAAACGACTTACCCTAATCTCTCATTTTCTATCTCTCAGCCACTTTGAATCCCGTTTCCTCTCTCAAATCCTCTTGAAGTTTTTTCGGAACCCTAACCGTCTCCGACCCTTTCTCCACCGTGCTTTCATCGGAATCTATGGCTTCTCAAGCCATGGATGGTCTATACTCACCCCCTTCCACCATTACCATATTTGTTTGAAGCTTTGAGGCCTGACCTCGATGGTTCTCATCCATTCCTTCTTAAATCTATGGTTCTATGGTTTCTCCAGCCTATGCTCCGGTATATTCAAGCATTAGAGGGCCTGATTCCACCTCTTTGTCTCAAGATCGGGCTTTCTTCCAAACCTTTGTCATTTCTAGGGTTTCTCTAAAACCCAAAGCTACTCGAGGTTTTTTCCTCTGTTGTTTTCTTAGATATATGATGTGTAGTAGTTTACTCGACTTTTAAAATGTTTTTCCCAATTTATTTTTTTCAAAATCGTTCCGTTTCGATTTAGGGTTTCTGAAAGGTTTTCAAAATATCTTTCTGATTCTTTCTGTTCTTCTCTTTATGTGTGTTTGTCTGTGTTGTGCTTGTAGGTTTTCTTTTCTATCACTTATGTTTTTGCTCTTCTGTTTTTCTTTCTATTATACATGATTCTTCTATACATCTGCATTTTACTGTGCCTCTAGACCAGGCTCGCTTGACTATCTCTGCTATGTTTTTCTAAATAATTTCTATCGTATGTGTTTCCTGATGAGTTCTTTAATTTTTTGTTTGCGTTACTGGAGTTTGTCTGAATTTTGCTAAGCATATTTCATCTACCGCTGCATATATTTACACCATCGCTTTTCTTATGAACTTTCTTAAGATTCTACTTTTCTAAAACATGCTCTTTTGTTCTCTTAAATCAACTTTCTTTATTTGTTGTTTCAAACCTGCTATCATATCTATTTCACGAGTCTCTAAAAGAGACCTTTGAGTCTGTTTCAATGGTTTGTCCTCTCATCTCTATATTTGATCCGAGTTGAAACCTTTGAATTTGAGAAGTTTCTTTAGTAAGCTCGATTTTGTGTTTGGATTAGGTTTCTACTTTGAAACCCCAAACTCTCAAACTCATTCTGAGTCTATAGTTTGGACCTGAACCTTTTTATGACAGTTTTTATGATAATCTTTTCTAACCAACATGACAACTCCTTCTTGCTGATATTTGTGTGCTTTATATATGAGAAGTTCTTCTTTCAAAAAAGGTCATGCTAATTATTGATTGATTTCAAATTCTTCTAGTGAGGTTTGATTGATTGTTATTGATTTTCCTTAAGTAAAACCCTTTCCTTTCTTTTCTTGACTTGGTTCATTCGAACAAAGCTTGCAATTTTGGATTCTACTTACTATTTGATTGATTTTCTTTCCTTATTTGCCACAAACCGTGTACCGTTGGACTTCCCCTTAAATAAACTACTATGTATTTACCCTTTTTGTGTTACTTTGGAAAATATTTTAATCAAATTTCTTTCCTTAATTGTCTTCTACCCGTTTGAAATCAGAATCCCTTAACTAAAAGGGGATTCTACGTGATTGATTGCAAACTATTTTCTTACCTTTTCTTACTTGTTTTCTGCACAATAAAAGGTGTATCTGCACTCAGACCACGTTGAACCTTTAGTTCAGCACCTTCAACATACCTTACTCACACACTTACAATTCAGTACTTCTTTGAGTTCAATACTCGAGCACACATTATTCACTTGCAATTTATATACTCTTGCAACATTCTTCTCTCTTTTGAGATCCTTTGGACTATATTCCTGCAACTTGGTTTTTCAAGACCACTGTTTTACTTGTTGTTTCCCTGAAACTGGTATGTTCTAATTTAACTTTTCAGCTTCACCCCTATATGTGTACTTTATAGTTTCAACATTCTTGTTTACTTTGTTGTTATGTTCAATGTTGACTATGCATGTCCTTCTCTCTGTATTTGTTGTTTGTTGTGAATTCCCCATACCCCTACACCCTTCTATGTGTTTGAGTTAACATTTATGTTCTGGAAGTATCCAAATTACTTCTCAGGTGTGAACCTGATCCTCAATGGGTCCTAACTCCCAAATTTGGATAACAGGCTGGTCAGGGGTGTGCCAGCACTCCTAATTGCTGGGCATGACCTCTAGCCTACCAAGACCTTCCCAGAATCCCTTCTATTACACTTTCACTCATTCCAAGTTTCTAAGTTCTGCCCCCTCCTATGAGCCTTGCTTTCGGACCTTGAGTTCCCTATGAACTTGGACATTTGATAGCTGGCCCTTCCACACTGCACTATAATTAATTCTACAATGTATTTGGGTGGGAGAATTGCCCAGAGTCCACTTGAGGCTCTTGGAAACTTTGACATACCCAAAAATGAGAAAGGCTTTGGAAATTCTGATCTTCAGCGTTAGTTCATCTCATATTTTATACATTGAGTCTGAATTAGGCTCCTTGGTTGTAGTTTATTTCTGATGTAATTTTTCTTTTGGTATGTAATAATTTGTAATAACTTATGGGGTATATAGTGAAGGGGGGGGGGGTCACTCATGTATGCATATGGGTAGACATCATATTCTTAGGATTTTATTCCTGCGAGCATGTCTATAGTTCTTCATCTGTGTGTGCCACCTAGAAATCCTGTCTATAGTTCTTCATCTATGCTTGTCATGTAGAAATCCTGTCTATTGTTCTTCATCTATGCATGTCGTATTGAAATCCTACTTATAGTCCTTTATTTATGCATTTCATCCTGTCTATAGTTCTGCACTTATGCATGCCATATAGAAATCCTGCTTATAGTTCTGCATTAGTGCATATATTGACACCATGTCCTTAATGTTCTGCATTCATATAGATACCATGACTATAGGTTTCTGCATTATTGTATCATAGATAACCTGTCTATAGGACATTTTCAATTTTGCATTTACATCCATCATTAGGCAAACGATTTATAGGTTTAAAATAACAAAAATTTGCATTATATAATATCATTCCTATAGGACTCTCGCACTTCCGTAAGCGCTTCAAAATCAGTCACACGTAGAAACTATGTCTATAAGGATAATCAACTGAATCTTAATCAAGCCTAAGATGAGTAACATAAATACTCAACACCTACAGAGTTTGTGTTTGTCTATAATCAGAATCTTTCTGTAAAATCAGTAAACATTGCATTGTTAGATGTTATGCCTGTAGGTGTCACCTAGGAAAGCCATTAGGTAATTAATTAATTGCATCAGTCTTTGATAATTACAGCCAGGGGTATGCCTAATTCAGACTTCTTATCTGAGAAATATGTGCTAAACTAGCCACACCTTAACGTTTAAGTTTAATTAAAGACCTAATCAGTATTTGAAAAACATTCTAAACTACGTGTTTCTTTATGTTTTAAGGAGGTTTTTTCGAACCTTGTCCGCTATGTGCTTCCACATACTTGTCGTGTATGTTTTGAATGCCGCCATAGAATTTTACCCTTTAAAACTCTCAAATGCCAAATCTCCTTTCCCTTTAGGATTAGTGATCCCAAATGCCTCCGGGAATGATAGGATTGGGCAGGTACTAGCATGCAATAATTAGCGAGACCATCCCACGATTTAATACCTTAACGGGGTGGGTAAGGGTTTACATGGATATGATGATCACTCGATATCGCATTGTGTATAAATGGTTATCGCGTGTTGTGTGGGGTGATCCATGTTATTTATAAACCTAGGACCCCCTCCCTTTTTATTATTTCCTTTTTTCCAGAAATCTAAAGCTGTTTTTTTAGTTTTTCTATTTCTTCTTTTACTTCAATTACTTGCACATATTATGAAAAATCTCTCTTTAAATTGTCCGATTTTTAGTACTATTTTTCCCCAAAAAAAACCTCCGCCCCTTGTACTCCATTTCTAATTTACTTGCATCAATTATTTAACCCCTTCCCCTTTACTTGTGTAACTACCTTCTTCCAAATTTTAGCACTCTGTAAACCTGTTATACTTCTTTTATTTGCATCCATTATGTGAAAGTACCTAGCATTTACAATGCTTGCTCGTGTATTTGTTGTTTGTTTTCAAAGTCACAATTGTAGCATGGTCGGGAACCACACTAGTGGATCTTGAGGGATGCCTAACACCTTCCCCTCGAGATAATTTCAAGCCTTTACCCATTCTATGGTCCTTCTTTTTTCTACTTAAATTTCTTCTTAGTGTCTGAATGCACTTTAATCATTAGGTGTGACTTTTCTAAATTGTAAACCTAATTCCCAAAAGGAAAAGAGTCCGCCCAAATGTCATAAACCCGATTTCGCGAGAAAAAGGTAGCATCGACAGTATGACGACTCTGTTGGGGAATTCTTTAAGGCTTTTACCATTTCATGCTATTTGTGACTTTATGCTTCTTTACATGTCTTCACTTGTTTTTAAGTATTATTCTTTCTTCTACTACGAAACTAACTTAGCTCTTTGTTGCCTTTTCTTTATTTCTCTTAATGCTTTCTTTTACCGCTTTCCTTTAGTACTGTTGTAATTATGAGCAATTATTGTAATTATTACTTTATGAACGTGCAAATACATGAGAACTTGTTTAATTCTTAGGACTGCATATTCAACATCATATTTCACTCGTGCCAAACAAAATACCATAGCGACACTTACAATGAGTGGTTGCGCCCTTCCGATATCATTACCGCCTAAATTTGGCAAAGGCGTATTTGCTGTAAAACCAATCGATCAACGGTGTAGTGGACGATTCCGTGCCTTTCCCTCTTGGGTTGTACGCTCAAGGGTACTAGTCTAATACCGCATAGAAATAATTTCTCTTTAAGTTATGTTTGTATCATGGTCAAACCTGGCCGAGTCAATTATATTGTCCGCATAATGACTCTTTAAGATAGCCTTGTCCAAAGTCCACTGGGTTTCCCTAAAAACCAAACGAACCTTATCACATTATGTGCATTTATTTGGAGAACTAAATGTTTTCTATGCTAATTGTTTATATAAATAGTCGAGTCTGGCGGGGGTAAGGTCCTAACACCTTTGTTTTGTAGAAAATGAGGCACAAAGTCCCTAGATTCAGCATGGTCACAACATTCACCTCAAATTGCTGAGTTGGTGGGGAGATCTTCATTCTAGCAATCAAGCTCTTGTTAGGAATCATCTAGGAAACCTGCTTTCTCTCCTAGAAATTCAACCCAAGAACAAAATCATAGAACCTGCAACACTGTTTTGGGATTGTGATAGGTCGGTATTCCACTTTGGAGACATTGAGATGACACCTTTGCTTGAGGAAATATGAGGAATAGCTTGGATACCATGGGAAACTCTGGGTTTGCTAATGCTGAAAAATTGCAAGGGTAGGGGTTTTCTCAAAATGATGGGTCTAAAAAAGAATCCCAACTTGACATGTTTGAAGGAGTCATACATTCCCTTTGACTATTTGTATGAAAGGTACGGTAACAACAAATCTTACCGTACTTATCCTGACGAGTTCGCCCTCACCTCATTGTGGCACATCCATCGAATGGTCTTTGTCTTCATGTTCTGCTTCTTGGGGATGACACTGTTTCCAATAAAGAGAACAAGAATCCATACCAGGCTAGCCATGGTCACCAAAACCTTAATGGAAGGAATTAACGGACAACCATTTAGTCTTGTGCCAATGATAGTTGTTGAAATATATCGAGCCTTAGAAAGGTGTCAATAAAGAGCCAAGCATTTCGAGGGTTGTAATTTGCTACTCCAATTATGGCTTATGGAACACCTCCAAAAAGGTGAGTACCGGCAGGAAATCCATCATAGAGACTGGGATGATCATACCGCCTTTCATCACATAAAACGAATGAATTAAATGCCTAACATGTTCCCCAAACTAGAAAATGCTAGAGATTAGGTCGAACTCTTTGACAATCTTACTGAGGACCAGTGCAATGGATGTTCGAGTGGTTCCCTACTGAAGAATTCATCATTCGATCTAGGTCTGCACCATTTCTGATACTGATTGGTTGAGAGGACCTATCAATATGTCCCTATCCAGGTTATGAGACAGGCCGGTAGGAAGCAGGTTCTACCAAGGGTCGACAAGATGAGTCGCTTCCAAGCTGGCTTCCAAGATGATGATAGTCTATACAGGTGCCAAGCACAACATATGTGGCATTGCAAAATTGTCTTAGGAAATGACACCATCGAACCACATCGCTACTATGCTGGTTGTACCCCCACACTATTTAGGTTGGCTGGAAGACAATCACAACGATTTAGAACAGTCCAGGCTTGTTCAAGGTCACAGGATAATTGATGAAAAGGCTGAAGCACAGGTAAAATACAACCAACTGCACAAGAGGATGCGGGAATGTGAAAATGAGCACCATGATACATAAGAAGCCAATAAAAAGCTGATTGGAGAATGGAAGTATATGCTTTCATCGCCAACAAAAGACTGATCTTCTTGGAGCAAGGTATAGTAGAATTGGAAAAGAAGTTTCTGAAGAGGGTCGAAGATTGCCGAGCTGCTGAAGGAAATGAATGTGGACATCTAGCCAGGGCCTACTTGCTGGTAGGACTGAGCGAGCTGGGAGCTCTGTATGAGGGAGCCAATACTGCTAAATCTGGGGAAGGTCCTTCTGAGACCAAATAGATAGGAGATTTTTCTCTTTCTTTTGGAATGTAATAAGGCCTATGGCCACTAGTGACATTTTATCTAGTATCGTTTTGGGATTCATCTTTTTTCCTTATCAATGAAATGAGGCATTTAACATTCTAAGTTCTCCAAATTAACTTGTCGCTAGTCCTACCTTGGGCACACCAAGGTCCCCAAAATTAAGACACGCTTCATATTTCCTGCACTACGTGTTTTAATATTGCAACATCTTTTCTTATAATCCTTACTAACCTGTTATCATTTTTATTTTTACTTTTGTTTATTCCCATCCCCAAAGGTTAGTTCGTGAACTCTGGCAACATAAGCATATTATACAAGATCCGAGGGACCTCCACCTACTCCTCCTCCCAGTCCCGTCAAACATAAAATCAAAAGAAGAATGGAAGATTCAAGCAACTCGGCTGAATGGGTAGAAATCACTCGTTGTACCATGGCCGCCAAGGAGAATGCTTCTCAAATAGAGCAAAAGTTACGAAAATGAGCTTGACCAAGTTCGGAATTTGGCAAGTCTGTCATTTTCCCTTAACACCCCAAAAGTTACTCAGAATCCCATACCTCCACAGAATGTCCCAAACTATCCCACTCCTCACCACCATTGCAATACTTGCCACACTCCCAACAACACTCTGCTGCTCATCCCGGAACCACTGAACTCCACAAATAATCACTGCCACAACCAATACAACACCCTTATCTATGTGGAAACTGTGCCGCATCCTACTCAACCTATCTCAAGTTTGGCTGAAGAACTTAAGAAGTTGACTACCAGGATACAAGGCGTTAAAGGTAGTAAAGGAATTAATGGGCTAAACTATGAAGATTTATCCGTACAGCCCGATGTCAAACTGCCCGAGGGGTACAAACCTCCCAAGTTGCAAAATGTTTGATGGCACAAGGGATCCCAAGGTTCACTTCAGGATATACTCTGACAAGCTGGTTGGAGTAGGAAAAGATGAGAAGATCTGCATGAAGCTTTTCATGAGGAGCCTGAAGGAGATGCTCTTTCTTGGTACATTAGCCAGGACCCAAAGAAGTGATCAATCTGGGTCAGTATGGCATCCGGCTTCATGGATAGGTTCAAGTTCAACATGGAAAATGCACCATACATGTTTTACATTCAAAATTTGATGAAGAAACCAACAAAAACTTGCCGCTAGTATGCCACTCGTTGGAGATCAGAGGCTGCTAAGGTTCGACCTGCTTTAGGGGAAGAACAGATGAACAAATTTTTTGTCCAGGCTCAGGATCCGCAATACTGCAAAAGACTGATGTTGATCGAGAACCAAAAATTTTCCGACATCATCAAGCTAGGAGAAAGGATTGAAGAAGGCATCAAGAGAGGTATGGTTACTAACTTTGAAGCTTTGTAAGCCACCAACAAGGCTCTGGAGTCCGGTGGTACATCCAAGAAGAGGGAAGTAAGTGCCGTAATGGTTGCACAGAGAACCAAATCACCTATCAAATACCAAACCTACCCCATATCTCCACTTACATTTCAACACACTCCAAATTTCCAACACCCGCACCTTCCTACAAAATTCCACCACCTACCTATGAATCACCCACACCTTCTACATACCAACCTGTTTCACCCAGATATTCCCAATTCACACATGTCTACCATGCTTACACTACCCAACCATCGCACTATCAGTCACCTCCCACTCGCCAAAACTTTCTTAGACCTCGACCAAATTTTGAACGCAGACCTCCCAAACAGTATACCGCCATTGCCAAACCAATTGACCAGCTGTATGAAAGACTCCAAGCTACTGGTTATGTCACCTCTATCCCTGCCATAACCCTTGAAAACCTTCCCAATGAGTCAACCCAAATAAAACCTGTGCATACCATTCTGGCATGAAAGGGCACACCACCAAGGAATTCCGCTCCCTGAAGTATACGATCCAAGCTCTGATTGAAACAAGATCATCGTGGCCAAGGAGCCAGCTCCGAATGTCCGCAACAACCCTCTACCAGACCGCAAAGGTAGATGTGTTTATGATGTAAATAGAGGATGATTGGGATCCCAAAAGATCAATCGATTTGATCATAGAAGGGGATGATCCGAAGAAACCAATAGTTACCCTTAATTCGATTGTAGTTCAAATTTAGCTTTCTGAGGATGCCGAGGTGAACATGTCCATACCACTTGAGTTTGAAACACTAGCCTCTGTAAAGATGCCAACACCATTTGAGGTCGAGTTTGGGTCCCCAAAGGCGCCTGAGCCATTTGAATTTGTTGTATTACCTGCCAAAGAAAGGGTGCATATTCCAGTATCAATGACAGCCGTCACACCATTCCACACAAAAGCCATACCGTGGGACTACATAGTCGAGGCAAGAAGGAAGGGGAAAGCCAGATTCATGGAAGCAGTTGCAGCTCAGGGTATGAAAATAACCGGAAGGGTTTATACCCAGAACACTTGGCTGAGTCAAGTAAGAAGACCATTGGCGACAAGCCATCATTGAAATTGGGCCCGATGATATCTGGAGAAAGATACAAGCAAAGGAATGCTTAATAATTGATCAACTGAATAAAATACCAGCACATATTTCTATCCTAGCTTTTCTACAGAGTTTCGATGCACACAAAAATTCCTTGTTGAAGGTGCTGAGTGAGGCATATGTACCAAGCAACATCACTAGAGGATAAATGGCAAACATGGTAGGTCAAGTGTTGGAGAGTCACAAAATAAATTTCCACGAGGATGAGCTGCCACCGGAAGGATTGAGTCACACTAAGGCATTGCATATCACTGTGTAGTGTGAAGATTATTTTATTACCAGGAATCCTGGTCGATGGGGGGTCCAACCTCAATATTTACCCATTGGTAACACTCATGACATTAGGAAAGGGCTGCATAAGATCAAGGATGGGGCCATCAATGTCAAGGCTTTCGAGGGTTCTCGAAGGTTCACTATTGGGGAAATTAGCTTACATTTGAAATGAGTCCAACTTGGTTTGATGTTGATTTTCAAGTGATAGATCTGCCAGCGTCTTACAATTTATTGTTGGAATGACCATGGACTCATGCCATAGGGGTCGTGGCATCAACACTACATCAGGCAATGAAAATTGAGTGGAATCACTTAGAGGTGATCATTCATTGTGACGATTGCAATCCCATAGATAGCCGCCAGACCATTCCAGCAATTGGAGGAAGAAGAAAGATAGGTGGGGAAACGTACCTCCACATCGAGCGAGTCAACGCCGTTGATAAAGGTAAATAGTGGGAAAACCAAATTGAATGCATACTGAACTGGAGCGGGTATGAACCTTGCAAGGGACTTGGCAAGAATCTCTAGGGAATCGCTAAGCCCATTGAGCTCAAGAAGCATGGCACCACATTCGTATTAGGATATGAGTATACCTAGAAAGAATTTAAGGAACGGTCGCCACCCTAACGCGATCCTTACTATCCATTGGAGCAACTAATACCCCGTCTAGAGCAGACTTTCCAACCGACCGAAATCTTGTGTGGGTCAAAAGAAGAGGAAGCATTAGCAATAAAGAGGAACTTGTTCTTGGATGATGATGATATGGACTGCTGTGTCATTTTTTAGGAGGAGGGGGAGGAAGGCCCTTCCATACAGGCTGTAAATAGAGGAGCACACCTCAACAATTAGACCGTTAGAACCATCAGAGCCCAGTGTGCTCGGGGTAGAAAGGCTGAATAAAGCACCACGCACCATTTTATTTTACTAGTTTATTTTCCTTTCGCATTTTGTTTTCCAAAAAGAGCTCCAATGTTCAAAACATTTATGGAATTTATTAAATTATTTTAGTTTCTTATAAATTCTCTGCTTATTATTTTCCATTACTTTACTCATATAACATTACTATTACTTATCTTGATGGACCAATGACTGTGACATGCAATGAGACAACGCAACAAACAGACGTACATTTAGAGGAAAATGATATACCGGAAGAAATTGTTAAAGAAGTTGAGAATTTTGAGAATAAACCTAAGTCCAACTTGGATGAGACTGATATTATCAACCTGGGAGATGCAGTAAACATCAAAGAAACACGAATCAACACTCTTTTATCACCGCCAGAAAAGAAAGAATGTACAGAGTTTCTAAGAGAGTATGAAGACATATTTGCCTGGTCATACGACAACATGACAGGTCTAAGCTTATCCATTGTGGCTAAGAAATTGTTGACTGATCTGGCCTGTCCACCAGTAAAACAGAAGCTCAGAAACTTCAAGCCAGATATGAGTTTGAAAATCAAAGAAGAGGTCACCAAGCAAGTCAAAGCTAAGGTTCTCAGGGTAGTAGAGTATCCGACATAGTTAGCCAATATTGTGCCAGTACCGAAGAACTATGGGAAGGTCAGAGTCCGTATCAAATACCGAGATCTCAATCGAGCTAGTCTGAAAAATGACTTCCACTTGCCAAATACACACATCTTGATTAACAATTACGACAAGCATGAGTTGCAGCCATTCGTTTATTGTTTTGCTGGGTACCATCAAATATGGATGGATGAAGATGGTGCTAAAAAACAACTTTCATTATGCCGTGGGGGATGTAATGCTAAAAGATGATGCCGTTTGCGTTAAGAAAGCGGCCATCTACATGAGGGCCATGACTACCATTTTTCATGACATGATACACAAGGAGATCGAAGTCTATATAGACGACGTCATCATTAAGTCCAAGAAAGTCGCTGATCACATGGAAGATTAAAGGAAATTCTTCAATAGACTGAGAAGATACAACCTGAAATTGGATCCATCAAAGGTCAAAGCTATTCATCGCCAATGAACAAGAAAGAAGTACTGAGTTTATTGGGGGGACTTAACTATATAAGCAGGTTCATAGCACATGCTATTGTTATATATGAGCCAATCTTTATGATACTAAATAAGGATGTCGCTACCAAATGGACTAATGACTACCAAAATGCCTTCGACATAATCAAGGAGTACTTGTCAATACCGCTAGTTTTGGTTCTACCCAAGCCAGGAAGACCCATGTTACTCTACCTTGCAGTTCAAGATGAAGTGTTTGGTTGTGTTTTGAGGCAGCATGATGAAAGGGGGAGAAAAGAGCAGGCCATCTATTATCTCAGCAAGAAGTTCACCCTATACGAGGCCTGGTATTCTCTATTGGAACGCACCTGTTGTGCTCTAACTTGGGTAGCTCAGAAGCTGAGGCACAATTTCTATGCTTACACTACGTATCTCATATCAAGAATGGATTCATTAAAGTATATCTTTCAGAAGCCCATGCCCACTGGCAAGCTAGCCAAGTTGCAAATCTTGCTGAGTGAATTCGACATTGTCTGCGTGACTCAGAAATCAATCAAAGGACATGTATTAACAGATCACCTTGTAGAAAGTCGCGTGGACGGAGAATACAAACCCTTAAAGACATATTTTCTTGATGAGGAGGTATCATTTGTAGGAGAAAACATTGCAGAATCCTATTATGGTTGGAGGATGCTTTTCAACGAAACAGTAAATTTCAAAGGAGTTTGCATATGAGCAGTCCTAGTATCAGAAATCGGTCAGCATCATCCAATATTTTCCAAGCTCAGGTTCCCTTTTTCCAACAATATGGCCGAGTATGAAGCTTGTATCTCAAGGCTCAAGATGGCCATCGATATGAACGCCCAAGAGGTACTAGTTATTGGAGATTCAGACTTACTTGTACATTATGTTTGAGACGAATGGGCAAACAAGACCTCCAAGATACTCCCATACCTGTATCATGTACATGAGTTGAGGAAGAGGTTCACAAAGACAGAATTCTGGCATGTTCCTAGAGTCTAGAATGAGTTTGCCGACGCACTGGCCAACCTATCATCTATGATTCAACATCTAGATAAGAACTTCATAGACCCTATTCCAGTGAAGATTCATGATCAGCTAGCTTACTGTGCTCATGTCGAGGAAGAAGCAAATAGAAAGCCTTGGTTTCACGACATCAAGGAATTTTTAGCCAAAGGAGAATATCCAGAGCTTGAAAATACTACTCAGAAGCGCACACTTCGAAGATTTTCCAACAATTTCTTTCATAGCAGAGGAATCCTATATAGGAGGAATTCAGATTTGGGTTTGCTAAGGTGTGATGCAAGGGAAGCATCTAAACTGCTAGAGGAAGTTCATGCTAGGACATGTTGTCCATATATGAACGGTTTTGTATTAGACAAGAAGATACTCCGAGCTGGTTATTTTTGGATGACTATGGAGACGGACTGCATCCAGTATGTCCGAAAGTGCCACCGCTATCATATCCATGTAGACATGATAAAGGTGACCCCAAATGGGCTCAATGTAACAAGCTCCGCCTGGCCGTTCGCCGCTTGGGGAATGGATGTTATTGGACCAATCGAGCCTACCACATCAAACGGGCACGGGTTTATCCTAGTAGCAATCTACTATTCACCAAATGGGTTGAAGCAACATATTATAGAGAAGTGACCAAGAAAGTCGTGGCAGACTTTGTCCTTGACCGTATCGTTTGTCGATTCGGGATTCTAGAATCAACAATTACTTACAATGGTTCCAACCTCCACAGTGATTTGATGAAAGCTATTTTTGAAACTTTCAAGATCAAACACAAGAATTCCACAGCTTACAGGCCTCAGATGAACGGAGCTGTATATGTTTCCAACAAGAACATCAAGAAGATACTGAGGAAAATTGTAGAAAAATTGTAGAAAAGCATAAACAATGGCATGCAAAGCTATCATTTGCTTTATTAGGGTATCGCACCACAGTCCGCACATCAACTGGTGCAACTCCTTATGTGTTGGTTTATGGTACATAAGTGGTCATGCTCGCCGAAGTAGAAATTCCCCCCTAAGGATCATATATGAAGCAGAGATCGACGATGCATAATGGGTGAAGAGTCGTTTCGAAAAGTTAGCCCTCATAGATGGTAAGAGAATGAATGCAGTTTTCCATGGTCAGCTTTAATAGAATAGAATGGCTAGAGATTTCAACAAGAGAGTGAGACCAAGATGGCTCACACTAGGGCTGCTAGTATTAAAGAAGATTTTTCCACATCAAGAAGAAGCCAAAGGGAATTTCTCTCCTAACTAGCAAGGCTTATACATGGTTCACCGGGTTCTAACAGGAGGAGACCTCATACTTGCTGAAATGGATAGAGAAGTTTGACCAAAGCCAATAAATTCAGATACAGTCAAGCAATGCTATGTGTAACCATTTATGATTTCCTTATGTAAGTTGAACTACGTCTGACCTGATTCACGTTTAAGAGGAGATATGTAGGTAGCCTTATGGGTTCGGTCACAATTCAACAAAATTTTGATTCCCCCCACCTCCCCCCCTCCCCCCCCCCCCCGCAATTGGAAATTGGGGTAGAATGTTTAGGAGGACCCTCATAATTCTAAAGTAACCTCAGCCGATCATCGCAAGCATCCATCAGAAGCAACAACCTAAGAAACTGGGGCAGAATTTTGAGAAGGACCCTCAAAATTCCACTATAAGAGAGGTTGTAATGTCCTAAACCATGTCACAGTCGTTGGTCCCTCTAAAAACTATTTCTTACATATATACATATCTCATATCGTTAACAAAATCATGCATGTTTATTATCAGAATTACTTTGCTTAGCAACGCTACCCCAAGGACACCCACAGTATCACTAATTCAGAGCCGAGCCGGTAAAGCAAAGTCCGCAGGGACACAGAACTAACTTTTTCCCCTTACAGAACTTACAATTTTTCTTTGGATGCAGAAACCCAAGTTGCAAATTATTCACTCATATTGTTCTAGGAATACAACTCTTGTAATACTCTCTTTGCAACTGCTATCTGCATACAATATCCCCAGCAGCCACAATATCACAATCAATAACCAACTATCAACCAACAGCTAAGAATTTTTCCTTTACTATTCATCTCTCATATTTTACATATGGATACTATTCTGCCTTCTGAGATTAAGCTCTACCTCTATTTTTATTTCCTGCATTGCATAAGGCTACTATTCTACCTTCCGAGGTTAAGCTCTACCTCCATTTGCATTTCCTGCATTGCATAAGGCTACTGTTCTGCCTTACGAGGTTAAGCTCTACTTCTATTTGCATTTCCTGCATTGCATAAGGCTACTCTTCTGCCTTCTGAGGTAAAGCTCTAACACCATTTGCATTTCCTGCACCGCATAAGACTACTATTCGTCCTTTTGAGGTTAAGCTTTACCTCTATTTGCACGACTGAAAGATCGCCATTTTATTTACATCTTTTGCACGGCTGAAATATAGCCACTTTATTTAAATCCTAATCGGCTGAAAGATCGCCACTTTATTTACATTTTCACATGGCTGAAATATCACCACCTCATTTAAATCCAACATTGGCCGAAAGACCGCCTTTTTATTTACATTTTTTGCACGGCTGAAATATCTCCACTTCATTTAAATCCTACATCGGCCGAAAAGTCACCACTTTATTTACATTTTTGCATGGCAAAAATATCGCCACTTCATTTAAATCCTACATCGGCTGAAAGATCACAATTTTATTTATATTTTTTGCACATCTGAAATATCGTCACTTCATTTAAATCCTACATCGACTGAAAGATCGCCATTTCATTTACATTTCTTGCACGGCTAAAATATCGCCACTACATTTAAACCCTATATCAGCTGAAAGATCGCCATTTTATTTACATTTCTTGCACGGCTGAAATATCGCCACTATTTAAATCCTCCATGGCTAAAATATCGCCGCTTTATTTTCTCATGGCTGAAATACCACCACTTTTTATCTTGCATCGGCTGAAAGATTGCTACCTTCTACATGTCATAGGATGAAAGACCGCCAAATTGTCCAAAGGCATCGTTGTTCGGAGGCACCATCTTCATAGCCCGAGAACGCCATGCCATGGCTTGAGGACCCCACTTTTATTTATGCATAGCATTATTCAAAGGCATCACGGTTCGGAGGAATCATTCTATAGCTCGAGAACATCATTGCGTAGCATGCGAATCCTCTATAAACTTCATGGTCCAAGACATCATTGTCCGAGGACGTCATCCTAATAGTCCAAAGACAGAATTCATGGTCCAACGGGAACTTGCATCACGTTTAAATTTATGCACAATATATGTGCTCGTATTTTTTATTTGCATTTAAACCAGCGAGCAATGGCCGTCCTTGCAAGAGCGATCTCGCTCCAGTTTACGCATCCCTACTAAGCTCATAACCACCACCCCAACCAGAATGTCATGTCCGTTCTTGAAAAGATCTCCATCGGCATGTTCCGCCGATGGATCACTAACTAATAATGGCTTGATTCCTGTAAGACGAGGGATATGTAGGCAACTGATAAGCTAAAGCACGATCAATCACTTCAAACCATTCTGTTCGGTCAAACTTGACCATCATATCTTTACCCACAACTCTTCCATCATTCCGAGGTAAAGAGGGACAGCTGTTGATACCCAATTTTTCCCTATATATTTTTATATACAAAATAATTTCAAAATAATACATTATGCATATATAAGCATGCCCAAGAATATTAGTATTTTTTTCAATATTTAAAAAATTTTAAATCATTTTATTGCCCATTTTAGCGGTACAAAATCAGTAATTATTCTAAAAATATCAATTTTGTTGAATAATTTCTTTTATTCCCACCTTTATAGCAAAACCTAGTTAAGGTGATTTTTGTACATTTTTACAAATTTATTTGGTATTTTAAAAGCTAAATTGCATATAATTGCAATTCTAGCCTATTTTAAGTTTAATAGCATTCTTAATAATAAAATTGTTTCCTGTATTTTATAAATTAATATTTATATATTATTTACTGGCTCAGTACTTTTAATTTGCTTTTAAAATCATCTTCACTATTTTAATAAATAAAAAGGGAAAACTGTCTAACATTTAGCCCCATTTGATTTCAAATATGGCCTACTTTATATTTCAATTTTAACCCTAATTTACTCAGTCCTAATTAGACCAACAATACTTTATTTACCCGGTCCCGATTGAATTTAAAAATCACCCGGTTCCTGTTTTTAATCCAGGCCGTTGATCATTTTGATCAACCACCATAATTCCCCCTTACTATTTTAACCCCAAACGGCCAACCCTAATCCCTCATTTTCCGTCTCTCAGTTACCTTTGAATCCCATTGTCACTCAAATCCTCTCGAAGGTTCTTCGGAACCCTAACCGCCTCCGACCCTTTTTCCACCGTACTTTCACCGGAATCTATGGCTTCTCATGCCATGGATGGTCTATCCTCACCCCCTTCCACCATTAAAACATGATTGTTAGAAGCTTTTAGGCCTGACCTCGATGGTTCTCATCTAGACCTTCTTAAATTTATGATTCTATGGCCTCTCAGGCCTGTGCTCTTGCATATTCAAGCATTAGAGGGCCTAATTCTACCTCTGCGCCTCAAGATCGGGCTTTCTTCCAAGCCTTTCTTATTTCTAGGTTTTCTCTTAAACCCTAAGCTACTTGAGATTTTTTTTCTTTGTTGTTTTCTTAGATCTATGATTTATATGTTTTTTACTCGACTTTTAAAGTGTTCTCCCCAAATTTTCTTTTCAAAAACGTTTGTTTTCGATTCAAGGTTTTTGAAAGGTTTTCAAAATATCTTTCTGGTTCTTTCTGTTCTTCTCTTTATATGTGTTCGTCTGTGTTATGCTCAAATGTTTTGTTTTTTATCAAACATGTGTTTGCTCTTCTGTTTTTCTTTCTATTATACCTGATTCTTCTATGCATCTGCATTTTACTGTGGGCCTCTAGACCAGGCTCGCATGATTATCTCTGCTATATTTTCCTACATTATTTCTATCGTATCCGTTTCCAGCTGTGTTCTTTAATTTTTTATTTGCTTTATTGGACTTTGTTTGAATTTTTCTAAGCATATTTCATCTACTTCTGGTTAAGTTTACACCACCACTTTTATTCTGAACTTGATTATGTTTCGACTTTTCTAAAACATACTCTTTTATGCTCTTAAATCAGCTTTCTTTATTTGTTGTTTCAAACCTTTTATCATATTTGTTGGTTTCTTATGAGTCTCTAAAAGAGACCTCTGAGTCTGTTTCAATGGTTTGTCCTCTTATCTCTGTAGTTGATCCGAGTTGAAACCCTAGAATTTTAGAGTTTTCTTTGGTAAGCTCGATTTTATGTTTGGACTATGGTTCTACTTTGAAACCCCAAACTCTCAAACTCATTTCGAGTCTATAGATTTGACCTGAACCTTTTTATGACTGTTTCTATGATAATCTTTTCTAACCAGCATGACAACTCATTCTTGCTGATATTCTTGTGCTTTATATATGAGTAGTTCTTCTTTAAAAAAGGTCTTTCCAAATATTGATTGATTCGAATTCATTTAGTAATGTTTGATTGATTGTTATTGATTTTTCTTAAGTAAAACCATTTCCTCTCTTTTCCTGACTTGGTTCATTCGAACAAAGCCTTCAATTTTGGATTCTATTGACTATTTGATTGATTCCTTTTCCTTATTTGTCACAAACTGTGTACAACTGGACTTTCCCTTAAATAAACTCCTATGTCTTTACCCTTTTTGTGTTACTTTGGAAAAGATTTCAATAAAATTTCTTTCTTTAATTGTCTTCTACCCGTTTGAAATCAGAATACCTTTACTGAAGGGGGATTCTATGTGATTTATTGCAAACTATTTTCTTACATTTTCTTACTTGTTTTCTGCAATATATAAGAGGCACAAACCTTCTGCACTCAGACCACCTTGAACCTTCAATTCAACACCTTGAACTTACCTTACTCACACACTTACAATTCAGTACTTCTTTGAGTTCAATACTCGAGCACACACTATTCACTTGCAATTTGAATACTCTTGCAACATTCTGATCTCTTCTAAGATCCTTTGGACTGTTTGCCTGCAACTTGGTTTTTAAAGAACACTATTTTACTTGTTTGTTTCCCTGAATTTGGTATGTTTTAATTAAACTTTTCAGCTTCACCCCTATGTGTGTACTTTGAAGTTTCAACATTCTTGTGTACTTTGTTGTTATGTTTAATATTGACTATGCATGTCATCTTTTTGCATATGCTATTTGTTGTGAATTCCCCTTACCCCTACTCCCTTCTATGTGTTTGAGTTAAGATTCATGGCCTAACAGTATCCAAATTACTGCTCATCTCTGAACCTGATCCTCAATGGGTTCTAACTATCAAATTTGGCTAACAGGCTGGTCAAGAGTTTGCCAGCACTCATAATTGCTTGGCATGACCACCAGGCTGCCAGGACCTTCCCAGAATCCCTTCTATTGCACTTATACTCATTCCTAGTTTCTAAGTTCTGCCCCTCTCCTATGATCCTTGCTTTGGGACCTTGAGTTCCCTCTGAACTTGGAAATTTTAGGGCTGGCCCTTCCACACTACACTATAATCAAATTGAAAATGTATTTTGGCGTAAGCATTTCCTGGATTCCACTTGAGGAGCTTGGGAACTTTGACACACCCAAAAATAAGAAAGGCTTTGGAAATCCCGATCTTCGAAGTTAGTTCATCTCATATTTTAGAGCTTAAGTCTGAATTAGGCTCCTTAGTTGTAGTTTAATTTCTGATGTAATTTTACTTTTGGTACGTAATAATCTGTAATAACCTACGGGGTGTACAGTGAATGGGGGGGGGGGGGTTCACTTATTTATGCATATGGGGTAGACATCATGTTATTAGGAATTTATTCCTGCGATCCTGTCTATAATTCTTCATCTATGCATGTCCTGTCTATAGTTCTTCATCTATGCATGTCATATAGAAATCCTGTCTATAGTTCTTTATCTATGCATGTCATATAGAAATCCTTCTTATAGTCCTTCACTATTGCATTTCATCATGTCTATAGTTCTGCACTTATGCATGCCATATAGAAATTTTGCTTATAGTTTTGCATTTATGCATATATAGAAACCATGTCCTTAAGGTTTTGCATTCATATAGATACCACGACGATAGATTTCTTTATTCTTGCATCATATAGATAACCTGTCTATAGGACCTTTTCAATTCTGCATTTACATCCATCATCAGGCAAACAATTTATGGATTTAAAATAAAATAAATCTGCATTATAGATATCATGCTATAGGACTCTCGCACTTCAGTAAGCGCTTCAAAATCAGTCACGCCTAGAAAGTATGGCTATTAGGATAATCAACTGAATCTTAATCAAGCCTAAAATTTGCAATATAAATACTCAATACATGCAGAGTTTGTGTTTGTCTATAATCAGAAGCTTTCTTTAACATCAATATACTTTTCATTGTTAGATGTCATGCCTATAGGTGTCACATAGGCACGCAATTAGGTAATTAATTGATTACATCAGTCTTTGATAGTTACAACCAAGGGTAGGCCTAATTCAGACTTCTTATCTGAGAGACATATGATAAACCAGCCATGGCTTAACGTTTAAATTTAATTAAAGACCTAATCAGTATCTCAAAGTCATGCAAAAACTATGTGTTTCTTTATGTTTTAAGGAGGTTTTTTTAACCTTGTCTGTAATGTGCTTCCCCATACTTGTCGTGTATGTTTTGAACGTCGCCTTAGAATTTTACTCTTTCAATCTCTAAAAAGCCAAATCTCCCTTCCTCTAGGATTAGTAGTCCCAAATACCTCCGGGGCTGATAGGATTGGGGCGGGTACTAGCATGCAATAAATAATGAGACCATTCTGCGATTTAATACCTTATCAGGGTGGGTAAGGGTAGACATGGATATGATGACCAGGCGATAACACTACGTGTATAAATGGTTACCGGGTGTTGTGTAGGGTGATCCGTGTTATTTATAAACCTAGGACTCCCCTCCCTCTTTATTACTTCCTTTTTCCAGAATTCTAAAGCTGTTTTTTCAGTTCTTTAATTTCTTCTTTTACTTCAATTACTTGCGCATATGCAAAATCTCTCTTTAACTAGTCCGATTTTCAGTACTGTTTTTCCAAAAAAAAAAAACCACTGCCCTTGTACTCTGTTTCTAATTTATTTGCATCAATTATTTGACCCCTTCCCCTTTACTTCTGTATCTTTTCTTTAAATATAAAACTACCTTCTTCCAAACTTCAGCACTCTTTAAACCTCTTATACTTCTTTTATTTGCATCCATTATGTGAAAGTACCTAGTATTTACAATTCTTGCTTGTTTATTTTTTTTGTATTCGAAGTCACAATTGTAGCATTATCGGGAACCACACTTGTGATTGTTCACAACTAAATGAGCTTCAAGTTTATTTTTCGCAGGGACTTGAAAAGGAGAGTACAGACGACACCTTTGATCTTATAGAATGGTGGAAGGACAAAAAAATACATCCCGTTCTTTCAGAGATGGCTCGAGATATTTTAAGTATTCAATCTTCAACAGTGGCATCGGAGGGAGCTTTCAGTCAAGCGATACTTCAAATCGGTGATCATAGAGAGTTTATGAGGGATCGCTTGAAAAAAATCAGTACTCTTTAGAGATTGGATCCGTTCGGAAAGAAGAAATTTTTGACTTGCAGAATCACAACCGGAGATAGACAAAACTTATGAAGAAATGCTAGCGGAACTTGCGCAGGATGCTGCGTCGCCCGGAAGCGGTGATGAACAAACTTCCTTTCCACCACCACCAACGGAAATTCCTCCGAACCTTGAAGTATTTATGAGATTTGTTAGAGATAATTCATAGGCTAATATGTAACTTATATTTTGACACATCTTCCTTAGTTTTTTTTTTCTTTTAATGGGGGTACTAGAATCTTCTTGTGCTCATTCCATTGAGGGGAGGAAGACTAAGAATTATATTTTCGTTCTTTGTTGATGTCGTAATAATAAAAATTATAAGACATTCCTTTGAATATTTCTTTGCAATTTATTTTGTGATTAAATTTGATATAGTATATATATAGTTTATATGTATTAGAGATATTATATAGAGCCTTGTATATATATATACACTCACACACACGCGCGCGCACTACTCTATATATATCTCTAATACATAACATATATATATATATAAGCTATATATTATATAACGGAATATATAATTATATATACATATTATACAAACTATATATACTAAATATATTTATATAGCTATATTTAAGAAATTTATATTAGTGTGTGTGTGTGTGTGTGTGTGTGTATATATAGTTTATAAGAAATTACCTTAGATAAAAAAAATTAAAAATAAAATAGCATGTTAGGCCTGTGGGCCCCAGAACCATGTGGGCTTAGGACCACCGTGGGCCGATTCCACCCATTGGGACCCTGAAGATCGGGACCGTTTGGCCTGGCCCGTTTGGCCCATTTAGGCATGGGCTCAACCCACAAATACAACCCTACTATGACCTCGAAATCTAGTCCCCAAATGAATTCAAGCCCTACAATCAAAGATTCATACTCTGTTTCATTGTCCGGCAGAGGGACCATTCTTTTGGCCTGCCATAGGGTTTCTCCTGAAGGCATGGTTAATACTATGCTGAGCCTCGTCCTTTTTATGTTGGAAGCTCCATCTCTAAATACAGTCCAAACTCATGATGTCTATTCTGACACAATCACTCCTTCTTTGATTCAAAAGGCAGTGACCCCAGACTGAAAACCACCAATTGGACAAAACTTGTGACTTCATAACAATCATAGGTTTACATACTATGTCAAATTCGCTCAGTTTGATGGCCCATTTAGCGAGACTACCCGAAAGTTTGGGTTTGTAATGGATATACACAAGGGAAAGGTGGTCACTATAACTATGGGGTGACATTAGAAATAAGGCATTAACTCCTGAGCGGAGACTACGAGGGCTAAGGCCAACTTCTCCAAATGTGAGTAGCGAGTTTGTGCTAGCTCTCGTTAAAATTCTACTAATGTAAAAAATGGGAGTTTGCACAGGTACATCCACATGAACTAAAATGGCTGTTATCGCTACCTCGGAGCCTACTAGGTAGATTAATAGTTTTCCGCCTTCCTCTACTTCTTGATAAGTCATTTTCAAATGCTTCAAACCTTACTAACATTATATTCGTGGTCCATTCGAAGTTTTCTTTGAGTGGAGAGAAGAAATGATGGCATTTCTCTGAAGACTGAGAAATGAACCTGCACAAGGCAGCCAATCTCCCCATATGACTTTGAACCTCTTTTATGCTAGACAGCTTATTCAGGATGTCTTCGATGGCTTTGATTTTATTGGGATTAACCGCAATCTACCTTTGTGACACCAGGAAATCGTAGGAACTTGCAGGAGGTAACCTTGAAAGCACACTTATCAGGGAAAAGCTTCATGCTATGCTCCCTTAAGATGTCAAAAGTTTCTTGAAAGTGCCAAAGATGATCACCTGCGTTCAAAGACTTAACAAGCATATCGTATATATAAACTTCCATGGTTTTTCCAATCTTTTTTGCAATCATTTTGTTTACATGTGTCACATCTCCTTTTTTACACACCACCCTGAAGGATAGTATATAAAGGGAGATTTTCCAATTTAAGTGACATTATTCGAAATGAGATTATTTATTAATTTTCATTCAGAGTCGCCACTTGGGACGGTTTGTTTTCTGGTGTCCCAAATCAACAGTTTATTTTAAAATCACAAATCGAGGAAAATTTGACTTTCCTTTTGAAGTCTGCAAACCAAATATTCTGAATAAGGAATTCTGTTAACCCGAGGGAAAGTGTTAGGTACCCCCAGATTCCGTGGTTCTAGCACGGTCGCTTAAACTATTATAATTGGCCTATTATATTATTTAATACATGTTTTAGCCTATGTTATAATTTAAAATTATTAACCGCTTCTATTTATTTTATGGAATATTTCAACGTCATCTAAAACGCGTCTTTGGACCACGCACATGAAATGCACCCGCAGTCAGAGACACATTTTATTTAACGTTGTGAGATTGAGATTTGGGTCATAATAAATGCACACCGAGTTTAGGAAGGTAATTTTAAATTAAGCGTCTAAAGCAACTATGTATTTTTAACTTTGAGAGGGCCATGGAAAATTCGGTAAATGGCGCGCCTCGAATTCTAATAATTAAGATATTCTAGAACCATTAAATAAGGGTCGTGCATTTTGAGATTCTGTTTGGCACGGTCGCACCTCAAGTCTAATTAATTGGATAAGGACGACTTAATAGGATTCTAATTATTTTTAATTAGCGGTTCTACCCTAATAATTAACTAACACTCTTTGTGTTAAAGAGCCAATCTTCTATAGGGAAATTGCTATAACAAATGGCTTGTTAAATGAGAAAATTTATAGACGCCTTTAGACTAAGGCCCAAATGAACCCGGGTGCTGATAAAGGAAAACGCCCAAGGGCATAAATAAACATGCAGGAGGAATCTGAATTTGAGTAGCATTGACCGATATTGAACCAATAACTTATTTCTGAATTTCAAAGGTTCAAACATCATTCAATTAGCTGGAAATTCAAAAATCTAACATCAATTTAAATTTAAACAGGCTTGCAGGACAACATAGCAAATCAACACATAACTTTACTCTTAAAACATCCATGACTATTTTTCTTTTCTCTTCACGTGATTTTACATTAACTACTACTCTGGAAAACTTAAATCAGCTGAAATCCTTTTGATACTAACAACAACCAATCTCGAAAAATTAGCATGTAAAATGCTTGGATCCTAAAAGTCAATAGAAGTTCTAGACAGTCTCTTCGAGCTAATAGGTTCAGACCACTCATTTTAAAATATATCAAACGCCGAATGGATTCATACTAAGCTTTAGACAACACCACTTAGCAACTCAAACTATCCTCAATATGAGTTATGATGCATTTTACAGAATAACCACTTCTGAACAACTCCTCACAATGCCTTTAAATAATAGACTACATCTCATTTACTAAATCACCAACATATGCCTACCATAATGACATACTCTATATGAAATCATTATCAGGCAACATAAAACTGTGATGTACATCCTAATCTAAAGAAAACAGAACAACAATGCTTTTGACTACGTCTTCACTCATATCATCTCACAGTTCCAAATTAAATACAAGAAGGCAAATTACATCAACCCAAATCAGAAATTAATTATGAAAACAATGAATTAAAGCTATAAAACACCATAAAACTAAGTCATCAAGCTAAACTCATAGCAGAAAGCTGAAAACATATGTTAAACTTTAGAATTTCCATTTTTCATTCCTCAAATCAATCTTCACATGAGGTAGAATACAGAGGTGTACCTGAATGAAAACAAAAGAGATCAAAAGTATGGTCTGCAACTAGAAGAAAGCAACAACAACAGAAATCAACAATATGACAACAACCAAAACCCAGATTTCAAATGAGGAATGACCACAACAAACATTCAAAGCAAATTTTTAAAACCCATTTTCAGTCAATTTTAGACCCAAAATAAATCAGAAAATGGCTTCAGAGACTGAAAAACTCAAGAATTATAGAAAGAAATTTAATGGAACAGTAGTTTTTCTATATTTTCAGACGTTTCTAATTTTTCTGAATTTTATGCTTTCAAAAATCTCTTTCAAAAAATCTCCCTTGAGTTTCAAGTTTAGGTGCCTTTATAGGCAAGGTTCTAGGGCAACAGAAAAATTTCAGTTTTTGCCCATTAAACCTTTTTAAAATTTTTGCTTTTTCTACTTAATCCCTAAATTTTTGACTTGGTTTCCTAGTCAATCCTCTTTTTCACCTTTTAGGAAGTTTCCTAATCGGTTATACCAGATTCCCCTTGACAAAAGTCCCTAAACTAACTTTTAACACCATGTTATTTATCCTCAAGATGAAACGAGTATGTGTTATGAGTCCAATGCACTCATTGGTTCAAGTAAACGTGAACTTAGATTCAAACCAAGCAAAAACCTCTTGGAGTAGGGCCTAAGATGATCTCAGAGCCCAAGAAACCAATATGAACCAAACCCAAATCAGGAGTCCAGTGTATGTAAAAGCAAAATACATAAGAAAATTAAGAAAACTAAAAACTAAGCTAATTGAAAATTTAATTATTACAAACAGGCAGAGAACTAATTATGCTATTAAAATAACATAATTAAATTAAACTAAATAGGCTAACATAAAAAGAGAAAATCAGAAGCTTAAAAAAACTTATCAAGCCAAGAACAAATATTTCTTTTATGATTTGAAAAAAGAAATAGAGGGAATAGAAAACAATATGAACATCAGAGAATTGACCAGGTTTTCGACCAAAGAAAAGGAAAAGAAAAGAAGATGGACGAAAGAAAAAATGAACAAAAGACCATAATTGGAAATAAGATGGATAGAAAATCGAACTAGACTGACCTTCCAATTTAAACCGCGAGATAATTTCAATCACCTGTACTTTGTCAAGAACAAGAAAATAATATTATTTCGCGATAATATTGGCCCTAAAACTCGTGAACACTGGAGAAGAAGCCTTGCATGTGTGGGTTCAAGTTTAAACTCCTAAGGCTTGAACCTCAGATTCAATATTCGAGGAGTTCAAGGGTATTGGAGGGTAAAAGGCTACATATTTGGAAAGAGGGGAGTGAGGAGGTCTTGTGGTGTTATTTTGGTGATTGTTGGTGGTGATGCCACCACCAGAGAAACCTAGGACGGCGCTAAGGTTTCATTATTTGATGTGAGATTCGAAGGATCCCAGCGGGATTTGAGAAGAGTTATTTGGATAATTGGGACGGGGAAGTGGAGAGGAGTCAGTGGTACAATTTTGGAGGTGATTGGCCGCCAGTCGCCACCGTGAGCGATTTTCGGCGAGCGACAGACGGTGGTTTGAGGCAGAGATTTGATTAGTCTCGGAAGATATACAAGAGATGAGGGGGGTAGGGTTGTGTTTGGACATATATGTATTAATTGGTGGTTCAGTTTTGGACCGTCCGATCAAATAAGATCGATGACCCTGATCAAAATTTATTCAAACGACGTCGTTTGGTCCTAGCTTAGGTTACACCGGATTTTTGAGATGGGTTTGGGCCGGTTTTATGGGTATTTGGAAGCATTAAAGGATGAACCATTTGGGCATGAGGAATTTTTGCCGAAAATCCAGGCTTCTCTTTATTTTAAAATCTTTTCTATTTTTCAATTTAAGATTTTCTTTTTCTTTTCCAAAATATAAAATAAAAAATCCTAAATTAACTCTTTAAAACTAGATTAACTTAAGAAATACTAATCAATTTTAAATAATAACTATCATAAATAATTAAAAACCAAGTCTAAATGAATACTACAAAAATTTAGAAATAAAAAGTTAACAAGTGCAAAAATAAACTATTTTTTGTGATTTTCTTCTATTTTGTAACATTAATTTACTAATTAGCCTAAATATAAAATTGGATCCTAGATGCAAATGTAACATAGTTTTTTCGGTATTTTAAGGGATTAAATAATATTAAACGTGCACACAAAAATGCAAACAAACAAGAAAATTATACAATAATTCCTAAAAACCAAATAATTAAAAGGAAAAATATAATTTTTGGAATTCTACAGGAGTACTTCATGCGAGACACAAATCACGTGGTCATAGCTGCCCCTCTTTGCTTGTAGACACGAAGCGTTTTCGGACAAATATAAAATGTGCAATTATGAGGGATTTTTGCATGTTTGAAAGTCCATGAGAAGCATTTTTGAAAAGTGTCTGACCGGACCTTGCTTCAGAGGTTGCCTACATATCCTTGCCTATAAAGGAATCACATTAGTGTAGTTTTTGAAGTTTTGGTAGTTGGGACTACTGGGAAGCTGTGATTTCACTGTTGTTGCTACTACTACTGCTTGCCGACCTCCTTATTACACCAGAAGGAAAATCAAAAGCTAAGCTAGCAAACCCTATCGACTACGAGTTACAAGATTCCTATTATAAATCTCTTGAAGCTTTATCTTATGTCTTAGCTGATTCTTCTTGTGTACTCCGAACAGAATCTTGATGCTCCCAAGCTACAGGTACGGGTTCTTTATTTAGCATTGGATCAAGGCGGAACATGCGAAGCTTGTGACTTCAATTTGAATTCACTTCTTTTGTTATTTTTTCTTTGTCCATAGCAGCATTTTGAATT
Organism: Nicotiana benthamiana; assembly: GCA_034376525.1. Classification (NCBI taxonomy): domain Eukaryota; kingdom Viridiplantae; phylum Streptophyta; class Magnoliopsida; order Solanales; family Solanaceae; genus Nicotiana; species Nicotiana benthamiana. The sequence continues at coordinate 117,511,062 of CM067332.1, read as the reverse complement.
CACTTCTTTCGTTATTTTTTCTTCTTTTGTTTATTCTAAACCATGGCTCATTCTTTTGGCCACCCCAGATCCTGTGCCTCGAGGTCAAACCTGCTCAGATTCAAAAATAAACAAACTAACAATATTTTTCTGTCCCAATTTTCACTAGGAAAAATTTCTTGAGTTATTTGTAACAAAAGTCTGAACATACAAATTTTTTTATTTTTTCTTTCTTTTTATTTAAAAGTAATAAAATAAGAATTGTGTCTATTTAGGAGGAAAATATTAGGGATTGGAACTGATAATAGGCTAAGTCTAGATGATTTGGCGATTGTTTATGCTCACGCTTGATTATGTTTCAATGTCATAGTACGGTTAAATGATGAAAAATGGGCTATAATGGTGAATTTTACACATTGCAGGATGGTGAGCTTATGTGATGCTTTAAGGTAGTGATTGGAGTTGCATTAGAGCAAGAAAGACCCCTCTGAGCTGAATGCACACAAACACGATACAAAGAATGGAAGAATAAATGGCCTAGACTAGCGTGAGGTCTAGCGCGATCGAGCTAGCGCAGAAGCGGGAGGCAGAATGTCAGGAGAGTAGCGTGAACATTAGCGCGTTCGCACTGGTCCCAGTTCTGGAAAAGGTCAGTTAGGGCAAAAATTGGAAACCTAGAGGAAAATTCACTTAACCTATATAAAGTCAAGCTTGCTCAAGGATTAGAGGGCTTATTTTTTAGATTACTTTTGGAAGAAAACACGTGCGAGAGATCACCCAAAACGTCATAATTCTTTATCTTTTCTATTTTCTTGCAATTCTTCCATTATGAATCACCTATTAGTTTTATCTTCCGTTTTTATGAGTAGATATATACTTTAACCTAAGGTTTTGGTGAAACCTGTTAGGGATGATTTGGTTGCAATATAATATAATTTTGAATTGGTTGTTAATATCTATTTTTTCATCTATGTTTTGATTGTGGCTTGTTGGAAGGGCCCTCAACTATCCACCCCTATTTAGTATATATCTGCTTGAGAGAGAGTGCATATTTAGGTGATTGTATGAACAACATCACGCCCAGAGTATATACGAGAGTCATAACCGAGGGTCTATAGGTTGGATTAGAGATAGCGATACCTCGGGTGCAATCTAAGTGAACCGTAATGTGAATCTAGCTAGCGTAGCTTGAGAAAGTGTGTCTAGTAAATTATCATAATTGCTTGAGAAAGATTTATAATAGCTGGAGCATTCCTGATTGATGAAGACAACTAAGTCTCAATTATAAAACATATTCAACCAAGGAAATTAATAACGGGGGAAACCATTACCTTAGAGCTTATTCCAATTATATACAAGCCAGATTAGTTAACTCTCAGCCATTATTTATTGTTGTTAGATATATCATCAACTGTGAATCATAAAGTTTGGGGAAACTGATTGTGTGAATTTAGTAAGTCGACAAGAGTAATTGATAGGTTAATTCTCAGTGGTTCGACTCTTGGCAGAATTATTCAGACTATATTTGCTAGTCTGTATGTGTCTTTTGAGAAAGCATAGTTTGGCGTTATGAAATTTTGGTGCCTTTGTCGAGGAATTAACGATTTTATCAATTACAATTGAAAGAATAAAAAACTTCGCAGTGAAGTCAGTTTTCACTATACCCAATCTTTTCCTTGAAATTCTAATGTTTGAGCTCTTGTGGACTACAGGTGTATGCCTAGAAATTCTTCGAGGATTGGAGAACTGCTAGAAGGACTCTCAGACCCCAAGAAAACATTCAAGGCATTGAGCACTATGGAATGGAGACCCTATGTCTAAAATCTCAACTCAGGGATTGGAGCGCTAATGTTGGTAGAAGTTGACTAGGGAATGGAATTCCTATGTCTATAAACACAACTCAGGGATTGGAGCCCTAATGTTGGTAAAAAAGAGACTAGGGAATGGAGACCATATGTCTAAAAACTCAATTTAGGTATTGAAGCCCTAATGTTGGTAAAAGCTACTAGGGAATAAAGGCCTTATGTTTAAAAACATAACCCAGGGATTGCAGCACTAATGTTTGCAAAATGCGATTAGGGAATGGATGTCCTTTGTCTCAAACTAAATTAGGGATTGGAACCCTAATGTTGGTAAAACGGCGACGAGGGAATATAGTCCCTATGTATAAAACCTCAACTCAGGGATTGTAGCCCTAATGTAGCTAAAAGGCGACTAGTGAATGGAGGCCCAATGTCTAAGAACTCAACTCAGGGATTGGAGCCCTAATATTTGTAAAAACGATGATTAGGGAATACGGACCCTATGTCTAAAAATCTCAACTCAGAGATTAGAGCTCTAATGTTGGTAAAAAGGCAAATAGGGAAAGGAGGCCCTATGTCTACAAATTCAACTCATGGATTGGGGCCCTAATGTTTGTAAAACTCGACCTGGGGATGGAGGCCCTATGTCTAAAATTCTCAACTCAGGGACTAGAATCCTAATATTGGTAAGCATGCGACTAGGGAATGTAAGCCTTATGTCTAAAACTCAACTCAGGGATTAGATCCCTAATGTTGGTAAAAAGGCGACTAGGGAATGGAGGCCATATGTCTAAAAACTCAACATATGGATTGGAGCCCCAAAGTTGGTAAAAGAGAATAGGGAATGGAGGTCCTATGCCTGAAAACTCAACTCAGGGATTAGAGCCCTAATGTTGGTAAAAAGGAGACTAGGGAATGGAGGCCCTATGTCTAAAAACTCAACTTTGGGATTGGAGCCCTAGTGTTTTGGTAGAAGGCGACTAGGCAATGGGGGTCCTATGTATAAAAACTTAACTCTGGGATTAGAGTCCTAATGTTGGTAAAAAGGCGACTAAGGAAAGGAGGCCTTATGTCTAAAAGCTCAACTCACAGATTGGAGTCCTAATGTTGGTAAAACTGCGACTAGGAAATGTAGGCCCTATGTCTAAAAACACTACTCAACGATTGGAGCCATAATGTTGGTAAAAAGGCGACTAGGGAATAGAGCCCTATGTCTAATAACTCAACTCGGAGATTGGAGCCCTAATGTTGGTAAAAAGGCGATAGGAGAATGGAGCCCCTATGTCTAAATACTCAACTCAAGTATCAGAGCACTAATATTGGTAATAGTAAACTAGGGAATGGAGGCCCTGTGTCTAAAACATCTACTCAGGGATTGTAGCTCTAATATTTGTACACTTTTACTAGGGAATGGAGGCCCTATGTCTAAAAACTCAACTCAGGGATTGGAGCCCTAATGTTGGTAAAAGTCGATTAGGGAATGGAGGCCCTATGTCTAAAAACTCAACTCAGAGATTGGAGCCCTAATGTTGGTAAAAGGCGACAAGGGAATGGAGGCCCTATGTTTAAAAACTCAACTTAAGGGGAGCTCTAATGTTGGCAAAGCGTAAGAATTGATATTGGGATTCTAAACTATCATTTGTTTGGTTTTTGTTTTTTTTCTCTCTTCTTCTTTTTTAATTTTCCTTTTTTCGTTTCATTCATTTTTTTTAGTAAATGCAAATAAGAATTTTGGAGAAAAACTTTCGTTTTGGGTTGATTATTGTTGTAATGCTTTTTCTAGCTTTTGCGCATCTTTTTCTTTTGGTTGCACATGCTTTTGCACGGTTGCTTTGGGTTTAACCTATTTCAATTTTTCAAACAAAGAACAATTATTTGTTTGAAACAGTGGTTGGTTTTGTGGCCTTGATTGTTTTGACAACTTGATCTCGGCCCAACTCTTTGTGTGAGAACCCCTACTGCTTGTTGGCTTTTCTGAAGATAGATCTCTTTCCTAAACCATGGGACTCAACTTTTCAAAAATTTATCATGACAGCTCACCCGTCAAGGGCTTCGATTCTTTCATTTTATTTTGTCTCTAGGGGCTTTTGCCTTTTGTTTTCTTTTCATTTTAATGACTTTGATTTTAGAGCATCGGGATCCCTTGGCTTTTTGAATCTTTGTCGAGACGGTTAGCTACGTGGGACTCAACCTTTTTAACTTTGTTTTGCCTTTGTAGGCATTTGACTTTGATTTCCCTTCTTTTCAGGAGTTTTTCAATTTAAAACATCACCCGAAATAGCCAGTCAAGGTCAACTTGTGCTCCTGACGAGGCTTGGTGTCGTTTTGCACAGTTGCGCCGTCAAATGAGGACCCTGTAAATCAGTCTAGCTATCCCTTCTTTGTCTCAATTCTAAAATAGAGTTAGACCGAAAGTGATTCAAAGAAAATAAACAATGGAATGGTGAATGAGTTATAGACAAGAAGTGTCCCTTTCGGGGAAAGGAAAGAAGGACTTATCTGGAGTACATGCAGACTTCAATGAACATGACATGTCTTTTGGACTGGATGCCTGGTCTGTTTTAACCATCTGACTTTCAGAAATTCATCACAACTTCTACTTCAGAATTTGAGAATCCTTGCCAGGACTTTGTCGATGCCGATGGCTGTGAGGATCTTCTTTTCGATCAATGGGGCCCTTTGCAGGTTTTCACTAGCTGACCTCTCTCAGTTCTCTACTCACCTTCTCCTTATAGTGCTCGTGTGGGATTTCACTAACAAGACTCTCTCATTTTTTATTTTTCTCTACTTACCATCCATTTACGGTGTCCGTGTGAGTTTTCACCAATAATACTCTCTCATTTTATTTTTCTCAACTTGGATTGCATTGGATCCAATTAGTTGTATTCTTTTATCCTTGAACATTCTCACCGGTTGATCGAAAGGACTTGAACAAGGTTCGGGTAAAAGGATTTGGATTGAGTTACAACTTTGGAACCTTTTGGGCGGGATCATCGCTGAATCATTATAACATATGCCCCAGTTTCACTTTTTGGGGAACTTTGGATTTTATTTTATTGTGACTGAACCCCTGAGAAAGGCTGCCTATGTATCCTTTCGGAATCAAGTCAAACATAGTTCAGGAAACTTTGTTTTTAATTTCTTTTGTTTTCCTGTTGTTTTGTTTTGTTTTGTCCTTCTTTTTCCTTTCCTTTTTTTTCTCTCTTTTTTTTGTTTTTTTTTCATTTTCTTTTTCTTTTCTTCCCCGTTAATCTGTATCTTTCATTTTCTTCTCCTTTTTCATCTTCGTTTTTTTTATTTTTCATTTCAGTAAGACTTTTAGGTTCCAAATAGGGTAATCAAAGAAGAGTAGCCGGCTAAATGGGTTTGCAAAGGGTTGAATATTTGGATACTAAGGAAGAAAGCCTTCTTTATCCCAACCAGAGATCATTACCCTTTTTGTCCCAAGAAGAAAGACTTCTGTATAAAAGATCCAACATAGTATTTTTGTCTGCATTGCATTGACAGTTGTTTTAAGGATATTTCTTCGATGTGTCCCAAGTAGAAGGCTCTCTTTTGGCAGTACTCTTGATGCAATGTATCAACCTTTCCCATCTGGAACCAATTTTCCTTCAGTTGTTCCAACACTTTGTTTTATTACCATAAACCTATCTTCATTGCGATCAAGTTCTTGATTCATTACTTCGAAGTCTGACAACGCTTTAGGACCTAGGCATAAAGTCTGCATGCATGTCATGTTATTGAAATTTTCATTTAACAGGACTAAAAAGAGAATAAGAAAAAGGACAAGATGAAGAAAAGAGACATTCCTGGACAATTAAGTATTAATTTTTATTTATTTTTTTTAATCCACTAGGCAGTACCTAGGGCTAGGTTTTATATATATCTCAAAATAAATATAACAATGTCATGATGAGATCCTAAACAATGATAGAAAATAAAATTGATAGCTACATAGGACCTATTATCAAAATTGATTGTTAAACTCAACAATGATATCACATGAGGTCTAATGTAACATTTGTGTGTAAAACATCTATCTGCTTCATTCCTAGCCCAGTTCTACACATCTGTGTTGATCTTGCTTTGACTCGTGCTCCTCATGTCTGCGATCCTTATGTGAAAATGATTTTTTCTTCTCCTCCTTTGTGTCTGATATGTGTTTTTAACTACGACTGAACCTTTCCTTAGGTTGAACTTTAGCATAGCTTCACTATGTCCGGCTAAAAGCTGTTGTATTATCTAGAATTTTCCTGTGTATGTTTTTTGTTGATTGCATTTCCTTGGCAATTTCATGCCTTCCTTTTGATTCCATGTATTCCACTGTGATATTCCTAATGCATGAGTCGATGTACGTGCAGATGGACTCCAAGAAAAATCCACCTAAGGTCTATTTTACAACATTGTGGTTGTTATGATCATCTGTGATCTAGCTGCTTTTGATCTCTATGTCATGAGTTGTTCCTTTGTGTGTTGTTTAGATCCTTATTCTATTTGGTATCTCTTGTGTTAAACTATGTTGCAGTAATGAAGATTTGTTCATGTTTTCCTCCCCTTGTCCCATAATTGATTGCGAAATCAAGTAAATGATAAGGCCAATTCTTATGGATTTCCCGAATTGTTTCCTCGCACTTATGCATGTCACCTTTCCTTCTTTAAGGGAATGCGTACATAATACTAATACCACCCGTAGAAGTCGTAGTAAGTGACAAGTCATGAGTACACATTCAAGCCCTGCAAAAACGAACACAAGGTTAGTAAAATAATTAATCAATATCACCTCCTCCGCAAGGATTTGAAGATATTGATCCTATTTTATTTCCATCTTCAACACCAATACCTTAGATTTTTTCTTCATCGCTCCTCCTACTGCCTCGACACCTTTATATTTAGGAAAGGACTTTGCATTTTATCCCCATTTACTAGCCTCCTGCCTTGAGCATCAAGATGATGGAAGGAGTGGCATTCTATGAACCCTTGATCTAGAGCATAGTTTGCCAAATGATCCACTAATTTATTCCCTCTCACAATATATGTGCTATTCTGCCATTGCACATGGTTAACATTTGTCTTATTTCCTTCACTTCTTCCTCAATAACCCAGGGTGGCTTCCACTCCCCTTTGATCACCTTTTTAAACATCATAGAATCGGTTTGTACCCATATATTAACCATATCATTAGCCCTGCAATGCTTCAAGGCCTCTAATATTGCCATAGCTTCAGCTTGTGTATTTGTCACCTTTTTAATTTCTTCCCCGCACGCATAGACTAGATCCCCTTCCTCATTTCTCAAGCAGAAACCAATTCCACTCCTACATGAATTAGCCCTCGATGCCCCATCAGTGTTAATTTTTGTCCATCCTGGCATAGGGAACTCCCATAAAACCTTGTTGATCTTCAGTTTGGGTGTGTAATGCTCCATCATTCTAAGTATGTCAGGCCATTTTTTGGTACTCTACAATTATTGGTTTTCTTACTTTAGTAAGAGACTGAATTGTGGTGCAGACCTGGAATACAACTCGATTAATTGACACTGCCTCACTATGCTTGTTGTTGTTCCTCCTCTTCCATAACTCCCATACAATTGAAAAATAGGTTTGAGTCTAGGAATAACCTTTGTTGTGCAGCATTTCACTATAGTTTCATGTAAGCTTAACCCCTCCATCGATACTCCATCATGAAAAAAGAAGTACAACCAAACTTTTGAAGCTGTGAATGATCTGAAAAACAAATGATTCAGAGTATCTTCCTTTGGCATTACACAACACCAATATTTTGATGGCATAAAATATCCCATTCTTCTTAGTGTATCATAAAGTGGAAGATTGCTTTTCTATAACTTCCACTTAAAGAAGGAAATTTTGAATGGCTTTACTTTAACCCACATATTGACATATATAATAGCTGGATCTTTCCTCCTTCTTACATATTCCCATGGTGACTTAACTGTGAATTCCCCCCTCATTTCCAAACACCAAATAGGCTTATCCAGTTCATCATGCATATTAGGAGCCGGTATGCTATCAATAATGTGATGAGCTAACTCATCTAGGAGGCTTTCTCTTATTTTATCTTCAACCCACTGCCCTTCTATAGAAACATCATTCACATCATGAATTGCTTCATTAACTACAAACTCCGGGATTGTTACAAAATATAAGGCTCTTAGTCCAGTCCAATTGTCAAACCAAAAAAGAGAAGAATCCATTCTTGGCTTCCAGAAAATTTGATGCTCCACAAGGTCCCTACATTCCAACATCTTCCTCCAAACATGTGATCCCCTCCTCCAAGGTACAATAATGGCATTCATAAATAGAACGGCTTGGTCCTAAAGTTCCATCATAGTTTGCAAAATAGAGCCTTGGACATGTCATGAAGAGATTGAAATCCTACTCCTCCTTCCTCTTTCGGTGTACATGCAGTATCTCAGAAGAATCTCGCAAATAGTTTATGCAGCTTGTTAATCACATAAGCAGGAGGATTCACTGCAAAAAGCAAGTGAATAGACATGCTTCAAAGCTCACTGCTGATCAAGACTGCCCTTCCTCCGATCGAAAATAGTTTCCCTTTCCACGCTTGAATTTTATCCTACACTTTTGAGATCAAACCTTCATAGTATTCCATTTTTATCCTTGCGTAAAATATAGGATACCCAAGGTATATGAATGGGAACTCCTGCTTCCCTATACTAGTTATTCCTTCAATCTTCCTCACAACTTCATCTCTTGTAGAATGGTGAACATATACAGCAAATTTGGCTTTATTGATCAACATTCCAGATCCTGCTTCATAGGCATTTAGCACCTCCATAATCAATCTAAAAAAAGTGGTATCTGAAGATGCAAATATGATTGCATCATTAGCATATGCAAGATGATTAATCTTAGGGATCCACTTAGGCATTCCAAATCAATAGAAATGTAAGTTATGATGCAATGCATTTAGTCCCCTTGACATATCCTCTGTAGCAATTATAAAAAGTGTAGGTGACAAAGGGTCACCTTGCTTCACCCCTCTAGTTTACTTAAAGAAACCGTGTGGATGCCCATTAACAAGAACTGAGTACCAATTGTTAGATACAATCCAAAATATCAAGCCTATAAACCTTTCAAACAAAACCCATTTTCCTCAAAACCTTTGCGAGAAAAAGCCACGATAATCTATCATAAACCTTTATCATGTCCAACTTTAGAACAACATTAGGGCCTGCCTTCGTTCTAAGTCTAATGTTAGTGATAATTTCTTGAGTAAGCAACACATTTTGAGCAATATTTTTTCCTTTTACAAACCCTGCTTGCTCGACATGAATAATATTAGGAAGTATATCCACTAACCTTTCATGAATGACCTCGAGATAATTTATTTGTGAAATTGCTAAAACTTATTGGTCTTAAATCTGAGAAAGTCTACACATCCTTTATGAGTTGCAAATGTAGGTAACTCCTGCCCACTAAAAAATACTTCACAATTTCAAGCATGGAAGAAGTTACCATTGAAACCATTAGGTCCACCTGCACTCTCTCTATTCAAGCCAAACATTGTCTTCTTTACTTCCTCCAAAGTTGGTTGTCTCGTGAGCTCACAATTCTGCACTTCATTTATCATTAAAGGGACATGATCCAGTATCCTAAAGTTAGTACGAAAACTGGTTCATGGAATTGCTGTTGGAATAAATATACATCGTCATCTGCCATATCTATTGGATCCTCTATCCAGCTACCATGTTTGTCTTGTATTCTTTTTAGTTGTAGCTTTCTTCTTTTACCATTCACATGATCATGAAACAATTTAGTATTTCTATCCCCATCTTCAAACCGGGCCATACCTGCTTTTTGTTTCCAAAATTATTCTTCTAAAGCCCATTCTCCAATCGGCTCAGCTTGCACCTTTTGGATCCTTTTCACGATTTTGTATAGTTGGATTCAACTCAAATTGTGCCATTTGAACCTTCACTACTTCCTCCAAACTAGCTATCCTTCGATATATATCACCAAATATAGCCCCTGCTCCATATAGATAGAGCTTTCTTCAATTTCTTCATCTTACGATTAAATAATATGAATGAACTTGTATGGAAGTATGCCTCCTAATGTTCTTTATATACATCCAATAATGACTCATGTTTGATCCATAAATTAAGGAATCTAAATACTTTTTTTATCGAGAGAGCACTGGGATTATATGTAAGATGCATGGGGCTGTGATCTGAACCAACATTAGATAGGTGATTAATCCTTTAGCCTGGCCAGAGTTGTTGAAGTTTCATATTTCCCAAACATCTATCTATCCTTTTGAATATACAACCTTCCTCAGTTCTCCCAGTCCACCATATGAAGATGCTTCATTTAAAACCAAGATAAAAATGATTATATGTGTTAATACAATGATTGAAATCATCAATCTCATTGATATGAACTGGAAGGCCACAAAATTTCTGTTCTTCATCCCATATCACATTAAAATTTTCCCCCACAAGCTATGGAAAAACCATTAGCTAAGGAATACAAAGTGCCCCACAGTTCAATTCTTTCTATTGCATCACATTTAGCATATACCATAGTAATAATAAACTCCTTGTGATCATCAGTATCTGTCATCTTCAAAGTAATCAGTTGTTCCATGTTACAAAGAATATCAAAATCATATTTTTGATCTATAAATATCCACACTTTGTTGGATACATTAACCATAAGATGCTCAAAAGCCAACCTTCTTCTATATTGTTCCATTGTCCTAGTTTGTTGCTTAGGCTCCATCAAAGCAATAAAATAAAAGTGATGTTTTCTATCCATTGTGATGACCCTTTCAAAGGCTTGCATTGTGTTTACTAACCTTATATTCCAAATTAAGGCATTCATCATCAATTGATTGAGTTGGATAAAGTTCTCCTTGTTTGGACTGCTAGAGCTTGCACCCTAGTATTCTCCCTTGATTGCTTTTTCTTTCATATGCCTGCTGATTTACATGCTTCTATCTGTCTAGAGAGATGTCACCTTGCCTAGCTACATTTATGAGGTTCTGTGTAGTGGTTTCTACATCCATATCTCTCTCATTAGTCTTTTGTGACTGCTCCTCTTCTTCATAATTTTCTTGATTAATCAATTGATTCCTGATAGGTTTAGGAGCCAAACTCTTAGTAGTGTTTTTTTTATCTATACCATTGTTTTATTAGGACATGTTATTACTTCTTGCATCTGTGTTAGTGCAACCTCATCACCTGCATTAGCATTGCCCACATTGTGCTACACTTCCAAGTCCACTTTCTTTTGAGCTTCTACCAATTGTTGTTGTTGTACTTCTCTTCTTTTATCTCTTCGATCATCTAAATACCCTACTTCACTGGATTGAACAATAGGTTCGTGTGATTCAATAGGGGAAGAGGTATGGATAGGATTAAAGGGTGGTATTATGTTATCAGGAGGTTGTTCTATTTGATGCTCATTTGTAGTATTAACTTCGATACCCTCTCCTGCACTTCGTATTTTAAATATGCTGCTCTTGCCATTGACATGTTGTTCCTCCACATCTGGATCTTTGTCATGTACTTCTTCTACATCCTCATGTCCTTCCAAGAACTCTCTTTCATCTGATTCATCTTCATGTTATTGGCACCATAATCTCCCTCTAGTAAAATCCACACGATCCTTAAGATTTTCTTGCTCAGGAATAATACTTGTATCTAAGGATTGAAAGGGGATTTCTTGGCATGACTGATTTGTAGTGACATTAGGATCAGGAAAGTTCTTTTTACCCATTAAAGAGTAGTCTCCTTACCTCCATCTGCAGCTGCCTTAGATAAATTCTTTTCTTCATTAGGTTTCACATTACCTCTCTTTGATGATGCCACTCCAGTTTATTTAGGAGTAAAAAATGCAGCATCTAGATTTATAACTTTCTGATTAGGATTGTTTTGCACATCAACTTCTTCTACAATAGCTAGTTGATTTCTTTCATTAGCCTCATATTCTACTTGTAAAGCTGCAAATTTATTTGTATTGTGAATTTGCAAGACTACATCAACTTGAACAATTTGTCTCCTTCCATTGTCATTATTCTGCTGGTTATTACCATTAGTTTCTCCTTTCTGCACCGATGTTGCATTATTTTGTACACTATTCCCAGATCCTTGTACATGTTTTCTATTAACTTGATCAACTGGAATTATTTCTTTCCGTGTAACCACTTGATTTCTTGTCTTCTTTACACAATTTTCCCTTACTTCCTTTCATTGCTCACCAGCTGGATTCACATTACCTACTACTCTCCCACTTGACAAGACCATAAGAGGTTGATTATGATGCTTCTTAGGCTGTTCCTTGCTAAATTCTGCATTCTTCTTTCCTTGATCATAAGGTGATAATTTTGGATGTAATCTCCAGCACTCAAAATCATCAAGCTTCTTGTAATCTACATTCCTTACAATAATTTGGCAACCTATCATACCTAATGTTGACTCATTCAGTCCTTATTTCACATGATGTTTCATTGATAATGTTGATTCTTACCTTTTGAGGGTGATCTGCTAACAAATCGACTAGGACTTTGATACTAGCACAACTACGACTAGTCTTATTGATAGTATCCATATCCACATGCAAAGTCTTCCCAACAGCTAAGGTAACATACAAAAGACACTCTTTCACAAAATATGTAGGCAGCACACCTGGGAATGAAATACAGGGCATTGCCATTGGGGTTTCCTCTCCTGCCTTAAACTTCACATCATATATGAGAGGTCTAATCTGGTATTCATGGCCATTCTTTTCCTTGACTTACTGAGTTCATTTTGATGAAAAATCCACAAAATCCTACCACAATGTCATGCGTATCAAGACGTGATTATCTCTCAATTAGCCAATTATACATTCTCCTTTTATTCCTTATTGCGATGGAACAATACGACGAATCTCGTTTAGATCTAGCCATCCATATGCAAACTTTCGAACCACAGAATATTATAGACCCTCAATCACGTTCATTTGTTCTACTTCTGACTCTATAAACTTGACAATTGGTTGCCCATTCAAGAAAGCTGCTTGTCTCAATGGAATAGGTGCCAAGGAAGCTTGACGTTTATGCATGGCAGTATTAATGGTGTTAGGTTTAAATATCTTTGAGTAATCTAGAGTTTGTGGATTGTTGTTGGAAGTCTTGAGGGGCTGAGAAATTGTTGGGGGGGAGGCTGACAAGCCGGCAAAGAGGGCTCGCCGCCAGCCAGGTTGGCCATGCAAGCGATCACGTGTATTTCTCTCTCTAGTCACATGTAAAATTGCTAGAGCCTCTATCTCTATGGTTTCTCTCTTGTTAAATTTGATTTGATTTTTTTGGACTTTGTTTTTTGAATTTCAAAAGATAGAAGCGTTCATATCAGAAAGTAAGACAATAAAGTAAAATATCTAGATCACACCCTAAGATAATCGGGATGCAGAAAGGATAGCAAGACTTGCTATCGAGTCTCCCATCTGATGGGGAACTTCCATGCTTGGTGATCATTTTAAGGCTTTTCTTCTGTCTCGGCAATGTCCTTTAGTGCCGGATCAAATTACTCAGCTTCACAAATAATTCCGACTATTGGCTCGATGTGGTGGTCAGGCAATAGATTGTTCATCACATCAGGAGCTTCTTCATCTCGAAAAATGATTCTTTCAGCTTCAATCAAATCCTCAACTACCCTTTTGAGGGTCGAACTGTGCTTTGTATTGTGTCCCACTGATCCAGAGTGGTATTCACAACTAGAATCATCTCGATATGAGGGGGACTCGGGTTTTGGCCGGTTCGGGGCCACTAGCTGGAATAGATCAATCCTGATTAACTTTTGGAACAAGCTTGAATACGATTCACCAATAGGGGTGAACCGATTCTTTTTGAAAGGCTCTCTTGCGCGAGGGTTTTATTGGGGATCTATTGGTTGGGGACTATATGGAGCTTGGTAAGGGTGGGAATTTCTACGAGGTGGAGCTCGGTTTTGTGTATGATATTGTGGGTGCATGTAAGATTGCGCCCTCGTCGCTGCATAGGGAGGCGCTGCCACGTCATAAGCAGCATCTTGAATGGGATAACGATGTAGTGGGATGATATGAGGCACATATGATTGGCTAAATAACTCGCGGGTCCCTCTCAAGCTTGGAACCGTCATGACTCCCTATTCAAACCCACTTCCGTTCATCAAACCCTCCAAACCATTATGAACAGCTTGTGATGTGGCCTTAAAGGCAACATGACTCAAGATTTGGCCCGTTCTAGACCGTTTTCAACCATTTCCCCAATTTTAATAGCCTTAGCAAATGGCTTACCCACAACACACATCACGTTCTGGAAGTAGTCAAACTCTTGGGCCTATAGAATGACAGTGACTATTTCAATTTCATCCATTAGAGGCTTTACCCTGGCAACTTTCTCACGCCATTTGACAGCATATTCACATAAGCTTTATGTGGTTTTCCTTTTCAAATTGGAAAAAGTGTTCTTGTCGAGAGCGATGTCCATATTATACTGGAACTGGCGGAAAAAATCTCGAGCCATATCATTCCACACGTACCAATGAGTAATTTATTGATCTGTATACCACTCAGAAGCGATTCTGGTAAGGCTATCCCTAAAATAAGCCATCAGCAACTCCTCTTTTCCACCAACACACCTCAGCTGCTTGTAGTATCGTTTCAAATGAGCGACCAGATCTCTGTGACATTCGTACTTTTCAAATTTTGGCATCTTGAAGCCAACTAGAAAGTTAACATGGGCAAACATATAGAGGTTAGTGTATGAGACACTCTTTTGGCCACTGAGACCTTGCATGTTTTGCAAGATTTGTTCCAGGCTCTTCATTTTTCGAGCAATTTCCTCTTGCTCGAGGTTTTTAATAACCTTTTCTTGCTCCACCGAGAGATCATATTGCGGAGTTTGAGTGAAAGAGTACGGGGTCACATATGTCATATCCGATTGAAGCTGTGGACCCTGAAAGGTAAACATTTGAGGTGGTGCCCTTGGAGCCGGTGCTTGGGGACGAACCACAAAAGGCATGCCAGGACCATTGGAGGGCATTCGAGGGTGCCCGTATGGGATGAGCATATTTGGCACAGTGGCATTGGTAACCTCACCTGACCTAGGGATCAACTCATGGAACCCTGGGGATTGAACTTGGCGGTTCCCTACCATTTGACAAAACATTCCACATTTCTAATATGTGGAGATGCAACATCTTATTCTCTTCAACAATTGCTAATTCTAACTACGGAATAGTCGATGCCGGGCTATCCTCAGGACCAATGACTAGTAGATTGCTAGCTGAGGCGGCCTTTGGATCTTGTGAAGGAGGGGAGGCTAGACTACCAACAAAACCAACCACCCAAACCCCCCAGTTTGCACATCAAAAACTTTTTTAGTTTTGAAACATTTAACATATAGGAAATCGCACGTTGGGATGCAATGCACCTAACAGTTAAACACTTCTACTATCTGTTTGAGTGGTTGCATGTTTCATCCCGGCCTTAATGAACTCTTTCAGTATGGACCTCTTATCTTCATCTTTGTTTCTCTCCAACCACTCTTGATTTTTGTTTTGTTTTTGCCCTTTTTTTTTATTTCTGTCACTCTCTTTTTTATTTTTTTTATCACTCTCTATTTTTGTCATTCTTTTTTTCTTCTTTTTTTTATTTCTCACTCTTGTTTTTTCTTTTCTATCAATTTATGTTTTTATTCAATTTATTTTATAGCAATGATCGAATCCGATGGGAATTGCCTACGTATCATGACCCCGCATGAATCAGATCTTGCATAGTTCGGAAGATTGGGAATTGAGTGAACTAACTCTTTTTTTATATAAAACTCAGATCATGAAGCTTTAACGCAAAAGAAAAATATTCTTCATTTTTTTATTTTTTATTTTTTATTTTTGTAAAAATGTTTTAAAAGAAGAAAGAGAATTTTTTTTAGATTTTTGATTTTATCTTTGAAAGAAACATTTCTAAAAATTCCTTTTCCTTTGATTGGAACTTTGGAAATTTCAAAAGTAAAACGAAAATATTTTTATTTGAATTTTTATTTGTTTTCCCTTTTTCTAAAGAGGAAAGAAAATATTTTTGGATTTTGAAAGTTTCCTCTTAATTTTCAAAAGAGGAATTTCTAAGAAAATATTTTGGATTTTTAAGTTTTTATTTATTCACAAAAGTACTTCTAAAGAAAAATGAGAATATTTTTGGAGTTCAATTTTTCAAAATTTTTATGGACATTTACAAAAAAAAAAAGGACATCTAAAGAGTATTTTTGAATTTTTGTTTCTGATTTTTTTTATTTTCTTTAGAAAAATACTTCAAAATGAAGGAAATTTATATTTTGGATTTTTGATTTTTATTGACTAAAGTCCCTATACTAACCTTTAACACCCTATTATTTACCCTTAAGACCAAACGGATATGGGTTACGAGTCCAATGGACTCAATGGTTCAACTAAACCCGGGCTTAGATTCAAACCAAAAAAATACCTTTTGGAGTGGGGTTTAAGCTAATATCAGAGTCCAAGCAACAAAGATGACCCAAACCTAAATCAGGAGTTTAGTGTATGTATACTTAAGTTAATTCAGAAAACTAAAAACTAAGCTAATTGACTAATTAATTATTACAGTCTATGTATACTTAAGTAAATTCAAAAAACTAAAAACTAAGCTAACCTAATTAAATTAAACTAAATAGGCTAACATAAAAAATAAAAAACAGAAGCTTATCAAAAACTCATCAAGCCAAGAACAAATGTCTTTTTTTTTCCCTTTCTTTTTGTTATTTGAAAAAAAAAAGTAGAGGGAACAGAAAACTATTTGAACATTGGAGAATTGATCAGGTTTTCAACCAGAGAAAAGGAAAAGAAAAGAAGATGGATGAAAGACAAAATGAACTAAAGACCACAAAATGAACTAAAGACCACAAATGGAAATAAAGTTGGATAGAAACTTACCTATTCAAACTCGAATTCGAATGACCTTCCAATTTAAACTGCGAGATAATGTCAATCACCTGTTATTTTTTCAAGAATAGGCAAATAATATTATTTTGCGATAAAATTGGCCCTAAAACTCGGAACACGGGAGAAGAATCCTTGCATGTACATGTTCAAGTCTGAACTCCTGAGGCTTGAACCACTGATTCAATATTCGAGGAGTTCGAGGGGTATTGGAGGGTAAAAGGCTATAGATTTGGAAAGAGAGGGGGTGAGGAGATTTTGTGGTGTTATCTTTATGGTGGTTGGTGGTGGCACCGCCAGTGGTGAAAGCTAGGGTGACCCTAGGATTTCATCCTTTGATTTGAGATTTGAAGTGGGGAGGAGTCAGTAATATAATTTTGGAGGTGATTGGAAGTCGGCCGCCGCTGTGAGCGATTTTCGGGGGGCGACAATGGTTTAACGCGACGATTTGGTTGGTGTTTGAAGAGAGATGAGAGACGATGAGGGGGGAGCATTTGGACATATAAGTATTAATTAGTTGTTCCTTTCTGGGTCGTCTGATCTAACGAGATCGACGGCCCTGATCAAAATTTATTCAAACAACGTTGTTCGGTCCTGGCTTGGGGCAGTCTGAATTTTTTAGACGGTTTTGGGCTATTTTTAGGGTATTTGGATGGGTTAAAAGGTTAACCGTTTGGGCCTGTGGAATTTGGGCCCAAAATCCAGGCTTCTCTTTATTTTAAAATCTTTGCTCTTTTTCAATTTTAAATTTCCTCTTTCTTTTCCAAAATATAAAATCAAAAATCCTAATATAACTCTTTAAAGCTAAATTAACTTAAAATGTACTAATCAATTTTAAGTAATAACTATCACAAATAATTAAAACCAAAATTAATGGAAAACTACCAAAATTTAGAAATAAAAATTAACAAGTGCAAAAGTAAATTATTTTTTGCGACTTTCTTCCATTTTTGTAGCATTAGTTAACCAATTAACCTAAATATAAAATTGAATCCCAGATGCAAATGCAACATAATGTTTTGTATTTCTCGGGATTAAATAAATTTAAATACGCACACAAAAATGCAAACAAATAAGAAAATTATGCAATAATTCCTAAATACTAAATAATTAAAATAAAAAATCTAATTTTTGGAATTCTGTAGGAGTATTTCATGTGAGGCAAAAATCACGTGCTCACAACAAAACGCTTATAAGTGGCTCCAGCATTCTTTAGCCCGAAGGGCATCACATCGTAGAAATATGTGCTAAAATTCATTATTAATTTGGTTGTACCCAGAATAAGCATCAACGATACTCATTAACCCATATTCGGCCGTTGCACCAATCATTTGATCAATGTTCGTCAATGGGAAAAAGTCATTTGGGTACGCGTTATTTAAATCTTTATAGTCTAAGCACATGCAAAATTTATTATTCATCTTTAGAACTACTACTACGTAATCTAGAAAGTCTTGATATTTTACCTATCAAATTGAAGTGATATCAAATAGGCGAGTTACCTCTTCTTTGACGAATTTGTTTCTGGCCTCGATAATAGGACTTTTATGTCTTACCAGATAAATGCTTAGATCCAAGCTTAGCTTGTGTACGGCCACTTCCATAAGGATACTTGTCATATCCACATGCGACCACACAAAACAATTGATATTAGATTTAAGAAATTGTATAAATCCAAACCTTAGTTCGGGGTATAGTCTTGTCCTCAAGTGAAATTTCCTTTCCAAGAACTTTTTGAATAATGTGACTTGCTCAAGCTCTTCTGTCGTTGATTTTATTGTGTCTGTCTCTTCTGGTTCCTGGAAATACCTTCACATGTGATAAGATTCGGATGCCTCTTCCCTCTTGTTGTTTTGCTTGACTTGGGAGCAGGAGTCGGTTCCTGTAAATGCTATGCTTCATGCTTTTTCCCTTTGCTACTGGAGATCGAAATTGCAGTCATCTCCCTTGGTGCTACTTGGTCACCTCTTATTTGTATAATTCCCTCAAGAGTAAGAAATTTTGGCAACTGGTGATATGTTGATGGCACAACCTTCATCTCATGCAACCATGGTCTTCCCAGGATAATATTGTAGCCTATATCGCCATCCACCACCTTGAAAAGGGTCATATTCATCTGCCCTTTAGCATTTATGGGTAGCAGGATTTCTCCCCGGGTCATCACAGTCGCTAAGTTGAACCAGGCGAGGAGTTTTGTAGCCGGAATAATGCTTCTGGTGAGCTTGGATTGCTCCAATACCCTCTATTTTATGATATTGGCTGAACTTCTTGGATCTACCAGAACACATTTACATTAAAATTTAAGACATTTAAACAGATTACTAATGTGACATTGTGCGGTAATAAAAATACATCTCCATCCTCCTCAGTGAAAGTGATGTCGTCTTCAGCGATTTCTTAAAGCCTCTCGTTGTAGATTACTGGCACCTTCATCATTTTTTTCCATCGAGAAGGTAACCCCGTTAATCCTGTTCCCCTTGAAAGTCATATTGGTCATCAGGAGCAGGAGATCTTCTACTACTTTTGAGGGCTCCGCGTAGTCACAATTTTGACTGTAATTGTTTTTAGCCCGATCACTTAAAAATTCCCTGAGATGACAATTTTTCAACAATGTTGCCACCTCTTTGCATAGATGCCGGCAGTCTACAGTTCGGTGGCGTTCGTTCCATGGTATTCGCCCCACAAATTAGGATCGATCTAGCTATAATCAAATCTTATCGGCTTTAGCAATCATGCTTTTTCATTGTTCTTGATAGCTAAAACCAGCTTTACTACACTGACATTGAAGTTATATTATGGAAGTCTTGGGTAGGAACAATCCTGAGAACCTGACATTTCCTTGTCTTGTAACAACTTGTTGTTCTAGCCGCGATCACTTCTTCTATTGGTGAAAAACTTGTTTGCCAATCGAAAACCTATGCATCGACCTTTAGCCAATTCATGGTGCAAAAATGGCTCCTCTATGACTGTCAATTTGTTTCGAAATTATCTTTTGATTTCTCTTTATTCTTCCCCCCGTCCCGACCCTTCATTGACATCAGAAAATCGAGTTGATCCTCCTCTATCCTTATCTTTGACTCGTATTGGTTGTGAATAACCCCCAAGTTGTTGATTGGAACTCGAACAATCTTTCTTTCAACTTCTGAAAAGCATCAGAACATCTTAGGTTCAAACCTTTGGGGAATGCTTCAACCGCCCATTCCTGAACGGTCGCGAGCAACATCCTTTCCTTTTGGAACCAGTTTACAAGCTCCCATAGCAACTCAGACTCTCTTTGTGCAATCCTGAATGGCCTGCACCTTTCTTGCCCCGACATGGGCCTCAATGAAAGAATCCACTAGCATCTCGAAAGAGTCTATGGGATGCTCGGGATAGAAGCGAATACCATGTCAAGGCTCCCTTTGTGAGAGTATCTCTAAATTTCTTCAGCAAAATTGATTCAATCTTGTGGGGAGCTAAATTTTTCCCCTTCAAAGCTATTGCAAAACTGGTGATATGCTCCCGAGGATCTGAAGTCCCATCATGTTTCGGCATGTTTTCCATTTTAAATCATTTCAGGATCAGTTCTGGTGTTGCGCTTTGTCTTTGAGTGTACTTCTTTGAATCAAGCCCCTTTAACACTGGTAGCACGCCCAGGAATTGGTCCAAGAAGACATTCACTTTCCTAATAAACCGTCTGAGTTCATTTTTGAAGGGATCTCTCTCGCTGTTGTTATCGGAACCGCTTCCCCCAACCCATCAAACCTGACCTCGCACATCGGGGTGTTATCTTCGACCTTTTTTGTAGCTTGATTTGCAGGAGCACCGAGGAACTAGACCTCGTCCATTCGCGTTATTGGAATCAGCCAATAACGCATGCTTCAGTTCTGTCATAACCATATCGTGACGTGTGAGCAGTCAATGGGGGGAGGTAGGGGGTCAAAGAGAAAGATTGAGGCTTCAGTCGGGAGTGGGGGTCAACGAGAAAGATTGAGGCTTTTAATCGAAACTTCTGAAGAAGCAGTGTGCACACATGATACCTTAGGCGAATCTGATATTGGATCGGGAGAGGAAAATCTTAAAGAGCTTTATAAGTAACTTTAACATTGTGTGCACGCTCTTGGGGTTAATAATGGCATAGCCCAAGGGATGAATATGTAAGGTCTGCTGGGCGAAGCGGAAAATATTTAATGACAACATACAATTTCGACAAACTCTATTAGCTTAGACTTTTATGCCAAAGATGTGAGTTACATCATGTACCAGTCTAACAGTTGAGTGAAATCTTGCTTGAGTGTCACACAAGAATAGTCATTTACTTGCAGCCAGTATATGATTGTTATATGTGACAAATGCCCACTGTATAAGACATAGCTAGTAGGAATATTTCACGTGTAAATGCATTTTTGGGTGATCTTAATTTCATAATGCAGATGTATCATTCCCTTGGACAATATGAATTTAAGTTATATAAAATAATGAATATTATAATTTTTTACATTAAAAATATAGTTTTCCTGATGCGTAAATATATATATACGCACACTTACACTCACTAACACAAATACATATACGTTCATGTATACATGTAACGCCATCCAATTATTTGAACCCACAACTGTCAAGTCCTGAATGAAAATATGCTGATTATATAAAGAAGTATAAATTGAGTAGAAAATTTGTTAGTTGTAATACCTTTTTCGGTGGAATGAAAAGATTTTATTCATCACTAGAGCAAGTACAATAAGGAAACAAAAAAACCTCTATGATCCAACTATATATAAAAGGTTCGTACTTACTCAGCTATGCTCAAGTAACTATATTTGTTATTCTAGTCTGTACAAATATTATTTATGTCTATCTCCTATCTATCTATATACTTCTTCTATCCATCTACTATCCATGTCCTTTTTTCGCTTTATGAGTATCTCCATCACTAGAACTCTGCATTCCTTCTTGATTTGGTCGCATACTCTCTCTGGTCTAGGAACTGAGCTTTGCCATAGGTCTTCGTCCTCTCCTTCCATATGTGATAGTTTAATGCTGCCAATACAGCATAAGAGAACTCCATAGTTAGTTTGCCTCCCATTTTTATTGCTACTCTTTTCCATAGGTGTTGTCCTTCATAGTTTGTGATTCTTATCTTTAACCACTAAAGTACTTTAGTGATACATAATTTGGAGAAATGACAGTCATAGTATAGGTTATAGATTCTGGTGCATTTTCACATAGTACACATAGGTCATCTGAGTTGATTCCTCTAAGAGCTAGCTTATGCTTTGTGAGCAGCTTCTTTTGCATAGTCAACTAGCAAAATGAAGTTATGTTTTGGAATATTTTTCTTGCTCCAGATCCATCTTCTCCATTGGCATATGTCCAGGCTTCCGTTCATCCATGAGTATCCATTTTTGATTTTATATATTCCTATTTTTGATTGCCATCCTCCATGAGTATAACCCCCTGCAGGCTTGTCTTTTATGTGGAATATTTTCTTCCAATACCAGCTACTATCGTGTTGTATATTGTATATACATCAATCTGTATTTTATGAAGTAGATGTGGTTGATCTATTTTACCCACAAAGGGCTAGTCTTTTGAGCTATATCCCATACATACTTCCCTATGGTTGCCTCATTCAATGCTATGCAATCTTTTATCCCAATCTTTGATCGACAAACAAGGTCCCAAGCCTCTAATGGCATCCTATTTGTTTCCATCATTCCATCCCATATATAATTGCAACAAATTGTTGTTTTTCTTTTGATCACTGCTCTGGGGAGTATAAAAATTGATGCCCAATATGTGTGAATATGCATCAGTACTATATTGGTCATTTGCACTTTTCCAGCATATGACAAGTTCTTTGAACCCTAGCTCCATATTATGGTTGTTTGTTTGTCCATTAACACTTAGGAATCCATTTTTCATAGTTTCTTTGATGATATTGGAATACCTAAGTACTTGAAAGGGAGTCTGCCTCTTTTTTTTTGAGTTAAAATTATAATCTATTGATACTCAAAAAACTTTACAAGATTGAGCTCTAGTAGTAGCTTTGACATGCTACTACTCCTTTACATCACAATTGGCCTCCACTAAGTACCTACCTATTCTTTCACTAATTACAGACTTAGTATATTAGCAACTCTATTACATTCTACAAACTATGGAAATCTGTTAAGTTGTTGAAAAGCATCTTTCCATCTGCTACAGTACTTGCCTCGAATCTGAATGTGTAGAACAATCTCCCTTCATAATTGGTTCTCTTCATACTTCTTCTTTTCAAATCTGATGTTGTTCCTCTCCCTTCATACTAGTGCAATTATATTGGCAAATACACAGGCAATTATAGCATTGATCCCTACTCTACTTTTTGCTTTCCTGCAGATCCACTTCATTTCATTTTCCCAATCACCAATATTCCTCTTATGCCCCAGCCATAAACAAAGTCTAGACCACAAACTTTATGTGATTGAACATTCAAAAAATAAGTGATTAAAGGATTCTAGACTTTGTCCACAGAGAGCACATCCTGTAGGCACTTGAATGCCAATCTTCAGTAACCTGTGCACTGTTGATAGTCTCTGCTGTGCAGCTAGCCAAACTGTGAATCTGTGTTTTGGATGAACACTGGCAAGCATCATTAAACTCTTCCATTCAACTTTTCTAAATTCAGGAGTCAGTGTCAAGTACATCTGCTTGATCTGGAACATATCTTTCTTGCACATTGTTTGCAATATGATGTGCAAACTCCCCAGAAGCTGCTGATTCTCCATGATCACATCCCTATTATCCAGTATTTTCCTCACTACCCAAGAGGCTGACTTAGGAGTGTTCATTGTTTCAATATCTCTCTTCTTAATGTAATAACTATGTACCCATCTTATCCATAGGCAATCCTTCTTTCTGGTTAAATCCCAAAGTTGTTTACTAACTGCTGCTTTGTTCCATACCTATATGTGAGAAATATTTAGTCCACCGGCTGCTATTGGCTTGCATACCCTCTCCCATGCAACTAATTCCTTTTTGAGATTCTAGCATTCCCGGCCCAAAGAAATGTTCTACAGATGGCTTCAATGACTTCCATTACTTTCTTTGGCATAATGAATACTTGAGCCCAATAAGTTTGGATACCAAAGATGACAGATTTGATCAGTTGACATCTACCAGCATAAGATAGCAATTTTGCAGACCAACATGTTATCTTTACTGTTATCTTCTCAATCAAATGCATATAATGACAAACAACAAGTTTCTTGGAATCTAAATAGATCCCTAGATACTTAATGGAAGCTTGCCTTCAGTAAACCCCAATGTTTCCAGTATTTCCTCTCTAGTATCCTGCTTTACTCCTGCAATATATATTGCACTCTTGTTTACATTAGCTTGCAGCGCAGAGACTACTGAGAATCTGTTAAAAGCCTCCTTTAAAATCTTGATTGATCCATAATCAGCTCTACAATACATTACTAAGTCATCAGCAAAGCATACATGAGTACTGTTTAGCTTCCTGCACATAGAATGGATATTGAAGTCCCCATTCTTATGCAGCTGCCCCAGTTCTCAATTAAAATATTCCATTGCAATCACAAATAAATAAGGTGACATAGGGTCACCTTGTCTAAAACCTCTCTTAGCTTTGAATGGTTTTGTCGAGCCACCATTCAGAACTAGAGAGTATGAGACAGTAGTGACACAGGTCATTATTCATTGAACAAAATTAGCAGGGAATCGCAAATCAATGAGTACATGTATAAGAAAGCTCCACTCCAGAGAATCATATGCCTTCCTCAGATCCACCTTTAATAAACATCTAGGAGATACTCTTTTCCTAGAATAGCCTTTGAAAATTTCATGGCTGAGTAGTATGTTATCAACTATACTTTTTCCTTCAATGAAAGCTGACTGGCTGGTTCTAATTTTCCATTGGGCATGGAAGTACTTTGTGTTAGCATCACCACATTCAATCCAGCAAGACTTATATTTCTGTCTCATTATTTGTTCCTCCACAATACTCCATTCCTCAATTTCTTCTAATGTTGCTTTCTCTCTATTAAACAATGCATGTGATAGTGGATATTGCTGCAACTGGCTTTGTATAATATCCAGTTTCTCTCTAGCCTGCTCAAGCCTTTGTTTATATGAAGCCATATAAGCATTTATCTCCTTTAGCTGTTCTTCCATATTCTTCAATTTACTCCATATTTGTTGCATAGGTGCTCCCTCATATCCTTGTTTGCAGACTTGCTGTATAAATTTTGAAATTGAGGATTCTCTATAATATTTGTATACAATCTGAAAGGTTTAGGATGCAACAACTTCTGCCTACCACATTTGATAAGGATGGAGAATGGTCAGATACTGATGGATTTATAAAATCAGCTTCTATATACCTATACTATTGAATCCACAGGTAATTACCTAAGCCTGTCAACTGGTCCTGGTTGACCCGGGACCGAATCGGACCGGTCCGGTATAAACTGGGACCGGACCGGCCCGGTTCTTAAGGGGTGGGCTGGGCTGGGTTGGGGGGGAGGGGTTAGAACGGTTAGGATTTTAGGGTCTTGACCCGTGACCGGACCGGCCCGGTAAGCAAAACAGAGCTTGAACCGGTCGACCCGGACCGGGACCGAACCGGTACAACGGTCAAAATTTTTTTTTAGAAAAAAAAAATTTTTTTGAACATGTGGGCCCCACAGGACCGTTGGCAACGGTCCAGAACCGTTGGCCAACGGGAGTATTTTCAGAAATGGCCACTTTTTTGTTTTTTTTTTGTATTTATTAAATTACATTATTAACCCTTCTTAAAATCTATAAATACCCTCCCCTCTTCTTCATTTCCTTACTCAAAATTATCAATCTCTCTCTCAATTCTCAAATTATCAATCACTCTCTTCTCTTCAATTTTCAAGAATTCATATTCTAATTTTATAATTTTATTGTCTTTGTTTTCCCGAATTTAATTTATCGTAATTTCTCATTCGGAAATCGGAATTCTAAGCTTGAAGTTCAAGTGTCCAACATTGAAATACTTGCTTGACGTTTGCTCGTGGTAACACCGGATTTGCGTAATCAAGTGCTCAATTTATTGTCGAATTCGGTGCACTCTCTCCAACTCTTTCTCTTATTTAATATTTTATTTGCATATTTGAGTTTAGCTTATATTTTCATTTTTACAATATGTTTAATGCTGCTAAAAGAGCGTGTAAAAAAGTTACTGGTAGGGGTGGAAGTAAAAAAAAACCTGTAGCTTCTGGTAGTAATAGTAATGACCCAATAACACATGTTTCTGAATCATCGCCTAATTTGCAAGATGTAGATATTGATTATGAACAATTACAAGAAGATTACGGAATAGAAGATAATGAAATTGGAATAGCAGATGAGATACCACCTACACTTAGTAGTGGAAATGTTGGTAGTATTGGAGTTGGAGTTGCTAGTGTAACAAGCGGTAGAAGACCACCAGTGGCTCCAACTTCTACTCGTAAAAAAAGAAGTCCTGTTTGGAAATTTTTTGATATAGTAGAAGGTACTGATAGAGTTAAGTGCAAACTTTGTAACGAAACGTTTAAACATTTGACCGGAGGTAATTTAGGGGGGACTGGGACACTTATTAGACATCTGTCGACAAACCATCCTATAGAATGGGGAGCTAATGGGGATGGAAGTCAAACAACAATTAACCCTACTACCGGAGGTCTCCTAAAATATGATAAAATGAGGGATCGAGAGGAATTAGCGAAAATGATTGCTTTGGGTTGTCTAAACCAAAAAGTTTTGTGTATGTCTTTTGATAATGCTTCAAACAATAATGCTGCAGTTTCAATTTTAAAATTGAATTTGCAACCACCTCTTGATGATATTTTTCGTGTTAGGTGTGCATGTCATGTTTACAATTTAATTGTTAAAAGTGGGCTCGATTTATTTTCAGTTGAGATTACTCAAGTTAGAAGAGCAGTTGGAGTTATTCAGGGAAATAATAGACAATCTAGAATAAGAGAATTTAAGAATAAGTGTATGCAGTATAACCTTTCACCTAGATTCATGCCAGACGAAATAGTTACTAGATGGAATTATACGTATATATTTTTAAAATGTTGCTACAAATATAGATTTCCAATAACTGAAGTTGCTAATGCACATTGTACTGATCCTAGGCGTATGTTAACAACTGATACTTGGGAGGTCATTAGTGATGTTGTTAAATTTTTGCATAAATTTTATACTGCTACTGTTGTGTTTTCTGGCGCATATTACCCAACTGTTACTATGGCTTTAGTACATATAGCTGAAATTTCTTTGCTACTACATGAATTTAAGAAGAAAGATAGATATACGGATGTTGTTGTAAATATGCAAGCGAACTTCAAAAAATATTTCTTTCCAATTCCTCCAGTTTACTTAATTGGTGCAGTTTTAAATCCGTCTATTAAAATGTCTGATTGTCACCAATTAATGAATGCTTTATATACTTATATGGAGATTGGGCCCACTGAAAGCCCAAATTTGTATGATTCTATGAACCAGCTAAATGAACATTTACAACATCTATATAATTATTATGCTACTCAATGTGATAATTCTCGTGCTTCAACAGATGTAAATCCCGCTATGCAATGTAGCAGTTCTAATGTAGATGATGAAGAAGGCATTGATAGTTTTAATATTTTTTCAACTTTTTCTAACACTCAAAGTAGTAGCAGGAATATTGATGAACTTCAATTTTACTTGCAGAAGCAAAAGGAGCCTTGCACCAAGGAATTCTCACCGTTAGGCTGGTGGCATGAAAATGCAAAGCAATTTCCCGTTCTTTTCGCTATGGCTCGGGATGTCCTGAATGTGCCAATTTCCACTGTTGCATCCGAGAGTGCATTTAGCCAAGCAAGACAACAACTTGGAGACACACGCCACTCATTGGGAAGCAATGTTTTGGAAGTTTTAGTATGTTTAAGAGATTGGATTAGATCGGAACGAAGAAATCAAGGAAAGGAAGATCTTGATAGCCCAGAAGACAAAGAACTTGGAGATATATTAACGCATGGAAACCCATCCGAATTTAACACGCAAGAAGAAGGTCAATCGGTTCATATTGATTACGATGAACTTGCTAGGGCAATGCAAAGAATTTGATGATTCGGATTACTACTAGTATACTACTTGTTACAAAAGATGTAAAGTTTTTACTACTTAAGATACATTTTAGTTTTTCTTTATTTGAATTTAAGAAATAAAGTAGCACTTGCAATAAGTGCAATTTTTTCCCATCTTTTGTTGTGTTCATTCAATTATTACAAAGTATTAATATAACTTAATATTTATACGTAATTCTAAAAAAAAACAAAATAATGAAACCCGGCCCGGCCCGCACTGGTAACCGGATGGGTCGAAAAAAAATCGACCCGGACCGGACCGGTGGAACCGGTTAACACCTTTATAATTACCCAATGCCCAATCAATCTTGCTATACACCCTTGTTGTAGAACCTTGCTTGTTTGTCCAAATGAAATGCCAGCCTTTAGCTCTGAGAAGAGTGAGTTGTAGATCATCAATGACATCTTTAAACACTTTTACTTCAGCATCAGTTAGAGGTGAGCCAATTCTATCTTCAGAACTTAGAACATTATTAAAATCACCAATAAGTAACCAAGCTTCCTGATTTGGTATATACATTTGTCTCAGATCTCTCCACAACTGTTCCCTTTGGTTTCTATCATTTTGAGCATAAATGATACTTAGGTTTGTTTTGAATTTACTGTTAGTGTCTTCAATACAGCACTGAATAAACTGGTCAGCATATGGGTGATTTGAACCTGAATATGAGCTTTCCAAAGTAGCCAAATCCTCCCATTCACAACTTTTGAATAGTTGCAACATACATTCCATCCTTTTACAATATTTCCTTAGATTTTCTTTACTTTATGCTCCTTTACTCTAGTCTCTATACAACCCATAACATCTACTTTATTTATAGCAAGAATGGTCTTCAACTCTTTCTGCTTACGGGCTAGGTTTAGCCCCCTAATATTCGAAGTGATAATAATCATATCAACTTGGAATTTAGGGGTTGTGATGGCCCTAGATCTATCTTTTGTCCCCTTATTCCAGCATCTATCACATCAGCAACTTCCTTGCCTTTATTGAATTACCTTCCATTTCCTCAATGTTGCAATTAGGTTCACTATTATCTGTTTTCTTCCTTTCTTGAATCTCAGCACCCTGCTTTGCATCCTGCTGAGTACTCACCATTCTATTTGTGGTCTTTTCCAAGCCACCATTCTTCCTGCTTTGTTCCATTTGTACTGGTAAACACTCTTGAGGATTTATTTCTGTACTTTCTTGAGTCTTCTTAACAAGCCACTCTTGCTTTACATTTTTGCCCTGTTTCTTTGCTCTTTTCCTCTGCCTCTTTGGTCTTTCCCATCTTTTATCTCCTGTTCTTCTTCATAGTTTATATTATACCAGCAATCAATAGAGTCATGCCCAAACTTCAGACACTCAATGCAGAAAACAGGCTTCCAGTCATATTCAATCAACTGAATCTTAGGCCCAAAAGGAGATTCTATCTCTATTTGGTTAGGTAGAGGTATGCAGCATCTACCTCCACTAGTACTCTAGCAACCGAGATTTTCTCATAATAAGCTCTAAATTTGTCCGTATAGAAGGGTTTCCCCACTGCACTAGCCATTTTGCTCAAAGCTTCAGTTTACCAATAACCTACAGGTAGCCCAAGAAACCTAACCCACACAGGAACTGTACTTAGCATATCTTTATGAAAAGAAAAATCAATTTCCTAAGGTTTCAACACCATCAGTTTGTTCCTGTAAGTATAAGGCCCTGATTGGATTACTTGATCTCTATCCTCTAAAGTGTTGAATTTGAAAATGCAGTAGCCCTCAAAATGAGTCAGAATTTGAGGCTTAGAAACAAAATTCCACATATTCAGCACAAAATTTTCCATAGCTTTCTCATACGGATTCTCTCCAATTATGTAACCAATTAGAGAAGTTTTACAATTTTCAACTTTTGATTTCAAGTCATCTTCACTTAATTTGACAATCTTCTTACCATCTCTATCAGTTGGAGGAACACATGAAAGTGACTTACCCATTTGTGAGCTACGATTCCCTCAAACGATCTCAGCAGGAGTAGAAGTTGGTTTTTCAAATACACTTGCTTTTGAAAATTGTAAGCGTCTCACAACTGGGTTAGTTTTTTCTTCCACTTTGATCGATTGAATTAGTACTTCATCCTCAGAGCTGCCATCTTCATAAACCTCCTCAATCGATTGGAACTTCTGTGGGAGAAAGCTTCCAAAAGTCAGTGATTGTAATTCCTTTGTAACAGCATGAGTTGTAGTGATGAGCTGAGTATTTGTAGTAGGCACGCTTTTCCGGTGACGAGCCATTATTTCCGGCCACAATTGCAATATCATGCGCCAAGAGCTCTTCCTTTTGTTAGTGATTTCAATATTTTGTGTAGGGAGTATGCCTCTGCTATAACATGTTATTTAATATAAGCTTTCTATCTCCTGAGTCTCCATATTGATAGCAACTATGTTGGACTTGCCTGCATTGGTTGTTAGCCCTGAAGAATTGGGAAATGCTTGAAGCCATCTTAGCATACCATGACAGGTTGGAACACTTCTTTGCAAAAAAGTAGTACATTGTCTTCAAAGCATATATGATTTGGATGCAAGCCTCTGCATTTAGTATGATAGCCAAAACTTTCCTGCTATGCCACTAGCTTCATTATTCTAGTGAAATATTCCATACATATGACGAACTGTAAAGGATATATGGGATCCCCTTGTCTCAGGGCTCTTATTTCTTTTTATTCTCCCATATAGCCCTTCATTTATCGCTACAATATACTAAGTAGTTGATATGCATTCCATGGGCACCCTATGAACTTCATAAGAAAATTGAGTGTACGTAATATCTCCTCTACAAAATCCCATTCGATGGAGTCGTAGGCCTTCTTAAGGTCTATTTTAATCAAGTAGAGCTTGGTTGCTACTTTCCTATTATATAATTTGACTAGGTCTTGGTAAATCACAATATTCTGTATAATTGTTCTTCCAGCTACGAAGGCACTCTGATTTTCAGAAATAATGCTTGGTAGGATGATATTAAGTCTATTACAGAACATTTTGGATAAACGACCTTATACATTGTGTTACAATAGGCAATAAGTCTATAGTCCCCAGATGATTCTGCATAGCTGCTCTTAGGAAATACTGTAATGATTGTGTAGTTAATTAACTTTAGCATCTTCCCTGATTTGAAGAACTCTAGTACGTCTTTTCTGATTATGTTCCAGCTATCTTTAAATAATTTGCTACCATATATATCAGGAACTGGGGCTTTTTCCCCATCAATTTGCCATAAAGCCCATTTCACCTCTTTCTTAATGAATTCTTCCATCAGTATGTTCCACTATTTCGTTGTTATTATTGGCCCTTTTCTCACCAGATTACTATATACATGAATTCTTTTGTAGATCCTGGTAGTTCTTCATAGAAGTCCACAAAAGCCCATGCTATCCCCTCTATGTTAGTGACCATACGTGTTTTAGAATCTTTTATTGAAATGATTTTGTTGGCATTCCTTCTAGCCTTCATAATGCTATGAAAGTATATGTCATTCTGATCTCCCCTTTTTAACCACTGTACTTTACTTTTACGTCTTAGGAACAGATCACTTGCTTGCTTTAATCTCCAATATTTGTTTTCCAAAAATTCCTACTCTTTGTCAACGAGACTCTTATTGATGGGACTTTGTTGAATCTTCTTTGGACACTCCTCTAGCTCTTCCATGGCTTGTTCTGTTTTCAGTTATATATCACTAAATTTGTTTCTATTCATGTGTTGGAGTACTTTCTACAGCTTATTAAGTTTCCCCACTAACTAATACATTTAATTCATTTGATTTTATTATTTCACCTATTCCCCACTTTTTCCATGAATTTAGGATCAATACTCCACATATTGAAGTACTTGAATGGTCTATTGATCCTCTGGTCATTCCCCTAATTTATCATAGCTTGGCTATAATCAAACAAGCCCTCAGTCATATACTGAACCATAGAACCTGTCAACTGTGGTAACTAATCATTGTTTACCAATATTCTGTCAATTTTGCTAAGTACTCTGTCTCTTCCACTTTGTTTGTTGTTCCAGGTATAGTGCGAACCTCTTGATTTTATCTCTTGGAAGCAGCATGTATCATAGCATTTCCTGAAATCTCTTGTTTCAGGCTTTGTCACTAGGCTGCCTACCCGGTCTTCCTTGTACAAAACAATATTGAAATCACTCATCGCATCAACTTCAGGATACATTTTCCTTTATGCTGGAGGTGTTGTGTCTTGGAGAAGTGTCAAGCAGATCATTGTAGCAATATCTACAATGAAGTTGAATTTATAGAGCATGCTATATAGCAACATCACATGAATTATGGTTGAAAAACTTTACTTCTGGCCTTAGGATTGGTTATTCCATTTAAAGGTCATTGAGAATCTTATGTGACAATTCAGCTGCAGTGTTCTTCTCTAAGAATAATAAAAGTGGTAGTCGAAGCAAGAACGGCGATATAAAGTACTTGATGGTTAGAGACTATGTGAAAAAGCAAGATGTGAATTTTGACAATGTTAGTATTACTTTGATAATTGTTGATCCTATGACTGAAGGTCTGCCGACTAATATTTTCAAGGATCATGTGACTCTTATCGGTCTTAGTAGCTCAATTTAGTCTTGATTTTCTCTCTAAAAACTTGTCTAGATATTAAGTTAATTTTGATATACATGATAGTGCGCACTTTTATTTTTTCATGTATTATTTGTGATCATTGGATCAATAAAGTAGGACTCTCAGTGACTTATATTAAGTTCATTCATAAAGTCGTTAGACACTTTTTAGAATGTATTGTGCATTGTAACATTAATCCTCTTTCCTCTTCAAGTTCTTTTTCTTTTTTGGAAAAGAAAACGTTCGAGGGTATATCAAAGGCAGTCTCTCTGCCTTCCATGGTAAGGGCGAGGTTGCGTACATCCGACCCTCCATAGACCCTCCAGAGACCCAATTGTGAGATTATAATGTTGTTAGAAGAACGAAATGATTTTCCTAGTTAGTTAAATTGAATATTATGAGCTAAAAGGAAGAGATCAAAAAGAGAACTAATCCAATAGAAGTTTATTGTATTGCTAGATTCATCTCATGTGAATTAATGAGAGATGCCATATTTTGTTAGGGAGGTAAACATATTCAGTTTTTAAAGTAGGCATATTTTATTAGAGATATAATAAAACAATAATTCAAACAATATTAGGTATAACTAAGAAGAGTTGTATGTATTTAAACCATACTCCTAACATGTGATGGTACAAAAATATATATATAATACAAGTTCAAAATAATTCACTGCCTCTAATCATTCTTGAAGTCAAACAAGCAATGTATTTTACACTTGTTATTTTTATTATTGTTGAAAAGGTCGTTTATTTGATGAAAAAGAAGTGTGTTCCAATACCTACAGGGCGTTAACTGTGATGAACCAAAAGGTCATCACTCGTTCTGAAAGTAAATTCTGTGTTCTGAAGTCTTAAACCCCTATGTTTGTCTCACCATGATTTGTGTGCGCAGTTCGAGCGCATTTTCGGAAAGCTATTATGTGAAATCTAAGTAAAATAAGGAAATTAACCTTTAAAATTGGTTAAAGTTGATTTTGGTCAATATTCCTGGTAAACGAACCTGCACCCGTGATTAGACGGTCCAGTAGGATCCGTAGAAATATGAAACTTAGGCATAAGCGCAAAATCGAATTCCGAGGTCCCAAGCCCGAGAAAGAATTTTTAAAGAAACGTTTTTGCTTGTAAATAAAAAGTAGTTTAGAAGTGAAATAATATATTTTTTTGATGGTATCATGCCCGTATTTTTTGTTTCGGAGCCTAGTACAGGTTTAAAATAATAATTTTGTCCAATCTGTAAAGTTTGGAAAGAATCGGAGTTCGATTGGTACGAATAAAACCTGAGAAAATAGAAATTTCGATGCTCTTAAGTAATTTTATGAATTTTAAGTTGAATTCATAGTTGTTGATGTTATTTTTATAATTTGATCGCACAAGAAAGTCCATGTGATATTTTTAGGCTTGCGTGCATGATTGGTTTGGAGCCCCAAGAGATCGAGTGAGTTTTTCACAGGCTACGGAGTGAATATAGACTTAGAAAAAATTATTGCATGTTGTAGATCTGGAACTAGCCTCTTATCTCGCAATTGGATGATCGGAGATTGTAATTGCGAAGGCTGACAGCTTGGTAATTTTGAAGTGCGGGTTGTAATTGCAAAATTTTTCCCTGGACAACTTGCTCGTATTCACGAGCATTTCTTCGCAAATGTGAAGCTCTCAGTAAATCCTAGCAGTCGCAAATACAAAACTCTCTTCGCAAATGCGAAGGTCAGAGGAATTTTCCAATGTTGCAGATGCGACATTATCTACGCAATTGCAAAGATAACATATTTTCAAAGGGTTTACAATTGCGACATCTGCACATGATAAGTGGGATTTCAAATGGGATTTTCAAACTCATTCAAACCCTAAACTCTCATGGGAGATTTTTCAAAGAAAGATTCTTCTCCAAATCATTAGTAAATAATTTCTAACTTATATTTTCAATCTATAACAATTTGTTGCATGATTTCATTTCAAAATCAAGGATTTTTCATGGGAAATTGGGTGATTTTAGGTAGAACTAAAGATATTCAAATTTTGGATATTTGGACCTCATTTTGAGGTCCGGTTCTAAAACAAATTACATATTTGAGTTTGTGGTTAAATGGGTGATGGGTTTTGGTTCGAACCTCGGGTTTTGACCAAGAGGGCCCGAGGTCAGGTCTTGTCTTTTTTGGGGAAAGCTTTTGTGGAAACCTATTTTAATGCATTAGAATTAGATTATTTAGCATTTATTAATGTTATTAAGTAATTGGGACTAGATACAAGCGAATTAGAAGTTGAACCGAGGGGTAAAGTGGTATTTGAGACTTACATTTGTTAGTGGAATCGAGTTAAGTGTTTGGTCTAACCTTAGCATGAGAGAATAGCAGTTGTGGTCTTATTTGCAATGTGTTAAGTATTGAGTACAACGTATAGGTGTAGTGATGAGTATCTATACATTGGTGTCAAGCATGCCCGTGAGTCTTATACTATGATTGTTGTGACTCTGTTATGTATTTTTCATGCTTAATATGATTATTATAAATCTTGAACAAGGCTTATGAAAGTATTCTTGGTAATTGACTATTGTTGAGCATTGTCTCAAGTTGAGACTTATGTTGTGAAGTGATGATGGAAACGAGATCAGGTATATTTTTGATTCCCTTGTCGAGATGTTATTGTATATGATATTATTTCCTTTGTCGAGATGTTATTGCTTATGATATTTTTCGCTTGCTGGGATATTATTGTTAAACTACTGTTCCCATGTCGTTATTCTTTTATGATTGGTTTTGATTTGTATATTGGGATCGGGTTGCACGCCGCAATAAGGAGTAATAAGAGTGGACATGTGGGTTCAGGTTGCATGCCGCTACATCATCATATGATTGGGATCAACTTGCATGTAGCAACAATATTATATGATTGGGTTCGAGTTGCATGCCGCAACAAGAAAAAATAAAAGTGAATTTTGATTCTTGTGGTGAGAACGAGAAAAAAATCACAAAGGGTGATGTCGTGCACTTGTTGCTTTTTCTTTATTCTTGCTAATATGAAATTTTGGTGTTCTTTATGATTCTCTATTGAAATCGTGTTAGTACTTGATATTCCCCGTATCATGTTCCCCCTTTCCATCTTTAACTGCTAGTTTTTGTTATCTTCATTTGCCATATATGATTTACCTGCATGAGGTTATTTGGAAGTCTTGTCCTAGCCTCTTCACTACTTCATCGATGTTAGGCTTGACGCTTACCAATAGATAGGATTGATTGTGTTGATACTACACTCTGCACTTTGTGCAAATTCTGGTACTGGAGCTTTTGGACCACAGTGAGATTGCTACCTTCAGCCCAGTGGAGATCCGAGGTAGTCCTACAGACATTCGCAGGCCGTGGCGTCCCCTTCTATTTCCTTTTACTCTTACTTATTTCAGAGACAAACATGTATTTTTCTTTGTTCAGACCGCATTTATAGTATTCTTAGATAGTCCGTGACACTATGACACCAATTCTGGGTGGAGTTGTATTTTGGATTTCGTACCAGTATTAAGTTAAATTGTTAAATTTCATCTTCCACACTTTTTATTCCGCTATTGATCATATGTTAACTTCTGAAATTTTTAAAATATCAAGAAAAAGGATAATAAAATATGTAATTGTCGGCTTGCCTAACTTTTACTAGTAGGCATCATTACGACTCCGGAGAGTGAGAAATCTTGGGCGTAACAAGTTGGTATCACGCCCTAGGTTACTTAGGTATTACAATTCATGGACAAGCTTTGTAGAGCCTGAGGGATCGTTACGGAGACGTCTGTGTTTATCCCCCAGAGGCTACACAGTTTAGGAAAACTTCACATCATTTTTCTCTGTCGTGCGACTTGATTTCTCAATGCTAATTGAACTTCTTCTATATTCTATCGAGATGGAGAGAACACATGCTTTTTCATTCACTTATCAGTAGATCGAGCCCCCAGTAGCAGCTCCTATGAGGGGCAGAGGACAAGGCCGAGGTTGTGCTCGAGGTCCAGGTAAGGAAAGGCTCAACCTAGAGCAGTAGCACCAGCGGTAGAGCCTCAAGTTTAGTTTGACGACGCGATTCTAGCCAAGTCAATTCTAGCAAGACTAGCTCATGTCCCATAGGGGTTCATCAACACCCTTGTACTTCAGGATGCTCTAGACCGTCTAGTGGGCCTTCTGAAGAACGTCACTCCAAAGCATATGGTTCCCCAGTATCAGACTCCAGCAGCTCAGGCAGTTGGAGTCGTTCAGCCAGGTGTTTTGTCAGTACATATTCTAAGGATCCCTAGGATTATTTGGACAATTGTTATGAGGTTCTATGGAACATGGGGATAATGGAGACCAATAAGGTCGACTTTGCTTATTTTCATCTGTCATGATCCACAAAGACTTGGTGGAGGGATTATTGTTTGGATATACCACCTGGGTCACCTACTTTGGCTTGGGATTAGTTTTCTCGGCTATTTCTGGAGAAGTTTCTTCATGTCACTTAGAGGGATAACTATCAGAGGCAGTTTGAGCGACTCCAGTAGAGTTCTATGACCGTCACTCAGTATGACAAGATTTATTGACTTGGCCCATCATGCTCTTTTTATACTTTCTATCGGGAGAGAGAGAGAGAGAGAGAGGGGGCAAGAGAGAGAGTGAGTTAGTGAGGAAGGAGGTTCATTGAGGGACTCGTTCAGCCTATTCGATTGCATTTGGCTAAGGAGACGGGGAGCGAGATTTCTTTTCAGGATGCGGCCAATGTGGCCAGGAGAGTGTTCATGGGTCTGACAAGAGCCCCCGTCATTCTTGCAGGTTCAGTGGTGCCTCGTCTAGATGTAGGGATTCTTTTGGTCGGGACCATCCTTCCAGGCCGTTTCATTCAGCACTACAAGTATCTCATGGAGCTTCAGGGGGACGTGGTTCTTATGTACCTCCTCCAGGACATCCAACTCCTATCAGAGCACCTCTTCTTCAGAGATATAATCATGGTCAGCCGGACCACCAGGGTCAGTCTTAGTTTCCTCAATCGTAGCACTCAGGTGGATGCTTTGAGTGCGGTGAGTATGGTCATATCTGGAGAGCTTATCCGAGATTAATGGGTGTTCACTCGTAGCATCAGAGTTCCCTTGCCGTGGTTTAGGCACTGGGTGTTCAACCACCCGCTCAGGAAACTAGAGATGGAGATATAGGTGATAGAGATGGAGGTAAAGGTTTTAAAGGTGGAGGTCAGACCTTTAGAAGTGAGGACAGGCACCAGGAGGTCGTCCTAGGGACGTAGTTCAGAATGGTAGGGCCCAGCCCCGATGTTATGCTCTTCCAGCCAAGCCCGAGGTTGAGGCCTCCAATGCAGTTATAATAGGTATTGTTTTGGTTTATTGTAGTGATGCTTCAGTTCTATTTGATCTAGGGTCTATGTACTCCTATGTGTCATTTTATTTTGCCCCGTATTGGCCATGCCTAGTGATTGTTTGAGTGCTCATGTATATATGTCTACGCCGCTGGGTGATTCTGTTGTGGTGGATCATGTCTATTATTCATGTATATTTGTGATAGGGGGTCTTGAGACCCGAGTAGATCTGTTACATTTGGATATGGTTGATTTTTACTTATGGTTATAGTTGATTTTGATGTCATATTGAGGATGCATTGTTTATCACCTTACCATACTATCTTGGAAAGTCATGCCAAGATTGTAACCTTAACCTTGCTTGTTTTCTCTTGTTTATAGTGTGGAGGAACTCCTGGTCATTCCAGCCATAGGGTTATATCATATATGAAGGCTTGGAGTATGGTAAATAAGGGATGTTTGGCCTATTTGGTGTATGTTTGTGATTCTGGTGTCGAGGTTCCTTCTATGGATTATGGTCCTATTGTTCGTAAATTTCCAGAGGTATTTCCTTCAAATCTGTCGGGGATGCCACCGGACAGGGATATTTATTATTACATTGATTTGGCTCTGAGAACTCAGCCCATTTCTATCCTACCATATCGTGTGGCCCCGCCAGAGTTGAAAGAATTGAAAGAACAATTGCAAGACATACTTGATAAAGGCTTTACTAGACCTGGTGTCTCACCTTGGGGTGCGATGTTGTTATTTGTTAAAAAGAAGGATAGATCGATGAGGATGTGTATAGATTATTGGCAGCTAAACAACGTCACAATCAAGAATAAGTATCCATTGCAGACGATTTGATGATTTGTTTGACCATCTTTGGGGTTCCCGAATGTTTTCTAAGATCGATTTGAGATTGGGCTACCATGAGGTGAGGATTAGGGCTCCGATGTCCCTAAGATAGCTTTCCAAAATCAGTACGGGCATTATGAGTTCCTAGTGATGCCATTCGGGTTGACAAATGCCCCACCGGCATTTGTGGATTTGATGAACTGAGTTTTTAATACTTACTTGGATTCCTTCCAGATAGTCTTCATTGATCATATTTTGATCTATTCCCGTAGCCGAGAGGAGGATAAGCAGCATTTTAAAGTCGTTCTCTTGACTTTGAGGGACAGTTAGTTATATGCTAAGTTTTCAAAATGTGAGTTCTAGTTGAATTCAGTTTCATTCTTGGGTCATGTTATATCAGTAGAGGGTATTCAGGTAGATCTGAAAAAGATAGAGGCAGTCAAGGGCTGGCCTAGACCTTCATCAGCTACAGAGATTCGGAGTTTCTTGCTGTTTGGCAATCTATTACTGTCGATTTGCTTAGGGATTTTCATCTATTGTAGCCCCGATGACAAGGTTGACCCAGAAGGGCGCCCAAATCAGGTGGTCGGACGAGTGTAAGGCGAGCTTTAAGAAGCTCAAGACAGCTTTGACTAGAGCGCCAGTATTGGTATTGCACACAGGTTTAGGGCCATATACAGTATATTGTGAAGCATCTCGTATTGGACTTGGTGCGGTGTTAATGCAGGATGGCAAGGTCATTGTTTATGCTTCACGACTGATCAAGATCCATGAGAAGAATCATCCAGTTTATGATTTGGATTTAGCAACCATTCTTCATGCGCTAAAGATTTGGACGCACTATTTATATGGCATGCCATGTGCAGTGTTCACGGGTCATAAGTTTGCAGTACCTGTTCAAGTAGAAGGAGCTAAATTAGAGGTAGAGAAGGTGGTTGTAACTATTGAATGACTACGATATCACTATCTTATATCATCTGGGTAAGGCCAATGTAGTGGCTGATGTTTCTAGTAGAAAGTCAGTCAGCATGGACAGTCTTGCATATATTCTAGTTAGTGAGAGACCGCTTGCTTTGAATGTTCAAGCTTTAGACAATCAGTTTGTGAGGTTGGATGTTTCTGAGCCAAGTCGTTTTTTATCTTGTACAACCGCTCGTTCTTCATTATTTCAGCGTATTAGAGATCGACAGTATGATGATCGTCATTTGTGTGTCCTCGGGGACATAGTGCAGCACGGTTATGCCAAGCAGGTTACAATAGAAGATGATGGAGTTTTGAGGATGTAGAGTCGAGCATGTGTGCTTAATGTGGATGGACTTAGAGAGTTGATTATAGAGGAGGTCCATAGTTCCCAGTACTCTATTCATCTGGGCGCCGCTAAGATGTATCAGTACTTGCAGCAGCAATACTGGTGGAGTTGGATGAAGAAGGATATTGTTGCATACGTGGCTCGGTGTTTGAATTGTCAGCATGCAAAGTACGAGCATTAGAGACCCTGGTGATTTGTTTTAGAGGATTGAGATTCCTGAGTAGAAGTGGGAACTATGGACTTCATTGTTGGACTCCCACGGACTCAGAGGAAGTTTGATGTAGTGTGGGTTATTATTGATAGGCTAACCAAGTTAGTGCATTGCATTCTTATGGCAGTCTCTTATTCTTCATAGAGATTAGCTTAGATCTATATCTGAAAGATTGTTCGTCTCCATGGTGTGCCCGTGTCTATCATTTCTGACCCAAGGTATGCAGTTTACCTCACATTTATAGAGGGTAATTTGGCGTGAGTTGGGCATACGTGTCTAGTTAAGAACAACATTTCATCCTCAGATGAACGGACAATCCAAGCGTACTATTTAGATTTTGGAGGATATGCTCCGAGCTTGTGTAATTGACTTTATAGGTTCGTGGAATCAATTCTTGTGTTTATCAGAGTTTTCCTACAGCAACAACTATCAGTCTAGCATCCAGATGGCTCCCTATAAGGCATTATATAGTAGGCGGTGCCAGTCCTTGTTTGGGTGGTTTGAGCCGGGAGAGACTCGGTTGTTGGGTACAGATCTGGTACAAGATGCCTTGGAAAAGGTTAGGATCATTTTGGATGGGCTTCGTACAATTAAGTCCAAGCAAAAGAGTTATGCTGGCCGTAAGATTCGTGATGTGGCATTCATGGTCAGAGAGTGAGTGTTTCTTCGGGTGTCGCCCATGAAGAGCGTGATAAGATTTGGGAAGAAGGGCAAGCTAAGCCCTATGTTCATTGGTCCTTTTTAGATTATTGATCGAGTGGGAGAGGTGGCTTATAGACTTGTGTTACTGCCGAGTTCAGCAGCTGTACATCCAGTATTTCATGTGTCCGTGCTTCGAAAGTAATACGACGATCCAACCCACGTGTTAGACTTCAGCACTGTCCAGTTGGACAAGGACTTGGCCTATGAGGAGCAGTTGGTAGCAATTCTAGACCGGCAGGTTCGTCCTGAGATCGAAGAATTTCCCTTCACTTGTGCAGTGCAGAGTTCAGCCTGCTGAGGCAGCGACCTGGGAGCCCGAGTCCGATATTTGGAGCCTATATCTCCATCTTGTTTTTGACTCAGGTACTTTTCTAATGTCCGCTCGAGGATGAATGGTTGTTATAGAAGTAGAGAGTATGATGACCCAAAAGTTCATCACTCATTTTGAAAGTAAATTATGTGTTCCGGGGCCTTAAAAATCTCTTTTTGTCTCACTTCGATTTGCGTTGGCAGTCTGGGCGCATTTCCAGAAAGATTTTGTGTGAAATCTAAGTAAAATACCAAAATTGGCCTTTAAAATTGATTAAAGTTGACTTTAATCAACTTCTTGGTACTTTGGCAACATTCTTAGTAAATGGACCAAGACCCGTTATCGAACGGTCCCGTAGGATCCCTAGTAAAATATGGGACTTGGGCATATGCCCGAAATTAAATTCCGAGGTCCCACGCCCGAGAAGAGAATTTTTAAATATAAATACTTTATGGTAAATATAAAAAATGTTAGAAGTGAAATGATGTATTTTCTATATGGTATCATGCTCGTATTTCTGGACTCGGAGCCTGGTACAGGTTTAAAATAATAATTTAACCGAATATGTGAAGTTTTGTAAGAATTAGAGTTTGTTTGGTATAATTTGGACCTTTAGTTAAGAAAATAAAATTTTCAATGTTCTTGAGTAATTTTATGAATTTGAGGTTGAATTTGTAATTTATGATATTATTTTAATGATTTGATCAAATGAACAAGTCCATATAATATTTTTAGACTTACATACATGATTGGTTTGGAGCCGCGAAGGCTCGGGTGAGTTTTGAATAGGCTACAAAGTGAAGACTTAGGAAAATTCATTGCAGGTTGTAGATATGAAACTGGCCTCTGATGTCGCAATTACGAGGTCAGGGATCACACTTGCGAAGGCTGTCAACTTGGTAGTTGCGAAGGGCGCATCACAATTACAGAATTTTACCCAGGCCAGCTTGCTCGTATTTGTGAGCAAATGCAAAGCTCTCAGTAAATCCCAACAGTCGCAAATGCGATACTTTCTTTGCAAATGTGAAGGTTACATGAATTTTCAGGGGTGGCAAATACGACATTTTCTTCGCAATTACAAAGACAACAGATTTTCAAAGGGTTTGCAATTGCGAATCCCTGATCGCAGTTGTGACATCTGCACCTGATAAGTAAGATTTCATACGGGATTTCATCCATTTTTCAAACTCTTTCAAACCCTTAACTCTCTTGGTGATTCTCGAAAGAAAGATTATTCTCCAAATCATTAGTAAGAAATTTCTAACTTGTTTTATTCAATCTATGATATTTTTTTACATGATTTCATTTCAAAATCAAGAGTTTTCATGAAAATTGGGTGAATTTGGGTAGAACATAGGATTTTCAAATATTGGGAATTTGGACAAATTTTAAGAAAATATATACCTTTGAGTTCGTGGGTGAATGGGTGATCGGATTCTGGTTCGGACCTCGAGTTTTGACCAAGAGGGATTGAGGTCGGGTCATGACTTTTTTGGGAAAAACTTTGGGAAAACCTATTTTCATGCATAAGAATTGGTTTATTTAGCATTTATTAATGTTATTAAGTAAATTATGACTAGATACATGCGAATTTGAAGTTGAACCGAGGGGTAAAGCGGTTGTTGAGGCCTAAATTTGTCAGTGGAATCGAAGTAAGTATTTGATCTTACCTTAGCTTGAGTGAATAGGAGTTGTAGTCTTATTTTCTATGTGTTAAGTATTGAGTACAACGTATAGGTATGATGACAAGTATCTATACGTTGGTGTTAAGCATGCCGTCA
Source organism: Nicotiana benthamiana (assembly GCA_034376525.1). NCBI lineage: Eukaryota > Viridiplantae > Streptophyta > Magnoliopsida > Solanales > Solanaceae > Nicotiana > Nicotiana benthamiana. The sequence continues at coordinate 117,468,140 of CM067332.1, read as the reverse complement.
GTCATATACTATGATTGTTGTGACTTTGTTATGTATTATTCATGCTTAATATGATGATTATAAATGTTGAATAAGGCTTATGAAAGTATTCTCGATAATTGACCATTGTTGAGCATTGGCTCAAGTTGAGACCTATGTTGTAAAGTGATGGTGGAATGAGATGAGGTATATTTTTATTCCGTTGCCGGAATGTTATTGTCATGATATTATTTTCCTTGCCGGGATGTTATTGCTTATGATATTATTTCTCTTGCCGGGATGTTGTTGTTGTACTATCGATCCCTTTTCGGGATTCTTTTGTGATTGGTGTTGATTTATATATTGGGATCGGATTGCTCGTTGCAACAATATTATATGGGATCGGGTTGCACACCGCAACAAGGAGTAATAAGGGTGGACAGGTGGGGTCATGTTGCACGCCGCAACATCATCATATGATTAGGGTCGGGTTGCACGCTGCAACAGTATTATATGATTGGGATCAGGTTGCACGCCGCAACAAAAAAGAATAAAAGTGAATATTTATTCTTATTGTGAGAACGAGTGTGAAAACACGAAGGGTGATGCCTTGCACTTATTATTTTCCTTATTCTTGCTGATATGAAATTTTGGTGTTCTTTATGCTTCTCTATTAAAATTCTGTTAGTTCTTGAGATTCCCCGCAGCATGTTTCCCCTTCCCATCTTTAACTGCTAGTTTCTGTTATCATTATTTGTCGTATATACTTTAACTGCACAGGTTTATTTGGTAGTCTTGTCCTAGCCTCGTCACTACTTCACCGAGGTTAGGTTCGAGACTTACCAGCATATGGGGTCGGTTGTGCTAATACTACACTCTGCATTGTGTGCAGATCTTGGTACTGGAGCTTTCAGACCACAATGAGGTTGCTGCCTTCAGTCCAACGGAGATCCGAGGTAGTCCTGCAAAAATCTGCAGGTCTTGGCGTCCCCTTCTATGCTATTTCCTTCTGTTCTTATTTATTTCAGAGACAGTTTTGTCTTTTTCTTTGTTCAAACCCTATTTTTAGATAGTTTGTGACATCGTGACGCCCGTTCTAGGTGGAAATGTACTTTGATATTCGTACCAGTATTTAGTTAAATTGTTAAATTTTGTCTTTCACTTTTTATTCTGTTATTGGTCATATGTTAACTTGTGAAATTGTTAGTAAAAGATAAGGGAAAAAGATTTTAAAAAAATTGTAATTGTCAATGTGCCTATCTTTTATTAGTAGACGCTATCACAATTTCTGAGGATGGAAAATTCAGATCGTGACATTAACCAATTGCATGAAAATAGTATAAGCTTTTGGTAGGTCTCTTTCATATATTAATTTGCTATAATCTTCTGGAAACAAAACCAAAGTGGTCGGCGATCCAAGAGTTTAACGAAAATACGTTACACTGAACATCTTTTAAACTGTAAGGTTATCTAAAAATAAATACGTACATACCAATAATCCATAAATTAAAAGTAGCATTGCTACTTGAAAGATACGATATGTAGCTATTACAACAAGTTAAAGTATATTATTAGGATATTAAATCTTTTTTATGTCGTATAATTTATATCATTTATATCCGCGATTGATAAACACATTTAAGGGTGGCAAACGGGTAGGTATGTTCAGATATTTTTGGATCAAAAACGAATAATACAAAACAGATAAATAATTCGTCTCGTCCCATATTTAATATAAAAAAAATAAGTTAACTTGTTATAAATATCTATATTATCCATGACTTCTGGAATATGATCGCTTTTAAGAGAATTTCAAATCCCCCAAATTTGAGAAACTCGCAATTTGAGACGTCACAAAGGTAAACGTTAAACTCACTAATTATCCACTTTAAGTGGAATATTATCGCTTTTGGCCCCCGTCAGAAACTATTTTTATTTGGTAGCCAAAATGAGTGCATAAAATTTGTATAATTTTTGTATATAACATACAGAATATGTGTGTGTGTATATAATAAATTATATATATTTTGAGGGCGGATATACAATATTATTAAAGTGGATAATATGAACCATATCGATATTTTGACTTATTTTTTAAAAATTCATTATTCAACTTAGTTATGCTTTTCGTGGATAACATAAGTGGATAACTGATTTTTATTTGTTTTGCCACAACTAAGTCCATTGAAGTGTCTACACAACGTGAATTAAATGGTTTGTACGTCGCTTCTTTACTTGATATTCTTTTTGTTATGGCCAAATAATAGGTAAAAAAGACACGATCGAAGATCATCTATTGTCCCACACGTCAATTCATGACTTTTGTGTTAAATATTTAGAATTTCTAAAACAATTCCTGTTTTTTCTTCCATATGCAATCTCTCACAAAGAATTGTCTCTCAAAATAGGACCAAGTACGTCTAACTTAAGACATACCCAAACCATAATGATGGAGAAATACTAAGCAACAAAGCATCACATCTATACTAACATTTTAATTGATAATGACATTGATTGTAACAACGCTAGTTTTGTTTGTTACTTTCTCCAACTTGACTAAATACCAATTCGAAAGAGAAAGACGTAGTTTGCTGTTTTTGTGCAGAGCATACACCACACCTATACGTAGTCTGACTAAAAGGGGCACGATTTTGGTGACATTTATAATTTTTGAGAAGTTGCTGGTGGGTGATCACGTGGATGGAAACTGATTTTTGACCGTTTGTAACAAAACCATAAAAAAAACTATTGTTTCTTTTAACAATTCCGGGGGAATCTGCAACAACCCTTTATCGGGTGCGCATTGGGTAACCTGATAAATTATACGGGAGATACAAATTGTACTAAACAATTCAAATACAACGAAATCTGACTAAAGAAGCTGCCGTTGAAGGGATCAATCAGAAATTTCCCATGTGAAAAACTATTCACCCAACCTTTGCAGGGAAAAACACCCTATAGTTAATAAGAGAAAATGGAAGAGAAATGTGTCACGGCCTAATTTAGGATCGTGGCCGGCGCTTAGGAGCAAGTACTCCCAAGTAAGCCTCATTGGTTTTTTTATAGAAAATCTGACAGAGTTCTCCTTTTTTGGATTATCCCAAAAATTTCTCTTTCTCAAATCAATAGCCATACATTCTAATATCATACCAAATAATTGACAACCTATCAATGAACCAAAACAAGTCTCCACCATTACTAATCAACCCACTAACAACCAGAAATACTGATTTTCCTCCAACTTTGATAATAAAGAACAATACTCAACATAAGACATAATAACAATAAATACTCGTGATACTAAAATATTGACCATGGAGCGATTTCAAGAGTTCAAAGAAAAGACTATAACAATAAATAAAATCTTCACTCGTACAAGTTTGAGGCTCACTAAGAACTATCAACATGTGCGCTCTAACTAACGAAATCATCGCACGCATCAGTTGTTGTTTCTTTAAAAAAATAGCGAGAAATTGGTCGCTAACTAAGTGACTAATAACTCTTTACCACAAGCATTTTTATTGGGGACGAGTCAGAAAACATGCTAGTATCTCAAACAGAAACTAATATAAAAATACCCTTTCAAATATAATAAATAATTTTTAGTCTCATCATGCATTTTTTGTAGTATAATACAATTAATAATTCAACAATAAATTTGGTAATCACTGTATAATAGCAATATTTACATTTGGGAGGTTTCAATGAACGAATCATGTAATCAGTATAACTGTGGACTTCTTTGCAAAGAGTGATATATAACAGTAGTCCCTACTTGAGGGAAACCGGTAACAGTATGCTAGTTCTACCTTCCCACTAGCAAGGGCTATAACTGTACTCGGTAATCGATAATTACAAAGTGCACCAGGTCTAACGAACCTGCCGTTAGCTACGGGATCCTTCAAACTCTACTCACATTTATATTTGTCTCTATATCCGGATATACTCCTAGGAAAATATTTTAGAACAACACAATGATTTCGGTCCTTATATAATCATGTAATATCATTTCGATAACAGTAAATTCCATTAACAGTAACATAAATTTAATGACAAAAAGAATATCTAAAACAACGGCAATCATATCAATTAACTATTTTGGTATCATATCGAGTAAAAGACTTGTCCTACATGTAACTCAAATTAATCGGTAGCATATTCACATTAAAAATCATGTGTAAATCATGAAGTTTATGAAAATATAAATTGCAATAAGATTACTACTCACCGTACTCGTGCCGAAATTCCAAATGCTTCACCACGAGCAATTCGTACAATTTCCTCCAATTCAATCTATAATTACATAATATCGGTCTCGTGTTAATTTCTTTGTTTAGGCTAGTTCATAGCTAATTTAGAATACGCAATCCTCGGGGTTTCATATGTGACTCTTAATTCTCCGAATTATATTCACCCACGGAATAAGTGATTACTAATCTATCAACTCCAACTTATTCATATAATATACCAGCTAAAACGGCTTACGGATTTCTCTTAGTTCCTAACCTCCTCTTCTAACTCAATCAAATCCCATATTATATTTGCTTAGTCTAGCGAGGAATCATGTATAAAAATTACTATTGTTTCAAAAAAAGGAAAAATATATGCAATTACCTGGGCATAACACAGAGACTACAGAATATATATCAGTTTTTAAATGAAAACGGTATTTGGCATTGAGGTAACACCAGAAACCTCCCCCTTCCCTTTTTCTCTGTTGATGTTTCTGCCGTGATGTTTGGCATTGGCAAGGGGTTTTTTTTTTTCAAACCCTTTTTCTTTTGCTTCTGGTTTGATTACGCCAACAGCCCTTTCCCTTTCTTTCTTTTTTGATTTGGTCAGAGAAGGGGCTTCGGCCCTTTTCTTTACTTATCTTTTTTTTAAAGTTTGTTCTTATTATTATTATTTTTCTAATGACTAATACATCCTTAAAAATATAGGATATTACATCCTTAAAAATATAGGATATTACATCCTTTTCATCTTATGAAATTCGGTCCACCAATTTAACTCAAATACGTACCTGTAGTTTGAAGCAAATGGGTGTACTTGACTCGCATAGTATCCTCTATTTCTCAAGTAACTTCTTCAACTGTATGATTTTGCCATAGGACTTTTATGAGCTCAATTTATTTTAACCATAGCTTTCTTACTTGCCTATCAACATTAGCCATCGATTCTTCCTCATAACACAACTTCTTATCAAGCAGTATTGTAGGTGCTTGAAGCAGCTGAGATGAGTCTAATATACATTTCTTTAGCATTGATTGATGAAACACTAGATGAATAAAGGATAACTCAGGAGGAAGGGCCAAACAAAAAGCCTTGGCTATCATTCGGTCTATTATCTCATATGGTCCTATAAATCTGGGGCTCAACTTGCCTTTTTTCCCAACCGCATTATACCTTTCATATGAGACTCGTAGGAACACTTTGTCTGCAAATATGAACACTAAATCTCTTTTTCTTTTATCAACATATGACTTTTATCTGCTTTGAGCTGTAAACAATCATTGTCAAATCAATTGGACTTTATTCATAGCTTCTTGTACAAAGTCAAGTCCGAATAAGTTAGTCTCACCAACTTTAAACCATTCGATAGGAGAACTACATCTTCTACCATGCAATTCTTCATACGGTATACTGGATTGGAAGCTATTGTTTTAAGAAAACTCAGCTAAAGGTAGGTAAGTGTCCCAACTAGCTCCAAGCTCAAGAATTCAAGCTCTCAACATATCCTCTTAGATTTGTATAGCACATTCAGACTGCCTGTCTGTAGAGGATAAAATACAGTACTAAGATCTTCTCGTGTGCCCAATAGTTCTTGAAAAGATTCCCCACAGCATGAAGTGAACTGTGATCCTCTCCTAGAGATGATAAATACTGGAACTCCGTGAAGTTAGAAAATTTCATTCATAAATATCTATGCATACGTCGCTCCACGATATGTAGTCTTCACTGGAAAAATGTGTGCTGATTTTGTTAGTCGATCTATAATTCCCACACCGAATCATAAAATCTAAGAGTACGTGGTAGACCATTGACAACATCCATGGTATTTTTTCCATTTCCACCCTGGAATCTCAATTTGTTGTAGTAGTCTTATGGGTTGCTGATGCTCAGCCTTGACCTGCTGACAAGTCAAACAACTAGAAACAAAGTTAGCAACATCTTTCTTCATACATTCCCACCAATAGAACTGCTTTAGGTCATGATACATTTTTGTGGATCTAGGATGTATTGTATACTTAGAGTTGTGGGCTTCTATAAGAATAGAATGTCTCAACCCATCTACTTATACTACACATAGCATGTCCCCCATTTGAAGCATACCATCACTTTGAACAATTATATCCTCGCTTTTACCAGCTAAGGCCTCATCTTTGTATTTGCATAATCGTTCATCCTCATATTGAGTGGCTTTAATGTGCTCAACTAATGAAGATTTATCTTGAGCGCAAGCCAACAACTTCTCTGAATTTTTAACACTAAATATTACACCTACATCTTTTAGTATCTGAATATCTTTGGCCAAAGGTCTCTTTGCAGGAGCTGTATATGCCAGACTACCCATAGATATTTTGCTAAATGCATCAACCACCATATTAGATTTTCTAGGATGATACAAAATAGAACAATCATAGTCTTTGAGTAGTTCCATCCAATGACTATGCCGAAGATTCAGATCTCTCTATTGAAAGATATACTTTAGACTTTTATGGTCAGTATAAATCTCACAAGTTTCGCCATATATGTAATGCCTCCAAATTTGTAGAGAAAACACAACTGCAGCCATCTCCAAATCATGTGTAGGATATTTTTTCTCATGCTTTTTCTATTGTCTCAAAACATAAGCTATAAGACGATCATTTCGCATGAGAACACATCCTAATCCCACCCTCGAGGATCACAGAATACTGTAAATCCTCCAAAACTTGCTTTAGGGAAGCATCTTCCTAAACGAACCTTAAAGTTATTCTTTTATTGTCCATTATATTATTGTCAGAATGTTATTTCTGAAATTCTCATGATATCAACTATAATAAAATCTTTCGGACCTAATTCATGTTTATTTTATGTTGTTCACTAGCCCATACTGATTTCAACTACTCAGGGGTCTAACCTTTCCTCCTAGTTATCACGTTGAAGTTACCAACTCATTTCTTGAAAAACAAATATGGCTTTATGGCTTATACACTTTTATTGCCTCAAAGTCTGTCACCTCTTGTATTTTCCTCCACTTGACTATAGACTCTGTCATCGTGTCATATTTTGATTTACTGTTGTCACTCATATATTACATCTTACATATGATGCTTCATCTACTCTCTTCTTATTTTTAGGATAATATTTTTGTCTATCACTTTATTCTAAAAACTTCAACAAAAAGTTCTTTCCTTTTTATCTCCCCTAGCTTCATCTCACTAGCTCTTTGGAATTCCAAACATTCTCTTTATTTTCGTGCTAGAGTCATACTAAGGTAAATACTTGTCCCTTCTAGGATCCCACTACCTACCTTCTGAAATTTCTGAATATTCCAATATTCATATCTAATTGTACTAATCTAGAGTTCACCATCTGGGTGACTCACAAGTAGACCTATTACCACATTTGCACCATCTTTTAGAAACATTAGTTAATGAAAAAAATTCATCCATAACTTTTTTTGGTCACTCAAACGCAAATTGAATCTTGATATCACATTTTCTCTGAAACTATATTTGTTAGCTCCCATTGGGCATAACTGAGATGGATCTGGTCAACTATATATATCTCAATAATATTGAAGGTAACACCAATACTACATTTCACTTCCTGAATTGTAAATACTAATAATCTTCATTAACTAGGTACCTACCTTTCGTCATCTTGCTTGTTTTACTTGCTGAAACTTGTGTCTACTTTCTAATTCTCTTATTCCTTTTTAACATACAAGTTGATAGATATTCTTGCCTTAGGGCTCCTTATCAAGATGCTTACACATCTTATTACACACGTGATCTGTTGAAGACCTCATATTTACTCATCAGAAGCTTAATGCAAAATCAAGTTCCTCTAACTCAACTTTTTCATAACCACATTCAATATCTTTGGAGCCATCTTCTTTCTGGATGTAGGTTTCATTGTATTATGAATAAAATAGAGTTTAGAAGTTTGAATTCTTACAATTGAGCTCTACAACACGATTTAGAGTAAGAAAAAAGAGTGACAGTCCAAAATGCCTTATAACCTCATGCTTATAAGTGTGGTGCAGAACACACCCATAAACAAGACTCTACTAGAACGGCTTGTAGACTCCCTAGGAAAGAACTGCGCTGATACAACTTTTTGTCACGACCCAAACCGAAGTGTCGCGATGGTCACCCGGTGCCTTACTCGACCAAGTACCAACGTAACATACCTTTATTATCATATTATCATGAATAGATGAGCCAGAAAACCCATCATGAGATAACAAGAATAAACCATAAGGGAATAGTCAACATATGAAGACCCAACATGATATACAAACTTACATATGTGACATACGGGCATATAAGGCTGACATAACCATTTGTAAACTCAAAACATAGGCCGACAAGGCCATACAAGTATCCATACACCTAAAATGTGTCTACAAGCCTCTAAGAGTACATAACATCATAAAGATCTGGACAAGGACATGTCATACCAATCAATACATATCCAAAGAGTACTGACAAAATAGGGAACTCTACAGCAAGTGGAGTGCACCAACACCTTCGTTGAGCTGATAGCCTACTAGGAGGAATGTTAACCTGTCTATCGAGACCTGCGAGCATGAAACGCAGCGTCCCTAGGCAAAAGGGACGTTATTATAAATAAAGTATCGAGTATGTAAGACATGAAAGCATAAATAAGAACTGTAATGTAAAGAGAGATAGAGGAAATACAACATGTAATATATAAGGGCCTATGGAGGTTACTGACATGAAATGCATAATATATATATATATATATATATATATATATATATATATATATATATATATATATATATATATATATATATATATATATATATATATATATACATATACATAAACTTTTAAAAACATATGCCTCTGTGGGCATCATCATCATAGCGTACCCGGCCTCAAAGAATACTCGGTAAAAACATACACGGCCATCAAAAGGCTCGGTAGAGCTCGATAAACCCAACTGATCAATGGTAGGTGCCGTACCCGGCCAACTATAGCGCGGATCGGTAGAGTAAAATAGATACATATATATAATGCATGCTCAACTCATGGAGACACGTTCTAGACCTTTCAGAATGACGTAAGATCGGTATCTTCTGTATACGTTATTAGGACTAACTCTTCACCATGAACATTATAAGAATCAGGAAGTACCAACAATATTTATAACGTAAGAATAAGAGAAGCAACATCATATCAATTGTTCCACAAGAGGGGAAACAATATAAGTACTGCTAGCTTCTAAGAGTGGAGCATCTCTGGAAGCTCGTTCATTACAGTATGTACAATTGGAGTCATGCAAAAGAAGGAAGGGGTGGCCTCCCATACCTTGTATATTCTTCCCAACCTCAAGCTATGAAATTTCACGGCTCCTTAGTCTACAATAAGAGAAATGACACTATCATTAGCATTTAGGCGTTGTAACTATTATGTATCAAACACAACCTATTTCACGAGGAAACGGACAACACTTCCCCTATTTATATTAATTCACACAAGTCAAAACAATCACCAAACATCCCAAACAACATCAATAATAATCATATTGAGCCTCCCAAAACAATTCACACAACCTAATCACTTCATACATAAGATGACCGCCTTAGTAGTGTCAAACGACCCAGAAATGTTACAACGAAAGACCAGCAAAACACCCTTCCATTATGTGGTGTTTCTCCACAACATTTATATTCTCAAACCCATAAAAATAGTAGAAAAGGTACTATCAAATATCTACACGAAACGGCCCACAAAACAATCCACAAAAGTCGAATAATTCGAACTCACAACTTCCAATCACCGTCCCGCAAGTTCTAGCTATTAAAAATAAATTTATCAGACTTCCTTCATATTTAAAAGCTTAAATACAGAAATAATTCATTTTTCTAAGTATTAAATACCTTCCAAAACTCAAACTACAAAGAAAAAGAGAGGTAATATAGCGATACTTATGTCGTAGGGGTTGTTTTAATGTTATCGCTACTTGATTTCGCGTCCCGGATGATAATATTGTTGGAAACCCTTGTGGAAAGCTTGAAGGGAAGGTTAGGGGTCTTATTTTGGACAAGATATCTGGAATTATGAAGAAAGATATGACATAGGAAGTAAATATCCATTTTGGTTGAAAAGTCAAAAAGGTGCTACTTGGCACCCTAGCATTGGTTCATCTTCCAACGCTTATAACTTTTTATTCAGGTGTCGTATGAGCGAATAGTTAAGAGAGTTGGAAACTATATTCCAAGAACTTTAATTTGATACATAATATGTCCCAAAAAGACCTCATATAATACAGTAAATGTATTTCTCAAAGAGCTTTAGTGGCAAACCTTCTTGCCAACTATGTAGTCTAGTGAAACTATAAATATCTCTCTACTCTGATATCGTATTGACAAACCATTTAATGAGTAAGAAATTAGACTTATAGATATTCAATTTGATATGTGGATCATCCAGTAATTCCAAGTATATTGTGAGAAAAGCTCCACTACATTTGACCTAATGTTTAGCACATTTATAAATGCAACTTGTGATGACCTTTGCCAAGTTTTGTTCCACAGCTCGCTTGACTCCAACTTATAACATAACCTCCCTATCACGTTAAGAACCCTAATCTCAACCCAAAGTGCATGTTATAACATTCCAAACTTATCGGATTTCGACGAAACTTATTTCCTTCAACTTTCTTAGCTTCTAACACTTTCCAACCAACTTGGTACTTGTTATTCATGACCTTAAATGTTTGTAAACTCTAAGGTAACATGATTAATTTACTATATTTGCTTCCAATAGAATATTATTTCTGAGCTTATATCAATTGGCTTACGACGTACTCTCACCTACGAAAAAATAGGGTGTAACAACAGTGGTCCCGTCGCAGCCGCAGTGATTGAAAAGGCATGAAACAGAATAATTGTGTTTCACCATGGTCGTGTTGTTGTCCCACCACAATCGTGGTGGATCGGGCAATCCTGAGACAGAATACTCGTCATTTACCACGGTCACGGTCACGAGGAATTCATTTTTATAAGTTTGTTAGCTTCCTATACCTTTAGTATACATCAAATAATAGAAAAGAAAAAACAACAAAAATCATAGGTTGCCTCCCAACAGCGCCTGATTTAACGTCGCGGCACGACGTAGATAAGCACATTTAAGGCTCGCTCAACCTCTAAATGTTCAATCAGACTAATCTATGATACTTCCTTTGGTTCATCCATGCTCACATATGTTTCAATCTCTGCCCATTAACTCTAAATGTATGAGAGTCATTTTCTGAGGCAATCGCTACAGCACCTCAAGGGAATACTTGGACAACTCGAAATGGTCCAGACCATTGTGACTTAAGTTTACCCGAAAATAGCGTTAATCGTGAGTAATACAGCAATATCATGTCTCCGAGATTAAAATTTCACTCAATAATAGTCTTGTCGTGCAACCTCTTTGTTCTCTCCTTATACAGCCTCATGGTCTCGAAAGCAAGATACCGGAACTCATCGAGCTCATGCAATTTTATGACTCTAGTTGTGTCCACAGCTTCAATGTCTAGATTCAACAATTTCATTGCCCACCAAGCTTTATGTTCTAGTTCCACTGGCAAGTGACAGGTCTTCCTAAACACCAACTTATAACATTCCAATTGGTGTTTTAAAAGCAGTTATGTTGGCCCAAAGTGTGTCATCTAGCCTTTTCGCGCAATTAGTTCTTGTGAAGTTCACAATCTTCGTTAGTACACTCTTTATCTCTCTATTAGACACTTCGATCTGTCCACTGGTCTGAGGATGATAATGTGTTACCACCTTGTGGTGCACATCATACTTTGCTACCAACTTCTCGAAGGCTCAATTGCAAAAGTGAGTGCCCCCATTACTGATAATAGCTCTCGGGGTCCCGAAACGGGTAAAGATATTCTTCTTAAAAACCCTACCACCACTCTTGCATCATTAGTGGGAAGTGTTGCAGCTTCCACCCATTTAGACACGTAATCTACAGTAACAAGTATGTACTTATTGCCAAAGGATCTGACAAATGGTCCCATAAAATCTATCCCCCAGAAATCGAACACTTCAACCTCTTGAATTGGGTTCATGGGCATCAAATGGTGACAGGAAATGTTCCCAATTTGCTGATATTCATTAAAACCCTTCACCCATTGATGTGCATCCTTAAGCACTATTGACCAGTAGAACTAGGCTTCTAGCACTTTTGCGATCGTCCTGACTCCTCCAAAATGCCTGACATACGTCGATACGTGACTTGCCTACAAAACAGAAGATAGTTCTATCTCGGGGAAACACCTCTGGATCATATTGTCAACACATATTCCCAATAGATAAGGTTCATCCCAGTAATACATATGGCATTCATAATAAAACTTTTTCTTCTGTACTGAGAAAGGTCATAGGGAACTATACCATTTGCCAGGTACTTTGCAAAGTCAGCATACCACGGCACTTCCTCAAGGCTTATAGCGAGTAGTTCCTCGTGTGGTAAGGTTTCCAAAATATCCTCAACCTCAATTGAGTTTTTATCTCCCTTAAATCGTGATAGATAATCAACGACTGGGTTTTCTGTGCCCTTACGGTCACGAATTTCAAGGTCAAACTCTTACAGTAACAGAACCTAACGAATCATGTGCTATTTGGACTCCTTCTTATAAATCAATTACCTAAGAGTTGCATGATCAGTATATACAATTACCTAGGAGATAATCAGGTATGATCTAAACTTGTCGAATATAAACACTACCACCAGCATCTCTTTTTCAGTCACAATGTAGTTCAGCTGGGCTCTACTCAACGTTCTACTAGCATTGCAGATTGGGTACATTAGCTTTTCTTTCTACTATCCCAGCACTACCCCCACTACATAGTCACTGGCGTCACACGTGAGTTTAAATGGTTTCTCCCAGTCAGGGGCAACAATGATGGGTTTTGTGACTAGCCTCTTTTTCAACTCCTCGAATGTTCCCTACAATAATAATAAAACAAGAAAGGGTGATCTTTCTAATAACTTACAGAGAGGGTTGGCAATTTTTGAGAAGTCTCTTATGAATCTCCGGTAAAAACCAGCATGCCCGAGGAAGCTCCCGATTGCCTTGAATGAAGTGGGAGTTGGCATCTTTTCCATCACGTAAACTTTAGCACGATCCACCTCGATTCCCTCATTTGATACTATGCCCTCTTTTACCATGAAATGGCACTTCTCCTAATTAAGTACTAGGTTAGTCTCAATACATCTTTTCAACACTCGGTTCAAATTTATAAGGCACTCGTCGAATGAGTTCTCTAGCATTGAGAAATCGTCCATGAAAACCTCCATTATGTCTTCGATCATGTCAGTAAATATGGACATCATGCACCTTTGGAATGTGGAGGGTTCATTGCATAGGCCAAAGGGCATCCTCCGAAAAGCATAAATTCCATATTGGGCAAGTGAAGGAGGTCTTCTCTCTGTCCTCTAGTGCAATAGAGATCTGATTGTACCTTGAGTACCCATCCAGAAAACAGAAGTGAGACCTCACTACAAATCTTTCAAGCATCTGATCAATGAAGGGAAATGAGGAGTGATCTTTCCAGGTGGCCAGATTTAGTTTTCTATAGTCCATGCAAATTCTCTAGCCTGTTGATGGTTCTTCTAGAGATCAGCTCATTGTTATCATTTTTTACCACTGTCATGTCACCCTTCTTAGGATCACATTACATCAGGTTAACCCAGTTGCTGTCAGATACTGGGAAACTAATTCCCAAATCCAACCACTTTATCACTTCTTTCTTTACCACTTCCTTCATATTGGGGTTCACCCTTCTTTGGTTCTCCCTGGAAGGTATGTGTCCCTCTTCCAGCAAAATTTTATGCATACAATATGAGGGACTGATCCCCTAAATGTCTGTCATCATCCATCCAATGGAAATCTTACACTTCTTGAGTACATGCAAAAGTTGTTGTGTATGCACTTCTAACAAACAAGATGAGATAATAACATGTGATGTGGAGTTAGGTCCTAGGAACTCATACCTTTGATGGGCAGGCAGTAGCTTCGATTCCAGCTTTGGTGGTTCTTCTATGGATGGCTTGTTCTCTAAGTGCAGGGGCTCGAATTCAAGAGTTCTATCTCAAAACTCTCTGCCCTCTAAATCCAGTACCCATTCTGCCAATTCTTCCACATTCGCCTCATCTAAATTTACTAGACATGCAGCAAGAGGGTCCTCAATAGGATAACGTTTTATCATTAGCTTCTATGATTACACCCACGACATCAATAAGATAACAATTGGCAAATTCACTAGGTCTCCTCATATATTTCCGCATGTTGAATGTTATCTCCTCATCTTGAGCTCCCCAGTCTTACAATCAATGGGAGCTCTCCTTGTGGCCAAGAATGGACTTCCTAAAAGTATGGGAATTTATTCATCCACCTTGCAATCTGGAATCACAAAATCTACAGGCACCACAAATTTCTCTACCTGAATCAACATATCATCCAAGATACCATAGGGTTTTTTAACTGTTATGTCTGCCAGCTGCAATTACATAGAAATGGGTCTAGTTCTTCCAATCCCTAACCTCTTGTATATCACATGGGTATAAGATTTATGCTAGCCCCCAAGTCACAAAGTTCCTTGGAAAAAGAAAAGTTACCAATGCTGTAGGGAATTATGAAACTCCCTGGGTCAGACAACTTCTCTGCAACTGGTATAGTCACCACAGCACTACATGTTTGAGTTAGAGTCATTGTGGTCAAGTCTTAGAAATCAAATTTTAATGACATCAAGTCCTTCATCATTTTTTCATAACCATGTATCTCTTTCAAAGCATCAATCAATGGTAAATTTACCTGGTTTTGTTTCAACATCTCCAAAAATTTCTTGTACTGCTCCTATTTTTCGTACTTGGTCAGTCTCTGTGGGAATAGTGCTAGAGGTCTCTTCTTCCTAGTGGTTTGGGTATTCTCTTTGTCATACGCCACCTCAACTACCGGTTTTTGGGCTTTCTCAGCTTCTTTTTAATCCTCAATCTGTGTGTCGTGTTATTCCCGGGGAGTCTGCATTGTCACCTCTATTAGTTTTGTTGAATCATCTAGCTCAATAGGCATTGGTAAAAATGTCAGCCTGTCTACTATCTCGGTCTGTCTCTCACTCTAAGTCTAAGTCTCCGCCATTACGTAGACTTACTACCACCAGCTGCTTCGAGCCTTGATCTTTTGGATTTACCTACATGTCTGCAGGCAATGCCCAAGAGGATGACTATTCAAATACATTGAAATCTGGCCCATCTGCACTTCAATACTCTTAGTATCCGACTCATGTGCATCTACTCTCACTCATTTTTTGCATCTTACCCAATAACCTGCTGCATCATTGCCTCGAGTCTATTAAACCCATTTTCTTGTCTTCCATCATGTTGCTACTGAGGAACATGATAAACCTACAACTAATTTTGATTCTTATATTCCTGTGACCTTTGATAAGGTGCCATATTATTGTGAGGTCTCATACCTCCCTTGTTTCCATTGTTAAGTTGTGGCTGGACTGGCCTGTATGGCTGATTTTGTTGTCCCCAACTCTAACCACCATGTCTTTGGCCCCTATAATTAGACACCTAATTCATATCCTCAGAGTAGTGATGATGATCACTTTCTGCATTCCATTGGTCATCAATAACATGACTAATACAATATGTCCACATGCCCTATTGGTAGTATCAACAATGTGTACCTATTGTTTCCGCCCTGACTCTTCTATGTTTTTGGTAAGTAGACTTATCTGTGTCATTAATGTGGCCATTTTTTAAGCAAGAGTGTTGGATGGATCCAAGGGAACTGAGTGAACTACTGGAGTGATAGGTGCATTCCTGGGTGTCCACCTCGAATTATATTCCATCTTGTCAAGCAAACTCTGGCTTTCTCTCCATGTTTTGCTCAAAAATGCTCCACCAGCTGAAGCATAAACATTAGCTTTCACACCATCTATCAAACACATGTAAAATTGTTGTCCTAACATCTGATTTGGAATACCATGGTGTGGACATATAACCAAAATTCCTTTGAACCGTTCCTATGTTTCTTGCAGTATTTCCATTGATTTTTATTCGAAGCTCAAAAATTTATCAATTTGCTTAGCAGTCTTACTGGGTGGATGAAACTTATTCACAAATTACTTGACTAAATCCTCCCAAGTTGTGATGGAGTTAATAGGGAGTGAGTTTGACCAAGTCTAGGAAGTTCCTGTCACTGAAAATGGAAAATTGACCGGAAATTCTTCAAGTACTGTTGAGGATCTTCAATGTATGACCCCAGGAATTGTCCCTTATTTTCCAAGAAGTGCAGTATGTTGTTCGTGATTTGAAAAGATTCAGCATGTATTTATAGGAATCAGTGTGGCTAAATTCTGTGCTCTGGGGTGTGCCAGTCATATAAAGCAGCTTCTGGTACAAGAGGCGCCACTACCGGTGCTACTGACGTAGCTGGTCTACCATATTGTCCCCTGTGTCTGCTTTGAATTATTCAGTTGTTTGTTATTGTTTGTTTTTCCATTGGCCCGATTCAAGGCCTTGAAAACTTTCTCGCGATCTGATAATGTTTTAAATACTTCACCAGTTCTCGATAAGTTTCTATGCACCTGTACAACCAAGTCAAAAAACGTTAAAATTTTAATATATATATATTAGAAGTAAATAAAACTGACTACACTAAGAATTTTTTGTATTTCTTTCAATTGTAATTGATAGCACCATTAATTCCCCGGCAATAGCGCCAAAATGATCACTCCCAATTATGCCTTGTAAAAAGGACTAAGCGGATGTTGCAAATATAATCTGAGTATTTTTCCCAAAGTCAAACCCATAGGGAATTAACCTAGCAATTACTCTTGTTAGACTCACTAAATTCTACATAATCAACTTCCCCATTGTTTTGAATAACAATTGATGATATTTTTTTACTAACTATTACTAAATGCAAAGACTAACTATGATTATGTTATAAACAATTAAGAGAAGGATCTAGGATTGTGATTTTCACTATTGATGGAATTCCTTCCTGTTATATTTCATACATATTTGCATAATCATCTCTATCGATCATGAGCGCTCTTACTACCGTAAATCTCTCCCGAGTAATTACGACGATTTACTAGACGCAATTTCCCGAGTTACGCTAGCTGACGTTTATTACAGCTCCCTTTAGATCAAACCTAAGGTGTCGTTATCCTTAATCTCACCTTTAAACCATCGGTTATTGATCCATCATATACTTCGGAAGTGGTGTTGTTCAACAATTACCTAAATATGCACTCTCTTCCAAGTAATACGTAATAAATAGGTACAACTAATTGAGGATCCTATCAATTAACTACAATAAGAACGTAGTTGAAAAAATAGAGATTAAACTTGACAAACTATAGTAACATAACACAAAGTTCATCCTTCAATATGTTCTATTAAAACCTTAGACTAAGGAATTAGCTACTGATAGCAAAGCAAGATAAAACTACAATAGTATTCATAATGTACAATTAAACTAACAAAGAGAAGATTGAAAAACTCTAATGGTTGATTGCTCTTCTCATACTTGTTCTTACCTCCAATTCAGTTTAAAAACAAGCTTAACCTTTGTTTAGGCGAGTTTGTTGAGTTTATAAAAGGTTAGGATAAGTTTTTCCTGATTTACACTTTAGTCCCAAAATTTTTGGGTAGTTACACAGTCGACCGCGGTAGAGCGCGGCACGACAGCAGTAAAACACAACTATTCTGCCTCACTTGCTTGGCCTACCGTGTTCCATTCGCGGTCGACCGCAGTTACGGTGACATCTTGCCCAGTCATCCTTTGCCTCTTTGTTGCTTATTTTCATTTGGGTTTTTCTTGATTGGCCTTATATCTACACTATTGAGTGTAAAATACTCCATAGTCTCTTTCTAACTTGGATTAGTCCCTATAAAGCAAAAGAACACCAATTAGAATATTGTGTTATCATTTAGCCCTTAAAACAATAATAAAATATGGTACATTTAGCGTGAAAATAGTGTCGATGTAGCCTATAATCAAGTATGTGTTAATCAAGTAGTAGTTATGAAATTTTAATTTTATTTCATTGAATTTAAAAAGATAGAGGGGTTTTACCTCAAAAGTAAGGCAATAGTTAAAAAATATATCTAGATTACAACTATAAAATAATCAAACTATAGAAAAGATATAAAAAATAGTCTACTAAGACTCCCTAGCTTCTAACGGGAAAGGAGTGTCTCCCAATTGTTAAGCTTGAATTTTGGACTCACATATTGTACATCAGCATGATTGAGCCTTCACCAATCTGAACCATGTTTCTTCGAGGAGCATTCCTTTTAAACCTTCAAAGATTTCGTCAATTTCTTCTGACGTGAAAACCTCTTCTTTCTCATCATATTTAAGTTTACCAAAGGACTTAGATATGTGAGGGATTGGCATTGAGACGGTCCAGCTATTTTCTTTGAGTGCCTTGGCTAATTTTAGATCACCTTCTTTAGGCTTAAATCCTAATCCAAAAATGTGTTTCTTGTCATAGGCTATGCGTGACTCACAGATGTTTGAAAGCTACCCCAGCCCTTTTCCGGATTAATACCTTATTCTTAACATCTAAGTAGCTACCATGACGTATGTGGAGGATATACGTAGTTCAATCATTGGAGTGCCCTCCTTGCATCGATCAACAACCACTATTTCGAAAGTTTGGTAAACAATGGACTCAGTGCTCTCTCTGGCTTCAAGGCATGGAATTGAGGATTCTTTATAGATTGAGAGTTCGTCTTTCCAATGGACAATTATTTCTTAGTTATCTTGCTCAAAATTGTTCATTTGATGGAGCGTAGTGCAAGCGGCACTATGTAAAAAAAATGACGGTCGATGGTGGCATAGGAATCACTTAAGTCGTGTAAATCTACGGCATTTCGAGGAGAATATTATAAGATGTATCCACCCAAAACTTGGAAATTCAACTTAAATAAAATGTCTAATTGTCAACACCAAGTCAATCTCCCCAATGGTGTCCCTTTTCACCCCATCAAAAGCGCAAACAAAGAAATTGTTAGTCCGGATCTAATTGTTGTTTGATTTTCAAGCCGTGAAGAGTTGAGAGGGGAAAAATATTAATCCTTATGCCACCATTGACCGTCATTTTCTTTACATAGTGCCGCTTGCACTTAATGGTCAAACCATTCCCTGAATTAATTGGAATTGGCGAATCTAAACAACAATATTTTATAGTACTAATTAACTTTCTCTTTTTCCTTCGGAATTCCACAAACCCCCTCCCCCTCCCCCCAAATTACTACGATACTAATAATAAGCAGAAGGTGATACATCAAGCATAGCCCCTACGGGCAATATGAATCCTCTAGAAGAATCCACCATTATAATTATTCTGGAAAATACCATTGGAATTAGTAGAGAATGTGTTGATTAAGTCCTAGAAGTTCAGGTTTTTATGTAGGTGGAGGAACCTATTGTAGCCAGTCCCATCTACAGGCAATTCACTATTATTGAAGGGTACGTTATTGACCTCAAAGAATCTCTCAGTCATTCTCTATAGTTGGCTTACCGTTGTTGCATCTAGGGCATATACCTCTGTCAAGATTCTATTAGTATATGTTGGTATTCATCCAAACTCAACAACAATGACAAGAAGAGATATTTTAGTTGGCGTCCTTCTAAGTTGATCCACAATAGAGTAATCATGGACCTTCATCTACTTGAAAAAGTTCTCTCACTCTTCTATAGTAATCGGCTCTTTCAGAGGCACTTGACTGTTCCGATTTTGTTTTGCCTTTCTTTGCTCACCTATGGTATAGTACATCGTAGAAGGGTCATCACATTTACTTCTTCACGATCTCTTTCCCTTTGTATGTTAATACGGTTTTGTTATAATTCTATAGTACCGTCTTTGTGTTTTTTATCGGGGTTTGAGGAGTAGGGCTGATCACCATATGCTTAGTCTTCCCAACATTCTTGGACATCGTCCAATATTTTGTGGTCCCCGAAAACATACGGCTTTAAAACACTTTGAGTGAATTTTTTTTTACTTGCCGCTTTCAGGCATTAACAGTGAACTTCTCTTTACTTGCCACTTTTGAAATATATAATACCAACTTATACTTATCTTATTGTATGCTATAACTATAAATATGAGGAAGATCGACTCTATTTATGGAGGCATTCACTGAAGTCTCGCACTGAGAAACATGATGAAAGAAACTTCGCTCCGAAACTCTTAGGAGTGAATCGAGTGATATACACGACTTGGCAATTTTGTACATGAAGATTTTTAACAAATAGTTTAATATCTCATGTCAGATTAATTTCAATAAAATGGTGTGTTTAAATATGTTAGTGGTGTGATATTTCTTACACACGAAAAAAATAAAGATAAAAATATTTAAGGTTCAAACAAAGGACATTTCCATGCTAAAAAATTTTTAACGGACCGGATGAAAAACAGACAATGTTTTATGTTCGCTTTCTAAAGCAGATATTCGGCCTTTAATTTTTTTCACTGAAAAAAAAAAGGATTGTTCAATGCAATTGTTGAACAGAATCTTTTCCGTTGCACATAAATGGGTGGAGAAGAAATTATTGTTATTTTTCTTTTCTAGTTCTTCCCGAACATTTTCTACTTTCGAGAAAAGCCTCTAGGGAATCTTTTTCAAGAATCATTAAAATTTAGCTGCCAGTTTAATTTAAATGCTACTTCACTACGAAAATAAACAACCAAATTCAACAACTATATACGAGTGCAATGATATCACAAAAGGGGAAATTATGACAACGTTTAGTTCTTATAAATGGGTCTTAAATTTAACAAATACGATAAAGTAGAACAAGAAATTGTAATACAACGTGCATATCACATTTGGGACAAAGTAGAAGTAGTATTAAATGTTAAAAGCCTAGTCAGTTTTTGGACTAATCATTTAAAAATAGTCATTGTTTGCAAAGTTATTGAAAAGTTTGTAAAGTTATTGAAAAATAGTCATTCTTTTACTGCAACACAGAAAGTTCCAATATAATATACTAGAGATCGGTGCATATATTATGCTGGAACTTTGATACACAGAAAGTTCCAGTATAATATACTAAAGATTGGAACACTGATACTCCTATCTCCAATATATTATGATGGACCAGGATATTATACTACTGGAGTTCCAGCATGAGTATACTAGAACTCCAGTATATGACGCTGGAGTATTTTATTGGATTTTGAACGGTATTTTTGTTTAGATATATCTTTACATAAAAAGTGGCTAAATTTGATTACTTTTTAAATTGTGGTTATTTTTGAGTGATTACTTGTAAATGTGGCTATTTTTTTGAATTTCTCCCAATATTTTTTTATTCTAGAGCTCGGACCCTTAACCAAAAAAAAGTGTCATTCTCAAAGCTCAAACCTTAAAAATGATCTTATCCATCCCACCTCAACCCTTTGTGGCAAAGGAACGACGACTTGCAACCTCCTTATCCGGACTTCACAACAATCAACTAGGGGCGAAACTAGAGTATTAAGTATGACTCTAGACAAATTTAATACTACCTTTATTTCAGTGTATGTGAACTTATTTCGTTTTTTGTCCATTCCAAAAAGATTGACTCCTTTTTGAATTTGGTAAAAATTACAATTCTACCCCTTAATGAGAAGCTTTTATAACCACACAAATACGCTAGGCCCCTTTTTGTTTTGTTTAGGACCAAAAATTTCAAAAGTCTATATTATTTCTTATAATAATTGCACGGGATGCCCTATTTGGACGCCCCCATTTAACCTATACTCTTTTTTTTTTAAACTTTTAACTTGTACCCACTTTTTAAATAACTTCAGCCACATTTCTCGTAATAAGCTTTTCTGCAACTCTACCTTCCTTGATGACCCATTGTTTTGATTTTGCACTTGATCAAGCTCGTCTAAGACGAAATCATATTCCACAGTTCTGATCACTAAGTCAGCAACAATCATATCAAGATCATATTTGCCTTGTGTTGAGGGTGGAAAGGATGGTTGATTTGATAATGAACTCTCTCACGATCCCAGTTCGTCCTTCGTGAACATGTTGTGATGGCACCTAGTTTCTTCGACTAGATAAGCTTAACGATGTGAAAAAGAACATAACTTGGGGAAATAAACAATTAAAACCGAACAACTAGAAGAAAACTGCATATAAATGTCACTCGGTATATAGAAATCCAAAATGCGGAAGTCGACAATATTACCCTAAAACCCGAAAAGTCAGAGGAACACAAGCTAGAAGAACATAGTAAGTGCTCTAATCTCCAGAAATGTCTACAGCAAAAGTATGATAGAAGGCTAAACGCTACAATATATAGTAGAAAGGGAGACTCTTCAGTCTGCAGACGCTGCAAATGTACCTCGAAGTCTCCATAGCTCTCTGTGCCTCAAGGATAACGAGGTTGGGTAGAGGTACCTAGATCTATACATGAAAAACATGCACAGAAGAGGCATTAGTACACCACAGTGGTACTCAGTAATGCCAAGCCTAATCTCGGTCGAGTAGTAACGAGGAAGGTCAGGGCCCTACTGAGGTAAAACATAATAAATGATAGGCTAAAGAAACGGAATAAATAAAGTCTACAGCAGGAATCTAAACATGATAGTTAATTGATACAGTAGTAGAAAGCATAAATAAGACAATACACGGAAATGCCGCTACAATGGGAAATAATAACCGGGGATCTCTTAATATCCTTATCATATACACGATGGATCTCTTGGTATCCCAAAGATCTCTTGATATCCTCAATAGGTAAACTAGGGATCTCTTGGTATCCCAAGGATCTCTTGGTATCCTCAATATATATATATATATATATATAAATACATGCGCCGGGGATCTCTTGGTATCCCTAGGATCTCTTTGTATCCTCAATATATATAAATACATGTGCCGGGAATCTCTTGGTATCCCGCACTCTCAGCCTAGGTCATAACACATGCGGGGGGGTCTCCCGAGGTGCCGTCCCGTAGTCCCAATTTAAAACACACAATAACAGCTCAAGAATGTCAGAATAAATGCTAAACTCATAACAAGTATTAGTAAATTCTATCGTAACCTACTCCAAGAAATACAAACAAGGCAGTTAAAGCAAACAGGCAAATAGGTCAACTAAACATGCTTTTTCCAAATTAACACAGGTTAAATTTACAATTAGAATGAAACACGGGTAAGCACGAAACTCAATGTTAATACTTCAAGTAAAATAGAATTT
This sequence comes from Nicotiana benthamiana, assembly GCA_034376525.1. Taxonomy (NCBI): domain Eukaryota; kingdom Viridiplantae; phylum Streptophyta; class Magnoliopsida; order Solanales; family Solanaceae; genus Nicotiana; species Nicotiana benthamiana. The sequence continues at coordinate 117,444,716 of CM067332.1, read as the reverse complement.
TTCAACAATTAGCTCAAGTACGCACTCGTCACCTCACGTACAAGGCATTCAATTACCAAATATCATGTTCTAAGGGAAAGGTCCCTAACACAAGGTTAGACAAGCCACTTACGTTGAACCGGCTCCAATATCAACTCCAAATCGCACTTTTGCCACGAGTATCCGACTCCAAATGGCCCAAATCTATTCAATTTAATTACTTATCATAAGTAACATCTCAAATAACTAATGCCACTATTTACTTCAAAGCGAAGACACGAAAGTAGGTAAAATAACCAAAATGTCCCTTAGTCCGGTGTCTCGGAATCGGGTGAAACTTATATTTTTGGAAACCTCATACTCTCACAAGACTATACATAACAAGAACACAAAATTAGAGTTCAAATGACCCCTCAAATTCCAACTTGAAGTTCAAAAATCCCAAGCCCTAATTCTTCCCTTTTCAAATAAATACCATGAATTTCTAGGCTAATTTCACAATAAAATCACATATTTAGTTTATAGAACTTACCTCCAATCAATCCTCCTCGAATCCCTCTTCAAGTACTCCCAAAGAGCTCTCAAAATACTCAACAATGGAGGAAAAATGACTTAGGCTCGTGGATGAAATATTTATAACCTTCTGCCCAGTCCCAGCAATTCCTTCACCACGATCGCGACCAAGGTCACGTGATCACGAAGCATTAAAATCTAAGGCTTCAAAAATGACCTATGCAAACGCGATCAACCACACGCAAACGCGATGCCTAAATTCTCACAACTACGCGAACGCATCTCATTCTATGCGAACGCGAAGAACAAATCTCCCAGGGTTCCAATGTCTTCTACGCGAATGCGATCTAGCACCTACAAACCCGAAGCATAAAGAACTCACCCTCCGCGATTGTGAACCCTCTAGCGCGAACGCGAAGAACAAAAACCTGGCCTGCCAAAATCCTTCTATGCAAACGCGGCCCCAGGCTCGCAATCGCGAAGGCCATAACACACCTACACTACCGCTACAATTTCTGCAATTTCCTTAACTCTCATAACTTCTTGTTAGCCATCCTAAATAACCCCGCGGCCCCCGGTACCTCAACCAAAGTCGCCAACATATCCTAAAACCTTATCCAAACTTGTTCCCATCCTTAAACCACCTAAAACAATGTCGGAAACTCAAATTAATCAATGATTTAAGCCAAAAAAATTAAAATTCACTCAAACACACTTTCGATCAAAAATCTAACCAAACCACATCTGAATGACCTCAAATTATGCACACACATCCCAAATGACATGATGGAACTTCTGTAACTTTTGGAATTCCATTCCGACCCTCAGATCAAAATCTCACCTACCAACCGGAAACTTCAAAAATTTATACTTCGACATTTCAAGTCTAAATTAGCTACGGACCTCCAAAACACATTCCGGACATGCTCCCAACCCTGAAATTACCTAACGAAGCTAACAGAACCATCGGATTTCCATTCCGAGGACGTCTTCACACTCTTCTGACTAGGGATAACTTTCCAACACTCAAGCTCTCAATTAGGGACTAAGTATCCCAAAATCTCTCTGAAACTCAAAACCGAATGTCTCGGCAAACCAAATAAGTATAAATAAACTTGGGGAAAACAGTTAATAAAGGATCGAGGCGTTAATTATCAAGACGACCGGCCGGGTCGTTACAGCCTCCTATACTTAAATATTCATTCGTCCTTGAACGAGCCTAAAGACATACCTGAAATAGTGAAAAGGTGAGGGTAACTGCTGCGCATATCCCGCTCGGTCTCCCAGGTTGCCTCCTCGAGCGACTGACCCCACCACTAAACCTTTACTAAAGCAATATTCTTTGACCTCAACTTTCGAATCTTCCTATCCAATATAGCAACTGGCTCCTCCACATAAGATCATTGTCCTACTGGACTAAACTGAAATCCAATACGTGCGACGGACCTCCGTGATACCTCGGGAGCATCGAAACATGAAATACCAGAAGAACCCCTGCCAGGCTGGGAGGTAAGGCAAGCTTATAAGTAATCTCCCCAACACGCCTTAGTATCTCAAACAAGCCAATGAACCTCGGACTCAACTTCCCTTTCTTTGAAAATTTCATGACACCCTTCATAGGCGAAACACGGAGAAGAACCCGCTCTCTGCCCTGTGACTCAAGGCATCAGCCATTACATTGGCCTTGACCGGATGATATAAAACAGTGATATCATAATCCTTCAACAACTTTAACCATCTCCTCTGGCGCAAATTTTGATCCTTATGCTTGAACAAATGTTGCAAACTCCTATGATCAGTATAAATCTCACAAGGCACGCCATATAGATAATGGTGCCAAATCTTCGGGGCGTGAACAATGGCAGCTAACTTAAGATCATGGACAGGATATTTCTTCTCGTGTATCTTCAACTGCCTGGACGCGTAGGCAATCACCCTACCGTCCTGCATCAATACTGCTCCAAGGCCAACTCTCGAGCAATCACAATAGACAATATAACACCTTGAACCTGTATGCAATAACAAAATTGGGTATGTAGTCAAAGCTTTCTTGAGCTTTTGAAAGCTTGCCTCACACTCCTCTGTCCATTGAAATGGAGCACCCTTTTGGGTAAATCTAGTCATATGGGCTGCAATCGATGAAAACCCCTCCACAAAACGACGGTAGTAGCCTGCCAAACCAAGAAAACTACAAATCACGGTAGCCGAGGATAGCCTAGGCCAACTCTACACAGCCTTTACCTTCTTTGAATCCACTCGAATGTCCTCACTCGAGACTATGTGGCCTAACAATGCCACTAAATCCAACAAAAACTCATATTTCGAGAACTTTTCATATAACTTCTTCTCTCTCAGAGTCTGGAGCACTGTCCTCAGATGCTTCTCATGATCTTCCTAACTCCAAAATATACCAGAATATCATCAATAAAGACAATGACAAAAGAATTTATATATGGTCGAAATACACTATGCATCACATACATGAAGGCTGCTGGGCCATTGGTCAGCCCAAATGACATAACAAGAAACTCGTAATGACCATACCGAGTACTGAAAGCAATCTTCGAGATATTTGGCCCCCTAATCTTCAACTGATGGTAACCTGAGCGCAAACCAATCTTAGAAAACACTCGTGCACCCTGAAGCTGGTCAAGTAGATCATCAATACGAGGAAAAGGATAATGGTTCTTCAAGGTAACCTTGTTCAACTGACAATAATCGATGAAAATACACATAGAACCATCAGCTTTCTTCATAAACAAGACAGAAGCACCCCACGGTGAAACACTGGGTCGAATAAAACCCTTATCAAGCAATTCCTGTAACTGATCTTTCAAGTCCTTCAACTCAAGAGGAGCCATAGGATATCAAGGGATGGAAATGGGTTGAGTTCTTGGAAACAGATCAATGCCAAAATCATTATCTCTATCGGGCGCTATATCGGGAAGATCAGCTGGAAACACATCGGGATAATCTCGTACCACTGGGACCGAATCAACATAAGGGGTATCAACAAACACATCTTCTCACATAAGCTAAATACGCGGCACAGCCCTTCTCAACCATGCTGAGCTTTAAGAAAAGATATAACTCTGTTGGGAGTGTGATCTAAAGTACCACTCCACTCAACACGCGGTACACCTGGTATAGCCAGCGTCATGGTTTTGGCGTGACAATCAAGAATAGCAAAATTGGGCGACAACGAATCCGTGCCCAAAATAATATCAAAATCGACCATGCTGAGTAGCAATAAGTGTTCTCTAGTCTCAAAACTATGAACAGTAACCAAACATGACTGATAAAGGCAGTCCACAACAAGTAAATCCCCCACGAAAGTAGAAACGTAAATAGGGGAACTCAAAAAATCCCGAGATACACCCAAATGCGGAGCAAAATAAGAGGACACATAAGAATAAATAGCGCCTGGATCGAATAGAACCGATGCATCTCGGTGACAAATCAATATAATACATGTGATGACAGAATCGGAGGCAACAGCCTTGGCACGAGCAGGAAGGACATAGTATCTGGCCTAGCCTCCCGCTCGAGGGAGACCTTTACCTCTCCGGCCTCCACCTTTAGGTGGCTGAACGGGTGGGGAAGCGACTAGAGCTGCAACCATTGCTTGGGAACTCTGCGGGGCACGCTGCAGCTAGGGAGTCTGTGAGGGTGCACTCCTCCCAAGTCTAGGGTAATCTCTCACCAGGTGGTTTGTGTCACCACACTCAAAACAAGCTCTACGGGGCGTGGTGGTTGTGAATGGCTAAGGCCAGATCTGCTGGACTGACCTTTGAAGGCACCCCGCGCAGGAGGCGCACTAGAAACCGGAGGTGCATAGTAAGGCTCCTAAAGCCTGGGGGAGCTGGAGCTAGAGCACTGCTAGCTGCTGGAAGAGCTTAATGAATGGGGCGGCCCATATAGCCCCTACCATGACAACCTGTATGGGCACCAGAATAGTGTCCCGTCTCTTGAGACCTCTTGGCCTCCCTTTCCTCTCTCTCCCTAGCATGCATACCCTTGATCCTCCTAGCAATGCTCACCACCTGCTGATAAGAAACATCCATCTCCAACTCATGAGCTATGCTAGATCTGATTCTAGGGATAAGCCCCCTCAATAAACAGGTGAATCTTCTCGTGAACAGTAGCAACCAAAGTCGGTGCATGCCTATCCAAGCTGGTATAACAGACATCATACTCTAAAACGGTCATAGAACCCTGTCACAAATGGTCAAACTCTGTGCACCACGCGTCTTTGAGGCTCTATGGGACATACTCTCACAGCAACAACTCTAAGAACTAAGCCTAAGTTAGCGAAGCAGACACATCTGGATTGTCTAACTCATAGGTGCACCACCACTCATAGGCGGCCCCTCAAAGCTTGAAGGTGGTGAAAGAAACCCCGCTGGGTCCTGATATACCCATGGTATAGAGAATATAGTAACACTAATCAAGAAAACCCAAAGCATCCTCAAATGTTAGACCGCTGAATACATGAGGCGTGTACTTCTTAAACCTCTCAAGCTTCAACTGCTCATCCTCAGAAGCGGCTTCCCTGTCTCGGGGTTGATCTAGTACTGCAGACATCGCAGACGTAACCTCTCGGACCTACTCAACATGCACTCATTTCTCAGGAGTGCGGGCGGCAAGAGTCTGTGCTTCTCCTCCGGGCTGAGATGTGGCTGCAGAAGGGGAAGCAACCCTGCCTGAGTCAAGGTGGTGTACATGCTCATGAACTATGCCAGAGTCTCCTGGAGAGCTGGAGTAGTGGTAGCAGTAGTAGTAGTACACGTGTCTGGTGCCTGGACTCCGGCTAGACCTGCTGGTGGTACCTCGGCGGCAGATTGCGTAGGTGCTCTAGCTGCACCACGTGTGCGTCCTCGATCTCTACCATGGCCCCGGCCTCTAACGGCTGCAGTAGGGGGCGCGGGTGCCTGATCCCCTCACGTAGCAAGTGTCCTCACCATTTGTGAGAGAATAGAAAGACATAATTTTAATTGTGATATCAAAAATCTCGCACGACAAGGAAATTAAATAAAGTGAAATTTTTTCTAATAGTTACATAGCCTCTTGTAGATAAGTATAGATGTCTCTGTACCGATCAGCGAGACTCTAATAAATCGGCTTGTGCTCCATGATTCCTATGAACTTAGAGCTCTGATATCAACTTGTCACAACCATAGTTTGCCCTCCGTGAACATGTCGTGATGGCACCTAGTTCCTACGACTAGATAAGCCTAATGATGTGAAAAAACCACATAACTTGTGAAAATAAATAATTAAAATAGAACAACTAGAAGAAAATTGCATATAAATGTCACTCAGCATATACAACTCCAAAATGCTCTACAATATCACCCCAAAACTCGTAAACTCACGGGAACACAAGCTAGAAGAATATAGTAAGTGCTCTAATCTCCAGAAACATCTATAGCTAAAGCATGATAAAATGCTAAACGCCACAAGATAGAGTAAATAAGGAGACTCTTCGGTCTGCGGACGCGGCATATGTACCTCGAAGTCTCCATAGCTTTCCCTTTCTCAAGGATAATGCGCCTGGGTGGAGGTACCTGGATCTGCACATGAAAAACAAGCACAGAAAGGAGCATGAGTTAAACCACAATGGTACTCAGTAAGTGCCAAGTCTAACCTCGGTCCGGTAGTGACTAGGAAGGTCATGGCCTTACTGAGGTAAAATATAATAAATGATAGGGTAAAGAAACAGTATAATTGAAGTCTACAGCAGGAATCTAAACATGACAGTTAATGGTTACAGTAGTAGAAAGCATAAATAAGACAATACAAGGAAATGCCACTACAACAGAAAATAATAACCGGGGATCTCTTGGTATCCCGGGGATCTCTTGGTATCCTCACCATATACACGAGGGATCTCTTGGTATCCTCAAGACTCTTGGTATCCTCAATAGGTAAACCGGGGATCTCTTGGTATCCCGAGGATCTTTTGATATCCTTAATATATATAAATACATGTGACGGAGATCTCTTAGTATCCTGCACTCTAAGCCCAAGTCATAACACATGCAGGCGGATCTTCCGGGATGCCATCCCGTAGTCCCAAATTAAAACAGACAATAATAGCTCAAGAATGTCAGAATAAATGCTAAACTCATAACGAGTATTAGTAAATTCTAGCCTAACATGCTCCAAGGAATATAAACAAGGCAGTTAAAGCAAATAGGCAAATAGGTCAACTAAACATACTTTTTTCCAAATTAACACAGGTTAAATTTGCAATTAGAGTAAACATGGGTAAATAGGAAACTCAATTTAAATACTTCATGTGAAACCGGATTTTTCAATAATTAGCTCAAGTACGCGCTCGTTACCTCACGTACAAGGCATTCAATCACCAAATATCATGTCTTAAGGGGAAAAGTCTCCCACACAATGTTAGACGCTAAGCTACTTACCTTGAACAGACTCCAAAATCAACTCGAAATCACATTTTTTCCACAATATCCGACTCCAAATGGCCCAAAACTATTCAATTTAATTACATATCGTAAGTAACATCTAAAACAACTTATTTCACTATTTAATTCAAAGCTAAGACGCGAAAGTAGGTATATAACCAAAATGCCCTTCTGGCCAGCATCTCGGAATCAGGTGAAACATATATTTTTGGAAACCTCATACTCTCAAGAGTCTATACATAATAAAACATAAAAATCGGAGTTCAAACGACCCCTCAAATCCCAACTTGAAGTTCAAAAATCCCAAGCCCTAATTCTTCCCTTTTCAAATAAATACCATAAATTTCGAGGCTAATTTCACAATAAAATTATGTTTTTAGTTCATAAAAATTACCTTCAATCAACCTCGAATCCCTCTTCAAATACTCCCAAAGAGCTCTCAAAATCCTCAACAATGGAGGAAAAATAACTTAGGCTCGCGGATGAAATGTTTATAACCTTCTCCCTGGTCCCAGCAATTCCTTCATCGCGATCTCGACCAAGGTCAAGCGATCACGAAGCATTAAGATCTAAAGCTCCATAAATGACCTATGTGAACGTGATCAACCACACGTGAACATGATGCCTAATTCCCACAATTATGTGAATGCATCCCACTCTATGCGAACACGAAGGTCAAATCTCCCTCCACTATCGCAAACCCTCTAGCGCGAATGCGAAGAACAAAAACCTGGTCTGCCAAAATCCTTCTATGCGATCATGGCCCCAGGCTCGCAATCGCGAAGGGCCATAATACACCTGCACTGCTGCTACAATTTTTGCAATTTCCTTAAGTCTCAAAACTTCCTGTTAGCCATCCGAAATCACCCCGAGGCCCCCGGGACCTCAACCAAAGTTTCCAACGCATCCTAAAACCATATCTAAAATTTTTCCCATCCGTAAACCACCTAAAACAACGTCAGAAACTCAAATTAATCAATGATTCAAGCCTAAGAACTTCAAATTCTTTCAAAACACGCTTTCAATAAAAAACACAACCAAACCACGTCAGAATGACCTGAAATTTTGGACACACATCCCAAATGAAATGACGAAACTACTGCAACTTTTGGAATTCCATTCCGACCCTCAGATCAAAATCTCGCCTATCAACCAGAAGCCTCACAAATTCAAACTTCGGCATTTCAAGCCTAAATTAGTTAAGGACCTCCAGAACACATTCCGAACACGCTCCCAACCCCGAAATCACCTAACGAAGCTAAAGAAACCATCAAATTTTCATTCCGAGGCCGTCTTCACACTATTTAAACTAGGAACAATTTTCTAATACTTAAACTCTTTATTAGGGACTAAGTATTCCATTTAATCTCCGAAACTCAAAACAGAACATCTCAGCAAACCAAATAAGCAGAAATAAACTTGAAAAAATCAGTTAATAGGGGATCAGGGCGTTAATTCTTAAGACGACCGGCCGGGTCGTTACAAACTCTCAGCATCAGACTCAATGATCTCCCCACCATTGTCTTCCTCATCACAATTATCATTCTCACTGAAAGTTAATGATGGTATAGGAGAATAATATCGACAAATGAACTAAATAACTAGTTACTCTCTCTGTTTTAGTTTATGTGAACTTATTTCCTTTTTGGTTTGTTTCAAAAAGAATGAACCCTTTCTAAATTTGCTAACAATTTAGCTTAAACTTACAACTCTACGCTTAATGAGAAGCTTCTATAACCACACAAATACTCTAGGCCCCATTTGGACTTGCTTAAGACCACAGATTCTAAAAGTCTTTATTTTTTTTTAAACTCTGTGCCATGTCAAACAAGTTCATATAAATTGGAACGGAGGAAGTACAAAATAAAACTTCGCCAGTTACAAGCAAAAATTCAGCTCTAGAGCTAAAGTTCGTCAGTTACAAAAACAAATACTTCAGCTCTAGAGCTGAAGTTCGCCAATTACAAAAACAAAAACTTCAGCTCTAGAGCTGAAGCTCACGAATTACAAAACAAAGAATTCAGCTCTAGAGCTGAAGTTCGCAAGTTACAAAAATAAAAACTTCAGCTCTAGAGCAATTACAAACAAAAACTTCAGCAAATAGAGAACAAAGCATCAACTACTATGCTTAAGTTCAGCAATTACAAATAAAAACTTCAGCACACTTTGTTAAGCACACTTACTACTTCAGGCCTGTCTACTAGAACGCTGAAGTTTTGCATGATTACCTTTGCGAATTCAACCACATATGTTGAAGTTATGCGAAAAAGCGGGTACGCTTGCAATATTTTTTACAAAGCGAAAACATGACATAAAAAGCGGGTATAGATGCAAATGCCTCGTCTTAAACTCCATGCTCAGTTAAATAGGTTCACATAAGTTAATGTTAAATTACGAACCCATTAATTAAAATGAGCTGGGGTACAATAACGCATAAACTTTGCCTCTGAAACCAACTCATATATAATTGCACCTCAAATTATGGCGTTTCCGCGACTGATATTAAACTAGTAGAGATTGCACTGCACTGAATATTACACATAAAAATTAAACAAGTTTGCATCTACTATTAACAACACAAGGCGTTGGTGCTACTGCTAGCTAGTGTCATCACTACTTAATTTGCACAAATATATAACTTTATTAGCAAAGAAACTAAAAAACAATACCCCAGAGGAAGATTCAAATGGGAGCTGCCTTCCAATTATTGCTAAAGACGGAGATTATCCAGGCTATTGAATTCACGTGAACCCAATATAGATGACACTTCAAATCCGCCCGGGGCTATTAAAGCTCCAATTATCTGAATAAGAAGCAGGCGTATTCATTGAAGAAGCCCCAGAACCACACTTGGCTACTGTTCTAACACTCTCTATTAGTGCCTCCGTACGTGCCTCATGTGACAAAATTTCAGACAATTGTTTAGGGCTAATCAGTAATTTCACCTTCCACACTCCAGTACTATTGTACGTAGGAAATATCTCAGCTTCTGATGATCTCTTTACCACCCTCTGATTATCACATGACATCCTATAAGGTGTTGCCTGAGGTAATAAATTACCATTACAAGTAGTAATATTATCACTTTTTTCCTCTTGTCTTTTGGATATTTTAGTATGATGGTTTAATAGAGGGAGGAGATAGTATATTTCACCAGCTTGAAGTTGTTCGTTGTGAAAAATTGGTGGAGAGAACATGTCATGGCTACGATATATGGCATGGCCTGGGAATTCATTGGTGATACAATTGGCTGTTATGGGTGCATATAACTCCATGATTCCACCATTAGAAGTGACCACTTTTATCATCTTCTTTTCTTCTCCTTCTTGATCAACTTCTTTAAAACCAAATCCCTTGAACACACAATTCCCCATCTCAGGAACCTAATTAGCATACAAATTAAGATAATTGGATATATGCCTGAATCACACTAAACAACGTCATTCAGTACTATAGAAGATATTGTATGCGTGATCAATAGAATTCTCGACGTGCTTGAAAATTGGTCTGACCATCACTTTTACTCAATACACTTGTTAGTAAAAAATAATAATTACCGAATGGAATAGAAGAGATGCATCTGTTGATGGCTAGCTCGTACACACAAATATTAGACCTAGGTTTGTTGTCCAAAAAGATGTGTTGAAAAGGAATGACAAGGTTTTTCTTTGTAGGAATAGGGATGTCGTCGGTGGGAAGTTTCTTGAGAATGAAGGGGTTCTTTTCTTTTTTCTGAATTTGGTAAAGAAGAAATGTATCTAATGTTCATTAATACTCAATCCGAAAGATTACAAGTATGAAATATGAAGTATTCTTTCCTTCATAGACGCACATTGTTTTAAATAAAGCGCAGCGAACAATGCGCCATACCGCCTAACCAGTTGAACCGTTCTCTTATAAAACGAGTAAGCTGTCAGGTCAAAGTACGTATTTGAGGATTGCCCCTTTCCATAACAAAAATGAAAGAAAGTCAACCTCCATGACAGATGTCGCGACAGATTCTTACATTATGCGTGTAATGTTTTGCTATATATAAGTTGTAAAGTAGTGGGACCAGCTTCTGCTGGCTAAAGAGACAAACTGTAGGTGTTAATTATGCCAAATAATTCTTAATGGTTTCCCCCCTACAAAAAAGATAAGCCCCTTAATCTTAGCTCAATGATTCTACCGTTAAGATTTACCTTAATAATGAGCAATTTAATAGGAGTAATTTTGAGATGTTTTTGTTTGATTAGGTAATGAATTATCTTAATCATAATAGATGATACAAAAAGATCTAACTTTATTATTACTGTGATAAAATGAAAAAAACGGTTCAAATGTAATCGGATTCGGTGCTTAATTATTCAAAAGATGTTGATTCATCTAAATATTGTAGAGATTTTTGAAAGAGCAATCAAAGATCATGGCTTATGTTAGTGATCCTTTGGTCAACTGTCGTAATCAATGTGTCTCTTTCTTTGGTTTATGTGTCATTCCCGTTTATAGTGGTGGCGCCCATCCGCCACCTCTTTTGCCTGTCATTTCTTGGGAGATTAGTCTAGCAAACAAGCGAACAGAGGTTTAAGAGGAGAAATTTTGGTGTGTGTTTTTTTATCTGATAAATTTGTTGGCTTTAATTTTATATTTTTAAATTCATAAAATTATGAGATATATTATTAATATCAATTAAATGAGACACAAAATAAAATTTTTCTTTTAAAAGTATCAATTGTTTGATTCGGCTTATTATTAAATAATATTATACTAGTTTTTTAGTTACTTTATTGTATATAAAAAAAATTAAAATCATCTCAATTATTTTGGTTTTCCTTTGATATCGGTATAGTTCGATTAATTTTTGTTATTTTTTAAAATGTTCACTACAGAAAAAAAACGTGCAACATTTAGCAATGAATTTTAGCAACAAATCATATTTTGTAGCTAAATAACAACGGACTAACGACGAATTTTATAATTTATCACCAAATAAGCTACAAATGAGTTCGTACCAAATACAGGACATTATAAGAGTTGCCAGTAAAAGTTAGAAAGCAATAACATTTTGCATAGGCCTTTAACGAAACTCTTTTTAGATATTTTTGGGGTCAAAAGGTGATAAATCAACGGAACATGAAAGATGATCAGACTAATAGTGTATTTGGCCAAGTTGCTTATTTTAATAGCATATTTAGTTAAGTTTATTTTTGATCAAAAATACCTTCTTCTTTTTTACCAAAAGCACTTTTGGGTAAAAATAGAGGTGTTTGGCTAAGCTTTTGGAAGGAAAAAAGTGTTTTTGAAGAGAAGCAAAAGCAATTTTGGAGAAGAGAAAAAACTAGCTTCTCTCCAAAAGTATTTTTTTAATAAGCACTTTTGAGAAAAATACACTTAGAAGCGGTTTTTAAGAACTTGGCCAAACAATAATTAATGTTCAAGTGATTTTCAAACTAATTAGTCAAACACAAATTGCTTATCACCAAAAGTACTTTTGAGAAAAATATTTTTTAAAAAAAAACACTTCTCAAAATAAGCTGATTTTTGCAGCTTGACCAAACGAGCTATAAGAAGTATTTTTTTTTCAAAAGCACCTTTTTCAAAAGTATTTTTGGTGAAGAGTAGTTTGTGTTTGCTATAATTTGAAAAGTCCTTCTAAGAAGTAACTTGTGTTTGGTCAAGCTTTAAAAAGGTGATTCTAAGGGTGTGTTTGATATGAAGGAAAATATTTTTCGAAAATATCTTTTAATTTTTTTATATTTGGTTGGCTTAAATAATTTGAAAATATTAAACTACTCTTTTAGTAATATACTTTTTTATTTAAAAATAAAAATAATTAAATAATATTGGTATAAGAGACTCACTCAAGCAAGATATGCTTCCAAACATTATTAGTTTATTTAAGCAGAAGAATTACCATTAAATTGCAAATTATTTTATAAACATACAATTCACTTTTGCTAGGTAAATATTACTTATTCAATAAAACTTTTATTAATTAGTAACCTAAATTATTCTGTTGGTGTAAAATAGATGGTTAACATTTTATTTTAACTTTCCACTACTATCTAAAATAATACATGCAACTCAATTTTTTCCCCTCGTAATTTTACCGAGATATAAGTCTGGGTGTTGTTGTATTCATGAAAGGGTTGAACCTTACCTCAGACATATAATACAACATTATGTTTCCATCATCCAGAAAACAACATAAGGAGGTATAAAATATTATATATCCTCCTTCCGGGTATATATATATATATATATATATATATATATATATATATATATATATATATATATATATATATATATATATATATATATATATATATTATTTTTTAAAAGAGATATATTGAAAATATAATTTACAATGTATTTTTAATTTATTTTTTATGTTTGTTAACATAACTATAACCGGTGAAATTTTAAATCTACCATATCATGTTGTCTTAATTGTGATATTCGTCATATTAAAAATACAGTTCTGTCTTCTTAGAGCTATGAAGGCTTGTCATATTAAACCTAGACTTTTCAGGTTTACTAAAGAGGTGTAAATATTATATGTGGAAGGGGTGTATTACTAATACAATCAGTGTGAATACAAGTCAAAATATTATTTTACTCTTGTAGAATCGTGTTTTGATTATTTTTTTTTTATTTGTATGAGTTTCTTCTTCTATTAAGTCAGCTTATTATTAATTTCAAGATCGTATAATTTTTTTTAATGAATTATTTTCTCAAACATATGTTTAATAACATTTATATAATTCTTTTAAAAATATTTATATTATATTAATACGTGATATACGCGCAACATACGAACGGAGAGACTAGTTAAATTAATAGTATAAACTAGTAAACTACTATTTATCTATCCTTGAAATTCTGTTTAATTCACACTGCACTGATCGGAATACTAAAGATAAATTTGAAAAATATTTTGAAAATGTTTGGTGGGCACGGGAAAGGTAGAGGGCGACCTAAGAAGAATTGGGAAGAGGTGATCAGGCAGGACATGATGCGACTCAGGATCGCTGAGGACATGGCTCTTGACAGGGAATTGTGGAGGTCGAGCATTAAAGTTGTAGGCTATTGGGAAATAGTGAATATTTCTACGGCGCATTAGAATGAGATTAGCCTGTTAGAAGTTAGTTTTAGGATGCTAGTGGTCATCGATTGATGCAGTGCTTTATCTGCTTGTTATTATTATATCTTCCATCTATTTCGTATTTCTTATATTACTGTTATTTTATTATGATTCTATTGATAGTATTAATATATTGTCTCTTGTTACTTTCTTGAGCCGAGGGTCTCCTGAAAACAGTCTCTTTATCTTTCGGGATACAAATAAGGGTTGTATATATATTACTCTCCCTAAACCCCATATGTAAAAATATATTGGACCGTTATTGTTGTTAAATATTAAAAAAACAAAATCAACTTACCATAATGATTAACATTTACCACTGAAGATATTATCTTCTTTCGATAAGTTACTTTCCTCGAAGAAAGTAATCAAAAATGGGATTATTTAATCTAATGGTCTAATCCATTAAAGTATATGTAGTTGTAGTATAGCCAATAACAAAAGACATCAATTTAACCCAAAAGTTAACAAAGTAGGTCACGGGCAGAATTGCATATTGGACGTTTCCCTAATTAAAGTGAAAATTAGACGAAGAATTAATTTAAATAGCAATTCACTTAATTATATAAACAAAAATTAATCTGCAAATAATTTATATATATATATATATATATATATATATATATATATATATATATATATATATATAAAATAAAAAAAAGTAAATAATAAAACTGACCAGCTATATCGGTAATTCTTCATTTGGAGTCACAAGTTGCAAAGTCAAAAGCGTAAGACAACACACCAACCGAATAAATAAATAACAAAACTAGGGATAATAATTTGATATTTAGCATAAAGGTGTCAACCGGGCGGGGTTCAACCGGGACCGACCCGGTCAAACCCGGGACCGGACCGGCCTGATTACTACCGGTCCGGGTGGGCTGGGTTCGAGGGGGTAGTGGGTTTGTCCGTATGAATTTTTTGGGGTTGGAACCCGGCCCGGCCCGGTTTGTGTATACAATGCCGTAAACCGGTAGGCCCGGTCCGACCCGGTTCAACGTTAAATATGCCATAATATACCATGAATATACCATGTATATACTGTCAATATACCATAGATATACTATAAATATACCGTAAATATACCATTAATATACCAATTAATTGTATGCTTATAGCATTAACGAGTAATGCTTGCACTTGATCGACAAATTTATGTTATGTCTTGAGACATGGCACGGTCTGAAGGTCATCGCTTCCTGTCCCTTAGATGTTTTTAAGATTTTAAGACAACTTATGTTATTGTTCGTGGTAACACCTGAATTGCGTAATCAAATGCTCATTTTTCCCATCTTACTTGTATTCATTCAATTATTACAAAGTATTAATATAACTTAATAGTTATACTATACATAATTCCAAAAAAGTGAAAATATACAAAACCCGGCCCGGCCCGGCCCGCATCAACCCATAACCCGTACGGTTCAATTTTAACCCGAACTAACCCAGCCCGTTACCAACCCCGTACTGTTCGAATCTGCCCGGTCCGGCCCGGAACCCGGACGGGTCAAACTTTTTTTTGACCCGGACCAGCCCGGTTGGCCCGCTAGACACGTTTAATTTAGCATCAAGTAATAATTGTACCCTACCGCAAAAGCAGTTAACTTCGAGGCATCTGCTGCGTCGGTGTTCTATTAATGCAGATAATAGTGTAACTGCCTCTTCTCTTATCCTATTGTTTTTTGTTAATTTATTCGCTGACTTCATTTTGTATCTTATTTGAATTATTTGAGAACCCCTTCAAACCCCTCCCTTTGATAACCCTAAAATTTTGCTCTCCTCTTTTCTTGCATTGTTACTAACGCAAGGTACTTTCCCCAGATTCCTCTGTTTTCTCCATGTTTTATTTGTTTCTTTTTATCTGTTGTTAGCTGAGTGTGTTTGCTTTCACTCTTCTTCCCATATTGTGTTAGTTGATTATTTTTGTGAAATTTCATTAAAGCTTTATTGTTTTTTTTTTGTGCTATTCACATATCACAGTTATTCTCCGTTTCGTTGTCTAACATGTTTGCTCGGTCAACAGTCGAAGATCTGTCAGTTTCGTTTTTATCGACTATATAATTGACTCAGTTTTCATTCGCATAAATTCTTGTTCCCATTCATTCTTTTACAAAGTAGATTACTATTTAGGGTTTCTGATTTTACTGTTTCTCTCAAACTTCCTTCGCAGGAATTTTCTTTTTTCGTTGAGTTGGGAACCAAAACCCTAGCTTTCACTTTCAGCTTCAAAACCCCATCTTTTTTCAAACCCAAGTAACTTTGAGAATCAGCAGTGATTGGCTGTGGTAGATTCCACGGTTCTTGGTGTTTCTTTGATTAATTCAGACACAGAGAGGGAGCAGGTTCTTCAACACTTTGATAAATCTGAGCCTCCAAATTCCGATTTTTCCTACTCCCCACTCAAAAGGTTTTGGTTATTTTGACCTGAAAATGGTGAAGTTCAGTTTATAATCCAACTTTGAATTCTTACTTTTCGCCTGCGACCCCTGCTCTTCTATTTTCTTCCTATTCTCTCTTCTACTTTTTGTGGGTGTGTTCTGTTTTCTTGGACAGGTGCCTTATTTTTCCGGCGAGGATTTACGGCAGCTACATTACTTCCGGCGACCCCCGTTCAGACTTTTGGCAGGACGCAAAAGAACTACATGTTCCGATAAACTTCAGGAAAACTTACCCCAGGTACTAGTCGCGGCAGCGTGGCCAGTTCGCGGCGTTTGGGAGTGAAGAGCTAAGCAACACCGGCTGGGACGTGCAAGAGTCGGTAGCAGTTGACCTTGGGCGCATCAAAGCCTACTTTCAGGTTTTTCCACCGGGAGTTGGTACCTCCCGCTCTCTTGTTTACTTTGTACACCTTTTTTACGTATTTTACCTAGCATTCCGTGTGAGGTTTACTTTGGTGCTATCTAGTTTGCCTCTTTTTGCGTATTCCGCTATAGTGCGTGTGTGCGTCACTATTCTCTATAGTCGGTTGGAGGGATAGTGGCCGCGGCGGGGGATGATAGTCTAAGGTCATGTCCTCGGGGTGTGGGGCCGGGGGCGGTGGCAGGGGTGAGTAGGAGGCAGGGAGAGGTCCTGCGGGTAGGGCGGGAGGTAAGGGTGGGAAGAGGGTAGCAGACGCTCATAGATTAAGGATTGGGCCGTGGAACATAGGCACTCTGACGGGTAAGTCCATTGAGTTGGCGAAGGTTCTTCAGAAGAGGAGGGTTAATATAGCATGTGTCCAGGAGACTAGGTGGAAAGGGTCGAAGGCGAGGAATGTAGACGGGTTTAAGCTGTGGTATTCTGGGGTCGTGAGAGGTAAGAATGGAGTGGGCATCTTGGTGGATAGGGATCTAAGGGAGTCTGTGGTCGAGGTTAGGCGAGTGAATGATAGGTTAATGTCTATTAAGTTGGTTATTGGGGGTTGTGTCCTCAACGTCGTCAGCGCTTACACGCCGCAAGCGGGCTTAGACGAGGAGGCTAAGAGGTGCTTTTGGGAGGGCTTGGATGATCTGGTGAGTAGTATTCCCCAATCTGAGAAGTTAGTTATTGGAGGGGACTTTAATGGTCATATTGGGGCTGATGTTGGTGGTTATGGTGAGGTGCACGGTGGCTTTGGCTTTGGGGTTAGGAATGGAGGAGGCACGTCACTGCTTGATTTCACCAGGGCTTCCGAGCTTCTGATTGCAAAATCGACATTTCAGAAGAGGGAGAAGCATTTGGTCACCTTCAAGATTTCGGCGGCAAGGACTCAGATTGATTACCTCCTCCTCAGAAGGAGTGATTGGGGTATGTGCAAGGACTGCAAGGTTATTCCGGGAGAGTCCCTTCGACTCTTCACAGACTCCTAGTGATGGATGTCGGTCTCTGGGTGAAGAGGAAGAGGAGGGGTGCTCGGGGACAACTGCGGATTAGATGGGGTGTTTTGACTAAGGAGAAAGCACATGAGTTGGAGAGGAGGTTAGCTGAGGGCGGAGCTTGGAGAAGTTCTGGGGAAGCGGACGCTATGTGGTAAGAGACGGCGAACTTGGTTAGGGAGGTAGCACGGGACGTGCTCGGGGTAGCCAAGGGCTATTCAGGTAGACATCAGGGTGACTGGTGGTGGAATGACGTAGTCCAAGGTAAAGTGGAGGTGAAGAAGGCGACATTTGCTAAGTTGGCAGGGAGCACAAGCGAGGAAGAACGTAGAGAGAACAGGGAGATCTATAAGGTGGCGAGGAAAGAAGCAAAGTTGGCGGTTACGGAAGCTAAAAACGCGGCGTTTGGTCGCATGTATGAGAAACTAGGGGAGAGAGGCGGGGACGGGAAGCTATTCCGATTAGCTAAAGCAAGGGAAAGGAAGGCGCGTGATCTTGACCAAGTTAGGTGCATCAAGGGCGAGGATGGTAAAGTTCTGATGGGGGAGTCTCAAGTCAAGCAGAGGTGGCAGACGTACTTTCAAGACTTACTTAACTAGGAGGGGGATCGTAACATAGAGCTAGGGGAGTTGGGGAATTCAGAGCAACATAAAGACCTTGGGTACTGCAGGCACATTAGGGCAGAGGAGGTCATAGGGTATTTGCGTAAGATGAGTAGGGGTCGAGCGACCGGGCCTGACGAGATCCCGGTGGAGTTCTGGAAGTGCATGGGTAGGTCAGGAGTGGAGTGGCTCTCCAGGTTGTTCAATGCGACCTTCACGACCAAAAGGATGCCAGATGAGTGGAGGTGGAGTATAGTGGTGCCCTCGTACAAGAACAAAGGGGACATCCAGTGCTGCAACAACTATAGGGGTATCAAATTAGTAAGTCACACCATAAGGTTTGGGAGCGGGTGATCGAGGCGAGGGTGAGGGAGATGACATATATATGTACGAATCAGTTCAATTTCATGCCGGGTCGCTCCACTACAGAAGTTATCCACCTTGTCAGAAGGCTGGTAGAGCAGTTTAGGGATAAGAAAAAGGACATGCACATGGTTCTTATCGACTTGGAGAAGGCGTATGACAAGGTCCCAAGGGAGGTGCTATGGAGGTGCTTGGAGGCGAAGAGCGTGCCGGAAGCCTACATCAGAGTAATCAAGGACATGTACGATAGAGCTAAGACTAGGGTTAGAACGGTGGGTGGCGACTCAGACCACTTTCCAGTTGTTATGGGGCTCCATCAAGGATCTGCGCTCAGCCCTCTCTTGTTTGCCTTGGTGATGGATGCTCTAACCCGACATATTCAAGGGAATGTGCCTTGGTGTATGCTATTTGCTGATGATATAGTCTTGATAGACGAGACGAGGGTCGGTATTATTGAGAGGTTAGAGGTATGGAGACAAACTCTCGAGTCTAAGGGTTTCAAAATAAGCAGATCTAAGACAGAATACCTGGAGTGCAAGTTTAGCGCCGAGCCGAGCGAAGTAGGCAGGGACATGATGATTGGATCTCAAGTCATCGCTAAGAGGGACAGTGTCAGATATCTTGGGTCTGTGATTCAGGGGGACGGAGAGATTGACGGGGACGTCACTCATCGTATAGGAGCGGGGTGGTCAAAGTGGAGGCTTGTATCAGGAGTCCTGTGTGACAAGAACGTTCCATAGAAACTCAAGGGGAAATTTTATAGAGCTGTGGTTAGAACTGTAGGGCAGAGTGCTGGCCAGTGAAGAACTCTCGTGTTCAGAGAATGAAGGCTGCGGAGATGAGAATGCTTAGGTGGATGTGCGGGCTCACCAAGTTAGATAAGATTAAGAATGAAGTTATTCGAGAGAAGGTAGGGGTGGCCACGGTGGATGAAAAGATGTGAGAAGCGAGGTTGCGGTGGTTCGGGCATGTGCGGAGGAGAAGTCCTGATGTCCCGGTGAGGAGTTGTGAACGGCTGGCGATGGTCGTCGTTCGGCAAGACAGAGGGAGGCCTAAGAGGTACTGGAGGGAGGTGATTAGGCATGACATGGCTAGAATGCGGGTTTCCGAGGACATGGCCCTTGATAGGAAAGTCTGGAGGTCTAGTATCAGGGTTGTAGGATAGGGGCCTCTAGAGTTTTTCGTACTACTCACCCGGGATTGGGTGAGGCTTGGTAGGGCTATCCGTAGATGAGTTGTGTTTTGGATTGTGTCTACCTTATGGTAGTTATTTATGATAGTTACTGTATGATATTATTGCATGCTATTTTATTCATGGTCCTTATGTTTAGATAATTATTTACGCTATTTATGCTAGGCTTACTAATGCTCTTTTGTTTTGTTTTTGTTTTTGTTTTTGTTTTTGTTATTGTTTTTGTTTTTCCTTTGCTTCACTGAGCCGAGGGTCGATTGGAGACAGCCTCTCTGCCCTTTCAGGTAGGGATAAGGCGCGTCTACATATTACCCTCCCCAGACCCCACTTTGTGAGATTATACTGGATAGTTATTGTTGTTGTTGTTGTAATAATTGCAAATAATGACTGGAAGCCATGGTCAACATGTTACCAGACACAGTACTTTTACTTGGTGTAGTATTCTCTTTGGTCTTTTGGAATAGATTCTAAGGTAAAAGCTTATAGAGTCACACATTAAAAAGTCAGAATTTGAGGATTTTGCTACACCTTTTTCACCTCAATTACATAATATTAGTGGTCAGTATAGGATTCACACAACAGGAATATGAATATCAATATAAAGGCAAAGGAGACACTAGGAAATGTGGTTGCTTCCATTTTTCATTTTTTATTAAAAGTTTTGAAAAGTACTGTTTCGAAAAATACTTATGAGAAAACTATACTCAAAAATATTTTTTAAAATCTTAATCAAACATTAATTACTATTCAAAAATATTTTTCAAATTCCAAAACTTCGGGCTTTCTTATAGATATCCAAGGGCTTCATCAAAAGGCTCATTTCCTTTCATAAATATATAGAAGTAGGATTCACCTTTGGAAGTTAAAGAAATGCCAAGAATAGAATTTGAGTATCCATTTCCAAAATCTTAAGGTGATGGGTAGAGTAGCTCAGAAAATTACCATCTTTTTGGATATAGCATTATAGAGTTAGATCATTTGAACTCATAATTTTTGACGTAAAACATAAATTTATGTGTAAAAATCTATTAAATTTATAACATATAAAAATGTATATGAATTTTTTATTTAAAATATAATAATTTTAATGAAAAAAAATATTAAAAATTAAATTCATAAAATTTAAATCATACATTTACATCTGTATATAATCCAATTATTGAGTTTTTACGTGGACTAAATGTCTTTTCTTGGTGGGCTGAACTGAGAGAAAAGAAGCACAAAGCGGAACTATGAGCTTGAGTTAGAGAAGGTGCAATAGAATATGAAGAAAAAATATATAAAAATTGTATAGGGCATTTTATTTGATCGTCTTATTTAATTTATACTTATTTATTTTTAAAAATTAATTTATATTTGTTTTTTAAACAACTTCAACCTCCTTTATCCTTCTCCTCCTCCTCCTCCTCCTCCTCCTCCTCCTCCTCCTCCTCCTCCTCCTTCTTCTTCTTCTTCTACTGTTAGTGATGTTATAAAATTCTAATTCACGGGATGATTGTCATAAATATATTTATAAGATTATTTAAAAATAAATTATAAATAATTACGTAAGTTAGTAGACAATAATTTGTGAGTATTTCCACGTATGTAAGTTAGTAGAAAATGAGTTTTGTTCTTTTCACGTTAGTTGTTTACAAAATTTATGATTTAAATACTGGCAATCTGATTATTTATCTAGTATGTTAGAAAGTTTTTTTAAAAACTTGAGCTTATATAGTGTTGAAGTTTTTACAAATGAAGTAAATCACTTCAGCATCTTCACTAATGAATCCAAGACAAAAAAGCTTCACCTTTTAGTGCTAAAATTTTTACAAATGAACTAAATAACTTCAGCAGCTTTTACTGAAGTTTTTGAAAAATCTTATCCGGGACAAAAAAAGAACTTCAGCTTATTTAGTGCTTAAGTTTTTATAAATGAACTAAATAACTTCAGCATCTTCTGCTGAAGTTTTTGATAAAGCTTGATGACAAAACTAACGAATCCAGGACAAAAAAAATTTCAGCTTATTTAGTGTAATTACAAACAAAAACTTCAGCAAATAGATAACAAAACTTCAGCTACTATGTTTAAGTTCAGGAATTACAAACAAAAATTTCAGCATACTTGGTTCAGCACACTTGCCACTTCAAGCCCGTTTACTAGAATGCTGAAGTTTTGCGTGGTTGTCTTTACTACTTCAACCTCATATGCTGAACTTACGCGAAGAAACAGGTATGCTTGCAATTTTTTTTTTGTAAAAAGAGCACAATTAAAATGTGACTCGTAAAACAGGTATTAATACAAATGCCCAAAAAATCTAAGCATTAAACCGAAATATTTACATTAATAAAGTAGCCCAAGACATTATAAACCATTTCGAGACAAATGTATTTCTCTAACAAAAGCCACTTATATGTAGGGAATTTTGGGCGCCAAAAGGCAACCTTGTAGAATAAATGCTATTAAATAATCCAGTTAGTATTGTAAATGGTATTGAATAATTTAGTTGTTATTGTAAATTACTAGTTAATGTGAATATTCAATATTTTCATTACTCCCACACATAATGTAATAACCTTCCACATGATTTTTCCCTGAGCTTCCAATTGTTAATATCATATTTAAGACTATCTTTTTGTAAGCCTCTATGAAATAGTATAAATAGCCATAAGTTGTGAATAGGAGATACTTAAACACTGAAAAGAATAAGAAAATTTTTCTCTTTTCTTATCTATTCTATTGTATATTGTACTTTGAACTATATTTCTAAATACTTGAAAAACTTTTGTTCTAGTTCAAATTTGCTCAGTTCACCAAGGTATGATTAAATACTATTTATTTGGTATTTGAGTTTTTACAGAATGCAAATTTCTAGAAACTCATTTTACAAGAATAAATTATTACAAGATAATGAAACAATAAAAAGTTTAGTAAAATAATATGTTAGTCTTGTTGCATATACGTTGGCTGCTTCTAAAGACCTACATATGCAAGTTTTATTCCTTCGTGCCATATTAAATTTTTATTCATGTTTGATAAATAAATTTTAATTGATTTTCTCCACGTGTACGCATAATACGAATGATCACTTTTTCATTTTGAAAACTTTTAATATTCTTTGAGCATGCCAATTGATTTGGTAACTTATACATGTGATAGTATCTATAAATAGTTCTCCCGCAGCGATTTTGAATGCGAATTCCTGGTGTCATATTGATTAGAATTGCCAGTGTTATAACAGAACATTTTTACTTCCGACGCAAAAATTAATTAAGTTACTATACTTATATTTATTATTTTTAATTTTCTTATTTTCTTTGATAATTTTTTATTATGTCGAATTTGTCAAAGCTTGAATTTATGGCACTTGACATGTCTAAAAAAAATTATTAATCATAGATTCTCGATGCTGAGATTCACTTGGACGCTTAAAGTTTTGCTTACACCACTAGAGATAATGAAGTATTGAGTCACGACAAAGCGAAGGCTATGATTTTCCTTCATCATCATCTATATGAAGGTTTGAATATTTGACAGTGGAAGATCCACTTGAATTATGGACTGACCTGAAGAAAGTATATGATCACCTTAAAGTTACGGTACGGCCAAACATTCGATATTAGTGGATACACTTACGCTTGCAATATTTTAAGAACGTAAGTGCGTATAACTCTGTTGTTTGTCGAATAATTTTTCAATAAAAATTATGTGGGGATGTTATAATGTAACGACCCGGTCATTCGTTATGAGAGTTTTAGCCCCATTTCCCATGTATATGCTTATTTATGTGTTATTCAGCTGTGTTGAGTTGTATCGCGTTGATAGGTTTGGGTTCGGAATAATTTTAGAATGAAATGAACACTTAGTCTCTTAGTTAGAAAGTTAAGTTAGAAAAGTCAACTGGAAGTTGGCTTATGAGTAAACGAATATAGATTTAAGTTTTTATGATTCGATTAGCTTTGTTGGTTGACTTAGACTTAGGAGTGTGTTCGGGGTATAATTTGGAGGTGCGCGGTAGAATTAGACTTGAAGTGACAAAAGTTAGAAGTTTAGAAGTTCTTAGGCTTGAATTTAAGGTCGATTTGGTATTTTGGTGTTGTTTTGGATGTTTCGGAGGTTTGACTAAGTTCGGATAGTGATATATAACTTGTTGAAATTATTGGTTGAGGTGCCGAAGGCATCGACTAAGTTTCGAATAGGTTTAGGTTGTGTTGTACTCGTTTTTCTTATGTTTTGATGTCGTTTCTTCAAGCATAAATGATATCATATTGAACAAATAAGCTTCGATTGCTTTCTTGATTGAAGCATTATATCTGTATCATAATTACGGACTCGTAACAAAAAGAATCATCAAATTTTGACAAGTATGAGAATTTTATGGTTATTTTACTAAAAATTAGATTACCAGATTTTTTAGAGTAGTTGCGAAATTTCCACTGATGGCGTGCTTAAAGATCTGCACTATTTACAAATATTAAAACCTACATATTTCATTCATTATAAGGTCAAATTAAGTGATTCAAAAGCATAACTTGACTAGAATTTCACAAGGAATCTATTGAAGGCATAAAATGCGAGTTAGGGGATCGTTTGACATGATAAACAAGGCAGAATAGCTGGCACAAAAATATATAAAATTAGGGTTTGTTCAATTGGTCATATTTTGAGTTGGGAAGCTCGGATTTGGGAGATTTTAGAGGCAATTTTCACTGTAGGGATTGGGGTAAGTATTCTCTACTCGATTTTAGTTATATTTCACAATCAATCTTCTTATTTGGGATTTGATTGATGATTTCAAAGTGAAATTAAGGGAGTTAGGGTTTTGGGTTTTAGAGAGTTTTAGATAGGGATTTGAGGGACCAAATGGAGTCCGATTATGAAAAAATTTGTATAGTTAGATTTGGAATAGGATCAGGGTTTTGCATTTGCCATTTTTAATTGAATTTAAGACGTGGGCCTGGGGCCCGGGATTTGGCCAATTTTGAATTTTTGGCATATTTTATAGTTTTTATTGTGGAATTCGATTCTTTAGCACATGTTGATGATATTAATCTTATTATGCTTAGATTCAGAGCTTTTGAATATCGATTCCAGAGACGAGAGCATCCCCAAATAGGATTTTAAGCGGTTGAGGCAAATAACAGTTTTAACTCTGGCTTTGAGGGTATAAACTTGAAGAAATTGATATCATGTAATTATTTTGTGGTGATACCCACACTAGGTGATGGGCGTGTGAGTATACACCGCTAGGGATTGAGACTTGGTCTGTCGCGTGAGGCTATAAGGACTAATGGTTAATTTTTTGTGATTATGTATTTACTTGTTGTTGAACTTGTTTGACTTCATGTTAGAGATCATTCTTAGGCTTTATTCATGCCTAAATTATTTGTAATCAGTCATAGAAATTATTATACATGTTCTCCTCACTCTCTATTATTTTGGTGATTTGTTGTGTTACTTGATGTGGATTGTGTCGCCTTATTTGTTGATGATGGTGAGGCTGGTGACCTACATGATTGAGTGAGACCGAGGGCCTGTTTGTGAGGATATTAATACCATAGAGCGTGAATTGTCCGTGTATCACATGAGTTGACCATGCGGGTCTAGGTATTAATACCATAGCACTTGAGTTGTCCACATAGCACGTGATTTGACCGTGCGGATCCAAGTATTGACATGATAGCACGTGAGGTTACTGTGCTTAGAGCTTAAGCTTTGGGAGCTTCTCCGGAGTTCGGACACACCCCTAATGAGCATAGAGTGTTGAGTGTATTGAGTGTTGAGCGTTGAATGTTGAGTGATGAGTATGAGTGCTGAGGGATAGATGACATTGATGTGGGGTTGCATTTACTTTTGCTATTGTTGCATTTATCTGTTAGTTTCTTTGTGACATTTACTGAGTTATGAAATTTACTTGTTTATTCCAGTTATTTTTAAAATTGTGAAACTAAATATGGACTATTTTGCTTAGCTTGTCACTAATGCTCAGTTCCTTAGTTATTTTTGTTACTACTGAGGTGGTTTGTACTCATACTACACCCTACATTTTATGTGCAGATCCAGGCAAGTTAGAGCGCGGTGATCGTTGAATTCAGACCGGCTATCTATGGAGATTGCAAGATAGCTGCTAGTGCCCGCAAGACCTTGCTACTCCTTTTGTCATTTTTTTATTTTGGATGGTTGGATAGTTTATATATCTTAGTTCATAGTCTTACACACTCATGAATTAATGACATTCTGATGTTTGGGGCTCGTTTTCGTATGTTATATTGATTATATTCAGAGTTGATATAGTGTCAGAAATTTAAATGTTGAAAATGTTATATTAAATTCCTATAACCGATTTAGTAGTAATATTTTGGAAATAGCCTTGCCTTGTAACACTATAGGCACCGTCACGACTTGGATTGGATTTTGGATCGTGACAAATAATGAGAAGTTAGTATGAAAGACTCTTAAGACTTTTTATACCTCAAATATGGTTTTACAATAGCAATACCGTATAAGAAATTTTAAAAAGAATTTTGGGTTGATCTCATGCCTTCTGGTGGTCGATCAATTTCATAACCTTTTGATAAAAATTCATGAAGTCTGTCCTTATAGAGACAGCTCCATTCCCTGAAATGAATATGGTAGCGGTACGTGGTATGTCTGAAAGAACACAAAATAATAATTGTGGCCTATGAATATAAGTGGGCGTGGAAAAGGCGAGAGACAACATAATAATTATCATCATGGTGGATATGGAAAATAGAGAATAATATGGGTTCTCAAAATAGTTCGTCAAGAGGCAAAGACAATAAATGTGACTGATGTGGAATGAATGGTCTTTGGAAAGTTGACTACCATGCGACTGCGCAATTTGCCATGCTTTATTAAAATTCCATTAAAATAAAAGCAAATAATATTGGAGCATCTTCTGCTAATGCCATATTAGAGTTTCACTTAACCTTTAAATTTGAGGCAAACCTTTCAAGCAAATATGATGATAATGAAGATACAAATCTTGCTTTCAAAGATGTTGGTTTTAAATGTGTCGATGATCTTACTTATTTGGAAGTTAACTACTTCTTTGGGGATCAATAATGAAGTTGATCACTTTATTAGGGAATGTAATTATGTTGTTATTTATATTTCTGTATTTTATTTGTCTCGTTCTTCTTGAAATTATTTTTATTTTCAAGTAGTATGTAAGTTGTTTTATGGTGTTATTAGTGTTTCAATATTTCTTATGATGTACTTTTATATGGTATTGTTAGTCTTGCGATATTTCTTACGAGTACTTTTATTTTTTATGAAAAATAAAAAAAATTATTTTTTAATTGGATCCAAGATGAGTAATGAAGGTATATGCCTCGTGGATAGTACTATAAGCCACACAATACTTAAAGAAAAGAATTTTTTTCTCTTATTTGATTATGAAAAAAGGCCTTATTAATACAATATCTACTATACAAGAGCGATTTTGCTACTATCTAATGGAACGATATTGGCTATCAATAATGCACTGTATTATAGTAAGTCTCAAAGAAACTTATTCAGTTTCAACGCTATTTTCCAATATAGATACCATATTGAGACTACTAATGAGAAAAATATGAAATACATTTATATTACTATAATAAAATCGGAAAAAAGTGTGCATAAAAAATTATTTGCAGTTTTTTCTGGATTATACAACACAAGTATTAGTGTAGGTGAATCACATGCCATAGTAAATAAAAGGTTCACTGATTTTAATGATTTATCATTTGGCATCAGTGATTGGGTTATCCCACATCTAATATAATGTGTAGAATAATAGAGAATTCAAATAGGCACACATTAAAGAACAAGAATATTCTTTATTTTAAGAAATTCTCTTTTGTTGCTTGTTCTCAAGGATCATTTATTATTAAATTACCACCAACTAAGGTTGCATTTGAATCCATAGCATCCTTGAAACGTATACAAGGTAATATATGTTGGCCCATAAACCTTCTATGTGAGACCATTTAAAAATTATATATTTTTTATAAATGCATTTATAATATGATCATATGCGTGCTTATTTTCAACGCGAAATATGACATTTGCGAGATTGTTGGCCCAAAAATAAGGCCATTAGCATAAATTTCAGATTATGCCATTAAGACAATTTGTCTTGATAATATTGATGAATTTACATCTCTGGACATTAATTACTATTATATGTCCACTCGAATAAAAGTTGAACATCTAGCTTCTCATGTTCATACTCAAAACTAAGTTTCTCTACATCAACAATAGTATTGATTAGTGAAAGCAGTTCTGGGTTGTGGAAGGGGAATAAAATGGGGTGAGAAGAATTACCTTGAAGAAGAAGGATATTACATAACTAACTAGACAACCATTGAGATTTGTTCATTCGCTCATATTCAAGGAGTCCAATCATGTTACGCATCCATGGGGCAATTTTTCGTGGCCCATGATAGGAGATTAACATCCTCAAGTATCTTGATAGTAATGACTCGACTAGTACCAGATGATGTTGTGGATACTTGCTCTGTTGGCTCACAGAAATTCGGGATAACGACCTGTTATGGGTTATTACCCCTGTCTAGTAGCTCTTCCAAATCCTCCATCTCCGGATTCAAAGCAACATCTGATGCAAAGTATCCATCCTCTAACACATTGTCGTTATCACTACAGTGGCAATAACCGTGGCATCATCTTCAGATTCATTCCAAAGACCGAAATGCATTGTTGGGGGCGGGGGGTAGGGTGGGAAGATAACATGAGGACTACTCTGACCTTCTCCAAATTAATATTTTTTATTCCTGGACGCCCCTTTGTTCTTTGGTGGAGGGCTAGCGAGATCATCCTTGTAACGACACGGCTGGTCATTTTGAGTATTATAGTCTGTTTCTCCATTTATTGCTTATTTTATATTATTTATGACTATGTGACTTTCTTGGGTGCTTGGTTTAGTTCTAGGGATATTTCAGAATGAATTGGGACACTTAGTCCCAAGGTTAGAAGCTTACGTTAAAAAAGTTGAGCAGATGTTGATTTATGAGTAAACGATCCCCGAAATGGAGTTTTGATGGTTATAATGGTGTTTTATGGTGATTTGGACTTAGTAGTATGTTCAAATATTGATTTGGAGGTTTGTAGGTCGCTTTGGCTTGAATTGGGGAAAGTTAAAAAGTTGAAGGTTTGGAAAATTGAGAAGTCTGACCGATAGTTGACTTTGCTGATACCGGGCTCGAATTTTTGTTTTGAAAGTTAAAATAGGTCCGTTGTGTCATCTATGACTTGTGTGCAAAATTTTAGGTCAATAGGAATTAGTTTAATAGGTTACGACATTGATTATAGAAGTTGGAAATCCATTAATTTCAATAGGCTTGAACTGAGGTGAGCTTCGTAATTTTTATGTTGTTTGATGTAATTTTGTGATGACCCGATAGGTCATCTAGAGTTTTAGGGCCTAATTCTATATTTTGAAGCCTCAAATATCTTATCTTAGCCTTCGTTGATTTGAGTATGCAGTCCGAGGATTTTCCAGAAGTCTTTTATGTTAAAACTAATAAAATATAAAATTTTGCCTTAAAGATCCATTTGAATTGACTTCGGTCAATATTTTGAGCAAACGGATCCGGATTCATATGTTTACAGTCCCGGTGGATCCGTATCATAATTTGGGGCTTGGGTGAATGTTCAGAATCGAATTCGGAGATCCCTAGCTCGAGTTTTCGTATTTTATTGAAAAATTAAAGTTTGAAGGCTTAATGAATCTAAAAGTTTGATCAATATTTGACTTCATTGATATCGGGTTCGTATTTTTATTTCGGAACCCGGTATAGGTCTATTACTATACTTATGACTTGTTTGTCAAATTTGGTGAGAAATGGAGTTGGTTAGACGTAATTTGAACGTTCGATTGTTAAAATAGCAATTCTAAAGTTTTCTTGAAAATTTCATTTGAGTTGGTATCCAATTCATAGTTCTAGGTGTTATTTTGGCGATTTGATTATGCGAGCAAGTTCACATGATATTTTTGGACTTGTGTGCATGTTTGGTTTGGAGCCCCGAGGGCTCGGATGAGTTTTGGGTAGGCTATAGAATAGTTTAGACTTTTTGCACTTAGAAAACACAGCTGGTGTGCTTCAAATCTGGTGCAGGCCTCAGACCTCGCAATTGCGAGGCCAAGCTTTGCATTTTCGATATGGCAAAATCTCTGTAGGGTTCGCATTTGCGAGCTACTTCTTCGTATTTGAGAAGAGTAGTTATACACCTAAGGTTCGCTTTTGTGAACAAGACTTTGGTTTTGTGAAGTGGGACTTTGGGGAAGGGGGGAAGGCTTGGTCGCATTTGCGATCATTTAGGTCGCAATTGCGGAAGACCACAGTTCGCATTTGCGAACGAATCATGCAAATGCGATAATAGCATGGATGCTGGGGCTTCGCTCGCATTTGTAGGGTTCACAATTGCGAGGCCCAGGTTGCAATTGCAACATTTACAATTGATCAAATTCGAGTTAGACAGGATTTTCTCTCATTTTTCAAATTTTCAAAACAAGAAAATCCTAGAGGCGATTTTCCCAAGGACCTTTTTCCCAATTCATTAGTAAGTGATTCTAGCCTATTTTCTATCAATCTTCTTTTATTTCATAAGATTTCAACCTAAAATTTATTGTTTTCATAGTGAAAATCGGGGTTTGGGTAGAATTAGAAATTTTTGCAAAATTGGGATTTAGACCTTAAATTGAGGTCGAATTTCAAAATAAATTACATAACCAATCCCGGGAGTGAATGGATAATTCGGTTTTGGACCGAATTGCGAGATTGGACTAAGCGATCCCAAGAGTTGAGTTTTGTTGATGTTTTCAATAATAACTTAAATTGAATCTTTTGCAAATGTGGGTAGTTCCTAAGGCTTAATTTGAATCATTTGATTGGTAATTTTCTAGATTTTGTTGGTCCAGAGGCTTGTTTGATAGGCAAAGCTGTGGTTGAGCTTTGAGTTGATCTTTGGAATGTGGTAAGTGTCGTGGTTAACCTTGATTTGAGGGAATTATGAACCCTCGTACTATGTGCAATGTGAATTTCATATGTTGGGGGTGTATATTGTGAGGTGACGAGTGCTTATACGCTGCCGAATTACTTGTTTCCTGATTTTTAATTTTTTCTTAATTTTCTGCTTCCCTACCTTAACTATTAAATTTTTTAAATGCCTTCCATGATTTATTTTCTACTTGTTAATCATGATTTTTCCTGTTAAATATGTTAAACCTCTTCATACTTTCATGACTCGTTTCTATTTGCCTTAAATGAATTACTTGCACCTTCTAATTGCCATTACTTGAATTGTCTTGTTGCATAGTATTACACATGTGGATTTCTGAGTTGGTATAAGGTTTCCTTTCTGATTCAAGCTTATATTCATCAACCATAGAATTTATTGTGATTTGAATTATGAATTTAATTGCA
The DNA here is from genome assembly GCA_034376525.1 of Nicotiana benthamiana. Lineage (NCBI taxonomy): Eukaryota > Viridiplantae > Streptophyta > Magnoliopsida > Solanales > Solanaceae > Nicotiana > Nicotiana benthamiana. The sequence continues at coordinate 117,413,241 of CM067332.1, read as the reverse complement.
CTCATTGAATATTTGTATTGATAAGGTGGGATCGGGTTGTACGCCGCAATATGTGAATAAAGGTGGATTGGTATGTGAAATAAGGGTGAACTTTTACTAATATGACGGGATCAGGTTACATGCTGCAACAGGTGAAATAAGGGTGGATTGATATGTTGAAATAATGGTAAATTGTGATATCGATTTTGTTATATGGTGAGATCGGGTTGCGCGCCTCAATATATACTTATTTGTTTAAGATTGTGATATTACTACGGTGGAATAAGGTAGGATTGTGTTGTATGGTGGGATCGGGCTGCGCTGAAACAACCTTTGTGCTTCTAATTCTCTATATTGTGTTGGTTCTTGGTATTTTTATATGGAACTCTAAGGATTGGTAATTCTGATCGGTATTGGTTTCCTTTGAGGCCTTAGCTATTTTGTTTAGTTAACTATCTTATTTCTATCACACCCCTTTTCTATCCCTCCAAAAAGAATATCATGTGTATTATAGGTGTTATGGATTTGTGCGTTAAAAAGTTTTTTCAATTAAAGTGACAATTTTGAAATAGGATTATTTCATTTACAGAGTTGCCACTTGAAATTGATGTTTTGGGTGTTCCAAGTCACCTTTTATTTGAATCCCTATTCAAATAAAGATTTGACTCTTTTATATTGGTCCGCGAAAACAAAGTTCGGGTAAGGAATTCTATTGACCCGGGAGAAGGTGTAACATTCCCCAAGTCTTGTGGTTCTAGCACGGACACTTTATTGACATAAAACTTGTCTTAGATTAATTTTTGACAAACTGTGGTTTATATGATTTTCATGTTTTACCTGTCCGCTTTTATTTCTTGATTATTAGAATTATAAAAAAAAAGGATTTGGATAAATTACATCGTCATAACCACGCTACGCAAGCGAATGTGTAATCGAATAACAAAATTAACTTATCATAATTGTGATTCGCAAGCAAATGAGGAATCATGATAATCAATTATTTGTAGTACTTTTTTTAGAAATTACTATATTTGAGAAAATTAATTCTTGAAAATTATTAAAAAGTCAACTATAGTGTTATGCAAGCGAATCCCAATTTTAGCAAAAAGATTAACTAAATGAAAAATTAACTAAAACTAAATATACGACTAATTATATAAACAATTGAACTAATCTTTTGGTTTTTTGGACTTTAAATACCTAGGATGAAGATCAAACTAGGACCGCTAGATCAAGTCAAGATGAGTGGCCAAGATTAAATCTTGATTCACTTAATGAAATGACGTAGTTTTGAGGCAAAACTACGTAGTTTTAAATCCTTTCAATGGCAGCCCTTATCTTGCACTCTTGGCCACTTTTTTCTTTCAAATTTGGCCAAATTTCTTTCTTAATCCTACTTATTAAACTACATTTACACAAACAAATAAATTAATTAAATAACTTATTCAAATGATCAATTAACTAGATTGATTCACCAATTGAATCGTTAGTTAATTCCTAAAATGCACAAATGAAGGAATAACTATTTTTATAATAGTTTATGATAGGAAATATGCAATTAAAGACACAAAAATTAGGAAAAACAATTAAAATAATAAACACTAATAACTTTGGGATGTGTTAAAATAGTGCAAAAATTTGGTATTCACAATTTCATTTTGTATTCTTCTTTTTATTTTATTATACACTGCTAAAAGGTTGTAGTGTAAGTGACCTGCCTTAGGCTCGTCATTACTTCGTCGAGGTTAGTCTCGGCACTTATTAAGTACATGGGATCAGTTGTACTCATACTACACTCTAACACTTCTTGTGCAGATTTTGGAACTAGTCCCATCGGTGTCTATTAGCGTGCTTGGAGCGATCAGCTTTGCGGAGACTTGAGGTATAACTGCTCAGCTCTTGCAACTCCTAGAGTCCTCAACCCTTTTATTTAGCTACGTATTTTCCTTCAGAGAGCTGTATATTTATTTCAGACCCTTGTTTGTACTATTCTAGTACCTTGTAGACTTATGACACTGGGTCTAGAGTTGTAACAGACGCTTGGCTGTTTTATCTTCCGCAATTTTACTTTGGATTTATGCAATTATTACAATTTTTGCTCTTTATTTAATCTAAACTGTTGGAAAATGAATAACTTGTTCTAACATTGGCTTTCTTAGCAAGTGAAATATTAGGCGTCATCACGGTCCTGAAGGTGGGAATTCCAGGTCGTGATGGATTTGAAGCTTCGACTAAGTTCGTATGATATTTTAGGATGTGAAAATAGTGAGATTCGGATTGAGTTTTAGCCTTATAGAACTTCTAATATGGTGTTTGGTGTAGTCTTTATAGCGTTCACAATGAAGAGATCGCATTCGCGTAAAGTTGTTCAGGGGTAGGAGGATTTTGTTCTTGGCATTCATGAGGAAGGCCACACGTTTGTGAAGTTTCAGTGGGTTTGTTCATCAAGCTCGCGAGAGGAGTTCCGTGTTCGCATAGAAGGATTAGGCTAGCTTTGGGACTAGGAATTTAGTCTTCATGTTCGCGAGAATGGGGTCGCGTTCGCGTATGCACTAGGACAGAGGTCATCACATTCACAACTTTGATGTCACGTTCGCGTATGAGGAATTTCCTGTCGGTAATTTTTGAGTTTCGCGAACGAGTGGCATTTTACGCATTCACGAAGTAGGTGTACCTGGGAAGATTTAAAATTTTGTGAGGGGTCTCGATACAAATCAAGAGTTAAGCAACTTTGATTACTTTTGTCCATTAATATTGAATAACCATTGATTTTCTTACCTAGATTATATGTTTTTAAGGTGAAATTTGGGGGATTTTGGATTAGGGATTGGAGAGTAGATATGGGGATTTAAGGGACGATTTTTGGTCGGAATTGGATGATTTTAGTATGGTTGGACTCGTTACTGAATGGGTTTACGGATTTTGTGAATTTTGTTGGGTTTCAAGGCGTAGGCCTGGTTTGACATTTTTGGGTTGACATTTTGAATTTGGTTAAAGAACTTAGTTTTATCATATGAGATCCATTTCTATAGCTTGTATTAATTATATTAAGTTGTTTGTCACTGGATTCGAGTTGTTCGGAGGCCGATTCACGAGGCAAAGGTTTGTTGAAGCATTGAGTTGCGCACTTTGAGGTAAGTAACACTTCTAATCTTGGTACTGAGGGTATGAATCCCTGAAATACGTATTATATAGTTGGTGTTGAGGTAACTCATGCTAGATAGCGGTCTGAATGTGTGCACCATGATAATTTTGACTTGGTTGATTCTGTGATTATGTGCAACTATCTAGTCTTGTTTTATCTGTGTAATTCCTGCGTGTTAGAGTAATTGAGTTGTGATTCATGTTAGAGATCATGCTTAAGCTATGTGCTTATTTTTTGGGACCCACTAAGGTTATTTCTGTTGTTGGGTTATTTTCTTAAACTGCAATTATGTACTCAGCCATGTTTATTCATATGCATATCATATCTCAGTCTCTGTTATCATTTACTATTATATCATGCTATCATTATTTGAGGTGAGTAATATGAGACTTGTGAGCCCGTGAGATTGGAGAGATTGATGAATGATTTAGGAATGAGAGCGATATTGTGAGTGTTATTCTTGATCAGGATACACGCCACAACAGACCTTATTAGCTTGCTTATTATTCTGGATCGGGCTGCACGCAAGAGCAGACCTTATAGGCTTTATATTAGCGATTGGATAGGATCCTTCCCCTCCCCCCTCATAGAGTCTGATGTTTCATTAGTAAGCACGAGTATTGTGATTTATATACACGAGCTTTAGTGAGGGGCATAAATGTAAGACACCTGTATAGTTGTGAGTGATTGTGTATGATGAGTGGATGTTTAAGATAGCTATATAGATTATTCTGAGAGTGTGAGTACCTAGGATCACCATACTGATACATTACATTTGACATATATATTTACATGTAGGTATAAAGATGTAACATTCCTCATGTTAGTTGTACTTGGCATATATATCACTGTTGGGCTTAAACTGTTGAACTTAAAAGCATGCCTTAATTCTTGTACTGTGATAGCCGAATGTGGGAGTTCCTCCAAGATATTAATGTCATTATCTTGTTATATCTGTGTTTTCATTATTTTTATTTGGACTGTATCTTTCTTAGCTCGTCATTGCTTTCTGGCCAAGGTTAGTCCTTTTATTTATTGAGTACATTGGGTCGGTTTGTACTCATACTATGCTCTACATTTTGTGTAAATATCGAAGTACATCAAGATGTAGTGATTGCTAGGGTGGTGATAGTACTGATTCAAAGACTTTGAGGTAGCTGCTATGACGCCTGCAAACCTTGAATCTCCTACCTTTCATTTTTATTCAGTACTGTTCCATTTTCTTAGACAGTTGAACTATAATTTTAGACTATTATTGACATTAGTTGCTCATGTAATTGGTGACACCAGGATTTTGGGATTGTTGTAGTTGAGTTGCAATTGTTTTATTAGTTATTTATGAGACTTTCCACTGTTAAACTTATTAAATTATATTTTTAATTCAAATGCATAGTTGTTATTTTATTGTCGGCTTGCCTAGTAATATGTTAGGCACTTAGGCGTCATCACAACATGTTGGGATCTTGGGTCGTGACAAGTTGGTATCAGAGCACTAGGTTACTTAGGTCTCATGAATCATAAGCAGGTTTAGTAGAATCTTACAAATTGGTATGGAGAGGTCTGTACTTATCTTCGAGAGGCTATCTAACCATTAGGAAATTTAATATTCTTGTATTCTTGTCGTGCAAATTTGTTGATTCTGGAAACTGAACTTCTATTCTTCTATTCTCTCACAGATGGTAAGGACACGTATGACTGGAGCACTCGAACAACCACCAGTACCACCACCTACGGCCGCAAAACTGGGGTCACAATAGAGATCGAGTGCAACTCGTGTTGTAGCTAGAGCAGTACCTGTGGAGCCACCAGTTGCTCCAGCTCACGGCAGGTACCAAATGTGGTCGATAGGACCAGCTCAGGCACCAACTATGCCTATTGTGATTCCAGGCCTTCAGGAGGCTTTGGCCCAAATATTGATTGTATGCACTAGCCTTGCTCAAGAGGTTTTAGTTCTAGTCGCACTAGCCATTTCTCAGGCCAGGAGAGGTGCTCAGACTCCCATTACCCGTACTCTAGAGCAGGTAGCTCAGGGACTCCAACACCGGGGTGCTACCAGCCTAGTCGGCTACAGCTGCTCGGGCACATGTTGGCCAACCTATGAGTAATAAGGAACAAAAGAGACTAGAGCGGTTTGGGAGGCTTAAGCCTATAGAGTATAGTACGGCGGAGTCAGAGGATACTCATGATTTTATATACAGGTGCTAGTGGATCCTTTGATTGGTAGGTATTTTGGAGACCAATGGAATTTCATTTACTACCTTTCAGCTGACAGGGGAAGCCTACAGATGGTGGGAAGCCTATGAGTTGAGCAGGCAAGTTGGCGCTGCACCCCTTACGTGGCATGAGTTCTCAGTTCTCTTCTTAGATAAGTTTGTCCCACTGACTCGCATAGAGGAGTTGCATAGCCAGTTTGAATAGTTATGCCAGGAATATAAGTTAGTGAACAAGTATGAGATGAGATTTTTAGAGTTGACTCGTCATGTGGTATGGTTATACCTAGTGAGAGGGAGAGAATTAGGAGGTTCATTGATGACCTCAGTTATGGGCTATGTTTCATCCTGACTCGGAGATTGCGACGGGCGTGAGGTTTGACGAGCTGGTTGATATTTCCAGATACCTAGAGTTGGTTCGCAATCAGGAGCGTGAGGATAGGGAGACTAAGAGGCCTCGTGGTTCGGGAAATTTTAGCGATGCCTCATCTAGAGGACAGTCCCACCACAGCAGGGGTCGTCCTTATGGGCCCGCTTAAATGTCTCTTTTGGTTCATCGTTTTGTATCATCTAGATATAGTTCATACAATGTTTGTCCGGCTTTGTCATTTTTGGCGCCCTTCCAGATTAGATTTCATCATGTGCTCCATCATTTTAGGGTTTATCCATATCAAGTTCTTTTAGTGGTTATTTCGATTTTTGGGGTCCGATTCACTCCCCGCCACTATTATCGGAACGAGGTTGCTTCGACTGTGGAGAGTTGGGTCATGTGAGGATGTATTGTCCCCATCTTATGGGATGTCTAGTTTAGCATAGGAGTCAGTCTATGAGTTCCTCACCAGTTACTTCACCACCTGCTCATCCAGCTCAGAGTGGGACTCACGCTGCTTGAGGTCAACCTAGAAGGGGAGGCCGATTAGGTGGTGGTTAGGCTTGATGCTATGCTTTTACTTCTAGGCCAGAGTCCGTTGCTTTAGACACAGTTATTTCAGTTATTTTTTTAGCGTGCAACAGGGATGCTTCCTATTTTTTGACACTATTCGACTTATTCGTATGTATCATCGTATTTTTTTCATTATTTGGATATGCTCCGTGATTCCTTAGTTACACTTGTTCAAGTATCTATGCCGGTGGGTGATTTTATTATTTTAGATCAAGTATATCGATCGTGTGTGGTGACTATTGGGGGATTAGAGACGAGAATTGATCTTTTACTGCTTAGCATGGTTGATTTTGACGTGATTCTAGGCATGTATTGGTGGTCCCCATGTTATACTATTCTGGATTGTTACGTTAAGACTGTAATGTTGGCAATGCCAAAAGAGTGGAGAGGTTCTTTGGACTATGTTCCCAGTAAAGTGATTTCATATTTGAAGGCCCAACAGATGGTTGGGAAGGGATGTTTGGCATATTTGGCCTTTGGATGTTGGTGTTGATACTCCTACAATTGATTTTGTTTCGATAGTGCAGGAATTTCCGGATGTGTTTCCTGCAGACATGTCGGACGTGCCACCAGACCGAGACATTGATTTTGGTATTTACTTGGTGTTAAACACTCAACCCATTTCTATTCCTCCATATCGTACACCAACAGCGTTGAAGGAATTAAAAGAGCAGCTTTAGGAGCTTGTTGATAAGGGGTTCATTAGGCCTAGTATGTTGCCTTGGGGTGTACTGGTTCTATTTGTAAAGAAGAAGGATAGTATTATGCGGATGTGCATCGATTATAGACGATTGAAAAAAGTTACAACTAAGAACAAGCACCCATTGTTGCATATTGATGACTTATTTGAGCAGCTTCAGGGAGCTAGAGTATTCTCTAAGATTGATTTGAGGTCTGGGTATCAGCAGTTGAAGATTTAGGATTCTGATATCCTAAAGGCAACGTTCAGGACCCCCATATGGTCACGACGAGTTCCCTATGATGTATTTTGGGCTGACTAATGCCCCAACGTTATTTATGCATCTGATGAATAGTGCATTCCAGCTATATCTTGATTCTTTTATTATCATATTCATTGATGATATACTGGTGTACTCACGTAGCCAGGAGGAGCATGCACAGTATATGACGATTGTACTACAGACATTGCGGGAGAAGAAACTTTATGTTAAATTCTACAAATGTGAGTTCTAGCTTGATTATTGTGTTGTTCTTGTGGAATTCCAGTGAGGGTATCAAGGTAGATCTGAAGAGTATTGAGGTAGTTCAGAGTTGGCCAGACCATCTTCAACTACTGAGATTCGATTTTTTCTTGGCTTGGTTGGATATTATTGTCATTTCTGGGATGAATATTGCAGTTTTTTCGGCCAAAGACATGTTTGGAAACAAAGAAACATTAAATATCAGAGTTTATAAGAATAAAAGATATAGTCAATATAGAAAGTAAAGGGTTGTACAGTGGTATTTTCCCTCCATTTGGTAATAGCGGAGAACGTCTTCTCCATAATATAGGAAACTAAAATACTCTACCTAATCCTTGATATAGATCATTGCTCCACTTATCTCCGAGATGACTATAGTATAGAAGGTCCAGAGTTATAATCCAAAAAAAAAAAGATAAGAATTCAAAATTTTAGAAGGACACTTACGTCTCATATTCCATGTTTCCGAGCAAGGGTTCCTACTAGGCTTATCAAATCTATATTGGTAAAATATTGACAAGACACGCGGATGTAATGACGAATGACACATGGTAAGAATCACAGAGTCAACACAAATTGTTGGAAGAGGATTGCTATTAATATTTGGAGGGAGGCTTTTAGGCTAAGGGAATTTTGGAAGAGTAGAAAGATTTTGGAGAAGAGAAACTTTTATTACTCAAACTTGTTTTTGATTTTTTTGGCTTAATACAAAATGAGCAATCCTACACCTATTTATACTTGGCCACTTCCTCAATCAATGGCCAAGATTTATCCAACACAACTTTAATCTAATGGCTACAAATCACCTTCTACACAATTCTACAAAAATATCCACTCTCTAGATCACTCCATACTTATCTATATCATTCTATTATTCTAAAAATATTTCTAGAGCACATTTCTAGAACATGGGTCAAATGGGCTCACATTCTAGAAAATAGGCTAATTGGGCTCTTTATTTTTCATAATTTCTTAAGCCCAAATAATTATTACAAAATCAAGTTTATTTTAATTTTATTTTCAACACAAATATGGTCAGTTTATTTAGGTTAGTAACCAGAAAATCATAAGACGTGATATCTTTTTGACCAGCAACAATCGGAGATAAATAGTTAAAGCTCAGAGCAATCCACCTAGAGAATCTATAAGTAAACCATTTTCTGACGAACAAACTCCGATATACTTGGGATTCAATATTTAAATCCTGAGCGGTTATAAATCTACCCGACGTAACATATAGAACATTTTGATGATGGTCATAACAGGCAAGTAAGATTATATAGAGTCGTTATGTTAGGTTTTAACTATAAATAGTCCCCTTACTGCCTCGTTATAATCCATCTGAAAATTCCACAAATTGTTATGAAATAATATAAGACCCAGAACAATAATACAAGAACAAGAACAATATAGAGAAAAGTAGAGAGAGAAGTATTCTTATTGATACTTTGGGATGATTTATAATGGGAGAGAACCCCTTTATTTATAGGGAGGTGGTGACTTAGCCGCCAAGTAGTAAACCCTAGAATCTCTCTAAATATAGACGTTCACCTTAAATAGGATTCTATTTATAACACTCCCCCTTAAATGTCTATTCAATAATGTGCCTCGTTAAAACCTTAACTAAACCCAATGGGGAAAAAACTATAGAAAAGGAAAAGAGTAAACATATTTACAAATGCGCCTATTGGTTGCCTCGTTAAAAACCTTGCAAGGAAATCCCATTGGGACAAAATCTTGTAAGGGAAAAAGAGTGCAACGCGCATTAACTCCCCCTGAAAAGAGCATCAATTCACATCCTTGAGCATTTGCATACCAATCTTGTGCACCATCTTCAAAACAATCTTTTGTAGAGATTTGATAAATAAATCAGCCATATTGATTTGAATAAATATTCTGCACCTTGAAATTATCATTCTTGATAGATATGAACATCTTCATATAATGTCGTGGAATGACTCTTCAATATCTCTATAGAGGTATTCTCGATGCCATCATGCTTATAGTTATAGCAAGATACATATGTACACAAGTTGCACTTAGGATGTGGTACTTCAGGACCAAGAATTGTATATGCTTCAAGCAGCTTCAATCATTGACTTTATACTTTCAAGTATTTGAACTACATGTCCAAAACTACATGTCTTTCATATGGAATCAATTCTGCTTGAATTGTATCTCTTCCATTTAGCCAATATTTTTGTTTGTATTCGACAAACATAAGATCCTCATCGATATTTAGCGCTATCATAGATGTCGTCGACGAACATTTTATATCGGTTCCAGTAAATTTTCATAAAGACATAACATGGAGATCTCTTTATTCATATATTCAGGTACCTGAATCTCTCATGAGATTTTATGAAGTGTTATGTCATGTGATCTTCTAGATCACTTGCCTCCCCATTATGATCACTTTGATCATTTGCTCATCTTCTTTATTAAGAAGTTATTTGAAACCGATTTGTCTATACGCTTTAAGCGTATCAAAGACTTTGTCCTTCTGGGACTTAATATGAGCATTTGCAGTGAGAATATAGTTACTTTCTTTGGGTCAGCAAATGCGTATAGCATGCTTTGCAATATGTTGCAATTGAATTATCCTTTTATGAACTTCAGGTTCATATTATGATATTCGAGGATCTATATATACAAATGATAATTCATCCCATGTAACATTTTCTCAAGTGTTTATCATGTTTCCCCCTCATGTTAGAAAAGCTAACTTGTTTCCTCAACTTTGAGAGTCCATCTTTGTGCATTATGGTGTTAATGAAAATATACACTGCACATCAATAATAATAAGATGAAATTATTTGGTTCCTGACCCTGAACCACTTGTGAGGGGAGAATATAATATACTCTCGTATACAACGTATATCAAACTGATATATATAACTTTGTTCTCATAAGAAACATTTTAGCTATTAAGTGGAGGCACTCAATAATTATCTTGCTAAACCAACTATGATATAAACCAACTTATCAAGATGAACTATCTTGAGTAGAAAATCTGGAAATTATGCTCGAATTAGATTACTAAGCAATTTACCTCGCAAGCACCGGCCAGGCTGCAGGTTAATAATAATCGCGCATGTAACCATATCATAGATGCATCATATGTGGTATACATGGCAGGTGAATGGGCCCATATTCACCTTTGATATTTCCAGAATTTATGGGATTCAACCCGAACTCTTTAGTTGGTCAATCAATTAATGAGAACAAGTAATATAAGAGAATTCGTAAAGAACTTTCTAGTTCTTTAATATTTACCCATGTGAATTCTCTATTACTGCACATCATACTTAAAATGAGATGGCTAACCCGAATGCCAACTGAATAAATTATCAATATTGATAAACTTCAAATTTACACCATGACATGTGCAATTATCAATAAACTTCAAGTTTATTATGGTATGGGTTTTTATACCAATAAATATCCACTTTATTGTGGCATTCTTTTGTTTGTGTAGTACAAACTGGAGAATAAAGCGGGTAGCTTTTCATATACAAATTATCCCGCTACAAGTTGTAGTAATAGAAGATATCAAATCTTTCCTTTATTTATACTCTCAATATAATCAATCGCTTTCGCATATACTTTGGAAACTGAATAAGTTTCTTTGAGACTTACTACCACACAATACCTTATTGGTAATCAATTGCGTTTCTCCAATATAGTAATAATTGGCTCTTCTAGAGCTCTCAATTAATTTTGTACTACCACAGATTCATCAACATCCATGTGGTGAATATCTCTTTTAAAGAGAAATTATACCATTATGGTCATGGTCAAAATTATATGCAAGATATGTTTCTTGCATTATCGTTGTCCTTTAATAGTCATATTTCCAAAATATTTTGGCGTACAATAGGTACGTGACCAACGATCATTCATGCCATAATAATGACATTATTTTCATATATCATCTCAAACCTCCTTCTAGGGGTGAGTGTGGTATATTCAATACCAATTTCATGTTCATATTCTTCCAATAATGAATATGTATTCGTGAATCATATGTTGTCACATTCACTGCGGGGATATGTGATTTTGTTATCCTTTTCAAATCTGTAAATGCGTCTTGCATTTGATTTGCTATTCTTTGCAATGGATAATATTTTGCACCTCTTTTTCACAAATAGAGGTATGTGGATCAAGATGAGATAATGATGCATTTTTCCACAAAATTTCCCGTTTGGTTTCACCAACTTCTCCCCCTAATTTTGGGAAAAGTGTCTCATCGAATTGACAGTCTGCAAATCGTGCAGTGTACAAATCCCCTGTCAATGTTTCGAGGTAGCGAATAATGGAGGGCGATTCAAAACCCAACATATATTCCTAACCTTCTTTGCAGACCCATTTTGGTGCAATATGGCGGTGCTACAGGCACATCTACTGCACATCCAAAAATTCTTAAATGGGATATATTAGGTTCATGACCCAAAACTAATTGCAACGGGGAATATTTGTGATAATTCGTCAGTCAGAGACGAACTAGCATTGCTGCATGCAAAATGGCGTGACCCCAAACCGAAGTGGGCAGCCACGTTTTCATGAGTAAATGAGGTATTTAAGATTATATTCATGTATTGTCTCAATCTGATATCCATTTTGAATGATATCATTAAAACTCAACAAGTTCCTTTTAGACTTGGAGGAGAACAGTGCATTCTCTAAAATGTTGTTCCTTTAGGCAGAGTTATAGTTGCTCTTCCGGAGCCTTTAATCAATTTACTACTACCAGAAATTGTAGTAACATCTGCCTTACACATACTTAAATGAGAGTAATATTTCTTCTCTTTGAGTATCGTATGTGTAGTACATGAATCAACTAAACAAATATTTTTACAGTTGGACGTTGATCCAAGCTTGCTTTGTGAGATATCCATATTTGCTTTCCCATGGTTTTGACATACAAAAGAAATACACGAACATGAGAATAAACAAATTCAATCCGTTTGTTTCATATTTAAACAATATTTTCAAAATCTGCTGAGGTATTCGACTAACTTAGTTGATAGTCGACTAACTTGGGAAGCAGTCATTAGGTTAGTTGACTATCTAAATCAGATAGTCGACTATCTTGCCTTGCGGAAAAGTCCAGTTTTAATGCAAAATATTAGTTAGTCGACTAACTAAGTTGATAGTCGACTAACTTAGTAAGCAGTCATCAGGTAGTCGACTATCTAAATCAGATAGTCGACTATCTTGCCTTGCGGAAAAATCCAGTTTTAATGCGAGATATCGACTAACTGTTAGGTTAGTCGATTAACTCTACTGGAAAATAAAAATATCTTTGAAATTTAAGCATATTGAAACATTCTAAAGAACTAATACTAACATTATATCATAAGCTAACTAATACGAGCTGATACTAATGACTATTAGTTTATTCACTAACTAATACAAATAAGTAAAATAAAATCAAACAATTCCATCTTCCTTCATCACAGATCCATCACCAATTAAGTGGTCTATTTTCCCCTGAGGGTGCTCAAAGAAGTCTGCCACATCCAAGTGGGTGATGTCAAAATTGTCGTCAGAGACAGAATTGGATTCAGGGCATTTACCTTTTAAAGATGCTTGATAAAGCTCAACCAATTGTCTTGGTACACGGCAAATTTTCGCTCAGTGCCCTTTTCCACCGCAACGATAATATATAGTTTATGAACTATTTGCTTTTGGATTCTCATCGCATCGTGCTTGTGGCAGAGTGACCAATTTCAGGTTGTCATATCTCTCCTTTAAGCCATTCCACAAGATAGGTGGATCTTTGACTGTGATATATTCAATTTTCAAACCTTCATCAAGGTGATGGCGCAAGAAAATCAAGGCCTTAGCACAGTTTCAAACCTTCATCAAGGTGATGGCGCAAGAAAATCAAGGCCTTAGCATAGTCTTGGGTGGATGCATTATTTCTGTCTTTAATGGCGTCTCCAAGACCCATTGCATCCAAATGGATTTCAGCATCCAACACCCATGTCATATAGTTCTTGCCCGAAATTTCAAGGGCAACGAACTTTCTTTTCATAATGTCAGACATAAAACAAAATTACATCAAGAGCGTGTCCATACTTACGGGCTTTATTACAATTATCACATTCACTTCAGGGAATGGATTATAATCATCTCATATACAATCTCATGTCAAATATTACTTTCATAAAGTGAAAGATTATTTTGAGAATCTTTATTATTCTCATTATCACAATGATGACGATTATAATTCCGTCTATTACCACGTCCACATTCATTGATACCTTCACGGTAATAATTTTGTCTTCTTTCAGACTTATCACATACTGCTATCACATTCTCTAAAGGGAATGGAGCAAATTCAGTTGGACGGATTTTTTAATTCTTTGCCCACAATCATACATGAATTTGATCATGGCAAGACATAGAAATTTTACCACTTCATGTGAGTGTAATTTCTTACAAACTCCATTAGAGTTATAATCAAACTTTGTTGTCTTTGTTTGTATATGAAATCAAATCGTAGAATTTCAAGAATTTGAAAGAGAAAAGTAAAATACTTACCTTAAATCCTGAATTTTAATCAGATTAAGGAAGAAATTATTTGCGTAAACAGATTGGAAAAGATGCAATAATCCGGCATGGACCATTGGCGGATTGTCCGTCCCATCCATGCACAAGCCAGAAAATAGTTCATCGGGAAGCGGCAACAAATTCCGGCAACTTTGGTCGACTCCGGCGGCCAATTTGATGCCGGAGAACGCGACATATTTTTCTGTATAGAAATTCTGGAAGAAGGAAGAAATCAAATTATATTGGTTAGAGACTCGTGTTGATAACGTGTTATGAAATAATATAAGAACAAGAACAATAATGCAAGAACAAGAACAATAATACAAGAACAAGAACAATATAGAGAAAAGTAGAGAGAGGAGTATTCTTATTGATACTTTGGGATGATTTACAATGGGAGAGAACCCCTCTATTTATAGGGAGGTGATTACTTAGCCACCAAATAATAAACCCTAGAATCTCTCTAAATATAAACATTCACCTTAAATATGATTCTATTTATAGCACAAATATCATTTTAGAAATTGGTGCTTATATTGCTCTTGGAATTGGTTCAGTAAACTTTGATCATCTTCTTACAATCAATAAAAATTCTCTTTCGGTCTTGTATTGCTTAATGTTTCATTTACTTTGTCTTATTCTTATTTAAATCATTCTTAGAAGGAAAAGAAATACTTAGATTTGATTCAATTGCTCGACGCTTTTTATGACAAATTTAATTAATTTGACCTAAAACCAGATTTTAGGGTTAACAGAAATTACGTGTATCGTCAGTATAAAATAATTTCACAATCAGGTCATTCTATCAAGCCATCCTTATTTTCTATAACAAGTAGCCTATTTTATTTGTAAGAATGCAAGAATCACATTTTAATAAATTTCATCCACATTTTTTTGGATGACATAACATACTTTTATCTTCACTAACGAGTAATGATACATACAAATCTGTTTTGGTGTGGAAATGAGTGATAAGAAACTAGCCAGCTCATCGTGGCCAACCAGAAGCCAATAGCGGGCCACCTTTGGAAAATTTGAAATGTGTTAAGATGCTAACCCAATTTCCACGGCTCGGAACCAAAGATGAGTTTTGTTGAACAAGGCAAAGCCGTAGGATTATATGCTTGTTGGAGATCACATATCATCCACTAGTTCTATTACTGATTGTTGTAGATATTTTCTTTCAACAAAACTATATAATATTGCACATGTTGTATTATTATTCTTACTACTAATAGTATTATTATTCTTTTCACAAAGTAGTAGAGGCTGCTTTGAGGTGGGAGAAATTAAAAATTAGTCAAATTTACAAGTGGTCGTTTAATAACAGTCAAATTTAAAAAATAATTAAAATTTAGTCATTTTTTATGTAAAGATAAATTTGATAAAAATAGTGTTCAAAATCCGAAAAAATACTCCAGCATAATATACTGGAGTTCCAGTGTAATATACTGGATTTCCAGTCTAATATATTGGAATTCTAGTATAATATGTCGGTCCAGCATAATATACTGTAGTTCGGAGGACCGATGCTCCAGTCTCCAGTATATCATACTGGAGCCAACCAAATATACCGGTCCAACATAATATGCTGCAAGTTCATACACAAGTGTACTGAACTACAGTATATTATGCTGGACGAATCTTTGTTACAGCAAAATAGTGGCTATTCTTTATTAACTTGATAAATACTAATTATTTTTAAATAATCATTCCAAAAATTGGCTAGACCGTAATATTTTTATTTTTGAGGTCGGTTTATGTGGGTCATCCATCTTGCGTGATTTAATCAAGTTTAACACTTCACTATTTACTATGCATTTGGTTTACGAATAATTCTTGCTGAAATTAAAGAGTGAGAACTATTTTAATATTTTTAAAATTTACAGTTTACGAATAATTCTAGTATTTAAAATTTATAGTTTATTTTAATATTTTTTAAATTATTAAATTTAAAATTAATAATTATACATGTTAAATAATTATTTTAAAATAAATACAAAGTATGTACCAAAATTATTCGGTACAGTCGAACCCACACTTTAGTCTTTACCTCTTCCACTAAGAATTACAACACGAACATTAATAAATAATGGGAATATTATATATTTAATTTATTTAATTAAAAATATAATATAAAAATATATTTTATAGTAGCTAAACTTTGATAAAATTTTAAGAAATTTTTATATTCCTATCTCATATTGAAAACATTATTACCTTCAATGTTTAAGGTTTGATATAATTACATTTAGTATATCAAATTATCAATTCTATATCATAGTGTATTTTAAAAGTATAATTAATGTAACATATATTCCTCCTTAATTTAATGTATAAAAATATGCCTTTTTTTGTTCTGCATCTTTATAGAAGAGAATTGAAATAAATGTTGAAGAAGTCGAAATCCATGAATATTACCCGGACTAAAAATAATGTGAATGAGATGGAGTAAAACCTATGGAGGAACACACAAAGTTGGTGTATGATTTTAAAAGCTTCTCGAAAATGCTAAATATCGTTGTTCTTAGTTAGCAAATTTATCTTGGTTCAATCAATCAACTGGTTTTTATTACTGATGATTTACTTTTTTTAAGTGATTTTACTTTATTAGTATCTTCTAGTTTCAGCGTTATTTCTACGCATGCTCATTTTGTGTTGGGGTTTCAATGAAATATAGTACTAGAATCTTAAATTTGGTATATCAACTTTCTTTAAAAGATAGAGACGATTTGTAGAAGTTTTAGTCGTTGTTGATTTGTGAAAATAGAAAACAATGCATTTACAATCAGAATACAAATAATCTATAATTTATTTATAAAATATCTATAAATTGGATATATTAAATTTTAATATTTCAATTCTCATTCGATTGTAGTTTAATTTGGATTTTCGACATAATTGCGTTTTTTTGCTGAAGATTTCTATAATTTTAGTCATTTTTAATTTGTGAAAATAAAAAACAAAGCATCTACAATTAGAATACAAAGAATCTATAATTTATATATAAAATATCTACAAACTGGGTACATTGAATTTTTATATCCCAATTCCCACTCAATTGTAGCATAATCGAGATTGTTGAGATTGTATTTTTCAGAAAATTTGTAGAAGTTTTAGCCATTTTTTATTTGTGAAAACAGAAAATAAAACATCTACAATCAAAATACAAATAATCTACAATTTCTGCAATATGATGCCGTTGTCATCATCATCTTCTTCTTCTTCTTCTTTGAGTTTCGATATGAAATTCAGTTAAAACCAAGTCTAATCTTTACCAAAACCCCTCAAAATTGAGATATATACTCCAAACCATATTCCCAATTATTTTCAACAACACTCAGTCCAATCAAATAATGAATTTTCAAAGCCGAAATTTGAATTCAAAGCTGTCAAGCTTTTTAATGGCTGTAAATAGTGGATTTGCCGCTTTCTTTTCATTTGCTTTATAATACTAAAATTTGCGATTGAGAAATAACGGGAGATGTAGAGGGAATGTCGATGAACTAAGCTTTTTCGACAATTTTATCTTTTTTTTTTTATTTGTGGCTTTAGGAAAAATATCGAAGAACAGAGTTTTTGCAAAAAAGAGTGTATGTAATTTGATTTTAAATTGAAGATATAAGATTTACGTTTCAAATTTAACCTGAAGGTCACTAAATCAATTAGAATATTCTATTCCTGATTTGTAGTACACCTAATTAGGAAGAATTCAATCCCTAATAATTAGTATTTCATGAATAGTATAATAATTATAAAAAATAGTAAACATATAGGATAAATATAAAATTATGCATATTCTTAATAATGAAATTTTATATATAGTATAAGAGGAGAAAAGTCTCAAATTTTAATTAACCTTGGCCAAAGAGAGAAGAATTCTTAGAAAACGGCAATTCTTGTCGTTGATTGTATTTTATTCCATGATTAGCTAGTTCCGAAACTGCTATACTATGTATGCACACCATTATGGTTACTCTTTTTGTTTTAATTTATATGATGCTTTTTTCTTATTAATTTATTTTAAAAAGTATATATTTTTATTTTTAAAAATAATTTAACTTTAAATTTTAATTTTACACATTTTATTCTTAATTAAAATTTTTTATAGCCTTAGATTTTATAACTCCACAAAACTCATATCCTTCAAGCTTAAAAGATCACAAATTTTAAAAAAAATTCTCTTAAACTCTATGTTTAATAATTAATATATATATTCTAAATTATAACTGATGTTGTTATTTCTTTCTATGATTTATTAATGATATTGATATACTATTTATTTTCCTCTTCTTTAGCCAAGAGTCTATTGGAAACAGTCTCTCTACCCCCGGATAGGCCATGTTAGATTTAGAGTGTAGCTACCGGATTCTCAGGAACCCAGTAGTTTTTGCGTAGACCCTATATTTCTATTAAAAACCCACAAAATATTTATAAATATCTAACCGTGAACCCAGTTATTATTTTATATTAATTTTAGAATATGACAGGAACCCATATACTTTAAATCCTGGATCCGCCTTTAAGGATATGGGTATGATATGCGTACATGCTACCTTCCTAGACCCCACTAATGAAATTTCACATGATTTTTTTTGTTGTTGTTGCTGTTAATGTTAAGTCATATGTATCTAAAATATTCATATCTAACGATTTTTCATATAAGAGTATCCTTCATTTTTAATATTATATGTTATAAATAGAATTTTATTTATGGTGAGTGTGTATATTTAGAGAGATTTTGGGGTTTATTACTTGGTGGGTAAGTCAATCTCTACCTATATAGAGAGGGTTCTATTCTATTGTAATTCATCCCAAAAATCAATAAGAGTTCTCTCTCCCTACTTTTCTCTGCAATGCTCTTCTTCTTCTTTACTTGTTTCATAATACTGATCAGCACGAGACTCTAACCAATTGGGTAGAAGCTTTGGGATTGAGCTTAACGATTGTCAATAGTTATATGAACTTCGTCCATAATTAAATTTTGGATTTAAGGTAAGTATTTTATCATATTTTTCTCTTTTATTCGATACTTTGATTTTATATACAAACAAAGACTACAAAGTTTAATTATAACTCTAATGGAGTTTGAAAGAAATTATAACTACCCAAAGTGGTAAAATTTTTATACATTACCATGATCAAATTTATGTATGATTATAGGTAAACTATTGAAAACCTGTCCCATTGAATTTGCTCTATTCTCATTACCTTAAGAGAATGTGATAGCAGTATGTGCTAAGTCTGAACGAAGATAAAATTATTACTATGAATGTATTAATAGATGTGGATGTGGTAATAAACGAAATTATAATCGTCATCATTGTGGTAATGAGAAGAATACATATTCTCTAAATAATTCTTCACTTTTGAAAGTATTATTTGTCATCGATTTGACATGAGATTTTATAAAGCACATATAGATGATTATGGTTCAATCATGGTGTGAATGTGACAACATCTGATTTATGAATACATATTCATTATTGGAAGAACATGAACGTGCTAGTGGTAGTGAATATACCACACTCACCTCTAGAAGGAGGTTTGAGATGATATAAGAAAATAATATCATTATTATGGCATCAATGGTCATTGGTCATGTACTTATTGTATGCCAAAATATTTTGGCAATGCGATTATTAAAGGACAATAATAATGCAAGAAACATATCTTGCATATAATTTTGACCATGACCATAATGGTATAACTTTTTCCTTGAAAGAGATATATGACTATATGGATGTTGATGAATATATGGTAGTACAAAATTAATTGAGAGCTTTGGAAGAGCCAATTATCACTATTTTGGAGAAATACAATTGATTACAAATAATGTATTGTGTTGTAGTAAGTCTCAAAGAAACTTATTCAGTTTCCAAAGTACGCGTGAAATATTGAGACTATAAATGAAGGAATGATTTAATATCAAATATTACTACAACTTATAGTTGGGTACTACGTATGTGAAAAGCTACCCGCTTTATTCTCCAGTTTGTACTACACAAATAAAAGAATACTACAATAAAGTGGATGCTTATTGAAAAACTCATATCATAATAAACTCGGAGTTATTGCACATGTCATGGTGTAAACCTGGACTTATCAATATTGATAATTTATTCAATTGGCATAATCAGTTTAGCCATATCAATTTAATCATGATGTACAAAAATAATAGAGAATTCACATGGGTAAATATTAAAGAACTAGAAAGTTCTTTACGAATTCTCTTATATATTTATTCTTATTAATTAATTGGGCAACTGAAATTGGGATTGAATCCAATGAATTCTGGAAATACCAAAGATGAATATGGGCGCATTTACCTGCTATGTATACCACATAAGATGCATTTATGAGATGGTTATATATGTGATTACGATTAATCTGCAACTTGGTATTTGCAAAGTAATTTGCTCAATAATTTAATTTAGAGCATAATTTCCAGGTTTTCTATCCAACATAGTTTATCTTGATAAGTTGGTTTATATCACATCTGGTTTAGCAAAGTAATTTATTGAGTGCCTCCACTTAATAGATAAACTATTGCTTATGAGAACAAAGTTATCTATATTATTTGATATATGTTATATATCAAAGTATATTATTTTTATCACGACCCAAAATCTAGTATGGATCGTGGTGGCGCCAGACACCGCTGTCAGGCAATCCAACTGAAAATCTCAATTAAATTCTTGTTTTAATAATTTTGGAAACACTTCTTTTATACGATTAGGACAATACTCAGTATATTCCTCCGAATGAATAATGAAATATTTAAACAACTTTTAAAATTTTGAATAAACCCAAATACATCTCAGAACCTGGTGTCACAAGTACATGAGCATAAACTAAGAAGGAAATAAAAATATAACATGCGTCCAGAATTGGACAGAAAGTAAATACAATATATTGAAGGGATTATACTAACTGTGAACCGCCTCGAATAATACAACTCACCTAGTTCCCAAATCATCCGTGCTGCTACACCTAGTAGACTAGTAGAGTTACATATACCCGTGCAACAAAAATACACAAAAGTGTAGTATGAGTACGAAAACAACGTGTACTCAATGAGTATCCCGTCTAATCTCGAAGAAGCAAAGAAGAGATAGTCGACTTTGACACTTAATAGTCGTGCAATAATGATTTCAATAATACATTAAATCGTAGATTTCAATAAAGATGGTTTTAATCCAATAGAAGGAAACAAGTAAGCATTTATTTCTTCTATAGGAAATTTAATTCTCTTCCCTTTATTATCCATATATTCTCAAGTCGTGAAAAGTCAATAAAAACTTTAATAAGTTCAAGCCAACAATATAAGTATGCGCAAATCATGCCGAGATCCACGGCCTTCCCCAACAGAATTATAAACTGTACACTGCCGAGGGTCGAACAGTGCGAACTGTAGATGCATCTATTTAATCTGCCGAGGCATTCGGCCCGCTCCCATTTAATCTACCAACGCGTTCGGCTCACTCCAGCAGGAAATAAACACACCCAGGCAGTCAATAAAGAAGTCATCATGGAAAAATTTTCCGAAGAAAACCCAATTATCATATAATAGAGGGTTCTATTCCATTGTAATTCATCCAAAAAATCAATAAGAGTTCCCTCTCCCTACTTTTTTCTACAATACTCTTCTTCTTCTTTTATTGTTTCATAACACTATATGACTTTTTCCACCTTATTTTGCTTCATATTTAATGACAGATATCCATTTTAAAGCTCAACTAATCCTTAATTGAATTAGTTAAATTTTAGAATGAATGAGTATTTAATACTCCACTAAAGCCACGTTAAACTCTCAATTACATGTTCATAAGTTAAAACGAGGTCAAATTACAAAGTTAAAATATTTGGGACCCCTATTAGTTAATTCTGGCCAAGTGAAATTTGTAGTGGTACCCACATAAGAGTGGCAATGCCCATTGCCCAGCAAAATATCTCCATTTAGTTTGGTCCCAAAAACTTAAAAGATCTCCATTAGTAGGGTCCCACCTGAAAACTTGAGGAGCCTTGAAAACCACGATTTTAAAAGATTCGGTGCAAAATCAAATTTGTGGACTAAAACAAAGCCGAGTCATTTTGTCAAACAGTAAACCAATGACTACTCACCTTTAGATTTACACCAATTTCCACGGCTGAAAACCATAGTAGCTGATTTTAAGAAAAAGGACTAATTTCTCTTTTGATCCCTCAATTATTAATAAATATAATATTTGTCCTTATGATATTTAGTTAAGATATTTAATCTTGAGTTAATTATAGTATGCATTTTTAGTCCTTTTATATAGGAAATACGTTATTTCTAAATTATTTTAAGAACTAATTATCTCCAACAACTAAAAAAAAGATATAGTCAGAACTCTTTGTACAATCTCTTTTCTATAACAACACTTTACCATGATGGCTAAGTTCTATTTGGAACTAATTTTTCATATTGTATTATAGTAATATATATTCTCTATAAAAACACTTCATTATAGTAGCCAAAACAAATATCAAACAGATGGGGTTGCTACAGAGAGGTTAGACAATGCAAATTTAACATAAAACACGAAATATTACGTGATTTAATAATTATGTAATTCGTTATATTTTTAAAGATTTATGAGTAGAAGGATCAAAAGTGTACTTTTCAATTAACTGAAGATTAAATTTGCTGAACCTGATATTACAGGGATCCAAATTAGCGTTTATTCATTATTGAGGGATCTAAGTGAAATTATTTTCCTAAGAGAAAACATCTATTTGATCGGACATAGGAATATTGTCCTCCACTAGTTTTAGCGGGCAAGTCATAGATATTTTTCTTCAAGAAAACTTAAATAAAGAAAGGAAAAGGGGTTGTCAGTTTTTAGTACGTTTATTCTGTACATACACACAAAGTTGTAGAGGATCTGTTGTTTAGGAGTAGATTATCTGTTGATTTCTGGAAATCTAATTTTGAAGTGGAATATTTCTGTGTATGAAAAAAAGGTGAAGCAGTGATGATGAGTGAAGGAGGAGGAGGAGTAGATGGTCAGTGTTTGAAGAAAATGGTCCTTAGAGTTTTATTAGTAGAAGCTGATGATGCTACTCGTCAAATTATTGCTGCTCTTCTTCGTAAATGTAGTTACAGAGGTGAGCCATCTTTATTCTTTCATTTTTCTCTTCTTTCTGGAGTTTAAACGTTGATTTTAGGTTTTCTGAGGTCATCCGTTCGAGCCGTGTATTTAGTCATTGATACTTGCATCAGGTTAAGCCGTATGCTCATCCCGGATACTTTCTGTACTAGACTACCTTTTAGATTTGGTGACGATGTAAAAAGTATTTATATTATCTTCATGTCACTTGAAAAGTAATTTCATGTAACTCTATTTAATAGGATCGACGGATAACTTACAATAATATGTCATAATAGGTCAATTTATACTGGTGTAAAAAATTCATAGACTGTTAGTGTATATAGCTTAAGTCCTTTAATATTATTGCTTAATTTAAATCTTGAATGAAATTGGCTAGGAGATGTTGCTGGGTTTTAGTTGATTAAAGTCCTTATACTTCTTTCTATTGATCTATTTTCTCAAGTTTTGAATAGATCTCTTGAAGATGGTTTGAAGTATTGAAGTGTTTGAGTTTTATGTTGTGTCCCTCATATAAAAAGATTTTCAAAAATATATACATAAGTAAACAGGGCTGTCCGGTGCGTAAAGCATCCCGCATTTACGCTAGGTCCGAGGAAGGGCCGCATCTTAAGGGGTGTCATATACACAACTTACCCTAATGCAAGCATTAATGGCTGCTTCCACGGCTCAAACCTATGACCTCTAGGTCACACGGAAACAACTTTATCGTTGCTTCAAGGTTCCCCTTCATATACATAACTAAACAATTAAGTAAGAATATTTAGGTAAGTCTTGGATTGCACTTGCTACCTAAGTTTTAGTTTGGATTATTTGATCCTCTACCAAGTGTTTTTTGTCGGATGAATCAGCAACGACGAGGGCGTTGATGTTGTATCTTTGATATTAAGCAGAAAGAAATAGAATGGTTTCTTTATTTCCTTGTTTCAGGAATGAATACTTAGCATTTTGTTTAGGCATTTAGCCTGTCCGTGTCTTCTATAGTTTGTCGTCTGAATAAAACCATTTTCAGTAAGAGCCTTTTAGTTATCAGTACTGAGGATACAATCCTTTCTTTTATTTGTCCTCTCTTTTGTCCAGGTAATAGCATGGAGGTTATAATATCACGCTCATCCTGCACCTCGAGATTTCTAGTGGTATTATAACTCCATGTATTCTTCCTCATCTATGCTTCTGCATTCGCCGATGCTTCCCCTTAAAGAAAACAGAAAGGATGTAATGTATCACAGTAGCCTCCTTATTCTATTCTTAACTAATTGAAGAATTAGTCCACCACATTTTACCAACTCAACATCCACCCCTTAATTTATTTGTTTCTGCAGGATCTTTCTGTGATATGTAATTGGTTGCTTGAGAGGAATGCGTTAACTGTATGCTTCCACACATATATAGCATCTGCAGATCTTCTGGCCTTTGTTTTTTGGAACTAAAGAAATAATAATTTGTTTTCACCAAACAGTTGCTGCTGTTCCCGATGGTTTGAAGGCATGCGAGATACTGAAGGAAAGGCGGCTTAACATAGATCTTGTATTGACTGAGGTTGAACTGCCGTCAATATCAGGATATGCACTGCTTACTTTAATTGTGGAGCATGATATGTGCAAAAACATACCTGTTATAAGTATGTGATGTTTTCTTGATCTCAGCTCTTATTTTAATGTTCATTTTTCACAGGGAGTTATGAGTGCTTAATCTGCCTATTTATTTATGCAGTGATGTCGTCCAAGGATTCCATTAGCACGGTCTTGAAATGTTTGGATAAAGGAGCTTCCGACTTTCTTATGAAGCCTGTTAGGAAAAATGAGCTGAGGAACCTGTGGCAGCATGTTTGGAGAAGAAAAACCGTATGTTTAAATCTCAACAAAGAAAAGAAAACATTTAAAACGGTTATTAAATTTAACCAACTGAATCTAACAAGAAGTTATTTTGTTTCACTTTGAATGGTCAGCAAAGTGCTGGGAGCCGTCCTCAGAATAAAGTTGTTGAAAACCAGAAAGTTGTAGCAGTGTCTGAGAACGAAGCAGCAAGTAATTATTCTAGTGAGAATTTCGCTTCTATTCAAAGAGGAAATGACAAATCTGGCGGCGATGCACCAGTAAGTGATATCTTCTGTGTTTATGATCTCATTTAACTGAGATATATGAGCACCATCATCTTGTACTTAATAGATTTTGACGTAGCATGATGATCTAATATGTAATTCTTGTGCGCCAACTTTAAGCTAATTTTGTTAAAGTTCAATTTTTTTGCAACAAAAGAAATTGACTAAGTGAGATAAATGCTGATTTTTTTGTTGCACTTCAAGCAGTCAAGTGCCATCAGATTTTCTGTGGATAGTTTATTTTACATCATAAAAGTTTGAAAATGAATATCATTTTTAATATGTATGTATGATGCATTACATATAGATCATCTTGTATTATGCCTTTATTTGAATCTGAAAGAGCGTGTATTGCAAACATGCAGGGTATTAAAGATATTAGATGTAAAGATGCTTCAAATATGTGCAATGAAGAATGCATTGAAATGGTGGAAAGATCATTTATGCCAAAAAGTAAACCACTAGGTATGGAAAGCTACTCCGTATTGTCTCTTCTCAAATTGTAGAAAAATATGACAGCTTTGTACTGACAAACAATCATCTCTAGCAAACATGACTAGCTCGGGAATCAGAACTTCTTCTTGCACTGGACCTTACAGCTCAGTTGCTATTAATTCAGAGGAAGGCTCTCTTTGTGCTGAACCAAGGAGTCATAGTGAAAATACTTGTACAGTTGATGAAGATGATTGCCGGTTGAATGAACTCTCTTCTGCACCGTGTACTGAAGCAGTTGATTTGATAGGGAAATTTGAAAATTGCTCGGCTGAAAACGGCGATTCTGATGAAAGAAAAGAGAAATCAAATGTCGCTTCCCGGTTGGGACTTTGTTTGAGAACATTTAATCCCAGTTGCTCAAACAATGATGGGTCCAGAGAACATAACATGATAAGTCATCCAAAAGTATCTGCTTTTGCCAAGTGAGTTTTGCCTTTCTGTTCATTGACATTCTAGTGTTGAACTTTCCTCTTTGCTAAGCAGATTCCTCAAATATGAAGTAATATTGTAGGATTTATTACTTTATTTAACTCCTCACAAATTATATTCCCGGGTCCATTTTGGAATTCAACTTCTGCAAATTATCTGTTCTGCAAATCAAATTCAACTTCAGAACTCATTAAAGTTTTTCTTTCATGTCAGATATGAAAATAAGAAGACAATACAATATCTTCTATCTGGATTGACTAGCAATTCTGGTCCTTTCAAGGAAGGCTCTAGTGGCTCTACTTTGGAGCACGTCGCTCCATTGACTGAGAGTGAGCACAACGCAACAGCTCTGGTTATGCGCCAACCAGGAAATTGTAAAGCCGCAATATCGGACAACCAACTAAGCTCCATTCAAGTAGAATCAGGTTATCAACAAGCACAGAGTCCTAAATCACAATCTCCACTTCCAACTAGTTCTTATTCTTATTCATATTCCGAAGTACAAAGTCTTGAGCACGACAAGCAGCCATTTGATGATACTACAGTTCACTCTGAAGACAATGCGGAAGAAGCAGATAATGGAAAGTTAGTAACAGTTGAAAAGGCAAAATATGATTCTGCAACTTGTGGATCTAGTGATTTGGGAAGTGGCGTGACAAATAAGATCAGTATTTCTCGTTGCGGAAGTACTTCCAATGAAGCTATTGAAAGTTCCTACGCAGTTGCAAGTCCGGGGAGAGATCCTGCTTCGGAGAATGTGAACTACAATGACACCCTATCTCATGATAGGACGAGAGCAGAGAATAATTGCACCAGTCAAAGGGACGCGGCACTCATGAAGTTTCGATTAAAACGGAAAGATAGATGCTTTGATAAAAAGGTATCTATAACCTTAGTGCTAGCGTCATTATTCAACTTCGGTATAGTGCATTAACTTTTAAAAACTGCATCTTCGGGAATTAATGTCTATATCCTGTGTAAATTAGCGGAAATTATTTGCTAGCCAAGTTTTTGCCCTTAAGAGTCAGAAACAGATAGGAAAGTTTTAGCTAATATAAGGCTCCACATCATACGATTAACAGATACGAAATTTGTCTTGTTACATGTTGTAAAGCACCATTATCTTGGTGCTATAATATGCAAAACACCTTACTTTCTCTCTCCTAATAGGCGGAGCTAGAGTAGTAAGTGTGGATTCGGACAAACATTGGAAAATTCACCAAAATATGTATAAATATTTATTTGTCAAACTAGTAGCTAAAGCGAGCTATGAGTTCATGTCAAGTTCAAACTTTATAATCTTCAAATCTTGGCCCCACCTCTGAATAATATCTGTTTTTGGCCTTCCATATACTTGAATGATCAAACTGCAGATGCAAAAGTGGCCAACATTTAGTTAACTATCTTCTTTTTGTCTTTCTGTATACTGATATCATTTTTACACAGGTTCGGTACCAAAGCAGGAAAAGACTTGCAGAGCAGCGTCCTCGAGTGAAAGGACAGTTTGTTCGTCAGCTGCAAAACGAAGCTTAGCCTTTGAAGGACGAAACGAAATGCGAATATTCCTGATATAAAAATATAATCGTTCTCACTAATGTTTGTAGGCAAATGTAGCATAGCTATGCAAATACAGGTTCGTAGTATTGTGTGTAAGTCTTGTAAGCTTGCGAATCAGGGGATTGACAATAGTGCAACTCAAGATGTTGAACTTTTGTGTTTAGTTCTTGGGTTTATATACTTAGTAGGGTGAAATTTGTCTTGCATTTAGGAGAATTTGTTTGTTTGGTAAACTCTAGAAGTATTTGTAGTTTTATTTTGTTTGACACCATTGACTGAGCAGGGAATTTAAGTATTCGTTTGACTTGTGTATTATGTAAATAGTTTGCAGCAGAAAATTATTAAAGGACAATTATTTCTTACCTCCTACGACACATGGACTTGTAATTTGTACTTCCCTTGTGGTTTCAAATATTGTATTTACTTTTTTCTCTCATCTTTTGTGTATTAAAATCTACAGATTGACAAATTCACTTTTATTTAATTTTTCATCTCAACCAGAAGTTTCAAATTTGAACCTTAGATATAGAGGTCATGGGCATTTTATTTCTAGTGTGAGACTTTTAGAAACAAATTCGAATTTAATCGATCTCAATACCAATACCGAAATCGGGTGAGAAAAAAAGAAACAATAGAAAAGTAATAACAACCGACCCGAACACAAAATATGATGACGAAAATAGCTCCAATCCATTTTCTAGGTGTCAACATATAACTCTGCCGTTATACGCTCAGAATTAACACTTATGGTCAGTTTGGCCAAGCTGCAAAAATCAACTTATTTTAAGAAATACTTTTATCCAAAAGGGCTTTTCTCAAAAGTATTTTTGGTGAGAAGTAATTTGTGTTTGGCTAATTAGTTTAAAAAGCACTTATTAGTATTTGGCCAAGCTTTAAAAAACTACTTCTAAGAGGGTGTTTGGCTAAGCTTATAAGCACTTTAGGTTTGACCAAAATATTTACTATTCTATCCCTAAAATACTTCTTTTTAAAACAAACTCTTCGTATACCCAATTCTTCAGCTGCTTATTATTAATTTCAGCACTTTTATCCAAATACGTAACTGCTGATTTTTTAAATCAGTTTCAGCATTTAAAAGTGTTTCAGCACCTAATGCTTATCAGCTACTCTAAATCAGCTAAGCCAAACGGGCTCTAAGTGTATTTTTCTCAAAAGTGCTTATTAAAAAAGTGCTTTTAGAGAGAAGCTATTTTTTTTACTTCCCCAAAACTGCTTCTGCTTCTCCACAAAAATTATTTTTTCCTTTCAAAAGCTTGACCAAATATATTAATTTACTGGCCAAAAAGAAACTGCGCCAAACAGGCAATTAGTCGGCAGCTAGCAAAGAATCTTTTAAAAAAAACAAAAAGAATTGCAGTGAACCTAATTCTGTCTCAGCTACTAACTTCTCTTCTCTTATCACTAAGCAAAGAGAGAACCTAATTCTTCTCTTTTCCTTTGCTACCTTTTTTCTTCCACTTGACCCACAGATTCTTCTCTTTTTTCCACCATCACTCACTTAACAATTCTAGCTGCCCCTAACTCTCTCCTTTGCTAAAGCTACTTGGTGTTAGTTAAACCAGCATTTTAAGTTCAAGAAATTGCTTATGTAAAATAATGAGGTGAGTCTTAATTTTATAATACCTTCTTTTCTTCTCTTTTTTAGCTAGTGCTTATATAATATGGATTTTTTCTTCTTCTAACATCTCGATTATATACATGTCAACATCGACCTAAGAAAAGTAGTTACAAATTGGAGTTTAGAGCAAATTTAAGTTTAAGAAACTGCTCATATAAAATATTGAGGTGAGACTTAATTTTATGATACCTTCTTTTCTTCTCATACATTAGTTAGCGTGCTTATATTTTGATCTAACATCTAACTTATATATAAAGGAAAAGTATAGCTACTTGTAAGGTTGGGTTTGGAGCAAAAATCAAAGAAAATAAAGCCAATTAGTACAAGATTTAGCTACAAAAAATGAGTGATCAAGATCAACAAAAGATTCAAAATGAAGGTGGCTATACTCAAAGACCATCTCCATTATCATCTTCTAATGCTCAAAGGAAGTATTCATCATCTAAAAATCCTGCCAAAACTTTGTGCTCTTTTCTACTAATTTTCCTTATATTAGCTGGTCTCACTTTGCTCATAGGGTGGCTAATTTATCGACCCCACAAGCCATATTTCACTCTAGTAAACGCTGCAATTTACCAATTAAACATCACATCCCTTCCTTACATGTCCACCACCATGCAATTCACAGTGTTAGTAAGAAATCCAAACAAGAGAGTTTGCTTGTTTTATGACCAATTCTCAGCTCTTGTTTCATACAAGGGTCAAGCTATTACACCTCCACTGATGCTGCCACCTTTATTTCAGGTAACAACATTTTGAGCTAACCAATGTTTCATAACTCAAACCCACCAATTTAAAATCTTTTTTCTTTGTTTCCTTTTAGGGACTTTAAATACCAACAAGATTAACAATCTTTAGTACTATCAAAACTTCATCTAAAAAGCAAAACCAATTTTTATTTATTTATTTATTTTGTATTTTTACATTTGGATACATTTTTTTAATGGGCTAATTCGGGCAACGTGACTGAACATATTGATCCAAGCTTTCAGATGGTTAACTTGGAGATTAGTTATTGTTGGGAAAATTTAAACTAAATATTTTAATTTTAGTATAATTCTGGAAGTCCTAAACTACACTGAAAGCTTAAATTCGGGACACGTTACCTAAATAACATACCTTTAGAGTGGTTATCTAGTGTCAGTTCTGCATATTATACGTCCAATTTAACTCGTCAACTTGCACAAAATAGATGAGTTATCTTTTTATCGGTTAAATTTGACATTCTTAATTTCAGGATACAAAAAGCACGGTGCCCTTGTCACCGGTGATCGGAGGTGCTTCAGTGCCTGTATCGGTGGATGTTGCAAATGGGTTGGTGGTGGATGAAACGTATGGTATGGTGGCTTTGAGACTGGTGTTTATGGGGAAATTGAGATATAAAGCTGCATTTGTGAAGACTAAACACTATGGAGTTTATGTCAAGTGTGATATGTTGGTAGGGTACAAGAAGGGTTTTGTGGGTCAAGTACCTTTGCTTGGTTCTCCAGATTGTGAAGTTGATTCATGAATTTTCTTTTCCTTTGTGAATAAATGACAAAGTGGAATTAAAGATTATGAACTTACAATTCGGAAACTGAATGATTAGAAGATGAACTGGAGATTTCTTTCTTCTTCAAGTGTTACCAAGTTCTAATCATAATTGTGTTTTTTCCATTCCAACCTACAATTTAAGAACAATATTTCATTTATATTATCTTTTTTTCCTTTTACAAATTCAAGTAAAGTTTACATTTCTTGTTTTGGTTTTCTATCTAGTGTATGCTTTTCTTGAATCGAGAGTCTTCGAAAAAAGCCATTCTGTCTTCACAAGGTAGAAGTAACGACTGCGTACATATTACTTTTCTCAGATCCTACATTGTTGGAATATACTGGGTATGTTGTTGTTATTGTTGTTGTTGTCATTGTTTTCTATATAGTGTTCAATACATGTATTGGTTCCTTGACTAATTCGAATAACGTTCGTTAAAAGAGGAAGTGTTTCTTATTAATTTTAATTTTTATTTTTTGAGTTCGAACCCAAGACATCTAATTAAAAGTGGAGGGATATAATCCCTCCCTGCCCTTTGGTGATTAAGTTCACTTCTTTAACATAGTATTTTGCTTGAAATGTTGGAACTTTGACATGGTTAGACTAGTTATTTTTCAGCAATAATTATCTTAGATCTCTATGTTCAGGCTCTAATGGTTAGGTCCTGAGTTTGAGTCACAGGAAAACTTTTATGTGTAAACACTAGAGATCCTCCTAATTTGGGAGGGAATTTAAAAAAAAAGATCTAATCCAAAAAATGGTAAATCTGAATTCTTTCTTTTGCGAGGTAAATGATAAATTACTTCTTCTGGGTTTTAATTTTGTACCTTTAACTATTGTAATAAGTACCAACAATTTGATAAATTTTTACTCGAGCCTGGATAATTTTTTTGGATGGATTATTTAGTTATTACTTTTTTTTTCTTGTTAAATAAAGAAATTTTATTACCAATGACAATAAGTACAGATCACTAGAAAAAAGAAAAGAAACAACTCACTTACTCCTAAAAGTAGAAGGGGAGGGTGAATTATATATTTTTAAACTTATTTATTTATTAATTGACTAGTTAAGCAGATAGTCGACGGGATCTAGCAATTTAGCAGTTACAATATCGGAAAGGAAATTCCAAAAACTAAGTGCAGGAATTAAAGGCATCGATATTTTTATACTGGTTCGGATTCAATGTGAATTCTAGTCTAGTCTTCTTGGGTTGCAAGGGAGTTCTTTTCAGTAAATGTATTTCTTCGAGTATAGTGGAAATGACTTGATTATACAGATCCTAACACTCATTTTCCTTTTGATACAATACCTCACAAGTATTATACTCTCTTTTTTTTTCTCTAGCTTGTTACACAACAGATCTTAGAGAACTACAATATTTATTTGTAGTATAATAAATAGAGGGTTTTTTGTGTGATCAAAGTATATCTGACTAAGGTCTAAGGAAATGTTTAAATACTTAGATGATGATCGAGGCTTGACAATCCAAGAGATTTGATCGTTGGAAAGAGATCGAATCTTTTCAAGAATATGGTAGCTAGCTGTTGCTTCTCCTTGATTTCCTTTCTTCAGTAGATGTATGTAATAAATACTTGCTCCTTGATTGTTGGTTCTTTCCAAAATTAGTCACATACCAATCTCTTGAGAATCTTCGGCTTTTCGGAATGCTGCCCTTGATTTTTGCCTTAACTTTAGGCTTGCTTGATTCTCTCCACCGCAGCTGGTTGATACTCTTTGATGATTGATTGGCTTGAGAGGAATCTTCCCAGATTTGCGATTTCTTTCCTTAGGCGTCCAGATTTGCTGACTGTATTGCTTCGCGTTGATTTATCTCTTTCCTTATTAATCACGATTGACTCCAGCAGTCTTGTAGTCTTGTAGGATTGACTCCTTATTATCCTTTTGACTCCTTATGATTGATTTCCTGCATATGTATATTATTGTCATCATTAAAACTGTATCTAACAATCTCCCTCTTTTTTATGATGATAAAATAATATATAAATATAAACACCAGTCGACTTCCTTGTGATTTACTCCCCTTAATGTATGCAGTTCTCCCCCTCAATGTATGCAGTTGACTGGTCTATGCCAGATTCGACTGTTGTACCAAATATGCTTTTGTACCTGTACTAATAAACCTTCTAACTGGTCCTCCCCCTTAATTGAGAGTCGACTTCTGTACCTGTACATATAAACTTACTTCCCTTTTTCTCCTCCTTTTTGGCATCAATAAAGAGGGAACAAGACATAATACAAACATATTAGATAGCATTGAAGCAGAAAAGTTATAGTGATCATCCAACGGCTAGGAAAATAGCCCACAAAAATAGCATATCAAAAAAAAAAAATTATCCAAAGGCTGAGAATACATCCCAAAATTAGCAGAGCAAAAGAAATAATCTTAAAACATCCATATTAACGACGTAAAAAGTAAGTAAGGGTGTTGGAGATGGTCTCCTTCAACTGTTCAAAGATTGCATTTGCTGATATGCTCACTCCATCCAAGTTGTCATGAATCTGCCTGAAGGCTTTGACAGCATTCTCCCTAACCTTGAGAATAACAACTATAGTTTTGGACATATCAGACCATGTTTCCTAGGAAATAGCATGAATAACACCAACACTAGATTGAGTGATTGTGAGATGATCTTTGATTTCATAGAGTTGAGAGTTGATAGCATAAAGCTTTTCACCAAGATCAGAATTATCAAGACTAGGATGAGGAACAAAGGGAGAAGGTTTGGGCTCTACAAGGGTATGCTTTGCTTCACAATCGTGCTTCTTAACCCAAGCGCCTTCGACACTCACATATCCTATACTAGCAAAAGCTCTATATTTGTAGGACTTGGAGATAGTGGTGAAGGGATAACTGGATATGGAAATTTGATGAGCTTCCAGAATGTGAGTGATTACATGCCATATGGAAGTCTGGCAGGATCTTCAGCACTTTCGATCATGAAATTGATAACCCAAGCGAAAAGCTTGATTTTGAGTTTGATGACGAGGCAATAGAAGAAGAATGTGTCTCTTTGGGAGAAGGTTGAAAAGGAACAAGTACGGGAAGCAAAGTTGTTGCCACAATGTGGGCTAGAACCCTGGTTTAGAAGCTAACATCACTTGGACCTAACTAGTTTGGAAATGGGTCCGAGGGACTCTCAACGATACATTGTTTGGCTTGGTCAAAGGAAATTTCAAAGTTATCAGGCCAGGTATTTTTAATCAAAGTAAGAAAACCAGAAAATGAAACTGAAAAAACGAGTCAAACAGAGCACAATCAAGAATAATGTGCTTACCTAACACTAGGGACTCCAACCTATTAGGTTTGCTAGAACAAAGATTTGCATAAAATATTTTAACCAGGGGTTCATATAACTTAGGTGGAGGAATAGAGAAGAACTTAGCCCAACCTTGATAAACGAAAAGATCTTTGATTTTGCAATTGAGGGTTGCCATGTTGTCAAGATCGACAACCCTTCCATGGGCAATAGGTTTGTCTTTTAAGGCAAGGAAGAGATCCTTATTTGGGGAATCTTAGAAATTAAAGTCAATTTAAGAGAGGCAGAGAAATTAACCTTTGATTTCTTTGGGTTGGACGAAATAGAGTGTTCATAGAAGTCACCCTGAGAAGAGGCGAATCCCTCAGAATGATCGGACCCTAAGTCTACCTGTTCCAGAGGCAATGTTGGGGGTTTTGCTTTGGAACATGTGCTTTTTCTGGTAGAGGAAGATGGATTTCTGAAGTGCTTAGCCATTTAAATGAAGAGCTTGAGGAGGTTTGGAGAGAGGATAAGAATGAGAGTGATTGAAAAGGGTTTTCTACTTTAAGAAGAGATTTTTGGCGGTTGAGTACAGAAAATGAAAAGATGTCAGTTGAAGGGACGTGATGATTGGATTTCCAACTTTGAATGATAAACTGATGTGAAAGAAGAGAAAAGTGAGGGAAAAGAGACGGAGGGTAATTAATGCATGAGTGAAGGACAATCATTATCCTGTAAAATTATAATAATACACATAGGTCCTAAAACTTATTAGTAAAGCACGTAATGCCAAGTAAATCTCTTAATTCACAAAATGTCTTTTCTAATAGAGGTTTAGTAAAAATGTCAGCTAGCTAATCAAAGGTTCCAACAAAAGATAGCTTTATATCACCCTTAAGAACATGATCTCTAATGAAGTGATGCTTGATATCTATATGCTTTGTTCTCGAGTGATGCGCAATATTTTTTGAAAGATAAATAGCACTAGAATTATCACAGAAAATGTGTATAGGCATAAAGAAAAGTTCATAATCACCCAATTGATGAGACATCCATAATAGTTGTGCAAAACATTGTCCTATTGCAATGTATTCAACTTTAGTAGTGGATAGTGCAACTGAAGCTTGTTTTTTACTATTCCAAGATATT
Organism: Nicotiana benthamiana; assembly: GCA_034376525.1. Lineage (NCBI taxonomy): Eukaryota > Viridiplantae > Streptophyta > Magnoliopsida > Solanales > Solanaceae > Nicotiana > Nicotiana benthamiana. The sequence goes on along the minus strand of CM067332.1, from coordinate 117,377,908 downwards.
AATACCTTCCCTAGTAATTGACATGTACCGCTTGTGCTTTTCCTATCGTCCTTGTCACCTGCAAGGTCAGCATATGAAAAGCCTTATAATTTAAAAGAGTTAGCGCAAGGATACAATAGTCCATGGGACACATTCCCAATAAGATAACGAATGATTTTTTTACTGCGGTCAGGTGTGATTCTTTGGGAGCTGACTGAAACCTGGAACATTTACATACGCTGAACATAATGTCCGGTCGATTTGCTATCAGGTGCTGTGACGATCCAATCATTCCACGATATTTAGTTTCATCAACGGGAATTCCCTGCTCATCTTTATCTAGATTTGTGGAAGGACTCATTGGTATGCCAATTGATTTTGCATTGCTCAAACCAAAATTTTGAATCGGTTCCTTTATGTATTTAGTTTGACATATAAACGTTCCTCCTTCAGTTTGTTGAATTTGTAGTCCAAGAAAGAACGTTGGCTCACACATCATACTCATTTCAAATTCTCTTTGCATGAGATTTGAAAATTCCTTGCACATAAGAGGGTTAGCGCTACCAAATATAATGTCATCAACATAGATATGAATGATGAGGTTACCTTTGATGATATTTTAATCAACAGGGTAGTGTCAATTTTACCTCTTGTGAAGCCATGCATGATCAACAAAAAAGGAACTCAGTCTATCATACCAATCATGTGGAGCTTGCTTTAGTCCATACAGCGCCTTAGTGAGCTTATATACATAATATGGGAATTCTGAATTTCCAAACCCAGGAGGTTGTTTTACATAAATTTCTTCCTCAATGAACTCATTCAAGAAGGCACTTCTAACATCAATTTGAAATAGTCTAAACCCTTTAAATAATGTGTACTCCAGAAGGATTCATATGGATTCCAAGCGAGCTACTAGAGCGAAAGTTTCATCATAGTCGACTCCTTCCTGTTGTGAGTAACCTTGAGCAACTAGTCTGGCTTTATTTGTTATGGCTTTTCCCTTATTCAATTTATTTCTGAAGACCCATTTTATTCCGATTACAAAAACATTTTCAAGTTTGGGTAGCAGACTCCACACTTGGTTCTTAAAAAATTGATCTAGTTCTTCTTGCATAGATTGAACCCAACTTGAGTCTTTTAGTGCTTCCTCTATCTTCTTTAGCGCAATCTGAGAAGTTAATGCAACATTTTTTTTCTTTTTGAGAGCTCCCGTTGTTTTCACTCCTTCATGTGAATCCCCAATAATGAATTTTTGAGGATATTCAGGCTCGCTTCTCCATTCGTTTGGACAAACTATATTGGCAGTCGACGTAGTTGGTTGTTCTGGTACATTACTACTGTCTTCACCAGTTGACTCTGATGCAGTAGATATGTCAGTCGACTCTTAAGGTTTGCTTATCTCCTGAAAGTTCTTAAGCTTGATCTTCATTACCTACAGTAACACCTTTCTCGACCAATCGATTATTTTCATCGAATATAACATGTACTGATTCTTTCACACATGGTGTGTGTTTATTATATACTCTAAAAGATCTACCATTTAAGGAATAGCCTAGGAAAATACCTTTATCACTTCTTAGATCAATTTTTTCAAAAACCATTATTATGAACAAAACATTTACTTCCGAAGGGGTGGAAGTAGTTGATATTTGGACGTTTACCTTTCCACAGATAATAAGGAGTCTTCTTAGAATGGGACTTAAGAGACATCGATTTAGAATGTGACATGATGTGCTTATGCCTTCTACCCATAAGTGATTTTGTAGTAAATGATCTAGCAACATGGTTCTTGCCATATCTTGGAGAGTTCTTTTTTTTTTTTTCGTTCCACAACTCCATTGTGTTGTGGTGATCATGGTGCAGAGAAATTATGTGTGTATCCTTTATCATTACAGAATTCTTCAAATGCTCTGCTTTTAAATTCTCCACCATGATCGCTCTGAATTGTTGAAATAAGATATCCCTTCTCTCTTTTAACCTTCTTATAGAAAACATCAAATTTCTTAGCGCTTCATCCTTATGAGATAAGAAAATTACCCAATTGAAATGTGAAAAATCATCTATAATAACAAAGGCATATCTTTTCCCTCTTATGCTAGAAGTTCGAGTAGGCCCAAATAAATCCATGTGAAATAGTTGCAGATGTTCTGGGGTAGATACAATATCTTTCTTTTTGAAAGAGTTTCTGGTTTGCTTACCCATTTGGTATGCATCACAGATATGAGTTCTAGAGAAGTTCAGTTTAGGAAGACCAATAACTAACTAATATTTTGATAATTTTTCTATCAAAAGCATTCTAGCATGACCGAGTTTCCCTTGCCACAATCACGGATCATCAGACATAGAGGATAAGAAGATATGACCATTTATTTTTTCAACACTATCAAGAATATAAATATTTCATACCTTTTTCCGGGAATAACTATTTTACTTGATTTGGCTTCAATAGCACATTTTTTAATTAAAATTTACCTCATATCCTGAGTCGCAAAGTTAACTTATGCTCAAGAGATTATAGTTGAGGCCATCAACCAAATAAACTTCAGTGATTTTATAGTTGTTGTTAAAGGGAATTGTTCCAGTACCGACTGTTTTTCCTTTTGAGTCATCCCCAAATTTAACACTTCCTCCATCGATTTGTGTGACTTCTTTGAATAGGTTTTTGTCACTTGTCATATGACTGGAACACGCACTATCTAGATACCATTTTCCTTTGCAGCTTATTCTATGGTATTCCTGCAAAACAAAGTGATTACTTTCTTTTAGGTACCCAAGCTTGCCTGGGCCCTGGAGGGTTAGTATTGCTAGATTTAGATTGGTTTTTGGTTCCCAAACCTATCCTGACATGTTTTCTTTACGAAAGCGACAAAAGGAATACTAATGAACGCTCTTGTTAAAGTAATGCCACGTAACTTCTGACCCACTTTTTGGTCTTTCATTAGTGTTATTACCAGTCGACTTGGTTCTGGCTGGTCTTTTTCCAATTGACTTGCAAGTCGTCTGATTTGGCTTAATAGAACTATGACTGATGGACTTGCGCATGCCATTGAGTTGAATTTGCAATTCCTCAAACTCTTCTTGAAGTACTTCTTTTCAATTTCATATACTTCATGGTTGAGTTTCCAGTCTTTAACTTATTTAGTGAGTCTCTTAATCTCATTCATCATTTTTGAGACTCGTTTAATGTTAAATCAAGAATATCCTACAATTCATTGCATCTTTCATAGTTATATGATCTTACCTCACTGGTTTCACCTCGTGCCATGAAACAGTTTTCATATTCTTCATCTGAATTGTCCTCATCTCTCTAGCATCCTGAGGATTTGTTCATTTCATTTTCCAGAATTGTCGTGAAGCAGAGATTTGCTATTTCTTCATGATCTGAGGTGTCTTCATCACTCCAGCTTCCGAAGGATTTGTTCTTACTGCAGCCTCTAGAGATCTTTCTCTTTAGTTCTGGGCACTCTGCTTGAATGTGCCCAAATATTTCATATTCGTAGCACTTTCCATCGTTCTTATCATATTCATTGTATTGCCTGGATCTTCATGGTGAAATTCTTCCTTTCTTTGTATTCCGGAATCTTCTTATTAGTCCATCCATGTTTTTTGACTTCATAACAATCTCTTCTTGTAAAGCTTCAGGATCATCGCCAATTTCATTTTCAGTTGTTTCAGTTGAGACCTTGAATGCAACTATTTTTTTTCTCTTCTTGACTAGTATTCTTTAGATGCGTCCTTTTAAAAGCTATGAGTTCTCCTCTTAGCTCATCATAGGATAATTTGTTTTGATTTTGAGATTCTAGTGTGACTATTTGGTCTACCAGGTGGTTTGCAAACTTCATAGAATTTTCCTAACTTGATCATCGTTGGTATAGGGCTTGCCAAATGCCTTTAGATTGCTAATTATTTTGCTAAATCTGGCAACCATCTCTTCAATGGATTCTCCTTCTTTCATTGAGAAGAGTTCGTAATCGTGAACTAGCATGTTGATATGTGTTTCCTTTACCTTGCTAGCTCCTCATATGTGACTTCAAGCCTGTCCCACATTTTTTGGCTGTATCACAGCTTGAGATTTTCTCATACAATTTACATATATGGCATTATGAAGCAAATTTCTTGCTTTGTTGTTAAGTTGTATCACTTCCAGTTGCTCTTTTGTGTATGAATCAATTTCTTTAGGATCAGCAAGTGGTAGGGTGGTAACAAGTAGGGGATAATTTCCTTTTTGATAGCTCTCCAAACTTTGACATCATAAGCTTTGGTAAAGATCTCCATTCTCACTTTCCAATGAGAGAAATATTGTCCGTTGAAGTATAGTGGTCTAACTTGTGAAGTTCCTTCCTAGAAAAGAGATCCCATGATAACTTGATTTTCCATGATCTTTTTTCACAAGTTGTTAAGCAAAAAGAAAGATGTGAGCTTTGCTCTGATACCAATTAAAAGTATAGGGGGGGGGGGGTGAATTCTATATTTTTAAACTTATCAATTTATTAGTTGACTAGTTAAGCATATAGTCGACTGGATCTAACAATCTAAAAGTTATAATATCATAATGGAAATTGCAGAAACTAAGTGCAGAAAAGTACAGTGAAAAAGACTTGATAATATAGATCCTCTAACACTCATTTTCCTTTTGATACAATGCTTCACCAGTGTTATATTGTCTTTTTTTCTCTAGTTTGTTACATAGCAAACCTTAGAGAACCACAATATTTGTTTTTAGAAGAATAAAAAGAGGGTTTTTATTTGATCAAAGTATATATGACTAGGGCCTAAAGCTAGGTATAAATACTTTGATGATGATCGAGGCTTGACAACCCAAGAGATTGATTCTTTACAAGAATAAGGTAGCTAGTTGTTGCTTCTCCTTGATTTCATTTCTTCAGAATATGTATGTAATAAAGACTTGCTCTTTAATTGTTGGTTCTTTCCAAAATTAGACGTGTACCAATCTCTTTAGAATCTTCAACCTTCTGGAATGTTGTCCTTGATTTGTGCCTTAACTTTAGGCCTGATTGATCCTCTCTATCGCATCTGGTTGATACTTTTTGCTGATTGATTGGATTTATAGGAATCTTCCTAGATTTGCGATTCCTTTCCTTAGGCATCTAGATTTGCTGACTGTATTGATTCGCCTTGATTTATCTATTTCCTTATTTATCAGGATGCTCCTCCAGCAGTCTTGTAGTATCCCATTGACTCTAGCTTGTCGTTCTGCCTCGTCTCACAAACAAATCCTGCACCACCACCTTGAGGATAGATATCACATTCTGCTACTTGTTTTGGATTAGCCTTAGGTTCATCTCTTGACAAATGTAATACACTGAACCACCTATTGTCATTCTAAAGATTTCATCAGTTAAGTTCTTACCCTTCGTTTCTGTAGTTGCCTAGTGAATGTTATCTTCTTATAGCTTTACATATCTATTAATACCTTGCCAGTTCAACAGCCTTTGCCAGTTTTTCTTTTTGAAAAAATGCATTAAAAAAGTAGGTGACTAGCCGTCTCATCTTCCCAACCACATAATACATATTACTTCTTAACTTAAATTTCCCATCATAATAATCTCTTCTTAGTGGTTAATTTGATATGAAAACCCATCTAGGAATGGCATAGTTGCTACACCAATTACTTCCATGGAACTTTAGGTTGCACACTTCTCAGCTTCTGATACATCAATTTGATAGGGAAGGAATTCATTTCTTGTATGTAGTTCAGCTCCAACTAGCGTCAATAATGTATTTATTTGCCTTAAGGATCTTGGACATGATCCAAGATTCTTGTTTTCAATCAATCTCCCAAATATTCCTTCCTTTCCTATGGTAAATATGGATCCACTTTACCCACAGTTTGTCCTTTCTTGTGTACAGATTCCATAATAATTTACTCACTGCAGGTTTGTTCCATGTTCTATTTGAATGCCGTTAAATCCTCTTGCAGTTTTTGGGCAACATACTTTCTCCCAGGCTAAAGGTGCTTTCTTTGTGACCTCTGCTTGCCCTTCCCATAAGAAACTTCTACAGGCTATCTCTATCATGTCTACTATCTTCTTAGGGAGTATAAAAATTTGAGACCAGAAGCCTTGAACAGAGAATTACACATTCTTAATTAATTATAACATGCCTGAATAAGAAAGGTATTTTGCAGTCCATGAAGTTATTCTTCCAATGATTTTGTCCACCAGAGGGTAACATTGAGCAATTGGCGGTTTCTTTGAACTCAGCGGTACCCCAAGTTACCTGATGGGGAACTCCCCTTTAGAGTATCCCAAAATATTCATGATTTCATTCTGCTCCTCCCTTCCAACACCACCAAAAAATGTAGAGATCTTTTCAATATTTTCAATCAACCCAAAAACATAGAGAATTCAGTGAAACACCTAAATAATAATTGTATATAAATTACATCCCCTCTTCAAAATAACAGTAGGGCATATGCAAAACCTAGCTGAATTGTTTGAAGTTTTTAACTTAGGGTGATAGTTCAGGATTATGACTTAGATTCCTCTAATGTCTATTGAGGTACTCCATCATCAAAACAAAGAGAAAAAGGAATAATGGATCACCGTGTCATAGGCCTTTCTTGCAGGAAAAAAGGACTTGGAATCCCGTTGATCAGAATGGAATAAGAGACACCGGTCACACAAATCTTAATCTAGTCGACATATTTGGCAGGGAAGTTTAGGCTGGTTAATACTTATTCTAAGAAACGCCACACCATCGAGTCATATGCTTTTTGCATATCTATCTTCAACATGCATCTAGGTAAGACAATCTTTCTATCACATCCCTTATATAGCTCATGGCTAAGAATGATATTGTCAGAGACAAATTGACTTTTGTCAATGAGATGATCTATGACACTTTGAAGTCTTTTTGTGAGTTCTTTGGATATGATTTTGTACAAAACTGTATAATAGGAGATGGGTCTAAATTGTATGATAGTAGATGGGTTCTTAACTTTTGGAATTAAGGTGACTGAGGTGTACGTTATAGGCTTTTGCATGTCATTTGTGGAGAAAAAGTCTAATATTGCTTCAGTTATCTCCTCTCCTATTATATTCCAAGACTTCTTCAAAAATAGGGAGCTAAAACCATCGCACCCCAGTACTTTCTGGTCATCAATGTCCCTCAATGCTTCCATTATTTCTTGCCTAGTCACGGGTTCTATCAATATTAGTTGCATGCCTCTATTCAAAATCTGACCTTTCTTCATTATCTCAGGATTTATGGCATGCAAATGATTTGTTGTTGATCCTAGCAATTTCATATACAAACCTATTATTTCTTTCTTGATATCATCCAATCCGCAGCATATCTCCATTGCTAGATACAAGATTTCTAGTTTTATTTTGAAGTATTCTACTTTTCATCGAGGCAAAGAAATAAGATGAATTTGCTTCTCCTAACCGTAACCATTGGTTTCTTGATTTTTGCTTAGCTGCACTTTCCTCTGTATTCACCCATTTCTCCAACCGCTCTCTTAATTTCTTCTCCTAATTTACAAAAATATTATGATGATTGATGTCTTTCATTTGCTCTTGAACCTCTACTAGTTGTTTCCTAATGTTGCATACTTTTTCTAAACTTCAGTAATCTGTGTATTAGGCAACTTCTTAAGTTACTTCTTGACATTCTATAATTTTTCGCAAACACTCTTCATGTAGTTCCCATGTACAGGTTCCTTCCATCATGTGTCTACCAAAGCAGTAAAGTCTTTATGTTCTGTAAGGTAATTGAAGAATCTGAAAGTGTTTGCCCCTCTTTTTGATTTATCCACCATTTCGACACTCAAAGGGATTTGGTCATAGAAAAGTGGCTCCATAACTACAACACCCACATGTGAAAAATAATTCATCTATTTTGCATTTACCATACCCCTATATATCTTGTTGTAGATGATGTTATTTGTCTATGTAAACTTCCTTCCCACACTTCTCAGTTCAGTCGTATTGCAATTTCTCATAAATTTTCTAAAGTTTACCACTTTTGATTCATGTATTGGGTTGCCATTTATTTTGTTATCTACTGATAATACTATATTGAAGTCACCTATTACTAGCCAAGGCTCCTGCTGTGATCCACTGATTTTGTTAAGCTCATTCCATAAAGTCCTTCTATCACTAACATTATGAATTCCATATGTTGTAGTGAAGCTGAATCATATTCTATTATCTAGCCAGCAGATCCTTCCATGTATATATTGAGCATGTACTGTTTGAACCTGGAAGCAAACTATTTTAGGGTTCCATAAGATCCATATCCTACCTTGTTTCCCGGTGTTGTAGTTGTTGCTCCATTCCCATAAAGGTGTTATTCTATCAACAATCTTCTTTGCTACTTGTTCTATAACGGCGATGTTCAATTATATCTATTATACTAACTTTATTCACCTTAAAAAAAACTCCTTCATCTCCTACTACTTATACAACTTATTCAAACCCTCAACATTCCAAGTGATTAGTTTCATGTAGGGATATGCAGGGATTGCGGATCACTAACCATTCTACCCAAACTACTTTGTCTCACTTCTATTACACTTTGAGGTCTACTACTTCCATGAGTTGCTTTTTCTCTACCGAGAGGATCGAATCAATTTGTAGTATTTAAATTACTACAAGAAGCATCATGTGTTATGTTGTTGCAGAACATTTACTTTTACCTATTGTCCGTCCTTTTTCATTTTCATGTTCACAACTTGTTCCATTCTCATTCATATTTTCAAGTGTAATCAAAGGTCAGTGCCCTACTGAGATAAGTAATAATAATAATGACAGGATAAGATAAACAATATAATTGAGAATCTATAAAAAAAAGTCTACACAAGAGAATAAGAGTACAATCATGGAAAAGCAGAAATAAAGGCAGAACATAAAAAAAGTACCGCTCGCAACAAGGATAATAACCGGGAATCTCTTGATATCCCAAGGATCTCTTGGTATCCTCAACGCATACACTGGTGATCTCTTGGTATCTTCAATATAAATGAATGACAAGGATCTATTGGTATCCTCAATACACGTGCCAAGGATCTCTTCGTATGCCGCACCTCAATCCAAGTCAAAATTTCATATAGAGGATCTCCTGAGATGCCACCCCGCAGTCCCAATTTAAAATGCACAATAGCAACACAAGAACATTAAATTAATTGCCAACTTCGCCTAAGTAAACAGTTAGTTCTAGTCTATCATACTTCACGTAGCGTAATTAAGACAGCTAAGGAAATAGGCAATTAAGTCCACTAAGCATGCTTTTCTAACTAACAACAGACTAAGTCTACAAGTAGAATAGAGACAGATAAGAAAGGAACTCAGTTTAAATACATAAAGTAATTGGTTTTTCAACAATTAGCTTGAATACGCGCTCGTCACCTACCGAATAGGGCATTTCAACCATCAAATATCATCTTCTAAGGGGAAGGTTTCCCACACAAGGTTAGACAAGCCACTTACATTGAACCGGCTCAAAATCAACTAGAAATCACGCCTTTGCCATGAGTATCCGACTCCAAATGATCGAAATCTTTTCAATTCAATTGCATATTGTAAATAATATCACAAGCAATTGATTCTACGATTTAATTCAATGCTAATATGTGAATTTAGGAAAAATAACCAAAATGCCCATCAGGCCAACATCTCGGAATCGAACGAAATTTATATTTTCTGAATCCTCACACTCACACGAGTCTATTCATATAAAAATCTCTCAAATCGGATGGCAAAAACCTAATTAAAACCCAATCTTTAGGTATAAGAACGTTTCCCCCAATATCTACCAAAATTCCAAAATTTAAGGAAAGATTCATGAAAATTAATTTAAATCGAGTAAGAATCACTTACTCAAGTTGCCCATGTGAAAATCTCTTCAAAAATTATGATCTCCCGAAATCCCAAGTCAAATATGAATTATGGTATAGACCATCGATTTTGGAAAACATATATTCTGTCCAGATATTTAAAGCATCGCGAACGCAGAGGAAGTCTCGCGTTCACGAAGAAGAAAAATGAAGGTCGTCAAGATGTGCTTTGCGAATGCAGAAGCACGCACGCGAACACGAAGGAAAAAAATATTATGGCCCAGACATTGCTCTTTGCAAACGCGCGAACTAGTATGTGAACACGAAGGGTGGACTTGCATAGCTACATGAAAGCGTGATGGTGTACGTGAACACGATGAGGAATAAAGCGGGGCTTTGCAAATGTGGGGAGTGTTACGTGAACGCGAAGAAGAATTTCTAGGTGGTCATCAACAAGGCTTCGCGTACGCGAAGGGCTGTTCGCGAATGCGTAAGAGGATCCTAGAAGCAGAAAGTAGCAGTTCAAAATAGAAGAAAAATGAAATGTTGAGCATCCAATATACACCCGAGGTCTCTCGGGACCTCAACCAAAATCACTAACAACACCTAATACCTCATTCAAACTTGCACCAATCCCTAAACCACCTAAAATAACATGGAGAACTCGAATAAGTCAAGGATTTAAGCCTAAGAACCCTAATTTTCCTCAAAATATGATTTTGATAAAAAACCTAACCAAACCACGTCCGAATGACCTAAAATTTTACACACATCCCAAATGACATGATGAAATTACTGCAATTTCCATAATTTTATTTCGACCCTCGGACCAAAATCTCGCTATCTGACCGAAAACTTCAAAAATTCAACCTTCGCCATTTCAAGCCTAAATTAGCTACGGACCTCCAAAACACAATCCGAACATGCTCCTAACCCCTAAATCACCTAACAAAGCTAACAAAACCATCATATTTCTTTTCCGAGGTCATTTTTACACTCTTCCGACTATGGTCAATTTTCAAACACTTAAGGTCTTATTTAGGAACTAAGCGTCCCAAAACTCTCCGAAACTCAAAATCAAACATCCCGACAAATCAAACAAGTAGAAATAAACTTTGGAGAAGCAGTTAATAGTGGATCGAGGCTTTAATTCTCAAGACAACCGGCCAGGTTGTCACATCCTCCTACACTTAATCATTTGTTCGTCCTCGAACGAGCATGGAGACATACCTGAAGTAGTGAAAAGATGAGGGTAATGGCTGTGTATATCCTGCTTGGTCTCCCAGGTCGCCTCCCCAACTGGCTGATCCCACCACTGAACCTTTACTGAATCAATGTTCTTTGACCTTAACTTTCTGACCTGCCTGTACAATATAGTAATTGGCTCCTCAACATAAGATAGATCCTTGTCTAACTGGACTGAGATGAAATCTATCACGTGCGATATATCACCTCCAGAGCATCGAAATATGAAATACCGGGTGAACTCCTTCCAGGCTGGGAGGTAAGGCAAGCTCATAAGCAACCTCTCCAACTCTCCGCGATGTCTCAAAATGGCCAATAAACCTCGGACTCAACTTCCTTTTCTTCCCTAATCTCATAACGCCTTTCATAGGCGAAACCCGAAGCAGAACTCGCTCTCCGACCATATAGTAAACATCACGAACCTTCCGGTCTGCATAACGCTTCTATTTGTACTGGGACAAATCCAATCTTGAATCATTTTAACCTTCTCTAAAGCATTCTGCACCAAATCTGTGCCCAATAATCTAGCCTCACCCGACTCGAACCAACCCGCCGGAGATCTACACCTCCTACCTTACAAAGCCTCATACGGTGCCATATGAATGCTAGAGTGATAGCTATTATTGTAATCAAACTTTGCTAATGGCAAGAATTGATCCCAAGAACCCCCAAACTCCATCACACATGCACAGAGCATATCCTCAAATCTGAATAGTGCGCTCAGACTGCCCGTCTGTCTGAGGGTGAAATGTCGTGCTCAGCATCATCCGAGTACCCAACTTATGCTGAACGGCTATCCAGAACTATGATATGAACTGAGTACCTCTATCTGAAATGATGGAAAATGGAATACCACGTAGACGAACAATCTCCTGGATATAAATCTCCACCAACCACTGTGAAGAATAAGTAGTACACACGGGAATAAAATGAGCGGACTTGGTCAGCTGATCTAAATGGCATCGAACTTCTTCAAAGTCCATATGAGTCTAGATACAAAGTCCATGGTGATACACTCCCACTTCCACTCCGGAATCTCTACCTGCTGAAGCAATCCACCTGGTCTATGGTGCTCATACTTCATCTGCTGACAATTTAGGCACAAAGCTACAAACCTAACTAAATCTTTCTTCATCCGCCTCCACCAATAATGATGCCTCAAGTCCTGATATGTCTTTACGGCACCTGGATGAATGGCATACCGCAAACTATGGGCCTCCTCTAGAATAAACTCTCGAAACCTATCAATATTGTGTACAAAAACCCGACCCTGCATCCTCAATACTCTATCCTCGCCATAGGCCTCTCCGATGTTGGTAAGTATGCCAAGGTCCCCAAACTCTCCGTCTGGCGACTCAAGGCATCAACCATTATATTGGCCTTGCCCGGGAGATATAACATAGTGATGTCATAGTCCTTCAACAACTAACCACCTCCTCTGGTGCAAATTTAGATCCTTTTTCTTGAGAATATGCTACAAGCTCCGATGATAAGTATAAATCTCACAAGGCACACCGTATAGATAATGACGCCAAATCTTCAGGGCGTGAACAATAGAAGCTAACTCAAGATTATGGATAGGATAATTCTTCTCATGTATTTTCAACTATCTGGATGCGTAGGAAATCACCCTACAATCATGCATCAATACCGCTCCAAGGCCAACTCTCCAGGAATCACAACAGATAGTATAAGACCCTGAACCTGTAGGCAATATCAAAACTGGGGCCGTAGTCAAAGCTGTCTTTAGCTTCTAAAAGCTTGCCTCAAACTCTTCCGTCCACTGGAATGAAACACCCTTCTTGGTCAGTCTAGTCATAGGGGATGCAATCGATGAAAATCCCTCCACGAAATGACTGTAGTAACTTGCCAAGCCAAGGAAACTGCAGATCTTTGTAGCTGAGGATGGCTTAGGACAACTCTGTACTGCCTCTACCTTCTTTGGATCCACTCGAATACCCTCACTCGATACTACGTGGCCTAAGAACACCACGAAATCCGACTAGAAATCACATTTTGAAAACTTTGCGTATAATTTCTTTTCCTTTAGAGTCTGAAGCACTGTCCTTAGGTTATTCTCATAATCTTCCCGACTCCGGGAATATACCAGAATGTCATCAATAAAGGCAATGACAAAAAAGTCAAGATATGGCCTGAATACATTGTGCATTAAATGCATGAAAGCTGCTGGGGCATTGGTCAACCCAAATGACATAACAAGAAACTCGCTTCATTGTTTCATTGGACTGTACTTATTTTCCTCAAATGTCTCTATCATATTCAAAGTTGTTTCATTGTTTCATGATTACACTAACTATTAAGTCCAAGCCTAGAATTGTGCGTGCATGTCATGTCACCAGAACCAGCATGAAAATAACTATAAAGGGAAAAAAGAATTAAACAATAAATGACTAGAAATAGCATAAAATAAAAATTGCATTAGACAGGCGGTGTAAGGGTTTGAACAACAAAACAAGAAAAATAAACTAGGGTTACATTTTTGGAACAAACCCAGACAACACTAAACGAGTTACTACGACTAAATGAACTAGGTAAAATAAAAGGATAGAAGGGGTTGAGTCACAAGACAAAGTCCAGATTACAACCCTGAAATAGTCTGGAAAATAGAAATGACAACAAAATAAACCACCAAGACTTCCATGGATAGCCACGAAAAGAGCGTATTTCCAATTACCAAGCTTGGAATCTTAGCCACTGAGTTCCACATCAATATTATTAAGACCATTACCAACTTCAATATCATTAACTTTAGTCAGCAAGTTCTTAAGGGGATTTGCATACTCCTTGTCAGTGTCCTTGATTACAATTTTCCCTTCTTGAATCATTCTTTCTATTTCCCTTTTCAAAGCACAACAATATTCGATGCTATACCCTTGGACATTAGAGTGGTACATGCGCCATATAGTAGGATCAAAACCTTTTGCATATGGGTCTGGAGTATAGCCGAGGAGCGGCTCAATCAATCCAGAATATTGTAGCTTCTCGAACAGGCTTGTTATGGATTCTCCGATTGGTGTAAAACTATTTAATTGACTTTTTTTCCCTCCATGCTTATGGTTTTTAGGGTTATAGGTTGCGTGAAACTACTGTGAAGGCAGACGATAATTTTGGGATATTGGTGCTCGCCATAGGGAGTGACCTAGTGGTTGGACAAATGGCTGGATGTTGTTTGAAGGATAATACTAGGGTGGATTATGTGAGAATGTGATTTTTTCCCTATATGAATCATTCCCATAAATTCAAAACAAAATAATTTCCTTTGTTTATTTGCAATTTTTTATTTTTCGTGGCATTTTCTGTTAATGATTTGCATATGTTTGTGTATATTTATTTTGTCTTAATTAATGGAAAATACAAAAATATGCGGCATGTGCATTTAAGATCCAACCTTGCATTTTTGAGAATTAATTAGTAATGCTTCATTTTATAAAAAAAGAAAATCAAAAATAATTTAATTTGCACTTTAATTCTAATTCTTGAAATTTAGGTGATTTTTTCTTTTAATTTTGCTTTAACTAATTATGATAATTATTAGCATCTCTTATAGGTTAATTGTGTACTCATTTTGTTTTAAGTTAGGATTTTATTTTAATTTTGAAAATGAAAAAAACAAATAGAAAGAAAGGAAAATAAAACCTGAAAATTGGATGCCCAAATTGGGCCAAAATTCACCCAAAGCCTACAGACCCAAGACCAAGCCCCTTACCCGGTCTGGTCTCCCCCATACTTAACCAAAACGACGTCATTCTCCCCTAGTTAATCTGAGCCATCAATCCTTTCTGATCCAACGGCCAGGATCCGTCCCCATCTCACATATATGTTTCCGAACATAGTACCTTGTACTTGGACCCTTAATCGTCTCTCTTAGAGATCAGATGTAACGCCGCCTTAAGTCCGCCGCCTCCTACCTGCCGGATGTCGTCCATGGCCGCAACCAGCTTCCAAACCTAGCCAAAATAACACCACCCCGTCTCCTCGACCTCCTCTTTCCATTTCTACGATTGGTGTCCTTTGAACACTAGCCAAATGCGTCGCGTATTCGTTTGAAGATGAGGTTTCTCCGCCGTTAGCGGCGGTGCTGATGCCACTTCTTACCAAATTCTTACCACCCACTCCTCAATCTCCCTTGAACATTAAAACTCCCATAGTTTCCCACAAAACCCCACATGTTCCATTTGGTTTAAGATCGGAAGGCGAGAAAAATCCCTAGGTTGACCAGCCCCACTCAGCGTATTGATGTTCATCCTTGATCGGAGTCAGGACTTGCATTAAACAATTGTTATAGCCAAGAACAATTGATCAATGTGAGTTTTGGGTTCATTCAAGAGTCTCCAATATCCAACCAAGGCACCCTAACTGTTCGAATTTCATTTGCTTGCCTCGCTTGGTAAGCATTTCAACTCGTCGATTCAAGTCCAGTCAAAGTGGTGCCCCCCCTCTCTTTTCTTTCAATTCTATTTTTATTGTTCTCACATTTTTTGTTTCATTCTCATTCCCTTCTCTTTATTTGTGTGAATTAGTTTCAGTTTGATAGGGGGTTGTTATATACATTTATCTAATGACATAGATTTAAGGTTAAGTGTTAAAAGCATTTACACTTGGATCACCTCTAGGTCCAGTGCTAATGATTGAACCGGATTTGTTTGATTGTTTTGTGCTGTTTTGGTCTAGTATAGATCCTATGATCATCGGCTGGGCAGTCCAAGACGAAGTGATTGCTCAGGTTAGGCATGAGGTTCCGGGGAGGGTAAAAATAGGTACAATTAAGGGTAGTTTAGGGAGATGGAGTAAGGGAATCTTTTGTAACAGAAAGGAAGCTTATAGGAAGCTGGGGTATGGGCATTCTCTGAGCTTCTGATTTTTAACTAGGGTTAGCTACGCAAAAACGAAATTCAAAAAAGGGTAAAGTGTAAAAATGAAAACCTAAGGCTGCCCCACTTGCCTTGCCTATAAAGGCATGTTTTCTTGCCTTGAAAGGCAACTTTTGGATATTATGAAAATCAATTTGTGAGAGGTATCAAAAACACCTGATAAAAAGGGATTAACACAAAATACAAAGAAATGCAGAAGGGTTTAATGTGAATTGAATTTGAAAGCTTTGCCTCTTTTCCTAGAATCTTAGAAATACCGGGGATTTGCTTCATTGGGTTGTTATTTATTCTCTCAATTGATTTCTGATGCTTCAGATTTTTGAAATACCTTCTGATTCTCTTGAGGTTTTGAAATGAATGGTTTTAGTGTGAGTCTATGTATTTAAAGGAGTGTTGGTTTGAAATTTGTTGAAAAGGTTGTTTCATTGGTCTCCTCTTACGATTGCTTCCATTCTGATTCCAGAAATGGTTTTCAAAACTATCTGGTCTGAGATGAGTGAGATCTGGTATTGAAGTTTTTTTTCTATTGTTTGAGCATCAATTTTGTTGGTTTGAAGTTGTTGTTTGGGTTTGGGTCTACTGCTGAACTTTTTTGTTGCTAATGCTAAAACTTCTTCCTTTTTTCCATTTTCCAAGTATGCCCAATGACACTATGTTCATCATATAAATGTAGTTGAAGTTGGGATTGTAGTGTGGAATAAGAAATGAAGCTGTTCATATTCAGTCTTACTTGTTTTCTTCATTGCATGCACTGTAATATCCAACCTAAGAAATGCATTGATTAGACTTTTGATGGGTATACTTAGGCATTGTAGGCAAAATTTAAATCATCTTAGGTTGATGCAATGTTATTTTCTCATAATCATGTCGCTGTGCTTTCAAAGTAGCCTTGAACCTTTGCCTTGTGTGTTCCATATTTAGGTTTAATTCCGTGGTTTGAGTTTACGCCATTGAACGAATCAATTGTATGGGTACTGATTAATTGGTAGGCCTTGATTAAGTTGGTTTCTGAGTTGTAAGCTCATTATTAACTTTGCTTGTCTAACTGACCCTTCCCCCAAAACTTGGCAGTTAAATGACAAGTTATAGTGTTCATATTTAATGCTTATGAAGCCATTGGCTGCTTTTAGTCTTCGTATTGTTATTTTAACTTTGATTTGAACAATAAGATACAGCCTTATGAACTGTTCAATCGTGGATTTCCATCTTCTATTATTGGATGTGTTCAAACCAATTTGATCTACAAGTGCAAAAATGTAAATTTGATAGTTCAGGCACTGCTAGGACTCGACTTGAGGTTGGACATTAAGGTCCTTTTGTTTGTCTCACTTGGGCTTAATGTGAGGCCAAAGCCTTGGAGTTGGTCGGTGGAAAATGGCAGTATCAACCATACCTATTTTTTGTTGTTTTTTTTGCTAGGCAAGGCTCATTCCTTTAATTGGCCCATATTTCTGGATCCAAGTCATTTTAGTAACAACCCAGGTGGTATATGTGTCCTTCAGTTAGTTAAATCACCCCTTTTTACGGAATAATTCTGGTTAGCCTCGTTACAGGTTCTGTGGATTAATGTAGAACCCTTAGAATCCGAGATGCACCACTTAGCAAATTTTTGTGGCCCTCGCAAACTTAAACATATGAAATTGTTTTAGGTGCGTTAGTTTGATAATCTACTTTCCTAAATTCGGGTGCACATTGACCCAAATCCAAATCTCGACGATGTTAAAATATGTCAAAAATCACGAGTACATTTATGTGACGTGGTTCAAGATGTATTTTAATAACGTTGCAATTTTCTTTTTATAAATAATCAAAAGCGGCTACAAAGTTAAAATTGGCACATAGGTATAAAAATGCATTAAAATTAGATAATTGACAAATATAGTAGTTGAGCGACCATGCTAGAACCACGGAACTCGGGAGCGCCTAACACCTTCTCTCGGGTTAACAGAATTTCTTACCCGAATTTCTGGTTCGTAGACTGTTAAACAAAATCAATTTTTCCTCGATCCGGGATTTAAACCGGTGACTTGAGACACCATTAATTATCCCAAGTGGCGACTCTGAAATCTCTTAAATAAATAAATCTCGTTCCAATTGCCCTTTAATTGGAAAAACTCCCTTTCTACGTCCTTCGTCGGGGTTGTAGTGATAAAAGGATGTGTGACAGATTATGTGGAGCTTTGTTCAGGGTTCAAGAATTCAAGCTTTAAATAATTGTTCTATCTGGCTTTATCATTATATTATTTTATTGCATAATTGTGCCCAATGTGTTAAATATTGTTTTAACTCTTTAATATTATTTGGACTGTATATAAATTACCGGGAAACCCTTCTATCTCATCTCCGGGGATGTGCTTGCTGATCGATACTCCCTATTACTGTTAGTGTCATGCCTTTAAATAAGAAAGAGGCTTGGAATAGTTACAAAGCCGGATGGCCTTTTCGTTACGGGTACATAGCCCCCTCCTTGACTCGAGTTGTCCGCTCGGGTACACAGTCTAGAATATATGCCCAGGTTTTAAACCTAGAATAACTCAGCCGCATGCCCGATCCCTAGTAGGAACGCTTATATGCATCATGCATTTGACTTAGGGAACTTAATACAGGGGTTAGGTTCGTCTAAGACAGGTATACCCAAAATAACAGATCATCTTGATGCATCATATGTGCTCCATGTTACATTTATTCAAGGGTAAAAGGGTCATTTGGCGGACCAATGATAATTTAGGGCAAGTGAAAATTAAAATAAAAAGAGAGAGAGGGTGAAGTGTGAAAATAAAGCAAGTAAGGTCTAATTATGTTTTTGTTAGTTTTTTTATTCTAAAAAAAAGAGACAAAAGATATATGAAAAATTCAAAAGGTTTTGCACTTTTTCATCAACAACAACAACAACTACCCAGTATACTCCTACCAGGTGGGGTCTGGGGAGGGTAATATATAGACAAGCCTTACCCCTACCCGAAAGGGCAGAGAGGCTGTTTCCAATCGACCCCCGGCTCATAGGATAAAAGGAAAAACAGCAGTAAAAACAAAAACAAAGACAAAAACAAAAACAATAGAGCATTAGTAACTCCAGCAGAAATAGCGTAAATAATTATCTAAACATACGAAACATAAATACAATCGCATGCAATAATATCATACAGTAACTACCATAACTAACAGCCATAGGGGATTTTGCACTTTTTCATCATTTTCAGCAAATCAAAAAAGAGAAAAAGATAATCCAAAAAGAGTTAATGTTTCATCATTTTTCAAAAAAAAGAGACAAAAGAGAATATTTTCTCTAAAAATTAGCTATTTCTTTTTATTCTTGCCCGTATCTAATTTGCCTGAACTACGCAAACTTGATTCTCGTCTTTCAGGGCGTGATACGTAGGAAACCCACATATGGTCCGGTCTTCCTAATAAATCTTAGGTTCTTGGCTCTGCGGGGTCTCAACCAAATTTTTCTCTTATAGCCACATTTTGGCTAAGTAAGTTATTTTACAAAAATAATCGCAACCATGTCTTGCACATGTCTAATAGGGAATGCTATTGTCTCACATAGTGTTATTTTCTTCCACAGGTGTGGATTTACCTACTAGAGTTTGAGCATAATAGATACCCCAGGATCAGTGCATTCAGGAGCTGCTCGAGGAGCCATTTTGTGTTTCTCGATTAATTTTTCATGTTTTATTTTCTGGTCCTGTATAGTAATATCCAGTCTTTTAGGTGATGTTAGAATTTGTAATAGTCTAATGTTATTGTATTTTATCTTTTGAATTTGAAAAATGTGTTACAAGTCAAAAATCCAACAAAAAAAAAAGCAAAGAAGAAAAACAAAAAGAAAAAATTTTGCATTGCCGTTATAACTTTTCTTTAGAATACTAATTCTAGAAATGAAAAACAAATCTCTTTGAGGTTGTTTTTCCTTTAGGCAATTAATATCTAGTGCTTAAAATAAATTATTTTTATGTTTCCTTTGTATGTTAAGATTACAAATCCAAAAAAAAAAAGAGAGAGAATTTTCTTGTAGTACCTCTTTAAAAGATTTTCTTTAAGGTATTAATTTCAAAAATCCAAAAAGATTTTCTTTTGAGATTATTCGTTGGGAGATAATGAAAAAAAATTATTTTTATGTTACAAGAACTTTAGGACATTGTAAATAGAAGAAATAACATATCTTCTGTTTATCTTTTAAATTTTCTCCTTTAGGTAGTTAAAACAAAATCCAAAACAGTTTCTTTATTTATCTTTCTCATTTCTCATTTCTAAATATTTCTTCAAGGATATCAAATTAAAATTTAAATACTTTTATGTGGTTTACTCTTTAAATTTTCTTCCTTAAAAAATCAAAAAATAGTTCTCTCTTGTAGAGTTTTTCCTTAACAATTTCCCATATAGTATTTGTTTTGAAAGAAAAAAAAATAACAAAAAATATTCGTTCATCAAGCTTGAGTTTGGAATAGGTTATAGAACATTAACTTTTTAAAAAAAATTCAAAAAAGGGATTTCTTCTTTTATTTCTCCTTGCTCATCATAGGAGTCATTAAGGTAATAAAAAGAAAAGAAAATGAGAATGTTATTTTGTTTACTTTATTCCCGATCTTCAAGAACTACTCAAAGATCTGATTCATGCGGGGTCATGATACATAAGCAACCTACATAGGGTTCGATCGAATCATTTTTTTGTTTATTAAAAGGAAAAGAAAAGGATAAAAAGAGGGAAGAAAAGGAGAGAGAAAGAAAAAGATGTGAAATCATGGGGCGTGGGAAATGAAATAAAGAGTGATAATTAGAAGGGAAAAGAGGAGGGTAAATGATAAAGCAAGTTCTTGAAAGGCAGAGAAAAAGAGAGGTTGAAATGAACAAATTGGGATGATGCCGTACGACCTTCATACCTTCGAAGTCATGTTAGAAACGGTAACTATGGCTAGCTGCATTGCACGCAATGTGATATTTTAGCTAATACCCTAACGCTAACACGATGGCTTCATTTAGTTATACTCATATCACAATGGTGGTTGGTTTGTGGTTTTTAAAGTGGTAACTCTTCTCTACAACACAAAGCCAAAAGGTAATGTCAGACAACAATGGAACTGAGTTGGTTGATACCGGTGCCCAAAAGCAATTGGTTGAACAAGACAATGGCCTGGTTGAAGAGGTAAATATGTTAAAACAATACATGGCGGACATGTACCAGGCTTGATGACTGGGAAATCACCACCCCTGCCACCATCTAGCTTCCTAGATGCTACTCTCATCCAAACTCCAGTCATAGTTTAGAATGATCCTCCATACTCTCCAGATACACCCGCTTATTACAGTTTTTTCTATCACCCTGGTAGCTCCATTGTTCACCACAATTAATACCCACTCAAAGCTCCTGATGCCCAATATTACCCCTCAAAGGTTGCTCGCAAAAAGAGCCCTTAGGATAAGCTTCATGCTGAAAATGAAAAGGTTATAGAAAGAGAAGGGCGAGATGAGATATCTGGGAAGATGAAAAGCATAGAACATTTATCAAAGAGCAAGCAAGGAATGGGAGATCAGGGTAATATGGCTTGTAAAGAACTATTTGTATCCCCTGATGTTCGCCTACCCACAAGGTTCAAAGTGACAAAATTTCACAAGGTTCAAAGTGACAAAATTTAACTTCTATGATGGGTGTGGAGATTCGGTAGCCCACCTGAGGGTCTATAGCAGTAAAATGAGAGGCATTGGAGAGAAAGATGACCTGTTGATGGCATATTTCAGTAAGATCCTGACTAGGTCAGTAAATGGCCTACATTGGGTGACATGGCTCAAGATTTTGTTCGATACTTTCAATAAAAATTTAGTGTCGCCCCAAATCGCTCTTCCCTATCTAAAATGTAAAAGAAGCTAGAGGAAAGTTTGGGGGAGTTTGGGCTCAGATGGAGGGAGCAAGCTGCTCGAGTCAGTACCCCGATTTGTGAAGAAGAAATGGTTGAGCTTTTCTTACAAGCCCAGGAGCCTACCTACTTCACTCATTTGATCCCGGCTTTGGGAAAACCTTTCAATGATGTGTTAAAAATAGGGGAGCTAGTAGAAGAGGGAATCAAGTCAGGCAAAATTATGAGTTGTTCGAAAGACATTCAGAATATCCAAGTAAGCTTTGGCGGAAGAAAGAGAAATAGAAAAGATGATCCGATGGGGTTTCGCGATCAACACTTCCACCCTCGACATCGTCCTCGTGGATATCCTTGTGTACCAGATAATCCTCCCAACACTACTTCTCTCCAAAAAACTCCCAAAATCGTAAATCACTTTCCTCATACCCAGCTCAATAGAATGCCTATACACCCCCACGAGCATACCTAAAACCTCTTGGATCAGGTTTCCGGCCAAGAAAGTGTTTAGGAAAGAGAGGGTGCTGAAAAAAAGAAAACCCTATTGGAGTACCATATGCCAGTTTGTTCCAAAGGTTGAAGCAATTGGACATGTTGAAGTCTATTCAGATAAAAATGCCAAACCCTCAGTCAAAGAAGTTTGATGTTTCTCAATGGTGCACATATTGCTCAGATGCCCCAGGGCATGGCATAGAGAAGTGTCGGAGTCTGAACAAAGCAATTCAGAAGCTTATTGATATAGGTGACATTGTCGTACAAAATCTAGATGCAACAGATACCAGCCAAAGTCCATGTCATGTGCATAATGAGACGCACATGTCGGGTGTGATTTGTTATGAAAAGGAATGTGAGAATTATCCTAGGAGCCTCGCAGGCACACATGCTACTAAGCATTCAGCGCTATAAGAGGTTGATCTTTAAAACGAGCCGGCGAAAGGAACCCAAAAGCAATCTGTTAAGAACAATGGGATGAAGACTTGTGAAGTTCCTCGTATTATTGAGGCGGAACCCAGTAGCTAATATGTCGTTCTTGGTAATTGGAAGGACGCTCCATTTCTTGGCAGCCACAGAGGAGTCTTGGTGGTATATTTTGTTGTCATTTATGTTATCCAGGTTATTTCACGGTTGTTATCAGGATATTTTCTTGTGACTGAAACCCTTCTATCCTTTTATTCTACCTGGTTTGTTTAGTCATAATAACTCGTCTAGAGCTGTCTAGGTTTGTTCCAGGGTTGTAACCCTAGTCTAGTTTGCTTGTCTTGTTGTTCGAACTATTTTACCACCCGTTTAATGCAATTTACTGTTTTCTGTTATTTCTAACCATTTTCTTTTGCTTAGTTCTCTTTTCTTTTCACAATTCTTTTCCTGTTGGCTTTAGTGACATGACATGCATGCGTAACTCTCAACCTGGTCTTAAAAAGTTAGTTCAGTCATGAAACAATGAAACAATGTTGAAGATGCAGGGATATTTGAGGGAAATAAGTAAAGGCATCTTGAGATCACTTCCATCCCAAATTGTGTGAAACTAGGTAGATAGAACATATAGAAATATTATTGAAATGCATTATGCCGCATTGGGTTTGAGCTAAACGAAAGTTTGCCCAATGAGAGTGAGAGTGTTGTCCAATGGGGTTTTGTATTCTTGATGATGTAAAAGGCAAATGTGTGGATATGGGTATCAAATCTAGTACATGCAAATATTACGAATGTTTTTGTGGTTTGTTAATTGTGTTGTTTGCACTTGGCATGTTTTGGAGATTGGAATGACGAAGGCATTTTGTTATGCTATCTAAACACTTTATCCTTCGTTACCCTTTTGAGATCTGTTTGTTTCTTTCATACCCCTCTTTCAGAATTAGCAACAAAATAAAAAACACAAGCATGACAAATGAGCCAAAAAAGGGAAAAAGGAAGAAAACAAAAAAAAGAGAGAAAAGGGGGGAAATAAAAGAAAAGAAAAGAAAAGCAAAACAACAAAAGAAGAAGGAAGAAACAAAATAAAGAAAAAGGGGGAAAGAAGACAAATACAACAACAAAACAAGGAATCTTCATGAACTACATTCGACTTGATTCCTTTTAAGCGTACGTAGGCAGCCTCACGATTCGGTCCCACTAAAATAAAAATTCAAAGGTCCCCAAGCAAGAAACTGGGTAGAAGTTGTGTTTGTTGTAATAAATCAATAGTTGTCATTTTGAACCCCGTCGAGTGGTTTTGAGCATTTTGATACCCTTTCTTTCCAATCCCGCTCAAAAGCCCATATTACGGTCCAAAGAAAAACCTTCTGATCAGTATTCGAGATATGCCAAGTCAAGCAAGTAGAGGTGATTCATATCAGGGGCAACACTTTGGCCCAAGCAGGCAAAATAATAAAAATGAGAGAGTCTTATTGATAAAAACCCACAAATGCACTGTAGAGCGACAAAAGCTGAGAGAAATAAAAATGAGAGAGCCTTATTGGTGAAAACCTTCACGGGCACCTTGATACGACTTTAAGTTGAGAGAAAGAACAAAATGAGAGAGGATTGATGGTGAAAACCCTTCGGGCACCACAAGTCGAATAACCTATGACAGACCTTACGCTAAATCTTAATTTTAACAGAAAGTTTCAAACTAAGTCCTATTATTCAGTAGGGTCCTGACAATTCTTAATTAAAGCCAATTTTAAATCTAAGTAATACATCTACTGGGGACCCATTATTAAATCTACATCCCATTATACGGGAGGGTCCTGGCGACTCCTATGTGAATCCTATCTCTTGTATTCATTGGGGAAATATATATGCCAGATTATGTTACTCGTGGCTATTTGAATTTTAAACTGAGTCCCATTTTCTAGGGGGTCCTGACAACTCCTAGTTGAATCCAATTTCAACATGCAAACTCTTAAGTCCATTTATGCTCCTTTGTTATTCCCGATTATTTTTAGCTTTAGTTAGGTCCCATTTTTCAGGAAGGTCCTGAAGTTCACAGTGTTTGCTTCTCTTGTGGAGGACTTCCCCGAGACATCCGGAATTTCCTGCCCCTATTTCAATCAAAGAAAATCCTGTCAATTTGAAATGTGGTGGTTAGCTTGCAAAATGCTTGCTGAAAATGGCCTCCTTGCTGTCATGCTCTGTTGTGGCCAACTTTCCAAACTGGCTATGAGCCTCCTGATTTGTTTGGCTGACCCCTGAGCCTAATGGCTTTAGATGAATCGAGTGCTCTGTACCCCAACATTGTGTCACATTCCTGACCCTCTTTCCAGAATATTTGCATCTTTCTTGAGATTATCGAATCGTTCCACTAGCGAAACTTTCAGTGATTCTTCATATCGCATTTTAACTTCCGTTGCCTTTGTTATGTTTTAGGCGTAATGTGCTTTGCTATTTGGGAGCTGATAGTAAGCTCTAAAATCATTTTGCTGCTTGCTTATACAAAATTGACATTGAAAATATCTTAGAGGAATGGAGACACGAAATAAAATGAAATGCAATGACTCTGAGTTGTTTTAGGAACAAAAGAATTCAGAATTGGGTGACTATTGAAGGGGAAAGAAAAGAGACTTATTTATGGGCAAACAACTGGTTCCAATGATCATGACATGCACTTCGGCTTCATCGTCCCAGTGTGTCCACATAATTCGTCTTTCCATTGGCATGCTTTGTTGTTGTGACATTCCTTAACCCAATTTCTCTAGCAAAACCACGACCCTGCTCATCCTACGCTATCGCGAATGGTTTTTACCAACAGACCTCTTTCAATTGTTCATTTCTCGACTTGCGTTCGCCTTATGGTGCTTGTGAAGGTTTTCACCAATAAGACTCTCTCATTTTGATTTCTTTCAGCTCCTATTGCCTTACGGTGCCCGTGAGAGTTTTCACTAATAAGACTTCTCATTTTGATTTTCTCTCAACTCACATCGCCTTACGTTGCCCGTGAGTGTTTTCACCAACAAGACACTCTCATTTTGACCTTTTATTACTAGAACTAAAGTGTTGCACTGGGTATGAATCACCTCTTCTTGCTTGACTTGGCATTTCTTAAAAACTGATCGGAAGGTCTTTCTTTCGACCGTAATACATGCTTTTGGATAGGGTTATAAAGAGTGGGCATTAGGGCTCAAAACAATCCAAATGAGTTAAAATTACAACTTTCAGAATCAAGTTTCTTACAACAATCATAACTTCTGCCCTAGTTTCTTGCTATGGGATTTTGGATTTGTATTTTGATGGGACCGAACCATGAGGCTTCCTACGTATCCTTAAAATAAATCAGGTCGAACGTAGTTCATATCACAAGAATTGCTTTGTTTTTGTTGTGATTTTCTCCTTTCTCTTTCTTATTTTCCTTACTCTTTCTTATTGTTTCTTCCATTTGTTGTTTTGCTGTTTTTTTTCTTCCCCTTTTTTTCTTTCTTTTTTTCTTCTTTTTCTTCTCTTTTTTTTCTTTCTTCTTCTTTTTTCCCCTTTATTCATCTCTCACACTTGCGTATCTGATTTTGCTGCTGATTCTTGAATAGGAAATATGAAAGAAAATAATTAAAGCTCAAAAAGGGTTAGCAAAGGATAAAGTGTTTAGATAGCCGAATAAAATGTCTTCGTCATACAAATCTCTAAACCATGGCAACTATAAACAAATATGATTTAATCAAAGAAAATCATACATTGTATCTCTTAAATGCATCGGAATTGATGGCCATTTCTATGCACTTGCCTTCTACATCTGTTTGATACAATGCCCCATTGAACAACACTCTTGACACCATGAACGACCCTTGCCAATTTGGGGTGAACTTGCCCTTTGCCTCCTCCTGGAGAGGGAGGATGTGCTTCAATACCAACTAACCCACTTCAAACCTTCTAGGGTGCACCTTCTTCTTGTATGCTTTGGCCATTCTCTGTTTATACAACCGGCCGTGACATACTACTGCTAATCTTTTCTTATCAATAAGACTCAGTTGCTCCAGATGGCTTTTGACCCACTCGTCATCATCAATTTTTTCCTCGGAAACAATCCGAAAGGATGTGTTTCAATTTCTGCCGGTATTACTGCTTCTGTGCCAAACACCAATAAATACGGAGTTGCCCCTACTGAGGTGCAAACAGTAGTGCGATAGCCTAATAATGCGAAGGGTAGCTTCTCATGCCATTGTCTGGACCTTTCCACCATTTTTAAAGTATCTTCTTTATGGTCTTATTGGCTGCCTCAACTGCTTCATTTGCCTTGGGGCGGTATTGGGTGGAATTGCGATGTGTACTCTTAAACTGCTGACATACCTCTTTCATTAATTGACTATTGAGATTTGCTCCATTGTCGGTGATGATTTTCTTTTGGATTCCAAACTGACAAATGATATTTGAATGCACAAAGCGTACCACGGCTTTCTCGGTCACTGACTTGAAAGTTTTAGCTTCAACCCATTTGGTGAAATAGTCAATATCAACCCTGATGAACCTGAGCCCATTGGAAGCTTCTAGCTTGATGGGCCCGATGATATCCATGCCCTAGGCAACGAGGGGCCATGGTGCAGACATTGTATGTAATTCAGACGGCAAGGAGTGAATCAAAAAATCTCCATGCACCTGGCAGTGATGACATTCGCACACGAAACTAATAGAATCTCGCTCCATGGTGAGCCAATAATAACCTGCCCGAAGAATCTTCTTTGCATAAACATACCCGCTCATATGAGGTCTGCAAAGTCCGGAATGTACCTCGGTCATGATGGCGGTGGACTGTCTAGCATCTATGCATCTTAACATCTCAAGATCTAATGTTCTTTTGTATAATACCCTCCACTAATGAGAAACCTAGTTGATAAGCGACGAATTGTTCTATTTTGATCACTTGTGGCTTGTACCGCGTACACACACATCTCGATATATTCTTTGATATCGTAAAACCAAGGTGTACCATCAAGCTCCTTTTCTACCATGTTCCAATAAGTATGTTGGTCATGGACTTAGATAGGCAGCGGGTCAATATACGCCTTATCTGGATGATGTGACATCGATGCCAAAGTATCCAAGGCATCAACAACCTCGTTGTTGATTCTTGGGATGTGCTTGAACTCCACAGACCATAATCGTTGACAAAGCTTATGCAGACACTACCGATTTGGTATAAGCTTCAAATCTTATGTTTCCCATTCCCCTTGAATCTGGTGTACCAGAAAGTCCGAGTCCCCCAAGACTTCTTGGACACCCATGTCTGCAGCTAACCTCAGACCCAAAATGCATGCCTCATATTCTGCCATATTGTTAGTGCACTAGAAGCGGAGCTGAGCTGTAATGAGGTAATGGATCACTGTTTCGGAAATGAGTACTGCTCCTATCCGACGCTTTTCATGTTGGCAGCCCCATCGAAGAATAATTTCCATCCGGGCTTCTTGCCCTGTTTCACTTCATCAATATGCATCACCTCTTCATCTGGTAAGTATGTCTTTAATGGTTTGTATTCTTCATCCACCGGATTCTCGGCCAAATGATCAACCAATACCTACACTTTCATTGCAGTCCTAGTCACGTAGACAATGTTGAACTCGATGAGCAGGATTTGCCACTTTGCAAGACTCCCTGTGGGTATAGTCTTTTGGAAGATGTACTTTAGCAGGTCCAGGCGTGAAATGAGGTAAGTAGTATACGATGACAAGCATTACATCAGCTTCTGTGATACCCAAGTTAGGGCACATCATGTCCTTTCAAGATGAGTATACTTGACCTCATAAGTTTTGAACTTCTTTGTGAGGTAATATATGGCCTTCTCCTTCCTTCCGGTGATATCGTGCTGACCCAACACACATCCGAATGAGTTGTCCAAGACTCTTAAATATAGGATCAAAGGCCTCCCTGGTTTTGGCGGGACCAATACCGGGTGGGTTCGACAAGTATCCTTTTATTTTATCAAAAGCCTCCTGGCATTCCTCCGTCCACTTGACCGCGACATCCTTTTTCAACATCTTAAAAATAGGCTCACAAGTTGTCGTGAGCTGAGCTATATATCTACTGATGTAATTCAATCTCCCCAACAAACTCATCGCCTCAGTTTTGTTCCTCGGGGACAGAAATTGTTGTATGGCTTTGATCTTTGATGGGTCTAGCTCAATGCCTCGGTGGCTGACTATGAACCCTAGCAATTTCCCTGATGGCACACCAAATGCACATTTCGCAGGATTCAGCTTGGGACTGTACATGCGGAGCCAATAGAAGAATTTTCTCAGATCTTTGACATGGTCGGACTGCTTCCTTGATTTCACAATTACATCATCATATAGACCTCGATCTCTTTATGTATCATATCATGGAAAATGGTTGTCATTGCCGTCATATAGGTTGCCCCAGCATTATTCAGACCGAAGGGCATGCTGCTGTAGCAATATATTCCCCACGGCGTGATGAATGTTATCTTCTCTGCATCGTCCTCATCCATCAAATTTTTGTGATAGCCTGCGCAACAATATACGAAAGAACCAATATCATGTTTTACACAATTTTCAATCAATATGTGGATGTTCAGCAGTGGGAAAGTTGACTTTTGGACTCGCTTTGTTGAGGTTACGCTAATCGACACACACTCTAGTATTAACATCCTTCTTTAGCACAGACGCGACATTGGATAACCAGGTGGGATATTGTGTGACTCGGATGATATTTGCCTCAAACTGCTTGGTAACTTCCTCTTTGATCTTTACACTCATATCAATTTTAAAATTCCTCAACTTATGTTTGACAGGAGGGCAGGCCGGGTCAGTAGGAAATTTGTGAAGCACCATATCGATGCTCAACCCTGGCATATCGTTGTAAGACCACGCGAAAACATCTTTGTACTCAAGCAGCAGTTTAATTATTTCTTCCCTAAGCTGCGGCTCAAGATTAATACTTATTTTAGTTTCTCAGATATTATCTGGGTCCCTAGATTGACTGATTCTGTGTCGCTCAGGTTCGGCTTAGTTTTTCCTCAATGTGGCTTAACTCTTTACTAATTTCGTAAAACGTCCTATCCTCGTCATATTCTGGTTCATTCTCATATTCTATCTCTTGAATTATTACTTTTAAATTATACCAGCTTTTAAGACTAGGCCGAAGATTCCTTATGCATGTCATATCACTAGAGCCAGCATAAAAATTATTATACAAGAAGGAAAAGAAAAAGCAAATATAAGTAAGAATTATCAGCACTGACGAAAAGGAAATTGCATTTCACTGAAATTTGAAAGATAACAGGGTTTTCACATCCCTGGAATAATCCGGAGAAATTAAAAGAAAAATCAAAGCACACTACCACAACTCCTTCCTAGTCGGGAGAGGAGTAACTTCCCAATTGTTGACTTTTGCACAGGTCCCAACAAATTGCACATTTACCTTGCTGGAGCCCTGTCCTGCTTCCATCACATTCAGATCTTCAAACAACCTTTCGAACCTTTCAAGCAATTCTTTATCTGGACCGACCATAAGACTGGGACTTATCATTGTCGGGCACTTCTTTGTGCTAGGCTTCACAAATGATTTTAAGAGACACGGCACGGGCTTGGGGAGGACCCATGCTTTCTGCTTTATTCTTCTAGCCCACTTTATTTCTGCAATTGTGGGCTTGAACCCCCCCAAAGGTTTCTATGTTATTGGGGAGAGATACCGGTTGTACGATACCCTGATATGACGCCCCCAAACCCTTTCCTAGAAAAAACCCATTCTTCAATATTTCAACAGTCACCATGACTGATGCAGGGGCTAACTTTGTTGTTGGAACACACTCCCTTTTTGGAAGTTTTCTCACTAATAGCGTTTCATGAACCCGATACACCCAAGGCCCCTTGTCATTATCCGCCTTGATGAGTGGCACAATAGCATCATTGTGAGCATACAGATGGTCCTCGCCGTGCATAAATATTTCTTGTCGGTCCCATTCAAATTTCACCCTTTTTATGCAAAGTGAAGGGGACTGCTCTAGCAGTATGGATCCCGGGTCATCCCAACAACAGGTTGTAGGAAACGACCACATCCAGAACTTGGAATTCCATGGTAATCAACCGGCCCGATTGTCAGTTCAAGCACTATGTCACCGATCGAATCTTTTCCTCCGCCATCAAACCCCTGCACACAAATGTTGTTTTTGTTGATTCCTGCATCTTCCACCTTCACTTTATTCTACGTGGAAATAGGGAAATATTCGCTCTTGAACCGTTATCAACCAACACTCAAGTAACTACAGAATCTTCGCACTTTACCGTAAGATAGACTGCTCTATTATGCTCGGTGCCTTCTACGGGCAATTCATCGTCCGAAACAGTGACTCTTCTCACCTCAAAAATCTTGTTGGCTATCTTCTCCAAGTGATTGATCGTGATTTTATTAAGAACGTGAGCCTTGTTCAGGATATTCATCAATTCCCGACGGTGCTCGTCCGAATGAATCAACAATTATAACAGCGAGATTTGAGTAGGCATCTTTCTCAGTTGTTTAATAATAGAATAATCCTGCCTTTTCATCTTCTTCAAAAACTCTTTTGCTTCCTCTTCACTCACATTTTTCTTCAGCAGCATTGAGTTATCCTTGGTCGGTTTTGGTTTTCTCAATTCCTCGGGGGCAAAGCACCTGCCCTATAGGGTCAATCCATGGGTCTCACAAACATCATCTCTAACCTCTTTCCCTTGATAAGTCACTGTTACTCGGTCATAATTCCAAGGTAATGCCTTGTTCCTGATCATTGGTATCTGAGTTACAGGTTTGATAACAACTGGCTCTGTGCGAGCGCCTTCCACGTTAACCACAGGCTTGCTTGTCACCCCTGGTACAACCACTTTTGCATTTTCTTTTCTCACCATCCCGTCTCTCGGGGATTCCTTTTTGACTACAACGAAAGGCTCATTGCTTGCTCCACTTAACTTAAGCACCAACATCTCGCTTGTTAAATTCTCAATCGTCTCCGGCTCACTCGCTCGGATCATCATGACAGTTTTTGAAGGCTTTTTGGGCTCCCCCTCTTTGTGCATTATCTCAATCATATTTGTCTCTTGATGAGCAGGCAGCGGGGTTTTATTCATATTAGGCGCTTTCGAAGCTTGCACCTCAATTCGATGTGAATCAATGAGTTCTTGAATAACACTCTTCAGATGCCAACATTCCTCTTTGTCATGCCATAGGGCACCAGAACTATACTCACAACTGATAGAATAGTCCAGATTTCTCGGAAGAGGATTTGGACATTTTGCTTCAATCGGTCTCAACATATCTAACTGTCTCAACCTGTGGAAAACTGAAAGTTTTCTTCTTCTGCATTCTCTCATTTTTTAAAGCTTGGTTGACCCAAAAAGCTGGTCTCGGGTGGTGTTGGTAGGCTTGGAGGATAGTTATATTATTGAGCTGGATAATTATTTTGTGGGGTTGGCGCAGGCCATTGTGCATGGGCGGGAGGTTGAGTATATGATTGTGCATAATGGACGGAAAAAGGGGAGTAAGAAGGTGGGTAGTAGTGTTGTTATGGGCTATATGTAGTGTGTGGATGGGTCTAATGATGAGGTCGGGGCTTGTAGTAATGGGATAGACCTCGAGGCCCGAACCAAGCCCTAAGTGTTAGATAATACGCTTAACGCTAGAGGGGGGGGGGGTGGATAGCGTTATAATAAAAAATAGCGTAAACTTGCGGAATTTAAAAATTGCAGGAAATAAATAAGTGCGATAAGTAAATAAACAAGAACGAACGCACCGATGTATCCTGGTTCACCACAACCCGTGGCTAGTCCAGTCCCCGAGAGACTCTCTCGAGATTTCCACTAACTTTGTCAAGCTTACGGGTGCTTAACAAACCGTTACAGTTGCTCAAGGATACCCCACCTTAAGACTTCACTTGCTCGAGGATACCTCACCCCAAGACTTCACTGTTAAGCTTACGGGTGCTTAACGAACCTTTACAACCTGAGGACACAAGCCTCAACAACCTTTGCTCGGAGATACAACACTCCAAGACTTCAACCAAGGAAACACAAGTTCCTTCTTACAACACAAGGGACTAACACTTCCCTTCAAGTGTATAAAATACTTAACGCTCACTTAACAAGACTCTCTTAATAGAGTGGATATGAGTAAACAAATACGCTCAAGAACACAACAACAAATTCAAGACCTTGGCTTTCAAAATATGATAAAAATGATCAATAAATGATATTGGAAATGTATGAAAGCTTATGAATGTTTTGGTCAGAAGTTGTGTGTTTAATGAGTGATTTTTGAGGTGTATTTATAGCTCCAAAATCACTCCTAGCCGTTGCTATGATCATAAATACAGATTCTGAAAATCTGTTAGATAGTCGACTATCCGATATGGTTATTCGACTATCTTGGCAACGGTCACAAGGATAGTCGACTATCTGATATGGATATTCGACTATCTTGGCAACGGTCATCAGGATAGTCGACTATCCAATATCAGATATTCGACTATCTGACCTTGCGGAAATGGTCCGTTTTTAAAACAACAAACTTATTGAAAATAAGTTATAAGATGTTTTTCAAAGCTTTGTTTGAAGATATAAATATCTTAAACATGAAAAACAATTGTAATGACCATTCCGAATCAATAAAAACATTTAAAATCATTTTGTTTTAAATGTATTGAAAATATTTATTATATAACATTTAAAAACCAATAATAATATTTTTATCACAAATAAAAATATTTATGATATGCATATATAAAGCTATTTATGATATGCATATATTGTAAAATCACTTATGATATGCATATATTGTAAAATCATTTATGATATGCATATGTTGTAAAATCATTTTATGATATGCATTGTAATATCTTTATGAGAGAAGCCAAGACTCAAACTTAAAGTCGGATCAAGATTACAATAAAGATAATATAAATAAGACTCAACAAAAGGTCTTCATTTATTTTCATTGCTTCATATCTTCTCTTGATCTAGCCTTGAACTTCTTGGACTCCAATTCTTGTCCGCTTAAAATAATGTCGCATATCCTTTTCTTCCTCTATGCGCATTGTAAATTTGCATATCAATACTTTATCTTCCTTTGTATCCTTTTGCATATCTACAAAATGAACAACGCTTTAGTTAAAATATAAATTAAAGTGTATTCAATAATAACTCACATTTATTTGGCATATATTTATTTTCCATCTAAATCGGTTTGTCAGTTATCAAAACATATAAATATGAACATACATATGTGTTCCAACAATTTCCCCCTTTTTGATAATGGCAAACCGTTATGGGGATATGCATAAAAAATAATATAATTAAACTATGCCAAATATAAGACAAGTTATTATTGAGTTCCCCCTCAATTTATGCAAATATGCATATACCCTTATCTTTCCCAATAAATATAATATGCATATACCCTTAATCTTCCCCCTTTTGACATTAACAAAAAGATAATTTAATTAATGAAGAAGGAAAATTACAATAAGAGTAATTGAAAATGAAAATACAAATCAAGAACTTTCATCGTCGTCGAAATCATCGTCATCGCTAGAAGTACTTGCGGAATAGACGCGAGAATACGAATAATTGACATGGTCAAAATATCCGTGGATTTCGTCACTAAGCTTACGCACATTTCTTTCCGTGCGAGACAAATTACTATCGATTCGATTAATTGAAGTCGATAGAGAGGCAAGTTGATCCAAGATGGCTTGAGACACATCCGGTTGAGCACGAGGACGACGAGCTTGAATTGGAGGAGGAGGATTCGGAATTTAATCATGTGGTTGATCATGGCCATGAAAAGAGGTTTCTTGAATTTTCAAATATTTGGTACGAGTTTTCTTGATACCAACATTGGTGTTGACTTGAGACGCTTCAAGAAGATGCATTTTAAGTAATGCATAAGGAAGAGGTTTGTCACTTCCTATTGAATCAAACATATGCGTAAGAACAAATTTACACCAATTTATGCGTGCTTTGGAAATAATAGCATGCATGATTTTTGCATCTTCACGGCCAATTGTCGTGTGATTGCTTTTTCTCGGTTTAAGAATCCGAGTGACAACATAAAGAATCAAACGAAATTCCGGAAAAATTCCTTTAATAGGAGCCCTCTTTTGCTCTTGAGAGAATTCAAATTGTCCAATTCCAATAAGGTTGAAGAGGACATTTTCATCATAGAGTATTCCTTCGACACCGGTATATTGTTCGATGTCTTGGCCATCACGAGGAAGATTTGTGATAGCTTGAATATTTTTTTCACTTAAAAGAATAGGAATGCCATTGACTTTGGTAGAGAGAACTCCATCTTCATCTTTCTTAAGGTTCGAATAGAAGGCTTGAATCAAAAGAGGATGAATGAAATCATACTTCAAATAAACAAAGTCAAGGATTGAACTTTGTAGAAGTATATTGGAATGATTAGAATCCGCTAGATATCTTGCGGTTGTGAATCGAGGTGGAAGAATATCTCGATTTTCAAAGTTTCTAATAAATCGTTGAAGCTCATTTTCTTGTTCAAACCAAAGATCGGATCCATCGTCATAACTATGTAGAGATGGAGGAGGATTTGAAGAAGAAGGGATATTCTTTCCGGCACGAGAGCGTTTAGAACTTCTATTTGCCATTGAAATTTGTAGGCAAGAAGAACTTTTGGAAGAAGTTTGGAATAGAATTTTTGAAGAGAATTTCTTGGACAAGAATGATTTTGGTGTGAAACAAAGAGTGCACACTAATCCTATTTATAGAGTTCAAGAAAACATAGCATTGAATGACAAAAATCAGATTTATGGACTGATTGGAACGGCTATAAAACGGTCAGATTTTTGAAATTTGACTGAGGATAGTCGAATAACTTATTGGATAGTCGA
Organism: Nicotiana benthamiana; assembly: GCA_034376525.1. Taxonomy (NCBI): domain Eukaryota; kingdom Viridiplantae; phylum Streptophyta; class Magnoliopsida; order Solanales; family Solanaceae; genus Nicotiana; species Nicotiana benthamiana. The sequence continues at coordinate 117,342,340 of CM067332.1, read as the reverse complement.
CTATCTGGGAACGATATTCGAATATCTTCTGGGATAGTCGAATATCTGGAAACAGATATACTCGAATAACTTCTGGTTAGTCGAATATCTGGAGAAATAGCTTGATTTTCTGGATAATCAAGTTATTCGAATAACTTCTAGTTAGTCGATTAACTTCGACGACTTTGAAAAAATCGTTTAAGCAGAAAATATTGGAAAAACAATTTTCATTTTATGGAATTCGTTTATTAAAAAAAATAAACTATATTTTTGGTAAAAATGTATATCATAATTTTATGAACATAATTTTATCACATCAAATATGCTATTTGTAAATTCACAAGTCAAGTAAGAAAGATAATATTGACTTGAATTGAAACTTTATCTTGGTTCCCCCCGAATTTAGGGCGATACCTGCAAAAGAAAATACGCGTCTTCCACGCTCAAGTCAGTAATATTCAAAATATAAATGCAACCAAAAAAAATGTATGCATTCAGATCAACGTTTAACCGCATTAGGACGTGACTCCTTTGAACATGATTTATATCTAGCACTTCAATAAATGCTAAATATTATATCAATTCTGCTAGCAATAAGGTAAAGTGAGGAACGATCATACCTTTGTAATTCTTGGTATTGCTCTCCTTACCTTTCATATTTCTGTCAAGACGGTCATATGAATTCATTGAAGTGGCCATTGCTTTGGTGTTGCTTATTTCAAAGCGATTTAGCAACTCATTGCAATATTGAGCATGACAAATGAAAGTTCCTTCTTTCATTTGTTTTACTTGAGACCTCAAGTTGAAATTGAGCTCGTCCATCATGATATTTCAAAAATTTGCTAGTCACGAGTTTTAAAACTCCTTGCATACAAATTTATTAGTTGCTCACGCATAATATCACCAATAAGAATACAAGAAATATCATCAATGAAATTCATGCAATCTATTTTCCTTAAAAAAATTCCCTTTCAAATAAGGCAAACTAGAATGTGAAGACATTCCCCCTTACTTGAAGCATATCACCTAAACACTTCTTCTTTTTGGCATTTAGCAAGAAGAGAGTATATTAAGGAAAAACTATGAGGAGTATGCAGTATGATGATTGATAGAAACTTATTAAGACATACCGACAAAACATAGGTCTGCCCATTGTTATGAAACAATGATAACGCCATTTATTGGAACACATAACAAATGTATCAAATGTTATTTTATTAACAGTGATACTAATTGTTGTTCTTAGTAAAACATATACCCAAAAAAATGTTAACTGTTAACAGATCAACAGTTTTGTTAAAACTATAAATCAAAAATATACCAACCATTTTTCAGAAAAAAATTATATTCATCAAGAGTCTATTTTTAACAGAAATGCTTTTATCAACTGTCAAAAACATGAATCATTTATTTCAGGAATATATCAATTATTTTTCAAACTGAAATTAGCATTCATCAAAAACATGAGTTGATAAAAGTAATTGATATCCAAAAATAATTATCAAAACATGGATCAATTATTTAATACTAGATACCAATTGTTGTTTAACAACAAATTTTCAACATATGAATCAACAAAGATAATTGATACATGTCAACTATCACGGTTAAGCCTGTCAATAATTTCAACAATATAAGAACCAAATTGACAACAAACATGTTAATATCGGTTGCTTGCACATATCAATAATTCGGTCTTTATCGAAAAAGGATAACTAACCGACATTCCCCCTTGATGCAATGAGGTTCTGTGCTTGGTGCATCTACTACAATATTGTAGTCTTCAAGCACACCTGCAAAAGTACCTAAAAATAGGTTTTTGGTATCCAAACACTTTTGGGTCCTTGGGGGTTAGGGTAATAATAATCATAATCAATACATAAATCTCTATGTTTAGCAAAACAAACGGGTGCTAAGTGTCCTACCCGGTTGCAGTAGTGACATACAACATTCGGGTTGTGCATATGCCTAGGTTGTGCCAAATACGTTCTAGGTAATCTAAAAACATCATTCCTGGGGGCGTTGAAATTTCTAGAGTTATTTCTAGGCGGTCTAGAATAATTATTTCTAGATTCATTTGCACAATTCCTAGAATCGTTTCTAGGTGGTCTAAAGTTATTAACTCTAGACTTATAAACAACCTAGTATCGTTTTTAGGTGGTCTAGTCTCATTTCTAGAATTATTTCTAGGTTGCCTAAAATTATTATTTCTAGGCTCATTTGTATGATTCTTATTCTTTTTACGCCTTCTATTTTTCTTAGGCTTTTTCTTCTTAATCTCTTCAATAGTTTTAGGAGCATCTACACTATGTTTTTCTAGTGTGTTCCTAAGTTCAATGTTTTCTAATTTCAAAGAATCACAAGATAAACAAATAGAACTTTTATCAATTGAAGAAGATTCATTCATTGCATTAATCTTATTTCTAAGATCAAAAATATCATTTTTCAAGAAATCATTTTCTTTTTCAAAAACATCAATTTTATTTTTGAGAACACCATTTTCATTAGTTAATTTTTCAAAATCTATTTCTTTCAAAGAAGAGGATTTTCCAAAATCTTTTTCTTGTAAAGAAAGTGTTTTCTGAAAATCTGTTTCTTGCAAAGAAAGTGTTTTCTGCAAAGAAAATGTTTTCTTCAAATCTTTTATCATTTTGGAGGCATTAACAAATTCACCATATAGTTCATTATAGGCACTTTGTAATTCTTCAAAAGAGTGAGAGTTAGAAGTACTTACCTCTTCTCCTTCGTCGGCCATGAGGCATTTGGCAGTTGGTTCATCACATGAACTGTCTGCTTCTTGAGGCGCATTTTCATAAGTATCCTCAAGCTTATCCCACATCTCTTTAGCCGTTTTGTATTGAGAAACTTTCCGATAGTCCTCCTGATTCAAAGCGCTATACAACATATTTATCGCCTTGGTATTGTATTTACTTACCATGGCTTCCCCAACTTTAGTCGTCATTTGCTCACCATGCTCGATAATTTGCCACAGACGAAAGTTGCTTGATTTGATGAAGATTTTCATTCGATCTCTCCAATATGTGTAATTGCTTCCATCAAATATTGGAGGCAAGAAGGTATAGTGACCTTTACCTATTCCTGCAAAAGCATTGCTAGTAGAAGCCATAGAAGGATTCTCTCAAACTGTTAAGTCTTTCAGAGAGTTAGGCTCTGATACCAATTGTTAGATAATACGCTTAACGCTAAAGGGGGGGGGGAATAGCGTTATAATAAAAAATAGCGTAAACTTGCGGAATTTAAAAGTTGTAGGAAATAAATAAGTGCGATAAGTAAATAAACAAGAACGAACGCACCGATGTATCCTGGTTCACCACAACCCGTGGCTAGTCCAGTCCCCGAGAGACTCTCTCGAGATTTCCACTAACTTTGTCAAGCTTACGGGTGCTTAACAAACCGTTACAGTTGCTCAAGGATACCCCATCTTAAGACTTCACTTGCTCGAGGATACCTCACCCTAAGACTTCACTGTTAAGCTTACGGGTGCTTAACTAACCTTTACAACCTGAGGACACAAGCCTCAACAACCTTTGCTCGGAGATACAACACTCCAAGACTTCAACCAAGGAAACACAAGTTCCTTCTTACAACACAAGGGACTAACACTTCCCTTCAAGTGTATAAAACACTTAACACTCACTTAACAAGACTCTCTTAATAGAGTGGATATGAGTAAACAAATACGCTCAAGAACACAACAATAAATTCAAGACCTTGGCTTTCAAAATATGATAAAAACGATCAATAAATGATATTGGAAATGTGTGAAAGCTTATGAATGTTTTGGTCAGAAGTTGTGTGTTTAATGAGTGATTTTGAGGTGTATTTATAGCTCCAAAATCACTCCTAGCCGTTGCTATGATCATAAATACAGATTCTGAAAATCTGTTAGATAGTCGACTATCCGATATGGTTATTCGACTATCTTGGAAATGGTCACAAGGATAGTCGACTATCTGATATGGATATTCGACTATCTTGGCAACGGTCATCAGGATAGTCGACTATTCAATATCAGATATTCGACTATCTGACCTTGCGGAAATGGTCCGTTTTTAAAACAACTAACTTATTGAAAATAAGTTATAAAATATTTTTCAAAGCTTTGTTTGAAGATATAAATATCTTAAACATGAAAAACAATTGTAATGACCATTCCGAATCAATAAAAACATTTAAAATCATTTTATTTTAAATGTATTGAAAATATTTATTATATAACATTTAAAACCAATAAAAATATTTTTATCACAAATAAAAATATTTATGATATGCATATATTGTAAAGCCATTTATGATATGCATATATTGTAAAATCATTTATGATATGCATATGTTGTAAAATCATTTTATGATATGCATTGTAAAATCATTTTATGAGAGAAACCAAGATTCAAACTTAAAGTCGGATCAAGATCACAATAAAGACAATATAAATAAGACTCAACAAAAGGTCTTCATTTATTTTCATTGCTTCATATCTTCTCTTGATCTAGCCTTGAACTTCTTGGACTCCAATTCTTGTCCGCTTAAAATAATGTCGCATATCATTTTCTTCCTCTATGCGAATTGTAAATTTGCATATCAATTCTTTATCTTCCTTTGTATCCTTTTGCATATCTACAAAATGAACAACGCTTTAGTTAAAATATAAATTAAAGTGTATTCAATAATAACTCACATTTATTTGGCATATATTTATTTTCCATCTAAAACGGTTTGTCAGTTATCAAAACATATAAATATGAACATACATATGTGTTCCAACACTAAGTCAATTTTCGCTATTACCTCCTTCTTGTTCTTTCCGATTACCTCCCTGGACCCGCTTTGGATTGCGTGGGTGGTTTCTTTGATTGGTGAATAACTCATAATCTTGTTAGACTTGAGTCCCTCCTCTACCATGCTCCCAATGTTTACTAACTCATTAAAGGATTTACCCATTGCCGGTACCAGGTGACCAAAATATGTAGGCTCCAAAGCTTTCAAGAAGTAATCTACCATTTCGCTTTCCTTAATTGGCGGGTCGACCCTAGCTGCCTTCTCCCTCCAATGGAAGCCATACTCTCTGGAGCTCTCGTTGTGCTTCTTTTCCAGTTTCGTCAAAGATAAATGATCCGGAATAATTTCAAAATCGTAATGAAAATGACAGGGGAATGCTTGGGCTAGAATATCCCATGTTTACCACCAAGCGTGATCCTATCGGGTGTACCATTTCAATGCTGAACCACTTAATCTTTGACTGAATATGCCATAAGTAATTCATCCTTTTTCGCATGCTCCTCTCATCTTGCTGCAAAAACCCCTTAGGTGCGCCACCAGATCACCATGTCTGTCGTATAATTCAAACTTGGGCATCTTAAAGCCCGGTGCAAATTGTACATATGGGAATAAATAGAGGTCTTTGTATTCCACACTCACTTGGCCTCCCAACCCTTGCATATCTCTGAATGATTGCTCTAGACTTTTGACTTTCCTGAGCACCTCCTCTTGCTTATGATTTTTGACTGATTTTTCAACCTTAATAGCGATTTCAAAACGGGGAGCGTAAAAGTAGGGTTCATGGGATTTGAAGGTGGGCTCTGGTGGGTAATACTTGTTATCGTGAGCTTTGAGCAAAGATTCACTGGATGATCTATGGATTGCGGCAGGAGGAGGTTCCACAAAGATGGGAGCAACTGGTGGAGGGGGGTGGGGAACATCTTTGGGTGGTGGAGCCGGGTCTGTGTGGGAAGTTGTACTCTAGTATTGTTGGTAGATGGGGATGCTTGGGGGTGGATTCGTGGCAGGGTGGTCATGTGACTGGGCTAATAGTGGGATGAAGAATGGTTGGCGGGATAAGCTGGTGGTGGTCGCCCTCTTACCCATGCCCGATACATTTCAGCCATCTGATGCTTCAGTTTGTAAATCTCTTCTTTCATTGCATTGACATCCAACTCTTCCACCTCTTTTGAGGGATAAATGATACTTGCGTCGGCTTCTTGGTTGGCCATAGTCATCTTGATTTTAGACCGAGTGTTATAGGGGTGGGTTGCCATAATGCGGCAAAGCTAACCACCTGTCTGAGATGGATAGACAACACCAAAATTCGTTAGCGGTTAGGCTTTAACATATAGGTAGCCACATATTCGGGGATGAACGCACCTAAGCAGTTACTGGTTTCTATTATGCACATAGATTGGATGCTTGTGTCATCCTGGCTTTTATCCTATGCAACTTTCCTTTTCTCTCTTGTTTTCTTTTACTTCTTTCCCTTTATTTTGCTCAGCTTGTTTTTGCCTATATTATTTTACCATTTTTTCTCTCATGATTTTCTCTCTTTTCTTTTCCACTTCTCTTGCTTTGGTTATGGTCGAATCCTATGGAGGTTGCCTATGTATCATGACCCCGCACGAATAAGACCGAGCGTTGTTCAGGTAGATAAGTACAGAAAGTATTTTAGAAATTTTTAATTTTCGTGAAGTAAAACACTTGATTACAACTACTAAAAGACCTTAAGAAAAGCAATGAAAAGACTTTGACTCAAACGAAACCAATAGACTCTTGACAGAAAGATGAAAACAACTAACTTGACAACCCACTACAAACTCAAATAGAAGAAAATATAGACTTCGCAAATGGACTAACAGACTTGAGTGAAAATCATGAATACTTTAAGGCCTCTAATGCTCCTGGGGCCTGTGGGACATCATTCGATATGGCCGTAGGCCTGCGTGATAAATCCCCTTGGAGGTGGTGGAGGTCTTCCATCACTGGACGAACAAAGGTCATTGCAGTGGCAAAAAACATGGATCTTGTCATATCTTCATAGGGCTACACTTTATGGTGATGTAATCGGCAATCATCTGTACCTTCTCTCTTATAGCACCTTTTTCTTGCAATAATCCCCCAATCTGTTGGGCCTTAGCCTCCAAAGTTTGTTCGACTACACGATTTAGTTCTTGAAATTGTTGCAAATCTCTCTCCAGCCATGCTATTGCTGTGAAACAATGCTCTCTTTCAACCTTGAAGTCTTTTGCCTGCTTAACCATTTTGTTTTCAACCATGATGACCCTTTTCTTCAACCCCGCAACCTCGTTGTCATACCTTTCTTTCATTTGTTCGATCATACATGCTCGTTCCTCAACATATTTGGCCAATTTTTTTTCGGGCCTTGGCTAGCTTACCCTCTACTTTGTTCACGTCAAAACCATATTCTCCTACTTTCCGCCTTAAATTGTCTATGAGCTTTTCATCCTTCGCACTTCTAGTGGGATTTTCTGTCGCTATTTTCATTCTCTGAACTTGGGCTCACATGGTTTAATTTTATTTGGCTAGTCTTTTCTTTTCTCCCTCGTCTGTCACGGCTTACAAACCATTCTTGAATTGAAGGTCTTTGACTTGTTTTTCTAATTTCCCTATTGTGGCCATATATTCGTTTTCCTTGGCTAACCAATTCCATTGTTCTTGTGACGCCTTAGCAAATTCCTGAAAATATGGTCTTTTGGCCGGTCATCCGAACTCTACTTCCCTTTTATACCAAGCCAGTTACCTGGTGCAACCTCGCCTTTAGACAAGTCTCTTACTTGAATATTCGTCGTCAAATACTGACACTTTTCCAAATCTGGCAGACTGCTACTTCGTGAAACTGACAATTAGGACCAATCTCGACCCCATGGCGACTAATGTCTTCATCCCTAGGAACCATTTGGCACCTCCCTAACTATCTCAGCACCCTATATAGAGCATATGGTTGGATGCTCCGGAGACCCATCAAAAGGAAATGAGGCCCGATAGCTGGCATATATATGATTTAATCAATAGGGAGCCACCTAAACGTCCATTGTATCAGATTTGCAATTATTGTCCAGAGATATGATACCCATTCTATGACCCTCTCCGCTAATCTAAACCCATCAAACCTGGTTTAAAATTCCTCTACACAGCTCTTTTTCGATGACCCATTAACTCATGAATTGAGGTCGATGGCACAGGTGTTCAACCATCCACATCTGTAACAACAAGTTGCATCCTTTAAAGAAATCTCCTCCGGCTTTACAGGCTGTGAGAGCACAGAAGATTTCAGATAATATCATGGGTGCGGGGGTGCTCCTGGCCTGAGGGAGCAAGGTGCTGACAACCCCTACTATTCGTATACCAATATTCCCATATTTCCATGGAAATACCAAAGTGCCCAAGAAGAATACCATTAATGCGAAACACATGTGTTCTTCCCATTTGAGTCGATTTCCCTTGCTAAAATTTTTATTTTTCGGGTCGTTAAACCCCCCTATGTGCCCATACCTCTGGTATATAAACTATGGAGTATGAAAACCAGCTAGAAGATCTGGATTGTGAACCCCTTTCCTTATCATTAGTGGATCCAAGAATTTGTGTACAGCGACGGCCCTGGGCGCAATCAAATACTGGTGTCTCATAGGAATATTGGGGCCCCTATATATCCGACTATTTCTTCTAGGGTTAGGGTGAGTTCAAAGTCTGTAAAATTAAATACGTTGTGGACCGGGTCCCAGAATGTAACCAACGCCTTTAGGATATCCCTCTAGGATTAATTTTCAACAACACGATGAGTCCTCCTAAGTGAGCATTGACATTTTTTTGCCCCGATTCACCTAGATCATTCCACCACATGTCCAGCTCCAAAGGGATCTTATTCAATTCTTTTATTGGCAAATTTTTATTCGTGCTCATTCTACATATTTAGCAAAAATCATGATTCATTTAACTTAAAACAAGTTTGATATATTTTCATTTCAAGAGTACGAGTCCCACTTTGCAAATACAGCCTTTCGGCACTTCCCAATGAAGATTTTAAAGCTATTCCTGCTACTGACAAAAATTCAAAAAAGAATCTAGGGCGGTTGTTCTTACAAAAGCAGCCTTCCAGCGCCTTTGGGTACACTCGGCTAATTTTTACAAGAAATGCCTTATTTATTTATCACAAACAAAATTTGGTTCTTCTTTTTGAAAAATTGAAGTTGGGCCCGATGGGGGTTGCCTACGTATCTCACGCCCTGTGAGAATCTAACCAGCGTAGTTCGGGCAATTCTGATAGAATTAAAAACCCAGCTTCTTTTTCTTTTTTTTTTCAAAAACAAAATCCTTTTCTTTGTTCTTTTCAAAATTTTGGCAAAATTTTAGTATCGGTTTTTGAAATAGATAATTAGCTCCCTCATTCCTCGTATTGTTACTTCATTTGTCAAGTTTTCCTCTCTTTTTTCAAAAGCCGATCGGCATGCAAATCCAGAATAAATACACAAGTGGCACGCAAGATGCATCAAGATGGTATATTATTTTGGGTGCACCTGTCCTAGATGGACCCAACCCCTGTGTTGAGTCCCCTAAGTCAAATGCATGATGCCAATAAGCATTTCTATTAGGGATCTGGCATGAGGTTAAGTTATTCTAGGTTCAAAACCTGGCTATATGCTCTAGACTGTGTACCCAAACGGACAACTTGAGCTGAGGAGGGGGATATGTACCGGGAACTAAAAGGCCATCCGTCTTCGTAACATGTCCGAGCCACTTTCTTATTTCAAGGAATGACACTAACAAAATAGGGAGTCTCAACCAGCAAGCACATTCCCGAAGATGAGAAGAGAAGAGAAGGGTTTTTGCGGTAGTTTATAGACAGTTCAAATAATATCAAAGCGGTAAAAGCAACACTTAGTACATTCGGCACAAACATGTAACAAAACTAGATAATAAAGCCAAATATAACAATTATTTTAAGCTGGAATTCTTGAAAACTGAACTAGATATTCTGGGTTCGATCCCTAGCAGAGTCGCTACAACTATCACACCTCCTTTTTTCACTACATCCCACGATGGGCGTAGATAAGGGAGTTTTTCCAATTAAAGAACAATCGAAACGGGATTTGTTTATTTAAAGATTTCAGAAATAGCCACTTGGGATAATTAATGGTGTCCCAAATCACTGGCTTAAAATCCCGAATCGAGGAAGGTTTGACTCTGTCATATAGTCTGCGAGCCAAAAACCCAGGTAAGGAATTCTGTTAACTAGGAGAAGGTGTTAGGCATTCCCTAGTTCCCTTGTTCTAGCACGGTCCCTCAACTGCTATATTTGGCTTAGTTGTCCAATTTTCATACATTTTTAAACCTATGTGCAATTTTAAATCTAACCACTTTATTTATTTTAGGAAATCTGCAAAGTTATTAAAACACTTCTAGAACCACGTCAGATAAATGCACCCGTGGTCTTCGACATATTCTAACACCGTTGGGATTTAAATGTGCACCCGAATTTAGCAAAGTATATTTTTAGCTAACGTGCCTAGAGTAATTACGCATTCACGCTTTGCTGGGGCCATGAAATTTGCTAAATGGCACACCTCGAATTCTACGGTTAAGACAAAACTAATTAAAAGAGGGCCATGCATTTGAGATTTTATTCGGCGCGGCACACCTCAATTCTATTTTTAAAGGGTATTTTAACCAAAGTTTGGAGGGTCATAACTAATTATGTTGTACCATGGCTCACCTTAATTATTTTCGGACAGGCTTAAGTAAAGAGAAGAAAACCTAAAAGAAATCGAAGGCATTTCCTCAAGGTCCAAATTAAAGACATGTTAGCCACACGAATGCTTGTTTACTAAAAAAAGGCCAGGAATTTAACGAGCGACTTAAGCCAAATCTCCAAAGAATGCCTAACATCAAAACGTGATGCAAATTATAAGAATCGTTTACAAAGTTGGTGTAGGTCCAACTCGTGATTCAGATTTGGGCTCAAAAGGAGGCAAGTATGGTGTTGCCAAGGCTACCAGCTTTTGATTCCTAATAAATTAAGCTAGGCCCAAATGAGGCCCAATTCTACAATATTTTCAATGGGCAACAGGGCCCAAGATCGACTTCCTATGGCTACAAAAAATCATTAAACAGGCAAACAAAACCAAATGGATCCCAAACAACCTCAGATGAATAAAATATGCCAGATCTGATTCGAAATTACCCTGTCATTAATTAGCTTATAACCTTAACCACTTCAAAAGAAAGCACAACTAAAAACGACTCATACATAAATGATTGTCCTGTACATGCCACTCTGTTTTCCAGAACGATTTTAAAGAAAATTTTAACCATTACTTATTAATTTCAAAAGAACAACACCAGTAGTGTCCAGAATAATCTCAACATTAGGCTATATGATTTCACGAACATTCCTCTAACAACTTAATGTGAAACTTTTCAAAGCTTCTTAAAAAGGACCCCGGGGGTTGAACAGGCCAGACCAAACCTTCAACACGCATCGACATGTATCTAATATCCATGACTATGAACCCAAAGCCAAATATTCCAATCGATTAATCTACAGTTTAGCAGTCCATTCATTTCACTATCGTTCAAAAACTATTAAAACACCCAATGTTCAGAAACTATACACTAAGTTTGATTAACAAACTATCCTACATTGCTAGCTTGAACCAAACTCGACATAGAGCAGAAATGGAAACCGAAGCATTTGATCACGTAGTGATAGAAAATAACAATGGTTATATCACAATTTTAAAATTTCAATTCAAACTTCAACTTGCATTTGTTGATCCTCACACATGCTAATCAATGCTCAAATCCATGACAAGTTTTGATAGTGTACCTGGAGTTTTGAGATAACACAAAGAGCGAGGAGTCAATAGTAGAGCAGTATAAGAGCAATGATAAAAAACAACAAGAATACTCCCAGATTTGATCAAATAACCCCAGTTAAATCAACTCAAACCAATAAAATAGTGACTTGACTCAAAAATCAACTATAGACTTCAAAAGAAAGAGTAAGTTCAGTACATTTCATACACTCACTGAAACCAAGATTACCAGGACAAATTGGATTTCAAAATCAGCAATCCAAATCAATGGAGTAGTAGTTTTCTTGTTAATGTTTTAGCCGTTCTATTTTTCTGAGTTTTTTTTAGCTTTCCAGTCTCCTCCCTTTTAAGTTGCAAGTAACTATGCCTTTATAGGCAAGTCACTAGGGCAGCCCTAAGGGTTTAGTTATTTCATTTTAGTCCCTAATTTTAGAACTTGTTAACCAAGTTATAGTGCCAATATTTAAAACCAGCCCCTGCTAGTAGCTTTCTATTCTTGTTGTGAAAGATTCTCTAACGTAGGCTACAAAAAATACCCATTAGCTATTTACATTATACTCAAATGGGCTGTCAAATTGACCTAAGGTTCCATTTCACCAGAGATCCAACCCAAAACCCAATTTTAGGAGTATGAATCTCAAACCCAAGAATGACCAAGTCAAGCTCTAAATTGAATGTAACTAAGCACTTACTGACATTTAAACTAGATTACGAACGGATTACTGAAGCTAATTAAAGAAGAGAGAAGAAGCCCTTAAACTAACATGCATGTGAAGGACTCTAAAACTGGGACATTCAAAACGTTCGAAAGAAGAAGGACGAGCAGATGGAAAAACGGCGGACAAAGTAAAGTTAAAAAAAACAAAGGAGAAAAGATAAAGAAATACCTAAGGTGACTCAAAACAGTCCTGACCGACCTTGCAGAAATCCCTTGATTTCTTGACCTTGTTATACCTTTGTCTTGTGTTTTATTTTTTGTGGGGACACGCAACTAAGGTTCAACAAAAATTAAAAAGTCCTCGGACCCGTTGAGTTTGAAATGGTGGGGATTTTTATTCAAGATCAGAGCCATTGGAGGGGTATTCGAAGAAAAATATTTATGGATTCGACATGAGGGGGGCATGGGGGTTGCACGATGTTAATTTGGGGTTATTTGGAAGCAACGCCGCCACCGGAGAAATTGTAGCGGCGCTAGGGTTTCCGCCTTTAATCTAAGATTCGAGCCGTATTAGAGGGTTTTGAAAGAAAAGAGACGGAGGCCTGAAAAGGGGGTGGTGAGGTGGTGATTTAGTGTGAGTTCAACGGCGATTGGAGGTGGTGTCGCCACCTTAAGGCGGTGGTAATTGGTGGCAGCCATCGCTAGGGTTGTTTGATGGTCTCGTTAGAGAGACAATTGAGAGGGGGTGGAAGGGGCGATATATATATATATATATATATATATATATATATATATATATATATATATATGGCTAACCACTTCTCCACTGTTGGATGATGAATCCTAGACGGCTAAGATCAATTCAACCCAAACGACGCTATTTGGCATTGAGTGGGATTGGACCGGGTAATGTGGCGGGTTGTGGGCCGGTTTTGGAGTATTTGGGCAGGTAATGGAGGGAAGTTGGGCTGGATTTGAAGTGGTTGGCCCAAATTGGATCTCTTATTAATTCTTTAATTTCGTTTTCTTTTCTTTTTAAATTAAAAACTCCTCTTTTTTTCAAATTAAAATAAAATATAATTTATTATAAAACCAAATTAACCTACCAAAAATGCTAATTAATCCTAAATAATGATTGTCACAAACAATTAAAACAAATTGAAAGAAAAATTACCTAATATCAAATTTAAAATTAAAGGTGCAAATTAAAGTATTTTTGATTTTTCTCTTTCATAAAATGATTAATTGCTAATTAATTCTTGAAAAAATGTCAAATTAACTTCTAAATGCAACATACAACACATTCTTTGTAGTTTTTTACTAATTAAAATGCACAAATAATTAACAGAAAATACCTTGAAAATCTACAAGATTGCAAACACTAAGAGAAATTATTTTGTTTTGAATTTATGGGAGTAATTCATATAGGGAAAAACTCACATGCTCACACTTATCACCACATCGAGCGAGTCAAAGCTGTTGACAAAGATAAATTGTGGCACAACAAAATTGAGAGCATCTTGAACTGGAGCAAATACGAGCATGGCAAAGGGCTTGGCTAAACCTCCGAGGAATCACTAAGCCCATAAAGCTCAAGAAACATGGTACCACTTTTGATTTGGGATATGAGTATACCTAGGAAGAATTCAACCACTGGTCGCCACCATGGCCCGGTCCTTACTCGCTGGAGCAGTCGATACCACACTTGGAGCAGACCTTCCAGCCGGCTGATGTTATCTATGGGTCAGAAGAAGAGGAAGCACTGGCAGTAATGAAGAATTTGTTCCTAGAAGATGATGATATGGATTGTTGTGTCATTTTTTAGTAGGAAGGGGAGGAATACCCTTTCATATAGGCTATAAGCAAAGGAGCATGCCTCAACAACTGGACCATCAGAACTATCAGAGCCCGGTGAGCCTCGAGGTAGCAAGGCTGAACAAGCATCATGCACTATCTTTTATTTTTACTAGTTAATTTTTTCTTTCGCAACATAAGTTTGCGCAATAAGATATGTAATTTTCAAAACAATTATGGAATTTATCAAAGCATTTCGATTTTTCTTATAAATCAACTCTTTTATTATTTTCTCATTACATTACTTATACATCATTACTGTTATATATCTTGATGAACCAATGACTGTGACATGTAATGAGACAACACAACAAACAGACGTAAATTCAGAGAAAGATGACATACCAGAAGATATTGTTAAGGAAGTTGAGAATTTTGAAAACAGACCAAAGTCCAACCTAGATGAGACTAAAATTGTTAATCTGGGGGATGCGGAGAATGTCAAGGAAACACGAATCAGTGTCCACTTATCGCCGTTAGAAAAGAAGGAATACACAGATTTTCTAAGAGAATATGCGAACATATTCGCTTGGTCATATGATGACATGGCGGGCCTGAGCACGTCTATTTGGTCTCACAAACTGCCAAATGATCTGATATGTCCACTGGTAAAGCAGAAGCTCAAAAGGTTCAAACCTGATATGAGTTTAAAAATCAAGGAAGAAGTCATCAAGTAAATCAAATCTAAGGTCCTCAAGGTAGTTGAGCATACGACATGGTTAGCTAACATTGTGCTGGTACCAAAGAAGGACGGAAAGGTTAGGGTGTGTGTCGACTACCAGGATCTCAACTGGGCCAGTTCAAAAGACGAATTCCCCTTGCCAAACATACACATCCTGATCAACAATTGTGCCAAGTATAAATTACAATCATTTGTGGATTGTTTCGCTGGTTATCATCTGATTTGGATAGATGAAGAAGATGATGAGAAAACGACTTTCATTACCCGGTCGGGAATTTACTGCTACAAGATGATGCTGTTTGGATTAAAGAATGCAAGGGCCACCATATAAGGGCTATGACTATCATTTTTCATGATATGATACACAAGGAGATCGAGGTGTACATATATGACGGTATCATCAAGTCCAAGAAGGCCACTGATCACATGAAAGATTTGAGGAAATTTTTTAATAGATTCTGGTGGTACAACCTTAAAATGAATCCCATGAAGTGTGCATCTGGGGTTCCTTCCGGAAAATTACTTGAGTTCATCGTGAGTCATCGGGGAATAGAACTAGATCCATCAAAGTTCAAATCTATTCAAAAATTGCCACCATCAAAGAACAAAAATAACGTGATGAGTTTCTTGGGGAGACTCAAATACATCAATTAGGTCTTAACACAATCTACGGTCATCTATGAGCTGATCTTCAAGATGTTGAAGAAGGATGCTGCCACCAAATGGAGTGATGAATGCCATAAAGCTTTTGATTGAATTAAGGAATACCTATCAATACCACCAGTCTTAGTCCCGCCTGAGCCATATAGACCTTTGCTACACTAAATTGCAATGTTAGATGGTGCCTTCGGTTGCGTCTTAGGAAACATGATGAAATGGGAAGGAAAGAGCAAGCCATTTACTATCTCATATAGAAGTTAAAACTCCGCATAAAGCACGGTATTCTCTGTTAGACTGCACGTGTTGTGCTCTAACTTGGGTGGCCCAGAAGTTAAGGCACTACTTCTGTGCCTATACTACATGTCTTATATCAAGGATGGATCCTTTGATGTATGTCTTTAAGAAGCCCATGCCCACTGGCAAACCGGACAAGTGGAAAATCCTGTTGATTGAATTGGACATTGTCTATGTGACTAGGAAGGCAATCAAGGGATAGGCACTAGTAGATCACCTTGCACAAAATCCCGTAGATGTAGAATACGAACCACTGAAAATGTATTTTACTGATGAGGAGGTATCATTCATAGGAGAAGACACTGCCGAATCCTATTATGGGTAGAGAATGTTTTTTTGATGGAGCAGCAAATTTCAAAGGAGTTGGCATAGGAGCAGTCCTAGTGTTAGAAACCGGCCAACTTTATCCGGTATCAGCTTACCTTAGGTTCCCGAGCACCAACAACATGACCGAATATGAAGCCTGCATCCTAGGGCTCGAGAAGAGTTGCTACTAATTGGAGATTCAGACTCACTCATACATCAGATCCGAGAAGAATGGGCAAACAAGAACTCCAAGATACTCCCATATCTGCATCAGGTACAAGAATTGAGAAAGAGGTTAACGAAGACAAAATTCCGACATGTTCCCCGAATCCAGAATGAATTCGCCGATGCATTGGCTACCCTATCATCCATGATACAACATCCAGACAAAAACTTGATTGATCCCATTCAAGGATAGATCCACGGTCAGACAGCTTATTATGCGCATGTTGAAGAAGAGGCAGATGGAAAGCCGTGGTTTAATGACATCAAGGAATATTTGCAAAGGGAGAGTAGCCAGAACTTGCAAATTCTATTCAGAAGCGCACACTTTGGAGGTTGTCCACTAATTTCTTCCATAGCGATGGAATCCTATGTAGGAGGACTTCTGATTTGGGACTACTAAGGTATGTCGATGCAAAGGAAGCATCCAAACTGCTAGAAAACATCCACGCAGGGACCTGTGGCCCACATATAAACGATTTTGTCTTAGCGAAGAAGATCCTCCGAGTTGGTTACTTTTGGATGACTATGGAGACAGACTGCATTCAGTACGTCCAAATATTCCACCGCTACAGATACATGTAGAAATGATAAAGGTACCTCTAAATGAGCTTAATGCAACGATCTCACCATGGATTTTTGCTGCCTGGGGAAAGGATGTTATTGGACCAATTGAGCCTGCCGCTTCTAATAGGCACAGGTTCATCATAATAGTAATCGACTATTTTACCAAATAGGTTGAAGCAGCATCTTATAGGTCAGTGACTAAGAAATTCATGGTAGACTTTGTCCGCGAATGCATCATTTATCGATTCAGGATTCTATAGTCAATCAATACTTGCGAATCTGGAAGATCTCTAATATGGAGTTGATCCCACAAACGCAGAGAGCGTCAAAGCCGATTAACTAAGTCACTTAGCTAGTTAAAGAACCTCCCCATCAGTAGAAACTCTTTATCTAGTCGATGAAGATCCCAAAACGGAGTCCCTAGTTCAAAAGCCTTTTCTATAGCTAGCCCGGGTTAAACCATACTCTGTGGGTGATTAAAGTGCAATGAAATGCCTTAAAGTTGAATATGGTTTGCGAAGTATCTAGCTTACCGGTAATCTCCCATTCCCCCCGTCGAGAGACTTTAATAACTATAGCATGACAGAAATGGGGATAATAGTTCCAATCTCAATAGCGACTTGATGGAAGCTCTGTGTGAAACCTTCAAACTCGGACACAAGAATTCTACAGCCTATAGGCCCCAGATGAATGGAGTTGCGGAAGGCTCTAACAAGAACATCAAGAAAATATTGAGGAAAATGATAGAAAAGCATAAACATTGGCACGAAAAGTTATCATTTTCTTTGTTAGGATATCGTACCTCAGTCAGCACATCAATTGGGGCAACCCCCTATATGTTGGTATATGGTACAAAGTTGTCATTCCCGCCAAATTAGAAATTCCTTCCTTAAGGATCATATAGGAAACTGAGCTCAGTCATTACGAGCAGCTGGCTCTCATAGATTGAAAAAGAATGAAGGCAGATTTCCATTGAAATTTGAATAGAACATCTAGAGTCTTCAATAAGTGAGTCAAGCCGAGGCAGTTCACACCGGGGTAGCTGGTGTTGAAGAAAAACTTTCCCGCATCAAGATGAAGCCAAGGGGAAGTTCTCTCCCAACTGGCAGGGTCCATACATTGTTCATCAATTTCTAACGGGATGAGCCCTTATAATTGTCGAAATGGACAGAGAAGTTTGGCAAGAACCAATAGATTCAGATGCAGTCAAGTGCTACTACGTGTAATTTTCAGGCTTCCTCAGATGATGTAATTGAACTACGTCTTACCTGATACTCGTTTAAAAGGGGATACGTAGGAAACCTTATAGGTTCGGTCATAATTCAATAAAAATTTCATTTCTCCCTACAATTGGAAACTGGGGCAGAATTTTGAGAAGGTCCCTCAAAATTCCGAAGTAATTTCAGCCGATCATCATAGGCATGCCGGCGATATTCCCTATATAGAAATTTCCCCAGCAGTCATAATGTTGCAACCCACTATCAGCTAAGAAAATCTATTACTATTTGCCAT
Organism: Nicotiana benthamiana; assembly: GCA_034376525.1. Classification (NCBI taxonomy): domain Eukaryota; kingdom Viridiplantae; phylum Streptophyta; class Magnoliopsida; order Solanales; family Solanaceae; genus Nicotiana; species Nicotiana benthamiana. The sequence goes on along the minus strand of CM067332.1, from coordinate 117,323,985 downwards.
TTTATTTTAATTCTACATTGCATATGGCTACCATTCTTCCTTTAGACACTAAACACTATCTCCATCTGCATTTTTCTGCATTATATAAGGCTACCATTCTGCCTTCCGAGACTAAACACTGTCCCCGTCTGCATTTTCATCATTACATAAGGCTACCTAGCTACCATTCTACCTTCTGAGACTAAACACTGTCTCCATCTACATTTTTCTACATAACATAAGGCTACAATTCTACCTTCCGAGACTAAACACTGTCTCGATCTGCATTTTTTTACATAGCATAGGGCTACCATTCTACCTTCCGAGACTAAACATTGTCTCCATGTACATTTTTTTGCATTGCATATGGCTACTATTATGCCTTCCAAGACTAAACACTGTCTATATTTGTATTTTTCTACATTGCATATGGCTACTATTTTGCCTTCGGAGACTAAACACTGTCTCCATATGCATTTTCTGCATTTCATAAGGCTACCATTCTTCCTTCCAAAACTAAAAACTATCTACATCTACATCTGCATGGCTAAAAGACTGGCACTTTACTTACACTTGCATGGCTGAAAGATCGCCACTTTATTTACATCTACATAGATAAAAGATCACCACTTTATTTACATTCTACATGGCTGAAAGATCGCCACTCTATTTACATTCTACGTGGCTGAAAGATCGCCACCTTATTTATATTCTGTATGGCTGAATGATCGCCGCTCTATTTACATTCTGCATCGCTGAAATATCACCACTTTACTTAGATTTTTCATGGCTAAAGGATCGCAAACTTATTTACATTTTGCATGGCTGAAAGATTGCCACTCTATTTGCGCTTGCATGGCTGAAAAATCACCATATCATTTGCATTCTACATGGCTAAGCAACCGCCCCCTGTTGTATCTCATGGGCCGAAAGATCGCCAAATACTGCATGGCTGAAACATTTCAAGCTTGTCCAAAGGCATCATTGTTTGGAAGCACCATTTTAAAGCCTGGGAATGCCATGTCATGGCCTGAGAACTCCTTTAATCTTTTGCATATCATTATCCAAAGGCATCATGGTTTAGAGGCACCATTCTCATAGCCGGAGAGCATCATTTCATGATCTTCGAATCCTTTATTATATTCTTTATGGCCCAAGACATCATGGTCTAAGGGCATCATCCTCACCGTCCAAGACAATATTCATGGTCCGATGGGAATTTGCATCATGTTCAAATTTACGCATAATATATGCTTGTTTTACTTATTTGCAGGTGATCTAGCGTGAAACGGCCCTCTCGGCAGGAGCGATCTCGCTCCAGTTCTTGCTCCCAGATCAGACTTCGACCATTCACCTCGTCCTAAATATTGCATCCATTCTTGAAAGTCTCCATTGGCATACTCCACCGGCGGATCCTTAACTATACAAGATCTGATTCCTATAAGACCAGGGATATATAGGTAGCTCAGAATCCAAGGCACGACCTACGTCCTTTTCAAACTGTTTCACCAGGCCGAAATTGGTCATCATATCTTTACCCGACACCTTTTTCATCCTTTTGGAGTAAAGAAGGGTAGCTGTTGATATATTATTTTTCCTTATGTATTTTAAGATACAATATACCTTCAAAATAGCATGTATATGCATTTATAAGTATGCCCTAACGTTTTCATATTTTCCCTTAATTTTTTAAAAGATTTTTTAATCAATTTATGGTCTTTTTTATCAGAACAAATCCAATAATTACTCCCAAAAATTTCATTTCGGTGATTTATTCATTGGATTACCATACCCATACTAAAATATAGCCAATATAATTTTTGCATATTTTTATAAGTTTGTTTAGTATTTTAAAAGCTAAATTGCATCTAATTACAATATTAGCCTCTTTTAAGGTTTAATTGTGTTTATAATTATAAGATTTACTCTGGTATTTTTTATTTGATAATTATGTATTATTAATTACTTTAGTGCCTTTACTTTGATTCTAGAAATTATTTTACTATTTTTATAAAATTAAATAAAGGAAAAGTGGCTATTTAAATATATGCCCCGTTTATTTCAATTATAGCCCCAAATCCACCCCCAATTAAACCCAATTACCCTTACCCAAATCCTAGTCTACTCGACCCATGACCCTTTTTAAACTAGCCCGCCCGGATCCCCCTCAATCCAGGTCGTGATCAAAATGATTAACCGCCACCGTTTAACCTTTCCTTTATTAATTCCCATTACCTAAAACCTTTGTATGACTTGTTTATGGCATTCCCAGCACCTCTCCCCCTCTTCTTTACTTTCTTAGTTCTTTACAATTATGTTTCTTTACTTGTACTCTCTCTTAGACTTTAAGTTTTGTCTCCCTCTTGTGAGCCTTGCCTTGGGACCCATTGAGCTCCCTCTCAACTTGGACACTTGAGGGTGGCCCTTCCACACTGCACTTGTCCCTTATCTGGCGATACAATTTGGGTGTGAGCACTGCCTGGAGTGCCATCGACGCTCTTTGGGAAGTCTGACACACTCAAATTGGAGAAAGGCTTTGGATCAATGGTCTTTGAGTTGGTCAATCTCATAATTCAGCCAGGAAGTCAGAATCAGGCTTGCTTTGGTTGTATTTTCTTTGTACTTCTTATGTAATTTATTATTTTTGGTTTGTAATAAGTTGTAATGAACATTTCGGGCCGGTTAGTGAAAAGAGTGGATAACTATGCATGCAAAAGGGTAGAAGTTATGCCTAAAGGTCGATTACAAATTCTGCATATTAAATACATAGAGAAATCATGCCTATATGTCTACTACAAATTCTGTATGTTAAATACATAGAGAAATCATTCCTATAGATTTATTATAATTCTGCATATTCAAATAAATATAGAAATCATGCCTATAGGTCTATTACAAATTCTACATGTTCAAATACATATAGAAATAATGCCTATGAGTTTACTACAATTTTGCTTAAATACATATAGAAATCATATCTATAGGTCTATTACAAATTCTGAATATTCAAATACATATAGAAATCATGCCTATAGGTTTATTACAATTCAACACGTTCAAATACATATAGAAATCTTGCCTATAGGTTTATTACAATTCTGCATATTCGCTTACATATAGGAATCATATTCATATTTATTTTAAAACAACTTCTGCATTTTTAGATACCATGCGTATAGGTTTGAGAGCAAGCTTTTGCACCAAATGCTACGTCTATAAGGTTTAAAATCAGAAATATATAGAAAGCATGCCTATAGAGGTTTCTAAATGTCTGATTTCTTTTACTCAGTGTTAGATATAAAATTAGTAATAATGGATACTGTCAGTTGTGAAACTTGTAATCAATTCGTTAAAATTCAGCCCCTCATTAATAATCTGAGTCCCTCGCTTAGCCAAAGTTTAGCAAGTATGCCTATAGGGCTTTCAAATAATTCGTCTTGATTTTAATCTCTTATTGCCTTCCAAACTCAGTAGATATCATGTCTATAGAACACCGTCTTAACACTTAGGCAAGCCTTCGGATAATAATTATAAAAATGAATCTGCTTATGTTAATTATTACAACCCGCAGGCAGGCCCGATTCTGGTTTTTTTATCTAAATTATGTAATAAACCAGTCTGCCTCAATTTTAAACTCTCTCATGTTTTGTATTTAATCAGACCTAAATAGTTTGTGAAAGTCATGCTAATTATATGCTTTTCCATTCAAGGGGGTATATCTGAGCCTCTGCTTGTTTATATGCTTTTCCCATAATATGCATTATGTGTTTTGTTAGACGCCTAAGAATATTACCTTTTGAAACCTCAGACAAGCCTCACATCGCTCCTTTTAGGATTAGTAGTCCTATGTACCTTCGCGACCGATAGAAGTGGGACGAATAATAGCATGCAATAAGTAATCGAAGCCTATCCGCACTTTAAATACCTCAATGGTGTAGGAAGGATAAACATGGATATGATGACCACGTGGTAATATCACTTGTATCCCCTCCTAGAGGAGTGATTACCGGAAATTGTGTGGGGTGATCCATATTTTTAATAAACCTAGGGTCCCCTTTCCTTTATTTTTTACTTCTTTTCAACATTTTATTTTTACAACCACCTTTTCTAATTGCTCTTTCAAACCTTGTTTACTTTCAAATCATTTTGTATTGAAATCCTCTCTTATTTGAGACTTATTTGTTTATATGTAATTGTACCCAAATTCCTAATAATTGTCTGGCTGAAAACCACATTAGTGGATTCTGAAATGTGCCTAATACCTTTCCCTTAGAATAATTTCTAGTCCTTACCCAGTCTCTGGTTATTCAAATGACACCTTATGGTGTCCTCATGCACCTTAGTCATTAGGTGGCTACTCTTCAAGTACAAACTCAATTCCCAAAAGGAAGGATTAGTCCCTCCAGATGTCATAAACACGATTTTGCAAGAAAAAGGGGGTGCGACAATTGTGGATCGGCTGACCAAGTCCGCTCATTTCATTCCTGTGTGGACTGCTAATTCTTTGGTGGAGATTTATATCCGGAAGATCATTTTTCTGCATGGTATTCTAGTTTCCATCATTTCGGATAGAGGAATTTAGTTCATATCACGATTCTGGAGGGCCATTCAGCATGAGTTCAGTACTCGAGTAGAGTTGACTACAACATTTCACCCTATGCGTACAACAATAGCTATCAGTCCATCATTTAGATGATACCGTATGAGGCCTTATATGGTAAGCGGTGTAGATCTCCGGCGGGTTAGTTCGAGGTGGGTGAGGCTAGATTATTGGGCACAAATTTAGTTCAAGATGTTATGGAGAGAGTCAAGGTGATTCAAGATAGACTCCGCAGAACCCAGTCCAGATAGAAGAATTGCATGGACCGAAAGGTTCGTGATGTTTCCAATGTGGTTGGAGAGCGGGTTCTGTTTTGGGTTTCACCTATGAATGGCGTTATCAGATTTAGGAAGAAAGGGAAGTTGATTCCTAGATTTATTGGCCGTTTTGAGATATCGAGGTAAGTTGGGGAAGTTGCTTATAAGGTTGCCTTACCTCCCAGCCTGACAAGAGTTCATCCGGTATTTCATGTGTCGATGCTCCTGAGGTATCATGGTGATCCGTCGCATGTGTTACATTTTAGCTCAGTCCAGTTGGACAAGGATCTGTCTTATATTGAGGAGCAAGTGGAAATATTGGACAGGCAGGTTAGAAAGCTGAGGTCAAAGAACATTGTATTAGTGAAGGTTTACTGGCGGGGTCGGCCAGCTGAGAAGGCGATGAGCAGGATATACGAAGCAGTTACTCTCATCTTTTCACAACATTAGGTATGTCTTTATGATCGTTCGAGGATGAATGAATGTTTAAGTGTAGGAGGATCTGACGACCCGGCCGGTCATCTTAAGAATTTACACCCTGATCCCCTATTAATTGCTTTCCCCAAGTTTATTTCTGCTATTTTGGATTGCCGGGAGATTTGGTTTTAAGTGTCGGAGAGTTTTGGGACACTTAGTACCTAAATGAGAGCTTAAGTTTTGGAAAGCTGACCGTAGCCGGAACAGTGTGAATATGGCCTTGCAATGGAAATTTGATGGTTTCGTCAGCGTTGTTAGTTGATTTAGGGGTTAGGAGCATGTTCAATTTAAGCTTTAGAGGCTCGTACCTAATTTAGGCTTGAAATGCCGAAAGTTGAAATTTTGGAAGTTTTTGGTTGGATAGTGAGAATTTGATCCGAGGGTCAGAATGGAATTCCGAGAGTTGCAGTAGCTCCATCAGGTCATTCGAGATGTGTGTGTAGACTTTCAGGTCATTTGGAGGTGGTTTGGTTGGGTTTTAATCAAAACAGGAATTAAGAAGATGTTAGAAAACTTAAACTTGAATCCGATATTTTTTGGGGGATTTGATGTTATTTGTAACGTTTTGAAGATTGATAAAAGTTAGAATGAGTCTTAGGATATGTTTGTGCCTTTGGCTGAGGTCCCGGGGGTCCTCGGCTGTATTTCAGATGCTCAACAGACCATTTTTGGACTTGGAAAGGCATCCGATTTGTGCTAGTATGTGTTGCAGATATCTCTTTATCGCGATCACGTGGAGAGTATCACGATCGCGAAGGCTTAGGTGAGTCTGAGGGTATTTTGCTCTTCGCGTTCGAGTGAAGAGGGATGCAGACGGTAGCTTTGAGGCAGTGTTGAATCGTTAACGTGCGGACTAGGCCGCGTTCGCATAGAAGAAATAAAGCGGCTCAGGATTGTTGAGTGTTTCTCTACGCGATCGCGTGAAGCCAACTGCGATCGCGTATGTCTGAGGGAGCTAAGCATCGCATTCACAGACGGGGTTCCACATTCGCATAGAGTAACCTGAGGCGCGTGAATATTTATTCTTCGCGATCGTGATTGCATTCCGCGATCGCACCTGGGCAGATTTTTAAAAGCCAAAATTGATGGTTTAGACCATAATTTATATTTTGGACTTGGGAGCACGGGAGATTGAAAATTTTGGAGAGATTTTCACCTGGGCAACATGGGTAAGTGATTCTTACTCGGTTTAGACTAATATCCACGAATCGTCACTTAAATTCACCATTTAATTTCGAAATTTTGGTAGAAATTGGGGGACAAGTTCTTAGACCAAGATATTGGGTATTGATTGGGTATTTGACATTGAATTGGGATAATTTTGATATGGGTCGACTTGTGAGAGTGTGAGGATTCTGAAAATAAAAATTCACCTGATTCCTACATGTGTGCCCAAGGGGCATTTTGGTCATTTTATATAATTTCGAGTTTTAGCTTAGAATTTAATTATAGAATCAGTTACTTGTAGTGATATTTATGTTACGTAATTAAATTGAATAGATTTGGACCATTTGGAGTCGAGCACTCGTGTCAAAGACGTGGTGTCGGGTTGATTTTGAGCTGCTTCAAGGTAAGTGGCTTGTGTAATCTTGTGGGGGGGGGACCTTCCCCTTAGGATATGATATGTTTAATATCTAAAATACCTTGTACGTGAGGTGACGAGCACGTACTTGAGCTAATTGTTGAAAACCCAATTTTTCCATAAATTATTTCAATGAAATTCTTCTCCAGATTTATTATACTTGCAAATTTAGCATGTATTAATTAGAAAAGCATGTTTAGTTGACTTAAATTTCTTATTTGCTTAAATTGCCTTGGTTGTATTATGTGAAGTATGTTAATTAGAGTTACTTGTTGCTTGATATGAGATTTCCATTTATGAATATCTTTTTGTTGTTGCTGTTTATTTCTATTAGGACTACGTATGTAGGATTCCGGTAGCTCCCCTTTTTTTTTTACTTTGGGAATACACGTTAGATTCCTGATAGATCCCCTTGCACAATTATATGGAACTACGGGAATGCACATGGTAGATTCCCCCAATACTGTTTATTTATGTTTGGGACTACGGATCGAGATTCCGGTAGATCCCCGCGCATTTATTGTTGGACTACGGAACGATATATTGGGAGATCCACTGGACAGTTGTAATAGGAGCTATAGGACGACATCCTGGGAGATCCTCGTTGTTACTATTGGTGCTGAGCTGTATTTACTTCCGTGGTCACTTTGTCTTTGTATAGTTGTTTCCCGTATAACCTATTTTACTTCACTGCTAAACTCATTTATACTACTTATTTCATATTGTTGAAACTTTATATTATGTTTAACCTCAGTATGGCCCTGATCTTCCTCGTCACTACCTGACCGAAGTTAGGCTTGGCAGCTACTGTGTACCACTGTGGTGTACTCATGCCTCTTCTGCGCATGTTTTTCATGTGCAGATCCAGGTACCACTGATCAGATCTACCATCCTTGAGGGAGGCGACTGCTTAGATACTCCAAGGTACATCTGTCGCGTCCTAAGACCATGGAGTACCTTTCTACTCCTCATTTAGTATTTAACCCTTCTGTACTCTTTTGTTTGTTAAACATTCCAGAGTTAGAGCTATGTAGCATTTATCTTAGCTTGTGATTTTTGGGGTTCATGGTCTTGGATTTAAATGTTGGTTTTGAGATTATATACATATGGTGTATGCCGAGGGGCACGTTTAACACTATTATTGCTTGTTTTTTTAGATCATTTTATTTCCGCAAGTTTAGTTTTCTTCTGCGATTTAGGATTACCTAGTCGTAGAGATTAGGTGTCGCCATGATGGTTCACGGAGGGCGAACTGGAGTTGTGACATGGTTGGTACAAACTGAACACTGATGGTGTTTATATAAGAAATTTATTATATTGTGCTCTTGGTAGTGTTCGTAGAAATTATAATAGCGACTGTATAGTTGGTTTTTCTAAATGTGCTTATACAGGTTCGGTAACATAAGTTGAATTACTCGCTCTTATTGATGGACTCCAGTTAGGAGTGAATTTAAATCTCACACCTCTTAAGATTGAGACAGATTCTACGGAGGTAATAAGAATTCTTGAACATGGTAATCCAACTCTTGACACATTAATTCGTGATTGCAGGTCTTTAATGCTCCAACTACATAAGGTGGTAATAAAGCATAACTTTAGAGAATACAATAAAGTAGCTCACCTTTTGGCAAAAAAAGCTTCAAGTTAGGCCAACATCAACAAAACAACTCACTTTACAATTGCCCTTCCATTAGTAGAATCTATGGTTCGTTCTAATAGAGAAGGAACACATATTGTGAGAACAGTTACGGATAGTATGTGTACCAAGTTGGTTGAACTTGGTATTCCAAATGCCTTTGAAGGAATTTCTATAGTTTTGTAATATTTCTGACATCTTTAAGCATTAATATAAATATTTCTTATACTGTCAAAAAAAAAAAAATAAGATGGCTATTTAACCAATGGCCTTATTAGATTTCTGCCTTCATTTTTCAGTAAAATACTTATAATAGGAGTAAGTAATTATCAATATCCGCCTTCTTACTTTCATGTATGGGGGGAAATTAGGTTTTCCAATTTGTCACGACATGCGGTTTTCGGTTCACGATAGCGTAGCATATTCAACATACAACAAAGACCCAATAAAATTTCAGTAGTGGAGTCTGGGGAGGATTTATTTGCATGCAAACCTTACCCCTGCCCCGCGATAGTAGAGAGGCTGTTTCCAAATAACTCAGCATAATTATTTCAAAACTAAAAGGTCCAAATATACAATTTAAATATCTAGAGTCAAATTCTTAATTTTGATCGTAAATTTTTAAAATATTGGCAGTTAAAATATCTACATAAAAGTACCATAACTCAAATAATTAACAATTTAAAACATTTTAAACACGTCTAAAAATCACGATAAAAAGAATTTGCTTGAGTCTCGAAATTCAAATTATATCACGTAATTCGGAGTGATGGAGTATTGTAGTCAGTAGGGAGTGAGCAACAAAAATTGAACCAACACTTATTGCGTACACAATTAATACAAATATCACTAAGCTATATAAACTCGTATGTGTTATCACCATAAAAACTGGATATTGAGATGAATAAGATCCCTCAACCCTAAATCTAATGTCTCCCAACTTTGAGCCTGCACATAAAAAAAATATTAATATGGAGTATTTTATCTTAAATGAACCCTCCAAGATATAAATTTGAATTAGTCAAGGGAGTCGGATATAAATACCATATTGTGACGACACGGCCAATTGTCTTAAGAATTAATGCCTCGATCCCCTATGAACTACTTTTCCCGTATTTATTTCTGCTATTTTAATTTGACAGGATGTTCGATTTTGAGTTTCGGATAGTTTTGAAACACTTAGTCCCTAAATAAGAGCTTAAGTATTGGAAATTTGACTCTAGTTGAAGCAGTATGAAGATGGCCTCGAAATAGATATTTGATGGTTCTATCAGCTCCGTTGGGTGATTCGGGCTTAGGGACATGGTCAGATTGTGTTTTGGAGATCCGTAGCTAATTTAGGCTTGAAATTGCGAAAGTTGAATTTTTGATGTATCCGATTCGATAGTGAGATTTGATCCGAGGGTCAGAATGGAAAACCAAAAGTTGGAGTAGCTCCATAGTGTTGAATTTGATGTGTGTGCATAATTTCATGTCATTCAGGCGAGGTTTGATACACTTTTTTATCGAAAGTATAGTTTGTTAAATTTGGAGTTCATAGGCTTAAATCCATGGTTACTTTGAAGTTTCGATGTTGTTTAAGGTATTTTAAGGATAAATACAAGTTTGGCTTGTGATTTGAGACTCTTTGGTTGAGATCTCGGGGTCCTCGGGATGATTTTGAATGGTTGACGGAAGGATTTTAGGAGTTATTGTTGCAGCTTCAGCTGCTGGTTCTGCCATAACCGCACCTACAGTTTGGGTTCCGCTGGTGCGGTGCTACAGAAGCGGCTAAGTTCTCGCAGAAGCGAGTTTGGACCAAGCTCCGGTATTTTGCAAGTGTGGGTGGGTTTTTGCACATGCAGTGTAGATGCGGCCAAGCGATCGCAGATGCGGACCCAGCCCGTTAAGTTACTTTTCACGCCTGTGATATATTTTTCCGCAGGTACGGGATCGCAGATGCACTCCGTTGATCGGAGATGCAGAAACGCCTGGGCAAAAATATGAAATTTTGAGGGTTAGTTTCAAAAGTTGAAAAAATTGATTTTGGAGCTCCGGATAGGTGATTTCGAGAGGGATTTTCACCTGGGAGTTTTGGGTGAGTGATTCTTACTCATATTTTATTGTTTTCCACGAATGTATGCTTAAATTCATCCTTTAAATTCGAATTTGGGGTGGTAAAATTGAAGTAACGTTGGAAAAGGTTCTTAGACCAAACAATATAATTTGGATCATGATTTTGATGTCGTATTGGGATAATTTAAATATACATTAACTCATGATAGTGTGAGGATACTCGTCACTAGTCAACTAAGGTTAGGGATGGTACTTACTGAGTATCATTATAGTGTACTCATGCCCTTTCTATGCATATTTTTCATGTGGATATCTAGGTACCTGTACTTAGGCCTACCATTCTTGAGGCTAGGCGATTCTATGGGCTTCGAGGTATATCAACTGCATCCGTCGACTGGGGAGTCTCTCTCTCTCTGTTCTATCTTGTAGTGGTAGCCCTTCTATCTTTACTGTTGATATAGACATTCCGGAGTTAGAGTGTTTTACTATGCTTCATAGCTTGTGATTCATGGGTTTACAAAACTTTGGGAGTATGTATTGGTTTTGAGAAGTTACGTATTGTGTACGCCGAGCGGCACCTTTTTAAATACTGTTTTACTTCTCTAATCGTGTCTTATTTTGTTTCATTTCCGGAATTTGGTTTATCTTTCGCAAGTTAGGCTTTCCTAGTCGTGGTGACTAGGTGCCACACGATGGTTCACGAATGCAAACAGGTATCGTGACAAGTTGATATCAGAGCCCTAGGTTCATAGGAGTCATGGATCACAAGCCAGTTTGTTTAAGTCTCATTTATCGATATGGAGATGTCTGTACTTATCTACGAGAGGTTGTGTGACTGTTAGTAAAACTTTCACTTAATTTGATTTCCTTGTCGTGCGGTATTTTGACATCACAACTCTAAACTTCTATCTTCTATTTCCATACAGATGGTGAGGACACTTGCTACCCAAGATGATTAGGCACCCGAACCCCCTACTCTAGCTGTCAAAGGCCGAAGCCAGAGTAGAGGTTGAGGACGCACACGCGGTGCAGCCAAAGCTCCTACGCAAGCTGCCAACGAGGAGCCACAAGGAGTGCTAGTCAGAGTCCAGGCACTTGACATTTCTACTACTTCTACCACGCCATCACTTCAGGAGACTCTGACACAGTTTATGAGCATGTACACCACTTTGGCTCAGGCAGGGTTGCTTTCCCTTACTACAGCTACATCCCAGGCTGGGGGAGGAGCACAAACTGCCTCCTCCCGCGCTCTGAGCAGCTAGTGCATATAGATCAGGTCCCAGAGATTATTCTTGTGCAGCCTGTAGCGTTAGGCCATCTCGAGGAAAAGACAACGGCTTCAGAGAATGAGCAGCGGAGACTTGAGATTATCAACAAGTATGATCCTCATGTATTCAGTGGTTTAGCATCAGAGGATACCTTTGGATTTCTGGAGGAGTTTTACTGTATTCTCTATACCATGGGTATATCACGATCGAGCGGGGTTTTATTCACTACTTTCCAGCTTCAAGGAGCCGCCTATGAGTAGTGGCACACCTATGAGTAAGACAATTCGGACGAGGTTGTTTCGCTGACTTGGACCTAGTTTTTAGATCTATTTTTGAGAGAGTTTGTTCCTTAGAGCCTCATGAATACATGGGACACCGAGTTTCAGCATTTGCGCCAGGGTGCTATGACTTCTTAGAGTATATTGTCAGTTATACTAGCTTGGCTAGACATGCACCGGCCTTGGTTTCTACTGTTTGTGAGAGGGTTCGCCTGTTTAATGAGGGTTTTATTCCAATCATCAGGTCTAGCATGGCTCATGAGTTGGAGATGGATATTCCTTATCAGTAGGTAGTGAACATTGTTAGGAGTATTGAGGGTATGCATGCTAGGGATAGTGAGGAGAGGGAGGCCAAGAGGTCTCCAGAGTCGGGCCATTATTCAGGTGCCTGTGCCCCAGCTACAGGTCGTCATAGTAGGGATTATATAAGCCGCCGTATTAATTTAGCTCTTCCCACAACCAGTGGTAATCCAACTTCTCCTACGCCGCATGAGCCTTATAATGCTCCTCCGGTCTCTAGCGTGCCTCCTGCGTGGGGTGCTTTCATAGGTCAGTCCAGTAGGCTTGGCCCAAGCCATTCACAACCACCACATCCTCTTAGAGTTTGTTTCGAGTGTGGTGACACCCGCCATGTTGTGAGGGATTGCCTTAGACTTGGGAAGAGTGTGCCTCCAAATGCTTCTCAGCTACAATGTGCCCCACAGAGTTCACAGGCTATGGTTACAACTCCAGTTGCTACCGTACCTGCTTAGCCATCCAGAGGTGGAGGTCAGGGAGGTAGAGGTCGCCCTAGAAGCGGAGGCCAGGACTGATACTATTCCTTCCTGCCCATACCGAGGTTGTTGCATTTGATTATGTAACCACAGGTATTATACTGGTTTGTCACAGGGATGTATCGGTTCTATTCGATCCAAGCTCCACTTAGTCTTATGTGTCTTCTTATTTTGCTCTGCATTTGGGTGTATCTAGGGATTCTTTAATTTCCCCTATTTATGTTTCTACTCCTATGGGAGATTCTATTGCTGTGGACCGTGTCTATCAGTCGTGTTTGGTTACTCTTTGTGGTTTAGAGACCAGATCCAATTTATTGTTACTCATCATGGTAGATTTTGACATTATCTTGTGCATGGACTGCTTGTCATCCCGTTATGCTATTCTTGATTGCCACGCCAAAACCGTGACATTTGCTTTGCCAGGTGTACCGCGTGTTAAGTTTAGGAGTACTTTAGATCACACTCCCAGTAGAGTCATTTCTTTTCTTAAAGCTTAGTGTATAGTTGAGAATGGTGTGACACATATTTATCTTATGTGAGAGATGTCAGTATTAGTACCTCTTTTGTTGATTCAGTCCCACTAGTGTTGGATTTTCTCGATGTGTTTCCAGCTGACCTTCCGGCATATCGCCTGATAGAGATATTGATTTTGACATTGATCTGTTACAGGGAACTCAGCCTATTTCTATTTCTCCATATCATATAGCTCGTCCTAAGTTGAAGGAGTTAGTTATAGTAATTGCTTGATAAGGGCTTTATACGGCTTAGTGTATCACTGTGCGGTGCTCCTATCTTATTTGTGAAGAAAAAGAATGGTTCTATGTGTGTGTGTATTGACTATCGCCAGTTGAACAACGTTACAATGAAGAATCATTATCCTTTTCCACTTGTTGATGATCTTTTTGACCAGCTTCAGGGTGCACGGGTGTTTCCTAAGATTGACATACACTTAGGTTGCCATCAGTTGAAGATTCAGGAGCTAGATATACCGAAGACTGCTTCCAGGTCTCGGTATAATCATTACGAGTTCATTAATATGTCATTTGGGCTGACGAATACCCAACAACGTTTATGAATATGACGCATAATGTATTTCGACCATATCTTGTCTCTTTTGTCATTGTCTTTATTGATGACATTATGGTGTATTCCCGAAGTCGGGAAGATCATGAGCAGCATATGAGAAAGTGCTTCAGACTCTGAGGGAAAAGAAGTTATATGCAAAGTTCTCAAAATGTGAGTTTTGGTTGTTTTCTATGGCATTTTTAGTCCGCGCTGTATCAAGTAAGGGTATTCAAATGGATCCAAAGAAGGTAGAGGCAGTGCGGAGTTATCCCAGGCCATTCTCAGCTACAAAACTTTGTCATTTTCTTGGTTTGGCAGGTTACTACCATCATTTTCTTGAGGGTTTTCATCGATTGTAGCCCCTGTGACCAGACTGAACCAGGAGGGTGCTCCGTTCCAGTGGACGGAAGAGCGTGAAGTGAGCTTTTAAAACATCAAGATAGCTTTGACTACAACCTCAGTTTTGAAATTGCCTACAAGTTCGGGGTCTTACACTGTCTATTGTAATGCCTCGAGGATTGGCCTCAGAACGGTGTTTATGCAGGACAGTAAGGTGATTGCCTATACATCCAGACAGTTGAAATTATATGAGAAGAATTTTCTAGTTCATGACCTTGAGTTAGTTGCTATTATTCACGCCTTGAAGATTTTGCGCCATTACCGGCGTGGTGTGCCTTGTGAGATTGCACTAACCATCGGAGCTTGCAGCACCTATTCAACAAAAGGATCTAAATTTGCACCAAAAGAGGTAGTTAAAGTTGCTAAAGGACTATGATATCACTGTTCAATATCACCCAGGCAAGGCCAATATGGTGGTTGATGCTGAGTCGCCAGAGGGTTTTACAGAGTTTGGCTTATTTACCAACATCAGAGAATATGGCGGTGGATGTTCAGGCCTTAGTCAGCTAGTTTGTGAGATTGGATCTTTCGGAGCCTATTCGGGTTCTAGCTTGCATGGTTTCTCAGTCTTCCTTATTTGATCGTATTAGGGGGCGTCAATATGATGACCCTCATTTGATTATCCTCAAGGAAAAGCTTCAACATAGTGATTCCAGAGATGTGCTATTGGCGTGGACGGAGTATTGAAGATTTAGGGTCGGGTCTATGTACCTAATGTTGATGGGCTCCGGTGGTCAATTTTAGAGGAGGTCCACAGTTCGCGGTATTCTATTCATCCGGGTGCGCGAAAATGTACTAGGATTTGAGGCAGCACTATTGGTGGAGGCAGATGAAGAAAGATATAGTTAGGTTTGTAGTTAAGTGCCTTAGCTGTTAGTAGGTAAAGTATGAGCACTAGAGACCCGGTGAGTTGCTTCAACAGATAGAGATTCTGAAGTGAAAGTGGGAGGGGATCACCATGGTCTTTTTAGTTTGGCTCCCGCAGACATTGAGAAAATTCGATGTTGTTAGTGATTATGGATTGGCTGACCAAGTCTGCTCATTTTATTCCTATATGTACTACTTATTCTTCAGAGTTGTTGGCAGAGATCTATATACAGGAGATTATTCATCTGCATGGTATTCTAATTTCTATTATTTCAGATAAAGGTACTCAGTTCACATCACGGCTCTAGAGGGCTGTTCAACATGAGTTGTGTACTCGAGTAGAGTTCAGTACAACATTTTACCCTCGGACGGATGGGTGCACTATTCATATTCTTAAGGATATGCTGTGTGCATGTGTGATCAAGTTTGGAGGGTCTTGGGATCAATTCTTGCCATTGGCGGAGTTTTTATACAACAAAAATTAACAGTCCAGCATTCAGATAGCGTCGTACGATGCTTTGCATGGTAGGCAGTGTGGATCTTCGATGGGTTGGTTCTAGCTGGGTGGGGCTAGATTGCTGGGCACAAACTTAGTTCAGGATGATTTGGAGAAGGTTAAGGTGATCCAGGATAGACTCTGTATAGCCCAGTCCAGACAAAAGAGCTATGCAGAACGGAAGGTTTTTGATATTTCCTATATTGTTGGAGAGAGGGTTATGCTTTGGGTTTCGACTATAAAAGGCGTTATGAGATTTGGGAAGAAAATGAAGCAATGTCTGAGTTTTATTGTACCCTTTGAGATATTTAGGCGAGTTGGGGAGGTTGCTTATGAGCTTGCCTTACCTCCCAGCTTGATAGGAGTGCATCTGGTATTTCATGTTTCGATTCTCAGAAGGTATCATGGTGATCTATTGCACGTGCTAGATTTCAGTTAAGTTCTGTTGGAGAAGGATCTATCCTATATTGAAGGCTAGTGGCAATTTTGGTCAAGCATGATAGAAAGCTGAGGTCAAAGAACATTGCGTCAGTGAAGGTTCATTGGTGGGGTCAGCTAGTCGATGAGGCGACCTGGGAGATCGAGTAGGATATGCTCAACCATGGCCCTCATCTTTTCACTACTTTAGGCATGTCTCTACGCTCGTTTGAGGATGAACAAATGTTTAGGTATAGGAGGATGTGACAACCCGCCCGATCGTCTTAAGAATTAATGCATCGATCCCCTATTAACTGCTTTTCCCATATTTATTTCTGCTATTTTGATTTACCGAGATGTTCGGTTTTGAGTTTCGGAGAGTTTTGGGACACTTAGTCCTTAAATGAGAGCATAAGTGTTGGAAATGTTACCATAGTCGGAACCGTGTGAAGACTACCTCGGAATGAAAATACAATGGTTTCTTTAGCTCCACTGGGTGATTTCGGCTTAAAGGCATGGTCGGATGATGTTTTGGAGGTCCATAGCAAATTTAGGCTTGAAATGCTGAAAGTTGAATTTTTGAAGTTTCCGATTCGATAGTGAGATTTTGAACCGAGGGTCAAAATGGAATTCCAAAAGTTGGAGTAGTTCTGTAGTGTCGAGTATGACATGTGCGCAAAATTTCAGGTTATTCGGATGAGGTTTGATAGACTTTTAGACCGAAAGTGTATTTTGTGAAATTTGGAGTTCCTACGATTAAATCCATGGTTAATTCGAGGTTACAATGTTGTTTTAGATATTTTAAGGATTGGTACAAGTTTAGGTTGTGGTTTGAGACTTGTTGGTGCTTTTGGTTGAGGTCCCGGGGGACTGGAGATTATTTCGGATAAAATGACAGAAGGATTTAAGACTAAGAGTTGCAGCATTGGCTATTGGTTCTGTCATAACCGCATCTGCGGTTTAGGTTTCACATGTGTGGAGCCGCAGAAGCAGCTAGGTAGCCGCAGAAGTGAGTTTGGTCCAAGCTCAAGGATTTCGTAGGTACGGCTGGGTTTTCGCATATGCAGTGCCGCAAATGCAGCCAAGCGACCGCAGATGAAGACCCAACATGTTAAGTGACTTTTCGCACCTGCGAGACTGCAGATGCGCTCCCTTGACCGTAGATGCAGAAACTGTTGGGAAGAAATATGAAATTTTGAGGTTTAGTTTCAAAATTTGGAAAAATTAATTTGGGAGCTTGGGATAGGCGATTTTGAGAGGGATATTCACAAGGGTGTTTTGGGTAAGTTATTCTTACTCGTTTTTGATTGTTTTCCACGAATGAATGCTTAAATTCATCCTTTAAATTCGAAATTTGGGGTGGACAATTTGAGAAAAAGTTATAAAAGGTTCTTAGACCTAAGAATTGAATTTGGATCACGATGTTGGCATCCGATTTGGATAATTTTTATATAAAATAACTCCTAAGAGTATGAGGATTCAAGAAATGTAAATTTTACTGGATTCCGAGACGTGGGCTCGAGGGGGCATTTTTGTTATTTTACCTAATTTCACATATTAGCCTGGAATTTAATTGTAGAATCAGTTAATCGAAGTGTTATTTACATTATAAAATTAAATTTAATAGATTCGGGCCATTTGGAGTCGAGTACTCATGGCAAGAGCATGGTTTAGATTGATTTGAGCTCATTGGAGGTAAGTGGCTTTCCTAACCTTGTATGGGGGACCTTCCCCTTAGGATTTGGTATATTGGATACTTGAAATGCCTTATACGTGAGGTGATGAGTGCGTACTTGAGCTAATTATTTCAAATTCGGTTTTCATTAAGTAATTTCAATTGTGTTCCTTTTCTTGTCTTGTTTTCCTTGCAATTTGTAACTACTGTTAGCTTAGAACAAGCATGTCTAATTGACTTAACCGCTCATTTGCTTAGGCTGCCTTAACTGAATTATGTGAAACTTGTTAGATTAGATTTTCCTATTTACTTGGTACGAAATTGAGCTTAATTTAGCATTCTTGTGTTGCTCCTATGTGTTTACTTTGGGACTACAGGACGGCATACCAGGAGATTCCCTGTGCGTATTTACGGGTTGAACTGAGGTACATGATACCAAGATATCCCTTGCACATATATTGAGGATACCAGGAGATTTTCGGACTACCAATAGATCCCTAACATATAGAGACCCTCAAGAGATCCCTCGTATACATTGAGGATACTAATAGATCTTCGGGATACCAAGAGATCCCCGACATATATATTGAGGAAACTGAGAGATCCTGGTTATCACCTTGGTTATGTGTAATATTTCCTCCTGTTTTGTCTTATTCTATGTTTCGGTCATTAAATTCCTTATTATCATGTTTAGAGTCTTACAATAGATTCTAAATTGAACTGTTTATCTTAATCTGTCATTTCTATACTTATTTGATCACAGTAGGGCCCTGACCTTCCTCGTCACTACTCAACCGAGGTTACACTTGGCACTTATAGAGTACCGTTGTGGTGTACTCATGCCTTTTCTGTGCATGTTTTTCATATGTAGATCCAACTACCTCTACTTAAGCCTACCATTCTTATGGCGAGGCGATTCTACGGGACTTTGAGATATATCTGCTGAGTCTGCAGACAGAGTAGTCTCTCTCTATTCTATCTTTTAGTGATATCCCTTCTAACTTTACTGTTGATATAGAAATTCCGTAATTAGAGCATTTTACTATGTTTAGTAGTTTGTGATTCATAGGTTTTGGGGTTTTGGGAGTATGTATTGGTTTTGAGAAGATAAGTATTGTGTATGTCGTGCGGCATCTTTTTAAATACTACTTTACTTCTCTAATTCTTTTTCAATTACTTTTATTTCCGCAATATGGTTTATCTTCCGCAAGTTAGACTTACCTAATGGTAATGATTACGTCCAGTCGCGATGGTTTATGCAGGGCGAACCGAGATCGTGACACATATGGTAACAAAAAAGAAACACTTGATTAAGGGCATAGAGGTGATTTAATAAAGACCAAATGTCCAATGAAAGAGCACCATAAAACCCCTATCCAGATAGCCATGTCAGCGACTCGTTACTGTCCAGATGGATGATGAGCAAGGCAGAATGGCAGATGATGATAAGGGTTCATCCCTGAAATGGGTGGTTCTTATTACTTTTGAGAGGTCCAAGAAATCTTAAATTTCACGATTGACAATCAGAAAAATTATCCAAGATTGAGAAAAAACCGTCAACAGAATAATTCAACAAATATTTATTTCCTTACAATTCTAATATTTTGATCTTGGCCATTTATTTTGTTATCAAGAAAAGCAATCTAACTTATTTTTTGTTTTTCCAACAAGAACTAAACTTAGGAACTTGAAAGGGGAGTCAAATCAAAGCAATGGCCTCAACTAGCTCCCCTTCACTTTCTCTTTCCTCTTCATCGACTTTTGTCGATGGCAAGACAACTCGTAAGTCAGCTGCTGCTGCGTCCTCCCAATGTGTCACCCTACCCACCCTCCCTCCCCCTCCAGCCGTCCAAAGCCGCGCTGCCAGAACCACTGCCTACTGTAAGTGACTCTTTTCTTGGATGCCCACTAATTTCCTTCCCCTTTTATCTTGATTTTTACTCAAGTCTTGAATTGCTTCTCTGTTCCGCTGCCATTATATTTGATCTATTGTAGCAACAACAACAATAATATATACGCAACCTTACCTGAAGCAGTTTGAGAGGCTGTTTTCATAGACGTTCAGCATTTGATCGAACACATAGTGTAAAATTGGTAATATGTATCATACATTACACAACAACAAAACAATTACTTACTGGCAAACAAATTAAGGTTGGCAATATGAAATCATCATTGTTCATATCGTTCCATTGAATATGTGTTGCGGGTCTAGGTGAGCACGTTTCAACGTGTTTTGTGTTGTCGGAATTTGTCAGGAATTTGACTAGTTTTACTAGGCTATTAACTCACCCCAAAGCTCTTCCTTTATCCGGAGGATCAGTAATGTGAGCAAGTTCACGCACGTGAATTTATGTTATATTGTACAATGGTGGTAAAAGTGTAGTCCATTCATTTTAATGTTAGCCATGTTTGATTGAGCATATAATTTGATTAATTAAAGAAGGCGTATAGCATATACCAAAAGTACTGTCATAACTTGTGGTGCTAAATATACCATGACATTTATAGTTGCTATAGATACATGTAGTTAAGGATAAAATGAGAAGTTTATATTTAAAGAGCTTGACAATATATAATAAAGTGATATTCTTTTGTAAAATTATTGTTTTAACATAGTGAGCTCTATAGAAATATAATTGGTCACACATTTAGCAAAAAAGTATGTAAATTAGAACGGAAGAAGTAATTCATACTATATTTCATACTAAAAAGTTATTGGTGCCGTTGTAATTTTTTGTCTCGGGTGCGCTGTGATGCAGGTCGTAAGATTGCAAGGAACGTGGTCGCAATGGCAACGTCTACTGGAGAGGTTGCAACTACCACAGAGGCTTCATCAGCTGATATGGCAACCACTGAGCTACCATCTGAGCTTCTCCAAAAAATTCAAGAAGCTGTAAGGACCTACTGATATATTAATTGCTTTTCACTTCACTTGGTTTTTGACTTGCTCCGCCTGATTCTTGATACGAACCAAACTTCTTTTTTCAGTGGGACAAACTTGACGATAAGTACGCAGTCAGCTCACTCGGTGTTGCTGCACTACTTCTACTATGGAGCTCCACTGGAGTTATCTCGGTACTGTTTTATTCTAGCTACTTACTATTTGCCAACTTAGGACCTTTTGGTTTCCATTTTGGTTCAACTATTACAAGTTTGACATAAGGATGTGCTTTAATTGTGGCAGGCAATTGACAGGCTTCCTCTGATTCCTGGTGTTCTTGAGCTTGTAGGAATTGGTTACACCGGTGTAAGTTGAAACATTTCATCACTTTTCGTCACTATAATGGATGCTATGTTTTCTATATAGTTGAATGATCAACGACAATTAGTTCCTCCTAGATCTCGTAGCCTTTTCTTTTGGTGTTCTAATTCATATAAACTTATAGTGTCAAAAACTTTCAAGCATTTAAATGTCAGTGAAATTTTCTACATCAAGTAACCTATTCCAACAACAACAACAACAACAACTACCCAGTATAGTCCCACAAAGTAGGGTCTGGGGAGGGTAATATGTAGACGAGCCTTACCCCTACCCGAGAGGGCAGAGAGGCTGTTTCCAATCGACCCTCGGCTCAGTGAAGGAAATGAAAAATAAAAACAAAAACAAAAACAAAAAAGCATTAGTAACTCCAGCAGAAATAACATAAATAATTATCTAAACATAAGAAAAATAAATAAAATAGCATGCACTAATATCATACAGTAAGTACTATAAATAACTACCATAATGGAGACACAAGCCAAAACACAAATCATCTATGGATAGCCCTGCCAAGCCTCACCCAACCCCGGGTGAGGAGTACGAAAAACTCTAGTAACCCCTATCCTACAACCCTGATACTAGACCTCCAGACATTCCTATCAAGGGTCATATCCTCGGAAACCCGCATTCTAGCCATGTCATGCCTAATCACCTCTCCCCAATGCTTCTTAGGCCTCCCTCTGCCTCGCCGAACGCCGACAATCGCCAGCCGCTCACAACTCCTCACCGGAGCATCGGGACTTCTCCTCCGCACATGCCCGAACCACCTCAGCCTCGCTTCTCGCATCTTCTCATCCACCGGGGCCACCCCCACCTTCTCTCGAATAACTTCATTCTTAATCTTATCTAACTTGGTGAGCCCGCACATCCACCTGAGCAACCCCATCTCCGCAACCTTCATTCTTTGAATATGAGAGTGTCTTAAACTGTTTGTGTATATAAGTTAAATCCTTTCTTTTAATCTGGTAAAGCTTTGAACTATGCGGTTAACCATCAAATTTTTTTTGAGCTCACTTCACTTTATTCTTCTTTAATGTTGTTGGATCTGTCTTCCTCTGCAGTGGTTTGCTTACAAGAACTTGGTCTTCAAACCAGACAGGTAAAACCATTAAGTCGATATACGAATTAGTGGAAGCTAAGTTTATTATTCATACGTTGTGTTCGTCACTACTTACCTCTCTTCTTATAATATTTTGCCGTTAACAGAGAAGCTTTGATATCAAAGATTAAGGACTTGTACAAGGAAGTAATTGGGAGCAGCTGAAAAGAAATAGAGTCCTGATGCTGCCGCAGAGACATGATCAAAATAGATTTCAGTTGGGCAATCTTGCAGCTTTGCACTTCAAAATGTAAACTCTGCTTTGTTCTTTTGCTGTCTTAATATTCTAACAGAATAAAACTCAAATGAACTATGTCTATATATAGCTTATTTGTACGTTGTCTTTTCATTCTGTCATCGGTATATGTTTTTCTTTAGCAGTTGGAAGTTTATGCATATCAATACTTTAAAGTAGTCTTTGGTAATTAATGGCTTAAAAGAAAATGTACAACAAACATGTTACCATATGGTTTTAATGCCATAACCGCCTTCTCAGTTCTTTCAACTATCAACTTTAAGTGGGCGTTTGGACATTTGATTTGTGAAATTACATAAAAAAATAAGGGGGAAAATTTCAAGTTGAAAATTAAGGTTCTATTTGGACATGAATATAATTTTGAGTTATTTTAATATTTTTGAGAGCGCTTCGAGGTGGAAAACTTTGAAAAATAATTTTTTCCAATTTTTGGAATTTCAAAATTTCAGAAAATCAACTCTAAAAGAAATTTGAAATTTTCAGGGCAAATCGCAAAAAGTGAAAACAATTTCTGGAGAAAAAAAACCATCCAAACGACGAAATACTTAAACGGCCCTAAGTTTTCCCAAACGATCGAGCTATTTTCAACTAGACACTTCATTGGTTCACAAAAATAGGGGTGCTTATCGGGCGGATTGGGCGGCTTTTTACTCTTAACGGTTTGGCTTAACGGTTATCGGCTTTTAAATGTATTAAACCGTTAGCCACCCGATAAGATATCGGGCGGATTGGTATCGGGTTAGCTCTTATAGGGCGGTTAATGGGCGGTTTATCGGCCTAACGTACATGTGCACTAAATATCTCTTATTCTCCTCGTCTTAGAAATAATGGATTGCCATAAAAAATAATATTTTAGAGGCAATATGATGCATTCAATTTTCTTTGCCAGAGCCACTCAATTTGATTTTCGTGATTAGAAAATTAGCTTTACCATCTCCGGCATATTGCCAAACAGGAGGATTACAACCAAAAATAAATTAAAAGTAGAACCAAAAAATTTCTAGATCCCGAAAATAAAAATGCTTAAAAGTAGAAATAAACTTTTGTTAATTCTTAACGGGTTAACGGATTCGCCGTTAAAAAAATTGAATAATCCACCCTCAAACCGATAAGTCGTTAATAAGAAAAATTCAATCTGTTCCCCATCCGTTAAGCCGTTACCAGTAAGGCGTTAAGGTTCGGTTTGGATCGGTTTTCAGTTTCGGATCGGTTTTGTACACCCCTACACAAAAGTGTGTATTTTAAACACTAAGTCCAATAACCATAATGGGTGAGGAACAACCACGGATGACGTGCCAAACAGACCAGTCATTAAATAACACGTGGATTTTTGAAACAAATACTCTTATTAAAAAAAATTAAACATTTTTCTTTCCAATAGCCACCGGATGGATCTCCGCCAACGGGCTATCCTAAAACCACCATGAGATCACCTTGAGTCACTCTCCCCATCCACTGTAATCTGCGCCGCCACATCAACATTTTTCCACCAAACACCAATGAAATTCCTTAATTTCAGCCAAGAATCTTAAGCATCGCACAAGCTCCACCGTATCTCCTCCCTAGTCACCGACTAATATCTCTTTTTGTTATCTCAAAATCTTTTGTTGTGCTTTGAATGAAAACAATGGTGGACGAAAGAGCCATCCATGTGCGAGTGCAGAAATAAATATTTCCTCCATCTTCAATCTTTTATGGTCTTTTACACAGGATTTTCTATGATTTTTCAGTTTGAAATTCAAGTAGATGAAAAAGTTGTGAAATTTTTAAGCACGCTCCTTCTCATCTCTGTTATCCACCAGCAACAGAAATTACATCTCCTTCCACTTTTGCTTCGATTAAAGGAAGAAAGAAAGTGGGTGAAACATATTGGAATTTTCCCCATACAAGATCTAATTATTGAGCCGAAGGTCCTACTTAATTTGTAATTTTCTTGATTGGTAGTATGAAAAAACGTAGTTTAAGGTGATGTTTCTGTGTATTTTCGATGGTGTGTAATAACGGTGATTTGAGTTGGAGATGGGCGGAAAGACTTGAAGAAGAAGGCGATTTAGGGTGGGTCCACATTGTTTATAGGTAAAGAAAGTGATAAAACTAATTTTAGGTAGGCAACTCTAGTCTTCGAGAGCATTTCATGTGATGGGGACTAACAACGACATATGCTTAGTTGATCTTTTTGGTGAATAAATAAAATGTCTAGCTAAAATTAGGCTCCATTAAAGTGTTCAATTGATTGTTAAAAGTAAATAATAAATTGCATCAAGAAAAATATTTGAGACCGAAAGATATTACAATAATCGTAATATTTTATTTTAAATAATTTGAGCATTACAATCTTCCTAATTCCTCATTCTATTTTTCAACAATTAATAAAAGAGCCTTCAAGCTAAATCTTATATTTTATTTTATTTTAATCCAAGTGCTTGAGGCATGATATTCATATTTTTAATTCAAGGGCTTGCAGCTTGTTCTTGATTTATTTTATTGGTCTTTTAATCCTAAGAACTAATGAATGCTTGCAGCTTCTAAATAAATCTGCAGCAATTGATCCACGAGCTCTCTCTTGCTTTTTACTATAATTTCTGGTGTTTTAAGTGCGTTATGAAGACTCGTATTTATCTTTGTGGGAGGGACGAGTAATCATACGAACAAACACTTTCCGACCAACCAAATTGAAGTGTGACAAAGCTGAATTTGATTGGGCAGAACATGTCACTGTGTCATGACCTAAATTTTCTTCCGTTGGGTGTTGTGATGAAACCTAGTCTTAGGGACTAGGTAAGCCGAATATTTAGCTGAAATAACAACAATATATAACTAACATCTAACAATTTAAAATTCAAAGTCTCTATACAAATTTATAATCCCAAAATCGGTAATCATAAGCTCTACAGAGTTTGCTAAGGCCTCTAAATACAACTGTTTTGAAAAAAAGATAAACAGTCTAATATAAAATCAGAAGGCGACTCCAAAGCCTGTTAACACAGTAGGAGGTTTACTTTGAGTCTCCACAGCAAGATCCGTACAGCTAGCTGATGATTGGCTGACTCCAAAATACCTAGATCCGCACAAAAATTGTGTAGAAGCGTAGTGTGAGTGTACCACAGTGGTACCCAGTAAGTATCAAATTTAACCTCAGTGGAGTAGTGAGAAGGAGCAGTTAAGACACCTTATGGACTAAATATCATGAACAAACTATAAATGTAGTACTTAAAAGGTCAATTTTCCATAAACAAGCCCGAGCATGTACTCGTCACCTCGCGTATACAGACTTTACATGATATACATAGCATAAAAAAATCAAATCTTAAGGGGTTGTTCCTACACATGAAGTTAGGCAAGATACTTACCGTAAAGAAGATAAATCGTTTCTCTAAAATAAACTTCTCGAGTGAAATAACCTCTAGACAGTTCAAATCTAGCCAAAACAACTTTAAAGCATAAATAAAACTCATAAGAAACTATTCTAGATAATAAAGCTTCAATTATTAATTAAACTTAAAAGTAAACAAAAAAGTTAGCCCCCTAGTCCCGCACCTCGGAATCCGACTAATATTACAAAAATCTGAATACCCATTTGATAACGAGTCCAACCATACAAGAATTTCTCAAATCCGATGTCAAAATCACCTTTCAAATCCCCAAAATTTAATCTAAGAAGTTTTTTGAATTTTCCCAAATTTCCAACTCAAATCACAAATTATATAATAAAAATAATAATGGATTCATGTAATATAGCCAAAATCGAGTTAGAATCACTTACCCCGATAATTTACTTGAAAACCCCACGATTAATCGCCACAAACCGAGCTCTCTTTATCCAAAAATTAAAAATGAGGTAAAGCATCCTTTATATAGTATCACATCTGATCTCCAAAGTGCTGACCGTACATTTTTTGGTGCAGTCGCACATCCCAAGCTCTGCTGCCGTGATCCAAATTGAGCAGCCGCACTTCACAGAATTTGCACTATCATGCTTTAGTAAATTAGATATAACTTTCTATACAAATGTCCGAATGATTACGTCATTGTCTTTGTTGAAACTATACACAAAAGCCTGCAGCTTCCATTTTGGAATCATCTCAGTATTCCATACATAGAAAAAGATATAAGTTTTCGAAGTCGAACCATTGATCGCGCCGAATCCCTGAAGTGTGCCGCGAAAAGAATTTTGCGACCCGGTCTTTTCCTTTGTATTCCATACTTTTTCCTCTACGTCAACACTTTTTCTTCTGCCTCAACGCTATGAAATGTACCTGCCCCACTTCTAAGAGTTCCAGAACAGCATCAGAGTGCCGAAATGCCCAAACTCGTTTAAAACTCACCTCAAAACACACCCGAGGCCCCTGACACCTCAACCAACATACCAACAAGTCCAAAGACCTAACACGAACCTGCTTAATGACCCAAGCCAAATCTAGCAACGTCAAAACCATGAATAGTACCACAAATCGAACTCATAAATTTTCAAATCTTCCAACTTCCAAAACTCATGCCGGAACATGTCAAATCATCCCGGAATGATGCAAGATTTTGCATGCAAGTTCCAACTGATATAACAAAGCTAATACAACTCTCAAAATCTAATTCCAACCCCAATATCACCAATGTCAACTGTTTGTCCAATATTTCAACCTTCCAAAACTTTAACTTTTTCGACTATCGCCGAAATGCTTCAAATTTCTCTACACACCTCCAAATTCAATTACAGTTCCACGCCTAAGTCCAAAACGACCATGCAAAATTATTGAAATCATCAAAATGCTATTTCGGAGTCATTTACAAAAATCAAATTTCGGTCAACTCTTACCGTTTAAGTTTCTAAAATAATAATCCTTCTTCTAAATTGGCCCCGAATTGTGTAAAAAATGAACTCGGCCACGCATGCAAGTCATAACACACAATACAAAGCTTCTCAAGACCTTATATTTCTAGAGATTAATTATAAAACGATCGGCTGGGTCGTTATACTGTGACATGTGTTTCGTTGGCCTTTTAACTTGACATGGCATGCTGTTAGACCAAGAACATGTGAAGTTTTGAAGAATGACAAATGAACTCAGTCATGAACTAGGACCTTCATGTGAGGCACAATGTTTGTAAACCTATACATGTGAGATGCACGTGAAGGAAATAAGTCCTATTGATCAAACAACAATATCTCTTAAACTGATCGAAAAGGTTGCATATGGTATGAGGAGAGAAAGTCTCCTTATGAGAAGAGAACACAATTAGGATAAAAGATAGGGTTGGAGCTTTTGTTGTTCAAGGACTCAACTTCGATAGAAAATCAACAATTGAGTCTCAATCAAAATCTAATTACTAACTCATTAAATAATAATGATTGCTCTCTTTTATAGGCATTACACAAATGCAAAAGTTAAACTAAATTGAGAGCAAAAGAGCGAGGCAATTTTGCAAGCAATTTATGTGAGGTTTGAGTGTGCATTCCTGAAGCTACTTGGACAAGATAGAAGAACCAATTCCATTGTATCTTTCTTTTATTCTAGTTCAATTGTAGCAGGTGACTTAAACTTGTACCTTTCAGCTTTCATTGAAGCAATTGTATTAGGTACTTTGAGTATTCAAGTTAGAGTGAACTTGAAGTTGTCGCAATAGTTGAAGGTTGTGTGCCACAACCGGGTTAGAGTTTAATCCTTAGATTTACAAAGAGTTTTAGTAAATGTTGTTTTTGCAAAGTGATTTTAGTAGAAGTTTGAGAAAATCCTACTGAGTAGTAGGTCGTAGTTGTGTTTTCCACGTAAAAATCTCTGTACTTTTTATTTTATGTGCTTTTAATTTCGCAAATAGTAATAGTTAGAGCACCTTAAAGAACCTGGTTCTTCTAAATCGAAAATCGGGCACCATACAAATCACACCACTCTTGTGTGGTATTGACGTTTAGAACATCAATTGGTATCAGAGTGGGATATCCTTGAAGAGGCTAACCCTTAGGAAAAGATCAATATGAGTGCAACACCTGGAAACTGAGAAGGGCAATCCACGGCTAGGCCTCCACTCTTTAATGAATAGTACTACTCTTGGTAGAAGAAAAAGATGGGAGATCACATTATAGAAGCAGATTATGAACTCTGGGACATAGTCTTTGATGGTCCTCTAGCTACTACAAAGAATAATGAAGAAGGAGTGGATGTGCCAAAGACAAGGGTTAACTGAGTGGGAGAAAAATATTAAGGCCTATAAATGGCTTGTGTGTGAACAGATCCATATGAGTACAGCAGGATCCAAAGATGTACCACTGCGAAGGAAATATGGGACAATTTGCAAGTGGCTCATGAAGGAACACCTCAAGTGAAGAGGTCCAGAGGAACACTTCTGTATTCTCAATATGAGAATTTACTATGAAAGAAGGAGAAACTATCCAAGAGATGTATACTAGGTTCGCTATACTGACAAATGAACTTAAGTCTCTTGGAAGGATTATTCTTGAAGAAGAAAAGGTTGAGAAAATCTTGACAAGGGTTCTGCTAGTCTCATGGGAAAGAAAATCGCTGTTATTCAGGAATCTAAGAATATTGCTACCCTCAAGATGGATATACTAATTGGAAATCTTACTGCCTATGAATTGAGAAGGCAAAACATAAATATAGATACATCCAAGAAGGAAAGAAGTCTGGCCCTTAGAATTGCTGAAGGCTCAGGTCTGGAGGATGATGAAATGGCTATGATCACAAGGGATTTTAAAAAGTACCTGATGAGAGAAAATGGTACTTCAAGAGGTACAACCTTCAACAAACCAAGGGGTCCTAAGAAACAGACTAATGAGGGTTGCTACAAGTGTGGTAAGATTGATAACATGATCAAGAACTGCCCCCAATGGGAAATTGAGTGGATGAAAGAAAGGGCTGAACGAAGCAACAGGTTCAACCAAAAAGGAACAAAGAATCAACAAAGGCTATGGTTGCTGGCTGGGGAGAAAAATTAGATGAGAACCTAGAGGATAAAGCTCAAGATGAATAGGCCCTTATGGCCATTAGAGAATCGGATGATGAACAAGAGGTAAGTATTCTTCATCTCAAAGGCAAGATTAAATTTCTATCAAAGGAAAGGTTGGCTGAGCTATTACTAGAATTCATTGATGAGTCTGATAATTAATAATAAGAACGAAGATCTGTCTAGGGAATGTGTGATCCTAAAAGAAAAATACAAAAGTCTAGAGTCTAGAGATAAGGAGAGTGATAGCAAAAATGCTGAGTAGAAGAACCAGGTTCTTGATCTTGACACCCAGTGTCTTAGAGCATAGATCTGAAAACTTAAAAATGAAACTAGAAACAAGAAAGAAGAAAGTTGATCACACATATCTCACTTTAGAGGAAAACATAGGAAAAATGAAGTATGAGTTGTATAAGATGGATGAATTGATTAAACTCCTAAAAGAAAATCTAGGAAAAGTGAAACATGAACTAGACAAAACTTGCAAGTGGATGAAGGCTTCTGATGCACTTTCTTGGTTGTAAGAGCATCACAATAGCAACAAAAGAACACTTGGCTATGGGACTGAAGCACCGAAGTGTGACCCTACAAGTAAGTACCTCACACTTCCTGCGAATGAAATCTGCACACACTGTGGCAAGACTGTCCATTACAAAAAAGAATGTTATAAAAAAGAAAAGGCCAGTCAAAAGAACAAAGTCTTTGTTCAAGAGTAAGGAAGCTGCTTATGAAGGCAAGAAGGAATTTGATTCATCCTTTTGCCTATGTTCCTAAGATTAACCGTGGATTTCCTTTTGCAGGTCCAAGTGAATGGAAGTAGCCAAATATGGTACATGGATAGTGGCTGCTCAAAACATATGACTGGAAGCAAGAATCAGTTCTTTTCACTTGAGGACTTAAAGGGTGGCAATGTTTCTCTTGGAAATGGGAAGAAAGGTGAGAATATTGCGGTTGGAAAGTTAGGTAAAATAGATTCTCACTCCATTGAGAATGTATACTTAATAGATGGCTTGAAATATAGCCTGATCAGTGTCTCACAACTGTGTGACAGAGGTAACCTTGTAGCATTCACCTCAACTAAATGCTTTGTGATTAATCTTACCACTGATAAGATTGTTTTGCAAAGAAAGAGAGTTAACAATATTTATATTGTGTATTTGTCCACTCTCTAAGAAAATGAAGTAACTTGTCTAAGTGTGCTGGATAATGATTCCCGCTTGTGGCACAAAAGACTTGGTCATGCCAGTCTGAATCAGCTAAAAAAGTTAGTCTCCAAATACCTAGTGATAGGGTTGCCTAACATCTAGTTCAAGGAAGAAAAAGTTTGTATGGCTTTTGCAAGGAGAAAGAAGGTAAGATCATCCTTCAAAAGCAAGAAAATGGTAAGCACAACCCAGTCGTTGGAACTGGTCCATATAGATCTCTGTGGTCCAATGAGAACCATGAGTAGAGGTGGAAAGAAATATGTATTGGTGCTTGTTGATGATTATTCTAGATTTACCTGGGTTCTATTTCTAACTTCTAAAGTTGAAGCATTGACATGTTTACTGCATTTGTTAAAAAAACTCATAAAAAATTAGGAAATCAACTTGCATCCATTAGGTATGATCATGGAACTGAATTTGAAAACTCCTAGTTCGCTGAATTCTTTGATGAAAATGGTATAGATCATAATTTCTCTGCCCCTAGGAATCCTCAACAAAATAGAGTAGTTGAAAAAAAAGAATAGGACTCTTGAGGACATGGCTAGGATCATGCTGCTTTCTAGTAAACTGCCTCATAAATTTTGGGCAGATGCTATAAACACTGCATGTTACATAATCAATAGATGCATGAATAGACCTCTTGTAGAGAAGACTCCCTATGAGTTACATAAAGGGAGAAAACCAAACATATACAATCGTAAGGCATTTGGTTGTAAGTGATATGTGCACAATAATGGAAAAGATTCCCTCGGTAAGTTTGATCCTTGAAATGATGAGGGAGTATGCCTGGGATATTCTTCACATATTAAAGCATATAAATTGTTTAATAAAAGAACTTTCTGTGTAGAAGAAAGTGTACGTGTAGTATTTGATGAACCTAACATTCTTTCTGAGAGACAGCAACATGAAGATGACGCCATTGGATTGGTAAAGGACTTGAGTGAAGCCTAAACTCTAGTAAGAGTGGCACCAATAGAAGGAACAGGTTATTGAACAGGTTCTTCGATCTAAGGGGAACCTTACATGGGGAATTGATCAAAGAGGAATTGAAATAAATCCCCTGAAGGAACCTGTTCATGGAGTTGTTCGTCAACAACAGAACATAGGAGAAACACCTAGCAGAAACCAGTTGGTTGTGAAACCTCACAAGTATCAAAGTTCTCATCCTTTTGAGAACATTATCACTTATCCAACATTTGGAGATAAAACTAGATCACAATTAAAGAATCTCTGTGTTTTTGATGCCTTTTTGTCTCTTATTGAACCTAAAAATGTTGTTGAGGCTTTGCAGGATGCAGATTGGGTTATTGCTATGAAATATGAACCCAATAAGCTTGAGTGAAGTCAAGTTTTGCATCTAGTTCCAAGACCAAGGGACAGATCAGCCAATGGTGAAAAATGGGTCATCAAAAACAAAGTTGATGTAGATGGAAAAATTACAAGAAACAAGGCAAGACAGGTCGTCCAAAGTTACATCCAAGAGGAGGGCATAGACTATGATGAGACTTCTTCTCTAGTTGCAAGACTAGAGGCAATCAGACTCCTCATAGCCTTTGCAGTACACATGGAATTCACTCTTTATCAAATGGATGTCAA
Organism: Nicotiana benthamiana; assembly: GCA_034376525.1. Classification (NCBI taxonomy): domain Eukaryota; kingdom Viridiplantae; phylum Streptophyta; class Magnoliopsida; order Solanales; family Solanaceae; genus Nicotiana; species Nicotiana benthamiana. The sequence goes on along the minus strand of CM067332.1, from coordinate 117,291,786 downwards.
AAGTGCCTTTCTGAATGGCTACCTGAAAGAAGAAGTGTTTGTAAACCAACCTCTAGTATTTGAGAGCAAGGAATACCCTAAGTATACGGACAAATAGACAAGGCTCTTTATGGGCCCAAGCATGCCCCAATAATATGGTATGAAAGGCTGTCCAAATTCCTGCTGTAGCATGGTTACAAAATAGGTAAATTGATAGTACCTTATTATCAAGGGAAAAAGGTGAGGACTCATTATTGTAGAAATATATATTGATGACATAATCTTCCGGGCCACCATCATAAGCTAAGCAAGGACTTTGCAAAATTAATAGGGAGTGAGTTTGAAATGAGCATGATGGGTGAGCTTAACTTCTTCTTAGGCTTACAAATCAAACAGAGTTCAAATGGAACCATGATCCATCAGCAGAAGTACATTAAGGAACTAATCAAAAAGTTTAAAATGGAAGAATCAAAAGAAATAGACACATCCATTGCAACTGCTACTAAATTAGATGTTGTTGAACCTCGTTCATCAGTTGATCAAAAGTTGTATAGGGGTATGATTGGTTCACTTCTATATCTTACTGCTAGCAGACTTGACATTGTTTTCAGTGTAGGGCTTTGTGCTAGATTTCAGGCAAATCATAAAGAGTCTCACCTGACTGCTATCAAAAGGATACTGACATACTTGAAAGGCACCACTGATATGTGTCTTTGGTATCCCAAAGGTAGCAATTTAAATCTAGTAGGATATGTTGATGCTGATTGTGCCGGTTTTCTAGTGGATAGGAAGAGCATCTCAGATGTGGCACACTTCCTTGGTTCATGTCTTGTGTCATGGGCTACCAAAAAGCAAAACTCAGTGGCTCTATCTACTGCTGAAGCTAAGTATGTTGATGTTGTCTCTTTTTCTGCTCAATTGCTATGGATCAAATAGCAGCTGGTAGATTTTGGTATTGAGATTGGTTGTATTCCAATATTTTGTGATAACACTAGTGCTATAAGTATGACAAAGAACCATGTTCATCTTAACAGGACTAAGCACATAGATATTAGACACAACTTCTTAAGAGATAACTATGACAAAGGACTGGTCTACATAGAATTTTGTGCTACTGATAAGCAAATTGCTGACATTTTCACAAAAACACTGTGTAGAGAAAACTTTGAGAGGAACATGTTGGAATTAGGGATGATTAAGATCACCAAATAGGTCCAGTTCATAATGCACAATGAAATTTTTTTTGGCTAGGAGTTCTATTCTTTGTGTAAATATCTACATTAATTCTTACTCAACTTCATACTTTAATTAGTATACTCTTATGACATGTGTATATATGATTCACTGATCTCTTACAATGTTTTTTCTATTTTGACATTTGAGGCATGTTCAAGAGAGTTCTACATGAAGAACCTAGTTCATTAGTATAAGTTCATATTGAAGCTTTGGTATATTTTCAATAATTTGCATAATTAGAAAGATTAACACTTTCAATCATGAGCAGAAGTCCTATACATGCCAAATTCCTAGAAAATTTTATCCGTTGAGGCGTTGAACCAATTTCGCCTATTTAGAATTCTAAAACCGAGATTTTTGCCAAATATCTAGGGAAGCCAAATAATCATTAAAAGTCTGGAATTTCCATTTGATTAGACTTCTAATTGACCCCTGAAAAGCTGTCGTTACTTCATTAATGTCCAATTCACTTTAAATACCAACCACGTCTCTAATCTTCTTCATCATTCTAAAACCGTCAAAAATATTTCTTCAGTTCTAATTGCTTCTCTTCTCAAGAAATTATCAAATTTCCTCCATAAACAAAGAACCATGTCTAACCCACATGATCATCCTGGCACGCCTCCACCACCAACCCCCTAAAATTCATCCTCTTCTACTCCTCCTAGTGAATTCCCAAAACCTAGGTTTCGAAGACAGAAAATGTTGGCTAGAAAAACTATAGCATCTGGAGCTCTTAGAAAAGTTTTAAATGAGAGATTGAAAGCTAGCCAGAGGAAAGAAACCCCAACTCAAGAGTCTGACTCCAATTCTAAGTCAGAATCCTTTATATCTGCCACTGAAGGTCAAGAACGTGGGTCTTGTGACACTAAGAAAATTAAAGAAACCCCTGTTTAGGTAAGTTCTTCTGTGGTTGAAAACTTAGAAAATAGGTATATTCTAGTTGGACCTATTAGATATGTAAAGTTGGCTGAATCAAGTAGAAGTGGAAGTAAAAAGAAAAGAAAAGGAAAAGGAGCACTTCTTGCTATATGAAGGGTTGAATAAAAGAGTGGCATAAAGTTAGAGGGGAGTGGCTTTGGGAAGCAGCTGAAGGGTTGGTTCATCTAAGCACACAAAAAGATGTACCTGTTTTATCTGCTGAGGCAACTCTAACTGACCTTCTGAAAAGGGCTGGGAAAAGTTATGACCCAAAGAAATGCAAATCTACCTCACAAAGGCCCAAGCTGTTCCCAAGCCATCCAAGAAAAGAAAGACTTCATCCCCAAAATCTTCTGCCCCTTCAGTAGCTAAGGGAACGGCTAGAAGAAGCAAGGTAAGAGAAAGTGAAGCTGACCTACAAAAAGCTTTGTAAGAAAGCAAGAAAAAGAAAATGGAGAAGGGAGAAAAAAGGTTGTAGAGTCCTCTGAGGTTGAAAAAGAAGAGGAGATGGAAATGGTCCATCAAGAAAGGGGAACAACATTGGAGGTTCCTACACCAAAACCTAAAAAGTCCAAGACTTCTTCCAAGAAGTCCTCTTCTGTACATGTGTTTGCTGAACCCCCATTAGCCAAGTGGACAATATCTGCAATAAAGGGCAAGCAAAAGAAAATTATTGAAGAAGATGAAGAGTGCAGTGCAGAAGAAGAAGAGGAATCTGAGAAGGAGTAGGATAAGTTTGCCATCTTTGGCAAAAGAAAATTTCTGAAAGGAAGATTGCTGAAGGACCTGATTGAGCCAGGGATGATGACACTGGCGGATGATGACACCGGCGGATGCTTTAGCTTTACATGGTTGGAAGGTTATGGTTCTTAAAATGTATGGGCAGCTGGCCAGTGATGAACTGATTGAATTTATGGTCAATGCTGTTGTGAAGGATGGAGTAGTCACCAGCTTGGTGGAGGGAGTCCTAATGCAATTTAATGCTGAGAAACTTGGAGAAATTCTGAATATTCCCTCTGAAGGGTTTGTAGATTAGACTAGGCAAAGGTGGCCATGCCTGGACTCCCTATCTACTGCTCTTGAGATCACCAAGAGATTTTGTGATTCAGAGGATGTGAATGAAGCCAGGGCTGTGCAGAAAAGTGAGATGAGGCCTGAGCACAAGGTTGTGTTTGAGTTTGTCAACAAATGCCTACTACCTAGACAAGAGAGAAGACATACTACAAACTACATGTGTCCGGTTCTTATGGAATGCCTTGATCGAGGAAAGCAAGTTAACTAGCCTGCCCTCATTGTCAAATTTCTAGACAGGGTAATCAATGGCTTTAAGGCACATGCTACTCCATATGGGTTCATACTGACTACAATTCTGGATAGGTTGAATGTAACTTTGAATAAATGCGAAATGGCATCAAGCAAGGAATATTTTGGTGTTAAGACTCTATTGTCTTGTGACTATCCTGTCAATGCCATCCCATTTGAACCTAGTTAATCTCTGTAGACACCCATCAACAGCAAAGTTAGGGCTTTGGTACAGGAGTGTGGAACTAAGGATGATGAAATTGCAAGGCTCAAGGCACGTATGGCTGAATTGGAAAGTGAAAGAGATGGCCTAAGAATTGAGCTAGCAAAAGAAAAGGAGAAAAGTGATGAAATGCTTCAGAATATGCTAAACTTTGTCCAATCTCAACCCTCTAGTTCCTCCAAGACTTAGGTCCTCTAGCACTTGTCTTCTCCACTAGTCTAGTACCCCAGTGACCTGAATTAGGGATGTTTCTATTTTTTTGCTCATGTTTTGGAAGTTTTTCTTTCTTTTTTATGGTCTGTTTGTGAAAGATTATCTCTATCAATGATAACTAATGTTTTATCTTGTTTCATGATGATTCTGATCTTATAGTTTAAATATGTTTATTGATTATTAATAATTGCACAATGGTTTCACTTGCAGTTGCCCAAGTGGCCACGAGTACTTATTAAATTTTGGGATTCACACAGTGTATATAACTTTTCGATGATGCCAAAATGGGAAAGAGATATTGCGCTTTAAACATTATTCTGAATAAAGTGATATTTATAATCTAATTAACCTGGTTCTCGATGATAAGTAAAATTTCTAAGTAAAGTGTTGATGGTTAAGTTGAGTTCTTACAGGTTTTTTGATCAGTAAAAAGCACAGAGTTTGTCATCATCAAAAAGGGAGGAATTTTTTTGCCCAAGAACAGGTGAAGATTTGAAGACTGACAAATGAACTCAGTCATGGACCATGTCCATCATGTGAAGCACAATGTTTGTCAACCTACACATGTGAGATGCACGTGAAGGAGATAAGTCCTATTGATCAAGCAACAATATCTCCTGAACTGATCGAAAATCTCATATGGGATAAGGAGAGAAAGTCTCCTTATGAGAAGAGAACACAATTCAGATAAAAGATAGGTTTGGAGCTTGTGTTGTTCAAGGACTCAACTTCGATGGAAAATCAACAATCGAGTCTCAAGTAGACTCTAATTACTAACTCATTAAATAACAATGATTGCTCTCTTTTATAGGCATTACACAAATGTAAAAGTTAAATTAAATTGAGAGCAAAAGAGCGAGGCAATTTTGCAAGCAATTTATACGAGATTTGAGTGTGCATTCCTGAAGCTACTTGGACAAGATAGAAGAATCAATTCCATTGTGTCTTTTTTTTATTCTAGTTCAATTGCAGTAGGTGACTTAAACTTGTAATTTTTATCTTTCATAGAAGCAATTGTATTATGTACTTCTAGTATTCAAGTTAGAGTGAACTTGAAGTTGTCGCAACAGTTGAAGGCTGTTCGCCACAATGAGATTAGAGTTTAATCCTTAAGTTTAAAAAGAGTTTTAGTAAATGTTGTTTTTGCTCAGTGATTTAAGTAGAAGTTTGGGAAAATCCTACTGAGTATGTAGGTCATGGTTTTTTCACCTTTTGAGCTAGGTGTTTTTCACGTAAAAAACTCCGTGTTCTATTTTTTATGTACTTTTAATTCCACAAACAACAGTAGTTAGAGCACCTATAAGAACCTAGTTCTTCTAAATTGAAAACTAGGCACCACACAAATCACCCCCCCCTCTTGTGTGGTATTGACGTTTAGAACATCACATGCCTTATCATTTTAACATGTGGCACGATCCTATTGGATCTTCTATTTGACTTGACGTGCCACGTTATTTGACATGTGGCACAAAACTAGGCCTCTAGGAATATGACATGTTGGACCTAACAAACTGGGCTCATCATATGCAGTCCAACTAAATGGGTTAGCCAATCAATATTTATTGAACATAAGTAATTAATCCAATTATATTAGCTCATAATATTTGTTTGAACCAAACTATATTTAATTAAGGTCAAATCAGAAGTTCTTATAGATTTAAACTCAATGCAATTTTAGTTGCCTATAGGGCCGTATAGGTTTATGTATTTCGCCCTTCCAAAAGGGAGTAACTTAATATTACCCGCAATTAAATGAAAAGTAAAACTCCTACCATGGGAACTTAGTACATGGCCCTCACCTTATAAGACTCAAAGTACCACAAATTTTGTCTGTGCAATCTAGTATCTATGATGACAAAATTCAGGGGCCAATGACGGAAGAAAGTTCTCTTCAACCAGACATTATAGGGTTGTGAATTATCATGATACTATAATTTTATGAAGCATGTAACAAAAACAAAAGGATTTGTGTGGAGTCATAAATACTCCATAATCCTTAACCAGCGGTCTTGAATTCGAGATCTGATGTGTGAAGTCTCCTTTCTTAGAAAATACTTTGCTCCTTTAATATGAGATTTTTTTGGCACGAAATAAAATTTAGTTACGCCTAAATAGAGGTACCAGACACCAACAAAGAAACTAAAAAAAAAATAAAGGTTGTATGTAGGTATGACTGGCCAAAGCATAAGTATGCTACCTTTTCTCTGAAAGTACAGGGTCCGGGGGATGAATTCTAGACTTAGTCGACTAGTACGAAGACAGTATACACAATACTGTTAGAACTTTGATTCAATAAAATACTAATCTCAACAAGTAGTAATTACTTATAATAAAAATATGAATGCAGTAGAGTGAATGGCACAAGTAATTTTATACTGGTTCGGAGCTAATGTGGTATCCTACTCCAATATCCTTGCGTTTCAAGGATATTATCTCTTGATCTCTTTGTAATATTAGTTGAGTACAACTTACATGATTTTCAACATTCACCACCAACAGTTTACAAGGTTGGTTTTCAATCGCTCACCAACAACGAACAACGGTTGGTTTTAACACGCTCACTAACAATGCAAAATGTTGTATTTTACTCGCTCACCAACAATAACTCTTTAATTTTCACTCACTCACCAAAGAAATGAATAATGACACAACCTCTAAGGACACACTATCTCCCCAATATTTTTCTGTCTCTCTTAACTCTTTTGTTTGCATAGTAAATCTACTAAAAGTGAATTATCTTACTTAGTTAAAAATAGAATTAAAAACTTATAGTTAGATAGATAATTGTATGGAAGGTGGGTGTGTGAATCTTATATTGTTGCCTCCAATATGACCGTTGCTGATTTTTCTTATTAAATACATAATATCATAGTCAATGTGATATATGATGGCTTTCCTTCCAAACAAAATCTTCTTTGTGCTCCCTTAATCCATTCTTCCTAGTCTTGATACTTTCCCATATATAAATATTCATTTCTAGTATACCTTATTGGTAATCAATTGTGTTTCTCCAACACAATACCTTATTGGTAATCAATTGTGTTTCTCCAACATAGTAATAATTGGCTCTTCTAGAGCTCTCAATTAATTTTGTACTACAACAAATTCATCAACATCCATGTGGTGAATATTTCTTTTAAAGAGAAAGTTATACCATTATGGTCATGGTCAAAATTATATGCAAGTTATGTTTCTTGTATTATCGTTGTCCATTAATAATCATATTTCCAAAATATTTTGGCGTACAATAGGTACGTGACCAGTGATCATTCACGCCATAATAATGACATTATTTTCATATATCATCTCAAACCTCCTTCTAGAGGTGATGTGGTATATTCACTACCACTAGCACGTTCATATTCTTCCAAGAATGAATATGTATTCATAAATCATATGTTGTCACATTCACACCATGAATGGATCATAATCATCTGTATGTGCTATGTAAAATCTCATGTCAAATATTACTTTCATAAAGTGAAAGATTATTTTGAGAATCTTTATTATTCTCATTATCACAATGATGATGATTATAATTTCGTCTATTGCCACGTCCATATTCATTGATACCTTCACGGTAATAATTTTATCTTCTTTCAGACTTATCACATACTGCTATCACATTCTCTGCGGGGATATGTAATTTTGTTATCCTTTTCAAGTCCGTAAATGCGTCTGACATTTGATTTGCTATTCTTTGCAAATGAATAATCTTTTGCACCTCCTTTTCACAAATAGAGGCACGTGGATCAAGATGAGATAATGATGGATTTTTCCACAAAAATTCCTGTTTGGTTTCACCAACTTCTCCCCCTAATTTTGGGAAAAGTGTCTCATCGAATCGACAGTCTGCAAATCATGCAGTGAACAAATCCCCTTTCAATGTTTCGTGGTAGCAAATAATGGAGGGCGATTCAAACCCAACATATATTCCTAACCTTTTTTGCGGCCCCATTTTGGTGCGATATGGCGGTGCTACAGGCACATATACTGTGCATCCATAAATTCTTAAATGGGATATATTAGGTTCATGACCCAAAACTAATTGCAACTGCATGCAAAATGGTGTGACCCCAAACCGAAGTGGGCAGCCTCGTTTTCATGAGTAATGGTCTTGCAATCAACTGCAGATGTTTAATTAAAGATTCTGCAAGACCATTTTGAGTATGAACATGAGCTACAGGATGTTCCACTTTTATCCCAATTGAACATTGCATTCTCTATGATAAATATTATTCCTTTAGGCAGAGTTATAGTTGCTCTTCCGGAGCCTTCAATCAATTTACTACTACCAGAAATTGTAGTAACATCTGCCTTACACACACTTAAATGGGAGAAATATTTCTTCTCTTTGAATATCGTATGTGTGGTACATGAATCAATTAAACAGATATTTTTACAATTGGACGTGCTTACATAAATATACCTGTGACATATTTGCATCAGTAAAAATACAGAATGGAGTACTATAGAAAAGGGTGATTTTTTTTAAGGGACATTGATATGATTACATTAATTATACACTCAAAGTGTGAACATGCGGTGAGTAGTAATTAAACAAAACAATTAAGACGAAGTAATCAGATGGGGATGTGGTACAAAAGAGATCAAAAGATATTGTGTATGTGCGAGTGATAAACACAATATGAAATATAAATATATGTGTGTTATACGAGTAATAGTAAACACATGCAGCCAGATGCGATAGTATATTAAGACAGTTTTTAATTTTACATTATCATTACCTGCAACAGCTGATGAGTATACTTAATATATTTGTGATTGACAAGTACATGTAGTATTACATTTTTACACAGTTAATAATCACATAATGTTATATAAGTGATGTAAGTAAGGAAGTAGTGTGCAAAGTGTGAGCCATTACCGTATTAATAACACAAGGTGTGTGTAGTATAAATACAGATCAATGTATGATTTATAACATAATGTTGTATTATACGACATTAAATAGTATAGAAATATCAAACTGCTCAATCTTCTTTAACCATGGATCCATCACCGATCAAGTGATCTATTTTCCCCTCAGGGTGCCCAAAGAAGTCTGCCACATCCAAGTGGATGATGTCAAAATTATTGTCAGAGACAAAGTTTCAGGGCATTTACTCTTTAGAGATGCTTGATAAAGCTCAACCAAATGTCTTGGTACACGGCAAATTTTCGCCCAGTGCCCTTTTCCACCGCAATGATAACATATAGTTTATGAACTATTTGCTTTTGAATTCTCATCATATCGTGCTTGTGGCAGAGTGACCAACTTTAAGTTGTCATATCTCTCCTTTAAGCCATTCCACAAGATAAGTGGATCTTTGACTGTGAGATATTCAATTTTTCAAGCCTTCATCAAGGTGATGACGCAAGAAAATCAAGGCCTTAGCACAGTCTTGGGTGGATGCATTATTTCTGTCTTTAATGGCGTTTCCAAGATCCATTGCATCCAAATGGATTTCAGCATCCAACACCCATGTCATGTAGTTCTTGCCCGAAATTTCAAGGCAACGAACTTTCTTTTCATAATGTCAGACATAATTAAAACAAAATTATGATAGTGCAAAAATTATTTACATAGCATAAGTAGTATAAATTCTCTTATAGATACCAGCTTCTTGGAAGGTACGTTCTGCTGACTTACTCTTTAACCAACATCTACTTGTGTACATAAACAAGAACAAAAGTGTATAATTGAGACGATTGACACAGTTACACGAAGGATAAGATAATTAGAAGAATAGATGTTTGATGGAGTCATATATACGAAGAGTATGATAAACAATTGGTATGAGTAAATACATGTGAAGTGAAAGAAATACATATACGCATGACATACACGTAGGCACACGGACATAATGTATGGCGTAATTAACAATGCAAACAATAATAAAGTTATAGAATAATGTTTGCACAAAGAAGTATAGGGGAATGGGAACTACAACATTAGATGGAGATATAGTCATAACAAACATGCAGGCATGTTGTAAAATATAAATATCAGGTGCTATAAAACTAAAAGAAATCTCTAGCTTCAATCACAACATGCAGCATACGTGATAAGAACAATAAATGACAGAACTAATTATATGACGGAACCAATTATTTATTAGGTTCCTCTTTCCGTTGTTGCTTCATCTTCTCAAAGAGCTTTTTGAGACGGTAGAGTCTCGTGCTGATAACGTGTTATAAAATAATAAAAGAACAAGAACAATATTGCAAAGAAAGAGAGAGAGAAAACTCTTATTGATATTTTGGGGTGGTTTATAATGGGGTAAGACCCATCTATTTATAGGAAGAGAAATGACTTAGCCTCAAAGTAAAACTCTTCTATAAGATAGACATTCACTCTAATTAGAATTCTATTCTTAACAAATCTCAATATATCGTAATTCTTATTATATTGAATCTATTGTTTTCTTGATCTTGAAAAATAATCTCCTTCCATAATATGGATTATACTACATCCATAATGTATTTTCTTAGAAAGATTCTTATTGGAAATACTTTTTTCTTGATCGTTGAAAATAATCTCTTTCCATAATGTGGATTGTACTATATTCATAATATGTTTTCTTTCCATATAGAATATACTCTTTTTTAACCTTGAAGCATCTTTTCAAAATAGTATCTTACTCACACAAAATAATAGATTTTTTCCAGGATTTTTGCAACCTTCCTTTCAAGATATTTAAGAACTTTCCTTCCATAATGTGGATTGTACTATATTCATAATATTATTCCTTTATGATTGGATGTTAAATCTCTAAAAATAATTTTCCTTGTAAATTCATCACATGATATTTTCTTTCTCATCTTTGTTTGAATCTTTACCAGCATTTTCTTTCTTGAATAAATCTGTGGAAGAATAAAATTACCACAAGTAAATTTCATTGATTAATAATTATGTTGAATTTTTATCATCAAAATTAATATGTGAAACCTTGAAGCTAACATCTCCTTCATTTTGACGATGACAAACTATTGAGTACAAAATAAGAAAAATTTATTAAAGACATAATTAAAGGCTGTATTGGATAAGCTAGATAAACTGGTTACTTCCTTGATATAATTTTCTCAAAATTCATGTAGTACATCGAGTGTTAACTATCCCTCACTCTATGCATTCCTCAGTTATACTCTCCTTGTCTCAATGTATTCTACCTGTTTTGAACTTTTTGAATTTTTGCATACATTATTTTCACCCCCTATTGTCAAAATCAAAAAGGTGGAATATGATATAAATTAGAAGAACCAATAATAAAGCATACATTCAATTAATTTAAACAAAAAAATAGATGTTCCAAGAATCTGTCAATTAGATGATTGCGCAATCCATTAATTCATCTTGTCTTAAGTAAAACCAATGACTAGTATAATAAATACTAACCAATCAATAACAAAATTTGATGTTGGAAAAACGTTTGAGTAACTAAGTCATTGCTGATCACACGAAGCACGAGAAATTATAGTTCAATTTAGATAAACAAAGATAATTTTAAATATTTAAAGAGAAGTATTAGACTTCTAATGACGAAAAGTAATACGACACAATTTTGAATCTATTTATGGAATCGAACCGCAGATATATTATTATAGACTTGAAATTACATAAAAGATAAACATAAAAGAAATAAGGTGATAGCAAATTATTTTTACAAAAAAAGGATACACGGGGATATCATTAAGATACCAATTTCTTTCCTCAAATATAGAAAATATATCAATATCCTCAAAACATACGTAAATGTTATCTTACCTTTGGCATATTTCACGTTGCTTACAGAAGTAGATGGGCTCACATGAGTACTTATGTACTATAAAATTCTAATTCTAGCCTCTTGAATAGTTCTTTGGAATGCTCTGCCATATCATCGCACTTCCTTTCTTGCTTTGCTTTATTTTGAGATTTGAAGAGGAACGTTAATTCTCCCTTGTACTCTCAAATTCAATACCTTGCAAACTCTATGAGATTCTCGATACAACTTTTTATTAGTATCATCAATATATATATATATATATATATATATATATATATATATATATATATATATATATATATATATATATATATATAAATCCAACAATCATGTTTGCTCTTTTTGGAAAAACAAGTTTTGAAAAGAAGAGAAACTATACTTTTACAGATGATCATAACACGATTAGTTACAAGAATACTGTTAGATAAATCTTAACAATAGGGGATATTTTAAGGAAATTCTTCAATTATAAAACCATAAAAAATATATTAGAAGTATTTAAAAACTCTATAATATGCCCACCAATATATAACATTGATCTAAGCGAAAAAGCAAACCTTCTTGCTGTGAAACCTTGATCGGTAAGTTTACCTTTTTCCCTCAATACCTTGCCATGAAGCAAAATTTTTAAATATACTTGGTTATACATGTGGTCGGCTCTCGGAATGTGACTCTTTTAATATGTCATGACGGAAAGTTAACCCGGTCATGATGCACCCAAACCATTCGATATTTCATTCAATGATAAATAATAGCCCTTATCATACTGAAATTTCAAAAAAGAAATTAATTTAAAACCAAAATGTGAAAATAAATAGCCAACATCCCAACCCCTTCCCTGAATGAGGAAAGTTTGACTCTATTTAACAGTCGACGAACCAGAAATCCGAATAAGGAATTCTGTTAACCCAAAAGAAGGTGTTAGGCTCTCCCGAATTCTGTGGTTCTAGCACAGTTGCTCATATGTGAAATTCGTCTTAATTATCTGATTTCAAAATATATTCATCCTATAGCACAATTTATAACTATTTACCGCCTTTGATTAAAATTTTTAAGAAATGGAACGCCGTTTAAAGATATGTTTTGGATCACGTCACATGAAATCCACCCGGATCCTCGACACATGTTATTCAATATTTTGGGATTTGGGTTTGGGTCGCATGAAATGCAAACCCGTATTTAGGAAAGTAAAATTATTAAAAGCGCACCTAAAGAGACTAACGTGTTATTAACTATGCGGGAGGCCATAAAAGTTTGCTAAATGACACGCACCAAATTCTATGTGTTTTAGTATAAACAATCCGAGAGCGCCGCACAATTTATGCATTTTGTTTGGCAAGGTGCACATTTCTTATTTTAAAGATATCCTACAGCAAACTATGATTTTCTATTGAATTTGTCTCTAATATGCATCACAAAATTCGGGCCACGAATTCAAGTCTGTATTCAAACAAAAGGTTAAAACCTCTTAATTCGAATTCGCTACCTAACTCGAAGGCCCAAATTTATAGTGCAATTTCATTGCCATCATACCCAATACATAGTGAGTAAATTGAGACCCTCTACATAAAAGCAGTACGGGGCTTGCCGTTGGGCCTAATACATGATATGATTTCTATATTAATAGTGATCCAATTCAGGGAAGGGGCTGGGGTATGGACTTAGTACTAATATAAAAGAAGCATGAAACTAGAAGGCTGAATGAGGCCATCACTTCACGTATCAAATGCACAAACATCTCTGTTTTCATCGGACCATTGAATTACAAACTAATATGAACAATTGTTGTGAGAAACGATTAAGCTGGAGTAGTCATTAACTACAGTAGGCTGTTAAATTCACGCAGACTTAATATATAAGTACAAATTTCCTGGTCCAAAACTAATGTGCCTGTTCAAATTAATACACTAAAATTCTATACCCTCGATCGACTATTAAAACTATAATGACATTGATTTTACCACATATAAGAGCTGATTATTGCCATTGATAAGGTTGAAATCTGTGACTAGATCTATAACAAACTATAAATTCATTGTTCGAACCACAACTCTTAAAAAGGTTTATATTTGTATACAACTAACGAAAAACTGGAAATGAATAAGTCATGATCCTAGAATCCTATTATAGCAGTCTAGATCTAGCTTTTACATGCAACATTCAGGTCAATAGAAAAATCTCTTACAATTAATTCAAAAATAATTAAATTGTCTCGAAAATAGTCCAATTAAACAATTATAAGGTTAACTAACTGATTTCTAACAATTACACATAAGTAACTAATTAAAATGAAGATTCATCTAACTATAAGAAATAGTAGGACTGCAGTAGACTAATTGAGTATGAGAAGTTATGCATGGCCTTCATTTCACTCTTAAATGGAGTTATACAGTAGAGCACTAGAAGAATAAGTACCTGAGTTATGGAAAAAAGAAGAAAAAGGAGTCAGCAGTAGCAAATCAACAGTCAGCCATGATAAACTAGCAGTAACACCACAATCAGATCAATTGGAAGCCAAAATTTGTATCATTGCAACCCAGGAATAAGGACAGATGAACATCAACCAATAAAATAGCCCAAAACAGCCTCGAGTGAACTCAAACAAACTCGAAATTAACCCAGGAATCTCCAGAAAAGATTAGCAATCAGACCCTAGGCTAAATGATGCAAACCAAACACTAGAATTCGAAATTGACTTAAAACATTAATAGAATTGTATTTTTTTTTGGAATTTTTTGTTTTGTTTTTGAGGATATAAATGATCTACTTTAAAGGAAGAACTTTCAGATGTTTAGACTAACAACAATTTTTTAATTTGGTTTTTGAATTTTGAGTGCTTAGGTGTTCAAGACTTGGAGAACCTTTGGGGGAAGTTTTCGGATCTGAAACTATTGTGGAATTTTCAGTGGTTCAAACTTGTATATTTTTTTTATGGATTTTTAGGCTCTTAAAACTTTCCTTCCAAGGTAAGAAGTGATGATTTTATAGGCAAACACTTAGGGCAGCCTTTTCCAGCTTTATTTTGCACCTTAGTCCCCTTTTGTTTTTATTTTTAGCTTAAGTAACCTTAAAAGACTGACTTGTGCCTCAAGTCTTAATACTAATTTATTGAAATTCTATTTTTAACCCCAACTAGAAAGTTCTAGTGGTTTCTAATTAATGTTACTGCAGGAGTCTTACCGTCTAAAAGCCTATACTACCCTTGCTTTTCATCTAAAATTACTAATACATGTAAAGACTAGCCTAACCCTTCTAAACTAATCACGGTCAACCTAGCACTTTTGAAAATCATTCAGCTATAACCAAATAATCCTTAAAATTGAACCTGATTTAAATCTAACTAAATGTATCACTAAAAAGCAGTAAACTATCAATTAAAAGAATTCGAAATAAAGTAAAATATAATAGGAAAATAGTAATACCCAAACAACCTACGATTAATTAGATATATTCTTCTTAACCCTAAATGAATCCCTATCAAGCTACCGAAAATCGTCAATAAAATATGAATTTAACAAGTAAAATTAATAAACAACACTAACTCATGAAATTAAACTAACATCAATAAGAACAGAAGAGAAATCATAAAGTTAATGCCAATAAAAAAAGAAAAAGAAAGAAGCAGGAAAGCATGAATGAATTAACGAAAACAAAGGAAAACTATGTTTAGACTGAAAAACAACTCACCTATTCAAGGTTGCTCGAGAGAGGAATTCAATTCAAGTCCCAAAATGATGCTAGATGTTTGTTCTTTTCAAAAAACAAACGGAAGCATCATTTTGGTGACTTAAATCACCTCTAGACTTAAAAGGTTCGGAAAAGTTGGACACTTTTGAGCTTCTTGGGTTCTTCCCTTCTGGGATTTGAAATTTGAGAACATGCAAGGGGATTGGAACAAAGATGGCCAGGTATTTTGAAAGAGGGCCTTGGAGAGAGCTTATGGTGTAAAATTGGGGTTGTTTGGTGGTGGCGCCGCCGTGGGCGGTGGAGGCGGCGTCCACAAATTTGAATTTTCGAAGAGCTGGGCTGATATTCGGGGGATAATGTTTAGGGCATTGGAAATAGGAGAGGGAGAGGATTTAACGGTGTTATTTTGGGAATGGTTTGGGTGACCACCGCCACACACGACGGAGACGGTGACACCGTCTTCGCATATTCGAGGAGCTGGGAGATGATTTAAGGAAAAGCATAGCCAGATTTGTAATATGGGGGCTGAGATGGTGTGGTGGTGTATATTTGGGTGTCATTGGACGCCGGCCGCCGGCGGAGACGATTTCTGTCCGGGGGCAGACGGTGAAGGCGGTGGTAATATTAGGGCTTCTCTGAGACGATAATTTGGGGGGGGGGGGGGGTGTGACGGAATCCGAAATTGATATATGAATGTTTGCGCGGTTCCTAGCCGTTGGATTTAGTTACCTCGACGGCCTGGATCAAATTTCGTGAAAACGACGTCGTTTTAGCATCTCTTAACCGGACTGGGTTAAGGAGTTTTGGGCCTGGGTTGGGAGAATTTCTGGGCGGTTGCGGCGTGGTATTTTTTTTGGTCTTGGCCCAAGACTGGGTGTTTATTAAGACCACCTTTTAATTCTCTTTTTTTAATTTATTTCTTTTCTTTCCTTCTTTTTTGTTTTTATTTATATTATCCTGATTTTTCTACTAAATGCAAAATTTAAAATAAAACACCCAAATTGATTCTTAAATTAGACTACTTAATTGTCAAATAAACTAATTCCTAATTAAGAAAAAACCAAAAAAAATTAAAAATAGAAATGCAAAAGAACAATTTTTGTTATTTTCTTTATTTTAACGTAACTTAATTACTAAATATTCCTAAAAATGTGAAATTAAACCCTAAATGAAAATGCCAAGTATTTTAGTATTTTATACTAATTAATATGCACAAAAAAATACAAACAATTAACATAAAATGTCACAAAAATCCACAAAATTTGAAATAATGAAAGAAATCACTTTGTTTGAATTGTTGTAACTAATTCATATAGGTCAAAAATCACATGCTCACTGCCGCCCTTCTTTTCCCGGAAACACGAAGAGGTTTCTTGCAAAGATAAGTGAGCAGACACGAGCGATCTTTGCCCATTTGAATATTCTGTGTGAAGCGTTTTTGAAAGAATTGACCGCACCCTGCTTCAGAGGTTACCTACATATCCTCGGCTAAAAAGGAATCAGGTCGATGTAGTTCTGGAGTGTTTGGTAGCTGGGACTACCGAAGCTGTAATTTTACTTTTGCTGCTGCTGCAACTGCTACTTCTAGACCCCCTTATTACACCTTTTGAAAAATGAAGAAGCTAAATTAAGCTATGAACTATGGATTACAAAAGAACCTCACTACATTTTCATTGTTGCTCTTGATCTTTGTTGCCTTGCTGCCTTTTATTTCTTCATGTAAACTCCTTGTTTGCTTTGTTGATTTCTTATTTTTTCTTTTTCGATGTTTGATGCCGAATTGGTGGACTTGAAATGTATTCCCTTGTTCTATAGGTGGGCGCTTGATTACAAAAACTTACAACTTGAAAATTATTCTCTTGTTCTACAGGTGGGCCCCTGATTACCAAACTTGCAGCTTGAAAAGTATTCCCTTTTTCTACAAGTGGGCGCCCGAATACCAAAACTTGTAACTTGAAAAATATTCCCTTGTTCTACAGGTGTTTGCCAGATTACAAAAACTTGAATCTTGCAAAATATTCCATTGTTCTACTGGCGGACGCCTGATTACCAAATCTTTCAACTTGAAAATTATTCCCCTTTTTTACAGGTGGTGCCTGATTACCATAACTTGCAACTTGAAAATTATTCCCTTGTTCTACAGGTGGGCTCCTGATTACCAAACTTGCAGCTTGAAAAGTATTCTCTTGTTCTATTGGTGGGCGCCCGAATACAAGAACTTGTAACTTCAAAAATATTCCCTTGTTTTACAGGTGGGCGCCAGATTACCAAAAATTACATCTTGAAAAATATTCCCTTGTTCTACAGAAGGGCGCCTGATTACCAAAATTTGCCTCTAGAAAAATATTCCCTTGTTCTACAGGTGGGCGCCCGATTACCAAAACTTGCAATTTGAAAAGTATTCCCTTGTTCTCTAGGTGGGTGCGTGATTACAAAAACTTGCATCTTGAAAAATATTCCTTGTTCTACAGGTGGGCGCCTGATTACCAAATCTTGCATCTTGAAAAATATTCCCTTGTTCTACAGGTGGGCGCCTGATTACCAAAACTTGCAATTTGAAAAGTATTCCCTTGTTCTCTAGGTGGGTGCCTCATTACAAAAACTTGCATGTTGAAAAATATTCCCTTATTCTACAGGTGGGTGCCTGATTACCGAAACTTGCAACTTGAACAATATTACCTTGTTCTACAGGTGGATACCTGATTACCGAAACTTGCAACTTGAAAATATTCCCATGTTCTCCAGGTGTGCGCTTGATTACCAAAACATGAAATTTGAAAAGTATTCCCTTGTTCTACATGTGGGTGCCTGATTACCAAAACTTGCATCTTGAAAAATATTTCCTTGTTCTTCAGGTGGGCGCATGATTACCGAAACTTACAACTTGAAAATATTCCCTTGTTCTCCAGGTGGCGGCCTGATTACCCAATGTGAATTTTAAAAATATTCTCTTGTTCTCTAGTTGGGCGCCTGATTACCAAACGTGAAATTTGAAAAATATTCCCTTGTTCAACAGGTGGACGCCTGATTACAAAAACTTGCAGCTTAAAAAAAGCCCTTGTTCTACAAGTGGGCACCAGATTACCGAAACTTGCAACTTGAAAAATATTCCCTTCTTCTCTAGGTGGGCGCCGCATTACCAAAACTTGAAATATGAAAAGTATTCGCTTGTTCTACAGGTGGGCGCTTTATTTCCAAAACTTACATCTTGAAAAATATTCCCTTGTTCTACTGGTGGGCGCCTGAATAATCCAACCCTGTGAAGAAATCCATATCAATACGTCGGACAAATCCTATGTCTAGGGAAATCCATTTCATCTGCGCTTACTAGGGGTCTGTAACAGCCTCTGGAGAGGCTCTTACGACCCAAGTGCCATCATAGTCATCAACATAACCACTGCCGCATGCAATCCGATGCCATAATTTTAACTCATAATAAGGCTCTCAGCCTCGCTCCGTCATCACTCTCTAGTCTCATCCATACGGGCTCACAATGCCATGAAATTAGCCTGAAACAATGATATGATGTGCCAAATAATAATAACTTAGACTGAGACATGATATGATATGCATGAATAAGACTGAGTACATAATATTGATGTATCTTTTCACACCTCCCTTTTGGCACTAAAACTCGAAAAAGGGCGTAATTAAGGGAGTTTATCCAATTTAAGGACAATCAAAAGGGGATTCAATTATTTAGAGATTTCAGAGTCACCACTCGGGATAACTAATTGTCTCCCAAGTTACCGGTTCAAATCCTGACTCGAGGAAAGTTTGACTCTATTTAACAGTCGACGAACCAAAAATCCGAGTAAGGAATTCTGTTAACCCGGGAGAAGGTGTTAGGCACTCCCAAAGTTCGTGGTTTCAGCACGGTTGCTCATCTGTGATATTTGGCTTAATAATCTGATTTCAAAATATATTCATCCTATAGCACAATTTTTAACTATTTACCGCCTTTGATTAAAATTTTTAAGAAATGGAACGTCGTTTAAAGATATGTTTTGGATCACGTCACATGAAATCCACCCGGAACCTCGACACATGTTATTCAACGTTTTGGGATTTAGGTTTGGGTCGCATGAAATGCACACCCCTATTTAGGAAGGTAAAATTATTAAGTGCGCACCTAAGGAGACTTACGTGTTATTAACTATGCGGGAGGCCATAAATGTTTGCTAAATGACACACACCAAATTTAATGTGTTTTAGTATAAATGATCCGAGAGCGCCGCGCAATTTATACATTTTGTTTGGTATGGTGCACCTTTCTTATTTTAAAGAAATCCTAAAGTAAACTATGATTTTCTATTGAATTTGTCTCTAATTGGCATCACAAAATTCGGGCCTCGAATTCAAGTCCGTATTCAAACAAAAGGGTAAAACCTCTTAATTCGAATTCGCTACCTAACTCAAAGGCCCAAATTTATTGTGCAATTTCATTGCCATCATACCCAATACATAGTGAGTAAATTGAGACCCTCTACATAAAAGCAGTAAACGGGGCTTGCCGTTTGGCCTAATACATGATATGGTTTCTATGTTAATAGTGATCCAATTCAGGGAAGGGGCTAGGGTATGGACTTAGTACTAATATAAAAGAAGCATGAAACTAGAAGGCTGAATGAGGGCATCACTTTTTTCCTGTAAGCTTAATATGTAAGTACAAATTTCCTGGTTCAAAACTAATGTGCCTGTTCAAATTTATACACTAATATTCTATACCCTCGGTCGACTATTAAAACTATCATGACATTGATTTTACTACATTTAATAGCTGATTATAGCCATTGATAAGGTTGAAATTTGTTACTAGATCTATAACGAACTATAAATTCATTGTTCGAACCACAACTCTTAAAATGGTTTATATTTGAATACAGCTGATGAAAACCTGGAAATGAATAAGTCATGATCCTAGAATCCTATTATAGCAGTCTAGATCTAACTTTTACATGCAACATTCAGGTCATTAGAAAAATCTCTTATGATTAATTCAAAAATATTTAAATAGTCTCGAAAATAGTCCAATTAAACAATTATATGGATAACAAATTGATTTCTAACAATTACACATAAGTAACTAATTAAAAATAAAGATTCATCTAACTATAAGAAACAGTAGGACTGCAGTAGACTAATTGAGTATTAGAAGTTATGCATGACCTTCATTTCACTCTTAAATGGAGTTATACAGCAGAGCAGTAGCAGAATAAGTACCTAAGTTAAGGAAAAACGAAGAAAAAGGAGTCCGCAGTAGCAAATCAACAATCAACCATGATAAACTAGCAGTAACACCACAAAATCAGATCAATTGGAAGCCAAAATTTGTATCATTGTAACCCAGGAATAAGGACAGATGCACATCAACCAATAAAATAGCCCAAAACAGCCTCGATTGAACTCAAACACACTCGAAATTAACCCAGGAAACTCTAGAAAACTTCAGCAATCAGTCCCTAGGCTTAATGATGCAAATCAAACACTAGAATTCGAAATTGACTTAAAACTTCAATAGAATAGTGTTTTGTTTTGGAGTTTTTTGTTTTGTTTTTGAGGATATAAATGATCCACTTTAAAGGAAGAACTTTCAGATGTTTAGACTAACAACAATTTTTTTTTATTTGGTTTTTGAATTTTGAGTGCTTAGGTGTTCAAGACTTGGAGATCCTTTGGGGGAAGTTTTCGGATCTGAAACTTTTGTGGAATTTTCAGTGGTTCAAACTTGTTTATTCTTTTTTATAGATTTTTAGGCTCTTAAAACTTTCCTTCGAAGGTAAGAAGTAATGCCTTTATAGGCAAACACTTTGGGCAGCCTTTTCAAGCTTTAGTTTACTCCTTAGTCCCCCTTTCGTTTTTATTTTTAGCTTAAGTAACCTTAAAAGACTGACTTGTGCCTCAAGTCTTACTACTAATTTATTAAAATTCTATTTCTAACCCCAACTAGAATATTCTAGTGGTTTTTAATCATGTTACTGCAGGAGTCTTACTGTCTAAAAGCCTATACTACCATTGCTTTTCATCAAAAATTACTAACACATGTCAAGACTAGCCTAACCCTTCAAACTAATCATGGTAAACCTAGCACTTCTGAAAATCATTCAGCTATAACCAAATAATCCTTAAAATTGAATTAATAATTCTAATAACCTAATCAACCCGATTTAAATCTAACTAAATGTATCACTAAAAAGAAGTAAATTATCAATTAAAAGAATTCGAAATAAAGTAAAATATTATAGGAAAATAGTAATACCCAAACAACCTACGATTAATTAGATATATTCTTCTTAACCTTAAATGAATCCCTATCAAGCTACCGAAAATCGTCAATAAAATATGAATTTAACAAGTAAAATTAATAAACAACACTAATTCATAAAATTAAACTAACATCAATAAGAACATAAGAGAAATCACAAAGTTAATGCCAATAAAAAAAAAAGAAAGAAGAAGGAAAGCATGAATGAATTGACTAAAACAAAGGAAAACTATGTTTATATTAAAAAACGACTCACCTATTCAAGGTTGAACGAGTCATGAATTCAATTCAAGTCGCAAAATGATGCTAGACGTTTGTTCTTTTCCAAAAACAAACAGAAGCATCATTTTGGGTCACCTCTGGACTTAAAAGGTTGGGAAAAGTTGGACACCTTTGAGCTTCTAGGGTTCTTCCCTTCTGGGATTTGAAATTTGAGAACATGCAAGGGGATTGGAACAAAGATGGCCAGGGATTTTGAAAGAGGTCCTTGGAGTGAGCTTATGGTGTAATATTGGTGTTGTTTGGTGGTGGCGCCGCCATGGGTGGCGGAGGCGACGTCCAAAAATTTGAATTCTCGAAGAACTGGGCTGATATTCGGGGGATGATGTTTAGGGCATTGGAAAGAGGAGAGGGAGAGGATTTAACGGTGTTATTTTGGGACTGGTTTGGGTGACCACCGCCGGACACGACGGAGACGGTGACACCGTCTTCGCATATTCGAGGAGTTGAGAGATGATTTGAGGAAAAGCATGGCCAGATTTGTAATAAGGGGGCTGAGATGGTGTGGTGGTGTAAATTTGGGTGTCATTGCACACCGGCCGCTGGCGGAGACGATTTCCATCCGGCGGCAGACGGTGAAGGGCGTTGGTGATATTAGGGCTTCTCTGAGACGATATGGGGGGAGGGGTGACGGAATCCGAAATTGATATATGAATGTTTGCGCGGTTCCTGGCCGTTGGATTTAGTTACCTTGACGGCCAGGATCAAATGTCGTGAAAACGATGTTGTTCTCTTAACCAGACTGGGTCAAGGAGTTTTGGGCTTGGGTTGGGGGAATTTCTGGGCGGTTGGAGCTTGGTATTTTTGTTTATCTTGGCCCAAGACTGGGTGTTTATTAAGACCATCTTTTAATTCTTTTATTAATTTATTTCTTTTCTTTTCTTCTTTTTTGTTTTTATTTATATTTTCCTGTTTTTTTACTAAATGCAAAATTTAAAATAAAAGACCCAAATTGACTCTAAAAATAGACTACTTAATTGTCAAATAAACTAATTCCTAAAAAAACTAAAAAAAATTAAATGTAGAAATGCAAAAGAACCATTTTTGTTATTTTCTTTATTTTAAAGTAACTTAATTACTAATTAATTCTAAAAATGTGAAATTAAACCCTAAATAAAAATGCCAAGTATTTTTTTATTCTTTACTAATTAAAATGCACAAATAAAATGCAAACAATTAATATAAAATGCACAGAAATCCACAAAATTTGAAATAATGAAAGAAATCACTTTGTTTGAATTTCTGGAAATAATTCATATAGGTCAAAAGTCACATGCTCACTGCTGGCCTTCTTCTCCCGGAAACACGAAGAGTTTTCTTGCAAAGATAAGTGAGCGGACACGAGTGATTTTTGCCCACTTGAATATTCTGTGTGAAGCGTTTTTGAAAGAATTGACCGCATCCTGCTTCAGAGATTGCGTACATATCCTCGGCTAATAAGGAATCAGGTCGGTGTAGTTCAGGAGTGTTTGGTAGCTGGGACTACCGAAGCTGTAATTTTACTGCTGCTGCTACTGCTACTGCTACTTCTAGACCCCTTATTACACCTTTTGAAAAATGAAGAAGCTAAACTAAGCTATGAACTATGGATTACAAAAGAACCTAACTACATTTTCAATGTTGCTCTTGATCTTTGTTGCCTTGCTGCCTTTTATTTCTTCTTGTAAACTCCTTGTTTGCTTTGTTGACTTCTTGTTTTTCTTTTTCTATGTTTGATGCCAAATTGCTGGGCTTGAAATGTCTTCCCTTGTTTTATAGGTGGGCGCTTGATTACCAAAACTTACAACATTAGAATTTTTCCCTTGTTATACAGGTGGGCGCCTGATTACCAAACTTGCAGCTTGAAAAGTATTCCCTGGATCTACAAGTGGGCGCCCGAATACCAAAACTTGTAACTTGAAAAATATTCCCTTGATCTACAGGTGGTTACCAAATTACAAAAACTTGCATCTTGCAATTCCATTGTTCTACAGGTGGACGCCTGATTACCAAATCTTTCAACTTGAAAATTATTCCCTTGTTCTACAGGTGGGTGCCTGATTACCATAACTTGCAACTTAAAAATTATTCCCTTGTTCTACAGGTGGGCGCCTGATTACCAAACTTGCATCCTGAAAAGTATTCCCTTGCTCTAATTGTGGGCGCCCGAATACAAGAACTTGTAACTTATAAAACATTCCCTTGTTCTACAGGTGGACGCAAGATTACCAAAAATTGCATCTTGAAAAATATTCCCTTGTTCTACAGAAGGGCGCCTGATTACCAAAACTTGCATCTAGAAAAATATTCCCTTGTTCTAAAGGTGGGCGCCTGATTACCAAAACATGCAATTTGAAAAGTATTCCCTTGTACTCTAGGTGGGTGCCCGATTACAAAAACTTGCATCTTGAAAAATATTCCTTGTTCTACAGGTGGACGCCTGATTACCAAATCTTGCATCTTGAAATATATTCCGTTGTTCTACAGGTGGGCGCCTGATTACCAAAACTTGCAATTTGAAAAATATTCCCTTGTTCTCTAGGTGGGTGCCTGATTACAAAAACTTGCATCGTGAAAAATATTCCCTTATTCTACAGGTGGGCGCCTGATTACCCAAACTTGCAACTTGAACAATATTACCTTGTTCTATAGGTGGACGCCTGATTACCGAAACTTGCAACTTGAAAAATATTCCCATGTTGTCCTGGTGGGCGCTTGATTACCAAAACATGAAATTTGAAAAGTATTCCCTTGTTCTACAGGTGGGCGCTTGATTACCAAAACTTGCATCTTGAAAAATATTCCCTTGTTCTTCAGGCGGGCGCATGATTACCGAAACTTACAACTTAAAAATATTCCCTTGTTCTTCAGGTGGCGGCTTGATTACCCAATGTGAATTTGAAAAATATTCTCTTGTTCTCCAGGTGGGCTCCTGATTACTAAACGTGAAATTTGAAAAATATTCCCTTGTTCAATAGGTGGACGCCTGATTACCAGAATTTGCAGCTTAAAAAAGCCCTTGTTCTATAGGTGGGCACCAAATTACCGAAACTTGCAACTTAAAAAATATTCTCTTGTTCTCCAGGTGGGCGCCTGATTACCAAAACTTGAAATTTGAAATGTATTCCCTTGTTCTACAGGTGGGCGCCTGATTGCCAAAACTTATATCTTGAAAAATATTCCCTTGTTCTATAGGTGGGCGCCTGAATAACAAAACTTGTAACATGAAAAATATTCCCTTGCTCAACAGGTGGACACCTGATTACCAAAACTTGCATCTTGAACAATATTCCCTTGTTCTGCAGGTGGGCGCCAGATTCCCAAAACTCTCAATTTGAAATGTATTCCCTTGTTCTCCACGAGGGCTTGAACGCGTTCGCGAAGGGTACTTCCCCATAGCCCCGTGCGTGTCCCAAGCTCCATGTTCACGAAGAACAATTTGGACCTGATGAAGATTGCATTACATTTTCGCGAGTGAAGCCATGCGAACGCGAATAAAAAAATCTCTGTGCACCAGAAACTGAAAACTTGCAACATTTCCAAGTGTAAAAACATCCGAAAATCCAACCGAAACTCACCTGAGCCCTCGGGCTCCAAGGAAAACAAGCAAACTAACCCAAATACTGCTAGTAAATACGCTTAACGCTAGAGGGGGGTGAATAGCGTTATAATAAAATTTAGCGTAAACTTGTGGAAATTAAAATTTGCAGGAAATAAATAAGTGCGTTAAATAAACAAAAAGGAAAGAACGCACCGATATATTCTGGTTCACCATAACACGTGGCTAGTCCAGTCCCCGAGAGACTCTCTCGAGATTTTCCACTAACTTGTTAAGCTTACGGGTGCTCAACAAACCTTTACAACTTAAGGACACAAGCCTTAACACCTTTGCTCGGAGATACAACACTCCAAGACTTCAACCAAGGAAACACAAGTTCCTTACAACAAGAGAATTACAATTCTCTTACAAGTGTATAAAACACTAAACACTCAAACAAAATACTCCTTAATAAGTAGATATGAGTAAAAGAAGTAAGCTCTAGATCACAACAACTTTGGACAAGAATATGGCTCTCAAAAGCTTTATGAAATTGAATATAAAATGATAAACAAGAGTATGCAAGCTTATAGCAATGTAATGATCAGTTGTAGTATGTTGTTGTGTTTAAAACACTGAAATGAAGCTGTATTTATAGTTGAAAAACTTGGCATTACCGTTGCCTAATTGCCAAT
This sequence comes from Nicotiana benthamiana, assembly GCA_034376525.1. Lineage (NCBI taxonomy): Eukaryota > Viridiplantae > Streptophyta > Magnoliopsida > Solanales > Solanaceae > Nicotiana > Nicotiana benthamiana. The sequence goes on along the minus strand of CM067332.1, from coordinate 117,265,700 downwards.
TAAGAGTTGCTGATTTTACTCACTGACAATCGATTGTCAAACCCCAACAATCGATTGTCTGCCAGTCAGATCAAAATTCAATCCCAGATTTTACGCTTGATAATCGATTACTTTCAATCCATAATCGATTACTGGCAATGTTCAAAAAATCCTTTCTAGATTTTACCACAAACAATCAATTGTCCAGAATCAACAATCGATTACTCAGCAACGTTCAAAAAATCTTTTCCGGATTTTAATCAAAACAATCGATTATACAGAATCAATAATCGATTACCCAATAACGTTCAAAAAATCTTTTCCGAATTTTAATCAAAACAATCGATTATACAGAATCAATAATCGATTACCTATATTTGAAAACTTTATGACAACGGTCAGCTTCACAATCGATTGCACAAAGTCAACAATCGATTACTTATCAGTTTTTGAAAAACATTTTAGACACTGTCTCTTTGACAATCGATTGTCCAATGTAACAATCGATTATTTAATAAATTTGAAAATCACTGGAAGACACTGTCTCAACATAATCGATTACCATTAGTTCATAATCGATTATTCTGAGTTTTGAAAAACTTTGATGGACACTGCCTCAGTTACAATCGATTATCATTAGTTCACAATCGATTGTCATGCAGGTTTGAAAAACCTGATGCTCACTGTCTTACTCACAATCGATTGTCATTAGTTCACAATCGATTTTCATGCAGTCTTGGCTTAAAACAATCGATTATCATAAGTACATAATCGATTATCTTAGTCCAGATTTTTAAGGCATGTCTAAAAATTATTTTGACTACTGTAAATATGCATGATTTAAAATCATTTGACATTAAATTAAATATGCATGATTTTGGAAAATAGTTTTATGAGAGAAGCCATGTTACGAGTCAAGTTGTAGGATCAAGATCACAATTAAGAATGACTCAATTAAACTATAAGACTTTGTCTTGAGCTTGAATCTCGTTGTATATCAATTGTGCGCTTGTTTCTTGAACTTCGTCATATATCAATTTTCGCTTCGTTTGTCATTCATCAAAACCTATACAAAAGAACACACGTTTTAGTATATTGCATTGAGAACATGTTTCCAACAATTTCCCCCTTTTTGATAATGGCAAACATTAAGCGGGATATGCAAGACAAGCAATTTATAATGACGATTCAAGACAACTATATACATGCAACAAGTATGCAATTTGTTCCCCCTCAATTTGAGAATTCCCCCTCAATTTAAGCTTATAACTTGAGAGTGCATCATACCCGTTATCTTTCCCCTTTTGCCATTAGCAAAAATAAAAATAAGATGCCAAAGATGAAATAAACCTTGTTTATTTATTGGAAAGAAAAATTACAGCAACAGGGAAGACAATACAACATATAAAAACAAACTTAAAAAATAAATTATTCATTCATCATCTTCCGCCGGCGCTGCTTCATATGGAACAAGACCCGCATATGGATAATGAACGTGGTAAAAATATCCATGGATCTCGTGAGTTAATTGACCGAAAGAAGAGGTCAATGAAGCAATTTGGTCGGAAATGAATTGGAGGGAAGGCTCTTGAGGCGGAGGAGCACGACAGGTTGGAGGAGGAGCAGGCGCTACATGATCACCATCATGATGAAAGGAGGATTCTAAAATTTCCCACTTTTTGGTACTCTTTTTGAGAGGACCATTTTCAGTGACGAATCCGGTGGCTTCAAGAAAGTTCATGATGAGGAGAGCATAAGGAAGAGGCCTATCATCTCCGATAGCGTCACGCATGTGAATTTTGATAAGCCGACACCAATTGATTGTCAGTGAGTAAAAAGTTAAGAAGTTGAGAATTTTTGAGCATATTTGCAGCAGGCCCAAATGATTCAAGATACTTGTGGGTTGAAAAGCGGGGTGGAAGAATGTCGCGCTTTTCAAATTTGGTTAAGAATCGAGTAAGCTCGATGTCGGAATTAAAATATAGAACGGAACCATCTTGATAGGGATAGTTCGGACGAGGAGGGGCAGCAGAGGCGGATGCGCTGTGCCTAGCAGAACGGGAACGTTTTGAGTGACGGCCCGACATTTTTAATGAAAGCTGCTGGATTTTTCAAAGGATTAGAGAGAATTTGATATTTTGGAAGCTAAAATTGATGCTTGAGTGAATGAATATGAACATATATGAAGCCTATTTATAGAGGGGAGAGTGGCTTATCATTTATGGAAGAAATCTGCTGAGAATTTAAAGCCAAATCAGTCAGAAACGGTAAAATAAATTCACTGACCGTTAGACAATCGATTGTTGAGATGCATTAATCGATTGTTGAAGAGTTATGACCTGACTTGGAACTGACACAAATCGATTGAGGAGCCAAACGGTAACAAGAGTTTAAATTTCTGACATGAAATAATCGATTGTGTATGTGAAATAATCGATTGTTTTGGACAAGCATTGTTGAATGGCTGAGACAGAAATCGATTATGCAATTTAAGGAATCAATTATTAAACAAAGCTGCATAATGAGCATAAACCATAAACAATCGATTAGTGATACTGCTAAACGATGTTCAGCACGGTAAAATAATCGATTATTTGCTTGGAACAATCGATTGTTTTGTGCCAAAACTTTATAATTCCCCCTATCTTTTAGGGCGATACCTGCAAAATAGAATTAAACGTCTCCGACGCTCAAATCAGTAATTTGTAAAGAAGTAATAACTTAAACTAGTGTTGCCAAGTGAGAGCGTGAGCTCTTAAGAAGTGTGTCCTAAAGTGTTCTTAAGAGAGTTTCGGGTACTTACCTTTCCTCCGACGTCTCCAATTACCTGTTCAAGAGGGTGATCTTTGATCGTCCTCCACTCATTTGGAACTTTTGTTTCTTTTTCCAATTGTGGCGCTTCTTCCGTTGGTTGTTCCTCAGTTTCATCTTTATTTTCCTTGGGTGGTTCCTCTTGTATTTTGTCTTTCAAGCTATCTAAGATACCTGCAAGATCAAAACCGGAATCCTTTCTCGCCAAGCGAGCATTATTTTCGGAAAATACAACATGAGGGGATTCCTCCACAATTTGGGTTCTTTTATTAAAGACCCTATATGCTTTACTACGTGAGGAATATCCAATGAAAATACCTTCATCCGACTTAGCATCAAATTTACCCAATTGGTCATTGCCATTGTTATGAACAAAACATTTGCAACCAAAAACTCTAAAATAGGAAATATTTGGTTTTCTACCCTTATAAAGTTTATAGGGGGTTTTCATGAGTATCGGCCAAATTACTACTCTATTTAGAACATAGCAAGCGGTACTCACGGCGTCCGCCCAAAAATGTTTGGGTATCTTAGCTTCGTCGAGCATGGTTCTAGCCATCTCTTCGAGACACCTATTTTTCCTTTCCACCACCCCATTTAGTTGTGGTGTACGTGGAGCGGAAAAGGTATGCTCGATTCCGAGTTCATCACAAAAGTCCGCAAAGAGATTGTGATCAAACTCTCCCCCATGATCACTTCTAATTGAAGTGACGGTTGTTTCTTTCTCATTTTGAACACGCTTAAGAAAATATTTAAAATTTTGAAAAGCATCACTTTTATTGGCAAGAAATAAAGTCCAAGTAAATCTCGAGTAATCATCAACAATCACAAAAGCATATCTATTTCTTCCTAGACTTCCAATGCGAGAGGGACCAAATAAATCCATATGAAGCAATTGCAATGGTCTAGAAGTTGAAACAATGTTTTTAGATTTGAAAGATGCTTTTGTTTGCTTCCCCTTTTGACACGAGTCACAAATAGAGTCATTTTCAAATTTTAAATTGGGAAGACCAACAACTAAGTTTTGAGAAATCAATTTGTTCAAAAGATGCATATTGATATGTGCTACTCTACGATGCCATAGCCAAGTATCATCCTCTTTACTCATTAGACAATCAACATAATCGGGTGAGGAATTAGCAAGATCAACCATATAAATATTATCCACTCTAAAACCACGGAGGATAATTTGAAATCACTACAATCTGAACACTAAGCATTCATCCGAATCAAATAAAGCAAGATTTCCCTTGTCACACAATTGGCTTATGCTCAAGAGATTATGCTTTAATCCTTTAACAAGTAATATATGCTTAATAGAGGATTTTTCATCCTTATCGACCGAGCCGATGCCGATTATCTTTCCTTTATTGTTATCACCGAAGATAACACTTCCTCCTTCTTTGTGCTCTAATTGAAGGAATTTGGATTCATCTCCCGTCATATGCTTGGAGCATCCACTATCAAGGTACCATAGTACACTTGATCCCTTCAAGCACACCTACAAAACAAATTAATGTTCTTCAGGTACCCATGCCATCTTGGGTCCTTGGGGGTTAGGCATATTATAATGATGCAATTGAGTAATATGTCTATGACGTGTAAAGCATGCAGGAGCAATATGACCAATACGTCTACAATAATGACAAGTCACATTTGGGTTATGCATCCTTCTAGGTTCATAGTAACTAGACGGATGAAAATTTCTTACTCTATTTTGAACACTATGACTATTTCGCATTTCATGAGAATTATTTCTCCTACTATGAGCTCTAGGATGGGCAGCATTTCTAGAGTGATTGTTTCTCGGTTGAAGGCCATTTCTAGGTCTTCTCAAAGGTTCAACATTTCGTCTAGCATGCATATTGGTTCTAGGATTGCTATTTCTAGGATAAGCATTTGTTTTATTAGTCCCAGGTTGAGCCTTAGGTGGTTGGGGTTTGGCTTCAACCTTTTCTTTAACCTCATTCTTAAATCCTATGCCATGCTTGGTTGATTTCAAATTTACAAGGACCTCATTCAAATTCTTGTGGGATGAATTAAACTTATCTAAGGTACCTTTGAGTCTATCTACCTCATTTTTGAGATGCAAGCAAGAAGAACAATTTTTAGTAGAACTTTCGGGCTTATCGGCGCTTCTTTTTCCAAAAAACTTGTTTTCCTCTTTCAGCTTTTCATTTTCTAAAGCCAGTTTTTCTAAATCCTTTTCTTTCAAAGAAAGCTGTTTTTTGAAAATCCTTTTCTTTTAATGATGCATTTTCTTTTATGCCCTTAACAGTTTTGAAGCCTTAATAAATTCAGTATATAATTCATCAAAAGCAGTTCGCATTTCTTCAAGAGTAAAGAAGTTTTTAGACGAGATTTGACATACCTCATCTTTGTTGTCTTCTTGTGCCATAAGGCAAAGATTTGCTGCTTCGTCTTCTTCTCCTTCGCTTGACTCATCTCCGGAGTCGCCTCCCCAAGAAATGTATGCATGTTGCTTTTTAAAAGGTTTCTTCTCCTTTTTGATGTTTGGGCAATTTGATTTGATGTGCCCGGTTTCACCACATTCATAGCACTTGATTTGTTCGCCTTGCTTTTTGCCCTTGCGTTCATACTCCTTGCGCATGAACTTTTGAAATCTTTTGATAACGAGTCCAAACTCGTTGTCTCCTTCCTCACAATTTGCGGTTGGCTTGTGCTCGCCTTTAGAGCTATTCTTTGCCTCCTTTGATCATCAACAAAAGGGTTAAGAATAGTAGATTCATAGGTCTTAAGGTTACCTCTTAGTGTGTCGATGGTGACGTTTGAAACGCCAATGGATTATTGAATTGCATCGGCCTTTGATCTCCATGCCGGTGTGAGACTTCTAAGAATTTTTCGCACGAGCTCTCTATCCGTGAATATTTTCTTGAGAGCATGTAGGTCATTTACGATTATTGAAAATCGCTCAAACATTTCGTCCACCTTTTCACCTTCCTTCATGTGAAATAATTCATATGAATGGGTTAGGAAATCAATTTTTGCTTCCCTTACCTGGTCCGTACCTTCGTACGTAACTTCTAGCTTGTCCCACATCTCCTTTGCCGTTGTGCAACACGATATTTTCCTGTAATCGTCAGCACTAACAGCACAATATAATAAATTAATTGCTTTAGCATTATTTTGAACCTTTCGGATGTCATCCGCGTCATACTCATCCTCGGACTTGGGAACCCATTCGCTTTCCACCTTCTTTGTTGGAATTTGGTTTCCCTTCATTATCACCTTCCAAAGGTGAAAGCTGTTGGACTGAACGAAGATCTTCATCCTCTCCTTCCAGTACGTGTAATTTGTACCGTTGAATAGAGGTGGTCGTGTGGAGCACTATCCTTCATCAATTCCTGCAAAAGAATCACGAGTAGAAGCCATGGATGGTTCTCTCAAACTGTTAAGTTTTCATAGAGTTGGGCTCTGATACCAATTTTTAGTAAATACGCTTAACGCTAGAGGGGGGGGTGAATAGCGTTATAATAAAAGTTAGCGTAAACTTGCGGAAATTAAAATTTGCAGGAAATAAATAAGTGCGTTAAATAAACAAAAAGGAAAGAACGCACCGATATATTCTGGTTCACCACAACACGTGGGTAGTCCAGTCCCCGAGAGACTCTCTCAAGATTTTCCACTAACTTGTTAAGCTTACGGGTGCTCAACAAACCTTTACAACTTAAGGACACAAGCCTTAACACCTTTGCTCGGAGATACAACACTCCAAGATTTCAACCAAGGAAACACAAGTTCATTACAACAAGAGAATTACAATTCTCTTACAAGTGTATAAAACACTAAACACTCAAACAAAATACTCATTAATGAGTAGATATGAGTAAAAGAAGTAAGCTCTAGATCACAACAACTTCGGACAAGAATATGGCTCTCAAAAGCTTTATGAAATTGAATATAAAATGATAAACAAGAGTATGCAAGCTTATAGCAATGTAATAATCAGTTGTAGTATGTTGTTGTGTTTAAAACACTGAAATGAAGCTGTATTTATAGTTGAAAAACTTGGCATTACCGTTGCCTAATTGCCAATTAAGAGTTGCTGAGTTTACTCACTCACAATCGATTGTCAAACCCCAACAATCGATTGTCTGCCAGTCAGATCAAAATTCAATCCCAGATTTTACGCTTGATAATCGATTACTTTCAATCCATAATCGATTACTGGCAACGTTAAAAAAATCCTTTCCAGATTTTACCACAAGCAATCGATTGTCCAGAATCAATAATCGATTACTCAGCAACGTTCAAAAAATCTTTTCCGGATTTTAATCAAAACAATCGATTATACAGAATCAATAATCGATTACCCAATAACGTTCAAAAAATCTTTTCCGGATTTTAATCAAAGCAATCGATTATACAGAATCAATAATCGATTACCTGACGGTATTTGAAAACTTTATGACAACGGTCAGCTTCACAATCAATTGCACAAAGTCAACAATCGATTACTTATCAGTTTTTGAAAAACATTTTAGACACTGTCTCTTTGACAATCGATTGTCCAATGTAACAATCGATTATTTAGTAAATTTCAAAATCACTGGAAGACACTGTCTCAACATAATCGATTACCATTAGTTCATAATCGATTATTCTGAGTTTTGAAAAACTTTGATGGACACTGCCTCAGTTACAATCGATTGTCATTAGTTCACAATCGGTTGTCATACAGGTTTGAAAAACCTGATGCTCACTGTCTTACTCACAATCGATTGTCATTAGTTCACAATCGACTGTCATGCAGTCTTGGCTTAAAACAATCGATTATCATAAGTACATAATCGATTATCTTAGTCCAGATTTTTAAGGCATGTCTAAAAATTATTTTGACTACTGCAAATATGCATGATTTAAAATCATTTGACATTAAATTAAATATGCATGTTTTGGAAAATAGTTTTATGAGAGAAGCCATGTTGCGAGTCAAGTTATAGGATCAAGATCACAATTAAGAATGACTCAATTAAACTATAAGACTTTGTCTTGAGCTTGAATCTCGTTGTATATCAATTGTGCGCTTGTTTCTTGAACTTCGTCATATATCAATTTTCGCTTCGTTTGTCATTCATCAAAACCTATACAAAAGAACACACGTTTTAGTATATTGCATTGAGAACGTGTTTCCAACAAATACATCATATGGACTTAATCATGCGGGCAAATTACCGAATTAACATCTTTAAAATTAAATTTTGCATCAAAATCAATGAACTATCTCAAGAATACTTAAGATTCAAATTTCACAACTGATGGTCTGATTCACGTCATTTCAAGTGAGTTTCTCACAAAATTTTACAGCCTCAATCTAAAAACCATATAAGACCTGCATAGGGCTCCCAAAAAAAGATACGGGCTCAATAGCATCAATTTCAAAAACATTCAAATTTTCAAAAACTCATATATATTCCAGAAAACAATTTTCTTCAAAAGTTCATTTCTCGGGCTTGGGACCTCGGAATTCGATGCCGGACATATGCTTAAGTCCCATGTTTTTTACAGACCTTCCGGGGCCGTCAAATCAGGGGTATGGAAACGTTTACCCAAAATGTTGAAGAAGTCAAGTTAAATTCATTTTAAAGAAAAATTTAATCATTTTTTCACAGATTTTCACATAATGGTTTTCTTGCTACATGCTCGAATTGCACATGCAAATCCAGGTGAAACAGAAAGAGGTTTTTAAGGCCTAGAAACATAAAATTTATTTCTAAAATAAGTGATGACCTTTTGGTTCATCATACTCTGCGCATGTAAAACAACAGCTCGTTCTCGAATGGACATAAGAAGGAAGTACCTGAGTCAGGGAAGAGATGGGGGTAATGGCTCCGCATATCGGACACGGACCCTTAGGTCGATGCCTCAGCAGATTGACCTCTCCACTAAATACGAAAAGAAGAAAAACTCTTTGAGCTCAATTGACGAACCTGCTGGTCGAGAATAGTTACAGGCTCCTACTCATAGAAAAAGTCCTTGTCCAACAAGACAGTACTGAAATCTAACACGTGGGACGGATCACCGTGATACTTTAGAAGCATGCACACATGAAACCCTTGATGCACGACTTATAAGATCGGCGGAAACCCAAGGTTGTAAACCACCTCTCCCACTCAATCAAGAATCTTAAACATGCCAGTTTACCTATGGCTAAGCTTGCTCTTCTTTCCAAATCTCATCACGCCCTTCATAGGTTACACTCGAAACAACACCCGCTCGCCAACCATGAATGCCACATCACAAACGTTACTATCTGCATAACTCTTTTACCTTGAGTGAGTTGTCCGAAGTCTATCTTAAATGATCCCAACCTTGTCCAAGACATCCTATACTAGATCTATATTAAATAATTGAGCCTCTCCCCGCTCAAACCATCCAACCGGTGACTGATACCACCTACCATTCAAAACCTCATAAGGAGCCATTTGGATACTTGAGTTGTAGCTATTGTTGTGGGAAAAATCCACTAAATGCAAAACCTGATCCCGCAAGCCTACAAAGTCAATGACACAAGCTCAGAGCATATCCTCCAAAATCTAAATAGTACGCTCAAACTTTCCATCCGTTTGAGGATGGAATGTAGCGCTCAACTCAACCTGTGTGCCCAACTCATGCTAAACTGCTCTCCAAAAATGCAAGGTAAATTGTGTACCTCAATAAAAAATTATAGACACTGGCATACCATGAAAACGAACAATCTTCCGGATATATATCTCAGCTAACCTCTCAAAAGGATTGGAGAATGCCATAGGAATGAAATGCGCTGACTTGGTTAGCCTATAAACTATAACCACACTGTGTCAAACTTTTTCTTAGTCTGTGGGAGTCCAAGAACAAAGTCCATAATAATACACTCCCACTTCCACTCAGGAAGATCAATCTTCTGAAATAAACCGCGAGGTTTTTGATGCTTGTACTTGACCTGCTGACAGTTCAAACATCGAGCCATATATGCAACAATATCCTTCTCCACAAAAAATGATGTCGCAAATCCTTATACATCTTAGCGTCAGTGGGATGAATAAATTACCTGAAAATATGGGCCTCCTATAGAATTAACTTCTAGAGCCCATCTATATTATACACACAAACTCGACCTTACAGCTTCAAAACTCCATCATCTCCTAAAGTAACCTGCTTGGGACCTCCGTGTTATAACGTATGTCTAAGGACCCATAAATGAGGATTATAATACTGCCGATCTCGAATACACTCCAATAATGAAGAACGAGCAACTGTGTAAGCTAACACACGGCTGGACTCAGAAAGATCCAACCTCACAAACCGATTGTCCAAAGCCTGAACATTAAGAGAAAGCGGTCTCTCACCGACAAGAAAATAAGCAAGAATGCCCATACTGCCAGACTTCCTACTCGAAGCATCAGCCACCATGTTAGACTTTCCCGGATGACATAAGATAGTGATATCATAGTCCCTTAATAGCTCCAACCACCTTCTCTACCTCAAATTTAGCTCCTTCTGTCTGAGAAATTACCGCAGACTCTTGTGATCCATGAACACCTCACATGAAACGCCATATAGATAATGCCTCCCAATTTTCAACGCAAGAACAATAGCTGCTAACTCCAAATTATGAGTCGGATTGTTCTTCTCATGAATCTTCAGCCACAGCGAAGCGTAGCAATGACCTTATCATCATGCATCAACACCACACCAAATCCAATACGTGATGCATCACAATAAACTATATATGTCCCTGAACCTATGGGCAAAACCAACACCGGTGTTGTGGTCAAAGCTCTCTTGAGCTTGTGAAAGCTCACCTCACACTCATCTGACTACCTGAACTAGTACCATTTGGCTCAACCTTGTAATCGGGGCTGTAATAAATAAAAACCCGTTCATAAATTGACGATAATGGCCTGCCAAACCTAAGAAACTCCATATCTCTATAGCTGATGCAGGTCTAGGCTAGTCCTTGACTACCTCAATCTTCTTCTAATCTACCCAAATAACCTCTGCTGAAAAAAAAAGATACACGAAAGCAGTTGACCCCAACCAGAACTCTCAAATTTGAAAACTTAGCATTCAACTGACTATCTCTCAAAGTCTGAACAACAACTCTCAGATGCTGCTTATGCTCCTCCCAGCTACAGGAATAAATCAAAAATATCATCAATGAAGATTATAGAAAATGAATCCAAGTAAGGCCTGCATACTAGATTCATCAAATCCATAAAATCTCTTGGGACATTAGACAACCCAAATGACATCACTAAGAACTCCTAATCCCAGCACCGAGTGCGAAAAGTTATATTAAGGACATCGGATGCCCTAATCCTCAACTGATGGTAGCCAGATCTCAAGTCAATCTTCAAAACTGCCTTCGCACCAAGAAGTTGATCAAACAAATCATCAATTCTCAGCAATAGATACTTATTCTTGATTGTAACCTTGTTGAATTACAGGTAATCTATATATATTCGCATCGATCCGTCCTTATTCTTAACAAACAAAACCGGTGCACCCTAAGGAAAGACACTAGGTTTAGTAAAGACTTTCTCAAGAAAGTCTTGCAATTGCTCCTTCATCTCTTTCAACTCAGGCGAGGCCATACAATACAGAAAAATAGAAACAGGCTGAGTTCCCCAAGCTAAATCAATGCAGATGTCAATGTTCCCCAATCTAAATTAATGCAGATGTCAATATCCCTATCGGGTGGCATACATGGCAGATCAAAAGGTAATACCTCAGGAAACTCACGAACAACGGGCACAGAATCAATAGAAAGAACCTCAGCACTAGAATCACGAACATATCCCAAAGAAGCCAAAAACCCGTTCTCAAACATTCTGTGAGCTTTCATATATGAGATAACACTATGGATAAAATGAATAGGAGTTCGTCTCCCCTCTAAACTAGGCAAACCCGATAAGGCTAAGGTCACAGTCTTGGTATGAAAATCCAAGATCGCGTAGTAAGACGATAACGAGTCTATCCCCAAGATGACATCAAAATCAACCACGTCCAGAAGTAACAATTCTACATGGGTCTCAGGACCCCCAGTCACAACTATACAAGAATGATAGACACCATCTACCATAATAAAATTAACTACTGGTGTAGACAAATATACATGAGCACTTAAGGAATCACTAGGCATGACTAGATATGTTGCAAAATAAGACAACACATAGGAGTATGTAAATGTTAGATCAAGTAGAACTGAAGCATCCCTACTACAGACTAGAATAGTACTTACTGATAACTACATCGGAAGCCTCAACCTCGGGTCTGGCTGGAAGAGTATAACATCGGGGTTCGGTCCTACCACTCTGATCTACATCTCTGGGATGGTCTACTACTAGCTGGCCGCCACCTCTATCTAAACGGCATAAAAGACCTGTACCTCGCTTTAGAACCAAGATATGTGCCCGATACCATCAATTTCAAAAATATTCAAATTTCCAAAACGTCATACATAATCTAGAAAATAGTTTTCTTTAAAATTTCATTTGTGACGCTTCGGACCTCGGAATTTGATTTCAGTCAGATGCCCAAGTCCACTATTTTCCTACAGATCTTTCTGGACCGTCAAATAACGGGTCCTGGCCCGTTTACCAAAAATGTTGGCTAAAGTTAACTTAAACGTATTTTAAAGGCCAATTTTATCCTTTTTCACAGATTTTCACATAATAGTTTTCCAACTACACGCCTGGAGTAAGCACACAAATTGAGGTAAAATAAAAAGAGGTTTTGAAGGCCTCAGAATATAGAATTTATTTCTAAAACAGGTGATGATCTTTTGGATGATGTTAGATGTTCACTTACTTAAATATCTTTTGGGTGATGTTAGATGTTCACTTACTTAAATTTACTGTATATTCTCTATAACAGTCAGGTCTTCTCTAATTTATTTGACTAAATAATCTGGAATTACACGTATATGTTGCATAAATGATGCTTTTCTCATCGAAATTTATTATTGAAGATGCATGTATGTATATGTGTTTTTAATCTAGTATGAATTTTATTATTCAGCATTTCGACGTATTATGATCTATTTCCTGTTTTATCTCAACTCAACAATGACTTCATGAAATTTGTCATATTATTTAATAAAAAATTCTTGTGATAGTGATGGCAAACGGTGCCGCCGCAAGGCAAGCCAACAGTAAACTAACCAAGAAATGTTCCTTTTTAATGGATTTCAGTGTAACTAAATTTTCCTTAATTTAAACAGGATTTAATGAATATCAGATTTAAAATAAATAAATTGAAAGAAGTCATATGCATTCATAGCCATAGAAATAAATCAACACAACAAGTCTACTAGTATGTTCCAAGACGTAGTGTCACAAGTGTATGTGCAACTAGTAGAATATACAAAAGAATACTAGTCTACTATGAAATCTCTATAGACAAAAAATACAAGCAAAAGAAAGACTCTGGCTGCTCCAGAATAGGTCAGAAGGGAAGGTCACCGCAAAGGCTTGGGAATCAAGGATGCACGGCGGATTGATATCAAGATGCACCTACCTCAAATCATGTACATTTAGTGCAAAAGTGTACCTTCAGTAAATAAACAACATGTACAGAGTAAGTATCTGGTCTAACTTCGAAGAAGTAGTAACGAAGGGTCGACTTGGACACTTACTATGGGCCAACAATATAATATATGAAATTTTAATTAAACGTGATATATACAGATTACAATAGAACTCGGAGAAGGAAATAAATAAAATAATCATTTCATCATTAGCAAGTACTAAATCATTTTCCCCATTTAAGAATTTAACCTTCCAAGCAAATGAAACAATGTCAAATATAATAAGGCTACAAATATTATTATGTACAAATTATGTCGAGGATGTACGGTCCGATCAATTATACATATACATATACTATGTGCAATACCTAGGGTCGAACAACATGAACTATAAATGCATCTATTCCATGATAGAAGTGAAAATTTACCCCACTCGCGAAACATATTTGCGATGCTGTTGAACATAGATATCTAAAGTTATCAAAAGATCCCTCAATTCTTTCAAAAAAAATAAATTCAACTAGAAACTTTTAGAAATCTCGAAATTCTCAACCTTAGATCAATTCAAGGCAAATAGTAAGCATAATCAAACAACAGTATCAACAAATCATGGTATTAACCTAAAACTACCCGAACGTAGGCTTAAATAATAATTGCGCACGGACTCTCATCACTTTGTACATATGTAGCCCCACAATTAGAAGAACATGTTAATTAAGCATGCCTATTAGGTTAATTTCTTCTTATCATACATCACCTCAAGCTTACTTTCCGATCAAAAATCATGCTTTAAACCCTTAATTCGGTGCCAAACAACAAAAAATTAGTCAAGTGTTATATACGATAGTCAATATATGCTCAAAGTTCAGATACAAACCACTAAAATAATTACCCTACCCCGGTTGAAGAATTTCAAAAATTCACCCCTTGCCCCATGTCCCCTAATTCCAAAAATTTTCAAAAAAAATTGTACCCATAACCCCATTAATTCAGGTATATTATTCTCATAAAATTCCATATCTATTTTTGTGGTCAAATTCCATGTTTATCTAAAACCTAGATTTTTCATCTAAACCCTTGATTTCACCAAATGTTTAACATGTTAATCTACCCAATATTTATTTTTAGCTCATGTTGTGTAGAAATTACTTACCTGAAAATGCTTGGTGAAAACTCTCTTCCAAGAGCTTTGAGAATCGCCCGAGAGATGAAAGGAAATGAGCTAAATGGCCTAAATCCCGCATTTTATAAAGTTATTCACATGTCACATATGTCAGATTTGTGACACATGGTTCACAAATGCGATAAAATCATTGCAAATGCAAATCTGGGCTCCCACAACCATGGGCATAAATTCGATTAGAGACTCGCAAATGCGAACTATGTCTAGGTCGCAAATGGGAATAGAATCTCGCAAATGCAAGCTATGACCAGGATTCTTCACAATTACAAAGACTCAATGTAAACCTGTTGCTGCGTTCATAGGCTTCGGAGTCACTTTTCATATTTTGTATCCACGGTTTTACTTATATCCTAACTATTGTATTTGGAAGTTCTAGCCAACTGTGTAGAGCATATGACTTGTACTTCCGGTTTTAGGAATTAAAAATTTAATAGAGATTTTTTTCCGAGTTTGTTAGAGTTCTTTAGTATTGTTGTTAGGCATACCTAGTCCTTAACGCTAGGTCCCATCATGATATCGAGGGGGGGGGGGGTAATTGGGTCGTGACAACATGGTAGTCCCAAATGATAAATAAATTCACAATCTTTTTCCTTTTATCACCAATGGAGCACTTCACATTTCGTTTTAAAATTTAGTTTTTCCGAAATAGCATCCTGCGATTTATCTCACCTTATAACAATGTATGGCTTCTAGTAGTTTCCCTGCTAGCCACTCGTGTCAAGCCCACATTATCTTACCGCATGCGTTTTTACACCCTGACCTTATATCGCCTCATACATATCAATATCACAATATATGAAAATTTGCACCTCAAGTACCCAAATCTTCCAACCTGTCAATTAAATCAACAACACAATTGTTTTTCACAATAAGGAGCTCATGGTTTAATCATAATGTATACAAAATTCTCAAAACATCTTCGCAACAAAACGACTCATCAAATTAATATTTGACAATTAAAAACTTTTATTTCACTATGACTTACGACCTTTATAGTTTAATAACAATTTCAACAATAAATATTTCATAATTTAACAACTTAATTAAGGAATTCTATTTTCAAATAAGGAACACGAAATGGATAGAACAAAACTTCAATTAAACAGGCAAAGCAATTAGCAGGAAATAGGTAAAGCGAGTAGAACATGTGAAAAATGGAATAGCGATGATGAATATAATATGATACAACAATTCAGTTAATATGTGAGTAGGATCTACTTAATTTAAAGATATAATTCTCTACATTAGTATGTGTACACATTTATCACCTCACGTAAACGGCTTTCAACACCTCACAATTACCATAGCAATACAAATCTTAAATGGAATTTCCCCCACACAAGGTTCGCGAAGTCACTTATCTCAAATGACGCCATCAATTCAATAGTAGATATTTTCTTCGATTATCCAACTCTGATTGAATCGAAGCTAACCATAACTAGTTTATAATCAATACAAGATATCAAAATTAATTCCAATTGATAAAAGGAGGATATTTAATTAAAACTCAAAATCCAACCATATTTGAAACTTATGAAATTCAATTCTACAACAACAACAACAACTACCCAGTATAGTCCCACAAAGTGGAGTCTTGGGAGGGTAATATGTAGACTAGCCTTACCCCTACCCGAAAGGGCAGAAAGACTGTTTCCAATCGACCCTCGGCTCGTTGAAGGAAAGTAAAAACAAAAATAAAAACAAAAGAGCATTAGTAACTCCAGCAGAAATAACGTAAATAATTATCTAAACATAAGAACCATAAATAAATATCATGCAATAATATCATATAGTAACTACCATAAATAACTACCATAAGTGAGGCATAATCCAAAACACAAATCATCTATGGATAGCCCTGCCAAGCCTCACCCAACCCCGGGTGAGGAGTACGAAAAACTCTAGGAGCCCCTATCCTACAACCCTGATGCTAGACCTCCAGACTTTCCTATCAAGGGTCATGTCCTCGGAAACCCGCATTCTAGACATGTCGTGCCTAATCACCTCTCCCCAATACCTCTTAGGCCTCCCTCTGCCTCGTCGAACGCCGACAATCGCCAGCCGCTCACAACTCCTCACCGGGGCATCAAGACTTCTCCTCCGCACATGCCCGAACCACCTCAGCCTCGCTTCTCGCATCTTCTCATACACCGGGGCAACCCCCAACTTCTCCCGAATAAATTCATTCTTAATCTTATCTAACCTGGTAAGCCCGCACATCCACCTGAGCAACCTTATCTCCACAACCTTCATTCTCTGAACATGAGAGTTCTTCACTGGCCAGCACTCCACCCCATACAACATTGCAGGTCTAACCACAGCTCTATAAAATTTCCCCTTGAGTTTCTGTGGAACTTTCTTGCCATACAGGACTCCTGATGCAAGCCTCCACTTTAACCACCCTGCTCCTATTCGATGAATGACGTCCCCGTCAATCTTTCCGTCCCCTTGAATCACCGACCCAAGATATATGACACTGTCCCTCTTGGTGATGACCTGGGATCCAATCATCACGTCCCTACCTACTTCGCTCGGCTCAGCACTAAACTTGCACTCCAGGTATTGTGTCTTAGATCTTCTTATTTTGAAACACTTAGACTCAAGAGTCTGTCTCCATACCTCTAACCTCTCAATAACACCAACCCTCGTCTCGTCTATCAAGACTATGTCATCATCAAAAAACATACACCAAGGTACATCCCCTTGAATATGTCGGGTTAGAGCATCCATCATCAAGGCAAACAAGATAGGGCTAAGGGCCGATCCTTGATGGAGCCCCATAACCACTGGAAAATGGTCTGAGTCGCCACCCGCCGTCCTAATCCTAGTCTTAGCTCCATCGTACATGTCCTTGATTACTTTGATGTAGGCTTCCCACACGCTCTTCGCCTCCAAGCACCTCCATAGCACCTCCCTTGGGACCTTGTCATACGCCTTCTCCAAGTCGATAAGCACCATGTGCAGGTCCTTCTTCTTATCCCTGAACTGCTCCACCAGCCGCCTGACAAGGTGGATAGCTTCTGTAGTGGAGCGACCCGGCATGAAACCGAATTAGTTCACTGATATAGATGTCATATCCCTCACCCTCGCCTCGATCACCCGCTCGCAGACCTTCATGGTATGACTTATTAATTTGATACCCCTATAGTAGTTGCAGCACTGGATGTCCCCTTGTTCTTGTACAAAGGGCACCACTGTACTCCACCTCCACTCATCCGGCATCCTTTTGGTCCTGAAGATCGCATTGAACAACCTGAAGAGCCATTCCACTCCTGACCTACCCATGCACTTCCAGAACTCCACCGGGATCTCGTTAGGCCCGGTCGCTCGGCCGCTACTCATCCTACGCAAAGCCTTCATGACCTCCTCCGCCCTAATGCGCCTACCCAAGGTCTCTATGTTGCTCTGAATGCCCCAACGCCCCTAGCTCTATGTTACGATCCCCCTCCTCGTTAAGTAAGTTTCGAAAGTACGCCTGCCACCTCTGCTTGACTTGAGACTCCCCCATCAAAACTCTACCATCCTCGCCCTTGATGCACCTAACTTGGTCAAGATCACGTGCCTTCCTTTCCCTTGCTTTAGCTAACCGGTATAACTTCCTGTCCCCGCCTTTCTCCCCTAGTTCCTCGACATGCGACCAAATGCCGCGTTTTTAGCTTCCGTAACCGCCAGCTTTGCTTCTTTCCTCGCCACCTTGTAGATCTCCTGTTCGCTCTCCGATCTTCCTCGCTTGTGCTCCCTGCCAACATAGCAAATGCCTCTTTCTTCACCTCCACTTTTCCTTTTTCTACATTGTTCCACCACCAGTCACCCTGATGTCTGCCTGAATAGCCTTTGGCTACCCCGAGCACATCTCGTGCTACCTCCCCAACCAAGTTCGCCGTCTCTGACCACATTGCGTCCGCTTCCCCAGAACTTCTCCAAGCTCCGCCCTCAACTAACCTCCTCTCCACTCCTGGGCTTTCTCCATAGTCAAAACACCCCATCTAATCCGCGGTTGTCCCCGAGCACCCCTCCTCTTCCTCTTCACCCAGAGACTGATATCCATCACTAGGAATCTATGAAGAGTCGAAAGAAACTCTCCCAGAATAACCTTGCAGTCCTTGCACATACCCCTATCGCTCCTTCTGAGGAGGAGGTAATCAATCCGAGTCCTCGCTGCCGAACTATTGAAGGTTACCAAATTTTCCTCCCTCTTCTGAAATGTCGAGTTTTCAATCAGAAGCTCGAAAGCCCTGGCAAAATCAAGCAGTGACGTGCCTCCTCCGTTCCTAACCCCAAAGCTGAAGCCACCGTGCACCTCACCATAACCACCAGCATCAGCCCCAATATGACCGTTAAAATCTCCTCCAATAAATAACTTCTCAGAATGGGGAATACTACTCACCAGATCATCCAAGCCCTCCCAAAAGCGCATCTTAGCCTCCTCGTCTAAGCCCGCTTGCAACGCGTAAGCGCTGATGGCGTTGGGGATGCAACCCCCAATAACCATTTTAATAGACACTAACCTATCATTCACTCGCCTAACCTCGACCACGGACTCCCTTAGATCCCTATCTACCAAGATGCCCACTCCATTCTTACCTCTCATGACCCAAGAATACCACAGCTTAAACCCGTCTACATTCCTCGCCTTCGACCCTTTCCACCTAGTCTCCTGGACACATGCTATGTTAACCCTCCTCTTCTGAAGAACCATCGCCAACTCAATGGACTTACCCGTCATAGTGCCTATGTTCCACGACCCAATCCTTAATCTATGAGCGTCCGCTACCCTCTTCCCACCCTTACCTCCCGCCCTACCCGCAGGACCACTCCCTTCCCCCTACTAACCCCCGCCACCGCCCCCACGCTCCGAGGACATTACCTTTCACTATCATCCCCCGCCGTGTCCACTATCCCTCCAACCGACTATGGAGAATAGTGACGCACACACGCAATATAGCGGAATACGCAAAAAGATACAAACTAGATAGCAACAGAGTAAACCTCACACGGAATGCTAGCTAAAATACGTATAAAGGTGTACGATATAAACAAGAGAGCGGGAGGTACCAACTCCTGGTGGGAAAACCTAAAAGTAGGCTTTGATGCGCCCAAGGTCAGCTGCTACCGACTCTCATACGTCCCGGCCGGTGTTGTTTAGCTCTTCACTCCCAAACGCTATGAACTGGCCTCGCCGCCGCGAGTAGTACGTAGTGCAAGTTTTTCTGAAGCTTATCGGAACGCATAGTTCTGTTGCGTCCTGCCGAAAGTCTGAACGTATAGTCGCCGGAAGTACTGTAGCTTGACGGAAATTCTCGCCAGGAAAATAAGGCACCTGTCCAAGAAAATAGAACATACTCACACACACCACAAAAAAGCAGAAGAGAGAATAGGAAGAAAAGAGCAGGGTCATCGGAAAAATCACCGGCGAAAAGCAAGAATTCAAAAAACCGAGAAAACTCGAAAAGAAACAAGCTTCAGATAGCCCAAAAAAAACAAAAAAAAACCAGCAGGTTCAAGCAGTAGAGCAGAAACAAACAAACAGCATTAAGATTACCTAAAATTTGAGTGAAAATAGTGAATATGTGTTTTTGAAAAGGGAAAACGTTGGAACTTTTCTTATGGTTTTTGCCTCTTCTAAAATCAAAAATCTCAATACAAGTGCAAAAACCAGATAAAGATCAAAACTTTATTATGAAATTCCCAAGATTTGCCCACCTTAAGAACCTCAAAAGGCACGATCTATATGAAATTCGATTCTATGAGATAAAATTTAGAAAACACAACTTGCTTTAGCTTTCCTTAAATAAATATAATGTTCCGAAAGTCTTTGCAAATTAAATATATTTAGAATCATAACAAAATTGAACCATAATTATGAAGAAATTCATAGTCTAGCCCATTGGAGAATTTCATCAAATTTTTGGTTTTCAATTTAGCTATAAGGTTCTATTACAAGATTTCCACGTCACAATCCAATCATTACCCATTTCAACTCAACAATCTTTCAGCAAACCTTATTGATACATGAATGTATAATAATATTTTCACCTACATTAGTCACACTCTTTATTACTGAAAATCCAATATTGAAGAATTAGGGAAAGAAATTCTTACCTTTTAGAAGTCCTAACAAGTTCCTCTAGATGAAATTGCAAGGCTTGACTCAAGTTGAGTAGTAAAATTCTTGGACCTCCCTTTTGTCTCTCTAGAATAGCTCTCTCCTCTCTCTATAATATCAGATAATCCCACAAAAATTACCTCTAGGGCTAAAAAAATGTGATGGAATCGGGTTAAAGATTAGAGAAAGTGGTGCCTCGATCAAGATCTTTGGTCGCATATGCGACCACCTAACACTTTTGTGGTCTGCAGATCGACAGCACAATTGGTGCTCAAAAATAGCGACATTCGGGTTGTGTCTGCTGCAGTTCTACATTCTGCAGACCTATTCTATGATCGCATAAAATGTCGTAGAATATTCCTCTGGAAAATCTCCATGCTGGTTCTGGGATTTGTGTGTGGCGCACGAAACTATTTTGCGGTGGCATAATTGACCGCGAAATGTCATACAAAATTTGCCAGATGGATTCTGTAGCAGCATATTGGACCACAAAAATTCTCTATTCTATCAAATGTTTTCTAGAAGTTTCCAATTAATCTACTTAGGCACCACTAAACCTTAATTTCCTTACCAAAAGTTTTTTAGGGCCTTACAGTACATTGGCGAAATAGTTGGCTGATTGAATCCTTATCTCGATATAATGATTGAAGATACACCTTTATAAAAGCATATGCGTTTTCTAGTGGTAGCCCGACCGGTGGATTTTGTATGAACAAGTGAAATAAGTTAAGCAAAAGTCTAAAGAAAATATGCAATAAATTAAATTATCAGTAATTTGATTTAATTCATTAGTATTTGAATCATTACATGAGGAGCTAAATAAGATTTAAAAGATGAACTTTTAAATTGAATAAGCATTGAAATTACAAATTTTTAGTGTAATAATATGTAAGTAATTATGTGGATATTAATTTTAGAAATTACAAATTAATTCCACAATTGAAAGCCTTGTTAATTAAATTTCATGGTCCCTGATGTGCCTAAATAATAGAAAATAAAGGAATCATTTTCCCGGTGAATCAAAAACCCCATTAGGTTTTAGGAAAGGGTTTTATCCCTTAAAATATGTTCCGTAGATTCATAAGGTTTTCAACCTAATGGGAGAAAGACATGGTGGCCAAAACATTTAGCCATATTCTCCTAGAAATTTCGCCAAAACGAAATTTCTATTTTCGGATATTATTTGGGTAAGACAGTAGAAGACCATGGAATGTTCGCAAATCTTTATCATGCTGATGGTGGAGATTTCATTAAGTTGATAGGTAATTGGAGGATCACGTGATAGAGGAGCTTTGTTCACTTTTCAATAGGTAACCCGTGAAATCTCGTTTATATTAGTTGTATAGATTAGATGAAATTTTGATATTGGATTGCTTCCGCTACTTATTTGTAATGACACGACCCATCATATTGATTTTTAAAACCTCATTCCCCTAATAAGACTCCTCGTATGTGCTTTTACAATTTTATGAATTGCGGGGATGCTTAGTTCGAGATTTGGAAGGGTTTGGGTTAAACTCGAAGCAATTAGTTCCTTAATGCTGGCTAAAAATGTAAGTTTTACTTCAGTCAATATTTTGAGAAAACGACCTCGGAGTCAGGATTTGACAGTTCTGATATGTTCGTGTGCTTATTTCAGACTTTATTGTATGCTCGAATTGGGTTTCTGACGACTTGGGAGTGATTTGGAACCTAATATTGAAAGTTAGTTCTTTAAAGGTTTTGGAAGTTCTTTAAATTTTTTTTGGAGTAGGTTTAGATGATATTGAGGTCTAAATGGAATTCCGAGGTGAGAGTAGTTCTGTATGGTTATTTAAGACTTTCCCGCAAAATTTAGTGCCATTCCGAGTAGTATAAGTATGATTCGGCGCGTTCGGAGTAATTTGGAAACTTGAAGTTCATATTTATTTCAATATGTTTTTAGGGTGTGATTCTTAGTTCTATTGTGGAGCATTTCAAGAGTTTGATAAGGTCCGTATCTTGTTTGCCGACTTATTTGTTTCATTTGGACAGGGTCCCAAGTGGCTCAGATGAGCTTTGGACTGATCAAAGCCATGTTTGAAATACAAAAAATTCATGTTCTTGTTTCTTCTTCGTTCACGCAGAAAGATTCTCGCGTTGGAGTTGAACGAATTGGGGCTGGGGGATTTTTACGATACATGTTCGCGAAATCTAGTCCGAATTCGCGAAGGTCTATGACCTGTAACCTTCGTGTTCGCGGAAAGTGACTCGCGTTTGCATAGAAGACCATGGGCTGGACTTTAGGGCCGATGTTATTCTTAGCATTCGCGAAGGGTAGACAAAGAGTGCCTTCACATTCACGAGGCCCATGTCTCTTTCGCGATGAAGAAGGCAACTGGGTAGTGTGTTTTAAAAGTGGGAGTTAAGTCATTTTTTTGTTCATTGGTTGCACACTTTTAGGTGATTTTAGACTTGCAAAGAAGGGGATTTCAAACTATCTTTTGAAGGAACATAATTTCTACCTATGTGAGATTAATACATGGATTGTTGGTAGATCTTAATGTGAACATTTTTGGAGATCGTGGGTTTAGATAAAAACCTAGATTTTCATAAAAATGAGATTTTACCAAGAAAATGGTTATGGAATTTAGAGAAAATCATAAATTTTAGTCCATAGGGGTTATGGGTTATAACTTTTTTTGAAAATGTTGTGGAATACAGGCACGTGGGCCCGATGGTGAATTTTAATTATGTTACATTTAGGGTTGGGTAACCTCTTTATTAGTTGGAATACAATTCCTTAAGCATGTATTGATTAGTTTATATACTTTTTGATTAGTTTTATGTGATTGGGCACTGAATTGAGGGTATGAGCACATTCTTTGACTGGGAAGTAGGACTTGAGACTAGGTACGTCTCCTTTATAACCTCGTAATAGAGAAATTAACCCCATAGGTGAACTTTATTAATATGATCTTCTATTTATAGGGGCTACACATGCAAAAGGTGACGAGATTCCATATGTAGCTACTATTCATGCTTATGTCCGGGTAGATTTTGCTTTACACCAATGTTTTGTTAATATCGTTGCTTGTTTAAGCTTACTAATTGATTAAATTAAAGTGGAGGTTGAGGATTTCAATATTTTGTAGGTTCTTGGTTAAATTTGTCGTTTTGTTAAACAATTGAGAGATATTATGATAACTTGAGAAAATCTATGTCCAACTGCTTCGCATGTAAATTGAAACAATTAGGTCCTTAAAGTTGCTAAAAAGGCTAAGTTTAAATTCTGTCAATATTTTTAAAAAATGACCTCGGAATCTTGATATTACGGTTTCAATAGGTTGGTATGATGATTTATGGCCAGAGTGTATGCTCGGATCTGTAATTGGATTAGCCGAGAACGTTTCAGCGCCTTATATCAAAAGTTGGTTTTTTGAAGGTTTTGTAAGTTCATTGAATTTTGTTTGGAGTAGTTATTCATGATATCGAGGTCCGAATGGATTACGAGATTATGGATAGTTCTGTATGGTCATTTATGACTTGCCCATAAAATTTGATTTCATTTCGAGTAGTTTATGTATGATTCCACGCATTCAGAGCAAATTGGAAACTTGAAGTTCATATTTTGATTCAATTTGATTTTAAGGTGCGATTCTTAGTTTTTATATGGATTTACACATTTTGAGTGTTCGAGCAGGTCTGAACAATTTTTGCAGACTTGTCGGTGCATTTGGATGGGGTCCCGAATGGCTCAGGTGAGCTTCTGACTGCTCGAAGCCATGTTGGAAAAACCAGAAATTCTAGCTATGGTTTCCTTCTTCACGAACGTTGAAAGACTCTCATTTTCGCAATTAAGGAATTGGGGCTACGGGATTTTGTTTTATGCGTTCGTGATAGCTAGTTCGCGTTTGTGAAGGTCTTGGACATGTAAACTTTTCCTTCGTATAAGGCGACTTGCATTCACATATAAGAGCTTGGATTGGACTTTTGGGTCGTTGTTATTCATCGTCTTCACGATGGAGCCCTTGCTTCGCGAAGTGTAGGCCAAGTAGGCTTCCATGTTCATGGG
The DNA here is from genome assembly GCA_034376525.1 of Nicotiana benthamiana. NCBI lineage: Eukaryota > Viridiplantae > Streptophyta > Magnoliopsida > Solanales > Solanaceae > Nicotiana > Nicotiana benthamiana. The sequence continues at coordinate 117,241,057 of CM067332.1, read as the reverse complement.
ACCTCGTGTAGTAACGACCCGGACCGATTCCTTATAAATATCATTCCCCGTTATTATTTTTTCTATTGTGAGTTGTTGGGAAGATTTATGGAGTTTCGAAGAGTTTTCGGACACTTACACCCTAAATGAATGCTTATGTTATGGAAATTTGACTGTAGTCTGAACAATGTGAAGACGGCCTTATAATAGAATTATGATGGTTCCGTTAGCTCTGCTGAGTAATTTCGGGTTTAAGAGCGTGTTCAGATTGTGTTTTGGAGGTCCGTGGCTTATTTAGGCTTCAAATGCCGAAAGTTGAATTTTTGAAGTTTCCAATTGATAGATGAGATTTTTTATTGAGGTCGAAATGGAATTTGGAAAATTGGAGTAAGTATGTTGTTTAATTTTTGATGTCTGTGCAAAATTTTGTCATACAGACGAGGTTTGGTACACTTTTTTTATCAAAAGCGTAATTTTCATGTTTTAAGAATTCTTAGGCTTGAATCCGATGTAAATTTGGTATTTTGATGTTGTTTTGAGCATTTCTAAGGTCAGAACACGTTTTAATGATGTTATGGGATAGTTTGGCATGTTTAATTGAGATCCGGAGAGGCTCGGGTGAGTTTCGGGCGGTTAAACAGACCAAATTCATAGTTGAGAAATTGCAGATTTTTGCTTCAGTTCTGTTATAGGTTTTCCTTCTTCGCAATCATGCGAGGAGGCTTGCCATATTGTAGAGATTTTGTTGGTGTCAGACTAGGTTTTTCTTTGTGTTCATGATGTTAGATCTACGGTCGCATAAGGATAAGTGGACCAGAGGTTGACCACGAGTTTTTGCATCGCGAACGCGGTCCATGTTTGCAATCGCGTAGGTGTAGGATGTTTGAGCATCGCGTTCGCATGGGAGATGATGTGTTTGTGTATACTAATATTGGAGTCAGGAAAGTTTCTCTTCGCGATCTCGTGGGAGCTTCTGCGATCACAATTAAGGTCGTGTTTGGGAAGAACGTAAAGTTCAAATTCGAGGGTTTTGATTTCATATCACAAAATTTAATTGGGAGCTCGGTAGGAGACGAATTTTGCAGAGAGATTTTCGGAGGGTGTTTGCGGGTAATTATTCTTAATTACTTTTTGCATATAACCCACTAATCTAAAGGTTAATTCATCATTTAACTTCGGATTTAGGGTGAGAAATTAGGAAACTTTCCTGAAAAGTTCGTAGGCCTAATTTTTGAGTTCTGATTGGGGATTTGATATCAAATTTGGATAATTTTTGTATGAATGAACTCGTGAAAGTTTGAGGATTTTAAATTAGTAAATATTACCCTATTCCGAGACATGGGCCCTAGGGGACATTTTGGTCCTTTTTCATAATTTCGTGTATTAGCTTTGTATTAATTAGGTGAATTAGTTACTTGATGTGGTATTTAAATGATGCAACTAATTTGAATAGATTTTGACCGCTCAGAGTTGGATACTCGTGGAAAGAATGTGGTATAGATTTGATTGAGCTAGTTCGAGGCAAGTGGCTTAGCTAATCTTGTATGGGGGATATTCCCCCCTAGGATTCGGTTTGTTGTTATATGAATGTCGTATACGTTAGATGACGAGTGCGTATACATGATAATTGTTGGAAATCTATTTTCATTAAATAAATTAACTGTGTTTTCTTTCTTCTTTATCATTACTTGTACTTTAAGCCTATTTTGTAGTATACAGAAGCACGCCAAAGTGAATTATCTGTCTTATCTGCTTAAACTGTTTACGTAAATTCTTCGCATCGTGTTAGAATAGAAAACTATGTTTTCTTGGTACAGACTTGAATAAAATTGTGGATTCTTTCTTTGAGATTGTTGTGTTTTATTTTTGGAATAAGGATGAGTATTCCCGGGGATACCCGACACATATATTGATTTGGACTATTGTGCGGGATTCCACGAGATCCCCAACATATATAATGAGGATGCTAAGAGATCCTCCGGATACCAAGACATCCCCAGAACGTATATTGAGGATATTAAGAGATCCTCAGTATACCAAGAGATCCCCAACACATATATTGAGGATACTCATGAGATCCCCAAGTATTTACTTTTTGGACTACGGGATGGGATCTCCAGAGATCCCTTATCGATATTTCTATGTACTGAGTGTGTGTTTTCTTCTCATTACTGATAGTGTTTTGATTATACTGTTTCACCTTACACTGTCTTACTTTGTCTTGTATATTATAACCGGCAGGGCCTTGACCTTCCTCTTTACTACCCGATCGAGGTAAGGCTTGGCACTTACTAGGTACCGCTATAGTGTACTCTTGCCCTTTACTGCACATGTTTTTTGTGTGCAAATCTTGATACATCGAGTCAACCATATCAATAGTGAGGCAAGGTGATCTCTAAAGACTTTGACGTATATCTGCCGCGTCCGCAAACCGAGGAGTCCCTATCTACTCACTCTCTTTTTATTATAGCCCTTCTATTCTTTTTCTTTTGTTTAGACACTCTGGAGTTATAACACCTCGTAATTATTTTCTAGCTTGTGATTTCATGAGTTTTTGGGTTTAGGGAAATGTATATTCAGCTTGAGAGTTGTATTGTATATGTCGAGCGGTATCTTAAACGATTGATTTTGTCCTTTCTCTAGTTTCGGCTAGTTTTATTCCGTTGTTACTTTTTCCACAATATATTAAGCTTACCTGGTCGTAGAGAGTAGATGCAGTCACGATAATTCAAGGAAGGCGAACTAGAGTTTTGACTAGTTCGTATCAGAGCTTTAGGTTTAAAGGAGACATGAATCACAGGCCAGTTTATTAGAGTTATGCGGATCAGTACGAAGATATCTTTTCTTATCTATGAGAGGCTATATAACTGTTAGGAAATTCCACTTCATTTGATACCCTTGTCGTGTGATATTTTTGATATAAAAAATATAAACTTATGTTTTCTATTCTCTCACAGATGGTGAGGACACGGGCTACTCGAGATGATATCGCACCCGCGCCCCATATTAGAGCCGTTAGAGGTCGGGTCCGAGGTATAGGGGATGCGTATGCAGTGCAGCCAGAGCACCAGCGTGAGCTGCCACCGAGTAGCCACTAATAAATCCTGCACTTTAGGATACTCAGGCATAGTTCATGAGCATGTACACCACTCTAGCTCAAACGAGGTTGTTTCCCCTTGGTGCAGCCATGTCTCAGGCTGGGGATCAGCATAGACTCCTGCCACCTATACTCCTAAGCAGCGAGTACATGTTGATCTTGTCGTAAAGATTATTCCTGTACAGCCTATAGCCCTGGATCAGCCAGAGGAATGGGCATCGGCTTCTGAGGATGAGTAGCGGAGGCTTGAGAGGTTCAAGGAGTACAAACCTCCTGTATCCAGTGTACTAGCATCATATAATGCAATGGGATTTCTAGATGAGTGCTACCATATTCTCCATACCATGGGTATATCAGGATCGAGCAAGGTATCCTTCACTACCTTCCTACTTCGAAGAGCCGCCTATGAGTAGTGGCACACTTATGAGTTAGAAATTTGGATGAGGCAACTTCCCTTACTTGGACTTTATTTTTAAATATGTTCCTAAGAGAGTATGTTCCTCATAGCCTCAGGGACGCATTGCACGTAGAGTCTCAGCATTTGTGTCAGGATACTATGACTGTCTTAATATATTCTGTATGTTACACTAGCTTGGCTAGACATGGACCATCTTTGCTTTATATTGCTCTCAAGAGGGTTCGCCGGGGATTATTCCCATTTCTAGTGGTAAGCATTGCAAGGAGGATAGATGGTATGTATGCTCGGGAAAGAGAGGAGAGGGATACCAAGAGGTCTCGAGAGTCGGGCTATTATTCTGGTGCTCGTGCCCTAGTTGCAGGTCGTCATAGTAGGGGTTATGTGAGTCGCCATGTCCATTCAGCTCTTCCAGCAGCGAGTGATATTTCAGCTCCTCCAAGACTTCAGGAGACTTACTATGCATCTCTAGTATCTAGTGTGTCTCCTGTGCGAGGTACTTTCAACGCTCAGTCTAGAGAGTTCTAGGACACTTAATCCCTAAAGAGAGTTTAAGTTTTATAATTCGGACCGTAGTCTGAGAAGTGTTAAGATGGCCTCGAAATGGAATTTTGTTTGTCCCGATAGCTTCTTTGGGTGATTTCGAGTTTAGGATCGTGTTTGGATTGTGTTTTAGAGGCTTGTAGCTTACATAGGCTTGAAATGCCAAAAGTTAAATTTTTGAAGATTCCAGTTGATAGGTGAGTTTATTATATAGAGGTTGGAATAAATTTTGGAAGTTGGAGTAGGTCTGTTGTGTCATTTTTGAGGTGTGTGAAAAGCTCGGGTCATTCGGATGAGGTTCGATAGACTTTTTAATTAAAAGCGTAATTTGTAAGTTTTTGGAATCCTTAGGCTTGAATCCGATGCAAATTACTTGTTTTGATGTTGTTTTGAGAGTTATGATGGTTGGAAAAAGTTTTAATGATGCTATAGAATAGGTTGGCATGTTTGGTTGAGATCCCAAGGGCCTCGGGTGATTTTAGGGTAGTTAAACGGACCAAAAGCATAGTTGAAAAATTGCAGATTTTTTCTTCACTTCTGTGGAAGGTTTTCCTTCTTTGCAATCGCGTGAGAAGGCTCGCGATTGCGTAGAGTTTTTGTAGGGGCAGTCCAAGTTCTTCTTCATATTGCTGCGATCGTGCAAGGCTAAGAGGACTAAAGGTTGACCACAGGTTTGTGCATCGCGAACGTGGTGTCTTGTTCGTGATCGCGTAGGTGCAAGATGTCAGAGCTTCGTGTTCGCATGGGAGATGACGCGTTCACGTAGAGTAATATTTGAAGCAGCAAAGTTTCTCTTCGTGATCGCGTGGGAACTTCCATGATCGCGATTAAGGTCGCGTATGGGCAGAACATAAAGTTCAAAGTCGAGGGTTTTGTGTTCATAACTCAAAATTGAATTAGAAGCGCGGTATGAGTCAAATTTTGGAGAGATTTTTGAAGGAGTTACAGGTAATGATTCTTAACTCCTTCTTGCTTATAAACCATTCATAATCTAATTTCAGATTTGTGGTGAGAAATTGGGTGAAATCTTGAAAGGTTCTTAGGCCTAATTTTCTAGTTTTGATATGGGATTGGATATTGAATTTGGATAATTTTTTTATGTATGAACACGTGAGAGTGTGAGGACTTTGATTTTGAAAATATTACTTGATTTCGAGACTTGGACCAACCGGAGTTTTTGTTATTTTTCCTAACTTCGCTTATTAACTTAGAATTAATTAGTTACTTGAAATGTTATTTACATTATGTAATTCCTTTGAATAGATTTTGGCCATTCAGAGTCGGATACTCATGGTAAGAACGTGGTATAGATTTGATTGAGTTGGTTCGAGGTAAGTGGCATGTCTAACCTTGTTTGGGGGACATTCCCCTCAAGGAGTTGGTTTTATTCTTACATGATTGCCATGTACATGATGTGACGAGTGCATACACGTGCTGATTGTTTGAAATTCGTTTTCATTAATAAAATTAATTGTGTTTTCTTTCTTCTTTAAAATTACTTGTACTTTATGCCTATTGTGTAGTATAGGGAAGCATGCCTAAGTGAATTAACTATCTATGTGAATTCTACGGTGCATGTTAGAATAGAAATCTCTATTTTCTTTGAACGGACATGAATAAAATTGTGGATTATTTTTTTTAGATTGTTGTTTTTATTTTTCAACTACGATTGTGTTATCTGGGAGATCCCCGTCACATGTATTCATTTGGACTGTAGTGCGGGATACCGAGAGATCCCCATCATATATATTGAGGATACTAAAAGATCCTCTGGATACCATGACATCCCCAGCACATATTTTGAGGATATTAAGGGAATCTCAGGATACCAAGAGATTCCCAGCACATATATTGAGGATACTGATAGATCCCCGAGTATTTACGTTTGGAACTACATGACGGGTTCCTAGGAGGTCCCTTTTCGATATTCTTGTGTACTGACTCTGCATTGTCTGTGTTTTCTTCTCATTACTAATATTTTTTATTTTATACTATTGCACCTTACACTATCTTACATTTTCTTATATATTGATATCCGGTAGGTCCCTGACCTTTATCATCACTACCCAACGGAGGTTAGCCTTGGCACTTACTAGGTATTGCTGTGGTGTACTCATACTCTTTCCTGCACATGTTTTCCGTGTCCATACACCGGTACATCGACTCAGCTATATCGTTAGAGACGCGAAGTAATCTCTAGAGCATTTGAGGTATATCTACCGCATCTGCAGACCAAGGAGTCCCTATCTACTCACTATGTTTTAGTTATAGCCCTTTTATTCTTTTTCTTTTGTTTAGATACTCTGGAGTTAGAACACCTCTTAGTTATTTCATAGCTTGTGATTTCATGGGATTCTAGGTTTTGGAAAATGTAGTTTCTGTTTGAGAGTTGTATTTAATATGCCGAGTGGAATCCTAAATGCTTTAGATTGTTATTCCACCAGTTTTGTTTTGATGTTTCTTTTTCCGAAAGTCGTTAGGCTTAGCTAGTTGTAGAGTCTAGGTGTCGTCATGATAGTTCACGAAGGGCGAACTGGGGTTGTGACACGCGTTCACGATGAAGAAGGAAGCTCGGTAGTGTGCTTTAAAATCATGACATAAGCCATTTTTGGTTTATTTATTGCACTTTTGGGAAATTTTAATGTTTCAAAGGAGGGGATTTCAACCTAGCATGGTACATAATTACTACCTAATGTGAGTTTAATAAATAGATTACTGGTAAATTGTAACATGAAGATTTGTTGAAATCATGGGTTTAGATGAAAAACCCCTGGTTTTGATATAAATAGGATTTTACAACAAAAATGTTTATAGAATCTAGGGAAATCAAATATTTTTAGTTCATGAGGTTATCGATAACACTTTTCTCCGAAAATTTCCGGAATCTGGAAACATTAATTTGGGGATAAATTTTAAGAATCTTACATTTAGTGTTTTGTTAGTTCTTTAATAATTGGAACATGTATTGATTAGTTTATGTACTATTTGATTAGTTTTGGGTGATTCGGCATCAAATTGAGGGTGTAAGCACATTCTTGGACCAAAAAGCAGGCCTTCAAACAAGGTAAGTATCATTTCTAACCGTGTAGGATGGAAATTAACACAATAGGTGAACTTAAACATTATGTAAACCTATTTGTAGGGATACATACTCACGAAGTGACGATAGTCTGTGTGTAGCTACTAATCGTGCTTATATCTAGGTATATTTAGTTTTTGATATTGTTGCTTCTTTATGCTTGATAATTGTGTAACAACCTGGCCGGTCGTTTTAAAAATTTATGCCCTGATCCCCTATTAACAACTTTATCGTGTTTGTTTGTGATGTTGTGAGTTATTAGCGTGTGTGTGGGGGGGGGGGGGGGATTATTGGAATTTTCGGAGAGTTTTGGGACACTTAGTCCCTAAATGAGGGCTCGTGTTTTAAAAATTTAACCATAGTCGAAAGAGTGTTAAGACTGCTTCGGAATGAAACTTTGATGGTTCCATTAGCTACATTGGGTGCTTTCGGATTTAAGAACTTGCTAGGTTGGTGTTTTCGTGGTCCGTAGCTAATTTTGGCCTGGAATGCTGAATGTTGAATTTGAAGTTTCTGGTTCCATAGTGAGATTTTGATCCGAGGGTCAGAATGGGATTCCAGAATTTGGAGTAGCTTCGTAGTGTTGAATGTGACGTGTTTCTTAAATTTCAGGTCATTCGGATGAGGCTTAGTAGACTTTTTAATCGAAAATGCATTTTTAGAGTTTTTGAAGTTCTTTGGGCTTGAATCTGATGTTAAATTTGTGTTATTGATGTTGTTTGGGCATTCCGAAAAATGGAACAAGTTAATAACGTTTTGAAACTGATTGGCATGTTTTATTGAGGTTCCTGGAGCCTTGGGTGTGTTTCGGTTGCTCAACGTGTAATTTTTGAAATTTGAAATTTGCAGAAAAATGTAGCAGCAGTCAATTCTAGTTTCCTTCTTCACGCTCGTGAGTGGGGTGTCGCGTTCACAAAGAGGATCTAGGGCTGGTAAATAACTAATGCATCGCATTCACGAGCTGTCTCCCACGTTTTCGAAGTAGTGATATTTATACTTACGCGTTCACAATGGTGTTCCCGCATTTGCGTAGAAGGAGGAAGTTTTGGATTTCGTTCGCGACCTGGTCATCTCGTTCGAGATGAAGTTATCTGGACCCAAGCAATGTTGTACTTCACAAACGCGAGGGTTCTTCAGCATTCGCGGAGAGCGGATATTTGGGCAGTATTTAAATAGTCCATCTGCGACCATTCTTTATTTTGATACAATTTTTCAATGGGACTGAGGCTTTTGAGGGATATTTTTCAGGAAACAAGAGGGGAATCACTTGGAGGTAATATGTTTGACTTCATAACTAAATTATATATGATTAAAGACCTAATTAGTAGTGAAATTTTTTGAAAAAATATGTAATTAGAGCTTGAGATTAAGAGACCTTATAATAGGTAATTGTGGGGTCAGTTGAACTTCGACTTCAGTGCTCTTTTTATATATAGACTCGTGACAGTATGGGGAGTTTGAAAATATAAATTTCACCCGATTCTGAGTCATGGACCTGAGGGGTATTTTGGTTATTGTATTAGCTTAGAATTTATTTGTAGAATCGGTTATTTGAAGTGTTATTTAGATTAAGCAATTAAATTGAATAGATTTAGGTCATTTGGAGTCGTGTATTCTCGGCAAAAGTGTTGTTTCAGATTAATTTTGAGCTGGTTTGAGGTAAGTAGCTTGCCTATCCTTGTGGGGGGACATTACCCTTAGGATTGGTATTGTGATAATTGAAATGCCTAGTACGTGAGGTGAAGAGTGCGTACTCTTGTTGAAAATCCTATTTTCACTAAAATAGCTTTAATTGTGTTTTTCCTTTCCGGTTTATACTATGGAATTTAAGCCTGTTGTTAGCTTACAGAAGTATGTCTAATTGACTTAATTTCTTTATTTGCTTAAACTGCTTTATTTTTATTATGTGAAACATGCTAGGTTAGAATTACCTAGTTTGCCTTGGTTTGAAGTTGAGCTTAATTGAGTATTCATTATGTAATTGTAGTTGGTTTTACATTTGGGAGTACGGGGCGGTATCTCGAGAGATCCCTTGTACGTAGTTTGATTTGAATTGAAGTGAGGGATACCGAGAGATCTCCAGCACGTTGGGTATACAAATAGATCCATGGGATACCAAGAGATCCCTAGAATATATTGAGGATACCAAGAGATCCTCAGGATACTAAGAGATCCCTAGTATATATTGAAGATACAAAAAGATCCCCGGAATACCAAGAGATCCCTAGCATATATTAAGGATACCAAGAGATCTTCGGGACACTAAGAGATCCCTAGCATATATTGAGGATATCAAGAGATCATCAGGATATCAAGAGATCACAAATATATATCGAGGATACCAAGAGATCCCTTTGATATATTGAGGGTACTAAAGAGATCCTCGAGATACCGAGAGATCCACGGTTATTATGTTTGTGAATTGTGGTATTCCGTGTGATTGTTTTTCTCTCTATTTGAGTTGTGGTTATCCTTATTATCTTATTTTAATTCTTACTATTATCTTTCAATTGTTCTGTTTTATCTTATACGGTTATACCTTATATGCCAATTAATCTCAGTAGGCCCTGACCTTTCTCAACACTATCCGACCGAGGTTAAGCTTGGCATTTACTGAGTAATGTTGTGGTGTACTCATGCCCTTTTTGCGCATGTTCATCATGTGTATATCAAAGTACCTCCACTCAGACTTATCACGCTTGAGACGAGGTGCTTGTAGAGACTTTGATGTATATATGTAGCGTTCTAGACCGAAGAGTCCCTTTCTATTCTCCCTTTAAGTATTAGCCCTTCTATATTTATTTCCTTTGTTAGTTCTTCTGGAGTTAGACACTTGTGAACATTCAAAAGCTTGTATTTCAGGATTCGGGTTGAAATCGAAATACTTGGTTCCTTAAGGATGGCTAAAAAGGTCAAGCTTCACTTTGATGAATATTTGATTAAACGACCAGGAAATCAGGATTTGACATTTCCAATATATTTGAATGATAATTCCGGACTTTGGATTGTGTTAAGATTGGGTTTTGGATGACCCCAGAGCGTTTTACTGTGAAATAGTGAAAGTTAGTTCACTTGAAGGTTTTAGAAGTTCTTAAAAATTAGATTGGAGCGGGTTTTGGGGTTCATTGAGATCCAAAGGGAATGCTGAAACAAGAAATAGTTCTGTAATCACATTTGAGAATTGAAGCGCAAAATTTAGTATCATTCCTAGTGGTTTATGTATGTTTCGACGTATTGGGAGTAAATCTAATAACATGAAGTTCTTAAGTTTAATTAAATTGGTTAGTAGGGAGGGAGTTCAGGAATGGCAAGGTTGATTCTGGAGTGACTCCGTAGAGCACGGTCTAGGAAGAAGAGTTACACGGTTCAGAAGGCACGTGAGTTATCGTTTATGGTTGTGAGGAGGTTCTCATGAAAGTGTGTTCGATGAAGGAATTATGAATTTCGAGAATAAGGGCAAGTTGGGAGCAAGGTTTATTCATTCATTTGAGCTGTTAAGACGAGTTTGGGAGGTTGCTTATGAGCTTTCTTTGCCTCCCAGCCTATCACGCTGACTTGTTACATGTGCTATACTTTATCACTATTCACTTATATGAGAATCTGGGTTATGAGAAAGGTCCAGTTGCTATAGATGAACAACAATAGAGATCTAAGAGTATTTCCATGATAAAGGTGTAGTGGAGGGGCAAACCAGTTGAGGAAGAAACTTGGGAGTCCGAGGAGGGCATGCAGAGCAGATTTCTACACATATTCAGCACTCTAGGTATGAATCTAAAGTTGTTCAAGGACGCATATTTGTATAAGAAATGGAGAATGTAACGACCCGACCGGTCGTTTTTACTTCCTAGAACATCGTTTCCCTAAATTGTACTTCCCATACGTTCTTTTACTGTTTTATATCTTGCAGGGTTGTTTAGGCTAGGATTTGTAAGGATTCGGGTTGAAATCAAAATACTTGGTTCCTTAAGGATGGCTAAAAAGGTCAAGCTTCACTTTGATCAATATTTGATTAAACGACCTGGAAATCGGGATTTGACATTTCCAATATATTTGAATGATAATTCCGGACTTGGGATTGTGTTAAGATTGGGTTTTGGATGACCCCAGAGCGTTTTACTGCCAAATAGTGAATGTTGGTTCACTTGAAGGTTTTAGAAGTTCTTAAAAATTGGATTGGAGCGGGTTTTGGTGTCATTGAGATCCAAAAGGAATTCTGAAACAAGAAATAGTTCTGTAATCACATTTGAGTATCATTCCTAGTAGTTTATGTACGTTTCGACGTATTGGGAGTAAATCTAAAAACATGAAGTTCTTAAGTTTAATTAAATTGGTTTTAATGTTGTTTTGAGCATTAAGATAGTTTGTGTGAGTCTATTTTATTATTCAAAACTTGTTGGAACATTCGGGTGGGACATTTGGGGCCCGAGGGTCAATCAGACGAGCCTTAGATCAAGTTGGAGATTAGGAGCAACAATTGAAGCTCCCAGTTGCTGTCATAATTGCACCTGCGCTTTTCCAGCTGCATGTGCGACCCTTGAGCTGTAAAAGCAAACAAGTGATGGCAAACCAGCCATTCGCAGGTGCGAGAACAGGGGTCGCAGCTGCGGAAGGCGTGCATAAGCAGTCCCCTTTATTTGCAGATATAGAGCATGGACAAGTAAGTGGAATGTGCACCTGCGAGGATTTTTTTGTTGGTGCGGTACCGCAGACGCTGCTAAACACCGCAGATGCAAAAATTGATAGGGAGAATGGTTAACTATATACAAGACTTAAGCCATTTCTAACATATTTCTCTTGCTTTTTGGGAAATTTATGGAACTTCTTCAGAGGGGTTTTTACTTAGCACTGGGAGGTATCTGATTCCTACCAATTGTGAGTTAAATACAAATCTTAAGCGTATATTATAACATGTAAATTAGTGAATTTAGGGGTTTAGGTAAAAACCTAGGTTTTTAACAAAAATAAATTTAACTACAAAATTTACTGTTGAATTTATTAAAAATCATATATTTGAGTTCATAAGGTTATGGGTAATAACTTTCTTAAAAACTTTCAGACATCCGAGCACGTGGGACCGGTGGTGAGTTTTAGAAATTTTGCATGTAGTCTTAGGAAATCACTTTGAATGCTATGACATGAAATTTTGTGCATACATTAATTACTTTATATGCCATTGACTAGTTTCGAGTCGTTTGGCGCCAAATTGAGGGTTTTACAATCTTCGACAGGAAAGTAGGCGTTGAGGTAAGTCTCCTTTCTAATATTGTAAGAGGAAAATAACCCCATAGGAAAATTATAACTAGTATGTGCTTCTATGTGCCAGGGCTACATACGCACGATGTGACGTGAGTTCATACGTAGCTAAAAATTGTGCTATTGTCCGTACTGTTTAGGACCCATACCATGCTATACTTGAAATGTTTGCACCCCTACTTGTTGATTTAATTGACTAAGCCATATTGGAAGTTAATAAAAGAATTGTAATGAGTAAAATTGACTTACTTGATGTTGCGAATGTTTTCTATTGCAGAGCGGAACGAACGCCTCGGTAGCTGATACATGCACCTATGGTTCGTGTTATTCAATCCTTGGCAGTGCACAATTAAAATATTATGTTGGATTGTACCATACAACCACGGTATAATTTCTCGATGATAAATCATTGAAATTATTCATAATTGATGTTGCTAAATGTTTTGAGATAAAATTTTTAAACAATGAAACTAAACTTGGGATTTAATATTTGTGAAAGATGAATTTATTATTTTACGTATCGAGCTTTTAGTATTCTTGATCAAATCCATGCTTTGTATAAAATTTTGATATATCATTGTTAGCCCATTGTGAGTGTGAAAGTCGATCTCTCCTCACCACTTCTTCGAGGTTAGACTGGAAACTTAACAGGTACATATTGTTTATGTACTCACGCTATACTTCTGCACTTAATTGCGCATGTTCTGAGGTAGGTAAATTTGGTTACCAGTCCAGCGTGCATATTTGATCCTCGCTACAAGGTTACACTGTGAGTTTCCTTTCCGAGCCATTCTGTAGCAGCTGAAACCATTCTTTGGTTTTATTATTTTGTCTTTTCCATTTTAGATGGTATATTAATATCGAGACCCAAATTATCCCTCCATAATTTATCGGGACAACACCGAGTATCTACTACTAGGTAAGCCTAACATCTGTGCAAATGAAATAAAAAACATGAAAATTAACAATCAACAGTAACAAATGATTTAAATAAGTAATTGAGATGCAACTCGGCATACAGAATAATCAAATCTCGAAATATATATACCACTCCAAACACCTAGAATCGTGTAAGTCACAAGGTTCTTAGAATTTCTATCCAATATATACATAAATTTTTAAAGAAATAATGGAAGAATAACATAAGGGGATAGAGGGGGATGCAGAGGTCTGCGAACACAGGCATATGTACCTTGAAGTCTCCTGAAAACCAGTAGTCGTTCAGCTAAACTCAAGGCTGGTAGGAGGTACCTGGATCTGCACCTGATAAACATGTAAAAGAGAGATATGAGTACACCACAATGGTATTGAGAAGTGCCAAGCCTAACTTCATTAAAGTAGATATGAGTTCAGTTCAGGGCCCTACTAGTACCTACATATAAAATAAGACGGTACAACAAAAATATTGAAGTAAAATAAAGAATTAAATGCAACTAGAAGGAAAACATGGAAAAGATAACTGTACAGTACTCAAAATAGCAACAGGGGATCTAGTCAGATACCGTCTCGTAGTCTCAAACATAATTTGTAGGGGGATATGCCGGAATACCATTCTGTAGTCCCAAAGTAAATGTGTAGGGGAATCTCGCCCATAGTCTCAAAGTAAAGGTGCAGGGGATCTCTAAAAATATCGTTCCATAGTCCCAAAATAAATATGGGGCTCAAACAATAAAATAATAGCTACATCAAAGATACTATAGTTTAGACTAAGTACAAGTCAAGAGAAAAGTAGAAAATTCACTAGGCATGTTGCACAGAGGTCAGATTAATATTTAAGATACGTAGACATTCTATTCTAATCTAAATTAGATAACTTCACATAAATATAAAATTCAAATAGGAAGAAACAAGTTATTACTCAGCAGAAATACTATATTTCAACAAATAGTCCGTGTACGTACTAGTCATCTCACGTACACAGGACTCCCATATCAAAATAGGACAAAATCCTAAAGGGAGTTCCCTCACACAATGTTAAGCAAGTCACTTATATCAATCCAAGTTAAATCAAATTGTCACGGTGCTTTTTCAACGAATATCTGAGTTTGAATTGCCCAAATCTAGCAAAAATAAATTACATATCATAAATATAACTATAAGCAACTAATATATATAATGAAATCAAAGAGAAAGCGAGAAATTAGAAAATTGCCCTAAAAAGCCTTCACGGGCCCACATTTCAAAATCGGGTAGAAGTCATACAATACAAACCCCCATTCACTCAGAGTCTAGCAATAAACATTTACTTGAATCCGACCTTATGCCGCCTTCAAAAAATCAATATTTAATCTCTAATTTCTATCATTTTTCTTCGAATTTCAAACTCAAATCTCTAATTAGAAGATGAAAGAGTAATAGATTCATGAAATATAGCCAAAACCATGTTTTAATCACTTCCCTGACAATCTTATCAAAATAACATTGAAAAATAGCCTCACACAGAGCTCTCAATGTCCCAAAATAAGAGTTGGGAATCAAACCTTCGAATTGTGGGCATCGCAGATGCGGAATTTATCTCGCATATGCGACCTCGGGCAACTTCTCCATGTTCCACTTTTGCACTTGGCTCTTCGCACATCCGATCCAGTCTCTCCACCACAAGTGGGAAAACACCAGACACTAGAAACTTCAACCATTTACATAAGTCAAATTTCTTTTAGTTAAGCATCAAAAACTCACCTGCGGCCTCCTTGATCTGAACAAAATATGTCAATACGTCCTAAAACCCCATAAGAACTTAGTTGAGGTCTCAAATCGCATAAAATAACATTAAAATCACGAAACATCCATCGATTCAAACTTAAAGAACCTGAAACATTAAATTCTTCTACCGATGCCGAAACCTATCAAACCACGTCCGATTAACCCCAGATTTCACCAATTTAGCATTATGGACCTACTCAACTTTCGAAATCAAATTCTGACTCCGATATCAAAAATCCCACTATCGGTCAAAATTTTCAAAAAATTTGATATTCGCCATTTCTAGCCTAAATTATCTACATACCTCCAAAATACAATTCGGACACGCCCTTAAGTCAAAAACTACACAAGACCTAATGAAACTGACAAAACTCTATTCGAAGTCATCTTCATACAGGTCCGACTACGGTCCAAATCCTAAGACTTATGCCTCCATATAGGGACGACTAAGTGTCCTAAAACACTCAAAAAGAACAAAGAGAAACCTCCCAGCAAGTCACGTATGCAGAAAAAGATACAGGGGAAGTAGTAAAAGGAGGATCAGGGCTATAAGGGGGATAAGGGCTATAACTCTCAAGATGACCAATCGGGTCATTACTATTAAAAGTCCATAGTATATTCTTCTAGTAGTGCATATACTTGTGACACCAGTTCTTTTCACACCCTAGTATATTTTTTATTTTGTTTTATTTTTTTGAACCATAAACTAAGATAATATATTACCAATAAAACATTACATATGTCTTACATATTCCCGTATGATATTTTCATTGCAAAACATGGCTAGTTTTTCACATACGTTGGTAGTTACATATTTAAACTTAATACTAGAATCATGTTCGTCCTTTATCAACTGATGTTAAACAAAAAAGGTAGACGAGCATGATGAACACATTTAGCCATTTTGAAGTTCTTCGCAGCTTCTTTTGCCAAAAAAGTGGGTTGTCATGTTTCCTTCCCTGAAGTTATCCTTTAGGATTTGGTGCTTCAACTAGTGCATTAACAACCTGCATTCCAAAATATGATTTGAATAGTTAGAGTTGTTTTCATTAAGAGGTGATATTATATCTGTTGAGTTAGTCTTAACTTCGATGTTATATAGATCGAGATGTTTTTCATTCTTTAGTCCTTCATGGAGGGTCAATAGTTCACAATGCATGACTGAGGATGCATAAGTTGATTTATGGTAGACAAAGATCCAATCTCCGTCCTTGTTCCTGAAAATCCACATAGCCCCGCTTCTAGAGTAGCTTGGAGAATGCTCCATCAATGATGAGTTTGATTTTACTTGCGGGAGATTTAATCCATGTGATCTTGATTTGAATACTATTCTCTTTGAATGGATTTTTTTCTACGAAAAAGATGAATTCCTAGGCTCGGTGAAGGATGAGCGTGTGACATACAGTAGTATTTAGGTTGTTTAGATTGTTAGTGTTCCTATTCTTCCTGATACTCAAAATGGAAAGATAGTTTTCCAGTTGTTTATGAAAAGGTTTGACTGGGTAAATGAATTCCTTAATTTCAAAAGCTAGTTAAATTCCTAAGTGTTCCCAAACGGTTGATAGGGAAGTAAAGGAAAATATGTTCAGCATTTTCCACATTACTTCTACAGGTTATGTAAGTCTTATCAATATTCATGACAATATAAGATAAGTAGGCTCTGCAAGGTATATCTTTACTCATACATTTTCAAAAGAAGAATTTTATTTTATTTGGGCATTTGAGATCCAAAATTCATTCTTGTTTATGAGGACTACAAGGATTAGTCAGTGAGTAGCAAAAATTTGTTGTGCAAAGGCCATTGGAGGTAATACCCCCAGTCATAGTATCCTTTTTAATGAAATTACTAGGTAAAAGGGTAGTGATAATGTTTCTTTTGAGAAAATTTAGAAGTTAAAAGGAAATGTTAGAGAGGTTGTGTCACATCACCTTTTTACACGCCTGTCGCGGAGGATAAATGTATAAGGGGGTTTTTCCAATTTAAGTGACATTATTCAAAATGAGATTATTTATTTATTTAGAGTCGCCACATGGGATAGATTTGGCTTTTGGTGTCCAAAGTCACCAGTTTGTTTGAATCCCAAATCGATGAAATTTTTTTGACTTCCCAAATGGAGTCTGCGAACCAGAAATTCTAAGTAAGGAATTCTGTTGACGCGAGGGAAGGTGTTATGCACCCCCGGATCCCGTGGTTCTAGCATGGTCGCTTAAACTATTATAATTGGATAACAATCTGATTTTAATACATGTTATATCTTATGTGCGATTTTGAAGTTATTTACCATAATTTTTAGGAAATTGAACGTCGTTTAAAACATGTTTTTGGATCACATAACATGAAATGCACCCGGATTCTCGACACATTTTATCCAACGTTTTGGGATTTGGATTTGGGTCACATGAAATGCACACCCGTATTTAGGAAGGTAAAAGTATTAAAAGACGTGCCTAAAACGAAACGTATTACTATCTTTGCAGGAAGCCGTGAAGTTTGCTAAACGACATATCACGCATTTCTAAGTATTTTAATATAAGTATTTAAAGAGGTCGACGAAATTTGTGGGTTTTATTTTGCGCGGCGCACCTCATTTTATGTTTCTTTAGAAGGCCAACCTAGAGCAAATTATTATTTTAATTAATATGTCTCTAATTGGGCCTAGTTAATAACATTTAGGCCGCCGGTTCAAGTCCAAATTTAAACATGAGGAAAACCTCCTAATTTAAATTTTCTACTTAACACGGAAGGCCCAAAACATGCGTTACGAATTTGCATCAATGACTTAATTCGTTATATGACTACAAAATAGGTCGGAAGATTAATCACAAATCTGATTTAATATGCTGAAACATCGAATCTTTAAATTCAAAATTAATTTTTAATTGTCGGTACTAATTATGATGCCCATTTCATTAACATTGAATCATGGAAGTGAGGCTAAGAGCAGTAAATTGCCATACGCAATGTGCATATACTAACTTAATGACTTGCAGAAATAAATATTTTTTAGAGGCCGATACCATTCAAACTTAACAATTTGACACATATAGGCATTTAACCTATCTTCAGAAATCATTATGCGTTGAGACTCTTTTTTAATAGCCAATGCTGGATCATACAAAAAGTCAACATAAATTATTCAATGTGTCAATCCAAATGCGGATTTTAGATCTATATTTCATGTCTGGATCAACATTTCCCTATTTAAAACAACGTTACGTTTAAAGTTGAGAATAATGTCCAAAGGTACGTGAGTTATTGACATATTCTTTTGAACACGGATTTAACTATTACTCACTGTCCATTAACGAGATAGCAACCTCTAAACCAGCTACAGAAGCGACCCCATAGGGTTTCGCATTTGCATCTCTCCAAAATTGCAGTCATGGAAAAATCTTTGTTTATAAACTTGAACTACACTAAAGCTACACTAAGCAACTACACTAATACAAACTAAATCAAAAGCAATTTATACAGTCCAGTTTTAAATACAGTGAATGCAAATCAAAACTAAACTTCATTAAACAAATGCTTATCACTCATCACCGATTCAACTACTGTTATACATGGATTCAATCGAGCACAAAGCAGGAAGCCAACTCATCATGATGTTTCATTTCAATTCACTTTCAGGAGCTACATTGAAGCGAATTTGAGATGTGTACCTGGTATTATAGTGAAATAGAAAAGGAGAAGAGGATCAGGAGTATCACAACAGTTCAGCATAGAAAATCAGAGGCTTATAAACTCATAAAGTAATGCCCAAACAACCAATACCAATTTCAACCAATGAAACACCAAAAAGGTTAAAATACACCCAAAAAATGACTGAATTTTGAACCCTGGACACTTCTGAAGCTTCAGAAACTGAAAGTCGAGCTAAGAGATGAGAATTGATGACTATAACTTAAAATTAACCTAGAGAATTCAATGGTATAGTGTTTCAACACTAAGTGTTCATATTTTAATCTTATTTCGATTTGAAATTCAAATTTGATATTAGAACTTGCAGAAAATATTTTTTGGAAAAATTAAAAAGCTGGAAATTTTTGAAAAATTTTAGCGTTTCTTTTTTAATTTTTTTATTTTTAAAACTCCCTCAATAAGGCAATGGCATGCCTTTTTATAGGCAAGACTTAGGGTAGCGTTCCTATTTTTGTTTTAACTCTTTGTCCCTCTTTTATTTTTGTTTTTAGCTTAGGAAATCTTAGATTCCTGACTTGTGCCTCAAGTCTTATCACTAGACTATTGAAATTTTATTTCCAACCCTAACTAGAAGCTTCTAGTGGTTACTATTTCATGTTATTGCTGGAATCTCACTATCTAAAAGCCTATACTACCCTTGAAATTAATTTAAAATAACTAAGACCAGCCTAGCACTAACTAAACCTCAGCCCTCTTTTATCCTACTTAGAACTTGATTATAGCTAACTCAAGGATTTTGAATTCAGCTATATCCAGACAACTATACTAACAGCAACAATAAGAAATTACCCGCCAAATCAAACACTGAAACAATAAAAATAAAAATCAAGCAATGTCAAAACAGGATTGATTAATTAGGATTGCCTATAGATTAAAAGAAAATAAAATCTGTACTAGTTAGAACAACACTGAATTGAAACAAAACCACACATCACAACGAAATCAAAAAATAAAAGTAAAATAAGAAATCACAAAACCAGATCAAAACAACAATTAATCTAAAAACAACAATCATAGATTAGAATTACCCATGAATAACAATTAAAACAACATAACTAAAACGTGAATCACACCAAGATTAAAAAAAATTAAACTAAAAAAAATCAGAAAACCGGGAAGAAAACTTACTGATTTAAAAACTTATTTGCCCATCCTCGAATTTGGCACCCAAATAATGTTATGTATTTGTTTTTTATAAGAACAAACACATAGCATTACCTTGGAACCAATTCGAACCCCGACTCTTCCTCAGCAGTGTTGAGAAAAACCCTAGATATAAGATTCGTAAGGTTTGAGTTGGATTTAAGGATAATTGGTTTGGATTTAGGTAGCGAATGGTATGGAGAGTACCTGGTGTAATTTTTTGAAATTTTGGAGGAGTTAGGGTTTTGGGAGGAATCTTCTATTCAATATTCGAAGCGTTTGGTTTAAAATTGAAGGAAATCAAGGCATGCATGGACTGGGTAGGTGATGGCGGGGTAGTGGTGTTAATTTTGTATCGTTTGGTTGTGGCGCCGCCTTGTGCGGAAGAGGCGGCATCATTGTATTGGATATTCGACGAGTTGGGCTAGGATTCGAAGGCCGGTGTTTGGGGCGTTGGAAAGAGGAGGGGGGTGTTTATTGGAGCATCGCCGCCGGCGGAGGCGATTTCCGAACGACGGCGGACAACAGTGGGACGGTGGGTGGCGGTGGCGTTATATTGACGCATTTAGGGTTAGAGGAGACATGGTACGAGATTTTGTAGGTAGGGGTTGATGGAAAAGTTATATGCACGTTGTTGCGTTTTGTGGGTAGGGGGTATGGAACAGTTATATACACGTTACAACAAGGCTTGGACACTGTTGGATTTAACGGATCTACGACTAGGATTTAAATCAAAATGATGTTGTTTTGATGAGGAGGAGTCTGGACCGGTTTTGGGGTGCAATTGGGCTGGTTTTGAAGTAGGTTTGGGCTTGAATTGTAATCAAATGTTGGCCCAAAATTTGATGGCCTACTTCCCTTTCAATTTCTTTTTATTTATTTTCTTCTTTTCTTTTTCTGTTTTATTTATTTATTTATTTAAAATTTGATTTTATGAAAATGCAAAATTAAAAGTAGCCAAAAAACTGATTTAATTCTAAAATGAGACTAATTGAAGTTCCTAAAATTAACTATATCCTAATTTTAAAAAGAAAAGCAAACAAAAGTACTATTAAAGGAACAAAAAATGTAAAAATGATTATTTTTGTTATTTTTTTCTTACTTTCAATGACGTTCAATTTATCTAATATCTAGATTAGGTTCTAAATGAAAGTATGCTATTTTTAGAATTTTTATTTTTTATGACACCTAAAAATGCACACGAAATGCGAGCAAAACACAAAAGCACGCAATTAATTCCTAACAATTCAAATGCTAAAAGAAAAATCTAATTCTAATGAGTTTCATAGGAGTTATTTTAACGTGGCAAAAATCACGTGTTCATAGTTTGCAATTGTCATTTAATAATAATATCTTTTATGGGGTTATTTAGGTTCATTTTAATAATAATATCTTCTATGGAGTATGAGGGGATGAAGTTTAGAGTGCTAGAAGCAAGGGTTGCGTGACCTGCTGCTATATCTACAAAGGAGTATTTCTAATGAGACATTTTGCTAAGGAGTTTATCAATTAAAAATTGGAAGTCTTTATGTCTTGGGCTATGGTTCAAGATTGGAAAGCCTAAGTAGTTACCAAATTCATGAATAGCTTTCATTCCTAAGAGATTTGACATGAAAGTGATGATTTCTGAAGTAGATTTCTTATTTCAAGTTGTATTTTTTCGGTGACGATTTTATTTAGCTGGTTTCGTTATGATTACTTTATAACATATTGTTCATTAAATTCTTTAAATTAAGGAAAATTAGCTATTTGAAAAACTTACAAAAGTGGAAATTACTAAATTTTTTATTGTTAGTTTGCCTAATAATGGTGCTGAATATTATCACGGCCTAGACTAGAATTGGTTCGTGACTGTATAAGTTTCTTTGTCATATTAAAACAATCACAAAGTTTTCAAGATTTCTACAAGAGAACGGAGAAGGAGATCAACGGGGCAAGAAGAGTATATCTATAATACGGCAGCAAATTAAGAACCCACCTACAAGAAAGAGAGACTGATAGTTAGTCGCTAACTATTTATGATGAACGTACCGAACTAGTACCTAATCAATATCTCAAACTTCTCAAATCAAATAATTTTATTTTAATTTAGCATGACAAATTTATGAAAATGAAAATATGAAATAAAGTTCTAAATATTAGGTAGCTAGCAACTATCAATGTTATTAATTTCATACTACATGTTTAATTCGATTTGGCAGATTTGGCTATTTTAATGGGCAAGAGGTCCCCAGTCCTCATATTAGGTAAGCAATTAATTAGAGATAGTTTAATTTTGAGCCAGAAAAGTGAACAAGGTTGAAATATTATTAGACTAAGCAACGTGTTCTATGCATTTGCTGCCAATCTCGTTTATTCATTAGCTGCCCGCCAACTCACAAGTCCTAGCAGTGTCATGCAAGAGGTTTCTGGTTTATGCTATAAATGTCAGAAAATAATTTATACACTATACAACTTACGTGCGCACGGGGTGTGCCGCACACCTAAACTGATTTACCAGGTATCTATTGCATATAGGTACCTCATAACTTTGTTCGTCAGTATTTGAACGGATAAAAATAAATTATATAGTAATTTTTTTTGGTCTCGTTGAGATTTGACTCCGAGTGCAATTAATATTATGTATTTTGCCAGGGCAATCACAAGAGGTAAACACCTAGGTGAGTAAATAGAATTAATTAAAAATAAAAACGTAATGAGAATACAACCCTCCAGTACACATAACAGAATATTAGTCTAACCCCATAAACTTTTCTAATTATCCGAGCACTTCCGAAGGTTGTTGAAAAATTAAATTTGATGTATTCTGATCTTCGGATATATATATAAAATTTCAGTAACCAAGCAATCCACCCCTTATTTTTCTCAAGGTCCAAACTCTTTTAACAATAAAATAGGTAGAATTAAGAATATGTTTAAACAGATAAAAGAGAAAGATGCCGACTCTGATGCTAAACTAACCCTTCACAACATTTCTATTCAAATTTTTGTCGTTCGATTAGGCCAAATATCGCAAGCTTTGAACACTCGTCCTAAAGGGGAACTACCTAGTGATACCGTAGTGAACCCAAATAGTGAGAATAATACAGGACATGCTATGGCCGTACTACTAGAAGTGGAAAATGTGGAGGTGCAGCTACCTCAAATAATTGATGGATTGTGGATGAAGATGTTATGGTTCAAGAAGATAAAATTCCAAGCAATATGGTTCAAGCTACTCCATATGTGAAAATTGACATTGATGAAAGTGTGGAGGACACCCAAGAAGAAGTGAACTCGTCTAGGGAACACATGATTGACATGCCAAAATCGGTGGTGCAAAGGTTAAGGCCCCAATGGCAAGGCATCCTCCTCCATACCTTCAATTGCTTGAAAAGCAAACTAGTGAGAACCGATTCAAAAAGTTTATTGATATGAACCATTTGTTGAATAATGTGCCATTTGTTGAGGCATTGGAATCAATGTCGGCATATGCAAAACTTTATGAAGGATTTGGTAACAAAAAAAAGATCAATGAATTGTGAGACAAACAAGATGACACAACAAGTGAGTGCTATTATGCACTCAATGTCTCCTAATTTGGAAGATCCGCGCGCTTTCACAATCTCTTGTACTATTGGGAGTGCCGACTTTGCCAAAGCATTATGTGTTCTTGGGGTCAATATCAACTTGATGCCTTATTCAACGTTCGGATCTTCGGGAATTAGTCTACCAAGACCCACATAGATGAGGTTAGAAATGGCGGAATGAACAATGAAGAGGCCTTTGGGTATTATTGATCATGTGTTGGTTCGAGTTGACATGTTCATCCTCTAGGTAGACATTGTCATTCTTGATTGCGAAATTGACTATGATGTGGCTATAGTTTTGTAGACCTTTCCTTGCTACAGGAAAGGTTGTTGTTGATGTGGAAGTCGGTAAGCTCACTTTCCTGGTAGGTGACGGAAAGGTGGTCTTCCAAATAGTAGTGAAGTTTATTCGTTCATGGATTTGGTGATGGATGTGATTATTGATGATGTGAGTGCCACAATGAAAGGAGTACCACAATGAATGTTGAGGATAATTTGGAAGCCGTTTTACTTAATCATGATGATGTTGAGGAGAAAGAAGGCTGTGAGGAGTGTGTGAATGCATATCAAGGCATGGGTTCGTAACCACAAGCTATGTTAGGATCTTGAAAACCGGAAGACTCCTACAATCAAGACCTCAATCGAGGAGCCTCCCACTGTAGAGGTAAATTCATTGCCTCCACATCTTAGGTATGAATTCTTTGCCCTTCTTTCACTTTTTACTGGTTATCCTTTCTACTTGTTTAACTATCTTAAAGGTAGAGTCCACATTGGAGGTGCTACATTTTGGCGGAGGGTTCCAAACCCTCCATTGAACATCAAAGGAGGATAAATGAAGTAATGCAAGAAGTGGTGAAGTAGGAGATAATCAAGTGGTTGGATGCCAGGATTGTTCATTTCGATAGTTCGTGGGCCTTTTCCGGTGCAATTTTTCCCAAAGAAAGGGACTATGGTAACATATGACAAGAATGAGCTGATCCTAACAAGAACTGTTACCGAGTGGAGAATGTGCATGTACTATAGAAGCTCAACAGAGTCACTCAGAAAGATAATGTCCCGCTTCCACTTCTTAATCTATTATTTGATAGGTTGCTCGGACGTGCTTTTTATTTCTTACTTAATGGATACTCTAGCTACAATGAAATCTTTATTCCTCCCGAGGACCAAGAGAAGACCATTATTTCTTGTACCTATGGTACTTTCTCATTCTCCCGGATGCCATTTTGTTTGGGTAATGCATTGATGACTTTTCAACAATGTATGATGGCTATTTTCATCGACATGGTAGAGGATATTTTTGAGGTCTTTATAAATGATTTTTATGTGGTTGGGAATCCATTTGAAGATTTCTTGAACAATTTTGATAGGGTATTGCATAGATGCGAGGAAACAAATTTAGTGTTTAATTGGGAGAAGTGTCACTTCATAGTCAAGGAAGGCATTGTCCTAGGCAACAAAATTTTAAAGCATGGTATTGAGGTCGACAAGGCCAACTCAGTGAATGGAGTGAGGAGCTTCTTAAGGCAATCTGAATGATTCATTTCCTGACGAGCAACTCCTAGCCGTTTCAATGACCGAGATGCCGTGGTTTGCAAACTTAGCGAATTATCTTGTGAGTGGAATTGTACAAAATGCGTTCTCTTCAAACCAAAGGAAGAAGCTCAAATAGAATTGCCTTTACTATTCCTGGGATGAGCCGTATTTTTTCCGGATATGTACCAATGGTGTGATCTAGCGATGTGTGCCGGATGAAGAAAAAATGGGAATTCTTGAGGCTTTTCACTCTTCACCTTATGGTGGTCACCATTGTGGGGTGAGAACGACAATATAAGTGTTGAGTTGTGGATTTTATTTGCCTACTCTATACAAGGACGCTAGTTAGCTTTTCAAGCATTGTGATAAATGTAAAGGGCCAGTGGGATTTCTAATAAGAACGAGATGCCCCTCACCACCATTTTGTAAATTGATATCTTTGATTTTTTGGGGTATTGATATCATGGGACCATTCGTGAGCTATTATAGAAACACTTACATTTTAGTAGATGTGGACTATGAGTCGACAAGGCGAACTCAGTGATTCATTTCCTGACGAGCAACTCCTAGCCATTTCAATGACCGAGATTCCGTGGTTTGCAAACTTAGCAAATAATCATGTGAGTGGAATCGTACCAAATGAGTTCTCTAATAACCAAAGGAAGAAGCTCAAATAGAATTGCCTTTACTATTCTTGGGATGAGCCGTATCTTTTCCGGATATGTATCGATGGTGTGATCTAGCGTTGTGTGCCGAATGAAGAAAAAATGGGAATTCTTGAGGTTTTTTCACTCTCACCATTGTGGAGTGAGAACGACAATATAAGTTTTGAGTTGTGAATTTTATTTGCCTACTCTATACAAGGACGCTAGTGAGCTTTTCAAGCATTGTGATGAATGTAGAGGGCCGGTGGGATTTCTAATAAGAACAAAATTCCCCTCACTACCATTTTGTAAATTGATATCTTTGATGTTTGGGGTATTGATATCATGGGACCATTCCTGAGCTATTATAGAAACACTTACATTTTAGTAGATGTGGACTATGTGTCAAAATGGGCTGAAGACGTCGCCCCAATAACGAAGCTATAGTATGGGGGCATTTTTGAAGAAGAACATCTTTACACTGTTTGGTACCCCAAGGTCCATCATTTGTGATGGGGGTTCATACTTTGGCAACCAAGTTTTTGATACAATATTCTCCAAGTATGGTGTCACTCACAAAGTATCAACCCTCTACCATCCTCAAGCAAGCGACAAGTTGAAGTCTTCAACCGGGAGATAAAGAGTATTTTGTCAAAAACTGTGAATATCAACCATAGATTGGCAAAGAAAACTTGATGATTCTTTTTGGGTTTATAGGATGTCCTACAAGATACCGATTGTGATATCTCTATATCGATTGGAGTTTGGGAAGGCATATCATCTTGCTATTGAACTTGAGCATAAGGCTATACAGGCTTTGAAAAAATTAAACTTTGAAAGGGAGGTTGTCACAAACTTAAGGGTGGCACAATTAAATGAGCTTAATAAATTCAGGTATCATTCCTACAAAAGTTTGTCCCTTTACAAAGAGAAGATGAAGTAACTCCATGATAAGTACATCAACAACAAGTAGTTTAGAAAAGGTGACCTTGTGCTATTATTCAATTCGTGGCTACGGATGTTTCTGGGCAAGTTGAAGTCAAAATGGAATGGCCCCTTTAAAGTGAATAATGTAACCCCCTTTGGTACTATGGATTTGAAAAATAAGAATAATGAGGTATTTAGAGTTTATATCACCGGGTTAAACATTATGTTGGCAAGGTTAATGATGGCCACATTGTGTAGGTTTCTCTTTCAAGTGATTCGTAATCTTCGTCCTGCCGTGATGTTAAATCAAGAGATTCTTGGGAGATAACCCATGTGTCTTTATCTTTTTCTTTGTTATCTTATTTAGATTAGATAGGCTTTGTTATATGCTAACTAGTTTTGAAGTGTATGCAGGAACGGGTGTGCATTGTAAGGACTGTGCAAGAAAAATTTCTAAGTGTTACAAAAGTGCTGGCCGCACAATAATTCTATGGCTGCACAGTTCTTTGTGCGGTCATACATCTGAAAATCAAAAGTGCATGCTTTTTGAAGTTTCGCTTAGCAAAGTTCATTAGCAAAGTCTGGCCGCACAAAAAATTGTGTTGCCCACACAAATTCCGCGACCACACTAACTTTTCTGTAGACTGTAGAAATTCCGCAAAGTTGTACATAAGGACTACGGACCGCACTCAAAGTTGTGCGGCCGCAGTAAGGTATGTCTGGTCTTGCCTAGGTCAACCTGTAATTGGACATTCATGCATTATTCACACTTTTCGACCTCTGAACTCTCAAGCCCTAAGAAACTACATTGCACACTCCATTAGCTCTAAATATTCTCTTATTTCACCAAGTTAGATTCTTACTTGCATCATCCACTACTGGTTTGTTCAATCAATATCAGATTTTTGTTCTTTTTTCTTAAATTGTGTTGTTGTTTTCTTTGTATAGTTTAGTTATTTTTAGGCCTATTAATGTCAAATGTGCTTAATATATGCTCCAAAATCATGTGGTAGCTTCGTATGTGTCAATTAAGAACTAGGTAGACCACTAATTTTGTCAATTTGTGCAAAACATGTCTAAATTGTGAAAAATTGCATGAATTTGTTTACTGACTGTGAAATTAGATTTTTGCAACCGCACTCATTTTTGTGTTGTTTGTAGTCCTTTAACTTGGGGCATTTTGTGTGCCTGAATTGTGCGGACTGCACTCAGTTATATGCATTCCGCACTAATAAATGATAATAGATCCCACTATTTTGAACTTGGGATTATGCGGCTGCACTCAAAATTATACGGTCTAGACTTTTGGTTGTGTGTTTGCACTCAATTTTGTGCGATCCGCACTTGGCAGTCTGTAGCCGCACTCATTTTTTGTGCAGTCTGCATTGCCTCGTCTGAGATTTCTTTACTACAACTTTCAAGCATGCTTCTGTCCACATTAAGAGTTTCAAGTATAACTGATTCCTATAACTTATGTGTTACAGAAAATGGTTAGATCAAGATGCATAGGTGATACATCAAAAGGGAGGACAGAACCTCCCGAGGCTGAGGTCGAGGCAAAAGCAACCTACCAGTATCAATCCAAAGAGCCATAAGTAAAACACAAACCACCAATTGAGCTCTCACACCCTCTGAGAATAGTGAGTATCCCCCATCTAGGGAAGCTTTTGAGGGTAACTTCGTGCAACCACAACCGGAAGCCCAATCATAATAAGTCCCGGGTAGATTCCACCAGGTAGATGAGTCATCTTCTGCTACTAGCTCTTCTGAAGGGTTGGAAGAGCGTAGCAAACAATCTAAGCCCTTTTCCTCACATGCCCCGTTTGCTCCAAACAATGTAAATGATTATGATGATTTCTAGGATGATGGCTGATGGCATGATACTACAGTGGGGGTTAAGAAAGGTCGAAGAGAAAGGAGATGTGGGAAGATAGGTTTGTCAGCTTGACTGCCTTCAACAGATTTAGAGAGTGGTGGCCCCATAAGTTAGATAATTCTTGATAAATGATTTAAACAAGTACAAACCAAATGTTCTCAGACAGTTCCACGAGACAAAAAGATGGAAATGGTTCATCCAAAGTATCCTTGATGCAAATGAGAACTTGTTTAATGAATCTTACGCCAATGTGGCTCACATTAAGAAGGGTACTAAGGTGACAGAAGTGAGAAATTTGAAAATCTATTTCGACTCCAGTGCTTTGAACTCTTATATCGGATTTGAAGAAGTTAAGGTAGCCCATTACTTAGAGAAGCTAGCTATAGGAGATGCAGCTCGCTCGTGGCTTGCTGAGATTTTTAACACCTATGTGGCTTACAGTAGGGGTTCCTATAGTCCGAGTGACCTTAAACTTTGAAGCAAAAGGGTGGTAGTCATTCGTGTGCAGCCGTATTGATCCGTGCCTCAATGAGAAATAACTGTCAATTCCCCGTACATTCTTGGTAGCCTCAATTATGGCTGGGCTCCCGATTAATGGGGGCTACCATGTCTATGAACATCACTCTAGATTTCTAAAATGATGTAAGTTCTTATCCGTACCCAAACTTCCTAAAAAAATAATTCAAAGATCAAAAGGTGGAGCTGAGGAAACATGATACAGAAGTTAACGCTAATAAACCTTTCTCATGGTACCACATACAGGTTAGTGACAACCCAAACTTCAAGGGTAAGGCAACTACCTTCGCTAGCCAGTCGGAGGAGCCAATGGTAATAGTTACTGATTTAGCTGCGGAGCCCTCCACAGGAGCCGATCATTTCACTGGGACAAAAACTATACCACCTTCGTCTTCTAGACCACCAACTTCATTATCGTTTCCATTACCAATACCACCTTTATCCAGTTATCAACAGATTGTGATGCGAGTCTCCCAAATATTGGCGAGTCTCAAAAACTACTTAAAGTTGTCTAACATATCCAGTACTGTTGTAGTGCAATCAATAGCCTCAGCAGATCCACAAGTAACTCCGCCAGTGGAGGGAACCTTGAAGAAGGTTATGGACAACCAGAAGACTATCATCGCTACAATAGTGGCACACGGGAAAGACATTGAGGATTTGGGCAAAGGTGTCAAGAAGATGGCTAAATCTCAAGCATCAAAGAAGTTAGTGGAGAAGTTGAGAAAAAATATTTCTAAGATTACATCTATCGCAGATCTACCATTTGACCATCTCATGGAATCAGCAACCCTAGCAGCACAGGCAACACAAACAGTACTCAAGGCACCAGAGGCAACAACCGACCAATCTGAGGAGTTGGTTGCAACTGCCCACATTGCTGAGGAGATTATCTAGATGATCAACAACTCTGTTGTCCCTCAGCCAGGTGATGATGAGATACGGTATTAGGAGACCATGGGTGTTGTGAATCCCATACAGACTAAGACGATGTAGGGTGTTCTCTTAATTATATACCTTTTCCCTATTCTTATTTTTGTCTATTTTAATCTATTTACATTGACATATGGTCTGTAATAATTCTTATACTCTTTGTCTTTTATCTGTATTTTCTCTTTGGTACGTATATATTCTCCCTAAAACTTGATGTATATATTCATTCCCCTTATGTATATATTTATTTCCTTCTTGTTTGTATATTCATTTGTCTCACTTTCTGTAGTTTACTTCATAGGTTCTTTAGTTTGTTTTTCATAGTAATATAACTTCTTAGTTACCTTACTAGAATCTTTTTTATTTTATAACTTCTTTTTTATTTAAGTGAACAATAAGCCTTCTGGTTTTCTTAATACCACGGTTCTTTCCAAAGGTGGATTTTGTGTGAACCAGGTGATTTTTTCCACCGATGGATAGCATGACGACCTTCTTAAAGGATTGAGTCCATTTTCTTTTACATTTTAGAAAATATAGTTTTAATATAAAAGGGGTCTTAAGCATGCTTCACTTGGTACCCATACATTTACCTATAACCTTATGGTTGAAATCAAAGTTGTTGGCACAAAATAGCTCTAGATGTGACTTTTTAACACGTGTTGACTTAAGCAGACAATAAATGGTTAAATCGTGCCATTTGTATTCTCAATCTTAACAAGGGTTTTACGTGGGCCCTTGACTCCATTCTCTTTAGAAATCTAACATCGTGAGAGGTAAGGTATTGAATTGCAAGTATAAGTACCTTTGCTTATAGTCTAAAACTTTCCCCAAATGTCTTCTAGGCAAAAATCTAAATTTAGCTTGGATTGACGTGTCATGCCCAACATTAGTAGGCACGACCGGTGCTCAATCGAGTGAGCCCAACTAAGCAAGCCTCTTTAACACTTTCTACCCAGATCAATACAACTAAGAGAACCATGCTTTCGTTTATTTAGGCAATAGCAAAATTGAACATTCAACATTGTTAATTCATTTTCGTATCACGAACCTTAAGTCGTGGTTAAGTTTTTAAGATTCCATACAATAATAGTTTAGAATAAGTAGAGTTTAGAATTACGATACGATACATTTTCCCATCCGACATCCGAACATAACCCACATAAATGTCTACGGAGCCTCTAAGGATACATAAGACAATTATGGCAACGCCAGCAACAAGGCCCCGGCTATACCTCAAAAGTAGAACCTACAACAAAAGATGTACACCATAAACCCTTGGAGGAGAAGGGGAGGGGGTCACCAAGACTTTGAGAAGGGGATAATCCGCTATGCGCGGTCGGCATTGTCCGCCATGGAGCCCCCTACATTCATTCAAAAATGTAGCACCCCCGGCAAAAGGGACATTAGTACCATGGAATAGTACTAGTATGTATAACTAAACACTATCTTGTTAGAAAGGACACTAATACAAGAGTAAAAAGAAATCATAAGGACTACAAAAGCTTCAAACAAGCACCACATCAGCAATATAAAGGTTCACATAGTTTTCACATATTTCCGAAATTTTAGGTCGGGGAATCCCATATTGTTGCATTGTTATCCACAATACCACAACTTCCTTTAGCGGAGTTTGATTATGGCCCGATCGGCTAAGCCGTCTTACCAAGACATTACCCTTATTTCATTCTCACTTTCTAATTTTAATTATCAATACATTTCCACCATGTTATATGACATGGCATCCGTCACGGCCCCATCGGCTAAGCCGTCACACCAAGACATTACCTTTTTCCGTTAATCATCTCACTTTAACCTTTGTTTTCACATGTATTACTTCATTGGAACTTGGAGCCACAATGACCACATTCCATAACTCACGTTTCACATTATTCCGATTTTCAAAATTAACCTTGCCATTTAAGATCATAGGCATATACAAAAGCAATTTATGTTAAACTCATAAAGGGGAATTCATCTAGTTCGGCATATTAATCACAATGTAACCTTGACTTGACATTTAGGGATTTAGTACATAGCTCATGTTCTCCACATATCGTCAATTTTCAAAGAATAACATATTAAACACATGGAGAAGCACCTTCCACATACATTTTCATAACATCAATTCATTTGACATAACCACCACTACATCAATCAAATTTTGGACTAACAACCTTTGCACGGGGCACCATGGAGGCTCAATTTCTAAGTGGAGGGGCTTTTAGCCATACATACCTCAATAGACCTTTTTTTAAAAAAATTACAAATTTAACCAATAATTAGAGACATGAATAAGATTGTAGCTCATTTAAGTAAATTATCATGCACTAATTGTGTATAGTGATTTTATGCCCCTTTTGTGAGAGATTTCTATCATTTTACACCCCAATTGCTATCTTTTTAATCTACAACCTCCTCATACCTATTATCTTTTATGCATTCAAGAAAATTTATTCTTCTACCCATGAACCCCAAGCTAATTACTCATTATAGTATGAATCTCGAAACCAAAGGTTAAGGGTGAAGTTCTTACCTCTTGGGGTGAATGCCTAGAAAATTTTATTTGATAATCTTCAAGGGTTTAGGAAAAAATTTAATGGGGATTTGATGAGAATCACCATCTCTCTCTAGAACCTCCTCTCTCACTCTTTTTGGCAAAAGAATATCTTAAAATGGGTCTAATGGGTGTTTTTAATTGGATGTGGTAGGGTTTTAAAAATTAGAAAATAGGATCCTGAGCACAATGTGCTTTCACATAAGGGACGTGCCGCCCACAGAATGGATCGCAAAAATGGCCCCAAAAAGCATGAACAAACAAAATCGAGTATGCGATAGAAATGCGGCATGCACACCTATTTGCGGTCGCATATTGCACCGCAAAATTTCCCCTCACAAAATTCTACAGAAATTATGTGATGACTATGCGGCCTACACATTGATTAAGTGATAGTATAATTGGATGCATAGGTAACCTCAAATTAATCATTAAACTGTCTGACTCTGCAAAGATTATGCGGTCCGCATAGCTATTCTGCGATCGCATAATGGACCACAGAAACACACTTTTATAGGAAACATTGTTCCATAACTTTTTAATGCATAGATCAGTCCAAAGGGTTTGAACAACGACGATCTTGCTAGCCGTGAAGAATTTAACAAATCTCTAACACATATACCTAACTTGGCACTACGAGCTTTTGTGTTTTGAGTAGAAATTTTCACGGGGCCTTACATGAGAAATGAATGTAGGATCTCGTTAATCCGAATTTGAAGATTGAAATATTTTGTAGACTACCAATGTGATATTCCTAGTCAATCCATTTGAGCCTAAGCTCTTTTTCTTTCAATAACCATGTAACAAATGTTTATCTTATTTGCAAAGACCTTCTCTTGGCACCCAATCTTTCTTAGTATTATTGAGAAATAATTGACAAAAACATAAGTTTGGGGGAGAGATGAGGAGTTTGAAAGTGATAAAATTTACAAAGGAAGAGAAATAAATGAAGAAAAGGGAAGGCAAAGGAAAAAAAGAAAGAAGAAATAGAAAAATTCTAAAAATAAAGTGAATAAGGTAGAAAGTTAAATGGATTTAAAGAAAACAATGACTAAAGTCATGGAGTAAATAGAAAAGGAGAAAAAAATGAACATTATGACCAAAAAAGAGTGAAGTTATGTCTCTCTAGTTCCCCTGGTGAAAAAAAATGGATTGAAAGAGTTGACAAAGTATGAGCCAAAATGACAAAATAAAATGCTTGAGGAAAGATGAACACATTCTATCTCATCTAGACGTACCTTGATAAAAAAAGCCTTCAATACATTTTAGAAAAGCCCTTCATGATTTCAACTTGAGTGAGCTTGCATTAGTAATGATATACATAAGGGAAAAGCTTATGATACTTAGATCCGAATTTGTGACATTCTTTTGAGAGAGATGAGCAAACTATTCACAATCCTTGCTTTGAGTGTTACATTCTAAAGTGAGATTTGTTAATGGAGAGTAAAGGAGGAGGAGTTTGGGATCCACAATGACCTACGTGAAATAGCGATCTTACTTTGTTAATAAAGTCAACTCTTGTGCTGTACTGTCATATTAGAAATATTGTACTCAAAAAGTCAAAACATTGCACTGTTGATAATTCATATGTGTTGTGGCTAATTGTTGATCCCAATTAATGTTAAATTGATTCACCTTAGGTCAGCTGAAATGTCCTTTTTTCTAGTGGAGGTGGGAATTTCTCTGATTGCTTGAGGACAAGCAAAATCTTATGTTTGGGGGAGTTGATAAGTGAGGTTTTTTATCCCTTATTTGCTCCCTTTTACATTCATTTTAGCTCAAAATTTATTAAAGGTATTTCTAAAAACTAATTAAATGTGATTTCTTGTAGGAGTGTTAACAATATGAGCCAAAGAAATCAAAATCAGCTCATAAAGGAGTCAAAAGTTGACAAAGACATAAAAAGGAAAAAAGCCCCATAGTACGGACCGCATAATACAGTGTGGCGACAGAACAAGGAAGGAGCTATGTTGGTTTTTCTTCAAACTATGCGGATCACACAAATCTTGTGCTGGTGCACTCATAAATGTGCAGTCCACACAAGAAGGAGTGTGGCCGCAACCCAGAATTGTGCGGCCACAGAGATGGAACGTGTCTAGCCATGTCTATTTGTGTGGGCACACACATTATTGTGTGGGGGCACAACCTCTACAGGGGCATTTTCTTAAGATATGTTTAGCTTAAGTTTAATTTTGGGAGAGCACCTGAGGCATATTCTTTACTGTTTTGAGTAATATTTTCCTAGATTAGCTTCTAAATATTAGAATTTCTTTCCCTAATAAATTATTATGCATTCTATCTTAATTTATTTTTTAGTTTCTTCATTTTTCATGAGTAGCTAAATTTCTAACTAGGGTTTTGGCCCAACCCCAGTGTGGTTACTTAATGGGTATTTGATTTAGGGCTTGTTTGTGATTGGGTTAGTGATATTTAGTCTAGTTCATGCTTGAAGTCAAGAGTTAATGATTGCAAATATTGATTCATGCCTATTTGACTTAGTCTATACTTGAGAAAGAGATACCAAGTCTAGGAGCACTTGGCTAACAATAAATTGGGGTGAGTTCAAGAAATTGATAGTCCCAATTAAAGGGTCAAATATAGAGATAGTAAGACCCGATTTGAGCATATATCACTTTTTTTGTGTGTCACACCTCCTTTTTACTACCCCAAGAAGGGTATACGGGTTTTTCCAATTAAAGTGACGATTGAAATGGACTATTTAATTAAAAATAATAGTCGCCACTTGGAATGATTTATGATGTCCCAAATCACAAGTTTAAATCTCGAATCGAGAACTATTGACTCTTATTTATCGTCTGCGTACACATAAATCAGGATAAGAAATTTTGTTAACTTAGGAGAAGGTGTTAGGCATTTTTGGGTTCCGTAGTTTTAGTACGGTCACTCAACTATTATTATTGGCTTATTTATCTGACTAATTACATATTTATACCTATTGTGCATTTTGATCTTTGACCACTTTTATTTCTTTATGGAATTATTCTGGAACAAGTTACGATTATCATACACTTATTTGTTTGGTACATACTGCGAATCATGTCATGGAAGCTGTACCCACGATCTACAATATGTTTAAATTATTAGCATTATCCATTGTTGTTATGGCCGGGTCACATGAATGTACTCCCGAATTTTTAGAAATTAGGTGCCATGATCATGTCACGGGAACCGTACCCCTAACTATGATAATTTATTTAATTAACACGCCTAAAGCAAGCTACGAGAATTCAAAGCATATTTCTACAACAGTTAGGATATTGATGTGAGTGTCATGAACTATGTGATTGGATGGCACACCTCATCTTATCTAAAAAAGTTGTACTAAACTAAAACGAATTATGGATATTCATATTTAAAGCTAATTTGAACATACGTATCTTTAGCATAAGGAACATGACTTTAGAAAATTAGGAAGTACCAACAGTAACTCAACAATGACGAACAAGAACACATCAAATATAATCAATTGCCATTTATTGTTCAAGATAAGTTTCTGGCGGAGAGAATCATTTCCTTTATCACTTGAGCTTATGGAGTCCACCAAAATAAAAAGGCTGGATGAAAATTTTATGATAAAGAAAAGCTTAACATGAAATTAACAAGGCCAAGTAGCCGATCAACTTAACGAGCTTCTCAATTGAAAAAACAAGGAAAACCAACGAAAGATAATCTCATGTCATCATCAAGTTAAAATACCGATATATTTGTTCGATTCCTTTTTTTAAAAATCATTTCAAGAACTTAACTCAACAACAACAAAATTTGAATAGATTCAAACTAGAGGAGAAAAAAAAATCACAACCTCAAATCAAACTACAACCATTAGGAAGATTAAAAATTATGAGACACTCAGGTAAAGAAATGAAACAGAGCAGACGTTATAAAAATAGAGTTCAACCAAACTCGTCGCTACTCTAAAATTGTAGAACCGCATCTACTAGCACTCAAATTCAAAAAGAAAACCATAAAACTACTAGTTATGCATCAAATTCACTTAACAACTAATGAATTTCACTAATCCTAAATCCTTTTAACTAAGGCATTAAATCATAGTTCGATCACACAAAAAAATGAGGGGAAAAAGTGACCTGGGATAGTTTTCAATTAGTAGAATTCCGTCAATTACAATCAAATTAACTGAGCAATTGATGCAAAAGCCCAGGGATTTCAACAAGAAACTTCACCGAAACCACCGACTTTGACCAAAAACTCGAATGGAGACGAACTTCAACTCAACTACATCTTCACCAACTCTATTTTTGAAACAAGAATCTGAAATTAAACTAAAAAAAAAACAGAGATCTACATTTGATTTATTTTCCTATATTTTTTCAAAATTAAACTATGTCAATGTCACGCCCCAACAACGGGAGACGCGACCGGCACTCAATCGAATGAACCCCAACTGAGCAAGCCTTATTATTACCTTTCGACCCGAAATCAATACGGGTAAGGGAACCACGCTATCATTTATCTCGACTATAGTAAAATTTCAACATTCATATTGTTAAACCATTTTCATGTAATAATCTTTAAACCATGGTTAAGCTTAAAATATTTCATATAGTTACAGTTTAGAAGAGTTAGACTACAAGTTACAATATGGTTCATTGACCTATTCAATACCTGGGCATAACCCACACAAACGTCAACGGAGCCAATAGGGATACAAAAGAAAACAATGATAATGTGACAACAAGGCCCCGGCTAAATTTCAAAAGTGGATGTTGATAACAAAAGATGTACAAAAAAACCCTAGAAGGAGAAAGGGTCTCACAAAGACTTTGAGAGGAGGATGCCCCGCTATGCGTGATCGGTACTATCCGTTATTGAGCCACCTACATTCATTTAAAAATATAGCACCCCCAGAAAAAAATGGCATAAGCACCATGGAATAGGACTAATACGTATAACTTAACATCATCTTGTTAGAAAGAACAACCGTACAAGAGACAAGGGAAAATCATAAAGACAACAGTGTTTAAAATAAGCACCATTTCAATAATATAAGAAGGCTCACATGATTTTCACATAGTTTTTTAAATTTTAGATGGGAGCATCCACACTGTTGCATCATTATCCATTTTGCTACCGCTTCCTTCAGCGGAGTTCGATCACGACCTAATCAGCTAAGCCATCTCCGGAGACATTACTATTATTTCATTCGCACTTTCTTATTTCAATCATCATACATTACCACCTTGTGTATATATAATGGCGTCCAATCACGGTCCGATCAGCTATCATTTTTCCATTACTCATCTCACTCCAATCTTAGGTTACACATGTATTATTTTACTAGTACTTGGGGAAATAATTTCCGCATTCCAAAACTCACGTTTCACATTGTTCCCCTTTTCAAAATTTACCTTGCCACTTAAGATCATAGGAACATACAAGGCAATTTAAATCATTATCACATAGAGGAATTCGTCAAGTTTTGCATATTAGTCCCAAAGTAACCTTGGCATGACATTTAGGCATTTAAAACATAGATAATGTTTCTCCATTTACAAGGAATAACACATTAAACACATGAAAAAGTACATACTACATATATTTTTCACAATTATAATTCACTTAAGATAACATGTAATGCATCAATCACGTTTCTGATTTACAACATTTATACGGGCACCATGGAAGCTCAATGTCTAAGAGGAGAGGGTGTTAGCCATACATATCTCAATGGTGTTTTCCTTAAATCTTTATAATAAATTATGGGACTCTTAGTACTTGAATCTATTTTATAAAAAATTGCAAATTGAACTAAGAATTAGAGACATGATTAGTATTCTAGTTCATTTGAGTATATTACCAAGTATTAAGTGTGCACAATGATTGTAGAACCCTTTTGTGAAAGATTTTTATCTTCCTATACCATATTTTCTATCCTTTTGGTTCACAACCTCCCCATACCCCATTATCTTTTATGCATGCAAGATTTTCAGCTCTTATAC
Organism: Nicotiana benthamiana; assembly: GCA_034376525.1. NCBI lineage: Eukaryota > Viridiplantae > Streptophyta > Magnoliopsida > Solanales > Solanaceae > Nicotiana > Nicotiana benthamiana. Next base: position 117,202,609 of record CM067332.1, on the reverse strand, counting down.
TTATGAACCCACTTGATAATCACATATTTTAATAGAAATTTCGAAATTATAGGTGAAGGTACAAGTTCTTACTTCTCAGGAAGAAAACATAGTAATTTCACTTGACAATCTTCAAGGATTTGGGGTAAGGGTTGAGTGGGGACTTGGTGAAGATCACTCTCTCTCTCTCTCTCTAGAACCTCCTCTCCCACTCTATACATAGTGAAATAACAGAAAAATAGTCTAATGGAGTGTTTTAAATGGAGTGGAGTAGGGTTTTAAAAGTTAGAAAATAGGAGCCCCGACAAAATCGGCGATCGCATACCTCACATGAGGCCTGAAAAATGGACCACAAAAATAGTCCCAAAACCTAAACACGTTGCCTGGGTATGCGATAGGAATGCGATTCGCATACCTATTCTGCAGTCGCATAATGCACAACAAAATTGCCTCATACAGAATCCCAAGGGGATTATGCGATGACTATGCAGCCCACATATTGATTATGCGATCACATAAGTGGCCGCATAGTTGAGCTCAAAATTTGCAAAGACACCGCTTCACGCTATGGCAACTATGCGGTCTGCATAGTTGTTATGCGAGCGCATACTGGATCGCAAAACCACGCTTTTCTAGAAAACATTATTCCTTGACTTTTAATGCATAGATCAGTCAAAAGAGTCCGAAACACGGAAAGCTTTCTCACTGCGAAGAATTTTTACAAATTTCTAACACGTATTCTATACTTGGCTCTACGAGCTCTCAGGTTTTGAGAAGAAATTTTCACGGGGTCTTACATCCTTCCCCATATAGGATCATTTGTCTTCAAATGAGGGTAAAGGTCCACTCATCATCAATTTTATGCAATCTCACTTTCTCACAATCATGGAGCATCTCAATAGCTCTGAATTTGGCTAACTCCCAAAATTTCTATAAATATCGCAAGAGTTCCCTTTTTATCTAAGCCTATCCATTTGTCAGAGAGCCCGAGAAACATATCCTAATAGTATATACATATTCCATAGACACAATATAACCCGTATAATACTAAATATGGCCGTATAGGCAATGATATGACCAAAAACAAATAAAATAGTTTAACATATATAAAATCAAGGATACAGAGTTCATAGCGACCAAATGGATGAAAGCTATTACATGGCTGTACAAACAAATGTGCGTACTTCCTTTTCATTTCTTCCTCGGCTTCCCAAGGGGCTTTCTCAACCTGCTGGTTTCATCATAACACCTTTACGGAGGCAATTTCCTCATTCCCCAGTTTTTGGACCTACCTGTCAAGAATGGCAACTGGAACTCTTCATAAGACAATTTTTCATTGACCTCAATAATTTAAACTGGCTAGATTGTGGATGGGTCTCCCACTACTTTCTTCAACATAGACACATGAAAGACTGGTTGTACTAATGACATCTCGGGTGGCAACTCAAGCTTTTATGCCACCTGACCAACATGGTGGATGATCCTGTACGGTCCGACATACCTTGGGCTAAATTTTTCTTTCTTCCCAAACCGCATGATACGCTTCATGGGGAAAACCTTAAAGAATACCCAATAATCTTCTTCGAACTCAGAATCCCTACGTCAGACGTCCGAATAAGACTTTTGGCAACTTTGAGAAGTTTTCAACCTTCCCTTAATAATTTTGACCTTCTCCATGGCCTGGTGCACATGTATTGGCCTTATTAATTTAGCTACTCCAACCTCGAACTACCCAATGAGAGACCTAAATCTCCTACTATACAATGCCTCAAATGGTGCAATCTTTATACAAGTGTGGAAGCTGTGATTATAAGAAAACTCTATGAGTGGCAAATGATCATCTCACCTACCTTTGAAATCAAGAGCACAAGCATGCAACATTTCCTCAAGAATATAAATAGTATGCGCTGCTTGTAAGTCAGTCTGGGGTGAAAAGTTGTGCTAAGATTTACCTACATGCCCGAAACTTACTGAAATTTCTTCCAAATGTTGGCCGTGAAGTTTTCCCCTTGATTTGAAATGATTGAGACTGGAGTACCATTTAACTTGACTATTTCTTTGATATACAACTCAACATACTGTTCTACTGTGTCGGTAGATTAGTCTGGCAAGAAGTGTGCTGATTTTGTGAGTCGATCAACAATCACCCAAATTGAGTCAAACTTGAAGAGTGCGCGGCAACTGTAGCACCAAATCCATTTGATCATCTCCCAAATCCACATTGGAATTTCTATTCTTTGAGCCAATCCTCCGGGTCTTTTATGTTCGACCTTTACTTGCTGAAAATTTGGATATCTAGCCACAAAGTCTGCCACATCCCTTTTCATGTTATCCCACCAATAAAATTCATTGATATCATGATACATTTTCATAGAGCCTGGGTGCACCGAATACCTAGAAGTGTGAGCTTCTTCCTTGATCCTATCCCCAAGACCATTGCTATATAGAGCACATAGGAGGCCTCGATACCATAGGTCACCATCATCCATGACAAGGGAAAAAGCTGTGGTCTTGTATTTACGAATCCCCTGTTTTAGGTATGCCAGCAATAGGTCTTTCAATTGCTTTTCTTTCATCTCCCCCCACAAGAATAATTCAGCCCTATTCCACACAATTACCCCTCCATCATTAGAGTCTTCAAGGAGAACTTCCAAACATGACAATTGATGAACCTCTAGGGCCAACGTCCTTTGATCTTCCATCAAACGAGCCAAACTTCCTATAGATTTTTGGGTAAGAGCATCTGCCACAATATTAGCCTTTCACATGTGATAGAGAATATCAATGTCATAATAATTAAGTAACTCTAGCATCGTCTCTGCCTCATATTCAACTCCTTCTACTTGAAAATATATTTAAGGATTTTGTGGTCCGTGAATACATCCATATGGATTCCACAAAGATAACGTCGCCAAATCCTTAGCGCTAACACCACTACCTCGAGCTCAAGTCAAGATTTGGATAGTTCTTCTCATGATTCTTGAGTTTCCTAGACACGTAATCTATAACCTTGCCATGTTGCATTAACACACACCCAAGCCTGATCCTTAAAGCATGTAATACACCATAAATCCCTTTGTACCATCTGGTAGGGTGAATACTGGTGCAATAATCAGTCTTGACTTCAATTCCTGGAAGCTCCTTTCACAAATATCGGACCACTGGGACTTAACCGCTTTCTAGGTCAATTTAGTCAAGGGAGAGGAAAGAGTAGAGAACCCTTCCAAAAACCATCCGTAGTACCCAGCCAAACCCAAGAAACTGCGAAACTCTGTTGGAGTGGAAGGTCTACTCCAATTCTTCACTACAACAATCTTTTGAGGATTAACCATAATTATTTCCCTAGAGACGACATAACCCAAGAATGTGATAGATTCAAGCTTAAATTCACATTTCAAAAATTTTACATATAGTTGATGTTGTTGAAGAGTCTATAGAACTTCCCTAAGATGGTTAGCATGATATCGTTGATTTTGGGAATATACAAGAATATCGTCAATGAATACTATCACAAAGTAGTCTAGAAAAGGCTTGAAGAATCGATTCATAAGATCCATAAAAGCTGTTGAGGAATTTGTTGGCCCAAAAGATATAACCAAAAATTCAAAGTGCCCATAACGATTCCTAAAAGCTGTTTTTGAAATATCATGCTCCCTTATCTTCAATTGATGATACCCGGACCACAAGTCAATCTTTAAAAAATACATAGCACCATACAATTGATCAAACAAGTCTTCTATTGTCATGACCTGACCCGTTGTCTCATGGGTTACCGCTGCGTTTCCCCCATTTTTTGCTTCTTTTTGTTTCATTATCAATGCCTTGTGTGATTGAGTTGGCTTGGATTTATTTTTAGAAGGAAATGAGACACGTAGTCTCTTTAAAGAAGGCTTAGTCTCGAAAAAGTTAATCGTATATTGACTTATGTGTTAGAGGGCTAGAGTATGAATTCCGATGATTAGGTTAGCTTTCGTGGATGATTTCTGAATTAGGAGTGTAAATGGAAGTGATTTTGGATATATGATGTAGAAGTAGGCTTGAATTGGTAAAGTTAGTATTTTGACGAATTCAAGTCGATAGGTGAGTTTTTGATTTGAGGGTGTGAATGGAATTCCAAGAGTTGTTGTAGCTTCGTTATGTCATTTGTGACGTGTGTGCAAAATTTCAGATCATTCGGACGTTGTTTGGTCGGGTTTTTTATCGAAAGAGCATTTCTGATGTTTTTGGAAACTTAGGCTTGAATTCGATGAATTTTGAGTAATTTGATGTCGTTTGAGGTCTTTTGACAATTCAAAAAAGTTTGGATAATGTTTTAGGATGTGTAGGTGCTTTTGGTTAAGGTCCCGGGGGCCGCGGGGTGATTTCGGATAGCCGATGGGAAGTTTTGGACTTGTGTAATTCTTTATTTGCTGCTGCTTCTGGTATCACAGAAGCTTAATCACAGGTGCGAAGTTGAGACTGCAGCCGCAAGTTTTGGGCATGGCAGCTATTTCCGCAGAAGCGGACTAGGAGCCGCATCTGCGAAGCTACAGATGCGGTATTTCGACAGCAGAAGCGATTCTAGGGAGCCTAAATGATTTCTGCTGATGCATAGTTTTGACCGCAGAAGCAGTACTACAAAAGCGGGAAATTGACTGCAGATGCAATTTTTCCTGGGTAGGAAATTTAATTGGTCTTCTTCGCGAATTTTGAAGGGTTTTTCATTTTTAACTTCGGATTTGGAGTATTGTAGGCAATTTTCAAGAGGGGTTTCAAGGAGCTTCGATAAGGTACGGATTTTTGAACCAAAAACACAATCCTATGGTATTATTACAGGAATTAAGGCTGAAAAAAACTATGAAATCAAAGACTAAAAAACGGTGGTTTAGGGCTTGAAAAGAGAACGTAAATTAAGGATTTGAATGGTCAATTGAACTCCGATTCTTGTGATTTTTATATGTGTGGACTCGTGGCGAAATAAGGAAGCTAGTGATGTGAAATTTTCGAGTTGCAAGAAGTGAGCTCGGGGCTCGGGTTTTGCAAATTTAAGAAATTCTGATATTTCTCGATTGTTTCCGCTTGGGCTTTGTTCCCTTAGCATATTGTGATGTATTCGTTCTGATTTGTGATAGATTAGACACGCGTGGAAGCCAATTTGAGGGGTAAAGGCATCGTAGACTAGAGATTTCGTTGGTTCTAGGTGAGTAATGATCGTAAATGCTATTCTGAGGGTTTGAAAACCCAAATTTGCACATCATAGTGCTATTTTGTGGTGACTTGCATGCCGGATAGCCAGCGTGGGGCAGAGCATTGTTGCGAACTGTGACTTGGTCCATCCTGATTGGTGATTTTTACAGTGTATTTGACTGAAACTTATTTGTTATCATCATGATTTGGCCTGATTGCTGTGTTTTAGCTTCGTGCCAGCTATTTGAACCCCTCCGGGGATAATTTGTTGATATTTCTTCACTGTTTTGATTTTATACTTGAACTCAGTCATGTATTTTCCATTATTTTCAAAACTCAGCTAAGATTACTTTGCTTTAACACTTTAAATGAAATTTCCAACAATGTTTTAGGCCGAGCATCATGTTTTACGGTTGCCTGAGAGGCTTATGTGATTTTTGACTGAGTAATTCCAAGGGCCTGTGTTATGAGGATACTTTTGGATCGGGCTGCACGCTGATACTAATGTAAGGTCGAGGTCCTACATTTGATTCCATGAGATGGCTTGATATTGCACTCGGGGCGTAAGGGGCCCCTGCTGGAGTCTGCACACCCCCAGTGAGAACCGTTGACAATAAATGGATCGGGCTGCACGCCGCAGCGATATGTGGAGCGGGCAGCACGTCGCAGCGGTATCGGTACTAGCTGATTGATTTACATTATCTTATTTTTCTGCTATTATCTGTTGTTTTGTGCTATTTCTTGCATAATTGAGTGTTGTGCCTGCGAGGCAAAAATTTTGTGCTTATCCGCACAATTTGTGTTTCATTCATTTGTGTAACTGTTGCAAAATGTAATTTTTAAAAGAAGTGTTAAACTGAGCAAAGATGTTTCGCTAAAGATTTCATAGCTTCACTATTTTTCTAAAAAGGGTTTACGCTGCTTCTATATAGCGTAATGATTTTCATACGTGATTTCTTACCACTTAATTGTTATTTACCTTTATTACTTACTAATTTGGAGTGCTCACTTTACTCCCTACACCTCATGTGCAGATGCAGGTATCAATTCACTCGGTAGCGGGTTTTGGCCAATCAGAGGCAGAGTTATATGAGTAAGGAGGTGACTGCCAACCGTTCACAGCACAATATTTCTCCCTTTTGTTCATTATTCTGGTTTTGTATATTTTAGATCTTGTAGTGGATTTACATCTTGATATATGCTCGTGACTTATGAGACCCCAATTAGGGCTGTGTTGGGTTGTACTTTCGCTAATTTATTTTATTAAGCCATACTGTAGCTGTTTATTCATGTTTAAATTATTTTTTTTTACCTTGGGTTTAGTTGGCTGGCCGTGTCCCCGCAATAGGCGCCATTGTGAAAAGTTGGTATTAGAGCCTAGGTTACTAGGTCGCACGAGTTATGAGCAGGTTTAGTAGAGTATCACGGATTGGTACAACGACGTCCGTATTTATCCTCGAGAGGCTGCATAACCTTTACGAAAAATTCACATTCTTGAATTCTTATCGTGCGTCCTTGATTCAGCTTGAAAAGAAACTCTTGAAATTCCTTCCACACATTTGTATGCGCGCGTGAGCGCTCGGTGTCAGATGTTCCTTAATGACTTGTGATTCCCCAATTGAGGGGCGAGATGTAATATCTATGAGTTTATAGTGGGCTAGTTTGGAGGACTTGAGGCCGGATCTTGGCCTATGGGTTGAGCAGTGACGTACTAATTGTGTGAGTAAGTGTTTCAAACTTATATGTTCGGTATTGTCCCTATTAGTGGAAGTGACGGCTAGGCAGTTATGTGATGAATGTATTAGTACTGCGAGATGTATCTATGTGACTTTGAAGTGATGGGGAAGGTCTTCTGGATGATAGATGAACAATTAAATGCATGATTTCCATTGTGATTGGATGTGTAGCCACGAGTTAAGGGCGCGTGAAGAATCTTTTCATGTCTCCTAGTTGGGAGTGAAGTAAATTTTATGTTGCGGTACGAGATAAGACTCAGGAAGACTGAGTAATTGTGTAATGTGTATAACAAACAAAGGTAAACATAAATGTTATATTGAGGCAAAATAGGTGGGTTATCTCCTACAGAGTGTTCTAAAATGGTGTGATCCATATGTGTATGTTAAGAGATATCATTTACAAGTGAAGAAAATGTGTTGAAATCTAGATTAGATTGCCTAGAGAGTGAGCTTAACTATTGTGTGAGTGAATGGGAGATTTGCAGAAGAGCTAAAAGTTGTAGATGATTTGTGTTTCCAAAAGCTTATGAAGGATTGAGTTTAATCTGGCTATGGTATTAAAGCAACAATGGAGTATATGCGCTATGATTTATTGTGTGTTTTGATCTATGTATTTAAGCCAAGTTGGGGAGGTTGCTTTTGATTAGCTGATTGCACGGTTATGTGCTACGTTGGTTCTGATTTAAGACATGGTGGTGAGTTAGTTCTGGTTAAAGAAATTGAGCCGATGATGGCTCGAGTGAAGGAAAATTTTGGCAAAGGGTATATGGTGCTTCGTAGATGCATGAGAATCACATGATGTCTAAAGAAGTTGTTGGTGAAGAATGCTCGGTGCATGAAGTAGGAATAGTTTTGTTTGTAATAGGATGAGGTCATATCCTACGGTGCTAGAGTGCTAATAAGGCACGAGTGGTTTTGTTCGTGTGATCAAGCAAATTGCAATTTGAAGAAGAGTGAACAACACTCGAGAATGGCTCTAATGTGTTAAAGATTCTGCAGGAAACAATCAGGTATTTTAAAGTTGTAGGTATGGTTAGAGATTGAGTTTTCATTGGGAGAGCTCAAGACTTGTGGTATTCCTATCTTAATTATGGGTTCTATGTATCAGTACCTGGAATGTAAAGGTAATGGATTCAGACTCACATGAAGTTCTTCAGAGTAAAGTATTTTGGAGCATGGTGTTTCTGGGAACATTTGAGAGGGTATTCAGCGGCTTATGGGTCATAGTCAGTGTGGTCTTATGATTGGGCCTCGTGTAGGAAGTCTGGGTTGAGGCATTGTGGTGCTACAACAAGAGGGAATATCAAGTTGATGATAAATCAAAAGGGAAATTAGATAGATGGAATAGCTTGATAGTAGACCGAAACTGTATGGTAAGGATATGATTAATTCCTTGTATGTGTTCGAGGTAATGAGCCCTTACAAGTATTTTGCAGCAATGCTATTGGGTTTTGATGGCTTGCCTAGCGTGGTCTAGTTAGAAGGATTTAGTCCTAGCAGTTTAGTTATATAAATGGAATTTTGAAAGTTGAGTGCATAGATGTTTGTGGCTGGGAAGAGAGATGAAGTTTTCATGTTATCCTCGGATTGTATGGTGTATGCAGTAGGTTATGGATGACCAAGACTTTCGTGTGCTAGGTTGCAGTTCAGTTCTAGAAGGTAGTTCATAAAAATCATAGGCAATGGTAGCCTCAGATAATCAAGGAAATGATATTGCTAATTGGAAATGATTTGATGAGAGTATATGCCTCAGTAAAAGGAGTAACGTGATTAAACAGATGATACTTCGATAGTATTGCGACACTTTCTTATTGGATCAACCAGTGGTATTTGGGTTTGTTGGTGGCATAAGGAATTTTCGAGTATCTATCGTGGAATAAGGTGTGCATGTGTTTGGACGGAGAAATTGGGATTAGATATGATGATTCATGTGCCGTGTGGATGTGGAGACGGAAGTTCTCATATGCAGGCTATGATATGGTTGTAGATCATGTGTATTGGCACTGTTTAGCAACTATTGAGATTTGGAGGCCCGAGTAGGTATTTCTTTTCTTGATAAGCTAGACTTTGGATATGATATTGACGTGTAGATTGGTTGTCTCAGTGTTGGGTTATTCTAGACTATTGCGCTATTGGCTATGCTAGAAACACCACGGGTTGAGTGGCGAGGTGTGTCGGTTTATGTTCCCGCAGAGTGGTTTATATTTCAAGACCAACGAATGGTTGGAAGGGGTTGTTTTTCTTAATTGGGCCTTCGTGATGGATGTCACTGCAGAGATTTGTACCACTGATTCAGTTTCGGTGTTGAGGGACTTTTCAGATACATTTCTTGTTGCCATGCATGTCGCGTGGCTAGGTTTTGGATTTTGGTATGAATTATGTGCCGAGCACCGTATCATATGGCTCTAGTAGGAGCTATTGTAGTGGAAGGAGCAGCTTCAAGCTCTTTTGATGATGAGTTCGTTGGCAAGTCAATCTGGATGTGTTTTCTAGCTTGACTCAGCTTGTTTGGACCAGAATGGTATTGTTGAGGGATAGGTTGATTCGATCGTTAGTGAGCTTGTTAGGGGTCTGGGCAGATCTATGAGTTGCTTTTGTGCTGCGAGACGTTATGATCTGCAGTTTATGGGCACATATGGTGCGGTTCTATTGAGAATTCATAGTGGGAGTCGAGTGGCAACAGTAATTGGGTGTTGCCTGGTGAATGGAGCATCGGTTATCTTCTATCGGGTTTGCGTAGTATATGTTATTTGTTTCACTATGGGTGTAATGATTTGCTTTGGTTCTAGACATCAACTGAGCATGATTTTTGATTTCGAGCATAGTGACTTGAGGTATTTCATGTGGGGTAGTGTTTGGATAGGATCAGTCATTGCTGCGAAGCTGTGTGGAAATATGACCTTGCGGGTCAAATTTGTGTGTTCTATTTCTATGGTGTGAGACGGGTTCTCAGCTGTGTGATGTCATGATATGGGTGAACTTGTAGTACGACTCTTCCATTTGAGTCAGTTTCATGATATGAGTATGTCCGGATTGTTTCTTATTAATGCGCGGACTGCGCATGTTGTGACCTTACCTTGTCTTGGTGTGTCATGTCATCAAAGTAATTGTGTTGGAGTAGATGAGATCATTGGGAGCTTGTAATGAATGCAAACAGATTCGATTTCAACATGTTTTATGGGTAAATATTGAAGTCCGGTTCAAAGATTTGCAATGGTCCTCACCAAAGGAGAAATAACCTTATGGATGACTAATCTGAGAGATGGTTATGGTTTTTTGTCGTGTTTCATTATCATTGGCCTTTTATGGGAGAGTTGGAATGAGACTTTAGTTGATAAGGGGTTTCTAACGGTATTCGAGTGTTCTGTGCAACTGCTGTGAATGGGAGTTATCGCTACATGTGTTGAGTTATGTGGTACATCGGATAATTGTACTTGAGTTTTCAGGCTACAGGATTATTCCGATGATTTGGTAAGCTTTCGAGGATGATTTGTTACATAGGAGTGTGATCGTAAGAGATTTTAGTGGTCTGGTGTAGAATTAGGCTTGAATTGGCAAAGTTAGTATTTTAGGCGAGTTCCGGTCGATAGGTGAGATTTTTATCCGAGGGTCGGAATGGAATTTTGAGAGTTTCTATAGCTTCATTATGTCATTTGTGACGTGTGTGCAAAATTTCAGGTCATTCGGACGTCATTTGGTCGGGTTTTTGATCGAAAGAATTTTATGTAATTTGATATTGTTTGTGGTGTTTTGACAATTAGAACAAGTTTGGGTGATTTTTTGGGATGTGTTGGTGTTTTTGGTTAAGGTCCCGGGGGGCTCGAGGTGATTTCGGATAGCTAACACGATGTTTTGGACTTGTGTAATTCATTATTTGCTATTGCTTCAGGTGCAAAGGGGAGACCACAGGTGTGAGTTTTGGGCATGGCATCTATTTCTCAGAAGCGGACTAGGAGCCGCATCTGCGAAGCCGCATATGAGGGATTTCAACAATAGAATAGATTCTAGGGAGGCTAAGTGATTTCCGCATATGTGGAGTTTTGACCGCAAAAGCGAGAAATTGACCGTAGATGCGATTTTTCCTGGGCAGGAAATTTAATTGGTCTTCTTTTCGAATTTTAAAGGATTTTTCATTTCTAACATCGTACTTGGAGTATTGTGGGCGATTTTGATGAGGGATTTTTTGGAGCTTCGATAAGGTAAGGTTTTTTGGACAAAAAACACAATCTTATGATATTATTACAGGAATTAAGGCTGGAAAAAACTAAGAAATCCAAGATTAAAAAAATGGTGGTTTAGGGTTTGAACGTAATAGAGCATAAATTAAGGATTTGAAAGTTTAGTTAAACTCTGATTGTTGTGATATTGATATGTATAGACTAGTTGCGAGATAAGGAAGCTAATGATGTGAAAATTTTCAAGTTTCGAGAAGTGGGCCTGGGGCTTGGGTTTTACCAATTTCGGGAATTTTGATATTTTTTGATTGTTTTCACTTGGGCTTTGTTCCCTTAGCATATTGTGATGTATTCATTTTGATATTTTATATATTCAATAAGGGTGGAGGCGATTTGAGGGGCAAAGGCGTCGCAGGCTAGAGATCAAGTTCGAGATGAATAATGATTGTAAATAATATTCCGGGATTTGCACATCATAGTGCTATATTAGGGTGACTTGCATGCCGGATAGTGAGCATGGGGTAGAGCACCGTTGGGATTGTGATTTGGTCCGTCTTGATTGATGATTTTTACTGTATATTTGACTGAAACTTATTTGTTATAATCATGATTTGGACTGGTTGCTATATTTGGGCTTCGTCCCAGCTATTTGAACCCCCTCGTGGAATATTTGTTGATATTTCCTCACTGTTAATCTTTTTTACTTGAACTCAGACATGTATTTTGCATTATTTTCAAAACTCAGCCAAGTTTACTTTGCTTTAACACTTGAAATGTGGTTTCCAACAATGTTTTCGGCTGAGATCATGTGTTGATGTTGCCCGAGGGGCTTTTATGATTTTTCGCTGAGTAACACCGAGGGCCTGTGTTGTGAGGATACTTTTGGATCAGGTTGCACCCCACAGTAGTGAGATACGGATACTAATATGAGGTCGAGGGCCCAGATTTGATGCCACGAGATTGCTTGATATAGTTCTTGGGCTGTAAGGGGCCTCTCCCGGAGTCTGCACCCCCCCCCCCCCGTATGCACAGTCGATGACAAATGGATTAAGCTGCACGCCGCAATGATATGTGGAGCGGTTTGCATGCTGTAGCGGTACCAGTACTTGTTGATTTGTTTGCATTATCTTATTTATCTGCTATTATCTGTTGCTTTGTGCTACTTCTTGCACTATAGACTTGATATTCTGGCATTCCTTGATAACTGAGTGTTGTGCCCGCAGGGCGGAAATTTTGTGCTTATCCGCTCTATTTGTTTTGCATTCGTTTGCATAACCGCTTAAAAATGTCATTTATAAAAGAGGTTTTAAACCGAGCAAAGATATTTCGCTAAAGATTTCATAGCTTCACTATTTATCTAAAAAGGGTTTACACTGCTTCTATATATCATAATGATTTATCATACGTGGTTTCTTACCGCTCAATTGTTATTTAATTTTATTACTCACTAAGTTGGAGTACTCACTGTACTCCCTGCACCTCGTATGTAGATGTAGGTTTCTGATCACCCGGTAATGGGTTTTGGTCAATCAGAGGCAGAGTTATATAAGTAAGGAGGTGACTACCCGCATTTGCAGCACCAGTTTCTCCTTTTTGTTCATTATTCTGATTTTGCATATTTTTGACCTTGTAGTGGATTTACATCCTGATAGATGCTCCTGACTTGTGACACCCCGATTAGGGCTACGTTGGGTTGTACTTCAACCAATTTATATTATTAAGTCATATTGTAGCTGTTTATTCACGATTAAAATATTTTTGTTTAATGTTCTCACTAACTTGTTGGCCTTGTCCCCACGAGAGGCGCCATCACGGCTGAGTCCGGGTTTGGGTCGTGACATATATTCTAGGTAGGGGGTATTTATTTTTGATTGTATCATTGTTGAGTTGACGATAGTAAATACACATCTGTAGTTACCCATATTTATTCCTAAAAAACAAGGCCGGTGCGCCCCACGGTGAAAGACTAGGCTGGATGAAACCCTTTTCTGGCAAATCCTTCAAATATTTCTTTAGCTCTCTAAATTATGCCAGTGCCATTCTGTAAGTTGGAATTGAAATAGGTTGCGTTCCTCGCATCACATCGATCTCAAGGTCAATCTCCCCGTCTGGTGGAACCCCAGGGAGCTTATCTAGAAAGACATCCAAAATTCATTCACAATACGTACGGACTCAAGGCTAGGTGCCTCGGCATCAGTGTTTGTAACATAAACTAACTGATAGATACACCACTTCTTGATCATCTTCGTGGCCTTAATGTAATAAATAAACCAACCTTTAGGCACTAAATTATCTCATTTCCATTTAACCACGGGCTCATTAGGAGACTCAAGATTCATAGTTCTACAATGCACTATGACAACACATCTTCTATCAAATCGAGTAGCAAAAATTGATTCACCAATCGGATTAGGTAGCGAGAATGGTTCATGAAGCTGTTCTGGTTATAAGTGCCTACATATTATGGTATTGGACAATCAGAACACATGTAATAACATCTGGAGAAGCCCCTGTAGTTTGGCGATCACTCATAGCATAGAACTAGTTGGTCCTCTTGAACTCTATGCACCACTCCTAGTTGCACCTCGCCTTGCGGGTCTTGGGGTTCCTCAAGCTGGAGAGGGGGCTGAAGATGTAGCAATTGCTAGACTAGATGAATGTGCTGTGTTCTTACCCGCTCCTTCACGGGATGTATGAGAATGCTTCTGAATGAGGGCCCCTCATCCTTTATCCATAACATAAAGTTAACTCCAAGTAGTAAACCCTTGAGTGCATCATCCTGCACTTGGGGCATGAGGACCTCTGCTACTACTGGGATCTCTCTCCTGACCTATCCCGCTGATGGGATCCTCTGTTGCCCTGACTAGGCATGAAACAACTTCATTGCTGCTGTTGACTAGGCCCTAATGGTGTTGCACTAGCTGACGATTATGCAACAAACTAGGACAACCATGATGTCCCTCCCCGAAAAGTTGATCTTCACCCACCTAGTGACTCACCCAGGTTGCCTATAGAACGGGTCTTTTTGTTACCCTCTCTCTCCATTATCTCGAATATAGAAATGGTTGACAGGCATACCTATTCATGATATCGAATAGGAATGATCATTATCAGGGGATACAGATATGCCATGCTAGGATGAGCTAGGCTTTCAACAGCATAAGCCACCTCCCAAGCGGCTTCCGTCCAGTGCCTTTGACTATTGCTACGGTCATCAACCGCAGCATTGAATTGAGACTTTCCACCTTGCTTTGGACTTGAATGGATCTACTTCTCCTCTACCAGATCGATCTTCATTAAGAAAGCAGAAGGTTGCTAAGTCAGATGTCTGGTGAACACATTCGTAATGAGTATAGGTCTAGTAGGTGTACTAGTAAGGAAGCGAGGTACTGAGTTTAGCGTCGACAAGGCAAGTAGTGGATCTTTATTATCGAATGATATGGGAGACAGTCAAAGCATCAGTCTCAGCACTACTTCAATTTATGGTTCTCTATAGCCTGAGAAAATGACCATCTTCCCATAATTCATGTCAGAATTCAATGCAATAGTAGAAGCCTCGTTAATAGTTAAAGGATTAAGACCCTGAACAAATCGTTGCATCCTAGCCTCCATTGTGGGCAACATGTAAATAGCATATTTTGATAGGCGGGCAAATTCCATATGGTACTCCCATACACTTCTACTACCTTGCTTCAGATACTCAAACTATACTTCACTGGGTGCCCTTGTCTCGGCAGGAAGAAAATGATCTATAAATGCATCGACAAACTCACTCTACCTCGCCGGAGAGCTTCCCTCCTCACGAGAATCTTTCCAAAACTCAAACAACAAATAGGCTACTCCTTTCAAACGGCAGGTAGCTTACTATACTCCCTTTGTCTATGTTGCATGCATAACCCTGAGGGTCTTCTTCATCTCATCAATAAAATCCTGAGGGTCTTCTTCCTGATTGGCACCGTAAATACTGGAGGGTCTAACTGAAGAAATCTATTCACCCTGGAACAAGTGGAATCCCCTTGCTGGCTAGATGAACTGGGTGCGACATTTGACAATTGGGCTTGAGAGGCCACTAGTTGAGTCAACATCATAATAGCTCCCCTAAGATACCTATCAGAAATACCAGAACCGAGAGCTGGGCTTGGAGGTTGAACAAGAGTATCAATTGGAGGGATAGTGGTAACCCTGTAGATACAGGAACTGAGGTTGTCTTCTCTGGAATACAAGAATTAGGTAGGGTGATAGCAGAGCGGTTACCCTCACCCTCAGTATCAAGCAATGATTCATCAGCCGCTCCAGAGGTTGCATTGGCTCCTTAGCCAATTCTCGCTTTTTTCTTAGGTTCCATTTACTGAAAGATAGAGCAATGTACTAGTTAGAGGAGGGAATAGTTTCACAATTACCGCACGATCCAAAATACCAAAATAAGGTGTTTTCCTAATGCCTAAGTAGCCTCAAATTCATAAATGTGGATGACTTCACACCATTAAGAATGACTCTACTAGACACGGCTCTGAGACATCCTAAGATAGTTTAACCCCTCAAGCAATGATACAATGTTTGTCACGCCCAACCTCGGGAGGTGCGTCTGGTGCTCAATCGAGTAAAACCTAACTAAGAAAGCCTTATTATTACCTTTCTACCCGAAATCAATAAGGTTAAGGGAACCACGCTATCATTTATTTAGACAATAATAAAATTTGAACATTCCCATTGTTAAACCATTTTCATGCCACAATCCTTAAACCATGGTTAAACTTTTAATATTTCATACAATTATAGTTTAAAAGAGCCCGAGTACAAAGTTACAATATTGTTTATTGACCTATCTCATGCCCGTACATAACCCACACAAATGTCTACAGAGCCTCTAAGGATACAAAAGACAATAACGACCATACCGACAACAAGGCCCCGACTATACCTCAAAAGTGGATATCTATAACAAAAGATGTATAACAAAACCCCTAGAAGGAGAAAAGGGCTCAACGATTGTTTTAGAGGATGGTGCCTCGCTATACGTGATTAGCACTTTCTGCTATGGAGCCACCTACATTCATTTAAAAATGTTGCACCCCCGTCAATAGAGGCGTTAGTACCATCAAATAGTGCTATTATGTGTAACTTAAAACTATCCTATAAGAAAGAACAACCATAATAGAGTAAAGAGGATATCATAAAGACAACAGAGTTTCAAATAAACACCATATCAACAATATAAGGAGGTAAACATGATTTTCTCATAATTTCTGAAATTTTAGATTTGAGGATTCTACACTGTTGCATCATTATCCCCTTTGACAATGCTTCCTCGAGCGGAGTTCGATCACGGCACGATCATCTAAGCCATCTCCCGAAGACATTTCCATTATTTGATTAGCACTTTGTAGTTACAATCATCAATACATCAGCTCTATGTGTATATATCACGGGGTCCATTCACGGACCGATCTTCTAAGCCATCTCCCCGAGTAGTTACCATTTTCTGTTACTCACCTTATTCTAATCTTAGGTCACACATGTATTAGTTTGCCGGCTTTTGGTGCCACAATTTCTGCATTCCTTAACTCACATTTCACATTGTTCTCATGTTAAATATTTACCTTGGCACTTAAGATCATAGGCACATGCAAAGGTAATTTATATCATAAGCATAAAGAGGAATCCATCAAGCTTGGCATATTAGTTCCAACGTAACCATGGCATAGCATTTAGGCATTTAGCACATATATCATGTTCTCCACACATATTTCATTTACAAAGAATAACACATTAAACACATGAAGAAGTACCTACCACACACATTTTCACAATAATAATTCACTTAACATAACAAGTACTGCATCAATCACGATTAAAACTTACAACATTTACACGGACACTATGGAAGCTCAATTTCTAAGGGGAAGGGGTTTTATCCATAGATACCTCAATGGATTTTTCCTTCAATTTTTATAATAAATTCCATGACTCTTAGAAATTTAATCTATTTTATAAGAATTGCAAATTGAACCAAGAATTAGAGATATGATTAAAATTCTAGCTCATTTAAGCGTATTACCAAGCATTAAGTGTGCAAAGTGATAGGACCCTTTCATGAGGGATTTTCATCATCCTGTTGGAACATATATGTATGTTCATATTTATATGTTTTGATAATTGACAAACCGATTTAGATGAAAAATAATATATGCCAAATATATGTGAGTTATTATTGAAATACACTTTGATTAATATTTTAACTAAAGTGTATTTATTTTGTATTTGTTTTGTAGATTTGCAAAAGCATACAAAGGGGAAGATAGAATTTGATATGCAAAGTTGATATGCGCAAAAGGGAAGATTTGCTTTGCGACATAATATGAGCGGACAAGAATTGGAGTCCAAGAAGTTCAAGACAAGGTCAAAAGAATATATGAAGCAATGAAAATAAATGAAAACCTTTTGTTGTGTCTTATTTATATTGTCTTTATTGTGATCTTGATCCGACTTTAAGTTTGAGTCTTGGCTTCTTCTCATAAAATGATTTTAAAATATATGCATATCATATTTGACTTTACAATATATGCATATCATAAATGATTTTAAAATATATGCATATCATATTTGACTTTACAATATATGCATATTATAAATTGATTTTACAATTTATGCATATCACAATTGGTTTTACAATATATGCATATCATAAAGTATTTTACAATATATACTTTATATGCATATCATAAATATTTTTATTGCATTTAAAACAAGTTGGTTTTGAATGTTATATAATAAATATTTTCAATACATTTAAAACAAAATGATTTTAAATGTTTTTATTAATCCGGAATGGTCATTACAATTGTTTTTCATGTTTAAGATATTTAGAATACTTAAACAAAGCTTTGAAAAACATTTTATAACTTATTTTTAATAAGTTAGTTGTTTTTAAAACGGACCATTTCCGCAAGACATGATAGTCGAATATCTGACTTTAGATAGTCGACTATCCTAGTGACCGTTGCCAAGATAGTCGAATATCTATATCAGATAGTCGACTATCCTGATAGCCGTTGCCTGGATAGTCGAATATCCACTTTAGATAGTCGACTATCAACGGCTAGTTTTTCAAATTGATATTCGACTATCCCTAAGATATTCGAATATCTAACATATTTTCAGAAGCTGTCTTTTTGCTTTATGCAACAGTTGGGAGAGCTTTTGGGGCTATAAATACACCCCAAAATCTCTCATTAAACACAACACATCTCATACAAATATTCATAAGCTTTCAAACTCTTTCAATATCATATTTGATCATATTTATTATATTTTGAAAGCCAAGGTCTTAAATTTATTGTTGTGTTCTTGAGTGTACTTGTTTACTCATTATCCACTCTATTAAGAGAGTATTTGTTTAAGTGAGTAGTAAGTGTTGTATACACTTGTTGCAAGAAGAAAGGGTATATTTCTTCTTGAGAAGTCTTGGGGTGAGGTATCCTCGAGCAAGGTTGTTTGAGACTTATGTGATTTAAGTTCTCAAGTGTAAAGGTTTGTTAGGTACCCGGAAACTTAACAGAAGTCTTGAGGTGCGGTATCCTTGAGCAGTGTAACGGTTTGTTAAGCACCCGCAAGCTTAACGGAGATAGTAGAACCTTGAGTTGTTGCTCAAGAGACTGGACTTAGCCACAGGTTGTGGTGAACCAGTATACGTTGTGGTGCACTCTCTCCTTACTCTTTAATTTCCGCATTTGAGTTTTAAATTCCTGTGATTTTTTATAATACGCTATTCACACACCCCCCCCTCTAGCATTAAGCACGTTTTCTGACAATTGGTATCAGAGCCTAACTCTCTTTA
The DNA here is from genome assembly GCA_034376525.1 of Nicotiana benthamiana. Taxonomy (NCBI): domain Eukaryota; kingdom Viridiplantae; phylum Streptophyta; class Magnoliopsida; order Solanales; family Solanaceae; genus Nicotiana; species Nicotiana benthamiana. The sequence goes on along the minus strand of CM067332.1, from coordinate 117,183,716 downwards.
AGACTTAACAGTTTGAGAGAATCTTTCTATGGCTTCTATTAGTAGTGCTTGTGCAGGAATAGGTGAAGGATTTTGCACCTTTTTGCCTCCAATATTTGATGGAAGCAATTACACATATTGGAAAGATAGGATGAGAATCTTCATCCAATCTAACAACTTTCGTCTATGGCAAATCATCAAATATGGTGAACAAATGACGACACAAGTTGGGAAAGCCATGGTAAGTGAATATAACACCAAGGCAATCAATATGTTGTATAGCTCTTTGAATTAGGAGGACTATAGGAAAATTTCCCACTGCAAAACTGCTAAAGAGATGTGGGATGAGCTTGAGGACAAATACGAAAATACACCTCAAGAAGTGGACAGCTCGTGTGATGAACCAAATGCACGATGCCTCATGGCCGACGAAGAAAAAGAGGTAAGTACTTCTAATTCCTTCTCTTTTGAAGAATTACAAATAGCTTTTAAAGAATTATTTTATGAATTGAAAAAGACTTCAAAAATCGCCAACGAGTCCACGGCCAAAACAAAGTTTTTGGAAGAAGAAAATAATTTTTTGAAAAATGGCAATCTTGATCGTAGAAATAAGATTAAAGCGATGAATGAATCTTCTTCAATTGATAAAAGTTCTATTTGTTTATCTTGTGATTCTTTGAAATTAGAAAACGTAGAACTTAGAAACACACTAGAAAACGTAGTATAGATGCTCCTAAAATTGTTGAAGGGATCAAGAAGAAAAAGCCTAAGAAAAATAGAAGGCGTAAAAAGAATAAGAATCATGCTAGAAATCGTAATACACCACCTAGAAATAATTCTAGGAATTTTCCAAGTGAGCCTAAAAATAATGCTTTTAGGCAACCTAGAAATGATTCTAGGAGTGAGTCTAGAATTAACCACTTTAGACCACCTAGAAATGATACTAGGTTTTTTGATAATAAGTCTAGAATTAATAATTTTAGACCACCTAGAAACAATTCTAGGAATTGCGCTAATGAGCCTAGAATAAATCATTTTAGGCCACCTAGAAATAATTCTAGGATTTTTGTTAATAAGTCTAAAATGAATTATACTAGACCACCTAGAAATTACTTTAGGAATTTCAACACTTCTAGGAATGACTTTAGATCACCTAGAACATATTTGGCACAACCTAGGCATAGGCACAACCCGAACGTAGTATGTCACTACTGCAACCGGGTAGGACACATAGCACCCATATGTTTTGCGAAACATAAGGATTTATCTTCTAGCTATGATTATTATTTGCCTAACCCCCAAGGACCCAAAATGGTTTGGGTACCAAAAACCTATCCTTAGGCATTTTTGCAGGTGTGCTTGAAGGCTACAATATTGCAGTAGATGCACAAAGCACGACACCTTATTACATTAAGGGGAATTTCGGTTAGTTATCATTTTCAATAAAAAAACCGAATCATTGATATAAATTGGCATTAATGCATTTGTTGTTAAAAATTGATTCTTGTGTTTTTGAATATAATTTTTGATGTATTAAGTGATATATGTTGATATATATTATACATGTTTTGATAATTATTTTTAGTATCAATTATTTTAATTCATGTTTTAATAATATTTCTATTTTCACATAACAATTGGTATCAATTATGTTTTGTTAAAAATAATGATTGATCCATGTTTTATTAGTTATTTTTATAAGAATCTGATTGTTGATATGTGTTAACAATTAGTATCCTTTTGATCAAAATAATTTTTGAAATGTTTGTGCAACAATTGATAACAGCTGGTACGTATTAACTGTTAACTTGCTTCTGATAAAAATATTTCATTTATGATTGTTATTTGTGGTTTAAATAACTGTTGGTATATACTAGAAAAATAAATAATTTTTTTTGGTGTGTATTAACTGTTAGCATATTTTTGTCAAAAACTTTTCACTCATGTTTTTGATGAATGATATTTTTGGTTTGAAAAATAATTGATATATTCCTGAAATAAATGATTCATGTTTTTGACAGTTGATAAAAGTGTTTCTGTTAAAAATTTACTCTTGATGAATATATCTTTTGGTTTGAAAAATAGTTGGTATATTTTTCAAAATTGATTCATGTTTCTAATAAACTATTTTGTTGGATATTAATAGTTGACATATTTTAGTAATATGTTTTACTAAAAACATCAATTGTATCACTGTTAATAAAATAACATTTGATATATTTGTTATGTTTTTCCAACAAACGGTTTTACCATTGTTTTTATAACAATTGGCATATTTTGAAAAATATCAAATTGATATGTTTTGTTTTTCAAACAATTGGTATATTTTGAAATATCTATTGATGTGTTTTGTTGGCATGTCTTGATAAATTTCTAACAATCTTCATATTGCATATTCCTCAATGTCCTTCCTATTTTATTTTGACATTCAAGAAATGTCGAAAAAGGAAGTAGTCTTAATATACTCTCTTCTTGCTAAATGCCAAAAGAAGAAGTGATTAGGCAATATGTTTCAAATAAGAGGGAATGTCTTTACATTCTAGTTTGCCTTATTTGAGGGAGGAATTTTTCATTAAAGAAAAATAGATTGCATGAATTTTATTGATGATATTATCTTGATAATATCTCTCGTATTTCAAAAATAATTTTATATTGATGATATTATTTTTGAAAATAAATTTTATGTTGGTAATATTATTTTGGTGTTTCAAAATAAATTTGTTTTGATTTTTGTATTTCAAAATAAATTTCATGTTGATAACTTTTATGTTATTAACATTATTTTGCATTCCAAAATTTTTGTTGATAATAATATTTTTGGTACTTCAAAAATAATTTTATTTTGATGATATTCGTATTTGGAGCAACTAATGAGTTTTATGCAAGGAGTCCTTAAAACTCATTTGAGATGTCAATGATGGACGAGCTTAATTTCTTCTTAGAGCTGCAAGTTAAGCAAATGAAAGAGGAAACTTTCATTTGTCAAACTCAATATTGCAAGGAGTTGCTAAATCTATTTGAAGTAAGTAACACCAAAGCAATAGCCACTTCAATAAATTTTATCTGACCATCTTGACAAAGACGAGAAAGGTAAGGAGGTTGACACCATGATATACCAAGGTATGATCGTTCCCTACTTTACCTTACTGCTAATAGACTTGATATAATATTTGGCGTTTATTGATATGCTAGATATAAATCATGTCCAAAGAGTCACGTCTTAATGCGGTTAAACGGAAAATGAAGTACATTATTAGAAATTTTGAATGTGGGATTTTGGTATCCCAAAGATTCTTCATGCCAATTATTTGGCTATTCCGATTCTAATTTTGCTAGATGCAAATTAGACCGCAAGAGCACAATTGGCACTTGCCATTTGCTCAGTAACTCCTTAGTTTCTTGGTTTAGCAAGAAACAAGTTAGTGTCGCTTTGTCCACAACCGAGGCCGAATATATTGCCGTGGGGAGTTGTTGTGCACAAATCCTTTGGATGAAACAACAACTTTTGGATTATGGACTTAGTCTTGATCACGTCCCTCTTCGATGTGATAATACTAGTGCCATAAGCTTGACGAAGAATCCAATTCTTCATTCAAGAACAAAGCATATTGAAATTAGGCACCATTTTATAAGAGATCACGTTCTTAAAGGTGATGTCCAAATTGAGTTTGTTGAAACTAAAATTCAATTGGCCGACATCTTCACAAAACCTTTAGATAAAGAGTCCTTCTTCCGTATTCAAAATGAACTCGGAATTCTTGACTCTACGTTGATCTAAATGCATACATTTTAGGTTGCATTTACTTTTAAATATTACTGACTTGAGCGTCGGAGACATATATTTTCTTTTTGCAGGTATCGCCCTATGAGACAGGGGGAACCAAGAGGAAGTTTTAATTCAAGTCGATAATTTTTTTTGGCTTGTGAATTTTTGAATTTGGAAATTGCATACTTGTTTTGATAAAATTATTTTCATAAAAATATGATATATACATTTTTATCAAAAACATGGTTTATTCTTATGTTTTTAATAAATTTCATAAGATAAAAACTATTTTCCAATATTTTCTGTTTAAACGATTTTTCAAAATCGTCGAAGTTAATCGACTAACTAGAAGTTATTCGAATAACTTGATTATCCAGTAAATCAAGCTATTTCCAGATAGTCGACTAACCAGAAGTTACTCGACTATAATTCTCCAGATATTCGAATAACCAGAAGTTATTCGAGTATATCTGTTTCCAGATATTCGACTATCCCAGAAGATATTCGAACACCACTCCCAGATAGTCGACTATCACATAAAATATTCGACTATCCACGGTCAAATTTCAAAAATCTGACCGTTTTATAGCCGTTCAAATCAGTCCAAAAATCTGATTTTTACCATTCAATGCTATGTTTTCTTGAACTCTATAAATAGGAATAATGTGTACTCATTGTTCCATACCAAAATCATTCTTGTTCAAGAATTCTCTTCAAAAATTCTATTCCAAAGTTCTTCCAATAGTTCTTCTTGCCTACAAATTTCAATGGCGAATAGAAGTTCTAAACGTTCTCGTGCCGGAAAGAATATCCCTTCTTCTTCAAATCCTCCTCCATCTCTACATTGTTATGATGATGGATCCGTTCTTTGGTTTGAACAAGAAAATGAGCTTCAACCTTTTATTAGAAACTTTGAAAATCGAGATATTCTTCCACCTCGATTCACATCCGCAAGTACTTCTAGCGATGACGATGATTTCGACGACGATGAAAGTTCTTGACTTGTATTTTCATTATTTGAAATGTATTTTTCATTTATTTGAAATGTATTTTCAATTACTCTTATTGTAATTTTCCTTCTTCATTAATGAAATTATCTTTTTGTTAATGTCAAAAGGGGGAAGATTAAGGGTATATGCATATTTATCTTTTCCATGCATTAGGGAAGATAAGGGTATATGCATACTTATTTATTTATATGCATATTTTATTGAAAGGGGGAAGATAACTTGTATATGCATATATATATATATATATATATTTTTATGCAATTTTATTTTAATACTTATTGCATAAATTGAGGGGGAACTCAATAATAACTTGTCTTATATTTGGCATAGTTTTTATAAGGGTATATGCATATTCCCATAAAGGTTTGCCATTATCAAAAAGGGGGAAATTGTTGGAACATATATGTATGTTCACATTTATATGTTTTGATAATTGACAAACCGATTTAGATGAAAAATAATATATGCCAAATATATGTGAGTTATTATTGAAATACACTTTGAATTATATTTTAACTAAAGTGTATTTATTTTGTATTTGTTTTGTAGATATGCAAAAGCATACAAAGGGGAAGATAGAATTTGATATGCAAAGTTGATATGCGCAAAAGGGAAGATTTGATTTGCGACATAATATGAGCGGACAAGAATTGGAGTCCAAGAAGTTCAAGACAAGATCAAAAGAAGATATGAAGCAATGAAAATAAATGAAGACCTTTTGTTGTGTCTTATTTATATTGTCTTTATTGTGATCTTGATCCGACTTTAAGTTTGAGTCTTGGCTTCTTCTCATAAAATGATTTTAAAATATATGCATATCATATTTGACTTTACAATATATGCATATCATAAATGATTTTAAAATATATGAATATCATATTTGACTTTACAATATATGCATATTATAAATTGATTTTACAATTTATGCATATCACAATTGGTTTTACAATATATGCATATCATAAAGTATTTTACAATATATACTTTATATGCATATCATAAATATTTTTATTGCATTTAAAACAAGTTGGTTTTGAATGTTATATAATAAATATTTTCAATACATTTAAAACAAAATGATTTTAAATGTTTTTATTAATCCGGAATGGTTATTACAATTGTTTTTCATGTTTAAGATATTTATAATACTTAAACAAAGCTTTGAAAAATATTTTATAACTTATTTTTAATAAGTTAGTTGTTTTTAAAACGGACCATTTCCGCAAGGCATGATAGTCGAATATCTGACTTTAGATAGTCGAATATCTGACTTTAGATAGTCGACTATCCTAGTGACCGTTGCCAAGATAGTCGAATATCTATATCAGATAGTCGACTATCCTGATAGCCATTGCCTGGATAGTCGAATATCCACTTTAGATAGTCGACTATCAACGACTAGTTTTTCAAATTGATATTCGACTATCCCTAAGATATTCGAATATCTAACAGATTTTCAGAATCTGTCTTTTTGCTTTATGCAACGGTTGGGAGAGCTTTTGGGGCTATAAATACACCCCAAAATCTCTCATTAAACACAACACATCTCATACAAATATTCATAAGCTTTCAAACTCTTTCAGTATCATATTTGATCATATTTATTATATTTTGAAAGCCAAGGTCTTAAATTTATTGTTGTGTTCTTGAGTGTACTTGTTTACTCATTATCCACTCTATTAAGAGAGTATTTGTTTAAGTGAGTAGTAAGTGTTGTATACACTTGTTGCAAGAAGAAAGGGTATATTTCTTCTTGAGAAGTCTTGGGGTGAGGTATCCTCGAGCAAGGTTGTTTGAGACTTATGTGATTTAAGTTCTCAAGTGTAAAGGTTTGTTAGGTACCCGGAAACTTAACAGAAGTCTTGAGGTGCGGTATCCTTGAGCAGTGTAACGGTTTGTTAAGCACCCGCAAGCTTAACGGAGATAGTACCTTGAGTTGTTGCTCAAGAGACTGGACTTAGCCACTGGTTGTGGTGAACCAGTATACGTTGTGGTGCACTCTCTCCTTACTCTTTAATTTCCGCATTTGAGTTTTAAATTCCTGTGATTTTTTATAATACGTTATTCACCCCCCCCCCCCTCTAGTGTTAAGCACGTTTTCTAACACATCCTATACCACAATTGTTATCCTTTTGGTTCACAACCTCACCATACCCCATTATCTTTTATGCATGCAATATTATTAGCCATTATACCCATAAACCCACTTGCTAATCACTTATTTTAATAAAAATTTTGAAATTATAGGTGAAGGTACAAGTTCTTACCTCTTAGGGTGAAAACCTAGCAATTTCACTTAACAATCTTCAAGAATATAGGGCAAGGGTTTAGCGGGAACTTGATGAGGATCACTCCCTCTCTCTCAAGAACCTCCCCTCTCACTCTATACGTAGTTAAATAATAGAAAAATTGTCTAATGTAGTGTTTTTAATGGAATGGGGTCGAGTTTTAGAAGTGAGAAAATAGGTGCCCTGACGAAATCGGCAATTGCATATGCAATCGCATACCTAACATACGGCTTGCAAAATGGACCGCAAAAATGGTCCCAAAGCCTGAACAAACTACCTGGGTATGCAATAGAAATTCGTTCCACATACCTGTTTTGCGGTCGCATACTGTTTTGCTTAACTGCCCCTTACAAAATCCCAAGGGGATTATGCGATAACTATCCGACCTGCATATTGATTATACAATCGTATAAATGGCTGCATAGTTGACCTCAAAATTGACAAACACACTACTTTACTCTGCGACAACTATGCGGTTTGCATAGCTTTTATACGACCGGATACTGGACCATAGAGCACACTTTTCTGGAGAAAAATCATTCCTTGACTTTTTAATGTATAGATCACTCCAAATCTGAACTATGAATTTCTAATACATATTCCTAGCTTGGCAGTACGAGCTCTCGGGTATAGTCTAGGGTATTATTTGGGTTTAAGGGTATTAGGCTCAAGGAATGAGATAGAAACTTGGGCCTTTATGACTAGCTTTGCTTAAAATTAGTTTAATTAACTAAAAATTTATTCGTATAGAAATATTACCAACAATATTAATTAGTCCTACATAAGTAAAAATAATAATTATTAAAAAAAGACTGACAATTAAAATAAAACTCTTTTTTGGTATTTTTTCAAGATTAAAAATGGTTACAAAGCGTTTATGAAACTATTTTTGTAATATTCATTTTCTGTGAGAAAACAAAGTAAAAGGGTTAAAACTAATTAAACTACGATATTAGGCCTAAGCTAGATATTTATATGCCAAAATACAAAAAATCTTGGGTATGGTCAAAAATCACATGCCTAGATTGTGCAATACCCAATTAGACTTGAGAAAGACAAAATTGGCAAAAATCACTCAAACTACCAACAGGCATAGAGTGGGTAATTGCGTATGATTGCTATATTACAAACCTAACTAATCAAACATGCCCTAGAGTTTGCAACCCGTTAGGTAACCAACTGTCACAACCCTAAACCCAGATCCGGTCGTGATGACACCTCTCGTGAAGACAAGGCCAGTCGACACATTTCCATTCCAATCTTAAGTAAAAAAATTATAATTATTAAGTCGTAAACATGATAAATCTAAAAAAAATAAGCAGTTAACAATATAATTTGCAGAAAAACAAACACAACACAGTCGGATACCGGGGTGTCACTAGTCATGAGCATCTACAAAAGTTCCGAATACAACTAGAGTAAAAAATTGTACTAAATACAGTCTAATGAAATCAAGAGGGAGAAAATCAATGTTGCGAACATAGGAAAGCTACCTTGCTAAACTCCGATGACTTTGCCTCTGAACAATCAATACTCGCTACTAGGTTCAGAAATACCTGAATCTGCACACAAGGTGCAGGAAGTAATGTGAGTACTTCAAACTTAGAGATTAATAAAAATAAATGAAGACTGAGTGATATGAAATCACAAAGAGTACATCAACATGTTGTATATAAGTAGTACAAAACTAGTAAGAAAGCAATGAAGTTGTGAAATCTCTTAAGCACCTTAGCTAGGTTTAAATTTCTTCAAAAGCTGCTTTTAACCAGTTAAGAAATTGAATGGAAGCAATTAGAATAGATCAGCATAGAAGATCTGCACCTTGGAACAATTACACAATTAAATAGGTACATGACAGGTATATAAGAAAGATAAGTAAATGAAGGTTCGCCCCTGGGGCACATAGTCAACAAATCCGACCGTCGGGCAATATATCAGAACAATTCAACCCCTCAGGCTATATGTCAGAACCATACTAGCCCCTCCAGCTATATCTCACATCACAATGGGTACTCACACTCACTGGGGGTGTGTAGACTCCTAGAGGGGCCCTTTACGACCCTAGCGCAATATGAGGCCATCTCGTGGCATCATTAACAAGCTCTCGGACTCATATAAATATCAATCCATCTCGTGGCGCACAATCTCAGGCCCTCATACCCATTATCATAATCAGTATACCACTATTGCGGCGTGCAGCCCGACCCAAAGGTATTCTAACAATATAAGCCTTCAGCCTTACTCAGTCAAAATTTCATAAGCCCATCGGGCCTCAGTAAAATATGAAGCTCAACTCAAATATCTTTCAAAATATCAATTAATGTGTTTAAAACAGAATCACATAGCTTATTCTTCAAAATAGTGAGAATATAGTATGACTGAGCACAAGTATGAAATCTAACAGTGAGGAAAATATCATTAGCAATCCCCTAAGGATTCAAACAGTTGGCACGAAGCCCTAATATGTCATTTAGCCCAAAGTATAATAATATCAAACAACCGCCAACTATACAGAAAAGTAGTTATTCGGGATGGACTAAGTAATAATTGCCCATGGTGCACAACCCTACGCTCGTCATCTAGTGTATGTTTCACCTCAATATATCACGACGTTGTGCAATCGAAGGTTTCATACCCACAAAAAAACATTTAAAATCATTGCTCACCTCAAAATAGCCCGACAACCTAATCTCCAATACGCTTTCCTCTCGACCTAACTTCCGAGTGCTCCAAATCTATCAAGTTCAGATTTTTATCATTAAATTATGCTAAACAATGAATTTCAATTGAAAAATATCTATTTTGAGCACAAAACCCAAAATTAATCAAAACTTGACTCCCAGGCCCGCATCGCGAACTGGAAAAACTTTACACCAAAATGTTCTTCATCATGTCACGAGTCCGTACATATAAAGAACTAAAAATTCGGAGTTCATTGTACCCCTCAAATCATCCCTAGAAATTCTCATAATCTCAAGCCCTAACTCCACGTTTATCTACCGATTTTCAAGTCTAAATCCATGTACGATCACATATTTAACTCAAAAATAGGAAGAAATTACTTACCTAGTGCTGCTTGGTAAAAATCCTTCCTTGAGCTCTCCAAAATCGTCCAAGCCAAATGAAATAAATGGGCTAAAACTCATGTTTAAAACAATCTGCCCAGGCTTCACCAAGTTGTACCTGGCGCTAGGCAGATTGTACATCCTCTTACTATTTTCCTCTGATGTACACCTTATGTTAAAAATGCTCATAACGCCTTGTGCAAATATCTAAATGACAAACACTTTGAAGATTTAGAAACTAGACTCGAAGATATTTCATTTGATAGGTTGTACACCATGTTAATCTTTATATATTCCGAGATATGAGCTACTAAATTCGGCTCCATGCATCTGAAAATTCTGTCAAAACTGCTCCACCAACCATCTTCAATTGATCATAACTTTCTGATACAATGTCTAAATCATGAGTGGTTTAACATTCCGGAAATTAGAATGAAATGCTACAACTTTTTTGTTTTACAAATTTTGTGATTTCTTATATATTGCAAGATATTATATTCCAAACCCCACTCCTTGCATCAGAAATTTTCTGGTGAACATCTGAAGCTAAAACATCTGCAACTTTTCCAAAGCATGAAATAGTCCATTTAACCACCAAGAAACTTACTCGAAGACACTAGGACCTCAACCAAAAATTCCAACATATTCAATAACATCATTCAAACTTGTTCCAGCCTTTAGAAAGCTAAAAAAAGCATCACAACACCAAATTCGTATCGAATTCAGGCCTGAGAAATTAAAATTCTTCTAAATTACGCTTTTGATAAAACAAAACCCAAACAAAGCACGTACGAATGAAATTAAATTTTGCGCATACATCCTGACACGACAAAACTATTGCAAATCTTAGAATTTCATTATGACCCCTATATCAAAATCTCACCTATCAACCGGAAAATGCCAAAAACTCAATTTTGCCAATTCATGCCTAAATCTACTCCGGACCTCCAAAACATATTCCATTCATGTTCCTAAGTCCCAAATCACCTAACAGAGCTAACAAAATATAAAAATTTTCAATCCGAGATCATATACTAACAAGTCAAATCTTGGTCAAACATTTCAAATTTCAAGCTTCAAACTGAGAACCGTTCTACCAAGTTCATTCTGATCATCCTAAAAACCAAACCAACGATTTACATAAGTCACAATACACTACACGGGGTAAGCCACGCCCGGGAATTGCCAAACAAAGGCAAACGCTCAAAACGACCTGTTGGGTCGTTACATCCTCCCCCCACGTAAACATACATTTATCTTTGAATGTGCCCGGAGTTGTTCTAAAAGCTAACCAATCACCGAATAACCTTACCACGCATATACCCGGGGGAGATCCCACGTCACCCTATCTCATGTAGGTCCGATAACATATTGTAGCTGAAATTGTACAATCTAATCTAGCCTATAAAAAATAGAACCACATTTCCACTTTTGAAATCAGCAATACGATCAAAATCTCACATCTCTACTCTGAATAAGGCTAAACAAGCCGTACTAATTCATACCTGCAACCTCAGTGCAATTACATGACATACCACATAACGCAAACACGTGTAGCGATAACTTGTAATCACGTCAGCTACACACAACAGTCGAATATTGATAGAACACCCATTATTAGCTAAAGTCTCATTTCAAATGCTACCAATGTTAAACTAAACACGCAGTAAGCCATACTCATTTGGCAAGGACCATAGCAACCTTTTGAGCTGAACCTTGATATGTGTCCTTCCAACATGCTAAAATCGAATCCGTTCGTATTCATTATAAATCCAAACGATCTCATCTAACAAACACAACCACTCTGGTGACATGTTACCTCAATACAAACTAAAGCTGCAACTTGCCACAATCCTTGCACCATTAAGAAACACTGAGAACATACTCAACTCATAATAATGTCTCAAATGAAAGAGCTGTACCGCAAGCTCACCAGTACCACCACAACACAAGGCTGAGAACCTGTCTCACATCATAGAAACAAAATATGCAAATCCAACCCACAAGGTCATACCTCAACATAATTTCATTGCAGTGTGCGACCCTATCCAAACACTGGTCCACATGAAACACCTCAAGTCACTCTGCTCGAAATTGACGGCCACGAACAATTCATATCAAGAACCAAAGAAAATCATCATATATGCAGTGAAGTGAATACATAACATCAGACATCCCAATAGGACATAAGCGATACACCATCCGCCGAGTAATATCCAATACTTCTCCCGCTCGAGCTCCACTAACAGAATCCAATAACACCGTACTACATGTGCCTATAACCAACAAATCCAAATGCCCCACAAAACGGAAATGTAACTCATATATTTCCTCAGAACACTAATAGGCTCAAAAACAATCGAATCACACATGCCTCAGCAATACAACTCGGAGCCAACCAAGTCAACTCAAGTTAGAACACACATCCACATTGTCCTGGCCACACCCCTTATCGAGGAAACGGTAAAACTACTCCTTCAACTCCTTTAACTTTGCCGGTGCCATACGATATGGTGCCTAGTACCAAATCAATTCTAAAATCAACAACCCAATCCTACTGCATGCCCGGTAGCAAGAAACACATCAGAAAAAATCCCTCATCACCAAAACTGAATCAATGGTAGGAGTCTCTACACTGACTTCCATCCTGAAAACCTAAGTAAGAAAATTGTCCTTCCCAGCCATCAGCTGAATCTTCGAAATATAAAACCACTCTACCATACCAAAATCTGTCAAACTTCAAAACTCAGTCTGTGGCATTCTCGGCATAGCCAACATCGTCGCCTTAGCGCAAAAGTCTAGAATAATACAACACAGAGAAAACTAGTCTATACCTAATATACATAAAATCCTAACTTACCAAGCAACAAAAGATCCACTGGGGCCTCCAAACTCTGATAATCACTACACATTGCCAATACACACAACCTACAACCACAAAATAACCTATTTGTGAGATCTCCCAGTTTCCAACTCCATATAGCACATGAATCGCCATATCCAATCCCATATATCCGAGTTCCTTTCATTTCACCTTCAACTTGATACTCCTTCTTGCGATAGCATCACAATTCCTCAACCCAAACTTACTATACGAGATCCAAGCATAATACCACATAGTCTAAGGCTCACAACCCTTGGAATACTCTTTTAAATCTTCTCAAAAGCACCACATTAAAAATACCTACCCTAAAAAGACTTACTGTGAATCTGAAGCCATTACCTTCCTAATAATGATGTAAAGAATTCTATAATTGTTATAGAAATGACATAAGTCTTGACACCCTCCAGCACAAACCTTACTGATGGAAAGAATTCCATAATCGTTATAGAAATGACACAAGTCTTGACACCCTCCAGCACAAGCCTTTGTTGCTAGCCAAACATACATTTGAAAATTTTCTAATTGTTACATGTACAATCTTGAACACATTAGAACCATTCACGAGAGTCATTCACTATACTCAAATTGCAATTAGCATGATCAAATGGACCGAAAAACTAGTGCCTCATTAGCACTCCGACACCACAAAATGTAACCTCATTCCAAAACAACCAAGGAACTTCCTACTCTATGCACCGAGCATCCTTTACCAAAAACAACTCAAGACATTCTGTGATTCTCACATACCTATGAAGCATACTATAAACTTTGTTAAGAATTTTAGTTTACTCGAGCCATCCCTGGTCTCAATCTCTGTAGGCCATAACTGATTCACTCATACGCCTCAACTGCAACCAACATAGCACATAATTGTATAGTAAATTAATCAGTAGTAGACTCCCCCATTTGGCTCGAAGTCATAGATCAAAACACACCTAACAACTCATAATGCTTATACTCTACTACTGCCATAATACCGTATTGAGATTAAACTCGATACTTTGTAAACTTGTGAAACACTGACCATCTAGTGCTTTAAATCTTCTGCAAATTTCACATTCATCCTTGTAATAGTTAAATCCACTCTCATGAGAGACCCAAACATTAAATGTAAATATGTATATTTCACATGAAAATGAGATCTCATAATAGACAACATAAGGATCACACAACTTCAGAACACTCCGCATGAGATAACCCACTTGTTTTGAATCAAACTAACACTTTTGTATACCTTCCACTGTCATATACATTACACAATTTCTTGATCTTCCTAAGTCTGAACTCATACTGCAATATGAAATTTACTTCACTCCCAACTAGGAAACATGAAAAGGCTCTACAGACACCCACAACTCGAGGCTATACCTCGAATCAAGATGGAAATGATGCACCTAATAGTTCTTCTATCCTCCAACAGACCCTACTCGTCGCTTCTAAATTATATGAATACATCTCGCTGTCACATCACACTTATCATGTAACTATCCAGCTATCGCTTCTACTAATAGGGCCACTACTAAATAGACAGGTTAAAAAATAGGGCTCACATAATCAGCACCTCGGGGCTCAAGCTATATGTAAAATTCCAGCCTTAAGTCCTCCAGTTTGGCCTAACATCAAACACACAGAGATCACATCTCGCCCCTCGATCATGGAATCACAAGCCATCAATGAACATATGATACAAAGTGCTCATGCGCGCATGCGAACGTGTGGAAGGAATTTCAAGAGTTACTTTTCAAGCTAAATCAAGGACACATGATAAGAATTCAAGAATATCTAGTTTTTCCTAAAGGTTTTGCAGCCTCTTGAGGATAAATACAATAGTCTCCATACGGATCCGCAAGAATCTACTAAACCTACTCATGAATCATAAGATCTATGGAACCTAGGGTCTAATACCAACTTTTCACGATCCTAAACCCGGACCCGATTGTAATGGAGCATCTCATGAAGACAAGGCAAGCTGACACGTTCCCATTCAAATATTAAGTAATAAAATAATAAGTATTAAGTCGTAAACATGATAAAATCTGTAAAATAAGTATCTAACAGTATAATTTTTGGAAAAACAAACCCAACACAGCCCGATAACGAGGTGTCACTAGTCATGAGAATCTACTAAGGTCTGAATATAACTTGAGTAAAAAATGTACTAAACATAGTCTAATGAAATCGAGAGGGAGAAAATTAGTGTTGAATTATTGGGCAGCTACCTTGCTAAACTACGATGACACTGCATCTGAGCAACCAATACCCGCTACCAGGTTCGGAAATACCTGAATCTGCACACAAGATGCAGGGAGTAATGTGAGTTATTCGAACTCAGTGAGTAATAAAAATAAATAAAGTCTGCGTGATCATGAAGAGTATATCAACATGATTTATAGAAGCAGTACAAAACCAGCAAGAAAATAGTGAAGCTTTGAAATTTCTTAAGCACCTTAGCTCAATATAAACTTCTTCAAAAATGGCTTTTCAATAGTCAAGAAATTGAATGCAAGCATTTAGAACAGATAAGCATAGAATATCCATCCCTCTGGCACAATTACATAGTTAAAAGGTACATGACAGGTAAATAAGAAAGATAAGTACATGAAGGTTCGCCCCTCGGGCATAATGTCAACAAACCCGCTCCTCGGGCAATATCTCAGAACAATATCAGCCCCTTGGTCTATATCTCCGAGTCATACCAGACCCTCGGGATGTATCTCATATCACAATGGATACACACGCTTATTGGGGGTGCGTAGACTCCTAGAGGGGCCTTTTACAGCCCAAGCGCAATTTCAAACCATCTTGTGGAATCATAAATAGGCTCTCGACCTCATATCGATAATAAGCCCCCTCGTGGGGCACAATCTCAAGCCCGCAGCCTCATTATCATAATCAGTATATCAATGCTGCGGCGTGCAGTCCTACCCAAAAACATCCTCACAATATAGGCCCTCCGCCTTACTCAGTTCGAATCTCATAAGCCCCTCGGGCATCAGTAAAATATGAACCTCTGCTTAAATATCTTTGAAAATATCTATTAATGTGTTTAAAACAGAACCACATAGCTGATTGTTTAAAGTAGTGAAAATATAGTACGATTGACCACAAGTATGAAATCAAACAGTGAGGAAAATATCATTAACAATCCCCTAAGGGTTCAAACAGTTGGCACGAAGCCTTAATATGTCATTAATCCTAAAGTATAATAATATCAAACAATTAGCTGCCAATTATAAAGAAAAATAGTCATTCGGGATGGTCTAAGTCACTATCCCCCATGGTGCATAACCCTGCTCTCGTCATCTAGCGTATGTTTCACCTCAATATAGCACGACGCTATGCAATCTAGGGTTTCATGCCCACAAAACAACATTTAAAATCATTACTCACCTCGAACTAGCCCGACAAGCTACTCTCCAACACGCTTGTCTCTTGACCTAACTTCCGAGTTCTCCAAATCTACCTAGTTCAGGTTTGTATCATTAAAGTATGCTAAACGAATGAATTTCTATTGAAAAATATCAATTTAAAGCACGAAACCCGAAATATGTCAAAACTCTACCCCCGATCCCGCATCCCTGAATTGAACAAAACTTTACACCACAATGTTCTTCATGATCTCACAAGTCCGTTCATATAAAGAATTAAAAAATCGGAGTTCATTTGACCCCTCAAATGATCCCTAGAAGGTCTCATAATCTCAAGCCCTAGCTCCATCTTTTTCTACTGATTTTCATGTTTAAATCCATGTAAGATCACATAACATATTACTATAAAAATGGGAAGCCTAATAATAAAAGGTTAAATTACCTAAACGCCCTTGTAAATAATTTAAATATTCTACTTAAAAAAAATTAAATAAAACCACTTATTAATTTGAAGGGATGTAACCCTTCACTTAAGTTACAAATGTTCATAATAGTATTCATTCCCCAAATTGAACATATAATCACCAAACAATCTGTAATCCAGAATTAAACTAAATGGGAAATGGATGACAGAAAAGTGCAGCATATATTAGACTTTGTTCTATTACAAAGTGATGAACTTGGTCGAATCCTTGGGGTCAAAACAAATTTCGGTATTTATACAAGTGAATAACTATAGCTTTTTGATCTATTAAAATACATGTATAGGACTTTATAGGGAAATAAAAGGATTTGATATTTGGTTTTTCAACAAAGTGTGTGGTTCTCGCAATCAACGAAACGAACGATTTTATTTGTATGCTATTCTTCTCCTTCATTCAGCATGAAATAATTAATACTATTTGGAGTCCAAATATTTTTTTCATTGACTACTACATATTTCAAAATATTTTCCAATACATTTGTTAGTTAGTATAAGATTGTGACTCATAGTATTTAACATCTAATTTATAAGTATGAAAACTTTAATTTGAAGAATAACAAATTGACCAGTGTCCAGTTACTAAGAGTTGAATACTTATATTTTGGTAGTATAATTTATCTGAATGCTTTATTGTGACGATCTACATTATATCCATTCATCAAGAATCCTTGTTGTAATGATGAAATTGCTTTGTTGATGCGGAAGGTATTCTTTGTGGAAAAAAAGTTATCTCCGAAGCGTAAAAAGCAGAAGAAAATAGCGAGAGAAAAAAGGATTCAACAGTTGATAACAAAGTCGTCGAGTCATACTTCAAGAACACTGTTTCGAAAAGACACATTAGTTTACAAAAAATGTAAAAGTTACTACTGGTAAAGTTGACTAGGTAACATTAGGGGTGTGCATTCGAATCGGTTTATCGATAAATCGAATTGATTATTTATTATCGATTTATCGAGTTATCGATTTCGATTTTGATTTCAAAATTTTCCTTATCGAGTTATCGATTTTGATTTCGATTCAGTCTTTTTCGGTTTATCGGTTTATCGAGAAACCGATAACATACACTATTTTCTTAATTTTTTATAAAAAAATTTTAAAAATATTTTTTAAAATTTTTTTAACCCTTATTTTATAATACCATTTCATATACCCTAAGTCCCCAGCGCTATTATTTCCTCTACCACATTTAAGGAATGATCATATTTAAAACTCAAGGGAATAAAGTTCAAATTAATGAAAAATAAAATTAGCCGTGATGATATATTTTATTTTTTTATAGCGTTGCAGTGTTGGTGGCATACATTTGATCTGTTACTTTAATTTCATTTCATGTGCTTGTTGACAGAATATTTATGTTATAAATGATGCTCTTTTTATTTTAGCTTCTTCTTGTCCAAATTAGTTAGGCGTGTTTGTAGCGATGTACTTTTTGAGGAATCCAGAAAATTTTTTTATTGGTGTAATCGATAACCGAATCGATAAGCCCTAAAAATCGATAAATCGAAATCAAAAAAATCGAAACCTTATCGAAACGATAACGATAAGCATATGTTCAAATCGATAATCGATAAATAATTATTGATAAGGGTCAAAATCGAATCTTTAAATCGAATGCACACCCTAGGTGACATTATCATGATTGACATTATCATGATTGGTTGCAACTTGCAAGATTATATTGTTAAAAGGTTAAGAATTTAAGTATTTCCAAACTTATGTAGATTGCAAAATAAATCGATTTCTTGAAATAGAGAGACTTTGAAGATTAACCACCCAAAAATAACCAATAGCGTAGCTTTGGACTCAAAATATTTTTCTTTAAGAAAAATTATGTCAATTGAAAGAAGGAAGTGGCAAAATATATAATTTTATGCTAGATTAACCACCCAAAAATAACCAATATTCTTTGTTATACTAATTATAAAGATATAAATAATTCCATGTGATCTAGAAATTTAATTTTATGCTAGATGCTTATTAATTATGTGCATGACTATCTCAAAATAATTTATTTGTATGCTGTAATGACTGGAATACCATATGTTTAAAGGTTAATAGTTAAATCCCACATTTTTAATCATGACAAAAAATGTTATGTATATCGTTTTGGATCACTAAAATATGTTATTTTGATAGGAACAAACAATTAAATATCAAATAGGTGAATACTCTATAATGAAGGATAATGGTTTGTTTAAGATTATAGAAATTTCTTATCGAAACATAACCTAAAAAATCCTACAACGACAATTGATAATAAAGTAAGTCAAGACGATTCCGTGATAGTTACAAAAAAGAGTTCAATAACCTAAGATAAATTTTGATTATTTATCTTTTTAGATGATATTCAATCATCTTGCCTCGATAACTAAATTATCATACGACGATTCACTTTGATTATTCAAAAAAAAACGTGCTTTATTTTTTTATATATAATTATTGACTCAATTGTTTTTAATAAAACTTAATATTCGATTACAAA
Organism: Nicotiana benthamiana; assembly: GCA_034376525.1. Lineage (NCBI taxonomy): Eukaryota > Viridiplantae > Streptophyta > Magnoliopsida > Solanales > Solanaceae > Nicotiana > Nicotiana benthamiana. The sequence goes on along the minus strand of CM067332.1, from coordinate 117,164,390 downwards.
AACGTATACTATATGACTTAGCATACACGTGCAGCGCACATGCTAAGAAACTAGTTTAGCTCAAAAATAGGAAGAAATCACTTACCTAGTGTTGCTTGGTGAAAATTCCTAGTTTAGCTCTCCAAAATCGTCCTAACCAAATAAAAGAAATGAGCTAAAACCTGTATTTAAAACAATTTTCCCAAGCTTCATCGAGTTGTACCTTGCTCTGGTAATTTTCCAGAACAAATTCAGGCAAAGGAATAAGGTAGCTCACCAACTAGCACAAATATCAACTACTCATCTCAAAAATGAAAAATTTTTTGTATATACAATCTAGTAGAACGTGATTCACTAGAAATATATATTTTTTTGAAAAACTACTATCTTATTATGCTTGTAAAAGTTAGTAAGCTTAAGCAATTAAAGTATCTTGCGTGGCACTAATTATTAACTTCATGTACTGCGAGTTTGTTAACCTTTAATATAAATATTTCATGTTTGCTAATAAAACAAAAAAGACTATCGCTTGTCCCAAAACAATTATGAAGTGTTTGCAAATAATGCTTGAGAATATCTTGTTTCCATTATATTGCTTAGGTAATATGTTAATTTCATCTTTTAATTTGGTATTCCAAAAATACACATAATTACTAGTTACTTAAAATTTTGTGGAAATTGAGCAACAAAATATCAATATGTTGATTTAAACCGAAACTGTGAGATTATCCTTCCCTTGGAACATGAATAGAATTTAAATATACGTGCAAATGATATTTGTTTGGCTTTATTCCACTATCTTTTTATTTGTAGGTATAAATGCTCCTTCTCATCAAAAACCTTTAATCCTGCCTAATGATCTTTTCCTTTCCCTACACTATTGATGAGGCTACCCTCACCTTGAATAAAATCAAAAAGATAAGTTTGAGCATAAATTTGTTAGTAAAATGTAGTATTTGTAAAATAATTTTGGATAGAATAAAACAATATATAAACATAAATGAAAAAATAGAAATAGAATTTAATCCGAGTCTACTGAATTCGTAGTATTTCCTTAAAGAATTTAATTCTCTCTTTGTATCCAAGATTATGAATTATTTTCTCTCATGATTGAACGAATTACACACTCGCGTAGTGATATTTTAGTCCCCAATATTTAAGCGAACACAAAGTTTGGTAGAAAATATCACTTATTCCTGCTTTTGTTAAGTTAAAACAATACAGAAGGAGGAGGAGAAACTCGGAGAATCGTATGAAAAATATGAGAAAATGGACTTGTATTTATAGCTTATGTTGGGCTGAAATTTGAAGAGGTGCAACTCTTCATAATGGTTATTTGTGCAAAAAGGCGACAAGATAAATGCCATAATATAAATAGCTATTTACTAAACAGTAAAGAGGGAAAAAAAGAGGGTAGTTAGGTTTTGTTACCAAAACAGAAAATGGAAAAATGAAAACGGATTTTAATATTGATATTCTTGGATTTAATATTAATATTTTGTTATTAAAATATATATTTAATAATATTTCTTTTAATATTTACTATTAACAAATAAATTTGATCCAAAAAATTAATCAATCAATTATTTGACCAAATCCGAATGCATATTCGAATCTGAAGTTGAAGCCGAACCCGAATTCGAATTTGAAGCTGAAGCCCAAGCCAAAGCTGATACCGAGCCGAGCCGAGCCAATCGAGCAACATCGGCGATGACGCGAGACTTACCTTCTTCTCAACTCTTCAAGAGCTAGAAGAAAAGCAATTATTTATATACCCAATAAAAACACATTCGTCTTCTAGTATGGTATAATGTTCCTTCATCAGGGAGGGGAGAACTTAAAATTTTTATTTTCCTCCATTTCCCTTTCACCGTCTTTCAAGCTTCATTAATTCTTAAAACACAATAATCCCCCACATAAATAGAGGATGACTATATTACAGAAATATATATAGAAAAATTGTGTGATTCGCAAGCAATGATTAATTGTATCTGGATAAATAGATTTTTCTTTGAACTTTCTGTGGTGAACTAACGTCGGATATACTCAATCAATTGATAGACTTGATATCTTTGAATCATCGAACTTTTGTGTGTACCTAGACAGCCATAAGTCACATAACAAACTTTAACTGTCTTTGGTACTCACTGTCGTTTTAGTTTCAGCCATGAACACCGCCTAGTTTCATAAATACGTAGAAAACTAGCCAGACAAAGTTCTCCTTGAAGCGACTAACACTTCACACTTACATAGGTGTTTTCTAAACTTGTCATTCCATATATACACTATTTTATATATCCCATATCAAATTTAGAAATCATTAAAAAGCCGTAATGCTTTATCCTTAGTACTAAACATTGTCTCATCACGATATTGGACCAAAAGTTTAGTTAAGAATATTGAATCATCATTAATGACTTTGTTTGATCTCCTTGAACCTAGATATTGGGATCTCCAGTTTTCTAGGTAGAGTTACCGCCACTATGACTTGTTCTCGACCATAGTCCCATTTCCCTTGATGATTTCTAAGCTACCCCTCTAGTTAGACTTTTTGTAAGTGGATCTGACACATTATCACCTGACTTTACACAGTCAATCGTGATTATTCCTCTAGAGAGTAATTTCCTAAGGTTTTTACGTCTTTGTCATATATGACAAGATTTACCGTTATACATAATGCTCACAGGCTTTCCATTTGTCGCTTGACTATCGCAATATATGCACGTTAATGCCAACGATTTGGGCAAAAATGGAATATCTTCCAAGAAGTACGGAGCCATTCAACTTCTTCACCGGCTTTATCTAAGGCTATGATTCAGCCTCCATTGTAGAGCGGGCAATACAAGTTTGTTTGAATGAATTCCAAGATACCGCTCTTATACAAATAGTTAATACATATTCACTTGCAGACTTAGAATTAGTTGATCTGGTGATCCAATTTGCATCACAATATCCCTCAATCATCACTAGATATTTACTGTAGTGCAAAGCAAAACCCTTAATATGTTATAAATATTCCAAAACTCGTTTCATCGACATCCATTAAGGTTGAACTGGATTGGTCGTGTATCGACTCAATTTACATTTAGCAAAAACTATATTTGGTCATGTATTCATGATGTACATTAAGCATTCCAACACACGAGCATAATCCAATTGTGATATGCTTTGGCCTTTGGTCTTTGCTAATTCAACATTAAACTTTAAACCCTAAGTGCTTGACTTTTTTCAAATATTGTCTTAATATAATGAGATTGTGATAATGCTAGACCTTGAGGAGTCTTATGGATCTTAATTCCCAGAATTAAAGCAGCAACTCCCAAGTCTTTCATTTCAATCTTGCCAGTTAGCATATGCTTAGTAGCATTTATGTTGGTAATGTCATTATTAATTATCAACATATCGTCCACATATAATCACACAATGACTTTGTGATTCGGAACATTTTTATTGTAGACACATTTATCCCATTCAATTATCTTAAAACCATTTGAAAATATTTTTTGGTCAAATTTTGCATGCCATTGTTTGGGCTCTTGTTTTAGTCCGTAAAGGGACTTAATATGTCTACAAACCTTCTTTTCTTTACTCGAAACTACAAACCCTTCAAGTTGTTTCATGTAATTTCTTCCTCCAAATCTCCATTCAAAAAGATTGTCTTAACATCCATTTGATGAATTTCAAGACCATGCACTCCAACTAATGCTACTAACATCTGTACGGACGTAATTCTTGTAACTGGAGAGTATGTATAAAAGTAGTCAAGTCCTTCTCATTGTCTGTGCTTATTTACTAGAAGTCTTTCCTTAAATTTATCAATAGTGCCATCATCTTCCATTTTCCTATTAATGATTTGTTTAGAACCCAAAGGTTTATTTCCAGGAGGAAGATCAACCTATTCCCATGTATGGTTGTTCAATATGGATTCTATTTCACTATTGGCTGCTTCTTTCCTAAAAAAATAATTCCGAAGAAGACATGGCCTCTTTAAATGTTCGAGGCTCATTTTCCAATAAGAAATTCAAAAAAGCTGGTCCAAATGAAGTAGATGCTTTGTGATGTTTATTACGTCTTGGATCCTCCTGATTAAATGTACTTTCTTTTGTTCCTTCCTGAGGTCGTTTAGATCCTTCACCAATTTCCTCACACTCATTTTTTATACGGATATATATTTTCAAAGAACTTAGCATTATTTAATTTATAACCATATTATTATGAATGTCAAGATTTTCTTATTTGCGAACATTAAATCGATATGCTTTACTATTGGTCGCATATCATATGAAAGTACAATCAACGATTTTCCGTACTATTTCTACACTATTGGGTTTAGGGACTTGTACTTTTATCAAACACCCATGCATTAAAATAATTGAAGCTGGGTTTTCTTCCTTTCCATTTTTCATAAGGAATGGATTGTGTTTCGCTATAAGGTACTCGATTTAGTATTCGATTAGCCGTAAGAACGGCGTCCCCCCACAAGTTTTTTGACAAACCAGAACTTATCAATTATGCGTTTATCATCTCATTTAACGAATGATTCTTTCTTTATGCAATCCCATTGTATTGGGGCATGTAAAAGGCTGTTGTTTTATGAATAATTTAATATTCTAAAAAAACTTGTTCAAAAGGATATTCATATTTACCATCCCTATCACTTCTTATCGTTTTGATTTTCTTGTTAAGTTGCATTTCAACTTCATTTTTGTATTGCTTGAATGTGTCTATTGCTTCATCTGTACTATTAAGTAAGTAAGAATAGCAATATTGAGTACTATCATCAATTAGAGTTATGAAATACTTCTCTCCACCGCAAGAGGGTATTGACTTCATTTCTCAAATATATGTGTGAATTAAGTCTAAAGGATATGAATTCATTTCAACTGACTTATAATGATGTTTAACATAGTTAGATTCCACACACATTTGACATTTTGATTTATCGCACTTAAACTTAGGCAATACTTCCAAGTTAATCATTTTCCGCAAGGTTTTATAATTGACATTACCCAAACATATATGCCATAATTCATTTGACTCAAGTAGGTAAGACAAAGCTGAAATTTTATTATTATTCTCAACAACCATCAAAATCAGCTCAAAAAGCCCTCACTGAGGTAATCTTTTCCTACAAACATTTCGTTCTTACTTATTACAACCTTATCGTATACAAAAACAATTCTTAACAAGAAGTTCAACAGAGACTAAATTCTGTCTAATCTAGGGAACATGAATGACATTGTTCAAAGTTACCACCTTGCTAGAAGACATCTTCAGAAAGATCTTCCTACATCCTTCAATCTTGGCACTTGCAACATTTCTCATATAAAGAGTGTCTTCGGATCCAACTGGAGCATGTGTTGAAAAAGCTTATCTAACATTACAAACATGGCAAGTGGCTCCAGAACACTCCCTTGGATTGCCCACCATGTTGTATTTAGAAAGCTTGACGCACAAGTCATCAACATCTTCATGCTTATTAACCATATTTGCTTTACCCTTCTTCTTGTCTTTCTTTGGAGCATGACATTCTGTAGATTTGTGCCCTGCTTTCCTAGAAATGTAGCAATTTCCGTTGAACCGCTTCTTGCTTGGGTTGCTTTTCCGTCCAGAAGCATGCTTCCTTTTTGTCATATTTTGAGAAGTATCCTCAATAATGTTTGCTTCCATTATTTTTGATTTTTCGTAGCCTCTATTTATAACAGCTTTGTTATCTTTGATTTTCAACCGAACAATGAGATCTTGAAGGGACATCTCCTTACCTTTGTATTTCAAGTAGTTTTGATATCCTTCAACAAAAGAAGCAACATCTCAATCATCGTTGCTCATTAGAATGCTTCATTCATGACAAGGCCTTCAATAAGAAGATCGTGAATAATCACTTGCAATTGATGTACTTGGTTAGTAACAGACTTGCTATGTACCATCTTGTAGTCTAAAAACATGGCAACAACAAATCTCTTCAACACGACATCTTCAGTTTTTTATTTTTTTTCAAGCGCAGTACACAATTCTTTTGATGTCTCCACGCCATTGTGGACAATATACAAATTATCCTCCAGTCCTCTAAGAACATAATTTTTGCACTAAATATTATAATGCTTCCACGCTTCAATCACAAGAAACCATTCATTTATAATGCTTCCACGCTTCAATCACAAGAAATTGTTCATTCTCTGGAGTTCCATCGGAAGAACGGGAATATCTTCCTTGATGAACTTCTGCAGACTTAAGGTATTCAAATAGAAGAACATCTTCAGCTGCCACCATTTGAAATCTAATCCGAAAAATTTTACGGGTTTCTTTACCGGTGACAATGCTGGTGTTTGGCTTGTTGATGCATTTGCAGTCACCATTGGAACTGCCTGGTTCCCGTTATCATTAGTCATTTTCTAAAATAATGACACAAACAAATGTTAAAATCACGTAGATTTTAATTTCCAACGAAGTAAAAACCACATATGTTTTAAACTCCAACACAGTGAATATAATGCAAATATAGAATATAAATCAAATTCCTTAAGCTTGTTAGTAAACTCTATATGTAAAATAATTCTAGAAAATATAAAAAAAACATATAAATAAAAATGAAAAATAGAAACAAAATTTTAATCCGTGCCCACTGAAGTCACACTATTTCCTTAAGGAATTTAATCCCCTTCTAGTACCCCAAGGTTACGAATTATTTTCTCCCAGGATAGAATGAATTGCACGCTGGCATAGTGGAACTTCAAACCCCAGTATTTCAGCAAGCACAAAGTCACTAGCAAATCACAATTATTGTTGCTTTCTTTGAAGTTAAAACAATACAGAACAAGGAGGGGAAACTCTGAAAATCATATAGAAAATCTGAGAGAATGAACTTGTATTTATAACCAATTTTGGGCTGAAATCTGAAAAGGTACAACTCTTATGATTGGTTGTTTATGCAAAATGGTCACATCATAAATGCCATAATATAAATGGGTATTTACTCAACAATAAAAATGAGAAATAAAAAGGAAAAATTGAAGAGGGTAGTTAATTTTGTGTTGCTGAAACAGTAAACGGAATGATGGAAAGGGATTTTAATATTAATATTCTTTGATTTAATATTAATATTTTGTTATAAAAATGGATACTTAGTAACATTTAAATTAATATTTACCAATTAATAAATAAATTTGGTCAAAAAAATTCATCAATCAATAGATCATTTGACCAAATCCAAATCCAAATCTGAATCTAAATCTGAAGCCGAAGCTGGAGCCGAGCCAAGCGAATGACGACGGTGACGACGCAAGGCTTGCCTCCTTCTCAATATTTTAAGATCTAGAAGAAGAGCAATTGCATATATACCCATTAAAAACCTCTTTCTTTTCCAATATAGGACATTGTTCCTTTATCAAGGGGAAACTTAAAATTTTTACTTCTCTCTATTTTCCATTCACCCTCTTTTAAGCCTCATTAATGCTTAATACCCCAAAAATTATGTGTAAAGTTCATTAATATTTTAATATATAGCTATTTTTATCAAATTGTGGTCGAAATTAATTTCTGCAAAATAATAAAAGAAAATAGAAATAGAAATAGTGTAATGAAAAAGTTTTAATTCCAATTAATAAACTGTGTTCCTTAAGAAAATTAATCCCTTCATTGTTGCCCAACATTATTGGAATAATTCCTCATAGAATAGAATAAAATTACTATTCTGCAATACCAGTAATGGAAATTACATATCTTTGTCAAATTCAACAATCAAAAGTAAACCACACTGATGCTTACGTTTTTTCTTTTGAAGAAATGCATCAGAGAGATAGGAATGATGGCACAATTTTTGGTGGAAAAGTTAGGCAAATCCTCTAAATTTATAGCTAAACAATCTGGGTATAATAGGTTCTACGATACTTGTTCACACAAGGTACCATTTCGACAGAAACAATTATGGTTGGTCACGAACATTATATTAAAAAAAGACCTTTAAGAAATTAATGGCGAAATTAAAACATAAAATCAGCGTGAAAAAAATATCAGGAAAAGACAATAAATAAAGAGAAAACGAAAAATAAACTTGGTGCAAAATTTTAACAATCAGTCATATCAATTGACCCAATTCGAAGTCGAGCGAGCGAGTAACAACGACAGTGTGGAACACCATTTCTTCTCCTCTCATTTAAGAACTAGAAGATGCACTTTCTATATAAGCACAAAAATTTTCTTTTCATTTTTCGATGGTGACAAAGTGCTTTAGTAAAAGGAATACTTCAAACTTTTTGTCGCTTTGTTTACCTCCAAAAACTTTTCTCTCCATTTTTTATTTACACCACTTTATTTAATAAAAAAAATTCTACAATCCCCCAAATTAATTGGGAGGGCCATGTGAAAATATGCACGCATGAAAAAATATGCTATTACAAGCAGGGATTGTAGCATCTCGATAAGTAGTTTTTTCTATGAACTTTCTGTATTGTGTCTGATATAGTCGATAAATCGGTAAATTTTATATTTTTTAGCAGTCCAACTTTGGTGCATACCTAGACATCAATCAGTCACACAATCAACCATTTAACTATCTTTTATTTTTATTGTTGTGTTCGTTTCAACCATAAACACCTCCTGGTTCGTAAGTGCACAAAGAACTAGCCTTACAGAATTTTCCTTGAAGTGGTTTACACTTCACACTTCGATAGGTGATATCCATATGTGTTATCCCGTGAATACACTATTTAATATACATTGTATCAAACTTAGAAACCATTGATAAGCCTTAGTGTTTTATCCTTGATACTAAAATTATCTTCATCACTAGAATGAATCAAAGTTTTATTTGACAATGTTGAAATGTCATTAATGACTGTAAAGTGAGCATGTTAGTTTCGAGTCAGCTAAGTTTTCAAGGCAATGGAGTTTCCAATTACTACTATGCCGCTCGTTGATTTACCCCCGATTAGTCAAAATATTGAATTCTTTTCGTTTGAGTGTGACTCCCTGAATGTGAGCAGCATCATTTTGTTAGTTGTATTCCTATTTTTCGTAAAGCTGAGCCATTGTAGTTGTGTGCTTTGTTTTCTAATAATATTCATAGCCAGTGCCGTTTTGAGCATTATGTTATAGTTCTGATTTTATTTGCAGTCAACTAGTTACTCTTCCATGTCCCTTGTTTTGTCACCAATGATTTTCTTTAAAGTAATAGACGAAGACATCCTATATTGGCTTGCATATTAGCTTGGACTCTTTTGTTTGATGTTGTTTAGCGTAGTATATTTTTTGAGCTTTACTTATTAACATCCTAATATCTTATTAAGAGGATGTATATTGTATTTTCCTTTTACCTGATCTAATGACTGAATTTGTCTGAATCACTGCTGCATTTAGATCTATTCAATAACGTTATTTTTTTTTAATCCGTTAGGCAAATGCCTAGGGTTAGATTTTTTATAATAATAAGTAAACATATACATAATTACAGAATCTTGGGTTCTTACGAAATGATAGAAATAAAATTTGACATTACATTCATCCTATTACCAAAATTGAGTAGTATTCTCGGAGTTGGTATCACAAATGTAGACTATACTTAAAATTGGTTCCAATCGATGTAATTGTACACTAACTCCATATGTCTTCTGGACATATATCCTTCTGTATTGATTGAAAATTCAATTGTTGTACCGCCTCTTGTTGCCTTATCGATGGAAAAGTATTTCCCATGAAAATATCAATATACACATATTTGATCTTGGAAATTGCATGCTTGAAAAACCCCGAGCGTGCAAATCATGAGAGGATCTAAGTTTTGTCATGATAGATCCAAATGGAAAGGTAGCCTTTATCGACCAACTTGTCACGCTTGCTTGATGAAGAAGCACTTTAGAAACAGCTTGATGCTCAAGCGTGCAAGAGGAGGACATGTGCTAGCTTGAGATATTGCCTATTTTTAAATTCTTTTCATTGGATTGAATGCAAAGCATTAATACCATCTATTGAAAATTCATTAAAAAAAAGGCAAAGAAGACATGCCAAAGAAGACATTCTTGGACGAAGGAGTAACGTGCAAAGCCATAGTGATTTTGAAAAAGACCATTAACCATGCGTGTTATAAAGTAATGAAAAGCAGATTTAGCTGCTTGAATAATCGTGCTTCGTAGTCACGCTTGCACGAAGACCCTTATGCGTGCGTGAATTAACAATTCCAAAGTTTTTATCAAAGTTCTTTTATTGATTTAAGATTTCAAGTGCGGCTGTTTGATATAATAGATCGGTTCTCTCACATTCATGAATTAAGACCATAAGTTGTAAATTTTTTGTTTTTTTTCGATTTCATGTCATTATATGCAAATCTACTCATTAGCTATTGATTCCTGTTCATGCCAAATAATTAAGAGAGAAGTTGATTGATTCGCGCAATGGTCATTCTTGCGGTCTTCTATTCAGAAATTGGTCAATTTACCAGAACTGGACCTATGAGTATAAAGTTCTAAATGTCTTGCTGCATCTTTGTAGATCGCATGGAGGACAAGGTTCATTCCATGGCTAAAACATGAATCTGCTGCATTGAGTGTTGTTTATAGTTGTGAAGATATATTAGAGAGATCACACGTACCGTTTAATTTGGGGTGTGCCTTGTACAAATAAAATCTTTTGACTTATGGAGCTCAAAGTTTAGTTTGGGTTTTTTCCTTTAAAATGAGATTTAAGGTATGTCGTGTCAAATAAAATCTTGAAATGCATGGCCCTCGCTTAATTACTGTTTAATTCTTAGAAATCGAGGCATGCCATTTTGTTGAGTTTCCATGGCCCATGCAAACATGAAAGTGCGTAGTTGCTTTAGGCACGCTATTTTTTTATATTACGTTCCTAAACTCGGATGTGCATTTCATGTGACCTAAATCCAAATCTCAACAACGTTAAATAAAATGTGTCTCGAACCCTTGGTGCATTTCACGTGGCATAGTCCATAGTCGCGTTTTTGATGACGTTGAAATCTTCCTTAAAAATAATTAAAAGCGTTTTAATAAGTTAAAATATACCATAGGCTAAAACTTGTATTAAAATCACATAATAGGTCAATTATAATAGTTTAAGAGACCATGCTAGAACCATAGAATCCGGGGATGCCTAACACATTCCCTCGGGTTAACAGAATTCCTTATTCAGAATTTCTGGTTCGCAGACTTCAAAAGGAAAGTCGAATTTTAATTGATTTGGGATTTTAAAATAAACTGGTGACCTGAGACACCAGAAAACAAACTATTCCAAGTGGAGACTCTGAATAAAAATGAATAAATAATCCCATTTCGAATAATGTCACTTAAATTTGTAATACTCCCTTTGTACTACCTTCGGGTGTGTATAAAGGAGGTGTAGCAGCTCTGACGATTCCACTAGGAAAAAGAGCCTAGAACTTCTTGTTCAGGGTTTAAAATTCGAGCTTAGAGTAACAGTTATAGTTTGCTTGTATTATCTAATTTTTGTACATGTTTGAGCCTAATGTGCTAAGTGTCTCTTTTCTCGCTTTGATATTGCATGAACTGTATATAAACTTCTATTAAGCGCTTCTTATATCTGAGACATCTAAATCATCTAGGAAGTGTGCACTTCGTGTAACTTCTTTGCTGTTAGAGTCTTATCCTAAATTTTAGAACGAGGTTCAGACAAGTTACAAAGATGGTGAAGCTTCTGTATTCCTGGTATGCTACCTCCCCCCTCCCTCCCCGGCTCGAGCTATTCGCTCGGGTAAGCCAGGTCTAGAACAATAAACCCAGTTTTTAACCTAGTATAACAAGAACTCATATCGGATCCCTAGTCGGAACGTTTGTTTGAATCACAGACATTTGACTTAAGAGACTCAACACAGGGGTTGGGTCTATCTAGGATAGGTTTACCTTAAATGAAAGACCATCCTGATACATCCTACTTGCTACTTGTCCACTTATTTTCTTTGGAGTTGCATGTTGATCGGCTTGTGAATAATAGATTAAAATTTGGAGATGAAAATTGCAGCATCAGGGTTAAAAGATATAATTACCCGTTTTGAAAAACAATATCCAAAAGGTACTAAAACTCTGTCGAATTTAAAAGAAAAAGTGAAAAAGAAGAAAATCTTGTTTTCAGAAATAGTTGTTTTTGTTAAATTTGCTCGAACTGCGCCAGTTTGATTCTTACCAGATGTGGGATACAACCCCCATCAGGTCCAACTTCCCTTTTTTGAGAAATAGCCCAAAAAGACCAAAAAAATTATTTTTATCGCAAATAAGCAGGGTGATGCCATATTTGCAAAGCAGGATTTTATTTTCGAAAAAAATTTGAAAAACAATAGTGTTCCCCTTTTGTATAGAGTCAAAATAAGTTATTAAATTACCTTAATAAATGTGCAGATGAGACCATACGAAAATGAACCCTTCGGAGCTCTTTAAAAGATCTCCTTATAGCTCCACATATGGTGGAATGATCTAGGAAAAAGGCAGTAGAGAAATTGTGATAAAGGTTCTGGGTAGTCTCATCGGAGTTTTGAACATCAAGCCAAGGTTTTACGTGATTGAAGCCTTGATACCTTTTATGTGTTCCATTTTTCTGACTTTGAGCTCACACCCACACTAGAGGAAATTGCAGGTTATGTTGGCTTTAACATAAACCTTTGAAGTTGGTACCTAGTGTGACCAAGACTGATATCTCCCTACAAATTTCTAAATCTGCTGAGTATTAATAGGGATATTCAAGATGGGAATTCATCTAAAGGGTATTGCACTTTCCAGTTCTTGTATCAACGCTACGGTAACCCTCAAGGTTTTGAAGGACTGAATACTAGCATGACCCACGCAAGAAATAAGGACAAATAGTAGGTAAAACGCGGTATGGTTTTCATAGTAGCATTCTTGGATGTTGTAATCTATCCTTGAGAAGATGGTAATATAGAAATGGGTCATGTGGGAATGGTTGATGTCAGAATCAAGAAAGCTAATGGCACTTTGGTTTCTTTGATCTTATCTGAAATTTACCGAGTCTTAACCATCTGTCGAGAAGTTGGAAAATTCTTCCAAGGCTGCAATCTGCTACGACAATTGTAGATACAGGACATTTATGCCACCTAGTTGGGTATAAAAATTACGATATGACCAATTTGAGTTGCATCGAAGAATTTGACAGCCTAGTAGTAGGTGTTGAATTCCTCGAGGGTACTAAGGCTTGGTTTGCATGCTTGAGCTCTTTCACTGCCGATAAAATTGAGTGCACATTCGGATGGCTTCCTGTCACCGAAGTAGTATACATTTCAGACAAACTATGACATCTCCTCCTAATAGGTATCTCAAGCATCCAACCATATGCTCCTCATGGGATTTTGCGCCAACTGGGTGGATTTCAAACCATTCCCCATATTGAATATTTTAGTAGACATGTTACCGAATTAGGCCTAAAAGCCATATTTTTTAAAGGAAGAATTCACCATGTCTGAAATGAATACAGATTTCTTGAACCTAAGACTATCGTGCGGGATCTAGCTAGAGGAGAGGTAGACCCCAAGTACATTATTTGGTTCGTTAAAAGGTTTCAGATTCCTGAGAGACCCGCTAAGAGAGCCCACATTCAATAATTCACTAATGACTCACAAGAGTAGTGTAACTAGTTGGCAAAATAAGAAAGCTACAAGGCCAAAATAGGTAAATAAGAAGGACAAATTAGGGACCTCGAATTTGCGAAGAGTATCCAAGCTACCACAGATGAAGGGAAAAAGAAAAGGCTAACTTAGGAAAATGAAGCACTCAAAGCTCAAATCCAGAAAATAAGAATAGCAGCCAGAAAATTGGAAAGAAGCTGAGCAGATGAAAGGCTTATAAGCAGTCTGAGAAAGAAAGCTCTTGAGAGTCAAGATTATTTAGAAAGGTCTAAAGCCAGTTTAGCAAAAGTACTGGCCCAATTGGCAAAGAATGTAGATGGGAAGACATAATCTGTGCAACAAATGAAGAGAAAATATAAAAGGGCAATCATCAATCTGAGAAGAAAGTTAATCACCTTTTAGAAAGAGGAAGCTAAGCAAGCCAAAGACTTCAAAGCTTACTGGGAACACTTCTGTGCTTCAATGGCTCAGATAGAGGAAGAAATGCACCAGCTGCAAGATCAAAACTATCACGACACTCAGGTGCTAAAAGCCACAATTAAGAAAATCGGGCGTCTATTTCAGGAAAAAGGTAGGATTTGAGAGAGGATTTGAGCCATTGCCGACTACATCATTGCAAAATGCCAAACATATGAGGAATGAATCGAACCACTTTCTTTGCTACGTTGATGATACTCGTCTGCCAAATAATGAGTGATTTGGAGCGACTTCAAGGAGATCTCGCACAGAGGCCAGTGGCGAGACCGAATGATGTCCCACGGGCCCCAGGAGTGGAAGCTTTAATATATTTTGGACTTTTTATTTATCAAATCCGTATTTTGGTTTGTTCTGAGTTTGTTCGTAGTTTTATATTCCTAAAAATGAATAGTTTTAAATCTTTTGTAATAGGATTTTAGGAGCTTTTATTAGTAAAAATTGAAAATACCCAAAAATTATTTCATTATTTTTCGCACTTATTTTCCTTGAACTACGTAATGATCTGATTTATATGGCGTGCTGATATGTAGGCAATCCTCATCGGCTCCGGTCATAATTTTGTGAATAATACCAATAAGGAAAAATAAAAAAAAGGTGAGAAGAGATATAAAAAGAAAATGAGAGAAGAAGAGCAAAAGAAAAAGAAAAAAAAAGAAAAAGAAAGAGATGAAAGGTAAAGAGTGGAAGTTGAAGAAGAATTAGGAAGAATAACTAAAGCCGGGATTAAACATGCAACCGTTGCAAAACATGTAGAAATACATTTAACTGTATAGGTGCATCACACTCCCAACGTATAAATGTTATTTGCTTGAATTAACCGTTTTGTTACTGTTATCTAGTCCAAATTTTTATAGCAAGGTGGTTGGTTTTTGTGGTAATCTGGCTTCGTATCCATACTCCACAAGATTGAAAGGGGGCATTGAAATGTCTGCGGAAATGACTATGCCAAGAATTCCCATCATGGACGATAGTCCGATCTTGGGAATCCCAACTTCAGAATCAGTAGTTGTTGAAGAGAACAAAATTCAGCTTCTCCGTGTAATGGAAATGTGGGATGCTTGGGCGAATGGAAGAGAACCACAAATGCAATCCCGGGATTCCCTAAACTCTTACTTAGGGCAAAAGATACTTCCAATATCCCGATCAGTCACCCAAATACACCACTAGGATACCCTACCATCTTAGCTCATTTTGTCGGAACAACTTCTGAGGTTCGCCACCAAGTGTTAATATCCGGTGCAACATAAAATATCTTTACCTCTCCACCTTGCTCGGCAACAGCACAGTCTATAGTGCCCTAGCCCAGCGTTGACCCATCATCTTTCGCTTTCCAAACACCATCCTTCCCATTAGAACTTATACAGTTCCCACCTATACTTACTCTCAACCACCCCGGTATCAGTTCACTGCAGGGCAAGAAAAGGCTACCAAAACTCCTGAGGAAGAAGAGATTGCGAGGAAGATGACGAGTATGGAGTAGTCTTAAAAGCATACAAAGCCTGAGTTGGCAGAAAAAGTGTATATGATGCTGATTTATGTATATTCCCTCCTGTGCATCTACCATTGATATCTAAAACCCCAAAATTTGAGAAATATGATGGGTGGTGATCCCATTCCCCACCTCAAAAGATATTGCAACCAGCTGCAAGGACCAGGTGGAAAGGAAGAACTCCTCATGGCCTACTTTGGAGTATGTTTTGTTGGCATCGCGTCTGAATGGTACATGAACAAGGATATATCCCGCTAGCACATGTGGGTTGACCTTGTACATGGGATCTAATTCCAAACTGCAAAATTGGAAGGCTATGCCATTCCCAATCAGGCGGGAGTCCTGGTAGATCTGTCCTACCATTTTTTTCGGCATCACGAGTTATTCCAGGGTGTAACTCAGATGTTTTCATTAGTTTCAAGCATTTTGATTTCCGATGTAAACCTTATTATCTTCAAATTAATTAAATGAAATAAATATTTTATCGTGCATCTTTCTTTATTCCTTCTAATTTTTGTTATGTTGTATTTCTTCTTTCAGTTCTAATAATCCAGCTTTAAATAACACGACATACTTACAGACTTCAAGCCCAAATAGATACACGCTGTCTAACTGTGAAATAATGAACCAAGAACAGGAATATGATGAAAAAGAGGCTTTTTGGGAAATAAATCGAGAACTGGAACAATTTGGGAATAAACCTAAGCCAAACTTAGAGGACATTGAACCAACCAATTTAGGCAATTATGATGAAATTAGGAAAACCAAGATAAGCATTCACACAGATGAAAAAATCAGGGATACATTAATCCAACTCATGTGTTGAGTTCAAAGATGTGTTCGGTTGGTCATATGATTACATGCTAGGACTAAGTGTTAGTTTTGTGGTTCAAGAGTTGCCAACTTTCCCCGAACCCCGATATCCAGCAAAGGAAAAGAAGGTTTAAAAACTGATGTTATTGACAAAATCAAAGGAGAAGTGACGAAACAGTTGAAAGCAGGGGTGATCCAAGTGGTCTGGTACACCACATGGCTCGCCAATGTAGTTCCATACCCGAGTATATATGGATTATAGAGATCTAAATAATGCGAGTCCCAAAGATAACTTCCTTTTGCCAAACATCCACATTCTTGTTGATAACTACGCCAAACATGAGATACAGCCATTCGTGGATTGTTACACAGGATATCAGCAGGTGTTGATGGATGAAGAAGATGCAGAAAAGACAGTTTTTACCACACCTTGGGTACATACTGTTACAAAGCCATGCCCTTTGGTCTGAAGAATGCCGGGGCAACCTACATGAAAGACATGACTGCCATTTTTAGTGATATGTTACACCAAAAGATAGAGGTGTATGTGGACGACATGATCATCACATCCAAAACCCAAGACGACTGTGTTAGGGACCTGAGGTAATTCTTTGAAAGGTTGTGTAAATATGATTTGAAGCTGAACCCAGCCAAATGTGCATTTGGGGTCCCATAAGACAAGCTTTTTGGATTTATAGTTAGCCGGAGAGGTATCGAATTAGATCCAACAAAGATAAAGTCTATTCGAGATTTCCTCCTCCAAGAACCAAGAAGGATGTGATGAGCTTACTGGCCAGATTAAACTATATCAGTCGGTTCATTGCTCAGTTGACATCCACATGTGAACCCATATTCAAACTACTGAAGAAAGATGTGACATTCAAATGGACAGATGAATGTCAAGAAGCTTTTAATAAAATCAAAGAAAATCTATCTAACCCGCCAGTCTTGGTCCCACCTGAACTAGTAAAACCTCTAATCTTGTATCTGACTGTCTTGGAAAATTCTTTTGGTTGTATCCTCGGGCAACATGATGTTACTGGAAAGACAGACCATGCAATCTACTATATGAGCAAAAAGTTCACCAATTATGAAGCTAAGTATACTTCGTTAGAAAGAAGCAGTTGTTTTTTAACTTGGGTAGCTCAAAAGTTGAGACATTTTCTGTAAGCCTACACCACTTACCTTATAACCAGGTTGGATCCTTTTAAATACATGGGTAGCTAAAAAATACAGACATTTTCCGAGATCAAGTGATTGAAACAATCAAGTCCCAAAAACCAACCACAATTTCAAACTAACAATTGTTTTTTTGTTTGAAAAATTGAAACAGGTGCAACCCAAAGCAACCGTGCAAAAGCCAGTGCAACCAAAAGGAAAAGATGCGCAAAATCTAGAATCAGCTTTGCAGTAATAATCAATCCAAAAGGGAAGTTTTCCTCAAAAGTTCTTTTCTGTATTTTTACTAAATAAAAAAATTAACTGAAAATAAGAGACAAATAAAAAAGAAAATCCAGTCAAAATGACTGTTTAGAATCCCCAATATCATCCTTACACGTTACAATCATCAGGGATCAAATAACTAAGTTGATTTTTTAAACATAGGGACACTATTCCCTAATCGCCTTTTACCAATATTAGGACTCCAATCCCTGGGTTGAGATTTTTGACATAAGGCATCCATTCCTAGTCTTCGTTTTACCAACATTAGGGCTCTAATCCCTGAATTAAGTTTTTAGACGTAGGGCCTCCGTTCCCTAGTCGCCTTTTTACCAACATTAGGGCTCAAATTCCTGAGTTGAGTTTTTAGACATAGGGCCACAATTCCCCAGTCGCCTTTTACCAATGTTAGGGCTTTAATCCCTGAGTTGAGATTTTAGACATAGGGCCTCCATTCCCAAGTCGCCGTTTTACCAACATTAGGGCTCTAATCCCTGAAATGAGTTTTTAGACGTAGGGCCTCCATTCCCTAGTGGCCATTTTAACAACATTAGGGCTCAAATTTCAAATTTGAGTTTTTAGACATAGGGCCTCCATTCTCTAGTCGACTTTTACGAATATTATGACTCCAATCCCTGAGTTAATATTTTTAGACATAGGTCCTCTATTCTCTGGTCGCCTTTTTACCAACATTTGGGCTCCTATCCTTGAGCTGAGGGTATTAGCATAGGGCCTCCATTCCCTAGTATCCCTTCTTAACATTAGTGCTCAAATCCCTAAGTTTATTTTTTAGACATAGGGCATCCATTCCCTAGTCACAGTTTTACCAACATTAAAGCTCCAAATCCTGAGTTGGTTTTTTAGACATAGGACCTCCATTCCCTAGACGCCTTTTTACCAACATTAGGGCTCCAATCCCTGAGTTGAGATTTTAGACATATGGCCTCCATTCCCTAGTCGCCTTTCACCAATATTAGGTCTCCGATCCCTTATTTGAGTTTTAAAGACATAGCGCCTTTATTTCCTAGTCGCCTTTTTACCAAAATTAGTGCTCCAATCCTTGAGTTGATTTCAAGACATATGGAATTCATTCCCTAGTCGCCTTTTTACCAACATTAGGACTCCAATCCCTCAGTTTATATTTTAGGTATAGGGCTCCATTCCCTAACCTTTTCCCTTCTAAATAGACACAATGCTTATTTTATTGTTTTCAAACAAAAAAAGAAGAATAAAAAATAAAAGAGAAAAGAAAAAAGAGAACAAGTTCAGACTTTTGTCACAAATAACTCACGAAATTTTCTTAGTGAATACTGGGAACAAAAATTTTGTTCGTTTGTTTGTTTTGGCATTTGAGCAGGTTTGACCTTGAGGCATAGGATCCAGGATGGCTAAAAAAATGAGCCTCCATCCAGAATGAAGAAAATAAGAAAAAAGAACAAAATAGGTGAATTCAAAATGCTGAAGCGGACAAAGATGTGGACTTCTCATGATATGATTGAAGTCACAAGCTTCGCATATCCCTCCTTGATCCAATGCTGAAGAAAGATTTAGTACCTCCAATTGTCGAGCACCAAGATTTGGATCGGAGTCCACATCAAGAACCAGCTAAGATTCTAGATCAAGCTTTACGAGATTTATAGATAGGAATATTGTAACTCGTAGTTGATAGGCCTCACAAGCTTAGCTTTTGATTTTTCCTTTTTGGTGTAATAAGGAGGTTAGCAAGCAGTAGCAGCAACAGTGAAATCACATCGTTCCGGTAGTCCATGCTACCGAAACTTCTAGAACTACACTGACCCGATTCCTTTATAGCCAAGGATACGTAGGAAATTTCTGAAGCAAGGTCCGATTAGACTCCTTTCAAAAAAATTCTTCTCATAGAGTTTCAAACATGCAAAAATCCCTCATAATTGCACATTTTATCTTTGACAAAAAAGCTTCGTGTCTCCGAGCAAAGAAGGGCAGCTGTGAGCACGTGATTTTTGCCATACATGAAAGGCTCCTATAAAATCTAAGAAAATAGTATACTCCATTTTTAGGAAATTGTATATTTTTATTAATTATTTATATTTCTCCTACTTGTTTAATTTTTATTCAAATAACAAAAATATCAAAAAAATATATATCACGCACTGCATTTAGGATTTTTTTAATCTTTAGAATTAATCAGTAATTACTTGTTTATAAAATTTTAAAATCACAAAAAAGTAGCTCATTTCAACATTTTTTGTCTTTAATTTTAGTTTATTTATTTTTCACTTTAATATAGATTTAGGTAATATTCATAATTTTTATAATTAGTTAATTACTTCAATTACTTATTTTAATATAGCTAAGAATTTTGTTAATTATTAGGTTTTTAAATTTTAAAAGAAAAGAAAAGAAAATTAAAGGAAGTATTGGAGAAAGCGCTCATTGATGAATCTTGGGCCAGTTTTGCACACAAATTCAGCCCAACCGTTCCCACTACACAATTTAATTACCTTTAGCCCAACACTCCCCTCTCGGCCGGCTCAACCTAATAAAAATAGACCAACCCGTTTGGTGACCCGCCCGTTTGCCCTTAATATATAAGATCCTTACACCGTTTTCCCCAATCTAACCCTAGATCCAAATTAACCCAGAGACGGCACACACCCTACTGTTCAGCTTCTTATTCGAACAATTCAACCCCCAACTCGCCTTAAACTCATGCGAGTTCACTCAAATAGGACTCTTCCCCTCCACGTCATTTTATTCTAACGATCTGTTGTCTTAAAGAACGAATATTCTCTCCAAATTCGCATGATTTCGGTACTATTAAGCGATGGATGAATAGGAGTCGTGGATGGATGAATAGGAGCCGTCGAGAAATTTTGAGGTTATATATAAGGTAAGTTTCTTCTCTTAGAATGTGAGATAAAAATCGAGAGAAAAACCAGGAAAAAGGTCGGAAAAATCTTAACTAGCTGAGTAAAAAATTTCTATGTTTTTGGAGTCATCACTTTTCTTCTAGACTTTTCTTCCTTCTTCTTCCATTTTATTTCAGAAAACATTAAAAAAAGGGGAAATGATTTGAGTTCATTTTGATTTGAATTTTACTCCATTTTTCTAAAGAAGAACTCACTGATTTAAGTTTTTTTGAAGTTCTGTTTATCTCAAGAATGCTTTGATTTAAAAATTTCAAGTGGTGGTTTATTTTTATTTTTTTTGGAGCTCAAATTTCGGCAGTGTTTCAGTCAAGCCGGTTGATTCTTGTTATCTTGTTGTTGTTCGTTTCAAGCTTTGAGTCATCATTTTATTCGAGTTTATTTAAACCATTGTAATCGTCGAAGTTTAAACAATTGAAAGCTCCAATTCCAGGTTCACATTTCTTCCTTTGTTATGTTTTTCCTTCTTTTCTCAGTGTTGCTATTGTATGGGTGCGATTAAAATTTGATGATTCCATACTCTCTATTTAGTTTATGTAATTGTAATGTATGTGATTCTCGTCGAGACAGATGCATATGCTAAGCTTTCTTCATAGAATTCTGTGGATATGCTCTTATCAGTATGTTTAGTTCATTTCTTGCCCTTTTGTTTTCTTCTTGATGTCATTGCTAGGGTTACACTACCGTATGGGAACTGTTGAAGTTTGGTTATAAAAATGTCTTCGTGTTTTCTCTTGATTTCTTCAATAAAAAACCTGAAATCCTCATTCAAGGACTGTCATTCCTTTGTTGGTATAAATCTGAAGCAAGATCTTAAAACCTCGTGTGCTAATCTATATTTTGCCATCGGTTAAAGTGTAGCATGTTAGTTTCGAGTCAGCTGTGTTTTCAAGGCAATGTAGTTTCCAGTTCTTGCTATGCCGCTCGTTAATTTAGCCCCTGATTTGTCAAAATATGGAATTCTTTTCATTTGAGTGTGACTCCCTGAATGTGAGCAGCTTCATTGTGTTAGTTGTATTCCCATTTTTGGTAAAGCTGAGCCATTGTAGTTGTGAACTTTATTTTCTAATTGTATTTGTAGCCAGTTCCATTTTGAGCATTATGTTGTAGTTCTAGTTCTGTTTGTAGTCAATTAGTTACTCTGTCTTGTCCTTTGTTTTGTCAACAATGATTTTCTTTAAAGTAACAGATCCAGACATCCTATATTGGTTTGCATATTAGCTTGGACTTTTTTGTTTGCTGTTGTTTAGTGCAGTACATTTTTTGTGCTTTGCTTATTAACATCCTATTATCTTATTAAGAGGATGTATTTTTTATTTTCCCTTTACCTGATCTAGTGACTGAATTTGTCTGAATTTTCACTGCATTTAGATTATTTTAGTAACATTATTTCTTTTGAAATCATGGTTGGGAAGAATAATCTTCCAAAGTTTGTTTATTGATTAAACATTTTGAGTGCGTCTGTTTGATATAATTGATTGGTTCTCTCATATTCATGAATTAAGGCTGTAAGTTGTACATTGTTTTTTTTTTCAATTTCATATAATTATATGCAAATCTACTCGTTAGCTATTGATTCATGTTGATGCCAAATAATTAAGAAACAAGTTGACTGATTCGGCAAAGGTCATTGTTGCGGCCTTATATTCAGAAATTGGTCAATTTACCAGAACTGGACCTATGAGTATAAAGGTCTAAATATCTTGCTACATTTTTGTTGATCGCATGGAGGACAAGGTTCAATCCGTGGCTATAACATGAATCTGTTGTATTGAGTGTTGTTTATCGTTGTGAAGATATATTAGGGATACCGCATGCAGTTTAATTTGGTGTTTGCCCTATACAAATAACATCTTTTAACTTATGGCCCTCAAAGTTTAGTTTGGGTTTTTCCTTTAAAATGGGATTTGAGGTGTGTCGTGCCAAATAAAATCTTAAGATGCATGGACCTCATTTAGTTACTGTTTAATCGTTAGAAATCGAGGCGTACCATTTAGTTGAATTTCTATGGCCCTCGCAAACTTGAAAGTGCATAATTGCTTTAGGCGCGTTTTTTATAAAAAAAAGTTACCTTCCTAAACTCGGGTGTGCATTTCATGTGACCCAAATCCAAATCTCACAATAAAATGTTTCTCGGACCGCGGGTGCATTTAATATGGCATGGTCTAAAGACGTGTTTTAGATGATATTGAAATCTTCCTTAAAAATGATTAAAAAATAGCTTAATATGTTAAAATGTACCGTAGGTTGAAACATGTATTAAAAATAAGATAATAGGCCAATTATGATCGTTTAAGCGACCGTGCTAGAGCCACAGAATCCAGGTGTGCCTAACACCATCCCTCGAGTTAATAGAATTCCTTATTCAGAATTTCTGGTTCTCAGACTTCAAAAGAAAAGTTGAATTTTCCTTGAATATGGATTTTAAAATAAACCGATAACTTGGTACACCAGTAAACAATTCATCCCAACTGGAGACTTTAAATAAAACGGAAAAAAAAATCTCATTCTAAATGTCAGTTAAATTGGAAAAATTCCTTTTGTACTACCTTCGGGTGTGAAAAAAGGAGGTGTGACACCGAGTGAGTGCTCTTCAAACCAAATGAAGAAGCTCAAATGAGATTGCCTTGACTACTATTGGGATGAGCTGTATCTTTTTCGGTTATGTTGAGATGGGATGATCTGATGTTGTGTGCCGGAGGAAGAACAAATGTGAATATTTTAGGCTTGCCACTCTTCACCGTAAGGTGGTCACCATGGTGGAGCTAGAACAGCAACAAAAGTTATGAGTTGTAGATTCTTTTGGCCTACTCTCTAGAAGGATGCTAGTGATGTAGTCAAGGTTTATGATAAGTGTCAAAGGACCTGTGGAATGTCTAAGAAAATGAGATGCCCCTCACCACCATCTTGGAAATTGATATCTTTGATGATTGGGGTATTGATTTCCTGCGACAGTTTGTGCGCTTGTGCGGGAACACTTACATTTTGGTAGTTGTGGACTATGTGTCAAAATGGGTTGAAGTCACGACTTTACCCAAGAGCGAAGCTCCAAGTATAGTGGAATTCTTGAAGAAGAACAAATTCATAAGATTCGGTACTCCTAGGGCAATTATTAGTGATGGGGGTTCGCATTTTTGCAACAAGGCTTTGATACCAAGATATATCACACACTTTGAGCTTCTTTAGAGAGTGGGTGATGTGGCTTACATGCTCGCATTTCCACCTAGTTTGTCAGCAGTTCGTCTAGTATTCCCACATGTGCATGCTCCAGAAGTATTAAGGCGGTCCTTCCCATGTGTTAGATTTCAGCTCTGTCCAGTTGGACAAGGATTTGACCTATGAAGAGGAGTCGGTGGCAATTTTAGGCCGGCATATTCGTTAGTTGAGATCAAACAAGTATCCTTCTGTTCGAGTGTAGTTGAGGCGTCAACACATCGAGGCAGCTAAATGGGAGTCGAAGTCGAACATAAGGAGTAGATATCCCCACCTTTTACTCAGCCCAATAGAGGGTGATCCTATGGCTTATTTTGAATCTTTTGGCTGGTAATATTCAAGATATTGTTGGTTCGGATGTTATTTTGAAAGGAAAAGTCGTGGATGTGCTTTGAGTAGCCTCTGGAGCGAGGTAAGTGTTGTTTCTAACCTTGACATGGGGGAATTAGGAACCCTGAGATTCTGAGCTCTGTGAACTTCATGACAGCGGCATATATTCAAGCAGATGATTGCTTATACGCTGTCAGTTTACATGTTTTCCTTGATTTACCTCTTTTCCTTAATTATTTCCTTTCTTGTCTTAATTGTTATATGTTTTTCATAAAGTGTCTACTTGTTATTCGATATCCTCTCCTATTCACAATGGCAGTTCTTCAACAATTTTATGACTCTCTTTTCTTTGATTAAATTGACTTACTTGCACCTTCTAATTATCAATTGCTGGATTGGTCTCACTGTGTAGCATTACTCGTGTAAATTTCATTACTGTACATGTTCCCTCTTGGTTTGGTATTTGACCGTAAAGGCTTTGTGGTTGAACTATTGAGTTGATCACACTTTGAGTATTTGGAACTGATATGATGAGATCTGGTTGCACGCTGCATAAGGTGTAATAATGGTGGATCGATACGGTGGTATAAGGGTGAATATGATCTATATGGTGGGATCGGGTTGCATGTCAAATCAGGTGGATTATGGGTGGATTGATACACCGAAATAATGATGAATGATGATATTGATAATGATGATTGGTAGGATTGGGTTGCATACTGCTATATATATATGTGTGTGTGTATATGTATATATATACACACATATGCTATATATATATATATATATATGATGTTGATATTTTTATGGTGAGATACGAGAGGATTTTGTGTTGTCTCGTGGGATCGGGTTGCGCGCTGCAATAACCTATATGGTTCTTTTTCTTGAGTTGTGTTGGCTTTTTCGCTATTCGTATTTGAATCGTCAAAGATTGGTGATTTTGGACGACACTGGTTTTTTCTTGAGGCTGGGATTATTATATTCACTTGACTGTTAAATTTTGTTCAATATTACTATTTTTTGTCATTGTTATATTCTGCGTACAGGTTATAGTGTAGGTGACCCGCCATAGCCTTTTCACTACTTCGCCGACGTTAGGCTCGGCATTTACCAGTACATAGGGTCGATTGTACCAATATTACATATTGCACACTGCAAATTTTGTAGCGACTCCCAAGGACAATTATTCATGTGCTCGGATGGATCATTTACAAAGTGAGGTACGTCTATTCAATTCCCACAGCTCCTTGAGTCCCATCCTCTTTCTATTTAACTGTATGTTTTCATTGAAACCTTGTATTTATTTTAGACCCTTGTATGTATTACTCTAGAAGCTCGTGCACTTGTGACACTAGGTTAAGGATTTGTAGCATATGCTTTACAGTTTTAGCTTATGTATTTATTAGTTGGATTTTTCAAGTCAAATCAGTTCTTCTTTGTTGATTAATTTTAAGACTGTTACAAATGATCAATTGTCCTAATGTTGGCTTGCCTTGCAACGCCCACGGTCCCGATGGTAGGAATTTCCGATCGTGACACAAAAATATGCATATGTAAATTGCAAATTTCGAAATGAATATAATGAGCTTAATTCTAAAAATCTCTAAAGTAGAACCCAAATTCTAAATTCGCTCCTGATTGGAGCCAAAAATTGGGTCTTTCGTTTCCTTGGTGAGTTGCACTGCTGCTTCCTGAGTGAGTTATCGGTGCGTCGAAATCTGTCTAGTTTTCATCCCTTTTTCTTTTCTTTTTGAGTTCCAAATTATTGTGTTTTTGGTAATAGTTAGTGAATGACGAGTTCCACTAGATAATTGACTTTAGCCACTTAACAAGTGCGATGTTTCTTGTGCTGGATCCTTTGTTGTCACACGACAAGTGGCACATTTTCTTCATAAATACAAAATGCTTGTGTTTTATCTTGATTTCTAATGTGAAAACAAGAAAAAGAAGAACTAAGTATTTGACAAGTAATCTCACTACTGTTTTCTTAAGTTTTAGTATTCGAGACCTATTGATTCGACTAGTTTTACTTTGTACTGAGTAGTCGTGTTGGATCTCAGTTAATTTTAATGATGAAAAATAACCAATTACTCCCAAAGGGACTAAACATAGGAACCACTCCGAATCCGAACTAGTATAAAAATATATTATGTCATTTATTTTTTGTAATTTATCTTTTACATTCTATTCTTGAAAAGTCCAGTCGACTAGATAAAAAATTAGTCGACTACCTCTAAAAAGAAAAAGAAATTACAATTCACATCCCCCGTCTTGCACTTTCAATGGGTGTAAGAGAAGGTCAAACACATTTGCTTAACTTGTGTGAAAAAATCATGGACAATCAAATAACTGTTGGAGCACTCTTTCCAGAAGGAACACCACAAGCAAGGCCATTATACTTTAATGGACAATACTTCTCTCATTGGAAAGTGCGAATGAAAATCTATGAAAAACCTTAGGATGTCAAAGTATGGTGTGTTATCAATAAGGAAAACTATGCACTACCAGTAGAATCTCAACCACCCAATGATCCTCAAGATAAAGATGAATACACAAACTAACAAATGGCGGTCGTTCACGTTAATGCTAAGACATGAAACCTATTGTATAACACTATACGTGCAGAAGAGTATGAGAAGATTTCAAGTTGTAATATGACTAAAGACATATGGGACAAACTAGAATCGCCTATGAAGAACCAGCAAAAGTGAAAGAAACTCGAATAAACATGTTGGTCCATGATTATGAAATATTCTAGATGAAAGACAAATGATCCATTTAGGAAATACTCACAAGATTCATCAAAATCATTAGCGATCTAAAAGCTTCTGGTAAACCTTATTCAAGTGGTGATCAAGTGCGAAAAATCCGAAGGAGTTTACTTACCACTTGGCGGACTAAAGTAGTTGCACTCGAATCTCAAGATGTAAACAAACATTCATATGATGAACTAAGAGGAGATATTATAGCATATCTCAAAAAAAGAATGAAAACAATTGCCTTCAAGTATTCAATTGAAGGACTTGAGAATGATATTGATGACGATCCAGAAGCTCTCGAAGAAGAAATTTCTATGGTATCAAGAAACATAGATTGGTTAAGGAGTTTTTACAGAAATACAAGAAGGGTAAGGATATCATCTAGGCGACCCATGCATTACAATTGGCCAGACAAGATTGATGGGAAGTGTTATGAGTGTATAAGGTATGGTTTTGTTAAAGTTGAAAGCCCAGATTTAGAAGAAAAGTCTCAAGAGGTTTCAGCAAAAAAAAAATCCTTTGGATGTTGCAGTGATGAAGATATTTTAGAATACGTGAAATAGCAAATATGTGCTTCATGACCATCCTGGAAAATGACATGAACAAATACTTTGGATGCTGAACTGATAAAGATACATTAGAAGATGAATGCAAGGAAAATATTCAAAAATATTTCATGGCAGGTGGTGAAAAAAATGAGGTAAGATCCTATTAGTACTATAGATGTAATGTATCGGAGGATATTATAACCTTACCCGAAAATAGTAAAAAGATTTTAAATAAACTAAGGTGACTCAGTAGGGAAAAAAAGTCTGGGAACTTAAGCTTGATGTCTGTGAAATTGAAAGAGATGTACTTCAAGATGAAGTTCATGAATTATAAATGAAACATAATGGCATGCACAAATCCACCAGTCACAGTTCAGTCAAGTTCAACCATGGGACTTACAAGTCAACTGGAAGGGGATTGGTTAGAAATGAGTCCACAGGTAACTATATGTCATAACTTTTACAAATTTGAAATAAATATTCTTTTTGTCCATTTCAGAAATCTAATGTTTTATGATAGATTTCTAAAGCAAAAAGAAAAACAATCCTGATTCTAGGAGAACTAACCAACAAGGACCCAAAAAACTTGGGTACCTAAAAGAAGGTGACAATTCTATTTTGCACGAACACCACATAAAGAGCTACAAAGGAACTTGGTATCTAGATAGTGCGTATTCCAGTGACATGACATGTGACAAATATCTTACAAATAATTCACAAAAATAAATGGTGAAAATCTTAAACTTGGTGATGATTCAAAAGGAAAGATAATTGGCAGTGGTATAGTTCAATTCAGCGATAACTGTGATATTACAAAGATATATCTTGTAGAAGGACTCAACTGCAATCTTTTGAGTATAACGCAACTATGCAATTCGGGGTATGAAGTAAAGTTCAGGAAAACAAGATGCACCATTGAGGATGAAACAGGTAAAATTATTCCTCCAATAAAAAAGAGTTGAAATGTATATATTATTGATGTCATTGAAAATCTACACATTTGTATTTATCTACCATCCATTTCCAACAATCCACGGCTTTGGCATAAAAAACTTTCCAGAAGGAACATCACAAGCCAGGCCAATATACTTTAATGGACAATACTTCTCTCCTTGGAAAGTGCGGATGGAAATTTATAAAAAACCTTAGGATGTCAAAGTATGGTGTGTCATCAATAAGGAAAACTATGCACTACCAGTAGTATGTCACCCACCCAATGATCCTCAAGATAAAGATGAATACACAAACTAACAAATGGCGGTCGGTCACGATAATGCTAAGACATGAAACCTATTGTATAACACTATATGTGTAGAAGAGTATGAGAAGATTTCAAGTTGTAATACGACTAACAAAATATGGGACAAACTAGAATCGCCTATGAAGGAACCAGCAATAGTAAAAGAAACTCGAATATACATGTTCGTCCACGATTATGAAATATTCTAGATGAAAGACAAAGGATCCATTTAGGAAATACTCATAAGATTCATAAAAATCATTAGCGATATGAAAGCTTTTGGTAAACCCTATTCAAGTGGTGATCAAGTTCGAAAAATCCGAAGGTGTTTACTTACCACTAGGCGGACTAAAGTAGTTGCACTCGAATCTCAAGATCTAAAGAAACATTCATATGATGAACTAAGAGGAGATGTTATAGCATTTTAGAAAATCCATCTCAAGAAAAGAAGAAAACAATTGCCTTCAAATATACAACTGAAGGACTTAAGAGTGATATTGATGACGATCCAGAAGCTCTCGAAGAAGAAATTGCTATGGTATCAAGAAACATAGATTGGTTAAGGAGTTTTTACTGAAATACAAGAAAGGTAAGGATATCATCTAGGTGACCCATGCATTACAATGAGCTAGACAAGATTGATGGGAAGTGTTATGAGTGTAAATGGTATGATTTTGTTAAAGTTGAATGCCCAGATTTTAAAAGAAAAGTCTCAAGAGGTTTCAGCAAAAACAAATCCTTTGGATGTTGGAGTGATGAAGATATTTTAGAACACGTGAAATAGCAAATATGTGCTTCATGACCATCCTGGAAACGACATGAACAAATACTTTGGCTGCTGAACTGATAAAGATACATTAGAAGATGAATGCATGAAAAATATTAAAAATTATTTTATGGCACGTGGTGAAAAAAATGAGGTAAGATTCATAACCTTACCCGAAAAGAGTCTCAAAAGATTTTAAATGAACTAAAGAGACTCGGTAGGAAAAAAAAGTATGGGAACTTAAGCTTGATTTCTGTGAAATTGAAAGATATGTACTTCAAGATGAAGTTCATGAATTACAAATGCAACTTAATGGCATGCAAAAATCCACCAGTCATAGTTCAGTCAAGTTCAACCATGAGAATTACAAGTCAACTGGAAGGGGACTAGTTAGAGACGAGTCTACAAGTAACTATATGTCATAACTTTTACAAAATTTGAAATGAATTTTCTTTTTGTCCATTTCATAAATCTAATGTTTTATGACAGATTTCGAAAGCACAAAAAACTATCATGATTCTAGGAGAACTAACCAACAAGGACCCAAACAAATTTGGGTATCTAAAAGAAGGTGACAATTCTATTTTGCACGAACACCACATAAAGAGCTACAAAGGAAATTGGTATCTAGACAGTGCATATTCCAGTAATATGACATGTGATAAATATCTGTACAAATAATTCACAAAAATAAATGGTGAAAATCTTAAATTTGGTGATTATTCAAAAGTAAAGATAGTTGGCACTGGTATAGTTCAATTCAGCGGTAACTGTGATATTACAGAGATATATCTTGTAGAATGACTCAACTTCAATCTTTTGAGTATGACGCAACTATGTGATTCGGGGTATGAAGTAAAGTTCAGGAAAACAGGATGCACCATTGAGGATGAAACGGGTAAAATTCTTCCTCCTATAAAAGGGAGTGGAAATGTATATATTCTTGATGTCATTGAAAATCTAGACAATTATATTTGTCTACCATCCATTTTTGACAATCCACGGCTTTGGCATAAAAAACTTTGTCATGCAAGTATGCATCTTATTAAAAAATTGTCCAAGCATGATTTGGTTATTAGTCTTCGCAAACTCAACTTTTTCAGAAATCATACATGCATGTTAAATTGTTAAACAAGCTAGAAACTCTTTCAAAACCAAGGACATTATGTCCATTACTATGCCCTTGCAATTTCATAAGGACTTGTTTGGATCCACTTGAACTGCCATGATTGGAGGTAAACGTTATAAATTTTTTATTGTTGATAACTACTCACGTTTTACATGGGTAATTTTTTTATCTCATAAAAATGAAGCTTTAAAATTTTTTGGATATTTTTGCAAAAGAATTGAAAGAGAAAAAGGGCATTTGATCGCAATCATAGAGGAGAGTTTGAAAGCAAATCTATTGAAGGATTCTGTAATGATCAAGGGTATAACCATAATTTCTCACTCCCAAGATCAGCCCAACAAAATTGGGTAGTTGAGCGCAAGAACAAAACTCTAAAAGATATGGCAAGAACAAGGATATTAGAACATTTACTGCCAAATCACTTCTAGAAAGAAGTAATTAGCTTAACATGTCATATTATCAACAGGTGACTCGTAATACCTAATACCTATTTTTAAGAAGACTTCATATAAATTATGAAACGGTAGGAAGCCAAATATTGGCTACTTTCACCGTTCAAAAGTAAATGGTTAATTCACAACAATGATAAGGATAACCTTGGAAAATTTGATCCAAGGATTGATGAAGGTATTTTTCTTGATTACTCAATATACAGTAGAGAATTCAGAGTTTACAACAAACGTACATTACCTGTAGAGGAAACAATGCATTTATATTCGATTAATATAACTCTATGGCCGAGAAAGGAATCATTGCAGTTGATGAAGACACAAGCCAAAATGTATCATAGACAAATAAGCCACATAAGTCGATTGATATCTCAGTTGTGGTCACAGATTTGATTAGTGAACTTGTGACTAATCATGAAGAACCACAAAAGCAATTGATTAATTCTGCAGTTTGAACCCGACCGGATAATTAGAGAAACGAACTTGAATAAAATCAAATGTTCATCATTAGGGATCAAAGGGAAGGGATAAAAACTAGAGGGTCTCATTAAAAAAAAGAAAATATTTCAATCATCTCTCAGGTAGAACCAAAGAAAGTTGATGAAGCCCTAAAAGACTCCAGGTGGAAACAGGCCATGCGGGACGAGCTTGATCAATTCGACAAAAATAAGGTTTGGGAAATTACCTAAGATTGCAAATGCTATTATAGATGGAAAAAGTGGGTATTTTTAAACAAGCTATATGGATAAGTAAAGGTAGTAAGAAACAACGCGAGACTAGTTTCTCAAGGCTACTCACAACAGGAAGCTATCGGTTATGATAAAACCTTTGCACCGGTAGCAAAGTTAGAATCAATTTGTATGTTGCTTGCCTATTTATCTTTCAAAGGTTTTAAACTATTTGAAATGGATATCAAAAGATCATTTCTAAATGGTTTCATTTATTAGGAGGTATATATAAAACGACCCCATGTCTTTGAAACTCATAATTTCCTTATCAGGTGTATAAGCTACATAAATCTCTTATGGACTCAAACAAGCTCCTCGAGCTTGGTATGAATGATTTAGTTCCTTTTTAACCAATCATAGGTTCACCAAAGGTATGGTGGATACTACTTTATTTACTAAGAGGACTACTGAATGTAATCGTATTATTCAAATTTATATTGATGATATTGTAACATCACAATTTCTCTTATATGTTGTGATGTCGCACAACGTTACTGCTAGGCAAGCCAATCGTGAATTAAACATGAAATTTTCCTTTTTACTAACTTTCCAAGTAATTAAAATCTATTTAACAATAAATTAAGGAGTACAAATTTAAATAACTGAAATAAAGGCAACAAAGTAGCAATCATAGTAATATAAGTACTCTAAAGCAATAAAGTCTACTAGTTCGTGTGTCATGACATGGGGTCACAAGTGTATGAGCATCTAATAAAATTATTTATCATAAAAATGGTAATAATATTTAAATTTTGATATGAGGTTCTAAAAATATGTAATCTATTTTTATCCTAGTTGTTACGCAATGGATGCTAAGTTAAAGATTAAAAATCAGGACTATAGCTTAGAGATAGTCATATAATTTAACCAAATAACTAGAGATCGGGGGTCTCGAGCTGTCGTTTATAAGGCCTCGGGGTGGCCTCGAGCTGGATGGCCGATTTGGAGAAGTCGAGAGGGAGATAACAGTTATGAGAGCTATGATGGTGACTCAATCATAAGCAATAAATTAAGAACAATAAATAGAACACAATGAATATGAACAATGAATAAAGTAATGAAATCCAAAGAATGTGTTAGAGAATAGATAAAATGTTCTTGCGTATTTAGTATTAAGCATCAGAACTTTAAAAAAGGATAATGATCCCTTTTATATATGAGGGCGAATCCCTAGATAGTAAAATGCATTAATTACAAAGATATGGGACTGGTACAGCCATTTAATACCTTGATTCAGTTTTTGACTAGTCCGCTACACTTAACTAGTGTACGCACCTTGCGAACTTCACATTAATCCGACGACGTCACTAATTTACATTGCCTTGAGGTCGTTCGGTACTTACATTACCTCGAAGTCGATCATCGAAAATCCTTGGAGACCATCACTGGAAATCCTCGAGATGCCTTGATGATCGTAAAATCAAACTATTGATATCTACCATATACAGAAAGTCCCCGCGTTTCCCATAACAAAGTGATATGAAATGATTTTGAACTCCTACCCCATAAGCATCATCATCATAACGTCAGCCCATTAGAGCATTAAATGTAATAACTCAAAAGTCGTGCAAGGATCGCCGTAAAACACGACTATCGAGAAGCCCACGAACTCCGATTGGTTCCTCCTTCTCGATGTCCATATAACTCCTATAAGTTCATTAATAATTTGAAAGTTCACACATTTACAACATCTTTAAGTTTTCAAGGCTAAATCCATCCTCTTTCACATTCTTTCTTCTTCCGTTCTTGGTTTTTTGCCTACATTCTCAGAAAAGCCTTTCCACCACTATGACTAAAACTTCCAAGACAGTTCCTCGGAAAGACAAGGTTGCCTCATCATCTCGAACATCCAAAAGAAAATCCAAGGATAAGTCTAAAGTGGATCCTAGCATCGAACAATGTACACCCAACGACTTCGATAGCACGAAGGATCTCTATCGAGAGACCTTCATCTATGCCGGGTTGATGCGAACACGTATTCTGGTTCATCCGCATTGTGAAATACATAAGCAAAGTGCGGGCGGACTGCCAATGGGATAAAAAGGTGTTGGTTGAGATCCCTAGCCCTAATAAGAGCATAACGGGCCATAATGCCAGTTTTATTCATGTGTACATATACCTGTTCACCTTAGGCCCTATCGACCCTCAGAACCTTCTTTTCCAACCATACACCCAGTCATTCTCGACTTTTTTGTAAATATTGGGTGGGTCTTAGCTAAATTTACCCCTCTTTCTTGATGATGGTTTACATGCTTTGCTATTTTTTCATTAAAACCGAGTGTAAGACCTTTACCCTAGATCATAGAATTAGGTTACACAGCCCACGTCCTTTTTGAGGATTGATCAAGTTTCACCATCGAGTATCTAAACCCTTTTTCTCGAGCATAGACGAGTATAAGGATCAGGGGTGGCTGAGACAATTTGTCCGAGTGAGGACCACATACATTATTTTGGATTGGCGGATGTTATTTTGGGAGGTATGGAATACGGAGCGTAAGTGCCCCTTCTTTGGGTATGCTTTGTTGTCTTTTTTTTTTCTTCAAAAATCTAACTTTACCTTTGCTCACACAGCCGCCCTTTGTTATCTTGAATTTTTTCCAGACCGTTTAGGTGGATTAGGGGATTAAATACCTCATTCCTCAATCCCGAGCACTCTTGGATTGAGCTGGCTAAAATGCGGTGGGTGGCCAAGAATCATGGTAAAATCCTTCGTGTCGCCTATATCATATTTTTACATTTGTTTCACATACCCTCTATGCTAACAAATTTTGATCACTATGTTTGTATAGGCCTTGGAAATGGAGTGCAGATGAGACCGCCTCTTTATGGCAAGGAGAAGGCTTCGAATCCTGAAAATGGAAAGAAGAGGAAAAAAAGGGTAGCCGGCTAAGTCGCATGTGGCAAAGAAAATGAAGTCTCGTAGATCTCTCGATGAGGCTAAGGTCTCGTCTTCAGCTTCTGAATCGGGCTTCAATGACGAGGATGAGGATGATGATGGCGTTGATACATCCCCTTGGTACAAAAGAGAAGGCTAGCTACAGATTCCCCCTGAGTGTCTGTACAGAGAGGCGCTGAGTCAGGACGCCTGAATCGGCTTGGTCCCATGCTTCGAAGGGCCTCGAAGAGAGAACTAGTGTGGCCTTGAACCCCCATACGAATGTGGTGCAGCCCCTTCCAAAGAAACCTTTCTTGTTGGTTTCGAAGGGCCTAGGCCCGGATCTTCTCGGGGATGGAGTTTTTCCCTTGGAAATATCGAAGCCCTATGTGGCCTTAAATTGGGTCCTCGATTCTTGCCTGGTGAATATAGGGACGCTTAGGACCCACATCCTACTAACATGGAGGGTACTCTCAAAGGGGCAGATAAGCTTGAAAACATCCTTGATACCGCTGATGATTTTAGTGAGGATGTCGATCTCGATTCTCCCAACACTATCGAGGAAGTGGAGAGGTTTTGTGTACGCCTTTCTAGTCTAATGTACCTTTCCTTGTTTTTCTAACTCTTCTTTTTCATTAAAGGCTAAGAAGATGTATAATCACGCCTTCTTTAGGCTCCAAAAGAGCTTTTATGCCGTGGAAAAGAGTTCCAGAAGCTCAGTTCGAGACTGCAGCAATCGGAGGCCCTCTCTGCCCGAAAGAAAGATGTGTTAAGTGAGCTTTGGACGAATTTTGAGGGAGTGATCCAAGAAAACGCCAGCCTTGTTGAGCAGGTAACTTTTTATTTGTAAATCTGTTCAATGTTCTCATTATTCAAAGTTTACTAACTTTATCTTTTCCATTATAGATTGGCCACCATAATGTGGAGATCCTCGAGATGAGGAGGAAAAACTAGGTCGTGACCATTGAATTGGCATCAAACCAAGGTAATTTCCAAAATGCTTGAGAAGAGATTGATGTGCTATCTGCAGCCAAGTCCGAGGTCGAAGAAAAAGCCGGTACATATCTGAGAGACGCCTCCACCGTGAATCGAATAGCTTGAGATATATTGGTGGAGACTGAGCAAAATCTGATTCGGACTGTCGCTCACCCTATTTCCAAGGCGAGGAAGCAAGCGTTAGAGGAAGCAAGCGTTAGAGGAAGCCAGTGCTAAAGGTGCCGATCTCTCAATTAAGATAGAGGACGTCCGAGAGTCAAGGGGAGAATTAGCGCTCTTAGTCGCTTCAGACGAAGGTCTCAGAGATGGTTTAGAGGGCAGTGACAATTGAAGAGAAGGCATGCATCATCTTTCCTACTATTTTTTGTGTATGTAAACTCGAGGAAACATGTCCTGTAAAGCCGCCCATTGTAAATATATTTTTTTTGCAATGTAAGAGAATTTTTCTGCTTCAAGTTTTGAAATTATTTATATTTTAGCATTCATGCGGAGTTAGCCTTCGAATTTTGATGTTGTCTCTTTGGAGTCCATACATAGAGTAATCAGGGTCTTCGAGGCCGGGCACCATCTCAAGATAATCGGTAACTTCTCTAGATCTGATCGTTACAATAGCAGAAATCCTCGGGATCTTAATTATTTCCCGAGCACCACATGTTAGCATTATTTATGCGAAACGGTAGTGGGGCCCCTAGGGTGGTCCCACAAGTACATTCCCCAAAAAGTTACACTATCATGGCCACACCTAATTGGTCTTCTGGATAGACGAACAGTCGTCGCTTACCTCTATATATGCACTCGATCATTTCCTAATTGTATATTTTGCTACACTGGGTAACTATCCCTTTCGTAGAACTTTTTTTCTTTGTGTTACTTATCTCGTTGTTACAACTCAAAGCCTTTGCCCAAATCTCCATCCTCATCTTACTATTTTACCGTAGCCATGGAATCTACATCGAAATATGTTCACCAAGTAGAGGGGAGTTCTGCCTCTTGTTCATGTTTGGTCGGTGGCACACTGTTGGTATTTGGCGAGCTGGCCTCGATAGGAACGGAACATCTCGAGAAGTTTAAGAAAGATTGTGGATGGGAAAAGCAGTGGTATTGCAAGTACCTTCCCTGGAGGAGAGCATCATAGCCTGTGTCGAGGAGTTTTTGAGCCTGTATACATATCCTTTTATGTTGGGCTCACCTAACAGGGCCGTGCTTGAGTTCTGTAGGAGGTATCAGGTTACCTTGGCGCAGGCTCACTCATCCCTTTGGAACATAGTGCTGATGATAACTCGAATGACGTTTTGCCATCTCGTTTGGTTATATCAACCTCTACATTAACGGGGCTTGATTACTTTACGACATAGATCCACCCGGTTTCCTTCTAGTAACAAATAAGAGGATGAGGATCGAGGGTGGATAAGCTGGTTTGTTCAATCATGGATAGTTGATGTTATCGCTTGTATTTTTATTGCTTTGTCCACAGTGGAGGCGGGCTCCGCAAATATTTTTTTTATTTCATTTTCTTTAGCGATTCCTTGGATGCTGGATGAGGTTCCTAAATTAGCAGAATAGTCCCGTAAGGTGGAAACTTGCTCGACTTATGATCAGCGCAAATGGCGAGACCTATCCAATTGGAGGTGGAAAGAAAAGCATCATGGTAGGCGTTCACTGGATCATTTCCTAATAAAAGGAACTTTTTTTAGCACACTAACTTAGCTACCACAAGTGTCAGAGCGTCTTTCGAGATGAGGCTATGTGCCCTAGAAGAGGAGGAGAGATCACCAGCCTCGGGACCAGGGATCCATCATAAATGAAAGGAATCTTTAAGGTGTGAGGATGCTCGTAGTAGGGCGAGAAGTCCTCCGAGGTTCAAAAAGGATGAGTCGACCGAGCTTTTGGTTTCAGAGGCTTTTGTATTTGAAAACACATTCCTTGTTCCCATTGAGGATAGTTCGAGGGACAAGGGTCATCTGGTGCCTTTCTCTTCTCCTACCAAAGGCACTTTGGGGGAAACTAAGCCATCGGACCTAGGCTCGACCTTTTGTGAGGCTCAACAGCTTAGCTCTATGGTATGCTTCGGTAGCCGGTATAGGCTTCTTTCGATTTTTTGCCCTCCTTTTCTTATTAAGTTTTCTTATGTAGGCCTTTGAAAAGACTAAGTTTGAGTTGCTCCGTTATGGGGCCAGGCTACGGAAAGCATTAGATAAGGAGAAATACCTTAGGCTCCTTTGTACGAAAAATGAAGATGAGCTAGTATATTTACAATGTGAGGCGGATCGAAGTCATAACTACAAAGGCCATCTCAAAAGATAGGTAACGTACACTTGGTGTCAATGTATTCCCTCCTCCACCTGCATAGATTAATACGTCGATATTTAAGTTTGAGAGCAAATCGAAGGAACTTGAACGACTTTGAGGCAAAGTTAGCCGGGTCAAATGCGAGTTTAATGAGTTGAAGGCTCAGGTAAATGCCGAAATTGCAACCAAGATGGAAGTTTTAGCTAAGGCTTCCACCCTCAAGATGCATCTCCGAAAGGCTCGTGCAAATGATTTTGTTCAAGGAAATATGATTACAAGGCTTGAGTTTGATCTTTTAAAGGCAAAGGCCGAGGTTGTGGATGCTCGGGTCGAGGCCGTAATGAGCCACACTAAGGTTGACCAGAAAGTGGATGTCTATTTAAAGGGAACTTCAAATGCTAGAGCTGAGTTGAGAAGGTCTCTTGATTGGGAGAGTAGTAATAAGGAGTACATGAGGTGTAACTCTTAATGGGAACCCCTAGAGGAAATTCGTGCCAGGGGCTTCGACCTCTTGAAATAGATAAAAGCGGGCGAAGGCAGAAGAAGATTATGCTAAATTCCTTTTATCCGATACCGAGGATAGTCAGGATGAGCCTGATGGTCCATAGTCACCAACGAGGACATGGATTTCCGTTTCTGTTTCTGTACATGGTACTTTCAAAGTACATTGTAAATGAAGCTTGTATTTTCTCCATTATATGTATAAAATGAAACCTCATGGTTTTATTTCTCCCACATTTCTTTTTCCCTTGATTTTAGCCAGATGAAGTGCTCTTTGAGTTTAAACGGAATCCTTTGATTCATGGCATAGCCTTGGGACTCATTAGGCTGGCCCGTAGGTTCTTACGGGCTCGGTCGATACAACCTTTTATTATAATCCGACGTTCGAGCTCTTATACTAGTGCTCTTAAGCATATTTTGTCAACCATTTTTGGTTCAGTCTCTGAGTTGGGTATCAACCCGAGCTCATTCGACCCTCAAGTTTTTGAATTTGAAGCTAGCCCTTAGGCTCTTGCGCGTTGGGTTAGTATGACCTTTTTTCTAGGCTGGCAACAGAGGCTCTTACGCTTTGTGCCGATGCGACCTTTTATGACGGCTAGCGTTAGTGTCTCTTATGCTTTGTGTCGATGCAACCGTTTACGTGGGCTGGCGACATTGGCTCTTATGTTTTGGGTAGGTTCAACCTCTAATATAGGCTTTATTTTTCCCCCGTTAAGGATTTTTTATTAGTTTGTTTCCCTGACTCTAAGACGTTTTGATAGAAACCTCAAATATGAGTTGTTATATAGCGATGATCAAGCACCTAGGGAGGTTTTTCTTGGTGGCTTAGTATCTCAAAACCTATAATTTGGATTTGACATTGTTGAAGCACTTTTGTCTATTCTGAGGATAGCCTGTTTAACTGGTTCTTTTTGAAGTATATTTGATGTAATTGAAGGCATATGATTTTGTTGTGATAGTCGAGCATCCCTAAGTCGTGTTAGTTTGGATGGTACAACTTTGTTACCGTAGTCACTTGTGTTTGGCCGGAGCCTTTCAGTTCTCGAGTGAAATAATTTTGGCATCTATATCGAGGGTATGCCCTTTTAAGGGTCTTACAAGTTTGATATATAGCCTTAATATTAAGATTGAGATTAAGCATTTAGTAAAGTCTTACAAGTTTTACATGCCTTTGAGGTCTTGCAGTATTAGCTACGTGGTACAAGTATGGTCCATGTCTTTATTGATGTCTTATAGATATTGTTACTTGGTACAAGTTTGGTTCATGCCATGCTTGAGGTCTTACAGATATGTTCACGTGGCACAAGTGCGGTACATGCATTACTTGAGGTCTTACAGATATTCCAATTGCCTTATATAGGTCTTATGAGACCGAGACTGCCCACTTAGGATCTTATGGCCTTGGACTTTTGATAAGTTGAGGGGGTGGCGATTGGAGACAGTCATCGAGGATTTCTTGGCTTGGGAGCCATTACTTATAAACAATGTATCCCCTCACTGAGGGCTTACGATTTGGAGGTTTCCAACCCGGAGGTCAAGTGGCCTTCAGTTTTTGGCGCAAGCCCCTGAGTGTCTGGGATGTTTTGGAATTGTGATCTTAATGTTGCCTTATTGAGGGCTTACGAATTTGAAGCTTTGACCCGAGGGTCACATTATTTTGATTTGTTTATGCCAGTTCCTGATTTTTCGGGCATTTTTGACAGAAAAGTCATTTTTTGCAAAAATATCGAGCTTATTTTAAATGCAAAATGCTATTGGGAAGTGTTCTTTGATTACTTTGTATAAGCATACATGTCTTTGTTATTAAGGGCTCAGTGATTCGATACGGGCACGATTTGTTCGACCGTTTGGCCCGAAACATTGTTTTCCTATCGAGCCTCATTTTAGCGCATCTTGGCTTCTCTGAGTAGGTGACATTCCAGGGGAATGCCTCCCAGTATTCGAGGTTTATTTCAAAAGAAGCCTTGAATAGTTATTTAGCTTTCCTTAGGTAGCATATAAATGTTGCCTCGTTAAAATCCTTGCCAGTAAAAACCGTTTTTGGGATAAAAACTCGATCAAAGTAAAAGAGTGCAACATATGCTTTCAAAACTTATGGTCTTCGAGCTGAGTTAACGCTTTGACTGCCTCGATTGGATGCCTGCATAAAGGTTAGTATGAGATGTAAATAAAAAGGAGATAGTTATACCTTAGTGACCATGGTGCTTTGAGCCTCGGTAGGCCTTAAGTATATTCTTAGCGGACGCGATACGGCCCTGTGTTTGTTCATTCGAATACAGCCGAGAACATGCCTTGTTATTTCACTATTTTTTATCCTTCAGCCCTTTTGACGGTGGAGATATTGGTGTTTTGGGTTGTACCGTCCATATTTACTTGTATGTCGGTTCCCCCTTTCGTTGTTTTATTCATCGTGTTGAGTCTGTTGAGGACTTTGAAAGGCGGGCATAATTAGGTCAAGCAGTCCCAGTTGCTACTTCACCTTAGACATGATGATATTGTCTGAGCTACCAGGATCCACAAGTGCATGTTTAACTTGAAATGCATTCACAAAAAAAAAAGTTACCAGTGCGCCATTATGGGGCAGAGATAGAGCCTGGAGTTCGTTTTCCCCTATTGAGGGATGTTTTTGTTCTCCTAGACATGGATTTCTGAAGGGTGCCAATACCTCAAAATAACGTATAGATGACATGTAGCGGCTCATCTGCTTCATTCTTTTTGGTTACCTCTCTTTCCCGAAACTGATATTTGGCTCAGCCATTGAGGAATTCCTGGAGATGACCTTTGTTGAGTAATTGAGCCACTTCTTCCCCGAGTTGATGGAAATATTTGGTCATGTGCCCGTGCGTGTTATCAAATTCACATAGTATGTTATGGTTCCTTTAGTGTCTGAATGTACATGCCTTGGCCACCTGGTATCTCTAATTTTACTGATGGCGAACACAATGTCTGATACGTCGATATTGGATTTGTATTCTGACAAGCGAGATACCTCTATCGCCCTGTGTACCTATCGAACCAGGCATTGCTGACAAGTCCCCAAGATTCTGGCCTCAGTCCATCCTTCGATCATTGCGGCGTATGTTGTGCCTCAGGGAGCTTCTTATGTCATTAGTGTATGGTTTGAATCTTTCCTTGTTTGACTTTGGCTCCCTTGCCAAAACCCTACTGGGATATACCGAGCCTGCGAGGGCTCCTAGTTAGTCATCTTTGAATCTGAACTTTGACTGATATCGGTGGTGAACGTTCGACCAGGTCGCGACAAGATACTCGAC
The DNA here is from genome assembly GCA_034376525.1 of Nicotiana benthamiana. Classification (NCBI taxonomy): domain Eukaryota; kingdom Viridiplantae; phylum Streptophyta; class Magnoliopsida; order Solanales; family Solanaceae; genus Nicotiana; species Nicotiana benthamiana. The sequence goes on along the minus strand of CM067332.1, from coordinate 117,122,594 downwards.
TAGGTTTTGCTTTAGTTGTTTCTAAGCCACCGAGCTTCGTCCATTCAAACCTTGGGTGAAGGCTTGCATTGCAATCTCCAAAGATTGGTGGTAGTTCCATATGTTCCATTTGAAATCAAGACATGAACTCTTACAGCATCTTGTTGTCCCTTTGCTTGATTTTGAAGACATCGGATTTCCTTGTGGCCACCTTAATGGCCCCGGCATTTGCCATATGAAAGAATATGCCAGCCTGGTTAATTAATCTATAGGTTTAGCAGCTAGGTTGTAATACCATATCATGGCCCTTTCGCGAGTGTTTCCCTAAATGTCTTTAGCAAGATGGACTCGATCTCGTCGTCCCTTAGTCATTGCCTTTCACTGCACAAATGCAGGCATTGACGTGCTCGTTGGAGTCTGAGGTTTCATTATGCTTCAGAAGGTTGGGCATTCTGAACTTCTTTCGAATAGGTTTCGGAGCAGCTTCACGCGAGAACAACTTTTCTACAGAGTTCTTCAAATCTACACCCTTAGAGAATGGGGGTGCACACGAAATTTTGTCAACTATAGAATTGTAGATCTCTACCTTCTTATCAAAGGTTTCTAACTTTTTCTCGCCCGACTCGATCCTCATTGTGAGGTCCTTGAGCATCTTTATATGGGTGGGGTCAGTTGATGACCCGTTGTTGATTGAACCTTTCGGTACTAGCTCGGCTGGGGAAGTTGTTCCATGTGCTACAGTGCTGGGAGTTTCCTGGTTGTAGTTAAGAAATAGCTAATTATTATGCTTGTAACATTTCAAAAATAACAATAAGGCTAAACTCTCGTTCCTTCCAAGCTATGGTTTTTTGGACTTATTTTTGCTATACTTGATGTACGCTTCTGTTGGTGTGGGAGCTTGTATCGGCGTGTTGGTCATCGTGCAAGACCGCGCCAACAAGAACTGGTTCAAGCGCGTTCTCGGGGTTTCGTGGTGGTACACCAACACCTGGAACATTCGCACCATTCTCTTTGTGGTCCTCAAGATTGTTGTTTTCACCTCCATTTACAGAGTTAGACATTTTGACTTGGACTCGAAGATCTTGGACAAGAAAAAGTGTAAAAGATAACTTGCTTTATGTAGTAAAACCAGCAAGAAAATAATCACTATTATTTTTAGCACTGCGATGGACGCCTAACTGTTTACCGTGAAAATGGTAACAACATTTAAATTTTATTATGAGTTTCTAAAAATACATGATCTATTTTTATGCTAGTTGTTAGGCAGTGGATGCTAAGTTAAATGTTAGAAATCAGGACTATAGCTTACAGACAATCTTATAATCGAACCAAATGACTGGAGATCGAGGGTCTCGAGTTGTCGTTTATAAGGCCTTGGGGTGGCCTCAAGCTGGATGGCCGATTTGGAGCAGTTGAGAGAGAGATAACAGTTATAATAGCTGTGATGGCTCTTTAGTATTGAGCATTAGATCCTTGAAAAATAACAAGGTTCTCCTTTATATATGAGGGGGAATCCCTACACAATAGAAATACATTTATTACAAAGATATGGGAATGGTACAGTCATTTAATGGCTTGATTTGCTTTTTGACTAGTCCACTAAACTTGACCAGCTACATGTACGCGCCTTGGGAACTTCACCTTGATCCGCCAAGACCACTAATTTACATTGCCTTGAGGCTAGTCATTACTTACACTACCTCGAAGTCGATCACCGAGAATCCCCAGAGTCGATCACTAGAAATCCTCGAGATATCTTGATGATCTTGAAATCGAACCATTGATTTCTACCGTATACAAAATTATAAAAAACTCTAACTACTGTTTGAAATGATATAGACAGAATATAAATACAAAGAGAGACTCTAGAGGCTGAAAAATTACTTAGGAAGCAGCTCACATGGATATTTGCGATGCACTCTAGTATCACCACTATGCCTCTAGATATTTGCGATGCACTCCAGTATGACCGCCAAATGCACGTGTTTCAGATCCTGCATGATTAATGTACAAGTGTAGCGTGAGTACATAAACAATATATACCTATTACTTATCTAGTCAAACCTCAAAGAAGTATTGGTGGGGGTTCGACATCGACACTTGCTATGGTCGAACAATACAAATACAAAAATTCTCTATCATTAATAATCAAAACCTCACATGCCATAACAAGCTGGAAAGAATAATTCTCTCACAATTAGTAATTTCCAAGTTAATTCATGTCATTAATAATCAAAACCTCAGAAGCCATAAAATAATACTATGTATAATTAGGCTCCGAGTATTATTAAATACGATTTATGCTGAGGTCGTACGGCCTGATTCAGAATAATGTCTACAATGCTGAGGGTCATGCGACACAACAGATATATGCATCTATTCTACTTTTGTGGTGTTCCGCTTTCTCCACAAGAAGAGATGATATTTTATGAACATTCAAGTTAAAAGTTATAATAAGGGCAATACGCAAGGAAGAACAATTTCTTTTAAAGTAACCACCAAAACTTAAGCAAGTGCAATTCGGTATTTTACAAATCCTTTATCAAGTTTCAATATGATTTATGCAATTAAATTAACAAGTAGAGCACAAACATCACAAGTATTTCATGATTTGGGTCCATAACTAGTGGACATAAGCATAAATAGTAGCTATGCACGGACCTTCGTCACCTAGTGCATATATAGCCCCAAAAATTAGAAGCAAATATTATTTAAAATCGTCTACGGGGTAAATTCCCTCATAAACGGTTAGGTAAGAGACTTACCTTACCTTAAAGCTCGCTTCCCGGCCTCAATTTCACTTTAAAGCCTTATCTCGATGTGCAATAACCCTAAACAACTTATAGTAACAAGGGAATAATAGAAATACTACTTAGAATATGAACGTTCAATCTGGACTAAGCTGCAATTCCAATCCCAGACTATCATATATAAGTAGATACTCAGAGTAGGAGAAACTCAACTCACAGTAACTACTTCCACAATTTCATAACCCAAAAGTTACAAACAAAACATATTAAGTTGACTTCTTTGAATGTAGCTTCAGTAGCCAAGGATTGAAACACCTGTTCAGCGCGATCTTTGCCTCTAGGATTTTGAGACATCACGATCAAATCGCATTGCGAAATACCAACCACTGTGGTGTCATTGTCTGGTTTCACTAGGAGAATGGCCACAATAACAATCACCTTTCCATTCTCTGGTAGAGCCTTGTAACAGTTCTTTAGCAACTTGAGCTTGTGACTGTCACTTTCTGTCATGAAGAATCCACTTCATTAAGAAACATGGAAATATTAGTCGTTTTGGCATGTTTTTCCAGCGGATACAAAAAATACTAGGTGACTTCTTTCCATTTGTCTAAGCCTTGATAGATAGAGTGAAATAGATAGAATTTCACGATACTTGTGTTGATCGGAGGTACCAGGCATCTAATCTTTTTTGCATGATGGTTTACAGATATTGAAAAAGCTTTTTTATTGACAATGCTTCCTCTGTTCTTTTGCTTCTCAAGTAGTATAATTTTAGACCGCTACTAAGGGCTAACTCTTTGGATAAATATCTCTACGAGATCCAGTTCAAAACCAGCCAAAAAATCAGTGGCGAAACAAAGAAATTTGTTAAAGGTGTTGAAGGGTGTTTCAGATTTAATATATATTAATAAAAAGGTACTACATGATCTATATACACAATAGAATTTTTCGACGGGTTTTGACTGACCACTCTTGAGCCTATGTGGCTCTATTACAGCCAAAATTCCCGTGTATAAAAACTCAAAGTGGAAACATTTGTCATACTAAGGAAAGCAAAGTTGTTATAGAAATGTTGATCGGATTATCAACATCCTAGTCTGGAGTAAGGTGCAACTTCAATCGTAGTCTTGAAATTCTACTTATAGGTTGAAAAAGCAAACCAGGTTATATGGATAATTAGGCATATAAACACCCCATTTCACAGATGTTAGACTACCTAACAATTTTATGTGCCAAGGCCATCTCTGTGTACTCATGCTCATACTCACCATACTGGAAAAAGTAACATGTAAGCAACCAATTATTAGGAATAATATCCCATTGTAAACTAAGTGGCAATTTCAGTCACCAATTTCTAGTTAATGCACCCATAACAACCCGACATTCCCGTCTATGGAAGCACCATCATTTCGTCTAGCATGTACTCTTGGGTCATCAGTCCTTAAAGTACGGCAAAGTGAAAGGAGACCAGACTCACCTCCCCCTACTTTGTCAATCACAAGTGTCTCGGTCCCACAAAGATGGCGAGGAAACTGACTTCACAGAGATGCTTTCACAAGTGCCTGTCTGTGGATATTGAAACTATTCTTATACCGGAGACACACATGTCATATAAATCAAACTAGGAATATGAAAATAAAATTGGACAAAGTTACAATTTCTGTCCTAGAGAACATGTTTCTCAATACTCAAAATGACATCATTTCATACAAACAAGGGAACAATAGAAATCTTATTAGGAATATCAACGTTCAATCGGGACTAAGATGCAATTCTTGTAGCAGAATACCATAAATGGATAATCAGAGTAGAAGAAACTCAACGCAAAGTAGAAATCTACTTGAAGAATTCCATGACCCAAAAATTACAGACACAACATATTAAGTTAACGCCTTTGAATCCGGCTTCAGTAGCCAAGGTTCGAAACTCTTCTTCAGATCTCTCTTTGCCTCCAGGATTTTGAGCCATCATAATCAAATCACATTGCGAGACGCCAATCACAGCGGTATCAGTGTCAGGTTTCACTGGTAAAATGGCCTCAACAACAATCACCTTTCCATTCTCTTGTAGAGCTTTGTAGCAGTTCTTTAGCAATTTGAGGTTGTGACTATTACTCCAATCATGAAGAATCCACTTCAGTAAGAAACATAGAAATATTAATCGTTCTGACACGTTATTCAAGCGAATATGAAAAATACTAGCGGATTTCTTTCCATCTGTGTAGACAGAGTTTAATGATACTTGTGTTGATTGAAAGTAGCAGGTAGCTAGTGGGAATTAATCGAAGTGTGTGCAAGACAGCTCGAACACCACCATCATAAAATAAAAGTGTTTTGGTACATTATTACTCCCCCTCCAAATTCATAAATTGACTGAAATAAACTGCGAATATTAAAATAACAAACAAAAACTTGCTACAAACTATGAGCATTTGGAGTTCCATAGCACCTTATAGGAAGGGTGCCAAAAAAAACAAACAGCCAAAACAAATAAATACCTTGTGGAACTTCTATTGCTTACTTCCTCCACTTTCAAATATTAGTCAGTTTTGACAAACTGAAATTGTTTTAAAATATTTCAGAAAAACAAGAAGTCATTTATTACTTTTTCTGCAAGGCTTATTCGACTACTAAAAGATTTGGACTTACCTTCATAAAAATAGCATCTCCATCTGGAACACTTTCAAACATATCTCCCCCGACATGTTCCACCCCTGCAATATTATGATCACAAAATTAATTCAAGTTAAGAGTTGATTGTGCATGTATAAGAAAATATTATATTTGTTGACAAAGCTCTAAATTTAGTTTGGTGTAATTACATGTAACGTGACATTATTGTGATTAGAGGCGGATCCATGATTTCAAGAAGATGGGCGTACAATTAGACATGAGGGGTTCTCCAATGGTAAGCATCCGCCATTTTCAACCTATAGGTTGTGAGTTCGAGTCTCCTCAAGAGAATGGTGGGAAGTTCTTGGAGGGAAGGATGCCGAGGTTCTATTTTGAAACAGCCTCTCTACCCTAGAGTAGGGGTAGGTCTGCGTATACAGTATTCTCCCCAGACCCTACTAAGTGGGATTATACTGAGTTGTTTTTTGTTGGGTGTGTTATTGTGAAGAACCGGATTTGAAATTTACATTTGACGGGTTTAACTTAAGTTTCTTACCATGAACCTTCTACACTTTTTAAATTATAGGTTCAAAATTATATTCTTTTTGAAATTTTAATGATTTTAGCACACATATATCCATACATCTAAACTCTTGTGCCGAAACAAAACCGTTCGAAATGAATTTTGAACCGTCAATTACACTAATAGAGGTACATCAATTAATAATTACACCATAATAGTCTTTGAACATGAGATACATACACATGTATTTAAGTAATTTTATAGAAATATAATTTTGTTAAACATGAGTTTACGTATACTCTTATCCCTTAACCTAAATATGCCTCTTGACTACGACTCACTTCCTGTATGTCTACGTTATGAAGCTGAAAGATATAATAGGAGTAATATTTAGCATATCAATGCATATAAGGTAAATCCATAACGATTGTACATGATGTGAATTAAGTAAATTTAAGTAGTGTTGAATCAAACTTTCAAAGTAAAGTAAACAATAACACAATAATGAGAAGGTACCAGGATAGGAAGGTGCATGTTGAACAACATGCGGCAAATCAAAATTGGTGCCCTTAATTGTGGGGTATTTAGCTGTAATCATCTTGAGGTTGACTCCAAGACCACCTCCAACATCAACCAGAGTTTTAAGGTTGTCAAAACCTTTGTAATTTTCAAGTATCTTTTTCATGGCTACAGTTGTGTGATTGAGCATTGCACTGTTGAAAACATCATTAAATTTTGGGTTTGATTTTGGATATTCAAATGCATGTACACCGTGTACCCTGTCAAATGGAACTCCTCCCTCAAGAACTGCATCTTTTAATTCAAACCTATAATTTAGATTAGATAGACAGTCAGATATGAACATATGTTCTAATTTTGTCATGCCTCTTCTAAATTGAAAAAAAAAAGTTTAAGATTCAACAAATCTTTCATTTATTTTAATTTTTTATTTTTTGTTGAAATTATTTCATTTAAAGTTACTAACCCACTATTATCATGGAAATTGCTACTAAACAAATTGAACGGAATCGTTTATGGCTTTTTCTATATAGTAGTAAAGTAATTGTAGTTTAGAGAGAACTTGGTCAAATTGTGTCATAGCACCAACATCTACGAGATGCATTTATTAATATATAAATTTTTACATTTAAACTAAAATAAGTTCAATCTAAGAATCTAATTTATCTAAATCGCCTATAAACAGTGAGCTATTTAATAAAATGAGGTAAAACAAATTAGTTAATTTGAGAGAATACATTATTATTAGCGTTTGAGAATTTTTTTCCCTTAAAACTTGATCTTGAAAGTATATATCTAATGTCTTCGACGCCTTAATAATGCTCCTAAGTTTGTAAGTCATTTCTGACACTAAAGTTTGCTAAATGACCGGCTATCCGGTCTATTCTCTTTGATACTTATGCTGGTGGAAGGTAACAGATATACGTTGAAACTAGTCTAAATACCACCATTAAAAATGTGACTATTCAATCTTATACGAATTTAATTTAGTTAATGATTTCCATTGATTCTACTCGAATAGTTTTGCTGTGTTACATGCGCAACATCCACCATAGTATAAGACATGATAAAATTTGTAGTAGATGGAAAGTAACCATATATGAATTTTCCGTTGTTTTCTAAAGGTAATTTACCTTAACCATCCAGAAATATTTGAAAATTATATTGTACCCCTTGGCTTTGGTAATTGGGTGGATGTAGGGTTACAATTTTAAAGGGGGTATCGTTGAGCCAATTGATGCATGACATCCATTAGCCTCAGTCGTCTAGCTAGTTGGTATTATAAACTCATGGTGTCGCAAGAAAAGATTCAATTGTCATTTTCTCCGTTATGAGCAAGACCTTTTTTTCTATTTTATAAATTCAAAATTCAAAAGAAAAGAATTAGAGTATAAAAGGCATGAATATATATATACACACACGCACTCAATCCTGCCGTCCTTGCCATATCCCGTTTAAGATTTTGGCTCACATTAATATCATTTGATGGTATTAGTCATAAGTATTATTTGACTAAATAAACTTTATAGTTTCCTTAATTCAATAGTTAATGACTGTGCATCTTTAGAGTAATAAAGCTAGAATGAATTAGTAATGGCCAATTTTTCTAAAAAGACAAATATGTTGTAATGGATTATACACTAATATTCATTATTTACTTTGGCTACCTAGTGTATATAAATTATACATTGATTATACATAATTATATATATATATATATATATATATATATATATATATATATATATATATATATATATATATATATATTATGTAGCTGAATTATTTATATCTTAGTTTTACGTCCCTCAGCCATTTTAAATTTAAGTCGTTAAAAGAATGACTATTTATGTTATTTTTCTTTTTTTTTAATTGAAGTGATCAATAAAAGGATAAGATGGAAAATAATAACACACATACGACTAACATAATCGACAAATAGTAAAATCGAGAATCTTGTCTTGTGAAAAAGGCAACCAGCCAATACTGCTAGTGGAAAAAGGAATAAAAAGCATGACAAAACTTACCAGCTATTAATGAATACTTTATCTTGTAGCAAAGCCAAAAGTGGCCCCATTGATGCACCATCTTCATCTCTAACAAAGAATTTTCCCACTTGTGATAGACCATACACTCTATTTGATCCACCATTTTCTTTCTCAACAATGGAACAAGTGAACAATGAGTAACTAGCCAAGAGATAAAGCATCCTGTCTAACATAGTAGCTGCATCAGGGTTCTTGCAGTTTGGCATTTGAGAAACAATTTCAGAAGCAGAAAGATTAGTGTCATTAGCTTTGGCTAATATTTCAAAAACTTCCAATTGGATTGTTGAATGCAATACAAAGGGAAGTACTGAAGATGACAATAGTTGCATGGCATATGTGCAGTTGCGTTCTTCTTCTGATTGTGTTTGTATTTGGCTTTTGGTTGAGGATTCCATAGCTGAAAATCTTGAGACAAGAATTAGCTACAAGAGTTGTAATGTAATTTATTCTTGTAGTCTTTTCCTTTTAGAGTGTTTTTGTTAGGCTTCACAATCATGTATATTGGATTTGTGCTTTTTATAAGTGTTAGTTGTGACTTTGGTTAAGAATTGTCATAATTGGTTTTGTTGGTGGAAATATTAGTTGAAGTCTGTCTGTTCTCTTTTGTTTGTTATTCAATTGCACAGTAGCATGTTGGGTAAGTTGGTTGGTAGAAATTTGTCTTGTTATTTCTTTCTCTTTTGAAAGTTTGACCGATAAATAGTTTTATCTTTTCATGTTGCTAACTAATTTCACTTTTTATGGATATTTTTTATAGTTATTTTTCAACCTTAGGCCATATGAAATCCTAAAATTAACTTATTAGGGGAAAATTGCTTAAAATCATATTATAAACTGTTAATTTGTGAAATCTACACACAATAATTCTAGATTAATAGCATGCAATTGAATTCAAAGAGAAGAATCATAAAAGATTTAGAAGAAGAAAATGAAGAGAAGAGAAATGCATTTTTGCACTGGTTGAAGAAGAAGAAAGAATACAACTCATTTTTTGAAGGGCGCTGTTTATTTAATAGAAAACACGTGGCCCTTCCTACTCTCTAACATTATGACCTTCAACTTTCTTTCTTTTCATTTAGGTCCCTCAATTAGCTTCTTAACTAACTAACAACTAACTCTAACTAGTGTTCTTGATACTCCCCCTCAAACTGGAGAATGGAAAGCGACGAACATTCCTAGTTTGGATATCAACATGTGATGCTGAGCTTATCCAAGTCTCTTTATCATTATGTCTGCTACATGTTCTCTTGTAGAAATGTAATGGGTGGATACTAATTCATTTTTTATTTTTTTCTTACAAAATAGCAATCAATCTCAATATTCTTTGTCTGTTCATGATAAGTCGGATTTGTAGCTATTTGTATGGTTGTTTTACTATCACAAAAGACCTTTACTGGCATCTGCAAAGGCACATCAAATTCCTTCACCAAGAAAACTAGCCATACCAATTATGTACTAGCTGTCGCCATGCTTCTATACTCTGTTTCAGCTGAACTTCTACTGATTGTCTATTGTTTGTTGGACTTTTAGGAAATAAGTGATTCACCAAGCTTAATAACATAGCCTTTCACTGATCTTCTGGTGTTTGGAAAAGCGGTCCATTCTGAATCACAATATGATGTAATCTCTTCCAATGTCCCCATCATTACTATTATTCAGGTTCTAACAACAAATTTGTCACCTCTAGAAAAGGTACTTGCATAACATAAACAACCAAATACTCTCAAATGATCTGTGCTTTGCCATATAAAAGCTCATAGGGAGATCTTTTGTCCTAAACATGTGTGGGTATCTTGTTGATGAGATACATTGTTGTTTTAATATATTCTCCCCAGAATCCAAATGGCATATTACTTTGAAGCTTGAGTGCTCTACCACATCGAGGATATATCTATGTTTTTTTCTACCATTCCATTTTATTGGGAAGTGTATGGACAACTAATTTGATGAACAATCCCAAGTGCTTTAAATAAGTCACTACACTGACTATTGAAAAACTTTGTACCATTATTTGTGCTCAATATCTTAACAATCACACCAAATTTATTTTTACTAAATAAAGAAAGTCTTTCAGTATAACAAGAACTTCACAGATGGACTTTAACAAACAAGTCCATGTATATCTACTATAGTCATTAATTAAAGTAACAAAATATTTTTTTCTACTATAGTCATTAACTAAAATACACAAAAATCAGGGAATAAACATGTAGAGCAGCATAGGTATTTAGTCGGCTTAGATAGTGAAAGTAAGTTGAACTTAAAGTTTGGCACATATAACACATTCTTAATTTATTAATTCCCTAAGATTGTAGCATCTATAGTATGTGTGATTTTAGCTCTATCTCCTGTAGGTATTTGTACTCCAAAACTATTATGTCCTTCTACAGGTCTAATAAAATCCAACAGACTCTTGCGAATAATATATGGTGTGATGCACTTGAGCCTATTATCCAATCATATGCACATATATTGGATATATTAGACACCAATGACACAATACATACCATGTTGGAAGATCTAGTTAACTCTGATGGGCCTGCACTCCTTTCTTCTGATGAAGTTTTCTCTAACAGGCTTACCAACTGTTTTACTGTTCTACTGTGAGGTAGTTTCCTTATGACTGATTCCTGGCTTCAACACATGCATCTATGTTAGCATTGTAAGAAAAAGGTTTATATGTACCTCGTTGCCCCTTCTTTTTGCTCTTGAAATCCGGAGGATAGTCTATTATTTTGTAATAACTTTCATTTAGATGGACTTTATAACCATAATACTCGCAGATTAGTCATGGCTTCTAACCTTTGAACATCTGACCCCTTCCTGCTAACAATGTTAGTGGTTCCTTATTTGGTTCTACAACACCTAGTGTTCTTTGACTCTTCTCTTGTACAACTACTACATATGCTTGATTTACTGAAAAAACTGCCATTCTCTGTAGTGTATTGCTCCATACTTGACTGTAACTCTCATTGAATCCCATGAGAAACTGCAGCAATTTTTGTCTCACTAGATGTTCCACATGAGGCCTTGATTCTTCACGGTCACAATAAGGTAATGGCGCCAAAATGTCTAACTCATCTTATAGATAGTTTATTTTTGAGAAGTATGAGGCAACTGACTTAGTTCCTTTCTTTAAGCTTGCAATCTCAACTTAAAGTTGATAGATTCGAGTCAAATAATCATTGTCAAACCTCTCTTTGAATCCCATACTTTCTTCGCACTAGAAGCGTACATGATACTAGGCACCAACCCACCTGGTACAGTGCTGCTCAACTAAGAAAATCACAAAAGAATTACATCTTTCCCATTGTGTCTCCAATTCTCCTTTGTACGATCTCTTTACATATGTACCGTCTTCAAACCCTAGCTTGTTCTTCACTATTAGGCCATGCTCATTACTATGCTCCATAGGGCATAGTTTTCCGGTCTTGTGAGCTTTAACAAGATTAATGCTATGCTAGGTGCATCTAAATCTCGAGGAAACAGTGGGTGATGGTGAGGTAATTGTGCAATTTCATTGATCACCATAGCTGAGCTCAAAAATTCTTTAATTTCTCAAAATTCTATAGCTTCAATCACTCCGATCTATGCACAGTGATCGAGGCTTTGATACCATGCTAATATGTGGAATCTACACACAATGATGCTTGATTGATAGCATGCAATTCAATTTAGAGAAGAATAATGAAAGATCTAGAATAAGGAAATAAAGAGAAGAGAAATGCATTTTTTCTTCCGTTGAAGAAGAGGAAAGAATACAACTGATTTTGAAGGGGCAATGTCTATTTAATAAAAACACGTGCCCCTTCCTACTCTCTAACATTATCACCCTCAACTTCCTTTCTTTTCACTTAGGTTCATCAATTAGCATCCTAACCAACTCGCAACTAACTCTAACTAGTGGTTCTTGATATAAATGGCACTTATCTATTCTATTAACCTAGGATGAAAGCTTAACACCCTTCTCCGAACACACCCAGCATTGAACACTTGGAGTTGTCCCTCCGAAGATATCCAATAAAATGGAATACACATTGCATTTATAGCATGGACGACATAACAAGAGTATTAAGAACCCCAAACGCGAATGTAGTATTCTAGAACAAACCCAATACTGTTTCGGCATAGAGCACAACTGCATAAATTTATGTATAATTAGTTTTTAAAATTACAATAAGTAATAAATTTAAAACAATAATTATATGAATATAATTTGTTTAAATACTAAAAAGCTTAAAGATTATACCCAAATTCTAAACCAGCCTTTGATTAAAACCCAATATTGTGTCTCTTTGTTTGCTTTTGTGAGTTGCATTGTTGCTTCCTATGTGAGTTGTTGGTGCGTCGAAATTTTCTTTTTGATTTGCAATTTTATGCCTTTTTGGTAAAAGTTAGGGAACGACGAGGTCCACTAGAAAGTAGACTTTAGCCACTTAACAAGTAAGACTTTTCTGTTTGCTGGCTGCTTTATAATGGGCAGTATTTTCTTCATACTTTCCGCATATAACATGCTTTAATTCACCTAACCGGCATATTTAACATATAATTAGTTAACTTTCTGTAAAAAAAAATACAAAATTCTCGGGTTTTCTATTGACTTCCAATGTGAGAGAAGAAAAAGACGGACTAATTTAACAGTACTAAACTCACTACTGTTTTCTTAACTATTTAGCATTCCAAATTGTTCTGACTAATTTAATTTCTTACCCAATAGATTCACTAAGAAAGTAAAGCACTTTTCTGCCGAGAAGAGTAAACTGTGTCTATATTGTTGCAGAGGCGGATTCACACTATCGATTGAGATGTTACTGGTACCCAGAAACTTTGACAAAAACTTCATGAATACATTTATATATCTTCACAAAATAGTCAAATATTAGCATACGACCCGCTATCAATTTTTATGAACAATAATAAATTTTTATTGAGTATTATAGTGCCCTTGCCCTCGATAGCCGAATTCTGGGTTCGCCTTGTAAACTTCTATTTAATTCCTGAAAGCGCAAGAGTCATCATTGATCAGATCGTTTTCTTAATCTTTGTTTGGAATTATAAAAAAGAAAGTTATATATATTATCATGTCACTCAAATCATGAAATCTCCTTTTCGTTTTCTTTTACTGGCTTCTTCATTGTGATGATAGAGTTAGTTGTTGCACCTAACATAATAGTGAAATAGATCCTTTTTTTTTTGCAATTTCTTTCTAGATATAACAAAATTCTGCTCAGACTAATCTTCACAAAATGCTGTTCTTTTTCTTTATTCTGAACCAAAGGCCACAAGCAACTTTGTTACACTATAGATTGTCCATAACTTTTTCAAATACCTACTGGCTACTAATATGTATTAATTAGCCTTTTCACTTCACGCGGTTCTTGGTTTGCTCCTCCTGAATATTGGAACGAACCTAATTTCTTCTTTCAGTGGGACAAACATGATGATAAGTACGAAGTCAGTTCACTTTGTGTTGCTGTATTACTACTACAATGGAGTGATCTCGGTGCTGTTACATTTAAGCTACTAGTAGTATATATTTTCCAACTTAGGACCTTTAATTTTGGTTTCCATTTTAGTTCAACTACCGCAAACAATTACGAACCTGACAAAGGTCTTGATTATTTGTTGCAGGCTATTGGCAGGCTTCCTCTGATTCCTAATGTTCTCGAGCTTGTATACGGGTAAAATCGGGCCCGTTGAACATCTCAGTTTTTCGATAAGACAAACAGAGCAGGAAAATAATCGTAAGGAATTGGAATTTCAGTGAGGAGCCTCTCGTATCGGGATTCGGACAAAATGACTGCCCTCAGAGGCCTCGGAACCACCAGTTCCGGTTCGAACCTCGAAACTTCGGAGAACAGTATCAGACGGCTGCACACCTTTAACCGGATATCACGATGTGAATCTCGACCCGTATCGGTAGAAAATCAGTGGTTAACAAACCAGAAGAATTGACCTTTCTTTAAAATATACATAAGGTAAAATCCTCCTACTATATAAAGGGTATTTGATTATTCATGCGACACATTATAACACGCATAAATAAGGAAATATATACAGTTATTCTCTCTGTTGTATAAAATGATTACTTTTATTCATCAGTTCTTCATAAGTGTTAGCTCGGGATTGAAGGCAGACGCTTCGTTAAGCTGTAATCAAGTCCGGGATCAGTCTCATTATAAGTTTGGCAATTTATCACGTCTTTTATCTGTTCAATCTAATGTCATTAATCATTTGTAATGAGTTAATCCACATATCCTTAAAATTACATATAAGTTCAATTGTTATCCATTTTTTAGGATAAACTGTTTGGCTCCCACCGTGGGGCTAAAGATAATAGTGACAATCTAATACAAATTCCCATAATGCACTCTACTTTGCTCTTGTTCTTTGATATTTTAATTTCAGGTAAATTTAAGAATTTCAAACTCTCAATCTACTCAATGTTGATGTAGAGTCTGGCGACCATGGTGAGAACAACAAAATATTGCCTGCAATGAGGCTCCTCCTGCAGACCACAACAGAGTCTCAGTCGTAGACCCAATCTATACCAACTCCCATATCACCATCGATGCTAACTTGCCCATCGACCTAGAAAATAACGTTCGCGGAGGAGCCAGATCGGTAGCCAAGGATACGCACGACAGTAAAGGTGATGGGATCAATTTGCATGTGATCTTCGAATGTAACAAGCTCAATACGTGGCAATAAACCAGTAGTAGAATCAAAGCCGTGCTCCCAGCAGAGTTGAGCCCAAATCATCCCCGGAGAAAACCCGAATAAATGAAGGAACCTCGAAACGGACGGGTGGAGCTGAAGTCTGGGCTAGCCCCGAAATATTAAAGAAGCTTGGGGAAGTGACAAAACACGTGGAATCGGAGGAAAAGAAGTCTAAAGCCAATGATAAAAAAGTAGATAAAAGAAGACTAAAGCCAATGATATACAGGTGGAGACTTATAACGCCAAGGTTGATCAAATCCTAGGAGCACCATTGATATTGAAGCTAAGATTCAAAGAAATTTGTCCAAAAGCCTTTCCTTTGAACGTAGCTCCAAAACTGATCCCAAAGAAGTTTCGTATGCCCAAAATTTCGAAGTAGAATGGAACAACCGATCCAAATGAACATGTGACCTCCTACACATGTGCTATCATGGGGAAGGACATAGAATATGACAAAATCAAATCTGTCTTGCTGAAAACATTTGGAGAAGCCTTGTCAAAAAGAGTTATGATTGGTATAAAAACTTACCCCCTAATTCTATTGATTCTTTTGCTATGCTTGCAGATGCCTTTGTAAAGGCACACGCCTGGGCTATCAAGGTGGAGACCAGGAATTTTCAGATATTTTTAATCTAATGAAAAGAGAATGAAAAGCTTAGGGAATTCGTGTCGAGATGTCAAATAAAATGGATGGATCGCGGACGATTTGGCCGTTCAAGCATTCACCAAAAGGCTTAACTCCCAAAGTTCATTGGCTTCTCAGCAATTAAAACAAAATTTGATAAAAAACCCAGCGGTAACTTGGGCCGACGCCCATAACAGGTACCAATAAAAAGTCAAGATTGAAGATGATTAGCTTGGGGCCCCTTCCAGATCCGTCTATTCTATCAAAACTAGTGATAGATCCAAAATAGTTGTCGATCATGAAAAAAGATCGAACAGAATTGGTATCAATAATATAACGGAGATCGAAGGGGTAATGGGTCCGTACACAACCCTACAGGGAGTGAAAGAAATAATGATCGAGGCCAAGTCGGTGACTCATGAGCAAGTAACGGTTTCGACATGCCACTCAGGAAAATTGAGGCACATAGATTATCATAATAATACTTTAGTGTCGTTGTTTCCAACATCGTATCTGCAATTGGACACATTAATGATACCAAATGGCCTCGACCATTGTAGTATGATCCTCCTTAGAGGGAACCCAACCTAATATATATGTATCATGTCACTCGTGGCCATAGGACCGAAGACTACCGACAACGAAGAGAAGAAGTAGCCTAGTTATTCAATGCACCTCCGAGAAATTCTGAGTGATCGAGCTAAAAATCACTTAAGAAATAGGGACTCCAACAAGTAGATAGAGCAAGAGGAACCCCAGAATATCATTAACATCATCATTGGTGGAGTCGACGTCCCTCTGGGTCAATGCTAAAGCATACTAAGGTGTCCATTACAAGGGTAAAATAGACTCGATATTATATACCAGAGGTGACTGTATCATTCAATGATGAGGATGCCGAAGGCATTGTGAAACCACATAATGATGCTTTGGTAATATTTGTACACAGAAATTAATATCTAGTTAAGTGTGTGTTAATTGATCTGGGTAGCTCGGTCAATATCATCAGACTGAGGGTTGTGGAATAGGTGGGTCTACAAGACCAAATAGTGCATGCAGTCCGTGTTTTAAACATATTCAACATGGCGTGCGAAACTACTAAAGGGGAGATAACTTTGCCGGCAAACACCACCAGGATCATTCAGGAAACAAAGACCATTCAGGAAACAAAGTTCTATGTGATTGAAGGTTACATGAGATATAATGCTCTATTCAGAAGACCATGGATTCACAACATGATGGCAATGCCCTCGACACTACACTAGCCATTATCATTGGCCATAGTGTAGGGATCAAGACAGTTTACAGAGAATAGACGGTAGTACAAGAAATGTTCGCGGTCGATGAGGTGACCGTGATATCCACACTCTTGACATCAAAAAACCCGGAGTCGATTAGGAAGGAAGAAGCTAAATATCAATCACTGACACCGGCCCTAATAAAATTGGAGAAGATGGAGAAAAGCAAGGATGATTACGGAGTTCCTAGGTCGTTCATAGCCCCTGATGATTTTGATGCCACCAAATTGACGGTCGAGGAGCTAGAACAAGTCATGTTGATCGAACATTTTCCCGATCAAAAGGTATACCTGGGGACGGGTTTGACCCTCGAGCTTAGGAGACAACCCATTAAATTGATTATAGCTAACGCAGATTGTTTTGCTTGGTCCCATTTAGTTATGCCAGGGATCCCACTGGATGTAATCATTCATAAGCTAAGGTTGGACCCAAAGTTCCACCTGGTTAAATAGAAAACAAAGCCTGAATCCAAAGTCAAACATACGTTCATCAAAGACAAGGTATCCAAATTCCAAAAAATTGGTTCCATTGGGGAAGTTAATCATCTAGACTGGTTGGAAAAAAAAATAGTAGTACCTAAAAGGTAAATAAGTTAATAATGTGTGTAGATTACAAAGACATGAACAAGACAAACCCCAAGGAGTCTTTTTCTTTCTTTCGACTAACATCAATTGTATGATCCATACAACGGCCAAGCATGAGATACTCAGTTTTTTCGACGCCTATTCTGGGTTTACCAAATCCAGATGGACCCAAGTGAACAAGAAAAAGCTTCCTTTATCACTAAACTTGGCACCCATTGTTATAATGTAATATTGTTCGGAATAAAAAACGTCGGTGCCACTTATCAATGCCTAGTAAACTGGATGTTCGGAGAAAAAAGTGGAAAATCAAAGGAAGTTTACATTGGTGACATGCAAGTTAAGTCCATACGAGCATAGACCATTTGAAAAACTTGTAGGAAACCTTCAACATACTGAAGAAATACAATATAAAGTTGAACCTAGAGAAATGTGCTTTCTGGTTGGATCCGGAAAGTTCCTTGGATTCTTGTTGTCCAACCGGGGGATCACGATCAATCCCGAAAAATCAAAGCCATATAGGATATTACCATGGTAGTTAATGCCAAAATCATTTAGAGGCTAACCAGGTATATAGACGCCCTAGGCTGATTCGAATCGAGATCCTCCAATAAGATTCATCAGTTCTTCTCGTTATTAAAGAAAAAGAATATATTTTCATGGACACTGGAGTTGTAGTGGGATTTGGAAGAACACAAAGGGTACCTTTAGAGTCCACCTTTTCTCCATACTCTGAAGATAGATGAGAAGTTATACCTGTACTTGGTGATGACCGATATAGAGGAGTCTTGGTCTGGAAAGAGGATGGGACAGAATTTCCCATTTATTATATTAGAAGAACTCTAGAGGAGGCTTAAACTAGGTACCCCTCACCTAGAAAAATTGGCGCATGCTTTGCTAAATGCCTGCAGGATGTTGAAGACATTCAATGCCTCCCCAAATACGTTGTAGTTTCATACCCATTAAGGAACATAATTTACAAACCCTCGCTCTTAGGAAGATTGACCAAATGTGTTGTAGATATTAGTGGGTGCGATATCGAATATCACCATCAGACCGCCATCAAATTTCAAATATTGGCAGATTTCATGACCGACTTCAAGCAAGCCATAATTCCCTATGTCAAAAAATAATTGTTGATAATCTAGAGGACTTTCTTGGGAAGCTGGATCTTATTTACGAATAGTTGCTCGAATGTAAAAGGGTTCCAACTCGGCATCGTACTGAAACCACCTACGTGTAACGTTGTTAGGAAGTCCTTTAGAACTGTAATATTGACTAACAATGAGATCGAGTATGAGGCCGTGATTGCAGATCTCGAAATGGCTATAACCTGGGGGACAAAATAGTCGAAGCTAAGTGTTACTCCATCCATAGTAAATAAATTCGATGGGACAATTGAAGTAAAAGAAGAACGGATGCGGAGGTACTCGGACAAATTATAGGTAACACTAAATCGATTCAAGGAATGGACCTTAAAACACATACTCCAGGATCAAAATAGCAAAGTCGATGCTCTGGCCAACTTGGGGTCATCGGTTCATGACGATGATTTCTGCTCAGGAATGTTTGTTCAACTCATAAAATCGCTAGTGGAGGAATATCATGCTGAAATAAAATCAACAAGTTCGACTTGGTATTGGAAAAATAAATATATAGATTACTTTAAGACCAGGAATTTTGCCATTGGATCCTAAAAAATCAAGGGCTCTACGCATGAAGGTGGATAGGTTTAGCTTGTCCAAAGGCATTTTGTACAGGAGGACATTAATCGGTGCACTCGTCATATGATTGGAAATATGAGATACCAAATACGTCTTGAGAGAACTTTAAGAGGGAACCTGCGGGAACCGTTCTGGGGTAGAATCGTTGGTTCGAAAAACACTCAGGGCCGGCTATTACTGGACCAACATGGAGAAAAATGCAAGGGACATTGTACAAAGATGTGACAGCTGCCAAAGGCATGCACTGATGTTCCACAAGCCCGGAGAGCTACTAGACTCCGTATTGTCACATTGGCCATTCATGAAAGGGGGAATGGACATTGTGGGTCCCCTGCTATCGGCACCCGATAAATCTCAATTCTATTCATGGCTGACTATTTTTCTAAATGGGTTGAAGCTCAAGTGTTCGAGAAATTACTAAAAAAATAAGTTACTGATTTTGATTGGGACTACGTAATATGTCGGTTCGGCATACCGGCTAAGTTCGTCTGTGATAACGGAAGAAGTTGCTTGGCTTCAAGGTAAGAAAAATTTTCAAAGACCATAAATTAAAAGGGTCCTGTCAATAGCGTATGACCCTAGTGGGAATGGATAGGCAGAATTTACAAACAAGACCGTACTCCAAAACCTTAAGAAAAGGTTGTCCAGTGCCAAAGGAAAATGGAAGGAAATATTTCCTGAGATCGGAAGCACCCAACATTAATAAAAACCCATTTCCAGCTCATCGTGAGAAAAATATGATTGAGATAATGGAAAAAGGAGGAGATCCTAAAAAGCCCTCACAAACAATAATGTTGATCAAATCTAGTGAAGTCAAGCCAACTGAGAATCTGAGCCGTGAGAAGTCAGTAATCAAGATGAAATAAATAGATAGCAAACCTATTGTGGTGGTTCAGGGGGAGTCATCGGGCATGGTTGCACTGAAACTGGAAAAGGCAAAAGTGGTAGTGCACGGGGCAGCTAAGGAACCCATCATAGTTCTGGAAGGCGCTCCTATAGAGCCTGTCATTGTAAAACTGATAACTCAGCCTCCAATCGTTAACAACAAAGCCGTTCCTTGGAGATATGAACAAGCAATAGTGATTTACAAAGGGAAAGTAGTTAGAGAGGTAGTTTGTGAAGCCCGAGGTTTGACCCGGCCAGGGAGATACTTCGCCCCTGAGGAGATAAGTAAAAGTTGGATCCTCAAGGATAACCCAGAATCGATAAAGAAAGCGCCGCCTGGCGTTGATAATTTTTTTGAATGAAGCCTATGTTCCTGACAGGATAACAGTGAATAACTTGGAGAAGAATTCAAACAAGATTTTCTTGGTAAATCGGGTCACTTTCTCTGAGGATTAGCTACCCATGGAGGGCACTGAGCATAATCGGGCTCTTTATTTGACTGTGAAGTGTGAAGATACTGTGTTCACCCGAGCTCTAGTTGATAATGGGTCCATGTAGCAACCCATATCCACACGTGTTTGTTCATTCCATATGTTAGTTAACATAAATCCAAGAAGTAATTATCCTTTAGATGATAAGAAGTTAATCCTATTGATCTTAAGTGATACAAGGGTGTATAAGGGTGATTAACAAGTATTAGAAGTTAAACGACTCAAGGATGTTGTAACTCGTATTTTAGGGTAAAACTATAGCTTATTAATACACTCAAAAGGTCATGTTATAAGGTAATTGAATCATATAATATTCGTTTCATAGTCTTGAAGTCAAACGAGTTATGAAACAAAGTCGAAAAAAGTTGTCGCAACTTAGGTTCATGGTTTTACTTAAACTTTAGGTCAAATGTCATTAAGCTTTTCTCTCAAAATACTTGTAATTACGGGGTGATATACCCACCAAATTTAAGATCTATAAGTCTAGTTTCCAACACATTAAACCATTTGTCAATATGATTTCGGAGTATAGATATATAGGCATTTTCGTGAGACTGCACAAGCTACTAGGTGACAAGTAGGTGTGTCACCTACTTGGTAAAATGATAGCCCCAAAAAAGAAAATTTCGGGTCGGCTATTGAGACCATTTAAAGGTTTATCTCCTGCAATATAACCCTCAATATATCTCAAAAATAGTCAGTCCAAAACCCTGGAAAACCTCCTCCCAACAATCCCACACAAACCCTAATTGAGTTTCCCTCTCTTTCAAGTTCTAATTGAGGTTAAAATCAAGAGTTTGAAGAACCAAGGAAAGACCTGAGTTATCCAACTCATAAGGTAAGTTAACAGAACTATTTCATATATTTATTCTTCTGCGAACTCATCTTAATTCGTTCTATACATGTAAGAAATCACGGGATGATGATCGGAAGCCGTGAGTTCGAGTTATTCCCTTGTAGCGGACTGTTTTGTGGACGGTTTTGTGTTGCTGTTGGGATGAGTGTTTTACTACTGTTTTGTGGAGTTTTGGAGGTGGAAGGTTGTGGCGAAACACCATATATATGTAGATTTGTAGGCTGATAGTTATTCGTAACATTTTCAGGTCGTTTGACATGATTATGGTGGTCGTCGTATGTGTGAAGTAATTAGATTGTGCGTGGACTATTTTGGGAGGCTCAATATGTTTATTATTGATGTTGTTTGGGCTGTTTGTTTATTATTTTGAATGGTGTGAAGTCATATATGTCGGGGAGGTGCTGTCCGTTTCATCGTAAAATAGGTTGTGAGAGATACATAATAGTTATGACGCTTAAATGATAAAGATATTATCGTTTCTCTTACTGTAGAATAAGGAGTTGTGACAATTGCATAGCTTGAGATTGGGGCAGTATATACAAGGTATGTGAGACTATCCCTTTCATTCTTTTGCACGACTCCGATTGTACATAATGTAATTAATGAGCTTCCAAAGATACTATACTCTTAAAAGCTAGCAGTACTCACATTGTTTCCCCTCTTATGGAATGATTGATGTGATGTTGCTTCTCTTATTCTTATGTTATCAATGTTGTTGGTACTTCCTAATTCTTATAAGGTTCATAGTGAAGAGTTAATCCTAATAACGTGTACAGAGGATACCGATCTTACGTCAGTCCGAAAGATCTAGAACGTGTTTCCATGAGTCGAGCATACATTATATATATATATATATATATATATATATATATATATATATATATATATATATATATATATATATATTTTACTCTATCGACCCGCGCTATAGTCGGCCGGGTACGGCACCTATATGTATATATATATACATATATATCTATTTTACTCTACCGAGCCGCGCTATAGTCGGCCGGGTACGCCACCTATTGTGCAACCACTAATCAGTTGGATTTTACCGAGCTCCACGTGGCCGGGTACGATTCTACCAAGCCTTATGATGGCTGGGTACATTTATTTTACCGAGCAATTACAGCCGGGTACTATATGATGATGATGCCCACAGAGGCGTAGGTTTTAACAGTTTATGTATTTGTACATATGTATCATGCATTTCATGTCAGTAGCCCTCAAAGTTACTCATATGTTACAGGTTGTACATTCTCTATCCTTGGTTATATTATTGTTTGTATTTATGGTTCCCTGCCTTACATACTCAGTACTTTATGCATACTTACATCCCTTTGTTTGTGGATGCTGCATGTCATGCTGCAGGTCCTGACAGACAGGCAGGTGCAGCTCCCCCACCACAGTAGGCTGTCCAGTTCAGCGGTGATTGGCGAAATACCTTCTCTGGACTTGCCGTGGTCTTGGTATGAATTTTTGTTATAGACACTATGGGTATGTCGGGGCACTGTTCCGGCTATGTTGCCAAATTTATGTTATTTTAGAGGCTCATAGACAGGTGTCGACTCATGTATTGTTTGGTATGCCTTGTCATCTAGTTTTTGTTGTATAGTCTTTCATGGTATCGTGGTAGCTCGTACCTTATATATAGTTTCTTGATTGTCTGGACACCCCATGTTATGTATGTTTATGCCATTATCTTTTATTGTTGGTTGTCCGTGATCAATGGATACCATTAATATTAATCTCGTTGTCCCTAACAAAATATAAAGAAGGTTAGGTAAGATGTATGTTGGTGCACGACAAGTATGGCCGGGTGCTAGTCATGGCCCTCCAGTTTGGATCGTGACAGTCAAACGCGAACATTTGCCCGCTCTCCACCCTGAACAAGCTGAAGGTAGACGATGAAAGGATCCACATGAATAACATTTGCATTTGAGGGTTTGATGGCGAAGGCAAATACTTAGAGGGGTATATAGCGTTGGAGCTGACAATAGGTCCCGTTGAGTTTACCATGGATTTTCCAGTGCTGCATGTGGTAGTTTCTTATAATCTATTACTGGGGAGACCCTGGATTCACGCCACTAAGGTAGTGCCGTCTACCTTGCACCAGATGGTCAAATTTGAATGGGATACACAAGATATTGTGGTGCATTGTAAGAATAATCAATTTGCCTTGGGTGATGCCATTGTACCTTTTATTGAAACTGAAGAGAGCAAGGGTCCATGGGTCTATCAGGTCTTCGACACAGTGTTAGTTGAAAAGATCCCATAAGGGGAGCGTGTTCCAATACCAAAGTTACTTACTGCAGCAGTCATGGTCGAAGTTGAAATGTTAAAGAATGGGTTCGTTCCTAGAAAGGGCTTGGGGGCCTCACTTCAGGGTATCATACAACCGGTGTCTCCGGACCTAGAGACTTTTGGTTTGGGGTTCAAGCTTACATCTACAGACATAAGGCGAGCCATAAAGTTAAAGAAAGGGCATGGGTCCTCCTAAAGCCTATCCTGCAGTTTTCCAGATCATTTACCAAACCTAGTTTCAGAAAGTGGCCAGTGCCAACGGTTCCTGGTCCACTGATTGATGCTGATGGAGATTTAGATAAGGGGTTCGAAAGATTGTTCAGTGAGGTAAATATGGTGGAGATTGGAGAAGGTCCAAGCAAGGCAGATGTGTAGTTTGTGGGACCCCGTGCAAAAGTCAACAACTGGGAAGCTACTCCTCTTCCCACTCTAAAGACGTCTTAGTAGTCCGCTTTCATTTTTTTTCCCAGTTTAATCTGGATTATCTCTAGGGTTGTAATTCAGATGTTATGTTCTGTCCGTTTGGATGTGTAAACCCTGTTAGATATCCAATTTCAATGAAATGCAGTTTCCTTTTTCCTTAGTGCTAATATCTTTCATTTTTCTTTGTTTTTCTTTTCTCTTTCGTACAGTTATTTTTATGCTAGCTCAAATGATCTGACATGCATAAGGATTCTTCGGCCCAACCTTAAAAATTGGTCTAATTCATAAGTAATAATTAAAGAAACAGAACATGAGGATTAGTCGGAATATGATGAGGAAATAGCATTGGATGAAATTAGTAAAGAGTTGAGCCATTTTGAGGAAAAACCCAAGCCAAACCTGAGCGATACAGATGTAGTCAATTTAGGGGACCTAGATAACATTAGAGAAACCAAAATAAGTGTCCATCTGGAGCCAAAACTTAGGGGAGAAATAATTTAAGTGCTGCTTGAATACAAAGATGTTTTTTCATGGTCTTACGATGATATTCCAGGGTTGAGCACTAACTTGGTGCTTCACAACTTGCCCACCGACCTAGACTGCCCTCCTATCAAACAAAAGTTGAGGAAGTTAAAAACTGATGTGAGCGTGAAAATCAAAGAGGAAGATACCAAGCAATTTGAGGCCAATGTCATCCGAGTCATGCGATATCCCACCTGGCTAGCCAGTGTTGTACTCGTGCCAAAGAAGGACGGTTAAACTAGGGTGTGTGTAGATTATCATGACCTCAACAAAGAAAGCCCAAAGGAAAACTTCCCATTGCCAAACATCCACATATTGATTGACAATTATGCAAAACTGTATATTGGGTCGTTCGTGGATTGTTACACAAATTTACGCCAAATCTTGATGGATGAGGAGGATGTGGAGAAAACAGCATTCATCACACCGTGGGGAACATATTGCTACAGGGTCATGCCCTCTGGTATGAAGAACGCTGGGGCAACATATACGAGGGTGATGACAACCATCTTCCACGATATGATACATTAAGAGACTGGGTATGTGGATGACATAAGTGTGAAATCCAGGAAGCAATCTGACCATGTAAGAGATCTAAGAAAATTCTTCTAGCGGCTACACAAGTATAATCTCAAATTCAATCCTGCGAAATGTGCATTCTGGGTCCCCTCGGGGAAGTTTCTAGGGTTAATAGTCAGCCGCCGAGGCATTGAGCCAGATCTATCAAAGATCAAAGCCATACAAGAATTGTCACCTTCGAGGAACAAAAAAGAGGTGATAAGTCTATTACGGAGACTAAAGTATATCAGTCGATTTGTTGCACAGCTCACGACAACCTGCGAGCCCATCTTTAAGTTGTTGAAAAAGGATGATACGGTTAAATGGACGAGAGAGTGCCAGGAGGCTTTTGATTAAATAATGGAATATTTATTAAACCCGCCGGTATTGGTCCCGTCGGAATCATGAAGACCCTTGATATTATTTTTGATAGTCTTGCACAACTCACTCGGATGTGTGTTGGGTCAGCATGATGTTACCAGGAGAAAAAGTAAGGCCATATACTACCTCAGCAAGTAATTTACAGCCTATGAGGTTAAGTATACTCATCTTGAAAGGACGTGCTATGCCTTGACTTAGGTAGCCCAGAAGTTGAAACATTACTTGTCATCATATACCACTTACCTCATCTCACGTCTGGATCCATTGAAATACATTGTTTCGAAGCCCATGCCCACGGGGAGGCTTGCAAAATGGCAAATCTTGATCACCAAGTTTGACATTGTCTACGTGACTAGGAATACAATGAAAGCATAGGCATTGGCAGATCATTTGGCCGAGAATCCGGTAGACGAAGAATATGAACCTTTAAAGACATACTTCCCGGACGAAGAAGTAATGCATACGGATGAAATGGAACAGGGCGAGAAGCTGTGATGGACATTATTTTTTGATGGGAACTCCTATATGAAAGGAGTTAGGATAGGAGCAGTACTCCTTTCTGAAATGAGGCACCATTACCCAATTACAACTCAACTCCGCTTCTATTGCACCAACAATATGGAAGAATATGAGGCATGTATTTTGTGTTTGAGGTTAGCTATACATGGGTGTTCATGAAGTCTTGGTCTTGGGAAACTCGAACCTTCCGGTACACCAAATTCAAAGAGAATGGGAAACAAGAGATTTAAAGCTCATACCATACCAGCAATGCTTGCATGATCTTTGTCAACGATTCCGGTCAATAGAGTTCATACATATCCCAAGAATTCACAACGAAGTTGCTGATGCCTTGGTTACTTTGGCGTCAATGTTACATCATCCGGATAAGACTTATATTGACCCAATACATATCCAGGTTCATGATCAACATGCTAACTGTAATATGGTGGAAGAAGATCTTGACGGTGAACCATGGTTTTACGACATCAGAGAATATATCAGGATGGGTATATATCTAGTATAGTCCACAAGTGACCAGACGAGAACAATCTGTCATCTATAAAGCAGGTTTTTCCTCAGTGGAGGGATGATGTACAAAAGATGCATGATCTCGATTTATTAAGGTGCATAGATGCTGGGCAGGCCACGACCATTATGAATGAGGTAAATTCAGGAATCTGCGGACCGCACATGAGTGGATATGTTTTGGAAAAAAGATTCTCCGGGAAGGGTATTATTGGCTCACCATGGAGCGAGATTGTATAAGTTTCGTGCGCAGATGTCATCAATGTCAGGTGCATGGAGACATGATTCACTCCCCGCCATCTCAATTGCATACAATGTCTACACCATGGCCCTTCGTTGCTAGGGGCATGTATGTCATCGGGCTCATTAAGCCAGCAACTTCCAACAGACACAGGTTCGTCCTAGTTGCTATTGAGTATATTACCCAGTGGGTTGAAGCTAAAACCTTCAAGGCAGTGACCAAGAAAGTCGTGGTCGACTTCGTACATGCAGATATCATTTGTGGGTTTGGAATCTCGAAGACACTCATCACTAATCACAGAGCAAATCTCAATAGTCATTTGATGAAAGAGGTACGTCAGCAATTTAAAATTACACATCGCAACTCTACCCCATACCGCCCTAAGGCGAATGGATCAGTTGAAGCAGCTAATAAGAATATAAAGAAGATACTTCAAAAATGGTGGAAAAATCCAGACAATGGCATGAGAAGTTACCTTTTGCAATGCTAGGCTACTGTACCACTATTCGCACTTCGGTAGGGTAAACTATGTATGTTTTAGTGTATGGAACAGAAGCAGTAATCCCGGACGAAGTTAAAATCCCATCCCTTCGAATTTTCACCGAAGTAGAAATTGATGATGATGAATGGGTCAAAACCCGACTAGAGAAATTGAGTCTGATTGATGAGAAGAAATTGGCAGCAGTATGTCATGGCCAATTGTATCAATAGAGAATGGCCAGAGCATATAACGAGAAAGTGCGTCCAAGAAGGTTTGAAGTGGGTCAGCTAGTGCTGAAACGCATCCTCCCTTACCAGGCAAAGGCAAAGGGCAAGTTTTCCCCAAAATTGGCAAGGACCGTTTGTCGTGTCAAAAGTGTTGTCCAACGGGGCGTTGTATATAACAGATGTGAAAGGCAAGTGTGTTGAAATGGCCATCAATTCAGATGCAGTTAAAAGATACTATGTATGATTTTCTTTGTTCAAGTCAGTGTGTATACTTGGCATGTTTTCTTGTACTTGGCGTGTTTTAGATATTGAAATGACGAAGGAATTTTATTCGGCTATTTAAAAACTTTACCCTTTGCTAACCCTTTTGAGCTTTAACTACTTTCTTTCATACCCCTCTTTCGGAATCAGTAACAATAGATAGACACGCAAGTGTGAGAAGTTACTGAAAGGAGTAGAAAGGAAAGTATGACAAAAACGAAAAAAAAAGAAAAAAGGAAAAAGAAAAAAGAAAAAGAGAAAAAAAATGAAAAAAACAAAACAAAGAAAAGGAAAAGAAAAATCACAAAAATCACAAAAAGAGTAATTTCTATGACATGAACTATGTTTGACCTGATTCCTTTTAAAAGGATACATAGTTAGCCTCACGGCTCAGTCATATTTGAATAAAATTCAAGGCCCCAAGGAAGAAACTGTGGCAGAAATTGAGTTTGTTATAATAAATTGGATTCTATAAGTTGTAAATTCTGAACCCATAGGAATTATTTTGAGCCTTTTATACCCCTTTCTTTCTAATCGTATCCCAAAGCTTGCATTGAGTTGCAAAGAAATACCTTTTGATCAGTCTTTAAGAAATACCGAGTCAAGCAAGAAGAGATGGGCCATACCCCAGGACAACACTCTAGTTCAAGCATGCAAATAATAAAAATGAGAGAGTCTTATTGGTGAAAACCTTCACAAGCACCTTAAGGCGACGTGAGTTGAGAGAAATAAAATGAGAGAGTTTTATTGGTGAGAACCCTCTTGCACCGTAAGGCGACGAGAGTTGAGAGAAATGAAAATAAGAGTGTCTTATCGGTGTAAACCCTCATGGGCACCCTAAGGCGAAGGCAAGGCAAGAAGCAATAATTGGAAAAAAGGGCTGTTGATGGCAACCGAAGGCCGATCATTTGGACAAACTAGGTCGACTAAGCCGAAGTGCATGTCATGGTCATAAAAACTAGTTGTTCCTTCACAGATAAGTTTCTTTTCTTCTAACCTAAATAGTCGCCAAATTTCGAATTCTTTTATTCTAAAACAATTCAGAGTCATTGCATTTCA
The DNA here is from genome assembly GCA_034376525.1 of Nicotiana benthamiana. NCBI lineage: Eukaryota > Viridiplantae > Streptophyta > Magnoliopsida > Solanales > Solanaceae > Nicotiana > Nicotiana benthamiana. Next base: position 117,093,500 of record CM067332.1, on the reverse strand, counting down.
TTTTCTTTCACGTCTCCAAAGTCATTTTGTTTAAGCAAACATGAGAGAAGTTTCAAAGCTTACTACTAGCTCCCCAATGGCAAAGCACGTGCCAGTCAAAAATGTAACAAAGGAAGCAAAAGTTGAAACAGCAAAGGGAATGATCCACGAACGATTTATTACTAAATTGACTCGGTAATCTCAAGATAGAAGTAAGACTTTTGGCAAAATAGTCAGGAGTGCAACACAATAACGGGGAGCAAAGTAAAGGCACATTGGTTCATGGGTCAGCCGAGCATAGTACACTGACTCGGTAATCTCAGGAAATATGTAATAATTCTGAAAAAAAGGGTCAGGAGTGTAACACAATAACGTGGAAGCAAAGTAAGGCCATAAGGGTTCGGGGGTCAGTCAAGCAACTCAAGCAACTCATCATCAATGCGGGAAACTAAACAAAACGGAACACGACAATGGGGAGGCTTCTTTCAACATGAACGCTGCAAGCTAACCACCACTTTTCAAACTAACAATTTTTCTTTGATTGACACATGGCAGAAAATATTCTGGAAGATCCTAAGGGAAGCCATCCACAGGGGAAAGCAGACACATGGCAGGTATGATCAAAATCTCAGGGCCCACCTGGGAAATTAGACCCCGTTAAAACTCAAACAGGAACATAATCCGACATAAATATTCTCCCTAGCAAGAATCATTAGTACCCGCCTGAATAATGGGATGAAACCTTAACTAGCAATCCCTAGCAGAAACAACCGAAAGTTAGAATTCACATTTAGTCTGGAACTCTAAGGACCCTCCTGGAAAATGGGACTTGTTTAAAGGTTGGTGGTGATCATGAATAGCAAAGAGCATAAAGTGACTTGCATGTTTAAATAGTGCTCAGTTAAGAGTTGTCAAGACCCTCATGGAAAATGGGACTTATTTAAAGGTTGGTGGTAATCATGAATAGCAAAGTGCATAAAGTAACTTGCATTTTTAAATAGGACTCAGTTAAGAGTTATCACGACCCTCTTGTAAAATGGGACCTAGTTTAAAACTCAAACAGTCACGTGTAGCATGGTCAGGCACAAATATTCCCCCAAAAAGAGTCGTCGAGGCCCTCCTGGATAATAGGATGTAGCTCTAAATACTAATCCCCAGCAGACATGATTTGTCATCTAATTAAGAGTTGTTAGGACTCTCCTAGATAATGGGATGTAGCTTTCATTATCGGTCCTCAGTAGATCCCCAGCAGATATGACTCGTAACAAGACATAGTGGAAAATAATGAAACCTTTGGAAAACATAGCCTAATCTTAAAAGTTGTTAGTGGTTAAGAGTTGTCAGAAACCTCCTGGATAGTGGGATTTAACTTTCAAATTTTAGATATATTTGGTAACGAGGTTTGGTTAACACTCACAGATGTGCCCAGCACCAAACTGGGCAGAAAGGTTTTTTATTTTTGTTGAATCAAGTTCAAAGGCTGAAATTTCAGATAATTACAACCTTTGTTAATCAGGCGCCCACCAGGAGAACAAGGGAATACATCTCAAATTTCAAGCTTTGGAAATAAGGCGTCCATCTGGAGAACAAGGGAATACATTTCAAATTTCAAGCTTTGGTAATCAGGCGTCCACCTACCGAACAAGGTACTACATTTCAAATATCAATCTTTGGTAATCAGCCGCCCACCTGAAGAATAAGGGATTACTTTCAAGTTGTATGTTTTGGTAATCAGGCTCCCACCTGGAGAACAAGGGAATACATTCAAGTTGCAAATTTTGGTAATTAGGCACTCACCTAAAGAACAAGGGAATACATTTCGAATTTCATGTTTTGGTAATCAAGCGCCCACCTACAGAACAAGGGAATACATTTCAAATTTGAAATTATGGTAATCCGGCGGCCACCTACAAAACAAGGGAATACATTTCAAATTTCAAGTTTTGGTAATCAGGCGCCCACCTGGAGAACAAGGGAATACTTTCAAGTTGCAAGTTTTGGTAAACAGGCGCCCACCTGGAAAACAATGGAATACATTTCGAATTTTATGTTTTAGTAATCAGGCACCCACCTGCAGAACAACGGAATACATTTCAAATTTCAAGTTCTTGTAATCAGGCGCCCACATGCAAAACAAGGGAATACATTATAAATTTAACTTTTGGTAATCAGGCATCCACCTACAGAACAAGGGAATACATTTCAAATTTCAAATTTATCGGTAATCAGGCGCCCACCTGCAGAACAAGGGAATACCTTTCAAATTTCAAGTTTTGTTAATCAGGCGCCCACCTGGCGAACAAAAGAATCCATTTCGAATTTTAAGTTTTGGTAATCAGGCGTCCATCTGCAGAACATGGGAATACCTTTCAAATTTCGAGTTTTGGTAATCAGGCGTCCATCTGCAGAACAATGGAATGCCTTTCAAAGTTCAAGTTTTGGTAATTAGGCGTCCACTTTCAAAACAAGGGAATACATTTCAAATTTCTTGTTTTGGTAATTAGGCGCCCACCTGCAGAACATGGGAATACATTTCAAATTTCAAATTTTGGTAATCAGGCACCCACATGTAGAACAAGGGAATACGTTTCAGATTTTCAAGTTTTGGTAATCAGGCGCCCACCTGCAGAATAGGGGAATACATTTCAAGTCCAACAATTTGGAATAAAACTTAGAATAAGAGAAAACACAAAGTTTTACAGGAAGAAATTCAAGTCAACAAGGCAACAAGAAGTTTTACAAGAAGAAATACAAGGTAACAAAGTAACAAGGATCAAGAGCAAGTTTGAAGATATAGATATGTTCTTTTGTAACTCATAATTCATAGCTAAGTCCAGCTTCTTTTTATTTTCACAAGGTGTAATAAGGGGGTCTAGTGGTAGTAGCGGCAACAACAACAACAATGAGATCACAGCTTCGGTAGTCCCAGCTACCAAACACTCCTGAACTACACTGGTCTGATTCATCTTTAGCCCAGGATTTGCAGACAACCTCTAAAGCTGGGTGCGGTAAAGCTTTTAAAAAATGCTTCACACGGAGTATTCAAACGGGCAAAAATCGCTCATGTCCGCTCACTTATCTTTGCACGAAAACTCTTCGTGTTTTCAGGCAAAGAGGGAAAAATGTGAGCATTTGATTTTTTCCCTATATGATTACTCCCATAAATTCAAAACAAAATAATTTCCTTTGTTTGTTTGCAATTATGGATTTTCGTGGCATTTTTGCGAATTGTTTGCATTCCTATGCATTTAAATCATGACAAAAAACAAAAAAAAATACACTACATTGCATTTAGGATTCAAACTTTGCATTTTAGGATCAATTAGAATGTCGATTGTTTTATTAAAATGAAAATCACCAAAATATAGTGTAATTTTCTCTCTTAATTTTGGTTTTGATTGCTAATTTATTTTAAATAATTGCGTGAATTGTCATTTTGAGTCTAATTTGTTTTTTTTAGGTAATTCAGTTTTAAGAATTAGTATTATGTTTTGTCTTAAAAATAAAAGAAATAAAAAAGAAAAGTTTGAAAAGAAAGAAATTAAAGAATAATATATGGAAACATTGATGCCGAGATTGGGCCAATAAATTGCAGCCTAATCCAAATACCCAATCCGGTCCATACCCATGCGCCATACCCGGTCCAGCTTTAAAAAAAGTAAAACAACATCGTTTGAGGATTCAATCAGGGCCATTGATCTAATTTGATCAAACGGTCAAGAGCTGGGGTGAGAGAAATATATAACTATCTCAAACACCCCCCCTCCCGCCCCCAAAGAAACCCGGTACCTTGTCTCAGAGACTCAAACCCTAATCCCACCACCCTCCGCCGTTCACCAGCGCTGATGCTCTGATGTTCCTCAAAATTACTCTACCCCACCTCCTCGATCTTACTTTTCCATTTCAGCGATTAGTATCATTTGAATAGCATCCAAACTCGTCAAATATTCATTTGAATTGGTGGCTGCTCCGCCGCACACGGCGGCGCCGACGCTAATGACTCCAAATCAACACACCATAATCCCTATGATCCCGTCTCCGATAATCCATGGCTGACAACCCTCAAATGATCCTCCATCTATTCGAATCTCAGATCGTCGTGGAGCCCTAAAAGTAAAGATCAAGTTTTTGTGTTGTTCTCGGTTCAAAATGATTTTAGTCATGTGCTCTCCGGGAGAACATATGATTAACATCCGTTTAAAACAAATACACGAAGTTTGAGGATGTGAGTTTCTTTTTGTCTTGGTTCAAATTGCAGAAAGTTTCCTTTTTATTTTGTACAATGACTTTATTTTCGCTTTCATTTATTGTCGTCCTTTCTGCTTTCTTCTTTTGGATTTCTTCTGTTAGCACATTTTTACATGCATATTGAGTTTTAGTAAGGTTTTTTATTAATTAGTTTTCCTATTAGAAAAAAGTAATTCACGTTAGTGTTAGTTCTATAGTTGTAAGAAAAGGAAAAAGACCAAAAGAAAGACGTTAAATGTCTTGATTGTTTTCGTCATTGTTGTTTCAATCAGGGGTTTTGGTTAGATTTTGTCTCGGGCTAGGGATGTTTACAACTTAATTTTGGGGATGGTTTGGACTAAATCCAGGAAATAAGCAGGCCCATTATTAATTTACTTAGGTCTATCCAGACCCATTGAATTGGGTCGTTTTGGCCCAGACTTTTATTTGATAGAATAGATGTAAATTCAGGGGTAGTCAAGAGTAATTTAGGAATTGTAGATTAGGGAATCTTTTATAACTGACATGGAAGCTTCTAGCAGGGCTTTCTTTTTAATTTTTTTTATAACTTTGTTAACAAGTTTAGAAATAAGGGACTAAGTTGAAATAACTAAACTATTGGGCAACCATATTTTGCTTGCCTATAAAGGCACTCCTTCTGGCTTCAGAGGGCAGAGGAAAGAGTCCTAAAAAAGAAAAAATATAAAAAAAGAGCTGCAAAGTTTACTATTTTATAGAGTTTTGAAGGCATAAAATCAAAAAGAAAAAGATCCAAAAATCACTGTTACATTGAGTGTTTTCTTTGATAGCTGGAGTTTTGAGTCACTGAGAGAGCATTGATTCTTTTCTGGGGTTAAAATTTTGTCTGAATTCTGGTTTGGGTAAGGTGTTTGAGTATTATGACTTAGTTGATTTTTGAGTTGAATCTCTCGTTCTAATTGGTGAAATCTGGGTTCATATTTTGATGTTGTTGTTCGCTGCTTGTTCTGTCACATAATCCTCGCCTCTTTTATTCCATTTTACTTCTAGGTATCTCCTTTAGAACATACTGCATGATAAGCTTAAGTTATGGACATCATTTTTATATGAGATATTCGAAGTATATGAAATGGAAATGAAGTTTGAATTCAATTCTGTGTGAGGCATGTAATTTGAGTCCTGAGATTAGTTTTAATGTATTTTAGTTTATAAACCATGCTAGTTCAACTATATGATTATGATCATATGAGCATATGTTTTTTCTGAAGCTTAGATTTCACTTAACCATAGCTATAATTAGAACTTTCATCCTATTTTGAAATGTATGGTTGAGTATGGTGACTATTGATCTCATTGATTGGAGTCGGCTGGTTTTGAGAAGCGTTTGTGGCTATGGTTATATGTTTACTGGTTTGGTACATCCATATTATATTTTTGGCAGTCTATCTTAGTTTTATCACTCTTCAATTGCTTTGTCAAAATACTGTCTGGAGTCTCATTTTGTATTTAGAGAAATATGTAGTGTTTACTTGGTTGAAATTGTTGTTTGGATGGTCTATTCAAGTGTTAATTCCTTGTGTTCGCTATGTGAGATTAGTATAAAAATAAAATATGAGCCAAAACCTCTTTTGCTGTTTTCAATCCGCTGGCTAATAGAAACGTACCTTGAATTAATGGCTTGTTTGAATTTTGTGTTGGACGAGACTCGATATGGAGTCTCATTGTCAATTTTAAGCCTGCAAGGATTTGGTTCTTGTTTGGAAATCTTAGATGTTGGGCCACTATCAAGAGAAGGTGTTATTTTTATATGTTGGGCTTGCCCGTTGAGCCCAATAGCTTGCATCGGTTATTGCTGGACATTTCCCTGTAACAAAGTCGAACCAATTGTGCTAAAATAAAATCAGAGGCTCAAGTTGGCTAAGTTGTTCTAATCAGTAAAATAAATTAGAAGCATTGATATAATTCAACTGTGATGGCTCTTACAGTGTTGTAAGAAGTTGGTGATGCAAACGTTTGGTTATGGAAGTTGGGCTTATGGGTGACCCAGCTGGCTTGAGAGGCACCTAATTGGGACAGTCATATCCTGTGTAAGCAAGGGGGCTCATTTTGGGCCCGGAATTGGATTCCTCTTGTGTTTATTTAATTAGGTCCATTAGTTAGTGGTGGCGGGCCATAATAGATAATAATTAGCCCATGGCCCTCCTAATGTAATCGGGAATTTCCTTTAAAAATAGTTGATGGTGCACCATGCCAAACAAAGTGTGAATTGCGTGGCACTCACATAAACAGTTGTAACTCAACCTTAGAATTCGAGGCATGCCATTTAGAAAATTCCATGGCCCTCGCAAAGTGCAAACATGTAGCTGCTTTAGGCGCGTATTTTAATAATCTACCTTCTTAAATTCGGGTGCGCATTTATGTTACCCAAATCTAAATACCAACGATATTAAAATATGTCAAAAACCACGGATGCATTTATGTGACGTGGTTCGAGAAGCTTTTTAATAACGTTGAAATTTTCTTTAAAAATAACAATAAAATTGCTTAAGAATAAATCTGCATATAGGCGCAAAAATGTATCAAAGTCTGATACTTAAGCCGAACATAATAGTTGAGCGACCGTGCTAGAACCACGGAACTCGGGAGTGTCTAACACCTTCCCTCGGGCTAACAGAATTCCTTACCCAGATTTCTGGCTCGCAGACTATATACATAGTCAAAGCTTCCTTGATTCGAGATTTAAACCGGTGACTTGGGACACTATTAATTATCCCAAGTGGCGACTCTAAAATCTCTTAAATAATTAAATCCCATTTCGATTGTCCTTAAATAAGAAAAACTCCCTTATTCTACGCCCTTCACTCGGGTTGTGGTGTTAAAAAGGAGGTGTGACATTAGGCTCTGCCGAGTTCCGTGGTTTTAGCGCGGTCACTCAACTGTTATATTCGGCTTAATTATCAGATTTTAAACGTTGTTTTGAACCTATGTGCATTTTAAACCTTTTAACCGCTTTTATTATTTTAGAAAAATTTAAACGCAGTTGAAACACATCTTGGACCACGTTACATAAATGCACCCTCCATCTTCGACATATTTTAACATTGTTGGGATTTGGATTTGGGTCACATAAATGCGCACCAGAATTTAGGAAGGTAGATTTTTAACTAACACGCCTAAAGCAATTACGCATTTTTCTATTTGCGAGGTTCATGCAAGTGTCATTTTTGTTTGGAACGGCGCCCCTCGATTCTAATCTAAAGAAAAGGAATTAAAGCAATGTTTAGAGGGCTATGAACTATTCGTATTATCTAGCATGGTGCACCCCACTAATTAAAGATATTCAATTTTCAAAACATTAAGGGCAAGGATTTCACTATGGTCCGGGCTAAGAGAATACATTTTATATGAATAAAAAGACTAAAGTTGTGCAATTAGAAATTTGGCCCAGCGCGGGCGTAACAGTCCAAAGACATGAGATTATTTTGAATTACAAATTTGTTCATCCCCATATGACTCAAGAGAGGATCCATATTTAAAAATAACCAACTTCCACTATCGATAAGGTCCTTATTTCATGTCTATACATCAACATGGAGATCAATCCTTGAATGTCATTTTAAAACTATGAAACAAAAAGGAAGCAACGATCATGACATTTTATGGCATTTCCTAGACAGTTGTGCATATCACTGTTGTAAACCCTCAAAAGATAACTTAATGCTTTTTCTTATTGAATTATTACCTAGGCTAGTCCAAATTATTACAGCTTCATCATTACCAACAGACCATAAATCATGGGAAAACTCAAACGCACAAAATCTAGACAGTCATTCAATTGAGCATTTTAGAAAAAGTTGTTATTTCAGTTCTCATGCATGCTTATTTTATTCAGTGATGTACAGCTTAAACGCGATTCAATCGAATTGGACATATATATCAACAAGCATTCTTGTATAACACATTTTCATGCTTTGAATCTTCATTCTAATCAACACTTCAATCAACAATGAATTTCAGGACAAAACATTGATGACATCTTGACTCTTAATGCAACCTAACCTCAAAAATATTCATATGCTAACATGCTCAGTTCGGAATTTATCAAAAGTCCAATTAACAAAAACAGTTTCAATCAAATGTAGAGCCAAGGACTAAGTCATACATGCCAAAAAACTAAATTATTACCTTACTCCACTAGTACAGAACCAAACTCAAGGGTAAAACAAGAAGAACACCAAGGCTTAGATCTAATACTACTAGCAGCATATGATGTCGAGACCATAACAGGGCCACATTTGCTAACTAATCAGAACTTGAATACTTAATTACAATCCATCCCTCAGTAAATACATGTGAATCATGAATTTTAAAAGAAGAATATATGATTCTGATAAAATGGCACCAAACTTCATCTTATACAAATCCATACTTCAAGTTATATATCAAGTGATGTCCAGAGGCTGAAAAATAGTTGGAATTTGTAGAAAAAAAAAGAGAAGAGGTGCGGAGCAATACACAGCAAGGACAACAGAATCCAGTAAGAAGGTATCAGCACCAATTTAAACTCGGAAAATGTTGTGCTATTGTCCAGAAACTAGTTTCAATCAAATAAAAACCCAGCAAACTTCAGACTTGACTCGATCCCAAACCGTTTTAATCTCAGATAACCAAAAATTCCTTCAGAATTAGAAAAAAATTCAAAAATACCTGAAGAGATCCGATGGAACAGTAGAAAGTTTAGCTGCTTGTATTTCCTTATTTTTTATCTCTGAAGTCCTCTTTCTTTAGCTTGAGTTTCTATTCTTTTATAGGCTAATATCTGAGTTTTTGCCCATTTAAACTTTTATTTTATGAATTGTTGGTCAAGTTATGGTCAGAAACATAATGACAGACCCCTACTAAAAGCTTCCTAGTCAATTGCTTGAAAAAGCTTCCTAGTCAATTCTCTCAGTATATTCCCAAATTACCTCTAAGTGCCCTCATATTTACATTATTCTCAAAGAGCTACATATTAGATTGCCCTAAGTCGAAAACCCTTAGGCAACCTAGCCCATTACTGGACCTAAAGTATACACCTCAAGCCCAAAATACAACCAAGCCAAGCTCTGAATTAAAAATTAAAACATGCAGAAACAGAAGCAATTCAAGCAATAATGTTTCACAAATTCCAATTAATGCAACTAAATGCTTAATGAAATTTAAACTAAATTACTAACAGATTATTAACACCTATTAATGAAAATAAAACTAACATGCATGCAATGAACACTTATGATGCTAGAGAAACAAAAAGACTCTACAAAAGAGGGTGAAAAAGATGACAATTCAAGGTAAAAAAAACGAAAAGAAAAGTAAGGAAAAAATAATTAAAAGAAGATTGGAAAAGAAATACCGTTGGGGCTTCAAACGGACTTCAAAAACAATTGATGAATCCTTCAATATTTGACCTTATTAGACTTTAATCTTGTATTTTTCATGTGAAAATACATGACTAAGGTTCAATATAGTCCTTTAATCCTCATTGACCCATTGAATTTGAAAATGTGAAATTAGGGCTCTTTTCTTATTCAAAATTAGCTCCATTGGAGAGGGATTCGAAGGAAAGCAAATGTGGATTTGGCATGTGGTAAAAAAGGGGTTCAGAGGTGTGATTTCGGGGTTGAACAAAGGCAGTGCCACCGGTCGCGCCGGAGGAGTCAAGGACGGCGCTTTAGGGTTTGGGGATTTTGTTAGTTTTTGGTGAGGTTTGAGGGAAATGAGTGGTGGCATGGTAAGAGGGTGGGGAGATGAATCTTTGGTATAAATTTGGTGGCTATTGGGGAGTCGCCGCTGCCGTGGGGAGATTTCCAGCAACGATGGATTGTGGCGTTACATGGTGGTCTCTAAGAGATGGAGGACAGGAGATTTGGGGGGGGGGGGAGGGTGTGTTTGGACATTAATATATCAAGAGACCCCAACTTTCCCACCGTCCAATCTTGGAACCTCGACGGGTACGATTTAATGAGGCCAAACAACATCATTTTAAATGGGGATTCTGGACTGGGTTACATGGACGGGTTGGGCTTGCTTTGCCAGGTGGGATCTGTTTGGGCTCAAACAAAATCAAATGAAAACTGGCCCAATGCTCTCTATCCCCTTTTATTTTCCTAAATCCCTTTTGTTTTATTTTATTTTTCCTAAAATTGAAACTAAAATCCTAAATTAAATTGTAAAACCCAATTATCTTTGCAAAAATATTATTTATTCCTAAATAACAATTATCACAATTAATAAATTAATGAATACTATTCCAAATTAAAATTAAAAGGTGCAAAATAACAATATTTGTGAATTTCCTTGTCGTGAAATATCTTGATTACTAATTAGTTCTACAAATGGAAAATTAACTCATAAATGCATTTACAACACATTTTGTATTTTTTAATTAATTAAAATAAAATAAAAATGCATTGACAAATGCAAGCAATTAACATCAAAATGCCACAAAAATCCATAAATTATAAAAAAAGAAAAGAGATTTATTTTGTTTTGAAATTATGGGAGTAATTCATATAGGGCAAAAATCACGTGCTAACAGCTGACCCTCTTTGCTCAGGAGCACGAAGAGTATTCGTGCAAAGATAAGTGAGTGGATTCTAGCGATTTTTCCCGGTTGAATACTTTGTGCGAGGCACATTTGAAAAATTTGACCGCACCCTGCTTCAAAGGTTTCCTACATATCCTTGGCTAGAAAGGAATCAGGTCAGTGTAGTTCAAAAATGTTTGGTAGCTGGGACTACCATTGGGCTGAGATTTTACCGTTGATGTTGCTACTTACTGGATCCCTTTATTACACCATGTCAAAATAAAAAGAAGCTAGACTAAAGTACGATCTACGGATTACAAAAGAACCTGTGTAGTCTTCAAAGTTGTTTTTAATCCTTGTTGACTTGTATTTTTCCCGCGAAAATCCTTTTTATCGACTCGAATTGTAATCTGGTACGTTTCCTTTTCTCCAGGTGGATGCTTAATTGCTGAACTCGAATAGTTTTTCATGTTTTTCCGGTGGGTTCTGATTTCGGAAACTTGAACGGTACTCCTTTGTTCTCCAGGCGGGCGCCTGACTGCATGAAACTTTGAATTACACTCCTTTGTTCTCCAGGTGGGCTCTTGATTTCGGAAACTTGAATTATATTCCCTTGTTCTCCAGGTGGGCTCCTGATTACCAAACTTTGAACGATGTTCCCTTTATTCTCCAGGCGGGCTCCTTATTACTCAACGTTGAATGGCCCCTGTATTCTCTAGGTGGGGGCCTGACTGCCAAAACATGAACTGTATTCCCTTATTCTTCAGGTGGGTGCCTGACTGCCGAAACTTTGAATTATATTCCTTTGTTCTCTAGGTGGGCTCCTGATTACCAAAACATTGAATTATGTTCCCATGTTCTCCAGGTGGTTTCCTGATTGCCGAAAATTTGAATTATGTTCCCTTGTTCTCCAGGTGGGCTCATGATTGCCGAAAGATGAATTGAATTCCCTTGTTCTCCAGGTAGGATCTTGAATACAAAACATTAAATGGTATTCCCTTATTCTTCAGGTGGGTTCCGGATTGCTAAAACTTTGAATTGTATTTCCTTGTTCTTCAGGTGGGCTCCTGATTACCAAACTTTGAACAATGTTCCCTTGTTCTCCAGGAGGGCTCTTAATTACCAAACTTTGAATTGTATTCCCTTGTTCTATAGGTGGGCTCGTGATTGCTGAAACTTTGAATTGTTATCCTTGTTCTCCAGGCGGGCTCCCGATTACCGAAACTTTGAATTATGTTCCCTTGTTCTCCAGGTGGGTTCCTGATTGCCGAAACTTTGAATTATGTTCTCTTGTTCTCCAGGTAGGCTCCTGATTCCCTAAACTTGAATTTTGTTCCCTTGTTATCCAAATGGGCTCTTGATTAAAAAACTTTGAACGATGTTCCCTTTATTCTCTAGGTGGGCTCCTGATTGCCGAACTTGAATTGTATTCCCTTATTATCCAGGCGCGCACCTAATTATCGACACTTGTGTTGTATTCCCTTTTTATCCAGGTGGGCGCCTGATTATTGGAACTTTTAATTATATTTTCTTTGTCTCCAAGTGGGCTCCTGATTTCAAAACTTTGAATGATGTACCCGTTATTCTCCAGGCGGGCTCCTTATTGTGAAAACTTCAATTGTATTCCCCTTTTCTCTAGGCGGGATCCTGATTACCAAGACTTTGAATTGTATTACTTTGTTCTCCAGGGGGCTCCTGATGATCAAACTGTGAATGGTGTTCCATATATTCTCCAGGTGGGCTCCTTATTGTCGATACCTGAACTGCGTTCCCTTATTTTTCAAGTGGGCTCCTGATTATCAAAACATTTAATTATTTTCCTTTATTCTCTAGGTGGGCTCCTGATTACCAAACTCTGAATGGTATTACCTTTATTCTCTCTAGGTGGGCTCTTGATTTTGTGAGACTTCAATTATATTCCCTTGTTCTCTATGGGGGCTTCTGACTGCCGAGACATGAATTGTATTCCCTAGTTCTCCAGGTGGGCACCTGATTGCTGAAACTCGAACTGTATTCCCTTGTTCTCCAGGTGGGCTCCTGATTACCGAATCTTTGTATTATGTTCCCTTTTTCTCCAGGTAGGTTCCTGATTGCCTAAACTTGAATTATATTCCCTTGTTCTCCAGGTGGGCTACTGATTACCAAACTTTGAAGATGTTCCCTTTATTCTCGAGGTGGTCTCCTAATTTTCGAAACTTGAATTTTATTCCCTTATTATCCAGGCGGGCACCTGATTATAGACACTTGAATTGTATTCCCTTATTCTCCAGGTGGGCGACTGATTATTGAAACTTTGAATTATATTTTCTTTGTCTCCAAGTGGGCTCCTGATTTCTAAATTTTTAATGATGTTCCCCTTATTCTCCAGGCGGGCTCCTGATTGTGAAAACTTGAATTGTATTCCCCTGTTCTCTAGGCGGGATCCCTATTACCAAGCCTTTGATTCCTTTTTTCTCTAGGCGGGCTCCTGATTACCAAACTTTGAATGGTGTTCCCTATATTCTTCAGGTGGGCTCCTGATTGTCGATACTTGAATTGTGTTACCTTATTTTACAACTAGGCTCCTGATTATCGAAACTTTTAATTATGTTCCTTTATTCTCCAGGTGGGCTCCTGATTACCAAACTTTGAATGGTATTCCCTTTATTCTCCAAGTGGGCTCCTAATTCGCGAGACTTGAATTCTATTCCCTTGTTCTCTAAGCGGGATTCTAACTGCCGAGGCTTGACTTGTATTCCCTTGTTCGCCAGGTGGGCACCTGATTGCTGAAACTCGAAGCGTATTCCCTTGTTCTCCAGGTGGGCACCTGATTGCTGAAACTCGAAATGTATTCTCTTGTTCTCCAGGTGGGCTCATATTATCAAAACTTGACCTGTATTCCCTTATTCTCTAGATGGGTACCTAATTTCAACAAAATAGACAAAATCAAAAAAATTTTCTGCCCCAGTTTGTTGGCCGGTCACAGTGTTAACTAATTCTTGTTACTAGATATCAGTAAGAATTTGAAAACTAGAGCCCATTGTCTAGGAGGGTCGTCACAACTATTAGTTAAACGATAATTTTAAAACTAAGTTATTCTAACGGTATGATTCCTACTAACCTTGTTATCTAAGAAATTCTTAAAGCTACATCCTATTATCTAGGAGGGTCCTGAAAAGTCCAAGTTAAAAGACAATTTTAACCTATGTTATATCTACTGAAGGTACGACTTCCACTATCTCTTGTTATCTAAGCAAACCTTGAAGCTACTTCCCATTATCCAGGAGTATCTTGAAAAAACAAAATCAAGTCTTACCATACTTCCCAACGATAGAACTTACGCTAATTTTGTTTCTAATGGAAACCATAAAGCTAAGGGTCCTGAAAACTCTTAATTAAATGCCCATTTTAAATCTAAGTTATGTCTGCAGCCGACCGCCTATTAAAGCTACATCCCATTATACAGGAGGGTCCTGACAATCCAAAGTCAGTTTTATCCTAAGAGTGACAATTCTTCATGGATGAATTATACTATCCTACAACAAAACTTGCGCTAAATATTGTTATCTAATGGAGATCTTAAAGCCGAGTGCCACGATTTAGGAGGGTCCTGAAAAGTACCAACTGAATCTTATCTTGAAACATGCGAACTTCGAGACCAACTTGCACTACATCGGGGGACACTTATGCTATGTTTATCTAATTATTTTTAAACTACGCCCCATTCTCTAGGAGGGTCCTGGAAACTCTTACATGAATCCTATCTCTAGAACAAAACTAAAGCCGACTTATATTTTTTGAGTAACATTTATGCTAGATTATGTTACCCGTGATTGTTTCAAATTTTAAACTAAGTTCCATTTTCCAGGAGGGTCCTAGCAACTCCTAGTTGAATTCTATTTCAAAAATGCAAACTTTTAAACCAACTTATTTTCTTTTGCTTTTCTCGATTATTTTGAACTTTAACTAGGTCCCATTTTCCAGGAGGGTCCTGATATTTATAGTCATACCTGCTTGGTGCTTATTTCTCCCATGCGGAGGAATACTCCGAGACATCCAGAATTTTCTGCCCCTGTTTCAGTCAAAAAAGATTCTTGTCAGTGTAAAATGTGGTGGTTAGCTTGCAACATTCTTGCTAAACATGGCATCCCTACTGTCATGCTTTGTTGTGGCTGGCTTTCCTGAACTGACTGTGAACCGCCTGCTTTTCTGGCTAACCCTTGAACCCTATGGCCTTAGATGTACCGAGTTTTTTTTGTTCACAAACCATTGTGATACATTCCTAACCCTTATATCGGAATCTTTCCATCTTTCCTAAAATTACCTAGTCATTCCACTAACAAATAATTAAGTGATTCTTTATATCCCACTTTAACTCATGTTGTCTTTGGCATGTTATGGCCACACTCTGCTTTGCAATTGGAAAGACGGTAATATGCTTTGAACCTCTTTATTATTTGCTCAAACAAAATTGACCTTGAAAACATCTTAGAGAAATGGAAACCTGAAAGACAATGAAATGCAATGACTTTGAGTTGTTTTATGATTAAAGAATCCAAAATTGGATGATTGGTAAAAGGGAGAAAGAAAAGAAACTTTTCTGTGGGAACAACTGGTACCAATGATCATTCTATGCACTTCGTCTTAGTCGGACCTGCCTGTCCAACCAATCGGCTTTCAGCCACCATGCTTTCTTGCCTCGGGTTCCCGTAACCCAATTTCATCAACCAAAGCTTGACCTTGCTCATCGTGCAGTGTTCCGGTAAGGTTTTCACCAACAGACCTCTTTCATTTGTTCATCTCTCAACAACTTTCGCCTTAAGGTAGCCGTGAGGGTTTTTACTAATAAGAATTTCTCATTTTGATTTTCTATCAACTACCGTCGCCTTATAGTGCCCGTGAGGGTTTTCACTAGTAAGACTCTCTCATTTTGATTTTCTCTCAACTCCCGTCGCATTACAGTGCCCTTGAGGGTTTTCACAAATAAGACTCTCATTTTTATTTTTCCTGCTGGTACCAGAGTGTTTTCCCTGACATGAATCAACTACACTTGCTTGACTTGGAATCTCTTGAAGACTGATCGGAAGATCTTTCTTTGGACCGTAACGTGGGCTTTTGGATAGGGTCAAAAAGAAGGGTATTAAAGGCTCAAAACACATCAAATGAGTTCAAAATTATAACTTTCAGAATCAGATTTCTTACAACAACCAAAACTTCTACCCTAGTTTCTTGCTTGAGGATTATTGGATTTTTTGCTTCGACAGGACACGAACCGTGAGGCTGTCTACGTATCCTTAAAAGAAATCATGTCGAACGTAGTTAATGTTAGAAATTGTTTGTTGTTGTGATATTCCTTTCTCTTCTTCTTTTCTTTTCTCTTTTTTTTTCTTGTTGTTGTTTTTTGCTGTTTTGTTGTTTTTTCTTCTTCTTTTCTTTTCTCTTTGTTTCTTTTTTCCTTCTTCTTTTCTTCTCATTCATTCCTTTTCCCTTCCCATTACTCACCTCTCACGCCTGGGTTTCTAATTTTGCTACTGTCTACAAAAGAGGGGTATGAAGGAAAACAATTTAAGCTCAAAAAGGGTAACAAAGGATAACGTGTTAAGATAGCAGAACAAAATTCCTTCGTCATTCCAATCTCCAAAATACGCCAAGTGCAAAAAAATACAATTTAGCCAAAGAAAATCATACATAGTATCTCTTAACAATATCGAAATTGATGCCTATTGCTACACACTTGCCTTCTGCATCTATTAGATACAAAGCCCCATTGGACAACACTTTCGACACGATGAACGACCCTGCTAATTTGGGGAGAACTTTCCCTTTGCCTCCGCTTGATGAGGGAATATACGCTTCAATACTAACAAATCCACTTCAAAACTCCTTGGTCATAATTTTTGCTATATACTCTAGCCATTCTCTGTAGATACGTCTGGCCATGGCACACTGCTGCTAATCTTTTCTCGTCTATCAAACTCAATTGCTCCAAGAGAGTTTTGACCTACTCTTCATCAATAATATTAGCCTTAGCGACAATCCGATGGGATAGGATTTCAATCTTTGCTAGTATCACTGCTTCTGTGCCATATACCAACAAATAAAGAGTTGCCACTACTGAAGTGCGAATAGTAGTGCGATATCCCAATAATGCGAAAGGTATCTTCTCATTCCATTGCATGCAACAGTCGAACATTTTTTGAAGTATCTTCTATACGTTCTTGTTGGCTGCCTCAACTGCTCCATTTGCCTTAGGGCTATATGGAGTGGAGTTGTGATGTGTAATCCTAAACTACTGACATACATCATTCATCAATTGACTATTTAGATTTGCACTATTATCCATGATGATTACGTTCGGGATCCCAATCCGGCAAATAAAATTTAAATGGACAAAGTCGACCATGGCTTTCTTGGTCACAGACATGAAAGTTTTAGCTTCAACCCACATGGGGGAATAATCAATAGCCACCAGGATGAACCTGTGGCCAGTGGATGCTGCTGGCACGATGGGCCCAATGACATCCATGCCCCAAGAAACAAAGTGCCATGGATGGACATTGTATGTGATTCAGATGGCGAGGGGTGAATCATATCTCCATGCACCTGACATTGATGACATTTTCTCTCGAAACTGATACAATCTCGCTCCATGGTGAGCCAATGATAACCTGCCTGGAGAATCTTCATTGCCAAAACATACCCGATCATATGCGGTCCACAAAATCAAAAATGTACCTCGGTCATGATGGCCGTGGCGTGTCTAGCATCTATGCATCTCAACAACTTCAGAACTGGTGTTCTTTTGTATAATACCTCTCCATTGAAGAAAAACCTGCTTGATAAGCAACAAATTGTTCTCTTTTGATCACTTGTGGCTTGTACTGGTACACACACATCCTGATATATTTTTTGATATCGTGAAACCAAGGTTCACCATCAAGCTCCTCTTCTACCACATTACAGTAAGCATGTTGATCATGGATTTGGATTTTCCGCGGATCGACATAAACCTTATCTAGATGATGTAACATCGACGCCAAAGTAGCCAAGGCATCAACAACCTCGTTGTGGATTCCTGGAATATGCTTGAACTCTTCTGACCGGAATCGTTGACAAAGACTATGCATACATTGTCGGTATCGTCTGAGCTTCAAATACCGTGTTTCCAATTCCCCTTGAATCTGGTGTACCAGAAGGTCTGAGTCCCGCAACACCAAGACTTCCTAGACACCCATGTCTGCAGCCAACCTCAGACCCAAAATGCATGCCTCATATTCTTATATATTGTTAGTGTAATAGAAGCGGAGCTAAGCTGTAACGGGGTAGTGATGTACCATTTCAGAAATAAGTACTACTCCTATCCCAACACCTTTCATGATGGCAGCCCCATCAAAGAATAGTTTCTATCTTGGCTTCTCAACCTAATCCACTTTATCAATATGCATCACCTTCTCATCTGGGAAGTATGTCTTTAGAGGTTCATATTCTTCATCCACCGGGTTCTCGTCCAAATGTTCAGCGAATGCCTATGCTTTCATAGCGTTCGAGTCACATAGACGATGTCAAACTCTGTGAGCGGGATCTGCCACATTACAAGCCTCCCCGTGGGTATAGGCTTTTGAAAGATGTACATTAACAAGTCCAGGCGCGAGATGAGATAATGAGTATAAAACGACAAGTAATGTTTCAACTTCTGTGCTATCCTAGTTAGGGCACAACATGTCCTCTCCAGATAAGTATACTTAACCCTGTAATTTGTGAATTTATTGCTAAGGTAGTATATGGCGTGCTCCTTCCTTCCGGTGATATTGTGCTAACCCAACACACACCCAAAATGAGTTGTCCAGGACCGTCAGATATAGAATAATTGGCCTCCCTTGTTCTGGTAGGACCAATACAGGGGGTTTGAAAAATATTCCTTTATCTTAACAAAAGCCTCCTGACATTCCTCCACTTGACCGCAACATATTTTTTCAACAGCTTAAAGATAGGCTCGCAAGTTATCGTGAGCTGTGCAACAAATCTGCTGATATAATTCAACCTCCCAAACAGATCATCACCTCAGTTTTGTTCCCTGGAGGCGAAAATTATTATATGGCCTTAGTCTTTGATGGATCTAGTTCAATTCCTCGACGATTGACTATAAATCCCAGCAACTTCTCTAATGGCACACCAAATGCGCACTTTGCAAGGTTGAGCTTGAGATTGTACCTGCAGAGTCTCTAGAAGAACTTTCTCAAGTCTCTGACATGGTCAGAAATCTTCATGGAATTTACAATTACATCATCCAAATAGACCTCAATCTCTTAATGCATCATGTCGTGGAATATGGTTGTCATCGCCCTAATATAAGTTGGCCCAGTATTCTTCAAACCAAAAGGCATGATCTGTAACAGTATGTTTTCCACAGCATGATGAATGTTATCTTCTCTGCATCATTTTCAACCATTAAGATCTGGTGATAGCCTGCGTAACAATACACAAAAGAACAAATCTCATGCTTTTTGCAATTTTCAATTAGTATGTGGATGTTTGGCAGTAGGAAGTTATCTTTTGGACTCGCCTTGGGGAGATCACGATAATCGACACATGCCCTGGTCTTACCGTCCTTCTTTGGCACATGCATAACATTGGCTAACCAGGTGGGATACTGCGTGACTCGAATGACCTTTGCCTCAAACTGCTTTGTGATTTCCTCTTTGATCTTCACGATCATGTCGGTTTGAAACTTCTTCAACTTTTGTTTGACGGGAAGGCATGACGGGTCAATGGGCAATTTGTGAACTACCAAGTCAGTGCTCAGACCTAGCATGTCGTCGTAAGACCACAAAAAAATATCTTTGTATTCAAGCAATGCTTTGATTATTTCTTCCCTAAGTTGCAGCTCAAGATGGATACTTATTTTAGTTTCTCTAATGTTATCGCTCAGGTTTGGCTTGGATTTTTCCTCAAAGTGGCTCAATTCTTTTCTAATTTCTTCAAACTCCCTTTCCTCATCATACTATGATTCGTCCTAACATTCTATCTCTTGAATTTTTATTTTAGAATTAGATTTCAAGACTAGGCCGACGATTCCTTATGTATGTTATGTCACTAATGCCAGCATAAAAAGAACGCAACTCCTTCCCGGTCGGGAGAGAAGTAGTTTCCCAATTGTTGATATTTGCACAGTGCCCAACAAATTGCACATGTGCCTTACTAGAGCCTTCTCCTACTTCTACCACATTCATATCTTCAAACAACTTTTTGTACCTTTCAAGAAATTCCTTATCAGGACAAATCACAAGACTTGGAATTTCTGTTGGCGGGCACTTCTTGGTGCTGGGCCTCACAAATGATCCGAAGAGACGTGGCACAGGCTCGGGAAGGACCCATTCTTTCTATTTCACCTCTAGCTCTCTTTATGTCTGCAATCATGGGCTTGAACCCTAAACCAAAGGTGTCCATGTTTTTGGGGAGAGACACCTCTGTACGATACCTTGAAGTGATGCCCTCAAACCCTTTCCTGGAACAAACCTATTTCTCTACATTTCAACAGCCACCATGACGGATGCAGCAACTACCTTCATCATTGGAACACACTCCCTTTATGGAATTTTCTTCACTGATATTGTGTCATGAACTTGATATAGCAAGTCCCCTAATCATCATCCGCCTCAATGAGCGGCACAACATCATCACTATGAGCATACATATTTTCCTCGCCATGCACAACTATTTCTTGTCTGTCTATTTCAAATTTCACCATTTGATGCAAAATAGTGGGGACTACTTTAGCAGTATGGATCAAGGGTCTCCCCAATAGCAAATTGTAAGAGATAACCACATATAGCACCTAGAATTCCATGGTTAAATCAACCGGTCCGATTGTCAACTCGAGTACTATGTAACCGACCGAATCCTTTCCTCCACCGTTGAACCCCCGCACACAAATATTGTTCTTGTGAATTCTTTCATCATCCACCTTAAACTTGTTCAGGATGGAAAGAGGGCAAATATTCGCACTTCAACCGTTGTCGACCAACACTCGCCTAACCACAGAATCTTTGCACTTCACCGTAAGGTAAAGGGCCGAATCGTGCTCAGTACCCTCTACGGGAAATTCATCATCTGAAAAACTAACTCTATTTACCTTGAAAATCTTGTTGGCTATCTTTTCCAAGTGATTGACTGAGATTTTGTCAGGAACGTAGGCCTCGTTCAACATCTTCATTAGTGCACGACGGTTCTCGTCAAAATGAATCAACAACGATAATAGTGAGATTTGAGCAGGCAACTTCCTCACTTGTTCCACAATAGAATAATCTTGCACTTTAATATTTTTCAGAAACTCTTCTGCTTACTATTTAATCATATATTTCTTCACAAACGCTGAGTTATCCTTGGAGGGTTTGGGCTTTCTCAACTCCTCGGGGGCAAAGCACCTTCCCAAACGAGTCAATCCATGGGTTTCACAAATTTCTTCTATAACCTCTTTCCCCTTGAATGTCTCTATTACTCGCTCATAATCCCAAGGGAAGACCCTGTTATTGACAATTGGTAATTGAGTTACAGGTTTGATAATGACGGACTCTATGTGAGCACCTTCCATGACCACAACAGGCTTTCTTATTACCCGTGGTACTACAACTTTTGCATTTTCTTGTTTCACTATCCCATCTCCCAGGGATCCCTTCTTGACTACAAGGAAAGGCAAACTACTTGTTCCACTGAACTTAAGCGCCGACATTTCGCTTGTTACTTTTCAACCGGCTTCCGCTCACTAGCTCGGATCATCATGACAGTTTGCGAAGGCTTTTTGGACTCTCCCTCTTTGTGCAGTATCTTAATCATGTTCATTCATTGATGGGTAGGCAGGGGGTTCTGGTTAATATTGGATGCTTCCGGAGCTTGCACCTCAATTCGATGTGAATGAATGAGCTCTTAGATAGCATTATTCAGATGCCAACATTTCTCTGTGTCATACCGCGGGGAACCAAATTAATACTCACAACTAACAGAATAATTAAGATTTCTCGAGGGAGGATTCAGCAACTTTTCTTCGATCGACCTCAACATATATAATTGTCTCAACCTATGGAATAAGTTGGTATAAGATTCTCCCAATGGAGTAAAAGTTTTCTTCTTCTGCAATCTTTCATTCTTAAAAGCTTGGTTGGCCCGGAAAGATAGTCTTATGGGATTTTTGTATGCTCTTGAAGGTGGATAATCATTTTGTGGAGATGGGTAATTATTTCATGGGTTGGCACATGCTATTGTGCATGTGCGGGAGGTTGAGGATATGTTTGTGCATGATGGATGGAAAAACGGGGGTTAGGGGGTGGGTAGTAGTATTGTGGTTGGCTATATGGAGTGTGGTGATATGTTTGGTGATAAGGTCGAGGTTGGTTGTAATGTGGTGAACCCGGTTCCCGAACCAAGTTCCTGCTTTGATTGTTGCTACCTCATCCTTCTTCTTCTTCATAATCTTGTTAGATTTGAGTCCCTCATCTACCATTCTCCTCATTTTTACTACCTCATTAAAGGACTTGCCCACTGCCGATAGCAGGTGACCAAAATACGTAGGCTCCAAGGCTTGCAACAAGTAGTCTGCCATTTTGCTTTCCTTCATTAGAAGGTCGACTCTTGCTATCTGCTCCCTCCAATGGAAGCCATACTCTTTAAATCTCTCATTGTGCTTCTTTTCCAGTTTCGTCAAAGACAATAAATCCGGAATAATTTCAAGATTATACTTAAAATGATAGGCGAATGCTTGGGCTAGATTGTCCCATGTGTACTACCAACCATGATCTTGTGGGGTGTACCATTCCAGAGCTGAGTAATTTAAACTTTGACTTAAGTACACCATCAGTTATCCATCTCTCCAGCATGCTACTCTCATCTTACTCCAAAATCCCCTTAGGTGTGCCACTAGATCATCATGGCCGTCATATAAATTAAACTTGGGCATCTTAAAGCCCGGCGACAATTGTATGTCTGGGAAAAAACAAAGTTCTTTGTATGCCACACTCACTTGGCCTCCCAGTCCTAGCATATCTCTAAATGACTGCTCTAGACTATTGACTTTCCTGAGTATCTCCTCTTGCTCGGGATTTTTGGTTGGTTACTTAGCCTCTGCAGGGATTTCAAAACAAGGAGTATATGAATAGGCTTCCGCAACAATAAAAGTGGGTTTTGGAGGGTACTACTGGTTGTCGTGGGTTTGTAACAAGTGTTTGCTAGATTATCTTTGGAGTGAAGCGGGTGGAGGTGCCATATAGATAGGACCAACAAGTTGAGGAAGTTGTGGAACAACTTTGGGTTGTGGAGCTTGGGGTGTCTAGGAAGTTGTGGCCTGGTATTGTTGGTAGATGGGGAATCTTGGAGGCGGATTGGTGGCAGGGTGATCATGTGACTTGGCTAATGGTGGGATGAAGGCCTGGTTGGCAGGATAAGTTGGTGGTGGTTGCCCTTTTACTCATACTAGATATATTTCAGCCATATGTTGCTTCAATTTAAACACTTCTTCTTTCATTGCATTGACATCCAACTCTTCCACCTTTCTCGAGGGATCAATGATACTTGTGTCAGGCTCTTGATTGGCCATAGTCAGCTTGTTTTTGTAGCGAGTGTTTCAGGGTGGGTTTCCAGAATGCCGCAAAACTAACCACCTGTCTGGAGTGGACAAACGACATCAAAACTTGTTAGTTGTTAGGCTTTAACATATAGGAAACCACATATTTAGGGATGAATGCACCTAAACAGTTATCAGTTTCTAATATGCACTAGATTAGTTGCTTGCATCATCCCAACTTTTATCCTATGCCACATTTTTTTCTTTTTCTCTTTTGTTTTCTTCTTTTTTCTCTTTTATTCAACTTGTTTTTCCTACTTTCTTTTTGCTTTATTATTCTCTCATTGTGTCTCTCTCACAGTTTCTTATTTTTCCTCTCTTTTCTTTCCTTTTTTTTCCTTATTTTAGTTACGGTTTAATCCTATGGAGATTGCCTACGTATAATGACCCGTATGAATTAGACCGAGCGTAATTCTTGAAGATAAGTACGGAAAAAGATATTTTGGGAGTTTCAATTTTCATAAAGTAAAACTTTTTTTATTAGAACTATCAAACTAACGGACCAGAGAAAAGAAACTACAAACTCCAACTCGAACAAGACCAACAGACTCTGAAAGAAAAGGCAAAAAACAGACTCAACACCTACTACAAACTCAGATAAAAGAAAATACAGACTTGAGGGACAATCACGAATACATTAATGCCTCTAAAGAACATGGGTCTTGCGGGACATAATTCAGTCTCGATACATGACTGCATGTTAAATCCCCTTGGAGATGGTGGAGCTCTTCCATCACTTAGACGAACGAAGGTCATGGAATGGGCAAAAACATAGATCTAGTCATATCTTCACAACAACTACACATTTTTGTGATGTAATCAGAGATCCTTCGAACCCTCTCTCTTATGACACCCTTTTCTTGCAACAATCACCCAATCTGCTAGGCACTGGCTTTTAAAGTTTGTTCAGCTACCCGATTCAGTTCTTGAAATTGATGCAAATCTATTTCTAGCTGAGTTATTGCTGAATAATAGTGCTCTCTTTTAGCATTAAAGTCCTTTGCCTGTTTGACCATTTTGTTTTCAATAATGATGACCCTTTTCCTCAATCCCGCAACCTCGTCGTCGCACCTTTCTTTAATCTATTCAATCATGCGTGCTCGTTCTTCTGCATTTTTGGCCAAATGGTTTTGGGCCTTGGCTAGCTCACCCTCTACTTTGCTCACGTCAAAACCATATTCTCCTACTTTCTGCCTTAGGTTGTCTATGATCTTCTAATCCTTTACACTTCTGGTGTGATTCCCTGAGACTATTTTCATTTTCTGAATTTTGGCTCGCTAGGCTTTATTTTGTTTGGCTAATATTTTCATTTCTTCCTCATCTGCCGTGGTTTGCAAACCATTCTCGAGTCTTTCCTATTGTGGCCCAATATTCATTTTCCTTGGCTAAGCAATCGCACTGTTCTTGTGACCTCTCAGCAAATTCTTGAAGATGCGCTCTTTTGGACGGCCTTCCGATTCCGCAACCCTTTTATACCAAGCAAGGTATCTCAGTGCAACTTAGCTTTTAGACAGGTCATGTACTTGAGTGTTAGCTGTCAAGTACTAGCATTTGCTCTAAATTTGGCGGACTGGTGCTTCGTATAACTGACCATTGGGACCAATCTCGGCCACGTGGCGACTGATGCCTTCATCCCTCGGAATCATTTGGAATCTCCCTAACTATCTCATCACCCTGTATGGAGCACACGGTTGTATGCTACTAAGACCCATCAAAAGGAATGAGGCCCGATAGCTAGCATATACATAATTTGATTGATGGGGAGCCACCCGAACGTCCACTCTATTTGACTTGCGCCTATGGCACAGATATATGATACCCATTCTGTGACCCCCTATGGTAATCTAAGCCCATCAACTCTTGCATAGAATTCCTCTATGCAGCTCTTTTGTGATGACACACTCATGAATTGAGTACGATAGCACAGGTGTTCAACTATCCGCATCTGTAGCAACAAGTTGCATCATTCAAAGAAGTCCCCTCCGGCTTTACAGGCTGTGAGGGCACGGAAGATTTCAGATAATATCATGGTTGCGAGAGTATTATTAGCCCGATTAAGAAAAGTATTAACAACCCTTGCTATCCATATATTAATATTCCCATCTTTCCGGGGAAACACCATGAGACCCAAGAAGAACACCATAAATGCATAAAATATGTATTCTTCCCATTTAAGTCGGTTTCGTTTACTAAAAATTTTATTTTTCGGTTCGTTAAAACCCACTATGTGTCTGTACCTCTTATAGATAAATTGTGGAGTACAAAAATCGGCCGACAGATATGGATTGTGAACCCCCTCCTTATCTTTAGTGAATCTAAGAATTTGTGTACCAGCGATGGCCCTTGGCACAATCAAGTACTGGTGTCTCAAAGGAATTTTGGGACCCCCGATATATCCGACTATTTCTTCCAAAGTTGGGGTGAGTTCAAAGTATGAGAATGAAATACGTTGTGCGTCAGGTCCCAGAATGTAACCAACGCATTTGTGACATCCCCTATATGATTAATTTTCAACAACCCAGTGAGACCTCCTAAGTAGGAATTGACCTTGTCTTTCCCTGATTCACCTAGATTAATCCACCATATATGTAACTCCAACGGGATCTTGTTGATGACTATTATTGGCAAATTTTGATTCGTGCTCATTCTGCATATTTATTAGGGTAATTAAGCAAACAATCATGATTTATTTGACTCAAAATAAAACAAAGCTTATATGTTTTCAAATTTTCAATTTCTAGAGTAAGAGTCGAGTTTTGCAAATACGGCCTTTCAACACTTCGGGGGAAGATTTTAAGGTTGTGCGTGCTACCGATCAAACTTTGAAAAAAGATCCAAAGGCGGTTGTTCTTGTAAAAGCAGCCTTCCAGTGCCTTTTTGGGGGCATTCGACTAATTTTGACAAAAATTGCCTTATTTATTTACCACAAACAAAATTTAGTTCTTTTGCGGCTATTTTCACAAAATAAAGTTAGGCCGGATGGGGTTTGCCTACGAATCTCATGCTCAGCGAGAATCAAACCGCCGTAGTTCGGGTATTTTGACAAAATAAACCCAAGTTTTCTTTTCTTCTTGAAAACGATAACAAAATCTTTTTCTTTTATTTTTTCAAGATTTCAGCAGAATTTCAGTATCTATTTGGGACATGGTTTTTCGAAAAAGGTAATTACCTCCTTTATCACTCCAACTGCTACTTTCTTTGCCAAATTCTCCCTTTTTATTCAAAAGCGGGTCAGCATGCGAATCCGAAATAAATGCTTAAGTAGCACGCAAGATGCATCGGGATGGTCTATTATTTTGGGTACACCTGTCCTAGACGGACCCAACCCCTGTGTTAAGTACCCTAAGTCAAATGTACATGATGCAAATAAGCGTTACTACTATGGTCCGCCATGATGTTTTTGTTATACTAGGCTCAAAACATGGGTATGTGTTCTAGAATGTGTACCCGAGTGGACAACTCGAGTCGGGGAGGGGGCTACGTACGGGGAATCAAAAGGCCATGCGGCTTTGTAACTTGTCCAAGCCTCTTTCTTTTTACAAGTTATGAAAGTAACAGAATAAGGAGTCTCGACCAGCAAGCACATTCCTGCAGATGAGAAGAGAAGGGTTTCATAGCAGTTCAAATACAGTTCAAAGGATATCAAAGCGGTAAAAGCAACACTTAGCACATTAGGCCCAAACATGTAGCAAAATTAGATAACAAATACAACCAATTATAACAATTCATCTAAGTTAAAATTCTTGAACCCTGAACCAGATATTCTGGGTTCGATCCCCAGCAGAGTTGCCAGAGTTGTCACATCTCCTTTTTATTTCACTCCGCGAATGACATATATAAGGGAGTATTTCGAATTAATGGACAATCGAAATGAGATTATTTAATTAATAAAATTTTAGAGTCACCACTTGGGATAGTTAATGGTGTCCCAAGTCACCACTTTATATTCTCGAATCGAGGAACATTTTTGCACTGTATTACGTTCAGCGAACCAGAAATCCGGGGTAAGTAATTCTATTAACTCGGGAGAAGGTGTTAGGCATTCCCGAGTTCTGTGGTTTTAGCACGATCGCTCAAATGTTATATTCGGATTAATTATCTAATTTTAGTACATTTTTTGAACCTATGTGAATTTTAAACATTTTAACCGCTTTTATTATTTCAAGAAAATTGCAACACTCTTGAAACACGTCTTTGACCATGTTACATAAATGCTCCCGCGATCTTCAACATATATTAACATTGTTGGGATTTGGATTTGGGTGACATAAATGCGCACCCGAATTTAGGAAGGTAGACTTTTAACTAATGCGCCTAAAGTAGTTACGCATTTTTTTATTTGCGAGAGCCATGGAATTCACTAAATGGAACGCCTCGAGTTCTAAGGACAAACAAGATTAATCAAACAAGGGACATGCAACTGTCATTTTAGTTTGGCATGCCCCACGATTCTAATCTAATGAAAAGAAAATCAAGTAATATTTAGAGGGCTATGAACTATTCGTGTTATCTAGCATGGCGCACCCCTACTAATTAAAGAAACTCAATTATCCAAACATTAAGGGAAAAGGTTCCACTATGGTCCGGGCTAACAGAATACATTTTACTAGAAGAAAGTGACTAATGGTGTGAAATTAGAAGTTTTGCCCAGCACGGGCCCGACAACCCAAAAACATGAGATTATTTTGAATTACAAATACGTTCAGGCCCATCTGGACCAGGAGAGGAACCAATTTTAAAATAGACCAATTTCCACCCACGATAAGGTATTTCAAGTCTATACATCAACACGGAGGTCAATCCTTTGCATTTCATTTTCAAACAATCATGCGAAAGAGAAACAACTATCAAGATATTATAAGGCATTTCCTAGACAACAGTGCATATCACTGTTGTAAAGGATGTTAAGAAAATGACTGCTGATTTGAAGCCTACACAACTTTCTGTGAATGATTGTGGTGATGATGATCAACATGAAATGGCTAGGAGTCCAGTTGTTACTGGAGCATCAGATGCACCACATGCAGCAGCTCCAGTTCACTCTATGGAGGAGGTTTTGAAATTGGATAAAGGAACTCCTAAGTCTTATAGAGATGTACCTACTTCTACTATCTATGCACGATCAAATATGCCTACTGCTGGGCCAATGCAGTCTACTGCAGAGAGCATGTCTTCTAGTGCCCAGGCTGGGTAACTGCTTGTTTTTTAGGGTGAGGCATTAAATTTGAAGTCATCATCGGTTGTGGTTCCTTTTGAGCATACCAAAACAGATAATATTCACAAAGGACAGAATCAATGTTGCAAAGTCACGCAGATAGGAAATGAGGCCAGAAAGTACTGTGTTGAAGCAGCTCAATCGAATATTACACTTGCAGACACTCTCACAAGGCCAAAGGGTGATTCTGCCAATTTTACTAAAATTCGATATACCGTTCCATTGAATTTGCCTTCAACTGGTGTAGCTGAAAAGATGGTATCAATTTTGCAACCTAGTGATCCATCTAATGTAACAGAATCTGTCAAAAAAAAGACCTGAAGAGATGGTAACTGAGCAGCAGCAGATATTGCAGAATGCTATTCATAACAACTGCAGTCTCTAACAAAGCCTTATCTCAACGAGGGTTGGATTCACAGCATACTGATGCTATTCAACAAACAGTTGAAGCTGCTCAACATAATGCAAATAACTTCTCATCGATGTCCAATAGAAAATTAACTCCAAAATCCGAAAAAATGCACATCGCAGATAAGAGTGCAGCTATTCATAAAATTTCAATCCCATTTGATGCACTTACCAAGATCAATATTAAGGATGGAATCATCAGTGGACACAACTTGCAGATGACCAAGGCTCAAATTTCTCCAACTATTTCGATGAGGGACATGGTCATAAAATCAAAACTGTAGAAAGACAAACGAGAGTACGACCATGACGAGGGATGGGGAGAAGGACTGGCAGGTTTTTCATCTTCAGAAGACGACCAAGAGTCTGATGATGGCAGTATAGGAGAAGAGATTAATGCTCAGCTCAAGCCAAAATTTCAAAGGAAGTTAACGACAAACAACTGTCCAGCAAATCTACAACCAGTAACAAACACAAACAGCAACTTGAACCACAATGCTCAAGTATTTGTCCCAAGAAATACTACAAAATCAGGTGAAACATCAGCTGCTAATCGAAGCACAACAACACTGCCAACATCTTGCAAGAATCAGATTGTACCATTTTCAAAGTTGGGGTAGAACCATCTCATATCAACAGCTTCAGATACCATTCTACTGGACAGACAACTTCTGGATGTGAGAACAGGAAGACATATATATGTAGAAGGGGAAGAAGATGATATCGTAACGCAATGCTGGGCAGAGGCGTCAAGAAAAGGTGATTTGTCACCAATGCATAGTAAAACAAGTACGAAGTCTCGTGAAAGGGATATAAGTTGGGACAGTAGGGTTCTTGAAGTATCAACCATATGAAGACCCCCAATGAGAAATGCAAAACAAAAACAGGGTACTCAAAGAATCCCTACAAATCCAATTGATCGAGGAACAAAGCATGAATTTTGAAGCAATATAGTCAAATATGTAATATCATCACAGAGCATTTATAGACTATGTGATGATCTTATTTTCTTAGTCCTTGCTACTTCTTCATTTTTGCATGCTTGAGTGATCTTGAGGGTGTGGCTTTAAATCTGAATTCACCATCAGTTGTGGTTCCTTTTGAGCATACCAAAACAGATGATATTCACAAAGGACAGAATCAATGTTGCAAAGTCACCCAGATAGGAAGTGAGGCCAGAAAGTACTGTGTTGAAGCAGCTCAATCGAATGTTGCACTTGCAGACACTCTTACAAGGGCAAAGGATGATTCTGCCAGTTTTACTAAAATTTAGTATATTGTTCTATTGAATAAACCTTCAACTGGTGTAACTGAAAAGATGGTATCAATTTTGCGACCTAGTGATCCATCTAATGTAACAAAATCTGTCAAAAAAGAAAGACCTGAAGAGATGCTGATTGAGCAGCAGCAGATATTGCAAAATGCTATCATTAATGCATACAGTATTTCTTCTAGTTCACAGGCTGGGCAACTGCTTGTTTTTGAAGGGGAGGCATTAAATCTGAACTCAACATCAGTTTTGGTTACTTCTAACCATTCCAACACAGAGGATATTCACAAAGGTCAGAATCAATGCTACAATGTGCCGCTTCTTGGAAGTAAGGTCACAGAGCACCTTGTTGATGCACCTCAATCAAAATATGCACTGGTAGACACTCATACAATGCCAAAGGAACCTGACAATACAAAAAGACATGAGGAGATGCTGAGCGAGCAGCAGTAGATATTGCAGAATACTATCAATAACCAGAAGGTGACCGAGCAGCAGCAGATAATGCAGAATAATAACAATCAAAACACTACTATGTCTGGTGAAGCAAATGGAACTAATTTGGAGGCATCAGATAAAGTCACATCTGGTACACATCATTCTGTTTTATCAATTCAACCAGGGGAAAAATCGACAGTTACAAATGTACTGGATGCTTCAAAAAACTCGGAACAATAACATTGTTTTGAACGGAATAAAGAATCAGTTTTGGTTTATTCTGAACATACCAAAATAGATGCTGCTGCAAATGTTTATAACAGTTCCAACAGGTCAGTAGATAACGAATCACATGATGCAGTTTCTATTTCATCAAAACTGGATCATACACCTCCTTTGCAATGTCCTGAAGTTCGAGCTATATCTGGAATGATAATCATGTTTCTGTGATTCAAATAATAGCAAGTATCACCGACGATGAGTTTATACAGAACACAGCTCGACATGATATAGCTAAACAAAGCACTGAGATTTTTTTGACAGGTTTAGCAGTTGCAGTCTCTAACAAAGCCTTATCTCAAATACAGTTGTACTCACAGCATACTGATGCTATTCAACAAACAGTTGAAGCTGCTCAACATAATGCAAATAACTGCTCATCGATGTCCAATAGATAATTAACTCCAAAATCCAAAAACAAAATGCACATCGCATATAAGAGTGCAGCTATTGATAAAATTTCAAACCCATTTGATGCACTTACCAAGATAAATATTGAGGATGGAATCATCACTGGACAGAACTTGCAGATGACCAAGGCTCATATTTCTCCAACCATTTCGATGAGGGACATGGTCATTAAATCAAAACTGTGGAAAGACCAACGAGAGTACGACGATGACGAGGGCTGGGGAGATGGACTGGTAGGTTTTCATCTTAAGAAGACAACCAAGAGTCTGTTGATGGCAGTATTGGAGAGGAGATTAATGCTCAGCTCAAGCCAAAATTTCAAAGGAAGTTAACGACAAACAAGTGTCCGGCAAATATACAACTTGTAACAAACACAAACAACAACTTGAACAATAATGCTCTAGTATTTGTCCCAATAAATACTACAAAATCAGGTGAAACATCAACTGCTAATCGAAGCGCAACAACACTGCCAACATCTGCCAAGAATCAAATTGTACCATTTTCAATGTCTGGGTAGAACCATCTCATATCAAGAGCTTCAGATACCATTCTATTGGACATATAACTTCTGCATGTGAGAACAGGAAGACATATATATGAAGAAGGGGAAGAAGGTTATATCTTAACGCAATGCCGGGCAGGGGCGTCAAGAAAAGGTGATTTGTCACCAATGCATAGTAAAATAAGTAAGAACTCTCGTGAAAGGGATAGAAGTTGGGATGGCAGGGTTCTTGAAGTATCAAACATAAGAAGAGCCCCAATGAGAAATGCAAATCAAAAATAGGGTACTCAAACAATCCCTACAATTGATCGAGGAACAAAGCATGAATTTTGAAGCAATATTTTTCAAAAATGTAATATCATCACAGAGCTTTTATGAACAATGTGATGATCATATTTTCTTTGTCCTTGCTACTTCTTTATTTTTGCATGCTTGAGTGATCTTGAGGGTGAGGCATTAAATCTGAATTCATCATCAGTTGTGGTTCCTTTTGAGCATACCAAAATAGATCATATTCACAAAGGACATAATCAATGTTGCAAA
Source organism: Nicotiana benthamiana (assembly GCA_034376525.1). Lineage (NCBI taxonomy): Eukaryota > Viridiplantae > Streptophyta > Magnoliopsida > Solanales > Solanaceae > Nicotiana > Nicotiana benthamiana. The sequence goes on along the minus strand of CM067332.1, from coordinate 117,061,089 downwards.
GTCACGCAGATAGGAAGTGAGGCCAGAAAGTACTGTGTTGAAGCAGCTCAATCGAATGTTACACTTGCAGACACTCTCACAAGGCCAAAGGGTGATTCTGCTAATTTTACTAAAATTCGATATACTATTCCATTGAATTTGCCTTCAACTGGTGTAACTGAAAAGATGGTATCAATTTTTCAACCTAGTTATCCATCTAATGTAACAGAATCTGTCAAAGAAAAGACTTGAAGAGATGCTGATTGAGCAGCAGCAGATATTGCAGAATGCTATCATTAATGCATGCAGTACTTCTTCTAGTGCACAGGCTGGGCAACTTCGTGTTTTAAGAGGGAGGCATTAAATCTGAATTCAACATCAATTTTGGTTACTTCTAACCATTCCAACACAAAGGATATTCACAAAGGTTAGAATCAATGCTGCAATGTGTCGCAGCTAGGAAGTGAGGCCACAGAGCACCTTGTTGATGCAGCTTAATCAAAAGATACACTGGCAGACACTCTCACAATGCCAAAGGAACCTCACAATACAAAAAGACATGAAGAAATGCTGAGTGAGCAGCAACAGATATTGCAGAATACTATCAATAACCAGAAGCTGATCGAGCAGCAGCAGATAATGCAGAATAATAACAATCAATACACTACTATGTTTTGTCAAGCAAGTGGAACTAATTTTGAGGCATCGGATAAAGTCACATCTGGTACACATCATTCTGTTCTATCAGTTCAACCAGGGGAAAAATCGACAGTTAAAAATGTACTAGATGCTTCAAAAAACTCTGGACAACAACATTGTTTTGAACGGAATAAAGAATCAGTTTTTGTTTATTCTGAACATACCAAAAAAGATGATGCTGCAAATGTTAATAACAGTTCCAACAGGTCGGTAGATAATGAATCACATGATGCAGTTTCTATTTCATCAGAATTGGATCATACACCTCCTTTGAAATGTCCTGATGTTCGAGCTATATCTGGGAATGATAATCATGTTTCTGTGATTCAAATAATAGCAAGTATCATAGACGATGAGTTTATACAGAACACAACTCGACATGATATAGCTAAAGAAAGCACTGCGATTTCTTTGACAGATTTAACAGCTGCAGTCTCTAACAAAGCCTTATCTCAACGAGGGTTGGATTCACAGCATACTGATGCTATTCAACAAATAGTTGAAGATGCTCAACATAATGCAAATAACTGCTCATCGATGTCCAATAGAAAATTAACTCCAAAATCCGAAAACAAAATGCACATCGCAGATAAGAGTGCAGCTATTCATAAAATTTCAATCCCATTTGATGCACTTACCAAGATCAATATTAAGGATGGAATCATCACTGGACAGAACTTGCAGACGATCAAGACTCATATTTCTCCAACTATTTCGATGAGGGACATGGTTATTAAATAAAAATTGTAGAAAGACCAACGAGAGTACGACGATGACGAGGGATGGGGAGAAGGACTGGCAGGTTTTTCATCTTCAGAAGACGACCAAGAGTCTGATGATGGCAGTATAGGAGAAGATATTAATGCTCAGCTCAAGCCAAAATTTCAAAGGAAGTTAACGACAAACAACTGCCCAGCAAATCTACAACCAGTAACAAACACAAACAGCAACTTGAACCACAATGCTAAAGTATTTGTCCCAAGAAATACTACAAAATCAGGTGAAACATCAACTGCTAATCGAAGCGCAACAACACTGCCAACATCTGCCAAGAATCAGATTGTACCATTTTCAAAGTTGGGGTAGAACCATCTCATATCAACAGCTTCAGATACCATTCTACTGGACAGACAACTTCTGGATGTGAGAATAGGAAGACATATATATGAAGAAGGGGAAGAAGATGATATCTTAATGCAATGCCGGGCAGAAGCGTCAAGAAAAGGTGATTTGTCACCAATGCATAGTAAAACAAGTAAGACGTCCCGTGAAAGGGATAGAAGTTGGGACGGCAGGGTGCTTGAAGTATAAAACATAAGAAGACCCCCAATGAGAAATGTAAAACAAAAACAAGGTACTCAAACAATCCCTAGAAAATCCAATTGCTCGAGGAAAAAAACATGAATTTTGAAGCAGTATTGTCAAAAATGTTATACTATCAGAGAGCATTTATAAACTATGTGATGATCATATTTTCTTAGTCCTTGCTACTTCTTTATTATTGCATGCTTGAGTGATCTTGAGGTTTTTTTTGGGCTCAATAGGATTAATAAGGTAAGGTTTACGCTGTTTGTTGTTATATGGGTAACAATACCGGTGCTACTACCCCCTTATTTTATTTTTTTTATTTGTTGTAATTTTCTTTTATTTTATTAATGAAATCTAACCCTAGGCGATTGCCTAGTTGATGCAAAAAAAAAAAAAGAGCCAAGTGCAAATTATACAAGCCAAAAAAACTGAACTATTACCTTACTCCACTAGTACAGAACCAAATTCAAGGGCAAAACAAGACGAACACCCTGGCCTAGATCTAATACTTCTAGCAGCATATGATGTCAAAACCATAATAGGGCCACATTTTCTAACTAATCAGAACTTTAATACTTAATTACAATCCATCCCTCAGTAATTACATGTGACTCATAAATATTAAAAGAAGAATAGATGATTCAGATAACATGGTACCAAAATTCATCTTATTCAAATCCATACTTCAAGTTACACATCAAGTGATGTCCATAAGGCTGAAAAATACCTGAAATTTGTAGAAAAAAAAATGGAAGAGGTAAGGAGCAATAGACGGTAGGGGCAACAGAATCCAGTAAGAAGGTATCAACACCAATTTAAACCCAGAAAATGTTGTGCTATTGTTCAGAAAGCAGTTTCAATCAAATAAAAACCCAACAAATTTCAGACTAGACTCGATCCCAATCCATTGTAATCTCAGCTAACCAAAAATTTCTTCGGAATTAGAAGAGAATTCAAAAATCTTTAATGAGATCAGATGGAATAGTAGAAAGTTAAGCAGCTTGTATTTCTGTATTTTTTATCTCTAAAGACCTCTCTTTTTAGCTTGAGTTTTTATGCTTTTATGGGCTAAACACTAGGGGAAACCTTCATATTTCACTTTTCCTTTTAGTCCCTGCTTAATTTCCTATTTTTTCCCTATTTAAACTTTCATTTTATGACTTGTTGGTCAAGTTATGATCTGAAATTTAATGACAGACCCCTACTAGAAGCTTCCTAGTCGATTGCTTAAAAGATTCTCTTAGTGTATTCCTCAATTACCCCTAAGTGCCCTGATATTTACATTATACTCAATGGGTTATGGGTCAGACTGCCCTGAGTCGAAAACACTTGGGCAACCAAGCCCAAAACTTGATCTAAAGGTATACATCTCAAGCCTAAAACACAACCAAGCCAAGCTATGAATTAAAAATGAAACAAGAAGAAACATAAGCAATTCGAACAATAATTTTTCACTAAATCCAATTAATTCAACTAAATGCTTATTGGATTTTAACTAAATTACTAACAGAATATTAACACTAATTAAATAAAAGAAAACTAACATGCATGCAGAGAACAGTTATGAAGCTAGAGAAAATAAAAAGAGTCTAAAAGAAGAGGGTGAAACAGATGACAATGCAAGGTAAAAAAACAAAAAGAAAAGTAAGGAAAGACTTAATAGATGAAGAATGGAAAAGATATACGAGTAGGGCTTCAAATGGACTTCAAAAACACTGGAGGAATCCTTCAATCTCTAACATTATTAGACCCTAATCTTGATATTTTTGTGTGAAAATACACGACTAAGGTTCAATATAGTCTAAAATTCTCACAGACTTGTTGAATTTGAAATTACGAAATTAGGGCTCTTTTCTGATTCAAGATTCGAGACATTGGAGATGGATTCGAAGGAAAGCAAATTGGGATTTGGGATTAGGGAAAATGGGGGATAAAGGGTGTGATTATAAGGTTGAACAAAGGTGGCGGCGCCAGTCACGGCGGAGGAGTCAAGGGTGACGCCTTAGGGTCTGGAAATTTTGACGGTTTCTGCTGAGGTTTGAAGGAAGTGAGTGGTGGCATGGGTATGAGGGTGAGGAGATGAATCTTTGCTGTAAATTTGGTAGCTTTTGGGGAATCACCGCCGCCGTGGGGCAATTTCCGGCAACGACGGACGGTAGCATTACAGGGTGGCCTCTAAGAGATGAAGGAGACGAGATAGGGAGGGGGTAGGTTGTGTTTCGACATTAATAAATCATCATCTTCCCTACTGTTTTATCTTGGAACCTCGACGACCATGATTTAATGAGGCCAAACGGCGTCATTTTAAAAGGGGATGCTAGACCGGGTTATAGGGACGTGGTGGGCTTGGTCTGCAGGGTGGGATCTGTTTGGGCTCAAAGGAAATCAAATGAAAACTGGTCCAATGCTCTTTATCCTCTCTTATTTTCCTAAATCCATTTTGTCTTTCTCTCTTTTTTCTAAAATTGAAAATGAAATTCTAAATTAAATTGTAAAACCAAATTATCCTAACAAAAATACTAATTAAATCTAAATAACAATTACCACAATTAATAAATTAGAGAAAATATTCCAAATAAAAATTAAAAGGTGCAAAATAACTATATTCTTAATTTTCCTTTTCGTAAAATATCTGGATTACTAATTAATTCTATAAATAAAAATTAACTCCTAAATGCAGATGGAACACGTCTTGTATTTTTCAATTAATTAAAATAAAATAAACATGCACAGACAAATGCAAGAAATTAACAGAAAAATGCCACAAAAATTCATAAAATTGCAAAAAATAAAAAGAGATTTACTCTATTTTGAAATTATGGGAGTCATTCATATAGGGTAAAAAGCACGTGCTCACAACACTCATCTAGTACAACCTGGATCTAGAGTCACAAGTCCACGAGCTTCTAGAGTTTCTACAAATAGGGATTGAAATAAGTATAATTGTCTTGAGTGAACTGAATAGTAAATAGGGAAAGAGGAAGGGAACTTCAAGGTCAACGGGCACCTATTGATCTACCTCGAGTGCCCAAATACTAATCTGAGCTGATGCACCTCACGTATAACTGGAATCAATACAAAAATTTGCACCAAAAACTCTAGAGTGTAATATAAGTACAACCGACCCAATGTACTTCGTAAGTAGCGAGCCTAAACTCAACGAGGTAATGACGAGTCTGTGACAGGACATCCACATAATCAAACATGTACAGACAAAAATTCCCGTACAACATAACAAAAAATAAAGATTAAACATGTACTGTTGGGAGGGGACATGCAAAAGGGGGTACATAATATAGTAACTACAACAGGAAATGAAACGTGAAACAGTCAATACAACTTCAAACAATGAAAACAGATAAACGTAATGAATAAAGACTGTACAGCATCACCCATCGTGCTTTTTCTCTCAACCTCACTATGAAACAATAACAATGGCACAACATTACCCTTCGTGCTTTTACTCTCAATTTTATCATGAAATGATAGATGCAACACGACATACCCTTCATGCTTTAACTCTCTTCCACACTGTGTATAAGTCAATAAATGAAATAATAATCGTAACGACATCACCCTTCGCGCTTGAACTAGCTCTGTTACCATTTAGAAATGAATATATAACACTTGGGGAAAAGGATATGCAAGAATAAACCTTAAATCAACAACGGTTCCATAATACCGAACCTTAATTTCCAATGATGCTCAATTATCACAACTAGCACATAAATGTGGAAACAACAATCAATTAAGTAACAAACGAGTCTAAGCATGGATATCATAATCAAAGAAGGAAATATATTGTATGAAATAAGTCACACCTGCATGCTTTAACCCAACAACAACACATAAGTACTCACCACCTCACATACACATTATACCAACACTAAAACATTTAGCAAATAGGCAAAAAAATCTTAATCCCTCAAGTCAAGGTTAACCACGACACTTACCTCACTCCAAAATTGACTCAAAGCTCAACCCCAACTTTGCCTTTTAAAAAAGCCTCTGAACTAACCAAATCTAGCAGATTATCAACAAAACTATTCAAAATAAGCCTTAGAAACTACCAACGAATAAAAGGATTTCAACATAGATCATTATTAAAAAAAAAGTCGGAAAAATTCAACTCCCGGGCCCTCTTGCACCTAATATGAAATTCGGACCAAAATCCAATCCATTCACGCCGGAGTCAGGTTATGTAATTTGTTTCGAAATCCGGCCTAATTTGAGGTCTAAATTCCAATTTTACGAAAATCCCTAATTGTACCTAAGCCCCAAAGTTTTACCACGAAAATAACCAATAACTACAACAACAACAACAACCCAGTATAATCCCACAAGTGGGATCTGGGGAGGGTAATATATACACAGACCTTAGCCCTACCCTGAGGGGCAGAGAGGTTGTTTCCAGGAGACCCTTGGCTCAAGAAAGCAACAAGAGATGATTTATTAGCCCTACATAGACTCATAATAAAATAACATAAAATACATAACATAACATAACATATTTAACAAAATAACTGCTTTATAAGAAATATAGGAATGCGAAAAAGAAAAGGATGCAAGGTATACTAATATCCAATAAATAAAGTCTATCATCAGTACCTGATTAGTTGCATCCTAAGACTAACTCCTAGCTGCTAGTCTCACTCTAATGCGCTATAGAAATATTCACAACTTCCCTCTAACCTACAACCTTAATGCTCGATCTCCACAATTCCCTGTCAAGGTCTATGTCCTCAGTAATTCTAAGTCGTGTCATGTCTTGACTGATCACCTCTCCCTTACACTTCTTAGGTCTCCATCTACCTCTCCTTGTGCCCACTACAGCCTGTCGCTCACACCTTCTCACTGGTGCATCAGTGCTCATCCTCTAAATGGGCGCGAACCATACGAGTCTTGCTTCCTGCATCTTGTCCTCAATGGGGGCCACACCCACCTTCTATCGAATATCTTCATTCCTAATCTTATGCATCCATGTATGCTTGCACATCTACCTCAACATACGCATCTCTGCTATTTTCATCTTCTAGATGTGTGAGTTCTTAACCAAACAAAACTCGGACCCATACAACATGGCAGGCCTAACTACTGCTCTATAAAACCTATCTTTTAGTAACGGTGGTACTTTCTTGTCACACAATACTCCCATCACTAACCTCCAGTTTATCCACCCCACCCTTATACGGTGTGTGACATCCTCGTCGATATCTCCGATCCCCTGGATAAATGACTCAATGTACTTGAAACTACCCCTCTTAGGCATTACTTAAGAGTCAAGCCTCACTTCTACTCCAACTTCCGTCGGCTCAGTTCGAAATTTGCACTTGAGGTATTTAGTCTTTGTCATGCTCAACCTGAAACCTTTTAACTCAAGGGCATGTCTTCAAAACTCTAGCCTCTCGTTGATTTCATGTCATGTATCATCTATTAGGACTATGTCATTAGCAAATAACATGCACCATGGCACCTCCCCTTGAATATTATGCGTTATGGAATCCATCACCAAGGCAAATAGGAAAGGGCTGAAGACAGACCCTTGGTGCAACCCTGTAACAACAGAAAAATGCTTGGAGTCACCTTCTGCTATCCTAAACTAAGTCTTAGCTCTATCATACATGTATTTAATTAACCCAATGTAGGAAACCGGGACCCTTTTACCTCTAAACAGCTCCATAAGACCTCCCTAGGAACCCTGTTATACGCTTTCTCTAGATCGATAAACACCATGTGGAGATTCTTCTTCTTATCCCTGTATTGTTCAACCATCGTCCTATTAAGGTGGATAGCTTCTGTGGTAGATCGCTCCAGCATGAACCAGAACAGTTTGTCTGAAATAGACACCGTCCTTCGCACTCTTATTTCTATCACTCTCTCCCAGACTTTCATGGTATGACTTAGTAATTTGATACCCTTATTGTTGTTACAACTCTGGATATTGCTTTTGTTCTTATACAACGGAACCATTGTACTCTACTTCAACTCTTCACGAATACTATTAGTCTCGAATATAAAATTAAACAACCCAGTAAGCCATGCCATGCCTTCTCTACACACAAACCTCAAAAGTTCAACAGAAATTTTGCCTAGCCCGGTAGCTCTATCCCTCCTTATCTTATGCATTGCCTCCATGATCTCAACGACCTCAATGTCCCTACAATAATTTGATTCATGGGGGCTGTCGGTATTCCTTAATTCACCTAGTATAATATACCGATCCCCTTCTTCATTTAGAAAGTTATAAAAGTAGGTATGCCGTTTCCTCTTAATCTAGTTATCCCCCATAAAAACTTTTGCGTCCTCATCTTTTATGCACCTGCCTTGGTCTAGATCTTGAACCATCATCTCTCTCACCTTAGCAAGTCGGAATATCTTCTTCTCCTCACCTTTGTTCCCTAGTTCCTCATACAGACGAGAAAAAGTTGTCGTTTTAGCCTCTGTTACTGCCTTCTTTGCCTCCTTCCTATCTAGCTTATATCTCTCACTATTCGCTCTCTTCTCCTCCTCACGAGTGCTCCCTACTAACTGCAGGTAAGCTGCCTTCTTCGCTTCCACTTTACTTTGGACAACTGCATTCCACCACTAGTCTCTTTTGTGGCCACTAGTGCTTCCCGAAGATATCCCTAGCCCTTCTCTCACCGCCTTTCTTATACAGTCTGTCGTTGTCGGCCACATAGTGTTTGCATCCCCACTACTTCTCCAAGCTCCCATTTCTAATAAGTTTCCTTCCAACTCCTGAGCTTTATCCTTAGTCAAGGCGCCCTACCTAATCCTCGGGCGGCCTCGTGCTGACCTCTTCTTCCTCGTCATCATAATACAAATGTCCATCACCAAAAGCCTATGTTGCCCTTCAAGGGTCTAACCTAGGATAACTTTGCAATCCTAGGACTACCTTCGGTTGCATCTCCTGAGGAGGAGATAGTCAATCTGAATCTTTGCCACCGAACATTGGTAAGTAACCAAATGCTCCTCCCGCTTCGAAAACTTGAGTTCAAAAACCCCCAGATCGAATGCCTTGGCAAAGTCCTACAGTGAAGTGCCCCCTCCGTTCCGCTCCCAGAAAATTCTAGATTTTACATTGAAATCTTACGAAATGTAATGGGTAACTAAAAGAAAATAGGTTAGGATCACTTACCAATGAATTGCGGAAGACGAGATCTTGGAAAAATCGCATATAAGGTTTTCTAGGGTTGAAAATTTGAAAGAATGAGAAAAATCTTATCTAACTCAGCTTTTACCCAGCTATAGATGTCGTAAATTGCAACCTCTTGTTCGCAATTGCGAACATCGCAATTTCGAGAAGGAGGTCGCAATTGCGAATTATTCTCAAAATACCAGCAATTGCTAATGTGATAAATTAGCTCCAAAAATGCAAATCCATCAGCCATCGTAATTGCGGACCTATTCTTTGCAAATGTGAAGATCGTCAATATTATGGTGAGTCGCAAATGCGACTCAGCCTTCACAAAAACAGAAATGGCGAATCGCAAATGCAAACTTTTCCTCGCAAATGAGAGGATCCCTCACTGCGGAGGCTCGCAAATGCGATGGTTTCTTCATTCCCCAACATACACCAGAAGCATAAGGCTTCAACTATGATTCTAAATGCAAAATCCTTCTATAGCCTATCTGAAACTCTCCCGAGCCCTCGGTGCTTCAAACAAAACATGTAGATTAGTCCAAAATATCATACGAACTTTCTCACTTGATCGAAATACCAAAATAATAGCTAATATATAGAGTTGGACACCTAATCAAATGAAACTTAAGAATTTCAATTTTAATAACCGAACGTCTGAATCACGTCAAAACAACCTCATTTTAAACCGGATTTTACAGACAAGTTGTAAATATAGTAATGAATCTTTTCCAAGCTTCAGACAAAAATCCATACTCGGTAGTAATAAAGTCAAACCTTAGTCAAATTTTTAAACTCCTTAAATCTTTAAACTTCATATTTTTGACAAAATGCGATAACATGAGCTAGGGAACTCCAAATTCGATTCCATATATAGGTCTAAGTCCCAAATAACGATACGGACCCACAAGAGCATCAAAACACATATCCGGGTCTAGTTGCTCAAAACATTGACTAAAGACAACTCGAAGTTTTTAAGATAAATTTTTATATTTTATTAAATTTTCACATAAAAACTTTTCAAAAATAAGTTACGGACTGTGCACGCGAATTGAGGAAGGCTAAAAAAGCCACTGGAGATTTCGAAACACGGAATTAAGGTTTAAAACTAGATGACCTATTCACATGTATTTAAACTCTTCTTACACCGGAGACACATATCAATATAAATCTTACTAGGAATATCAATAAAATTGAATAAAGTTGCAATTTATGTCCTACAAAACATGATTATCAATACTCAAAATAACATCCTTTCATACAAGAAAAACAAACAAGGGAAAAATAGAAATATTATTAGGAATATCAACGATTTTTCTGGACTAAACTGCAATTCCTGTCCCAGACTGCCATATATGGATATCTAGAGTAGAAACTCAATGCATAGAGTATAAATCTACTTGCAGAATTCCATGACCCAAAAATTACAAACACAACATATTAAGTTAACGCCTTTGAATCCAGCTTCAGTAGCCAAGAATTGAAACTCCTGTTCAGATCGCTCTTTGCCTCCAGGATTTTGAGCCATCATGATCAAATCACCTTGTGAGACACCAACCACAGCGGTGTCAGTGTCAGGTTTCACAGGTAGAATGGCCTCAACAGCTATCACCTTTCCATTATCTGGTAGAGCTTTGTAGCAGTTCTTTAGCAACTTGAGGTTGTGACTATCACTCCAGTCATGAAGAATCCACTTCATTAAGAAATATACAAATATTAGTCCAGCGAATAAAAAAAAACACCAAGTGATGTCTTTTCATTTGCCTAAGCCTATGGGCAGGGTAATACCAGTACACGTGGTAATATAAGATTGGAGGTAGCCATTGTAATTGGTCGAGGTAAGTGCAAGCGAGCTTGGACACCACCATCATAAAATAAAAGTCATTTTACTGGTTTTAAATTAATAAAATTAGATTATTTTGTATCTTGGGCAACTTCTATTTATTATTGCCTCTGCTTCCAAATATTAGTCATTTCGACAATCTGAAATTGTTTTAAAATTATTTAAAATTTCGGAAAAACAAGATGCCATTTATTACTTTTTCTTATTCGGCTCCTCTAAGATTTGGGTATACCTTCATAAAAATCGCATCTCCTTTTGGAACACTTTCAAACATGTCTCCTCCAACATGTTCCACCCCTACAATATTATGGAATCAATTTTAATTCAAATAATTTACAATAAGAAAAACATATATCACAATTCGAAGACCTCAACCATTTTGTTCATGAGGTTTAGCAAATCATCTATAAACATGTACATATTGCGTGATCATCGACATGAATTTGACATGAGATTGTATTTAACCAAAAACGAGTAGCAATATTTTACGGGGACCTTGCAATAAAGAGTATCTAAATTTTACAAGCACCTTTAAAAAGTTTTATACAACTCATGTCGAACAATTATAAGCCAACAACCTTAGCAAGTCTAAAAAAATTTTAGAGTTCGAAAGTAGGTTTTATATAATGGAATTCAAGGGCAAGAATGAGCTTAAATAAATTGACTCTATGATTAAGCTCATAGAGCTTAAATACCCTGATGTAAGTATTAATCATTGAATCGATAGCTTGAACCCGTAACTTATAGGTAACAGGAAGATAACTTTAATATTGCTTTTGGGCTCGCTTTTTTAACAGAGTTTAGTACCTTAAGATAACTTTAATATTGCTTTTGGACTCGCTTTTTTGACAGAGTTCAGTACCTTAATAAACATTTTTGAAAATTAATAGAACTCGACGACTCGATGATCATAGTAAATAATAAACAACAAAACAAGAATGAGAGAAAGTACCAGGATAGGAAGGGGCATGTTGAACAACATGTGGCAAATCAAAATTAGTGCATTTAATTGTGGGGTATTTAGTTGTAATCATCTTGAGGTTAACTCCAAGACCACCTCCAACATCAACCAAAGCTTTAAGGTTGTCAAAACCTTTGTAATTTTCAAGTATTTTTTTCATGACTACAGTTGTGTGATTGATCATTGCCTTATTGAAAACATCATTGAATTTAGGATTTGATTTTGGATATTCAAATGCATGCACAGCGTGTACCCTGTCAAATGGAACTCCTCCTTCAAGAACTGCATCTTTTAATTCATACCTGTAATTCAAAATTAGAAAGCGATTAAGAAATGATCTACCAATATGGTAAGTACTCCTTCTCTTTTACTAGAGTTTGGGTTCAAACACTAGTTATTGAGTCGTCTTTGTTGGTACGATGCTCTCCCCCCCTCCCTCCACCCCAATAGTGTGAAATTTTCAAAGAATTCAAATTTAGTCCGCCTAAATATGAATATCAATGAGAAAATTAAAAAAAAGATATGAACTATTTGTTGTGCTCTTTTGCATTAAAAATACGTATATAGGAGTCAAATATGTATAAATATTTCAAATTACTAAGACAATATAATATCATGGACTATATACTTAATATATTTTTTGAATTTATTTTTTGTTTGCTCAAAACAATAGCTCTATATTAAACATATTAGGAGAAGTTGATAAAAGTGTATGACGTAACATAGATGACACAAGACAACAACAACAACCCAATAAAATCATATTAGTGGGGTCTGAGGAGGATAGTATGTACGTAGACTTTACCCCTATGCTGAAGGAGTAGAGAGGCTATTTCTAAAAGATCCTCAACTCAAGAAAATAAAAATACAAAAGGAGACAACATTAGTTTCACCACATGAATCATAGAAAAAATAGGAATAACATGAAATTCAGAACAAAGATGCAAAGAAAAAGCGATGGCTAATAAATAGGTCCTATAATGAAAAACGAAATAGCAAGACACAACATTGTCAATAGCTACCTTAGACAAAAACCTACCAGACTAGGATTACAAAGATATAATGTAAGGCATGACTCAACTACCCCTTAACCTACAACCCTAATACTCGACCTCCATATTTCCTATCAACTGCTATGTCCTCAGAAATCTGAAGCATCGGTATATCCTGGCTAATCACCTCTCTCCAATATTTCTTAGGCCACCATCTACCTCTTCTCATTCAATCCACAATCAGCCGCTCACATCTCATTGCCGGAGCATTTGGGCTTCTCCTCTGAACATGCCCAAACCATCTGAGCTTCGCTACCCCCATCTTGTTGTCAATGGGAGCCAAATGCACCATTTTCTGCGTATCACCATTCCTAATCTAATCCATCCTAGATTTCCCACACATACACCTTAACATTCTCATTTATGCTACTTTCATAGTTTGGATATATGAGTTCTTAATAGGTTAATACTTGTCCCCATACATCATGGTCGGTCTAACCACCGCTTTATAAAAATAACCTTTGAGTATCTGCGGCACTCTCTTGTCGCACACGACTTCAGCAGTAACCTCCACTTCATCCATCCCGCTCTAATACAGTGTGTAATATCCTTGTCGATTCCCCCCCTCTCCCCCCCCCCCCCCCCCCCCCCGCGGATAACGAACCCAAGCTTCTTGAAGCTGCCTCTACTTAGGATGACAGGTGATTCAAGCCTCACATCCATGCCTAGTTCCTCTGGCTCGACGCTGAACTTACAATCTAGGTATTCCGTCTTCATCCTGCTCAGTTTAAAACCCTTAGACTCAAGAGCCTGTCTCCAAACTTCAAACATCTCGTTAACACCGGCTTGCGTCTCATCAATAAGAACTATGTCATCGATGAAAAGCATGCACCATAGCACCTCCCCTTGAATGTGGTTTGTTAACGCATCCATCGCCAGGGTTAATAAGAACGGACTGAGGCGCAAAAACTTGGTATAACCCTATTTCAACTGGAAAATGCTCACTCGCCTCCTATTGTCCTAACCCGAGTCTTAGACCTATCATACATGTCGTTAATAGACATAATGTATGGAACCGAAAAATCTTTTTCTTCACTTTATAATTAATTACCCCTTGTTGGGCTTGTAAAGAGCTAGTAAGAGGGAGTTTTATTGTGCACAAGAGAAGTTGGTCCTGAAGGCAAAACAGGTCAATTTTCAACCCTCCCCAAACCCGCGCGAGATATACGTGACACCTAATATGAATATGGTTTTGCGATAATTATTTCTTTAATTTTTGAGCGTACCAACAAAATGTCCATATAGCTTACCAGAATATGTCCAAATTCTCTCTTTGAATTGGATTCTGTAATGTCCAATTTATTATTTTGTAATAGCCATGATTTAATTCTTGTAACAGCTGTAGTTAATTGGGTATCCATTTAATTTTAATTTCTATTGCAGCTACCGATTATTTCCTTCATCTGTCATCTTCCTTGTGAATTTTCCAACACATAAAAACTTTCATCTTCTCTTCTTTCTAGGCAATTGATTTGTGCAAATTTTAAACTTCAATCCACGAGTGCACGTGTTTGGAGATGAACCTTGGTGAGAAATCGGTCTTAATGATTTGTACCTACTCGGGCTGAAATGACTTTTAAGACAGTGGCATACCACGACACAGTATTTTCATAAGTTATTCTTGTTTCCTTCTTGTTCTTCGTCAGTATTATCTACTTATTTTTCCCGTAATTTGAAAGCAATGTTACATATAATATTGACTAACGACTACCACTATAGTCAAAACACATCCTGATTTGTCAAAGCTTGAGCCTTAGATGGAAGCAATAATAAGAGTTGGTACCACAAACTTTTAATCTTCTTCGAAGAATTAGAAGTTGATTATATTTTGATTAACAATCCTCTTGTTGATGTTGTTACTGATAGGTTTAATGTTGTTGTTGTTGATAATGCTGCTAAGAAGAAATTTGAAAAGCATAACAAAATTGTTCGAAGGAATATGCTTAACCGTATAACTAACCCTCTTTATTTATTTATAATTTATAAATCTGGTAAAGTCATATGGATAGTTTGGAGACGATATATGGTGCAAGTGATGACGGGAAAAAGAAGTATGTTGTTGGAAAGTGGATCAAGTTTCAGATGGTTTACGATAAGCCAATCATAGAGCAGGCTCACGAGTATGAGAACTTGACTACTGATGTTTCGAACAAGGGTATAGAGATGTGTGAGATTCTTCAGGCTAATGTTTTGCTCGAAAAGCTTCAATGATTGATTATAGGAATAAACTGAAATACAAGAAGAAAAAATTAACTCTTCAAGAACTAATCAGTCACATGAGGACAGAGGAAGCAACTCGTCTCAAAGATGAGGAGTCTTAACGGCATAAGCGTAAGATGAAATCTCTCTCTTAATTCTTCTAAAACTAACCTT
Source organism: Nicotiana benthamiana (assembly GCA_034376525.1). NCBI lineage: Eukaryota > Viridiplantae > Streptophyta > Magnoliopsida > Solanales > Solanaceae > Nicotiana > Nicotiana benthamiana. The sequence goes on along the minus strand of CM067332.1, from coordinate 117,045,733 downwards.
GTGGAATCTTCTAATACTTTTGTAAAAGACTTGTCTAATGAAAATAGAAGAAATGCCAGAAGAAAGGACATGTGAAAAAGCAGAATTAGTTCAATAAGCCAGATAGCCATATCCAACAGTCGAAAGGACCTTGCTATATCTTTTGCACAATTGATCACAAGACTTTTTCACTGCAACCAGAGATAAAGGCAAAGCTCAAAGAATGGAGGAAAACCTCCAGTCCAAGCTAACCTTACTGAGGGTGCTTATATCAGTTGTGGTTGTTGAAGCGTACATGGTGACTAACAAGACTGGCTGGATACTGGACACAGACGCTTCAAGTCACCTTTGCGCCAACAAGGAGCTCATTCATGACTTTGAGGAATCTGCTGATGGAGAGCATGTCTACATGGATAACTCCACTTGTAGTGGAGTTTTGGGTGACGGAAAAATTTTCCTTAAGTTAACTTTTTGAAAAATCATAGCCTTGAACAATGTGTTATATGTACCCTCCCTTCGTAGAAGCTTAGTTTCTGGTGTGCTTCTCAACAAAGCAGGCCTTAAACTTGTTTATGAATCTAATAAAGTTGTTATTTCTCATGGGGGAGACTTTGTTGGTAAGGGTTACCTTAGTGGGGGTTTACTTATACTGAACATTGCTCTTAAGACTACTAATAATGCTAGTACTTTATGTTCTGCTTATGTTATTGAGTCTATTAATTTGTGGCACGATAGATTAGGTCATGTAAATATTGTGTATATTAAAAGACTTAGAAAAATAGAATTGATTCTTACAGTTAATGTTGATAATTTTTCTAAGAGTCATCTTTGTGTAGATGTAAAACATATCCTTTTAAGAATGTATCTAGTAGAAAAACGGAATTGCTTGAACTAATACATTCAGACTTAGCAGATTTCAAGAACATTGTTAGTAAGGGTTGAACGAAATACTACATCACCTTTGTAGATGACTTTTCTAGATACATTAAGGTATATCTTCTTAAGTTAAAAGATGAGACCCAAAGCATGTTTTTGAAATTAACGGCAAGTAAAGAATAAATTAGATAGAGAAATCTAAAGACTTAGGTCTGACTTGTGTGGTGAATATTGTACTCATAATCTAGAAGCCTTTTGTGATAAAAATGATATTATACATGAGGTTAGTTCTTCATATACTTCCCAACAAAATGGTGTTGCTGAATGGAAAAATAGAACCCCTAAGGAAATGATGAATTATATGCTTTTGAGTTCGGATTTATCTGATAATATTTGGGGGAAGTTATTTTATCTCCATGATATGTTCTTAATAAAATCCCTCGAAAGAAGTTAGATAAAACCACGTATGATTTATGGAAAGGGTTTGCCCCTAACTTGAAAATTCTTAATGTGTGGGGGCGGGGGAGGGGGGGGGGGTGTTTTGCTTAAGTTGGTCTACTTTATTTTAAACAAGTAAGTGTTGGTCCCAAGACTTTTGATATTATTTTCATTGGTTATGTTTAAAATAATGTTGCATATAATTTATGTCTTTGAATGATAGTTTTATTTGTGAATCTATGGATGCGGAATATTTTGAGCTTGTTTTCCATTGAAAAATAATGGGCCTAATAATGCTTCTACATCTATATCTGTTAATTCTCATATTGTCACTTCTTTCTAGTGTTACTGCTAATGAGCATGAAAATAAACTTAGAATAAGTAAAAGGCATAGAATTGAAGCTAGCTTTGGTCCTGACTTTATTACTACTTTTTTAGTTGAAAATTTTGATCTTGATGTTTTGAGTGATGAATTAGTATCAATCTATTTAATAGAAGAACCCTAAGACATACAGTGAAGCAATGAGGTCAATATATGTTAGTTTTTGGAAAGAGGCCATCAAAAGTAAATTTGACTCTATTGTTTCTAATCACTTGAGACTTATCTAATAAGCCTAACGGTTTTATACCCATAAGTAGCAAGTGGATATATAAGAAGAAATTGAGACCTGATGGTACAATTGAGAATATAATGCTAGACTTGTTATTAGGAGTTTTAACCAAAAGAAAAACATTAATTATTTTGACATTTATTCTCTTGTGAATAAGATAGCGACTATTAGAACTCTTGTTGCTTTAGTCGCTAGTCATAATTTAGTGATACATTAAATGGATGCTAAAACTGTTTTTCTAAATGGTGATTTAGAGGATATGTCTCAACCTGAGGGATTTGTGATTAAAGGACAGGCGAATAAAGAATGCAAAATGAGAAAGTTTTTTTATACAGTCTAAAGTAGGCACCTAAGCAATGTTACAAAAAGTTTAATAGCGCATTAGTGGGTAATGGTTTTGTTGTTAATCCATCTGATACTTGTATTTATTCCAATATGATAGGATCAGATTGTATTATTATATATCTGTATGTGGAAGACATATTAATCTTTGGCCCCAATATGAATGTTATTAATTCAACTTAGAATTTTTCATCTACGAAATTTAAAACGAAAGATCTTGGAGAAGCAGGTGTGATTTTACGGATTAAAATCAAAAGAACTTCTAAAGAGTTTTCTTGTCTCAGTCTCATTATATTGAGAAAATATTGAAAAGGTTTAATTAATTTGATGTAGCACCTATGAGAACTCCTTATGATCCTAGCATACACTTGAAAAAGAATAAGGAATCGAGTATTTCTCAAACTTCGTATGCTAAGATAATGGGTAGCGCGATATTTCTCATGAATTATATATCGCCTGATATCGCTTATGTTGGTAGTAGATTGAGTAGATATACTCACGACCCTAATAGTGGATATTGGAATGTTCTTCATCATTTGCTAAGGTATTTCAGAGGAACTATGGATTGTTGTTTGCATTTTAATAAATTTTTACTGTTTTAGAAGAATTTTATGATGCAAACTGGTTACTCACAATGATAAAGTGATTTCCACTAGTGGCTATGTATTTACTTTGGGTGCATATGCTAATTCTTGGAAGGTCTTCGAAACAGACTTGTATAGCTTTATCTAGTAAGGAATCTGAATTCATTGCTCTTGAGTTGGCAGGGCAAGAAGCCAAGTGGTTGAGAAACTTATTGGCAACGAGTCTTTGTAGGGAAAACAAGCTTCACCAGTTTCTCTACATTTTGACTCATAGGTGGCAATTCGAATTGTCAAAAATAGTGTGTACAATGGAGAGAAAATACATATCAGCATTAGGCATGGTGCGGTAAAATAAATATTGAAATATGATGTTATTTTTTTGGAATATGCAAGATCCAAAAGAAATTTGGCGAATCCTTTTGCGAAGGATTTCACAAGGAGAGTTATCCATACAAGGGGGTAGGCCTAAAGCCCATGGATTAAGTAAGTATGGTGGATACTCATTTGTGTGGTCAAACGGTACCATATAAAACCACAATATGCACTACACTTCCTATACATATGTGTGAGGTAGTGCTTTATAAGGTTCAGCTTATTTTTCCATAGTCATAAGTGTTGATAGACTTGATGGAATTACCTACGTGAGTGTGAAGGTGCGGTAGACTTTTATGAAAGACTTGGGATATCTTTCTAGAGAATTCATGAGACCCAAGGTATGTGCATGACCATAAAAGTACTGTGTTTGTATCGTGGAGTTTGCATGGAATTAAAGATATAGTATATGTTGTGGGGGCATCAACTAATGACCATAAACGCACTTTGCTGCCTTATTTTACTACGTGTCACTCAAATCGAAAGACATTGACACTTAAGTACATGTTCTTTCTTTTTTCTAGAATTATTCTTATTCTATTTTTGACATTACATTAGTGGAGGATTCCTTGTATTATTTTATATTTTATAATGCAAAGTCAAAGATTTTTTATAGTCCCCTTTTTTTCTTCTTTACTTCTTTGTCTTTTGTGAAGGACAAAATGTCCCTCATTGATTGTGGAAAGTCTGTTTTTTTTACTATATAATGAATTACTCTTTGTTAGGTTTGTAAATAGTTAGTAAAAGGGAGTGGTCTCGCGCACATGAGAAGTTGGTCTTGAAGGCAAAACGAGTCAATTTTTCCTCTTTCCTGCACGCGAGATATACGTGATGCCTAATTCAAATATGGTTTTGCTAAAAAAATTTTTAATTTTTGAGCTTACCAGAAAAAGTCCAAATACACGCCTAATAGTATGTGTCCAGATTCTATCTCTTAAATTGTATTTTGGAATGTTCAATTTATTATTTTGTAACAACCATGATTTAATTCTTGTAACAACTGTAGTTGAATAACGACTCTATTTTCACTTCTGTAACAGCTACAGATTAATTTCTTCATCTGTAACTGTCGAACAACTTTGCCTATTAAAAGGCAATCTTCTTTGTGAATTATGCAACACAGAAAAACTTTCATCTTCTTTTCTTTCTGGCAATTATTTTGTGTAAATTCTAAACTTTCACCCATGAGTTCACGTGTTAGGAGGTATTGTTGAACCTTGGGGAGCAACCGGTCTTAACAAATTGCATCCAGTCCGAAATCGCTTTCAAGACAGTGACTTGTCCCGACATAATATTTTTGATAAGTTGTTTTTGTTTCTTCTTATTCTTAGTCAATATTATCTACTTTTTTTTCTCGCATGGAGGACTATTTTGGCTTAATTTTTTTCTTTAGTTAATGTGACAAATAAAAGAATCAGCAATAGAAAAATAACACTAACACATACGACTAACATAATCGACAATTCATAATTATAAACTTAAGAATCTTGTCTTGTGAAAAAGGCAACCAATCAATACTGCTAGTGGAAAAAAGAACAAACAGTAGAACAACACTTACCAGCTATTAATGAATACTTTATCTTGTAGCAAAGCCAAAAGTGGCCCCATTGATGCACCATCTTCATCTCTAACAAAGAATTTTCCCACTTGTGATAGACCATACACTCTATTTGATCCACCATTTTCTTTCTCAACAATGGAACAAGTGAACACTGAGTAACTAGCCAAGAGATAAAGCATCCTGTCTAACATAGTAGCTGCATCAGGGTTCTTGCAGTTTGGCATTTGAGAAACAATTTCAGAAGCAGAAAGTTTAGTGTCATTAGCTTTGGCTAATATTTCAAAAACTTCCAATTGGATTGTTGAATGCAATACAAAGGGAAGTACTGAAGATGACAATAGTTGCATGGCATATGTGCAATTACGTTCTTCTTCTGATTGTGTTGGTATTTGGCTTTTGGTTGAGGATTCCATAGCTGAAAATCTAGAAACAAGTATTCTATTCCTTTTAGAGTGTTTTGTTAGGCTTCAAAATTATGTATAGTGGAGTTGGTGCTTTTTATAAGTGTTAGTTGTGACTTTGATTAAGAATTGCCATAATTGGTTTCTTCGTGGGAATATTGGTTGAAGTCTGGCTGGTTCTATTTAGTTTATTAATCGATTGCACTGTAGCATGTTGAACATGTTTGCTGGTTTAAATTTTTGTAGTTTTCTTATTTTTAAAAAAAAAAAAACTAGATAATTATATAATATAACAAAAATAGTTACATCATTGTTTGGGAGTTGCAGCTCCCTACTGTTGAGTTACATTACAAGGGGGTTCACCTTGATTTTACGTAGAAAAATAGTTCCAAGAAAATTTCCCCACAGTGCCTTGTTTACAAACACCGAAGGAACTGTCAAAATTTTTATCCTAGCAAAATCCTTTTTTCCTGCTCCTCCCTTTCTGAGGAGGCCTACCACCTAATTTTGTTCTCTAAAATCATGTCCTAATGTTGGGTTCCCCAGCTTGCCCATCAATGACCTACAGTCAAAGATAATAGAGTTATAATGCAGGTTTCCCTCATTTAGCATTTTTACAACCTGTTCGGAGTCGTTGCATATTTGTAGAGCTATGAGTTTGTGTTCGAGGGCTGGTGTAAGACCCTGCCATAGAGCTTGGAGTTTAGCCTCTAGGCTGGTAGTATTTCATAAGCCTCTCATATATCCTTGTACAGAGTCACCCCTACTATTCCTAATGCCACCCCCTATTCCTCCTACTCTTGATTTTGGGCAAGCAGCTCCATCACTATTAAACTTGTGTAAGCCAGCAGGAGGTAGGGGTGTATTCAGGTTCGGGCCCGGGCCTAAACGGGCCTGACAGGTCGGGCTTCGCTGTCCCGGGCTTTGTGTGCCGGGCCTGGCGGTCCTGTAGGTTGAGACCGGCCCGTGACAGGCCTAAGCCCACATTGGTCCTGGGCCTGGCGGGCCGAGCCTGGCGGGGGATTTTTTTTTAAGGCAATATCTTGAATAGTAGTTATTAGTATAGTGTAGAATATATTTTATATGGTGTACTAAGTTATTAGTATAGTATATATAATATATATTTCATTGTATATTGTGTTGTAGTAATTAGTATATATTGTATATTATGTATATATTGTGTTGTAGTAATTAGTATATATTGTATATTATGTATATAGTGTGTTGTAGTAATTAGTATATATTGTATATTATGTATATATTGTGTTGTAGTAATTAGTATATATTGTATATATTATGTTGTAGTAATTAGTATATTGTATCTTATGTATATATTTTATTACTTATATATTTTCTTGTAGTTTAGGTTGTACGTTATGTGTACATATTCTCGTATATATTTTATTGTAGTATATATTGTTTGTAATATATATATTCAAGGATAACATATCGAAGTAAAGACAAAGAAATATTGAGAAAAACGATATTCAAGGATATGTCTTATTATTTTTATTGACCAAAATGGCATATCTTTCTTAGTCTTCCTTCCCCAAATGGAATGAGCACAACAAGGTACTAATACCACCATTAAAAGGAAAAAAACTAAAAGAAGATGTGCCAATGTACAAGTTACATCATAATCTACAATTCTACATTGTATCTCTAACAAATCTCATAAATCCGTCAAGGTTGGGAGGAGGTTGTGTTTGTGGTGGTGGAAACGAAGCATGTTCATCACCACTACCGGGCGAAGTCGAATCCTCCGAAAGTTCCGCTATCATTTCTTCATAAGCTCCATCTATTGCCGGTTGCGATTCTGCAATTCCAATGTTTATTCTTTCCGCGCGGATCCAATCTCTAAAAAGCACCGATTTTTCCAAGCTCTCCCTCATCGCCACTCTATGATCACTGATTTGTAGTCTTGCTTGACTGAAAGCACTCTCCGATGCAACAGTTGAAGCTTGAATTGACAAAACATCCCGAGCCATCCTTGCAAGAACCGGAAAATATTTTTCCCTTGACTTCCACCATTCCAAAAGATCGAAAGAGCCGTCTGGATTCTCCTTTTCAAGTGCCTGAGACAAGTAAACTTGAAGTTCATTTAGATGTGAAATTTCATCATAATTATCACCTTGAGAACCCCGGAACTCCGTCCAAGATTTAAGAGCTGTTAAGCCCGCAATTCTTTTAGATGATTGTGAGCATGACGAAGTAGGGGTTAGAATATTTTGCCTAGCATGGTCTTACTCAACTTTATAAGCATTATAAACAATTTGACAATTAATTTTAACTCATGCTTTTGCATCAGCAAGTGCAGCAATTTCCTCGTCTGAAAGATCTAAAGCCTTATAAATATTAGAATACCAAAAATGAGGACCTCCCAATTTCATTGTAGGATTTAATATTGCAGCTACACCAAAAATATGAGGGATAGGAAAAAAATATTTTTTAAATTTTTGTTTCATTTCATTTATAGCAAGTTCATAAATATCCCCACCCTCGCCAAATTCAACAAACAAATCAGCTAGTGCGGCAATATATACTAAACAATTTGAAATAGTAGGATAATATTGCCCAGAAAATGCATTTGTAGCGACTTGAAAATGTTCTAAAAAATCTAAATGAATTTTAACATTCGTCCAATCTTGGGTAGTAAGCATTTCATCATCATCCTCACCACCTACCCAAGAATTAAACGTTGCATTAATTGGGTTTCTATATTCATACGCAACTACTAAACTTTCGTACATACAATTCCACCTAGTCGGGCAAGGTTTAGGAACCTTTCTTTCTCTAAGGCCATATTTATACCTTTTTTTAAAATACTCCCTACGTCTAGTTCTACGGTTTGAATAAAATAGCTAATTAAGAGCCATTCGAACCTTTTCAATTTCTATGTTTAATATTCGCATACCATCACCAACAATTAAATGATAAATATGACAAATACATCTAACATGGAAAATATTACTAAATGCAGGATTTAGTGTTTTTGTAAGCATGCCTATTGCACTAGTGTTACTAGAAGCATTATCCATAGAAATTGCCATTATTTTATCGCTAAAGCAAAAATATCTACAATATCTCAAACAATGTTAGCTATAAACCTACCTGTGTGGCGTGAATTAGTTATTCTATATGCAATTATACGTTTTTGCATTGTCCAGTCCTCATCTATCCAATGACTTGTAACAGTTAGATAATCACATCCGTTATTACTTCTACCAATATCAGTAGTAATAGAAATCCGATTAGGTATATGAGTAAATAAATAGCGCAAATATTGTTCATATTCATGTTTGAAATTATAAATATCGGCCTTAACTTTTGCGCGAGGCCAACCTTTATAAGTAGGATTAAAAACTCTTCTAATATAATGAACCCAATTAGGATTAGAAGCAAAAGTATAAGGTAAGCACATAACAGTAATCATCTTTGCTAATTCTTCACGATCTCTTTTTGGATCATAATATAAAATACCTACGGTGAAAGTGTTAATTCCTGGTTGAACTAGATTTGAACTTGTACTAGGGTTAACCGCAGAATCTACACTTGTCCTCTCTTGCTGCACTTGCATTTGAAAAAATCTATCCCTATCTGTAGGGTGTATTTTTATGTGCCTAACCAAACTACCTGTGCCGCTACGGTCTCCAGTAAATTTATGAACAAGTAATTTCCTGCAAGTTTACACTTAGCCTTATTTTGTTCTCTTACTTGAGAAAAAGAATGCCAAACTAATGATGTTTCTGCACGTTTAGCAGGTTGTCTACTAAAAATTGGAGTTTCTACAGGTTGTTGTGCCGGTGCATTACTTGAGTTATAAACATGACTAGTAGGTGTATCATCTAAATCTGGTGCTTGGGTTTCATCATCAATATCATCCTCATTTTCCTCTAAGATATGTTCATTAGGATAAAGAGCATTCATAATTTCATCATCTAATCTATCACCTATACAACATCATATAGAAATTCACTATCGGTAAATTGAAAACAAGGGTGATCACTATCAAGCATTACGGGAGGTGGAGTAGGACGTCTAGGTTGGCGACTACTTTCAACTTGCTTATCTTTTGTAGGTTGGGGAGCCGGGGGAAGGGTAGTATTATGGCAACTACTTTCACCGGTTTTACCTTTTCCTTTACCGAACCTTTTTTTCAAAGAAACTGTCATACTAATTAGAATTATGCAAACTAAACAAAACACAAATATATTATTCAAATGTAAGAGTTGAAACGAGTTTACCGGATTGCCGAACAACTTCTTGAAAATTGAAAATCGTTGAACACTTGAAAACTTCAATTCAACAACTTCAAAATTTTTCACGAATTTTCAACAATAAATTAAGCAATTGTAGTAGAAAGATTGAAAGAGAGATTGAGAGAGATTGATGAATTGGTGAATAAAAATGAAAGAATGAGGGGGTATTTATAGTTGAGATACGGAAAAAATTGTAATTATATAAAGTTTGGGGTTAAATTAAAGTTTGGGGGCCAAATGGCTATTTTACACAGTTCCAAACGGCTACTTTTGCAAAGAGCCGTTACTGAATTTTTAAAAAAATAAGAACGTTTTTTAAAAAAAAGAGTCGTTGGGCCCGCCTGGCGATCCCGGGCCTGGCGGTTCAAAGCAAATGGACCGGCCCCTCACGGCGTTAATGGACCGGCAGGCCCGGGACCGCCAGGAGGGGCCCACCAGGACCGCCAGGACCGCGGTCCTGGTCCGGTCCTTGCACCCTTAGCGGTAGGTGGCTCCCAGTTGATGTGAAATTCAGTTATTTCACCTTTATCCCTGTGTTACACAGCCACATGGTAGTATTCTGTGGCTATAGAATTGCTTTGTTGAACAGGGGCAAAGTCCTTTTTCTTCTAAAAAGGATTGTTGTATCTTATGAGCCATAAGCTCCAAAAATAAAATGGCAGAAGGGATTTCTAGTTGATAACATTGTTATACTGTTATTTATTGATCTTGTACCATGTATCCTCCCAGTGGATCAGTGAGAACACAACGTGTGGATGGGAGGTCTTGTCAGTACACTCCAGAGTTATGGATAGCTTCTGGGGTTGAGTTAGGCCCAAGTTTCATTCTTATCGTGGTATCAGAGCCAGGCCCATCCCAATTGTTGTTGTCAATGTTGGGCCCCCATTTATTATGTCCACGCTCCAGAAATCTGAGCGTGAGGGGGGGGGGGGTGTTGAGTTGTCCCACATCAGAGGGATTTGAGGTCCTTTGTCTCCTTATATGGCTTGGGCAATCCTCACTTCATAAACTAGCTTTTGGGGTTGAGTTAGGCCCAATGTTCATTCTTATCGTAAAATGCTATTGTATTTGAGCATTCAAAGAAGAAATGATTGCTGTCTTTCACCACAGGAGCATAAATGACATATTACGCTAACATTTAAGCTAATGATGTTTAAGTTCTTGGAAGTGGGGAGTCTGTTATATTGCATTAGCAGGTGAAGAGTTTAATTTTTTTTGGACCGCTAGCTTCTAAATCTAGATGAAGGTATCATCATGGTTGGAATTATAGTTTATCTTAGAGCTAATTAGGTTGTAGATAGATTTAGAGTTGAAAAGCCCATTACCATTGAGGTTCCAGATTAGCTTATCCATAAAGTTGGTAGAAAAAGAGATGAAGGTGGATTGAATAATACACTTAATGTCCTTGGGAGAGGGGTAGTGGATATTATCAAAGTTCAATTCCTCATTATTGAGGATGGAGCTAATCTTAATGGTCAAGTCACATTATTGTGCCAAGGACCTTTGAGGATTTCGTTGAGGGGTTGCACATTAGGGAGCCAATTGTTAGTAAGAAAGTTGACTCCATCCCCTTTATGGACAACCCGTCTAGAGGCCATAAGAAAGACATTCCATCTTTTCTAAGTACACTGCCATGTCTTAGTTTTAGGATTTATTCTAGGATAGTTACCACTATAGTGCTTCCCAATCAGTATTCTAGCGCACAGGGTGTATGTACTCTTGTAGAGTCTCCAAGCTAGATTGGACAGGCTAGCTTTGTTTTATATGTGTTCTTGTTGAAGGCCCAAGCCCCCACTATTCATAGGCTTAGTAATAGTATCCCATTTAATCATGTGCAGCTTTTCTTTTCAGCAGTTGCTCCCCATATAAGTTCCTTTTAATTTTATCAATATGGTTGGTGATGCGTGATTGTAGTTTCATATAGCTCTTCACATGGCTAGGAATGCTCCCCAGGTTAGATTTTTGCAGAGTTGTACGGCGAGCCATATTTAACATTTTAGTTTTCTAGCCAGCTAGCCTAGTGTTCATACTGCAAATATGAATTGAAAATATCTGTTGCTAGGCCTTTTATGGAAGATCGGAAAGCCTATGTATTTACTAAAATCTCTTCTTTTCGTAATTGTTAGCAATGATATGCATGTATTGGACCAATCCTCATAACAGTTTATTGAAAAAATAACTTTTGACTTTTGAATGTTAACTTTTTGACCAGATTGACTATTAAACTCCTCTAAGGTAGCAGGACTGCTTTAGAGCCCTCAGAAATTTCATGATAACTAGGAAAGTGTTTTCCGAGTTTGAGCAAATGCCAAGTTCTACCAAGGCCAGGATATGCAAGAGAGTAGCCATTTTTTATTGGCTCTACTAAATATGATGAGATCATCAGCAAAGAAAAGATGAGAGATTCAAGTTCTATTCCTACTAATAGTGATTTGAAGCCAGTCCTTTCTTAGGAGTTCATGGTTAATATTCCTTGATAGCCTTTCCATGCAGATAATGAATAGGTAGGGGAGGTAGTGTCTCCGTTCATGATACATCAGGTAGAGTTAAAAGAATCAGTTTGGCTCTCATTGACCAGGAACGATATGGATCTAGTGGAGATGCAAGAGGGGACAATTTAAGTGGGAACTTGAAGAATATGAGGGAATCTCTGATGAAGACCACTCGAGTCCATCAAAGGCTTTTTCTAAGCCTATCTCGAGGATTATGTTAGCATTTTTCCATTTCAATTTATAAATGGGTGATGTATTCTTGAACAATTATGGCATTCTCAGGAGCCCTTCTATTAAAGCGGAAACTTGCCTGTGATGCCAATTAATGGTCTGAAGGAAGGTTTTGGTCCTATTTTCTATAATTTTAATGACAAGTTTGTACATAGTGTTGAACAATCCAATAGGTCTAATGTTCATTAGCAAAGTAGCATTCTGGCATTTTGGAATCAAACATATGAGGGTGGGTCTTATTAACTTTAGGGGGCATGGTTGAAGTGTTTAACATCTTATGGTAAAATTGGTTGACAAGGGTAGATAGGATGGACATGTATTTTTGGTAGAAGAAAGAGTATCCCATTAGGCCTAGGAGTCTTAAGGGGCTTGAGAAAATTCATGGATTTCTTGTTTTTAGAGTACCTAGAAGTTGGTCAAGGGGCACCCTCATGCTATTAGTAAGGACTAGTAGGTTGGCCTAACTATAACATCTTTTGTAGGTGGATGAGGTATTTGATGTGGAAAAATGTTATTAAAGTAGTCCCTAGTAGTGTCCTTGATGAGTTTAGGATCTTTGATTTGGTTACCTACCTCACCTCTTAAACTACGAATCATGTTTCTCCACTTTCTGTTGAGGGTAGTTATGTGGAAGAACTTAGTGTTAGCATCTCTATTATATAACCAGCTGACTCTGGATTTTATCTTTCAAAAATTCTCTTCATTTTTTAGGATAGTTGAGAATTTAGCTCGCAGATTAGCTTATAGGTTTTGAAGGAAGGTGGTAAAAGGGTAGGCATTAGATTTTCGAATGCAATTCAGCCTCGCCAGGATGAGATTCTTGTTATGGAGGATATTGCCAAACACAAGCCTATTCCAAATGGTCATATTAGCCTTAAAAACGGTGGTGTCTCCCAAAAGATTATCATTGCAGTTGGAGTTAATTTGAACGATAATGGGGAATTCAAGGTGGCCACAACACATAGACTCTAGCCTAAAGGGCCTACTATGATCACTGTGTTGTTGACTAGTTATGTTTAGAAGTAGAGGATAGTGGTTAAAGTGGATCCTCTAGAGGTAGGTAACAGAGGATTCTCGGTGTGACAAAATATAGTCATCAATGGCAAAGCACTTGATTAGCCTTTTTAGGATAAGGTCTAGCTTGTTAGTTAATCTTCTATTATACCAAGTATACTTTGAGCCCTTGAAACCTGGACCAACTAGTCTACATTGATTCAAGTAACTCCATCAATGATTATTTCTACTACTTGTAATGTTGTTGCCCCTAGATTTGTCGTTGCTTTTAGGACTTCAATGAAGTCACCTCGTACAAGCTAACTATATTTATAAATGGAGGCCATGGCCTCAAAGGACTACCATACACTATTTCTATCATTTGAGTGGCTACTAGTAGAGAAAAGCCATTTAGAGTCATTAGAGGTTACCTTTACCAAGATATGCACAACTTAGGGTGTCCTACGGACCTCTTCAAGCTTTACTAGCTCATCCTTCCACATGACCACTATTCCTCCAGTTTCCCAATAGCAAGGGATTGGAATTTGAGTTGTGAACTGTATCTCAGTAGTCAACTGCATATGGTCAGCCATTCTTATGTCACGGAGAACAAGAACAACATGGTTGTGCAGTTTTACCATGGAGGCATAGTGTCTGCAGAATTCAACACCATTGGCTCATCATGCATTCCATATTATGAAGTTCAACAGTAAAGGATTTTGAGATTGGGATTTCCTGTTGAAGACTTTCCCCTTCCCCAAATAGGTCATTCACATTTCGCAATAACGGGGTTATTGCTATCGCTGAGTTCCCTAAGCTTTGAGATGAAGGAACTTGGAGATTCAGTTTCGAGCTTACTAACTTTCTGGAGTAGAGTGCAATAAGCATTTCTCCGAATTGCTCTTTGAACTCGATCACCTAGGCTTCTTGCAAAAGGAGGACTATTTTTTCTGGGACTCCTAGCTTTCCCATGATGTTTTCTAGGTTTGCATTGGACTCTTAGAGGTATACTAGGGTTTGGTTCTTTTCCTAGATAAGTTTGTCCATGGTTGCGGACTTGTTTGGTGGGGGGGGGGGGGGCTGGTTCACCTGTGGCCACATGGATAAGGCGTGATATGGAGGAGAAACGTTCAGGTCCATTAGTGAAAAAATGCATCGTTTGACAGAGTTGCCCTATCAAAATGTTGAGCACCTCCGTAGATAGAGGTTGTTGTGTGCCTATGTATTGGGCTTGGAGGAGGGTGGATAGCAATAGTTGGTGGCTGAAGTTGGATAAACCCTTGTGGAGGAAGTGTTTTTTCCAGACATGCCAGATAGTGTGAGTCTTGGATAGTGATGAAGATTGGGACTGGCCCAACCATCAATTGTAGGGTCTAGGAATGGCCCTATAAAACCATCTATATCCACGATTCTAGCATCAAATCTGGAGGTAGTAGGAGGGTAGACATCGTGAGAGGGTTATCGTTCTGTGGAGGGTTGGGATTGTTTGGATTTGACATTGAGACGTGAATTTTGAGGAGGATCACTGGATAAACTTGAAATAAGAGGCATTTCTTCAGTTGCCTAGATACAATCTATTAGGAGGATGTTAGAATTCATGTTGGGACGATTGACATCTTTGCTGAATGAGAGATTGACACTCGGTATCACTTTACGATTGAGATGGAGTTCTTGATTTTTTCAAGGAAATTAATCGTAACTATTGAGAGAGGTGCAGTCCGAGTGGATGTGGGCATTACTAGAGTGTGGGTTTGGGATAGAGCAGGGTTGGATGTGTGGCCCGTTGTAGCAAATTTATTTTGAGGTATATTTGTCAAAGTATCATTATCCAAATCTGGGGAGGTATTGGTTGGGTGGGGGGGGTCATTTTTAAAATTTTAGGTGGGTCCACCCTTTTCCCTTGTACCTCACAAGTAGCTGTATTCCCAAAAAATCAGATCGTTTATCAATGGATAGAAGGCATATAAATGACTTTTTAGCCTAGACTATCTTTTAATTGAGCTAGCATATGCATTGCCCGTGAAGTCAGTAAGAGATGGTCCATAGTGGCCCAAGCCCATTTTTTTGTCCTCTTTTTGCCTATTTTCTAGGTTTGGTGTTTGAACATTGGGCCCCATGGCATCTTTAGTCCCCTTTGTTTTTTGATTTCGTTTCCCAAAATTTTGGGCCGATTTTTGGTTGGAATCAAGGAACGTGCTGAGGTGATATGGAACATCTTTGCTTGGGTGTTAACTGGAGTGCTTTTGTTTGTATGGCATCTGTATTTTTTGGAAAGGGATAGTATGCCATTGGGAGATCTGTTCCCTTATGGTACCTTCACTGTTGCTGTTGGCAATACAATTTTTTTGGGTGGGGGTGATAGAAACTCATAGCTTCTCACGGTGTGGACAATTTTTCCACATCAGGTACAACGTATCCCTTTTCATTCATATACAAGCAATTGGTTATGACTGCCAATAGTGATGTTAGTTGTTATTGGAATGTCCAAAGAAACCTGGGAAATATTATGGCGTCGCTTCATCATGTGGTAGAGGAGGTGCATGTATTAATTTTAGAAGGGTTCCCACTATGTTGCCTACTTTTCTAAGATTTCCTTAGCATAGAATTCCATTGATCACTGTGGGAGTCTTATACAAAAAAGTAGTTATGGCTAATTTAGACTCTACTGGAACAAAGTTTGGTTCGCATATGCGGACTGATAGCAAATGGCCAGCTAAAAACCATGGCTCTTCACTTAGGACTTTGCTCATACTCACTTTTTTGTTAAATTTAGTAATGAAGAAATATGATCCTAGATCAATTAGGGTTAAAGGTTCATTTTGTTTTCATAGATTTGAGGATTTTGCCTTGAGTAAGTAGTATGGGATTTTCCCCAAATAGTTTGGTAATCAAGGAGTATTTTAACTTTTTGTATAGGCTGATTTGTCCTTAACTGATAATAGGATTGGTATGTTTTCCAGCTTTAATTCAAAGGCTTGAGTGTGTCAACCAGATTGAAATGGATAATAACATGTGAAGGAGGTCAGTTTCTTATCGATTAGGGAATCCTTGAAAGAATTCCTATCTGCTTTGCCTTCATCCATAGCACAGGTTGGATCTAAAATTAGTATATCTGGGGGTTCCGGTTTGCGAGTCACTAGTTGGGAGTACGGATACGGCTATACCTGGTTGGCTAGGTGGTTAGTGTTTAGTTAGAGAGAGGTTAGTCTTTCTGTCTATTGTTTTACAAAAAGAAACTAGTTTAGTTATTTCTTTCACTTTTTGAAATTTTAACTAATAAATAGTTTTATCTTTTCATGTTACTAATTAATTTCACCTTTTATGGATACTTTTTATAGGTATTTTTTAACCTTAGGCCATACGTAATCCTAAAAATTAACTTATGAGGTGAAAATGATTAAAAACCATATAATAAATAGCACATATCTATTCTATTAACTTAGGACGGACGTTTAACACCCTTCTCTAAACACACCTGGCATTGAACATTTTGGAGTTTTCCCACCAAAGACATCCGATAAAATTGAATGAACATGCATTTTGAGCATGCATGACATAACAATAGTATTACTTTGGCCAAAATATATTAAACCCTTTATTAAACCAATCTTATTGTTAGAATAAGGGTGAACCTCGGTTAAGAATAATAAAATCTGATAAAAGAAATAAGCAAGATGTATGATGTTAGCTAATATGTTGGAATCAATTAAATGTCGTTGACATCTTATGTCAACTAACCGTTCTCGGTTGTGTCATTCACCATGATGACCATAGGAAGTTACTTCGTGGAAACCTCGTTACTCGTTCTATTCGGTAACTATTGTAGTTATCAATTTTGGACACATACAAATAGTCCCTCCACTTGAGGTCGTGGCCAAGTACGTCCTTGATAAACGGACATCGCCTATACCTATGAAGAAAGTTGGCTATTTGAATTAAACAGTTTTACAATTAAAGATAGAGGGGTGCATTTGACAATTTCCAAGGTTGTGCAGCTTATCACTTAGTGACATCACTCCCTCGTGCGTCATCATTGCGTGTCTTCCCGAGATAGATAATTATTGATTGTAGCTTTGGTTTTGGTGCCATGGGAAGCCTTCTGCTTCGATTCTAGCGCCACCTAACCCTATTAATAGGTAAAAGTTTTGTGTTTTCAACAACTTTTAGCCATTTCTTCTCTTGTTTATGTATTGTCTTTTTTTTATTTTCTCTTCTTGGGTCTTCAACTTTGCTTTCATGATTTCTCCTCACAACTCTTCCATTCATCGTTCTTTTCTTTAAATCTTACCAACATACCTTCTACCATCAAGATGCATAGAACACATCGGTCACACAGAGAGATTTCTGACGCCACCCCATTATCCATGGCAGTTCTTTCTAGATGTGAGGATATGGCAGCGGAGGAGGGAGATAGCTTTTACGCCATGGAGAAGATACTTCTGAGAAACTCCATATATGAAAATGATTTTCACAAAAAACCTACATCTTTCCCCCTCCGGTGGTTTCTGAGACGGAGTGGGCTCATATAGATTACCTTCGGTTACGTATATCATTCCTCCCCATGTTGAGATGGTTCCAGCTGAAAGGGATGTCATAGAGATCCATTGACCGGGGTATTGTGATTTTTACATATATTCCTTTTTGATCGGTCACACCCTCTATATTCTTTCATTAATAAAGGAATTCTATCACTTATATGAGTTCTGCCCAGCATAGCTATCCCTGTATATGTATAAGATTTTTCTAGTATTGACAAGGTATGCGGAGTTGGCAAGGTGTGAAGTTGGCCCTCATAACCTTTTACATTTGTTTTTCCCTTGTTTTCATAGGGGCACTATGATATACTTGAGGCAT
This sequence comes from Nicotiana benthamiana, assembly GCA_034376525.1. Classification (NCBI taxonomy): domain Eukaryota; kingdom Viridiplantae; phylum Streptophyta; class Magnoliopsida; order Solanales; family Solanaceae; genus Nicotiana; species Nicotiana benthamiana. The sequence goes on along the minus strand of CM067332.1, from coordinate 117,027,740 downwards.
TGTGGGACCAGGGGTAAGGGGGTTGGGATGGATGACCGGGAAGGCCATAAATTTTTGCACAAATACTTCTTCATTAGAACTGAGAACTTGGTGTCAGACCGCGCTGTATTCCCAGAGTGGTGGAACCATAGGCGTAGCAATTTATTTGTAACTTTCGTGTGTATCAGTGAGGCGTATACCTCGTCCGTTTGCAAGTATCAAGGACTGGGTAGCCCGTGTACTACCTCGCATAGTAGGGGCTCGAGATGGCCTTGCTTTCCCTCAAATGCTTTGGGCAGAAGGTTCTATCTGGTAAGTGTTCCCTTTATTTTGCCTTTTGGCTATTTGTTGTCATTTATTGATGTGAAATATTTTTGATGATAAGTTGTAGGGCTTCAAAGAAGGAGGATCCACTCCCAGCCTTTCTCCAGGCCGTCACATCAGTAAGGGTGTAGTTTTCCTTGGATGACTCGGTCCGAGGAGGTTGTGCTCAATCCGTATTGGCTAGAGACTCTTGTCGTGACGTCATTATGCGGGAAAAGATCTCCTCCCAACCTATCTATCACCTCGCAGATGAGCCTTCTAACTGGGATGATTCTCTGCGAGGAAAAAGAGTAGGGTAGAGCTTAGAAAGGTTGTCGCCTCCGACAATGGAAAGAACATAACTGATGTTACGGGGGAGGCATCGTTGCCCAGGTCAGGCGCATGTGTTATTCTTATGGGGGACGCTATGTTGGTAGGGTGGTCTCCCATGACCGAATGAATATACCAAGGGCGACCTGCACGATCTGTCGAGGGTGGCACATTGTCTACCATCGAAGGAGGTAGAGTTGAGAATGTTGGGGACGATGATTCAGGTTTGTATGTCGACCCAGAAGATGTGAGAGACTATTTGGTGCGGTATACTTGCATAGAGGTGAGGAATGAAGGCCCTAATCAGCACATAGTTATCCTTCTGGACTATGATTTGTTGGAAAATAGCGAGCATGCATAATCGACATTTTCTCTACTGTACGTTGTCTAAGGGTGCGACACTTATGGAAATGATGACGTAGAGCTTTCACAAGGCGTCTCTGGCATGGCTCTGCAGGTAAATGTTTCTTTTTTGTTTCGTTTTTGGATTGTTTTGTGTCCTTGACCCACTCTTTGTCTTGAACATTCTTTACATGCTAGGCCCTCATCATAGAGATTGAGCGTGAACATAAGGATAGGTGGGGGACATCCATTTTTTGGAAGGTGTACTCTAAATATAATGAGTACCGCACAAAAAATCATTCATTGGCTGACCTCTTCACTTAGGACAACGACTTTCAACTGTTTTATGATGGGATCAAGAAAAAGGAGAAATAGTTTCCATGGATAAACGAAGAGTTAAAGGAGCGGGACAAAGACGTGATGTAGGCCGTTGCCTGATGCAGCAAACTTGAGGCGTCGCTTAAGGCCAAAAAATATGAACTTGAGATGAGTAAGGGGTGATGGCCAAAAATACCGACCTTCAAGTGATGTTGCCTTGACGGCTAAGCTAGAAAAAAGGGCGGCGGAGGCTGTCAACCTTATAGGTGAGCTGAGCCCTAAGGCTTATCGATTAGCCCAACTAAAAGGAATAGGATTGATTTAATCTCGAAGGTAGTTGCTTTGGATGATGCCCTTCGTTTTTGTAGATAGGAGTGGGACAAAGAAGAGAAGGTGTCTGCACTCGAAACAGCAATGTTTAAGGGACATATATGAGATCTGGAAGCGGAGTTATCTGTGTTAAACGATCAAGTTGTCCCTTTAAAAGCGGAGGATGTGCGACAACAGTTGTAGCTCTCTACCTCTCATGCTTCGACCGACCCTGTCGTTCCATGAGATTTCTATAAGATGGGGATTCATACCGAAGCTCAATTTGACGTGTACAAGTCTCTTTGTGTCGATGATAAAGTATCCGAGGAAAACTTTGAGAGGTGCATATTAGAGCACTTGCCGCTCGTGATGGCTATGGTCACGACCTCGGCATGCCTGACGGAGACAATGTCGATTAAGATGATATGGACATGCTTGCCTCCGATTCTTGGTACAATAAAGATTATACCACTGGGGTTAATCTGGCATAGGACTTGGTTGTATTTATTTTTGTTTTGCATTTTTATAGGGGGCGTCCTTGAGCCCTTTGTAAAAAACCTTTGTAATATATTAGCTGTAATGGACCGGTTACTTCTTATTGTATACCTTTAAATTGTTTTCTCATTGTGTTTTTCCGTTATGGGGGTGCCCTGGACTATCTAGCCTTGCGTGATGCTTTATCACAGTCTAGACGATATTGGATTTCAAGTAATCTATGTGTCATCGACTATTGATTGTTTTGAGCAAGGTTGAGTTCTTGCGTTTGGCTACGGCCCTTGCCGTAAGAGTGTTATTTCGAGTAAATGTCGAAATGTTGGCCCGTCGTGGTTTGTGTGGTATCGAGTTTTTTTTTATAGTGGTGGCCTTAGCCATATGGGTGTTATTTCGAGTTAATGTAAAAATGTTAACCAGTCATGGTTCGAGCAACACCATACACTTTTCTTTAGCGACAGCTTTAGCCGTAGGGGTGTTATTTCAAGTTAATGTCAAAATATTAACTCGTCCTTGTTTGAGTTGTATCAAACTCTTTTATTCGGCGACAACCTTTGTCGCAGGGATATCATTTTGGGTTAATGTCGAAATGTTAACCCGCCATGGTTCGAGAAGTATCGAACTCTTTTCTTTGTTGATAGCTTTAGCTATAAGGGTATTATTTTGAGTTAATATCGAAATGTCAAGCCATCGTTGTTCGAGCGGTATCAAACTCTTTTGTTTGGCAACGACCTTAGCCACATACGTTTAATTTCAAGTTAATATTGAAATGTTAATACGTCGTGTTTCGAATAGTATCAAACTCTTTTATTTAGTGATGACTTTAGCCGTAGGGGTGTTATTTCAAGTTAACGTCAAAATTTTAACTCCTCGTGGTTTGAGCGGCATCGAATTCTTTTCTCCAATGACTTCCTTAGCCGTACGGGTGTTATTTCAGTTAATGTCAAAATAATAACCCATCATGGTTCGAGCGGTATCAAACTATTCTTTTTGAACGTATATCGATTGAGAGTGAAATATTGAGTGAAGTGCTACTTTATTTCATTTATTGGAGTATTGTACATGTCAGTTTTATACATATTGGAAAAGTTTCTTTGCATCTAGTCCCTCCATTGTTCGGCTTCATACATATCGGAGAAGTTTCCTTGTATCTATTCCCTTCATTGTTATTTCTAGAGATATCATCGGCAGGCATGACATTGAATTATATTTTGATCTTGGGGACAAAACTCGGGTGAGGGGAAAAAGTACGACGTGAAAGATGTCCATTTTCAAAAGTGGAAGTATTTGAGGTGGGCGACATTCTAGTTGTTTAGTAGTAGTTTTGCCTCCATTGTTTCTAGTTGGAATGCCCCTTTCCTTGCTGCCGATGTAATTTTACACGGCCTGTCACAGTTGGTTCCCAATTTTCCTTATTTTTGGTCTTTGGCCACTTCTGTTTTGGCCTTAAGGATGTAGTCTCCGACTTTAAGTGAACATATTTTGGATTTCTTGTTGTAGTACCTTACTGCTTGTTGTTTTTGGGCTACCATTCTTACATGAGCCATATCTCTACATTCCTCTACTTCGTCAAGGTCCTGTATTCTGCTTTTGTGGTTTCTTGGTCTACATTTATTAGAGTATCTTAGACTAAGTTCTCCGACTTCGACGGGTATAACGACGTCATTCCCTTAGACTAATAAATATGGCGTTCTGCATGTGCTGATCTTTGGAATGGCGCGGTAGGCCCATAATACCTTCAGTAGCAGTTCTGGCTACAATATTTTGGCGTCCTCGAGTTTTTTTTTGTATATTCAATATTGTTTTTTTGGAGGATTTTGCCAGAACATTTCTAGCTGGATGATATGGCATGGAGAGTATTCGCTTGATACGCTATTTATCAAAGAACTCAGTCATATTTTTTCCAGCGAACTGAGGTCTATTATCGTATCCGATTTCTTTAGGGATGACGAAACGTCATATGATTCTATATGGCTAAACCTGGAGAGCCCGACTTTATGGTCATTATTACATCCCTCAGCACATCTCCAGAAGGCCTAAGGCACAGGTCGAGGATTGACCCCGAGGGTTCCTTATACTGCTCAGACAGAGCAAATACAAGGTTATGATGAATAAATGGATATTCCCAAGGCACATGATTAAAGCTAACCATGTCTATTAGGATAGCACAAGCCTGTACTGTGGCATTAAATGGTTGTACCAACCGCATATCTTAGTAATAAATGCATATATAAGCTCGATAGCTCAATTTTGAGGCCCAGTATAGGCCAGCTCAAGACCCCGAAACCCCCAATCCAAGATCACTTGGTTTCAATAACAACAGTTATCCTTACTCTTAGTTTGCTTTCCTACCTCACACTTAGAATCTACAGTCTAACAACTAGCACAAAAATAACTCACGTATTTTTAGAACCATAAAATTAAATTTAATTGTAATTACAATTTTCAAGGAAAACAATGATATTTTTTCATATGAAGGTAATGACTTCTGGTTCACGTATTTGGGAGAACGAGCTTGCCTCCACCCTTTTTGGTAATGTAGTCAGATAAGACTAATTGAATCTGTGTCTTACCTTGACCCGTTGGGTGGGGTCCGACGATGTCCTTTCCCCATTTGATGAACGACCATGGCAAAGTGATGGAACGCTAGAGTTCGCTCGCTTCTTTCCAAGTAGCGGGAGAGTATTTCATGAGCCTACTTAACAGTTTTTTGGTCTCTCTTGACCCATTCCTGCTTAACCAATTCTGGAATGCTGCTACTGCCATCCCCTCGAACACATTTGGTAAGATCATTCTCTCCTTGTTAAACCAGGCTAAGAAGTCCCTGAGTCCCTCACCGTGCATCTGCTGACGGAAAATATGTCGTTCACCCTGGCTTCAAACTTTTTAGCTCCTGCATGAAGAGTGACAAACTTTGCTACCATTTCTTCGAATGTTGCTATTGACTTTGCTGGTAGTAGTGAGTACAAGGTTAGGCCTCCCCCTGATAGGGTTTCGTCAAATTTTTTTCAGTAGCACCACCGATAGTACTTGTTCTTTCAAAAGATCATTGCCTTTTACGGCTATGAGGTAATGGACTTTATGATCTTTTGGGTCTGTAGTAACATCATATAACTTCCGGTATGGTGGCATTTTGAAGACTTTTTGAATGGTGTGAGGGGTCGCCTCCTCATTGTATAGTTTCTCAACGAATCAACCGACATCCTGTTTTGGCAACAACTTTGAGGCGCCACGTGTTTTGGAGACCCTTTCTTGATACTCCTTCATCTAGTCATGGAGTACCATATTCTCTTTTTCCACTCCCTCCATTTTCTTTAGGATGGTTTCGAGTGTGTCGTTAACCTAAGTTAATAATAGTATGAGTGTTACATGTGCAGGGGGGTGGGGGCATCTTGTTTGTCGGCGATCGTCGTGACATCTATGTGTGCATTGTCTCTATTGTCCCTTTGAGCCGGTTTATGAAGCATGTTTTTCAAAGTGCTTATTAACCACTCTTCCAGTAGTCTTTTCATTGTTGGTGGTGCCTCTCATGTTGTAGATGTGGAGGCTCCTTTTTCACGTGAAGCAATTATGCTTTTTTGTCGGGGAGGTGAAACGTCTCTCATAGGTGTAAGGTTTGGTGATACATTATCATTGTCTTCCCTGCCGTCTTCTTTGATGGTAGTCGGGATGTTGGATTGTGACACCTTCTATCGCTTTTAACCTTGCATCTCCTTTTTCTGTCGTTGTTTGTTTATGCGAAGCTAGGAAGAGATGACTATCCACTTTTACGATCTAGATGAAACTAAAATCTTAATTAAAGAAGTCTCCATAGACGTCGCCAAATTGTTTGATCAAATGATGTTAAAGTCTTTGATTAAACCAATCTTATGGTTAGAAGAAGGGTGAATCTCAGTTAATAATAATAAAATCTACATCAAGTGATAAAGGAAATGAGCAAGATGTATGGTGTTAGCTAATATGTTGGAATCAATTAAATGCTCATAAAGGCAACAACTCGAATACACAATCAATCTAAATGAATGCAGCTGGCGCAGGAAGAAAATAAGTATGACATGATTGTGGAATCTTTGAATCTTATCAATATCGTATAATGATATATGTTTGGGGTTGTGGAATCAATAAACAAGGTCGTTCCTATAATTACTCTCATGTGAATATTTTGCAATGTCTTCTCTTGTCTTTTGCCGCACCACCTCTTTTTTCACTAACTCTAACTCTTCTTATTTACAAGGGATAATCCCCATGAAATGCAATAAAGTACAATCGTAAAGAATATTTGAAAAGTATCCTTTTACTATCTCCTACTAAATTTACACTACCATTGGCATCTTAGTTCGACTGACCATTCTTGGCCATCGTCCTTCGCCATGATGGCCATCAGACGTTGCGTCGGTGATAAACTCGTTCCTCATACTATTTGGTGACTGTTGTAGTTGGCAATTTTGGACCCTACAGTATTAAGAACCCCAAAGACGCATATAGTACTTGGGGATCGAATTCATTTAAACACAATATTTTCGGCATAGAGCATAACTGCATAAACTTATGTATAATTTTTTCTCTAAAAATACAATAAATAATAAATTTAAATCAATTATTATATGAGTATAATAAGTTTAAATACTAAAAAACTTGAAGATTGGACCCAATTCTAAATACGCGTTTGATTAGAACCCAATATTGTGGCTCATCGTTTGCTTTTGTGAGTTGCATTCTTGCTTCTTGTCTGAGTTGGTGCCGTGTCGAAGTCCGTCTACTTTTATTCCTTCTTTTTTTCTTTTTAAATTGCAAATTATTGCCTTTTTGGTAAAAGTTAGGCAACACGAGGTCCACTAGAAAGTGGACTTATAGCCACTTAACTAGTGCGACTTTGCTTGTGCTGGCTGCTTTGCTGTACCCGACAATTGGTACATTTTCTTCATACTTTCCTAATGTAACATGCTTTACTTCACCTAACTAGCATATAAACATATAATTAGTTCATTCACTGTTAAAATAAATACAAAATGCTTGTGTTTTATCTTGATTTCTAATGTGAAAGCACGAAAAAGAAGAACTAATTATTTGACAGCTAAATTTACTACTGTTTTCTAAACTATTTAATATTTTATACCTATAGATCCGACTAGTTTAACTCTATACTGAGTAAATTTACTAAAAGGACTAAAATATTCTTTTTCACGATAAAAGTAAATGTTCCTATATTGTTGGTAGAGGTGGACACATAGTTGAGGGGAAAATTTCGTCAAAAATTTTATTAATACTTACAAATATTTTTAAGAAATAGTCAAATATTAACGTTGGATCTTGTATCCATCATTACAAATAATGACAAATTTATACTAATTTCACCGTTCTCCGTGACCGTCAAATTATGAATCCCTTATTACGGAAAAACTTCAATCTGATCCTGAGCGCAAGAGGCATCATTGATCAGATCATTTTTAAAATCTATGTTTGGAATTACTATATAATAATATATTATCTTGTCACACAAATCTTGAAATCTCCTTTTCGTTTTCTTTTGACTCTGCTTTTTCATTGGGATGATATATGGAGTTGTTGCACCTAACATCATAGTTAAATAGAATATTCCTTTTTTCAATTTCGTTCTAGATACCATGAAATTCTGCTTAGATTAATCTTCACAAAATACTGATCTTTTTCTTTAATCTGAACCAAAAGCCACAGGCTAATAAACTTTGACACTATAGATTGTCCATAACTTTGTCAAATATTTAAAAAATTAAGTCAGGCCTAGCTGTTAAAGCTAGCTTTATCCAATTGGATCAATTTATGAACATTTATTAATCAAACTAAACACTCTAATCCAGCTAATTGCTGAAAAATTTTGTGTAAAGTAGGTGACGGTGACACGAGATATTGATAATCAAATGTTCATATTCTTTTCAATTTCGATTAAATACTCCAATTCAAAAAATATACAGTATATAACTTAGTCACACCTTGATTAATTTATTCGATACCACCTACCTCCTATTACATAATAGTTATTTTTTGTCTCGTTGAGATTTGACTCTAAGTGCAATAACCCTAAATAACTTACATTAAAGTTATCATTTTTCGGCTTCTTATACTATCCTTTGAGAAACAGTTAGAAAAATAAATGTTTGTAATTGTATCTATATTTTGTTTAACTAGGGGGGTAACTTTATTAATCGTAAACGTAGCAATTCTATTTGGGGTAGTGTTAATAAGAGTCGACCATTAGACCTAGGTTATAAAGGTCCTAAGTATACTTGGTCTAATCTAAGGAAAAAATTCAACGGGCTAATTTTAGAAAGGTTAGATAGAATTTTTGTCAATGAGGATTGGCTTTCCTTATATCCCAAAGCTATGGTAATCCACCTTCCTAAAATACACTCGGACCAAAACCCATTATTACTTGTGAGCACGTGATTTTTGTCTCATTAAAATTACTCCTACAGAATTCTCAGACTTAGGATTTTTCCTTGTATTTTTTAATTTTAGGATTTAATTGCGCATATCAGTGTGCATTTTCATTAGTGCATGCATGACAAGTCATAAAACATAAAAAAAATTACATATGCTTTTAGGATTTCATTTCACATATTTTGTCAAGAGTTAATTGGTAATTATGGTTTTATTTTGCGAAATATAAAATCACAAAAAAAATAAAAGTTTATTTAGGCATTATTTAATTTGTAGCTTCAAAGTTGTTAATTTTCATATTTGATTAGTTTAGGTAATTATTAGTCTAATCTAGTTGAATTTAGTAGTTTAATAAGATTTTTTAAAATAAATTAGGAAGATTTTAAAATGAAAATGAAAAAAAGAAGAAGGAATTAAAAGCTTTTAGATTAGGATGGCTACAATTGGGCCAAATCTGAGAGGCCCAAATATCCTACCCATCCAAAATGACCCAAAAACCGGCCCAACCCCTGTCACACCTCCTTTTTTCGCTCACACGTGGTTACCCCGAAAGATGACACATTTATAGGAGTTTTTCCAATTAAAGTGATATTATTCGAGATAGGATTAATAATTTATTTCAAGAGTCACCACTTGGGATAAGTTTGGCTTTTGGTATCCGAAGTCACCGGTTTATTTAAAATCCAAATCGAAGAAATTTCGACTGGCCAATTGGAGTCTGCGAACCATAAATTCTTGAGTAAGGAATTCTGTTAACCCGAGCGAAGGTGTTAGGCACCCGCGGATCCCGTGGTTCTAGCACGGTCACTTAAACTCATACTAAGTGGCCAAAAATATGATTTTCTATATCTGTTAATCCTGCAATTTTAGATTATTAACCCGTTTTATCATATTTTTAGGAAAATTTGCAATGTTATCAAAACACGTCGCGAATCGCGTCACCTAAATGCACCCACAATTTTAGACATATTTTAATTCTATTGAGAATGGGATTTGGTTCACATAAATGCGCACCATATTTTAGGATGGTATTTTTATTAAACACGTGCTTATAGCAACTACGTCTTCGAAATTCTTGGGAAGGCCGTGAAATTCGCTAAACGGCCTTCCTATTTTTCTATGTGTTTTCATGAATTAAAGAATCATCGCATGGTATTTTGATTGGATTAACGTGGCTCATTTTATTTTATAGGGACATCCTAACATATAATAAGGTCTCTATTACTGCTGGTGTTTAAATACAGTAATTATTTTCATATAGGCAGTGCATTTTTGGAGAATAACATTTACAACTCAGCCTTATTCGTGGCTAATTGTATACACTGGGTTCCCAGTTTTGACCAGCCTAGGACTCACATCGTATCTGGTCACTACTAGGCCTTTCAGTTAGGCTCATGTTTAACTTGAACTGGGGAATCCATATGAAACAAGTTTCGATAGTACCTTTTCTTTAGTTCAAATTTATACACAATATTGGTTATCTATACATTTATAAAGAGGATACTAATGATCATTTATATTAGTTTTCAATATTAGATCTGAACTAAGTGATTCATATACTCATCAGTCGGAGTATATGAATCTAGCTTTCAAAATTCAATTATGATTCTGACTAAAACTTAAAGATCGGAAACAAAGCATTGCTAATATGTACAAACTTAAACTAATTAAAACGATGTACAATGTTTGGACTTTGAAATATTTACTAAATTAATATCTTTTGAATTCCTTATTTCTAAACAAAGCAGGAAATAAACATAAAAAACAACCACATCACTAGTTAACTATACTATCAGTCATTCATTCTTAAAATAATAGTTTGAATGTCCTGATATTTCAAATAAACCAGTCTCTAATGTTCAGTTATTACAGAATAAAACAGTTCAAATGTCTAATTACAACAAGGTGAGTATATTAACACTAAAGGAGGGGAAGAAAAGGGTGGGGATTCAAAACAAAAAAATGAAAATAGAAGCATATCTTCATACTAAAAATACATTTTACTTGAGCTTCAAAAACATCAATGAACAGTGAAGGTACCTGTAATTCAGTAGAAAGCAAAGCCTATGAGTAAATGTAATGAATTAGCTAAGCAATCAGTAGCCAATCAAACAGTGCATCCACGACTTCAGCAGAGTTTTTTTAGAGAATTAAGTCTTCAAAAATGATTCAAACAGCACTAATGGTGTATTTTTTATCTCTAGAATTCAAAGGAAAGGTTCTGCATCCTTCAAAATGTGCTTAGGTGGTTTCTTTTATAGTGGAGCCTTAGGGCATCAATTTTTTACGTTGTTTTTCTTTAGTCCTTGAGTAAGTTTTTAGTTTTTCTTAAATAATCCCTCATTTCCTGACTTATGTCTCTAGTTTCAGGCAGAAATTATATTTTAATCCCTCACTAGAATGTTCTATGGGATTACTATCAGATTTTTAAAGTTCAAATCCTCCTTATACCCCTATTCATCTTCCTAAATAACCAACCTAAGGTTTTAATATTCAGTTATCTAGTTAAGTCAATTATTTTCAAGTTGGGACAAATTTGTTCTTGGACTAACAGACTTGTTTAAAGTTCAAAAATTAGCCAAAACTAGTTAGGTTTTAAAACAAGTGCCTTAATGTGGATTTCTCACAAACAAACATTATATAGGATAATTATTCAATATCAAAAGCCATAGATCAAAATGCTTAGAATAGGGGAAGCATCTCTCAACACTCAACTTGCAGGAATAAACCAATTAAAGTACTTAGAGATCTTGAAAATGAGAAGCATACAGCTGAAAGTGAACTTTTAGCTCATGAATCAAATTAGAAGAGTAAAGGCTAACACTTAGCAATAAAAGGTCCAAACCAACAAATTAACCTAAACAAATATCAATACTGAAAATCAAAATTATTATGGATATCAAATACATAGGAGCATAAAAAACCAAACAAACCAGAAATCATGGAATAAAACAAATGAAGATCAGAAGATGGAGGTCGATCAAAAAATATAATTACTGAAGAATTAACTAAACCAAGCTTTCAGGATCAAGGAACATGATATCAAATTATTCAAGAGACAAAGAGATTCTAAACTGATAACAATCAAGGAATATAACTACTGAACCCATTTCATATGAGATTCTAGATAAACAAACAATTATTCAAAAGGAAACAAAGCATCTAACAAATAGAATTGAAGCAAATATATACAGAAAAGACAAAATACTTAGCTTCTTTTTACGCATGCAACTCCGCTTGAGATTACTTCATCGTTCCTTGACCTTTTGTAGAGGTTTTTAACCTCCTAGGACAACTGATATGGTGTATAATAGGTTTAGGAATTCCGGAAGGGGATTTTATGATTCTGAGACCCAGTGAGGTCTTAGATCTATGTTTCTTCAGTGACTAGCGTTGTTTGGGGGTCATGGGTAGCATGGTTGGGGAAAGAAAGGTCCAGGGATTGCAGGGAGGATTTTGACCAAATTCCGACAAGGTTTGGGTTTTATGGTTGAATTTCAAATTAATATTCGACACATTTCAGGCAGATTCGAAAGATGTGACACATATGGTTGGAAAGGGGAGATTGAGTTGTTTCAAGGGTGTAAGTTTTGAGGGGTTTGGAGTTGGGTCGCCGGAGATGGGGATTCCGACGAACTTTCTGTGAATATTTGAGCTGATGGGAGGGCATTCGAAGAGAAAAGACTGTAGGACGGGGAAGGGGAGATCCCAGTGGTTCTATGGTGTAAGGCTGGAGGGGTTTTGAACAGGGTCGCCGGAGACGGTGGTTCCGACGACCTTGTTTTGGAATATTCGAGACGTAGGGGGTTTATTCGACGGGAAATAATCACATGAAAGGATAGAGGAAGTTGTGATGATTTAGTGGTGTAAATCTGGGGAGGTTTGGTTACTGGGTGCCGCCCTAAGGCGATTTCTAGCGGTGGCGTTAGGGTGGTAGGAAGGAGGTCAATGGTGCTCATGGGGTGGTCAAAGGGTTGTTAATAGCGGTGTTACACCATGGGTAGATGATGCGAGGAAAAGGAGGGTTTGGTCTCTAAGTGTATTAGAGACATTTGGACATATGTATATGGTTTTTGGGGGGGGGGGGGGGTGATGACCGTTGGATGATCTGAGATCAACGGTTGTGATGGCTGGTCTCTTAAACGGTGTCGTTTGGGTTGGTCTTGTGTGGACCGGAATGGGATCGGTTGTTTGGGCTGGGGCTGTGTGTATTTGGAAGGGGAAAAAGATTTGGGCCACTCACGTCTGACCCAATTGTGGCCAGCCTGAGTGGCTCTGTATATATATATATATATTTGTCTTTTCTTTTTATTTTAATTAATTTGTAACTTTCTTTAAAAATAAAAAATTCCTAATTATCACAAACAAAAATGCAACAAGTTTAAACAAAAATAATAACAATTGAAAATGCCGGAAATATACCCCTTTTTTATATTTTAATTTGTAAAAAATAAACCTATTTAAAAACTAAATCCTAAACAATTTTAAACATGCATCAATAAACACCCACTGACACACGATTAAATTCTAAAAATAACCAAATATTTAAAGAAAAATCTTAAATTATGAGAGTCCTGCATGAGTTATTTCAACCGGGTAAAAATCATGTGCTCACAACCCCGTCTCTGACCCAAGCTACTATGAGGGACACCCCAAAACGACGTCGTTTTGGGGCCATCAATCTCAGTCGTTCATCAACTATGATCCAATGGCCTGGGTTCAATGAGATCATTACATAAAAAGAATTGAATCAGACAATACTCTAGAGACAAACAGCCTGTTCCTCGTACCCTCCGTCTCTGTTGATACACCGCCCTATAGCCGCCGGCCGAAAATCGTTTTCGTCGGCGGTAGAGCTTCGTTGCTTCCCAAAAATATACCCCTGATTCACCGTTCCCTCCTTATTCCGATTCCCTAAGAACTAAGCCTTAAATGTGAGCCAATCGTCTCGAATATTAAAAACTTTGGGCACCGCTTCCGCCACCCACGGCAGCACCACCACCGGAACCTTTCCAAAACAACACCCTAGGTCCCTTACCCCATTCCCATAGTGAATCCATGGTCAATTTCCTCCAAGTCCCTACCCATTGCTTCGAAAATTAGTTCAAAGTATAGACCTAACCTCCAACCTCCACGGAATCCCTTGAAACTAATAACAGGTGACCTCCTTACCTTCCCCTCCACAAATCCACAACCAACAACCTTCGAGTACAACTGTAACCTGGCCAAATATCAAATTGAAAAATGATCCGAAACACATACCCATCCCAAAGTGACCGACCGTAAACCTGATACCCTCCCACCCTCTCAAATGATTGCTCCGACTTCCCAAAAGGCCAAAGACCTTCCCAGAAGTGGTCGAAAATCATGAGACGCGAAAGGTCCACGATTTTTAGGGTTGCAATGTTAAACTAAGTTCCTTGTTTTCCTTCTTGTTTTACATTAATTAGTTTGTTTGTTTTTGATTTTGTGAGTACATGAATGTTCTATTTTCTCATATGTGAAAATATTCTTATCAGTTGCTTTGTTTTCATCAAGAATCATTCACCTTTTGTTTTGTGTTTTGATAACCCATTTTGAATGGTTCCTTACCAATTGAATTCATATATGTTCCTTGATTAATTTGAATGATTCTTTTAAGCTCAAATTGTTTATTTTGCGTGGTTTAACTTTCCATTCTCGTTTCAATTTGATCTATGTTCAATTGTGATAAACTTTGTGTTTGATTCTAAAGTTTGTGTTGGTTAGCTTTATTTTTGCCTCTGAGTAATTCAGTCACATATTTTGGTACTTGTCTAAATCCTCCTGTATATATGTGTTTCTTTGACCTGTTACTTATTAATTTTGACCATCTTTTGTTTGCCTTTAATAGTATGGTGTAGTCTTATATTTAATATTTGGTCATGCCCAGCTTTCTTAAAACTCGACCCCAACTGCTAATGAGACCATGGTTTATGGCCTTGAATAATTGACCATGGTCAACTACTGACCAAATGGATAGGCACCAGGTTAGAAAAAATTTAAGCTAGTAATTAAGAAGGAAAGACAGGGGTAGCAACGGTACTTGGGCATAAGAATCTTGTAACAAATCCCTGGAACCTTCTAGTTTGAGGTTCGAAATGCAATTTCCTTAATTTTTTCTCAAAATGTGAGGCACAAGTTAAAAAACATGGGATCAATTAAGCAAATTATGAAAATGGGGAAGGGACTAATAAGAAAACAAGAAGAATTTGTTGCCCTAAGGCCTTGGCTATAAAAGGGTATCTTATTGTTTTCGAATGGAGAGACTTTGAAGAGAAGAGTTCGAGAATACCATCTGAAAAATTCCCTGAAAATCCAAGTTTTTGTTTAGCAAAAACCTCCTAATATTTCAAGAGAATGATTAGAATTATAGACATTGTAAGGTGAAGATGACTTTAAACATATGCATTTAGAGTGTTAGAATCTACTTTGGGCATTGATCCTAGGCTGGTTTCCTTTTTTCGTGCTATTGTATTGGAACTTCTATTGTTGTTGATCTTCCAAAACCTTCCTGAGTTTCCTGATACTACTCCTGGGGTTAATTGGTTGATGTGCTGCTGTTTGTTGCTTCTCGCTTACCTCACTCATAGGTTTTCCTCTTTGTTGTAATTCCAGGTACTTACTCTCACTCAGGAAAATCTGGAAATGCATAGTTGTGTATATGCATGGTCACATTTGACAATAAAATATTTGTATTTTTCATATTAATGTTATAGTTACAAATGTTGCTAGTTTAGTGGTATTTGGCATATTCATCTCATTTTGGTGTTGTAATATGTATTAACTTTTGGACTATGGAAGACTGTTTCAATTTGTTTGGGCTGTTAGCTTTAAGTTATTTAAATTTCAGTAGGTTAAAGACATGATAGTCAATAACTTGCCTGATTTTTATGCTTGATTCAGTAATAGGGAGTCAACATATGTACATGTATTCTGATTGATAAGTCCCTCATTTTAGATGTTTAATTCGAAACCTGAGTTGTAACTTATTAATTTACTAATACAAAAAAATCACTACCAGGATATCCCTTTGTCAAATGTCTTTAATGTGTTAGAAATGATCAGCTATAAGTAATCTCAACGGCTATAACATAACAATTTTTGAAATGCTATCTTTGCCTTGTAGTTAAGTCCTAGCTTCAAATTTTTGGGCCCAACTGAAGGCATAGAACGTTAATTGTGAAGCATGAAAATATACTTCTGGGCCATCTGTTTTCATTGATAAAAGCCCAACTGCAGAAATCTGTTATACAAATGCTAAAAATATGCATACTGATTGTTTCATTTGGATAAACCATTAACATATGAATCGATTAGGACTTCTCTTTTATTTAGAGACATGAGTAATAGAGAATCATAGTCCCTCTAGATTGCCTTTGTAAAATAAACTGAGTGAGCCACGCTAACAAAATCATACGCTTTGTTGGCCCTTTAATTATAATAAATGCTTAGAAATTTGGGAGATACTATTTAGTGAATTCCACGGTTTTTCCCACGAAGTATAAACGCGTAGTTGCTATAGGCGCGTTACTTTAATAACGTATCTTTCTAAATTCGGGTGCGCATTTATGTGACCCAAATAAAAATCTCAATGATGTTAAAATATGTCGAGAACCCGGGTGAATTTATGTGACGTGGTTTGAGACGTGTTTTAATAACATTGCAAATATTCCTAAAAAATGAATAAAGCGGTTAATAATTTTAAAATTGCACCGTAGGACAAAAATGTATAAAAATATAGAAATTGGCCATTTATAATAGTTTACGCGACCGTGCTAGAACCACAGGGAGCCTAACACCTTCCCTCAAATAAACAGAATTCCTTATTCAAGAATTTCTTGTTCCCAGACTCCAATTGGGCAGAAAATTTATTTTTCTCTATTTGGGATCTTAAATAAATCGGTGAATTGGGACACCAAAAGCCAAACCTATCCTAAGTGGCGACTCTAAATGAATGATCCCATATCGAATAATATCACTTTAATTGGAAAAACTCCATTATACAATCATCTTTCGGGGTAGCCGCATAAAAAAGAGGTGTGACAGCTCTGGCGACTCTGTTGGGGAACTATCCCTGAATCTCTGGTTCATGGTTCGAGAAATCGAGCTTAGTATAATTGTTATATTTGGCTTTATCTAATTTCATTACATGTTCCATGCTATAGGTGCTAAATGCTTTACCACTTTGATATTAGCTGAATTGTACATATAAACTTCTATGAAACCCTTTTCTTCTCACCTACGGGGATGTTCTTACTGGTTGAGACTTCCTATTTTTTTCGTGTCACACCTGAAAATAAAAAAGAGGTCACACAAGTTACTAAGCCGGATGGCCTTTTGGTTCCCGGTACGTAGCCCCATCCCCGACTCGAGTCGTTCGCTCAGGTGCACAGTCTAGATCCCATACCAATGTTTATAACTTAAAATAATTTGACCTCATGCCTGATCCCTCGTAGGAACGCTTATTAGCACATGCATTTGACTTAGGGGACTCACCACAGGGGTTGGGTCCGTCTAGGACAGGTGACCTGAAATGAAAAGACCATCCTGATGCATGTTACGTGCATTTATTTGCTTTGGATTCGCATGTTGACCGGCTTGTGAATAAAGAGGAAATTTGAGAGGTACTGAGATTAAGCATTTGTAAAAACCAATGCACAAATGGCTCCAAAATGCTGCCGGATTTTTCAAAAAAAAAATACAAAACAAAGGGAAACTTTTGGAAGTTCTTAAATAATATTTTTGGTTTTGATAAATTCTTTTGCCGGGTCCAACCTCACTTCTGCAAAATATGCAAAACAGGAAAAAAAAATTTCCGATTTTATCCACTTGTTTCGAAAGAAATTGGGTGATGCCATTGCTACTAGAAATAGCCGAATGTTACCGCAAGGGATTCCAGAAGGCTGTTCCTTCACAAATGGCCACCTCCGAGTCTTATTTTGACGGGCAAGTGAGCACAACTTAAAAAACCTCCCTTCGGAAGTGTTGCAAAGCCGTATTCGCAAAGTCAGGCCCTCATTTAAAGAAATGAATTTCATAAATATGGGTGTTTATATTTTGTGGATACTAATTCACCTTAATAAATGTGAATGAGCACGATAATGTTGATGAACAAAATTCCCTTGGAGCAATGGTTGTGGTGGGATGACCTGGGGGGAGTAGGGGAAAAAAGGGTCAATACGCATCTGGGAGGCCTCAATGGTTTGTTAAAAATTAATCCAAGGGAGACATCATAGAAGCATTAATCATATTTTTTTACCCGACTCACAATGTCTTCCACTTCTGGGACTTTGAAATCACACCGACATTGGAGGAAATAACTGGAAATATTGGGACCCCTACAATCCCTTTGAGACACCAATACCTGATTGCACCAAGAGCCTTTGCCGTGCACAAATTCCTGGACTCCTTGAAAATCAGTAGGAAGGTTAACAATCCGGACCTATCAGTTGGCTTCTGCATCCTGAAGTTTATATATCAGAGGCACGGACGTATCGGGGGATTCCATAACCCCGAAAATTATATATGGAGCAAAGGAAATCATCTCAAATGGGAGGAGCATCTATGTTTTGCATTGATGGTATTTTTTTTGGGACCTCTGGTGTTTACGCTAAAGGATGGGAATATTGACATACGGATAGCAGGGGTCATCAAATCTTACCCATGCCAAAAGTACCTTCGCTCCAATGATCCTATCCGAAATCTTTCGCGCTCTCTCCGCCTATAAAGCATAAGGAGATTTCTTCGAAGGATGTAACATGTTTTTGCAAATAGGGATGATCGAGCATCTATGCCACCGGCCTCGGTTCATGAGTTATGGGTCACCAACAAAGAGCTGCATAGAAGAATCTGCAACGGGGTTCATAGGTTTAGAATACCTGAGGGTGTCACAGAATGGGTGTCACATCTCCGGGTCATCACTGCAAATCAGGTAGAGTGGACATTCGGGTGGCTCCCCGTGGATGAAGTTGTGCATATGCCAGCCACCGGGCCTCATTTCCTTTTGATGGGTATCCGAGGTATCCAGCCCTATATGCCATACAGAGTACTAAGACAATTAGGTAGATGCCAAATGATCCGTAGGAACGAAGATATTAGTCGTCATGCAGTTGAGATAAGCCCAAATGGTCAATTCCTTGAAGTCGTCGTACGTCAAATCTGGAGTGAATATCAATACTTGACAGCAGGTACTCAAGTACGCGACATATCTAAAGGCGAGGTCGCACCGGGATATGGTGCTTGGTACAAAAGAGAAATAGAGCCTGGAAGGTCGGCTAAGAGACCACATCTCCAAGAATTTGCTGAAACATCACAAGAGCAATGGGATTGGCTACCCAAGGAAAATGAATATAGGGAAACTATAGGATAATTGGAAAAGTAAATAAAAGAGCTGCAATTTGAAAGTAGTTTGCAAGCGGAAGACAGTGAGGTAGAAAAGAAGATGTTAACCAAAGAAAACGAAGTCTTACAAGCCCATATCCAGAAAATAAAGCCAGCCGCAGAAAATCCCCCCAGGAGCACAAAAGATGAAATACTCATAGAAAATTTACGGCAGAAAGTAACCGAGTATAGGTTCGACATGAATAAGGCAGAATGTGAGCTATCCAGGGTTGGGAATCAATTGGTTAAAAGTGCAGAGGAACGAGCCCGCATCCTCGAGCAATAAAAAGAAGAGAATAACAATGAGATTGTTGGTTTAAAGCGGAAGATCATCATGACTAAGAACAGAATGACCAAGCAAGCCGGGGACTTCAAATCCAAAAGAGAACATTGTTATGCAGTCATAGCAGCATTAGAAATGGATTTGCAGCAATTCCATAAGGTGAATTAGGTAGTAGAGCAAACTTTAGAGGCAAGGGCCGAGAAAATTGGGCGTTTGTTGCTAGAAAAGGGTATTCTTAGGAAACGAATATGTGCAATCACAAATTACATCACCACAAAGTGCAACCATTGTGAGTATATGATAAAATCCATGTTCTACGCCACCGCCATGACTTCTGTTCGGCAAGTGATGGAGACCTCCACCATCTCCAAGGGAGTTTAGCACGCAAGCCTGCGGCAAGGCCGAGTGATTCCACACAAGCTCTATGAGCAGTTAAAGTCTTACTGTATTCATAATTTCTGAAAAAATTGTATTTTTCTTAAAAAAGTCTGTTAGTCCGTATTCTCTTTTACGCACCATTCGAGTCTGTAAGTTTTGTTGTGTCTAAGTCTGTTAGTTTCCTTTAACTTTGTTAGTTTTTGCAACCAAAGGTCGCCTTTATAAAAATTGAAAATCCCAAAATATCTTGTTATTTCCATCACATTTTTCCCATGAACTATGCTCGGTCTGATTCATGTGGCATCATGATACGTAGGCAATCTTCATAGGATTCGACCGTATTCCTAAAAGAGGAAAACTAAAGGAACGAAACCAAAAAAGGAAATAAGAAGTTGAAACCAAAAGGAAGTTCGGAATAAATTCTGGGATGATGCATGCGACCATTGCAAACATATAGAAACCTGTTAACTATGTAGGTGCATCATACCCAACATGCGATTTCCTGTTCATTATCTATACCAACCTAGCCGTTTGTACTTCCAGTTTCCAGTCACAGGTTTTTAGAACAGTGTTTGGTTTGTGGTAAGCTGGCATCGCATCGATACTTCATCTGATCAAAAGGAAGCGCATAAATGTCATCTGAAATGCTTTTGCCAGCAGTGCCTATCTCAGAATATAGCCCAATTGCAGGGATCTCGGCCTCAGAATCTGCGACAACCAAAGAGAATAGGATCCTTCGACTCAGATTTATGGAGATGTCGGACACTTGCACAAACGGAAGAGAGCCACCAAGCGCCATCCCTGGACTTCCTGAACTCTTCCCAAGGTCGGGGGGTACCTCCACAATTCCAATTAGCCACCAAAACAACCTTTTGGGACAACAAACTATACCAGCAACCTTTGTCGGAGCACCTTCTGAAGTCCGGCCTCAAGTGTTCACATCTGGCCCAGTTCCTAATATTTTTACGGCTCCTCCATGTGCAGCCATCACACAGCCTGCCGAGACCCACGTTTGATCCTACAGCTTTCACATTTCAAACTCCCAACTACCAAGCTGATCCTCCCCATACCCCACATACACCTATCCTCAACTAGTATATGCGCTCACACGGGTACAGGATAAAACTCCTAAAACGCCTGAACAAGATGAGATAGAAAGAAGAATGAAAAGCCTTGAGCAGAGCTTGAAAAACATGCAAGGTTTGAATGGGCAAAAGAGCGTGTCTTACACAAATCTGTGCATGTTACCACATGTACATATTCCACTTGGATTCAAAATGCCGAAGTTTGAAAGTACGATGGTCATGGTGACCCCATTGCTCATTTGAAAAAATACTGCAACCAATTGCATGAGGCAGGTGGAAAAGAAAAACTATTGATGGTATACTTCGGGGAAAGCTCGGTAGGCATTGCTTCTGAATGGTACATGGACCAGGATATCACTAGATGGCATATTTTGGATGATCTTGCTCGGTATTTCATAAGGCAGTTCTAGTATATCATTGACATTGCCCCGGATAGGAACTCTTTGGCCAACCTGGAAAAGAAACCTTTGGAAAAGTTTAGAGAATACGCTGGCAAGTGGCGCGAAAAAGCATCAAAAGTAAAACCGCCCATGGATGAGACAAAAATGGTCACTGTTTTTCTCCAGGCATAGGAGGCGGATAATTTGAAAAATATGATGTCAGCAATGGGAAAACCTTTCACAGAAGCAATCAAGATCAGCGAGATGGTAGAAAATGGCTTCAAAACAAGAAGATTTCTGAGCCAGTCAGCTATAAGGGCGACCTCCCAGGCCATAGAAAGCGGGGCAGGAGGAGTCGCAACAAACAAAAAGAAAGAAGAAGCTTCAATGGAAACCTCCGGCGTGAGAAGACAACCTTATGCAGTTATGAATGCTCAGCCATTCGCTCGACATCAACAGAAAGGTAACAGAAACCAGGCTCGAGAAATCAGCCTCCCAAAAACCTTTACACCAATAGGGGAATCTTATGCCAACTTATTCCCTAAACTGGTCCAGATGGGTCTATTGCAACCCGTGCCCCCAAACATGCAGAACCCTAATACGCCTTCCTATCAATGAGGTGTACGCTGCTCTTATCATTCAGGGGCCGAAGGACACTACACTAAAAACTGTTGGACTTTGAAGTAAGCAGTGGAGGATATAATAGAACAAAAGAAAATATTGCTGAGAGATGAAGATGTCCCGAACGTAACCAATAACCCGTTACCGGCTCACAATAATGGGCCAGTCATGGGGATGATTTGTGAGGACAAAGAGTTCGACCCTGCATTAAAAGCCATAATAGCCATTTCTGATGCAGACAGAAAACCAAAGGTTATCCCCAAGAAGGTTGAAAAAAAGGAAATGATGAAGTCAAGCACTTGGAAACAGAGAAGAAGGTTGAAATCAAAATTAAGACGGTACCCACCAAGGAAACCATACTTTACATCCCACGGGGTCGTCAGGAAAAACAGCCCACTCCGAGCCCCCAAGGAAGGTTTGAGTTGAACAAGACATTGTATGTACCCAGGGGAGCTTATGTGGTACAGGGACCGATTAAACCGCCAAGGCTGAATGAGCCCGTGGTAATCGGTCACGCGCCTCAGAAGGCAATGACAGACCCTTCTACAGTCCGATGGAACTACCAAGACACCATAGTAACACACAAAGGCAAAGAAACCACTAGGGAAACTCAAAAGGGTCATCCCGCAAAGAACTATTCGGACATGGAAGAAGTGAACACTGCCACGAAAAGGCGATTTCCACCTAAAAAGCCCATAAATGCTGAAGAAGCAGAGGCCTTATTTCAAAGATGAAGATGCCAGATTATGAGGTAGTGGACCAGCTCTGGAAGCCTCCCGAGTAAGTCTCTCTATTATCATTGCTGATGAATACTCCAGAGCACCAGAAAGTGTTGGCTAAAATTTTTAATGAAGCTTACGTGCCGGTTCAAACCTCTGTGGAACAATTGGAGAACATGGCGGAAAGATTCGTCGCTATTAATCAAGGCACATTCAGCAGAAATGATTTTCCTCCAGAGGGAGATGGCCACAACTAACCCTTGCATCTCACCCTCAAATGTGAAGTCGATTACGTCAAAAGTGTAATGATAGATGGAGGTTCTGGGGTAGATATTTGCCCACTATCAACAATGCAAAGAATGAAAATTGTAACATATAGGATCCGTCTCAACAATGGGTGCATCCGAGCTTTTGACGGAATTAAAAGAGACACCTTAGGGGAAATTAACTTAGTATTCACCATCGGTCTAGTCGATTTGAAGTGACATTGACACATCCTACATCTATCTCCTAGGAAGACCATGGATCGACGCGGCAGGAGTGGTGCCTTCTACTTTGCACCAAATATTGAAATTCGAACATGAGAAACATGAGATTATGGTCCACGGAGAAGACGAACAACCAATTTACCGCGATCCTTCTGTCCCCTGCCTCGAAGCTAAAGAGGGAAGTGAGCATATAGTCTACCAGGCTTTTGAAATAGTGGCAAGAGAGATGATACGTCATAGGTTTAAACAAGGCAAAGGGCTTGGAAGCTCTCTACAAGGCATAATTGAGCCAATCGCTTTGTCTCTTGCGGACAAGTTTTTCGGGCTAGGTTTCCACCAAACGGCGGAGGATATCACCTGGACCAACCGTAGGAAACGTCATGGATGGGATTTTCCACAACCCCTACTCCAATTGTACAAAACATTTGTGAAGCCGAAGTACAACAAGGAAGAAGAAGACGAGACCTTCACAGCAGAGGAAATTGAAGAGATATGTGGGTCCATGAGGTAATTATTGTGTGAGGCCAACATGGTCCAGCTAGGAGAAGGCTCAAGCACGGGTGAGGTGCTTTACATGGAACCAGATGCCAAGTTACAAAACTGGAAGGCCACACTTTCCTAGTCAGGCGGGAGGCCCGGTAGTCCTGCTTTGCCACCTTTTCTTGCATCACGAGTTACTTCAGGGCGTAGCTCGGATGTTTTTCTTTAGTATTTTATACTTTAAATTGAAGATGTAAACCCTGTTATCTTATAATTTCAAGAAAAGAAATCAATATTTCATCGTTTTCACTCGTCTCTTTTTCTGATTTTTGTTTTTCTTCTATTTTATTTCTTTTCTTTCAGTTCCAATAATGCGGCTTTAAATAATACGACATGCTCGCGAACTTCATGCCCCGACCCGAACATGCTGCCTATTTGTGAAATAATGAACCAAGAACCAGAGTATGATGAAGAAGAGGCTTTTAGAGAAATCAACCGAGAGTTGGAACATTTTGAAAATAAACCTAAATCGAACTTAAGCGGTGCCGAACCAGTTAACATGGGTGGTCCCGGCAAAATCAAGGAAACTAAAATAAGCATCCATGTGAATAAGAAAATATCGGATTCACTGGTTCAACTTCTTTTGGAATTCAAAGATGTATTTTCTTGGTCTTACAATGATATGCCTAGGGTGAGTGTTGATCTGGTGGTTCATAAGTTGCGTACATACCCCGAATGCCCTCCAGTCCAACAAAAACAAAGAAAATTCAAACCTGATATTAGCGATAAGATCAAAGAGGAGATCACAAAACAGTTAGAGGCGGTGGTAATCCGAGTGGTTCGATACACCACATGGTTGGCCAATTTGGTCCCAGTATCGAAGAAACGAGTAAACAATTAATTTGTTTATAGGAAATTTTCCAATTTTTTTTTCATTATTTATCCAAATATTCTCAAGCTTGAAGAGGCAATAACAACTTTAATAAGTTTAAGGCAGCAATATGAGCATGCACAAATAATTACCGTGGGATGTATGGACCGATCCAACATAGAAGTAAACTGTGCACTGCCGAGGGTCGAACGACTTGAACTATAATTGCATCTATTACCCCGCTCGCAAACTATCCAGGCGACATGGTTAACATAAAATAAACAATCACCTTATTCATGAATCATACATGCGATGCAGGTACACATAAAAATACATGCTCAAATAGCCAATTAAGAATTTATCGGGGAATAATTATTCAAATAAAAGCCACTTTCTATTTTAACAATTTAAGAAAAGAAGACAAATCCTTTTTTGAGAATGTATTTATTAATTCGATGTGGTTTAAGCAACTCGAGATATCAAAAAGATTTTAAATATTCCAAGTATAGCATGATTTTGGGTCCTAGATTACCCTGACATAAACACAATAGTAGCTACAACCTTTACTCAATTTCGATCCGTTAACCACCCGAAATCCATCTGAGGCCTCCGGGACCCCAACCAATCTTACGAACCAATCCCAAAATACCTTACGTACTTGCTCGAGACCTCAAATCACATCAAACAATATTAAAATGATGAATCGACCTCCAATCCAAGCTTAATGAACTTTAGAATTTCAAACTTCTATTTTTTATATTTAAACATATCAAATCATGTCTGATTGAATTCAAATTTTGCAGACACGTTGTATTTGACATTATGGACCTATTGCCACTTCCAGAATCGGATTCCGAGCCCGATATCAAAAAGTCCACTTCCAGTCAAAAACCTTCACATTTTTATCTTTAGCCAAATGACTCCAAAATGACCTACAGACCTCCTAATTCACTTCCGATCGCGCTCCAATTCCAAGATCAACATATAGAACTATTCACTGACTCGAAATCGCAAACGGGCATCATTAACACCAAAGTGCACTTCAAGCCAAACTTATTAAAATCCATCCCAAATGCTAACTTCCACAATAGGCACCAAAACGCTTCTACGTTATCCAAAACTCGATTCGGTAATACGCCCAAGTTTGAAATTATCATATGAACCTGCTAGAACCTTTAGATCCCAATTCTGAGGTTCTTTACTCTAAAAGCCAATCTTAGTAAATTCTTTCAACTTAAAGCTTCCGAAATCAGAATTCTCTTTCCAAATCAACTCTGAACTTCTTGAAATTCTATTCCGACCACGCGTACAAGTCATAACACTTGAATTGATGCTGCTCATGGCCTCATACATCTGAGCGACGTGCTAGAGCTCAAAATGACCGGTCAGGTCATTACACTCGGAGGCAAATTTTGTAGAAGAGAATATTCCAGAGCTATGGACTAGCTAACAACCTCGATGAGTTTTTCTATTAAATTGTCTAATTAATTTATCCGGTTTATTGATTGACATAGGTTAATAATACTTGTAGCATTATCCCGAAGTAGTACTCGCCTATTCACGCTAACCTAATGCTTATATTCTAATGGAATTAGGATTAACAAGAGCTCATTTATAATTTTCGTACAATAACCAAGCAAGGTGATTAGGTATATCCCTATCCTAACTGCAAATTCGTTCCCGATGCTTGAGTTCAAGATCATGGTCTACTCAATCATATATGCAATCTAGAATTCCCTTTCCCCAATTCAATCATAGATTCGTAGATAGTACACAATTGGTGATCAACAAATCAAATAATTAAGCGTAATATTTAGTAAATAAACGAATATGATAAAATAATAAGAACAATTCAAGCTTCAAACCACAACATTTATGTAGCACCCACAACTCTAGAACTAATAAAATGTGAAAATAAAGAAAGAGAAATTGAAGAAAAACTGAAAACCTTGCTCCGGAGTGTTCCGTTTGTGTATTTTTCTCTCAAAGTGGTGTCTCCTCAAAAAGAATATGTTAAATCCCTACAATTTAGGTTTAGAGTCCCTTTTATATGTGTTGAGGCCATATAAATTTGAAATGACCTTGTCTCAAATAAAATTAAAAAAAAATATCGGACCCAGTGTTCAGAGTTCAGACCAATGCCTAGTGCTGCCCTGGCGCAGAAATCACTTTTCTAGCTGCAAACTTCTTTCTTTGTGAATCTTTTTCTTTTTTCTTTTTTCTTTTTTTTTCTTTCTTCTTTGTTTCCCTTAACCACTGATCATTATGCCCCACTTTCTTATTTCCATTGTTACAATTCACATATTACTTTGCCTTCTACCACGTAGACAGACATCTTGAGTCCTCCATTTTTCTTCATTTTCTATGCTTCTCAAAAATTGTGTAGATCTTTTTTCCTATCGTCCTTTCGATTAAATTTCATGCTCTTTTTCTGATACCCAAAACTGATAGTACAATGAAATCTACTAAGATTATGAAATGAAAAATCTAAATAATGCATAAAAACTAGACAATTACACATGTAGACATTCTCATCCTTTACCCTATGGTGATCCACGAGTATGTATTGCTTAATCCAATCCCGTGTTGCTCTATATTCCCTGAAGTGTAGCATTTGTATTCCCTTATTGTTGTCTACCAGGCTACCAAAAGGTGATTTTCCATTTCTGGCCAGCAAGCAAAACTCTTGATGATCCTGCGTTCTTGCATCTAATTTTCTTGCATCTTCCATGTATGAAACTGAGATTTTCTTTCCCATAGTCCACCTTCGATTATCCTTGTTGTTGTAGTTGCTGACTTAAACCTTTTCATACATCTCAAATTCTTCTTATGATCCATTGCAAATCTCCGCATCGTCAAAGAAAATCTGCAGAGCATTTTTTGTGTACCAATTATGAAGCTTCTCTCTTGTGACTTCCACCTATAGATTGTAGATGATGCCTTCTTCAAATTCACTCCCAGCTGGCCTTTCAATATCCTGAGAGTATATAATAGTGCACATCCATTTGCTTCCTTATAATGCATGTTGTTGCCTTTTCCAATTGTTCCTATCAATCACCTCTGCCTAGTATTTCGCTTCGTTGTGTAGTCTTTTCCTGGCTCTCTGTCTGTGATGATGGAGTCCATGTTATCGATTGTCCGTGTTTAAAGCAACGAGAAACTGGAAACCAGTAAGAAGAAGAGACACAAAAAACAGAACGTATGTAACGTTAAAAAAAAAAAAATCACAGAAATGAAGAAATCCGAGACCACAGAATTCACTGTGTGTCCTTAAGGAATTTAACCCCCTCACTGTACCCGAGGTTGTGGATTATTTCCTCCCAGGATATAACGGATATACCTGTCGTAGGAGTGGCGGTACCTCAAACGCCTACGACTTCGACGAACTCAAATTCGGGAACGAAATCACACTATGACTCGATATGTTTCAGTTTGCAGAAAAGAATGCAGAATTTTTAATGCACGAATATTTTTTTTTTCCAGTACTCGAAAATGAGGCATTGCCTCAGTTTATATAGCCTCGAATTGTGACTGTTCTGAAAGGCTTGGTGCCTGTTCGGGAAAGGCCATGCCTTTTTCTGAAAAATAAGAACGTTGGGAAGTTTACAGTTAACAAATTAATATTTTTCCCGCGGGAATTAAAAATAATTTCAGAAAATGAAGATTGAATTTTAAATAAATTTGGTCCAAAAAGATTATCAATCAATCAGATCATTTGACCAAATCCAAATCCAAATCCAAATCCAAATCCAAAGCCGAAGCCGAGCCGAGCGACGACGACGGCGCGAGGGGAGTCCCTCTTCTTAACCCTTTAAGAGCTAGAAGAAGTGCTTTCTAATATAAGCACATAACTTTCCCTTTCTACCACCAATGTGGTACAAAGCTCCTTTTCAAAGGAACTTTGCTTTGAAACTTCATTTTCCTTCTATTGTCTTCTTCCCTCCATTTCTCATTCACACCAACTTAGCTAGCTTTAATCATTAACTAGGCTTTAATCATTAACTAGCTTTAACAATCCCCCACATGAATGGGGAATGGCTATATGATGAAAAACATGCATGACAAAAAAAAAAAACTGTGTGATTCGTAAGCAAGGATTAATTGCATCTGGATAAGTAGATTTCTCTTTGAACTTTCTGTAGTGAGCATATGTCGGATATACTCGGTCAATCGGTAGATTTGATATCTTTGAACCGTCGAGCTTTGGTGTATACCTAGACAACCACATGTCACACAATTAACCCTTTAACCGTTTTTGGTTCTCATTGCTTTGTTCGTTTCAGCCATGAACACTTGCTGGTTCATAAGTGCGTAGAGAGCTGGCCTTACAGAGTTCTCCTTGAAGCGGCTTACACTTCACACTTACATAGGTGATTCCTAAATGTGTCATCCCGTAGATACACTATTTGATATACCCCGTATCAAACTTAGAAACCATTAAAAAGCCTTAATGCTTTATCCTGGTACTGAACATTGTCTCATCACGAGAATGGACCAAAAAGTTATTGTGACAATGTTGAACCGTCATCAATGACTTTGTTTGATCTCTTTGAACCTAGATCTTGGGATCTCATGTCTTCTAGGTAGAGTTACCGCCACAATGACTTGTCCTCGGCCATAGTCCCATTCCCCTCGATGATCTTTCAACCACTTCTCTAGTTAGGCCTTTAGTTAGTGGATCCGACACATTATCTCTTGACTTAACATAGTCAATTGTGATAATTCCACTAGAGAGTAGTTGTCTAACGGTATTATGTCTTCGTCGTATGTGACGAGACTTTCCGTTGTACATAACGCTCCCGGTTCTTCCTATTGCCTCTTGGATATCGCAATGTATGCATATAGGAGCCAACGGTTTGGGCCAAAATGGAATATCTTCTAAGAAATTCCGGAGCCATTCAGCTTCTTCACCGGCTTTGTCTAGAGCTATGAACTCAGATTCCATTGTAGAGCGGGCGATACATGTCTGTTTGGATGACTTCCAAGACACTGCTCCTCCACCTATAGTAAAAACGTATCCACTTGTGGATTTAGTTTCAGTTGAACCGGTGATCCAATTTGCATCACTGTATCCTTCAATAACTGCAGGATACCTGTTATAATGCAAAACAAAGTTTTGAGTATGTTTCAAATACCCCAAAACTCGTTTCATTGCCAGCCAATGATTTTGGTCGGGATTACTCGTGTAGCGACTTAGTTTACTTATAGCACACGCAATATCAGGTCGCGTACAGTTCATAATATACATCAAACTTCCCAACACTCTGGCATAATCCAATTGAGAATGACTTTCACCTTTATTCTTTGCAAGAGCAAGGTTCATATCAATTGGCGTCTTTGCAACTTTAAAGTCCAAATACTTGAACTTTTCAAGTACTTTTTCAATATAATGAGATTGAGACAATGCTAGACCTTGAGGAGTCTTATGGATTTTAATTCCCAGAATTAAATCGGCAACTCCTAAGTCTTTCATATCAAACTTACTAGCAAGCATGCGCTTAGTAGCATTTATGTTAGCAATGTTGTTACTCATTATTAACATATCATCCACGTATAAACAAACAATGACGACGTGGTTCGGAGTGTTCTTAATGTAGACACATTTATCACATTCATTTATCTTGAATCCATTTGACAGCATCGTATGGTCAAATTTTGCATGCCACTGTTTTGGTGCTTGTTTTAGTCCATAAAGAGACTTAACAAGTCTACATACCTTCTTCTCTTTCCCTGGAACTACAAACCCTTCGGGTTGTTCCATGTAAATTTCTTCCTCCAACTCTCCATTTAAGAAGGCTGTTTTCACATCCATTTGATGGATTTCAAGACCGTACACGGCGGCTAATGCTACTAACACCCGAATAGATGTAATCCTCGTTACCGGCGAGTATGTATCAAAGTAATCAAGACCTTCTCGTTGTCTAAACCCTTTAACAACTAGTCTTGCCTTATATTTTTCAATAGTGCCATCAGCTTTCATTTTCCGCTTGAAAATCCATTTGGAACCAAAAGGTTTATTCCCTGGAGGAAGATCAACCAATTCCCAAGTATGGTTGTTCAATATGGATTCTATCTCACTATTGATTGCCTCTTTCCAAAATTGAGCTTCCGATGAAGACGTAGCTTCGTTGAACGTTCGAGGCTCATTTTCCAACAAAAATGTTAAAAATTCTGGTCCAAAGGAAGTAGTCGTCCTTTGACGTTTGCTACGTCTTGGATTTTCCTCATCAGGAATGTTTTCCTTTATTTCTTCCCGAGGTCGTTTAGATTCTTTGCTAGACGACGCACATTCCTTTTTATACGGATATATGGTTTCAAAGAAGTCAGCATTATCTGATTCAATTACCGTATTCACCTGAATGTCGGGATTTTCTGATTTGTGAACCAGAAATCTATATGCCTTACTATTTGTGGCATATCCTATGAAAACACAATCAACGGTTTTAGGTCCTATTTTTACCCTTTTGGGTTTAGGAACTTGCACCTTGGCCAAACACCCCCACACTTTGAAGTATTCCAAATTGGGCTTCCTTCCTTTCCACTTTTCGTATGGAATAGATTTTGTTTTGCTATGGGGCACTCGATTGAGTATTCAGCTAGCTGTTAGAATGGCTTCCCCCCACAAGTTCTGGGGTAAACCAGAACTTATTAACAGGGCATTCATCATTTCTTTCAGTGTTCTATTTTTTCTTTCCGCAATTCCGTTTGATTGTGGCGAGTAAGGAGCAGTTGTTTGATGAATAATGCCATATTCCAAACATATTTGTTCAAAAGGAGATTCATATTCACCGCCCCTATCACTTCTTATCATTTTAATCTTTTTGTTAAGTTGAGTCTCAACTTCAGTTTTGTATTGCCTGAACGCTTCAATTGCTTCATCTTTACTATTAAGTAAATAAACGTAGCAATACCGCGTACTATCGTCAATAAAAGTTATGAAATACTTCTTTCCACCGCGAGATGGAATTGACTGCATGTCACAAATATCTGTATGGATTAAGTCTAAAGGACTTGAATTCCTTTCAACTGACTTATAAGGATGTTTAGCATACTTAGATTCAACACAGATTTGACATTTTGATTGATTGCATTCAAACTTAGGCAATACTTCCAAACTAATCATTTTTCGCAAGGTTCTATAATTGACATGTCCTAAACGTGAATGCCATAAATCATTTGACTCAAGCAAGTAAGACGAAGCAGAAACTTTATTATTATTAGCAACAACCATTACATTCAGTTTGAAAAGGCCCTCTGTGTGGTAGCCTTTTCCTATGTACATTTCGTTCTTACTTATTACAACCTTGTCAGAAACATAAACACATTTAAAACCGTTCTTCACTAGAAGTCCGGTAGATACAAGATTTTTCCTAATTTCAGGAACATGACAGACGTTGTTGAGAGTCACCACCTTGCCAGAGGTCATTTTCAGCAGTATCTTTCCATAACCTTCAATCTTGGCCGTTGCAGAATTTCCCATATATATTGTTTCGTCGGGCCCGGCGGGAGCATATGCCTTTTTCCTCTTTTTCATATTAGTTGGGGCAGTTTCAACTATATGTGCTCCCCCTATGGTTGATCTCCCATTTGCCTTTTTCTCCGCTGCCTTGTTATCTTCCTCGATTCTCAACCGGACGATGAGATCTTCCAATGTCATCTCCTTTCGCTTATGTTTCAAGTAATTTTTGAAGTCCTTCCATGAAGGAGGCAACTTCTCTATCACTGCCGCAACTTGAAACGCCCCACTGATCACCAAACCTACAACAAACAACATGTAAGTGACGGGGCACTGAATACTTTTGACAAAGGCATTAATTAAATTTATACCTTCAGCGAGGAGATCATGGATGATAACCTGCAACTCTTGAACTTGAGTGACAATAGACTTGCCATCTACCATTTTGTAGTCCAAAAACTTGGCAGCGATAAACTTCTTTAAGCCAGCATCTTCTGTTTTATATTTCTTTTCCAACGCATCCCATAGTTCTTTTGATGTTCCCACATTACTATAGACGTTGTAAAGATCATCCTCCAGTCCACTAAGAATGTAATTCTTGCACAAAAAATCTGAGTGCTTCCACGCCTCAATTACAACAAATCGTTCATTTTCAGGTGTTGATTCCGGCGGAACCGGAATATCCTCCTTAATAAACTTTTGAAGGCTTAAAGTAGTTAGATAGAAGAACATCTTTTGTTGCCATCGTTTGAAATCAATCCCGGTGAATTTTCCGGGCTTCTCTGCCGGAGCCGGTGCTGGTGCAGTACGACTGGAGGACGCAGCATTGCTCGTAGAACCAACCACGGGGGCTGGTGTGGCAGTAACAGTAGCAGTAGCATTCAAATTTGGAGTTTGGTCTCCCATTTCTGTCGTAGGAAATAACATAACACTTTAATAATCGGTGAAGATTTTATTTCTTCAAACCGAATCAAATTTACACAAACAGAATTAAAACAAACTTCAAATAGAATGTAATAAACTGTATGTAGTATACTGGATGAAGTTTTTATATCTTCAAATCAAGTACCCAAATGAGTAGAAAGTTCTGAAAACTTTAATCTCAACCGGAGTAGAAAATCCGAAGATTTAGTCTCCAAACAACATACAATTTCGTTACATGCAAACAACAAAATTATAAGTTTCTTTTATTTTCTGGACAGTCACAATTTTATGTTAGGAAAAACTGTATGTAGTCACTGTTTTATGTAAGAATTTTTTTTTCTGTACTGTTGTATCGTTCTGTAACGTTTTAATCAACAACAGATGAACACGGAAATAATAATATAAATTCCTTAAGCTTGTTATCGATTGTCCGTGTTCAAAGCAACGAGAAACTGGAAACCAGTAAGAAGAAGAGACACAAAAAACAGAACGTATGTAACGTTAAAAAAAAAAAATCACAGAAATGAAGAAATCCGAGACCACAGAATTCACTGTGTGTCCTTAAGGAATTTAACCCCCTCACTGTACCCGAGGTTGTGGATTATTTCCTCCCAGGATATAACGGATATACCTGTCGTAGGAGTGGCGGTACCTCAAACGCCTACGACTTCGACGAACTCAAATTCGGGAAAGAAATCACACTATGACTCGATATGTTTCAGTTTGCAGAAAAGAATGCAGAATTTTTAATACACGAATATTTTTTTTTTCCAGTACTCGAAAATGAGGCATTGCCTCAGTTTATATAGCCTCGAATTGTGACTGTTCGGAAAGGCTTGGTGCCTGTTCGGGAAAGGCCATGCCTTTTTCTGAAAAATAAGAACGTTGGGAAGTTTACAGTTAACAAATTAATATTTTTCACGCGGGAATTAAAAATAATTTCAGAAAATGAAGATTGAATTTTAAATAAATTTGGTCCAAAAAGATTATCAATCAAATCATTTGACCAAATCCAAATCCAAATCCAAAGCCGAAGCCGAGCCGAGCGACGACGACGGCGCGAGGGGAGTCCCTCTTCTTAACCCTTTAAGAGCTAGAAGAAGTGCTTTCTAATATAAGCACATAACTTTCCCTTTCTACTACCAATGTGGTACAAAGCTCCTTTTCAAAGGAACTTTGCTTTGAAACTTCATTTTCCTTCTATTGTCTTCTTCCCTCCATTTCTCATTCACACCAACTTAGCTAGCTTTAATTATTAACTAGGCTTTAATCATTAACTAGCTTTAACAGTCCAAAGTGTCCTGATCTGAATCTCCTCAAGGCATGACCTGCAGCTTTGCTCCAGATGCTTTTATTGATGCAGCAGTCGAATTTGGCTGCAGGTTTGGATGAGCAGCTATGTTGCTCTATGCCTAAACATAAGAGTACTATTTCCTGTATATTTGAGGTGTTAACCTCCATTGAGTAATCAATTCCTAGTTCCTCATATGTCCCTGTTCTTATTTGCCTAAATCACCTGCTTGACACAGAATATCTATGCAGCAAAGTCCTCTTCCATGATCCTATGCTTGTGCCTATTCTTAACTTCCTTCCAGTGGAATGAATACATAACATTAATACCACCAACTGAGTTTCCGTTAATAAATAGGGCATAGGAACAGTAACTTCCCCTGCAAAAAAGAAAACTCTATTAGTATCATAAATGTTCACACTACTCTCCTCCAAATGGAGTTGAGTATGGTGATTAGGTGTTAACCCTTCTGCAGCTTTTTCCTTCCTGCTTTCTGTTTGCTACCTTGAGTGTTTATAGAACCTTGTGTTGTACCAGCTGCGCACATATTGAAATTTGTGTGCTTTCCCTTGTTGGTCCTTGGCATTGTGGTTTCCTTTCTTTTCCTTTTAAGTATTCTCCTCTTCTAAGGTTTCAGACATTCTTTGATACCACAAGAACCTGACAACTGTGGCATTGCTAGACAGAAATTTCCTCTTCCTTGAAACTATGTTTTTCCCCACCTTTTGAGTCCTCCCATTGGAGTGAGTGCATTGCACTAACACCACAAAGTGAAAGTCCCTTAAAGGGTAGGACATAGATATAAAAGCTTCATCTGCAAAAAAGGAAGCTATGTTAGACAAAATATGTCTCATTATACTCTCTTCCCCATGGATTTGAGTATAATGTGTAGCCATAAACACTCATGCAGCCTCCATGTCCATAAACACCCTTCCCTCTCCTAATTCCTTGCAACCTTTACAGGAATATATGGACATTTAAACTTATCTTCATCACCATTCTTCTACTGTGTGGATCTGGCTACCAAAAGTTATTGCATTCAATTGTCCCCACTTCAAGTGCATAATTGGCATGATGATCTGCCAACTTGTTCCCCTCTCTGTATATGCGAGAGACCTTGAATACAAACCCCTCTTTCAGTTGTATTATTTCTTCAACTTGATCAGTAATGCACCATGGTGGCTTCCATACCCCCTCTAATATTTGGTTCGACTATCGTATTGTTTCTTAGCTATAATCTTGATTTCTAACCTTTTTCTTAGCATCTATCGCTTTACATCCAACATAAAAATAGATCAAGTATTTTTAGAACCTCATACTCAAATGTAATTGTTATTACCATTTTTACGAAAAATAGTTTGGCGCACACCGTAGGGCTAAAATAGTAGTGATTATTTTCTCACTGGTTTAACCACGTAACACAAGTTATCTTTCACACTTTTTCTTGTCGAAGATCTTTTATTTCAGGTCAAAATATCTAATTCAGTAAATGCTCATGAAAACATCGATCTTGAAAAACATGGGGAAAATGGTGTTGACGTCCCAGATGTATGTGTGTCACCACGAAACCCTGAGGATGCACAATAATCAATTCTCGTGGAGGTGGTCTCAAACAATGCTCAACATGTCGGAATAAGCTCCTACAGCAACAGGAGCATACGCCATGAAGATCAACAAGAAGATCAAAAAACCCCATCTATGGAAGAACGGAATGTTAGCCTTTGCGTTATTTTTGAAATTTTACACGCACAACAACTGGCCATCGCTCAGCTGCGAAGTCACTAGAAAACTCCCAGCATGGTAGCAATGGGGAGTGCTCGTCTAGCCGAGCAGGTACCAGAAATGTCAAGCAACAATGGGTCGGCAGTCGACCTCGCTATAGTAAAAATACTCGAGGACCCATGAAGAGGATTGATTCAGGTGAAAAAAAAAAAGATAGAAGTCAACATTAAAAAAGTAGAGACCTACAATTCCTGTGTCGACCTGATTCGGGGAGCACCGGTGATCCTTAAAGGTGTGCATATTAACAAGTTCGTTTAAAAGCACTTTCCACAAGAAGCGGCTCCGAAACCCATTCTGAAAAAGTTTAGAATGGTAGACCTTCATAAGTACAACAGAACGCCAGACCCCAATGAGCATGTTACTGTTTACATTTGCGTAGTGATGGGCAATGACCTAAGGTATGACAAGATCGAATCTGTCCTACTGAAAAAGTTCGGGGAAATGCTTTCTAAGGGGGCACTGATATGGTATCACAACCATGCCCCAAACTCGATAGATTTATTTGCCATGTTGGCGATTCTTTCGTAAAGGAACATGTTGTTGCGATTAAAGTAGCAACAAGGAAATCCGACGTCTTGAAGCTTAAGTAGAGAGAGAAAGAGATGTTGCGAGTCTCCGACAAATGGGTAGTGTAGTCCTTCACTCATGGTTAGATTGAATGAAGCTAGGTGGCTTCGAATTAGCTAAAAGAGTATCTAATTGAATATCTCCCCATGACCTGGTCAGACATTCACCACCGATACAAGTCAAGAATTAGGGTTGAGGATGACCAACTAGGAGACCCTCGGGTGAGGTATACCCAATCAAGCTTCTAGAAAAGGATCCAAAGCCAAAGATAGAATGGTACCAGCTATATACCGAAGACAGGAGAAACGCCTCGAGACGCAACATACTGCGCAATGGTCGAAGAACGGATCGAGGACAGAATCCTCAAGGACTCGCTAGCATAGCCGGATTCGATTGGCACACGGGGCCAACAGAGGCACCTCGTCTATCCAAATACAATATCAACTTCAACATAATAGGCACCGTATTCACCATCAGTAAAATCAGGGAGGTCAGGTGGCCCCAGCCTATACAATCAGATCTTTCGCAAGGAAATCATCACTTAGTGTGTGAATTTCACAACACGCACCTACAAAACTGATGATAGCCATCAAGCATGGGAATAAGTATCACGACTGCTAAGCAAGGGAAACCTCAGAGAATTCCTCACCGGGCCAAAATCCAGTTCCGCAAAATAGAGGCAAAAAAGAAGAACAAAACAAATGAGCCACAACATGTTATCCATATGATCTTGGGAGGCATAAAATAACCACAAGAACCCACAATCAGAAGAACAAAAATATCCATCACTAGAGAAAAGCGAACTCGGGGTTACATACCCGAGGATGCCCTCGCAATCACCAACGAGGACATTGAGATCTTGTCTCAACCTCATAGCGACGCACTTGTAATCTCTTTCCTTGTAAATATATTTTGAAGTGGATCTATGTAGCTCGGCCAACATTATCTGGTCGAGTGTGGTAGAATAGCTCGGGCTACTCAGCCAAATTGTGTCCATCTCTCGATTCCTTAATGCATTCAACTTGGCGAGCGAAACAACAAAAGGGGAAATCGCCTTCCCAGTCAATGGGCCGTCACAACCTACAATGCCAAATTCCGTGTCATCAATACAGACATAAGGTACAACGCCTTGCCCGGAAGGCCATGGATACACTCCATGAGAGTAGTACCATCCACCCTCCATCACATGATGAAATTCCCAACAAATGATGGCATAAAAACCATCTACAGGGAACAATATGTGGTAAGAGAAATATTCGCAGTACATTTCGTAGCGTCGACACCAGTACGCCCACCTTCGAAATAGCAAAAAAATAAGAAAATACTAAAATAGTGAAAACAAGCTATGCCCTCAGCTAAGTATGAACAGAACAAAACAAAGGACCATACCCGTCTTCGTGATAAATTATCAAAACATATCAGGGGCCGAAGCGCCATCATCACTAAGGTATTATTGTCTTCCTTTTTTCAATTACATCTTACACTAACCTAAGTGCAGGTATTCGATCAAAACAGCCAAAGCGCATCACAACCCGAGCAACTTTTAGGTTTAAAAGCATGTGTTGTACTATTTTCCTTCGATCAATTTTTTATCCCGAGAAGGATTTTTCCGGCAAGGTTTTTAATGAAAAAACACATATATGTTACCTAAGGAAAACTCAACAAGTATTCGAGTCTTCTCTTGCAATCAACTTCGAATACTGAGGGCCATTCCCCCGAAAGATAATCTTCTCGAAGAATCTTCGGTATGCTGAATAGGATCTCGATAGGAAACAATGTATCGCGATAAATGGTCAAACGAACCGTGCCCGTATAGAATCACTGAGCTACTGTTAGCAATGTTATGTATGCTTATACCAAGTAATCAAAAAACACTTCGCAAGAGCATTTTGCATTTTTAATAAGCTCGGCATTTCTTATAAAAAATAACTCCTCCTCCAAAAATGCCCGAACACTCAGTAACTGGCATTAACGATTCAAAACCTGAATGGCCTATTGGTTGGAGCACCTAGGTCATAAGGCCTCAACGAGGTGACATCAAAGTCACAAAACAGCACCAAAGTCAAGAGTGCCTCGAAGACTCGAGGACTGGCGTCAAAATCTCAAAATTCGCACATCCTCTGGGTTGGGTACTCTTGAATCGTAAGCCCTCAATAAGGCAATACCATGTTTACAAGTAATGACTCTTCAGCCAAGGAACCCTCTATAACTCGAGCACTGTCAGCAATCACCACATATTAATAATCTGAAGTCATAATACCCTAAGTAGGCAACCTCTATCTCGTAAGACCTGCATAAGGCAATAAAAATATCTATAAGAACTCGAACAAGGCATGAACCATATTTTTACCAAGTATCCAAAACAATAAGACCTCAAAAGCATGTAAAACCTGTAAGACCTTACTGAAGGCATAGACCTGATCTCAAGGTTAAGCCTATATATCAAACTTGTCCTAAAAGGAGTACCCACGATAAACACGTTGAAAGTATTTTGCTCAGGACTAAATATGGCTCCGACCAAACAGAAATAACTATGGTAACAAGACTGTACCAGCCAAGGTAACGTGACTCGAGGAAGCCTGACTGTCGCTATTAAATCACAAACCTTCGATTACTTTGAGTCTACTTTGAAAAGATTTGAAAAGAACCTGTTAAACAGAGTACCCTCGACATAGGAAAAATGCTTCAACCATGTCAACTCCAAATTATATGTTTCGAGCTACTCAACAACTAAGTCGAACCTCCTAAGGTGCTCGATCATTGGCACATAACAACTCATAATCGAGTTTTTTGTCAAGCTTTCCAAGAGCTAGTCAAACACAATCATAAAAAATCCTTAACGAGGGAAAAATATAGCCTATACTAAAGGTCAAATTGACCCTAATGCGTAAGAGCCATTGTCTCCAGCTCAAACAAATGGTCAAATCGACCAAAAGCGTAAGAGCCAATGTCACCAGCTCACATGAGCAGTCGCATCGATCCAAAGTGTAAGAGCCACTGTTGCCAGCCTAATGAGCCCCAGGGCTATACTATGAATCTAAAGATTTCTTTCAAATCAAGACCAGTTTGTTTGGCTAAAATCAAGGAAAAAACGAAAAACAAGAGGAAAATAACCGCAAGGTTTCTTTTTATACACATATGCAAAAACATACAAGCTCCATTTACAACATACTTTGAAAGCACTATATGCGGAATCAGAAACAGAAATATTTGCCCCCACCGAGTGGACTATGGCCACTCAGCCTCATCCTCGCTATCATTGGAAATAGAAAAAAGTGCCTTGGCACCACGTACGTCTGCCCTCGCCTGCTTCATCTCTTCTGAGAGGTCGAAGACCCTATCATGGATCTCCTCGAAGGTTTCCCTTCAATACATACACCGAGCATATTCCCTGCTCATTCCCTCACGTTCAATAGTACTTCTCAGCTCTGCTTGGGCATCGGCGATATCCTTCATGTAGACTACCACCTTCTGGTCAGCCTTAGTTCGGGTCATTGTGGCTTCAGCTCGGGCATCTAAAACCTCGGCATTTACCTCCAAAAGCTCAGGCTCGAGCTTTGTAATCATATCTATTCGAACCGAGCTACTATCACGAGCTAAAGAAAGTTGAACTTCAAAAGTGGAGGCTTTAGCCAGAGCACCCTTCCCTATTGAAGCATGATCTTTCGCTCGAGCCTTTAAGCCATCATACTCGCGCTTGGCTCGGCCATCTTAATTCGGAAGGCGCTCCATGTCCTCCATCATTTTCTATAATTGGCCTCAGGAGCTAGAAGATGGAACACACACTCACACGGAACAAAAACCACCGGCTCTTTAAGGTGGCTGTCATAATTGAAGCTCCGACTCGCCTCATACCATATGCGTGAAAAACGCGACTTCTCTTACGTCGCGAAGGAGCCTATGGGATTTCTCCCCATCCAGAGCTTTTCGCAGCATGACTCATGAAGAAGCAGCTCAGACATGAGCTTATTGAAAGCTCATGAAAGAGAAACTCCACAAGAGAGTAAAAATTAAAAAACTATAATATCAACACGAATGGAAAAAAACTCACCTCAGAATAGAGCCTCTGAACTTCCTCGAAGTTTGAACGCACATCTACTATTTTGGCTCTGCTTACCCAGAAGAACCACACTCGATGGGGAAGCGATCACTCAGTATATGCGGCTCCTAGTCTTAGGCACCCCTCGAAGTACCTTCGATAGGTGAAGACATATCCTCGCTTAGCTTCCAACCTAGAATCATCTTGCTGTAAGCACCGCCACCTTGCGAAAGACCCTTTTTCTTCAGTATTATCACTTTGAAGCGTAGGAGCTTGCGTTTCTTCTCCCCCTTCAAGAGGGCACGATCTCTCTCCAAAATATTCTCTGACGCTTACGGTGATAAGGTTTGTATGCGTAAAAACAAAATGTAATTAAAGGAGCAAATCACACAACGTTTACCAGGGTGTTTGGCCTCTCATATGCCCTTAGACAATACTGCCACTTACACTCATTGTAAGTCAAGGAAGTTATCAACTTCCGATATTAGTCCACCAGGTCGCACGACATCCATAAAATTGTTTCCAAAAAAGGAATGGAAGGCGCATTTACAAATCATGCCTGTGCCATAAGCCAAACTACGAAGGTACGAGTATACCACATACGTGTAAAATTCCACTCCTCGTGGAATGGCAGAAACTCCACGGGGGTATTATTAACGGCCTTACTTGAACGGATCGGCCCATCCTCTCCAAATCTCTATTTTCTTCGTCATAAAAAATGAAAGATGTAGTGGATCGCCATCGTAAGGTTAGCAGACCTCGATAGTAAAAAGGTCGGTGCAGCCTGATATGATAACTCGGCATGAATTCAAGTCCCGTTCTCTTCACAAAGAACCTCATCATCACTACAATCTGCCAAATTGATGGATGAATCTCCGCCCAAGGTGACCCGTTATTTCAGACAGAAATCAAGCACAATCCTATCAGGGGGCCTAACGTGAAGGGGTATGTGTACACGTTCAAAAACCCCGTGATCCATAACACTCGCTCCCGGACAATGTACATGCAATACTGCCTTCCACATCCCCCTCCAAATCCACAATCTCGCCTTAGTGATTCGAGATGCTCCTCCCTTACTAAGGAAACAAACCTCAAAACATACTTATGATTACCCTGAGTGTCTAGGTTCAAAAGTCCTTCAAGGTCGGAACGTCCATCTCCTCAAGGAGCGGACCTTGGGGTGGCAACGGTAACTGTAATAAGACTATAATATCTAAGAAAAGCCCTCAGAATCAAAATGGTGAAAGCCTTGACACATGAAAAGACAAATCTACGAAGGAAGGCAACAACTTAGAATAGCAGAATCATCAGAAGGGGGAAGGCAACCCTATATAAGGAAAAAGAAGCGACTACCCACCTGCCACAATTGTTGATTAAAAATACTGATTGAAATATTTCTCGCTTTGGAATGAAATGCCAACAGAGTTTCCTCGGTCATTTCATAACCATGTCATACACTTGACGCCACCATACAATGTTTTGGGGTCAGCAATCCCCGCATTAACCAAGTCCCGAGACAGTACATGATCTCAAGGACCTCCATCGAAAGAAGATAGGCTCCGAGAAACCACTATATCATTATAAGTCCTAAGATGGTACCCGATCTGGAGGATCTCTATCAAAAGAAGACATGCTCTAAGAAGCCATTAATATCATTACAAGTCTTGAGATGGTATCCGATCTCGAGGACCTCGTTCAAAAGAAGACAGGCTCTAAGATGCCATTAATATCACAGTAAAACTCGAGATTGTATACAATATCGAGGACCTCTTCGAAGAAGAAATGAAGCTCAAAAATAAGACACTCATATATAAGCTTAACCTCGGGGTGGCGCCCTACTTCGAGAACTTCAGCTATCGCGAGCACGGATCGTCTACCCGATACTTCAGACCTCAAATTACCTAAGGTCGAGCCAACTCCTGCTTGAAGTGCACCGACGAGGCATTAAGGATATCTTTTGTTTTAAAATGAAGCTTTCTCTACTCTTATACAACCGATAAAACTCCCTCTCGAGGGGTATTACGTGGTTTAAATAGCCAAATTGTGTTCCGAAAGTTAGAAGCCTTACTCTTATCCAAATCGAAGTCAGAGGTCCCGATGATCCAAGTCTATCGATCCTACCCGATGTCGGTCTAAGGACTGGCAAAAGATTCAAGAAGGAATCAGATTAATCAGTCCAGAGCCGGAGAAATACTTGCATATGGGCTCAACATCTGCATTCAGACTCTTTGCAAATACATATAAAAGGAAATAAAGCGTAAAGGATAGATGAATTGAAGAAACATCTTTTCCATTAATAAAAAACAATTACAACAGCCCGCGAGGGGTCCTTACATATTATTACAAAAGCCTATAATGGGTCCTTGCAAAGAAACGAAGAAGCACAAAGGTGTGTGTATATATAGATATAGCCTAGAGCCTGGCCAATTCTCCGGGGAGCATCCTCAGCAACAGCATCTAGGAGCGCCATCCCTTCGGGAATCTCATCTCGGTCTTCCAAAGTAGCATCTTCAAGGGAGAACATGAAGAAGAGGAAAGTGATGGATAAGAGGAAAGTGACACAGAAGAAGCAGGAAGGAATGAAGAAGTTGCTCGGTGAAAAATCTAGCTAGTATGAATGTTGCCAGCACCACTATCGTGGAGCCACTTCTTGAGATGCTACGCTTGTGCATGATGCAATAGTTAGTCGATAGTACTGCCTCACTCCAAGGAAAGAAAAAGGAGTACGGCATCACACCAGGTAGTAAGGGAAGGTTAGCAGCGTGTATAATCCAAACATCCTCCTGAGTAGCAGTGTAGAGATTAAGCATTTTCCGAGTCGGGAGGGATCAACCGCCCTACCTAGTCTCCTCAAGCCAAAAACAACAACAGTAACAACGGATACAACAACAACAACAATGATAAGACATTTTAGTCTAGCTAGGCAAATGGAAGCCCAAGAAAAAGGCCATG
Organism: Nicotiana benthamiana; assembly: GCA_034376525.1. Lineage (NCBI taxonomy): Eukaryota > Viridiplantae > Streptophyta > Magnoliopsida > Solanales > Solanaceae > Nicotiana > Nicotiana benthamiana. Next base: position 116,984,533 of record CM067332.1, on the reverse strand, counting down.
GCATGACTGATGAGAATGATGCCATGTAAGAAGCATGGTGGATAGCAATGAATGAGGATGGACTGAAGAAAGTGATGGAAAAATGTTGGAAGAATCTTGAATAAAAATCTGCCTCCTAGGGGCTCCCACTTAGAGAAAGGGCTGCAGCGTAACCGATTACGCCAATTTTGTCTTCGAAAGACGTATCGACTAGAACAATTAATATGTCTTTGGGAGCTGGACCGACGACGACATTATTGCTTTGAACAACAAGATTCGACACTGTATTGAATGACACCGAAGATGAACCTATGGGATGCCTAGGTTTTCATAAAGGCCTACATCATAAGTATGACATCACCAAGGGAAGTTCTGAGAGATAGATACCAAAGTCGTTTCTTATCTTTTCACTCTAAAAAACGCTGAGACAATCTGTATATGGTATAATGGGAGCGTCCAATTTTCGACCATTGTGACACCTCGTAAGCAAGGTTTTCAAAGGCTCAAGACCACGGTCGAGATTTATCCCGAGGGGACATTGGTGTCTACCCTCGAGGCAGCATAAGTCGATGGTTATGGTAACACGATGGAAAGTTCCCTAGGCATATGACTAGAGCTGGAAAAAACCTCTCTGACCTGTATCACGGTATTGAGTAGCTATACTTGCCCCACATTTTTGTAATTAATATTTTTGTACTATATTCCTCCTCGTATATAAAGCAAAATCCTTGTCATTTGCTCAGATCTATTGTTCAATACTAAATACACAAGAATATTCTCTCTGCTCTCTAACATATACTCTTAAGTTTTTCAACAACCTTCGAAAGTGCTCGGATAATTAGAAAAGTTTATGGGGTTAGACTAATATTCTGTTATGTGTACTGGAGGGTTGTATTCTCATTACGTTTTTATTTTTAATTAATTCTATTTACTCACCTAGGTGTTTACCTCTTGTGATTGCCCTGGCAAAATACATAATATTAATTGCACTCGGAGTCAAATCTCAACGAGACCAAAAAAAATTACTATATAATTTATTTTTATCCGTTCAAATACTGACGAACAAAGTTATGAGGTACCTATATGCAATAGATACCTGGTAAATCAGTTTAGGTGTGCGGCACACCCCGTGCGCACGTAAGTTGTATAGTGTATAAATTATTTTCTGACATTTATAGCATAAACCAGAAACCTCTTGCATGACACTGCTAGGACTTGTGAGTTGGCGGGCAGCTAATGAATAAACGAGATTGGCAGCAAATGCATAGAACACGTTGCTTAGTCTAATAATATTTCAACCTTGTTCACTTTTCTGGCTCAAAATTAAACTATCTCTAATTAATTGCTTACCTAATATGAGGACTGGGGACCTCTTGCCCATTAAAATAGCCAAATCTGCCAAATCGAATTAAACATGTAGTATGAAATTAATAACATTGATAGTTGCTAGCTACCTAATATTTAGAACTTTATTTCATATTTTCATTTTCATTTCTCCTATTCGTGTGCTGTATCCATCCTGGTCCCTGTCCCTGCCACGCTGATGCCTCGCCCCAACTTCGCACAAAAAGAAAAAAATTAATGTTCACTTTGATACTTCTTTTCGTTTTAGTTGATTTTGGTGTTGAATAATTCATGTATTTTTTTGGAAATAAAAACATGATAATAAGGGCAAATAAAAAATTTAAAACTAAACTAATTTTAAGTATAAAAAATTGGTGCAAGGTTCTCTCTTCTTCGTCCTCCAACTATTTTTCTTTTTTGGTACTCATGCGCCCTTTACAAAAAGGATATAAGAAAATTAAAAGAAATTAAAGTTAATTTAATTTCAGAAGTTTGACATATTGCATAGGGACATGTTAGGGATGTTTTGTTTAACTAGCATTAAAACACGTGTAATGTGCAATGACAATCCATTATTATTCCAACAAATAAGGTCAGAATAGAGTATTGTGTATTCAAACATTCTTTAATATTAATACGCAATAAATATTAAAGAATATTAAGCATTTTAAATTATAATTTATCTTTTTAATAATATTATATCATGTTGCACATTGTGTTAATGGAATTCCAACTGCCATTTAATTCGGAAGATAATATTTTATGAATTAAATCTATATGAAATTAAATAATAAAGCGTATACATTTTTGTTTTATTTTTTTATTTATTGCCATATTTATTATTTAGTATTATTATATTATTGATATAATATTTTATTAGCACGTCATTTGGCTGTTGTCCACTACCTCCTTTAAATATAGCATAAATGTTTCTTACTTCTGAGAAATTATTTTAGAATTTTTATTTTATTATTCACAATTCTTTGCTTTGCTAAATTTGTCAATTATCGATTAATTTATCAAGGATATAAAAAATTAAAAGAAGTTAAATTTAATTTGATTTCTGAGTTTGACATATTGACTGAGAACATGTTAGGCATGTTAATAAAATAGGTTAGCGACTAACTATCAATCTCTCTATAATGTAGGTGGGTTGTTAATTTGCTGCACTATTATTGATAATCTCTTCTTGCCCATTAATCTCCTTCTCGTTTGTCTTGTACTAATCTTAAAAATGTGACGACCCAAAGGGTCATTTTCCATTTTCAGTTGAATTTTATATTTTCGGGGCCTTGAAAACTCATATAGGGTTGTCTCGATTTGTGTGCGCAGTCCGAGCGTATAACCGGAAAGCTTAAATATGAAATCCCGTAAAAAAACGCCAACTTTTGATGTTAAAATGAATAAATTTGACTTTGGTCAACATTTTGAGCAAACGGACTCGGATCCGTGATTTGACGATCCCGGAGGGTCCATAAGCGAATATGGGACTTGGGCATGTGCCCGGAATCGAATTCCGAGGTCCCAATCCCGAGAAATAAATTTTTAAGTAAAATTCTTAAGTAAAATTAAATGAAACCTGATTATTACTGTTCCGGCGCTCGGTACAGATCTTATATATGTTTTAAGTTCTTCTTGTATAGTTTGGTTGAAAACGGACGTCACTTAACGTGATTCGGACTTAAATTTCTAAATATGAAACTTGATGAAGTTTGAGGAAAATTCTTGATTTTGTGGTTTGATTTATTATTTTTGAGGCTATTTAGGCGATTTGATCGCACTGATTAGTTCGTATGATGTTGTTGAGTTAGTACATGTATTTGGTTAGGAGCCCCGAGGACCCGGGGGTGTTTCAGAATGGTTTTAGACTTATAAAAATTGCAGGTTTTTTCTATTCAGTGCTGAAGGATTTTGTTCTTCGCATTCGCGTGACAACTCTCGCGAATGCGTAAGGCAAATCTCCCAGGTGCCAAACTTCTTCTTCGCGAACGCGAAGCTGAAGTCGCAAACGCGAGGATAAAGGGGGGAGGGTGGGACGAAGGGGGTACCCTTCACGAACGCGACACAGCATACACGAATGTGTCATCATCTTTTTCATCGCGAACGTGACCAATAGTCCGCGAACGCGCAGGCCTGGGGAGGTTGTTCTCTGCGAACGCGAAGGCCTAACAAGCTTAAATCATTGCGAATGCGACCAGCCTATCGCGAACGCGATGAGTATTTATGCCCAATTAATCTAAAAGAACCAAAACACCAGCCATTACGGGAACGATTCAAAATTTCATAACTTTTCCATTTCAACTCCATATTGGCGATTTTTAAAAGAGGATTTTACCACAAATTCGTAGGTATGTAATCTTAGACTTGTTTTCTTCATTTGCCTTTAACTCCCATTAGATTTTTAGGTCTTAAATCATCTAATTAAGGGTAGAAATTAGGGATTTGGGTAGAACTAGGGCTTTTTGATTAATGGTGATTTAGACCTCGTTTTGGGATCGAATTCTGAAAATAATTATATATTTGGACTCGTGGGTGAATATGGGATTTGATTTTGGTTCGAACCTCATGTTTTGACCAAGTGGACCCGTGGTCGATTTTTGGATTTTTGGGAAGAATGTTTGGAAAGCTATAATTAGGCATTGGATTCGAATTGTTTCGAATTATTTGATGTTATGAAATCATTTATGTATAGATACAATTGATTTGGAGCCGAAATAAAAAAAAAAAGGCGGTGTTTGAGGATTGAGTTCGCCGTGGAATTTTGAGGTAAGTGTTCGGTCTAACCCTAGCTTGAGGGATTAGGAGTTGAGTCATACTTGCTATTTGCTTCTTGTTGAGTACGACGTAAAGCCATGGTGACGAGTATCTATACATTGGTGTCGAGCATGACCGCGAGTCTTATATCGATAGTTGTTGTCTTCTTAAATGACCCTTCGAATGTTTTAATTGATGACTCTTGATATTGAGTAGAGATTTAGTTTATACTCCTTGACTTTAATCATGCTTGAGTGTTTGTATTAATTGAGTTGAGTAGGAGTTTCAGCAAGGATAGGTTATAGCTGATTCTCCCTTGTCGAGATATCTATTTTAATATTATTGCTCCCTTATCGGGAAATTTCTATATTACTTTGTTCCTTTGTCATATTTTTTTGTTGGTTTTGTATTGGCTTGAATGGGAGCAGGTGGTACGCCTATCACGAGATATAATAAAATGGAAGTCGGTGGTACGCCTACCACGAGAATTAATAAAATGGGAGTGAGTGGTACGCCTACCATGAGACATGATGAAATAGGAGTTGGTGGAATGCCTACCATAAAAATTAATAAAATGGGATCGGGTGGTACGCCTACCACGAGAATTAACGAAATGGGAGCGGGTCACACGCCTACCAAGAGATATACTGAAATGGGAACGGGTGGTATGCCTACCACAAGATATGTGAAATGGGATCGGGTTGCACGCCTGCAACAAGATGAAATTGAAAGTGAAAGTTGCCTTTATTACTCTTTATCCGTGTTGGAAATTAAATTATAGTTTTCTTATTGTTCTTGGATATTCTATTTTATTTGCAATTCCCCCAGTATGTTCCCCTTCCCCAACTTTAACTGCTTATTACAAGTTTACTTTTCCGCCATATATTATATAACTGCACAGGTTTATCTGGAATCTGGTTCTAGCCTTGTCACTACCTCGCCGGATTTAGGCCAGACACTTACTAGCACATGAGGTCGGTTGTGTTGATACTACACTCTATGCTCTTTTGCACAGATCCAGGTACCAGATAGCAGTAGTAGCTCGGGAGCCAGCCTTCAGTCTACCGATACACCGAGGTAGCGTTGCAGGCGTCCACAGGTCTGCCGTCTCCTCTATCTTTATTTATGTTATGTTATCTCTTGTATTCAAGACAAACATTGTTACCTTCTTTGAAACGGTTGTATGTAGTAAAATTTAGTAGTTCATAATATTGTGACACTAGTTCTGGGCAGAGTCATATGAGGATTTTTCTTATTATTTTGGTTTATTTCGTCTAAGTCTTCCACTAAATTTCTAATTTTCGCTATTGTTCAATTATTTATTTCATGTCTAATAAATTGGTAAAAAGGGATTTTTAAACAAAAGTATTTATGAATTCTAAATATGTGGCTGGCCTAGCTTCTACAAATAGGCGTTATCATGACTCCCGAGGGTGGGATTTTCAAATCATGACAGAAACTTTGTGATTATTTTAATATGTCAGAGATATTTATACTGTCACAATCCAATTCTAGTTTAGGTCGTGATGGCGCCTAGCACCATTACTAGGCTAGCCATTTCACGAACAACTATGATACTAGGAACATAGTGAGTTACTTACTACGAAATGATCTAAGCGGGCATAAGAGTCATACTACAATGGGCGAAGAGAAGATCTTCCTGTGAAGGATTTGTGAAAACCTCAGTATTCTTATAAACTTTATACGGATCAATGACCTCTTCAATTGACATGCACACATTTAATAGGAGTTGAGATATGCTCTCATGTTACTAGACAAGGGAAATTTTTTATGGTGATAATTCACAAGAGAGTTGAGAGTGACTTTTCTAACCATAAAAACCATATATACCAGAGAGAAACAAGTGACTCGAGAAAGATCGCCATACTGGGCTCCTTTAAATTGAATTTGACACCACATAGGTAAGCTTTTATGATGGTGTATGTGTGTAAGAACAAGTTAACTAATGTTATCCATTTGATCTAAAAGGTTCTGTAAGAAATTCATCAGGTGTAGTCCTTTGTTGAGGATTTAGGAAAGCAAGTGGGAAGTATTACTTTAGGATTATGACTCGATTCAATTAATTATTAAAGGACTCAGTTTCTTAAGAGGTCGTAAATAAGACAATTTTGTTAAAGAGGCTTACGAATGATACGCCTTGTTCAAAGAGTAGATACAAAGAATGGCTTATAAGGTTGTACTAACTATGTCCCAAGTCCCATAACAACATAAGGAGTCACAAATGACAAAGTAGAACCGGAATCAATAAGAACATACATGTTAGGAGATTGGAAAGTCAATATACATCTAACCATACCCAAAAAAGCCTCAAACCTTTGATGCCTCCTCATAGCATAGAACCTATTGGGCCCTCTAGGGTCCTGATTACCATTCTTAACTGTTCCACCCCTACGAGCACTATAGTGACCCAAGCTGGAAGATGCGTTCTAGATGAAGTAGGTATAGAACTAGCTGGATGTGCCACACTCTAACCATGACCTAGCCAGATGAATGACTATCTCTTTGAAAGTAACCCTAAATACAACACTTGTAGCATACATTGGTACCATAACAACATACTCCCATATGACATCTCTTACACTCCACACAAGGGGGACAAAGTCCACTAAACTAACTCGCCCTACCAAACTGATATTCACCCTTTTTGTATATATTATGAACTTCCCCTTATCCTTCCTCCAAGAATCCAATGCGGGAGTAACAATTCCAATACCGATATTTTGTGTGGGCCCTTGGAACTGCCCAGTTCTACGACCCCCAAACACATTATTGAGCATACTCACAACACGTTGTCAAATGTTCCAGTCCATATACCATTCAGACAAGGATATGTGTATCCATACTAGGGGAATTATTCTTCTTGTGCCCCCTATTTCCACAAATGTAACATAGCTCAAGAGTCATCCAACATCTCCCCAAGTAATATTTCTTGCAGACTGAACAATCCGGTTCGTTAGCATCGACAACCCTGTTTCATTTCTTTGATGCTCCCACCACACTATATGGCGGTGCGGTGCCATTTGTATGAACATGGACACTTCCCTGAGAAATAAGTTTGTCCAATCCCTCCACAGCTTGACACATTATCCCAACGAACTCTTGTGGCATCTCCCAGATTTAATGGCGGAGTTATTCATTTCTCGCTGCTTCAAACTCGTGGATTACTTATCTGGAAAATGATACATAATGAGGAAATTAGCTCCCTATCTTGAGCTGTGCTACACGATATAGAATATCAAAGAAGGGTATTATTCCTAAATTTCCAAGTAACCTCCATTTAATAGATATGGTCGACAACAAACAGATAACAAGGACTTTACAAGACAAGGCTTCAAGACATTGTAGGACCCTTTAAAGCCTTAAGCTCTAATACCAAGTTTGTCACACCCCAAAAATCGAGGATCATGACCGGCGCTCAGCCGAGTAAATCCGACTGACCAAGCCTGTTAGATTTTATTCTACCCAGGCTAATTCATGAATAAAGAGGAGATGAACTCCATTAATCAAATTTGGAATTCTAAAATTATTTCATTGCGACATCCATTTTTTTCACTAAAAAATTCATTCATATAAACAAAATATTACAAGTTTATAGTGAAAAATATATTCTGCCAAATACCAATATTCCTAGTTCCACCCCCGACATCAAGCACCACTGACAAAACGTCTACCGAGCCTTTAAGTACAACAGAAGGGAAATGAAGAAATACCGCCAACAAGGTTTCAGCTATAACTCAAAACATGATAAGAAAATGAATAACTGTTACACGAGGAGGAAGAGGTACAAGATCCCGAAATGAAGTGGGTCTCACCAAGTCAGCTGTGAAGAACATACTGCTATCACCGGTAGTTTCCGCCTGCTGTGGAACCACCTGTATCAATTAAAATATGGTGCCCCTTGCAAAGGCATGTTAGTGCCATTGTATATCACTAGTATGTATAGCTAAAGGTACTCTTTCAAGATAGAATCACCATAAAAGAAAAGAAACCACACAAACAACAAGTCACAATCAACAATATCCAAATGTCCTATTGAAACACAATGATTTTTAAAATACCAAAATAATGTATATTTTAGTTGGGAGATCATTATACCACCTTCTTTGTTATCACAGAGTCTGATCACGCATAATCGTCTAGGTCATCTCCACACGGACAATGTGGTTTTACATGGTGATGCGAAAGAAAGTTGTTACAAGATTTATACCACCATGTGTGCAACATAGCGTCCGATCTCCACCTGATAAGTTAGGCAAACTCATCGCATATATCGTGTGGGTTGGCTTTTTATTTTCCATTTCACAGGTACCATTCACGAAGGAGAGACATACCAACTAACAATAGAAGAACATATCAAAGTTATAAACAAGAAAATACACCGATTATTCTTGAATTACTCTTTTCCAATTACAATATTGTATGGTTTCAACAGAGAGTATGCATGAATCGAGTCACATTGGATGTATTTATAAGACAAAGCAATTAGTAAACATCAGCCACTTATGGGCATGAATTGAGTACCAAAAGCTTTTAGGAAATTCTTTTTTCGAAGTCATTTTAAAACAGTTGAGTCGGGGCTCATTTCATAATCCCTTTTACCTCTAGGCATTTCCTTGTTACCACTAGCCACAATTATAGCTTATATTTTTGGCACGTTGGCCACACTCTATTTTCCCAAATCACATATTTTATCTTGAACATCATTGTAGATTATTAACAACACAACATACTCAATCAAGTCATTAGGTACACGTAAGAGCAACTAAACTTTGTGGAAACATTATGGAATTCAATTCCGAGAGAGAAAGTTAGCAAACATACCTTGTTAAGTATTCCTTAAGTTACTATAATGCACCAACACCTCTAGAAATAATGATCTATAAGAAGATACTGAAAAATTGGTTAATAATTAGAAGGTTTCCCATGGTGTAACTCTTTCATTAAACACTGAATATGTGACATGCACTACAAGGTTCTATAATGTAAATCCCTTATATCAATTTCAACAAGAAAGTACCCATATTAGTTTATAAATCCCACATACTACAACTTAGTGCCACATACGTCGCCTATTTCCATCCACACAATATATTTCAACGTATAACCTCATTCTAGAAAAGCTTAGGAGCAGGATTTACCGAGGTATAAGATAATCTAGTGGCTAGCTTCCATGGTTCTTGAGGACTTGGGCAAGATTGGATGATTAGGATGTGGGGTTTCCTCCTTCTCTCTCTAAAATGCTCCTACCACTCTCTAAACTCTCTAGAAAATAGTCCTAAATGAAGCCCCAAATGTTATTTATCAAAATGGGGTCGGATTTCTAAAGCCTATTAAATTCCTAATATTTGTGAAGCCTATTGGAAAGCCTATGCGATAGTACAAATTTCTGAAGCCTATTGGGAAAATTCCTAAAATTCACTCCCTAGTCCCATGTGCCTGGATTCCGGAAATTTTTGAAGAAAGTTATTACCTATAACCTTATGAACTCTAAATATATGTTTTATTACTAAATTCCACAACAAATTTTGTCATTAAATTTAATTTTTATCACAAAACCCAGGTTTTCACCTAAACCCATAATTTTCACTAATTACATGCTATAATATATCCTTAAACTATGTATTTAACTCACAGTTGGTAGGAATCACCTACCTCCAAGTGCTACGCTAAAACTACCCTCATGAATCTCCAAAAATCGCGCAAAGAGCGAGCGAAATGTATTAGAATTGACTTACGTCTCGTAGGTAAGCATTCCCCCTACCTGGCCAAGCTCTGCATCAGACAAAAGGGACCGCTTTTGCAAGCCTTCTGCACTTGTGGTCGACTGTCCTTGAAACTGGGTCACGTACGTAGGCTAAAACTTACACACTTGTAGATGGTTGGGATGCCCTCACTTGTTAGGTTTTGCGGCTTATGTCTCGCACCTATGGCTGGCCAAGCGCAGGTGAAATTATGATAGCAGTTGGGAGCTTCAGTTGTTGCTTTCAATTTCCAACTTTGTTAGAGCCTCGTTTGATTAATCATTAGGGGCCCAGAGCCCCTAATGATTAAACCCACAAGTTTGAAATCATAAAATGGACTCACTCGGACGGTTATAACGCCCGAAACAACATTAGAACTAAGAATCACACCCAAAAATTAATTGAATCAAATTCATGAAGTTCAAGTTCTTCAATTTACTACAAAAGCGCCGAAACATAATTAAACTACTCGGAAGGATACAAAATTTTGTGTGGAAGTCTTAAATGATATTACGAAACTATTCCCGGTCTCAGAATTCCGTTTGGACCTCGATGAGACCAAAACTCACTCCAAACCAAATATAAAAACTTCTAAAACCTTCAAAGAACCATCTTTCATTATTATGCACCAAAATGCTCCCGGTCATCCAAAACCTGATCCGAATGCACATTCAAGTCCGAAATCATCATATTGGAACCGTCAAATTCCTATTTCGAGGTCGTTTGCTCAAAATATTGACCGAATTCAGTCTTGATCTTATTAGCCAACATTAAGGAATCAGGTGTTCCGAATTCAACCCGAATCCTTCGAAATCCCGAAATTACCATCCCTGCAAGTCATAAAACAACAAAAGTACGTAGGAGAAGTCTTATTTAGGAAAACGGCATTTTAAAAAGTAAAATAACAGGTCGGGCCATTATATATACATTTTATAATAACACCATTACACTCCTATCTCAAATAAGTTGGAGTACGCTATAAAAAATTTTCATTGGATAATTGATTCAGTTAATTTTCTCAGACCAATGTTATGCAAAATAAATATAAAACTAAAAGTTTCTTTCTTTCTAACTTCCAAAACTATTCCATAGTGATACCTTTGTGTGCCTCGTTTCACAGAGAACCTAAATAGCTCTCTATATTTACCGATTAACAGAGAAATTTATGGATTCTACACTCGAAATAAACTAAGCAAAAAAAGTTATATAATTTTTACAACGATAATGTACCATCGAACATAAGAAAAATGCTTGCAGCATGAAAGGGCAGCCCGATGTATGGAATATTTTTGTATTTACGTAAGGTCCGAAGAAAAATTATACCTATGAAACGTGACGTCGATAACTTATTCTAATACACGCATTAATAGTTATTTTCACTGCTCGAACTCGTAAACCCCTAAAAAATAATTTTATTATTGTCCCAAAGCCCCTTTCAAGGATAATGTGAAATGGATCATGAGAAAAAACTCTTGAAGCAGCAGAAGTGAATTCTAATAGCACAACAACAATTCCATTAATCAAACATCAAAATAACACACATCTCCTCATCATCACAATTGCGACGCACCAACAGCTGGACAGATTTCGACGCACCACCAACTCACCCAGGAAGCAACAATGCAACTCACAAAGGAAACAAAAAGACCCAATATTGGATTCAAATCAGAAGCGAATTTAGAATTTATGTTCTACTTTTATAATAACCAATTTTTTTAAAACACATATTAATTAGAGAATTGGAGAAATTAATTTTGGTGTATAAATATAGGTTAAACCTAAGCTAGTGGAAGAAAATTTGTTAGAACACATAAAATAATGTACAAAATAAATGATTAGCGGCTAATTTCTTAAACTATATTAAAGACTATTAAATGAAGAAAAAAAAGAAGTGAGACAAGCCCGTTCTTTTTTTGGCTGCACGTTTTACTGATCCAAGATTTGTTGAAGAGGGTATTTTTTTTTAATCCCGTTCTTGAAGATAATAGTAAATCACGTATAAAGTATTTTGGAGACGACAGTGACGACACATCTGTGGGAAAAGTTCAAGCCTAACTCTGTGTGGAATTTTTGTGGGAAAATTCAAGTATACAGATTGAGGTAATTGGAGGCCGTTTGGTTGGTATTCTAATTATTGCATGGTTGCGGAATTTGTTAGCAAGGTGAATAAGACTTTAAGCATTGATGCTTGCTTTTTTTTAAATATTTTTGAAAATATGTTTTTTCTACCTGGTCCATGTGTTGGGACAAGCGTGTACTTGGCAGAATTTGTGTTCTTAGACTAACAACAAATATACTCTCTCTGTTTCAATTTATGTGAATCTATTTTTGTTTTAGTCCGTACAAAAAAGAATGACCCATTTCCTTATTTGGAAACAATTTATCGTTATGCAATTATTTATAACCACACAAAATATATGTGCCTCATTTTACACCACAAGTTCAAAAGTCTTCTCTCTTTTCTTAAACTCCGTGCTTAGTCAAATGGGTTCACGAAATGGAAGGAGTATTATTTTATGAAAAATAAAAATACAGTAAAAATTATGTTTATAAGTTGTTTGATGGCATGAGCTGTGAGCCATGATGTTGAGTTTGATAGTTTCATAAGGCTATGAGCCATGATATTAAGTTTGATACGGTTGTGCGTCATGATATTGAGTTTGATACGGTTGTGCACCATGATATCGAGTTTCATATTGTTGTGCACCATGTTATTGAGTTTCATACGGTTGTGCGTCATGATATTGAGTTGAATATGGCTGTGCACCATGATATTGAGTTTGATACGGTTATGCGCCATGATATTGCGTTTGATAGTTTGATATGGTTGTGAGCTATAGTATTGGGTTGATACGGTTGTGAGCCATGATATTAGAGCATTATGTTTGCCTTTGAACATTATTTGAGCATTGTGTATGCTTTTTGATGTATTTAGGGCATTGTGTATTCTTCAGTGAGCATTGTATATGCTTCTTTACATATCTCGGGGCATTGTGGTGCGGCTGTGGATTTATATAGGTATTGATTAATTTCTTTTACTGTAATTATGGAAAGCTCTTAGTGTGTAGTGGGTTGACATATGTGTATTTTTGCTCATTAATTGTTGCTAACTCTGTTAATACCTATATATTATGTTTTAATATAATTATTGTGTTTACTATATTGTTCTTGTCACGGTGTGTTTATGTTTTATAACACTTATTCTAAATGTATTTAAAGTGGCGGGTCGAAGATCTAATTAGGTTATATTTACGTATAAGTCACTCCTTACCTGTATCTCCATGCAGATACCATCGTGAGAGATGAAGTTAGTGGCTGACGAGTATGTTCGAGTGGATTTTATTGCTGAGGTGAGCGACTACATTTTTCATGGAGTCTCTCGTTTCAGTTTTGTGTAGTTCGTATTAGTTTTTCCCTTTTTCTTTGTAGTTTGCATACCTATCAGTAAAATTCATATTACTCTATTAAATACTCCACGGTCTTAGTGTGTGATTTGAGATAAAGTTTTATTATTTGAGTAATTGTTGGTTTTTCTATCAATTAACTAAGGTATTGGGTGATAATTATTTCGTCTTTATTTCTTAATAATACTTTTAGCTATGTGCTTAATTGTTCTCCGGTGTTTGAGAAAATTGCTAAACATTTGAGAAAAAAAGTTCCCTTAGCTGGTGGTATTAACTGTGTGCCAATCACGTCTAGGCGTAGTTTGAGACGTGATAACTTTTAAGATTTTTAGTATTAAAATTATTATATTCATAAAATTATAAGTTCAAACTTACTATTTATTGTAATTTACATATATTATTTATGCTTCGCATTAAAAATATTATATTCAAATAAACTCAATACCTGAGTGCTCCAAGAGCAAGTTCATTCCAACATTGGCTATAAATACAAGCCTATTCTTCTTCTGAATTGTTTTAACTTCAAAGAACGCAACAGTAAGTATGATTTGCTACCAAACTTTGTGTTTGCTAAAAAATTGGGTTTGAAGTACCGCTACACCAATGTTTAATTCCTTTTCTCCTGGGAGGAAATAATCTATAACCTTAGGTACTATGAGGGGATTAAATTACTTAAAAAAATATTATGAATTCAGTTGGCTTGAATTAAATTATGTTATGTTTTTCATTTATGTTTATGTTACTTTATTTTCTCCAAAATTATTTTACAAATACAGCTTACTAACAAGCTTAATGAATTTAATTTGTATTATGTATTTGTGTTATATTTACTGGTTTAGAGTTTCAAAGCTTTGTGGTTTTCTACTCCGTTGTAGATTAATATCTATGTGATTTTAATGTTTGTTTATGTCATTCTTTTACAGAAATGACTTATGCTAACAGGAACCAGGTTGTTCCAATGGTGACTGTCAATGCATAAACAAGGCGAACACCAGTGTTGGCACTAACGAAGAAACCCAGAAAATTTTTCGGGTTAGATTTCAAGTGGTGGCAGCAGAAGATGTTCTTCTACTTGACTACTTTAAGTCTACAGAAGTTCATCAAGAAAGATGTTCCTGGTCAGCTCGATGAAACTTCAGAGAATAGACGCTTTCTAATAATTGAGGCGTGGAAGCCTTCTAATTTTCTGTGCTAGAATTATGTTCTTAGGGAACTAAAAGACTATTTGTATAATGTATACAGTGGCATGAAGACATCAAAAGAATTGTAGATTGCACTTGAAAAGAAATACAAAACTGAAGATGACGAGTTGAAAAAATTCGTAGCCGCCAAGTTTTTGGCCTACAAAATGGTAGATAGCAAGTCTGTTATTACCCAAATCCAGGAATTGCAAGTGATTAATCACGATCTCCTTGTTGAAGGTATAAATAAAGTTAATACTGATATTGAAAGTAGTAATCTTAGTATTTTTACTAACAGAATTTTCATTGATCATCAATAAAGCATTCCAAGTAGCAGTGATAATTGAGAAGTTTCCTCCTTTGTGGAAGGACTTCAAAAACTACTTGAAACACAAACGCTAGGAGATGTCTCTTGAAGATCTCATTGTTCGATTGAGAATCGAAGAGGACAACAAAGCTGCTGAAAGAGAGGCCGTGTAAACTCAACAATAATGAGAGTATACATTGTTGAGGATACTTCTCAAAATAAGAGAAAGAGGAAGCATGCTTCTGGACCGAAAAGCAACCAAAGCAAGAAGCTTCTCAATAAAAATTGCTACAATTGTGGAAAAGCTCGACGCAAAACTACGGAGTGTCGTGCTACGAGGAAAGAAAAGAAGAAGGGTCAAGCAAACAAGGTTGAAAAGCATGAAGATGTTGATGACTTTTGTTCTACGCTTTCTGAATGCAACTTGGTAGGAAATCCTAAGGAGTGGTCGATTGATTCTGGAGCCACTCGCCACGTTTGTGCTATTAGGGAAGCTTTTGCAATATATGCTCCTGTTGGACTCGAAGAGTCTCTTTATAAGGGAAATTCTTCAACCGCCAAGATTGAAGGATGTGGGAAGATCTTTCTGAAGATGACTCTTGGCAAGGTGGTGACTTTGAACAACGTCCTTCATGTTCCCGATGTGAGCAAGTGATTTTTGTCTCGCTCCAAATGTTTCTATTAAATTCATTAAAATTAGGATTTTTCTTTTATTGTTTAGATTTTTAGGAATTAATTGCGTGATTTTGTGTTTATTTGCATTTTTCTTTTATTATTTGAATATTTAGGAATTAATTGTGTAATTTTTTGTTTATTTTTCCTTTTTACCATTTGAATTTTTAGGAATTAATTGCGTGATTTTGTGTTTATTTACATTTTTCCCTTTTATTATTCAAATTTTTAGGAATTAATTGCATAACTTTGTATTTACTTGCATGTTGCACATTTTAATTAAATATTATTCATAAAAATATATAAAAAATGGCATGTTTGCATTTAGGACTTAATTTTTACATTTTTTCTCTTGGGTTATTAGTTAATTAATATCAAAAATAATAAAATTGGTTAGTCTTACATTTGTTCAATTTTCTTTGAAATTTAGAATTCAGGTTATGTTAGAAGTTTATTTAGTTTATTTTGTAGAAGTTAAATATGTTTTGGGTATTTTTATTTTTTGTTATTAAAATTTGAAAATATTATTAAAAAAATATATAAAAGAGAAAATACATAAATATTGGTCTTTTGTTGAAAACCTTTGATTCGGGCCAGTTCTTGCAATAAAACCTGGCCCAAAACCCTTGAACCCGTTAAATTTGACCCAGACTCAAGTCCCCTGCCTGGTCCAAAAATACCAGGTCCAAAATAGCGTTTTTTACGCCAAAGAAATCTGAGCCATTGATCAATCTTGATCGAACGGATGAGATGCGGGGAGTGTTACAATATATAAGTGTCGTATAACACCCCTTACCCCAGAACTTAGTACTTTTTCCAAAGCTAACCCTAAAATCCTCTGGTGTAAAACCACTGTGCCTCTACCGTATCCCCACCTCCCGCCATCGGCTGGAAATCGCCGCCGCCGGCGGCGTAACTCAAAATCCATCAAAATTAACACCTCGAAATCCCCGTCTTCTCCTCTTTCCAACCCCCTTAATATCACCTCTCAAAACCAAGCCAAACATGTCGAATATCCCTCCAAAGGAGCGGTTGCTCCGCCGTATACGGCGACGCCAGCTCCGATGGATCCCAAAAAATAACCACATACTCCCCTAACCTCCCGCATCCCCAGTGCCCAACTGGGTTCCTTTGAACAACCCTAAATCTCCTCGAATTTCAAGTATGAGAATTAGCCTAATGCTGAGTTAGACTGTCGAAGCTATATTTGGGTTTCCAAATGAAGTTGCATGTTCGTTTTGACCAAAAACGAACATGTAACTCCGTTTGGGGATTCAAGTCGAATCCAGTAAAGCTTAGTTGAAGACTCAACCAGTAAGTTCACCTTTATTTTGATTGTTCTTTTTTCTTTCTTTCTTGTTTAGTAATTAGGTATTGCCTTATTTCTGATTTTAGTTTTAATTGAAAGTTGCATCCCATTTAGTTTTTGAGCCATTTGAGTAATCAATTCTTTTAGACTTGATTCCTGATTTTGTTTATAGTGTTGTGTTTCTCATTAGGATAGTTTTTTTTTTTTTTTTTTTTTGCAAATGATTATGATCGTACGTGGCTATTTGATTTTTTTAAAAATATAGTTAGAACTTTTGCCTGGGTTTAGTTGTAGAAGCCCTGATTATGCATTCGTCTTATTAAACTTGATTGTTTTTTTTTAACTGGAATAAATTCTCAAATTTGGTTATAGCAAGATTTCTAAGTTTTTTTTATTTTAGTTGTTCTTGGTAATTCCTGATCCTTCATCTGTTATCGTTTTTCTTAGTTCAATGTTTAATTAATAATTTAATAGTAGTATGAATCAGAAGTAGCTTTTAATCTCGATTTGGTTCAAATAATAGGATTGCATGTTAGTGTAGATTTGAATTTTCTTCTAATTATGTTAATTTGAGCTTTTGGTTTGAACTGTTGGTCCAGTGGTTTGAGAATTCTGAATTGATTTTAAATCTTTTGTAGTAGTTTAGATTTGGTCATGGTTTGGTTATAGCTTTTAGCTAGATCTAAATTAATTTCTAAACGCAGCTTAGAAAAGAATGGTAATTCTAGTATATTAAGAGGGTAGTATAGGGTTCAGTTTGGTTCTGGTATACAGAACAAACTAAGGGGTACTATAGGTAGTCAATAAATAGAAAAAAATGTTAGAATCCATTAGACCCTTCTAGAAGGGGACCTTAGTCTATAAATCAGTAGACTAGTATAGTGACTTCGGAAACAAGTCAGAAAATAAAGGACAAAGTAGGTAAAATCATAAAATTGAAAGAAAGATTAGTAGTTAAAATGGAATAAAGGGGTTGCCCTAGCCTTTGGCTATAAAAGGGCACTCCAATTCATTCAAAGGTGGAGAGATACACAGTCTGAAAATCCCTAAATAATTCCAGATATTTTGAAGCTTATAAAATCTTAAAAATGCCAGAAGATTTCCAGAAATCCAAAACTTGTTCAAGTTATCAAATTCCCTGAAATTTAGTAGTGTTTACTGTTCCATTGGGCCTCTTTTCCTTGGAAATAATCCTAACGACATAGTTTGTCACTAATTGAAAAAAATGAAGGGCCGCAGTTTGTCACGGGCAGTTGTAGTGACAAAGAATGGCCCGCACTTACAACAAGAAAGTGTGCCCCGGGAATTTCGAAGTCGGACAGCTTGTATTGAGGCGTATTTTCCCTCACCATTAGGAAGCTAAAGGACAGTTTGCTCCGAACTAGAAAGGTCCATACATTATCAGAAAGATACTACCCAAAAGAGCATTGTACCTAGGTGACGTCGAAGGGGACGATCCTGAAACAGCAGTGAATGCAGATGCAGTAAAAAGGTATTACGTTTGAACTACCTGCAGCAATGATTCAGGCTGGTTGAAGTGACGAAGGATTTTCTTTCCCGCTACCCTAAACACTACCAATCCGTCACAAACCCTTTGAGCTGGTTGCAATCACCCTCTTTGGAACCCGTAAGTGCTATTCGGAAAAAAAGAAAAACAAAATAAACAAAGAAGAAAACAAAAGAAAAATGAAAAATGAATGAAAAATGAAAAATGAAAAAAGTGAAAAAAAATGAAAACAAATTAGTCTATGAAACACTTCCTGAACTATGTCTGACTTGATTCCGAAAGGATACGTACGCAGCCTTTGTCTGAGGTTCAGTTATATCAAAATAAAACCCCAATTCCCAAAAACGAAACTGGGGCGGATGATGTAATGGTTTGGCCATGAACCCACCAGAATGGTTCCAAAACTGAAGCTTCCATCCAACTTCCTTTACCTAAGAACCGGGACCAAGTCCTTCAAATCGATAGGTAAAGGCAGGGACACGACAAACACCACTGCTGGGATTTGGCACAACTCAGATTGAGAGAAATAAAATGAGAGAGTCTTAGCAGTGAAAACTTTCGGGCAGCATAAGGCGATGGTGAGTAGAGAAAATAAAAATGAGAGTCCATTTAGTGAAAACTCATAAAAGAGCACTATCGGGCGACAAAAGAAGATAAATGAGAGAGGTCGATTAGCGGAAACCCGCAAAGGGCGCCATGGGCCGAAAAGAAGATATATCACCATCAAGGCCCGAGCAAGTTCCCCTGTCTTGGAAAGATTGAAATATGGGGTCCATTTGAAGCAGGAAATGTGTACAGGTTGGGAATCGAGTCCAAGAAGCATGTCATGTCCATTTGAAGTCGGCATGCACTCCCAGATACGTCCTTCTCTTGTTCCCAAAAGGGAAACTTCTCTTTAAATCCATATGATCGCTTTTGTTGCTTCCTTGAATCCCTTTCGGCTTAACATTGATTTCACGACTATTCCACAAGAAAAGGTGGTAAGACCGGTTTCACATGGCTCGCCTGGCAAGGACCAAAGAAAGTACCCAGTCTCACCGGATGCATCTAGTCGATCCCGGCTGGCCATGACAGCTGACGCTTCAGAAGCAGAAAAGAGGAAATAAAGAAAATCAAAGACAAATACCCACGAAGACAAAATGAAGATTAGAAAAGGCAAATTGACTCAACATGGTTTCAAGGGCAGGATACCTAATGGCTTTGAAATGGAAATCAGGGCAAGGAAATCGTAACCAAAAGGCCTATCTAAAAGGTGAGATCTCCTGACCAACCAACAAAGCAAAGTCTGGAAAAGCCAAAGGTCTTCTCAGCAGAAGTGAGGCTGTGATCAAGCAAATTAAGGCCACAAAACCAGCCACTGTTTCAAACTAACAAATCGTGCTTTGTTTTAAATTTTTAAATAGGCAATGGGATAAACAACAAAAGCAATCAAAGGAAATCCAAATGGACTAAGAATAGCCTTGTAGCGATGATCAACCAAAAGGGAAGTTCTCTTTACATATTTTCCCGCAGTTTTATAAAAGAAAAGAAGAAAAGGAGAATCACAAAACATGGTAACATGGGACTTTTATCCCTGACTCAATCCCCAAATCTAGGACCACACCCCCTATCTCTCCCCAGCATAACCTGTGGAACTCCCTAGCATAACCCAAAGATCATACTCTGCCCCCCCCCCCCCCCCCCAACATAACATGAGGATTCCTTTCCATCATTCCCCGGCATAACCCGAGGGTTCCTCCCTTCATCCCCAGCATAACCTGGGGGACCATTTTCTTCTTTCATTCCCCAGCATGACCTGAAGACCAATTGCCATCATTCCCCGGGGGTTCCTCTCTGCATCCCCAAAATAGCCCGAGGGACCTTTCTTTCTGTCCATCCCCATCACAACTTGGGGGCCTTCCTTTTATTTCATTCCCCAGCATAATCTGAGGACCAATTTCCTTCTATCCCTAGCATAACCTAACAGTCTTTTCATTCCCCACCATTACCTAGGATAACCTGAGGGTCTTCCTTTTCTCTTCCCTAACAGGAGTCTTTTTCTTTCTATCCCGGCATAACCCATGGATTCCCCTAGCATAACCCAGGAGTATTTTTCCTCCTATCCCAGCATAACCTGCGGATTCCCCTGGCATAACCCAGGATTTCCTTCTTTCAATCCCGGCAAACCCGCGGATTCCCCTGGCATATCCCAAGAGACATTTCTTTTTTAATCCTAGCATAACCCGTGGTTCCCCCTGGCATAACCCATGACCCATTTTTCTTTCAAATCCGGCATAACCCGTGGATCTCCCTTGGCATAACTCAGGAATCGTTTTCATTCAAATCCCGGCATAACCCGCGGATTCCCCCTAGCATAACATAGAGACTTTCTTTTTCAATAACGGCATAACCCGCGAATTCCCCTAGCATAGCCCAAGATGTCCTTTTTCCAATCCTGGCATAACTTGCGGATTCCCCTGGCATAACCCAGGAGTCTTTTCTTTTCAATCCCGGCATAACCCGTGGATTTTCTTCCTCTTCCCCACCAGAGACTCTTTATTCCTATCCCGGCATAACCCACGGATTCTCCTCTTACCCCCAGCAGGGACCTGTTTCTTCTTCCGGAATAACTCGGCCATCTGCCAGCAAAACCTGGTACTCTCTCCAAAAAATAAACAATTATGAATTTTATTAATTTTAATAGAAATAGTTTAGATTTGTGCGACAAAAAAGTCACGAAATTTCCTAGTGAAAACCGGGGAAGAAAATTTTGTTCCTTTGTTGGTTTTGGTGTTCGAACAAGTTTTACCTCAGGGCGCAGGTTTTGAGATGACCGGAAGAGTGAATCTCAATCCAGGACAAAGTAATGAAGAAAAGAACAAAAGGAAATAAATCCAGAATGGTTGAAAAGAAAGATGTGAATTGTCCAAATTTAATAAAAAGTCACAAGTCGAGCATGTCCTGCTTGGTTTCAATGTTGAAGAAAGAACCGGAACCTACAGCTTACGAGCATCAAGATTCAGATCGGAATCCACGACGGATCCAGCTAAGACTCAAGACCAAGCTTTCAAAATAGTTATAGATAGGAATCTTGTAAATCATAGTTGAGAGACATAGCTAGCTTAGTTCTGATTTCCTTTTTGTGTAATAAGAAGGTCAGCAAGCAGTAGTAGCAGCATCAGCAGTGAAATCACAGCTCATGGAAGTCCGAGCTACCAAACACTCCACAACTACACTAACTTGATTCCTTTATAGCCAAGGATATGTAAGAACCCTTTGAAGTAGGGTTCGGTCAGTCAGTTTTCAAAATGTTTCTCATAGAATGCAAAATAGGCAAAAATCTCTCAGTTGCTCATTTATCTTTGACCGGAAACTCTCTGTATCTCCGAGCAAAGAGGGGCAGCTGTAAGCACATGATTTTTGCCTCGCTCGAAATGTTCCTATAAAATTCATTAAAATTAGGACTTTTCTTTTATTGTATGAATTTTTAGGAATTAATTACGTGATTTTGTGTTTATTTTTACTTTTTACTATTTGAATTTTTAGGAATTAATTGCGTAATTTTGTGTTTATTTGCATTTTTTCCTTTTATTATTTTGATTTTTAGGAATTAATTGCATAATTTTGTGTTTACTTGCATGTTGTGCATTTTAATTTAATATAATTCATTAAAATACAAAAAATGGTATGTTTGCATTTAGGACTTAATTTTTACATTTTTTCGTTTGCGTTATTAGTTAATTGATATCGAAAATAACAAAATTGGTTAGTCATACATTTTTTCAGTTTTGTTTGAATTTTAGAATTTAGGTTATTGTAGAAGTTTATTTATTTTATTTCATTGAAGTTAAATATGTTTTGGCTATTTTTATTTTTTGTTATTAAAATCATAAAATATAATAAAAAATATATAAAAGAGAAAATACATAAATGTTGGTCTTTTAATGAAAACCTTTCAATTAGGCAGTTCTTGCAGTAAAAGCTGGCCCAAAATCCTTGAACCTGTTAAACTTGACGCATACCCAAGTCCCTTGCCCGGTCCAAAAACACCAGGTCCAACACAGCGTCGTTTACGCCAAAGGTATCTGAGCCATTGATCAATCTTGATCGAACGGACGAGATGCAGGGGGTGCTACACTATATAAGTGTCGTATAACACCCCCTACCTCAGAAACATAGTACCATGTCCAAATCTAACCCTAATATCCTCCGATGTAGCACCACCGTGCCTCCACCGTATCACCACTGCCCGCCGGCGGCGGCGGGTTACTCTAAATCCATCCAAATAAACACCCAGTAATCCCCGTCTTCTCCTCTTTCTAATCCCCCTAAGATCACCTCTCAAAACCCAGCCAAACGTGTTGAATATCCCTCCAAAGAAGTAGCTGCTCCTCCATCCACGGCAGAACCGACTCCGATGGATCCCAAAAATACACTCCATACTCCCCTAACCTCCCTCATCCCCAATCCCCAGCTGGGTTCCTTCGAACAACACTAAATCTCCTCGAATTTTAAATCAGAGAATTAACTTAATCCTGAGTTAGACTGTCGAAGCTATATTTGGGTTTCCAAATAATGTTGCATGTTCATTTTGACCAAAACGAACATGTAACTCCATTTGGGGATTCAAGTCGAATCTAGTCAAGTTTAGTTGAAGACTTAACCAATAAGTTCACCTTTACTTTGATTGTTCTTTTTTTCATTCTTGTTTAGTAATTAGGTATTGCCGTATTTCTGATTGTAGTTTAAATTGAAAGTTGCATCCCGTTTAAGTTTTGAGTCATTTGACTAATCAGTTCCTTTAGAGTTTATTCCTTATTTTGTTTATAATGCCGTGTTTCTCATTAGGTTAGTTTTTTATTAGTTTTTTTTTTGCAAATGATTTTGATCTTACATGGCTATTTGATTTTCTTTTTTTTAAATATACTTAGAAACTTTTCCTTGGTTTAGTGATAGAAGCCTTGATTATGCATTAGCCTTATTAAACTTGATTGTTTTTTGTTTTAACTGGAAACAATTTTCAATTTTGGTTATAGCAAGACTTCTATGTTCTTTTTTTTAATTTTAATTATTCTTGGTAATTCCTGATCCTTCATCTGTTATCGTTTTTCTTAGTGCAATGTTTAATTAATAATTTGATAGTGGTATGAATCAGAAGTACCTTTTAAACTCGATTGGTTCAAATAACAGGATTACATGTTAGTGTAGCTTTGCATGTCTCTTCTAATTATATTAATTTTATCTTTTTGTTTGAACTGGTGGTCCAGTGGTTTGAGAATTTTTAATTGATTTTCAATTTTTGTTTAGTAGTTCAGATTTGGTCATGGTTTGGTTATAGTTGTTAGCTAGTAATGATTAATTTCAAAACTTAGCTTAGTAAAGAATGGTAATTCTAGTATACTAAGATGGTAGTATAGGGTTTAGTTTGGTTTTAGTAATCTCAGAGCAAAATAAGGGTACAATAGGTAGTCTATAAATAGAAAAACAATGCTAGAATCCTTTAGACCCTTCTAGAGGGGGATATTAGTCCAAATATCAGTAGATTAGTGCAGTGACTTGGGAAACAAGTCAGAAAATAAAGGACCAAGTAGGTAAAATTTTAAAATTGAAAGAAGGACTAATAGTTAAAATAGAATAAAGTGGTTTCCCTAGCATTTGGCTATAATAGGGCACCCCAATTCATCCAAAGGTGAGAGATACACACTATGGAAATCCATAAAAAATTCCAGATATTTTGAAGATTAAAAAACCTCAAAAATTCTAGAAAATTTCCAGAAAACCAAAGTTTATTCAAGTTATCAAATTCCATGAAATTCAGTAGTTTTTACTATTCCATTTGGTCTCTATTCCTTAGAAATAATCCTAACTTCAGCTGTTCAGCATAAGTTTTAGCTCAATAAGATGAAAGATGACCTAAAATATGCTTATTTGAGGTGCTAAAGTTTCAGCACCTGTCCGTGGTTCACATTTAGCTGGTTGGGGGTTCATTTGAGCTATTTGAGTGTGTTTTACTGGTTTGAGTTTGAGTTTAAACTTTCTTGGGTATTTGTATCGTTTCTGGTTCATTAACTGCTCATGAGCTGTGGATTGCTGTGATTATTGTGTTGTTTTAGTTAGCTGACCCTAAGTTCTGTTTTGTTTAAATTCCAGGTACATTTTCAATCTCCAATGATGTATGAAGTTTGAACTTAATGTTACTCAAGTTGAATATGTATATTATTTGTTCTTTTATCAGCTTTTATTACTATTATTATGTTTATTATAGTTGAGACAATGGTTTGTATAAATAGGATATTTGGACTGATAGTTGAACTGTAGCACCATAGTTAGCTCTTTGTTATTTCGTTTGGATCTTTATGTGATGGTAATCAGTGGCATAATGGTTGATGAATATTGGCTCAGGGGGTTTAGTTGGGATTTGTATTTAGTTGATACCTGGATTGGATTGTAGAAATTATTACACTTGTAGTCTACCTATTTAGAAGTGATTCACTACTTCCCTGTTATAAACATAAACTCTAGGAATCAACTATATTCAGTATCAGTTTCTCACATTATGTTTGTGTAAGACCTTTTTTATTGTCTCAGTATCATCAAATTGTGGATTAAATGAAATCTCGTTTAGTAATAGTGATAATCTGATTGTTATTTGTTACAAAATAAATCATTTGCTTAGTACATTCATAACTGGTGTTGTGGAAGGTAATATTGGGCCCAATTGGAAGGCCAGCACTTCAGGATTCTATTCAACAGGCTCCTCAGGCCGTTAATATTTGCTTGAGGGCTCTTGTGAAGGTTGGGCCAATTTCAACCTGGGCCCAACAGCCCAATATGCTGAATGATGAATGCACCTCCCACCTGTTAATTTAATTTCACAATATATGAGCTGTGAGTAGGGTAGCAAGACTAAATGAGAATTGATTTAACCTTATCAGAGGAAAATTTTATAGAAAAACAATACTTTGGTTTAGGATTGGCCTTTAAAATAATAAATGAGGTGTTCCATGCCAAACAGAATCCAAAATTGCGGGGCTCTTGTGAAATGCATATATTAAAATACGTAGAATTTCGGGACATGCCATTAGCGGATTTCACGGCTTTCCCGCAAATATAATAAAATGTTAGTCGCTTTTAGGCGCGTCTTTAATAATTTTATCTTCTTAATTCTAACTTAACTTCTTTTTCTGGTCGTTCCGCTCTGTTGATCGATGGTAGTATAAGAGATCTGTAACCCCCCGAAATTTTTTACGGGTGCATATTTATGTGAGCAAAATCCAAATCTCAATGAAGTTGAAATATGTTAAAAATTGTGTGCGCATTTATGTGATTTGGTTTGCGACATGTTTCAACGACATTGCCAATTTCCTTAAAAATGTTAAAAACGGTATAAAAATAGTTTAAAATTGCACAATAGGATTGACATGTACAAAAATCAGAATTATTAGCGCATTATAATAGCTTAAGATACTCTGATAGAACCACGGGATCCGGGGGTGCCTATCACCTTCCCTCGGGTCAACATAATTCCTCACTTAGAATTTCTGAATCGCCGACTCCAATTGGGCAGTCGAAAATCCTCGACTTGGGATTCAAAACAAACCGGTGACTTGCGACACCAAAATCCAAGCCTATCCCAAGTGGCGACTCTAAATAAATAAATAATTCCATGTCGAATAATGTCACTTTAAGTGGAAAAACTCCCTTATACGTTTTTATCCTTCGTGGTAGCTGTGTAAAAAGGAGGTGTGACACGCGAGATTAGGAAGAATTTAGTATCTGCTAGAATTCTTGTTAAGAATGGTTTTAAATATGTTTGTTTCAGATAAGATTGTAATAAGTAAGAATGAAATGTTTGTAGGAAAAGGTTACGCCACCGAGGGCCTTTTCAAGATGTATGTAATAGTTGTTGAGAATAATAATAAAATTTCAGATTCATCTTACTTACTTGAGTGATATGAATTATGGAATATACGTTTGGGTCATGTAAATTATAAAACCGTTAAGAAATCAATTAACTTGGAAGTAATGCCTAAATTTGAATGCGGAAAATCATAATGTCAAATATGTATGGAATCTACATATGTTAAACATCCTTATGAGTCTGTTGAAAGGAATTCAGATCCTTTAGACTTAATTCACACAGATATTTGCGATATGAAGTCAATACCATCTCACAGTGGAAAGAAGTATATCATAAATTTTATTGACGATAGTACTCGATATTGCTATGTTTACTTACTTAACAATAAAGATGGAGCAACAGACGCATTCAAGCAATATAAAAATGAAGTTGAAATGCAACTTAACAAAAAAATTAAATAATAAGAAGTTATATGGGTGGTTAATATGAATTTCATTTTGAAAAAATATATTTAAAATATGAAATTATTTATCAAACAACGGCCTCTTACACGCCCCAATCCAATGGGATTGCAGAAAAAAATCGTTCACTAATGGAGATGATGAATACATTATTAATAAGTTCTAATTTTCCTCAGAACTTGTGGGGAGAAGTCGTTCTTATGGCTAACCGAATACTAAATCGAGTACCCCATAGTAAAACATAGTCCATTCCATATGAAAAATAGAAAGGAATAATTCCCAACTTGAATTATTTTAATTTGTGGGGTGTTTGATAGAAGTGCAAGTTGCTAAACCCAAAAGGTAAAAATAGGACCGAAAACCGTTGATTGTATTTTTATAAGATATGCGACCAATGGTAAAGCATATATATTTCTAATTCATAAATTAGAAAATCTCGACATTCGTAATAATACGGTTATAGGATTAGATAATGTTGAATTCTCTAAAAATATATCCGTATAAAACGGAATGTGAGTCGATTGGTGAAGGATCTAAATGACATCGAGAAGAAACAAAAGAAAGTACATTTAATGAGGAGGATCCAAGACGCAGTAAACGCCAAAGAACGTCTACATCATTTGGACTATATTTTGTGACTTTCTTTTTGGAAAATGAGCCTCGAACAATTAAATAAGTTATGTATTCTTCGGAATCATTATTTTGGAAAGAGGCAGCCAATAGTGAAATAAAATTCATATTGAACAACCATACATGAGAATTTGTTGATCTTCCTCTTAAAAATAAACCATTGAGTTCTAAATGAATTTTTAATACAAAAATGAATTATGATGGAACTATTAATAAATTTAAGGCAAGACTTGTAGTCAAAGGGTATAAACAACGAGAATGTCTTGACTACTTTGATATATACTCTCCAGTTACAAGAATTACGTCCATACGGATATTAGTAGCATTAGCTGCCGTGTATGATTTTGAAATTCATCAAATGGAAGTTAAGATGGCCTTCTTGAATTGAGATTTTGAGGAAGAAATATACATGTATAACCTAAAGGATTTGTGGTTCCAGGTAAAGAAAAGAAGGTTTGTAGACATGGTATGTCCCTCTACGGACTAAAACAAGCACCCAAATAATGGCATGCAAAATTTGACCAAATAATTGTCAAATGGTTTTAAGATAAATGAATATGATAAATGTGTGTACATAAAAAATGTTCCAAATCACATAGTCATTTTTAGTTATTTATGGATGGTATGCTGATAATGAGTAATGACATTGCCAACATAAATGCTACTAAGCGTATGCTTACTAGCAAGTTTGATATGAAAGACTTGGGAGTTGCTGATTTAATTTTGGAGATTAAGGTCCATAAAAGTCCTCAAGGTCTAGCATTGTCACAATCTCATTATATTAAGACAATATTTGAAAAATTCAAACACTTAGGGTTTAAAGTTGCAGGGACTCCAATTGACATGAATCTTCCATTATCAATGAACAAAGGCCAAAGCATATCATAATTGGATTATGCTCGTGTATTGGGGTGCTTAATGTACATATTAAAATGTACACGACCAGATATAACTTGTGTTATAAGTAAATTGAGTCGATACACAAGCAATCCAGGTCAATCTCATTGGATGGCAGTGAAACGAGTTTTGGGATATTTAGAACATACCATGACTTTTCTTTGCACTACTGTAAATATCATACGGTTATTGAGGATACTATGATGCAAAATTAGATCACTGATTCAGTTGATTCAAAGTCCATTAGTGGATATGTATTCATTATTAGTGGATGAGCGGTATCTTTGAAGTCATCCAAAAAAATTTGTATTGCCCACTCTACAATGGAGGTTGAGTTCATAACCTTAGATAAAGGTGGTGAAGAAGTTGAATGGCTCCAGAATTGCTTGGAAGACATTTCATATTGGCCCAAATCATTGGAAATAATATGAATACATTGTGAAAGTCAATTGGAAATTGGAAGGGCTGAGAGCATTATGTATAACGGTAAATCTCGTCATATATGACGAAGACATAAAACCACTAGGCAATTACTCTCTAGAGGAATTATCACGGTTGACTATGTAAAGTCAAGTGATAATGTGTCGGATCCACTTACAAGAGGACTAATTAGAGAGGTAGTTGAGAGATCATCAAGGAAAATGGGCTTACGGCCGAGAACAAGTCATAGTGGCGGCAACTCTACCTATAAGACTGGAGATCCTAAGATTTAGGTTTAAGGAAATCAAACAAAGTCATTAATGATGGTTCAAAATTGTCAACTAGACTTTTGGTCCATTCTCGTGATGAGATAATGTTCAACACCAAGGATAAAACATTAAGGTTTTTTTAATGATTTCTAAATTTTATACGAGATATATCAAATAGTGTATTTACGGGATGACACATTTAGGAATCACATATGTATGTGTGAAGTGTTAGTCACTTCAATGATAATTTTTCAAGGTCAGTTCTCTATGCACTTATGAAACCAGACGGTGTTCATGGCTGAAACGAACACAACAATGAGAATCAAAGGCGGTTAAGTGTTGGTTTCGTGACTTATGGTTGTCTAGGTATACACTAATGTTTAACGGTTCAAAGAAATCATATCTACTGATTGATCCAGTATATCTGACATAAGTTCACTACAGAAAGTTCAAAGGAAAACCTACTTATCCAGATGCAATAAATCCTTACTTTCGAATCACATAGTTTTTCATGCAGATTTCCATGATGTAGCCATTTCTCATTCATGTGGGGGATTGTTGGGGTTTTAAGTGTATTAAATACTTAAAAGAGGGTGAATGAAAATGGAGGAAAATGAAATTTTAAGTTTTCCCCTTGGTGAAGGAACATTGTCCCATATTGGAGGAGGAAGACGTTTTTTCGGATATATAAGAAACTGCTCTTCTTCTTACTTTTAAAGAGTTAAGAAGAAGGCAAGCATCACACTGTCGTCATCGTCGTTCGCTCGGCTCCGCTTCGGCTTTGGGTTTGGGTTTGGATTTGGTCAAATGATCGATTGATTGATTTTTTTTGGGACCAAATTTATTTTTTAATAGTAAAATATTAACGGAAATGTTATTAAATATTCGTTTTAATAACAGATTAAAATAAATATCAATATTAAATCCAATCAGTTTTTCGTTTTCAAGTTGTGTAACGAAAAATTAAACTATCCTCTTCAATTTTCCCTCTTTATACTCCCTCATTATTGTTGAGTAAATAGTCATTTATATTAGGACATTTATGATATGGCTGTTTTGCATAAACAGTCATTCTGAAGAGTTGAACCTCTTTAATTTCAGCCCAACTTTGGCTAAAAATATAAGTCTATTCTCTCAAAATTTTCATACTAATTTATGAGTTTTTCCTCCTCATTCTGCATTGTTTTAACTTCAAAGAGCGCAACACTAAGTGTGATTTGCTACCAAACTTTGTGTTCGCCGAAACACTGGGGTATGAAGTGCCACTACATCAGCGTATAATTCGTTCTATTCTGCAAGGAAATGATCCATTACTTTGGATACTAGAAGGGGATTAAACTCCTTAAGGAAATACTATGAATTCAGTAGGCTCAGATTAAATTCTGTTTTGTTTTTCATTTTTGTTTATATTATTTTATTTTCTCCAAAATTATTTTACAAATACAGTTTACTAATAAGCCACAACTAACACTTATAAAAAGCCTAACAAAAACACTCTAAAAGCAAAACATTACAAGAGTAAATAACATTACAACTCTTTTAGATAATTCTTGTCTCTGGATTTTTAGCTATGGAATCCTCAACCAAAAGCCAAATACCAACACAATCAGAAGAAGAACGTAACTGCACATATGCCATGCAACTATTGTCATCTTCAGTCCTCCCCTTTGTATTGCATTCAACAATCCAGTTAGAAGTTTTTGAGATATTAGCCAAAGCTAATGACACAAAACTTTCTGCTTCTGAAATTGTTTCTGAAATGCCAAACTGCAAGAACCCTGATGCAGCTACTATGTTAGACAGGATGCTTTATCTCTTGGCTAGTTACTCATTGTTCACTTGTTCCATTGTTGAGAAAGAAAATGGTGGATCGAATAGAGTGTATGGTTTATCACAAGTGGGAAAATTCTTTGTTAGAGATGAAGATGGTGCATCAATGGGGCCGCTTTTTGCTTTACTACATGATAAAGTATTCATTAACAGCTGGTAAGTTTGGTTCTACTTTTCGTTCTTTATCCGCCAGCAGTATTGATTAGTTGCCTTTTCCACAGGACAAGATTCTCAAGTTTACTATTTGTCGATTATGTTAGCCGTAGGTGTGTTACTATTTCTTATCCTTTTGTTGGTCACTTTAATTAAAATAAGAAAGTTAACTCTAATTGTTGCCCATCTAACCCTTTAAACTCAAAATGGCCAATAAATTTATGATATATAAATAATTCAAATATAATATGTATATGACCGTATATAATCCATGTACATTGACTAGAAAAAATAAATAATATATATAACTGCTATTCGTGTAAAACCCCAAATTTAAAAAAGATAGGCATTACTAATTTTCAATTCCAACTTTATTATTTTTAATTTTTATTCTCTAATGTCCTGTGCCGTCTATGTTACGTGATATACGTTAACCAACTTCTCCCTAAATCTTTAGTATAAAACTAATGCTTGGAGCAAACAAAATATAAATTCAAAAATTATGTTAAGTATATAGTCCATGATATTATATTGGCAAAGTAATTTGAAACGAAAGATTTATATATTTTTGACTCCTATAAACTTGTTTTTAATGCAAAGAGGCACAACAAATAGTTCATGTCTTTTTTTTTTGGTTTTTTATTGGTACTCATTGGGGCCGACTAAATTCAAATTTACCGAAAATTCCATATTGTTTGAGGGGGTTGGAGGGGGGAGGGGGTGGGGCGGGGGAGGGGGGCATTGCTCCCAACAAATACGACTTTATAACTAGTGTTTGAACCCAAAATTCTAGTTAAAGAGAAGGAGTACTTACCATATTGGTAGATCATATCTGAATCGCTTTCTAATTTTGAATTACAGGTTTGAATTAAAAGATGCAGTTCTTGAAGGAGGAGTTCCATTTGACAGGGTACACGGTGTACATGCATTTGAATATCCAAAATCAAACCCCAAATTCAATGATGTTTTCAATAAGGCAATGATCAATCACACAACTGTAGTCATGAAAAAAATACTTGAAAATTACAAAGGTTTTGACAACCTTAAAGCTTTGGTTGATGTTGGAGGTGGTCTTGGAGTTAACCTCAAGATGATTACAACTAAATACCCCACAATTAAATGCACTAATTTTGATTTGCCACATGTTGTTGAACATGCCCCTTCCTATCCTGGTACTTTCTCTCATTCTTGTTTTGTTGTTTATTATATACTATGATCATCGAGTCGTTGATATCTATTCATTTTCAAAAATGTCTATTAAGGTACTGAACTCTATCAAAAAAGCGAGCCCAAAAGCAATGTTAAAGTTATCTTTCTGTTACCTATAAGTCACCGGTTCAAGCTATCGATTCAATGATTAATACTTACATCAGGGTTGGGTATCTATATACACCTTTTGGGAATATACATAGAATTTCGTACATAGAGTCACTATATTTAAGCTTATTCTTGCCCTTGAATTCCATTATATAAAACCTACTTTCGAACTCTAAAATTTAGTTAGACTTGCTAAGGGTGTTGGCTTATAATTGTTGGATGAGTTGTATAAAACTTTTTAAAGGTGCTTGTAAAATTTAGATACTCTTTATTGCAAGGTCCCCGTTAAATATTACTACTCGTTTTTGGTTAAATACAATCTCATGTCAAATTCATGTCGATGATCACGCAATATGTACATGTTTATAGATGATTTGCTAAACCTCATGAACAAAATGGTTTAGGTCTTCGAATTGTGTTATATGATTTGCTTATTACCAATTATTTAAATTAAACTCGATTTCATAATATTGCAGGGGTGGAACATGTTGGAGGAGACATGTTTGAAAGTGTTCCAAAAGGAGATGCGATTTTTATGAAGGTATGCCCAACTCTTTGAGAAGCCGAAGAAGCTTAGCAGAAAAAGTAATAAATGACTTCTTGTTATCCTGAAATTTTAAATAATTTTAAAACAATTTCAGATTGTCAAAATGACTAATATTTGGAAGCAGAGGCAATAATAAATAGAAGTTGCCCAAGATACAAAATAATCTAATTTTAGTAATTCAGAACCAGTAAAATGACTTTTATTTTATGATGGGGGTATCCGAGCTCGCTTGCACTCACCTCGACCAATTACAACGGCTACCTCCTCCCTCATATTAACACGTGTACTGGTATTTCCCTGCCCATAGGCTTAGACAGCTGAAAAGACGTCGTTTGGAGTTTTTTTGTGTTCGCTGGACTAACGTGCCAAAACGGCTAATATTTGTATGTTTCTTAATCAAGTGGATTCTTCATGACTGGAGTGATAGTCTCAACCTCAAGTTGCTAAAGAACTGCTACAAAGCTCTACCAGACAATGGAAAGGTGATAGTTGTTGAGGCCATTCTACCTGTGAAACCTGACACTGACACCGCTGTGGTTGGCGTCTCGCAAGGTGATTTGATCATGATGGCTCAAAATCCTGGAGGCAAAGAGCGATCTGAACAGGAGTTTCAATTCTTGGCTACTAAAGCTGGATTCAAAGGCGTTAACTTAATATGTTGTGTTTGTAATTTTTGGGTCATGGAATTGTGCAAATAGATTTATACTCTATGCATTGAGTTTCTACTCTAGATATCCATTTGTGGCAGTCTGGGACAGGAATTGCAGCTTAGTCCAGATTGAACATTGATATTCCTAATAATATTTCTATTTTTCCCTTGTTTGTTTTTCTTGTATGAAAGGATGTTATTTTGAGTATTGAAAAGCATGTTTTGTAGGACAGAAATTGTAACTATGTCTAATTTTATTGATATTCCTAGTAAGATTTACATTGACATGTGTCTCTGGTATATGAAGAATTTCAATATCTCTGATGACCTGATAGTCATATATAGTTTTTGTGACGAGTCATTACTTGTTTTAATCAAATTTTGTGCTTCTGAGGTTTTGAAAACCTAATTTAGAGTTATCTCGATTTGCGTGCACAATCCGGGAGCATAATCAGAAAGCTTATATCTGAAACTCAGTGAAAAATGCTAAGTTTTGATTTTAAAATGAATAAATTTGTCTTCTATCAATATTTAGGATAAACGGACCCGGACCCGTGATTTGACGATCCCGGAGGTTCCGTAGAAAAATATGGGAGTTGGGCGTATGCCCGGAATCGAATTCCGAGGTCCCAAGCCCGAGAAATGAACTTTTAAGAAAAATTATTTTCTGATAATGTTAAAGGAAATTTGAAGTGAAAATTGATTAGAAAACGATTGTATCGGCCCGTATTTTGGTTCCGGCACCAGTTACGAGTCTTATATGGTTTATGTCCTTCCTATAAAATTTAAAAACAAACATTATTTGACGTGATTCGAACTTGAATTCCTAAATTTGAAACTTGATGAAGTTTGAGAAAAAAGTTATTGATTTTGATGTTTGATTCACTTTTTTGAGGTTATTTTGACGATTTGATCGCACAAATACGTTTGTATGATATTGTTGAGTTAGTACATGTGAATTTTTAGGAGCCCCGAGAGCTTCGGTGTGTTTCAGATGTGTTTAAGAAGGTTTTAGACTTGGAAAAATTGCAAGTTTTTCAGTTTCTGGTGTTCAGATATTTCCTTCTTGCATTCGTGAGAGGATCATCGCGAACGCGATGAATAAAATATTCCTGAAAGAACTTCCTTCTATGCGAACGCAAGGCAGCGAAGGGCTATACCTTCGCGAACGCGTTCCTGGCCAGGTGAACAAGAAGGTCAAGTGACCTGGGCAAGGGGAGGAGTAGAAACCTTACACGAACGCGACCGTCAGATCCGTTCTTTCCGAATTCACTGGTAAGTCGTATTAACCTTCTTTCTTCAATTAGCCATACATTTCATAAGATTCAATATAAAATCTAGGATTTTCATGATATAAAAATGGGTGTTTGGGTAGAGTGGTTTCTATAAAATTGGGGGGGGGGGGGGGGGGGGATAAATGGGTAATCAAGTTTTGGTCCGAATTTTAGGGTTGGACCAAGCGGGTCCGGGAGTTGACTTTTTTATGATAATTTAAATTGAACATCTTCCCTTCATGGGTAGTTCCTAAGGCTTATTTTGAATCGTTCGATTGATAATTTGCTAGATTTGGTTGGTTCGGAGTCTTGTTCGAATGGCAAAGCTGTGGTTGAGCTATGAATTGATTTTGGTGCGAGGTATGTGTCATGGTTAACCTTGACTTGATGAATTAGTACTTCTT
The DNA here is from genome assembly GCA_034376525.1 of Nicotiana benthamiana. Classification (NCBI taxonomy): domain Eukaryota; kingdom Viridiplantae; phylum Streptophyta; class Magnoliopsida; order Solanales; family Solanaceae; genus Nicotiana; species Nicotiana benthamiana. Next base: position 116,949,623 of record CM067332.1, on the reverse strand, counting down.
GCATATTTGCTATATGTTTAGATGTTGGGTACAACGTATATGTGAGTTGACGAGTACTTATGCATTGTTTTTTTTTTTGTTAAAGTATGAGGGTAGAACTTCGTTTCTTCTAATTTATTTCCTTCTTTGATTATGATATCCGTGGTTAGACTAGTTTATTAATTAATTGATCATTCTTTCCGTAATTAATGAACTAGTTCTGATAATTGAGCATCATTGGAAGTTGAGGTTCGGTATTAAGGACCCGTTGTTGACATAAGGTTTATTCTTTTTACCCTTTCTCCCAAGTGTTATATATTCATTGCTACACGGTAAGAGAGAGTGCTAAAGCATACAGGGTGATGTTATGCCGATTATTTCTTACTTATTTATTTTTAAATAGTGCGGAAGGGTTATATCTAACGTTTCATGATGAAGTTGAGAGTAAAACCACGAAGGGTTATATCGTGTTGTTCTTATTGATTCATGGTGAGGTTGAGAGTAAAAGCACGATGGGTGATGCCATGTAATCTTTATTCATTATGTTTATCTATTTTCACTGGTTGAATGTTTATTGAGTGTTTCACATTGTCATTTTATGTTGTAGTTATCGCATCTTGTACCCCATTTTGCCTGTACCCTCCCAATAATACATGTTTAATTTTTATTTGTTGTTATATCGTACGTGTATTTTGTTCTGTAGATATTTGATTACATGGTTAAGGCTCAACACTTACGTAGTACATTGGTTGGTTGTACTCATAATATTTTGAACTTCTTGTACACATTTTGGTACTGGTCTGAGCTGTATGCGAGGTGCATTAGCTCGAATTAGCATTTGGAGACTCGAGGTAGATCAGCTGGCGTCTGCAGTCCTTGAAGTCACCTTCCTCTTTTCCTATTTACTATTCATTTTACTCGAGACAATTGTACTTATTTCAAACCTTATTTGTTGAAACTCTAGAAGGTCGTGTACTTACGAACCTAGATCAGGGTTGTACTAGATGATTGGGTTATTATGCTACTTGTTTTTCATTTTAGTTTCATTTCTATTTAATTGGTTAACATGTTTGAAGTGATTAAAAATTGGCAGAAGAAATTATTCTGACTTTAGCTTTCCTAGCAAGTTAAAAGTTATGTTCCATCATAATCATGAAGATGGGAATTCCGGGTCATGACAAAATCCACAGACAAGCACTTGCGAGAGAATCTCTATAGGAACTTGAAGTGATTTTTCTCTCCATCTTAGTGGGACTAAGGCGGATGTGATTGGCAAAGCAAGAAGATGTGAATCTTGTCATCTTTCACTTTGTTGTACTTGCACGAGTGGCGACCAGAGAGTACATGCCAGATGAAATGATGGTAGCTCTATATAGGGGACTGTCAGGTTTTTTTGAGTGCATTAACTAGAAATTAGCGACTAAAATTGCAACTTAGTCCACACTAGGATGTTATTCCAAGTAATTGGTCTACAACATGTCGCCTTTTCTAGTATGATAAGAATAAGTGTTGAGTTACAAATAGGCCTTCGCGCATGAAATTGGAAGGTAGTTCACATTCAAATAAGCTTTGAGTTACTTAAGTTTTCTACTATGCAAAGAGTTTCCAGACTATGACTGAAGTTGCATCTTAGGCCAGACTAGGATGTTGATAATCTGAATAACCTTTTTACAGTAACTTTGCTTTCCCTAGTATGACAAACGTTTCCTCTTTTAGTATATACACACGAGAGTTTTGGGCAGTAACGGAGCCCGATATGCTCAAGAATGGTTAGTTGAACATCTTTTTGCTCTGGAATACTATACTATATATATATATATATATATATATATATATATATATATATATATATATATATAATCTTAAACAAGATCGAACACCTTTATTTACCCTAAAAATAGATAACAATTGATTTGGACCAAGATTCACACGATGATATCCGGTTGGGTGTGGATATCACGACCCTTTGTTAGTCTTGTGCGGCTGTCTGATACTGTTCTTTGAAGTTTCGAGGTATAACCAGACCAAGAGGACGTGGTCTCGAGGCCTCCAAGGGCAGTTGCTTTACCCTAATCCCATTACAAGAGGCTCCTCGCTCAGATTCCAATTCTTTATGATGTTGATCCTATTTTGTTTGTCTTACTGAGAAACCGAGATATTTAACAAGCTCAATTTTGCTCGTATACAGATAGCCCCCTTGTTTCTTAGCGGGGAGGTTTATGGAAACTTTGAGAAATTATAGATGCCTTTCATTTCATTCTTTAATGCACTGTAACAGAAACGACAAAAAGCGAAAACGTCACATCAATCACATCATTTTGAATTCAAACACGTGCTAGCCATCAACAGGTAATCTTAAAATGCGAAGCGTCAGGAAACCCAATACAATCTCCCATTCTCCATTCATTGTCCACTATTTGACCAAACATCTACCTTAGATCCACAAAGCAATTACCAACCTTCACTATACTATAAAAGTTTTATCTCCATTCACCAAGATTACTAAGTACTTTCAGAAATTACCTAGTCTTTACCCAAATCAGTACACTTGGCTCTTTATTTTTCAAAACCTTTTCTTAGACTTATCAAGCTTTTTCAGTAACAATGGCCAAAAAATCTAAATTTGTCCCTCAACAAGCTGTTACTTCTTATTCCCAATTGACCACTAAAATCGTGGCAGTTATTCCCAATATATTCATTCTCGAGACATATGTTCCTTACACGGCCCTCGACGAACCTGGTCCCAGCCTCTCTTAAAAATGTTCATTCCCGGCGGCTGCTTTATTGCGCATGACTTTATGGTTGAAAGCCCTCGTTGGTACATGGTCGGGGCGAGGGAGCATAAAGTTATATATGCTCCATTACCTAAGGCATCCTTCCTATTGTCCGAGGAGATTGAAACTGGGAGGTAAATACGAAGTAGTCTCGGGGCTTAAAGATGCTACCACTACCCATGTGGAGGGGTACTTAAGTATTTACACTTACCCCTTCACGTTGGGCCCGGTGGAATATGGTTATTGTGGACTTCTACAAGAGGTACAAAGTATGCCTCAGTTAAATCCATCCATCACTATGGAGAATCGTGATCTCCTTCCTACTTTGTGAACAAGACCGAATACCATTGGTTCACCATCAATCATCTACTCCGCCTATACAGTCCCTAGATCTTCTAAAGGGGACTAATAAATCACATATGTCGGGCCAGCAAAGCCTCATTCTCGAGTATTGACTAGGACCGTCATCGGGGTTGGCATTGACGCTTCATTCGAGTGAAGGCCGAATAGTTGATTCCCCCCCCCCCCCAAGTTCATGCCATTCCCGAAGAATGGAATGCATATTGCATTTCCTTTAAACGTTAATTTTATGCTTATCTCCCTTTTCCACACTAGTAATTGTGGTGGTGCAGCTAATGCTCGAGTCCCATACACCATCCCTTGTTTCAACGAGTGGATCAGGGCATTTATTGGCAGATGCCTTAATCTGAGCGCACATGGCGCGAACTCTCGAAGGATCGATAGGAGGCCTATTGTAATGGTAAGATATTTCTTTCAAATTAGTAACATTAGGCTCCCTTTTTGCATAATATTCTCAATTCCTCTCTTTCCTTTTTATAGGTTTTCCTAAGACCCCTGATCTTAGGCCTTTAGTAAAAATATGGACATGCTCTCGTTCATTGATCCCTCCGCCATGGAACAACTTGGAGCTAGAATTGGCTAAATAAGAAGAAGAAAAGAAAAGCTTCAGGCTCTCCGAGCTCCACGGTTTAGCCCAAAAATAGATTGGCTCATAGGCTAAAGAAAGGCTCCCGTTCCTGAACACGAGACTCAGACTAACCTTTTTGGCTGAAGAACGAGCCCGAGGAAGATGATATTTTCTTAACCCATGGGCGGACCTCCCCGAACAGCCGGAATTGGCCGAAGGGGACACAATGGAAGCCGCTCTCCCTCAAATTCGGGAGACAGATGGAGAGACAAGGGTTGAGACCCCTTGTGACGCTGGCTCTACTAGCTTGATGTAATAGAGATTTCTGGGTCATCCTCATACACCGAATCAATGCTAGAGGAGGCCGAGCAGTGAAGGAGCGGTCTAACGAATGTGCTTACATTGTGGACAATCCCCTCTATTCCTTTTTCAATATTGTGGATTTGGTTGTTTTAGAATTTTTCCTGTTTGGACAACCTGGAAGTATCGAGTAAGGATATGACTGTAGAAGTCCGCGGGCTAAATTCGAGCCCAAAAATTAATCAACAAGTTCCCCGCCCCGAGTATGGATCCCGGCCGCAAGAGGTCGATAATCATCACTATCCCCGAAGATGCCTAGGTTCTTTCCTTTCCCGTAGGAGTGGCGTATTACATACGATGCCTAGTGACTTTGGAGAACTAGGCAAAGATTAATGTGGTGCTAGTGTCGCGCCTCTTTAGTGAGGCACAACAAGCGCTGAATCTGGTATGGCATAATTATGACCATTCGAATGTTTACTGAGGTTTTTGTACTTCGCTTATGTTTTCATCCTTTTGTAAGCCTCTTTACTTTATCACTAGAGCTTCCTTAGGTACTGGGCTGAGGTCAACTAGCTCAAGCTCGAGGTTAAGGCGCTTGCCGAAAAAGGGACATACAGAAGCTTCTTAGTGCGCAACACGGAGGGGCCATCAAGCATCTTCGGGCCGACCTGGACGGGGCTCATAAGGAAACTTCGACCTAAGGCGGTAACATGCTAATTTGGTCGAATAACTAAGGGTTTTTGAAGTTAGAAATGTGTACTTAGCCACAGGTACTAATGACCAAACCTCACAGGTTCAAACAAATATCAACCAAATTATCAAACTTTGAGTCGAACTGAACGCGGTCCACACTATGCCTAATGGTTAGAAGAGCAAAATAGACCAGTTGGCCTTGAAGAAGGTAACCATCTGGCACAGGTGGTATCGGTAGAGGTTCAACTTCAGTGGTGAAGGAAAAAGCCAATAAGCAGTCTTACCTGAACGATAAACTCCGAGCTAAATTGAGCTCTAGTAGAGCGGTACACTCTCAGCAATGAATGTGATGCTATAAAGGCTCAACTGCAGACAACCTCTGACGATGATAAAGAGATGGTGACACAGTATAGGTCCGATGTCAAAGCAGCCGAGGCCCGCCTAAAAACCATTATTGAATATGTAGGGCGATTATCTTGGAGGGAGATCCTCGGAGAGATCCATGCCCAAGTCTTTGATTTGTCTCCCAAGATCGAGGAATCAAAAAGATTTAAGGTTTCGAGGCCAAGAACCTATTTTATCCCAAAGATAAAGAGGGATCGGAGCGCTTTTAAGAATCCAAAGGCCCCGACGGTGCTGGTGACAGGTCGTGTTCCGGTAAAGATCAAACGTAGCTGCCTTAGGTTTATTTTTGTTTTTATGTTTTTTATCCTATATATATATTTATATATATATATATATATATATATATATATATATATATATATATATATATATATATATATATATATATATATATATATATATATATATATATTGTTTAGGGCATTTTTGTTGGGCCTCTGTAAAGATATTCTGAAATGCATAAAAATTTCCCTTTTCAGAAAACTCAATTGTTTTAGCATCGTTTTATGGTTGCTAACCATGCAATCATTTCTAATGTCTTAACATAGGATATAATGTATCAATAAGTCATTTTTTGAGGTTTTGAAAATTAAAAGTGACTTGAAATGACTAGGACTTTTCCAAAATGGTTAAGTATTCTTAGACAATGCTTTTCCTGAGGCTAAACTTTTGGCGGTTTTAAATTTTATTTGAAGGCCTTATGTTTTGATAAGGAGCTTCAGACATCTATGAGTCGTTTTTAGTGTGGCCATAGCCTTTTAAGTTTAGGCAATGCCAAATATGTTTTATTTCTCTGGGTTTCAATAACCCGAGCTGTCTAAGTTTGTCTTAGACAATGGCCCTTCGAATGGGGGTAGCCCTTTGGGCTCGGGTAGGGGTGGAACTTGGGCTAAATTGTCTCCAGGTAGGAATATCTCTTGGGCTCAATATTTGTAAGGAACAAAATAGTGTATCAAGGTAGAAACTTTCTTTTATTTTTGTGCGTAACATACAGAACTGTAAGCGTGTAAAAACTTATGTTATGGCTTATGTGGTCTATGTGGGCACTACTCATTTGACTGTTTGGCCTTTACGATAAATTCAAACCACCAAGATGCGACAGTTCAAGCACAAAGTTTCCTTCTTTGCTAAAAAATTTAACCCGAGGGGGATGACCCCTAGGATTAGAGTTTGACATGTTAGAGGGACTGGATACTGTTGATGTAACCATCAACTCCAATTTAAAATCGATCTTCAATTCTAAGTTAGTACGATTCATTATTAGCTCATTAAAAAGCTTTTTCGAGAACCCATTTGTGACAAATCGATTCAAGGGAAAGAGAGTGCAACACATGCTTTCAAACCTAGCAACTACATCCTCTTTTGGTTGTTTCCTGTATGTGTTTGTCCAATTTGTAATTTAAAAAAAAGAGAAAACAAATGAAATCGTACCTTAGCAGTAGTATAAGTAGGCCATGTTCTAGTTGCTCGGTAGTTGTACACCGTTCCCTACTTCAAGTTTGTAGGAACCTTTATCGGTCATCCCGATGCCTTAATACGCATATTCCCAATTTAGTTCCAACTTCCCCTTATTCAAGTTACGGGTGTTTAGTTTTACCTTTCTTAACACCAAGTCCCCGAAATTGAAATGTCAGAGGTTCGCTCTTCAGTTGTTATATCTGTATGTCTGCTATTTCTGGGCGACCGACCATAGGGCAACCTCTCACCTACCATTTCATAGTTCCAGGCTTGTTTCATAGCCTCACCATTTGAATATTCGGGCATATTTTGAAACCTAAGACTCGATTATCCTACCTTGACTAGTATTAGTGCCTTGTCACCGTAGACCAATAATAATGGAGTGGCCCTAGTACTGGATTTTAAGGTCGTACAATAATTCCACAAGACTTCGGGAAAAATTACCTTCCATTTTCCTTTGTCGTCACACAACTTTTCTTAAGGTTTTAGAGTATGCTCTTGCTTGTTGATTCTGCTTGTCCATTACCACTAGGGTGATAAGGTATTGATAGGACCCTTTTGAAATTATGGTCTTTGAAATACTTTCTTACCTTGCCGCCAATGAAATGCTTCCCATTATCACACACGTATTTGGTGTCTCCCAGTCCCAAGCATACGGAGAGTTGGCCGTCTAATGTCTTTCTGTACAAAGTACCTTCGGACAAGCTAAACCTAGCTGCTTTCATGTGTAGAGCCCTTGATTCTTTAGGATCTGGTGGCAAATTCTGGTCTTAAAATAATGTATATACTTATTTCTCCAGTCTCAAATTTGTTGAATTTATTTTAGCATGGTCTTCCTCCACTATCGTTTTCATGAGTTGAACAAGCATTCCTGAGCTGAATTCATCTTCATCAACTGATGACCCACATTGGCCAAAGTAGCGGCTTCACTATTTGATCTAAGGGTATGTGTTGTAGGGTCCATTCCTTGAATCGATGTAGCATTACCTACCATTTTAGCCCCCATGCTTTTACCTAGTTCGAGACATGAAGTCGTGGCCTCACACTCAGCCTCATTGTTAGTCAATTTATAGTTCTAACATACTGCCTTACTACGTTACACGTAGGAGGCTTCAGTACGATGCCGATTCCAGAACCCTTTGCATTTGAGGCATCGTTTGTAAATAGGGTCCGGATTTCCGATGAAGTCCTTTAGGTAATTAGAAATTCCCTTTTGACTTAGAGTATTAAGGATGTCTTGAAGTGGCCATGATGTCCGCCAACAATTGAGATTTGACGGTGGTTCGAGGGCGATATTAGATATTGTACCCACTAATTTCTATGGCCCATGAGGCAAATTATCCTAAGAGCTCGTGTTTGTAAATTATATTCCTTAACCGGTAAGAGGTTACAACGCATATGGGGTGACATTGAAAGTATGTATTTAACTTTTTGGAGACACTTAGCAAATCCAACACCAATTTTTCTAGGTGAAAGTTACAAATTTCAGCCAATAAATGGGAAATTGCATACCTTCCTCTTTCTAGAAAAAGAATACGCTTACCTCTATGTCGTACACTGCTAAATAAATGTACAACTTCTCATCTATTTTCGGAGTATGGAGCGAAGGTGGACTCGAAAGGTATCGTTTGTATTCTTCCTTAGCCTGCTGCCACTCAGGGGTCCATGAAAATATAACAACAGGTGCAAAATTTAGTGATAAAGGAATTTTTTTATTGCTCGGATCCATCCAGATTTGGTTAAGCTTGAATAGGTGTCGAGGATACTGAGTATCTCATGCCTAGTCGTTGCATTAACCATGCGAACGATGATAGGATAAGGACTATGGATTACTTATCTTCGATGAACGCATTCTTGAATTTGGATCGAGGCCTTCTTTTCAATTTAACCGGGTGGAACTTCAGGTCAAACCTTAGCTTATGAGTGATTAATCCTGGTGGGAGCCTATCATATCTTATTGGTACAAAGAAAAATAATCCACATTAGTTATAAGAAATTTAATAAGTTTTTTCTATGCTCGCGGGTGAACCTCCCACCCGGGTATACCTTCCGATCGAGAAACTATTCGATCAACATGACTTGTTCCGGCTTCTCGACCATCGATTTGGTGGTATCGGAATCATCCAGGGCTATGAAAGACCTAGGAACTCTGTATTCATCTTCGGTTGCCTCTCGCTTCTCCGGTTCGACCACGGCCGGTGTTAGTGATTTCTATTTAGTTTCTTCCTTCCTAACTGACTCCGGGGTCTTTGATGTCAAGAGAGAGATACCGGGGTCACCTCATCGACTGCAAACATTTCTTTTGTGCCTGGCTATTCTCTATACTCCATCTTGATCCCTCCCAGTATGGGCAATTTTAATATTTGGTGTAATGTCGTAGGTACTTTCCTAATGTTTTTAATCCATTGCCGTCCGAATAGAGACTATATCCCATGTTACCTTTAATGACATAGAACATTGTTTTCTGAATAGTCCTGGTGATATTTACCAGCAAGGTTATCTCCCCTTTAGTAGTTTCACAAGCCATATTGCATTCTCTTAAAACTCGTAATGTGGGCACTATTTGGTCTTGTAGACCCAGCTACTCCACGACCATCGATTTGATGATATTGGGCGAGCTATCTATATCTATTAACACATGCTTAAGTCGAGAAAAAAATATATGAATACAGAAATTACCAGAGCATCATTATGTGGTTGCATGATGCCTTCAGAATCCTCGTCATTGAAAGATATAGTCCTCTCTGGTATATAATCTCAAGTCCATTTTTCCCTTGTAATGGATACCTTAGTATGCTTTAGCATTGGTCCCAAGGGGACGTCAACTCCACCAATGATGATGTTAATGACATGCTAGGGTTAATCTTGCTCGGTCTACTTGTTGGAGTCCCTTTTTCTGAAGTGATTTATAGTTCGATACTTAGAAATTCTTTGAAGTGACCATTATTGAATAACGGGTCTACTTCTTCTCTTAGAACTAGGTGTTCTTCGGTCCTATGGCTGTGAGTACCATGATACTTAAATATTAGATTGGGGTCCCTCGAAATAGGATCAGACTACAATGTTTGAGGCCATTAGGTATCTTTAATGTGTTCGATGGCAAATATGATGTTCGAGGCATCGACATTGAAGTTGTACTTCGATAATCTCAATGCTCCCTGGTCCCGATTGCCAAGTTGAAAATGTTCTTACTCACGGTTCACCAACTATTATGGCCTCGATCGCTCTTTTTTCTCACTTTTTGAAGAGTTGCGTCCGGGTTAATAACCATGCTGGTTCGAGAGGACCTGGAAAAATGCTTTTTCCTTTCCATCCTTCCCTTCCTTCAACTCAAATCTATCTGACCTTCAATCCAGCTGTATACAAACAGAAAAAATAAGCAACTAAAAAAGCGGGCAAGGGCAATAACATCCGAGCAACGCAAGCCCTAGAACATCAACTAGGATACTCGAGTTCCCTTGCTCTGTTATCCCGACTAGGGTTTATGAATCACTTAAACTCCTTCTAGCCGAGTGCCTTGCGGCGCCAGGCCATTTCATTCAACTGAAGCTAATTCTACTGCTACTGTAAGAGTTCCGGGTGAAGTCCAACTCACTCGACGGGCCCTTCTCCAGAAAAAGACAATAGGCACTCAATTAGTAGCGCTGGCACGTCACTCGGCTCCTCGGCTCACTTCAGTGACAGTATTCTTAGAGTTTGGTCTTCCTTCTCTGCTTCACTGTCAATTGATTGGCGAAGAGAAGAAAAGCCCTAGAGTAAGGGAAGATTGGTGCAGGATTGACCACTCAGCTATCCAAGTTACGTAAAAGAACCAAGTTCAGTGATCCAATCAGCCTGAATTGGAATCTTTTTGCATCCATGGCTGAATGGTTAAAGCGCCCAACCCATCCATAGGACTAATCTACCAAATGAACCCCCCTGATCGATGTTTTCACCTTACTTAACTAGAGAGCAGATGCTGGAGGGGGGAGGACTCATGGTACCTGCTGCCCACCCTTCCTCCTCTGCTCCGCCTTTAACCAGAGGTCTCGGTTCTTTGAGCAATTTTGGGAAGAAACGAATAGTTTTGTGCTCGGCTTGATGCTATCTCAGATGTCCAGAAACCACCCCATGCGGTGTGAGAAAAGCCCACCTATTTTTTGACTTACTTCTTTCTCTTTCTGTTTTTGGCTTTTTTTCCTGTGATGTGTACCTCTGTGGGAGCTTGCTGATAGTGAGGAAGCCGAACAAGGGAAATCCGCAAGTTGTGCAAAAACCTCTCATGAACTCGCAGCTTCACCAGAAGCGACGGGGGGGGGGGGGGGGGGGACTGTTCGCCTTTTGAATCTCTTTCCGATTCATGTCTGGCCCTTCCTGGATCTGACGAAGATCTTTTCTATCAATAGATAGGAATGAGGGGATTATGATACCCTAGGAGCGTCCAACCAAGTGAAGAATATCTTGTCCAAGCTTGCATATGATGCGAGGAAGCCCCGTCCGCGTCAATGAGCGCATCCTAGGCCCGGCGCCCAGCTCAGCTGGAGAGGCCTAGCAATACTTATTCCTTCAACGGTAAGAGCTGCAGATGAAATACCATCGATATCTATTACATGGTTGATACTGATATTTGTTTGATCTTGTTTCATTATCGACTACACTTTTGGATCTATCACTAGTTCTGACGGGATAGACCGATTCGAAAGGGGCCCCGAGTTGATCATTTTCGACCCTAATTTTTGATTTGTACCTGTGATGGACGTCGGCCCAAGTTACTTCTGGTATTCTATCAAATAATGATTGAATTTCTGCGAAGCCAATGAACTTTCGGAGTTAAGACCTTTGGTGAATGCTTGAACGGCCCAATCGTCTATGATGGGAGGATGATCCATCCATTCCATTTTAAATCTAGACACAAATTCCCTGAGCTTCTCGTTATCTTTTTACTTTATTTTGAAAATATCTGACTTCTTGCTCTTGAACTTGATGGACCCGGAGTGTTCCTTTACAATGTTATTTATAAGCATAGAAAACAAACCAATAGAATCAGGGGATAAGTTTTGATACCATATCATAGCTCCTTTTGACAAGGTTTCTCCAAATAATTTCAGCATGACAGATTCGATTTCATCAACTTCTAAGTTTTTCCGGATGATAGCACACGTGTCAGAGGTCACATGTTCATTTGAATCAGTTATTCCATTGTACTTCGATATTTTGAGCATACGGAACTTCATTTGGATCAGTTTCGGAGCTGCTCTCAAAGGGAAAAGCTTTGTGACAAATTTCTCAGAATCTAAGCCCTTCAGTATCGGTGGCGCTCATGGGATTTTAGCAACCCTTAAGTTATAATTCTCCACATTTTTATCATTCACTTTAGTCTTTGTTTCCCCCGATTCCACCCACTTTTTCAATTTCTCAAGCATTTTTATTGTTTTGGGATTGGCCCCGACTTCAGCTCCACCCATTCTTTCTGAGGTTCGTTCATTTCTTCGGGTGTTCTCCTGTTATGGTTTGGCTACACTATGCTGGGATCGCAACTTTGGTTCTTTAATTGGGCTATCACCACCTGTTGAGCTTGTAAAATTATGAAGATCACCCGTAAATTGATCTCATTACCTGTACCGTTATGCGTACCCCTGGCTACCAACCTGGATCCTCTACGAACGTTATTTTCTAGGTCTGTCGGCAAGTTAGAATCACTCGCCACATGGAAGTTAGCATTGATTGGGTCTATTTCTGAGACTCCATTGGTGTACCCAGGAGGAGCCTTGTTGTTGGGCAATATATTTTTCTTCTAGCCATGGTGGCCAGACTCAGTATCAATGATAAATTGAGCAGATTTAGATTTAGACTCAGCATTCATAATGCCGCTAAAATCCTTAGCTCAACGGTGGGCACCAAACTGTTTACCCTAAAAATGGATAACAATTGAATTTATATGTGGTTTTAAGGATATGTGGATAAACTTAATACAAGTTATATTAGATAGATAAAAGATGTCATTAATTACCAAACCAATAATGAGAGTGATCTAGGACTTGATTACAGCTTAACGAATTGCCTGCCTTCGATCCTCAGCTCACACTTATGAACTGATGAACAAAGGTAATCACTTTCAATAACATAAAGAATAACAGTATGACTGGATATGCATGTTACAATGTGCCATATGAATAATAAAATTGCTCTTTAAATAGTATGAGAATTTTACCTTAACTATATTTCTAAGAAGGGTAAAACTCTTCCGTTTTTCTAATTAATCACTTATTTTCTATTGATACGTGTCGAAATTTGCATCGTGATATCCGGCTGGACGCGGATATCACTACCAGTCATTAGTCGTGTGCGGTCGTTTGATACTGTTCTCTAAAGTTTCAAGGTTCGAACCGAACCCCGAAGGACGTGGTGTCGCGACCGCTCATAAATCCATTAAAGGTCGTGATGGCGCCGGACATCACCGTTAGACAAGCCAACACCAATTATTTAGTAAATTCTCATTTTAGTATTTCAGAAATCATGAATTTCCTTCAATATAATTGGTAAAAGATAAACTTTACCGAATAATAATAACATTTTATAAATCCATACTAAGTACCCCTTAATTCATCCCAGAATCTGTTGTCACAAGTGCATGAGCATTTACTATGGAGTAAAACAAAATAAAACAAATGTCTGAAATACAAATTTTGGATTGAAAAGAAAATACCAATACTCTGAAGGATACTCTGCGGGCTGTGGATCGCACATAAGATACGGCTCGCCTAAGTTCCCGTGTGAACTATGCTGCTGGATCCGCAAGGCCAATAAATGTATGTATGCCTGTACAATAAAATGTTCAACATGTGTAGTATGCGTACAAAAATAAGGCGTACCCAGTAAGTATTCAGTCTAACATCGAAGAAGTACTGACGAGAGCTCGAGTGCGACACTTACTAGTGGTCCAACGGTATGATAATACAGAATGTCAACTAGACATGATTTATAGAGATAACAACAAAAACTCGGAACAAGAAAGTAGCTGAACAATTATTTCATCAATATTAAAGAATCCCAAAACAATTCCTTCATTTAAAATAAAGGATCTCTCAACAATGAATTCATCCAAATTATAAAACAAAGAGTTTCTAGTTATATTATCACTCATAATTCTCAGCGTGGACGTTCGGCCTTGTCCAACATAAAGGTAAAATGTGCAATGCTGGTGGTTGAACGGGGCAAATCTTAGTTATATTTATTTTCCCACTCGCGAATCATACATGCAATGCGGTCCCCGCTCGACTATCATACATGCGATGAGGTCAAATAAAAATTTAGGAAATTACCCCTTCGCAAATCATACCTGCGACATGGTCAAATATAAATTTAATATTTACGTCATACCTCTTTCTTGACTCTTTTCAAAATAATGAAAATTTACCTTTAAACATTTTAAGTAAATTACCTCACTTGGGAAACATACATGCGATGCTGTTACCTAGAGATTTCGTAAGCTATTATAATATTTTTCAATTCTTTTCGAAATTACGAAGTTCAAATGAAACCTTTAAATCTTAGATTCTTCAAAATTCAATTCTTTCAAGACAATAATTGCTCAACCTAAATCTTACTTCTTCGCGAGGCAAACGATAAACATAAATCACTACATAAAAAACCCCAATTGCTAACAGATTTTACCAACGCCTCGAATTTATTGGTGTATTAGCAACAAATTGCTAACCAAATGGTAACTAATTTATTTTTCAGAATTTAGTAACAAATTCCTAACGAATTTCCAACCAAAATGTTACTAACTAAATAATTTAGTTGGTAAATATGGCGGGAAAAATAGGCGGCTAATATAGCAACTGTGTACTAATGGACTACCAACTCAAATGTTACCAACAAATATTTTTCGTTGGTAATATTGCCAATGGAGTACATATCCATTGTTAAATATGGTGTAAAAATGAAGTATTATTTATTAACAGATTAGTAACGAATTACCAACCAATTATTTACCAACAGAAAGATTTTGTTGCTAATTTTACCAACTAATTTAAAATGCGTTTGTAAATTACCAACCGAATGGTATCTGTTAGTAAACTTGCCAACTAATACTTAATCGGTTGGAAAACATTATTAGTAGATCAAGATTTTGGTTTGTAATTTATTAATAGATTGAAATTAGTTATTAATATTACTTATGATACTTACATTATTAATTAAAGAATAAGCGAAAGTATGATCAATCTGAATTGTTCGAGTACATCAAATCATACATTTTTAAAAAATCATAAATTAAAAATCATTTTATCTCAATAATTAAGAACCAAAAAATTATATATCTTTTAGACTTTTATTCGATTTCTCTGAATACATTTATTATTTTGAAATTATCAATAATATTTTTGGGTATTATTTTTACTTATTTCTTAAATTCAATTTAAAGTATACGCTTTAATTAGTGTTATATTCAATTATCTGTCTCTATTTTTCTTTCTGTATGTATACATATATTTTGGATTGCTTCTGAGCCTATATTGACTAGTTCTTACGTTGTTTAACTAGCTTGTGTTTGTTTGACTTCGTGTTGAGGGTTTTGGCTTATTCTTGATATTGGAAGTGTGCTTCAATTCGGAGCAAGGTGAGTCTCTTTCCTAACCTTGTAAGAGGGAAATGTCCCCATAGGATTTATAAATGAATAATTATTGCTAAATGCGGGGGATACGTGCGCACTACGTGACGAGAGTTGGTGCTTAGCTACTAACTATATTAATTATCCGGGTAGTTTAGGACCCACGACATCATGCCTAATTTATGAAATCTCTATGTCAATGATATGGCCTAGGATATACTAGGGACTTGAAAGAGGATAAAAGTAAATTTGTATACTTGTTGAACTCTTGTATGGCATAATTGGATATTTATGTTCCTTCGTGTGTATATATACATGATATTTGCTTAATATTTGTGGATCGAGCGGATCACCTAGGTATGAATAGATGCATCTATAGGCGGTCGTCGACCCTCGGCAAGTGCACAATTTATTTCTATTGGTTCGGGCAGTCGCCTTGGCATAACGTGGGGATGATTATTGTGTGAAAACTCATACTTACATTGTTCATTATTATACACAAAAGTAGAAATAGTAAATCATTGTAAGAATTCATCTTGCCATAAACAGCTGATACTAGTAGCTTTCTTTGCTTATAAAATATTTTATATATTATTTGACCTTAGTAAGTATCAAGTCGACCTCTCATCTCTACTTCTTCAAGATTAGACGGGATACTTACTGGGTACATGTTACTTATGTACACATGCTACACTTCTGTACTTATATATAGAGGATCTAAGGCAGGTGGATCTGGTTATCACTCGGGTGCGCATCAGTGGGCCATCTGGGACTTCCATGGTGAGTTGCTTCCCCTTCATGGCGATCTGCAGCCGAAGAATAGTCTTCTTTAATTTGTAATTTGTTTTCTGTCTATCCTGATTTAGGCAGTAGGATAGTATAGTATTCTTTTGTGTATATTCTACTAGTTCTCGTAGCTTGTGACACAAGGTTCTGGCACACACATTAGTAGACTAGTTTTGGGCTGTATCATTATATGCTTCCTACATTTCTTACTGTATTTGGTTTCTAAAACCCCATTGGGATCCTTTATCTTTTCTTAAAACTTATAATTTTTGATAAACTTGGAAATATTTTCCGCACTTGGCTTGTCCGGCAAGGTTGATGGGCGCCATCATGACCTATTATGAAAATGGGTTGTGACACCAATAAGAGTTTAAGTAGTAGTAAAAGATTCAAGTCGTATATAAGGGTCCTTCATAGTCTAAAACCTTCGATTTTTTTGTGATAAATATGAGTTATTATTCGATTCTCACTATTTTTAGGATCTATGGCACTGGCGAGAATGGTACTAAAAAATAAAATATAATAATAATTAAGTATGAGATTTGAGAAACAATTAATCTTTTTTCACGTTGCGTTTTTAATTAATTAATATCCAATGATTATCTATATTTAATTATTATATTTACCAACCATTTACAAATACAATTTAAATAATGAAAACCAATTTTACTAATTCATTTTCTATTTGTTAGTAAAGTTACTAACAGACTTCCAACCGAATTTTGGTTAGTAAATTTACCAACGAAAATCTTGGACTCAAGATTCAAAAATTACCAACAAATTTCTTTGGCGTTTACTAACTGATTTTTAGTTGGTAATTTTACCAACAAATTCAAACTGGTTAGTAAAATTTACTATCGAGCCTTTTAGCAACGGAACAATATCCGTTGGTAATCTGTTATTAGCTCAAATTGCCAACCAATTTGATCAGTTTACCAACAATTTTTTTTTGTTGGTAATTGGAGTTTTTTTAGTAGTGAATTGACGGTAATATCAACAAGGCATGATGTAAACCTAGGCTACCCAGACATAAGCATCGCTAGTAGTTGTGTACGGACTCTCGTCACTTCGTGAGTACGTAGCCCCCGCATTTAAAAGCACATATTAATTTATTTTACCAATAGGATTAATTCCCTCATACAAGGTTAGAAAAAAGACTTACCTATACCCGTAAATTTCTATCCGCTACAAAGTTCTAACATTTAAAAATTAGAAACTAGTAATGCAAACATGGCTGAACGATAATAGAACATGCATCCAATATATTTGATTGATTAAATCACCAAAGGAAATAGTAACGCATATATCTCAAAGCTAGTGAACAGGTTATTTGTCTTGATTGACAATCTAAGTGACTAAAGAAAACTCCCTCGAAACTCATCACATGTTTGAGCCAAGTGAAAAGGAAGAATAAGCCAACAGATTCAAATCGATTTCGAACATAATTTCCAACAGGCTACTATACTACTCTTAACAGATATAATATGGACCTAGTTGAATAAGTTAAAGATATTTTAGTAAAACTCTAGGCAGATAAACTTTTTAGAGAAAAAAAAAGGGAAACTACCACACAAGTATTCATTTAAAGAAGCAAACCTACTATATAAACTTCATAGTTCAATTCTTGAGTCATTCACTACCATATTCCTCTTAACAACAAATTTACTAAGCTTCATAGAAAATTTTAACAATTTAATCACAGGCGAAAGCGATGATCATTCAACTCCTAATTGAACACATGTTGTTGCTTTACTTCAAACTACAAAACTTTATGGAAAAGCTCTACAGATTCTTGTTCAAACTGCTAAAGGAAATAGGCACATGAACAGCAAAGATGCAAATACCTTAAACTGTAACAGAAGAAATTAAACAATCATATACATATGAAATCAACCATTACACATATAAAATCAACAAACAACTAAGAGAATAGGCCAGCAACATATTTTAATCACACCACATGAAAGTGATGTTGCAAATAACAGAGAAGAGGAGGACCTGAATTGCTTTCCATAATATTCAAATCTCCAATAGTTATACGTACAGAATATGAATCGCAACCACAATCAAACTGAAAATAGCAGAAATTCCAAACACGAGGACGGAAATCGGCAGAGTGACGTCTCAACTGAACTTCATTTTGACCACCAACAATTCAAAACCAAGGAACGGAGCAACACAAATGTTTTCTGTATTTTTACTTCTTCTGAAAATCGGAAAGAAAGAAAGAAAAATGGAAAATCCGAGAATATCAATCTCAAAGAACAAACCCTAGTTTTCTTTTTCAAACCTTCTGATTCTCTGAAAAACCTAAAATTTTCTCCTAATTTCTCTCTTTTATAGTTCAAAAATTTAACAAATGAAGTGTAAATGTTGAGATTATACGAGAGAAATCACAGAAAATTAGAGAGAGAAAGTAGAGAGAAGGAGGAGAAGATTGAGAGAAACGAAGAGTCAGTTTTGGGAAAAGGAAAAGTAAGTCTGATCTCCTCGATAGTTCCAATATACAGAGTATATACAAATATACTTACCGGGTCAGACCGGGTCAGGTGAGTATATTAAATTAGGCTCAGAAAATGACTGGGCTCATATTCAACATCACAGCCCACATCAGCACCACAGACCAATACAGCCATCAGCCCAATACATCATTGCCCTATACTCCTATACTATATACACTTTATATACATCACATATACAAAATAAATTGTACAACTACTCAAATGTCTAAGTAATGTCAACACCCCCCCTCAAGTTGGAGGGGGACACCACCTTCAACTTGGACAGCAAAGGATGAAGAGCAGTCCCAGTAATGGGCTTTGTGAGAAAATCAGCTAGTTGTCGAGAAGTGGAAACATGAAGCAACTTAATGAAGCCAGCATTGACCTGATCACGTACAAAATGACAGTCCACCTCAATGTGCTTTGTGCGTTCATAAAAAACTGGATTAGTAGCAATGTGTATGGCAGATTGACTATCACAATAAACAGATATAGGAAGAGGGACAGTAACACCAAGATCAGATAATAAACGAGATAACCAGGAAAGTTCAGCCACAAGTTTGCTCAAAGCCCGATATTCTGCCTCAGCAGATGATAAAGATACAACAGGTTGTTTCTTGGATTTCCAGCTAACCAAAGAATCACCCAGAAGAACAGAAAATCTAGTAACAGACCTTCTGGTATCAGGGCAAGCAGCCCAATCACTGTCAGAATAACCACTCAAAGAAAAATCATCACTGGCGGAGTAGAAGAGACCCATAGAGGAAGTGCCTTTGAGATATCTCAACACATGAAAAGCAGCATTCATATGAGGTACTCTAGGGCATTTGAGAAATTGACTTAGATGCTGTACAGCAAAGCATATATCAGGTCTGGTATGTGTCAAAAACAAAAGCTTACCCACCAAACTCCTAAATTGATCAGGAGAGGGTAACGGGTCACCACAATCAGCAAGAAGTTTGACATTTGTATCTAAAGGACAAACAACAGAAGATACACCAGAACAGTCAAACTGATGCAACAGGTCAGAAATATATTTCTGCTGATTGAGGATCATCCCACCAGGAACATGAGACATCTGAATCCCCAAGAAATAATGCAAGGACCCAAGGTCCTTGATTTTAAATTGATCATCAAGAAACAATTTCAGAGCAGAGATTTCATCATTGTCTTCACCAGTGATAATAATATCATCCACATACACTGCCAGAATAACTAAAGACCCAGATGTACCTTTGATGAATAAAGAATAATCATTCAAAGAGTGTTTATATCCTCTGAGAGAAAGAGCATGAGACAACTTGGCATACCATTGTCTGGAAGCCTGTCTCAGCCCATAAAGAGATTTTTTAAGTTTGCAAACCAGAGGAGAAGAAACAGAATCAGAAACAGAAGCAGATACAAGTTAAACCAGGAGGCAATTTCATGTACACCTCCTCATCCAAATCACCATGTAAAAAAGCATTATTGACATCCAATTGAAATAACTTCCAATTCCTTTTCACAGCAACAGCAATCAAACATTTTACAGTACACATTTTGACCACAGGAGAAAAAGTTTATGTGAAATCAACCCCTTCAACTTGAGTATCCCCCCTAATCACAAGTCTGGCTTTATACCTTTCAATGGAACCATCAGCCTTGTACTTTATTTTATAAACCCATTTGCAACCAATTGGCTTCTTACCAGGAGGAAGATGGACAACATCCCAAGTTTGGTTGGTGTCCAAGGCCTCAAATTCCTTTCTCATGGCATCCTGCCAAGCTGGAACTGAAGCTGCTTGAGAGTAATACAGTGGTTCAGATTCTAAAGAGGAAGAAGAAGAGCCAGAAAAGGCTGGAAGTTGACACAGATAGTCTTTAAGATAGGATGGAGGATTATGAGTTCTGGTAGATTTTCTGAAGACAGGAGCAGAGGAAGAGGGCAGAATGGGAGGAGAAGGTGGAGGGATAGATAAAGGAGAATCAGAAAGGACATCATTTTCTCTAGAAGGTAAGGAAGAAGCAGTAGGTATGGGAGAATCAGAAATAACATCATCTTCTCCAGAAGGAATATAAGGAAATGAGGAAACAGATGGTGAAATAACAGAAGAGGAAGATTTAAAAGGAAAAACTGATTCATGAAAAATAACATCCCTGGAGACCAAATAATGTTTGGAATTAAGATCATACAATTTGTAACCCTTTTTGCCAAAAGGATAGCCCAAGAAAACACAAGGGATAGCTCTAGGCTTCAATTTGTCCCTTTGAGGGATTGGTACAGTGGCATAAGCAAGACATCCAAAAGCCCTTAAATGAAGGAAAGTAGGAGGTTTCCCATACAACAATTCATGAGGAGATTTGTTATGTAACAGTCTGGTAGGTATTCTATTAATCAGATATGTAGCAGTGAGTAAACAATCCCCCCAGAAAGAAGTAGGCAGCCCAGACTGAAAGAGTAAAGCTCTACAAGTCTCAAGAAGGGTTCTGTGTTTCCTTTCAACAACTCCATTTTGTTGAGGAGTGTGGGAACAAGATGTTTGGTGAAGGATGCCTTGGCTGCTAAAATATGAAATACCTTCATTACTAGAACCCAACTCCAATGCATTATCACTTCTAACAGTTTGGACCACAGTATGAAACTGGGTCTTAACCATAGAGATAAAGGACTTAAGCATTGAAAAAGCATTGCCTTTAGAACCTAACAAATGAGTCCATGTTGCTCTTGAAAAATCATCAACTATTGTGAGAAAGTATCTACATCCAGAGAAAGTTGGAGTGTGATAAGGTCCCCAGGTGTCAACATGAATCAGTTGGAATGGTTTAGAGGATTTAATGGAACTGTCAGGGAAAGAAAGTCTAGTTTGTCTAGCCATAGGGCAAACAGAACAAGGGAAAGGTTGTTTAGAAGCAAAAGGGAATGATAAACCAGAAATACATTTCATATGAGCAAAAGGAATATGACCAAGTCTCAAATGCCAAATGTAATTCGTATCATGATTCAAATCATTATTACAATTAAGACTAGTTACATGTAAGGAAGATGAAACAGCTTTATTATCAGACAGAAGTGTATCATTACAAGTAATAGGCATAGAAGACAAAACACTAAACTTGCTAGTATCACATGAAGTAGAAGCAGAACAAACAGAACTTGTTGAAGAAGGGGAAGATGAAGGAGGGACCCATGTCAGCTTATACAAGCCATCAGTTTGGTTACCAAGATCCAGTGGCTTCTTCAGAGAAGGGCCCTGTAACATTTGGAGGAAACATGAATGTTCAGAAAATAGGACTATGCAATGTAATTCCTTCACCAACTTATGGACAGAAATTAAGTTGTGTGTGAAAGAAGGAATCAGCAGTACATTATGAAGAACAATAGAAGAAGTCAATTGAAAAGAACCAATGCAAGTTACTTTTACTTTGTAACCATTAGGAAGGGTCACAAGATAAGGAACAGATAAAGGTGTAAGATTAAAAAGTAGTTGTTTGTTATAGGTCATATGATTAGATGCACCAGAATCAATTATCCAGGACACAGAATTAATACTAGTAAGCATGCAGACTTTGGAATCAGAAACTGGACTCTCAGTTAGCATAGTACCAGCAAAACTGACAGCACACATGGGAGAAGGGTTTGGAGCAGTGGAACCCCCTAGCTGGGATTGTTGTAAAAGATTCATCAGTTGATCATAATGCTGACTGCTCAACCCAGGTATCACAGAAGACTGACCAACTGTTTTAGAAACAGATTCATGGTTGACAGCAGGATTCCCTTGAGGAACAGACAAATGACCATCAGAATTTGAAGCAACAGCAGCATTAGCAGCACCAGATTTCCTCCCTTTGAAAGTTGTATTTTGTGGATATCCATGAAGTTTGAAGAATTTATCAATTAAATGTCCAGACTTCTTACAGTATCTACAGAACAACGACCCTCTACCTTGATCAGACCCTCTACCTTGATCAAAGTTGACTCTTTGTTTGAAGGAAGAGGAAGTATTACGCATTGCAGCCTTATTAGAGTCAACTGGCTTCCTGTTAGAGTAGGCATTAAAAGATACAGAATCCGGATTAAAATGAGAGGGAGACTGAATATGCCTTTGTTTCTCATCATTCAGGAGGATATTATACACATTGTCAAGGTTTGGAGGGGGCTGCATCATCAGAGTATTGCTCCTCACCCCCATGTAAGTGTCATTGAGGCCCATTAAAAACTGAAACACTTTAGAATCATCATTTTCCTTTACAATACCTTCCTTAGCAGCACACACACATCTTTGACCATGGTTCACACACATAGACTCAATTTCATCCCATAAACCTTTAAGTCTATTAAAATAGGATGCTATATCAAGGGACCCTTGAGAAGTGTTACACAGCTCTCTTTTTAATTCATAAATTTTGGTCCTATTAGCAGTACCATAACGTGCCTGAAGTTGTGACCATATACTTTCAGCAGTATCAGAATAATGCACAGACTCACCAATCGCAGGAGAAATAGAAGCAGTTAACCATGAAATTACCATACTATTACACCTGTCCCATAATCTCTGTTGAGCAGCATTAGTAGCTGGTCGAGGACAAGTTCCATCTATAAAGCCAATTTTATTTTTAGCAGTCAAAGCAACAATTATTTTTCTTCTCCATCCCCCAAAACCATCACCTGAGAAGGGTATGGGGACGAGAGATACCCCGGGAAAATCGGGGGAGTATAAAAATAAAGGACTTGAAGAGTCCAAAATACCAGTGTTGGTGGTACCAGTATTGGTGTTAGCAGCCATGATATATCAACAAGGAAGAACAGATTCAGCAACCAAAAATGTAACCAATCAAATAGCTACACACAAAGCCACACACAAAGCCAAATATTCAAACACAAAACCAAAATCGATATACACAAACAAGATGCACAATTTTAAACCAATGTTACCCTCCTTCTTCGCTACCGGAAGAAGATCGGCCTTCAAATAGCAGTGAAAACCCTAGGTATGAATCCCTAGGTTCATACGTCGATTCAGTCACCAAAAAAAACCGAGAAACGATGTCGGAAAGTTACCCAAACATCCACAAGATGAGAATCGGACCACCGGAATGTGGTAAAACACTAAAACAAAGTCACTGAAAACCCTAATCCCCGACAACTCACCAAAACCACCACAAAAGCGATCAAAATGTTGTTAAACGCTGAGGTTGAGAAGATACACTCGGATATAATGGTAGAAAACACTTTGAACCATATCCGATGAAGATCGGAATCATCACAGACCGTTTGGTCTCAGATAAACCCTCAAAAATTGTCGAACAAGAGCTCAAAATCGACACCGGCATACAGATAAACATGATCGGATCGATGTTAGGCTCTGATACCATGTAAATGTTGAGATTATACGAGAGAAATCACAGAAAATTAGAGAGAGAAAGTAGAGAGAAGGAGGAGAAGATTGAGAGAAACGAAGAGTCAGTTTTGGGAAAAGGAAAAGTAAGTCTGATCTCCTCGATAGTTCCAATATACAGAGTATATACAAATATACTTACCTGGGTCGGACCGGGTCAGGTGAGTATATTAAATTGGGCTCAGAAAATGACTGGGCTCATATTCAACATCACAGCCCACATCAACACCACAGACCAATACAGCCATCAGCCCAATACATCATTGCCCTATACTCCTATACTATATACACTTTATATACATCACATATACAAAATAAATTGTACAACTACTCAAATGTCTAAGTAATGTCAACATGAAGGGTCTAGATGGACAATGATTCAATCTACGGCCTACATTCAGTCGATTCAAACTTAGAGAGCAAGAAAACACGAAAATAATGATGAGATTCGTTGGGATTTTGCTACGTGGAAGAAGGAATAAAGGAAGGGGGAGAGTACCAGGTGTACATGGACACCGGAAAAATGACTTTTATCTGAGTGGGATAAAAGGCTGGAATTAAAAGAAGGGAGCAGGACAGGTCAAATGGCTGGGCGCGATCTTGGGATCAGTCTGATATGGGGTCTGATGGGTTGGAGGGGTTATAGATTGGGCTGCCCAATTTTGAACTCAAAAGGATTCTATTTTGGGCCTCAATTTGGGGTAAAAATACCTTTATAAGTGGCCTTGTAATTCTACGAGGCTAAAAAATTAATTCCTTTTATAAAATAATATACTATTAAAATTATGAAACCATTCTTAATAAAAGAAGACCAACTATTGTCAGGGCCCAATTCCATAACAGGTCATGAGGGCGCCCAACATTATTGCTGGTCAACGCGAAAAATACTAACTAAACTCTCGATCACTTTGACCCCAAAATAGTTGAAATAATAACACTTTTAGTTGGAAAATAAATAAGAAACGAGGAATAAAATCATGATGATCATACAACCCCAAAATAATATAATCTACTAATGTGTATGCCAAGACCTGGTGTCACAAGTAGTTGGCAACTAGTAGAATATACGACAAAACACACTATCCTATTGTCTGGAACAAAATACACAGCATAAATGTATACGAAAACTCCTTCAAGCTGCTGAACGACACAGAAGGGAAGCAAACTCACCGTAGGAGTCCAGAATCTGCTTAGTGATGTGCACCTGTCTGATAGCCAGATGTACTTGCCTCAAGCCCTATACAATTAAGTACATAAGTGTAGTATAAGTAAATAAACAATATGTGCCCAGTAAGTATTCCGTCTAATCTCGAAGAAGTAGACGCGAGAGGTCAACTCGATACTTACTAGGGCCAATAAGGTGAGAAGACTTTATAATAAGCATGGATATCACAAATTATTAACATTTAATAATCATTGAATAACAGTTCTTTCCCAAGCACTAACATGGATGTTTGCATATAGGTTAAGCAGATATGAAATTCAGTCCTTAGAGAATTTCTATGTAAAAAATGTGCAAATAATCACCGTAGGATGTACGACCCGATCCAATATAAAATTATACTATGCATTGTCGAGGGTCGAACGGCTCGAACAGTAGATGCATCTTTTACCCCGATCGCGAATCATGCATGCGACACGGTCAACATAAATAAACAAAAACCCTACTCGCGAATCATACATGCGACGTAGTCAACATAAATAAACATACACCCTGCTCGCAAATCATACATGCGATGCAGGTACACATAGAATCACATACTCAAACAGTTAATCAAGACTTTATTAGGGAACGACTATCCAAGGAAAACCAAATTCTCTTTTAGCAATTTGAGAAAATGAAGTTCAATCTTTTAGAAATTCACTTACTAATCCGATGTGACTTAAGCAATTCAAACCGATAATAAGATTACAAATATTTCAAAGTACAATATGCTTTTGGGTCCTAGACTACCCAGACGATAACATAATAGTAGCTATGCGTGGACTCTCGTCACCTCGTGCGTACGTAGTCCCCTCAAATAGGAACACATAATCAATTAACTCACCTATGGGGACAATTCCCTCTTACAAGATTATAAAGGAGACTAACTTTGCTCTAAAGTGCACTTCCAATATCGAAAACGAGTCCAAGCCCTCAACTCGAAAGCGAACGATCCAAACTAGTTACACGAAGTAAGAACTAGTCAATATGTCCATAATATCGAATTTTAGCTATTTAAACAATTTCCCAACCATTAATACAAGCTTCCTAATTTTCGATCCCGAGCCCACATGCCCAAATTTCGAGATTTTTCAAAGAAAGTTGTTCTTTATAATCTAAGGATCAATAATATATGATTTATAATTGATTCCTTAACAAATTTTATGGTTGAATCCAAGTTTTACCAAAACCCTAGGTTTGCCCTAACCCCTTGATTTACCTAATTTGTAAGTTTAATCTACCTAATATGCAAGTATTAAACTAAGGATGGATGGAATAAACTTCCTTCACAATGCTAAGTGAAGACCTTCTCGCAAAAGCTCCCAAATTGCCCAAATGAGGAGTGGAAAATGTGATAAGATGACTTAGAACCTGTATTAAATAAACCTCACTGCCCAGCGATTTCCGCATCTGCGGTCAGGGGACCGCATATGCAAGGATTTAACCGCATTTGCGAAATTGGGGGGGGGGAGGCTGGGACAACATCTACAGTCTCCAGGCCACATATACGGAGCCGGTTCTACGTCTTGGGAGCCGCATCTGTGCTTCTCGGCCAGGCCACCTAGGCCGCTTCTGCGATAAAAAGACCGCATCTGCGGTCCAAGATCCGCAGATACGGGTATGATAGAAGCAGCAATCCTTCAGCCCCTTCCCAAAATTTTCACTTCACTCGAGCTTCGTCTGATTAACGCTCGAGGCTCCTGGGCCCCGCCCGAATATACCATTAAGTCTGAAATCACGAGATGGACGTACTCAAACCTTCGAAATCCCCTAAACAACGCTAAATCTAGAATTAACCCCTAAAACCAAATGAATCAAAATTATGAACATCAGGTTTTTAATTTTCCTCCAATGGGCCAAAACGCCCTAAAATTACTCGGGTTGGCACCAAATTTTATAGGCAAGTCTTAAATGATATTTCGGACATGTACCAGGCTTCAAACCAAAATACGAGCCCGACACCTAGGAAATAAATGATTACTTAGTTTCTTTAAATCCTTATAGCTTTAGATTAATAATTTCTAATAAAAATTCATTACTCGGGCTAGAAACCTCATAATCGATTCCGTGCATACGCTCAGGTCACATATTTTCCTATGGACCCTCCACCTTTTTCAACTCACGAATCTGGATCTGTTTCCCGAAAATATTGACCAAAGTCAAACTGAGTCTTTTAAAAACAATTCTAAGGAATCAAATGGGAATAATTCATCCAAAACACTCCTAAATCCCAAACCAACTGTCCTCGCAAGTCGTAATGTAGCTAAAGCAAGCATGGAGAATTTTATTTAGGGGAATGGGGTTCAAATATGCAAAATGACAAGGGGGTCATTACATTCTCCACCACTTAAACAAATGTTTATCCTCGAGCAGACATAGAAAAGTACCAGACCAGCTGAATAAATGGGGATATCTGTTGTGCATGTTCTCCTTGGACTCCCAGGTGTCCTCCTTGACTGACTGACCCCTCCATTGGACCTTTGCTGCAGAAATCCTCTTGGATCTCAACTGGTGAACTTGTCTATTAATAATGGAAATTGGCTTATTCTCATAACCGAAGCTCTCATCCAGTTGAATAGTGTTGAATTCTAATACGTGGGAAAAGTCGGCATGATACGTTTAAAGCAGTGACACATGGGAAAAATGGATGAAGTCATGATAAGCTGGGGGGGGTAACTCAAGCTCATAGGCAACCTCCCTAACACTCATGAACACCTAAAAAGGGCCAATAAACCTTGGGCATAACTTGCCCTTCTTCCAGAACCTCATAATACCCTTCATGGGCGAGACATTCAAGAGAACTTTCTCTCCAACCATAAACGATAAATCGCGTACCTTCTGATCTACATAACGTTTTTGTCTGGACTGAGCTGTGCGATGCCTCTCCTGAATCATCTTCACCTTATCCAAGGCATCTTGTACCAAGACTATACCATACAACTTAGCCTTACCATGCTCGAACTATCTGATAGGAGAACGATAACGACGACCATATAGAGCCTCGTATGGAGCCATCTCAATGTTGGACTGATAGATGTTGTTATATGAAAACCCGCCAGGGGCAAGAACTAATCCCACAACCTTCTAAGGCAATCACACATGCTCTAAGCATATGCTTTAAAATCTGAACTGTCCCCTCGGACTACCCATCGGTCTAAATATGGAATGCTGTGCTAAGCTCTATGCGGGCCCCCAACTCGCTCTGAACGACTCTCCAGAAATGGGAGGTGACTGAGGGCCTCTGTCATATATGATTGGAAAAGGGACACCATGCAACCACACTATCTCCCGAATGTAACTCTTAGCATACGTCTCTGTTATATAAGTAGTTGCCACTCAAATGAAGTGAGAAGACTTGGTCAATCTATCATGATGACCCATACTGAATCAAACTTCTGCAAGGTCCGCGGCAAGCCCACTACAAAATCTATGGTGATATGCTTCCATTCCCAATCCAGTATATGAATATGTTGAAGTAGGCCGAGGCCGCTTGAACTCTGGTGTTCACACTTGATCTGCTGGCAATTCAAACATTTAGCCACATACTCCACTATGTCTTTTTTCATCCTCCGCCACCAATAATGTGTTCTCATGTAGCGATACATCTTCGTAGCTCCTGGGTGAATAGAATGCCGCAAACTGTGTGCCTCCTCTAGGATCCTCTTCCTCAGACCATCAACATTAGGAACACATAGATGACCCTGGAGTCGCAAAACACCATCCTCGCCAATAGAAATCTCCTTGACATCTCCATGAAGCACTGTCTCTCTAAGAATCGCCAAATGTAGATCATCGAACTATTGGGCCTTGATCTACTCGAATAATGAAGACTGAGCGACTACACACGCAAGAACTCGGCTAGGCTCAAAAATTTCCAACCTAACATGCCTGTTAGCCAAGGACTAAATATCCAAAGCTAGTGGTCTCTCTGCTTCTAGAATGAATGCCAAGCTACCCATATTCTTCGTCTTTCTTCTCAAGTCACCCGTGACCACATTCGCCTTGCCCGGATGATAATGAATGGTGATATCATAATCCTTTAGTAACTCAATCTACCTGTGCTGCCTCAAAAATTAAGATCCCTTTGCTTGAATAAATGTTGAAAGCTACGATGATCGCTGTAAACCTCACACCAAACCCCATACAGATAATGCCTCCATATCTTAAGAGCATGAATAATTGCAGCCAACTCTAGATCATACACAGGGTAGTTCTTCACATGAATCTTCAGGTTACGTGAAGCATATGCAATGTCTTGCCCCTCCTACATCAATACACATCCCAAACCAACACGAGAAATGTAGCCATACATCATATACATCCCCAAACCGAAAGGCAATACAAGAAGTGGTGTTGTAGTCAAAGCTGTCTTGTGCTTCTGAAAGCTCTCCTCACAACCACTGTACCAATGGAATGGAGCACCCTTCTGAGTTAATCTATTCAACAATGCAATAGATGAAAATTCCTGCACGAATCGCCGGTAATAACCTGCTAGCCCCAGGAAACTCCTGACATCGGTCACCGAGGTAGGACATGGCCAACTCTGAACTGCCCCAATCTTCCTAGGATCCCCCTTAATACCCTCTCCTAACACAATAAGTCCCAAGAACGCCACTGATTCTAGCCAAAACTCACACTTAGAGAACTTAGTAGATAGTTTTTGCTCTCACAAGGTCTGAAGCACTACTCTCAGATGCTGCTCGTGCTCCCCCAGGCTACGCGTGTATATCAAGATGTCATTAATTAATACGTGACGAATGAATCAATATAAGGCCTGAAAAATCTGTTCATCAAATCTATAAATATTGATGGGGAATTAGTCAAGCCGAAGGACATCACCAAAAACTCATAATGGACGTATCTAGTCTGAAATGTAATCTTTAGAACATCTGAGTCCCGAATCTTCAGCTGATAATACCTAGGTCTTAAGTCTATTTTAGAGAACATCCTCGCACCCTGCAACTGGTCGAACAAATCGTCGATACGAGTCAACATATACTTGTTCTTGTCGGTGAATTGGAGGTAATAAATGCACATCCACATAGTCACATCCTTCTTCTTCACAAATAACTCTGGTGTACCCTAAGGCAACACACTGGGCCTAACAAACCCCTTTGCCAACAACTCTTTCAGCTGCTCCTTCAACTCATTAGGGGTAATACAGTATGGTGGAATTGATATAGGCTAAGTTCCTGGAGCCAGATCAACAAAGAAATCCATATCACGATCCGGAGGCATGCCAGGAAGATCTGAAGGAAAAACGCCGGCGAACAGTCGAACTACTGGGACCAAATCAATCGTCGGAGACTCTACGGTGGTATCTCGAACATAAGCTAGATAGGTCAAACACTCCTTCTCGACCATACGCCGAGCCTTCAAGAAAGAAATCACCCTACTAGGGGTATCTACTGTGGAACCCTTCCACTCCAACCTCGGAAACACTGACTAGTGAAATAGTCTTGGCATGACAATCTAGGATGGCGTGATATGGAGATAACTAATCAATGCCAAGGATGACCTCAAACTCAATCAAATCCAGCAACAAGAGATCTGCTTTAGTCTTGAAAGTATAGAATGTAACCACACAAGACTAGTAGACCTGATCTACAACCATAAAATCTCCCACAGCGGTCGACACAGGAACGAGAGTGCCCAAAGGCTCAGGAGAAATAATGAGGAGACAAGCGAAAAGAGATGATACATATGACTAAGTAGAACCTGGGTTTAAATAATACCGAACCATCTCTACCACTAACGGAAATAATATATGTGATGACAGCGTTTGAGTCCAATGCATCTAGCATAGGTGAAAGAGCATAGTATCTACCTGGAGCACCGGCTGGATTGCCCCCTCTGGACTAAGAAGTTCCTGGATGACCTATCTTATCTGACCTCCACCTCTAGGATGGCCCCTACCAGCCTGTCCTCCACCACTAGGCAGCTAGGCAAGTGGTGTTGAAATCATGGGCTGCTCACCCTTCTTCACTACCTTGCCCCGAAGCCTGGGGCAGGCTCTCTTTAGATGACCCAGATCTCCACACTTGTAGCACACTCTCGGCACCATAGCCTGCTGCCCTAGAGACTGAGCCTGCTGACCTGAATACCCACTAGAAGAACCCTGGATGGCTGGCGGGCGATAATAACTCTCTACAATAGTGCTGAAGGGAACACTAGAAGAATCCTGATAACTAGAATACTCGCCGCAGGAACCTTAATAGCTAGTGGGCGGACAGAACTATTTGGCATCTCAATTAAATAAGTCCTTGCTGGAGCACCTTGAGGAGGGGGTGGTGGTGCTGAATATGAGGGTCTGCTGGGCTGCCCCTCCCAAAGTGACCTCAATCCATTGCTGGCGCTGGCCCCTCCTGAAGTGACCTCTTGTCCTGCTGAATCTACTCTCTAACCCTCAGGCGATACTCCTCAATCCTACAAGAAATCTCTACTACTAGTTGATTCTCAGTACCCATCTCAACCTCTTGGGCCATGCTAGCTTCAATACTGGGGTGCAACCCCACAACAAAACTCTACATTCTGTCTGCATATGTGGGAAGTATCATGAGTGCATGGCGATACAACTTAGAAAACCTCACCTCATAATCGGTCACAGACATCTGACCCTACTCAAGATACTCAAACTGGTACTGTAGCTCTTCCCTCTTAAAAGGTTTAATATACCTATCCAAGAATAACCGAGTGACCTGACCCTAGGTGAGGGGAGGAGAACGTGTTGGCCTTGCCAGAACATAGGACTGCCACCATCTACAAGCCTTGCCGTCCATCTTGAAAAAAGTGAAGTCAACTCTGTGTGACTCCAATATCCTTATATTGTGCAGCATGTCCCTGCACATGTTGATAAAATCCTGGGCATCCTCATGTTGCTCACCCCTGAAGACAGGGGTGAAGCCTAGTCCTTCTATCCTATAACTTCTGCGGATGGCCGTTTGTAGCTGGTATAAGCTGAGGCACTACCGCAGCAACTGGCTGGCCCCATTTGCCGGTAATACACCAGGGGTATGATACACTACAGCTACATGTCCGGGAGCCTAAGTGGTAGGGGTCTTTGCTCCCACTCTTGCATGTGAGGTATCTGGATCGGCTAGAAATAAACTAGTCTGGGTCATCGAATCCATGAACCGAAGAATACAACCCATAACCTCCTGAAATCCCAGTGTAATCATAAAGTTTGTCAGGGTAGGCTAAGTTGCGGTTAACTCGCCGTGCTCCTCAATAATAGGATCACTCGCAGGATCCACTGGCGGTGCTACTGGTCTCACTCAGGGACACCCTCGTCCCCTACCATGAGTTGGTGCCCTCCTACGGCCTCTATTTCTACCTCGAGCAATGGGGGGAAGAAGCTCCGCCGGGTCTCGAAAATTAGACTTGCGTGTCATTATCATATGTGGGAGAATAGAAAAAA
Source organism: Nicotiana benthamiana (assembly GCA_034376525.1). Taxonomy (NCBI): domain Eukaryota; kingdom Viridiplantae; phylum Streptophyta; class Magnoliopsida; order Solanales; family Solanaceae; genus Nicotiana; species Nicotiana benthamiana. The sequence continues at coordinate 116,917,210 of CM067332.1, read as the reverse complement.
ATTTAGTGTACCAACCACTACGTGATAGGAATGAATAAAAAGTAGTTCTTCCTAATACCCTATAGCCACTCGAAGATAAATATTGACGTCTCTGTGCCGATTTACAAGACTATATTAAGGTTGCCCAGTACTTGTGAGACCTACCCGAACCTAGTTTTCCGATACCATATGGTCACGGCCCAATTCCATAACAGGTCATAAGGGCACCCAATGTCATCGCTAGGCAAGCCAACTCGTAAAATACTAACTAAACTTTCGATCACTTTGACCCCAAAATAGTTGAAATAATAATACTTTAAGTTGGAAAATAAAGTATAAACGATGAATAAAATCATGATGATCATACAACCCCAAAACAATACAATCTACAAACGTGTATGCCAAGACTTGGTGTCACAAGTAGTGGGCAACAAGTAGAATATACGACAAAATACACTATTTTAATGTCTGGAACAAAACAGACAGCATAAATGCATAAGAAATTCCTTCAAGCTGCTGAATGTTACGGAAGGAAAGTAGCTCACCGTAGGAGTCCCGAATCTGCTCAGTGATGCACACCCGACCAATAGCCAGGTGTACCTGCCTCAGCCCCCGTATAATTAAGTACATAAGTGTAGTATGAGTAAATAAACAATACGTACCCAGTAAGTATCCCCTCAAATCTCGAAGAAGTAGAGACAAGAGGTAGACTTGATACTTTCTAGGTTCAAATAAGGTGAGAAGAGTTTATAATAAGCATGTATATCACAAATCATTAACATTTAGTAATCATGGAATAACATTTCTTTCCCAAGAACTAACATAGATGTTTGCCTATAGGTTAAGCAGGCAGGAAATGTAGTCCGCAAAGAATTTTTAAGTAAAACATGTGCTAATAATCACCGTGGGATGTACGACCCGATCCAACATAAAAGTAAATAGTTCACTACCGAGGGGCGAACGACTTGAACCATAGACACATCTATTACCCCGCTCGCGAATCATGCATGTGACGCGGTAAACATAAATAAACACACACCCTGCTTGCAAATCATACATGTGATACAGTAAACATAAATAAACACACACCCTGATCGCGAATCATACATGCGACGCAGGTACACATAGAATCATATACTCGAACAGTTAATCAAGACCTTTTCATATTACGACTATCCAAGGAAAATCCAATTCTCTTTTAACAATTCGAGAAAATGAAGTTTAATGTTTTAGAAATTCACGTGCTAATGTGATGTACTTAGCAATTCAAACCGACAATAAGATTACAAATATTTCCAAATATAGCATGCTTTTAGATCCTAGACTATTCGGGCGATAACATAATAGTAGCTACGCACGAACTCTCGTCATCTCGTGCGTACGTATCCTCCACAAACAGGAACACATAACCAATTAACTCGCCTATTTGGACAATTCCTCTTACAAGGTTAGAAAGGAGACTCACCTCACTTCGAAGTGCTCTTCCAATACAAAAAACAAGTCCAAGCCCTCAACTCATTGTCGAATGATCCCAAACTAATTAAACGAAGTAAGAACTAGTCAATTTGGACTCACAAGATCGATTTCTAGCTATTTTAAAATTTCCCAACCATTAATACAAGTTTCCTAATTTTCTCCCTCGGGCGCACGTGCTTGAATTCTGAGATTTTTTTAAGGAAGTTGTTTTCTACAACCTAAGGATAACTAATATATTTTAACGACCCGACCGGTCATCTTAAGAATTGACACCCTAATCCCCTATTAACTGCTTTACCCAAGTTTATTTCAGCTAATTTGATTTGTCGGGACGTTAGGTTTTGAGTTTCGAAGAGTTTCGGGACACCCAATCCCTAAATGAGAGCTTAAGTGTTGGGTAGTTGTCCATAGTCAGAGCAGTGTGAATATGGCCTCAAAATGGAAATTGATGCTTTTGTTAGGTTTGATATGTAGTTTTGGGGTTAGGAGTGTGTTCGAATTATGTTTTGGAGGTCCGTAGCTAATTTAGGCTTGAAATGTCAAAGTTTGATTTTTCAAAGTTACCAGTCTGATAGTGAGACTTTGATATGAGGTTCAGAAAGGAATTTCGATAGTTGATATAGCCTTATTATGTCAATAGGGATAATTTTGCAAAATTTCAGGTCATTTGGACGTGGTTTGGTTGGGTTTTCGATCAAAAGCATATTTCGGAAGTTTTTGGAAAACTTAGGCTTGAATTCTATGCGAATTGATAGATTTGGTGTTGTTCCAGGTGTTTTGATGATTGAAACAAGTTTGAATGAGGTTTTATGGTGTGTTGATGATTATGGTTGAGGTCCCGAGGGCCTCGGGTGAGTTTCAGGTGGTCAATTGGACCATTTTCCAAATTGAAGTGTTGCAGAAATTGATCATCATTTGTTGTAGAAGAATTCGCCTTCACGATCGTGTGGGGCTGCTCGCAATCGCGTAGAAAGAATGTGGGAGGCCAGGATTTCGACCTTCATGTTCGCATAAGGTGTCTCGCGTTGACGGAAATGAGGGGTATGTGCTTCGCGTTCGCAGGGAAAGGTCCGTGGTCGCGTATAAGAAATTAGGTCCTAGAGCAGTTGCACTTCACATTCGCATAGCTCTGGGAATTTAAGCATCACGTTTGCATAGCATTATTTAGGGAATTCGAAATTTAGTGCTTCTCGATCACGAGATCCCGATGAAGAAAACATCAGAATTGGGTAGAAAGTTTATAAACATTTCATCCGCGTTTTTGAGCCATTTTTCTCACCATAGCTAAGTGTTTAAGAGCTCGTTGACGAATATTGAAGAGGAATTCAAGGAGAATTGATTGGAGGTAAGATTTATGAACTTAAAACATGATTATATTGTCAAAGTAACGTAGAAATTCATGGAAAATTGGACAAAAATGGAAGAACTAGGGCTTGGAATATTGAATCTTTAATCTGGGATTTGAGGGGTCATTTGGACTTAATTTTTGTGTTCTTGTTATGTATATGCTCGTGAGAGTATGAGTTTTTTTGAAAATGTAAGTCTCATCTTATTCCGAGACATTGGCCTTATAGGAATTTTAGTCATTTTAACTAATTTTGCGTCTTAGCTTTGAATTTAATCATAGAATCAATTGTTTGATATGTTATTTATGATATGTAATTGAATTGAATAGATTTAGGCCATCTAGAGTTGGATACTCGTGGAAAAGGCATGATTTCAATCTAGTTTTGAGTTGATTCAAGGAAAGTGGCTCGTCTAACTATGTGGGGAATCTTCCCCTTGGGATATGATATTTGGTAATTGAATGCTCGATTATCATGTCGCTGGGGCGAGTCAGTTTAGTGGATCTTATTCCTGTTGTGTGAAATGTGGGAAATGTCATCTGGGAATATGTCGCTATCCAATGAATGCTACAAGTGTGGTATGCCAGGTCACCTTCAAAGAGATTGTTATTCATCTCACTAGATCTTGGGCATGGATATGGCACAACTGGCCAGTTCTGCAGCTACTTCATCTAGTGCGCCTTTAGAACGTGGAGCAGTTAGGGGTAGTATTCAAAGCTCAGGAGGGCCTAACAGGTCCTATACTATGAGGAGGCATCAAAGGTCAGAGGCATTTCGGGTATGGTTACAGGTATATTGACTTTTCAATCTCGTGGTGTATGCTCTTATTAATTCCGGTTTCGCTATAACATACATTAATCCTTATATTGCTATGGAATTAGGGAAAGAGTTAGGGCAACCTTATGGTCTATTCTATGTATCTCCTGTTTGAACGAGATGTATTATTCATGAAGCCTCTTTATTACGAATATCTTACATGCAACATCTTGAGGAATTAAGTCCTGTGATGATTTCCTGAATGGTGTCCGAATCCGAGGATAACTATTTCCACTTGCTTTCCAAGATGGATAAGTTTGTTACATGTCATTTTGTTCAATGGATAATATCAACTCACTTGTGCTTATGCATGAACAGTCGTAACATTCGCCAATGTGGTGCAAAAAAAGGCAGTCCGGGGTTGTAATCGTACTTAAGTCACTCTTTCTTCCTTGGTGTAGATGGCTTCTATTGTTCAAACAATTACTTTGCTCCTTCAACAATATTATCATGAAGTAATTTCACTATCTGGTAACATTAGAGCCTATCTCAACTCCAATCATATGTGTGCATATCAGTTAAAGTAGATCATTTATCCAGATAAGCTTTAAAGAGATTTGAGGTTTCCACAATCTGCCACAAGAAGATCATTTCTTTACCAATATTAATATGACTTTGATGCATACTTAATCCATTCTACAATAGGTAACTCACCTTATTCTTAATATTTCCCTTGAAGTGGACAAGTATCGCCACTGGAGAATTTTGATGACAGAACCGTGTCAATCTCATAGAAAAGAGTTTATTCCATCTCCAGCCAGTACATGACCCCCCGTCCATATTTGTAATAAGTTCTAGCATTGTGGATTCAATTGTGAACGGCTCATATTAGATGTTTCAGATTTTGTACATATCATATTAACCTGAAGGGCAAGATGTTGTATCTTTAGTACTCTCGTATAGGATCATTAATCAGGGAGGGTTGAGCGGTTTCAATCATAGTATTCTCACAAGTGTTTAACTATATTTCATTCTCATGGGCTTGTGTCGCATATTCCTTGTGTCAACTAATAATAGGAATGTAATTTGACATCATATTTTGAGACCCTATCTCGTCCAAGGTTCCAGAATATTCCCATTCTTGATAAATTGATCTTCCCAACACTCCAGGGGTCGACTGGTGGAACGTACCTGAATAGCCCTCCATGAATGAATTTTATTGCTGATGCGCTATCTAAACTCCATACCTCATTACTTTAAACCAATGATTTCGTGTCAATGACTAATCATGACATCATAATCCTTAGTACATTTTATGTTTCTCAAAATAAAATACAACCTCATAAAATACCCCACTCAAAACATATACATTAATGGATTCTTGAAATACTTCCAGTCCAATCTTGAACTCGTTGTTCTTAATTATGGTAAATCTTTTAAGGTTATGGGTTCAAGCATTTCCAAAGGGTAGCATCATTCTATGGTTAATCATAATAGGTAGGAACTCTAGGGTCGTATCTATTCTAGCCCCTTATAAAATAATGGTTAAAAGTCGCCAAGTGTTCACCTCGTGTGTCTAGCATAAAAATTTAGAGTTAAAGAAAGTAAGCAAGTTGTCCCCAAGTTTACCTCTAGGTGACGCTAGGCAAATTGTTCCCAAAGAAAAAGTAGGTGTAGCGCACTTCACAATTTAAGGAACATTGAAACAGATGGATCGAGTTGTGAAGTCTGATATTCCCCTATTGTAACGTTGCCCTCTATGGTTTTGGTGTTCCATGTATCTATGTCTAAGGAAGTGATTGAGAATCATTGGTATGTCATTCCGATGGAAATTATTGAAGGAGAAGTGAATAGGTAGTTAGCTTATGCGAAGTATCTAGCCGGCATCCTTGTAAGAGGAGATTGGTGGCTGGGTTTGTTTCCGTAAATGTGTAATGGCAAAACATGTAAGTCGAGGAGGCCACTTTGAAGGCCAAAAGCATCGTGGGAAGAAAATATTCTCGCTTTATTGCATTACAATTGGTTTTTATTTTAAAGGTACATTATAGGTGTTGTGATTTAAGGATGTGCAGACCATTAAGGTATCATTATGATAACGTGATGCTTGTACTTGTGAGATTGGTATTGTTGATATTCAGTTTGATGCTTTGTCTCTTTGTGGATGAGTTGTTAGGATGTTTGGTAGTTCTCTCGTAGATAAATAGGCCCAGTTACAAAGGAGATGCTTCCGAAATTTCTAAAAAATTTACGGAGTTAGTCGAATTAGAAATTTTTGGGGTATGAATTTAGAATTGAGTCCTACATAACGGACACCGCCAGGGTGAAGAGTCAATTGTTGTTGTTGATGTTGTTGGTATGAGGAAGAGTAGTGTTGAGGCTATGGAAAGGATTGTTGTGTCAAGTACACCAACTCCGCTGGTGGTAATGGGTTATAAATCTGCCAGCGGAAGAGGAAGTGGACGAAAATGTATTAGGCTTTTCTTAGAAGATGGCTTCTACCCCTTTGGCTTCTAGATTCAGTTTTATTGTCGCCATTGATGAAGTGTGTGAGCACGTAGTTTTTCCCTATATGAATTACTCCCATAAATTCAAAATAAAATAAGTTTTTATTATTTGTAAATTTTGTGGATTTTTGTGGCATTTTTTGTTAATTGTCTGCATTTGTCTATGCGTTTTTATTTTTGTTAATTAATGAAAAAGACAAAATATGTTGTATGGGAATTTAGGATTCAACTTTGCATTTTAGGAATAATTAATAAATTAGTTGTTTTATAAAATGGAAAAATCACAAAATAGTTTAACTTGCACTTTTTAATTTTCTTTTTGAGTTTTGACTAGTTTTTCTTTTAATTTGTTTTTTTAATTGTGACAATAATTATTTAGGTTAATTAGTGTTTGTGATATGTTAATTGGGTTTTCGGATTTAGCTTAGATTTTAATTTAATTTTTTTTTTAAAAAGGAATAAAGGGAAGAAATTAGGAACAAAAAGAAAGAATTGACAAGGATTGAATATAAAAGAGTACAAAGACGTATTTGGGCCAATGTCTACCCAAGCCCAATGTTTTTTCCCCAAAACCCTCCCAATACACGGGTCCAATCTGGTCGGTCATTTTATTGCCCAAACGACAATGTTCTGAGCTTTAAATTCCCATCCAATCTGAGCCTTTCATTGCAGATTATCCAACGGCCAGAATTCTACCCCTCATTATAATTAATTGTCCAAAAAAGTTCAAAGACTCCTCATTTCCCCCAAACACCTCTGTTACTTCATCTTCTTCATATGTGAAGCCCTAATCCGCCATGGTTACTGGTGTTTAACTCCAAAGTACCACCCAAATAACACAACAAGACCTCCTTACTCCCCTCTTTCCAAATACTCAACCCTTTACCTTCGAATCAACATTGAACTCTTTGAATATTATATTGGATTTCAACCACAAAAGTTCAAAAACATCTTCTTTTGAGCCTGGGAACATGCAGTGCTATTCCTTCAAATCTTGAGTTTCGAACTGGACGAAACTGATGTCGATTCGGTTGTTCTTGGAAAAGAACAAAGGATCGACATAAGTTTGGTAAGTCCTTGTGTCTTCGTCTGGTTTAAGGGTTCAATCTGTTAAGGCCCTTCTCCTTTTGGTTTTCTTTTTTTCCATCATCTTACTATCCTCCTTCTCCCTTTTCTTTACCTTTTCTTCATAATAATTTGGTGGAATTCAATTCATCTCTAGAGGTCAGGCTTGTTCTTCCATTCAATTTTTTTTTCCTTTCTTCCTTTTCTTTGAGAATTTTGTTTTAGTTTGTTAAGCATGATGAATTTTTGGTTCACTAAATCACTTAGTTAATTAGATCTTAGTGTAGTCAATTTCTTGTTTGTTGTTATATGAGTTTTAGAGAATGGGTACCGGGTTTCTCTTACGGAATTTTGGCGTCAGTCTTTCAAATTGAGAATCTTAGATTTTGTAATAATTGGATTATGAAAACCAAAGGCCCAACAAAGGGACTTGACCCAATCTGGCTAGCCCAACTTTATAATGGGAACTTTGGCTCAACTTAGACCCACCTGCTGTCCTAGAGTAATAAACAGGGGTGTGTGTGGGGGGTTGGGGGGGGGGGGGGGTAATTTGGGTAGTCTACTTAGGTGAATCTTTGTCTAACTTATTAGGAAGCTACCATGAAATAGTGTTAATAAATCTGATAATTAATTCAGGATAGTTAAGCAAAAAGAAAAATTAGCTAGGGAACTCTAAGTTAAAAAATAAAATTTGAAAGGGATTAAGGGGTAAAAACTAATTCCTAAAATTTGCCCTACTTCCTCACCTATAAAAGAATACTTTGTTGCATTTGAAGGCAGAGGATTAAAAGATAAAAATAAAGAAAAAGTAAACGGCTGAAATCGACTGTCCTATTGAGTTTTATCATTGATTTTTTTCTGTTCAATTTCTAAAAACAATAGTTACAGATTTTCGGATTTGAAATGGATTGACATTGGTTTTTCGAGAAGTTGTTGTGGTTAAAATTTGTTGAGGGTCACTATTCCATTGGGTTTTCGAGTTAATTTCATGGTTCTAATTGATGAATTTGGGTTCGTTTGTGGGCTAGAAATGGTACGAAAATTATATTTTGTATCTTGGGTTAAAATCATTTCAGTATAGTTCATTTTTTTTGTTTTAGACCTGGTTTCCTTCCTGAAATTTTCTATTGTTCCATTGGCATTTATGAGATGACTTTGTTGTTCAATTTATTGAATCTGGGGATATAATCTACTGTTGTTTATTGATGAGTATTCACTTCTTTTCCCTTATCAATTTCCAGGTACATGCTCTATAACTTGTGTAATGAGAATGCTTGACTTGAAGAGTGGAATAAAAATGGAATTGTGAAGTTTGATATTAGCTTATTATTCATATAGTATTTCACCTCGTTCCTTGTACTCTGTAGCTTGATTTATTTGCATTAACTCACTTGGGTTTTATTTTTTCCATAAACATGGTTATTCCTGAGGTTAAGTTTGGGATCCATTCTAAAAATGGTTAAAAATTGATTTTGCACCCTATGATCAAATGGTCCTGTGATTTGGAGATTTGAGCTAAAACGTTTATCTGGGAATAATTAAAAACCAGAAAGACGGAAAATTTATTGGTGTTTGGATGTTCTGGACATGAAGAACCGGGTCTCACGCAGCCCCAGCTGCAAAGTATGTTAGATACAGACCTTTGGGTGTTTTTCTTATAAGAGCTTGGGCTTGACTTAAGCCCAAAGCTTGAAAACATTTTATAGGGGTTTCGTCCTTAGTGATTGATATAATTTCCTTTTGGGCTTTTACTTTATAATGCAATGCATTTTAGTAAACCAATATTGAAGATTCCTTAGCTTAAACAAGAATAAGGCTCCATAAATTTCTTTTAGTCGACTAATTGGGTTCTTTCCAAAAGTGGTTTGGGGTGTACCATATTAGACGAGACGCAATTTATGGCCGTAATGAACTAATTTAGAAACTTGGTTAGAATAATTCAAGGTGTGCCGTGCCAAATAAAATTGATAATTGCATGGCCCTCAATTTAATTGATTCTGTTTACTTCCTTAGAAATCGAGGCGTGCCAATTAGTTGAACTTTTATGGCCCTCGCAAGCTTGAAACGCGTAGTTGTTTTAGGCGCGTTATTTTAATAATTTACCTTCCTAAATTCGGGTATGCATTTATGTGACCCAAATCCAAATCTCAACAATGTTAAATAAAATATGTCGAGAGCCGCGGGTGCCCTTATGTGACGCGGCTCAAGATGTATTTTAAATGATGTTGTAGTTTTTCCTTAAAAATAGTTAAAAGAAGTTAGTAAAGTTAAAAAATGCACATTAGTTAAAAATTATTTTAAAATTAGATAATTGATCCAGTTGTAACAGTTTACTTAAAAAATGCACATTAGTTAAAAATTATTTTAAAATCAGATAATTGATCCAGTTGTAACAGTTTAGCGACCGTTCTAGAATCACAGAATCTGGGAATGCATAGCACCTTCTCCTAGGTTAACAGAATTCCTTACTCGGACTTCTGTGTTCGCGGACTGTAACACATAGTCAATCTTTTCCTCGATTAGGGATGTGAACCGGTGATATGGGACACCATAAAATTATCCCAAGTGGCGACTCTGAAATTTTAATAAATAAATCTTGTTCCGATTTCCCTTCCGGGGGTGTAAGTGAAAAAGGAGGTGTGAAAGCTCTAGCAACTCTACTGGGGAAAAGAGCCTGGAATCTCTAGTTCAGGGTTCAAGAATTCGAGCTTAGAATAATTGTTATATTTGGATTTATTTATTATCTTATTTTATTACATGTTTGGGCCTAATAAACGTTTCTTTTTATCGCTTTAATATTATCTGAACTATATGTATATACTGTTATGAAACCTTCTCCTCTCTCCTGAGGAGTGCACGTTGGTCGTGACTTCTTTCTGCTAGTGTCATATCCTGAATAGAATGAGGTTCGGATAAGTTGCAAAGCCGGATAATCTTTTGGTTACCGGTATGCAACCCCCCATCGGCTTGAGTTGTCCACTCGGGTATGCCAGGTCTACAACAATACACTTAGGTTTTAAACCTAGAATAATTCAGCTTCATGCTGGATCCCTAGTAGGATCACTTATCAAAATCATCTATGTTTGACTTAGGTAACTCAATACAGGGGTTGGGTCCGTTTAGGATAGGTGTACCCGAAATAACAAACCATCCTGATGTATCCTATGTACTACATGTTGCATTTCTTCAAATTTAAAAGGGTCCTTTGGCAGATTTATGAAAATTGAGGGTAAATGAAAAGAAATAATAAAAAAAAGAGAGAGAGAGTGAAATGTAAAAATAAAGCAGGTAGGACCCGATTATATTTTCTATCACATTTTTGAAAAAGAAAATGAAAGGTTTAAAAAGATTTTGCACTTCCCCACCATTTTCCAAAAACAAAAAAAAAAAGAGGAAAAAGAAAATCCAAAAAGATTTTCATGTGTTCATCATTTTCAAGGAAAAGACAAAAAATATGTTTTCTCTAAACTAGTTTTTTCTCACCCGTATGCAATCTGCCCGAACTACGCATACCTGATATTCTCGTCTTTCGGGACGTGATACGTAGACAACCCACATAGGGTCCGGTCATCCTAGTAAATTTTATGTTCTTGGCTTTGTGCGGTGTTAGCCAAATTTTGCACTTCTAGCCACCTTTTGGCAAATAAGGCATTCTGCAAAAATAGCCTCAATCATGTCTTACATGTGTCTAGTAGGGAATGTTATTGTCTCAAATAGTATTGGTTTAAATTTTCTCATACAGTTGTGGATGTAATTTCCTGAGTTTGAGCATGACAGATACCTCCAAGACCAATGCATTCTTTTTTTTTTTTGCCAATCCACTAGGCAAAACGCCTAGGGCTAAATTTCATTAATAATTAAAAAAAGAAAATTTACAACAACTAGGAAAAGTAAAATAAGGGGGACTATAGCACCTGTATTGTTACCCATATAACACAACCGGCGTAATCCTTACCTTACTTATCCTATTGAGGCAAATAAAAAGCCTCACCTACTAGCAAGCATGTAGAAAGAAAGAAGTATCAAGAACTAAGAATTCTAAGATCATTACAGAGTTTATAACGTACTCTGTAATGATATAACATATTAAACGATTAATGTGATGGTAAAATAAAAAGAATGGATGAGTCACCAAGATTCTCTCTCAAATCCACTATCATTTTCTCCCAACCTAACTAAATCAGTCTTTTTCCGAATCTGAGAGCAAAGAAGAAAGAATCTATCAAGCCTTCAATTTCTCTTGAGCGATAGGGTTTGAAACGGGTATTGACCATTTGTTTTCTTTCATAACACACAATTAATATTGTTTCAAATTAAATAAAAGATTGTTAGAGTTTATCGAGCTTTGTTTGTATAGGTACTCTCTCAGTTCTCCCTCTTCTGTCTTCCTCATCCGTCTTATTACTAAATTCACTGCCTCTTGTTTTTCCTCCATCTATGTTCTTTCTTTTGCTTCTATTGCCCAGTAGTTAAATTCGCATAACAATAGACTTGAGTTAATATTGGTTAATTAAAGGGTTAGAACTAATTCGATCTATTTTCGTATTCAGTATTAAAATCAATTAAGTTCTTTTGGGACATCATTTGTGTGCTAATTTGTAGGGGTCAGAGTTATGAGGCTTAGAATACTCATGGGCTAGGCAGTATTTTTGGGCCCTCGATTTATTTTGGTCGTCCCAACAACATCCCTATGAATTTTGTTGTTTGGGTCAGCCTGATCTATAGCTGGTCATTTTGGGAGTGTAGATATCAGAATTTTAAAGGGTAATGTAGGGAAATCGATAAGGGAATCTATGTCTAACCGCCCGAAGAAGCTTCCAGGAAGCTAGGTGAGGTTTTTCAATTGAATTTCAGACTTATAGTAGGCTAGCTTGGTTAACAAGTTTGTAATTGAGGGACACCTAAGCTATAATAATAATTAGAAAGATACTAGAATTGAAAAAATGAAATCTAATAGTTGTCCTATTGCTTGCCTATAATGCCATCTCAATATTGCCTTGCAAGGGAGACGAAAGAGATAAAGAAAAAGAGTTAATGAAATTGCTAAGAACTCCATTAAATTCACTGTTTCATCAATTGTTCCTTCGTGATATCAATCTCAGAAATCCAGACGCTACTGAATCGAGATATCAAATCAAATACTAAAATTAAAAGAAAAACATGGAAGGCTATAGTTATCAAGCTATTAACAAAATTTGAAGTTAGTCAGAGTCAACAACCGGAAGCTACTATGCTAGCCTAACAAAGTTAAAACAAAAACAACTAAAACAAAACTAAACCAACTCCCAATTACATGTGAACTATTAATCCGGGTCACCAATCAAACTCAGAAAACAAGACACTACTGAATCTTAAATACAGGAATTAAGAAGAACATGGAAGGCTATAATTATCATGCTATTAATAAAATCCAAAAATTGGAAGCTAACAAAATTAAAAACTAAAAGCAACCAAAACAAAAACAAATCAGTGTTTGGTCTTTGAAACATGGTGGCTAATTAAAACTCACAATAGGCTTATTCAGGACTCCTAGGACTATCAATTGAACCATACGATCGTCCACACAATACTAAACAAAACAAATAGAAGAAGAGGGGAAAAAGAAAGATGAAGTTACTGGTTATTCTTCAATTGGACTTGGTTGAATTCTATTTGAGCCTCCAAGCGGAGTCACAGGTTTGTTTTTGGGTGAAAACAAACATGCGATCCGTTTGAAACTCAAACAGTCTTTAAGGATTGAACTCAAAACTAGGCCAGGCTGGATTTGAAATTTGAGAGGTTGGGAGTTATTTGAGAGGAATTGGATGTGTTTTTGAGTAGAGGAGGGCCAGAGGAGTGGGTGGTGTTGATTTAAAATCCAATGGCATCCGGTCACCGCCATGCATGGCGGAGATGCCAAGTTCAAACAAAAATTCGAACGGCCAGGGCTATATTCAAGGGCGCCCAATGATGGGGTTGGAAAAAGGGGAGCAAGAGGAGTATATGGTGTTATTTGGGAGGCCATTGACAACCAGTCGCCGCCATGGCAGGCGGAGCTGCCCCGCTTCAAACGAATATTCGACAAGTTTGGGTGGGTTTCGAGAGGTGATCCTAGGGGGCTGGAAAGAGGGGAGTCTGGGGATTCTGGGGTGTAGTTTTGGAAGCCATTGGAGTTAAGCCGCTGCGGCGGGGCTGGGCGGCGTTACGCTTGTGAATTTAGGGTATATTTTGGACAAGTTATGTTGTTTCAATGGTAAGGAATGTTTTGTGATAATTATATAGGGCACCCAACCTTGTATCTTGACCGTTTGATAAAGATTGATCAACATCTCAGATTGCTTGGCACAAAATAACGTCGTTTTGTGCCCATGGATTTTGGACCGAGCAGGGTATTGGGTTTGGGTCTATTTGAGTGGGGTTTGGTTATTTGGGCTAGGTTCAGTGCAAGATCTGACCCAAAATGTAACCAATGTTGTATACCACACCTATACTTTTGTATTTTGTTTTATTAGTACTCTTTTTATTTTCCCAGATTTTCAATAAAATAAAAGTAAAGATATAAAATAGTCAAAAACCTAATTAGAGAGAAATAAACTAAATACGCTCCTAAATACAAAATTTCAAAGAGAATTAACCAATTTTTTTTATTATATTTCCCTCACTAATTAATAAGCTAAAAATGCAAAATTTAAATCTTAGATGCAAACATGCCATTTTTATATTTTCATGACTTATGTAAATTAAACGTGCAACATGCAAATAAACACAAACTTATGCAATTAATTCGTAAAATTCAAAAAATGCCAATAAACGCAAAGTCACGCAAATAAGTTCTAATAATTCAAATAATAGAAGAAGAAAATGAAAACAAACACGAAATCACTCAAATAATTCCTAAAAATTCACACCATATAAAAACAAATCCTAATTTAAGGAATTTATAGGAACATGCCAAGCGAAGCAAAAATCACGTACTCGCAACGATGTTTAATCATTTCACTAGCGACCATGACCAATGTATTAGATAAGTAAGGTTGAGGGAATGGGGCCCCTTTTTCGCATTGGTCGGCGACTACAATTTCAAAGGCTTGATAGCCAATGTGCTCACTTTCTTCTCCAACTTTGAGACATGGGACTGAAAGGTCCCTATAAATGGACTGTTCATCCTCCCCATGGACAATAATTTCTTGGTTTTCATGTTCAAACTTGACCATTTGGTGGAGAGTAGAGGGTAGAGCTCCTGCATCGTGACTCCAAGGTCTTCCTAAGAGAAAATTATATGAAGTATCCATGTCCAGAAACTGGAAGGTCACTTTGCATTCCATAGGGACAATGGTCACTTCAAATCAATTTCCCCTATTATGTCTCTCTTGAAACCATTGGAAGCGCACACATATAGATTGTTTGGTCAAATTATTTCTATTCTGACTTCCATCCTCTAAAGCGATGAGAGTGGGTAAATATCAACCCCTGACCCACCATCTAGGATGAACCTCTTCACATAATAACCTTCACATTTGAAAGTCAAGTGAAGGGCTTTGTCGTGGGCGTCTCCTTCTGGAGACAATTCATCACAGCTGAAAGAAATCCTGTTGACTTCGAAAAAAAGTTCAACCATTCTTTCTAATTTCTCAACTGAAGTTTTAACTCGGTATGTATGCCTTGTTCAACGCTTTCGAAGTACCTTCTGATGTTCATTCAATCTCAAAAGCAAATATAAAAGCGAAACCTAGGAAGGATTCTTCTGGAGCTGGTCAACTATTGCATATCCGAAGTTTTTATTTTTTGGAAGAACTCTTCTCCTTCTTCAACTTATAGACTTCTTAGTGGAAATCCTTTCTCCTTGTTCAATTTTGACTTCTTTAGCTCTTTTGATTGTGGTACTTCCCAAGTCGGTCCTGTTCATTCACCTCTCCCATAATCTCTTTCCCCTTACAAGTAACTACTATTTTGCCATAATTCCAGGGGACTGCAGTGGGTTCGCTCATAGGGGTTTGTGTACGCGGCTGATAACCACAAGCTCAGTCAGCCCTGCACCATATGAGCAGCTTTTAGCACATAAAACTTTGGCATATTCAGTATGGATTTCCTTTGCTCAAATCTTCTCGGAGTGTTCAACATGAGCTGTTATTTCCTTGGGGCCCTTGGAGCATACAGAATTGCATCCTTAGCAGGTGTTGCCCCAGTTTTTGTTTCTACAGGTTTTTCTACGACTTCAAGAGTTGGAGTGATTTCTTCTCATTTTTGGCTTGTTTCGCTGCTGCTTTAGGTCTTGCATCAGATTCGGTAATATCGATGATAGATTTCAAGGTGGGATCAAATCCTTTATCATCACAGATCATTCCAGTGATCGCCCCGTTGTTGTGAGCCGGTAATGGATAGTTAGTCATATTGGGAACTTTCTCGTCCCTTAGCACCACTCATTTTTGTTCTATCAAATTCTTAACTACCCTCTTGAGAGTCCAAAATCCTTCTTATCATGACCCCCTGCCCCCCGAATGATAGCACACCTGGTATCAGGCCGGTATGATGGAGATTCTGGACTTTGCCGGTTTGGAGGCACGAGTTGCAATAGACCCATCTGGATTAATTTTTGAAACATGGTAGAATAGGACTCACCAATATGAGTAAAGTTGTTTCTTCTGGGAGGCTCACAGGGGCGTGTATTATGTTGGTTTGTTTTATGGTGGACGAGATTATATGGATCTTTGTGAGGATGGTTATTTCTGGGAGGTAGAGCTCGATTTTAATTTTAGTGTTGGTGTGGCCATGTATAGGGTTGGGCATTCATCACCTTGTTAGGAGGCGGTACCACGACATATGATGTATCTTGATGGGGGTAGTAGTGTCATCGGGTTTCGGGAGGCATGTAGGAATGATAACGTGATCGACGGAGGCCTCTCAAGCCTAACCATCATAGCTCCTTCTTCCCTCTTCTTTTGAATTGCTAAACCCCCTGAGCAGTTCTGGATGGCTTGGGAAGTGGCTCTCAAAGCCGATTGACTTATGAATCGGCCAGTTTTCAGGCCATTTTCTACCATTTCTTCGATCTTTTGGCTTCTGCAAAAGGTTTGCCCATGGTAGACATCATGTTCTGAAAGTAGTCGGCCTTTAGGGCCTGCAATAAAACATTTACCATTTCCGTCTCATCCATTAGCAGTTTCACTCTAGATGCTTTCTTATGCCACTTGATAGTGTATTCACAGAACTTTCCGCATTTTTCTTTCTGAAATTGGTTAGAGAATTCCTATATGGAGCTATATCAACATTGTATTGAAGTTGCCTGACAAGATCTCGGGTCAAGTCGTCCCATATATGCCAATGGGAGATGTCCTGGTCCATGTACCATTCTGATAAAATTCACATCAAGCTCCCTATGTGCATTTTAAATCTTTTAACCACTTTTATTATTATGTTTAAAGAAAATTGCAACGTCATTAAAACATGCCTCGAACCACAACACATAAATGCACCGGTGGTTTTTGACACATTCAAACTTCGTTGGGATTTGGATTTGGGTCACACAAAAGTGCACCCGTGATTAAGGAGATAAAATTATTAAAAACGTGCCTAAAAGCGACTATCGCGTTATTATCTTTGCGGGAAGGCCGTGAAATTCGCTAAACGGCGTGTTCAGAATTCTCTAAATATTTTAGTAAGCATTTTACAAGGGCCACACAATTTGTGGGTTCCGTTTGGCGTGGCATCCCTCGTTTGTTATTTCTTAAAAGGCCAATCCTAAGTCAACTATCACTTTTATAAAATGTGTCTCTACTAAGGTTCAATTAATTGGTAGTACACTATTTGAAGGATTCAAATCTACAATTCAATATTTCAAAAATACCCCAAACCTCAACCTATAGGTGGGAGGTGGGTCATTAGCTTATTTCAAAGACTTTTGAGCAACTGGGCTCAGCTTCCAGCCCACAAGAGAGGCAAGATGTCTGGATTCGTGGAAAAGGGTCCAAGCAATTGACCCTTGGACCTTTAATTAACTTAGCATGCTCAAATCAACAATATATAACATGTATGGACATGAACTAACTACTAAATAACATTTTTCGTATTAATCTATATGGCCAACATGAACTGAAGCATTAAACCATTTCAAAAAATGAACCATACTTATTTCCACATACAGATCAAATTCGCATATGCTACTGTCAAACTTTACAGGAGATAATAATCTTATTGAATACTAATTGAAACCATAGAATCTAATGTTTTCAAGCTCATTTTTAGCTAAATATGACCAGAATGTTAAATCAGAACAGCATTAACTAAATCTACTACTGACTAGTGTATAAGCCCAGTGCTAGTCTAAATGTCCAATTATACAAGCCATTTTCTCAATTATAACAATATAATAGCAATAAAGCTGAAAAAAACATAATAGGCTTCTTCAACTCGAATATCCATTAATTTCAAACTTGATACACCATTGGAGATTGGAAATATACCTGGAATTTGTGCAAAAAACAACACCAGGAGTCAGCAAAGTTCAGCTAGCATAATATTCACAAAAATCCAAAGCTCATGAGCAATTGATACACCTAGTAATGCTACTAACTATTCCCGGAAAGCTTAAACCCAATATCAGACCAGTAGAACCCCACTAGATGGCTCAAACGAAACTCAAAAACCAAACATGAACCCTGGAAGGTTTTGACACCACACAAAATCAGCAATTTGACTCAAAAACAGCTGGAACAATGACCCAATCAACTCCAATTGAACCCCAGATCAATGTTAGAAACTCAACTCTCTAATGTATATTTTTCAGGCTGTTTTTCATCTTTATATATCTAAACTTCTACTACACAGCTGGAATTAAAGTTATCTTCAGGAAAACCTACCTAATAGAACAATAATCACACCACTGAATTTCAAGGGTTTAATAATTTTAATACGAGTTGGATTTTTGGAAGTTTTCTGAGATTTTTGAGTTTTTTAGACTCCAAAATATCTGGATTTTTTTAGAATATTTTTCAGACTGTCTAACCCCCTTTTGAATGAATTGGGGTCCCCTTTTATAGCCAAGGGCTAGGGCAACTCCCTTATTTCAATTTAACTACTAGTCCCTCTTTTGATTTTAAGATTTTAATTATTTGGTCCTTCATGTTTTGACTTATTTCCCAAATCGCTACACTAAACTACTGATTTTTAAACTAAACCAACCTTCTAGAAAGGTCTAAAAGATTCTAGCATTGCTCTTTACTTGTATGATACTTATACTACCCTTGTTTTGTTCCTAAAACTACTAAAGCCAAGTTAAAAATTCAAAATTACCCCTATTTTATTCTAATAATCACCAAAACTAAGTGAAAATCCTATATTACCCCCCTTAATGCTGGAATTACCAATTTGCTAATACTAAATCCTGTAATTAACTACTAACTATTTAACAGTTATAACCAATCCCTAATTACATTGAACTATCAGTCAGGAATAACCAACAATCAATCTCAGAAATCCAGACACTACTGAATCGATATATCAAATCAAATACTAAAATTAAAAGAAAAACATGGAAGGCTATAGTTATCAAGCTATTAACCAAATTTGAAGTTAGTCAGAATCAACAACCGGAAGCTACTATGGTAGCCTAACAAAGTTAAAACTACAAACAACTAAAACAAAACTAAACCAACTCCTAATTACATGTGAACTATTAATCTGGGATACCAATCAAACTCAGAAATCAAGACACTACTGAATCTTAAATACAGGAATTAAGAAGAACATGGAAGGCTATAATTATCATGCTATTAATAAAATCCAAAAATTGGAAGCTAACAAAATTTAAAAACTAAAAGCAACCAAACCAAAAACAAATCAGTGTTTGGTCTTTGAAACAAGGTGGCTAACTAAAACTCACAATAGGCTTATTCAGGACTCCTACTAGCAATTGAACTATACGATCGTCCACACAATACTAAACAAAACAAATAGAAGAAGAGGGGAAAAAGAAAGATAAAGTTACTGATTATTCTTCAATTGGACTTGATTGAATTCTATTTGAGCCTCCAAGTGGAGTCAGAGGTTTTTTTTTGGGAGAAAACAAACATGCGATCCATTTGAAACTCAAACAGTCTTCGAGGATTGAACTCAAAACTAGGCCAGGCTGGATTTTAAATTTGAGAGGTTGGGAGTTATTTGTGAGGAACTGGATGTGTTTTTGGGTAGAGGAGGGCCAGAGGAGTGGGTGGTGTTGATTTGAAATCCAATGGCATCCGGTCACCGCCGTGCATGGCGGAGATGCCACGTTCAAACAAAAATTCGAACGGCCAGGGCTATATTCAAGGGCGCCCAATGATGGGGTTGGAAAAAGGGGAGTAAGGGGAGTGTATGGTGTTATTTGGGAGGCCATTGACAACCAGTCGCCGCCATGGAAGGCGGAGCTGCCCCGCTTCAAACGAATATTCGACAAGTTTGGGTTGGTTTCAAGGGGTGATCCTAGGGGGCTGGAAAGAGGGGAGTCTGGGGATTCTGGGGTGTAATATTGGAAGCCATTAGAGTTAAGCGCTGCCAGCGGACGGTGGTGATACGGCGGGGCTGGGCGGTGTTACGCTTGTGAATTTAGGGTATATTTTAGACAAGTTACGTTGTTTCAATGGTAAGGAATGTTGTGTGACAATTATATAGGGCACCCAAACCTTGTATCTTGACCGTTTGATAAAGATTGATCAACATCTCAGATTGCTTGGCACAAAACAACATCGTTTTGTGCCCATGGCATTTGGACCGGGCAGGGTATTGGGTTTGGGTCTATTTGAGTGGGGTTTGGTTATTTGGGCTAGGTTCAGTGCAAGATCTGACCCAAAATGTAACCAATATTGTATACCACACCTATACTTTTGTATTTTGTTTTATTAGTACTCTTTTTTTTTCCAGATTTTCAATAAAATAAAAGTAAAGATATAAAATAGCCAAAAACCTATTTAGCAAGAAATAAACTAAATACGCTCCTAAATACTAAATTTCAAAGAGAATTAACATATTTTTTTATTATATTTCCCTCACTAATTAATAAGCTAAAAATGCAAAATTTAAATCTTAGATGCAAACATGCCATTTTTATATTTTTATGACTTATGTAAATTAAACGTGCAACATGCAAATAAACACAAACTTATGCAATTAATTCGTAAAATTCAAAAAAAGCCAATAAACGCAAAGTCACGCAAATAAGTTCTAATAATTGAAATAATAAAAGAAGAAAATGAAAACAAACACGAAATCACTCAAATAATTCCTAAAAATTCACACCATATAAAAACAAATCCTAATTTAAGGAATTTATTAGAACATGTCAAGCGAAGCAAAAATCACGTACTCACAACAATGTTTAATCATTTCACTAGCGACCATGATCGATGTATTAGATAAGTAAGGTTGAGGGAACGGGGCCCCTTTTTCGCATTGGTCGGCGACTACAATTTCAAAGGCTTGATAGCCAATGTGCTCACTTCCTTCTCCAACTTTGAGACATGGGACTGAAAGGTCCCTATAAATGGACTGTTCATCCTCCCCATGGACAATAATTTCTTGGTTTTCCTGTTCAAACTTGACCATTTGGTGGAGAGTAAAGGGCAGAGCTCCTGCATCGTGAATCCAAAGTCTTCCTAAGAGAAAATTATATGAAGTATCCATGTCCAGAAACTGGAAGGTCACTTTGCATTCCATAGGGACAATGGTCAATTCAAATCAATTTCCCCTATTATGTCTCTCTTGAAACCATTGGAAGCGCACACATATAGATTGTTTGGTCAAATTATTTCTATTCCAACTTCCATCCTCTAAAGCGATGAGAGAGGGTAAATATCAACCCCTAAGCCACCATCTAGGATGAACCTCTTCACATAATAACCTTCACATTTGAAAGTCAAGTGAAGGGCTTTGTCGTGGGCATCTCCTTCTGGAGACAAGTCATCACAGCTGAAAGAAATCCTATTGACTTCGAAAAAAAGTTCAACCATTTTTTCTAATTTCTCAACTGAAGTTTTAACTCGGTATGTATGCCTTGTTCAACGCTTTCAAAGTACCTTCTGATGTTCATTCAATCTCAAAAGCAAATATAAAAGCGAAACCTAGGAAGGATTCTTCTGGAGCTGGTCAACTATTGCATATCCGAAGTTTTTATTTTTTGGAAGAACTCTTCTCCTTCTTCAACGCTTATAGACTTCTTAGTGGAAATCCTTTCTCCTTGTTCAATTTTGACTTCTTTAGCTCTTTTGATTGTGGTACTTCCCAAGTCGGTCCTGTTCATTCACCTCTCCCATAATCTCTTTCCCCTTACAAGTAACTACTATTTTGCCATAATTCCAGGGGACTGCAGTGGGTTCACTCATAGGGGTTTGTGTACGCGGCTAATAACCACAAGCTCAGTCAGCCCTGCACCATATGAGCAGCTTTTAGCACATAAAACTTTGGCATATTCAGTATGGATTTCCTTTGCTCAAATCTTCTCGGAGTGTTCAACATGAGCTGTTATTTCCTTGGTGCCCTAGGAACATACAGAATTGCATCCTTAGCAGGTGTTGCCCCAGTTTTTGTTTCTACAGGTTTTTGTACGACTTCAAGAGTTGGAGTGATTTCTTCTCATTTTTGGCTTGTTTCGCTGCTGCTATAGGTCTTGCATCTGATTAGGTAATATCGATGATAGATTTCAAGGTGGGATCAAATCCTTTATCATCACAGATCATTCCAGTGATCGGCCCGTTGTTGTGAGCCGGTAATGGATAGTTAGTCATATTGGGAACTTTCTCGTCCCTCAGCACCACTCATTTTTGTTCTATCAAATTCTTAACTACCCTCTTAAGAGTCCAAAAATCCTTCGTATCGGTATGATGGAGATTCTGGACTTTGCCGGTTTGGAGGCACGAGTTGCAATAGACCCATCTGGATTAATTTTTGAAACATGGTAGAATAGGACTCACCAATATGAGTAAAGTTGTTTCTTCTGGGAGGCTCACAGGGGCGTGTATTATGTTGGTTTGTTTTATGGTGGACGAGATTATATGGATCTTTGTGAGGATGGTTATTTCTGGGAGGTAGAGCTCGATTTTAATTTTAGTGTTGGTGTGGCCATGTATAGGGTTGGGCATTCATCACCTTGTTAGGAGGCGGTACCACGACATATGATGTATCTTGATGGGGGTAGTAGTGTCATCGGGTTTCGGGAGGCATGTAGGAATGATAACGTGATCGACGGAGGCCTCTCAAACCTAACCATCATAGCTCCTTCTTCCCTCTTCTTTTGAATTGCTAAACCCCCTGAGCAGTTCTGGATGGCTTGGGAAGTGGCTCTCAAAGCCGATTGACTTATGAATCGGCCAGTTTTCAGGCCATTTTCTACCATTTCTTCGATCTTTTGGCTTCTGCAAAAGGTTTGCCCATGGTAGACATCATGTTCTGAAAGTAGTCGGCCTTTAGGGCCTGCAATAAAACATTTACCATTTCTGTCTCATCCATTAGCAGTTTCACTCTAGATGCTTTCTTATGCCACTTGATAGTGTATTCACAGAAGTTTCCGCATTTTTCTTTCTGAAATTGGTTAGAGAATTCCTATATGGAGCTATATCAACATTGTATTGAAGTTGCCTGACAAGATCTCGGGCCAAGTCGTCCCATATATGCCAATGGGAGATGTTCTGGTCCATGTACCATTCTGATACAATGCACATCAAGCTCCCTATGTGCATTTTAAATCTTCTAGCTTGCTTATGGTAGTTCTATATCCGTTTTCTTTATCTAACCAAACTCACTCTTCTCGTGCTCCAGCGGTGGATTGTTGAATATGGGGCCTTTTGGCCGGCTTTTTTGGCTCCTGATCGACCTGAACTCTCTTACCATACCATGCAATATAGTTGAGTCTGTGGCTCTAGAAACCTACATTGGTGCCAAATTTGGCGAACCTTTTTTTTCTTAGAATGCGGCTTTGGCCATAGTTCAATTACCTGTGGACTCATATCTTCATCTTGAGGGACTATTTGGTATCTTCCCAATTGGTGTAGGACCCGATTCAGAGCATATGACTGAATACTCTGAAGACCCATCAATAAAAGAAAGCACACTCCGCAAACATGTAAATAACCTTATTGAACGATAGCCAACCGAAAGTCAACTAAATTCGGCTTGCTGTCAAAGAGCCTAAATATGTGAACCATGCCTCAGTATGTTCTGGAAACTCATGATTATTTACCCGATTTTCATATTCTTCAATATAGTTGAGTCCGGTCAGATCATGGTTCATGTACCTCGGGTGATGGCAAAGATGTTCCACTTGTCACATTTGCAAAAGCAAGTTGAAACCCTCAAAGAAATTTGTCCCAGCTCGACAAGTTGTTATTGCTCGATAAATTTCTATGAGAATCATTGGTATAATAGTGTCGTTAGCCTTTTTGACCATAAAGTCGGCCATTCCTGCAAATCCCAGTTCTATATGTCCGTCGCTACTTGAGCATATCAGAGTGCCTAAAAATTCAACTACGAAGGCTAAACCTCTGCGTGTTTCCCATATGTTTTTATTTCCCTAATGACTCGAACCAGTGTCTAGAGCCTCAATTCTGAGGGGGATCCCCATATCGACTATATAAGAAGTGGAAGGTTCAGAATCCTCCTGCCAAATTTTCATCTTTAACCTGCCAGCTAATGCTCAGAAAATATAAAAACATATGAGGGGTTACAGTTCTTGATGCTACTAGATATCGCTGCCTGAGATTCCCATCAAGTCCAGCATAACCTTCCATCTTCTCTAGTGTAGGGGTCAACTCAAAATCAGAGAAGTGAAAATATTATGTGTCGGGTTCTAAAACGGTATCAAAGCTTCAATTATATCAACCATTGGTTTGATTTTCAGAAGACCGATGAACCCACCTAAATCCTTTGTCACAGAACGTTTGCCGACCTTCACAAGGTCGTTCCACCATATATGGAGTGCCAATGGAATCTCATCTACAACTCGAAAAGGTAAGTTCTCAATGGTGCTCATTCTGCACATTTTCAAGTTAGGGTGACTGGTTAAAACATGTGAATTTCGTTTGAAAACTAACCAACAAAATATTATTGTTGAAAAATTTAATTTAAAATAAATCACGGCTACTTCTGCAAGTACGACCCTTCAACACTTCGGAAAGGAAGATTTTAGGATAGTGTTTGCTAAATTACCAAAACTTGGGAAGAAAACTAAAAAAACCATATGCGGTTATTCTTGCAAAAATGGCCTTTTGACGTTATATCTGGCTATTTGGATAAGGACGGCATCACCTAATTTTATTCACGATAAAATAACGATATTTTCATATTTTTGGTTATTTTTGCAAAAAATGGGGTTGGACCTGATGAATATTGCCTACATATCCCACATCCGGTAAAGTCAAGCCCGCGTAGTTTGGTAATTTTTGACGCAACAAGAAAATATGATTCATTTTGAAATGACTTTTCTTCTTGTTTTCTTTTTTTAAAAAAAAAATTGGTAAAGTTTTGGGATACTTCGGATATTGGGATTTTCAAAAAACGGGCGATTTACTCTCTCCTACCTCAATTTTGATTTTTCTTGATTTTCTTCCCTATTCTAAAATCCGGTAAACATACAAGCCGAAGTAAATAAATGTACAAGTAACCCGTAAAATGTATCAGGATGGTCTTTTAATTTTTGGAGTACATCTATCCTAGACGGACCCAACCCCTATTTTGAGTCCCCAAGGTCAAATGTACGTGATCAAACAAGCGTTCCTACTAGGAATCCGACATGATGGTATGTTATTCTAGGTTGAAAATCTAGGTGTATTTTTCTAGACATGGCTTACCCGAGCGAACAGCTCGAGCCGGGAGAAGTGGCAGTATACTGGGAATACAAAAGCTACACTGGCTTTACAACTTGTCCGAACCTCATTCTAAAATTGCGATATGAAATCTAACAAAAAAGAAGCCATGCGAAGTGTATGCTTCCCAAAATATTAAGAAGACTCAGAGCGAAGAAGGGTTCATAACAGTTTTTATATACAATTCAATCAATATCAAAGCAATAAAAGGCGGTATTTTACACATTAGGCTTAAACACGTAAAAATTAGATCATAAATATAAGGCAAGTATAAAAGTTATTCTAAGCTCAAATTCTGAACCCTGAACTAGAGATTCTAGGTTCATATACCCAGCAGAATCGTAAGAACTGTCACACCACTTTGTTCTCGAGGGGATAGAGAGTTTTTCCAATTAAAGTGATAATAATTAATTTAGAGTCGTCACTTGGAACAATTTATGGTGTCCCAAGTCACCGGTTGTTTTAATCCAAATCGAGGAAATTTGGCTCCGTTTAAAGTAAAACAAGAAGACCGGGTAAGAAATTCTATTAGCCGGGGAGAAGGTGTAAGGCACTCCCGAGTTTTGTAATTTTATCATGGTCGTTTAACAACTAATACTTGGCCTAATTATCTTAGTTACATATTTAGAACCTATCGTGCATTTTTACCTTTTAAGCGCTTTTAAAATTTATGCAATTTGTTTGAACAAGCCGCGATATCGCACACTTGTTTGTTTTTACACAATTCAAATCACGTCACATGAAATGCACCCCCAGTTTAGAAGATGCTTATTGTTTTATTATTGTTTGAAGTTATTGTCGGATCTCATAAAATGCACATCCGAATTGAAATTATGTATCACGGTCATGTCAGGAAACCGTACTCATAACGGTGATAATTTAATTTTAGGCGTGCCTAAAGCAAACTAGGATATTTGCAAGTGTTTTCCTAAACTACCTTTGAGATTTTACATAAGATTGTGAACTGATCCCAAGCCAGGTTGGATTCCATTACTAGAATCGGGCTTAAACAAGTTATAGGCCCAAGTTTGAAACATCACATAACTTCACATAATATGTATTACACGAGGACTTTTCATCATTAAAAAAAATACTAAGTACCACGATATTAAATTTGCAGTATTGAATCAAAGATCCCATTTCAAAGATAACAAACATCATTAATAACTAAAGTCTACAGGAGCACAAACAAAAACTTATTGATTCAACTAGCTGATATTTACAAAATCACGGTTTGGCCCGTAATTAAATACAATATTCTAAAATTTTAAAGAAATGCTTATTAATTACAATCAGATGGGACAATTAAATTTTCCAACCCTGAAGTGTGGAATCCAATGTTTCTCAACCATATCTGCTTAAAATAAAACTATGGACTTAAGCTATTACACCAAGATTTCTACAAATTCTGAGTTTACAATAATCAAACATCCTTTATACATACTGGAACTAGGTACTACAAAATTAAACAACAAATATGCTTATAGACTACATGATTCTGAACACATAAATTTCACTTTTACCAAGTAATACTTAATAAAAATAATAGTCCTATCAATGCAGTAAAATATGCTTATGCTTCAGGAAACCAAATTGAAACAACAATCTTATTCTAGCTAGCATTTTTATCTTGAAAAAAAGACTATGTCAAAGAGATAACTTCAAATATGGATCCATCAACTTACAAACAAACATGAAATCATGTAAGAGCAATCAAACAGTCATAACTTCATATTAAAATAGAAAACTTTGATTATTCTAAAGATCAGAGTTGTACAGAATCATAGAGGTGTACAGAAAAATAACAGAAAACCAAAAATAAGTCTCTAAATTAGCAGGAATATCAGCAAGGTAACAGCAGGGAATCTCTAGGAATTTTTGTTAGATGAAAATAAGGAGACAAGCATCTATTTTTAAAAGAAATGGACAGCTGTCCCTATTTCTAGAAGATTCTTTTATTCCCAGACACTTTTAAACTTTTTAACATCCAATTCGTACCCCAAAAATTCAACTTATTTCCCATTTTAGTGTATTTCCAACCAAACAAAACAAATTCCTCCATTTTTCTATTTCTTTTAGACCCCTGAATTTCAATAACTACAAACGACTACCACATAAACTGGAGATGCTAATGAAAAAGATGAAGTAATTCAAATAATAAAAATCCTAATTCCAATATATTAATTCAACTAATACTAATCATGCAAAACATATAATTAAATAGGTAATATGCCAAATATCTAACAAAATTAAGAGACAAGAGGGCGCAAAACAAGAAAATAATGAAATTAACAAAGAAATAGATAAAAAGAAACATTGAAATTTTTTTACCAATCAAGTGCTAGCCAAGAAGGACCGGTGATTGACCAAGCTCCGGCAGAAGGAATCCGATCGGCGTTAATATTGTCATATGAATACTAATTTAATACTTGAAAGAACATTTAGTGATATATGACAACGCTGAGCGCTGGCCAGCCGAGCGAGTGAAATGTGACGGAAAACATTTGTTCTCGAAGACCTCATGAACTAAAAAATATGAAAAGGTAGTTCGTAGATGTTCAAGGCAGCAGGCTTTGGTATTGAAGCTAAACAAACGAAGATTTGAAGAATAACCAGAAAAAGAAGAGACTAAAGGTTTTCTTGATTTCCTCATATCTGAGATTCAAGGCGTTTGGATGGTCTTATGGGGGAAGCCGATGATGGATTAAGGTTTAGGAAAATATGGGGACTGTGGTATAATTCTGGTAGGCGGCAGACGGCGGTGAGAGACAGTGGTGAGAGAGAGACGAGTTCTGTGAGGTCTTTTTAGGGTTAGGGGGGTCTGTCTTCAGACATTTATAAGGTAATAGGGGTTCTGGCGGTTCCACCCATTAGAACCGTGGAACCGGAACCGCCAGAACCGGAACCGGACCGGTTCCGGCGGTTCTATACGGTTCCAAACGGTTCCGCCAACGGTCCGATATAAAATATTTATATAACATATAATATATAACATACAACACATGATACTATTTATACTAACTACTACACAATATACACTATTTATATACAATATATACTACTTCACTACAACATATACTACTTATATACTGTTATGAAATAATATAAAAGACAAGAACAATAACTCAAGAACAAGAGCAATAGAGAGAATAGAGAGAGAGAAGTATTCTTATTGATACTTAGAGATTGTAAGGGGTGTGTTACAATGGTAGAAGACCCCTTTATTTATAGGGAGGGGGATGATTTGTCTACCAAGAATAGAACTCTAGAATCTCTCTAATTATAGACATTCACCTTAAATAGGAGATTTCATAACACTCCCCCTTGAATGTCTATTCAACAATGTGCCTCGTTAAAACCTTAAAACCAAAACCCAATGGGAAAAATTAAAGAAAGGAAAAAGAGTACACATGTTTGAATATGCGCCTATTGGTTGCCTCGTTAAAAACCTTGCAAGGAAAACCCAGTGGGACAAAACCTTGTAAGGGAAAAAGAGTGCAACGCGCATTAACTCCCCCTAATAAGAACATCAATTTATATCCTTGAGCATTTGCATTCCAATCTTGTGCATCATCTTCAAAACGATCTTTGGTAGACGTTTGACAAATCAATCATATTGACTTGAATAAATATTCCGCACCTTGAAATCATCATTCTTGATAGATATGAACATCTTCATATAATGTCGTGGAATAACTCTTCAATATCTCCATAGATGCATTCTCAATGCCATCATGCTTATAGTTATAGCAAGATACATATGTACACAAATTGTACTAAGGATGTGGTACTTCAGGACCAAGAATTGCATATGCTTCAAGCAACTTAAATCTTTCAAGTTAAGTCATATAAGCCATATAATAGACTTTAGATGCATATCAAGTTTTCCATGTCATGCTAGACAAATAAAATATCGAAAACTGACTATACATACCTTTGACTTTATACTTTCAAGCATTTGAACTATAGGTTCAAAACTACATGTCTTTCATATGGAATCAATTCTTCTTGAATTGTATCTCTTCCATTTAGTTACTTTCTTTGGGTCAGCAAATGCGTATAGCATGCTTTGCAATATGTTGCAATTGAATTATTCTTTTATTAACTTCAGGTTCATATCATGATATTCGGGGATATACATATACAAATGATAATTCATCCCATGTAACCTTTTCTCAAGTGTTTATCATGTCTCCCCCTCATGTTAGTAAAGCTAACTTGTTTCCTCAACTTTGGGAAATCATCTTTATGCATTATCATGTCAATATACACGGCACATTAATAATAAGATGAAATTATTTGGTTCCTGACCCTGAACCACTTGTGAGGGGAGAATATAATATACTCTCGTATACAACGTATATCAAACTGATATATATAATTTTGTTCTCATAAGAAACAGTTTAGCTATTAAGTGGAAGCACTCAATAATTATCTTGCTAAACCAACTTTGATATAAACCAACTTATCAAGATGAACTATCTTGAGTAGAGAATCTGGAAATTATGCTCGAAGTTAGATTACTGAGCAATTTACCTCGCAAGCACCGGCCAGGCTGCGGGTCAACAACAATTGCGCATGTAACCATTTCATAGATGCATCATATGTGGTATACATGGCAGGTGAATGGGCCCATATTCACCTTTGATATTTCCAGAATTTATGGGCTTCAACCCGAACTCTTTAGTTGGTCAGTTCATTAATGAGAACAAGTGATACAAGAGAATTCGTAAAGAACTTTCTAGTTCTTTATTATTCACCTATGTGAATTTGCACATCATACATAAAATGAGATGGCTAACACGAATGTCAACTGAATAAATTATCAATATTGGTAAACTTCAAATTTACACCATGACATGTGCACTTATCAATAAACTTCGGGTTTATTATGACATGGGTTTTATACCAATAGATATCCACTTTATTGTGGCATTCTTTCGTTTGTGTAGTACAAACTGGAGAACAAAGCGGGTAGCTTTTCATATACAAATTACCCCGCTACAAGTTGTAGTAATAGGAGATATCAAAGCCTTCCTTTATTTATAGTCTCAATATAATCAATCGCTTTCGCGTGTACTTTGGAAACTGAATAAGTTTCTTTGAGACTTACTACAGCACAATACTCAATTGTGTTTCTCCAACATAGTAATAATTGGCTCTTCTAGAGCTCTCAATTAATTTTGTACTACCACAGATTCATCAACATCCATGTGGTGAATATCTTTCTTAAAGAGAAAGTTATACCATTATGGTCATGTCAAACTTATATGCAAGATATGTTTCTTCCATTATCGTTGTCCTTTAATAGTCATATTTCCAAAATACTTTGGCGTACAATAGGTACGTGACCAACGATCATTCATGTCATATATCATCTCAAACCTCCTTCTAGGGGTGAGTGTGGTATATTTAATACCAATTTCATGTTCATATTCTTCCAATAATGAATATGTATTCGTGAATCAGATGTTGTCACATTCACTTCGAGGATATGTGATTTTGTTATCCTTTTCAAATCTATAAATGCGTCAGGCATTTGATTTGCTATTCTTTGCAAATGGATAATCTTTTGTGCCTCTTTCTCACAAATAGAGGTATGTGGATCAAGATGAGATAATGATGCATTTTTTCCACAAAATTTCCCGTTTGGTTTCACCAACTTCTCCCCCTAATTTTGGGAAAAGTGTCTCATCAAATTGACAGTCTGCAAATCGTGCAGTGAACAAATCTCCTGTCAATATTTCGAGGTAGAGAATAATGGAGGGCGATTCAACCTCAACATATATTCCTAACCTTCTTTGCAGACCCATTTTGGTGCGGGATGGCGGTGCTAAAGGCACATATACTGCGCATCCAAAGATTCTTAAATGGGATATATTGGGTCCATGACCCAAAACCAATTGCAACGGGGAATATTTGTGTCAATTCGTCAGTCAGAGACGAACTAGCATTGCTGTATGCAAAATGGCGTGACCCAAAACCGAAGTGGGCAGCTTACGAACTAGCATTGCTGCATGCAAAATGGCGTGAACCCAAACCAAAGTGGGCAGCCGACGAACTAGCATTGCTGCATGCAAAATGGCGTGAACCCAAACCGAAATGGGCAGCCTCGTTTTCATAAAGAATTCAAGATTATTCTCATCTATTGTCTCAATATGATATCCATTTTGAATGATATCTTTAAAACTCAACAAGTTCTTCTTAGACTTGGAGGAGAATATTGCATTCTCTAAGATAAACGTCATGCCTTTTGGGCAGAGTTACAGTTGCTCTTCCGGAGCCTTCAATCAATTTAATTCCCATGGTTTGATATACAAAAGAAATACACGAACATAATAATAAACAAGTTCAATTCTTTTGTGTCACATAAAATTTACAAAATCTGCTGCTAACAGTTGACTAACAAAATCAGATATGTTATCCATTATCAATTACTATGCAGTTTGAAAATTTCAGCGTTTTTCATAAGACAATCGATTATTAAACACACACAATCGATTGTTTGAACATAGACAATCGATTGTTAAACACACACAATCGATTATTTGTTATTTTTGAAAAACTTCAGATCACACTGTTTAAGACAATCGATTGTTAGATATAGACAATCGATTGTTGGTCATTTTTGAAAAATTCGACCTCACTGTTTTAAGACAATCGATTGTCAAGAATAGACAATCGATTGTTGGCTATTTTCGAAAAATTTGACCTCACTGTCTTAAGACAATCGATTGTTATGCATAGACAATCGATTGTGGATGATTTTTGAAAAATTCCAGATTACAGTCTTAACGACAATCGATTGTTAGACAAAGACAATCGATTGTGGATGATTTTTGAAAAATTCCAGATTACACTGTCTAACGACAATCGATTGTTAAACATTGACAATCGATTGGTGACTGTTTTTGAAAAATTCCAGATCACTGTTTTAAAGACAATCGATTGTTGATCATTGACAATCGATTGTTTTGCAGTTTTTATGCGAAATATGAGATAACCGACTAGTTTTTCAGGTTAGTCGATTACCTCTACTGGAAAGTAAAAGTATTATTGATATTTGAGCATATTGATACATTCTAAAGAACTAATACTAACATTGCATCATGAACTAACTAATACGAGCTAATACTAATGGCTATTAGTTTATTCATTCACTAATACAAACAAGTAAAATAAAATCAAATAGCTCCATCTTCTCTCATCACGGATCCATCACCGATTAGGTGGTCTATCTTCCCCTCGGGTTGCTCAAAGAAGTCTGCCACATCCAAGTGGGTGATGTCAAAGTTGTCGTCAGAGACAAAATTCGTTTCAGGGTGTTTACTCTTTCGAGATGCTTGATAAAGGTCAACCAAATGTCATGGTATACGGCAAGCCTTTGACCAGTGCCCGTTTTCACCGCAACGATAATATATAGTTTATAAACTATTTGCTTTTGGGTTCTTATCGTATCGTGCTTGTGGCAGAGTGACCAACTTCAGGTTGTCATATCTCTTCTTTAAGCCATTCCACAAGATAGGTGGATCCTTGACGGTGAGATATTCAATTTTCAAACCTTCATCAAGGTGATGGCGCAAGAAAATCAAGGCCTTAGCATATTCTTGGGTGGATGCTTTTTCTCTATCTTTGATGGTGTCTCCGAGACCCATAGCATCTAAGTGGATTTCAGCATCCAACACCCATGTCATATAGTTCTTGCCCGAAATTTCAAGGGCAACGAACTTTCTTTTCATAATGTCAGACATAAAACAGATTTACATCAAGAGCGTGTTCATACTTACGGGCTCTATTACAATTATCACATTCACTTCAGGGAATGGATCAAAATCATGTGCTTTACACAATCTCATGTCAAATATTACTTTCATAAAGTGAAAGATTACTTTGAGAATCCTTATTATTCTCATTATAACAATAATGACGATTATAATTTCGTCTATTGCCACGTCCATGGTAATAATTTTGTCTTCTTTCAGACTTACCACATGCTGCTACCACATTCTCTAAAGGGAATGGAGCTAATTCAATTGGACGGAATTCTTTGCCACGTCCATATTCATTGATACCTTCATGGTAATATTTCAGTCTTCTTTCAGACTTATCATATACTGCTTCCACATTCTCTAAAGGGAATGGAGCAAATTCAATGGGACGGATTTTCAATTATTTGCCCACAATCATACATGAATTTAATCATGGCAGGACATAGAGATTTTACCACTTGGTGTGGTTATAATTTCTTACAAACTCCATTAGAGTTATAATCAAACTTTGTTGTCTATGTTTGTATATAAAATCAAATTATAGAATTCCAAGAATTTGAAAGGGAAAAGTAAGTTACTTACCTTTAAGGTATACCAATAAATTCTTGGAAGCTTTTAAGCCGACGCGATTCCACCGCGAAGCCGCCGTTTCCGGTTTCAAGTAATTGAAGAAAGAAACAGTACCGTGATTTAACCGTGCATAATCTATTGCTGGCCACCTTCGACTTTTGTTAACTATTTCTTCAACTTCTTTTGACACCCTTTGCAACAGTAGACATCAAATTTCACAAACCCCATCATAACGATTCATCCGTCAAGACAACATAAGAAAACAAACACAAGAAGCTTAATTGCTGAATATTAAATTTAATTGGTTAGAGACTCGTGCTGATAACGTGTTATGAAATAATATAAAAGACAAGAACAATAACTCAAGAACAAGAGCAATAGAGAGAATAGAGAGAGAGAAGTATTCTTATTGATACTTAGAGATTGTAAGGGGTGTGTTACAATGGTAGAAGACCCCTTTATTTATAGGGAGGGGATGATTTGTCTACCAAGAATAGAACTCTAGAATCTCTCTAATTATAGACATTCACCTTAAATAGGAGATTTCATAACATATACAAAATATACACTGCTTATTTTGAATATATACTAATTTCCAAGCACAATATATGCTATAGTAAGAACATAGTACACCATATAAAAATATATTCTACAATATACTAATCACTACTATACAAGATATTAATTTTTTTAAAAAAATAAGGTCGGAACCGCCAGACCCGCGGTTCCGGAACCGCCAGAACCGGAACCGGGCGGTTCCGGAA
The DNA here is from genome assembly GCA_034376525.1 of Nicotiana benthamiana. Lineage (NCBI taxonomy): Eukaryota > Viridiplantae > Streptophyta > Magnoliopsida > Solanales > Solanaceae > Nicotiana > Nicotiana benthamiana. The sequence goes on along the minus strand of CM067332.1, from coordinate 116,883,177 downwards.
CCGTATGGTTCCGGTTCCGGCTCCGGAACCGCCAGAACCGGAACCACAGACCCAAATAGACCCAGAACCGAAACCGGAGTTCATGGTCTTTGAGTGGAGATTATGGAGGGTTGACATTAACGTTACTAAAACGCCACCGTTAGGTGATTTAAACGTGGTCGTTAAGTTATGGGAGAAATTGGATCGGATGGGGTTATGGGCTAGGGCAGAATTGGTGTGAATTTAGGAGAATTTGAGCCATTGAAATTATTTTTTGGCCCAGATTTTGATTAAGACCCAAAATGAACCTTACCTCATTTTCTGTTATGAAATAATATAAAGACAAGAACAATAATGCAAGAACAAGAGCAATAGAGAGAATAGAGAGAGAGAAGTATTCTTATTGATACTTAGAGATTGTTAGGGTGGTTTACAATGGTAGAAGACCCCTTTATTTATAGGGAGGGGGATGATTTAGCTACCAAGAACAGAACTCTAGAATCTCTCTAATTATAGACATTCACCTTAAATAGGAGATTTCATAACACTCCCCCTTGAATGTCTATTCAACAATGTGCCTCGTTAAAACCTTAAAACCAAAACCCAATGGGAAAAATTAAAGAAAGGAAAAAGAGTACACATGTTTGAATATGCGCCTATTGGTTGCCTCGTTAAAAACCTCGCAAGGAAAACTCAATTGGGACAAAACCTTGTAAGGGAAAAAGAGTGCAACGCGCATTAACTCCCTCTAATGAGTACATCAATTTATATCCTTGAGCATTTGCATTCCAATCTTGTGCATCATCTTCAAAACGATCTTTGGTAGAGATTTGATAAATAAATCAACCATATTGACTTGAACAAATATTCCGCACCTTAAAATCATCATTCTTGATAGATATGAACATCTTCATATAATGTCGCGGAATGACTCTTCAATATCTTCATAGATGTATTCTCAATGCCATCATGCTTATAGTTATAGCAAGATTCATATGTACACAAATTGTACTTGGGATGTGGTACTTCAGGACCAAGAATTGCATATGCTTCAAGCAACTTAAATCTTTGGCTTTTATGCTCTCAAGTATTTGAACTACATGTCCAAATCTACATGTCTTTCACATGGAATCAAGTATTTGTCTATACGCTTCAACCCGAACTCTTTAGTTGTTCGGTTCATTAATGAGAACAAGTGATACAAGAGAATTCGTAAAGAACTTTCTAGTTCTTTAATATTCACCTATGTGAATTTGCACATCATACTTAAAATGAGATGGCTAACACGAATGCCAACTGAATAAATTATCAATATTGGTAAACTTCAAATTTACACCATGACATGTGCACTTATCAATAAACTTCAGGTTTATTATGACATGGGTTTTATACCAATAGATATCCACTTTATTGTGGCATTCTTTCGTTTGTGTAGTACAAACTGGAGAACAAAGCGGGTAGCTTTTCATATGCAAATTACCCCGCTACAAGTTGTAGTAATAGGAGATATCAAAGCCTTCCTTTATTTATAGTCTTAATATAATCAATCGCTTTCGCGTGTACTTTGGAAACTGAATAAGTTTCTTTGAGACTTACTACAGCACAATACTCAATTGTGTTTCTCCAACATAGTAATAATTGGCTCTTCTAGAGCTCTCAATTAATTTTGTACTACCACAGATTCATCAACATCCATGTGGTGAATATCTTTCTTAAAGAGAAAGTTATACCATTATGGTCATGTCAAACTTATATGCAAGATATGTTTCTTGCATTATCGTTGTCCTTTAGTAGTCATATTTCCAAAATACTTTGGCGTACAATAGGTACGTGACCAACGATCATTCATGCCATATATCATCTCAAACCTCCTTCTAGGGGTGAGTGTGGTATATTCTATACCAATTTCATGTTCATATTCTTCCAATAATGAATATGTATTCGTGAATCAGATGTTGTCACATTCACTTCGGGGATATGTGATTTTGTTATCCTTTTCAAATCTATAAATGCGTCACGCATTTGATTTGCTATTCTTTGCAAATGGATAATCTTTTGTGCCTTTTTCACAAATAGAGGTATGTGGATCAAGATGAGATAATGATGCATTTTTTCACAAAATTTCCCGTTTGGTTTCACCAACTTCTCCCCCTAATTTTGGGAAAAGTGTCTCATCAAATTGACAGTCTGCAAATCGTGCAAATCTCCTGTCAATTTTTGAAGGTAGAGAATAATGGAGGGTGATTCAAACTCAACATATATTCCTAACCTTCTTTGCGGACCCATTTTGGTGCGAGATGGCGGTGCTATAGGCACATATACTGCGCATCCAAAGATTCTTAAATAGGATATATTAGGTTCATGACCCAAAACCAATTGCAACGGGGAATATTTGTGTCAATTCGTCAGTCAGAGACGAACTAGCATTGCTGTATGCAAAATGGCGTGACCCCAAACCGAAGTGGGCATCCGACGAACTAGCATTGCTGCATGCAAAATGGCGTGACCCCAAACCGAAGTGGGCAGCCTCGTTTTCATGAGTAAATGAGGTATTCAAGATTATACTCATGTATTGTCTCAATCTGATATCCATTTTGAATGGTATCTTTAAAACTCAACAAGTTCCTTTTTAGACTTGGAGGAGAATATTGCATTCTCTAAGATAAACGTCGTGCCTTTGGGCAGAGTTACAGTTGCTCTTCCGGAGCCTTCAATCAATTTACTTCCCATGTTTTGACATGCAAAAGAAAATATACGAACATGAGAATAAACAACTTCAATTCTATTGTGTCACATTTAAACAATATTTTCAAAATCTGCTGAGGTCAGTTGACTAACTAAATCAGACAGTCAATTATATGTTTTCCATAATCGATTACTATGCATTTTGAAAATTTCAGTTTAAGCATTTTCTTAAAACAATCGATTGTTAAACACACACAATCGATTGTTGAACATTGACAATCGATTGTTAAACACACACAATCGATTATTTGCTATTTTGAAAAAAATTCAGATCACACTGTCTTAAGACAATCGATTGTTACACATAGACAATCAATTGTTGACTATTTTGAAAAAATTCCAGATCACACTGTTTTAAGACAATCGATTGTTAAACATAGACAATCGATTGTTGACTGTTTTTGAAAAATTCCAGATCACACTGTTTTAAGACAATCGATTGTTAAACATAGACAATCAATTGTTGACTGTTTTTGAAAAATTCCAGATCACACTGTTTTAAAGACAATCGATTGTTGATCATTGACAATCGATTGTTTTGCAGTTTTTTATGCGAAATATGAGATAACCGACTAGTTTTTCAGGTTAGTCGATTACCTCTAATGGAAAGTAAAAATATTATTGATATTTGAGCATATTGATACATTCTAAAGAACTAATACTAACATTATATCATGAACTAACTAATACGAGCTAATACTAATGGCTATTAGTTTATTCATTAACTAATACAAACAAGTAAAATAAAATCAAACAGCTCCATCTTCTTTCATCACGGATCCATCACCGATTAGGTGGTCTATCTTCCCCTCGGGTTGCTCAAAGAAGTCTGTCACATCCAAGTGGGTGATGTCAAAGTTGTCGTCAGAGACAAAATTCGTTTCAGGGCGTTTACTCTTTCGAGATGCTTGATAAAGGTCAACCAAATGTCATGGTATACGGCAAGCCTTTGGCCAGTGCCCGTTTCCACCGCAACGATAATGTATAGTTTATAAACTATTTGCTTTTGGATTCTTATCGTATCTTGCTTGTGGCAGAGTGACCAACTTCAGGTTGTCATATCTCTTCTTTAAGCCATCTCACAAGATAGGTGGATCTTTGACTGTGATATATTCAATTTTCAAACCTTCATCAAGGTGATGGCGCAAGTAAATCAAGGCCTTAGCATAGTTTTGGGTGGATGCATTATTTCTGTCTTTAATCGCGTCTCCAAGACCCATAGCATCTAAGTGAATTTCAGCATCCAACACCCATGTCATATAGTTCTTGCCCGAAATTTCAAGGGCAACGAACTTTCTTTTCATAATGTCAGACATAAAACAAAATTACATCAAGAGCGTGTTCATACTTACAAGCTCTATTACAATTATCACATTCACTTCAGGGAATGGATCATAATCATGTGCTTTACACAATCTCATGTCAAATATTACTTTCATAAAGTGAAAAATTATTTTGAGAATCTTTATTATTCTCATTATCACAATAATGACGATTATAATTTCGTCTATTGCCACGTCCACATCCATTGATACCTTTACGGTAATAATTTTGTCTTCTTTCAGACTTATCACATACTGCTACCACATTCTCTAAAGGGAATGGAGCAAATTCAATTGGACGGAATTCTTTGCCACGTCCACATTCATTGACACCTTCATGGTAATAATTTTGTCTTCTTTCAGACTTATCATATTCTGCTTCCACATTCTCTAATGGGAATGGAGCAAATTCAATGGGACGGATTTTCAATTCTTTGCCCACAATCATACATGAAGTTAATCATGGCAGGACATAGTGATTTTACCACTTCACGTGGTTATAATTTCTTACAAACTCCATTAGAGTTATAATCAAACTTTGTTGTCTTTGTTTGTATATAAAATCAAATCGTAGAATTTCAAGAATTTGAAAGGGAAAAGTAAATTACTTACCTTTAAGGTATACCAATTATATTTTCAATGTTTTCTCTTCTTGTTTTTGTTTCTTTCTTCTTTTGCTTCTTTTTCTTTCTTTTCAACGTTCTGTTCTTCTTTTCCGTTTCCCCTTTTTTTTTCTTTTCCTTCTTTCTTCATTCTTTCTTTGAAGCAAAACCCTACACAAACAAAAGTTAAGACAATCGAAAATTTCAATTGGTTAGAGACTCGTGCTGATAACGTGTTATGAAATAATATAAAGACAAGAACAATAATGCAAGAACAAGAGCAATAGAGAGAATAGAGAGAGAGAAGTATTCTTATTGATACTTAGAGATTGTTAGGGGTGGTTTACAATGGTAGAAGACCCCTTTATTTATAGGGAGGGGGATGATTTAGCTACGAAGAATAGAACTCTAGAATCTCTCTAATTATAGACATTCACCTTAAATAGGAGATTTCATAACATTTTCTTTGTTTTCTTCCTTCTTTTTTCTTTTAATTTTAAATCCTAACCTAATTAATTAAAAACCTAGATTAGGTCCTAAATCAAAATCTAATTTTGTAAAATAAACCTAATTAACTATTTCTAGCATTTGAACAATTAATTTAGCTTAAAATAACGAAAGGAGATCACTAATTTAAAACTAAAAGCTACAAATGTAAAAATAACCAATAATATTTTGTGAATTTTTTTTAATAATGTAATTAAACAAATAATTAAATTCTAAATATAATTTAGACCTAAACTACTATGTAATGAAGAATTAAAGATTTTTTTGGTATTTTTCATGACTTTAAAATATTAAAAGTGCATAATAATGCAACTAAATGCAAGCAATTAACAAAACTTTACTACAAATTCTATAAAAATAAAAACAATTAAGAAAAGATCAATTTGTGATTTTTTTGGTAGGAGTATTCTACTCAGGCAAAAATCACATGCTCATAATATTAATCACGCCTTCGAGGGAAACCCTAAAGCAAGCCATTAGAACAGTTATTTTAACTAACAATGAAGCAGAGTATGAAGCTTTGATTGCAGGGCTCTAACTGGCTCGGGGACTAGATTCCAAGGTCATAGAAATTAAATGCGACTAATAACTGGTGTTAAATTAGGTCTACGGAATCTTCGAAGCCAAAGAGGAGCGCATGTAACAATACGTGGTAAAGGTCTAGGCTCTGTTGGCTCAATTTTGGGAGTGGTCGATTACTCATATCCCGAGGGAAGAAATGCAGAAGCAGATGCATTGACTAATCTAGGTTCATCGACGAAAATGAAGGGACCAGAGTCTGGGACGGTAGTAAAAATGATGCATTTGGTCCTGGATGTTGATAGCTACTATGAGGTGAATACCACTAATTTATTTTGGGACTGAAGGAATGAAATCATCGATTATCTCGAGCACGGGAAGCTGCCCGAGGACTCCATTGCGTCCTCGGAGTTGCACATCAAAGCAGCATGATATAGCTTCAAGAGAGGCCAACTGTACGTAAGATCCTTCCAAGGCCCGCTGGCCTGATGCTTGGGGGCATCCAAAGCTAACTATATTATCGAGAAGATCACAAAGGTATATGCGGCAACCATTCGAGCGCAGATTCTTTAGTTCTAAAACTAGTAAGGGCAAAGATATTATTGGCCCCATTTGAAACAAGATGAAATAAGTGTCAACACTAGGCACCATTTGTACATTAACCAGCAGAACCACTGTATACGGTTCTCTCTCCGTCTCCGCTCATGAAATAGGGGGTGGACATCGTCAGACCACTGTCGCCGGCTCCCAGAAAGATAAGATTTCTTTTGATTTTGACTGATTATTTTTCTAAGTGGGTGGAAGCAGGTCCTTATAATAATATCGACAAACTCGAGGTTGTGGATTTCTTGTAGGAAAATATAATTTGTATGTTCGGAATACCAAAAGCGATAGCATGCGATAATAGGCCACAATTTATCGGTGCAAAAGTCATAAAGCTCCTCAAAGATTTGAAAATAAAGATGATAACCTCTTTCACCCTACCATCCGAGCGCAAATGGTCAAGCAAAGTCAACATATAAAGTGATTATACAAAACCTCAAGAAAAGTTTGGAAACGGCTAAAGGTAAATGGCTCAAAGAATTACCCAGAGTTTTATGGGCATACCGAACAACAACCAAATCAAGCATAGGAGAAAATCTTTTTTCCCTTGTGTATGGGGTAGAAGCCTTGATCCCGGTAAAAGAAGGGGAACCCACTTAAAGATAATTCCAACTAGACAAAAAATCAAACAATGAAGCTTAGTCAGCTTGGAGCTACTCGATGAGCGCATGGACTTGGCACATATAGAATGGCAGCCCAAAATCAGAGACTAGAATGATATTATAGTCGAAGATACAACCTCCATTATTTCAAAGTAGGAGACTTGGTCCTAAGGAAAGTAACTCAAAAAACTTGGGAACCCAATGCAGGGAAGCTAGGTCTAACATGAGAAGACCCCTATATGATTCCAGCTATCACCCGGAAAGGTTCGTATGAATTGGATAATGAAGATGGAAAAAAGTTTCCCAGCAACTGAATGTGACACATCTCAAAAGATATTATTACTGATAAACATCACCTATACTGAAAATATATGTTGCACTCTTTTTTCCTTAGTTTAGTTTTTTCCCCAATTGAATTTTTCTGGCAAGGTTTTTAACGAGGCAGCAACAGAAAGCATAATACAAAGAAATCTTCAACAACAGCAATAAGACTTTTAATTACAAGGCACACAAGCAGAGAACCACTCCGGGACGGTTAGATAATTTTTGGCTCGATAAGAAAATTCGTACCGGGAAATTAAGTTTGTTATCGAACAAAGGTTAACCGACCGTTCACAATTGACCACTAGAGGGTTCTTAATAGTCCTTTGTTCGGTAGAATAGATTCCTTAGGGGAAGCAAAGTGTGTTACAAGTTAAGGATTATCTAGCAATTCATTAGTGGGATCCTCAAAGGTACAAGACTTCTAGTGTTCCAATTTGCATTCTTTGTATTCGAACACTTGGGGGGATGATATGAAGATATGTCCTTAATGACTTCCACATAAACCAGGAAACAAAAACCGCAAACATAGTTATATCATCGGGACCGAGGACTGCACGGCCAGCCCCGAGAAACAAGTTGTACAAGTTATCCACAAAAAATGGCAATTTATTTTTAGTTGTACTTTTTGAAAACTGAAGGAATAAAGTGAAGTCCTTTTATTTCTATCTTATTTCGTGTCTGAACGATGAATTTACTTTATCATTCGAAAGTTAAACAAGTACTTCAAATGCTAGTGTTGTAATGAATAAGAGATATCCTCTTCAAAAGAATCATAAACATAGGAGGGCCTTCTCTTATAAAATCCCTCACGTTAAATGGTTGATTTCAAAAGAATTTATGCTCGGAATCAAAATACCTTCAGGTAGGGGGTGGGGGATACACCTGAAACCTTGCACAAAAAGACGCAAAAGCGAACTTGCACAAATACTTACAAAAATCCTCACGTTAAAGGGTTGATTTTCGGACAAATTCGTGCCCGAAACCAAATGCTTTTTTTGGGGGGGGGGGGGTATACACCCCAAGTCCTTACATAATAAGATGCAAAAAGTGAAATTTGCACAAAATACTTAAGCAAAAAAGAATGCAAAGGTTCAAACTGGCATGAATGTTCAAACAAAGGAATGCAAAAAGACTAATGTAATACTTGAACAAAAGATGTGTTTATTTACAATAAATGTGCCAAAGTATCACAAGTACAAAAGTTGAAAAAAGAATGGAAAAGCTAAACTACTGCCTCTCCATATATCGAAGGAAGAGAAGTGTCCCCGCCCCCAGAGGGAGCAGGTAGATCCGTCGATGGCTCAATATTTTTCCTTCATCATTTGGGCCCTCAACATCATCTTCTTGTTCACATTCAGTTCCCAAAAACTCGGAACATGAACCAGAAGAACCAAAAGCATCAAGACTTGTCGGGAGACCACTTTTAGCAGCTAACTCAAGCTCACAGGCCTTAGTAATTTTAGCATCACCGTCAATGATACCAGCTTTGGCCTCTACCAAGGTTTTTCTCCTCATGATGTACATAGCACAAGTCTTTTCAACAATGAGGAAAGCAACTCGGTACTTAAGGTCTTCTTTGAGTTGGGTTACCTCGGCAAAAAGGTCCTCCCGGGAGAATCTAACAAACCATAGGCTTACATCAAGGTCACAGACAGTTGAGATAAAGAGCATGTTATGCTTAATAGTGTTCTTATTCTTCTCCTCCTACTGTGCATATTTCACCTTAGCATTACCGAGTTCCTCAATCTTGGAATTCAAGGTTGCCTCTATATTGGTCAATCTTTCAGTGGAGGCAGTCTCATGATCGGATACAGCAAGCACAACATTATTAACTTCAACACATTAGTCCTTAGCGTTTTTAAATTGAACCCTCAACGGAGCAATATCTTGGCTAAGGGTATCTACTTCTTTCTCCTTCTACTGCAAATGATCTTCCAACACAGCATCCTCAACAGCTTTGGTTTCCAATTCCGAGTGGTGAATAATGACTTGATCCCGTTCAACCAAAAGTTAATATCGCTCGGAGGTGAGTTCCTCCTTTTCCCAAATCAACCTATGAAGGCTTCGAAAGCAAGAAAATTGGCCTATAAAACAAGAATGGCAAATTTAAAAGTGATACTAAAATCGAAGATAGAAAAAATGACAAATGAAAAGAGGAGTATACCACTACGACATTGTGCATGGAATTGTTCAACAAGCACTCTCGATAGAGAGCCTGTATTTTCTCCTAATCTTTCTCTGAAGACAAAGGCTTCAGGTAATTAACAAGTTCCACCAAGCGGGATAGCAAGTTGCATTCGGTAGAGACCAAAAGAGTAATGTTCCTCATCCTTTGTGGATCTTTAGAGGGGGCAGCGTAATTTTTCCCCAAATTCCCACGAACTGGGAACTGGGGAAGAGGAACACCTTCTTTTTGGTCAGGTGCATCCGGTATAGATGATATAGCAGTTGTTGATGATAGAGCCAGGGAAGAAGGAGATGAAGTTGATCACGATGAAGGATGAGAAGAAATCGCGACAAACGCAATGCTGGTTGTGGATTGTTCACCAACCGAAGAAAATAGTGATCCAGTACTTAGTCCCACAGTATCGAGCATAGCAACTAGAGCTCGAAAATAGGAGTTTGAATTTACTACCATCACAAGCTCCCCCCTAAGTGCCAAGATATCATCCTCGATTGGTGTAACTACCTCAATAGATTGAGCATTTTGTTGAGTTAATAAGGAGAGTCGCCTTCTATGTAGAGAAGTTCCCTCATCACTAGCTTTTCCATCATCGTCGATCATCAGAGTATCTATGACTAGCCTAGGAGAAGGGCTAGTCACCAGAACTTTTGGAGACAACTCGGGGTTAATAGTCTTCGCCCTCTTATTCGTTCCCCCAACCGCAGAGGAACGCCTTTTTTTTGGTTGCTTGTTCTCTTGCAGGGGACTCCGTAGTGAAACATTTGTACCTGAAGAAGGCTCGGAGACACTTTTGGAGTAAGTGTCTGCTGAAATAGCCTCGCCGCATTAACAGGGTCAGTCAAAATATCCTCCTCAAGGATGACAACCGAGCTTACAGCAAGACCTAATTTCAGAAAAAAGATAGAAGGAATCAATCAATTTCTTTGCATAAGAAGCTGAAAGGAACATGAATATAAGATACCATGATTTTTGACTTCTACCCGTATTTGAGGGCCAATTCTTTTCATATGCGGGTTTCGGGCATAGTGACGTGTATGATTTTTTGAACCCACTGGTCCAATCCTTCAACCCTAGGTGGAACTCATTGAGTTGTTGAAACAGGCGAATGACGAAAGATCAATACGAGTATGAAGAGATTTCTAATAATATTAAACAAGGAGCTTACGAGTGCGATTCCACCCTTCAGGAAAGTATGAAGTCACTACTGAAATGATGTAATTGGTGGAAACTGCAACAAACCATTCCATCCACCCACGACTTTTGTCATCATCCATGCTAGATAGTAGAGCATAGTGGTTGCATTTGCTGAAATTTATCATTCCACCGCGAAAGAGTTTGGGGGAATAGAGATTCATCACATAAGCTAAAGAAAGCTCTTCTCCCGCATCTTAGCACAAGCTTCGAAGACAAGAAATCTTCCTCCACACAAAAGGACTTACTTGTACCAAACACACATGGTAGCATAGGCAAAACTCCACAATAACGGAGTCAAGCTCTCTACTCAAAAAAAACAAACCCAAAGTAATGGGATACATGTAAAATATGTAAAGCCCTCCTTAGGTAGGGTCACTCGCGCTATTAGATCAGGAGAAACAATATCCAAATTATGGCAGCAATAGTATTCTTTCACAATAGGAATACTGGAAGGACAGATGGAAGAAGGGTATCTGCCAACAACCCATGTGTGAGGGAGAGCTGAAGGGAAACTCTCTTCAAAGTCTTTTGTTGCAACAAGAACTCTAGGGATAATTAAATCCACTTTTGAAGGAACAACGTCCTCGGCTATGCTCTTGCCCTTTGAAGCGCTGATGTCCTTTTAAGAAGAAACCAATTGGACGAAAAAAAAAGCTTTTTCGTTTGAAGAGAGTTAAAGAAAGATTGAAGAACAGTAAAGAAGATTTTAGAAAGCTTGGAAAATTATGGAATATGAGTGAAGAAGGTTGATGCGTATAAGTAAAACTTTTGACAACTAAATTCATGGCCATGATTATCTCGATAACGGGAAAAAGCTATGTTGAATCGAGGGATGATACATGTTCGGGGAGTTAAATGCAGAGAGATGTGCATCTAATCAACCGTTAGAAGCCTTCAGAAAGAATTATAGTAATTCCCTCCAAAGGACTATTACTACCAACTTCTTGATAACACAAAGCTATGTCACCGTAAAGTAAGGGGATTATCCGTATAGGGTAAAATATGTTATGCCAGGTGGCCATTTAAAAGAATGACATGTTGAACCGAAGGCAGTTATTCCATTTGATACCGGAAGGAATAGTTACAACCCATATCCACATGTGTTACTTCATGCCACACGTTAGTTAACATAAATCCAAGAAGGAATTATCCTTGAGATGATAAGAAGTTAATCCTATTGATCTTAAGTGATACAAGGGTGTATAAGGGTGATTAACAAGTATTAGAAGTTAAACGAATCAAGGATGTTGTAACTCGTATTTTTGGGTAAACCTATAGGTTATTAATACACCCAAGAGGTCATTTTAATCATATGATATCCATTTCATAGTCTTGAAGTCAAACGAGTTATGAAACAAAATTTGATAAAAGTTGTCGCAACTTAGGTTCATGGTCGTACTTAAACTTTAGGTCAAATGTCATTAAGCTTTTTCCCAATTTACTTATAATTATGTAGTGATCTTACAACAAAATTGAAGATCTATGAGTCTAATTTCTAACTCATTAAACCTTTTATCAATACGATCTCGGAGTAGATAGGTATTCACATTTTCGCGAGACTGCGCAAAACACCTCTCTATGGGGCCCACGTAAGGCGGTTTAAGACATTTGGATTTATATAGGATACCTCCAACCCGTTTTAAGTCGTTTATTTTCACTATATTCAGACGTAGACCCCTAGGAACACCTTCTCAAGGTACTCTCAAGATTCAAGAACCAAACAAAGGGCAAACAGCACAAATCAAGTGTCGGAAATCTCGTGGCACTAGTATGTCTCTTGTTCTTCTTGTTGTTGCTCATTTTTATGTTTTTCAGCTCGTGTGGGAGGTTTTTTTAAAGGTTTTATGTTCTTTAAATACTCCCTAAAGTTCATAATATCAACCCTAGGTGATTTCAAGCCTTCTTAAGTGATTCTAGTTCTGAAAAGTACTAATTGATTGCTAGTTTCGCTTCCTTGTTGTTGTGGCAGCACTTGAGGGATATTTCGTGGAGAATTAGGGTCAAGTTGGAGTTTTAATTTCTGTATAAAGTTAAGGCACCTCTTATTCTATATGTATTTAAGATTATCCATGTTGCAGCTAAGTCATTGAAGCTAGAACTTGTGAAATATATATCGAAAGGCTTGGTAGTAAATTATCGGTTGGTGGCCTATTTTGGGAGGTTCAATATGATTAACAATGTTTGGGATGTTTGCTTATTGTTTTCACTTGTGGGAGGTCATATAAATAGGGGAGGTGCTATCCGTTTCATCACAAAATAGGTCGTGGCCGTTACATAATAGTTATGACGCTTAAATGATAACGATAGTATCGTCTCTCTTATTGTAGACCAAGGAGTTATGACAATTGCATAGCTTGAGATTGGGGCAGTATATACAAGGTATGTGAGGCTATCCCTTTCCTTCTTTTTCACGACTCCGATTGTACATAATATAATGAACGAGCTTCCAAGATACTTTACTCTTAGAAGCTAGCGGTACTTACATTGCTTCCCCTCTTATGGAACGATTGATGTGATGTTGCTTCTCTTATTCTTATGTTATCAATGTTGTTGGTACTTCTTTATTCTCATAAGGTTCATAGAGAAGAGTTAGTCCTAATAACGTGTACAAAGGATACCGACCTTACGTCACTCCGAAAGGTCTAGAACGTGTTCCCATGAGTCGAGCATGCATTATATATATGTATCTATTTTACTCTACCGAGCCATGCTATTGTCGGCCGGGTACGGCACCTACTGTGCAACCACTAATCAGTTGGGTTTTTCCGAGCTCCACGTGGCCGGGTATGATTCTACCAAGCCTTATGATAGCCGGGTATGTTTCTACCGAGCCTATTACAGCCGGGTACAATATGATGATGATAATGCCCACAGAGGCATATGTTTTAACAGTTTATCTATTTATACATATGTATCATGCATTTCATGTCAGTAGCCCTCAGAGGTACTCAGATGTTACAAGTTGTATATACTCTATCCCTGCTTATATTACTGTTCGTATTCATGGTTCCCTGCCTTACATACTCAATACTTTATTCGTACTGACGTTATTTTGTTTGTGGATGCTGCATGTCGTGCTGCAGGTCCTGATAGATAGGCAGATGCAGCTCCCCCACCACAGTAGGCTGTCCAGTTCAACGGTGATTGGAGAGATCCCTTCTCCAGACTTGCCGTGGTCTTGGTATGCATTTTTGTTATAGACATTACGGGTATGTCTTGGCCATGTTCCGATTATGTTGCAGAACTCATGTTCCTTTAGAGGCTCATAGACAAGTGTCGACTCATGTATAATTTGGTATGCATTGTCGGCTGGTTTTGTTGTATAGTCTTTCATAATCGTGGTAGCTCGTACCTTATATATAGTTTCTTGACTTTCTGGCCACCCCATGTTATGTATGTTTATGCCATCATCTTTTACTGTTGGTTGTCCGTGATCCATGGATACCATTAATATTGATCTCGTTTGCCCTAACAGATAATAAAGAAGGTTAGATAAAATGTATGTCGGTGAGCGACAAGTATGGACGGGTGCTAGTCATGGCCCTCCAGTTTGGGTCGTGCCAAACTTGGTATCAGAGCCGGTCTGTCCTAGGGATTGTCGATGAGCCATGTCTAGTAGAGTCTTGATTATGGATGTGTAGAGCGACACATTTATAATCAGGAGGCTACAGGACATCTAGGGTTGTTAGCTTCTTCCTGAATCTAAAGCGTGCGTAGAGTGGAGTCCTAAGTGTTCGTCTCTAATATTTACCATGTTTTCTTTTAGCAATGCCTTCGACAAGGAAGGAAACAATTAGTAGACGGCTTGATACAGCTGCGAGAGAGGGTACTTGTCAGGTGCCCCAAGCCAGAGTAGGCCAAAGTGAAGCTCAGAGTGAGATGCCGTCTCATACCTCATCTACCTCGTCTCCCCCAGAGGATATTAGGAGGAACCTAACACCACCAGTTCCTCCGTCTCGCACTACAGACCAGGATATGCGGAGTGCTTTGCAGTTATTGACTAGCTTGGTAGCTGCTCAGGTTCAGAGGCAGAATACATGTGCTGCTGATGAACCACTTAGTACGAGAGACCGTGATTTATTAATTTAGACCTCCCAGTGTTTATCGGATCGGACACCAAGGAGGACCCACAGACTTTTATTGAGCAGGTTCATCGTAGATTGCGGGTTATGCATGTTAGTGATACATAGGCAGTAGAGTTGTCTTCTTATCAGCTACGGGATTTAGCGGTTCTCTAGTATGATAGTTGGGAGAGATCCAAGGGTCCGAACTCTCCTCCAGCTGTGTGGAAGGAATTTTCTGAGGCCTTTCTTCGTCACTACTTGCCAGTTGAGATACAACGAGATAGAGCTGATAAGTTCTTGAACCTTAGACAAGGTAATATGAGTGTGCGAGAGTACAGTATGAAGTTTGATTCTTTAGCAAGGTATGCTCCCTATATGGTAGCCGAGATGAGTGATAGGGTGCATTTGTTCGTGAATGGGTTGCGACCACATCTGATAAATGAGTGCACGACAGCCTTATTGGTGGATGGCATTGATATTTCCCTATTCAGGCTTATGCCCAGACCCTAGAGGATCATAAGCGCCAACAGAGGGAAGATAGGCGGCAGGATAGGCGCCAACATAAGACGGTGAGATTTGAAAGGTATCCTGATGACTTAGAGGCAGCGTTCGGACCTGATCTTCAAGGAGTTTGGCGCCACTTGTAGCTAGTGCTCCTCCACAGTTTCAGAGGCCTCGATATGATCGATCCTATTCTGGTCCAGGTCAAAGTTTTCAGTCATCTAGATCGCAACATCAGAGGGATACTAGTCAGACGAGACCCCCAACACCACGTTGTGATCAGTGCGGTAAGGTCCACTTTGGACTGTGCCGTCGAGGTTCTGATGTGTGTTATTCTTATGGACAGCCTGGCCATATGATGCGGGATTGCCCTAACAGAGGAGGTGGGGGTATGGGTCAGTTGACAGGATCTGTGTTGGGTTCTTCCTCATCAGTTCAACCTCTAGCACGGGGTTTTCAGCAATCGACAGGACCTGGTAGAGGTAGAGGTGCAGGGCCAAGTTTGAGTGGTGCTCAAAGTTGAACCTATGCTCTAGTAGGTTGACAGGATCTCGAGTAATCTCCAGATGTTATTACAGGTGAATTGTCTGTGTTTTTTTATGATGTATACGCGGTGATTGATCCGGGATCCACATTATCATATGTTACACCCTTTGTGGCTAATAAGTTTAGCGTTGAACCTGAATTAATAAGCAAACCCCTTGCGGTATCTACACCAATAGGAGATTCTGTGATTGCTAGAAGAGTACATAGCGGTTGTACTGTGATGATTTTTAGTCGTCAAACCTCAGCAAATTTATTTGAGTTAGAAATGGTTGATTTCGATGAAATAATGGGGATGGAATGGTTGTCCTCATGCTATGCAAATATTGAATGTTGTATGATGATTGTTAGGTTTTAATTTCCTGGTGAACCCTTCATTGAATAAAAGAGGAACATTGCTACACCGAAAGGTAGGTTTATTTCCTATCTTAAGGCAAGGAAAATGATCTCAAAAGGTTACATTTATCATCTCGTTCGCGTTAGGGATGTGGAAGTGAAGTCGCATACTCTACAATCAATCCCCGTGGTTAGTGAATTTCCAGATGTTTTCCTAGATGAACTCCCAAGCCTTCCTCCTGAAAGGGAGATTGGGTTTAGCATTGTTGTGTTGCCTGAAACTCAACCGATCTCTATCCCTCAATGCAGAATGGCTCCCGCAGATTTGCGAGAGCTGAAGGCGCAGTTGAAGGACTTGCTTGATAAGGGCTTCATTAGGCCTAGCACTTCACCTTGGGGTGCGCCAGTTCTATTCGTGAGGAAGAAAGACAGGTCGTTACGGATGTGTATCGACTATCGACAGTTGAATAAGTTTACTATGAAGAATAAATATCCACTTCAAAGAATTGACGACTTGTTTGACCAACTCCAGGGTGCCAAGTATTTCTCCAAGATTACAAACGTTCAGGGTATCATCAGGTGAAGGTTAAGGAGAAGGATATTCTAAAGACGGCCTTCCGGACAAGATATGGGCACTTTGAGGTCTTGGTGATGTCGTTCGGGCTAACAAATGCCCCAGCATCTTTTATGGATCTCATGAATACAGAATTTAGGCCCTATGTTGATGTGTTTGTGATTGTATTCATTGATGACATTCTGGTTTATTCTCACTCGGAGGCGGAACATGCGGGCCACTTGTGGATAGTATTGCAGACGCTTCAGGATCGTAAGTTATATGCTAATCTCTCCAAATGTGAATTCTGGTTGAACTCAGTAGCATTCCTTGGCCATGTGATATTTGACGAGGGTATCAGTGTCAACACTCAGAAGATCGATGCAGTAAAGAATTGGCCGATACCTACAACACCATCTAAAGTCCGTAGCTTCCTGGGGCTAGCAGGATATTATAGGCGGTTTGTCGAATGGGTTTCCTCTATTCAGCACCATTGACTAAGTTAACACAGAAAGGTACCAAGTTCCGGTGGTCTGACACTTGCGAACGTAGTTTTTAGGAGCTGAAGAATCGATTGACATCCGCACCAATGCTCACTCTCCCTGAAGGAACAGAAGGATATATGGTATATTGTGATGCCTCAGGTATAGGTTTGGGGTGTATATTGATGCAACGTGGAAAGGTGATTTCATATGCATCAAGACAATTGAAGAAGCATGAAAAGAATTACCTGACCCATGATTTGGAATTGGCTGCAGTAATATATGCTTTGAAGATATGGCGTCACTACTTATATGGAATCTATGTTGACATCTACACAGATCATAGAGTTTACAATACATCTTCAAGCAGAAAGATTTGAATTTGAGGCAGCGTAGGTGGCTTGAATTACTGAAAGACTACGACGTCGAGATATTGTATCATCCCGGTAAGGCCAATGTTGTGGCAGACACTCTCAGCCGTAAGCCAATGGGAAGCTTAGTACACATTGAGGCAGGTAGATGGGGGTTGACTAAAGAGCTTCATCAGCTAGCCAATATGAGAATCAGATTATAAGACGCTAATGATGGAGGTGTTACAGTACATAATATATCTGAATCATCTTTTGTACTCGAGGTAAAAGCACGGCAATATGAAGATCCTATCTTAGTGCGATTGAGAAAGAGCATTCAACAGTGTAAAATTACGGCTTTTGAGATTGGAGGAGATGGGGCACTGAGATACCAAAAATGATTATGTGTGCCTAATATGGTAAGGTTGCGAGAAAAGATTATTAGTGAGATTCATCAATCCCGATATTCTATCCATCCCGGCTCGACAAAGATGTATCATGATGTCAAGGAGCAGTATTGGTGGGATAACATGAAGAAGTCTATTGCAGAATTTGTAGCCCAGTGTCCCAATTGTCAACTAGTAAAGACAAAAGATCAGAAACCCGGTGGATTGCTTCAGAATATAGAGATTCCGGCCTAGAAATGGGAGGTGATTAATATGGACTTCATTATTGGATTACCTTGCACTTATCATAAGTTTGATTCCATCTGGGTGATTGTTGATCGACTTACAAAATGTGCCTATTTTCTGCCAGTTAAGACAACTACGCGGCTGAAGATTATGCAAAGTTGTATATCAAGGAAATTGTTAGGCTTCATGGTGTGCCGGTATCTATTATATCATACCGATGAGCTCAATTTACGGCTAACTTTTGGAGGTCTTTTCAGAGGGGTTTGGGCACACAAGTGAATCTCAGCACTGCATTTCATCCGCAGACAGACGGACAGGTTGAACGTACTATTCAGGAACTAGAAGATATGCTACGAGCATGTGTTCTAGATTTTAAGGGAAATTGGGATGACCATCTTCCACTCATAGAATTCGCCTACAATAATAGCTATCATTCCAGTATTAAAATGGCCCCATATGAGGCACTATACGGGAGAAGATGTAGATCACTAGTTGGATGGTTCGAAGTCGGTGAAATAGAATTATATGGGCCGGATTTGATTCACCAAGCCATTAAAAAGGTGAAGGTGATACAGGAACGATTGAGGACGGCACAAAGCAGGCAAAAGTCTTATTCCGATATCCGACGTCGGGATTTGGAATTTGAGGTTAGTGATTGGGTTTTCTGAGGATCTCACCAATAAAGGGTGTTATGCGTTTTGGGAAGAAAGGTAAACTGAGTCCAATATATCGGTCCATCTAAAATTCTTCAACGAATTGGACACGTTGCTTATGAGTTGGAATTGCCATCCGAATTGGAAATTTTCCACCCGGTATTCCATGTATCATTATTGATAAAATGTATTGGAGACCCTTCTCGAGTTGTCCCTATCAAAGATGTACAAGTTACAGAAAATCTATCATATGAAGAAGTTCCAGTGGCTATATTAGATCGACAAGTCTGCAAGCTGAGAACAAAAGATGTAGCTTCCGTCAAAGTATTACGGAGGAACAAGAATATGGAAGAAATGACATAGGAAGCGGAAGAAGAGATGAATTCTAAATACCCTTACCTATTCTAGAATGATGATAACAAGGATGTTTGTGGAACACATGATACATTGGAAATGTGAAATGACTTTATGAGGTAAGTAATAACTTGAAAACACTCTTCTTTAATACAAAATGGTGATATGCAAATAATGTACATTTACATAATGTTTTGTTAGCCTTGTGAGGCAATATGTTGGGCTTAAATGCTTGCAAATTTTGCTAGTGACCATTTTCCGTTGGAATCCACGATGATTTGACTCCCCATAAACCCTCACATTCGAGGACGAATGTTCCTAGGGGGGGGGGGGGGAGGGTGATACAACCCATATCCACATGCGTTAGTTTATTCCATACGTTAGTTAACATAAATCCAAGAAGGAATTATTATCCTTGAGATGATAACAAGTTAATTATATTGATCTTAAGTGATACAAGGGTGTATAAGGGTGATTAACAAGTATTAGAAGTTAAACGAATCAAGGATGTCATAACTCGTATTTTTGGGTAAACCTATAGGTGGTTAATACACCAAAGAGGTCATGTTTTGAAGTATTTTAATCATATAATAACCATTTCATAGTCTTAAAGTCAAACGAGTTATGAAACAAAAGTCGACAAAAGTTGTCGCAACTTAGGTTCATGGTTGTACTTAAACTTTAGGTCAAATGTAATTAAGCTTTTATCCCAATTTACTTAGAATTATGGAGTGATATTACCACCAAATTGAAGATCTATGAGTCTAGTTTCTAACTCATTAAACCTTTTATTGATACGATCTCGGAGTAGAGAGATATTCACGTTTTCGCGAGACTGCGCCAAGCACCTCTCTATGGGGCCCACCTAAGGCGCTTTAAGAAAATTGGATTTATATAGGACACCTCCAACCCGTTTTATGTCGTTTCTTTTATATATTTTCAGACCTTAGAACCCTAGGAACACCTTCTCAAGGTTCTCACAAGGTTCAAGACCCAAACAAAGGGCAAACAACACAAATCAAGTGTCGGAAATCTCGTGGCGCTAGTAAGTCTCTTGTTCTTCTTGTTGTTGCTCATTTTTATGTTGTTTCAGATCGTGTGAGAGGTTGTTTTAAAGGTTTTATGTTCTGTAAATACTCCCTCAAGTTCGTAATATCAACCCTAGGTGATTTCAAGCCTTCTAAAGTGAATCTAGTTCCGAAAAACACTAATTGATTGCTAGTTTCGCTTCCTTGTTGTTGTGGCAGAATTGGACGGATATTTCGTGGAGAATTAAGGCCAAATTGGAGTTTTACTTTCTGAATAAAGGTATGTAACCTCTTAATCTATATGTATTTAAGATTATCCAAGTTGCGGCTAAGTCATTGAAGCTAGAACTTGTGAAATATATATCGAAAGGCTTGGTAGTAATGTTATCGGTTAGTGGACTGTTTTGGGAGGTTCAATATGATTAACATTGATGTTGTTTGGGATATTTGGTTATTGTTTTCACTTGTGGGATGTCATATATGTAAGAAACACGTTCTCGAACTAACGTGTGTTGATTCATGTAGGTTTTGATAAATGCCAAACATTGAGACAAGCATCGGTGATGGAACAATAACAGACCAAGTACAAGATGGATAGTACGCGTTCAAGAATAGAAGATGCAATCAACTGTTGAGTAGGTCTTAATTTGTAATCTTGACTCAACGACTTATTTCTAATATTGGCTCTCACCTAAAATGATTTTCATAAAATCATGCATCATAAGTTTTTAAAGAAATAAGTTGCATATTTGCCAAAATGATTTTTAAACTCGTTTTGTGAAAATTGGGTTTAACAATCGATTGTCTTGAAGAAACAATCGATTGTCAAGTTCTATACTTAGGTTTTAAAATGTTGTCTTGAGACAGAAACTTCGTTTGAAATCATTTTTGAAGCAACAATCGATTGTCACTGTTCAACAATCGATTGTCAGATTTTATACTTAGTCTCTAAGTTTTGGACAACTTACAGAATGTTTTCAAAATCTTCAAAAATGAAGAACAATCGATTGTCACTATTTAACAATCGATTGTGCTCAGTGATATTTCCAAACGGACTTTTTCCAACGGCTTATGTATTTATGGTATAATCTTTACTCAATCTTTTAGTCAAAAAGTTGCCAGAAATATTTTGAATATTTGAACAACAATCGATTGTCTAAAGTTAACAATCGATTGTCATTCTTTTTAAAATTCAACAGATCTTTTTAACCGGATTTTAAGGAATTTGTCTGTTGAAATTTTGCTCCAACAATCGATTGTGTAATATCAACAATCGATTGTCAGGCAGATTTTCTGGAGCGTTTTCTGGAACTAAAAGCAACGGTCTATTGCTCCATTCTCTCTATAAAACACTCTCTGAAAATCACTTTTACACACAACAACACTGCAGAAAAATTACAAAGCATACATTACATTCTTGTGATTCAAATTTCATATCTTACATTGTTTTTGAGAGCCAAGATTATTGATTGAGTTGTTGAGTTCTTGAGCCATATATTTTGTACTCATAATCCACTCTTTGAGAGAGTTCTTGTAAAGTGAGTAAAAGAGTGTTCTTGTTAAACACTTGTAGTAAGAAGGAGTGTTATATTTCTTCTTGTAAAGTCTTAGGGATAGGTTTCCTTAAGCGGGTTGGTTGAGGCTTGTGTTGTATCAAGTTCTCAAGTTGTAAAGGTTCGTTAGGCACCCGGAAGCTTAACAAGTTGAAGTCTTTGAGGTGAGGAACCTCCGAGCAAGGTGAAGTCTTTGAGGTGAGGAACCTCCGAGCAAGTTGAAGTCTTTGAGGTGAGGAACCTCCGAGCAAGGTGAAGTCTTTGAGGTGAGGAACCTCCGAGCAAGTTGAAGTCTTTGAGGTGAGGAACCTCCTAGCAAGTTGAAGTCTTTGAGGTGAGGAACCTCCGAGCAAGTGTTTGAGATTTGTGCGATTCAAGTCTCAAGTGTAAAGGTTTGTTGGGCACCTTAAGCTTGACAAGGTTGTTAGTGGAAATCTCGAGAGAGTCTCTCGGGGACTGGACTAACCACAAAGTGTGGCCAACCAGTATATATCGTGGTGTAATTTATTTTTACTGCATTTGTTTATTTCCTACAAAGTTTAAATTCCACAAGAAAACGCCAAATTTTGTTAATACGCTATTCACCCCCCCTCTAGCGTAGAGCGTTATTTCTAACAATTGGTATCAGAGCCATACTCTCTGAAAAACTTAACAGTTTGAGAGAACCATCCATGGCTTCTACTCATGATTCTTTTGCAGGAATCGGTGAAGGCAATTGCTACAACATGCCTCCAATATTTGATGGAAACAACTACTCAGTTTGGAAAGATCGAATGAGAGTTTTTACGATAGCAAACGACCTCTATCTATGGCAAATCATCAAGCATGGAAATCAAATGACTACAAAAGTTGGGAAAGCCAAGGTAAGTGAATACAACACTAATGCGATAAATATGTTGTATAAATCCTTGAACCAGGAAATCTGGCGAAAAATCTCCCACTACAAAACTGCTAAGGAAATGTGGGATAAGCTTGAAGAAATTCATGAAAGAACATCTCAAGTGGAAAAATGCTCAAATGATGAATCAAATATCAGGTGTCTAATGGCCGACAAAGGAGACGATGAAGAAGAGGTAAGTATCTCTAATTCTCACTCGTTCAAAGAATTACAAAATGCATATGAAGATTTGTATGGTGAATATGGTAATGCTGTCAAAATGATTAGAGATTTGAAGAAATCACTTTCCCAGCAAGAATTAGATTTTCAGAAAAATCTCTCTTTAAAAGAAAAGGATTTTGAAGAACGTCTCTTATTGAAAGAAAAAGATTTCAAAAATCAACTTTCTTTAAAACAAAAAGATTTTGAAAATCTGTCTCTTGATAACAAGAATCTTGTAAAAGAAAATCAGTTTTTGCAAAATGATAGTGTAGAACTTAGACAAGTCATTAAGACTATGCATGAAGCTTCTTATGTTGATGAATGCTCTACTTGTACTTCCTGCGATTCTTTGAAGTTAGAAAATGCAGAACTTAGGAAAACTTTAGAATCACGAAGTATAGATGTCCCTAAGGTTATTGAAAAAAAGGAAACGTCGAAGAATAATCAACGGCATAAAAGCAGAAATCCCATTAGAAATTTTACTGCTCCACCTAGAAATAATTCTAGGGCTGTAAATGAGTCTAGGACAAATTCCTTTAGACCACCTAGACATTACGCTAGGATGTATGAAAACAAGTCTAAAACTAACGCCTTTAGATCACCTAGATACAACTCTAGAAATTGGAATAATGAATCTAGAGTTAATCACTTTACATCGCCTAGAATCAATACTAGGACTATTGTTGATAAGCCTAGAACGAACTACGTTAGACAACCTAGAAATGACTCTAGGATTCTCAACGCCTCTAGGAATGACTCTAGATCACCTAGAATGTATTTGGCGCAACCTAGGCATTGGCACAATCCGAACGTAGTATGCCATTATTGCAATCGGATAGGTCACATTGCACCCGTGTGTTTTGCTAAACATAGAGATTTATCTTTTGGTTATAATTATTATTTGCCTAACCCCAAAGGACCCAAAAAGATATGGGTACCAAAAACCTCTCCGTAGGTATTTTTGCAGGTGTGCTTGAAGACTACAAAATTGTAGTAGATGCGCCAAGCACGACACCCAAAGGCATCGAGAGGAATTTCGCTGGTGTTATTAACATATAAGTTGTCAACTTGATTCTCACCCTGAAAAACGTTGACATGCGTTAATTATTTTTCAGGAACTAACTGTCAAATAGTTCAACAATCGATTGTCCCTTTTCAACAATCGATTGTCAATCGGTAAAAATCTCAAGATTTGTTACATTCTGAATTCTGAACTCGACAGCTATCATTTATCATCGTGTCAGTTCAAAATAGGCATAAACGTTCTTGAAATTTTTTTTAAGGGTTAGGCTTTCATTTTTATCATGCCCAATTGTATGTGTTGATATGTCTTTGTTAACCATCCGTATCAATTCTCCTTGAATCATGCTTTGTTTTGGTTCTCATTATTGCAAATGCGCTTAAATATGTGACATTTGTTGCAATATGGATTGCTGAAAATAACCTTGTGTATCACTGTTAATAAAACAACATTTGATGCATTTGTTATGCTCTCCGTCAAATGGATTTTTTTTTCTTCTGTAACAATCGGTATTTCCTGTAAAATGTCAAATTGATGTGTTTTGCTTAAACAGGTGATAAGATGGTTGATTCATGATTTGACTAGCTATTTGAAACAGCATGCAATATATGTTTTGACAAATGCCTTCCAAAATAACAATTATTTTTTTTGTTGTTTGGTTGATATAATTGATAAATTTATAAAAATCGTCATATTGTATATTCCTCAATATCCTTCCTATTCTTTTGTGAATATGGTAAAAGGAATTAGCCTTAATACAATCTTCTTATCAAAAGAAGAAATGTCTTAGGCAATTTGTTACAAGTAAGAGGAATGTCATTACATTCCATTTTGTCTTACTTAAGAGGGAACTTGTGCTTTGAAAGAATTGATTGCATAAATTTTATTGATGATATTTTCTTAACAAATATCTATTTGGTTTTTGAATTGTTATTATGGTGATAAATTGCTTGTATATATATATCGGAAATGGCTTCACTTGATTAAATGTTGGAAATGCAAATGTGCTCGCATGAAGCATTCAATTCAATTTCTAGCAAATTGAGATGTCAACGATGGAGGATGACATCAAGACAAACCGGGTATGATCGTTCCTTACTCTACCCTTTAGCTAGTTGAATTGGTATTATATGTCACAAGTATTTATATGAATGTTATTTTGATAAATTGCATAATTGATTAAGTGCATAAATTGTATTGAGTTTTGATTTTCTAAATTGGTATTTATAACAATTGGTGTTGATTATATGTATTCATGATGGAAAATCTATTTCATAAAAACGTTTTCATCCGAAGAATCATAATCTTCCACCATGTGTTGATGACGTTATTTCATTCATAATCAATTATCATAATTCCAAAATTGATTATAATATATTCAAAATTGATTACCATACTTCCAAAATCAATTTTCAGGACTGACCATTTTTGCCCAGTACACAATCGATTGTCAAGTTACACAATCGATTGTCAGTGATTTTCTGAAATTTCAAAAACATTCTATTTCAAGCCAAATTCTCAGTATCTAAGTGTCAATCTTGACACAATCGATTGTCTCTATCACACAATCGATTGTCCAACGGTATTAATTCAAAAATTCTTACCGTTCTGAGTCCTGCAGCTCTCTTTAATCGATTGCCAGCTTTTCAGAAACTGTCAAACACTCAACAATCGATTGTCATGTATAAACAATCGATTGTCAGATGGTATTAATTCAAAAATTCTTACCGTTCTGCTCTACTTTAATCGATTGTCAGTTTTTTTTGGAATTCCAACGGGCATATCTGGTCAACAATCGATTGTCTCCAGCAAACAATCGATTGTCTCCAGCGGTCTTCTTAAAATCTGACCGTTTTTGAGTCTTCAATTCAGCCATGTATACCATGTCTTCTCCCACTCTATAAATAGAGATGTATTCTTCATTCATATCACAACAAAATCAAGTCTAAGTCTTTAAATTCTATCAAAAGCTCTCCTTGCTAATTTTTAGTCTTCTCAAGTCTCTTTCAATCAAAATGCCAAGAAAAACTAGAGCTTCTAAGCAAGGTGCCTCTGCCTCTGCTCCTCCTACTCCCGGACTGTTTCCATACCAAGATGGAGATGTGTTATTCTTCAGAAGCGAAGCTACACTAAATCGCTTTGTTACAAGATTCGAAAAACGGGATATTCTTCCTCCTCGTTTTTCCACAATGAGGTATCTTGAAAATTTCAGTCTTGCTGTACACTTTCTTCAGCAATGCAATCTTCTAAACTTCCTTCTCCTTTCTTTTGACTTTATAAATACTACACTCATTCGGGCATTCTATTCAAATCTCCGCCAGAACGATCAAGGTGATCTTGTCACCTTTGTAAATGGTGTTAAAATTATCATTTCAGATGAATCTCTAAACACCATTGCCTATCTCCCAAATGATGGAGAAGACATTTCTCAATATGTTGGAATAGAAGGAGAATTATTTGACGAAACCTCCTTTCTTCGTCAAGCTGGTCTTGTTAACTATGATCCACAAAATTCTAACCGTCGTCCTACAATCACGGGTTTGGATCCAAATTATCGGTTGATATGTTATTTCATCACCCGAGTTCTCAAGCCAAGAAGAAGCAGTCACACCACTATTTCCAAAGAAGACTGCAAACTCATGCATGCAATTGCCTCCGGAGCGCGATTAAACTATTGTAAGTTAATCAAGCTTCACATGCGTGCTGCTTCTGCCGAGGACAAGCATCTTCCTTATGCTCTCCTTGTCATGAAATTTCTTGAATCCGTCGGAATTATCACAGAAAATGGTCCACTTCAAAATCGGACCAAACATTGGGAAATTTCCGAGTCTTCATTTCACAGTGGTGGCGATCATGATAATCAACCTCCTCAAAATCCTCCTCAAAATCCGCCTCAAAATCAAGATCCAAATGCGGAGATAGTAAATCATCTTACCCGTATTGAAACAAAAGTTGACACTTTGTCCCGCTATGTCCTAGGATATTTTGACCATATCAACTATCAATATGGCAATCTTGTCCCATTTGAGGCACCGCCGCAAAACATGGACGAAGATGATGATAACGAGGATTAAATATTTTCTTGTATTTTTATTTATTTAGTGGCCTATGTAATATTTTATCTATTTAATGAAAGTTGATTTTCATTTGAAATATCTCTCCTATTTCCATTATATGAATTATTTGATATTTTAAAAAGGGGGAAGTATATACTTTTTTCAAAAGGAAGAAAAGAAAGGCTATATGCAAGCCTAGTGTTTATGCATACTTACATGCCTTCTTTGAATATTATATGCATGTTCATATTTATGCAAAGTCCTTGAATATATGTGTTGCATAAATTCAGGGGGAATCTTATATTTAGGGGGAATTTTTTTCTTTCCAGTGCAACTACTCGATTATCCCGTATCAATATTCGATTATGTTGACGTTTGTTGAACTAGCCCTTTTTTTTGTTAATGTCAAAAGGGGGAAGATAAACGGGCTATGCATGCATAATATATTTCCCATGCACTTTGATATAACTGCATACATTTAGGGGGAATCATCATTTGAGGGGGAATATCTTATGCAACATGAACATGTCTATGATGCATATTGAATTATCTTGAACTGTTATTATTATGCATATCCCGATACATGTTTGCCATTATCAAAAAGGGGGAAATTGTAAGAAACACGTTCTCGAACTAACGTGTGTTGATTCATGTAGGTTTTGATAAATGCCAAACATTGAGACAAGCATCGGTGATGGAACAATAACAGACCAAGTACAAGATGGATAGTACGCGTTCAAGAATAGAAGATGCAATCAACTGTTGAGTAGGTCTTAATTTGTAATCTTGACTCAACAACTTATTTCTAATATTGGCTCTCACCTAAAATGATTTTCATAAAATCATGCATCATAAGTTTTTAAAGAAATAAGTTGCATATTTGCCAAAATGATTTTTAAACTCGTTTTGTGAAAATTGGGTTTAACAATCGATTGTCTTGAAGAAACAATCGATTGTCAAGTTCTATACTTAGGTTTTAAAATGTTGTCTTGAGACAGAAACTTCGTTTGAAATCATTTTTGAAGCAACAATCGATTGTCACTGTTCAACAATCGATTGTCAGATTTTATACTTAGTCTCTAAGTTTTGGACAACTTACAGAATGTTTTCAAAATCTTCAAAAATGAAGAACAATCGATTGTCACTATTTAACAATCGATTGTGCTCAGTGATATTTCCAAACGGACTTTTTCCAACGGCTTATGTATTTATGGTATAATCTTTACTCAATCTTTTAGTCAAAAAGTTGCCAGAAATATTTTGAATATTTGAACAACAATCGATTGTCTAAAGTTAACAATCGATTGTCATTCTTTTTAAAATTCAACAGATCTTTTTAACCGGATTTTAAGGAATTTGTCTGTTGAAATTTTGCTCCAACAATCGATTGTGTAATATCAACAATCGATTGTCAGGCAGATTTTCTGGAGCGTTTTCTGGAACTAAAAGCAACGGTCTATTGCTCCATTCTCTCTATAAAACACTCTCTGAAAATCACTTTTACACACAACAACACTGCAGAAAAATTACAAAGCATACATTACATTCTTGTGATTCAAATTTCATATCTTACATTGTTTTTGAGAGCCAAGATTATTGATTGAGTTGTTGTGTTCTTGAGCCATATATTTTGTACTCATAATCCACTCTTTGAGAGAGTTCTTGTAAAGTGAGTAAAAGAGTGTTCTTGTTAAACACTTGTAGTAAGAAGGAGTGTTATATTTCTTCTTGTAAAGTCTTAGGGATAGGTTTCCTTAAGCGGGTTGGTTGAGGCTTGTGTTGTATCAAGTTCTCAAGTTGTAAAGGTTCGTTAGGCACCCGGAAGCTTAACAAGTTGAAGTCTTTGAGGTGAGGAACCTCCGAGCAAGGTGAAGTCTTTGAGGTGAGGAACCTCCGAGCAAGTTGAAGTCTTTGAGGTGAGGAACCTCCGAGCAAGGTGAAGTCTTTGAGGTGAGGAACCTCCGAGCAAGTTGAAGTCTTTGAGGTGAGGAACCTCCGAGCAAGTTGAAGTCTTTGAGGTGAGGAGCCTCCGAGCAAGTGTTTGAGATTTGTGTGATTCAAGTCTCAAGTGTAAAGGTTTGTTGGGCACCTTAAGCTTGACAAGGTTGTTAGTGGAAATCTCGAGAGAGTCTCTCGGGGACTGGACTAACCACAAAGTGTGGCCAACCAGTATATATCGTGGTGTAATTTATTTTTACTGCATTTGTTTATTTCCTGCAAAGTTTAAATTCCGCAAGAAAACGCCAAATTTTATTAATACGCTATTCACCCCCCTCTAGCGTAGAGCGTTATTTCTAACAATATAAATAGGGTAGGTTCAGTCCGTATCATTGCAAAATAGGTTGTGGCCGGTACATAATAGTTATGACGCTTAAATGATAACGATCGTATCGTCTCTCTTATTGTAGACCAAGGAGTTGTGACAATTATATAGCTTGAGATTGGGGCATTATATACAAGGTATATGAGGCTATCCCTTTCCTTCTTTTTCACGACTTCGATTGTACATAATATAATGAACGAGCTTCTAAGATACTCTACTCTTAGAAGCTAGCAGTACTTATGTTGTTTTCCCTCTTATGGAACGATTGATGTGATGTTGCATCTCTTATTCTTATGTTATCATATTGTTGGTACTTTCTGATTCTTATAAGGTTCATAGTGAAGAGTTAGTCCTAATAACGTGTACAAAGGATACCGACCTTACGTCAGTACGAAAGGTCTAGAATGTGTTCCCATGATCTAGCATGCATTATATATATGTATCTATTTTACTCTACCGAGCCGCGCTATAGTAGGCCGGGTATGGCACCTACTGTGCAACCACTGATCAGTTGGGTTTTACCGAGCTCCACGTGGCCAGGTACGATTCTACCGAGCCTTATGATGGCAGGGTACATTTTTTCCGAGCCTATTACGGCCGGGTACGATATGATGATGATGATGCCCACAGAGGCGTATGTTTTAACAGTTTATGTATTTATACATATGTATCATGCATTTCATGTCAGTAGCCCTAAGAGGTACTCAATTATTACAGGTTTTATATTCTCTATCCCTGCTTATATTATTGTTCGTATTCATGGTTCCCTGCCTTACATACTCAGTACTTTATTCGTACTGACATCCTTTTGTTTGTGGATGCTGCATGTCGCGCTGCAGGTCCTGATAGACAGGCAGGTGCAGCTCCCCACCACAGTAGGTTGTCCAGTTCAGCGGTGATTGGCGAGATCCCTTCTCCGGACTTGCTGTGGTCTTGGTATGCATTTTTGTTATAGACATTATGGGTATGTAGGGGCCCTGTTCCGGCTATGTTGCAGAACTCATGTTCCTTTATAGGATCATGGACATGTGTCGACTCATGTATAGTTTGGTATGTATTGTCGGCTGGTTTTTGTTGTATAGTATTTCATGGTATCGTGGTAGCTCGTACCTTATATATAGTTTCTTGATTGTCTGGTCACCCCATGTTATGTATGTTTATGCCATCATCTTTTATTGTTGGTTATCCGTGATACATGGATACCATTAATATTGATCTTGTTGACCCTAACAGATAATAAAGAAGGTTAGGTAAAATATATGTTGGTGCGCGGTAAGTATGATCGGGTGCTAGTCATGGCCCTCCAGTTTGGGTCGTGACAGGAATAGCATTCATAAAGAGGTAATAAATACCCACTTCCCGGTGGCATTAAAAAGAACATTCCACATCATTAAGTACACTACTCATTACGAGGAATTTGGAATTTACACTCACCGTTACATTTTCATCAATAACCCTCATAATTAAAATCAAAGAAGGCACGATACTAGGACTTTGTTCCCTAGACATAGCTATCAATAGTGAGCTTTGTTATTATTGTAAGGGATACGATTATCTAGAAAAACTTATAGTATAATCTATATTGAACTCTATACAACTTTGTCTTCTTCTTTTTCGTTCTTATTATTGTTGCACCCGAAATCACTATTCCTGCTATTTCGTCTTCACATCAATACTAAGTGTTATACATTTCTTCAATCTAAGTGTTATACATTTCTTCAATTATTTCATTATTTCAGGATCAAATTAATTCACTATTATAGAAACCAACATATAAATTCAACTGTACCATTTACGGGTAAATACCAACAAATGCATGCACTTGATTATACCCTAGATATTGACCCCTATCCCTTGACCTCAACCTCGAACCATGACACCAACCTCGACCCTAAAACATACCTTGAAACTTGATCTTGACCCCAAACCTCGACATTAAACCTTGACCCGAACCCAAACTATGACTCTTGATTCCAATCTCGACCTTGGAAATGAATCTCAACCACGAACCTCGACCCTAACTTGGACTCCTGAATCCGACCTCATTCCTGACATTGCCCCGAGCCCGACTGTGAATCCTGGCCACGAACCTTGACCTCAACCTTGGCACCTAATTTCGACCTAGATCTCGCCCCATGTTCTTGACCTGATCGTGACTCCAACCTCGAATCCTGACTCTAGACCCCGAACCCAGCATTATACCCTCGAATCATGTCTTTGACCTTGATCTCGACCACGTACTCTAAAGTCCAACACCAAATGCTGACTCCGAATCTTGACCCTAAACCTTGAGTCCAACTCTGGCCTCAGACCCGGGACTCGACCCAAATCCAAACCACAGCTCCAACTCTCATAGATTAGACCGGGTCTGGCACCGAGGGATGGGACAGATTGATAGAATATAGCATGATCTAGTTCACAAATTGTGTTTTTATTTAAATCAAGTAGTGTTATAATTGTTTCATCTTACATGATATTGTTAGTCTGCTACTATATATTTTGTAGGTTCATAATTTTTTACTCCCTTCAGTACATAGTAAGTGCCCAATTCGCCTTTTTATTTTGGTCCAAAATAAGTGTCCATTTATATAATTAAGAAAAAATTCATTTGTTTTTCCAAAATTACCTTTATGTATATATCCCTAAAAAGTCTTTTACTCCTCACATTAAATTATGCTGCAATATTTAATGAAGGTTAGTTTAGTCACACTAACTATTTTGTCTAGAATTTCATATTTCCTTAATGGGTGTGCTTAAGGCAGATTGATCACTTATTGTAAATCGGGGGAGTACTACATTCAATCAATATTTTGGTTCTTTAATTTCTTAATTTATAATTTATAAAAAAAATGAAACTTTTCCAATATTATATTTTAAAAATAAAAAATGTTTCAGACTTTCAGTACTGTACACTGAAAGTTACACATTAATTTCAATTTTTTTATTTTCTGCTCTTATTTTCGAAAGGACACTAGTTGCATAATGTAGTACATAAACATACCTTATGCTGATCAGAAGTTGATCTTCATTCTCTAGTTCTGCTTGGTGAGGCAATAGAAGAGCATATGATTTTGTGATGAGTTTAAATCCTATGTATTAACGATATAAAAATATTTGTACCAACATTTCCCTCGAAAAGTAATGTCAAACAAGTTTATGTAATAACATTGATTGATAACTTAGCATAAATGACAAGTAATACGTATAATATGTTCAATTATATTGATAATGTAAACTTTATAGATTTTAACACAGTATTTAGTACTCTCTCCGTCCAAGTTTACTTATTCAATTTTGACTTAGCATATACTTTAAGAAATAATATGGTAATTTTACTATGTCATCTATAATCAATATACAATTGAAGAACAAATTTTTGACTATTATAAATAAAATAAAAAATATTTGAAAAGATAAGGGTATAATAGGCAAATAATGATAATTATCCATTAATTTTTCAAACTAGACGAAAAGAAATTGACATTTGTTTTTAGTACTGTGAATAAGCAAACTCGGAGGGAGGAAATATAATATTAATCTATATAACTTAAATTCATATGTGATTTGTGCTACTAACATAACCTTTTTATTTATTTGTATATAAAGGCAGCTGACATACCGTAAACTCAAACAAGACGAATCTCGATGATGATGCAGTACATTATATTCTAAAACTATGTACTGTTACTATTCCCAAGGCCAGTTATATTTTTGGTATTTTAATTGAAGGTGACATATATGAAATTTTGTACTTAATAATCGACTATATGGTGATAAATTCTATGTTAGCTTATGAATATATTTACCTATATTGCTACTACGAAATTATTGTCCCCCTTAAAGAACTTTCAAGTATGGAATTAATTGTTGCATATAATATGAGAGATTCTAATCAACTGTACTTTTAGATGACATTATTGTTGGTCAAGAATAAATAGTTTTGACTTTGTTTAAATATCTTTAATTATTAAAAAATAATATAAGTAATATTTTTTTATATAATTTTTTATTCTCTCCATTTTATTAGACATGAAGTTTAAGAAAGAAAGAAAGACATTTCCACAAACCAAAGTATTCACAGATTTATGGTTATAATAGCATGTCATTAAGGATAATATCAAATTTTAAAATTAAACAGATCTCAAATATAGGAATTAGTCAGATCTCGACTACAAAAAAATGCCATTCTTTTTTAAAATAGTCTAAAAAATAACGTGTGTTATGTAAAATGAAATCCAGAGAGTAGTACAAAATTTTTGTTTTCTAAAATAAAAATTCCTCGTCCGAATTTATAAAAAATTTAAAAATTTCTTTTTGTACTTCGAACCTAGCTATTTATTCTTGAAATAGGGTACTAAACAATTCATATATTAATTCTCGTTATCTTAGTTCAAAACCGAGTACAGTATAATTTTCTTTTCTTTTATATTATTGAGTCTCCCAAGTACGCCACGTTTACATTTGGCACAATTCCAGTTACAAGTATGTATCCTATTCCTCAGACCAATTGTCTTCCCTTCCCTTTCTTCTAAAATAGACTCCTCATTTCAAGCTAAATTCAAGATTTCCATACAGATGATAGTTAATCGAGAAAGATAGTGAAAATCTTTTGTAATTTTAGTCCTTTTACATCTTCATGCAATAATTTTTAGAAGAAATATACATGTTGCGGATATCAAAAGATATTGTATGTCTATACAAGAGAGGTAGCAAAGTAATTTATTATAGAGGACAATATAATTTCTTCGCCAATATCTTTTAGCTTTCTTTTATAGTGTGTTATTTCTTCTGTCCACCGGCCTATCAGGGTAGTACATATGTCTACCCTCATTCTTTTTTGAAGAAAAGAACATTATAGGAAAAGTTAGATACGAGAAATTTCAATAAATATTGATGTGTTCGTGCGTTAGAAAGGTCTTTTTTCTTTCTCCTTCCACTGAACTTGACTAGGTTCAATTTGCAAGAAAGAGAAAACATTGTATAAGTAGAAGGTCAAGCTATAGGCATAATAATGTGTAAGGCATAGGTAAATAACTTTCTCTCATTGTTCCATCATTCAACATAATTTTGTACTTTTAGGAATTTCTTAGTTCCTTTGTCCTATGCCTTTAGTCTATCGCCTCCACTCAAACACGGCCTTGTTTGCTCGGAAGGACACAACCTTGGCTAACCTTTTGAGTTCTACTTCCATAGATGAAATCGTAAACTCTTTTCAGAACCTTAGTTTCACTTGCTTGGAGCAAATTTTTTGGTATAAAAAGGAATTTCCTCCATTAAAAAACCACGTCCAATCAACAAGTACAACGTCTATCTTTACAGTACTCTCTGGCATTTGTATATTTTCTTAGCTTTAATTTGAAGATTATTAGTTAACTCTAGCTGCTGCAGTTCAAGACTATTATTATTATCATAAAGTTCTAATGTCAAAAGCCACCAGGAGCATGCTGCCATTGCATTTTTTCAGTATTCTCCTTATAATCACACTACTTCTTAGCAGTGGAACGCATTCTCTCTCACGTAAAGACGAAGATCGACAAGAAGAAAATGACCATCAGAATACTTGGCAAGAAACACATCATGAAGAAGCTTGTGGAGAGAAATGTGGGAGATTTCACATACCATTTCCATTCTACATGAACCAATCCAAATGTGGTTCTTCACTTTCTGATGCATTTCGCCTTTCTTGTATAAACTCCACTTCACTTTTCCTCAACTTTGGTTCTCAAACATATCAAATTCTGCACTTCTTCTCCGATGGCATACTCGTAGATTTCCCAAACACCACTTTTTGTCGTCAGTACAACGACCTCAAATCCTTTGGATTTAAAGGAAATGACTACTTTGGCATATCTAGAGATAATATCTTAGGGCTCTATGACTGCGAGGATTCATCTTTGTGCAAACCACATTGCGAAAGAAACATAATGCCTCGTTGTGATGGATCTCCAGGTAGCTACCCTGCGTGTTGCTACCCGTTGTCTGATCACAGTGCTTGGAATGCGGATCGGAGAGATGGTTTCTCTACTTTTTCGCAGTTTGGATGCAGGGGATTTTCGTCTTGGGTTGTTTTATCTGGAAATCAAGTAGGGAAACGTGGTGTTAAGTTAGAGTGGGCTGTTCCAAGAAACTCAACCACAGCAACTTGTGCTACTAATGCTGATATTGTCAATGCAACTACTGTTGCTTCTGGGATTAGATGCAAATGCCAAGATGGATTTGTAGGTGATGGTTTTGCTATTGGAGTTGGGTGCCTCAAATGTGAGTTCTTTTAAACAACCTTACTATAGATATTAACCTATTCTACAGGTCATCTTAATCTGATGGTGCAAAAAGTTGTACTATATTATTAGTATACACAAGTTAAACTCCCACAAGAACCAACTTATATACACTGATAATATGGCATGTTGTTTACTGCATTTTAGGATATCAAATTATAATTACTTTAGACAGTAATAGGTCATCTTCCTGAGGGTCTTTCTAAAACAGTATTTCTGACTTTATAAGATAGGGGTAAGGACAGTGTACATGGTACTCTCCCCACACCCCACTTGTGGGAATATACTGTATATGTTGTTATTGCAGTAGTAATAGGTCATCTTAACCTGATAGTATAGGAGACTATACACTGTGAATAGGAGTTAAAACCCATAAGTTTTCACGTATATATACTAATAGTGTGAAAAAGTTTTACTATATTAGTGTATCTTACCGATGATAGCACATTGTTTGTTACATTTTAGATTACCAAATAAGACTTAATATAAAAGGTTTCATCTTAACTTGATAGTGAAGAAAACCTGACACTGTATAGCAGTGATATATTATCATCAACACTGCAAGATGGTTTATGATTGGCTTGTAATCAATGTGAAATTTTTGGCAGCTTGTATTAAAGAAGGAAAGGAAGCATATGGAAAAGCATGTTCTTCAACAAATCATGGTAGAAGGAAAGCAGTAATTCTAGCTGGTCTGTACTCTGTACTAGTGACAGTAATTTCAATTGAATTCGGCATGTTTTAACTCAATAACAGAAAGCAGGAGGTATTGAAATAACCAAACTGAATTTGCTATGCTCGATTGAACTCCTTTTTACATTATCCTTTGTTGGAACTACACATCCATCTGCAATAAAATGGACCAAGTTTTTCCTCTCTAAATAGTTACATGTTGCAGGTCATCTTAATCTGATAGTAGAAAAGGAATTACAATGTTAGTGCACAAAAGTTAAGACTCTTTATTTTTAGGATTTAACATATATACACAGACATTGTAAACGTATTCTACACCAGTAATGTGTCTTAACCTGTTGTAGGCTGTAATTTGCTTTATTCTTGGTTATTAATCTTACTTATTATGGACGTTTACCTCTAGTTATCTTTTGATTGACCTTATAGTATTAAAAATATTACATTAAATAGGAAAATAATCAATAAATCTATGCAGATAGTCTGCCTTGATTGTGGACCGAGTTGGGACTTAACTATATGTACTGAGTACTGATAGTTAAATACTTTTAGATTATCCGTATATCTAACATGTTATAACAGGTATTTCTCCCTAGATACTTTTATCTAAGTCTGTTAACTAGTCCAATGAAAATCTACTCTATTGCAGCAAAAGTGAAAAAAAAAAAAGGTACTCACGCTGCCGCTTGCTTGCCTAAAATGAAACCCGGTGTGTTATCTAAGGGACTTTCTTACTGGAGCATACATATCGGATAAGGACTTATAAGGCTATTCTTAGCCTGTTAGCTGTTATTCAAGAATCTTTCCTCAGAATATCATTTAGTGACACTATAGTGTAAAAATTCTCTTAACTGTATATAATGCTCTCTTATATCAAATATTAATTTCTTTAATTTTCTGGAGATCAGAGAAACTCACAGCAATTGTCTACATATGCACAGGAGTACTCACTTCAGCACTCACCATCACCTCCTTGACAGCACTTTTCTGTGTTCTAAGACGGCCTATGAAGACAGACATATTCGATCATCCTAGTATGACTCGCAGTCAGGGTAACATCTCATTCCAGAAACCTTGTACTATCCGAATGTTTACTTACTATGAGCTAGAACAGGCCACTAAAGGTTTTCAAGATAATCAAACCCTTCTTGATCATGGTGGCAAAGCTACATTATATGCTGGAACTCTAGTGGACGCATCAGCTATAGCTGTACACAGGCTACAATGTGATAGTGAACGACAACTAGTCGAGGTCTTGTCTCGAGTGGAGGCATTGCATGCTGTTTCACACAAGAATATTGCCCAGATTCTCGGATGGTCTGTGGATTCTGGATACACCCCATTAGTGGTGTATGTGTATCCTGAAAATGGAACGCTTGGGGAACATCTTTTTCGAGCTAAAGATGAGACAAAAAGAGGTCTTGATTGGTACCAGAGAGTAAACATTGTTGCTGAAACAGCGAATGTTCTTGCATTCCTCCAGTCTGAGGTTTACCCCCCCATCGTACATCATGAACTTAATGCCAGTTGCATCTTCCTAGATGAGGACTTAACCGTGAAACTCTTTGGACTCGAGCTCTCCACAAATGCAACCACTGATTACAAAAAGCAAAGCGACGTTTACAACTTTGGATTGGTCCTTTTGGAGGTTATCACAGGTAGCAGCTCGGATCATGTTCCATCAAAGACAGCTTTACAGAAGATAACAAGCGGGAAGTTAGAAGAGATTGTAGATCCACATCTTTATTATCACGAGCAGCCTATTTTTCGAAAGGAGCAGATAGAGATAGTTGCAGACCTTGCAACAAGATGCATAATATTTGGTTCCCA
This sequence comes from Nicotiana benthamiana, assembly GCA_034376525.1. NCBI lineage: Eukaryota > Viridiplantae > Streptophyta > Magnoliopsida > Solanales > Solanaceae > Nicotiana > Nicotiana benthamiana. The sequence continues at coordinate 116,845,249 of CM067332.1, read as the reverse complement.
AGATGGCAAATTTCACATGGGAGATGTTGCAAGAGAACTAGTTCACATGTCAAAAGATGGAGTTGATGGTAGAAGTAGGAGGTGTCCATCGACTCATAATCTTGAAGAAACTTTTTCCAATTCAAGTCTTCTTCAGATGATATCTATGTCTCCTGATTCAATACATCTCCCTGCCAGAGGCTTCTCTTAAGAATCTCTTGTTTTGAATAAAAGCCACTATCAAACACATTCTTGGGCTTTTATCATCATTAAACACTTGCTGTAATTATGTAGGTATCTCCACCTGTTTTCTCTTAAGTACACACAAGCAATCTCTTGTTTAAATAAAATTTTCCAACCCTCAATGACTTCAATCCGTTTGTAACAGAAGCTTTTGTACATTACTTAGTTTCAGTCGTGTATTTTTGTATTCCTAGACTTCTGTTATTTCTTGTTGCTTTCGTTCCGATTTTCTGATTGCACTACTTAGTGTTAGTTTTATATTTTTGCTTCAGTTTTCCGTTTGATTTGTTGGTTGTTGCCCTTCCATTTATCTTTCCTGAACGAGGGTCTATCAGAAACAACCTCTCAGCCTCCTTAAAGGTAGGGTAAGGTCCGCGTACGCATTACTCTCTCCAGACCCCACTTCTGAGAGGTTTGTTGTTGTTGTTGTTGAATGTCTTCAATCCAATTACCTGTCTTTGAAACTGTTCACTACAATGATAATAACTGTACCTAGGAGTGGCAAACGAGCAGGTTCGGGTCGGATATGGTACGGACAAAAAACGGGTAATGAAAAAACGAATCAATTATCCGACCTGACACATATTTAACATGGATAAAAAGCGGGTTAACCGGTGAAAAATATGGGTTACTCACATTATCTATGACTCCTTGTATATAATCACGAATTCTTAGTCTTCCTAATTTGAGGAACCCCTGATTTGAGGCTTTACATATGTAAAAGTAGACTCATTGATTATCTATTGGTTACTCGTTAGTTATCCGTTTTCTAAATGGACAATATGGTTCTTATTCATATTTGACCCGTTTTTAAAAAATTCATTATCCAACCCAATTTTTAGTAAATAATATGGGTGGTTAACTGTTTTCTTTGAACTATTTTGCCACCCCTAATTTTACCTTATATATACTAAGTATATTCAATGTCCAGATCATGAGATCAAATGTTTCTATCAAATTGAACAGGCGTTTCTCTGACCGTACAGCACAGTCTTTTGACCTGTTGTACTTACCATAGACTAAACTTAGATGATAGTGTAAAGCGTGTCAGTTTATAAGAAGAAAACTAAATGACTGGAGGCGTTGCAACATTGAGCTGAAAGGTAGGTCTTTTATTCTTTAATGATTAGTGAGGCTAATGGTGCCCTTCCTAGATTTGATTCTCTACACCATCTAATTGTCTTGAATCAGTCAATTGCAACTTCACATCTTTATCATTCATTTTCTCTTCGCCAATGGTATTGTTCGGATCAACTTGTGCTCACCTCCACTATTACACCGAATACATATTACCTCTCATCAACACATATACCATATAACTTTGTCTGTTAAGGCTTAGACAAATGAAAAGAAACAATCTAATGTTTTTGTCTTCACAAGGATTTTGAACCATGTTCTCCAAAATTTGCATACAATACAATGAATGGCTTAATCCTCGGTCTCACTGCAGATCTTTCACCAGTTCTTTTAGAGAGAAAAAAAAAAAGCAATCTGATGCACAAGGCAGCCTGTGTTCACGTAGAACCCGGGCAAGGGCCGCACCCTAAGAGGGTGATAAGGACAGCCTACCCTAAGGAAAGAAGAAAAAGAAAGAAAAAAAAAGAAAATGCTTACTGCTCACTACTCACTGCTCTTTTCCGTTGTTCATCAAAGACCAAGGATGTTCTCGAGATCTACTTTTTGCTAGATGGCTGCTGCAAACAAAATTAATCTGCTACATCCAGTGTATCGGGTCAATTAAAATTGAATTGAACCTATAAAACTGAAATTCTTGATTTGCCGTTGGTCTTTTAACTTTCATTGCTACTAAGGTAAATTTGGAGAAGCTTGTTTTTACCAATTTATTGAATTGGAAATTTGGAATTGGTGACATAGCACAGAAGTATACACTTGAAGCCCTGATTGGCATCGCAGAATTTTAAATCCTTAAAAAATAAAGTAGCACAGTTTCTCTCCATTGGCAATTCATAAGTTGCCATGGTTGAGAAGGTAATATTGAAATCACGGTTATCACTTGTGGCTTTACTACATCCGGTCCCAAATATTAATCGTCTAGACAAGCTTAATTAGTTATAAAATGTTGGTTTAAAATAACAACATTGCTTTTTTTCCTAACTCGCCCTTTGCTACTCCAATTAATAATAACATCAAACCCACTGTAACCCCACAAAGTGGGGAGAGCAACGGAACTTACCCCTAACATGTAAAGATAAAAGCTATTCCAATAGAGTATTAATAATGAAATGTTATAACGAGACAAAAGTGGTTTAAGCTCGAGTGTCTTTCTTAAGAGGGGTGCAAGAACCTTAACGGACAAATAATATGACTGGAGGTATTATTATTTTCGTCACGTATTTGTTACTCCTGTTCCGATGACATGGAACTCCAAACATCATCTTGAAATAACAATCTATGCTCCTCGGACACTTTTTAAGTACAACTTTATCAAATTCCGTACCAAAAATTTGTCAAGGGCATGGAGAGAGTGGATACGAGTGCACAGGAGAAAGATTCATAGGCTAGATCAATAATCAAACACCTAAGTAACCCAGCATTAGATGACTTATCTATCGAACACCCAAGAAACATCAATTCTCCATTGAAATTTCATTTTGCAAAACCAAAAATTCTTTCAAAGCCTCAGAAAATGCTGGCAATTTAATACCATGCAAGAATAAAATGGGTAGATGAATTGGAGATTTTAACGTAATATTAGTGCTCCACTCCAAAGGCTTCAAAATTTTGTGGGATAATGAGGCAGTTTTTGTCTGTTGCTAGTGGCAAAAGCGTATTACAAGTGGTTTAAGGCACCAAATTTTAAGTAGAGAGAGACATTATGAAAGCTTGTTTTGCAGGGAATAGCTATCCTGATAAGCAATAGGAGACTGCAATATCTGTAAAAGGTTTCATGAATACCGTCTATTTAAGAGTTCCAGTAGTAGAGATGCTGCAGAATCCTTGGCTTTCTTTACACTCGGCATAGGTTCCCCGATACATTCATCTGTCCATCCTTTGTCTGAAGTATTTACGCGTACACCATATGTAAACCTCTTTGCATGTGCTGGACCACCCTCGTGCACGCTTCTAAAAAAGACCAAATTATTGATTCACTTTGCAATCCAGAGTGAAGATAGACATATTTTTGTTCATCGACAATATCATAGCATTTGCACTGGCAATGTAGGTAGAAAGCTAAAACGTAAAAGTTCTTCTTACCGATACAGTGGCATAGGCCGATTTCTGCGTGAGCATATATCATTCAATGTCTGCCTGGTATACGACGGGTTTCCGTTCTTCTTTTTCTTCCCATCTTCAGCCTTCTTAGCTTCGGCTTCCTCCCTCTCTTTCAACACAACAAGGGCATTCCTGGCAGCCAATTTCTGTGCCATTTTCTTTTGAGGATTCTGAGCCATTCCAACCTGAATACCATCCACATATACTTCAACTGTAGCAATATTCCCACTTCGACTTGCTTTGTACTCTAAGCCTTGAGCTTGTTGTTGACAACGTTCTTGCAGTTCACGAACTAATATATCGTCTCTTGTTACCTTCTTGAGCTGAATGTCTCCTGGAAAAAATCTCTCTGCTCCTCAAGGTAGGAGTAATGTATGTGTACATATTACCCTCCCTAGACCTCACTTGTGGGATTATACTATATTGTTATTGTTGTTGTTGTAAGTATCTCTATTAAGAAGACACAAAGTATTCTAGCGATTATGAGTAGCAAAATATAATGTTTGAATATGTTTCCTTTTATATAATTAAATTTAATTTTTTGAGTATTTAATATTGATTTTATTCTTGAGTCTTAGCTTGATTAATATTTTTTCACTTGTATAATTTATATTTTCTTTGCTTTTACTTGATTTCTTTTACATTGTTGCGAATAATTGATGTATCTATACTTTAGCCATCTTTCATGTTTTTTAATTTATCACCTTTTAAATAGTAAAAATGTCTACAGAATTTTGCTAAGTCCTATAAAAGAACGCATGTTATTGCATTCTATTTCTACTGAAAATTTTTACATGATATTTAAAAAAATACCAAAAATTAATCGAACCGTAACGATATCGAAGCGAAACCAAAATGATTGGGACGGGTTCGAAAAGTCCAATTTTAGTTATGCATAATAGAATAATAAAAAAAATTGGTATGGTACAAAATGTATAACATAATCGACCGAGCCGAACTATTGACACCCCTGGTTCTTAGATTTTATCACTATTTACTAAGTATATGTTTATGTTATACCACCAAAGTATGTGGTAGGATGTTAATGGACATTTAAAAATCGATTAAACCGACCGAATCGTACCGTACCGCATCGATTTTTAGATTTCTTTAAATAAAACCGTAGGTTTTTATATAAATCTATAACCATACTGATAATTATGGGTAGATTTTTATTTTATAAAAATAAACCGAAAAAAATATCAAACCATACCGAATAAATTTACATGTGTTATATATTAAGTTTAAAAATAATAACAGAAAATTTTCCTTGGGTCTTAGAACTACGAAAACAATTACAAGCCAAAAAATAATAAACTCAAAATCATAATTCCTAAACCTATTATGTTATTCTCATTGAAATTAAATAATTTCTCGCATATTCACTAGCAAGATACAAGGCATTGTAGCAATTATAAGTAGCAAACTACAATGTATTGATTATGTTTTATTTCGTATGATTTAGATTTATCTTTTTGAATATTTAATCTTCTATAGACTTTTTCTTGAGTCTCGGTCTCAATTTCGTTAATATCTTTCCACTCGAGTGCTTTATATTTTCTTTATATTTATTTGTTTAGTTTCTTTTACGTTATTTTAGAGTGGCTGATGGATCTATACTCTAGCCATTTTTCATATTTTCTTAATTCCTAACCCTTTAAAATGTAAAAAAATCTTGATAGTTTTGCTAAGATCTATAAAAGTACATATGATATTGCATTCTACTTCTACTAATGATTTTTATATGACATTTAAAAAATATCAAAAATTAACCGAACCGTCCCGATACCGAAGAGAAACCGATATGATTGGGATGGTTATGAAAAGTCTAATATTGATTATACATAAGAGAATAACCGAAAAATTAGTGTGACACAAAATTTATAAAATAGCCGACCGAACCGAACCATTGACACCCCTAGTACGTGGTGCAGTGGATGAGACTGCTATTCCTTAACCAGAGGTCTTGGGTTCAAGCGGGTATGGAAAAATTCTTGATAGGGAGCGCTTTCCCGGAATAGGGTCCTACGCGACGTAAATTCAAATATAGTCAGGCTCAAATACAGTACCGGACACCGAGCTAGAAACAAAAAAAAGTTAATATTTGTGTTATTGCTTCCTTTTGCATTTGTGTATACTCTCAAATCTCACTTATACAATTTTATTGAATTTGTTGTTATTATTGTAACGTTTTACCCGTCAACTTGAGATTTAATTTAGTCTGAAAATCAAAAAATATCTCGACGTTAAAAAGTAAATATTAAGTATTCGAGCTTTGGTTATTGCCTCCTTTTTCTTAAAGGGGCTTTACCCTTCAATCTGGAATTTTCAATGCAAATATTAATTTAGTCTGAAGAAAAATCTTAACACTGAAAAATAAATATTGACGTGATGTATATTTTTGTCCTTGAAATATTGGTAATTTTTAATTATCGTGTTGCGTGATATAAGGTTAAAAAGTCTATTTTAATTATAATTATTGTGTCATGTGATATAAGGTTAAAAATTATTTCACTCTTAACTAGGGGTGGACATTGGTCGGTTCGGTTCAGTTATGAATACTATTGGTTTAGCATATCGATTATCGGTTTAAAATATAATAAATCAATAACCAAACTAACAAGATATTAGTTATCGGTTATCGGTAATTTTCAGTTTGGTTATCGATTCACCCGATAAGATAGCTCACTCTAGAGTTAAAAAAAAAGAGAATTCACATATAGTATACTACCCAATTATGCATTCTAGCCACGACTAATATTCGACGCATGTTTTATTTTGACAAATTCATAATTTGTGCAGTCTCAAAATTGATACTATAACTCCACAAGTATTCCATCTCCAACAACAACAACAACAACTACACAGTATACTCCCACCAGGTTGGGTCTGGGGAGGGTAATATGTAGACAAGCCTTACCCCTACCCGAAAGGGCAGAGAGGCTGTTTCCAATCGACCCCCGGCTAATAGGATAAAAGGAAAACAGCAGTAAAACAAAAACAAAGACAAAAACAGAAACAATAAAGCATTAGTAACTCCAGCAGAAATAGCGTAAATAATTATCTAAACATACGAAACATAAATACAATCGCATGCAATAATATCATACAGTAACTACCATAACTAACAGCCATAGGGGGGACATAAGCTAAAATACAAATCATCTATGGGTAACCCTGCTGACCCACACCCAACCCCGGATGAGGCGTACGAAAAACTCTAGGAGCCCCTATCCTACAACCCTATTCTAGACCTCCAGACTTTCCTATCAAGGGTCATGTCCTCGGAAACCTGCATTCTAGTCATGTCCTGCCTAATCACCTCTCCCCAATACTTCTTAGGCCTCCCTCTGCCTCGCCGACCGCCAACAATCTCCAGCCGCTCGCAGCTCCTCACCGGGGCATCGGGACTTCTTCTCCGCACATGCCCGAACCACCTCAGCCTCGCTTCTCGCATCTTCTCATCCACCGGGGCCACCCCCACCTTCTCTCGAATAACTTCATTCTTAATCTTATCTAGCCTGGTGTGTCCGCACATCCACCTAAGCATCCTCATCTCCGCAACCTTCATTCTCTGACGAGTTCTTCACGAGCCAGCACTCCGCCCCATACAACATCGCAGGTCTAACCACGGCTCTATAGAATTTCCCCTTGAGTTTGTGTGGAACTTTCTTGTCACACAGGACTCTTGATGCAAGCCTCCACTTTGACCACCCCGCTCCTATACGATGAGTGACGTCCCCGTCGATCTCTCCGTCCCCCTGAATCACAGACCCAAGATATCGGACACTGTCCCTCTTGGCAATGGCCTGAGAACCAATCATCACGATCCTGCCTACTTCGCTCGGCTCGGCGCTAAACTTGCACTCCAGGTACTTTGTCTTGGATCTGCTTATTTTGAAACCTTTAGACCCGAGAGTCTGTCTCCATACCTCTAACCTTTCAATAACACCGACCCTCGTCTCATCTATCAATACTATGTCATCAGCAAATAGCATACACTAAGGCACATCCCCTTGAATATGTCGGGTCAGAGCATCTATCACTAAGGCAAACAAGAGGGGGCTCAGCGCCGATCCTTGATGAAGCCCCATAACCACTGGAAAATGGTCTGATTCGCCACCCACCGTCCTAACCCTAGTTTAGCTCCATTGTACATGTCCTTGATTACTCTGATGTAGGCTTCCGGCACGCTCTTCACCTCCAAGCACCTCTATAGCACCTCCCTTGGGACCTTGTCATACGCCTTCTCCAAGTCGATAAGCACCATGTGAAGGTCCTTCTTCTTATCCCTGAATTGCTCCGCCAGCCGCCTGACAAGGTGGATAGCCTCTGTAGTGGAGCGGCCCGGCATGAAACCGAACTGGTTCCCAGATATAGATGTCACCTCCCTCACCCGCGCCTCAATCACCCTCTCCCAAACCTTCATCGTGTGGCTTATTAACTTGATACCCCTATAGTTGTTGCAGCACTGGATGTCCCCTTTGTTCTTGTACAAGGGCACCACTGTACTCCACCTCCACTCATCCGGCATCCTTTTGGTCCTGAAGATCGCATTGAACAACCTGGAGAGCCACTCCCCTCCTGACTTACCCATGCACTTCCAGAACTCCATCGGAATCTCGTCAGGCCCGGTCGCTCGACCCCTACTCATCCTACGCAAAGCCCCCATGACCTCCTCCACCCTAATGCGCCTGCAGTACCCAAGGTCTCTGTGTTGCTCTGAATGCCCCAGCTCCCCTAACTCTATATTACGATCCCCCTCCTTGTTAAGTAAGTCCCGAAAGTACGCCTGCCACCTCTGTTTGATTTGAGATTCCCCCATCAGAACTCTACCATCCTCGCCCTTGATACACCTAACTTGGTCTAGATCACGCGCCTTCCTTTCCCTTGCTTTGGCTAACCGGAATAACTTCTTATCCCCGCCTCTCTCCCCTAGTTCCTCGTACATGCGACCGAACGCCGCGTCTTTAGCTTCCGTGACTGCCATCTTTGCTTCTTGCCTCGCCACCTTGTAGATCACCCTGTTCGCTCTCCGTTCTTCCTCGCTTGTGCTCCCTGCCAACCTAGCGAACGCCGCCTTCTTCACCTCCACTTTTCCTTTGACTACATCGTTCCACCACCAATCACCCTGATGTCTGCCTGAATATCCCTTGGCTACCCCGAGCACGTCCCGTGCTACCCCCTAACCAAGTTCGCCGTCACTGTCCACATAGCGTCCGCTTCCCCAGAACTTCTCCAAGCTCCGCCCTCAACTAACCTCCTTTCCAACTCCTGTGCTTTCTCCTTAGTCAAAGCACCCCATCTAATCCGCGGTTGTCCCCGAGCGCCCCTCCTCTTCCTCTTCACCCAGAGATCTACATCCATCACTAGGAGTCTATAAGATTTGAAAGAGACTCTCCCGGAATAACCTTGCAGTCCTTGCACATACCCCTATCGCTCCTCCCGATGAGGATGTAATCAATCTGAGTCCTCGCCGCCGAAATCTTGAAGGTGACCAAATGCTCCTCCCTCTTCTGAAATGTCGAGTTCGCAATCAGAAGCTCGGAAGCCCTGGCAAAATCAAGCAGTGAAGTGCCTCCTCCGTTCCTAACCCCATAGCCGAAGCTACCGTGCACCTCATCATAGCCACCAGCATCAGCCCCGATATGACCATTAAAGTCCCCTCCAATAACTAACTTCTCAGCTTGGGGAATACTACTCACCAGATCATCCAAGTCCTCCCAAAAGCGCCTCTTAGCCTCCTCGTCTAAGCCCGCTTGCGGCGCGTAAGCGCTGATGACGTTGAGGACGCAACCCCCAATAACCAACTTAATAGACATTAACCTACCATTCACTCGCCTAACCTCGACCACGGACTCCCTTAGGTCCCTATCTACCAAGATGCCCACTCCATTCTTACCTCTCACGACCTCAAAGTACCACAGCTTAAACCCATCTACATTCCTCGCCTTCGACCCTTTCCACCTAATCTCCTGGACACACGCTATGTTAACCCTCTTCCTCTGAAGAACCTTCGCCAACTCTATGGACTTACCCGTCAGCGTGCCTATGTTCCATGATCTAATCCTTAATCTATGGGCGTCCGCTACCCTCTTCCCACCCTTACCTCCCGCCCTACCCACAGGACCACCCCCTGCTCCCCTACTCACTCCCGCCGCCACCCCCACCCCCCGAGGACATGACATTACGCTATCATCTCCCGCCGCGGCCACTATCCCTCCAACCGACTATGGGGAACAGTAGCGCACACACGCACTATAGCGAAATACGCAAAAAGGTGCAAACTAGATAGCTACAGAATAGACCTCACTCGAAATGCTAGCTAAAATACGTAAAAAGGTGCACAAAGTAAATAAGAGAGCGGGAGGTACCAACTCCCGGTGGAAAAACCTGAAAGTATACTTTGATGCGCCCAAGTTTTCCTGAAGCTTCGTGTAGTTTTATTGCGTCCTGCCGCGAGTCTGGATGGGAGTCACCTGTCCAAGAAAACAGAACACACCCACACACACCCACAAAAAGCAGAGGAGAGAATAGAAGGAAAAGAGCAGGAAGTTGGCGGAAAAATTTCCGGCGAGAAGCAAGAATTCAAGCACTAAGAAACAATAAGTTGCAATTTATACGTATCCTCAAATCAGGATATTACTGGAATAAACTCCTTAAAATCGAAAAGAATAAACACCTTAAAATTTTACAAAGCCAAACTGGGAACTTAAATTCCCTCACAAAAGAAGAAATCAAAACGTAAAAAAGAAATCAGGATTTTCAGTGGAAGAAAATAAAGGGAAATACTTTCAAGAATGGTAATTAATGAACCAACAATGAGATACTAATGGACCCTTAATTAGCTATAAGTCTTCCAACAATGAGATAAAATCACCCAGAAAGAAGAGTTAAAAAATTGGTTAGTACGACTAGTTGGAGAAAAATCAACAAAATCAAGAAGATGTAGCAGAGTCAGATTGAAAATTAACAAACAGAGGCAAAATGATTCGATAAGAAAAGGAAACAAAAGGGAATTCCAGAAAAAAAAGTAACTGTTTAAGAACTGTCAACAAATTCTACGAAAGAAAAGACGAAACTGAACCTGCCGCTGTGAAATTTGACGGCCGAATAGAACCCTAGCTTTGATCGAACCCTATAAGTCTTGTGTTGATTAATTAATGTGTCCTAGAAAAGAATACCGGGGATGGCGTCGCCGGCCGAAGCTAGGGTCGCCGGAGATGAAGTCGCCGTATGAGGGGACTGGGGGGGGGGGGGGGGGGGTTGTTGAGGGCTAGGGGGGATCACTAGAATTATTAGTTAATAGGAACATAAATTACGATATTTTTGTTTCCTGCAAAACCATAATCAAGAGATCAATGTCATTTTCTATAGTCCAACTATATCAAGAGCAATAAGAATACTAATAATTTAATAATTGTTCAAACACAATTGAAATAGTGTTAACTCTTCAACAACATTTATCCAAATATATTAATAACAATATAAAGTAATAGCAATTTCACTTTAAAATAAACAAGTACAAATATAGTACTAAAACATAAGCACAAAATTAAGAATCCAAAAACAATCAAAATTTTTATATTTTTTATTATCAAACTCTATTGTAAAACTCAAAAGCAAAGAATGAAATTTGGTCTTAACAAAGAAGTAATTTTGGAATACAAATTTATGCTAAGATTCTAAGAATGGGGTTGTACTTTGAATTTTAAAGAAGAACTGTTCAAGAATTGAATCAGAGCCTTAAGAGTGTATTGTGAAACTTCAATCTTGAATGTGGTTGGGAAAATTGGGAGAAAAAGAGAGAATGATGCGCTAGATATATTTATATACTTAATGATAAAATCCTAATTTTATTAAATCTTATTGGGTTATCAGTTAACCTGTTAAGAAATTGGGCAAATCGTGGTCCAAATCAATAATCCAATAGTGAAAAAATACAGAACCTGTTATCGAATTATTAACTCAATAACTCGATGTCGATACTCCAGTAAGCTTTTTTTTCGGTTCGGATTATCGGTTATACCCGATATATGCCCAATCCTACTCTTAACTATGGGTCAATTGGTTTATTCACTTTTTACAAACTTGTTTTTAGTTTTATGACCCTATCTCATTTTTTTTTACAGATGAAAAATTTACTTTTACACGTAACAAATTTGTCCTTAACTAGTTGGGTCGTGCACTTTTGATTCCTCAGTGTGTGAATCTTCATATATTTAATGAATTATTAACTATTAAACCATTTAACTATGCATGTGTTATATTGAATTCGTATTGATGCTACATATTTGAGGGCAATATAATCTACATATTTGAGGGCAATATAATCTACATATTACATATTTCCTCGCTAAATGGATCAAATTACAAACTTGAATTTAAATATGTTTAGTGAAACATCACAAGGACCATAATTATGCATTATTAGTATGAATCGCATAATAATACTAATGATAATAACACTTTTGGTCCCCTAGTTATTGATAGATTTTGATTTTGGTCTTGGTAATATATGAACCTGCACATTTAGCTCCCGTATGGTCATAGATTTTGGCTTCATTTTTTTTAGAAAAAATTGAAAACATAGTTTGCTTATGAAATATGATAATGTTTTGGGGAACAAAATTCAAAAATTTTCAAGTTCCTATTTTTGGGTGAAAGTTTTTCTTCCATTCACATAACTTCAACTCTTCTTCAAATAAAGTATATGCCCAAACACAACATCAGAAACTTTTTTTTCAAATTAGAGTTTTTGTCCGTTTTATGTAGAAATTTGCTATCTTGGACTATTTTTTGAACAATATCGCCCTCAAATATGCAGTAGCAGTACAAACTAAATGTAACACAACATTAATTGGATAGTGAAACTATTAATACTTCTTCAAATTTGTGAATAGATACAAGCAAAGGGACCAGAAATGTACAAATTAACCGACTGAAGATTAAATGTGCTTAATCTGTTATCACAAGGATAAAAAGAAATTACCAATAACCGAGGGACCAAAAATGTTGTTAGCCCTTAATACAATAATTGTAGACTTAGAAATGAAATTCATGAGAGCAAAAAAATATTATGACATAAATAAATGTTGAGCGTGTTTTCTATTAATGCTAATGGATTGATTAATGCCAATTGATATTTGCGTGAGTGTGACTTGCATTTATGTGTCTGTTTCATATAGTATTTTTAAACATAACATTCACTTTTCATGTTAAAATAGGTTCGGTAGTGTTTTCTTTAAGGCTGTATTTTTCGCGGTTCAGAATCGGAACCGGATCGGAACCGCGGCCCTGCCGGTTCTGTCGGTTCCGGCGGTTCCGGTTCTAGCGGTTCCCGGGAATCGTGGCGGGGCGGTTCTACCCGTTGGAACCGCCAGAACCGGAACCGTCAGAACCGGAACCGGCTCGCGGTTCTGGACTGGTTCTGGCAATTCCAAACGGTTCTGCCGGTTCCCAAACGGGCATTTTTCAAAAATCTTTTTTTTTTTAAATTATTTCCAAACGGCTCTTTGCAAAAAGTAGCCGTTTGGAAGTTTAAAAATAGCCATTTGGCCACCAAACTTTAATTTAACCCCAAACTTTATATAATTACACTATTTCCCATTTCTCAACTATAAATACCCCCTCATTCTTTCATTTTTATTCACCAATTCATCAATATCTCTCAATCTCTCTCAAGCTCTCTTTCAATCTTTCTAGTGCAAGTGCTTAATTTATTGTTGCAAATTCGTGAAAAATTGTGAAGTTGTTGAATTAAAGTTTTTAAGTGTTCAAGTTCAACGATTTTCAATTTTCAAGAAGTTGTTCCCTAATTCGGTAAATTCGTTTCAACTCTTACGTGCTAATAGTATTTTTTTGTGTTGTTAGTTTGCTTAATTATAATTATTATGGCATTTTCGTTGAAAAAAATGTTCGGTAAACGAAAAGCTAAAATCGCTGAAAGTAGTGGCTAAAATACTACCCCTCCCCCGGCTCCCCGACCTAGAAAAGATAAGCAAGTTCAAAGTAGTAGCCAGCCTAGAAATCCTAATGAACCCTTCGGAATCCTTGATAGTGATCACCCTTGTTTTCAATTTTGCGATATTGATTTTCTACATGATATAGCAGTAGGTAATAGAAGAGACGATGATATTATGAATGCTCTTTATCCTAATGCACCTATATTAGAGGGAAATGAGGATGATGATGATGATGATGATGAAACCCAAGCTCCAGTAGATTTAGATGATACACCTACTAGTCATGCTCATAACTTAGGTAATGAACCGACACACCCACCCGTACAAACTCCCACTTTTAGTAGGCAACCTCCTAAATGTAAAGAAACATCATTAGTTTGGCAATTTTTTATTCAACTAAGAGAACAAGATAAGGCTAAGTGTAAATCTTGTGGGAAATTACTTGTTCATAGGTATATTGGAGATCGTAGCGGCACTGGTAGTTTAGTTAAGCATATAAAATTACACCCTAGCGATAAGGCTAGATATTTGCAATTGAAAGCGCAACAAGAGGGGAGGACAAGTGCTGATTCTACAGTTAACCCAAGTACTGGTTCAAATCTAGTTCAACCAGGAATAAAAACAGTCACCGGAGGTATATTATATTACGATCCAAATAAGGATTGTGAAAATTAGCGAAAATGATTGTGTTTGCCTTATTCTTTTGCTTCTAATCCTACATGGATTCATTATATTAGAAGAGTATTTAATCCTACGTATAAAGGTTGGCCTCGCGCAACGGTTAAAATGGCTCTTAATTGGCTATTTTATTCAAACCGTAGAAGTAGACTTAGAGAATATTTTAAAAAGTGTGACGAATATGGCCTTAGAAAAAGAAAGGTTCCTAAACCTTGCCCGACTAGGTGGAATTACATGTACGAAAGTTTAGTAGTAGCGTACGAATATAAAAACCCAATTAACGCTACGTATAATTCTCGGGATTGTGGTGAAGAAGATGATGAAATGCTAACTACACAAGATTGGACTAAAGTTAAAATTCTTTTAGATTTTTTAGAACATTTTCATGTGGCTACAAAAGCTTTTTCTGGCCAATATTATCCAACTATTTCTAACTGTTTAGTTTATATTGCCGCACTTGCTAATTTGTTTGTTGATTTTAGCGAGGGACGGGACATTTATGAACTTGCAATAACTGAAATGAAAAAGAAGTTTAAAAAATATTTTTTCCAATCCCTCCCATTTTTGGTGTGTCTGCTATGTTAAATCCAACTATGAAATTAGGAGGTCCTCACTTTTGGTATTCTACTATTTATCAATCTTTAGATCTTTCAGAAGTAGAAATTGCTACACTAGCTGATGCGAAAGCATCAATTAAAGTTAATGCTCAAACTGTTTATAATGCTTATAAACAGGCGTTAGAGCATGCTAGGCCTAATATTCCAACCCCTACTTCGTCTACATCACAATCGTCTAAAAGAGCTGCTGGCTTAACAGCTCTTAATCGTGGACGGAGTTCAGGGGTACTCAAGGTGATAATTTAGATGAAATTTCCTATCTAAATGAGCTTCAAGTTTATTTGTCACAGGGACTAGAGAAGGAGAATCCAGACAGCTCTTTCGACCTTTTGGAATGGTGGAAGACAAGGGAAAAGCATTTTCCCGTTCTTGCAAGGGTAGCTCGGGATATTCTGTCGATTCAAGCGTCAACTGTTGCATCGGAGAGCGCTTTTAGTCAAGCAAGACTACAAATAGGTGATCACAGAGCGTCGATGCGGGACAGCTTGGAAAAATCAGTGCTTTTTCGAGATTGGATCCGCGCAGAAAGAAGGAATTTTGGCCTAGCAGAATCACAACCAGAAATAGATGAGGCGTATGAAGAAATGATAGCAGAACTTGCTCAGGAAGCAACTTCACCCGGAAGTGGTGATGAACAAGCTTCATTTCCACCACCGCCAACACAACCACCTCCAAACCTTGAAGGTTTTATGAGATTTGTTAGAAATAATGCATAAATTATAATGTAACTTGTACATTGGCATGTCTTCTTTTAGTTTTTTTTTCCTTTTAATGATGGTATTAGTACCATGTTGTGCTCATTCCATTGGGGGAAGGAAGACTAAGAAAGATATGCCATTTTGGTCAATAAATATGCTCTTTATCATATCCTTGAATATCTTTTGTCTCAATATTTCTTTGTCTTTACTTCTATATCAATCCTTGAATATTTATATAACATACAAAATATAACGTACAACACAATATACTAATGACAACATTCTTTTATCAATATATACTACTTATATAAAATTTATACTAATTACTAACTACAACACAATATACACTATTTATATACAATATATACTACTTAAATACAATATATACTACTTATATACAAAATATACACTACTTATACACAATATATACTATACTAATAACATAGTACACCATATAAAATATATTCTACAATATACTAATGACTGCTATACAAGATATTGATTTAAAAAAAAAATAATAATTTCAGAACCGCCGGAAACCGCCGGAACCGCCAAAACCGGAACCGCAGACCCAAATAGACCCAGAACTGGAACCGGATACAGCCTTGGTTTTCTTGCTGTGACTTTTGTATTGTGCAACTAACCAAGAGCCAAATGTGGGTTTTATTGATTCATGAATTTTTCAATCATCTTGTTTGGATTTCATAGTTTGCTTGAGTATTATAGTAAGTATACCAGACAAATAACGAGGAGGGTAGTGTGTACGCAGACCTTACCCCTACTTTAGGGTAGAGAGGCTGTTTCCAAATAGAAACCTGCATCCTTCCCTCCAAGAACTTCCCACCTTGCTCTTGGGGAGACTCGAACTCACAACCTCTCGGTTGAAAGTGGGGGTTGCTTACTATCAGAGCAACTCCTCTTGCTAAATAACCTTATCGAAACATTTATTATAATCTAGCATACTATTTATGTACAATTATTAATCACATAATAACTTATTTATTATAAATTTATAACAAGTTCATGAACCAAACGACTTCTAAAGAAAAATTGAAATAACTGATAAACAAAATGAATTCGAGCAATTAATGGAAAGATCTGGATTGAATACTTATAGCTTGATCTAGTAGAGTTAGTACAACAACTAATTGTTCATTGCCGCACCTAAAAAAAAAACAATAGGGGTGCTGCTTATGTTCTTTACGAAGTAGGGCACATCAGAGTGGCGGAGTTGGAAAAGGGTGATTGGCCAATTGAAATAACAAATCTAGAGTAATGAACTTTAACTTGGTTTCGTATTTCAAATATACTTTTTTTGTATACCCAAATAGGTTACAAAAAATTGGATGCATCAATCTGAAATATATTTTAAATTTTGAAATATCCAAAATATTTTAGATGTTGCAATATCCAAGTAATCAGTTTAATCTTCAATTAATGGGAAAATTCAAAAATAGCCAGACTTACAAGTGATCATTCAAAAATAGCCACAATTTCAAAAGTTACCGAAATTTAGGTATTTTTAATGTAAAGATAAATATGAACGAAAATATTGTTCAAATCCCGAAAAATACTCCAATATAACATATTGGAGTTCCAGCAAAGTATACTGGAACCAGCGAAGTATATCGGTTCAGCATATTATACTGAAAGTTCATACTAGGTGCACCGAACTCCAGTATATTATGCTTGAACCGGTCTTTGTTATAGCAAAATAATAGCTATTTTTCAATAACTTGACAAACGCTGGCTATTTTTAAATTACCCGTCCAAAAATTGGCTAGCTCGTACTATTTTAACTGAATTGATATATACACTTCTGTCGCTCCAATTAGGAATTGTCAAAATTTTAACAGATTGTAACTGTTGTCCAATAAATTTACACTGAGCCAACCAATGTGACGAACTTGCGCTATGTCAAGTGAAAACTATTTTGGTAACATCTTATTCACATTTCGCGGGAGGAATGTTCCAATGACAATTTTACAGTTATCTTTACTAAGACATGGGATAAAAAGCACTAAAACAACATCTAGCTAATTTAACACAGGAATAATTATATGGTACAGATCTTTGTTCTGTGCCAGTATGCTTTTAGCTTGTGGAGGATTACGATAATAGATAGCCCTTCTGATCAACAGCACCCTATTATTCGTTAAAATCTGCTGGAACCATAAATGTTTGGTCAAAGTAATACAAATCTGATCGCTCTTCTATATTGAATGAATGCACACAAAACAGACTAATTGAGTTGGCAATTAAGAAGTGCATCAAGGTTTCGCTTTCCTTCAGGCCCTTTTGTGTACCATGATGAGACATAGTCACCATAAATCACCGGGCGATATTTAGGCGGGTGGAAGGCTGGAGATGGAGAAATTTGCCTCGTCTTTGCAGGGTCATGAAAAGTGGCAACTGAAAGCCGGGCTTTTCTAGCATTCGTCACTGCCCGATGTTGAGCGCTTCTATACTCACCATTAGATATTATCTGCGAGAAATAGCACTTATATTATTAAGATCATCGCAAACATGACCCCTTGGGATTTAGGAAACATCAGCACAGCTACTAACAGACATTTACAAAATGCCTCTTGAAAAATGGCATTGGCCTTCATTAGTGGTTCCTTAGTATCAGAAACCCATCCCTTCCTTCAGGATTTTGGTCCAGGACCATGAATCACTCAATAGAATGATTTAGGAAACATTAGCACAGCTACTAACAGACATTCTGAAAATGCCGCTTGAAAAAATGGCATTGGCCTTTATTAGTGGCCCTTAAGCATCAGATACCCATCCCTTTCGTCAGGATTTTGGTCCAAGACCGTGAATCTGTCAATAGAAAGTCAGCTGGATTAGGGTTAATAGTTGCAACAGACACTTAGAAAATGTTCTTCAACAAACGGCATTTGCCTTTATTAATTATCCCTTAAGCACCAGGTACTCATCCCTTTCCTCTGGATTCTGGTAGACAATGTATTTCTCCATTTGAAAATCAACTAGATTAAGGTTAACTCCATAACCAGCCATTCACATGGTTGGAGGGTGGAATGGGAAAGGAGTGGTGAAAAAGGAAAGTCACAAACAACACTAGCACATGCACCAACACATTCGTCTATACACAATAGTTATTGAAAATGATTTCAGCTTCAGATGTACAGTTTTTTCTTCGTTGATCAATAAATAAAGTGTTAGTTTTATTGTTGACAAAGTAAGCAAAATTTTATTAATGAATGGAAAAGGTGGGAGTGGCCCCTGTGGAGGAAAAGATGCAAGAGGCGAGATTGAAATGGTTAGGACATGTTAAACGGAGAAGCACAGATGCCCCAGTCAGAAGGTGTAAGGGTTGGCCTCGGGGTAAAAGTAAGGGTAGAGGTAGGCAAAAGAAGTCTTGGGAGAGCTAACCGAGGACATGACCTGGATAGAAGCGAGTGTAGGTTGAGGATTAGGGTAGAAGAAGGTTATTAGGTAGTCGTACGTTTTCCTTTGTCTTCATTAGTTCGATAATATTAGTGTTAGTACGGTACCCTTTTATCCTTAATTTGCTATTATCGCATATTTTGTTCTGTTATTTCTTGCATCGGTACTTTCTTAGTTTGCTAGCAGTACTTCTTTCATATCCTCTATTGCTATCTTGGATTAAGTTTTCCATATATTGTCTTGCTATTACTTGCTAATCGGTACTTCACATTCTCTATTCTCTATTGCTCTCTTCGATTTAGTTTTCTAAATATATTGTCTTGCTATTACTTGCTATCGGCGCTTCTTCCATCTTCTTTAGCCGAGGTATGTCGGAAACAATCTGTTTGCCTTTCCAGGGTAGGGGTAAGACTGCGTACATCCTACCCTCCTCAGATCCTACTTGTGGGATTACACTGGGTTGTTGTTGTTGTAATGGGGGGAAAAGACATTCACATAAGCAAGAAGTATACCAAAAACGTAGAGAAAAAGATGATTTTCTATGAACGACACTCAATCCTCTATACATAAGGAACCCTATAGGTGCACCAAAAAAGAAATAAGTGAAAAGAGACAACTACTCAACTGAACAAAGTTCATCTCAACACCCTCAAAGCTTCCTATTTCTTTCCTTCCAAACGACTCACATAAGCGCTATCGACACACTCTTCTACACCATGTGTCTTCTCCTTCTGCCATAATTCCTGCTGAACATTACCTCTTTCACCATGCCTGACATCACCCAAGATATACCAAACCATCCCACACTACCTTACAATGTATGAGGAGGTGGTCAACATCTTCATCCAAACCCTTATACATAAAACACCATCTGGCATAGGCAACCTCCTTTTTCTCAAATTCTCTATCGTCAAGATCAACCCTCTTGTAGCTAACTAAGTAAAAAAACACACACCTTTCTCGGTATTTTTCAGATGCCAATCAAACCATGTGGGAAGTCGACCTCCTCACAATTCAAAAGCTCTTCATAATAGGACAGAGAACGCTCCATTATTCCCCATCCCCATTCTCCATAAGTCGTGGCTATCCTGTGGTATTCTTTGTTTGTTGATTGTTATCAAAAGTGAAAAGCGCAAAAAAACTCTAAGCTCTATTAGGGCTTTAATCGCAAAATGCAAATAAAATGTGAATTTTAACGAAAAAAGGTGCAAATAGAGAAAAATACAAATAGATTATGTCTCACCCAACAATAACAATTATAAGCATGAATAACAAAGATATGAACAAAGAAATTAAAAATCAAATTAGGATAAAGAGATATATCAATTATTTAGTGTCACCTCTTCAAGGCTACGCTGATTGGCAAAGAAAAGTAAGCCTTAGAACCTTGATCACGATACTGAAGTGCCCGTTAAGCGAGGCGAAACGCTCAACATGTTTTTTGCTCTCTTCAGTCCCTTAAGCGCGCTTTGAGTGCATCTTTGACCACACTAACTCAATCAGACTGTTCGCTTTTACTAGCATGCAACTCAAAACATGTTCTCTCGTGTATTGAAATATGTACATATGAACATACATACATATACATACATTGATAAGTATAACAAACACTCAAACACTTGCTATTCAAAAAGGAAAAATAAGAAAGTTATTCAATCTGCTCATTTATCTAAGCGGAAATACTTACATGTGGGAAAAAAGATTCTTTTGATACAGAGTAATATGCAGAAGATAAAGAATATAAACCCCTAAATGAAAAATATTATTCGAAATACAATGAAAAAGGCCATGAGGTGAGTTGTAAGAAGAATCTAAAAAAATGCACTGCAGATACCTGGGTTTGTAGGAGATGAAAGCTTGATGTCTTTAACCATTTATATATTTCATTTACAATACAGACAAGGATCTTCCGGGTAAAATATTTTTTAAAGTTTTGCTGTCTGCGAATTTGAGTCAATAATTAGAGGGAGAATTTCTTTTACCCTTCTTAATTTTTTTGGGGGGGTTTGGGGTGGGTGAGGGGTGGGGATGGGGATACTATAGTAGAAGATTTCATGATCCCAAGATGAAAAGCTAGATTAGATAATAAGAAGCTGAATAAGAGCCCATTTGGTTTAGCTGATTTAGAGTAGCTTATAAGCAATAGGTGCTGAAAAGCACTTTTAAGTAAGGCTGCAAATTTCACGGTTCCGAACCGGAACCGGACTGGAACCACGGTTCTGGCGGTTCTGCCGGTTCCGGCGGTTCCCCGGAACCGTGATGGGGCGGTTCCACCCGTTGGAACCGCGGAACCGGAACCGCTAGAACCGGAACCGGAACCGGACCGGTTCAAGCGGTTCCAAACGGTTCCCTAACGGTCCGATTTTTAATTTTTTTTTTTTTTTAAATTTCCAAACGGCTCCTTTTCAAAATTAGCCGTTTGGAATTTTTAAAAATAGCCATTTGGCCCCCAAACTTTAATTTAACCCCAAACTTTATATAATTACACAATTTTCCATTTCTCAACTATAAATACCCCCTCATTCTTTCATTTTAATTCACCAATTCATCAATATCTCTCAATATCTCTCAATCTCTCTCAAGCTTTTCTTCAATCTTTCTAGTGCAAGTGCTTAATTTATTGTTGCAAATTCGTGAAACATTGTGAAGTTGTTGAATTGAAGTTTTCAAGTGTTCAATTTCAACGATTTTCAATTTTCAAGAAGTTGTTCGTCAATCCGGTAAACTCGTTTCAACTCTTACGTGCTAAGAATATTTTTGTGTGTTGTTATTTTGCTTAATTATAATTATTATGGCATTTTCATTGAAAAATATGTTCGGAAAAGAAAAATCTAAAACCGGTGAAAGTAGTCGCCAAAATACTACCCCTCCCACGGCTCCCCGACCTAGAAAAGATAAACAAGTTCAAAGTAGTAGCCAACCTAGAAATACTAATGAAACTTTCGGAATTCTTGATAGTGATCACCTGTGTTTTCAATTTAGCGATGTTGATTTTCTACATGATGTAGCAGTTGGTGATAGAATAGACGATGATATTATGAATATTCTTTATCCTAATGCACCTATCTTAGAGGGAAATGAGGATGATGATGATGACGAAACCCAAGCTCCGGGTAGATTTAGATGATACACCTATTAGTCCTGCTCCTAATGAACCGGAACACCCATCCGTACAAACTCCCACTTTTAGTAGATAACCTCCTAAACGTTCAGAAACTTCATTAGTTTGGCAATTTTTTATTCAACTAAGAGAACAAAATAAGGCTAAGTGTAAATCTTGTAGGAAATTACTTGTGCATAGGTATACTGGAGATCGTAGCGGCACAGGTAGTTTAGTTAAACATATAAAATTACACCCTAGCGATAAGGCTAGATATTTCCAATTGAAAGCGCAACAAGAGGGGAGGACAAGTCCTGATACAACAGTTACCCCAAGTACTGGTTCAAATCTAGTTCAACCAGGAATAAACACAGTCACCGGAGGTATATTGTATTACGATCTAAATAAGGATCGTGAAGAATTAGCTAAAATGATTACTGCTATGTGTTTGCCTTATTCTTTTGCTTCTAATCCTGCTTTGATTCATTATATTAGAAGAGTATTTAATCCTACGTATAAAGGTTGGCCTCGTGCCACAGTTAAAGCCGACATTTATAAATACAAGCATGAATATGAACAATACTTGCGCTATTTATTTACCCATATAAGTAATCGTATGTCTATTACAACTAATATTGGTAGAAGTAATAATGATTATGATTATCTAACCGTAACCAGTCATTGGATAGACGAAGACTGGACAATGCAAAAACGCATTATTGCATATAGAATAATTAATTCACGGCACACGGGTAACTTTATTGCTAACACTGTTTCAGATGTATGTAGATATTTTTATTTCAGTGATAAAATAATGTCAATTTCCATGGATAACGCTAGTAGCAACACTAGTGCAATAAGTATTTTAACTAGAACACTTAATCCTACTTTTACTAATATTTTCCATGTTAGATGTATATGTCATATTTATCATTTAATTGTTGGCGATGGTATGAGAATTTTAAACATAGAAATTGAAAAGGTTAAATTCGCTCTTAATTGGCTTTTTTATTCTAACCGTAGAAGTAGACTTAGAGAATATTTTAAAAAATGTGACGAATATGGCCTTAGAGAAAGAAAGGTTCCTAAACCTTGTCCGACTAGGTGGAACTACATGTACGAAAGTTTAGTACTGGCGTACGAATATAGAAACCCAATTAACGCTACTTATAATTCTCGGGATTGTGGGGAGGAAGATAATGACATGCTAACTAATCAAGATTGGACTAACGTTAAAATTCTTTTAGACTTTTTAGAACATTTTCATGGGGCTACAAATGCTTTATCTGGCCAATATTATCCAACTATTTCTAACTGTTTAGTATATATTGCCGCACTTGCTAATTTATTTGTTGATTTTAACGAGGGAGGGAAAATTTATGAAAATGCAATAACTGAAATGAAAAAGAAGTTCAAAAAATATTTTTTTTCCAATCCCTCCTATATTTGGTGTGTCTGCTATGCTAAATCCTACTATGAAATTAGGAGGTCCTCACTTTTGGTATTCTATTATTTATCAAGCTTTAGATCTTGAAGAAGTAGAAATGACTACACTATCTGATGCGAAAGCATCAATTAAAGTGAATGCTCAAACTGTTTATAATGCTTATAAACAGGCGTTAGAGCATGCTAGGCCAAATATTCCAACCCCAACTTCGTCCACATCACAGGCGTCTAAAAGAGCTGCTGGCTTAACAGCTCTTAAATCGTGGACGGAGTTCAGGGGTACTCAAGGGGAAAATTTTGATGAAATTTCCCATCTAAATGAGCTTCAAGTTTATTTGTCGCAGGGACTATAGAATGAGAATCCAGACGGCTCTTTCGACCTTTTGGATTGGTGGAAGACAAGGGAAAAGCATTTTCCCGTTCTTGCAAGGATGGCTCGGGATGTTCTGTCGATTCAAGCGTCAACTGTTGCATCGGAGAGCGCTTTTAGTCAAGCAAGACTACAAATAGGTGATCATAGAGCGTCGATGCGGGACAGCTTGGAAAAATCAGTGCTTTTCCGAGATTGGATCCGCTCTGAAAGAAGGAACTTTGGGCTAGCTGAATCTCAACCAGAAATAGATGAGTGCTATGAAGAAATGCTAGCAGAACTTGCTCAGGAAACATCTTCACCCGGAAGTGGTGATGAACAAGCTTCATTTCCACCACCGCCAACACAACCACCTCCAAACCTTGAAGGTTTTATGAGATTTGTTAGAAATAATACATAAATTATGATGTAACTTGTACATTGGGATGTCTTCTTTTAGTTTTTTTTCCTTTTAATGGTGGTATTAGTACCATGTTGTGCTCATTCCATTGGGGGAAGGAAGACTAAGAAAGATATGCCATTTTGGTCAATAAATATGCTCTTTATCATATCCTTGAATATCTTTTGTCTCAATATTTCTTTGTCTTTACTTCTATATCAATCCTTGTATATTTATATAACATACAATATATAACATACAACACATAATACTAATGACAACATTCTTTTATCAATATGTACTACTTATATAAAATTTATACTAATTACTAACTACAACACAATATACACTATTTATATACAATATATACTACTTAAATACAATATATACTACTTATATACAAAATATACACTACTTATACACAATATATACTAATTACCAAACACAATATATACTATACTAATAACATAGTACTCCATATAAAATATATTCTACAATATACTAATGACTACTATACAAGATATTGATTTAAAAAAAAAAATAATCAGAACCGCCGGGAACCGCCAGGACCGCGGAACCGGAACAGCCAGAACCGGAACTGGATGGTTCCAGAACGGTATGGTAGCGGTTCCGGCTCCGGAACCGCCAGAACCGGAACCGTCAGAACCGCCAGAATCGGAACCACCAGAACCGGAACCGCAGACCGAAATAGACCCAGAACCGGAACCGGATACAGCCTTACTTTTAAGTGCTGAAGTTGATTTAAAAAATAAGCAGTTACGTTTTTGGATAAAAGCGCTGAAATTAATAATATGCAGCTGAAGAACTGGATATACGAAGAGTCTGTTTTAAAAAAAAGTATTTTAGGGATAGAATAGTAAATATTTTGGTCAAACTTAAAGTGCTTATAAGCTTCAATTTGATAAGTTGGGGAAGATTAACTTATGGCTTTTGGCTTATTTTTGGCTCATAAGCACTTTAAATTTTACCAAACATGTAGATAAGCTAAAAGTGACAAAAGGGGTTGCTCTGATGGTAAGCAACCCCCACTTCCAACCGAGAGGTTGTGAGTTCGAGTCTCCCCAAGAGCAAGGTGGGAAGTTCTTAGAGGGAACGATGCAGGGGGTCTATTTGGAAACAACGTCTACCCATGGGTAGGGGTAAGATCTGCGTACATACTACCCTCCCCAGACCCCACTAAGTGGGATTATACTGGGTTGTTGTTGTTGTTGTTGTAGATAAGCTAAAAAGTACTTATAAACCGGTTTGACCGACTTATAAGATTAGTCAAACACCCTCTAAATTAGGAAAATTTAGGAAAAAGAGTTACAGAGAATCACAAATACAAATTATATAACCAGTTTGTATGGACTTGGAAGATAGAAATGAAACAATGCAAGTAACAACAATAACATTCCAAATAGAATCTCTCTCCTCCAAAACAAAGAACCGCACAGCACAACACCCCGCACCCCCCCCCCAAAGAAAAAAAACCCCCCGAAGAAAGGTGATATACAAACTTCTACTTTTAGAAGTCAGAGAAACCGCTCCATGAACTAACCTTTTCACATATCATTAGCACCAACTAAGTAGTTGATGTATTTACCTCTCGTATTTTACATTTAGGGCTGCTAAAAAATGCTGCTTATAAGTGAATACTATGGGGTACGAGTCAAAGGAGATAAATTTAAAAATGCCCAAGAAGAAGCAGGGGCAGAAAGCTGGGAAATTTATATAACTGGACAATTATGTGGATTGTATGGGAAGCAGAAACGTGAAGAACTTTTGAAGCTAAAGAAAATAGTGCTGTCTATATTCATAGGATTGTGAAGTTCTTTGTAGACTTTTTGGAGCTTCCAAGTCTCTACATGTATAGTTGATATGGTAGATGTAGATACTAGCTTGAACATATAGTATTTTTTTTTTAGAAAGTAACAGTAACTTGAACCTACAGTATTCGTAAATGGGTTAGCCCTTTAGTCAATTAAACCAAATCAACATCCCTATGCCATCTCAAGAGCTTGCACGCTAGGCTCAACCAATTGACAATTATTTTTATTTAAGTATAAATCTGTTGAACATTGTAAATCTAAGTATAGTACATATCTTACAGGACACTGGTTGTGCTAATATCAAGGGCCAACTTAAGAACTTAATAAAAGAGATAAATTCAAGGCCAATAATAGAATAGTTTCTTTTCACTCTTTTTTCTGTGGTGTTTGGACAGCTCTTTGGGAAAGTTTGTAGAATTGTTTTGTTTTGTTTTCTTGTAAACGAATTTGTTTTCAAATCCAAAGAACTCCTTTCCAAAGACAAATGGTATTTGAAGAGCATTTGAATCTTCCCTGAGCTTGGGAAACTTGTTGTCTAAAAATCTTTCTTAAGACGATTTAAAGAAATAACAGTATGATAGTATTATTTAAGAACTTACAGAAAACACAGAAAAATTAGTGCAAGAAGCTATGAATTAATCACTAACTATAAAGAGAAACAGTACCTCAGTTTGGTCCGCTAAGATGACACAGATAGCATCTGACATAGGATTTACAGTAACCCATTCTCCACTGTTGAAAACCTCAAGACCCCCTACATCATCTTGGATGAGAAGAGTAATGGCACCCATGTCAGAATGTGATTGCAGACCAAGAGTAAGCTCCGGTTGAGGGCAGGGTGGATAGTAACTAATAGTGATGTTTTGGTAGAATTCCCCAACAACATTTTCCATGGACTGACATGTCAAGCCTAGACTCTCAGAGACTAAACCCAGAAGTTCTTGCGCAAGGGCTTTCATGTGATCGCTATATGCTGTCACAACTTTTCTGCAATAAATTGACATTGTTAGTGATTACATCATTTAGTGAAAATTGGAGAACTTATGAAGAAATCCCATGAAGAGAGGCACACTCAAAACGAATGCCTCTTCCTATATTTAGTAACTCTTTAAATCAAACATTCCACATGACATATTTAAGACCACAAGATTCAAGGCATCTAGGTACATTACACACATCTTTAATTTAAATCCACAAGGTTCAAAAGTCTTCCTTACTTTTCTTAAACTTTGTGCCCATTCAAACTAATACACATAAAAATGATATGGAGGGAGTAGTTTATTTTGAGGCAATAATACTCGCCAAAGTCACACCTGTTCAACATGGCTATAGCAAGCCAGATGAAAGATCTATGTAAGGTTGATAAGGCCAAACAGGATTTAATTTTCAAGTCCCTTAATTTCTTTCTTTTTTCCTCTTCAATTTTGCTTTCCTCTCATTTAGAATTCTAAATTAAACTGGCTGTAACTTTGATCCAAATAAGTTATATCATACAGATTAACGCGCTATTTTTCTATAAGTACCTTTTAAGGGGGTTACTAAAAAAAGGTATCTTAAGGGCTATTTATTACATAATTGAGCTTGATATTGCTCTGCCAGCACCAGGAGCAGACGTGCACATTTATACAGAACAACATCCCTTCAAGCAATAAAAAGACAACAATATGATGCACACCAAGTCAGCAAAATACCAAAACAAAGAAGATCTTGAGGCTTAAGTCACTCACATTTGGTTTGGCATGGAAAAAATGTAGGAACACCAGTACACAAAAGCAACTTGATGATGGTGAGTTGTAACAAAGTGCACAGCAGCTTTTAGATTCAAAATAATGCAGATCAGGGTTCAACGGGGTAGGAAATTGTTGTATTAAAGGTGTTCTACTTGTGGTAATAGCTTAGAAGATCTTTAAGCATGAAACGAGCTAAGAAATGGAAGTTTTTATACTCCTATTCTGAACAACTTCCAGTTACTATTGCTTCAACTAGTTTCCATTCAAGAATAGGTTAACACTTCTACAGCTTAGTGCTGCAGGAATTCTGGGAAATTATCAATTACTTTATGATCCCCTGCAATGGTGTTTATATATATAGTGTTATCTTTATAAAAAGAAAACGAATATTCTAGAAAAGCAATCCTAAAAGCATAAGATACCCATAACGGACGCTAATAGAGAATCAAAAAAATTATTAAAAGGACTCAAGTTTCTCCCTATAACAAGTAAGCAAACCTCCAAAATTTGCATAATCTTTACACTCGCATAGGGTGGGCATTCGGTATTTTGGTTCAGTATTTAAGAATTTCGGTTCGGGATTCGGTTTATCAATTGTGTATACCAAATACCGTACCAAAATATTTCGATACGGTTCGGTATTTCTTATTTTGGTTCGGTACGGTTTTGGTTGAAACCAAATCTTTACTATCTCCCCCACTCCATTAACTAATGTAATCCATGTTGATCATTGTGTTAACACATGTTGACCTCCATTAATTCTTGAAATCACTATGTTATGTCCAAATACGATTTAACATAGACCAAAATGCGTAAAAATTTACCATCTGGCTAACCTCTATGTATATCTTCACCGTTCTTCACATATATTTTGGCATTTACACGGCTTAAAGCTGAGCCTTTAACTTTCCATTGTAAAGGAAGCCAATCTGATTCCTCTCTTGGAAAGGTAAATCAGGAATTGAGAAAAGTTTAATTCCTTTCTGAAATGTAGTATCTCTTTTATTTAGTCCAGGAATTTTGAGGAATGCAGTTTTACCATTTTTACCTACCTTAGTAATCTACTTTGTTCCGGTCAGTTAGCAACTGTGTACCCTAGCTTGGCGAGCATGGACAGTAGAACTGTGATTCCTTCATCCTGCAGCGGCTGGTTGGTGAAAGTTACAAAGACGGTAGATTGAAAATTGCGGGTTATAAATCAAGTAGCCGACAAACTAAGCAATGCTTTTAATACCGTATTTCAGTACTGAAATACCGAAATATCTAAAACCCAAACCAATGTCGTATGCCGAACCAAATTACCGAAATACCGAAGTTTCTGTACCGAAATAAACCGAAATACCGAAAAAACCGAAACCGAAATACTAAATTAATTCAGCTTGGAATTCGGTTTTTAGGATTTTATGCCCACCCCTGCACTCGCATTTCCTTAGTATTTTATGCTAAATGGTAAGCCTACATACAGTAAAAAGCCATCATGACCTACTTGATGAAGTAAAGCCATCATCAACTAAAATTAAATTAAACACTTTTTTTATACAGTAGCGTCTTGGCCAGCTTGCCTGCACCTTGATTGTACCCACTAAATTTATTCACCAAAGTTTAGGCAGATGGAAAGAATCATCTAGAGTTTTCATCTCCGAATATGAATCCTGATATCTCATGATTTTCATCCACCTAACTGATCACTAGCGCACAATATTGGATGTAACAAAGTACCTTTTCTAATATTTTTCAGAGTCAGCTCGGTAAGAGAGAATAGTGAACCTGTAATCGGCAGGAGAGTCAGGCCAACGAGAAGGATTGCGACGAGATACGGGCAAAGTGTGGTGATCGAAATAATCTCTCCAGTCCAAAACGGTGTCATTGGACGCTACGAGCATGCGACTGCCATATCCTTCAGAAGCAGCAGAACCAGAATCGCATGAATACCTAAGCTTCTCTTCCATCGGACGCTCTTCAAAGAACGTCCGAGCGACGCGCCTCATATCATCCAACAATCCAGTCGGAACCCCATGGTTTATCACGTGAAATGCTCCCCATTCTTTGCAAGCTTTTCTAAGTTCTTCCAGAAGGTTTGTTCTTGGATTACTAAAATCGATTACTGGTATTGACTTTACGTTAGGATTAAGGTTAGAGTTAGGGTTTTCTCTTTGTGATCTGCTTTCCGGTGGTTGTATGTACTGAGATGGTACTGACATCTCACCCTTTTCTGCCAATGATTGTACTCTCAGAGCCTCCATGAATTTTAGCTAGTAATTTAAATACAGGGATTATTGGAAAATTGCAGATCAGTGGTTGAGGTCCGGCGATTGGAGAGAAACGGCTACGAAAATGGCCGTGCGCGGAGGAGGAATTGAGACGTGATGGTAACGGAGAATCTGAAATCAGTGAACTTTTTGTACGC
Source organism: Nicotiana benthamiana (assembly GCA_034376525.1). Taxonomy (NCBI): domain Eukaryota; kingdom Viridiplantae; phylum Streptophyta; class Magnoliopsida; order Solanales; family Solanaceae; genus Nicotiana; species Nicotiana benthamiana. The sequence continues at coordinate 116,815,157 of CM067332.1, read as the reverse complement.
TTGAGAATTATTTGTATGGAAAGCTCCATTTTTCCTTGTGTTTCCAATTTAGCCCCATAAACTTTTAAGTCAAGGGCAAAGATCCCGTGAGCGTATCTATTTACGCAAAAAGATAATACTATATTAATTACTATTAAAGTGTATCATCATCTCTATCTAAATCCTGGTATAAAATTTTTACTACCGCCATATTTTTTGTTTGGTTACTAATACTAAGATAAGTTATTATAATTAAAAATAGTAGCAGGATAGTAATCTCATATCTATCAAATGGTGGAATAACAATCTCAGGATAAGTTACCCCAAGATAAAACAGTAAAATTGATATTCCACGATCAATACAACAGATCAAACAATAAATAAAATATAATACCAGAGTAACTAATTTCACTACAACTATTCAGCATATTACTTGTCTTCAAACCAAACCACCTCTAAACAATTATATCTTAGATCATCATTTTTGTGAACAATGTAATGACAATTTCCATTCAATTTTGACACAACTCTATGTGATGACTCGCCATATAATCATGCCACATAGGTGTCATTCGGCATATATTAATGACATGTAAAAGCTTATATATGAGGAAGGCTAGTATTTGTGAGAAGATTCTAGAGAAGTATGAATATTTCCTTTGTAAGACCGTAGATCCCTATGAATTTATTAGAAAAGTCCTTGGAATCTTCTACGCTTGTAGAGAATTCTAGAGAAAGCACTTATCTTATAAATATTAAGGACTTGTGCAATAACTAATATTTATACATTAGCCCATAGAAGACTAGTATATAAAGAGGCCACTCATTTGTAATTCACCAGGCAAACAATTCAAGTTCTCTCTAATAGAAAGCTTCCTTAACAATTCTCTTGTATTCTTTCTACCATTCTCTTAGCGATCTTGAGTGTAGTAAGGCTGACTTGGGATAGCAAGAACGTGATCAAGTTGTGCAAGATTATGAGTGAGTTGTCAAGTGTCGTAAGTGTAGTTAACGACTAAGGACGTGACAACATGGTAATAGAGCAAGTTTATAACTAAGGGAATCGAGAACGATAAAGAAATCAACGCTGATAACACCCAAGCCAATGTCATCTAGGATACTGCTGGAAAGAAGGGCCGTAAAAAGAAGAGGAATGCCACCAATAAGAGCCAGGAGGCGCCGCTGATGTGCCGTAGAATTGTAGCACTTTTGATAGTAATTACATAGGTTGTAGCTCGTCCTTTAAAGCATATTAAGTCAATTCTTATGTAGTTTTGGTGTTTTGCAACAAACTAGACTTCGAGAACCAAGAACAAGGAAAAGACGACAAAAATCCATAGAAGGACATAAATGCATCATGTTTGCGACCGTAGACGTGATGTGCGTGCCTCGAACTAACCACAGAGTTAAGCAAATAAAATCAGCTTTGGGAATTGACTCTGCGGTCAATTCTACGATTGCATAACACTTATGCAGACCGCATAATGATTGCAGAATTGCAAAGCGAATTTTCGCGAGAGCAGTTTCTTGACGTTACATTGGATCACACAATTAATATGTGGACTACAGAACGGTTCTGTGATGGAGAGCTAGGAAATTGGAGATTCAATTTCGCGATGGAATTGGTGATTCTGCAAGACGCAAACGTGTTCTGTGATCGCATATATGATCTACAGGGGTATTTTTAACACATCTTGACCCTCACTTTTAGCCCATTATAAATAAAATAACTAGGGTTTTTATGGGGCATCTTGTCTGAAAAGCGGCATTGAGTACATCATTATTTTGAAAGCTTTTGAAGAGATAATTTTTGTCATATTTGTAATCTTTATGGCTTTATTTATTGCTTTATTCTTGAATTTTAGTATGAGTATCTAGCTTTAAATACTAAGGTTGTGGACCCTAAATGGGTGTAATATTAATAGGTGTTTACCATTGAATATATATATATATATATATATATATATATATATATATATATATATATATATATATATATATATATATATATAATGGTTGGTTGGTATTTATTTATTTATCATGCTTCAACTAATGTTGATGCTTGCAAATATGGACTAATGCCATTTCGCTCTATTTTTACTTGAAAAAGTGAGTTAGGGTTTGGTAGAATTGAATAACAAAAACTCAAGACCTTAAACCTTATTTAATAAAATCTCTTAGGAATAAATGGGTTTTATTTGGCATAAATTGGTTGTCCTTAATTGCAACTCTTTTATATTTTTAAAAAATTATAAAGAGAAAATACTACCTTATTGTTGGGAAATATTGGCTAGTCATTTAAGAACCATTTGCATATCAAAGGACCTTATATTAGAAATATATCATATTAACACTGATAGCATTATATTCTATTAACGCGGACACAACCTTAGTTTTCTTAATCAAATTAGTTAGACTGTCATAACAAAATACTTATCTTGCTAATTAACAATTACAACATTCTCTTTTTAAGCTAACAAGGTATAATTATGACTTAAGTCAAGTTTCACACTATTCAAGTGACCTTTTGACACCTATTCCTTGTGAGATTCGATCCCAACCTTGTTAGGTTATTATATTTGACACCGACCGTCTTACACTTGCGGCGCCGTTTCTAGGGAATACAGTTTTGAAATTACTAATTAGTATGTACTTTACTTTACGTCTTATTCTATTCCATCACACCTTGCTTGATTTTCTTGGTGTCACTAGGTAAACATGGGCGAGCCGGAAGAAGAGAATATATTTGCAGATATAGATGGGTATATTAAGGATACAAATGCCATTGTCCCTTCAAGAGTTCATGCTGCTACCTTCAAGGTGGAACACAGTCTAATCCTAATGCTCAAGGAAGAGAGTTTCTTCCGAAATTCCATAGATGATGATCCGACACAACATCTCAAAAATTTCTTGGGTGTGTGTGTTCGATGCACAAGCAGAATCACGTTTCAAATGATATCCTAAGGCCGATGGTGTTCAAGTACTCTCTAACTGGAGAGGCAAGACAATGGATCCAAAATCTACCGCCTAATTCTAATCATACTTGGCCCAAGCTTGTCTGAGATTTCCTAGCAAAATGGATTCCACAGAGCAAGAAGTTTGAGCTCTGGGATAAAATTTTCTTTTTCAAGCAATTATCGGGAGAACATCTACATGAAGCATGTGACAGATTCAAGCTACATTTAGCGAGGTCGCCAAATCATGGTTTTTTGATACTATCTTGTTGGAGAAATTTTACATGGGCTTGGAACCTATGAATCAATCCATTACAAAAAATGCAGCTGATGGATCTTTTATGGATAAAATATTTTCAAGGATCACACAAATCATTGACAAAATGGAAACATAATAAAGCTTGGCACTCGAAGGACACCATATATTGAATTGCATATAGTACTCATTCCTTGACAAACATGATTAAGGATAACCAAGAAAGAGATAAAGTAATTGCATGGCTTGCCACCAAGATCAATGTGTTGACGAAGATGTTCACTGAAAACCAAACAAAAAAAGTGAACGTGGTGGAAGATGTTCAACCCATGTCAAATTAGGATTACAAGGAAGAAAATTATGTCAACAACTCTCAAGGAGGTTATCAAAGGCCACCCTACCAAGGTTCAGGACAACAAAATCGATGGAGGCCTAGCCAGCCAGGGTAAGGCAACCAACAACGACGAAATGACCAATGTATTTCAAATCAAGGAAATTGGAGTAACAACAACAATAATTTTTCAAATCGGAGTTCCAACCCTATGTTCCCCCAAAGGGCGATATTCAAACTCTCCACATTGGAAAGAAAGTTCTTCGAGTGAGTCAAAGTTGGAAAACATGTTTGAATGAGTATTGAAAAATCAAGATAGATCCGACACTTCAATAAAGAACATGACCGAGCTTGTAGGCTCTCATACCGCATCTATTCAAAAGTTGGAGATGCAAATGAGAGATCTCTCAAGAGCGCAAAATTCGAATCAAAAGGGCACACTCCCAAGTGACATAATTGCAAACCCAAAATGTAGTAGGAATGGCCCAAACTTGCATTGTATGGAAATCACAACTCGAAGTGAGAAACTACTACAAGGAGAGAATGAACAAGTGGTTGAAGCGGAAGATTCAGAACAAGAAGTCGAGGCACAAGTTGAGGTACCAATTGTTGTTGAAGTTGAAAGACTCCCGAAAAAGTTGACAACTCAAGAAGTGAACCAAGAGGATATTACGGAATAGGTAATATAGGCACCAAAAACTCTAGCACTAATTCCTAGGCCTTCGCCTCCTTTCCCTCAAAGGCTTGTTAGGAGAGTTGATTATAGTAAACTCAAAAGTTCTATAAAATTCTCAAGCAATTATTGGTAAACATTCCATTTGTGGAAGCATTTCAAGAGATTCCGGGGCTTGCTAAGTACTTGAAGGATTAATCATTAAAAAGAGAACCACCATTGTGAATGTGACTCACCGGGTTAGTTCAATCATTGCAACAACCACGGTCCAAAAGAAAGGACCCGGGGGCTTTCACCATCCCATGCACTATTGGGTTGAGCAATTTTGTATGAGCCCTTGATGATAATGGGGATAACATCAACTTAATGCCTTTTGATATTTACAAGCAAGCAAGGTTAGGTATGTCTAGGCCTACAAGTTTGAGGTTTCAAATGGCCGACCGTTCAGTAAAGAGACCCGTGGGAATTGTTGATGATGTCTTTGTGAAAGTAGGAAAGTTCCTCCTCCCTGTCGGCTTTGTTATCGTCGATTGTGCTTTTGATAAAAAATTCCCAATCACCTTGGGGAGACCATTACTTTATATTGAAAGAGCCCTTATGGATTCGAAACGAAAGGAGATCAAGTTTTGAGTTAATGACGAAGAGGTTACCTTTCAAGAAAGTAAGGGTATGAAATTTCCGCATGCATACGAGAGTATCTTAATCATTGATATTATTGATGAGGTAGAGGATGCAATCGAGTTGAAGATGGAAGAGGAATGCCTTGGTGAGGCATTGGCCGCTATTTTGGTAAACATTGATGGTGAAGATATGGAAGGATACATGGAATCGATGAATTCATTGGAAGGGCTTGGGTCCTACACTTACGCACCAAAGAAACTTTTTCTTGACTTAGAGAATAGAGTCACTCCTCCTTCTAAGCCTTCAATTATCGATCCGTTACAACTTGAGATCAAGCCACTTCCACCGCAATTAAGGTAGAAATTTCTTGTCTCTAATGACACTCAACCTGTAATTGTTTCTTCTATGTTGAATTATGTGCAGATTGAAAAACTATGAATATCTTGAGGGAACACAGACATGTCATTGGGTGTACAATAACAAATATCAAAGGGATTCCCGCTGGAATTTGTGAGCACAAGATACAATTGAAGCAAGAAAGTAAACCTAGCATGGAGAATCAAAGAAGGTTAAACCCTTCCATGCAAGAGGTGGTGAAGAAATGGATGTCGTGGTTGTTTACCCTATTGCCGATAGTTCATAAGTGAGCCCAGTGCAATGTGTGGCAAAGAAAGGAGGCATTACCATCATTCAGAATGACAAAAATGAGCTCATCCCAATGAGGATAGTGACCGGGTAGAGAGTTTTTGTGGACTACCAGAAGCTCAACACTGCTACTTGCAAGGACTATTTTCCTATGCCTTTTATTGATCAAATGCTTGATCGGCTAGCGAGAAGGTCATTAATTGCTTCTTGGACGGTTATTTTGTCTATAACCAAATCAACATCACCTTAGAAAAGAGAAGACAACACTCACATGCTCGTGTGGAACCTTTGCTTTTAGCTGGATGCCATTTGGGCTATGTAATGCTCCATCTACTTTTTAACGATGCATGATGTCAATCTTCTCTAACATGGTGGATTTCTTAGAGGTATTCATGGATGAATTTTCTGTGGTTGATGATTCCTTTGAGTATTCCCTTGACAACCTTAGTTAAGTGCTCAAAAGATGTAAGGAAACAAACCTTGTGCTAAATTGGGAAAAATGCCACTTCATGTTGGACGAGGATATTGTTCTGGGCCACAAGATCTCCAAGCAAGGTATTGAGGTTGATCGGGCAAATATCAAGATCATTTCCAAAGTTTCTCCTCCTATTTTGGTAAAAGGTGTTCGGAGCTTTTTGGGGCATGCCGATTTTTATAGGCAATTCGTCAAAGACTTCTCAAAAATTGCAAGTCCCATGTGCAAGCTCCTTGAAAAAGATGCAAAGTTTGATTTCAATGAGAAGCACCTAAAAGCTTTTGAGTAATTAAAAGTGAAGCTCACCACGGAACATATTATTATCACATCCGATTGGTCTCTTCCATATGAGCTCATGTGTGATTCTATAGGTATAGCTATTGGGGCGATACTTGGTCAATGACATAATAAGATTATTCATCCTGTCAACTATGCAAGAAAGACACTAAATGGTGCATAAATGAATTACATTGTGATGGAGAAAGAACTGCTTGCTATTATCTATGCTTTTGAAAATTTTTGGGCCTATTTGTAGGGTTCTAAAGTGATTGTCTACGTCGATTATGCTGCTTTACGCTACCTTATAGTGAAGAACGATGCTAACCCATGATTGATTAGGTGGGTTCTTTTGTTACAAGGGTTAGACTTTGAAGTCAAAGATCGGAAAGGAATAGAGAATCAAGTTGTGGATCACTTATCTAGGCTTGAAGAGGTAGAGAGACCAAAAAAAGATCTTGAAATTAATGATGCCATCCTAGATGAGCGCATAAATGCATTTTCTATCACTTTCGCCGATATCGCTAACTTCTTGGTTAGTTACCTTATCCTTGACAGATTAGAGGCTTATCAAAAGAAGAATTTCTTGGGGAAGTGTAGGCAATATTATTGGGAGAAACCTTTTTTGTTCTGGATTTGAACTGAAAACATCATTCGGTGTTGTGTTCTTGAAGATGAGGTAATTTAAATTCTGAAAAACATGTCATGAATCCCCAGTTGGGGGACATCATGGTGGAAATCGTGCTGCGGCAAAAGTGCTTGAATGTGGCTATTATTGGCCAATCGATCTACCAAGATGCAAACCAAATGGTCAAGGCATGTGATCAATTCAAAGACAAGGGTCGATTTCTAGAAGACATGAGATGCCTATGAACTTTGTGATGGAGGCCGCGATCTTTGATGGGTGGGGGACATATAGCATGGTGGTAGTAGATTATGTCTCCAAATGGGTCAAGACAATTTCCTTGCCTGACAATGAGGCAAGGAGTGTAACTGCATTCTTGAAGTAGAACATATTTACGCAGTTTGGAACCCCAACAACAATCCTTAATGATGATGGTTCTCACTTTTGCAACAATGTTTTTGTCGGTCTTCTCGAGAAATATGGAGTTAAATAGAAGGTGGCCACCCCTTACCATCCTCAATCGAGCAGTCAAGTTGATATTTCCAATAGGGAGATAAGAACATCCTAGGAAAAATTGTCAATGCAAACATGACCGACTGATCAAGGAAGCTAGATTATGCATTGTGGGAATATCGAGCAACATTCAAGAATCCCATTGGCACCTCACCTTACTGGTGGGATTTTTGTAAGGCATGTCATTTGTCAATGGAGATTGAACACAAAGCTTTGTGGGAATTGAAAAAGTTAAATCTTGATTGGGCTGAAGCTACTTATCTAAGGTTGTCACAACTCAACGAGATGGAAGAATTCCATTTTAATGCCTATGAGAATGCAGCCATATACAAGGAAAGAATGAAGTTTTCTTATGATAGGAGGATTGTGCAACATGGAATTTAAATTTGGTGACTTAGTGTCTTGTTCTTTAACTCAAGACAGAAACTCTTTTCGGGCATACTCAAATCCAAATGGTCTGGCCATTCAAAGTAGTGAATGTGTGATTCTATGGTGCCATTGAATTGTAACCGAGGACGGGACTCGAACTGTCAGAAGTCACATTTCTGTGTGTTAAAATTTCATCAAAAGTTAATCGAAGTAAGTTCGAGAATGACATTATTTGAGATTATAAGCATTACACTATTTTAAATAAGTGATGAGTAAATTCATGAAGGTGAGAGGGAAAGAAAGTCAAAGAAAATAAATTTTCGTCCAAGTTTGACATGCTGGGATAAAATATGGCCGAGCTAAAATACTCGATATTTATAAGCTAGTGCTGTACAAGGTACCATATGACCATGATAATAAGATATATAAGGTTTGTGAAAAGTGAGTAATATTTTAAGTAAGTAAAAATAATTCTTAATTATGTGAGTAATTGATTAATTATTGGGTAATGAAATGTTACCTAGTTAATTAATATTAGTGGTGGATTAATTGAAGTCTTTGGATAAAGACTAAATAAAAAACATGGCAGCCACATGAAAATGAATAAGTAACTCATGTATTATTATATCAAGGTGTCCGTTAAGTGATTGGTGACTCATACAAGAAGCAGCAAGGTGTTACATTATTAGCTCAAAAAAAATGGAACTCCCAATGAAACGGAAATAGTGTGTTTCCCAAGTCCTTCTCTACTAATTGGAAAAAGGAATAAATAAAACATACAAGGTTAATATTTCTTTAAGCCTTATTCACGTAAATTGCATAGAAACATTTACTTTAGCAATACAAGCTTATGTTTGCTTACCCCCATCCCCCAAAATTAGAAAATATAGAATCACATTGTAGAGAGATTGCATACGTGATTTACAATAGTCGGAGCGGTAGCACAAGATTTTGTGATTCTAAGGAAATACAGTACAATTTTTCTTAAGTATAATATATGGATTTTCCTTACCTCGATCTGCTATTACGTGTTATTGCAAAAGGCATGTATAGATGAATTGTCAAGAAAAATCGGTTCAGGTATGTTAAGGCTATTCCTCATTTTATTTTGGCATGATCCAAATAATACAAATGAAACAAGAAAAATACGTAACTTTCACAGATGACTATATTAATAAAAATACTAGGGGTGTCGATATTCTTGATTACCTATGTGAATTATCATTATATATTCTATTCATGGGTCTCAGAAAAATACGTATTTGATAAAGTTTATCCGAAAGGCATATTAATTTTTATGGCAATCTGAGAAAATTTTATTAACGTATTTATTATGCACTTCATGCATTTGTACATGTACATTGACCCATGACCAGATGGTGTTATATATATATATATATATATATATATATATATATATATATATATATATATATATATATATATATATATATATATATATATATAAGATATGGAAAAAAGTTACAGTGTTATATTAGCATCACCACCTGATCAACTAATCTACGTTGATGATTTTGCCCATAGTGGTCGGGATGATACGATGGAATGCTTTAAGAGGTTTGATGATAGTATGCACACATGTACTTATGCACGACATAATATTCATATGCATATGCATGACACTATAAGTATTTCATGATTTACAGAGTTGTCAATACTTACAGATTGAGTCATGTACTCTATATTTCTTCCATGTCTTTTACGTACTTATTAATGTGCCTTACATACTCGGTACACTATTCATACTAACATCCCTTTTTGCCTGGGGATACTGCGTTTCATGCCCACAGGTCCCGATAGACAGGTCGAGAGTCCTCCAAGTAGGTTATCAACTCAACGAAAGATGTTGGTGCTTTCTATTTGCTCTGGAGTTGCTTGTCTAGTCAGTATTGATAAGAATCGACGTTGGGCCTAACTCAACCCCAAAAGCTAGCTTGTGAGGTGAGGATTGCCTAAGCCATATAATGAGACCAAAGGCCTCAAATCCTTCCGTTGTGGGACAACTCAACACCCCCTCACGCCCAGGCCTCTGGAGCGTGGACAATATAAATAGGGGCCCAACATCGGTAATAATAATTGGGATGGGCCTGGATCTGATACCATGATAAAATTGGACATTGGGTCTAACTCAACCCTAAAAGCTAGCTTGTGAGGTGCAAGCCATATAAGGAGACTAAGGACCTCAAATCTCTCCGATGTGGGACAACTCAACAAGTATGATTTAGACGCGTATTGTTTGGTATGGCGGGACCTTATCCCAACCTTTATGTTAAGTATGTACTCTTAGAGGCTTGTATACGGATATTATGTACACGAATGCTTGTATGGCCTTGCCGGCCTATGTATTGAGCTTACAAATGATCATGTTGGCCTTGTAGGCCCGTATGTCACATGTATAATTTTTGTTTATTTATCTATATCAAGTTTGGTCATCCTATATGAGTATTCCCCTATGTTTATTCTAGTTAGAAATGACAATTTGGCCCATTTATCAATGAAAGTACAATAAGAAAGATATGCTATATTGGTACTCGGTTAAGTAATGTACGGGGTGCACATTGCGGCCCATAGGTTGGGTCGTGAAAGTGGTATCAGAGTAGTTCTATCCTAAGGAGTATATAAGCCGTGTCTAGTAGAATCGTGTTTATGGGTGTGTCGTGCACCACACTTATAGGCGGGAGGCTACAAGACATTTAGGATTGTTACTCTTTCTTCTCACTCTAGATCGTATGGTAAAACTGAGTTTTAGGAACTCAATTTCCTAAATTCTATCTTGTCCGTAATAGGACGATGCCAACACCTAGAAAGACAATTGGTAAGAGATAAAGATGTGTAAGAGTTGAGTTAGAAGAACTCGATTTTTCTATCATGCTTATGATGGATAAATATAAAGTATTCATCAAACCATGCATTTACTAAGATGTGTAAGCTTCTTGAAAAGGATCCCTAACGCAAGAATGCCTATCCACTTTTACGATAAAAAGGAATAAGAGAACATGAAAGAAGACATAAGTTCTAGCAAGTAAAATAAGCAAGGTGAAAAAGGGTACGAGGTACCCAGTTAATGAAACTTATCGGTATTTTCAACTTAGGCAGAGAGATATAAGCATTTTGAGTTACTTTCAATAGTAACAGAGGTATGTGAAATTGCTCACACCTATTCTAGTTATGCCCTATGGGGGTTAGCAGAAGTACTACAAGAGAAGGACGAGATATCATGATCCATCTGGGGTTAGAGTGACCAAAAATAGTAAATGGATTGTTTGTGTTCGTTGATATTTCTGAAGGATATTACAATGGTGTTAATAGATCTCTTTTTGAGGCATCTCAGATGGTGCGCTCTAGAATACTACAATTAGATGTGGATAATAGTATGAAAAAAAAATCAGAAGATAGGCACTGGAAGTCTTGAAGGGATAAATGTTACCTTAGTGTGGCTCGCGTCCCTAGTAGAGAAAGGACATTAAGCAACCCGAAGAGACACTAGATGGAGCAAAGGGGAGCCAAAAGCAAAATAATGTCTTGTTCGAGTTTTCAGAATAAGGTGATAGGCATAAATGTTAGCAGGAAATAAAAAAAGAGTTAATGAAGAATTATGAGAAAGACATGATATATGGATGACAACGTTAGATTTTTTTTTTTGAAATGACAGTATTACATAGTCTATAGTCAAGGGAAGGAAAAGATGAGAGGTGCTAGGCCTGGGGACAACAAAAGAGCATAGGCCATAAAGTTGTATCCTCATTTTGAGAAATACGTTCATGACTCCAAAGCGACTACCTGAAGGAAAAGTTAGACCCTAGAGTACTAGAAATCAATATGGGCTGGTAAACAAGAAAAACTAAATATGAAGTAGGGACTGAGTGATTTGATAATAGTCGGCATCATGAGAATTTCAAAGATTGCGTTCCGACCATAATGGAATGCACGACAGAAGAATAACCCTTAAAGGTCATTTATGAAGACGCTTCCCTAAAGGGGGGAATACAGAGCGTGGCATAAAGTCATAATTAAGTGGTTCTAGTAATCATGGAATGATAAAGGACGAATATGGTAAAAACAAAAAAGGAATGATATTACACTTATTCAGCTCATACACATGACGATTGCAAAACATTAAGCAAGCACAATGCCAGGGAAATGAAGTAAGGGGTCCCTGCCTAGGATGTTATTGATAAATAAAGAGCCAGTATAGACATAAGTTAAGACAAAAGAAATAACCCAAGAAAGATTACGCGGAACATTGATATGGGAATGAACCAACGGGTAATTGGTAGTTGATTCAGAAAGAGCCTAGTTATGGATAAACATGAGGTTACAGATGAGTCAACAGATCGTGCAAGATAAACATGGTAAAACCTAATATAACGAAACAACCTTGAAATTATGTCATTATATTACTTGAGATATATTCAGATATGAGTTGGGGTAGTTAAAGGTATCATATGAATATCATGGAAATAAAAGAAAGTGCCAGTGGGAAGACAGTCAAAATATCAGTTCAGAAGCAACCTTACAAGCACAAGGGCATAAAGGCAAGAACTATGGATAATTATAGGTGAGTATGAACATCAAGAATCCCATCGGGTATGAGATGTAATAAGCTCACAACTTTACAGGAGTCAGAAGGTCTTCCCTAAGTACTACGATGAAATACTAACTGAGGAAATAAGGAAGAAGACTTCAACCTAAATGTGGTAACTCGAAGAAAAAAAATGGTCATGTGAAAAGAAAAAGAAAGTCTCACTATAACATTATATGCACGCTATAAAAAAGTGGCACCTACCATGGCCCGCGAAGAGGAAGTAAAGTCAAAAGTGATATTCAATATCATATGAGTTGGATGAAAATTCTGGATGCGTGGGAACTAAGATAAGCTAAGTATGCACGTAACAAGGAGGCAGAAGACCAGGAAAAGTAATAGCTTAGGTTTAAAGAAAGTTGAGAAGGAACTATTCGATCAATGATCTAGAGTTGGTGACATTATGAATGCACTTGTGATTTTGGAGTATACATATATGTTGATAATCATACAGCCGTAAAAGACTCTAATACGAGTTAAAAGAAAGAATTAAGTTCAGGTCATAGACAAAGAATTGAATTATTAGAAGATTATATCCTAGGTATTCTATAGTGTCCATCAAAGGCTAAAGTAATACCATGAGCCGCATATCGGAAGATAGCTTAAGCATAAAGGCTGATCAGAAGGAAGAGCAAAATAAAAAGTTACATCAACAAAGTAAATACGGAATTTGATTTATTGGACCCAAAAAAATTATAGACCTCGTGATTGAGAACATTGCAGATTACTCTTAGATATCAGAGGTACATAAGAGATCGAATAGTAGCCGGATTCTATAACGACTCTATGATAAAGCCCGTGAGAAGAGTACCAGCCTCTTACAAAGTTAGTATGAAGCTCCTATCGGATTGTATATGCACCACAATTGCAAGTATTATAATGGAGCTTCAAGTTATGGATGTGAATTATACCAATGTAGAAGAAAGGTCATGAAAGAGATACAAGATGTAATGTAAGATTTTAAGGTAAGTAATGTAAAAGGTGAAAAGCGTACAAGATACTCATATACAGAAGGTTGTGAATAGTCCATACATCGAATAGAAGGTTAGAAGCACGGGAATTCAGTATCAATAGCGGTGTCAACAGTAGCATACCTTCCAGCCTATGGTTTCTAAGTGCTGAAAGGTCTAACTAGAGAGTAAAAGAAGAGTTAGAGACGATGCAATGTCTCGCTTGATGTTCCAGAAAAGCATAAGAAAATCGATCGCAATCTAAAGTATGATAGAACAACAAGGTTTTAGAAAGACAGGAGTAAGGATAAGAAAATGGGCAAGTGAGAAGGTGATGAAAATGGATAAATCCATGAGATTAAGCCCGTGAAAACAAGGGAGCTGATGATTCGTCTAAGTTATGGAAATCTCAATATAGCCTGACTGAATTAAAAGGAGTCTAAGACTAGTATCATTTAGAAAAGATGAAATGCTGCCCTGGTAGAATAAGGGTGTGATTGTAATAGATAAAGGATGACATTTAGACCCTTGATTGAGTAATGACTTGAAGAGGATTTCATGAATTGAAAGAGACTACAATACTCATATAAGGTCAGTCACATTGGATGCTATAAAATACAGTTATAGATGTATAGTATCACCCATAGGTGGATCAATCTAATTACTCCATATATCCCTAATGAGATGCGAGCCCTAGTGGGAGTGCTACATACGAGATCAAGTTATCAATGGTAGATGATTAATCAATATTAAGGTGACTCAATAATAGATGGATAAAAATTCAACAGTATGATAAAGGATTAGACCATAAGTCTTAAGGATAAGCAACAAGAATAACCAGGAGTTAGTTGCAGACCTCGATAACGATAAATCAAAGTAAGAGTTATGGTATAGTATGAACTACATAGATGTATTTAAGTCATATGAATGGATAACCAGGTCTAGGAAATAAGATATAACAATATTCACTAGTACTACAAAGTACCGAGTGAAGAACTTCAGTATACCTATAGATGCCCAGAGAGACATCATATTAAGCTCTGTCTATATTTACAAAGTAAGGCCTTGAGATTGGCAAAAAGCTGGAGGAAAAAGGATAGAAGAGTCATGTAGCCACACTTACAAGGTCAGTATCGTAGAGGCTGGAAGATAGAAGATAGCAACAGTTACAAGATTGGAAGAATTTCGATAACAAGTCATGGAATAGAAAAGAAGCCTAAAGGGGGGGGGGGGGGGGGAATGCACTGGAGTTTGGATTTATTCACAAGACAGTTGCTTAGGTGGAAAAGAGAGTACTAAAGTATTCACAAGAGCAATAGGTTATCAAAAGGATAAGTACATTAGTCAATATTCGAGGATGCATGTTCCAAAGGGAGAATGATGTCAAATCCCGTATTTTTGTGTGTTAAAATTTCATCAAAAGTTAATCGAAGTAAGTTTGAGAATGACATTATTTGAGATTATAAGCATTACACTATTTTAAATGAGTGTAAATTCATGAAGGTGAGAGGGAAAGAAAGTCAAAGAAAATGAATTTTTGTCCAAGTTTGACATGCTGTGATAAAATATGGCCGAGCTAAAATACTCGGTACTTATTCAAGTTGTCCTATATTGATAAGTACATTAGTTAACATTCGAGGATGCATGTTCCAAAGGGGGTAATGATGTCAAATCCTGTATTTTTGTGTGTCAAAACAGGTCGTCCTATGTTGAGTATTCCCATATGTTTATTCTGGTTAGCCCCTGGCAACCTGTTTTGCCCATTTATGAATGATCCCCTGACAACCTGTTTTGCCCATTTATCAATGAAAGTACAATAAGAAAGATATGCTATACTGGCACTCAGTTAATTAATGTATGAGGTGCTCGTTGTGACCCATAGGTTAGGTCGTGACACGAACCTTCAAAGTAAATGGCCAAAGGGTCAAGGATTAACTCGAAAACAGTTGAGAAAGGCATTGATTTAATAATTCGCACTCAAAGATAGACCTACACCAACCACCACCAATGTTTTACAAAAAAGGGGGCCACATCGTTGTGGCACGATGTTAAATCAAGCATTTCTTGGGAGGCAACCCGTGTGTTGGTAATACTTTTTTGTTAGATTTTAATTTCGGCAAGTTTATTTCTAGGTGTTGTGCAGTTTGACATTTGTGATAGAATGCATATGACCAAAAAGATAATGAAACAGGATACAGGGGCAGAGGAAAGCGAAGGAAAGCAAAACTTGTGATACCGCGATAACATATGCAACCACGTAGTGGAGTTACAGACCGCATAATGGCTGCATACATAGGCAGAAAAATATCCTATACGAGCCTTCAAAAATGCGGTGAATTGTGATTTCTACGGCCCGTGTAATGATTATGCAACCGCAAAACCTATAGTTATTGGTTTACCAAACTCTATCACTAACACATCGTATAAGTCATCTGTGATCGCATAATGTGATATGCGATTGGCTTCCTAAATGCAAACCTTTCAAGTATTTAACCCTAAGTCCCTAAATCATTTTCATTACTCTCACACATAGACACACTACTCAACACATAAGAAATATTAAAATGATAAAAAATATTAAAACAACAAAACTAGAATATTCAATAAGGAATTGAAAAGGAATGGTCTGACCTTCCTCGTGTTTTAGACCAACATCGTCCCTCTTGATTATGGTACGCTCGTTGTCCCCTGTTCTCTTTTTTTACAGACCGCATAATGGCTGCATACATAGGCAGAAAAATATGCTATACGAGCCTTCAAAAATGCGGTAAATTGTGATTTCTACGGCCCATGTAATGATTATGCAACCGCAAAACCTATAGTATTATTGGTTTACCAAACTCTATCACTAACACATCGTATAAGTCATCTGTGATCGCATAATGTGATATGCGATTGGCTTCCTAAATCCAAACCTTTCAAGTATTTAACCCTAACTCCCTAAATCATTTTCATTACTCTTACACATAGACACACTACTCAACACATAAGAAATATTAAAATGATAAAAAATATTAAAACAACAAAACTAGAATATTCAATAAGGAATTGAAAAGGAATGGTCTGACCTTCCTCGTGTTTTAGACCAACATCGTCCCTCTTGATTATGGTACGCTCGTTGTCCCCTGTCCTCTTTTTTTTCCTGCTTAGTCAATTGAAAATTGCCATGTAAAAATTTCTGTATGCTATCATTTCTATCTCCCTAAATCCATACTATGGTTAATCCATTGAAAGTGATTCTATTGAAAACCTAGGTTATACGCATTTTACAAAACCCTAGGTTAAGGGCTTTTGTAGGTAAATTGCTATATGAGGGTTTGAATTGGAGAATAGGAGAAATGAAAAGGGGTGGGAAAGTTTGTAGTATTTGGCTTAAATTTCATCCTGCTGGGTGTACACTAATTGACGGTGAAAACGTTATTTTGAGCTATTGACTAAGACGATAATCTTTTTGCGGTCCACATAACTGTTTCGCGGACCGCAAAGTCATCACATATTATGCCATATGCAGTTGTCTTAAAGCCCTTGTGCGATTGGATTTGCGACTTCAAAAATGTTATGCGAGCCGCACAACTATCACAGATTGAGGCAAATAAACCGCTCTATTTGAGGAGTAAAATGCGAAAAATCTGTGGTCACATAAGTTAGTCTGTTGACCGTAGAGTTTTTTTAGCTTATGAATGTTGAATTACGCGATGGGTTCTGCGGCTTGCAGAAGTGTTATGCGATCGTAGAATCAATTGTTATTTCCTTAACATGTTGTTCATGCCCTATTACATACTCACTTATTGATTAATATATAGGAATGGAACCAAAGAAATACTTGTCATCGCGACAACCTCCCGCTTGAGGAAAGAAACGAGCCGGTGATCTGAGCTAACAAGCACAACAATCCAAATGCACTCGACTTGACATAACTAGAAGTATATTTGGGCATTCCTCCCAATCTGAAGATGAGGAGGCCTATACTAATCTTGTTCCACCTATTGACCTCTATGCTGAAGCACACCAAAATAATGGTGAAGATCTCAGGTTTGGTGTTTCCGGCTCTCGGACCATGTACAAGGAAAGCTTAGGGAAGAGAAACATGCTTGAAGAGAAGCATCTAAGCTTGAATGGTTTGAAACAACACTATCCCCATGTGCTAGAAAACATAAACAAAGGGGTGGGAGTCCTTCAGTCAGGTCCCAAGAGAGTACAATGAGACACTCACGAGGGAATTCTATGCTTCCTATCCTACATCCAAGAATACAGAACAAAAGAGAAATCGTGGGTTCTGGGACTGTATTTTAGTCTGCGGAATTGATTTCCTCTATGATGCTGGATCAATCAATGATGTATATTTAGAGGATTAGGAGCCTAACACCACAAAATATGATGAAAAGCTTTAAAAAAGGAATCCGAGCTTGCTTGGGTAGCCTCTATCATAGTCAATTAACACCACCCTAGATTGCACCGTGCCAAATAATCTACAAGAGGGATCTTACCTATGAAGGTCAGTACTGGATAAGTTTTATTTGTTCCCATCTAATTCCCTTAAGGAATGAAATAGATATAAGTATCAAGAAGGCAATGCTTATTGCATGAATCATGACATTCATTAAGGTTGGTGTGGGAGAGATTATATACCATGAGATTGGTACCGCGGCGAACTAGAGAGCAACTTTGCTCCCTTTTCCATGCCTAATCCATGCCTTTGTGTAAAGTTGTGATGATTTATCCTATCCTCAAACATGATCTCATAGCAAAAGTTATTCAAGATATCGACATCACATGGATCAATGATGTAGCCAATAAAGTGGTCGACAATCAACTAGAGCCTTTGGTCACCCCTCCTCCAGCCTCAACAACACCTGCTACCTAATTAGACACTCCTTTCGTACTTGCCACTTCAACATCCACTCCTAGACCAGCCACTGCACCACTACCTGCCTCATTTCCTGCACTCTCAAAACTTGGTATACTGGTAAAACATGCAAATGTCATATTAGAAAAATTAGTGAAAGAACTTCCATCTCTCATCCGGCAAGCACTAGCCCCAATCCAAACCTCAGTCACTGATCTTCAAAAATAATATCTATCTTATGAGGATAGACTCAAGCACTTTGAAGTGCACCTTGAGAGGGTTGAGCGAGGTGAAGTTGGGGACATGCCTCATCTTAAGAAGGAGGTAGCTAATCTAAAGTCAGAGCTGCTCAAATGCAGAACCTAGAGTTTGATTTTACCTCTCTTCTTCCGGAGGTAGAAGAGCAGGGTACTGGTACCTCCCAGATTCCTAGCCTTGGCCTTGACTTCAATAACCTCATGTTAGTTGAGATAGCCCCTAAGGTGAGCCATGATAGTAAGGCTTCACAGGCTTCAGGCCCTATTATATACATATATGATCGTTTAGAATAGGAATCCAAACAGTCTAAGTAGAGCTGTCAATATGGGGGAGGCCGGGTTAGCCCAACCCACGTGGGCTTTAGCAATTGACAGGCTGGGCTAGGCCAGCCCACCACTTTGGTGGGCCTTATAATGAGTACCCCACCCCAGCTCTATGTGGATTATAGGGCCCCCACGGGCTGACCCATCTTTTTTAAAATATAATTTTATATTTTTTTCTTTAATTTCTAAACTAATAAATATAGATATTTAAAATATAAAAAAATCTTATTGGAAAAATTTCACAAAACTTAATAACTTTTTATACGATTCTAATATATCACAATAAACACTAAAAAAGTAGATGACTTGACTATATTTCATTCACTAAAAGCCAAAAGTCAAAACAAACTATTCAAGAGAACGCCCATGACGTTTATGGGATATCTAACACATCATCTTTATTAAATATATTTGAATCCGCTAATGAGAAGGTTGTCTTAACATATTCAGTTTCTGATACATCTATAATTAATATGAAATATTAGTTAGTTAAATATTGATAATAATTAAATTTAATATTTTAAGACTTTGATCTTTTAATATGATGAGCTTAATAAACTTTAAGCTTAGGATACCCTTCTTTTTATTTTTTGTGTCATATACTTTTTATATATTATATATTTTATATATGTATTTTTATTAGGCCTACGGTCCGGCCCAGCGCAGCCTCAGTCTAGCCTCACGAGCCACAATCTTACTTGGGTCGGGCTTAAAAGCCTTGTTTTTGGCTCCAAAAATTCTAACTTATCTATGAGAAGCTATGTAACTGTTAGGAGAATTCTATTTCCTTTGATTTCCTTGTCGTGCGAGAATTTGACATCACAATTCTAAACTTCTGCCTTATATTCTCTCACAGATGGTGAGGACACGTGCTACCCGAGATTATCAGGCACCCGCGCTCCCTTTTGCAACCGTTAGAGGCTTGGGCCGGGGTAGAGGCCGAGGATGCGGAAGCGGTGTAGAAAGAGCACCTGCACGAGCTGCTACTGAGGAGCCACCAGCAGTGCCAGTCGGAGTCCTGGAACCTCACACGCCTACTGCTACTACCACGCCAACACTTCGGGAGACCCTAGCGTAGTTTATGAGCACGTACACCACTTTGGCTCAGGCATGGTTGCTTCCCCTTGCTGCAGCTACATCCCAGGCTGGGGGAGGAGCAAAGAATCCCTCTGCCTGCACTCCTAAGCACTGAGTGAATGTTGATCAGGTCAGAGATTATTCCTGTGCAGCCTGTAGCCCCAGGCTATATCGAGGATAGGGCAGCAACTTCAGAGTATAAGGAACGGAGACTTGAGAGGTTAAGGAAGTATGATTCTCCTATATTTAATGGGTTAGCATCAGAGGATGCCTTGGGATTTCTGGAGGAGTTCTATTGTCTTCTCCATACCATGGGTATATCAGAATCGAGAAGGGTTTCATTCACTACTTTCTAGCTTCGACGAGCCAACTATGAGTGGTGGCGCACCTATGAGTTTGACAGTCCGGACGAGGATGCTTCACTGGCTTGGAACTAGTTTTTAGATATATTTCTAAGAGAGTTTGTTTGTTAGAGCCTTAGAGATGCATGGCGTGCTGAGTTTTAGCATTTTCACTAGAGTGCTATAACTGTCTCAAAGTATATTGTCTGTTATAGTAGCTTCGCTAGACATGCACCGGCCTTGGTTTCTATTGTTCACGAGAGGGTTTGACGGTTTATTAAGGGGTCATTCCTTGCATAAAGTCTAGCTTGGATCATGAGTTGGAGATGGATATTCATTATCATCTGGTGGTGAGCATTGCTAGGAGGATTGATGGTATGCATGCTAGGGAGAAAGAGAGGAGAAGGAGGCTAAGAGGTCTGGAGAATTGGGCCATTATTTTGATTCCCATGCCCCAACTGCAGGTCGTCATGGAAGGGGTTATATGAGTCGTCCTGTTCTCCAGCTTCTCTTAGGCCTCAGGAGCCTTATTATGCACCTCCAATTTCTAGCGTGCCTCCTATGCGGGGTGCCTTCAGAGGTCAGTCAAGCAGAACTGGCCCGAGATAGTCACAGCTACCACATCCTCCCAAAGCTTATTTTGAATGTAGTGACACACACCACATGGTGAGGGATTTACCCAGACTTGGGAGGGGTGTACCTCCACAGACTTCTCAACCATAGCGTGCAGAGTTCTCGGGTTATGGTTACAGCTCCAGTTGCTACCTCACCTGCTCAGCTAACTAGAGGTGGAGGTTAGGTAGGTAGAGGTCGCCTTAGAGGGGAGGCCAGGCCCGATATTATGTCTTTCCTACCCGTACCAAGGTTGTTGCCTTTGATTCTGTCATTACAGGTATTATACTGGTTTGTCACAGAGATGCGATGGTTTTATTCGATACATGCTCCCTTTATTCTTATGTGTCTTCTTATTTTTCTCCGTATTTTGGTTTATCTCTGGATTCTTTGAGTTCTCATGTTATGTTTCTACTCTTTTTGGAGATTCTCTTGTTGTGGACCGCGTTTATTGGTCATGTTTGGTTGCTCTTAGTAGTTTTGAGACCAGAGCCAATTTATTGTTGCTCATCATAGTAGACTTTGATAATTATCTTGGGCATCAATTGGTTGTCACCCCATTATGCCATTCTTGATTGTCACGCCAAGAACGTGATGACAGCTATGCCTGGTGTGCCTTATATTGAGTGGAGCGGTGCTTTAGATCACACGACTAATAGAGTTATTTCTTTACTTAAAGGTTAGTGTATGGTTGATAAGGGGTGTGATGCGTATCTAGCCTATGTGAGAGATATCAACATTGATACCTCTTCAATTAATTCAGTTCCAGTAGTGTGGGACTTTTCCGATGTGTTTCCAACTGATCTTCCAGACATGCTGCCTGATAGAGGTACTAATTTTGGCATTGATTTGTTGCCGGGAACTCTGCCTATTTCTATTCCTCCGTATCGTATGTCTCCTCCTGAGTTGAAGGATCAGTCGCAGGAATTGCTTGATAAGGATTTTATTCGGCCCAGTATATCATCTTGGGATGCTCCTACATTGTTTGTGAATAAAAATAATGGTTCTATGCATATGTGTATTGATTATCGCTAGTTGAACAAGTTTACAATGAAGAACTGTTATCTTTTGCCTTGTATTGATGATCTGTTTGATGAGCTTCAGGGCACACATGGGTTTTCTAAGATTGATTTGTGCTCAGGTTACAATCAGTTGAAGATTCAGGAGCTAGACATCCCGAAGACTTCTTTCAAGACTCGGTATGGTCATTACGAGTTCCTTGTTATGTCATTTGGGCTGACCAACGCCCCAATAGCCTTTATGCATTCGATGCACAATGTGTTCTGGACGTATATTAACTCGTTCATCGTTGTCTTTATTGATGATATTCCGATGTATTGCTGAAGTTGGGAAGATCATAAGCAGCACCTGAGGATTGTGCTTCAGACTCTAAGAGAGAAGAAGTTATATGCTATGTTCTCAAAATGTGAGTTTTGGTTGGATTTAGTGGAATTCTTAGGCCACGTGGTATCAAATGAGGGTATTCAAGTGGATCCAAAGAAGATAGAGGCCATGCAGAGTTGGCCTAGACCATTCTCAGCTATAGAGATCCATAAATTCCTTGGCTTTGTGGGCTACTACCATCATTTTGTGGAGCGGTTTTCATCGATTGTAGCCCCTAGGACTAGGTTTACCCAGAAAGGTGCTCCGTTCCAGTGGATAAAGGAGTGTGAGGCAAGCTTTCAGAATCTCAAGACAGCTTTGACTACAGCCTCAGTTTTGATATTGCCTATGGGTTCGGGGTCTTATACAGTTTATTGTGATGCCTCAAGGATTAGCCTTGGATCGGTGTTGATATAGGACGCTAGGGTGATTGCCTACGCATCCAGACAATTGCAGATACATGAGAAGTATTACCCTGTTCACGACCTTGAGTTAGCTGCCAGTGTTCATGCGTTGAAGATTTGGCACCATTATTTATACGGGGTTCCCTATGAGATTTATACTAACCAGCGAAGCTTGCAACACCTGTTCAAGCAAAAGGATCTAAATTTGTGCCGAAGGAGGTGGTTAGAGTTTCTGAAGGATTATGATATCACTATTCTGTATCACCTGGGCAAGGTCAATGTAGTGGCTGATACTTTGAGTCATCGGGTAGAGAGTTTGGCTTATCTACCAGCACCAGAGAGGCCTATGGAGATGGATGTTCAGGACTTAGCTAGACAGTTTGTGAGATTGGATCTTTCGGAGTACAACGGGTTCTAGCTTGCGTGGTTTCTCGGTCTTCCTTATTTGATCATATCAGGGAGCGCCAATATGATGACCCTCATTTGCTTGTCCTCAAGGACAAGGTTCAGTATGGTGATGCCATAGATGTGACCGCGAGGACATAGTAATGAGGATGCAGGGTCGGGTCTGTGTACCCAACATTGATGGGATTCGGGAGTTGATTCTAGATGAGGCCCACAGTTCACGATATTCCATTCATCCAGGTGCTGCGAAGATGTACCAGGATTTGAGGCAACACTATTGGTTGAGGCGGATGAAGAAAGATATAGTTGGGTTTGTAGCTCGGTGCCTCAACTGTTAGCAGGTGAAGTATGAGCACCATAGATAGAGTGGGTTGCTTCAGAAGATAGATATTCTGGAGTGGAAGTGGAAGTGGATCACCATGGAATTTGTAGTTGGTCTCCCGCGGACTTTGAGAAAGTTTGATACTATTTGGGTGATTATGGATCAGCTGACCAAGTCCGCAGTTTATTCCTGTGTGTACTACTTATTCTTCAGACTGGTTGGCGGACATCTATATCCGGGAGATTTTTCATCTGCATGGTATTCCAGTTTCTATTATATTAGATAGAGGTACTCAGTTCACATCATGGTTCTTGATGACTGTTCAACATGAGTTGGGTACTCGGGTAGAGTTGAGTATAGTATTTCATCCTCAGAAGGACAGATAGTCCGAGCTCACTATTCATATTCTTTAGGATATACTACATGCGTGTGTGATTGAGTTTGTAGGGTCTTGGGATCAATTCTTGCCGTTGGCAGAGTTTGCTCATAATAATAGCTATCGGTCCAACATTCAGATGGCACCATATGAGGCTTTATATGATAGGCGGCGTAAATCTCTAGTGGGTTTGGTTTGGGCCGGGTGAGGCTGGGTTATTAGGCACAGACTTAATTCAGGATTATTTGGAGAAGGTTAAGGTGATTCACGATAGACTCCGTACAGCAAGTCCTGGCAGAAGAGCTATACGGACCGGAAGGTTCGTGATGGTTCTGTTAGAAATAACGCTCTACGCTAGAGGGGGGGGGGGGTGAATAGCGTATTAATAAAATTTGGCGTTTTCTTGCGGAATTTAAACTTTGCAGGAAATAAACAAATGCAGTAAAAATAAATTACACCACGATATATACTGGTTGGCCACACTTTGTGGTTAGTCCAGTCCCCGAGAGACTCTCTCGAGATTTCCACTAACAACCTTGTCAAGCTTAAGGTGCCCAACAAACCTTTACACTTGAGACTTGAATCACACAAATCTCAAACACTTGCTCGGAGGTTCCTCACCTCAAAGACTTCAACTTGCTCGGAGGTTCCTCACCTCAAAGACTTCAACTTGCTCGGAGGTTCCTCACCTCAAAGACTTCAACTTGCTCGGAGGTTCCTCACCTCAAAGACTTCAACTTGCTCGGAGGTTCCTCACCTCAAAGACTTCAACTGTTAAGCTTCCGGGTGCCTAACGAACCTTTACAACTTGAGAACTTGATACAACACAAGCCTCAACCAATCCGCTTAAGGAAACCTATCCCTAAGACTTTACAAGAAGAAATATAACACTTCTTCTTACTACAAGTGTTTAACAAGAACACTCTTTTACTCACTTTACAAGAACTCTCTCAAAGAGTGGATTATGAGTACAAAATATATGGCTCAAGAACACAACAACTTAATCAATAATCTTGGCTCTCAAAAAACAATGTAAGATATGAAATTTGAATCACAAGAATGTAATGTATGCTTTGTAATTTTTCTGCAGTGTTGTTGTGTTTAAAAAATGATTTTCAGAGAGTGTTTTATAGAGAAAATGGAGCAATAGACCGTTGCTTTTAGTTTCAGAAAACGCTCCTGAAAATCTGCCTGACAATCGATTGTTGATATTACACAATCGATTGTTGGAGTAAAATTTCAACAGACAAATTCCTTAAAATCCGGTTAAAAAGATTTCTGTTGAATTTTAAAAAGAAGACAATCGATTGTTGACTTCAGACAATCGATTGTTGTTCAAATATTCAAAATATTTCTGGCAACTTTTTGACTAAAAGATTGAGTAAAGATTATACCATAAATAGATAAAGCCGTTGGAAAAAGTCCGTTTGGAAATATCACTGAGCACAATCGATTGTTAAATAGTGACAATCGATTGTTCTTCATTTTTGAAGATTTTGAAAACATTCTGTAAGTTGTCCAAAACTTTGAGACTAAGTATAAAATCTGACAATCGATTGTTGAACAGTGACAATCGATTGTTGCTTCAAAAATGATTTCAAACGAAGTTTCTGTCTCAAGACAACATTTTAAAAACTAAGTATAGAACTTGACAATCGATTGTTTCTTCAAGACAATCGATTGTTAAACCCAATTTTCTCAAAACGAGTTTAAAAATCATTTTGGCAAATATGCAACTTATTTCTTTAAAAACTTATGACGCATGATTTTATGAAAATCATTTTAGGTGAGAGCCAATATTAGAAATAAGTCGTTGAGTCAAGATTACAAATTAAGACCTACTCAACAGTTGATTGCATCTTCTATTCTTGAACGCGTACTATCCATCTTGTACTTGGACTGTTATTGTTCCATCACCGATGCTTGGCTCAATGTTTGGCATTTATCAAAACCTACATGAATCAACACACGTTAGTTCGAGAACGTGTTTCTTACAGGTTCATATATGGTTGGAGAGCGGGCTCTGCTTCGGGTTTCACTTATAAAGGGTGTAATAAGATTCAAGAAGAAAGGGAAGTTGAGTCCGAGGTTTATTGGCCCTTTTGAGATATTAAGGTGAGTTGTAGAGGTTTATAATAAGCTTGCCTTACCTCCCATCTTGGCAGGAGTTCATCCGATATTTTATGTTTTGATGCTCCGAAGGTATCATGGTGATCCGTTGCACGGGTTGGATTTCAGTTCAGTCCAGTTGGAATGATTTAATCTTTATTGAGGAGCCCGTGTCAATATTGGACACGCACGTTAGGAAGGTCAGGTCAAAGAATATTGCATCAGTGAAAGTTCAGTGCGGGGTCAGCTGGTTAAGGAGGCGACCTAGAAGACCAAGCAGGATATGCGCATCCGTTACCCTCATCTTTTAACTATTTTAGGTATGTCTCTGTACTCGTTCGAAGATGAATGAATATTTAAGTGTATGAGGATGTGACGACCCGGCCGGTCGTCTTAAGAATTAATGCCCCGACCCTTATTAACTTCTTTCCATGAGTTTATTTATGCTATTTTGATTTGCGAGGATGTTCAGTTTTGAGTTTCAGAGAGTTTTGGGACACTTAGTCCCTAAATAAGAGATTAAGTGTTGTAAAGTTGGCCGTAGTCGGAACAGTGTGAAGGTGGCCTCAGAATAGAAATTCGATGGTTCTGTTAACTCCGTTGGGTGATTTCGGGTTTAGGGGCATGTTCGTATTGTGTTTTGGAGGTCTGTAGCTAATTTAGGCTTGAAATGCCGAAAATCAAATTTTTGAAGTTTTCGATTCGATAGTGAGAATTTGATTCGAGGGTCAGAATGGAATTCTAGAAGTTGGTGTAGCTATGTAGTGTTTAATTTGATGTGTGTGCTAAATTTCAGGTCATTCGGACATGGTTTGATGGACGTTTTGATCGAAAGCATGTTTTTAGAGTTTTTTGGATTCTTACTCTTTAATCCGATGAAAAATAGGTGTTTTGATGTTGTTTTGAATGTTCCAAAGGTTGGAACATTTTTGAATGAAGTTATGGCATATGTTGGTAGATTTGGTTGAGGTTTCGGGGGCCTCAGGTGTGTTTCGGATGCTCAATCGGGCACTTTTGGCCTTTGGGAGATTGTAGGTTTATTGATACTTCTGTAACAGTGATTTGCTTGTCTCTATCATGTGAGATCACTTGCAGTCGTGTAGAGTAAGATGAGACCAGGCGCTTTTTTGTGAATTGCGATCGAAGAGGAAGGAGTACGATCGCATACGGTGAGTTTGTTGGTCATTGCGTTCGTATGAGAATCATTGCATTCGCATAGAAGGATTTAGTGTGGTAGTGGTTCATGGAACTGGCCTACCTTGGCTGCTTCT
Source organism: Nicotiana benthamiana (assembly GCA_034376525.1). NCBI lineage: Eukaryota > Viridiplantae > Streptophyta > Magnoliopsida > Solanales > Solanaceae > Nicotiana > Nicotiana benthamiana. The sequence continues at coordinate 116,788,160 of CM067332.1, read as the reverse complement.
ACAAGAGCTTGATCGCTTTTGCGGTCTTGTACATGCGGCTGACCAACCGCAGGTATGGTTATGACTGATAAGTGGAGCTTCAGCTCCTTTCAAAACTTTCCAACTTCACTCGAGCCTCGTCCGTTTGATGATCGGGGCCCTCGAGCCCCCCTCGAACATACCGTCAAGTTTGAAATCATTAAATGGACTCGCTCAAACCCTCAGAATGCCTGAAACAATGCTAAATCTAAGAATCACCCCCTAAAACCAATTGAATCAAACTTATGAACTTCAAATTCTTTAATTTTCTTTCAATGCGACCAAACCCACTTACACTGTTCGGATTGACACCAAAGTTTGCGCGCGAGTCTTATATGGTAATACAGAACTATTCTTGGTCTTGGAACTCCTTTCGGACCTCGATAACACAAACATCCGCTCCAAACCAAATATTTAAGAACTCAAAATCCTTAAGTAATCAACTTTCAATATTAGGCACCCAAACGCTCCCAGCTCATCCAAAACCCGATATGGACATATGCCCAAGTTCGAAATCATCATACAAACAGTTGAATCTTTAAATCCGAATTCTGAGGTCATTTACTCAAACATTGACCGAAGTCAAACTTGGTATTTTAAGCCAACCTTAAGGAACCAAGTGTTCGATTTCAACCCAAACTCTTCTAAATCCCAAACCAACCATTCCCACAAGTCATAGTAAAGTCAAGTACGGGAAGTCTTCTCTAAGGGAATGGGGTTCTAAAAAGTAAAATGACCATTTGGGTCATTACAATAAGCCAATAAGGCCTGCAACACGTAGCTCGTTACATAATAACACTTATATAGTGACCCAACCTATCGTTTTAGCTCTAGCATATCGTTCAACAGTATGAGGCATGAGCAGCTTCACTTTAAGTATTATAACTTGTACGTATGGTCAGAACTAACTTTTGGGAAGTTCGGGGCTGATTCAGAAAGAAAATTCTCATTTGAGAAGATTTAAGTTGAAAGAATTGAATAAGGTTTAACTTTTGAGAAAACAACCTCAGAATCAAGATTTGAAGATTCCAACATGTTTATATGATGATTTTGGACTTGGGCATCGGATAGAGTTTTGGATAACCTGGGAGCATTTCGACGCCTATTATGGAAGTCACCATTTTTGTGATGAATTTCATTACTGTGGATTAATGTGTATTCCGGTGTTATTGATGTTCGCTTGGAATTTAAAGTCTGGGAATAGCTTTGTACGGTCATTCTGGTATTAGGGGTGCATCCGTAAGTGGAGTTGGAGGTCCGTATGTTATTTTGGAGGCATTTAGCCTTTTTTTGCAATCCACTAGGCAATCGCCTAGGGCTAGATTTCATTAATAATTGAAAAAAGAAAATTACAACAAATAGGAAAAGTAAAATAAGGGGGAATAGTGCCGGTATTGTTACCCATATAACACCATCGGCGTAAACCTTACCTTTGGAATCCTATTGAGGCAAATAAATTCCTCATCTACTAGCAAGCATGTAAAAAGAAAGAACTGGCAAGAACTAAGAAATATGTGATCATCACAGAGTTTATAACATGCTCTGTGATGACATTACATAAAATAATACTAATGTGATGTTAAAATAAAAAAATGAAGAAGCCATCAATGTGCTCTCTTTTCTCTAATTTTGTGAAAACTTCAATTTGTAGATTCTTGTCTTCGTCCACAATTTTTTTTCAAAATGTCTTCAAAATTCATGCTTTGTTCTTCAAGCGATTGGACTTTGTAGAAATTGATTGAGTGACTTGATTTTGTTTTGCATTTCTCATTGGGGGCCTCCTTATCAAAGTGTCTTCAATCACCCTGCCGTCCCAACTTCTATCCCTTTTCCCGAAACTTCTTATTATTTTTTTACTATGCAATGGTGACAAGTCACCTTTTCTTGAAGCATCTGCCCGGCATTGGTTTAAGATATCTTCTTCTTCCCCTTCTTCATATATATGCCTACCTGTCGAAATTGGATTTGACATCTCTTGAAAATCGCCTTGTGTTGTTATTTGTACATTACCCAATACTGCCTTGTTTTGTTGTTGTTTTTGCAAATTGTTGCTGCTCATATTCACACGACCAGTAGTAGGATTAGCATGATTTAAATTGTTTAGTTGATCTGTTGTTACCATCGAATCCAAGAGTTGTTTTTCCTTTGAAGAGATTAATGGAGCATTTGTCACGATATGGTGCTGCCCCGCCTGTGACAATGCTATTATTTTGCAATCAACAGAAGGCGAGTTTGTTGGTGTAGTTACATTCCTTTGATGCTGCTGACTCGTATCCAAAGGTTGTCTCATTGCATCCAAAAGTTTCCTCTCTTCCAAATTATTGTGTGATTCTATTGTGACAATGTTATTCTGCCCAGTTTTTGGCAGCACAATTGCATTTCGATGATCAGCTGATGTTTCGCTTGAGCATTTGTTTAGTTGGACATTATCTTTTGTTTCCTTTTGGTCTAACTTTGTTGTTGCTGCATTTGAAGTAACTGGTTTTGCATTATTTCTTGGAACAAAAACTGGTGCATTATGATTCAAGATACTGTTGGGACTGGCTGCAAATGACTGAATTGCTCGACAGATCATATTGCTATTTTGAATTATTGGAGGTTTCCCTTGAATTTTGGTGAAGCATAAATGTCCTCTCCTGCACTATCCTGATCCAACTCATGGTCATCTTCTTCAGATGAGAAAGCAACAAGTCCATCACCCCAGCCCTCGTCATCATCAAACTCTCGTTGGTCTTTCCACAGTTTCGAGTTAATGACCATCTTCCTCATCTTAGCTTGAATGGCTTATTTGTTATTTCCAATGAAGTTTGATGGTTCCCCATATTCTTTGATAATTTTCTCCACATGCGGACTGGAGAAATGAATCGGCAGAGAATTTTGATCCTTAGCCATTTGCATATTCTCTCCAGTCAACTTTCCATCATCATCATTCACATTGCCAAGTGTAGCAAATGAGTTTGAATTTTTAGGTAAACTTGTACTCTTTTGTGCATTCTGCATTTTTTTGCTTGTTGGAGTTCTTTTTTTGTTGGACACAGATGACCAATTATCGTTTGCATTATGTTTTCCAGCTTCCCTTGTGTGTTGACAAGCATCAGTATGCTATAAATCAAAAGCACCTTAAACTAAGGCAGCATTAGAGACATCTGCAGCAACTGTACCTATAGAAGTAGTCACAGTGCCTTTTTATTGAACCATATGATGCTAGTTAGAGGTATCTTGTCGAACTGACTTCAACGCAACATCATCATCCGTAGGAGTTGCTGTTATTTGAATAAGTTCACACACAATATCATTTTTATCTATCCCAGAAGCAGGTCGATCAACATGACATTGCAAAGCAAGTATAGAATCAAGCTTCGAATGTACTGTCCAGTTGGTAATATTGTTACCATTTGTACAAGATGCCGCAAACTCCAATTTTGTAACATCACACTGATCCTCCACCTCTTCATTTTTCCCAGTCCATTTAAAGCCATCCAATGCAATATTTTCTTTTAAAATTGAATATACACTAGCTGGTACATTTAGCTCCCCTGGAACTAGTTGATGCACATTGTAGATATGGTGCTGTCCTTTGCATATTTCAGTTGAATTGGTAGGCTGAGAAGTAACCAGAGCTGATTATTTATTCAAGTCATTACATCCTTGTTCAGTCCTTTTTGCATTGTTTTGTGCTGCCTCAGTAATTGCAGCAGTAGGTTCTAAATTTGGCGCGCCCATAGCTGACTGTTTTCGGTTAAAACATTCAAAGGACCATCCAATGGAACAGTAACTTCTGCATTTGGCCTTGAAAGATGTTCTGCAGCTGGAACATTTGTAGAAGTAACAATTTTTTGTCCTGCTTCATCAATCACATTAGGTCGAACCCCTTCCATTCGTCGTCCTGCAAGAGTAACATTGAAGTACTCCCTAGCATCACCTTCTAATTTAGGCAAACTGCCCCTTAATTCAGATTCGTCAACATCAACTACTACTTCATTAAAAACCTCTGAACTCCAATGACACAATTTTACATCGCGACCTTGATGATTACAATATGTATAGTATTTAGGTAAATTATCAAACACGATCTGCTGGTCATATTCAACTATTTTTCCAGATTTCATATCTACTATCTTGATCTTGATTTTCTTTGGGTGTTTGTCCAGTAAATTAATCAAGACTTTAACTCGTGTCGTACTAGGTAGCGTTCGATCTTTAGTAGACTTATCTACTGCTACAAGCTTTCCCATGGCAGATGTGATGGACATTAAGGATTTTTTTGCAAAGAAATTTGCTGGCAGTTCAGGAAACAAAATCCAAGCGATAGCTCTTGACGTTTCTTCACGAGGGTTAAATCCCATTGTCCATGGGAATGTCCTAAAGAAGAACTCGTCTCCTTTTGCCTTAGCATAACCAGTTGTTCTTGATAACACATTAGAAAATCTTCAAATAGATTGAATCTTACTAGAATATGCCTATATTCTAGCTGTCCAATGTTGCAATTACCTTTGACGTCGAATTGTTTCGGCAAAATTTTTCTCAGCTCCTGAAGCTCAGGCTTTCCATATGAAAATTTAATTACAACTGCTTGTTGAAGACCTTCCTTCCTAGTGAATGCATTCACTTCATCTACTGTGAATTCAACAGTAGGTATTCCATGCTCAAACGTAACAAGACAGAGTTCCAACTTTGAGTTTTTTACGGCAGATTGTTGCCCAGCAAGTTGCGATGCATATGTTTGTTTGGTACCGATAGTTGTTGGATTTTCAGGATTGTTTTGAATAGCCTATCCCACAGAAAAAGGCTGGGGAGAGGGCGTAACATCCATGGTTGCTTTATCCTTCAAACACAGTCCATCACATCCACGCTATCAAAAGGAATAGCGCTGGAAATTTGAAGAAATTCTGGTTGCTACAACAAATCATGGAAATAAGATTTAAGATGTAGGAAAATTGGTTATAGATTTGAGGTAAAAATCAATTGGGAATTGTTCGCAAAGAGAAGGGGATCGTGTGACACCACTTTTGTGACAATCCACAGCCCAAATCCGGAGGAATGCCCGATGAATAGTGACAGAAACTCTATTCACCCTTCTTCCTAGAGAGAATATGTGAACAGTTGGCTGAGCTATTAGTTTTCTCTTCTCTTGGAGGAATTTAGCTTGAGTTATAAATTTGAAGGTTATTAAGAAAAAAAACCTTCAAATTTCTATCTTTAAGAAAGGTTTTTAAGAAATTTGATCGGCGGTGGACTTTTTGATATCAGGTGAAAATCCAATTTTGGAAGTTAGAGTAGATCCATAATGTTGAATACGACTTGTGTGAAAAATTTGAGGTTAATTTGATGTTATTTGATTGGTTTCAGCATCGAATGCATAAGCTTGAAGTTCTAAAGTTCATCAAGTTTAAAATGGAATGTGATTGGCAATTTTAGCATGTTTTATGTGATTTAAGGCCTCAAGTAGTTCCGTGCTATGTTATGGGACTGGTTATTTGATGAGGTCCCGGGGGCCTCGGGTGGATTACGGGTGATTAACGGATCAAATTTGGACTCAAAAGAAGAATTGAGTAGTTGCCTTCTAGTGTAACCACACCTGCGAGGCTTGGGCTGCAGAAGCGGTGTAACAACCCAACCAGTCATTTTGAGATTTTGCACTTTGCTCACCAGTTCTCGCACATGACTAGCCTCGTATTATGCATTGTGACTTATGTGAATCGTCAGTTTTAGTTATCAGGTTAATCGGAATAGATATGGAAGGATGATTCTCAATTGGAAGCTTTAAATTTGAAAGGTTTTACTCAATCTTGACTTTTTAGTATTTGATCTCGGATTTGGATTTTTATGATTCAGTTAGCTCCATTAGGTGATTTGGGACTTAGAAGTATGATCATAATGCAATTTGGGGGTTCGTAGTAGATTTAGGTTTGAATTGGCGAAATTAAAATTTTGGCGTTTTTCGGTTCGTAGGTAACATTTTGATATAGGGGTAGGAATCGAATTCTAGGAGTTTAAGTAGTTCTGTTGTGTCATTTGGGATGTGTGTGCAAAAGTTTAGGTCATTCGGACGTGGTTTGGTTGGGATTTTTATCAAAAATGTAATTTAGAAGATTCTGGAAGTTCTTAGGCTTGAATTTGATGCAAAATTGGTATTTTTATGTTATTTTGATTGTTCCGATGGTTGGAACAAGTTTTGAATGATATTATGCAATATGTTGGCATGTTTTATTGAGATCTCGAGGGCCTCGGGTCACTTTCGGATGGTTGAACTGACCATTTCAAGTTTAAGGAAGTTTCAAATTTTGGTTTCAACTGTAGCAGACATTTTGTACTTCGCGTTCATGTGTGGACCCTTGCATTCGCAAAGGTCAGGAAGGGAGGCATAAAATTTGGCCTTCGCATTCATGAGGGGAGGGGAGGAGTCCCACATTCGCGAAGGGCTGGAATGGGAAGTATCACATTCGCAAGATGCCCAACCGCGTTCGCTATGGTTAGTAAGGCTAAGGCATCACGTACACAATGAGACAGTCGCGTTCATGTAGGAGACTTTTGTTCAATGGAAATTTTTGTGCTTCTCTAACGTGAGGCTTTGACCGCGTTCTCAAAGAAGGACTTCTGATCGTTGGGCAGAATATTTAAAATGCTATTTTTGCAAGTTTTGGCCTAAGTTCACAATTTTTGACTCGATCTTGAAGCTTTTTGAAGAGGATTGAAGAGGGAATCAAGGAGGAACACTTGGAGGTAAGCTTTATGGACTTTATACTTGATTCTTATGAGAATACTACCAAATTTATCATGGAATTTAAGCCTAGCATTGAAGAACCAGGGCTTGTAATTGGAGACCTAAGATTCAGGATTTGAGGGGTTTTTTGTGGTTGGATTTCGATGAATTTGATATGGGTAGACTCGTGAGTGAATGAGAATTCTATTGATATGATTTTTTATCAGATTCTGAGACGTGGTCCCGGGGGCCGGGTTTGAGTAATTTCAGAACTTTTGATGTAAATTGGATATTTTTGAGTCGGCTTTGTTCCCTTCGCATATTTTAAGGTTTATGTACTGATTTTTGTTAGATTTGGAGAATTTGGAGCCCGATTTAAGAGGCAAAGGCATCGCGGCCTAGAGTTTGGACCAGATAGAGGTAAGTAGTGATTATAAATGTTGTCTTGAGGATTTGAAGCCCAAACTTCTTATTGTTGTGCTACCTTAAGGTGACGCACACGCTAGATGACGAGCGTGGAGTCGTGAAACGTTGGGGATTGTGACTTGGTCCGTCCCATATGGCTGTTAAGTCATGTATTTGATTTTAAATATTATGATATTCTATATTTTAGAGATTTATATGATATTTTGGGGTTGCATGCCTTGTTTGGGGCCTTGTGTCGACCTGTTGAGATCCTTAGGGACATTTTCACTACCTTTCCTTGCTCTATTAGTTTTGAAAGCATATCCTCAATCATATTTTACCTGTTTATTAGTTAAATTTGGTTTTATCACTTTGCTTCTTAAAATGTGAAAATTGTTTGGGCTGAGTTTCCTTATTTTATTGATGGTCCAAGTGATTCTGAGGTTGATGACTGAGATACAACGAGGGTCTGATTGGAAAATTGATGACTGAGATAGACCGAGGGTTTGACTATGAGGTTAATGACCGAGAGAGGCTGAGGAACTGGTTGTGATAATTATATATTTATGGATCGGTCTGCACGCCTAGTCCCTCTGGAATCTGCACACCCCCAGTGAGCGCATTCGACTATATATATGGATGGGGATGCACGCCGCAACGGTTACTACACGATACCTATTGAGTTTAGTAGTGGGCGTGAGTGTTTATTTGCAAGAGTTGAGTCATGAGTGACTGACAGGCTTGCCCGGGGGAGGGGGGGAGGGGGGGCTATATATATACATGTACATGAGTGATGCTTTGCTTGAGGGGCCTGTCTGTGAACTTACTGTTTTTCACTCCTCCTTAAAGGGAGTTTCTATCGAATATGTTAGTTTATCTACTGCTTCCACTCATCTTTAGACGGAGCCTCTATTAAAATGTTGAACAAATATTTTAAATTACTTTCATTTAAACTGAAGTCTTTAAGTTATGAAATTGTTTTGAATTTCTGTTATACCGAGGGTTTGTATACAAACTATGCTTTGCCCGGGTGCGGATTATTATTTTTATCACTTTCACTATTTATATATTTCATTAAACCACTATGGGAAAGGTTAAAAAAGATATTTTCCAAAAGATTTCGCTGAAGATTGAATTTTAATGAAGTGGGTTGATTGTATCCTGTTTTGGAAACATGCGGTATCCTATGTTGTGCCATGGTATGGTACATGTGATTTCTTACAGCTCAGACTGTATTTACTCTTATTACTTACTGGGTTGGAGTACTCACATTACTCCTTGCATCTTATGTGCAAATTCAGATATTTCTGAGCTTGGTGGCAGTTTCATCGGAGTTAGCAAGGTAGCTCTGGCGATCGCGGCTCTGCTTTCTCCATCTATATTCTTCCTTATGTACTCTTGTGACTTTTCCACACCATTTTGGTCTTGACATTGTTAGACAGTTGTAGTAGACGCTCATGACTAGTGACACCCTGATGTCGGGTGTGTATATTATTTCTGCATTGTTTATTTAGACTTATATTACAAAATATTTATTTAATTAAAGACTTAAAAATGAGTCTTAATGATTAAAGGGTTAATATGGGTGTTGTGTCTGCTGGCCTAGTCTTAACGAGAGGCGCCATCACGACCAGGTTTGAGTTTTGGGCCGTGACAAGTTTATATCAGAGCCAGGTTACATAGGTATCATGAGTCATGAGCAGGTTTAGTAGAGTGTCGCGGATCGGTACAGAGACGTATATATTTATCCTCGAGAGGCTTTAGGAAAAATTTCACATTCTTGAATTCTTATCCTGCACCTTGATTCAGATTAGAATATAACTCTTTCAATTCCTTCTACGCATTCATATTCGCGCATTAGCACTCGGTAATAGGTATGCATTGATGGCTTGTGAGTCCTCGATTGAGGAGCGAGATGTGATCTCACTGTGTTGATGTTAGGCCAGTCTAGAAGAGTTGAAGCCAAATGTTTGTGCCTATATCTCGAACCCTGAGTTTTTGATTGTGTGAGCGCGTGTTTCTTGATCTATATGTTCTTTTGTCCTTACTAAGGGACGTAATGACTAGATAGTTATGTGATGATGTTGATGTAACTACGAGATGCGTTCATATGAATCGAATAAAGTGAGAAAGGTATGCTTTGGGGCAACAAGAACTATTTGGTGTTTGATTTCTACCGTGATTGGATGTATAGCCCGGAGTTATGGATGTGTGAAGAATGTTTTCATGTTTCATAGTTGGGAAAGAAGTAAATTCTATACTGCGATATGAGTTCAGACTTAGGAAGATAAAGCGATTGCGTAATATTTATGACGGTGGACAGTATACAGAAATGTTAGTTTTAGGCAAGGCAGGTGGGTTATCTCATGCGGTGTATTCTGAAGTTATGTGATCCTTATGTTGTCTATTAAAAAATCTCATTTACAAGTGAAATATATATGTTGAAATATAAATTTAGGTCACTAAGAGAGTGGGTTTAACTGTTATGGGAACGAATGCGAGAATTGCAAAAGATTTAAAGTACTAGATGGTCAGTGTTTCACTAGCTTATGAAGGATTGTGTTTAATCTCACTATGATATTATGGCAGTAATAGAGTATATGCATGAAGAGTTATTGTGTGTATTTTGATCTACCGCTTCGAGCCAAGTGGGGGAGTATGCTATTGATTAGATTGATTGTATAGTTTTGTGCTATGTTGGTTCCAGTTGAGATGCATGGGAGAATCGGTTATGGTCTATGGAGATTGAGAGCGAGGATGGCTCGAGTAAAGGGAATTTTTTAACAAAGGTGATAGTATGCTTCATAGGGGTGTGAGGATCACATAATGTCTTGAGTTGTTATTGGTAAAGGATGCTCGATGCATAGAGCAGGAAGTTTCTTGGTTGTATTGGGATAAGGTTACATTCTACAGTCTCAAAGTGGTAATGAGGCATAGGTTGTTCGGTTCGTTTGATCAGGCTAATTGCTGTTTGAGTAGAGTGAATGGCTCTTGAGGATGGTTTGAATGTGTTCGATATTGTACATGTAAAAATTGGAAATTTTCAAGTGTATGATTTGGCTACAAACTGAGGGTTTCATTGGAGGGTCTCAAGACTTGTGTCATTTATATATAAATTATGGGATTCAATATATCAGGGTTAGGAAGGTAATGGTTCCAGATTCACAGGAAGTCTCATCGGGGTAGGTATTTTGAACGTGGTGCTTTTGGGAATATTTAAGGAAGTATTAAGCGACTTATGAGCCTTGGACGGTGTGGCTTTATGCTTGGGTCTCGTGTGGCGAGTCCGGGTCGAGGATTGTGATGTGATACCAGGAACAAGTACATCGAAGGTAAATTTAGAGGAACTTGTATATGTGGGATAGCTTGTTAGTAGGTTGGATCGGTATGGGAAAGGATATGATGAGTTCTTTGGGTGCTTATGAGGTAAAGAATTTGTACAGGTGTTTCGTAGCAATGCTCTTGAGTTTTAGTGACCTGCGTAGCTTGGTTGATTTAGAAGGATTCAGTCGTGACGGATTAGTTTTGTGCAAATGCAGTTCGAAGAGTTCTTGATGGTATCTGCCACGGTTAGAGACGCGTGCTTTCAACGAGCGTAAAGAGAATGGGATATGTAGTGATTTTCTTCTAGATGAGATCAATGGAAGGTTCTTGGATAGTTGAGCACATAGTTGCTGGTGGAACGGAAGAATGTTTGGAGTATCTGTCGTGGAATGATTGGGCATTAGAGGTGTGGTATGTATTCGGATGGAGGAATCGGGATTGGATATGGTGATTCGTGGTGCTATATGGAGCTGGAGACTGAGAGTTATCATAAACAAGTTATGTTTTAGTTATAGGTCGTGTGCATCAGCACTGTTTAATGACTATCACGGCTTGGAGGCCCGAGTGGATCTTTTGCTGCTTGGTATGTTAGATTCTTATGTAATATTAGGTCTAGACTTGTTGTCTTCATCTCATGTTATTCTGGACTATTGTGCTAAGGCGGTGATGTTGGCCATGCCGGAAATGCCACAGAATGAGTGGTGAGTTTCAGCGGATTATATTCTTAGTAGGGTTGTTTTATATTTCGAAGACCCAGCCGATGGTTGGGAAGGATTGTCTTTCTTATTCTGGCCTTCTTCGTGGATGTAAATGCGGAGACTCCTACAATTGATTCAGTTCCGGTGGTGAGAGACTTTCTGGGTGTGTTTCTTATATCGAGGCATGTCACATGGTTGTTTATTTTGGTATTGATTTGGTGCCAGGCACCATAGCATATGGCATCGGCGGGCTAAAAGAGTTGAAGGAACAACTTCAGAAACTCCTAGATAAAGGTTCATTGGTCGACCTATATGGATGTATGTTCTGCATCAAGATGACTTTGTTGACTTCGAGTTGCCATTGGCGAGGGATATGTTTATTCAATTATTATTGAGCTATTAGTGTTCTGAGATGATCTATGAGTTACTTTTATGTATTTCGAGGCGTTATGATTTGGTGGTTATATGCACATATGGTGCGATTCCGTTGGGGTTTCATAGTGGAAGTCGAGCGGGAAGAGTACTGGTATTGCTTGGCGGGTGGCGTATTGGTTGCATCTCGTCGGGTATGTGTAACACTATGTCAATTGGTTTGCGTTGGTTATGATGATTTCTTTAGTTTTAGACATCAAATTGCGTGTGGTATTCGATTTTGAGCAGAGTGACTAGAGGTGTTTCACGCGGACTAGTGTTTGGATAGGGTCACGCATTACAGCAAAGCTATGTGGATGTACGAACCTCCGGGTTAAATTCGTGTGTTCTGTTTCTATGATGTGTGATGGGTTCTCAACATTGTGTGTGGTGGTAATGGTGAGCTTGTGGTATAGCTCTTTCATTTGAGTCATTTTCATGATTTGAGTAAATTCGGATTGTTGCTTATTGGTGCACGGATTGCACAAGTTGTGGCTTTAGCCTGTATTGATGTTTCATGTCACCAGAGTAATTGTGTTGGATTAGATGAGATTGTTGGGGTCTTTAATAAATACAAACTGATTCGATTTTAGCATGTTGGAAGGATAATAGTGGGGTTTAGCTCAAAACTTCACTATGGTCTTTGCCAAAGGAGAAGTGGCTTCATGAATGGTTGGTCTGAGAAATGGTTATGGCTTACTACGTCTTTTATTTATTGTTGGTAGTATATGAAAGTGTTGGAATGAGACTTTAGTTGATAAGAGGTTTTCTATTGGTATTTGGTTGTTGTGTGCAGCTGTTGAAATTAGAAGTTATTGCTACAAGTGTTTGAGTTATGTAGTATATCATGTAATTGCACCTGAGGTTGCGGGTATGGGTTATTACAGCTTGTTCGGGCTTATTCGGAGTATATATGTGAGATTCTGATATGGTGGATGATTTCAAAAGTGGAAATGTGGTTCTAAGGTTTATGGGCTAGGTTGGATTGTGAAATTTCAGTCACATTGTACGATCGAACCTATATGAAATACGGCAACATGGGATCACCCATGGGTATGTGCATGGTAAGGTTATTCAGCGATTGGTTGGATTTTGAAAGAACTCTGGGCATGTTCGAAGAAGAATGTATTTTTAAGTGGGGGATGATGTAATGACCCGACAGGTCGTTTTGAGCTTTTGCACTTCGCTCACCAGTACCCAGGCATGACTAGCCTCATATTATGCAATGTGACTTATATGAATTGTTGGGTTTTGGTTATCAGGTTAATCTGAATAGATATGGAAGGATTATTCTCAACTGGGAGCTTTAAATTTGAAAGGTCTGACTCAACCTTGAATTTTTAGTATTTTATCTCATATTTGGATTTTAATAATCTAGTTAGCTCTGTTAGGTGATTTATGACTTAGGAGTGTGATCGGAATGTAATTTTGTGGTCCGTAGTAGATGTAGGTTTGAATTGGAGAAATTTGAATACTGGCATTTTCCGGCTGGTAGTTGAGATTTTTATATAGGGGTCGGAATGGAATTCTGGGGGTTTCAGTAGTTCCATTGTGTCATTTGGGATGTATGTGAAAAATTTCAGTTCATTCGGACGTGGTTTGGTTGTGATTTTGATCAAAAACGTAATTTAGAAGATTTTGGAATTTCTTAGGCTTGAATCTGATGCAAATTTTGTATTTGGATGTTGTTTTGAGTGTTCCGAAGGTTGAAACAAGTTTGAATGATGTTATGAGATATGTTGGCATGTTTGGTTAAGGTCCCGAGGCCCTCGGGTGACTTTCGGATGGTTGAACGGACCATTTCAAGTTTAAGGAAGTTGCAAATTTTGGTTTCAGCTGTAGCATACATTTTTCTCTTCGGGCGCGAGTGGGCCATCGCGTTTGCATAGGTTCAGGAAGGGAGGCATCATATTTGGCCTTTGTATTTGCAAGAGTGGGGGGTCCCGCATTCGCAAAGGGCCGAAATGGGAAGCATCGCGTTCGCAAGATGCCTGACCGCATTTGTGATGGTTGGTGAGGCTAAGGCATCACGTTCACAATAATGCAATCATGTTTGCATAGGAGAGTTTTAGTCAATAGAATTTTTGTGCTTCGCGAATGCGAGGCTTTAACCACATTCACGAAGAAGGACTTTTGATCGCTGGGCAAAATTTTTAAAAGGCCATTTTCGCGAGGTTTCGCCTAAGTTCACCATTTTTGACTCGATCTTGAAGCTTTTTGAAAAGGATTGAAGAGGGAATCAAAGAGTAACACTTGAAGGTAAGATTGATGGACTTTTTACTCGATTCTTATGTGAATTCTACTAAATTTATCTTGGAATTTAAGCCTAGTATTGAAGAACCAGAGCTTGTAATTCGAGATCTAGGATTCAGGATTTAAGGGGTCATTTGTGGTTTGATTTTGATGAATTTGATATGGGTAGACTCGTGAGTGAATGAGGATTCTATTGATTTTTATCATATTTTGAGATGTGGGCCCAGGGGCCGAGTTTGAGTAATTTCGGAAATTTTGATATAAGTTGGACATTTTCGAGTGAGCTTTGTTCCCTTAGCATATTTAATGGTTATGTACTAATTTTGGTTAGATTTGGACCATTTGGAGGCCAATTCGAGAGGCAAAGGCATTGCGGGCTAGAGTTTGGACCGGATAAAGGTAAGTAATGATTATAAATGTTGTCCTGGGGGTCTGAAACCCTGGCCTTCACATCGTTGTGCTACTTTGAGGTGACGCACACGCTAGATGACGAGCGTGGAGTCGTGCACCGATCGAGATTATGACTTCATTCGTCCTGGTCACGTATTTGATTTGAAATCTTATGATATTCTGTATTTTAGAGATTGATATGATATTTTAGGTTGCATGCCATGTTTAGGGCCTTGTACCGACCTATTGAGACCCTTAGGGGCATTTTCGCTATTTTTCCTCACTCTATTTGTTTTGAAAGCGTATCCTCAGTCATACATTACTTGTTTATTGTTTAAATCTTGTTTTATCACTTTATTTCTTAAAATGTGAAAATTGTTTGGGCTGAGTTCCCCTGTTTTACTGATGGTTCGAGTGATTGTGAGGTTGATGATTGAGATAGACCGAGGGTCTAATTGGAATACTGTGATAGACCGAGGGTCTAATTGGTTCGAGTGATTGTGAGGTTGATGGCTGAGATAGACCGAGGGTCAAACTGAGAGGTTAATGTCTGAGAGAGACCGAGGGCATGGCTGTGAGGATTATATATTTATGGATTGGGTTGCACACCGCATCTATATATATATATTTATGGATGGATCGGGCTGAACGCCACAACGATGTGTTGGATCGGGCTGCACGCCGCAACGATATAGCGCTTGGGTTGTAGGAGCCCCTCTGGAGTCTGCATACCCCCAGTGAGCGCAGTCGACTATATATATAGAACGGGCTGCACGCCGCATGGGTTACTATATGGTACCTATTGGGTGTGAGTGCTTAGTATGAGCTCTCATTGGCAAGAGTTGAGTCATGAGTGACTGAGAGGCTTGCCCCATGTGCTATATATACACATGTACACGAGTGATGCTTTGCTTGAGGAGCCTGTTTGTGAATTTATTATTTTTCACTCCTCCTTAAAGTGAGTTTATATCGAATATGTTGATTTAATTATTGCTTTCACTTATCTTTAGACCGAGCCTCTATTGAAAATGTTGAACAAAAATTTTAAATAACTTTCATTTAAATTGAAATCTTTAAGTTATGAAATGGTAGTGAATTTCTGTTATGCCGAGGGGTTGTATACACACTATGCTTTTCTCTTGGGTCCTATTATGATTTTTATCACTTTTTCTCTCTCTATATATTTCATTACACCTCTATGGGAAAGGTTAGAAAGATATTTTCCAAAAGATTTCACTGAAGATGGAATTTTAACGAAATGGTAGATTGTATCATGTTTTGGAAACATGTGGTATCCTCTCTGGTGCCCTGATGTGGTATACGCGATTTCTTACTTCTCAGACTGTATTTACCCTTATTACTTACCAGGTCGGAGTACTCACATTACTCCTTGCAGCTTGTGTGCAAATTCAGGTATTTCTGAGCTTGGTGGCAATTTCATCGGAGTTAGCAAGGTAGCTGCCCCACGATCGCAGCTTTTTTTTCTCCCTCTTTATTCTTCCTTGTGTATTCTTGTGACTTTTCCCGGCCATTTTGGTCTTGACATTGTTAGACAATTGTAGTAGATGCCCAATGACTAGTGACACCCCGATGTCGGGCTTGTATGTTATTTTCGCATTGTTCATTTAGACTTATATTATGAAACATTTGTTTAATTAAAGACATAAAATGACTCTTAATGATTAAAGGGTTAATGTTGATATTGTGTCAGCTAGCATTGTCTTCATGAGAGGTGCTATTACGACCAGGGCTGAGTTTTGGGGCGTGACAAGCAGCCTCGTGGTCGTATATGCGATTTTGGTGGAGGAGAGCCGGGATCGCAGATGTGGTCATCTCGTTGTAGAAGAGCTGGAATCGTGCGTGACATTTGGCTAGAAACCAGTGAATCTGGGGGCTTCTTCCCTAATTTTAATTATGACAACTTCCTTAATGAAATCCACCATATCTATATACATTCTCTAGTTGCGGAGGGAACTTGCTAGTTGAGAGCTTGAGTAAAAATTATAAAAGAGGGGTATTGTATCACGTGTTTATACTTGTTTATTTCATATATCTACTATATTTCATGTTTATTTACCCTTTTACTGGACGCGATATTATTAGACCACTAGTAAGTGTCGGAGTCGATCCCTTGTCACTACTTCTTCGAGGTTAGACTGGATACTTACCGGGTACGCGTTGTTTTCATACTCATACTACACTTACTGTGCATTTTTGTTGCACATGCACATGTATCTCTAGTGGCCTAGTGGACTTAGCGACATGGTTGATAAGAAGAATTAGGTGAGCTGCATTTCTCATGACGACTCGTAGCTAGTAGAGTCTCTTACAGAGTATTATATTTACTTTCTGTCCAAAATTGTATTCCAGACAGTTATTGTACTTTATTTGATTTCCTGGTGATTGCTCATGCACTTTTAACACCGGGTCTGGGGTGATTATGGGATATTTAGTATTAAAATTTGTAAACACTTTTGTTTATTATGTGAATATAACTTTTTACTAGTTAAGTAAAAGGAAATTTATGGTTTCAAAAATGTTAAAATGGGAGTTCAATTAGATATGTAATGTTGGCTTGCCTAACCGAGGTGTCTGCGCTATCACGACCTTTAATGGATTTTGAATCGTGACAACATGGTATCAGAGCACTAGGTTCACTTAGGTCACACGAATCTTGAGCAAGCCTAGTAGAGTCTTGCATATCGGTACAAAGACGTTTGTACTTATCTTTTAGAGGCTACAAGGCTGTTAGGTGCACTTCTCTTCTTGATTCCTCATCATGCGGGTTGATTCCTTTGGGACTATGCCTTCATTTCCTTTCATTCAATCATATTCTATGTGAAGCACTTGTTATAAAATGGGAATCGAGGAATTTTAATGGTACTACAAATGTGGTGCGTGGTGTTTCTCCGTGCGTATTTGATTGGTCTATTGTCGTCACCTTGGGAAGGATATTCTGCCATTTTAGCTCAGTAGTTGTACTTATTAGAGCTTTAAGACTATGCATAGGTGGCTATGATGATCTTGAATGGTTATCGTACAGTTTTGGTGTGATGGCAGGATACCTGCACATGTGTCGGTATAGTGAATGAATTGACAGGAGGTCTACCTAGTGCAGATTTAGAGATTCAGTATTTTATTTCTAATGGAGGTGTCGTCGTCCTCGATCGAATATGTTAAGTTCGCCGGTGTTATGATATTCTATGATTCGCTTTTGGGGTATCATATTGTGAGATAGTATTGAAAAAGTGGTTGTCAGAGATCACAGGGTGTGGTGGCTCAGGATTGAATAAATGTTTCTAATGTTGATGGCTCGAGGAAGATAATCTTCAGAAAGGTTTAAAGTTAGTAGCGATTTATTGGTTCAAGTGCTACCGAGATATATTTTGATATAAGAAATCAACTGAGCAACAAAGGATGAGGAAGGACATGTGGGAAGTCTCATGAGGTTGTTAAATTTCTAGAAGTCCAGGAGTAAGAAACGTAAATTGAATAGTTGCTTAAAGAATATGGGTTTAGCCAAAGTGGGAGAGTCCCACCGCCTACGATTGGGTTGTATGGCTATCTACTTGGGAGGTTTGGGGTTATCGATGTATTGAAAAGTTATTATAGCTAGGGAAAAATAACATAAGTGGTAATTAGAGCAAAGGAATAGATAAGGTATGCTATAGTTTTCCTTATTGACTCATGTTAGGCTTTGGCAAGATTCAAGATTTATGCACCATACAAAGGTGAATTACAAGTGAAGTGATTCAGTCGGGTGCTTCATTGAGATGAGTGTTCATGTGCCAGGCGGAGCTTTGGAGTAGATTATATTCAGGACAAAGCCAGAGCGGGTGACTCTCAACAATGCCCCTAGCAAATTCAAAGGTCAAAAGGCGGTGCCTAAGGATTTTAAGCTCGTGGTATGGTTAAGAATCAAGATTTTTCAACGGATAGTGATAAGGGGCTCAGAATGTTCTATGATATTTTTGGTTTGCATCGTATAATTTAGAGGAAAGAGAGAAAATGACATTCGGTTCGTAGAGGAATTATCAGAATGGGTGTATCAGTTGAAAATGCAAAAAAGTGTGCAAGAAGGGTATGAAATGGTTCATAGGTTTGGGAGACAATGTGGTCTCGTGGAATGGGGTCACTCAAAATGAGTGTGGATTTAGGTTGGTGATGTAAGAAATGGAGCTATTGTTATGTCTAAGAGAAGTAAAAGATGAAGTGGAAGAAGTTGGATTGGGTAGCCATGGTTGAATAGGCATAATAGTGGCATTGATCAGTTCCTTTAGTGTAATTAAATTATGCATGTGATTCGTGGTGGTACGTGCGAGGCTGGACAGACGCTATAATTGATTTTGCTTGGAAGTATTCAAGTATTATGGCCTTATATGTATAGGCGTATCTCGAAATGGTTATGGTGGTTTAGACTACTACGTGAGGAGTTGCATGTTCTACGATTATTATAATTTACTCGTGTATCACTATGGTTCTCTTGGAATGAGGTAAGTAAAAGGTTTCTGTATAGTGAAGTTTATACCTTATTAATGGTTCAAGGATAATGGTGAAATTCTGGTACTATCGTATATTAGCATGATAGGCGCAGTGAGCAGTGTGAAATTTAAAAGTGAGGATCAAGGATGCACTTCAGTATTGGCAATAAGGTCACGAGCTCGGATAATCAGGAAAGGGATTTTAATGTTCAGAGTAAACTGGTATTGTCTTCAGCGTCACATGAGATCGATGTTGTGAAAGAGGTTGTGCACCCTAGTTATGGATTCTCTATTTTCTTTTCAACATTAGTATGACTAGTTTGTATGTATGTACATCCTTATTACCTAGTGCGAAAGGTCGTGGGGGCATATATCAAGGGAAGATTGTGTAATTATGGCATGTAGTCACTTGATTGATTGAAGGATTAAACCAAGTATGAAGGTTGTGGTGATATCGCTAATTTAGGAATCTATGTTTGGAGGGAGCTTGATTTATTTGGGTTGTGGATACTCCGGCTATGAGGATTGTTCTTGTAAGTTATGCAAGAGAGGGGTTACTATAGACCCTTAGAAGGCTATTATCCTAGTACCGTGCCATCAGAATCGGTTTTAGGTCATTGAATGTATCTAAATATTAATATAGGCTCTATATTAGGCCAGATGTGTTCAATTCAGCACAGCGCTCGTTATGGACAAGTATTTGGGCATTGGATGTTGTCACATTGTCGGCTATTTCATCTAACACTGTATTGTGCCGTGTGAGTTGTGAAACGACTTGTTAAATTCCATGTGTGTTGAGGTTCCACATAGTGAAGGTATTATGTGAGCAGGATGGCTCTCGAGATTCAAACCACATATCACACCTTAGATACGCTTGAGTTTTATAGCGTAGGGTGCTACTTGTCTCCCAGGGATGGTATTATGCACTTAGCGCGCTTGTGGCCGATATTCGGTATTTTGTGGTAATGAGCACTCTAGCTCGGTGGTATATCTTTACATAGATTTTATGTGTGAATTGGGCGGCACGCAGTCACGGGGATGTTATTGGATTGGGTTGCACAACGTAACAGTGTGATGTTGAGTACAGTTCCCCATATTCTATTTTGTGTGTTGTGTTTTCCATTTTTCTGAGGTAGGTTTATGATACAATTTCAGTTGTCGAATTAGTTATGTGGGTTTAGTAGTCCCTTCTAGAGTTTGTTTTCCCTATGTATCACGTTCGAGTTGGTGGATTATTGGCATATTGTGGCATCATATGAAACTTTTGGCAGTGTCGGAGGTGACTTATTGCCTAAGCATCTTATACTAGGTGAACGAGATTATTTGATCTAGGATCAGTTCGATCGAATTATATAAAGTATATTAAAGAGTAAATTCCATTATTTGGGTCAGAATGATGTAATGGTTCATGTCACGAGTATAGACTTAATGATATGTTGACTCGGTAGTTGGTTATAAATTTCTACACATCTATTCCATCGTGGCGGCATTGCAAAAGTTGGGATTAGACATATATATGTCATGAGGTGAATTGGGAGCATCAGATTCGTGGAATTTCAGGTATTGTTACCAGAGGATGTACTTATGGTCATATGAGTTATGTAGTGCATAGTGTGAATTTAGCAAAGGTATGCAATTATGTATTGGTGCACCGTGTAGTGATTGATTCAGTGTTCATATGTCAGAAGCAGGTCTGGAAGAGAATTCTGAATGTTGAATTGGCGTCTAAGGCTTATTTGCCTAAATAAATGAGAAAATCTCTAGATTGGCTCGAGCTAATGTGCTCAACTGAGTTGTGGTAGCATGAGTAGGTGCACGAGGTGTTTTGCAGTGATTTCAGACAACTCCAGCGGAGTTATTAGCACGCCTGGGGATGAACATATGTTTAAGTGGGAGAGTATTTAACGACCCAATAGATCATTTTGAGCTGTAGTGCATTGCTAAGTGGTTTGAGGGCATGAGCAGCTACTTCAGGTATAATAACTTATACGCATGGTCAGAATTTAATTCCGTGAAATTCGAGGTTGATTTGGAAAGAAAATTCTCATTTTGGAAACTTTAAGCCGAAAGAATTAAATAAGGTTTGAGTTTTGAGCAAACAGCCTTGGATCAGGATTTGAAGGTTTCAACAGGATTGTATGATGATTTTGGACTTGGGCGTATGTCCGGATTAGGTTTTGGATGACCTAGGAGCGTTTCAGCGCCTATTGTGGAAGTCAACATTTTTGGATAATTTTCATAAGTTTGGGTTGAAGTGCATTTTGATTTTATCAATGTTTGTTTGGAATTTTGAGTCTAGGAATGGCTCCGTATGGTGATTCTAGTATTGGGGGCGCATCCAGAAGTGGATTTGGAGGTTTGTAAGTCATTTTGGAGTTATTTGTCTAAAGTTAGAAATTCGAAGATTTATGAGAAATTTGACCGGAAGTGGACTCTTTGATATCGGGGTCGCAATCTGATTCGGAAGTTAGATTAGGGCCGCAACTTGTGTACAAACTTTGAGGTCAATCGGTTGCGATTTGATAGGTTTCTGCATCAAATGAAGAAGTTCGAAGTTGTAAAGTTCATCAAGTTTGTAGTGGAGTGTGATTCATAATTTTATCGTTTGATGTGATTTGAGGCCTCAAGCAGGTCCATGGTACGTTATGGGACTGGTTTGTATGATTGGATGAGGTCCTAGGGGCCTCAGGTGGTTTCCAGGTGATTAACAGATTTAATTTTGAGTTAGAAGAAGGATTGAGCAGCTGCTTTCTGGTGAAACCGCACCTGCAAGGCTTGTGCCACAGGTGCAGAGCTGCAGAAGCGGCCTGGTAGTCGCATATGCAATTTTTGTGGGGAGAGCTGGGATTGCAGATGTGGTCATCTCGCCGCTGAAGCGGGACCACACTTGCAGAAGCGAAGGTGAACAAGCGAGAATGGGGTGGGAACCATTGACCGCAGAAGCTATATTTGGTCCGAATTTGCGAGATCGCAAAAGCAGTCCCATGATCGTAGGTTTGAAGATCGTAGCTACTATTAAGCTACGTCCGGGTAGTTTTAGGTACATCATGCCTTGTCGATATTGTCGTTGATTTATGTTTACTGTTTTCCATTAGCAGAAATAAGATTGAGGTTTGCGTAATAATCATGTTGAAAGGAATTTAAATTGAGTTATTTATGAATTTATGTTTTCCCATTAAACATAGAGTTTTCATAAAGAATTGAGGTATCTTATAATAACTTAAGAAATCTATGAGTAACCACGTCATATGTATGTTTCACGAGCGGGGAAAATTACCTTAGATACTTCACTTGAATTGTCTCTATTTTGAAAAGAATCAAGAAAAGGATTTTGAATTATTAATAAATTTATACTTGACTGCGTCGCAAGTATGATTCGCGAGTGGAGAAATTTCCTCAGATCTATATTTGATCGTGTCGCACGTACGTTTCGCGAGCGGTGTATTTCCTTCTATTACTCTAATGGGAGCGGGCCGATCTCCTCGGATGGTAGATAGATGCATCTATGGTTCGCGCTATTGGACCCTCTGGCAATGCACAATTTACTTTTATGTTGGATCAGGTCCTACGCCTTATCATTTCCTATATATATATACACACACACACACACACACTATTCTCATGGAATCGTGTGTGTCATTTTCCTAGAAGCCAGTGAATCTGGGGGATTCTTCCCTAATTTTATTTATGACAAGTTCCTCAATGAAATCCACCATATCTATATATATGCTCCAATTACGAACGGAACTTGATAGTTGAGAGCTTGAGTAAAAATTATAAAAGAGGGGAATTATATCGTATGTTTATGCTTTTTATTTCATATATTCACTCTCTTTCATGTTTATTTACCCCTTTAATATACCCGGTATTATTGGACCACAATTAAGTGTGTGAGTCGACCCCTCGATACTACTTCTTCGAGGTTAGACTGAATACTTACTGGGTACGTGCTGTTTTCATATGCATACTACACTTGCTATGCATTTTTGTTGCACAAGCACATGTATTTCTAGTGGCCTAGTCGGCGTAGCAGCATGGTTGATTTGGAAACTTAGGTGAGCTGCATTTCTCAAGACTACTCGTAACCAGCAGAGTCTCTTTCAGAGTATTGTATTTACTTTTTGTCCAAATTTGTATTCTGGACAGTTATTATAGTTCTTTCTTTTCCTAATGATTGCTCATGCACTTGTAACACCAAGTTCCGGGGTGATCACGGGATATTCAGTATTAAAATTTGTAAACAGTTTCAACTCCAGCAAAATAACACGTATCTTAGGGATTCGTACTCTCAGTACCAAGTTTATGAGTATTACCTTACCTAAAAATATGCAAATCAATGGTCCAACGAATCCTTGCCTCGCGAATCGGCCTACGAACGTATCAAATCTAGTCGTAAACAACTTAATATAATCAATACAAGCTATATCGATTCCATACGATAAAGCTAAGTTCTTTAACCAAATTCAAAACGTCAACCCAAAAAGTCAACCTTGGGACCACACCTCAGAACCTAGAAAAATCCATAAAATCCAAACTCTCATTCAATAATAAGTCCAACCATACCAAGATCATTCATCCAACCACTAACCGACCCTCAAATCCAAAAATCTTACTCTCCAATACCTAGTCATAAATCCCCCAAATTTCACCTAAAAAATATATAATATAGGTGGGAAAATTAATGAGTATTCAATATTAATGGACAAATGTGATCAAAAGTTGCTTAGCTCTTGATTTGTAATGAAATCCCTCACAAAAATCACCCATACCCAAGCTCCACAAGCTAAAATATAAATTATACTATAACCCTTATCTTGGAATTTTAAATACCCTACTAGTTTTTCCCCTTTGCAATCGTTGAAACTCTAGAGCAATCGCAAAGCAAATAATTTACTACCCTCGGGAATGGTCTATGCGAACGCTAACTACCAGTCGCAAACGCAATGCTCAACAACTCAGTCCTACGCAATTGCAGACAAAGACACACGATCGCAAAGAACAAACACGTGGACTTCCCAGACGTCCTCTCATTCTTCGCGGACGCGTACCATCACCTGTGTTTGCGATGCACAACTAACCAAAGCTCCGCGATTGCATCATCAAAGTCACAAACGTGTCGAAAAAAATCCTCCTGCCAGTATTAACCCTGCACGATCGTGACACTCCTCACGCGATTGCGTAAGAGGAAACCAGCTACCAGAAAAATAAGCAATTTATAAAGCCGAAACTCAATCTGAAACATTAGAATCTCACCCGAGGCCTCTAGGAACCTATCCAGATATACTATTACATCCTAACACATCATACGAACTTAGTCAAAGACTTGAATCACATCAAACAACATTAATAACTCTTTTTAACATGAGATGCACAACAAGAATCACAACCGAGGTACCACCTCGAATGCAACAAGAATCACAACCGAGGTACCGCCTCGTATATAACAAGAATCACAATCGCGTTACCACCTCATATACATTGAGAATCACAACTGAGGCCTTGTCTTGTATTCACATTTCTAAAGTTTTAGTCACAATCTTTCCTCATGCTGACGCGTGAACCTTATAGTTAGATAATTTTTGAAATATTTTTCTCGAAATAGATACATGCACTTTAGCCCACCTTATGATTCCGCGTGGCATCAAATAATTCCCTTTCAAGCAACATGCACATAATCCCACCTTATGCCGCTACATGCATATCAACCCCTATCCTTATACAACCGCATGGGTTTCACTATGACAACGCAATAACAACTCGCACCAAAAGTTCTCATATGCCAAAACTTGCCAAAAATCGTCAATAACAATGTTTCCACACAATAGCTCATGGCTCAACCACAATGTATACAAGAATAACAATAATAATAATGAATATGAATTGCTCCACAAGAAAGATATCACAACAATTAGCAACTTCGCATCAATGTGATAACGAATTTCACAACTTCAACATCAATAACTCAACAAGTAGATAATTCACGAAAAAGCAACTTGAAATAAAAGTAATTCAACAATTAAGGATGTTACAATGAAATATGGAAAGCAATAACTTCAACTAAAACATAAGAGCAAGGAATCAAGTAAGATGTAGAACAAGGGTTAACAAAGTCAAATAAGGCATATAACTATAGACTAACACAAGTAAGAGTAGATTGACAATGAGATTTAAACATGATATGGAATTCAATTAAAGGCATGAAAAGTATCTAAATAGCTTAAATCGGTCAAATACCCCATATAACCCATGTACCCATTCTTCACCTTGCATACACGGTATTCACATAGCATAAATAATACATTCAATCCCAAATTCTAAGTGGTAATTCTCCCACACAAAGTTAGGCAAGACACTTACTTCAACTAGCCTAACTCAACCCTCAAAAATAGCTTTTCTCCTAAATTTCACCTCCACGCGTCTCAAATCTAATAAAAATTGACCTAATATCATCAAATAATGCAAGAAAAAATAATTTCGATAGCTAAAGCTATGATCTTAACACTTTTTCCAAAAAGTCAACCCGGGGCTTGCTGGGTCTTAAACCAGGTCCAAGGGTAGATTCCAACTACCCAAAACCCACGAGTCCATATATACAATTAAATTCAAAATACGAGTCTAACTCGATAATGAAAACACAAAAAAAAAATATATTAAAAATTTGACAAAATTTCTCAATTTTCCTCTTTGAGTCACATAAATTTGATGTTAAATCTAAGATATAATCATGAAATATTGTTGGAAATTAGTTAGAATCACTTTTCCAATATTTGTAGATGAAAATACCCTCTTAAAATTGCCTACTACCGAGTCTAAGATTCTAAAATGAGAGAATATGTAGAAAAATACCGACTCCCAACCCATTTGTCTAGCTGCAAATATCGTATTTGCGACAAAAAGCTTTTCATTTGCGGACCAGGGATCACATTTGCAAACCTTTACATCCTCAACAGACATCGCAATTTTGACAAAGACTTCGCAATTGTGAAAATGAACCTCTTCACAAAAGCGAACAAATCTTTGCAAATGCGACCCAAGCCTCAGGATTGCTGGCTTCGCAATTGCAAAGGGGTGAGTCGCAATTGCAATATCATAGCACCCCCTGTCACCTTCGCAATTATGAGGGTGGTGATCGCTATTGAAATATGTCATGACCCAAATCCTTACCTATCATGATGGCGTCTATTATTGTACTAGGCAAGACGACATTTCGAAATACTCCCAACTATTTACAAAAACTGAATCAAGTAGTTTTATATAAGCAAAGTTTTCATAAATGGGGTAAAACCCAAAAGACAAGTGCAGAAAAATAACTCTAAAATCGGGGTTTCACTGAGCTTATGAGCATCTACACATCACCAGTCTAGAAAAAAATGTCTATAAAAGTCTGGTTAAAAATATATACAAAGAAAAGATAAGGAAGATAAAACAAGGACTGCAAATGCCAGACATTTACTTCGTAATCTCCAAGGAAAAACCGTGCATGATTTCAATGCGCACCATGTCCAAAAATGCCTGGATCTGCACACAAAGTGCAGGGTGTAGTGTGAATACAACCAACTTAGCGAGTAACAATAATAAATAAGGAACTGAAAAATAGAAGACGAGCTACACAATTATAGTTTATTTCAGTAGTATCAACAAGAAGGTAGACATGCTTTCAAATCTGACAATTTAAGTCAAATCAGTTTATACATGCCAAGTTTAAGTAAAAACTAGATACAATATCTCCCAGATCTTTCAAAAGAAAGGACATCATCTCAGAGCAATAATCACTCAGTCTTTCTCAATAGCTTATCACTCGACTCTCAACCCTCAGGACTAACACTCAATAGGTACCTGCGCTTATTGGAGGTGTACAGACTTTAGAAGGGCTCTTTCAGCCCAAGCGCTATATTGTTGCGCGTGCATCCCGATCCTTATATATATATATATATATATATATATATATATATATATATATATATATATATATATATATATATATATATATATATCCTGTTGCGGCATGCAATCCGATACATATATGTACAGTCCTAAGGCTCATTGCGGCATGCAACCCCATCCATATACATACAATCCTAAGGCTCGTTGCGGCGTACAACCCAATCCATATATATATACATATAGCTCAAAGCTCGGCACTCAGACCCTAACTCAGCAACCAACCTCCAGTCTCTCGGGACCTCAGAAATCATAAAATCAGCCCAAACATAGATAATATAATCTATCAACAAGAAATAAGAAGAGACTGAGATATGATGTAAAACCATGACTGAGTACAAGACATCAATTTGCAAATAATTCAATAAGTACACAACCTCTGCGGGTCACAACTGTATCAACACATAACCTAAACATGTTTTCTAAGATGATTTGAGTCAAATTTCATAGCACAGGGAGAGCATATGTCTAACTACAAGTTATTAAACTTTACAGTTTCACGGAAACAACCAAGTCACAATTCTTACGGTGCACGCCCACATGCCTGTCACCTACCATATGCGTCACCTCCAAACCAATCACATAGCACATAATCCTGGGTTTCATACCCTCGAAACCAGATTTAGAACTATTAATCCGAGCAAAACTCTACTCCAATATGCCTTTGCCTAACAAATCGGCTTCCAAACGTCCCAAATCTATTCAGAGCAGTACAATATAACCAATAGGGGCTAAATTCATCAATTCTATAAGAAATTATGAATTTATAGCTTAAAATCCGAAATTGGCTCAAACCCAGCCCCGGGGCCCACGTCTTGAAATCCGACAAAAGTTACAAAATTTGAAGCTCAAATACAATAATGAAATCCCATTCAAAACCTAAAACATCTAGCCCAAGAGATCTTCCTCGTTTTTCCCAATTTTCCACCTCAAATCACAAATTTAATGGTAGAATCAAAGGCGTAATCTTGGAAGTTCACCAAAACTAGATAGAAATTACTTACCCAAACACCCCCGTGAAAATCCCTCTAAGAATTGCCTTCTACCAAGCTTCCAATTCAATTTTTAGCTATAAACTTCAAACCCTCATTTTGGAATGATTTAAATCTGCCCAATTAAGCCTTCATCACGGATGCAGAAGAATCCCCACATTCACATAGAAAAACTCAGACTGCCCCACAAACGAACACTACGCGAATGCGTAATACCCTCCACAATCTTGTATAGGTGACTCCCCAAAGCTATGCGATCACGTCCATACCTAGGCGATCGCATAGAGCAATTGCCCGATCCCAGATCCTAACTCCAATACTCTATACGAACACAGTCCTGGCCATGCCCCGCGGTTCATAGCACTCCATAACTATGCGATTTCATAGAACATATTCCTCTACTGCTCGACTAAGATTATGCGATCACGAACCTTGCCACGTGATCGTATAAGAGGCAACTAGAACCAACAAAAACCAGATATCTTCAGCTAACAAGATATGTCCAAAAATGATCCATTAACCAATCGAAACTCACCCGAGGCCCCCGGGACCTCAACAAAACATACCATCAAGTTACAAAACATCGTACAAACTTAGTTGAACCCTCAACTCACCTAATTTCACATGGATTCAAGCCTAATGAACTTTGAAATTTCCAAATTCAAAAACGACGCTGAAACCTATCAAATCACGTCTGATCAACTTCAAAATTTTCACACAAGTCACAAATGACACCATAAACCAACTCCAACTTCCAAAAATTGAATCCAACCCCGATATCAAAAAGTTCATTCCCGGGCAAACTTTCCAATATTCTAACTTTCACTATTTCAAGCCTAATTCCACCACAGACTTGCATAATAATCCGGACATGCTCCTAAGTCCAAAAACATCCAACAGAGCTAACGGAACCATCAAAATTCAAATCGAGTCATTTACACATAGGTCAACATTCAATCAACCTTTCTAACTTAAGCTTTTAATTATGAGACTAATTATCTCAATTTGCCCTGAAAATCTCTCAAGACCTAAACCAACTAACACGATAATTCATTATAACAATTGTAGAGTATAGAAGGAGTAAAATAGGGGAATATAGCTACAACTCTCGAAACAGCCGGCCGGGTCATTACACAATAACAGAGCACCATCACACCAACAATTCTATTTTCAGTTCAAACCATTACGAAACATGTCCCAAACATCTGCATAAGTCAAAAGACTTCATACAAACTCGCTCGCATGATTAAAACATAAAAATAATATCTACAACTATGAATTAGATACCAAAACACATGAATTTCAAAGTAAATTTCAAGAACTTCTAGGATTGCAACTAAGCGTCCAAATCCTATCAATTCAATGTCAAGTGATAAAAATTTTGTAGACAAATTCTAAATAACATAATGTACCTATTCCAAGTCCCAAAATCCAAATCCAAACTCAGCCAAAAGTCAACCTACAATCAAACATTGTCCCTTTTTCAGCAAAACATCACAAATCAACCTACAGACTTCTGAAATTGATTCTAGACATACGCACAGTCTCAAATAATGATACAAAGCTATCACGGGCATCAAACTACATTTTTGGGGTCGTTTTCACAAAGGTCAACCATTGGTCAACATAAACAACTTAGACTTCTAAGCCAATAATCAAAGGGTCAAAATCAACCAAAAATATTCCCGAAAGGAAAACAACCATCCCCGTTAGTCATAAAACCATATAGCATAAGTGTGAAGCATCAAGAGGGGAAAGATGGTGCAATTACACAAAACGACCAGTCACGTCGTTGTATGTAATAAGGGCGGGAAAAATAATTAAATATTTAATTACAAAGAACTATAAAACATTACCAAATTAAAACTTTAGGCAAAAAACAAGGAACCACAATCGGCGTAATAACATGTTAAATCCAAAACTAGCCTTTTTAGTAAGTGATTACCTGGAGCATGGAAAAGATAGAGATTTAAAGATCGGTCTGCATTCAATTTCTTATTATAAGAATTGATAGATTGAACGACGAAGGAGAAGGCAAGCAAAAGGGGGAAGTAATAAAGATCAAGCAAAGAAAAAATAGCAAAACAAAGAAATCATGAAGTTTTATTGAATCATTAAAAAAATGGGTAGAGTAAATCTAAAAAAATAGATTATAACACATGAACTGGGGAAAAACAATAACAGATACAAACTCTGAAAGCAAATATATGGTGGCGACAGAAATAACGGACAAATAAGTAAAACTATATGACTTAATGGATAAAATAACTAAGTTCCCTTAAATTTAATTTTTTGACTTTAAACATCAATTCCGAAAGCATAAATTTTCTATATAATATAATGGATAGTCCGCTTCTACAATTTATTTCAAGATTTGAACAAGTTGATCAAAAGTTGACTTTAACTGAATGAACTTGACTAGTATAATTGACCTTGTTATTAAATGTCATATATAGATTAAGGCTGTCGGAAGTCGTCTAAGGGATTTTTGTGACGTCGTACACATAGGGGATTGTTAGTTTCGAAGTAAGTGAGACTTAAACATTTGGATTACTTGCTTTTTTGGACATATTAATTTGAAACTTGCATAAGTGCTTTCAAACTACCTAGTATATTATTGGTCGAGCGTGTTCTAGGACATATATGCTATTTTTATCTAAAACATTTTTTAGAGACATTTAGACTCTATGCAACTATGTTATACTTTCTTATGATAGTGACATGATATTCTTAATATTTATGACTAGTAGCACCTAGAAATTAGAGCTTTGATACCAACTTGTCACGACATTCTACGGAGGGAAATCGTGGCCGTGACAAGTGGATTTGGCTATCCTGATATGTTTGGATGATGATTTTGGATTTGGGCGTGTGTCGGATTGGGTTTTTGATGACCCGGGAGCATTTCTGCTCTTAGTATTGAAAGTTGGCACGTTGAAGGTTTTTCAAGTTCATTAAGTTTAGTTTGGAGTACAATTGGTGTTATCGGGTTAGGAATTTGATTCTGGAGAGAACTTATCCATTATGTCATTTATGACTTGTACGCAAAATTTGGTATCATTCTGAATTGATTTGATACGAATCGGACGGCGCAAGTGTTTCGAGAAGCTCTTGAGCTTTATGATTGAATTCGTGCAATTTGGCATCCGATTCATGATTCTAGATGTTATTTCAGTGTTTCGATCATGTGAGCGAGATCGTAGGATATTTGAGATTAGTGTGGATTTTTGGTGTGGAGCCCAGGGGGCTCGGCTGAGTTTCGAGCGCGTTCGAATTGTTGTAAGAACTTTATGTTTTATGGTTTTTGGTCTTGTGCTTTAGGTCTCACATTTGCGAACCTCACATTTGCGAGGTGGGATTTGCATTTGCAATGTTAGGAAGGCACTGCTGGGTTTGAATTCGCGAATATTTTTGCCACTTTTGCGAGCTGCACATCTTCTCATTTGCAAAGTTTTTGTCCGCAATTGCGACCTTGGTAGAGATTGCCAGTCTTTGCATTTGCGATGCTTTTGTCGCATTTGCAAACAAGATGTCGCAAATGCGACATCTTTGACTGGTGCAAGGGCCTTTTATTAAGTCACTTAGCTTCATTTCCCTCATTTTCCATTTGGTCTTAGGCAATTTTGAGAGAAGTTTGTGGGGGAATTTCATTAACATCAAGAGCTAAGTAATCCGTATCAATTTTTTAGATAAATACATGAATTATGGGTAGACTAAACATGAAATTTTTATGAAATTAGTGGGATTTTGTGAAGAAACTAGGGTGTAGATAAAATTGGGATTTGATCATGGTTTTAGTGATGGAAATTGGAATAAATTATATAGTTGAGTTCGGGAGGTCATAGGTAAGTATTATATTCATAAACTTCCGCAATTTGTGCACATGGGGCTGGGGTGAACATTAGGAATCTATCAAATTGAGTTGG
Source organism: Nicotiana benthamiana (assembly GCA_034376525.1). Lineage (NCBI taxonomy): Eukaryota > Viridiplantae > Streptophyta > Magnoliopsida > Solanales > Solanaceae > Nicotiana > Nicotiana benthamiana. Next base: position 116,756,618 of record CM067332.1, on the reverse strand, counting down.
ATAATTACTCCAATAGCTAATTATGAACTTTTAAACTAATTTATGTAATGTTTGGCTAGTTTCAGAGTGTTCGGCATTGACTTGAGACTTTTAGAGTGATTTGGGGGCCAGAAACTGGGCTTTGGAACGATGTAAGTCTCTTGCCTAAACTTGTAAGATGGAATTTACCCCTTATGTATTTTTTTGCTATTTTCTACTAATTGTGGGTGATGTATACGCACAAAGTGACAAGAGTCTGTGCGTAGTCACAAATCATGCTTATTTTCGGGTAGTTTTAGGAGTCTATCATGTAATACTTGTATTAATTGAACTCTAGTTGTTAATTTAAGTGCTTAAATTACATTGAAACGTGATAAAGGATTTGTGAAAACCGAATTTCATTTACTTTGAGTCTTGGCGGGTTACTTGACCGTTAGTAGAATTTGTGCCTCCTTGTGTATCAGTCTTGTAGCCGTTAAATCGGAGTTCGGAGAGTATTCTCTCTTTTTTTAGAGTGGGCTGAATACCTAGTATAATATATGCATCTATAGTTCGCATCGTTCGACCCTCGGCAGTGTACACATTATTCTGGATCAGGTGCGACCTTGGCATAAATCATGTGTGATAAGGCTCGAAGTTCAATTATGCTTGATACTACTTACATGACTTTAGACTTTATAATTTACTTGATGGCTCGCATTGGTAAAAGTTAGTATGTGTTAATTGGAGATCTTAAATTGACATCTAGTTAAAGAATTACTTACTTATTGTTCATTATTGCGTTATTACTACTTATATATTCCATGCATATTTAGAATTTCTATACTTTATTTAATGGGAGTAAGTGTCGATGTCGATCCCTCATCACTACTTCTTCGAGGTTAGACTAGATATGTAATAGGTACATGTTATTTGTGTAGTCACGCTACACTTCTATGCTGATCGTGCAGGATCTGAGACAGGTGCATCTGGCAGTCATTCAGGCACAAACCCCTATTACCCCGATGCATAGTGGTGAGCTGCTCTCCGTGTTTGTTCTGTAGCACCCGAAGTCTCTTCATGTATTTATTTTCTATCTATCTTATTCCAGACAGTAATATAGGTGATTTTTTATATTCTAATAGTTGCTCATACACTTGTGATACCGGGGTTTGAGAATATTCTAGTAGACACTTTATGGTTTTGAGTATTAAATTCACTAGATTTCCTCTTTCGTTTGTTCATGCTTTACTTTGCTATAAAGTACTACGAAATATTCTCTTAATAAATAAAATCAACTACTTTGAAATAATTAAAAAGAAAAAATAAATGACTAGTTCACTGTTGGTTTGCCTAGCGGCGACTTTGGGCGCCATCACGGTCTATAGGGGAAATTGGGATCTCTCATAGCTTTATTTGATGACTTATTAATTGTGTGCATGGTCCGGGTCATTTTCCTGAAAGTTTATATGTGAAAATTTAAAGAAAATATAATTTTTGACTTAAAATGAGGCTATTTACCACAGTCAATATTTTGGTATAGGATCCTTGATCATTATTTTGATAATTCTGGTAGGTTCATATGATATTTTTGGACTTTTACGCATGTTTGATTGGGGTTCCAGGTGATCCGAGGCCGTTTCAGCGCATTATGTGAAAAATAGAAATTTTAGTTTCAAAGTTGAAAATCTTGAGTTTTGATGATCGATTCTTGATATTTGATGTTATCTTGATGATTTGAGTTAGCGAGCAACTTTTTATGGTGTTATTATACTTGGGTGAATGTTTGTATTGGATCTCAAGGGGCTAAAATAAGTCTCGGATGAGTTTTTGTCAGTTTTGGAACTATTGTGTCACGACCCCAGTTCCCCCTCCATGAACATGTTGTGACGACACCTAGTCCCTACTACTAGGTAAGCCTAACAATGCGAAAACAAATAACTTGCGAAACTTATAACTCAAAACCAAGATTTAACAAAATGGAAAACAGAATGTAAAATGACACTCGCACATACAACACAATATCTCAACTACTGCAATACTATCCTAAAACTCGAAAACTCGCAGGAACACAAGCTGAAGGAAATATAGTACAATGCTCTAACTCCAGAATGTCTAAAACAACAGTAAGAAGGAAGGCTAACATCTAAAAGGAAATATAGTACAATGCTCTAACTCCAGAATGTCTAAAACAACAGTAAGAAGGAAGGCTAACATCTAAAAGGTAGAATAAGATAGAGACTCCTCAGTCTGCGAACGCGACAGATGTACCTCAAAGTCTCTGCTAGATCTCTCCGCCTTATGGGTGATACGCCTTGGCATGTACTTGGATCTACACATGAAAAAACATGTGCAGAAGGGGCATGAGTACACCACAGTGGTACTCAGTAAGTGCCAAGCCTAACCTCGGTCGGGTAGTGACAAGGAAGGTCAGGTCCCTATTGGGGTTAAACATAATAATAAGCTTCGACAATATGAAATAAACAATATAAATGAGAACGACAATGAAATAAGACAGGTTATACCAGGCGGCAACAATTATACAAATAACAGAGTAAAACCGGAAATCAGAACAGCTCAATACCAATAGTAACATGAAGATCTCCTAGTATACCGTCCTGTAGTTCCTTTCATCAACTGTCCAATAGATCTCCTAGGATACCATCTCGTAGTCCATCATATGTATATATCTGAAGGATCTCTTAGGATATCATCCCGTAGTCCAACTATCAATGCGCGGGGATCTACCGGAACCCAGTCCGTAGTCCCAAAAGTAAATATGCAGGGGGAAATCTATCGAGAATCGAACCTATAGTCCCAAACGAAATGTGCATGGGGATCTACTAGGAATATAATCGATAGTCCCAAAGTAAATGTGCAGGGGAATCAACTGGGAATCTAATCCGTAGTCCTAAAGTAAAAGGGCAGGGGAGGAGCTATCAAAATACCACATGTATAATCCCAGTGTAAATACACAGCAACAACAAGTAGATGTTCAAACTGAAGTTTCATACCAAGGGAAAAATTAATTCTAGTCCAACATGCTTCACGTAATGAAACTGAGGCAATTTAACAAATAGGCAATTACAAATCAACTGAACATGCTTCTCTAGCTAAACATCGGGCTAAAATTTGCAAGTATACAATAAAGCAGGTATGAAAGGAACTCAATTTTAGATACTTAAAGAAAAATTGAATTTTCAAAAGTTAGTTCAAGTACGTGCTCGTCACCTCACGTACAAGGGATTCAATTACCAAATAACATATCCTAAGGGGAAGATCCCCCGCACAAGGTTAGACAAGCCACTTACCTCGACTTGGCTCAAACTCAACTAGAAATCATGCCTTTTCTATGAGTATCCAACTCAAAATGGCCCAAATCAATTCCATTCAATTACATATCGTAAATAACATCTCAAACAACTGATTCTATGATTAAATTCAAAGCTAAGACGCGAAATTAAGTAAAATGACCAAAATTCGCCTCAGGCCAATGTCTCGAAATCGGATGACACTTATATTTTCGGAAACCTCATACTCTCACGAGTCTATACATAACAAGAACATTAAAATCGAATTCCAAATGACCCCTCAAATCCTAGTTTAAAATTCAAAATCCAAAGCCCTAGTTCTTCCATTTTTGTCCAAGTTTCCATTGCATTTCTAGGTTAATTTCACAATAGAATCACACTTTAGGTTCATAAATCTTACCTCCAATCAATTCTTCTTGAATTCCTCTTCAATCTCCCTCAAAGAGCTCTCTAAATAGTCAACAATGGAGTAAATGAGCCCCAAACTTGCGGAAGAAATGTTTATAACTTTATGCTCAGTTCTGATGTTTTCTTCATCGCGATCGCGGTCCAAGCCTCGTGATCGTGAAGGGAAAATTTTCCTAGACTTCAAAAATATACTATGCAAACGCGACCAACACACTGCGACTGCGATGCTTAAACTCTCCAACCTACTTGAACGCGAGGTTCCAGCTACGAATGTGAAGGGTAATCACCTCTGAGCCACAATACCTTATACGTGAATGCGGACCTCCCCCAGCGAACGTGAAGCACAAACCCCTCACCTTCCTCGAACGTGAGACACCTTACGGGAACGCGAAGCACAAACTCAAGCCAGCCCAAAATCGTTCTACAAGATCGCGACTGGTCCCACGCAATCGCGAAGGCAATTTCTCTGTAAAATCTGAACAACTATTTCTCCAACTAACAAAGCAAAAGATGGTCAGATTGACCACCCCAAACTCATTTGAGGCCCTCGAGACCTCAACCAAACATGCCAACATATCCTCAAACCTCATTCAAATTTGTTTCAATCATCAAAACACCTCAAACAACACCAAATCTACCAATTCGCATCGAATTCAAGCCTAAGTTTTCTAAAAACTTCCGAAATACGCTTTTGATCAAAAACCCAACCAAACCACCTCCGAATGACCTGAAAGTTTGCACACACATCCCAAATTATCTAACGAAGTTACATCAACTCTCAAAATTCCATTTCGACCCTCAGATCAAAATCTCAATATCGAACCATAAACTTCCAAAGTTCAAACTTCGGCATTTCAAGCCTAAATTAGCTAAGGACCTCCAAAACACAATCCGAACATGATCCTAACCCCAAAATCACCTAAGGAAGCTAACAGAACCATCGAATTTCCATTTTGAGTCCGTCTTCATACTATTCCTACTATGGACAACCTTCCAACACTTAAGCTCTCATTGAGGGACTAAGTGTCCCAAAACTCTCTGAAACTCAAAATTGAACGTCTTGGAAAATCAAATTAGCAGAAATAAAACTGGGGAAAGCAGTTAATAGGGGATCAGGGCATTAATTATTAAGACGACCGGTTGGGTTTCTACATCCTCCTACACTTAAACATTCGTCCGTCCTCGAACGAGCATAGAGACATACTTAAAGTAGTAAAAAGATGAGGGTAACGGTTGCGCATTTCCTGCTCGCTCTCCCATGTTGCCTCTTCGGCCAGCTGAGCCCGCCACTGAACCTTTGCTGAAGCAATGTTCTTTGACCTCAACTTTCTTATCTGCCTGTCCAATATAGCAACTGGCTCCTCAACATAAGATAGATCCTTGTCCATCTGGACTAAACTGAAATCCAACACGTGCGACCGATCAATATGATATCTTCGGAGCATCAAAACATGAAATACTGGATGAACCCCTGCCAGGCTGGGAGGTAAGGCAAGCTCATAAGAAACCTCCCCAAAACGCCTCAAAATCGCAAAAGGGCCAATGTCTTCGGACTCAACTTCCGTTTATTCCCGTATCTCATAACGCCCTTCATAGGCGAAACTCGAAGTAGAACCCACTCTCCAACCACAAAGGAAACATCACGGATCTTCCGGTACGCGTAGATCTTCTGTCTGGACTGGGATATACGGAGTCTATCCTGAATTACCTTAACCTTCTCCAAAGCATCCCGAACCAAATCTGTGCCCCATTGCCTGGCCTCACCCGGCTCAAACCAACACACCACAGATCTACACCACCTACCGTACAAAGCCTGATACACTGCCATCTGAATGATGGACTAATTGCTGTTGTTTTACGCAAACTCCGCCAATGGAAAGAGCTGATCCCAAGACCCTCCAAACTCAATCACCTATATGCGAAACATATCCTTAAGAATCTGAATAGTGCGTTTGGACTGTCCATCCATCTGTGGGTAAAATGCTATGCTCAACTCCACCCGAGTACCCAACTCCTGCTGAACGGCCCTCCAGAACCGTGATGTGATCTAAGTGCCTCTATCTAAAATAATAGAAACCGGAACACCATGCAGATGGACAACCTCACGGATTTAAATCTCCGCCAACCTCTCCGAAGAATAAGTGGTACGCACAAGGATGAAATAAGTGGACTTGGTAAGCTGATCCACAATAACCCAAATGGCATCGAACTTCTTCAAATTCCGTGGGACTCCAAATACAAAATCCATGGTGATAAGCTCACACCTCCACTCCGGAATCTCTATCCGCTGAAGCAACCCACCCGGTCTCTAGTGCTCGTACTTAACCTGCTAGCAGTTGAGGCATCTAGCTACAAATCTAACTATATCCTTCTTCATCCGCCTCCACCACTAGTGCTGCCTCAAGTCATGATATATCTTCACGGCACCTGGATGGATGGAATACCGCAAACTGTAGGCCTCCTCTAGAATCAGCTCCCGTATCCCATCGACATTGGGTACACAAACCCTATCCTGCATCATCAATACTCCGTCCTTGCCAATAGTCACATCTCTGGTATCCCCATGCTGAACCCTGTCCTTAAGGACAAGCAAATAAGGGTCATCATACTGCCGCTCTGTGATACGATCAAATAATGAAGACCGAGAAACCACACAAGCTAGCACCCGACTGGGCTCCGAAAGATCCAATCTCACAAACTGGCTGGCTAAGGCCCGAACATCTATTGCCATAGGCCTCTCTGATGCTGGTAAATACGACAAACTCCCAAAACTCTCCGCCCGGTTACTCAGGGCATCAGCCACTATATTGACCTTGCTCAGATGATATAAAATAATGATGTCATAATCTTTGAGCAACTTTAACCACCTCCTCTGGTGCAAATTTAGGTCCTTCTGCTTGAACAAATGCTGCAAACTCCTTTGATAAGGGTAAATCTCACAAGGCACGCCGTATAGATAATGGCACCAAATCTTCAAGGCGTGAACAATGGCTGCTAACTCAAGATCATGGACAAGATAATTCTATTCATGTATCTTCAACTGTATGGATGCGTAAGCAATAACCCTACCGTCCTGCATCAATACTGCTCCAAGGCCAACTCTCGAAGTGTCACAATAGACGGTATAAGACCCTGAACCTGTAGGCTAAACTGGGAATGTAGTCAAAGTTGTCTTGAGCTTTTTGAAAGCTTGCTTCACACTCCTCTGTCCACTAAAATGGTGCACCCTTTTGGGTCAATCTAGTCATAGAGGCTGCAATCAATGAAAACCCCTCCACACAACGACGGTAGTAGCCCGCCAAGCCAAGGAAGCTACGAATCTCTTTAGCTGAGGACGCCCTAGACCAACTCTGCACAGCCTCTACTTTCTTCGAGTCCACCTGAATGCCCTCACCCGATACCATGTGGCCTAAGAATGCCACTGAATCCAACCAAAACTCACATTTTGAGAACTTTGCATATGACGTCTTCTCTCTCAGAGTCTCAAGCACTATCCTCAGATGATACTCTTGATCTTCCCGACTCCGGGAATACACCAAAACTTCATCAATAAAGACAATGACAAAAGAGACAATATATGGCTGAAATACACTATGTATCAGATACATGAAGGCTGCTGGGGCATTGGTCAGCCCAAATGACACAACAAGAAACTCGTAATGGTCGTATCGAGTCCTAATAGAAGTCTTCGGGATATCTGGCTCCCGAATCGTCAACTGATAGTAACTTGAGTGCATATCAATCTTAGAAAACACTCGTGCGCCCTGAAGCTGGTCAAACAGATCATTAATACAAGGCAAAAGGATAACGGTTCTTCACTGTGACCTTGTTCAAATAGCAATAATCAATACACATATGTATAGAACCATTCTTTTTCTTTACAATCAAGACAAGAGCACCCCAAGGTGAAACATTAGGCTGGATAAAACCCTTATCAAGCAATTCCTGTAACTAATCCTTCAACTCTTTCAACTCAGGAGGGGCCATATGATATGGAGGAATAGAAATGGGCTGAATTCGCGGCAAAATATCAATGCCAAAATTAATGTCTGTATCAAGCGGCATGCCCGGAATATCAGCTGGAAATACATCAGGATAATCTCGTACCATTGGGACTGAATCAATAGAAGGGTATCAACACTGACATCTCTCATAAGCTAAATACACGGCACACCCCTTCTCAACCATACGCTGAGCGTTAAGAAAAGAGATAACTCTACCGGGAGAGTGATCTAAAGTACCACTCCACTCAACACGGGGTACACCTGGCATAACCAGCATCACAATTTTGGCGTGACAATCAACTATGCTGAGTAGCAATAAGTCTGCTCTAGTCCCAAAACCACGAATAGTAACCAAACATGACCGATAAACACGGTCCACAAATAGTGAATCGTCCACAGAAGTAGAAACATAAACAGGATAACTCAAAGAATCCCAAGATACTCCCAAATCCGGAGTAATATAATAAGGAACAGAAGAGTAAGTAGAGCCTGGATCGAATAGAACCGATTCATCTCTGTGGAAAACTAATAATAATACTTGTAATGATAGAATAAGAGGCAACAACCTCGGCACGAGCGGGAAGACCATAGTATCTGGCCTGGCCTCCCTCTAAAGGTGACCTCTACCTCTCCGGCCTCCACCTCTAGCTGGCTGAGCATGTGGGCTGGTGACTGGAGCTGTAACCATAGCCTGTGAACTTTGTGGGGAACGCTGTGGCTGAGAAATCTATGAAGATGCACCCCTCCCAAGTATGGGTGAACCCTAACCATATGGCATGTGTTACCAGAATCAAAACAAGCTCTAGGAGGGTATGGTGGTTGCGACTGGCTAGGGCCAGGTCTGCTGGAGTAACCTCTGGAAGCACCCTGCATAGGAGGCGCACTAGAAACTACAGGTGCATAATAAGGCTCCTAAGGCCTAAGAGGAGCTGGATTTGGAGAATTGCTAGCTGCTGGAAGAGCTAAATGAACGGGGCGACTTATATCACCCCTACCATGACGACCTGCACCTGGGGTACGGGCATTAGAATAGTGGCTCGACTCTTGAGACCTCTTGGCCTCTCTCTCCTCTCTCTCTCCCAACAGGCATACCCTAAATTCTCTAAGCAATGCTCACCACCTGCTGATAAGAAATATCCGTCTCCAACTCATATGCCATGCTAGATTTGATGCTAGGAATAAGCCCCTCAATAAACCGGAAAACCCTCTCACGAACAGTAGCAAACAAGGCTGGTGCATGCCTAGCCAAATTGGTGTAACAAACATCATAATCTGAAACACTCATAGTGCCCTGGCGCAAATGCTTAAAATCTATGCTCCATGGTTCCCTAAGGCTCTAAGGAACATACTCTTGGAAAAATAAATCTGAAAACTGAGTCCAAGTGAGTGAAGCAACCTCATCTAGACTATCTAACTCATAGGTGCGCCACACTTCATAGACAGTCCCTTGAAGCTGGAAGGTGGTGAAGGAAACCCTGTTGGATCATGAAATGTCCATGGTACGGAGAATGTGGTACACTCATCAAGAAAACCCAAAGCATGCTCCAATGCTATGCTGTTGAATACAGGAGGCTTGTACTGCTTGAACCTCTCAAGCCTCAACTGCTCATCCTTGGAAGTCGTTGCCCAGTCCCGGGGCTGATCTAGTACTTCAGGCGGCTCAGGTATAACCTCTAGGACCTTCTCAACATGCACGTGTTGCTTAGGAGTGCGAGTGGAGGTAGTTTGGGCTCCTCCACCGGCCTAGGATGTGGCTGCAGCAAGGGGAAACAACCCTGCCTGAGCCAAGGTGGTGTACATGCTTATGAACTGTGCCAGAGTCTCCTGGAGAGCTGGAGTAGTGCTAGTAGTAGTGGTAGGCATGTCAAGTGCCTGGACTCCGGCAAGATCTGCTGGTGTACCTTAATGACAGATCGCGCATGTGCTCTAGTTGCACCATGTGCGCATCCTCGATCTCAACCCCGGCCCCGACCTCTAACGTCTACAGTAGGAGGCGCGGGTACCTGATCATCGTAGCACGTGTCCTCACCATATGTGAGAGAATAGAAGGATCGAGTTTTAGTTGTGATATCAAAATCTAACACGACAAGGAAATCAAATGAAGTGGAATTTTCCTAACAGTTACATAGCCTCTCTTATATAAGTACTAACATCTCTACACCGATCAGCGAGACGTTAATAAATTGGCTTGTGGTCAGTGACTCCTATGAACCTAGAGCTCTGATACCAACTTGTCACGATCACAGCTCGCACTCCATGAACATGTCGTGATGGCACCTAGTCTCGACGACTAGGTAAGCCTAACAATGCGGAAATAAATAACTTGCAGAAATTATAACTCAAAACCAAGATTTAACAAAATGGAAAACGGAATGTAAAATGCCACTCGGCACATACAAAAAAATATCTCAGTGACTACAATACTATCCTAAACTCCAGAAACTCACGGGAACACAAGCTGAAGGAAATGTAGTACAATGCTCTAACTCCATAGTCCCAATGTAAATACACAACAACAACAAGAAGATGTTCAGAACTGAAGTTTCATCGAAGGCAACAAGTAATTCTTGACTAACATGATTCACATAATCAAAATAAGGCAATTTAACAATAGGCAATTACAAATCAACTAAACATGCTTCTCTAGCTAAATATCAGGCTAATATTTGCAAGTATATAATAAAGCAGGTAAGAAAGGAACTCAGCTTTACATACTTAAAGCAAAATCAAAATTTTAATAATTAGCTCAAGTACACGTTCGTCACCTCACGTGCAAGGCATTCAATTACCAAATAACATATCCTAAGGGGAAGATCCTTAAAACAAGGTTAGACAAGCCACTTACCTCGAATCAGCTCAAAATCAACTAGAATTCACGCCTTTGCCATGAGTATCCGACTCCAAATAGCCCAAATCTATTCAATTCAATTATATATCATAAATAACATCTCAAACAACTGATTCTATGATTAAATTCAAAGCTAAGATGCAAAATTAGGTAAAATGACCAAAATGCCCCTCAGGCCAACGACTCGGAATCGTATGAGACTTATATTTTCGGAAAGCTCATACTCGCACGAGTCTATGCATAATAAGAACACAAAAATCAGAGTCCAAATGACCCCTCAAATCCCAGTTTAAAAATCAAAATCCCAAGCCCTAGTTATTCCATTTTTGTCCAAGTTTCCATGAATTTCTAGGTTAATTTCACAATAGAATCACGCTTTAGGTTCATAAATCTTACCTCCAGTAAAATTTCCTTGAATTCCTCTTCAATCTCTCTCAAAGAGCTCTCAAAATAGTCAACAATGGTGTAAATGAGCCCCAAACTCGCAGATGAAATGTTTATAACTTTCTGCTCAGTTTTGATGTTTTCTTCATCGCGATCGCGGCCCAAGCTTCGCAATTGCGAAGGGAATAATTTCCAAGGATTCAAAAATATACTATGCGAAAGCAACCAACTCACCGCGATCATGATGCTTCAACTCTCCAACCTACGCGAACGCGAGGTTCCAGCTACAAACGCGAAGGGTAATCACCCTTGAGCCACAATTCCTTAAACGCGAACGCATACCTACCCCTGCGAACGCAAAGCACAAACCCCTCACCTTCCGTGAATGCAAGACACCTTATGCGAACACGAAGCACAAACTTAGACAATCCCAAAATCTTTCTACGCGATCGCGACTGGTCCCACGCGATCGCGAAGGCTAATTTCTCTGCAACATCTGAACAACTATTTTTGCAACACTCAAAGCCAAAAATGGTCCGATTGACCACCAGCAACTCACCCGAGGCCCTCAGGACCTTAACCAAACATGCCAACATATCCTAAAACCTCATTCAAACTTTTTCCAATCATTAAAACACCTCAAACAACACCAAATCTACCAATTCGCATCGAATTCAAGCCTAAGTTTCTAAAAACTTATGAAACACGCTTGTAATCAAAAACCCAACCAAACCACCTCTGAATGGCCTGAAATTTTTCACACACATCCCAAATGACCTAACGAAGCTGAAGAAACACTCGGAATTCCATTCCAGCGCTCAAATCAAAATCTCACTATCGAATCGAAAACTTCCAAAATTCAAACTTCGGCATTTCAAGCCTATATTAGCTACAGACCTCCAAAACACAATCCGAACATGCTCCTAATCCCAAAATCACCTAACAAAGCTAACGAAACCATCGAATTTCCTGGGAGGAATTCAACCACTAGTCTCCACCATAGCGTGGTACTTACTATCCGCTGGAGCAGCCAATACCACACTTTGAGCAAACCTTCTAGTCGTCCGATGTTATGGGTTAGAAGAAGAGGAAGCACTGCCATCAATAAAGAATTTGTTCCTAGGAGACGATGATATGGATTGTTGTGTCATTCTCGAGGATGAGTGGGAGGAAGGCCCTTTAATACATGTTGTAAGCAGAGGAGCATGCCTCAATAACTGGACCATCAGAACCTCTAGAGCCCGGCGATCCTCGGGGTAGCAAGACTGAATAAGCATCATGCACTAACTTTTATTTTTACTAGTTAACTTTCCTTTCGCATTTTAAATTTCCACAATAAGATCTTCAGTGTTCAAAATGATTATGAAATTTATCAAGGCATTTCAACACTCACTCTTATTATTTCTCTCATTACTTCACTTATACAGCATTACCATTACTTATCTTACTGAACTAATGACTATGACATGCAATAAGACAACGCAACAAGCAAACATAGATTCGGAGGAGGATGATATACAGGTCGAAGTCCAACCTGAACGAGACCGACATAGTTAACTTGGGGGATGAAGAGAATGTCAAAGAAACATAAATCAACATTCACTTAACGTCATCAGAAAAGAAGGAATATGCGAAATTTCTAAGAGAATATGACGACATATTCGCCTGGTTGTACGATGACATGAATAGTCTAGGTACATCTATTATGGCACACAAACTACCAACTAATCTGATATGTCCACCGGTAAAGCAGAAGCTCAGAAAGTTCAAACATGATATAAGTTTGAAAATCAAAGAAGAAGTCACCAAGTAGGACAAAGCTAAAGTCCTCGGGGTAGTTGAGTATTCGATATGGTTAGCTAAGATTGTGTCGGTACCAAAGAAGGACGAAAATGTCAGATTATGTGTCGACTACCGGGACCTCCTGATCGACAATTGTGCCAAGCATGAATTGCAGTCATTTGTGGATTGTCTCACTAGTTATCATCAGATCTGGATTGATGAGGAAGATGCTGAGAAAACATCTTTCATTAAGCCGTGAGGAATGTATTGCTTCAACATGAGGCCATTTGGGTTAAAGAATGCAGGGTCCACCTGTATGAGGGCTATGACTACTATTTTTCACTATATGATACACAAAGATATCGAGGTGTACATAGATGATGTTATCATCAAGTCCAAGAAGGCCACTGATCACATGGAAGATTTGAGGAAGTTTTTCAATAGATTGCGGAAGTACAACCTAAAGCTGAATATCACAAAGTGTGCATTTGGGGTTCCTCCTGGAAAATTACTTGGGTTTATTGTGAGTCACCGGGAACTGGACCCATCAAAGTTGAAAGCTATTCAATAATTGCCACCGCCAAAGAACAAGAAGGACGTGATGAGTTTCTTGGGGAGACTCAACTACACCAGCCGGTTCATAGCATAATCCACAGTTATCTGTCAGCCAATCTTTATGATGTTAAAGAAGGATGCCGCTACTAAATGAACGAAAGAATGCCAAACAGCTTTTGATAGGATCAAAGAATACTTGTCAACACCAACAGTCTTGGTCCCGCTTGAGCCAGGTAGAGCTTTGCTACTCTACATTATAGTATTAGATGGTGCCTTCGATTGCTTCCTTGGGCAACATGATGAAATGGGAAGGAAAGAGCATGTCATTTACTATCTCAGTAAGAAGTTTACTATGTACGAAGCCCGGTATCCTCTGTTAGAATGCACTTGCTGTGCTCTGGCTTGGGTGGCCCAAAAGTTAAGGCACTACTTCTATGCTGATAATACATATCTCATATCAAGGATGGACCCTTTGAAGTACATCTTTCAAAAGCCCATGCCCACTGGCAAGCTCGTCAAGTGGCAAATCATGTTGAGTGAATTCGACATTGTTTACGTAACTCAGAAGGCAATCAAAGGACAGGCACTAGACGATCACCTTGCTGAAAATCCCGTAGATGGAGAATACGAACCCCTAAAAATGTGTTTTCCTGATGAAGAGGTATCATTCAAAGGAGAAGACATCGCGGAATCCTATGACGGTCGGAGAATGATCTTCAATGGAGCAGCAAACTTCAAAGGAGTGGGCATAGGAGCAGTCCTAGTATCAGAGATCGGTCAGCATTATTCGATGTCTGCAAAACTCAAGTTCCTATGCACCAACAATATGGTCGAGTACAAAGCCTGCATCTTAGGGATAAAAATGGTTATTGACATGAACATACAGGAGTTTCTAGTAACTGGTGATTTAGACCTACTCATACATCAGGTCCGAGAAGAATGGGCTACCAAGAACTCTAAGATACACAAGTATCTGCATCACATGCAGGAATTGAGAAAGAGTTTCACACAGATAGAATTCTTGACATGTTCCTAGAATCAAGAATGAATTCTTAGATGCATTGGTTACCCTGTCATCCATGTTACAACATCCAGACAAAAACGTCATTGATCCCATTCCAATAAAGGTCCACGATCAACTAGCTTATTATGCCCATGTTGAAGAAGAAGCAGATGGAAAGCCTTGGTTTTATGATATCAGGAAATATTTAGCAAAGGGAGAATACCAAGAGTTTGCAGGTCATATTCAGAAGTATACCCGTTGGAGGTTATCTAATAAATTCTTTCATAGCGGAGGAATACTATACAGGAGGACTACTGATGTGGGGTTATTACGGTGTGTCGACGCAAAGGAAGCATCTAAGCTGCTAGAAGAAATCCCTTTTGGGACATGCGGTCCACATATGAACAGTTAGTCTTAGCCAAGAAGATACTCTAGGCTTGTTACTTTTGAATGACTATAGAAATGGACTACATCCAGTATGTCCGGAAGTGCCACAGCTATCAACTACATGCAGACATGATAAAGGTACCTCAAAACGAGCTTAATGCAACAAGCTCGCCATGGTCGTTTGCCGCTTGGGGAATGGATGTTATTGGACCGATCGAGCCGACCGCTTCCAACGGGCACAGGTACATCCTAGTTGCAATCGACTATTTACCAAATGGGTCAAAGAAGCATCTTGCAAAGTAGTGACTAAGAAAGTTTTGGAATACTTTGTCCGCGACCGAATCGTTTGTCGATTCGGGATTCCAGAATCAATCATTACTGACAATGGCTCCAACCTCAATAGTGACTTAATGAAAGTTATGTATGAAAACTTCAAGAACAAATACAAGAATTACACAACCAATAAGCCTCAGATGAATGGAGTCGTAGAAGCCGCTAACAAGAACATCAAGAAGCTATTGAGAAAAATGATAGAGAAGCATAAGAAATGGCACGAAAAGATATCACTTACTCTATTGGGGTATCGCATCACTATTTGCACATCACTGCAGCAACTCCCTATATATTGGTTTATGGTACAGAAGCCATCATTCCTACCGAAGTAAAAATTCATTCCTTAAGAATCATACAAGAATCTAAGCTCGACGATGCAGAATGGGTGAAGAGTCCTTACGAGTAGCTAGGTCATATAGATGGAAAAAGATTGAATGCAGTTTGCCACGGTCAATGTTATCAGAACAGAACGTCCATACCCTTAAACAAGGGAGTCAAGCTAAGACAGTTCACACCGGGGCAGCTAGTATTAAAGAAAATTTTCCCACATCAAGATGAAGCCAAGGGAAAATTCTCTCCCAACTAGCAAGGTCCATACAAAGTTCACCCAGTTCTGACAGGAGGAGCCCTTATACTTACAGAAATGGACGGAGAAGTTCGGCCAAAACCAATGAATTCAGATGTAGTCAAGCACTAATATATGTAATCTTATTCTTTCCTATATGATATAATTTGAACTACGTCTGACCTGATTCCCATGTAAGAGGGGATACGTAGGCAGCCTTATGGGTTCGATCACAATTTAATAAATTTTCATTTTCCGTCGCAACTAGAAACTGGGGCAGAATTTTGAGGAGGAAGCTCAAAATTCCGAAGTAATTTCAGCAAGTCATATCAAGCAGTCATCATAAGCATCAACCCATTAAAGTGGGGCAAAATTTTGAGAAGGACCCTCAAAATTCCGTAACAAGAGAAGTTGCAATGTCTTGAACCACGTCACAGTCGTCGGTTCATCTAAAAAACTATCTCTTAAATATATACTTATGTCATATTTTTACAAATTCATGTATGTTTATTATCGAAATCGCTTTGTTTAGCAATGCTACCCCCATGATACATAGCGTGTCACCAGATCAAAGGCCAGCAAGGATACGAACTAACCCCCCTTCTACAAAAAAACTCACGATTATTTTGGATACAGACATTTGGATTACAAAAGCATCTGACATACTATACGTTTGTGAGACAAACATTGCTCACGAATACAACTCTCCTTATTGTTGCACTTAGAGGTATTTTCCATCCATGCATGCCGCTGACATTCCCTATATCACAATGTCCCCAGCAATCACAATATGGCAATCTGTTAGCAGCTAAGAAACTCTATTACCATTTGCCACTTTGTTGTATTTTTACATTGCATAAGGCTATCATTCTATCTTCCGATACTAAACAATGCCTCCATCTACATTTTCTAAATTGCATAAGGCTACAATTCTGCCTTCCGAGACTAAACACTGTATCTATCTACATTTTATGCATTGCATAAGGCTACCATTCCGCCTTCCGAGATTAAACACTGTCTACATCTGCATTTTCTGCATTGCGTAAGGCTACCATTCTGCCTTCCAAGACAAAACACTGTCTCCATCTGCATTTCTCTACATTGCATAAGGCTACCATTCTACCTTTCAAAACTAAACACCATATCCATCTGTATTTCTCTACATTGCATAAGGCTTCCATTCTACCTTCCCAGACTAAACACCGTCTCCATCTGTATCTGCATGGCTGAACAATTGACACTTTATTTACATTTGCATGGCTGAAAATTTTCCACTTTATTTACATTTGCACGGCTGAAAGATCCCCACTTTATTTACGTATGCGCGGCTGAAAGATCTTCACTTTATTTACATTTGCATGGCTGAAAGATCGCTACTTTATTTACGATTGCATGGGTGAAAGATCGCCACCTTTTTGCATCTCATGGGCTGAAAATTGCCAAATGCTGCATTCAATGGGCTGAAAGATCGCCAAATCATCCAAATGCATCATTGTTTGGAGGCGCCATTTGCATAGCCCGAGAACTCCATTACATGGCCTTAGGATTCCTTTAATTTTTTGCGTATCATTATTCAAAGGCATCATGGTTCGGAGGCATCATCCTCACAGCCCAAGAGCATCATTTCATGGCCTGGGAATCCTTTATTATACGCATCGTGGCCCAGGACATCATGGTCTAAGGATATTATCCTAACCATCCGAAGACAACATTCATGGTCCGACGAAAATTTGCATCACGTTTAAATTTATGTACAATATATGCTTGTATTTGCTTATTTGCAAGTAATCCGACAAGGAATGGCCAACTCGGTAGGAGCGATCCCGCTCCAGTTCCCACGGTCGTATCAGACCTTAATCATTCACCTTATCCTGAATATTGTGTTCACTCTTGGAAAGTCTCCATCAGCAAATTCCGTCGACGGATCTTGAACTACATAGGATATGATTCCTATAAGACCAGGTATATGTAGTCAACTCAGAAGCCATAGAACAGTCTAAGTCCCCTCGAGCCATTTCGTTCGGTCAAAATTGGCCATTATATCTTTACCCGACAACTCTTTCATCCATCGTGGGTAAAGAGAGGCAGTTGTTGATACCCAATTTTTTCATGTATTTTCGACTATGAAAAATACCTTCAAAATAGCCTATATATGCATATATAAGCATATCCCAAGGTTTTATAATTTTTCCTTAGTTTTTCAAATATTTTTAAATCAATTTATTGCCCTATTTTATCAAGGGAAAACCCAGTAATTATCCCCAAAAATATCATTTTTGGTGACTCATTTATTTGATTCTCATATTTTTGCTAAAATAGCTAATATAATTTTTGCATGTTTTGTAAATTTATTTGGTATTTTTTAAGCTAAATTGCTTGTAATTGCAATACTGGCCTCTCTTAAGATTTAATTGTATTTATAGTTATAAAATTAACTCCAATATTTCTAATTTAATATTTATGTATTATTAATTATTTTATTATCTTTAATTAACTATCAGAAATTAGTTTACTATTTTGATAAAATAAATGAGGGAAAATAGCTATTTAAATGATAGCCCATTTGCATTTAAATTTTAGCCGGATTTAAACCTCTAATTAGACCCGATTCCTAAACCCAATTACCCAACCTAATTACCTAATATACCCAACCCACAACCCTTCTAAACAACCCACTTGGATTCCTCATTCAATCCAGGCCGTTGATCAAAATGATCAATGACTACCTTTTAATCTTTCCTTTTTTAATTTCCCCTTACCCCCAAACCCTAATCATTTTGCATCCCCATGTGCCTTTGAATCCCCCCTTTCTCTCAATTATCTCTCAAAGTTTCTCAAACCCTAGCAGCCTCCCTCTACTTCCACCCTAAAACCACCAGAATCCTGGACTTCCAAGGCCATTAAAGTCCTATATCGGCCTCCTATAACTCCTACACGCCTGGTTACTATAGTTTCAAGACCTGGCCATAAAGAGGATTGGCCTAGAATTTGTTTGATTCGATATTTGTGGCCGTCTCCGACCTTGAGCATGATCTCGACTTCTCCGGCTCAGATCAATGACTTTCCAAGCCTTTCTCATCACCTAGGTTCTTCTGAAACCCTAACCCTTCGAGGTTTTTCCGATTATTTTAGATCTGTTGTATATATGTGTTTTCTCGAAGCTATTAAATATTTTCTCAAAGTTCTTTCAAAACTGTACCTTCATAGCCTTCATCATTTTTTGATTCAGGGTTGCGTTAAGTTATCCTTTAAAGTTTCTATGATCTTTAGCATGTTCTACCGTGTTTCTCATGTGTATCCTTTATTGTGTTTCTTATAAGTTCCTTCTACTGTATTTCTTATGTTCTTCTTCTACTGTACTTCTTATGTTGTTTCTTCTACTGTGCTTCTTATGGGTTTCTTCTACTACATTTCTTTATGAGTTTCTTCTATTATGTTTCTTTATGTGTTTCTTCGACTGTATTTCTTATGTTGTTTCCTCTATTGTGTTTCTTATGATTGTTCTTCTACTGGAAAATGCATGTTAAAAGTCTCAGTTTCTTTTGAGATTTCTAAACTCATTTCGTTAGTATTTTTGCCTTGATTACTTGTCTTTTCATCTCTACACTCGATTGATGGCAAAACCTTAAAATTTGGGGTTTCATTCGAGTATTGAGACTATTCGCTATGTGATTTTCTTGTTCTTCATCTTTGAACTTGTTTGATTCCAAAACCCTAAATTCTTTGGACCTATTCGAGTTTCTGAGAATTGTTACATATATTGCTCGATTGAGTTTTGAAATCTTTGTTTCAACCTTTGTTTCTTTCTAAGATTCTAACTTCCTGCAAAACTATTCTAATGTCTTTCCACTAGACCCTCTACATGTTATTTGATACTCTCCTTCTTCTTTGTCACTAAGATGACTACCATGTTCCTATAGTTCACTACTCACTGGTTTTTGTGATTACATGAAGCTTTTTCTTTGTCCTAAATTCAGCCTTGCTTGCCTAATACTTGTGTACCCTTTATATATGCTGAACTTCCTCTCTAAAATGACTTTCTATTCTTGACTGATTTCAGATCTTCTTGGTGTAAGTCTGATTGATTCTTTCCTTGTTTGCTAATTTTCCTATTACTTGGTTTGATCCAAAAAATTTCCTTAGCCTTTCTGACTTAGCGCACACATGAACTAGTAATTTCGAATCTCTGGCTCCTTGATTTACTATCTACTGGTTGATTTTATTGAGTTACTTACCTTTTTTCTTTAACCGTGTATTTCAAAGATTCTTCCCTTAATTAAATTCCTATGTATTTATCCCTAATTTCCTACTTTGCACAAGATGCTTACTTGATCTATTTCCTTAAATGATTTCTATTCATTACCGTTTAAGTTTGAACTCCTTAATTAAAGGAAGTTCTTCTACCGATTGATTTTAATTGGCACATGGTTATTTTTTAACTTATTTTTACCTTGTTTTTACACTATAAATACATGATCCTTCATCGACACGAACACTCTTAGTTTTCTGAACACACACCCACATTCGAAAAGTATTCTCTCTCGTTACTTATGTTGTGGCCTAATTTTTTTTCAAGTACTACTACTGCTGTATTTTGCTTCTTTGAAACTGTTGTGTCCTGATTAAGGTTTTCAACAATCACAACAATGTGTTTATTTACTATATTTACTTGCATGTCTCTCTACTGCTTATGTATAGTTTAATGCTTACTTTAGCATGCTGTATTTTCATTCTGCCTATTTTAAGTCTACTATGAATCCCAACCCACCCACCCCACCCCCCACACATATATGTTTATGTTATTGTTTGAGGCATGACAGTACTCTAAATTATTGTTCGTAACTCAAACTTGATCCCCTGGGATCCTAGCCTCTAATATTGTGTGTCCTGGCAAACCTATAGGCATAACAGCATCCTCCATTGCCAGGCATGACTAAAGCTTGCCCTAGCCTAAGCAATAGGCTCTTTGCAATTCCCCTATTCCCTGAACCCCTTTTCTGTACCTGTTTGTAGCTATTTCCCTCTCCTTTATTCCTTAGAATTATGTTCTTCACTTGCACTCTCTCCTAGACTTTAAGTTCTGCCCCTCCCCCCCCCCCCCCCCTCGTGATCCTTGCCTTGGGACCTTTTGAGCTCCATTTGAATTTGGACACTTGAGAGTTGGCCCTTCCACACTGCACTTGTCCCTATTCTGGTAATACAATTTGGGTGTGAGCATTTCTCGATGTCCCATTGAGGCTCTTAGGAAATTTTGACACACTCGAATTGGAAAAAGGCTTTGGATCAGTGGTCTTTTAGTTGGTCTATCCCATACTTCGCACAGGAAGTCTGAATCAGGATCTCCTTTGGTTTATTTTTTTTACTTCTTTTGATGTATTTTTTATTCATTCTGGTTTATAATAAGTTGTAATAAATGCTTGGGGATGGCTAGTTAAAAAAGGGTGGATAACTATGCATGCAAAGGGTAGAAATCATGTCTATAAGTTTATTCCAATTTTGCATATTTCAAATACATATAGAAATCATGACTATAGGACTACTATATTCCTGCATATCCCAACTTCATATAGAAACCATGTCTATATGTATTTTGAATTCTACATATTCAAATAGAAATCATGCCTATAAGTCTATTCGGAATTATGCGTATCTAACTTCGTATAGAAATTACGCCAATAGGAGTTCAATTCTGCATATTCAATTACATCTAGATACCATGTTCATAGGTCGTAAACACATTGCGCATCTAGATACCAAGTTTATAGGTTTAAAACAAGCCTTGTACATTTAGATACTATGTCTATAAGGCTTCTCCATTTTTACACCATGTCTACAAAGTCTAAAATCAGCAACACATAGAAAGCATGCCTATAGGAATTTCTAATTAAATATGATTCGCCTTACTCCGTGTTAGATATAAAACCAGTAACAATGGATGTTGTTAATTGCAGAACTTATAATCAATTCACTAAATCCTGTCTCTCTTTTAATAATCTGATTCCCTTAATTAGCGAGTTTAAAAAGTATGCACTCAAACAATTCATTTCAAGCCTTGCTATATTCTGAGTTCAGTAGATATCATGCATATAGGACCCCGTCCTAACACTTAGGCAAGACATAGGGTACTAACTAAATTGGATATGTTCTATTAATTACAACCAACATGCAGGTCTGATTCGGGCTTCTTATTTAAATTATGTAATAAATCAGGCTACCTCAACCTTTAAGCTCTCTCATGTTTGGTATTTAATCAGACCTTAACCAGAATGTGAAGTCATGCTAATTCTGTGATCTTTTTGCCCAAGGAGATGTAATTGAGCCTCTATTTGCTCATATGCTTCCCCCATAAATGTGCAATATGTGTTTTTTGTATGTGTCCTTAGATTTTTACCTTTTGAGACCTCAAATAAGCCCAATATCCCTCCTTTTTAAGAATAGTAGTCCTAAGTACCTCCGGGACATATAGGATTGGGATAGGTAATAGCATGCAATAAGTAATCAAGACCATTATACGCTTTAATACGTTAATGGGGTGGGAAGGGTAGATATGGATATGATGACCATGTGATAATGTCACCTATATCCCCTCATTGAGGAGTGATTACTAGGCATTGTGTGGGGTGATCAATATTTTTAATAACCTAGGACCCCCCCCCCCCCCATTTCTTTACTTCTTTTAGCAATTTCAGTTCTTTCTGTTAAAGTTCTTTTAGTTATTTCTAATTGCTCTTTCCAACTTTGTTTATTTCTAAACCATTATGTGAAAAACCCCCTTATTTGAAGCTTTATTTGTCCACATATTATTTGCACCTAAATTGACAATAATAGTCTGGCTGGGAACCACACTAGTAGATTCTTAGAAGTGACTAACATCTTCTCCTTAGAATAATTTCAAGATCTTACCCTATCTCTGGTTGTTCAAAGAAAAACCTTTTTGGTGTCCTAATGCACCTTAATCATTAGGTGGCAACTCTTCAAATGCAAACCCAATTCCCAAAAGGAATGAGTTTTCCTCCCAAATGTCATAAACCCGATTTTGCGAGAAAAAGGGGGTGCGACACACAGTATGCCACGGTCAACTTTATCAGAATAGAATGTCCAGAGCTTTCAACAAAAGAGTCAAACCAAGGCAATTTGAACCAGGACAGTTGGTGCTGAAAAAGATCTTCCCACATCAAGATGAAGCTAAAGGAAAATTCTCTCCAAACTGGCAAGGTCCATACATGGTTCACCGAGTGCTAACAAGAGAAGCACTCATAATTGAAGAAATATACGGAGAAGTCTGGCAAAAACCAATCAATTCAGATGCAGTCAAAACATATTATGCTTAGATGTTTCATATTTACGTGATGTAATTGCTCCCGTTGAAGAGGGGATACATAGGCAGCCGTGTGGGTTCGGTCATATCATAATAAAATTTCCATTTCCCCCAAGATCAGAAACTGTGGCAGAATTTTGAAGAAGACCCTCAAAATTCAGAAGCAAGTCGAGCCAACGCCAACATATGCCAGATGGTCAAAAATTGGTTAAGAAACTGGGGCAGAATTTTGAGATGGATTCTCAAAATTCTAAAGAAGGTTCAACAAGGCTCGTTACCCGTAAACGGCCGAAGGATCATCCACCAAACTGGGACAGAATTTTGAGGAGGACCCTCAAAATTCTAACATGAGAAAGATACAATATCTCTGAAATGTGTTACAGTCACTAATCTATATAAAAATTACTTGATGTTTCAATATGTTTCTAAATTGACTCTATTTTTTATAAATAATTGCATATTGTTGAAAACTTTATTTCCGTAACAGTCAGGTGTTACCCAAGGAAACTCAAATGAGGCCTCCAGAACGGAACATACACATAATGAACAAGCCAGCATACACTGAGCGTATCCCCAGCTAAGAAACATTCTACCCTTATTTGCTATTTGTTCTTTGCATGGAACTAATCCATATCCCGCATTTGCATGAGGCTAATCCTTGCCTCTGCATTTATATGAGGCTAATCCCTGCCTCCTAGAATCTTGTGCCCGTTGTTGAATGACTTCATCGGTATATTCCGCTAATCAATCTGGAACTACACATGGCCTAATTCCTATAAAACAAGAAATATGTAGGCAGCTCAATGACCAGAGTCCGGCCTCTATCTTTCAAAGCATCCCATCCGGTCAAAATTGACCATCAGTTTTTTTACTAGAAACTCTTTCATCCTTCTAGGGTAAAGAGGGACAGTTGTTGATAAACCTTTTTTTCTATAGTATTTTTTAAATGCATATATACATTTAAAACTACGCATTAGCATCAGTGGGTATTTTCTCATAAATTTTACACCCATAAATTAATTTATTTCAATATTTTCTTCATATAAATAATTATAAAATTGCATCACAAAAGAATTCAGAGAATGTCTTGATTTAATATTACTATTATGGTCATATTGAGTCCAAATTATTTCATAAATAGTCAAATAGGAACATTTTGGCTATAATTGCAATATAGCCTATGCGTACATTTCTTATATTTATTTTACTAGAAATTAGTCCTTCATATTTTTGAGTACTTAATAATTATTTTAAAATATTTCTATCCATGAAATTAATTTTTTATAATTAGTAATTATCTTACAAATTATTTTTAATTAATTGTTTAAGGTATTTAATAAATAGCCTATTTTATTTTAGTTTTGTCATAAATTAACAAGCCCAATACCCCTTTCAGACCAGCTCAATACCTACTTGCCCGACCCAAAACCCTTGGCCAATTGACCGTTGATCACATTTGATCCATGGTCAGGATATTTTCTTTAAACCCACCGACACCCCTAATGATTAATCATTCTCCCACTATATCATATCATCACCTGTTCCCCTCTCTCTCACGCTCTCTACCTAAACCCTAGTCTTCAGGCACCGTCACCGGCTTAGACCTCTGATCTACGATATTTATCTATTATATCAGGACAATATTGGCCTCTTTCTTGCTATGGTATCTCTATTTCTTGGATCCTTGAGGAGATTCTCAAGGGACCTAGGCGGTCTGTTTACACCTTGGGGTTTTCAGGCATGTTTCAGGCCATTTGGCTCGAACATTGAGTAAGATCCTTCTTATTTTTATCTTAAACTCATCGATTCCCAAGTCTACATCCTCATCTCTGTTTTACTTCTAAAAACCTAATTTTACCTTTGATCTTCTCATATCTGTACAAACCTGAGACGGATTGAATGTACCTCACTTGCTTTCTTGAAAGTTTTCTATTTTTTCAAGTTATTTTTCGTCCTTCCTAAAAGTAGGGTTTACTGAAAATCATATTCTCAAAGTTTTTCTGAGTTTCGATTGATAATCATCTATTCCTAAGTATTATTGGTTGATTTCTGTAAACTCTGTTTAGACACTAATCAATTTATGCTAAAGCCCAAATTTTCTTCTATTTTTTTGCTTCGATTCTAAGTCTTTCCGTGTTAATTGTTACATTGTTTTGTCTGTGCTTTGACTTTCATGATTTCCCCTTAGTCTAATTCAATGTCTTGTGTGTTTTTGCTCTAGTTCATCTATATTAGGGTTTTCTTATTCAATTTTTTGGATAATTTCTGAAATTCTATTTAGCCTAGTTATCTATTTGTGGAAACTGATATTTTCCCTTGTAAATCAATATTACTTTAAATTTTGATTTACTTATTTGCTATGTCCAAAACTTTTGTGATGATTCTTGATTATTTCCCTTATTTACAACCTTAATTAGTTTTATTACTTTATGTGTAATTATTAATTCGGGCTGCTAGCCTGATTTTATCCTTTGATTTTTAGAACCAAGTTCTAGTTGATTTTGGAGTTAGTTCTTGTCTTATTTAACTTAGCCCTTAATTACTTATTGATTCCACATACAATTTTCCTTAAATTAAGTAATACTAGTCAGAGTTTATAGCTAATTTGTTCATGACTGACTTCACTTGATCAATTGTCTGATTATTTCTTACCTTATTAACCTTGCTCTGATTTACTGAGAGATTCCGTGTGAGACTTCCTTAAATTAAGTAACATTTATGAGATTTTGGCCCCTTAATTGAGTCATGACTGATTGTTAATTGATTTTCATACCTTATGTGCATATGATTGGCTCATTGCCTTATGTATCGTACTCTATTGCATACTATAAAAACCCCATTGTTCTGGTTCTCAAGGGACATCAGTTCACAATTATGCACACACTCTCAAACTATTCTCCTTCTTTGCTACTTGTGTTACTTGTGCTATTGTGAGTCTATCTAAGGCTAGATAGTGAAGCTACTTGTTCTATATTCTAAACTCTTCCTCCCAACTGGTACATCTCTAGTAACAGTTGACACCCAACCTCTATGTATTCCATCCCTGCATTAGTTCATTGGTTATGGATTTGAGTTATTCAATTCTTTGTTCAAGCATGCCTAAAATTCTACCCTGCTCTATGTGCAACTAATATGTTTACACTCCACATGTTTATTAATGTTTGAATAGCCTATCTCAGTTATGCTTAGCTATGTGATCATGCCTATGATTAATCCTGTTTGTGTGTCTATCCTCTATATCTTTGCTCCATGTTTAGTTGTATGTTATTCTAGTTAATTTGTTAAGGCTATAACAGTTCTATGTATACTACTGCCTATCTGTCTCCCGACACCCCATTAATGCACCCTCAGTAAGATCTCCATGTGTTACCAATCCCCTTTCACCCTTGTGAGCAAACATATTTGCTAAAGTGTCTGTGGAACTAAACCTTCTATGATCTATTGTCTGTCTACTTAATTTGCTCTCCTCTGAATTGTTTTCAAAAATGTGTTCTTCTAAAACTGTCATTCCTAGCATTTTCTTACAACTGGTCTATTCCAGAAGATCTTTTACTCCTAAGACATTATCTCCACAGTATTTCACTAAGTCTTTTAAAGCACTCTCACTTACTCTTAAGTCCATAGGTTCTGCCCCTCAAGTGTATGTACTGCCTTGGGATCCTCTTGAGATCTCTTTGAACTCTGGCACACTGAGCTGGCTATCCCACGCTACACCTACTCAATTTGTGAAAGTCTGGGTGTGAGCAGTGCACAGGATTCTTGAGGTCCTTAGAGAACTCTGACACACCTGGACATGAAATTGGCTATGAATCCCTTCGCATTTGAGACTATTGAAGGCCCGGTACACCACCATTTGCTTTGGTCCTAATTCAGGCTCCCAATAGCTTAATTTACATTTATGCAATTTATTCAATCATTTGGTTTGTAATAGTTATTTGTAATAACAATTGGGGTAATAATAAATGGGAAAATGGGCTTATTTTTATATTTTGTATGACATGGGTAGAAAACATTAGGGGTATGCATTCGATTTATCAATTCGATTTTAACCCTTATCGATTATCAATTTGTACATATGCTTATCGTTATTATTTCAATAAGATTTTTATTTTTTTGATTTTGGTTTATCGAGTTTTTGGGCATATCGATTCAGTTATCGATTCCACCAATAAGAAAATTTGTGGAATCCCATGAAAAGTATATCGTTACAAACACACATAACTAATATGGACAAAAAAACTAAAATAAGACGAGCATCGTTTATAATAAATAAAATTGTATCAACAAGAACATACAATGAAACTAAAGTAAAGGATCAAATGTATGCCACTAACACTCCAACGGTATAATAAAGTACATCATCATGGTTAATTCTGTTTTCCATTAATTTGAACTTCATTCCCTTAAGCTTTAAATATGATCATTCCTTAAATGTGGTAGAGGAAATAATAGGGTTAGGGAATTAGTGTAAAGGAAAGGGTATTATAGAATAAGGGTAAAAAAAATTAAAAAAATAAAATTTTTTTAAAACAAAAAAAATTTTAAAAAAAATAGTGTTTCTTATCGGTTTATCGATATACCAATAACTGAAGAGGACAAAATTGAAATTGAAATCGATAACTCGATAAGGAAAATTTTAAAATCGAAATCGATAAACCTATAACAAATTGGGAAGATTTATAGGTAAAATATTTATATTTGAAGAATTTGATTAATTGGTCGTACTTGTACTCATTATTCGCTGAGAAACATATATCGTGTCCTTGTTGCCTGCAACTTACATCACTGGTTGATTATTGTTGCCATCGTTGTTATTATTTCTTATTATTTTTATATGCTATATTGTACATGTTATTAAACTAGTGAGTGTTTTGAATGTACCTCGTCACTACTCCCCCGAGGTTAGTCTTAATATTTACTGGGTACCGCTGTGGTGTACTCATACTGTACTTCAATACATTTTTTATGTACAGAGCAAGGTATTGGAGAAATAGGACTTGGATAGAGTTAGAGTGTGATTGCAAGGATTCAAGGTAGAGCTACTTGGTCATTACAGTCCCTTGGAGTCTTTCCCTCTTATCGTACTATCAATTATTATTCGAGTAGCATTGTATTTTTAATTTCCTTCAGATCATTTCATGTATTCAATTAGAGCTCGTGATTCAGTACTACTAGTCTTCAAAGATTGTATCTTTATTTCTGCGGCTGGTTTCGATTTTTAAAAAAATGGCTTGAATTGTTGTATAATCGGCTTACTCGATCTTTGAGACTAAGTGACATCACGAGACTTATGGTGGGATTTTAGGTCGTGACAAATACACAAAAGTCAAACTTGGTATTCTCCAAGTGAAATTTTCCTACTTGAGAATCATTCTTCCAAATCAATCCCGAATACCTTAAAATCAAAACCAGCGATTCTCGCAGATCATAATACATCATACGAAGCTACTTAAGACTTCAAATAGCTGAACCAAATGCTAATTCTCAAAACAACTGGTGGGGTCGTTACATTCTTCCTCACATACACATATGTTCGTCCTGGAACGTGTCAAGAGTAGTTCCAAATCCATCAATTCACTGTGTAACCTCACCACGCACACACCCGGGGGTGATCCCACGTCATCCTAATTTATAATAGCCTGACAACACAAAATAACTGAAGATCCTCAATCCAACCTTAGCCCATAAATATTGGAACCCCATTTCCAACATCTGGAATTCCTTACAAGACTCGAATCTCGCATCAACATATTATATAAGTCTGAACAAGTTTTATCATGCCATAACCATAACTCAAGATGAAATCACGTGATATACCGTATAATTTGCATACACGTAGAAATAATTCCCAATCACTATAGATGCTCAAAACAAACTCCATATCAATTGAAACACTATTTTAAACCTTGGTACACTGCAAATGTTGAATAAAGCACGTAGAAACTCATAATCCCTCATCAACTCAACAAGTCATAGAGCTCCACCTCGTTTGACAAGAACTATAGCAAATTTATAAGTCGATCGGTGATATTATCCTTCCAAATATACTGTAATCAAATATGATATCACCCATTCTAGGTCCAATGAAATCATATCATCAAAAAAAACTATTCCATTAACCTGCCTTACCAATACAACCTAAAGCCACAAATCGTGCAATCTGTGCACCAACAAGCAAACACTTAAGTGTACTCAAACATGGAAAATGACTCAATTGAAAGAACCATCTTACCGGCTCAACAATTACTATGACAAAGAAATGCAATGAACCCATCATGCATAGTATGACCAAGACAGAATCTAACATAAAGGATCATATCCCAACATAACCCTATTGTAATGCGTGACCATCCAAACACCGGTCCATATGGAATACCTTAAGCCACAATGCTCAAAATCAACAACCACACACAATTCAACATCAAGTACACGAAGTGCATGAACATAACCATGGAGAAGAAAATAACACAATATACCATAGCTCGGGAAGACCATAACCAAGACGCAATCAACCATTCCACACTCAAATCACCATCTCGCTCGAATTCTGCTACAAGGCCCAAACAGAACGCACTATATATGCAAATAACCAACCAATCACAAGCCATTGTAGCATGGAGGAGTAACACATAGTACATATTAGAGCAGAACAAGCTTAATATTAACTAAATGTTAGACCCCTCAACACTAACAGGTTTGGGTCAATAAATCCGACTTAGTGCAGAATACATATCCTCCCCAGGCCTACCAATGGGCCCCCAAATCAACTCGGGTCATCCCCTAATGGGTAAATATCCCTCTAAAAGTCCTCAATGACCTAACCATAACGTGTACTACCATATGGCTAACTTTGGCCACATCTTCACAGTCCACAACCATGAAACAATCTACTTATGAGAACTCATTGTCTCCAAATCCATAGAACACACGAATCACCATAGTTGATCCCAACTCCACCACCTGAGTGTCTAAAAAATCTCTCATATATGATCATCCCACAAGGAATACTTTTATAATTCATCCGCACCATATAGAAAAAACTAAACATCAGCAGTCGATCAACCCGGCAAGTACTGCAATACAAATGAAGCATCCGTAAGTCAAAACATAGTGCGCCTTCTGAAACGTGCACCCATATTAAGTAATATCGAGTAATAATAGTATTTATCTAATCATCTGAAACCGCTCATACTGTCTAAGAATTCATGGCCTTCTATTTGAAATTGAACCGTATACTTGCATGTGCAAATCCCAATCTCCCATCATGCATCGCCTCTATCAGACCATCATGTAAAACAATGTAAAACATGAGAACCTTATTATCAACTCTGAGTTACAATTAGAATACATACACGATCAGTCAGAAACCTACAACTTGATCCTATCTTGGAGAAAATCACAACACGCCACATATCCCTCAAACATGTAGATAATACACATCTCAAGTTAAGGCAAAAATCATTGAGAACTCTTTGAAACCCATTTGCACAAACCACGCCATTAGAATTGAATCCCCCACACATAAACCAAGCCACATAGGTTGCCAAACCTAAGAGTATTTCCACAAAACACCTATAAAGACTCACCTCCACATAAGTACCCAAAGAACCGATTATATCCATTACCATGTTGATCCAAGCTACTACCAAGCTGCCCTATTTCTCTGAGTTCCTTCAGAATTACCCTCAAGTTGACACTTCTCCTTACCAAAACATCACAATTCTTACCCAAAGCTCACCATAAGAGATCTTAGCATAAAATCACACCGTCTTAAGGCCATAAGTCATTGTATTCCCTCTTAAGCACCCCAAAGCACCATAGCTAAGACACCTACTCTGAAAAGACCTTTTGTGAATATAAAGCTATTTTCCATACCTGCTTGATACTGAAATGCAGAGTTCATAATGATATAGAAGTACCGTGAGTCTCGACACCATCTGATGCAAATCTCAGATTCTTGCCATATACCAATTCAAAAAATTCTCAATTGCCACATATAAATCTTATATCTATTAGAACCTTCTCGAGAGTCATCCACTCTGCTCAAATCTCAATTGAACCACCAAAATAGGCCAAACGACATGTTCCCCATTATCACAATAACACCCAAAGAAGTAACCACATGTTAACGCAACCGAGCAAATTCCTACTCCATGCAAACTATATCCTTCACGAATTACAAATCAAATGATTCATGATTCCCATATACGCATAAAGTGTAATAAACCATGCATCCATAAATTTCCTTACTTAAGTCATCCTCAAAGCCAACATCTGCAAGTCATAGCCGATCCACAAGTATGCTTCATACCAAAACCAAAACAACACGTAACCATGAAATCAAATCGACGATAGTAGACTCCCCCACTTGACTCAAAGAAATATTAAGATAAATCATTTATCCCATACTCTATTACTGATATAATTCCGTAGTGAAATTCAACTAAATTCTTCACAAGCTCATACAACTCAAACAATAAAATACCTCAAATTATCTGCTAAGCTCGCATTTATCCTCGTGTCAGTTAGTTCAGCTTTCACAACTGATCCAAACTCAAATCGCAACATATGTAATCCATTGGTAATAAAAAAAACCTCCACGCAACATCATAAGGATCACACATCTGTATATTTCCCCGCAAGTGATGGCCCTCCTGCTTAGCCCCAAACTGACATCTCTTTATGCTCTTTCATGGCCACAACTACTATGTAATCACTTAGTCTTCCTGCCCATATGCATTATATATTCTTATCTTCTATTAATTTGCATACATCCCTGCATACGGATTGAGGTAGGTGCGATAGGATATTCTGTGGGATTATTATAATTTTGGCACGCTGCTTCATTTTGTATGGGTTTATGACTGATTTATGAGATGTTGATTATGACTATAGATCTATGATAATCGGCATACGAATTGGGATCCATCCATCCAGAGCCACGTGATTACGCATGCTATATTGAGACATGCATTTGAAATGATATTAGACACCAAAGACATCACAACCCAAATTCCTACAAGTCATGATAGCACCTAACCCAAAGAGCTAGGTAAGCCAATCACTAACAATCCAATTTAAATGAGATCTACTGAGAAAATAAATAATGAAATAACTGAACTTTTATACAACTCCCCAAAGACTTGTAATAGAAATCATGAGATTCTAAGATTTAGAATTTACAAAGTTGGTATGAAATAAATACATAATTTGTTTGAAATATACATAAACAGATTTATAAGTCTAAGGCTACCAAGAACAAGCTCCATACACAGCAACATCGGATCCAAAATCTGCACACAAGTCCAGAAGTATAGTATGAGTACAATCAACCCCATGTACTCAATAAGTAAACAAAATTGAACTTAGGTTGAAAGTAGTGATGAGTTTGGACAAACGATCAAAGTCCAAAATAATTAGCCAAAAATAACTCTTAACAATATAATAAAAGCAACACAAGTAGTAACTCAAATATATGGTGCTTAGCTCGTTCATAGTTATAAAATAGGCATGCTTTTAAGGTATATCAGTAAAACAAAAATCTTTCACCGAAATCACCAAAATGTGAACATATCAGACAAACTATGATTTTTCCCAAAACTTTAACAATCAGATAAGATATTTCGTTATCGGATAACATGAGAAAAGTACGTCTCTCTGCCCACATGTCAATATGCATGTGAAGCCATAAATGTCACAATACCGTTTAACATGAGGAAATGCATCTCTATGCCTACATGCCAAGTATGCATGTCAAATGTAATGCATCATAGTGATAATTCATATCTTCACACTCTAAGAGTACTCAATCACTTGGTACACTCAATCACTCAACACTTGATGTATGCACTCTTTGTTGGTATGTCAGACTCCAGAGGGGTGAATCCTGCCCAAGCGCTAATACAAGCAAACATGGAATGCTGCGGCATGCAATCCAATCCTATCATGAATCAATAAAACTTGTTGCATCATGCAGCCCAATCCTATCATGAATTAATAAAACATGATACATCGTGCAGCGCGATCCCATCATGAATCAATAAAACTTGTTGAGGTGTGCAGCTCGATCCGATGAATGTCACTTACAATTCAGCCTTCAGGCTCCAACTCAGTCATAAATCTCTCCAGTCTAACAGAGTTCATACCACTCACCTCAAGCAATGATAATTGATAAAATAGCAAATGATAACAGAGACTAAGATATGATATGTAAATGAATGAATATGACTGAGTACATCGGTAAAGCTTAAGCAAATAACTCATCAACAGAAATGACCTCGATGTGTCCCAACAGAATAAGTATACAGCCTAAACATGATTCTAACATGGAGAACATCTCAATTATTATAATACGTTGGAATTTCATGGATAGGAACAAGATTATATAACTACACAGTACCACAGAATCAACCGAGTCATAATTTTTGCGGTGCACACCAACACGCCCGTCACCTAGCATATGCATCATCTCAACACCAACCACGTAACATGTATTTCAGGGATTTATACCCATAGCCGCAAGTTTAGAAGTGTTACTTACCTCGAACAATCTAAATCCAATACCGAGCAAGCCAAACAGTACTCTAGGAATGCATCTCGTGCATACCAACCTCCAAAAAACTCGAAACTGGCTGAAAGAAACTCAAGAACATTGAATAATGCCAAAAGAAACAAACCCAATTGATAAAAGTTGAATCCTTAATTAAAAGTCCAAAGATAACTAAAACTTCGAACCCAAGCCAGTACCTATAAACCCAAAAAAACTCACAAAATCCAATAACCTATTCAATTATAAGTCTCACCATACTAGTTTCACTCAAATCCGACTCTGAATCGATGTTCAAAACTCAAATATTTACTTTAGGAAAGCTTAGACAAAGATCCTCAATTTCTCTTTTGAAATCATCAACCAAATGCCAAAAAATCAAAGATAGATTTATGAAATGTAATCAAACCCGAGTAGAAAATATTTACCCCAATCCATATTGTGAGAATCGCCTCCAAGATCGTCTAAATCCAAGCTTCATAGTTGAAAATATGATAAAATTACTCAAATTCCGAAAATAGAGTACTTATATGTACTACCCAGTGGTACTCTACGTGATCGCAATAGTACCCTCGTGATCGCGATGCACAAATATACGCTGCAAAAGTTAACTCTACGCAGAAGGCCTTGTGAGCGCAATACGCAAAGCTGAAAGAACTATGCGAACGAGGGATTATCATCGTAAATGCAGGAGTATCGTCACAAACGCAAAAAAGAGACCATCGACTGCCCAGCTCAGCCAAAACACTATGCGAACGCGAAGAAGACCAGTCCCTACAACCGACGCAAACCCGATCAGCTAGTCACGAACACGATGAAGTAAATCACCCTGCTCCCATAATACACTATGCAATTGCGGTATCCTTTACGCGGTTGCGATGAAGAACTGAAACACAAAAAATCAACAGAATACAGCAGTGCCAGAATAAGCTGAAACTCGCCGAGCCCCTCAGGACCCGGTCCAAATATGTCAACAAGTTCCAAAACATAACACGGACCTACTTCAGGCCTCAAATTACACATAACGACATCGAAATGATGAATCACACCTAAAATCAAGCTTAATGAACTTTTGAACTTTCAACTTCCAAACCCGTGTCGAACCATATCATATCAATCCAAAATGACCTCAAATTTTTCAAACAGTTTCAGATGAAATAACAAAGGTACTCCAGATTTTAAAACCATAATCTGAACCTTATATCATCAAAGTCAACTCCTAGTCAAACTTATGAATATTCCAAACCTTCAAATCTCTAACTTTCGCCAAATAGAGTCGAAACCTTCTAGAAATATCCAAATGCAAATCCGAGCATATGCTCAAGTCCAAAAAAATACCATAACCATCAAATCTCTAATCCGGGGTCAAATACACAAAAGTCAAACTTGGCCAACTTTTACAAGTTAAAGCTTCCTAGTTGAGAATCATTCTTCCAAATCAATCCCAAAATACCTAAAAATCAATAGCGACGATTCACACAGATCATAATTCATTATATGAAGCTACTCAAGACTTAAAATAGTTAAACGGAATACAAATGCTCAAAACGACATATCGTATCGTTACAGAAGAAGTATCGTACATTAGGGATATTCGTTAAGAAATTTGAGTCTTTATCATGCATAGATATTCTAGACTCATGTAAAAACACGCATACATATGCCATTTGGTGCACACCATCCTTATATGATATCCGGTGCCTTCATTATGATCTTAGTTAATTTAATCTAAAAAGCATGCTAATATCTATTTTTTGACTGGGCACCTTACTATTTATGTCCATGATTTCTTCGATGTTTCTCCATTTATCGTTTATGGTTATGAGTTGAACAAGTTATGGAAGTAATGTATATTTTGTAAGCCTTTCCACTACTCTATCACGATTAGATTTGATACTTGTTGGATACGTATTAATTTTATATTTATACTTTATTTTAATATATTTTTGTGCAAATTTGGTTCTAGCGGCGTCCATGAGGGTGCACAGTAGTTTGACTTGTAGGCTTTTTGATGAGTTGTACAACTTATAGAGTCCCTTTTCCTATCCTACTACTGCTTTATTATTTCAGACAGTATTTCTGTATTTTGAGACTTAGTTATACTCTACTTCAGTTGAGACATAGTTATACTCTATTTTAATTGCTCATGATTTATAGTATCAGATTTTGGGAATTCAAACTTATTTATGCTTTATTTACGTTTATGATAGTTGGTTATTTATATGTGTTAATTTGCCTAACGAGTTATGTTAGGTGTC
Source organism: Nicotiana benthamiana (assembly GCA_034376525.1). Lineage (NCBI taxonomy): Eukaryota > Viridiplantae > Streptophyta > Magnoliopsida > Solanales > Solanaceae > Nicotiana > Nicotiana benthamiana. The sequence continues at coordinate 116,720,958 of CM067332.1, read as the reverse complement.
GTTACGATTTTTGTGGAATTTTGCGTTGTGACATTATCATTTATGATTTCATATTTTAACATTGAGTTGAAGACGATAAACTTAGCGGATAGTAGCTCTGTTAGGTGTCAGTTTGCTCATAAATTGGATCATGACAAGCAATTAATATTTATAAACTTTATTATTTTCTTGTAGTCAGTATCGGTCCTTTCAATTAATGTAAAGGCTTCATTATTTTTTTTTGTATGGTAACTTTGAGAATGCAGTAAATATTCTTTCCAAATTTTTAATTCTGACATTTTTCTTTTAAGCTTTAGTTGAACTTTTGAATTAAAATATTTAAATCATCATACTGGTAAATTGTTATAAATAGACTTCTATTTAAGGTAAATGTCTTTAATTAGAGAGATTCTAGAGTCCTATTATTGGTAGGTAGATCATTCCACTCCCAATAAATAAAGGGGTCTTCTACCATTGTAAATCACTCCTAACATTCTCTAAGTATCAATAAGAAGAACTCTCTCTACTCTTCTCTCTATTGCTCTTGTTCTTGCATTATTGTTCTTGTCTTTTATATTATTTCATAACACGTTATCAGCACGAGACTCTACCGTCTCAAGAACCATTCTCGAAAAATCTAAGGTATTTCCCTCTTCCTAATTTAATTTTCGATATGTCTGACATTACGAAAAGAAAGTTCGTTGCCCTTGAAATTTCGGGCAAGAACTATATGACATGGGTGTTGGATGCTGAAATCCACTTAGATGCTATGGGTCTCGGAGACACCATCAAAGATAGAGAAAAAGCATCCACCCAAGAATGTGCGAAGGCCTTGATTTTCTTGCGCCATCACCTTGATGAAGGTTTGAAGATTGAATATCTCACCGTCAAGGATCCACTCATCTTGTGGAACGGCTTAAAGGAGAGATATGACAACCTGAAGTTGGTCACTCTGCCACAAGCACGATATGATTGGGCTCATCTGAGGCTCCAGGACTTTAAGTCCGTTTCTGAATATAATTCTGCAATGTTCAGAATTACTTCTAAATTGAAGCTATGCGGGGATAATATCTCCGATTATGATATGCTTGAGAAAACGTTTACAACGTTTCATGCCTCCAATATAGTACTGCAACAACAGTACAGAGAGAAAGGCTTTACAAAGTACTCTGAACTGATTTCTCTTCTACTAGTGGCTGAGCGAAATAATGACCTGCTCATGAGAAATCACGAAAATCGACCCACTGGGTCTACACCACTGCCTGAAGCAGATAAGGTGCACTCTCATTATGCCAAACATGAAAAGGGCCATGGTCATGGTCGTAAACGGGGTCATAGCCAGGGACGTAGACAAGGAAGAAATTCCAATGAAGTCCGTCAACCCCCAAGGAGAGATAACCGCCGAAAGCAGAAACGGGGTCATGAAGATCCTAAGGCAAATGGTTCAGAAACTATATGTTATCGTTGCGGTGGGAAAGGGCACTGGTCAAAGACTTGCCGTATACCAAGACACTTGGTTGACCTTTATCAAGCATCTCGAAAGAGAAAAGGCCCTGAAACAAATTTTGTCTATGACGACAATGAGGACATCACCCACCTGGATGTGGCAGACTTCTTTGAGCAACCCGAGGGGAAAATAGACCACCTAATCGGCGATGGGTCCGTGATGAAAGAAGATGGAGTTATTTGATTTTGTTCTACTTATTTGTATTAGTTAGTGAATAAACTAATAGTCATTAGTATTAGCTCGTATTAGTTAGTTCATGATACAATGTTAGTAGTAGTTCTTTAGAATATCTTCAATATGCTCAAATATCAATAATATTTTTATTTTCCAGTAGGGGTAATCGACTAGCCTGAAAAACTAGTCGATTATCTACTATTTTCGCATTAAAGCTGAAAAACAATTGATCAACAATCGATTGTCTTTGTCTAACAATCGATTGTCGTTAAGACTGTAATCTGGAATTTTTCAAAAATCATCCACAATCGATTGTCTTTATCTAACAATCGATTGTCGTTAAGACAGTGTAATCTGGAATTTTTCAAAAATCATCCACAATCGATTGTCTTTGTCTAACAATCGATTGTCGTTATAACAGTGTAATCTGGAATTTTTCAAAATAGCCAACAATCGATTGTCTATACTTAACAATCGATTGTCTTAAAACAGTGCTGAAATTTTTCAAAATAGCCAACAATCGATTGTCTATACTTAACAATCGATTGTCTCAAGACAGTGCTCTGGAATTTTTCAAAATAGCCAACAATCGATTGTCTATACTTAACAATCGATTGTCTTAAGACAGTGTGATCTGAAGTTTTTCAAAAATAGCAAATAATCGATTGTGTGTGTTTAACAATCGATTGTCGATGTTCAACAATCGATTGTTTGTGTTTAACAATCGATTGTTTGAAGAAAATGTTTAAACTGAAATTTTCAAACTGCAAAGTAATCAATTATGGATAACATATCTGATTTTGTTAGTCAACTGTTAGCAGCAGATTTTGAAAATATTATGTGACACAAACGAATTGAACTTGTTTATTCTTATGTTCGTGTATCTCTTTTGTATGTCAAACTATGGGATAGCAAATATGGATATCTCACAAAGAGAACTTGGATCAACGTCCAACTGTAAAAGTATTTGCCTAGTTGATTCATGTACTACACATACAATACTCAAAGAAAGGAAATATTTCTCTCAACTAAATATGTGTAAGGCAAACGTTACTACAATCTCTGGAAGTAGTAAATTGATTGAAGGCTCCGGAAGAGCAATTGTAACTCTTCCCAAAGGCACGACGTTAATCATAGAGAAGGCAATGTTCTCCTCCAAGTCTAAGAGAAACTTGTTGAGTTTTAAAGATGTACGCCGGAATGGCTATCATATTGAGACAATGGATGAAGATAATCTTGAATATCTCGTCATCACAAAGAATGTCTCCGGCCAAAAGAGGGTTATTGAGAAATTCCCGTCTTTATCTTGTGGCCTGTATTGGACAAGAATTAGTGCAATTGAGGCACATTCAATAGTAAACCAAAGGGTTACTGATTCCAATACCTTTGTACTTTGGCATGATTGATTGGGACACCCAGGATCGGTCATGATGAGACGGATTATAGAAAGCTCATATGGGCATCCGTTAAAGAATTTCAAAATTCTTTCGAATAATGAATATCCTTGCACTTCGTGTTATCAAGGCAAGTTGATTATCAGGCCATCACCAACAAAGGTTGGGACAGAGTCACCCACGTTTCTGGAACGTATACAAGGGGACATTTGTGGACCTATTCACCCACCTAGTGGGTTGTTTAGGTATTTCATGGTCTTGATAGACGCATCCTGTAGATGGTCTCATGTGTGCCTGTTGTCATCACGCAACCTTGCGTTTGCGAAATTAATGGCACAAATAATTCGACTACGAGCACAATTTCCAGATAATCCAATCAAGTCCATTAGACTGGATAATGCTGCTGAGTTTACATCCCAAGCATTTAATGATTATTGCTTATCAATGGGGATAAAAGTTGAACATTTTGTAGCTCATGTTCACACTCAAAACGGTCTTGCAGAATCGTTAATTAAACGCCTGCAGTTGATTGCAAGGCCATTACTTATGAGAACGAGGCTGCCCACTTCGGTATGGGGTCACGCCATCTTACATGCAGCAATGCTAATTCGTCTCAGACCGACGAATTACCACAAGTATTCCCCGTTGCAATTGGTTTTGGGTCATGAACCCAATATATCCCATTTAAGAATTTTTGGATGCGCAGTATATGTGCCTATAGCACCGCCATCCCGCACCAAAATGGGTCCGCAAAGAAGGTTAGAAATATATGTTGGGTTTGAATCGCCCTCCATCATTCGCTACCTCGAAACATTGACAGGCGACTTGTTTACTGCACGATTTGCAGACTGTCGATTTGATGAGACACTTTTCCCAAAATTAGGGGGAGAAGTTGGTGAAACCAAACGGGAAATTTTGTGGAAAAATGCATCATTATCTCATCTTGATCCACATACCTCTATTTGTGAAAGAGAGGTACAAAAGATTATCCATTTGCAAAGAATAGCAAATCAAATGCCTGACGCATTTACGGACTTGAAGAGGATAACGAAATCCCACATTCCCGCGGAAAATGTTCCAATCCGTATTGATGTCCCTGTTGGACAATCATCTAGTGTCATAACCAATGAGTCGAATGCACGCCTGAAGCGTGGCAGACCATTAGGTTCCAAAGATCGAAATCCTAGAAAAAGGAAAAAGAATTCGAGATGACACTACGAAAGAATCTCATGAGGAAATTCATGATTTGACAAATTCTGAGATTCATGAAGAATCCATTGAGCCCGAGACTCTGGAAAATACGGAACTATCCCTAAATCCAATTAATATTGAGGCAAATATTAATCGAGTGGATATTGTGGTGGATAATGCCTTTGCTTATAATGTAGCATCTAGCATTATGCAAGAATGTGAGGATCTCGAACCTCAATCTGTTGAAGAATGTCGAAAAAGACAGGATTGGCCAAAGTGGCAAGAAGCAATTCAATCAGAATTGAATTCGCTGGCAAAACATGAAGTTTTTGGCCCTATAGTTGAAACACCTAATGGTGTTAAGCCTGTCGGCTATAAATGGGTCTTTGTACGCAAAAGAAATGAGAAAAACGAGGTACAAAGATATAAGGCACGCCTTGTTGCACAAGGTTTTTCTCAAAGGCCTGGTGTCGATTATGAAGAGACATATTCGCCTGTAATGGATGCGATAACCTTTCATTATCTCATAAGTTTTGCTGTCCATGAAAAGCTTGACATGCACTTAATGGATGTGGTTACTGCCTATCTTTATGGCTCACTTGATAATGAGATATACATGAAAATTCCCGATGCACTCAAGATGCCAAACGCGCATAATTCAAAATCTCGGGAAATGTTCTCAATTAAATTGCAAAGGTCCTTGTATGGTCTAAAGCAATCAGGACGAATGTGGTATAATCGTCTTAGTGAGTACTTGTTAAAAGAAGGCTATATAAATGACGCCATTTGCCCGTGTGTTTTTATAAAGAAAACAACATCGGAATTTGTTGTACTTGCCGTATATGTCGATGACATAAACCTTATTGGAACCCCTATAGAACTCCAAAAGGCAATTGATTATCTAAAGGATGAATTCGAGATGAAAGATCTCGGAAAGACTAAACTATGTCTTGGTTTGCAAATTGAATATTTGGCAAACGGAATTTTTGTTCATCAATCTACCTATACAGAAAAGGTACTGAAACGGTTTTACATGGATGAAGCACATCCTTTAAGTACACCGATGGTTGTTCGATCACTTGATGTGAACAAAGATCCATTCCGACCACAAGAAAGGAATGAAGAGCTACTTGGTCCTGAAGTACCATATCTTAGCGCAATTGGCGCACTAATGTATCTTGCAAATACTACAAGACCTGACATATCCTTTTCAGTTAATGTCTTAGCAAGATTTAGCTCGGCTCCTACGATGAGACATTGGAATGGGATCAAACACATATTGCGGTACCTAAAGGGAACTACCGATATGGGCTTATTTTATGGCAAGAATTGCAGCCCGGATCTTGTTGGTTATGCTGATGCCGGATATTTGTCCGACCCACACAAGGCTCGATCTCAAACGGGTTATGTGTTTACCTGTGGAGAAACTGCCATATCTTGGCGATCGACTAAGCAATCAATTGTGGCTACTTCATCTAATCATGCCGAGATAATTGCTATTCATGAAGCAAGTCGAGAGTGTGTGTGGTTGAGGTCTATAATACATCATATCCAAGACAAATGTGGTTTTAAGTGTGATAAACTACCCACAACTTTGTATGAAGACAATGCAGCATGTATAGCTCAATTGAAGAGAGGATTCATAAAAGGAGATAGAACGAAGCATATTTCACCAAAGTTATTCTTCACACATGATCTTCAAAAGAATGGTGATATCAATGTTCAACAGATTCATTCAAGCGACAATATGGCTGATTTGTTCACAAAATCTCTACCAAAGTCAACCTTCAAGAAGCTAGTTCACAAGATCGGGATGCGAAGATTTAAGGACATAAATTGATGTTCTTATCAGGGGGAGTTTAATGCGCGTTGCACTCTTTTTTCCTTACAAGGTTTTGTCCCACCGGGTTTTCCTTGCGAGGTTTTTAATGAGGCAACCAATAGGCGCATATTCAAACATGTGTACTCTTTTTCCTTTCTTTAATTTTTCCCATTGGGTTTTGGTTTTAAGGTTTTAACGAGGCACATCATTGAATAGACATTCAAGGGGGAGTGTTATAAATAGACTTCTATTTAAGGTGAATGTCTTTAATTAGAGAGATTCTAGAGTCCTATTATTGGTAGGTAGATCATTCCACTCCCTATAAATAAAGGGGTCTTCTACCATTGTAAATCACTCCTAACATTCTCTAAGTATCAATAAGAAGAACTCTCTCTACTCTTCTCTCTATTGCTCTTGTTCTTGCATTATTGTTCTTGTCTTTTATATTATTTCATAACATAAATAAAGTTTTTGACAATTAAGATCCAACGTAGTGTATTATACAACATGGCTAATATCTCGTTAAGTTGAAATAACCTTACCAATATAAATAAGTATTACTAGCTAATATCTCGTTAAATGTCTTTTACCCATAAAAATAAAATGTTCTACTCTAAGTGCATAAGTTATTCATTTCAAGAGTTAGCAAATTTCAAACTGTTGATAACAAATGTTCCTAGACTATGCATTTACAATAATTCAAAATTCTTCTTAACTAGGTCTAGATCTTCACTACTTTCATCTTTCATTTCTTCATCTATTCCATCATGTAATGAATCACATTTAGATTGGAAAAAAAAAACTACCGTGAATTCCTTTTACGACTTCCAGATAGTCTTCAATCCAAAACAGTGCAAATGCCCAGCAGGTAACCTCTTAAAAATATCCTTAGCGGCAGATTCTTGCACTATTAGTTGTGCCCGTATGCCATCCAAAAGCCTTAGCACAAATTTTGTAGCTTCCGTTTCCAGTGTTGCTTATGAGTCTTGCCGCTTCTTGTCCATGTTGATTGAAGATCTAGGGCCCTATTTGAGCAACGTCCATTACAAGAACAATTTTCCGTACTGTAATATTTTTCCGCAATTAATGGTGTATTATGAGCTGGGTTCGGGCTTAAACGGGCAAAACGGGTCATGCCAAAAGGTCTCGGGCTTCATGGTCCCAATAGGTGGAACCGGCACAGGACAGTCCAAAACCCACATGGTCCCCGAGCTAAATGGGTCGGGCCTAACAAGCTTTTTCGTTCGGGCTTTTTTTTAAATTTAAGAAAATTTCTTGTAAACTATATATGTATATACTAATATAAATTGCTTATACATAGCTATATAAATATATATAGTATATATAATATGTATAGTATGTATATAGAATTATATATTAAAGTTTGTATTTAATAAGTAAATTAACAAAAAAATAGTATAACTAAATTTTCATGCATAATAAATTAATAATACTTCAAATTAATCTAACAAACTAAAACATTAAGTATAAATACGTCTAATAATTTTAAAATAACATATTCGAAAAAACTTAAGTACAAATTTTCGGATGATGCTCAAGACAATACTTTATATGCCTCCTTAAACTGCCTATGCCATACCCTGAACGAAAATTTAAGACTTGACCACAGTTCTTGCACTTTAATTTCTGACCTTCTTCATTTCCTTCTAGCACATCAAAGTGTTGCCAAACGAATGAGTGCACTCTTTCCGAACGAGGCATGATTTAACTTGAGATTTGAGAATTTGATATTGAGATTTAAAGTCTTGAAAATTGGAGATTGAGAGAATGAGAGAAATTTAGATTGAAAAATGAGTATTGAGTGAAGAAGTGAAGAAGAGGGGGAGGGGTATTTATAGTTTTAGAGAAGGTTAATTTTGTAAATTGAAAAAGTGTAAAAAAAAAAAGGCTACGTGTGCAACATTACCGTTGGCAACGGTCAGTAGGGCCCACCATTTTAAAAAATTAAATATATCTTGTATATATATTTTATATATATATATATATATATATATATATATATATATATATATATATATATGTGTGTGTGTGTGTGTGTGTGTGTGTGTGTGTGTGCGCGCGTGTGTGTGTGTTATTATAGTATATATAGTTTATATGCATTATATATAGTTTATATAGTATGTATATATGTAGTGTGTATATATATATACATATATATATAATAATATATATATATATATATATATATATATATATATATATATATATATATATATATGTATATATATAGTTTATATAATATGTATATATGTAGTCTATATAGTTTATATAGTATGTATATATGTAGTATATATAATTTATATAGTATGCATAGTTTATGTAGTATAGTTTATATAGTATGTGTATATATATATATATATATATATATATATATTATTGTAGTATATAGTTTAAATCTTCTAAAGAGTCAAATTTAAACACAAAAAAAATTGCAAAGAGATATTCAAGGGAATGTCTTATAATTTATTATTACGACATTAACAAAAATGGCAATATCTTTCGTAGTCTTCCTCCCCCCAATGGAATGAGCACAACAAGGTACTAATACCACCATTAAAAGGAAAAAAAACTAAGGAAGATGTGCCAAAAATACAATTTACATATTAGTCTATGTATTATCTCTAACAAATCTCATAAATCCTTCAAGGTTCGAAGGAATTTTCGTTGGTGCTGGTGGAAAAGAGGCTTGTTCATCACCGCTTCCGGGCGAAGCAGCATCCTGCGCAAGTTCTGCTAGCATTTCATACGCTTTATCTATCTCTGGTTGCGATACTGCAAGTCCAGAATTTCTTATTTCCGAATGGATCCAATCTCTGAAGAGTACCGATTTTTCCAAGCTCTCCCTCATAGACGCTATATGATCACCAATTTGAAGTCTCGCTTGACTGAAAGCGCTCTCCGATGCTACTGTTGAAGCTTGAACACTTAAAGATATCTCGAGCCATCCTTGAAAGAATCAGATAGTATTTTTGTTTGTCCTTCCACCATTCCAAAATATCAAAGGTTCCGTCTGATTCTCCGTTTCAAGGCCCTGCGACAAATAAACGTGACACTCATTTAGTTGTGAACTATCACCAGTTAAAAATAGCAGGATAATATTGGCCAGATAATTCATTTGTAGCAATATGAAACTGTTTTAATAAGTCTACAAGCATTTTAACATTACTCCAATCTTGATTTGTAAGGTGCTCAGCATCTTCATCACCATAACCTATACGAGCATTATATGTTACGTTTATTGGGTTCCTATATTCATATGCAGAAACTAAACTTTCATACATGTAGTTCCATCTAGTGGGACAAGGTTTGGAACCTTTCTTTCTCTAAGGCCAAATTCATCATATTTTTAAAAATATTCTCTAAGCCTACTTCTACGGTTTGAATAAAAAATCCAATTAAGAGCCATTTTAACCTTTTCAATTTCTACATTTAAAACTTTCATACCAACACCGACGATTAAATGGTAAATATGACAAATACATCTTACATGAAAAATATTACTTAATGCAGGATTTAGTGTGGTTGTAAGCAATCCTACAACGTTAGTGTTACTAGAAGCATTATCTAATGAAAATGACATAATTTTATCTCCAAGGCAAAAATATCTATAAATATCTGCAACTGTGTTAGCAATAAATTTACCTGTGTGACATGAATTAATTATTCTATATGCAATAATGCGCTTTTGCATTATCCACTCCTCATCTATCCAAGGACTTGTAACAGTTAGATAATCAAAATCATTACCACTCTACCAATATCAGTAGTAATAGCAATGCGAAAATCTATATAAGTAAATAAATAGCACAAATATTGTTCATATTCATGCTTATATTTGTAAATATCACTCTTTACAGTTGCGCGAGGCCATCTTTTATAAGTAGGATTAAACATTCTTCTAATATAATGCACAAAATGAGGGTTAGAAAGAAAACTATATTATAAGCACATAACATCAACCATTTTTGTCAATTCTTCACGGTCTTTATTTGGATCATAATATAAAATACCACCGGTAACAGTATTAATTTCCGGTTGAACTACATTTGAACCTGTACTAGGGTTAACCGTAGTATCTACACTTCTCCCCTCTTGCGCAGCTTTCATTTGAAGAAATTTAGCTTTATTTTTCGGGTGTGTCTTTATATGTCTAGTCAAACTACCTGTACTGCTACGGTCTCCAGTAAATTTATAAATCAACATAGATCAACAAGTTTTACACTTAGCCTTATTTTGTTTTCTTAGTTGAGTAAAAAAGTGCCTAACAAGAGATGTTTCGGGCCGTTTAAAAGGTTGTCTATTAAAGGTGGGGTTATAACAGGAGGGTCAGGCGGGGCATCGGTTGGGCTATTAACAGGACTAGTAGGTGTATCATCTAAATCCGGTTGCGTTTCATCTAAATCATCGTTTTCTTCATCATTTTCAAATATAGTTTCATTAGGATAAAGTGCATTCATAACTTCTTCATTTAATTGTTAACCCGGTGCAACATCATGACAAAATTGACTATCGAAAAATTAAAAATAAGGGTTATCACTATCAAGAATTGGAGGAGGACAAGTAACAGGTCTAGGTCAGAGAGTCGGGGAATGCTAGATAATACGCTTAACGCTAGAGGGGAGGTGAATAGCGTTATAATAAAAATAGCGTAAACTTGCGGAATTTAAAAATTGCAGGAAATAAATGAGTGCGATAAGTAAATAAATAAGAACGAACGCACCGATATATCCTGGTTCACCACAACCCGTGGCTAGTCCAGTCCCCGAGAGACTCTCTCGAGATTTCCACTATCTTCGTTAAGCTTACGAGTGCTTAACAAACCGTTACAATTGCTCAAGGATACCACACCTTAAGACTTCACTTGCTTGAGGATACCTCACCCCAAGACTTCAACCACTAAGACTTTGGCTACTTAGCAAACCCGACAAATGAGAAGATATGTTCTTCTCAAAACAACTCTCTTTTACAACAAATACTCTCTCAATAGAGTGGATAAAGAGAAACAAAATAAGCTCTATGAACAACACAAAGTTGTCTATCAAATGGCTCAACAAAAGCTCTAAAATGATGCTTGAAAATGATCAATATGTATATCAATATATGCAGGAGTTGTGTGTTTAAAATCAGCTCAAAAGACCTCTTTTTATAGGTGAAAAAGTGGTGCTGACCGTTGCTTAATTGACAAATAAAATCTCTGATTCTGTGCTGCAACAACCGATTGTTTGGAGGTGACAATCGATTGTCTGACCAACGTTCAAAAAAGATTCCTGATTTTAGGCTAAACAATCGATTGTTAACCCTGAATAATCGATTGTTCTTCAACATTCAATTAATTGTGGAACGGTCAAAAAATAATCGATTGTATGAAAGCGACAATCGATTGTTGACAATCGATTGTGGGACAAAGACAATCGATTGTTTTGATATTTAAAAACTTTCGGTTGCACTGTCTCAAAATAATCAATTGTTAGTGGACAATCGATTTTCAACAATCGATTGTTAAAGTAGACAATCGATTATGTTGTTCCAGTGTTCAAAACTTTGGCAACGGTGGATTATATACACTTGATATACACTTGATATACACTGTGTATACCAGAGTATACCAGAATTGAAAACTTACTTCAAAACCCATTTTGGTTGAAATGAAAACGTTAAAATCATTTTGTTTGAAGTATATATTAAAAATATTGATGATATATATAATTTAATAAAGTGATTTTATGCATGTTTATGATGACCTAATGTTGAGCCAAAGGATAAGATAACTTAAACGTTGTCCTTACATTTGTTCTACCAAACGATCTACGTCTTGGATCTTCGGTCTTGAACTTCTTTGGCTCGTTCATGCAATTCCGTCATCAGTATGCTTCTCGCCATTTGATTATATCGTTGTTTGACACTTGACTTCATTGTTTGTCATTCATCAAAACCTATACCTGAAAATCATGCTCATACAACCAAAGCGCACATATCAAAGGTATATATGATTTCCAACAATTTCCCCCTTTTTGATATTTACAAACAACGGAAGATATGCATATTGAATTCCCCCTAAATTCATGCTATATCTCAACATACAATTTATGCAAACAATTCATAGAAATCAATTCAATATAATTCCCCCTTAATTGAATATTCCCCCTCAATTAAGGCATGCATATCGCCCATATTCTTCCCCCTTTTGGCATTAGCAAAAAGACTATACCAAAAAAAAATTTAAACCATTGACGATACCAATCGTTATAAACAAGATCATATCAAATGTTAGTAAATGGCATACTAATGATAACGGTCATTTTTCTCAACAATATCAATTGTTATTTTAAACTAAGAATGTTCATCAAAACATGAATCAATCAATTATTATAAACCAAATTGACACTAATTGTTATTCAAAAAGAACTGATTAAAGCATGTATCAACCAAAACTGATATAGATTATTTGCACATATCAACTCATTGTGTTTTTATTCAAAATACGATAACTAACCGACGTTCCCCCTTAATGCATTAAGGTTTTGTGCTTTGTGCATCCACTACAATATTGTAGTCTTCAAGCACACCTGCAAAAAGAACCTAAAAATAGATTTTTGGTACCCAACTTCTTTTGGGTCCTTGGGGGTTAGGATAATAACAATTATAATCAACACATAAATTTCTATGTTTAGCAAAACAAACGGGTGCAATGTGTCCTACCCGATTACAATAATGACATATAACATTAGGATTGTGCATATGTCTAGGTTGAGCCAAATGCGTTCTAGGTGATCTAAAGTCATTCCTAGACGCGTTGAAATTCCTAGAGTCATCTCTAGGTGGTCTAGAATAATTATTCCTAGACTCATTAGCAAAAATCCTAGAATCATTTCTAGGTTGCGCAACTCCATTTCTATCATGATTCTTATTCATTTTACGCCTATAGTTATTCCTACGCTTTTTCTTCTTTGTTTCAGCTTTAGGAATATCAACACTACGTGTTTCTAGTACTTTCCTAAGTTCTGTGTTCTCTAGTTTTAAAGAACTACAAGAAGAACAATTTGAACATGTATCAATAGAAGAAGCTTCATTCAATTCCTTGATTTTATTTTTAAAAACAGCAATGTCATTTTCTAAAAATTTGTTTTCTTTTTCTAAAACTTCAATTTTGTTTTTAAGAACACCATTTTCATTAGTCAATTTTTCAAAATCTATTTCTTTCAAAGAAGAGGATTTTTCAAAATCTTTTTCTTGTAAAGAAAGTGTTTTCTGAAAATCTGTTTGCAAAGAAAGTGATTTCTGCAAAGAAAGTATTTTCTTCAATTCTTTTATCAATTTGGAAGCATTGACAAATTCACTATACAATTCATCATAGGCATTTTGTACATCTTCAAATGAGTGAGAGTTAGATGTACTTACCTCTTCTTCTCCGTTTGCCATGAGACATAATGCGCCGACTTCATTGCTCGAGCTGTCTGAGTCCCGTGATACGCGCCTATGGTGTTTCCTCTTTTTCTTGTCCTTCTTTAAAGACTTACAAAACTTTTCAAATATATCACTGGAAGTATTTTCATCATCCCTTTCCGAATCACTTACCTCTTCTCTTTTAGAGGATGAGGCTTTGAAGGCAAAATTCGAATCACTTCTAAGATAAGGATTAAGAATTGTGCTATCATAAGTTTCGAGGTTACCTCTTAGTCCATCAATTGTGATATTCGTGTATTCCATTGACTCTTGGATGGCATTGGCTTTGGAACGCCATTCGGGAGTGAGACTCCGTAGGACTTTTCGAACAAGATCTTTGTTCGTGTAAACTTTCCCGAGAGCATGGAGATCGTTGACGCTTCTTAAAAATCGTTCAAACATAACACCAATAGGTTCCTTCTCCATTTTAAAAGTTTCATATTTATGAGTTAGAAAATCAATTTTGGATTCTCGGACTTGAGGCGTACCTTCATAAATGATCTCGAGTTTGTCCCACATCTCCTTGGCGGTTGTGCAGCAAGAGATTTTCCGATAGTCATTCGGATTCACCGCACAATATAATACATGGATGGCCCTTGCGTAATTTTCAACTATCTTCATGTCCTTGGCATCATATTCATCTTCCTTCTTTGGAACCGTGATTTCTCCAACTTTCTTTGTCGGTATTGGTTCACCGTTTTTGATGATTTGCCACAAACGAAAATTGTTTGCTTTGAGGAAGATACTCATCCGCCCTTTCCAATATGTATAGTTTGTTCCGTCAAATAGTTGAACGCAAGTGATGGATTGTCCTTCATTCATCATTCCTGCTTTCAATATTCTATACACAAAAATATATATAGCTCTCAACCGGTTAAGGATTTCAGAGAGTTAGGCTCTGATACCAATTGATAGATAATACGCTTAACGCTAGAGCGGGGGGGTGAATAGCGTTATAATAAAAATAGCGTAAACTTGCGGAATTTAAAAATTGCAGGAAATAAATGAGTGCGATAAGTAAATAAATAAGAACGAACGCACCGATATATCCTGGTTCACCACAACCCGTGGCTAGTCCAGTCCCCGAGAGACTCTCTCGAGATTTCCACTATCTTCGTCAAGCTTTCGGGTGCTTAACAAACCGTTACAATTGCTCAAGGATACCACACCTTAAGACTTCACTTGCTTGAGGATACCTCACCCCAAGACTTCAACCACTAAGACTTTGGGTACTTAGCAAACCCGACAAATGAGAAGATATGTTCTTCTCAAAACAACTCTCTTTTACAACAAATACTCTCTCAATAGAGTGGATAAAGAGAAACAAAATAAGCTCTATGAACAACACAAAGTTGTCTATCAAATGGCTCAACAAAAGCTCTAAAATGATGCTTGAAAATGATCAATATGTATATCAATATATGCAGGAGTTGTGTGTTTAAAATCAGCTCAAAAGACCTCTTTTTATAGGTGAAAAAGTGGTGCTGACCGTTGCTTAATTGACAAATAAAATCCCTGATTCTGTGCTGCAACAATCGATTGTTTGGAGGTGACAATCGATTGTCTGACCAACGTTCAAAAAACAGATTCCTGATTTTAGGCTAAACAATCGATTGTTAACCCTGAATAATCGATTGTTCTTCAACGTTCAAAAATCAATTTAGGATTTTGTGGAACGGTGGGACAAAGACAATCGATTGTTTTGATATTTAAAAACTTCGATTGCACACTGTCTCAAAATAATCGATTGTTAAAGTGGACAATCGATTTTCAACAATCGATTGTTAAAGTAGACAATCGATTATGTTGTTCCAGTGTTCAAAACTTTGGCAACGGTGGATTATATACACTTGATATACACTTGATATACACTGTGTATACCAGAGTATACCAGAATTGAAAACTTACTTCAAAACCCATTTTGGTTGAAATGAAAACGTTAAAATCATTTTGTTTGAAGTATATATTAAAAATATTTATGATATATATATTTTAATAAAGTGATTTTATGCATGTTTATGATGACCTAATGTTGAGCCAAAGGATAAGATAACTTAAACGTTGTCCTTACATTGGTTCTACCAAACGACCTACGTCTTGGGTCTTCGGTCTTGAACTTCTTTGGCTCGTTCATGCAATTCCGTCATCAGTATGCTTCTCGCCATTTGATTATATCGTTGTTTGACACTTGACTTCATTGTTTGTCATTCATCAAAACCTATACCTGAAAATCATGCTCATACAACCAAAGCGCACATATCAAAGGTATACATGATTTCCAACAGGGAAAGAGTAGTATCTTGGCGACTAGATTCATCAATTTTAGCTTTTCCCACCAAACATTTTTTTCAAAGAAAATTTTATATTAAATATAATTATACAAGTTAAAAAAATAAAATTATAATATTAAACTTAAGAGTTGCATGAGTTTATCGAATTGACGAACAACTTCTTGAAAATTGAATATCGTTGAAGACTTGAATACTTCAATTCACCAACTTCATAATTTTTCACAAAAATGCAATAATAAAGTAAGCAATTATAGAAGAAAATTAGAGAGAGATTGAGAGAGACTGATGAATTTGTTAGTAAAAATAAAAGAATGGGAGAGTATTTATAGTTGAGAATTGAGAAAAAATGTAATTATAGAAAATTTAGGGTTAAAATAAAGTTTGTGGGCTATATTTAAAACTTGCCAACGGATCAAAATACAAGGCCAAAGGCTAGATTTTAAAATCTGACCGTTGGTCATTTTTTAAATAATTTTTTTTTGAAATATTAACGTTGGAGCCTGTTAGGTCCGTCACGCCCGGTTGAACCAGCCCAGGTCCGCCTGCCGGTCCCGGGCTTGACGGTCCTGGTCTCACGGTCTTATTTGGTTGCACTAGCCCACGACGGGCTTCTGCACCATTAGAGCCCAGGCCCACCAGAACCGGTCCGCTAGGCCCGTTAGCGTCGCGGTCCTGAGCCGGTTCCGGAACAGGCCCAAACCACAATACAGGCTTATTCGCAATACACGTGTACCACTTTCATTGGCATGAAAACCTATTTTGGCATAGATGGCAGGGACTCTCAGTTTGCTTCAAGTACTTTTTTCTTGGCAAGTAGCTCCTCCCTTCGTTTCTTGGCTTCATCCCTTTTTTTCTCTCTACTCTTCATCCTGTTTCTCTTAATCCCGTCCCTATATTGAGACACAATCAGTTCGAATAGCATGTAGCAATGATGCAAGCTTCAGGTCCTTTCCCGTTTCCCGACGAAACTCCTTCAATGCAATTAATAAACTCAACTTCTTCTAAGCTTCCTCGATATTTTCTTCCTTTCTGTTGTCTGGGGTCGCCATCTATCAAAGGTCAAACGAATAACAAAATGTTGCATAAAGGAGAAGCACAACAGATAGAGCTCGGTATGTAGATTTAGCAACGAGCAGCAAAAGTCCAACAACAATCGGAGTTTGAATCGGCCTCTTAACCCAGAGAATGCAGAGTGATCAACAACAATCGAAATTTCTTCAGAAATCTTCTTCAAATCCTATCTTTCTTCTGATTTTTGGAACTTTTTGTTTTGGATTTCCAGATCTATTTTTCGAAGTTCTTTCAAATTTTCAAAGCTGCTCCAGTTTTTTCGTGCGTGTATGTATTTTCAGAGATTTGTGAGTGAGATGAGGGAGATAAATTAATTATGTGTGTGAGTGATAAAAGATCCTCCGTAGTCGTCTGTGTATATGATAGGTATAGTTGAGAGAGTGAACGGGAAGAGTGTGGAGATGAGAGAGACGAAGTTTTGGAAGGCGGCTAGGGTTTTTTGCTAAGGGGAAGGTCTGTCCATTCAGGAGGGAATTAGGGGACGACTAAGGTTTAGTAGCACATATTTGTTGGTAAGATAGAGGCTTTATATTTTATAAAAATACAATAGCTATAAGCTACATTTACAAAAACAAAAAGGCGTGGCTAGCAATACATATAATGCATATACTAAGTGACTAGTTGTATTAAATAAGTCTAAGTTTAGTTGTTAATATTTGGCCCTCTATAACAACTAAAATGAATAATCTACCAGATGATACTATGGTGGATTACAATATATCGATCGACATGTTTGGATTAAGCTTATATGAAGTCATATCGATAGGATGGTACAAAAACTGTTCGGGGAAGATGAATTCCCCTAAATATACAACAGCTGTGGAATCCCCAAATAAAAACCTTAAGCCAAAAATACATAACCCGAATCAGCATAATCATAGATTCAATGGAAAAGGCCTAAAATATGTAATACCCCATAATATAATTAAGGGTGCATTGGTCATTAAAAATAAAATTAAATTAATAAAGAAAAAAAAGAGAATAAAACATTAGGAAAATGGGCTAAGCCCACTGAAAAGTGAAGCGAGAAAAGGGGAAACAAAATAAAATTTAAAACAAATACAAAAGCTAAAGGATTTTGGGGGAAAGGAACGCAATATATATGTTGCAATTAAAACAGAAGCTAAATAGGGTTGAAAAAGAGAAAACCCCTTTAGCCAACGCAAGCATCAACAAGAATAAGAAAGAAAAAAAAGTTCATGATGTACTCGTAGTGCTGGATATCGTGTGTCCCCATATTATCAACATAAATTCTTGAGCTTCAACAATAACTCCAGATGATTTTATGTAATTCTTTTTCTTTCGAGACAATATTATTTTATATTCATGATTCTTTTGTGACTGAGCAGAGATGATGTTGGGATTGGATTAAAAGTTTAAATATAAAATTAATAAAATTTGGAAGAAACCCATAAAACTTTTTCAGATATTAACGGAGTTATTATATGAATAGGTTGTATTTGGTTAATTTTTAGAATTTGGTTTAAACTACCAGTAGCACGAGAAAGTATAAATTGATGAATTAAGAGTCAAAAAAGATCTCCGATGATTGGGCATTCTAAATTAGCTACGAATTAGCCTAAACAAGAAAATTAACACGAGATCGATGTTGGTGTGGTTATAAATTGATTGAAGAAAGTCGTACGGATTGCTTGAGGTGACGAGTTTGGTATTTCGACACGAGTACTGGGAGTAGTAATCTTACCACAATTTGTGTTTTATAACGTGTATGGTTTATATATGATCTTGAAAATAATTGTATTACCAATGCTTTGAAATTGCATGTGGGACAAGTCCATTACTTGATATGATACCGAACAGTTTACTTGAGATGTTTACCGGTTAATCTAAATATTTCCACCATTACTAGATATATTTTACCGTTACTTGAGATGTTACAGTTATTTGAAGTATTCTAACTGTTACTAGATATGTTTTACCATTACTTGAGACATGATTACTGTTACTGAAATAAAATTACAAGATTTGATAAAGAATGATATGCCCTTTATTATTTTGAAAATGCTTTTGTACGAGAATTTACTATTTACAAGAAAAAGTATAAATGGGAGGAGACTTTGAAGTATCCCGTAGCTAACGGCGAGTTCGTTAGACCTGGTACACCTTGTATTTACATATTACCGATTACAGTTATAGCCCTTGCCAGTGGGAAGGTAGAACTAGCACACAATTACAATTTTCCCTCCAGTAGGGACCTACAGTTATATTTGACTCCTTTGACGAAGGGATCCATACAATGATAAAGATTACATGATCCTTCCTTTGAAACCTCCCAAACATAAAAATTTGATATGACATAATGCTTATCGAGTCTATTACTGGATTGTTAAATTGATTTCTATTACAGGAAACATATGATGAGATTGATTGTTATTACTGGTTTTTTAAAGGGCAATTTATTTTTATGATAGTTCCTAATTATACAGGCATGTTTACTGACTTGTCATTAAAAACGGTTGTGGTTAAGTGTTATTACTCACTGAGCTAGCGATTCACTCCCCGCTATTTTTTTCCAGAGACAACAATTGAAGGGCGAGGATTTCGTTAGTCAGACGCACAAGTTGACAGTTTCTGGTGAGCCCTGCATTTGTTCGTGTGGGCGGAGATTTTATTTATTGTTATGATCTTTCCTTTGAACTCTTAGAGTCGGTCCATAGTCAAATTTTTTAGTGTCTTGAGTATTCTTCGTTATTATAGATTTATGTCGAGTAATGCTCATTCTTATCAAATTTGGAGATAAAGAAGTATTTCTAGTTGGTGGGTGGACTATTAAAGTTAGATATTTATTTTGGTTAATTGATAAGGTCATTGTCATTTGAATTGCTATTTTTGTTGCTGATTTGAGACAGAAAATTTTTGGGATAGTCTAAAAACAGGGGAAACTTTGTCCGATTTTCTGTAAAATACCGATGAGCCTTACTTAGGGGCACTTGCTCCTAGGTGCCGGTTATGATCCTAAATTCGATCGTGACAAAATACCACTTAACTTTTAAAAATGGTTTATTCATGCCATCCATTAAAAAATTGCTATTTCTATGCCACTATCGTTAAAGAAATGGTCCATCCATGCTATTATTGACTAACAACTCAATTTTTATTTGGCAATTTATGGATCATTTCTTTAACGGTAGTACCATAAAATAAATATTTTTTAACAAATGACATAGATAAACTATTTCTAAAAGTTAAGTTACTTTTTTAGGCATTTTCCGTAGATTCAATACCAAACTAACCCTTTGAAGCATGTGGAGAGAAAGGATGAAGTGTTAGAGGTAGGCCAAAATCCAATTTATTATTTCAAAAATTTCTAAGTTCTAGAAAACTAACTTGATAATTCTAATTTTTGGAAAAGCAATATCGAAAGAATGAGAAGCTACGCAATAAAAAGGGGAAAGACATGAAGATCAAACAGAGGAAAAGATAGAAAAAGAACGAAATGGTAAAGATATATTGAATCTAAAGGGAAAATGGATAGAGAAAACCTGAAAATTTATTTGTGACCATCATATTTTCTTTTATAAGGTATAGCTGGGCGTGATCAATTTATAATAATGTTCTTAATACAACTGGTTTGAACAATTACGCAATCATCCAATTACCCGTCAACTCCCAAAAAATGAAGAGCTGCAAAAGTTTCATGAATAATACGAACATTTGCATCAGCTAGGTTTTTGAATATTTTGCACTGGGTATTTGAAGTTATAAACAAATTATCTGCATCTGCACATTTGAAATTTTGTATATTCTTAATTAAAATGGGTTTTACATTCTTAAGTATTTTTATAAATGGTGCAAGGTACTTGAACTCACCTGATAGGAATATACTGGGTAGTTGTTGTTGTTGTGCAAGGTACTTGAAGAAGGAGAAAGAAAAATAGAAAATTTCGTCAAGAAACTAGAGAAAGGTAGTCTTGTGTATGAAAAAAATATAAGAATTCGTAAAAAAACACTACTTGTCAAAAATTTGCTCACTTCTTTAACTCCTCACGTTACCATACTTTAAGTGGAAACACTATCTTCGCCATTTCAACATTAAGGGGTACTAGTTTTACTTTGAAGTACAAGCGGCTAAAGATGTTAGGACCGAAAAATTACGTCATATGAAAGCTACAACAACAACAACAACTACCCAGGTAGTCCCACCAGGTGGGGTCTGGAGAGGGTAATAGGTAGACGAGTCTTACCCCTGCCCGAAAGGGCAGAGAGGCTGCTTCCAAACGACCCCCGGCGTATAGGATGTGGGAGGAAAAGCTGCATTACGAAAACAAAGGGGAAATTAGAAATACAAGCAAAACAAAACAAAATAATAAAGCATAGGTACTCCCGCAGAAATAAAGTAAATACGTATGAAGGCATAAGCAACATAAATACAGTCACATGCATTAATGCAATAATAACAAGCCGTAACTACCATACTAACACTCATAAGGAGACATAAGCTAAAACACTAATCCCCTATGGGAAACCCTAGATATCCCACACCCAACCCCGAGAGATGCGATCGACGGACTCTAGAAGCCCCTAGCCTACAATCCTGATTCTAGACCTCCAGACTCCCCTATCAAGTGTCATGTTCTCGGTAACCTGCATACTGGTCATGTCCTGTCTAATCAACTCACCCCAATGCTTCTTAGGCCTCCCTCTCCCTCGCCGACCACCCACAATCTCCAGCCGCTCGCAGCTCCTTACCGAGGCATCGGGGGCCCTCCTCCAAACATGCCCGAACCACCTCAGCCTCGCTTCTCTCATCTTCTCGTCCACCGGGGCTACCCCTACTTTCTGACGAATAACTTCATTCTTGATCTTATCCAGCCTGGTGTGCCCACACATCCACCTAATCATCCTCATCTCTGCAACCTTCATCCTCTGAACATGCGAGTTCTTCACGGGCCAGCACTCCGCCCCATATAACATCGCAGGTCTAACCACAGCTCTGTAGAATTTCCCCTTGAGCTTGTGTGGAATTTTCTTGTCACACAGGACCCCCTGAAGCAAGCCTCCACTTTGACCACCCCGCTCCTATCCGATGGGTGACGTCCCCGTCAATCTCTCCGTCCCCCTGAATCACCGACCCAAGATATCTCACACTGTCCTTCTTGGCGATGGCCTGAGGACCAAGCATCACTTCTCCGCCTAACCCATTCGGCTCGGCGCCAAATTTGCACTCCAGATATTCTGTCTTAGACCTGCTTATTTTGAAACCCTTAGACTCGAGGGTCTGTCTCCATATCTCTAACCTTTCGCTAACACCGGCCCTCGTCTCGTCTATCAATATTATATCGTCGGCAAAGAGCATACACCAAGGCACATCCCCTTGGATGGGCTCAGCGCCGATCCTTGATGGAGCCCCATTACCACAGTGAAATGGTCTGTTTCACCCCCCCACCGTCCTAACCCTAGTCTTAGCTCCGTTGTACATATCCTTGATCACTCTGATGTAGGCTTCTGGAACACTCTTCGCCTCCAAACACCTCCCTTTGGACCTTGTCATACGCCTTCTCCAGGTCAATAAGCACCATATGGAGGTCCTTCTTCTTGTCCCTGAATTGTTCCGCCATCCGCCTGACTAGGTGAATTAGAAAACAAATGAGAATTTACCAAAAGGACAGAAATATTTAATGTGGTTCGGTCAATTATCCTACAATTACGGCAGAATGAGTAATCCACTATATTAAAAAGTGTATAAAATATTGAGAGAACAATTTCGCGAAGAGATAAGCACAAGTATACACTAACACTTATCCCCTAATATTCTCCACCTAAACATGACCCTCAAACTTCATTCTGCTACATTGTGAATGCTACTGAATGAGAAGGAAGGATCCTTAATTTATAGAAGTCCAAACTTTTTCCCGCTAGAAAAGGGACTAGCCAAACAGGGAGATTTATAATTTCATTCTAAAAAAAAAAGGAAAACTCAATTATGATAAATACGTTGCCCTTTCCTTCAACAGATAGAAAAATTAAATATAATAAAAAATCAGAAAAACACTTAATAAAAGGGACACCCGTAAAGTTATAGTGTTTAACCGAGTTTTCGGGTCAACCTCGAAGAATAACTTATGTATTTTCCCTTCAATTAATTAAAGAATAAATAATCATACTTAGCGTCTATGCTAGAGCAATAATTATATAACATTTGTCTTCTAACTTTTATCTCTTAATTACGGTTAATCAAGTTTTTACTTAACTTCGGTGAAATCTTGTGATTTGGGTGTAAACACGAGTTCAAGTTGAATTCCACTGATTCTCAGTTTCTCACTAACTAATCGGAACTTTGTCTTAAATATGTGCAAAACAATCTCAAGAGAGGGAAAATAATGAAAAAAATCTAGAAAAAGATTATTCAAAAACAGCCAAAAAGAAAATTACATAAGGAGCCATTGCAATGACGGCTGTTAAGATTTTGGCTAATTTTGTTGATGACATCTTCCTGTTCAGAAATTCACCTCTTTAGCAAATGATTGGCTGGTCAAATTGGAAAGGCATGCTTGCTTAATAGACCACGGCAACATGAAGAAAATATGAGAAAATTGAGTGGAAAATCATCAGATTTGATATTTAAATTTTAGTGGCGACAAAATTACTAGATTATTTGTTTTCATTTATTTAAATTTTAGTTGACAGAATTATATAATATTTGTGTGGTAAAATATAGCAGACAATTAAATTAATTAAAATATGCACGAACTAGCTCGAAATTATTTATAAAAAAATGTACAAAATTTTATTATGTGAAAATTGCTAATACTAAATGATGATGAATTTAGTGTCCCAGTTGCGTATATACATCAAACTCCCACTCGAAACATCAATTTCTAATATTAATAAATTTACATAATTGATTGGTCCAACTGCTTAGCACATAGTTTCTTGCGTGTGGGCAACCAACTTGATTTCTATCTGGCTGTTCAATGGCCCTACCAACCAATAACATCTCAGATTTTATAGCTACGATAAGATTATTAGGATATTATCTGTTAAATTAATATTTTGCTGCTGACGTATCCCTTTTTTACATTATATATTTATTGCACGATAGTATCGTTTTACGTTTGACCTAATTATTATAGACATTGTATAGTGGATGATTTTACACTATTAATGTCTTTTTACCCGTTGTAATAATATATCGTCATTAATTATTAGAGACTGGAGTCAGGATTTAAAGTTTATGAGTTTGGAAATTTTAGTCATTTTAAATATTGGGTTCTAAATGAATAATTTATACATATTGAATGGATTTTTAAAGATAAATATAAGGTTCTAACTAAAGTTATTAGGTTCGACTGAAGATGTAAGAGCCCGCCCCTGTTAACCATGTTTTGGAGGTTTGTAATTCATACTTGATATAGAAGGTTACGTTTGAGTTTTAAATGACATGATATTGTAACCTTTTTTTGTTATTTTTCAGTGTATATTTTTTATTTTAAGGAATTGAGCTAATAAGTTTCAACCATTATCGTGTTTAAAAGATAGTTGCTTCCACATATCTGTGTGCCTCATTTTCTTCTATGGTATTTTCAAATTTAGGGCATTAGTTCGCTATTCTTATTGCTAAATATGATATGGAAACATTTATTGACAGTTTTTCTTCAGTTGATGCGCTTTGTAAATGGTTAACTGGAAAAAAAAAAGATTTAGGTTATACCACTAAAACGTAAAAAGATTACGTTATAAAACGATACTAATGCATTTAACAGCAAGTCTAAATAATGTATAAACAAGAAAAGCTATTTAGACTTCTTATGCATTTTTCTAGTGTGTATAGTACCATTTGGTTCGATGGTACGTCTCATTTAATCTTTTACTAAAACTATGTATCATCTTTCTAACATTCTATTTTTTTGTTTATTTGGTATTTGGTATTCGTACTGGGGTTTAATTAAATCTGAAATTCGTATTAACAATTTTCATATTGGGATTTAAGTGGTAAAACACTTCCTAATTAACAAAAACAAAATTATATCTAGGGTTCGAATTTAAAATCTCTATAAAAAGGATGAAAGAATATTTAGTGTACTTCGTACCGAACTTGTTGGTTTTACATATTCAGTTTACATAGTAGTAGAAGTTGAATGCATATTTTAGTATTGTTCATATATACTGGACAATGTAGTTATGTAGACATAGTTTCGACATCTTTTTGTTATATGTTGATATCCCCCCCCCCCCACCCACCCACCCCATCCGTCGTTAATTATTTAGGATAATTAAATTGCATAATGTGGTCTTAATTTCATTTCATAATTAAGAAAATTAAAGACGATGAAGAAGAAGAAAGCATGAACTAAGTCAGCTGAGAAAAAAGGAAATGAGAAACCATATATATCAAGGCACATTTTATAGTATTGAAGAATCAAAAGGAAAAACTTTGAAAAATGTACATAGAATATTGTACAAAGTACAAACTAACACGAGAAAGAGAGAAGGGAGAAAAACACAAACAAAAAATATAACAAATCATGTTTTTGTCTTCTTTCTTATACAGTGACCACAAAACACAGAAAAATCAACAGACAAAGAAAAATAAAATAAAAAATCAACTCTTACACAGAGAGACAAACAAATTGAAAGATTCATCAAGCTTTTGGTGGTTCTGGTGCTGCTACTGCTGCAGGTGCTTCTTCCACCTTGGCAGGTGCCACGTCAGCTGCAGGTGCTACCTCAGCAGGTGCCACCTCAGCTGCAGGTGCCGCCGCAGGTGCAGGTGCAGGTGCAGGTGCAGGTGCAGGTGCAGGTGCTGGTGCTGGTGCTGGTGCTGGTTCTTCCTCTTTCTTTGCTTCTGCTTCAACAACTATCTCTTTCTCCTTCACCTCAACAGGAGCAGTTGTTGTTGCTTCTGCTTCAGAGGCGGCGGCTACTGGGATCGCCGCCTCTTCTTCTTTCTTGTCTTCTGTGACGATTAAAGTGGAAACTTTCTCGAACACAAAAAGAACCGGACCAGATACATAGGAAGGACCAAAGTTTGAACTTGCTTCACTTACTACTTTTGATCCCGGAAATTCTTCATAGAAGAACGAGAAAAAATCAATGTATCATTAGTTCCACGATGTAATCAAAGAGTGTAATTCCATATATACCATGAAAATTATTGAAGTGTTTTAACTTTTATTTATCGACAGCACAAAAATTTACACTATCCGGTCATATTTTCTTATCATAGCAGAAAATTTGCCTTATTTTTATCAAGATTACAAATTTCACTTTTGAGAAGATTATTTAAAAATATTTTTTTGAGTTGATTGATATTGCAAAAAATTCTTTAAACTATCAGTATATATAAATAAAAGTCTAATATAAAGAATTTTTATATCCTAAAATAACAATAAATAATTTTCATAATAAGTGGAAGTAGTTAAATAGGCATACACCTACGACAAGAAGTTTAGTTACACAAATTGTGTGCAAAATCTTTATGATGCTAATATATATATATATATATATATATATATATATATATATATATATATATATATATATATATATATATATATATATATATAAGTTAATTAAACCCCAATGGAATAAATAGTACTTCCTCAATTTTATTTTACATGATGGGGTAGGAGTGAAAGGGTCAAAGTACTTAATTATTTTTGTGTATAAAAAGTGCTATTATAAGCTGTAACAATAATTCTAAAAAGATAAATTAATAATATTAAGAAAATTGTGATCAAACAAGAAAATTATTGAGTCCGAATAACAAAATTATAGTGTCACATAAAACAGAATAGAAGTACATATAATTGCTAAAAATATATTGCAAATACTAAGTAAAAGAAATGAAGGCCTACCAATCTTGACAAGCTCATCAAGGAATTTCTGGACTTCAGTTGAGTGTTTCTTCAATCCTGAAACCTTTGGTCCCTTCACCAAAGTCTGTTTTTTTATTTAATCATAAAGAGATAAGAGCAGTAAGTTTTGTGTTTGTTTGCAACAATATATAGTAGTAATTCTGCAGTTTTTTCTTTTTTAATATTTGAGTAAAGCATGTAAATAAAAACCTTGATCTCAACTGCAGCAGCTTCATAAATTTCAACAACTTTAGGTTGGAGCTCAGTTTTCTTCTCGTCGAACTCTTTGCTGTATTGCTCCTGAAATTTATTACACAATAACTCATATTTGTTTATATGAACTAGGTAAATAAACAAAAATTTACATGCGCCCCTTGTCTTTATATTTATTTTCTTTTTTCCCTCTTTTTTTTTTGCCTTGATTTAAATTATGAGGTACTTCTTTGCAATAATTTCTTTACAAAAACCCGAAATAAAAAGGAGAGTTCAGCTTCTACACACTGATGGTGTAAAAAATATTACACACAAAAGTTACAAAAAAGTAATTATTGGCAATACATAATAATAGGTGAGATTAATAATATATACAAGTAAGACATATATTATTTGTTACAACAGATTAAAATATTGTAAATTTGTTTTTACCTTAGCCTCGTCAAAGGTTTTCCATGCCTCAGCAGCAGCAGCCTTCTTCGGTCCATTTTTGTCAAAGATCTGCTTTAATTTTGGAACAACCTTGGCTTGCCAATAACCCATCTTTATTTCTTCAAATATTTATATCTGTAGCACAATAAAAAAAGAATTGTTCAAGATGAAAATTCTTGCTATATATACATGTATATATTTATTAATTAATCCTATTAAAAATGAAAAAGGAAGAAAGGAACTAGGCATATTTGCTATTGTGAACACCTTGAATAAGATTATGAATTTAATAAACTTAAAAAAAAAAGATTTAACACTAAAAATGAAGAGAAAACAAGAAAGAATTAAGTGTAGTAAGTTTCACTTACATGGATGAAGAAAGAAAATTGAAATCTCTCCTCTTTGTTTGCAAATTGTGGCTCTAGCTTTTGGCCCTCTAATAATAAAACAGATAACTGTTGTGCTCGTGTTTATATATATAGGGACAATTTAGCAAAACTCTTATTTTTGTAGCCAACTGTGCTTCCAAATATATGGCCTGGCACAAAGACTTATTTCCAACCAAATACCCCCTGTCTTTTCATTTATTTACACTTGTACCTCGTCCCCACTCCAAATGACCCATCCCACCATCAAAATGGAAATAAGAATATCTACTATTAGACGAGAGAGCAAGACCTAGGAGGCTCGCAGCTACCACGGCCGTAAGCACTCCGCTCATTCGTAAGCCCCTTTAGAGATAGGGGCGAGCCAGGAGCTTACTTCGACATAAGAATTTTGTTTTTCTTTTTTTCCGAAATTAGCTTTTAGTGTTTGTTTATAAAATTTATATTTTCACTTGAAGATGCATTTTTAAAAAAAAATTAAATTTTGGAAAACTACAAAAAGTTATTTTCCAAAAAATTTCTCTCAAATCACTCACAAAACTTTAAAGAAAACACTATTCTATTTTAAATATCACTTTTACTTGAAATTTTTTTCCGTCTATTTTTGAATTTTACAATTCTTATGTCCAAACGCCAATTTAATCACGGTTAAATAATATATGTATATTTGATTTGTTGGCTTGGTATAAATGGAGTAAATTTTGACTTATGTTTATTCCTTAAAATTTACATATAATAAATCTTATCTTACAATTTAAAAATAATTTCACTGGTAATAATTTCTTATTTATATTAATTTAAAATTATGTATCACCCTCATTTTCCTTTGGATAAGAGGTCTCACGAACTTGAACATTATGATATGTTTTAATGGTCAATAGTGTAATCTCATAAATAAAAAATATTCTAACGGTTAATAAATTAAGTAAAATGAAAAACTAAGGCTCTAGTTTTAATGAAGATAAAAATATTTGAAGTAATGGACATGTAAATGATTCATGTATGTATAAGTTGAGCGGGAGTCTACGGTTATTAGAAAAGAAAAGGTCTCTCGAACTTATTCAAGCTATAATCGTCCTTTCGATTTAAGAAATATTGGGTTTAGGTTATATAATTGACCAAGCTAAGCAAATGATGGTGTGGAGAATTTGGTGAACAGGAGGAGAATATGAAGGGTAAAATGGGAAAAGCGACGACAGCTAGCAAACGGTTCAATCAGAGGTGTAGTGGGACCCGCGCCAGCTTGACAACTTGCTCACTTGGCTTCGCTGGATCTAAAAAGATCACGCCGTCAAACAAATTGCGCCGTTTTAAATCACCCTCCTTATTTAATCCAAATTACGTAAATTGCCATCTGATTTTAAGAGCTTACAAACTTGCACGTTTTATCCTCTAGGTTTTATTGTTTGCACGAATGAGGAAACTTATGTTATGTTTATAGGTCAAGCACATTTTATACCTTTTTTCTTTTTTATTTTATTTTAAGTCCTTAAGTAATATATACGGATAGTTTAAAAGTTCAACACATAATTTCCCCTCCGTATTAATTCTTTTTTTTAAATTGCTTACTTAAACTTTGTGGAGTCCTATAACCCTCTATAAGTTCAAACTAATATAAATATCTCTTTTTGTGACAAGCACAAATTCCAAAACAATTAGTGTAACACACGTACCAATCCTTTGTATCAATCATGCAATTAAATTTGTTAAATTGATAAAGGAAAACTAATTAGTTTTTAAGCTAGTCTAAATTTTTGTTCCTTGTTTAATAAGACAACAACAACAACTACCCAGTATAGTCCCCACAAAGTGGGGTCTGGGGAGGGTAATATGTAGACGAGCCTTACCCCTACCCGAAAGGGCAGAGAGACTGTTTTTCAATCGACCATCAGCTCAGTGGAGATCCTTGTTTAATAAAAGTGGATTGAAAATATAATTAGAACAAAATGCAACAAACAGGCCGAATCAATCAGTAGTTGATAGAGTAGTACCTACTTATAAATAGAACGACTAAAAATTGAGATGCATATGACGAAGTCATAATTTGGAATTTTAGATTTTCTAAGCTATTAAATTTTAAATTAATATTTCTAATTTTTTAAAAAATAAATATAATATTTGGATCAAGTATATATGTGGGCCGAGGGTTGGTTGGAAGATTAATTCAATTAAATGGGATAATGATGAGTGTATGTTTGATAAATGATTTGATAGTAGGGCCATAGGGTGATGATAATAAGTTGGCAAGCACATGGAGGTGATTATAAATTAAAGAGGTGATTAAGGAATTAAACACAATAAGACTTGGAGACAAGGAATATGGATTTGTTATTTGTTAATATATTGGGTGTTGATTGCTCTAGATTATTTATGGACTAATGACAATCGAGGGACACCTAATGCCCTCTAAGTAGTTTTGTTGGTTTGCTTTCAGAAAAAAAGGTTTATTAAGTAAGGAAAAATTATGTGAAACAGCAAATATATAAAATGTATTTATTAATTGTAACTATATTTTTTAAAAATTATTATTTACAATTATATTTAAATTTTATGCAAATCCATTGTAGTGCTGAAACAAGAGAACAACAAAATTTTGTAACTCAGTTAGTTATAGCCCATACTTAGTAAGTAGAGGTCATGAGTTCGACCCTCAACAAGAGCATTTTATTTTCCTGTATTTCTGTACTTTGTTTTGATTATATTCATTATGCTAATGAATACAGTCGATACAAATTGTATCCTTTGCATATCAATTGATCAATAGTTACGGATAGTAATTAGGCAAACTATAATACTCATGATAATTGACTCTAAACAGTAATAGAGATACTTATAAGTTGTAATTACTTTTTAAGCGATTTAGTTTATAAATATTTTTTGAATTGTCTGTTCATATAACTCTAACTATAGGTATCTAACGGGCTGGGTCAGCCCGTTTTTGGACCGACCAGACCAGTTAAAATCAAAACTGATCTAGACCGATATAAGGGGATGGGTTAAAAGGATAAGGGGTTTGGTCTATTCACGTTTTATCAACCGGTTAACCGGATTGGTCAAACTCGATCAACGTAAATTACTGTTCAATTGGTTAACTGATCCGACCGGCTCGGTTTAAAAGCTATATTTTATTTTAATTTTATTTATTTATTAATGGTTCTAGAGTCTAAGGCAATGCAAAACTTTTTAATTAATTTATTTTTTTCGTTAATTTATTTGTTGTTAAATATAAACCTTTTAATTCGTAAGTTTGAATTTTGAAATAAATGTAGAACTGCCATTTATAAGTGTAATTTTTTTCATCTTCATTTCATTCTTTATATTTTTACTTTATATTAATATAAATTACAATAGTTATACAAAATGCAAAAAATACAAAAAGCACTAACTCCGCTAGGTCCGGCCCCTTGTACCCGTAACCCTTACGGTTCATTTTTTACCTGGATGAATCTAAATTCGTTAAATCCGGTAAGCCCCAACCCCTAACTGACCAGGACTACAGTCCATACGGTTACTAATTTTTTCTATACAACCTGACCCGACCATCCGTTAGACATCTATAAATCTAACAAAGTAGTCGTCTTCTTGTCGGCATGTATACTCTTTTTCTTCAATATCATTTAATAGGTTCAATTATATAACAAAATCAAAGGATAAATTTTATAAATGATTACATAATTATAATTATTTTCACAAAAAATAAATGATCATATTTTCTAACACAAAAATTACAAGACTTTGAGATACGAACATAAAAATCACAATTGCCACAAAATTTAACTTTCAGATGCAATAAGTTTTTACTCCATATTTTCTATTTTTATTAGTATTAATATATGCCCGAAGTTCTAATTATACACCTATTATTTTAGGGGTCCTATTATCCTTTTGAATTTTTTATATATAAAATTAATAACACCTTGAAATGCCACAGGCACAAATTGTGCTTGCTGGTAAATGCACGCGCCTGATATGTATTTCCCATTTAAATCTTTTTTCCCCTCATTTCTTTCTCAAGCGTTTCCACTACTAAAATCATCTTCTCTTCTCCCTCACTTCATCTTTCTGGTACATACAACTAGGAAATTAAGTAGTTTTATTTAACCAAATACAAGAAATAATCACAGTATGAAGGCGAATACGAAAATAAAAACTAAAATAACTCGATGCAAATTTTAATATTTAGCTCCAACAAATGAAACTATTTTAATGTGAGAAGAATCAACATTTTTCAATGGTAAACTAAGCATTTGGAAACATTTGAAGGTGGTAAAAAATTGGTGAATTTCATTGTGTCAGAGACTTGTAACTAACAACCACTTCATCCAAAAGTCGAGTCTTTCGGTAATTATAATTTTTGTGTTAATAGCTCAAATTTTTGTGTTAAAAAATATATTCAGATGTGGTTGATGAAAACAGTAATAGTTACATGATCACTTATAAAATTAAACTTGTGAAATTATAATTTAAAATTGTGATCTCTTGACCACTTTCGAATTTCTTTCTTTTTCCCTTTTAAATAGTGAAAGTCTATTCTTTAGGGTTAGTATTACAAATTGCTAAACAAAATAATTCAAGAGGGGCTTATATTGTTTAAAATTTACTCGTCTTAGATGTTACATTAAATCAAAACCTGCTTGCTACTAAGAGATATGGATAAATAAGATTCTTCCATTCTTACTACGAAGTTTAGGTTCGATTCTTGTGAATAAAATTTCTTTTGCTAAGGAGCGCTTCGCTTGTATAGGCTTTAAAGAGCGCAAATCTAAATTAGTTGAGTTAGTGACTTATGGATACCATATGGGTAAACCTAAAAAATGTGCATGACATGTGTTTGCACATAAACTATTTTACTTAATTATATTTATTAATAAATATTTTGTTTTATAAAATCATTTAATCGTAATAAACTAATATAATTTATTATAAACACCGAGTAACTAATATATTTTTAGCATCTTGTATTGTTCCTAGGGGCTCTTAGGTTGCTTCTTGATCACGCCCAACTATACCTTATAAAAAGGACTAAGCGGTTGTTGCAAATACAATCCGTTTTACAAGACCGGAATCGAATCTCACAGAGAACTAAGGTTTTGCTATAACTATTCAATATAACCAAGAAGACAAACTCGAACAATTCCTACATTATAAATATTAAGATTTTAATATCTAATCAACTAACAAATTAAGGTAGTAGATTAATAATTAGAGATACTAAGGGTTGGAGGAAACATTAAGGAGAGGTCTAATGTTACGTTTTCTTCTATTGTCGGAATCTCCCGCGCTACATTTCCTATAAATTCACTTAATTATTTTTTTATCGATCGTGAGCACTTTGGGTGTAATAGCTCTCTCTCTCTCTCTCTCTCTCTCTCTCTCTCTCTCTCTCTCTCTCTCTCTCTCTCTCTCTCTCTCTCTCTCTCTCTCTCTCTCTCTCTCTCTCTCTCGCAACTATCACAATTTACTTGATATATTCTCTAGAACTACGCTAGCTGGCACTAATTTACCGCTCACTACGATCACACCAAGGTTTCGTTATCTCTAATGCAGCATTTAAACCCTCAGTATTGATTTCTCACCTACATTAGGATTAATTTTTTTCAATAACTACCTAAATGTGTATCCTCTCTCAAGCAATGCACACTAAATAGGCACAGTCAACTGAGAGCTTTTCAATCAAAAACAACGAAATATAGTTGAACAAATAGAAAAAAATCAAGGACAAATCTATATCAAACGTACTAGAAAATCATCCTCCAATAGGTACCATCAAATCCTAGATTATAAATTTTCGCTACTCATAAAATACTAACAATCATGATGATAATTAAAAGCATTAAAATGATATTACAGATGAATGGAAGGGAAAACTCTTATGATACGTTGCATCCAAGTGTTCTCGTAGACTTCTTGCCTCTCCAATAATGTCTCTCCCCTAAGAAATAGGTTTAGAACCTCTTTTGTACATGTTTGGACGTGTAGGGTCGAAACTACTAAGTCTTAGTCGAATTAGGACGAAATTCGCCCTTAGCCGACTCGTTTGGCACCTGGCGCCACCCTAGACACCGAAAAATTTCCACTTCTGTGCTATTCTGCAACAAAGCGTTTTGGTTGGTACCTAGCGCCAGCCTGAGCACCAAAATCATATTCCCTCCAAATTCTTCTATTTTTAGCTCACTTTGCATGCATGCTTTCTAAATCACTTGAAATTGACTCCTACACATATAAACACCATTATTAAGCTCGAGTCACAAATATTTAAACCAAAGTTAACAAGATTGAAATATAATGCAAGACAATTACATGCAAAAATATAAAATTTTAGCGAAACATAAGCACCTCACACTCAAGATCTTGCTCGTCCTCGAGCGACGTAAAACCTTTCTAACCAAACAATGCACGCAAGACATCATACAATGGAGGACCTTTTGGTAATTTATACATTACACTTATGACGATGGTTTATATCAACAATTAAATCCTTGCATACACATCCATACCTTTTCTAACTTTCACATGCTGAAATATTAGTGACCAATTAAACACACTCACACAACATTCCCATAACCACCCAACCTCAAATACCGACTCGTCGCCAATAAGCACCTCTCATTTCGTGCACTCACTCAACAAGAGATGTTTAATAATGTCATCTATCTATCATGAAATCATGCGCCTCACCATAGAATAAGAGGGTATTTCGTCCATACATTCATATATCATTCGAATATAATTTAACGACATCCCATATATGAATAAAGAACTACTCACTCTCACAAAGAAATTCATGTATATTCCACAGTTATACCATATATTTTTCCGTAGCGTATATCTCCATTAATCTAAGCTCGCAAAATCTAAGATCAATTAGGTCTTTACGGGTTGCAATATAGGCTAAGAGACGGGTAGGATATATCTTAGGTATAGCAACTCACTTACTAAGCACTTTAATACACTACACTTAACTTTCCACTACACACTTTTCATGACCAATTCTAGCAATGCCATGAAACTTTATACAACTTGGCTCTTTTTCTTTAAGCACAACTCTGCCTTCACTAGACCGGATCACAACAAATAGGAGGTGTATTTTCTCTCTCTCTCTCTCTCTCTCTCTCTATCACACACACTCTCTCTCTCTCTATATATATATACACACACATATATATATATATATATATATATATATATATATATATATACATATATATGTATATATATATGTATATATATATTTTTTCTTTGCTTTTCTATTCCTTCTCTTTTTTTCAACACTCTCCATAAATTTAGGTTGCCCCGCTAATGATCTTCCAAAATATGCATGCACCTTTGGCTTTTCTTTGGTTATATTCAAACGCTATCCTAAATCACCTTACTCTTCTAGCAACTTAAGTTCTCTCGGAGGTAAAAATTCAACAAAAATTTACTTAAGAAAAAAATGGGACTGACTTGTATTGTGGGTGCCAAAGAAAAAGATTATAGGCACAAATGGGACATCTAAGGATAATTTTATTTTTGGTGGCATAATAGCTCAATGGACAATCAAAGAAACGTATACATCATCTCCTAGACTCACAAAACTTACGTAATTCGCTTCGACTAACACACACGAAAAGTTCTAGACTAACACATGATAGCACAGAATGTAATCAAAGCCTCACATCACACAATGCATATGACCTCAATTGGGGAGATTCCATTCCAACTCTCAAGTTTAGGCAAGTAATCACAAAGTCAAGAAGTATTAAACAATAAAGCACTACATAAACAATGATTCAGGTAATCTAGAGAACACGTCACAGACATACTATTCAATCTTTCACGACATTAATTTTTACTAAAAAATTAGAAAGATAATTTTCATGCTATGGCCTAACTATGCTAGCATCAAACAGGTCAAAAGGCACATAATAGCACTCGAGTTTTCGTCCATTAATTTTCTAAAAATAAAACTTACCTGGTTCAACTTACATCCCTTAGAAAAGAACCAACACCAAAAGAAAAATCAAGGGGGGATTATTATCTACTTACAACTAAATTAAAAAAAAAATTTATTAATTGGACCTTAATCTCTCAAGAAATCTCTCGAGGAAATTCATCATCAGGAAAAGCCCCCCCCCCCCCCCCCAAAGTTAAACTAACACAACTAAAGTATCATAAAAGATAACTCTAATAATATTCTCTTCCCATACTTAAAATTGTGAATTATACCATTGCACACCATAAATAACAACAGGGTGAAAGAAACTCCCTAGTAGTGGAAAGACCGAAGCATCAGCAGCTCATAGGATACTCAAACCTATCCCAAGCCTCGTCCTTCGTGTGGGTACCTCACACTTAGTTCTAACTATCTGGTTTGCTTTTGTTTCCCTCCAATGGATTTGTTTCCATGCTCCTATACATACAGAATAAAAACTAAAATAAAACAAAAATAATACATTAAAAAAGCAAAGAAATTTAAAAAAATTAATGAAAATAATAAAGTTGAGTTGCCTCCCAACAAGCACCTGATTAAACGTCGCGGCACGACGTGAATCATTTTCTGCCTCTACTTTGAACTTATGAATTGGATCCTAAGTTTTGATTCTGTTCTATGATCATGCTCTTAGGATGATGTAAAGCCTTGAAAGCCAAAAATTAAACAATTTCGTATGCAAATTTTGGGTTTAAGCTGAGGAGTATCATCTTGCCTAGATGGCCTTGAAATTTTCAAAATATATGGCATGTCTACCTCTTCCCTTTTCTCCTTTATACGCTCGTAAAGATCCATTCTCATTTCACCTGTAATGACCCGACATGTTATTTTAAGCATTTGCACTTCGCTTGTCAGTTCTCGGGAATTATGAATTATGTAAATCATCGATTTTGGTTTGCAGGTTAAAGAGAACAGATATGGAAGAATGATTCTCGGGTTGAAGCTTTTAATTTGAAAGATTTGACCAACATTTGACTTTTTAGTATTTGATCTCGGATTTGGATTCTTATGATTTGGTTAGTTTCATTAGGTGATTAGGGACTTGAATTGGCGAAACTAAAAATTTTGTATTTTTCCGTCGGCAGTGGAAATCTTGATATCAGGGTCGTATTAGAATTATGGAAATTAAAGTAGGTCCGCTGTGTCATTTGTGACGTTTGTGTAAAATTTCAGGTAATTCAGATGAGGTTTGATAAGTTTCACATCGTTTGAGGAATTTGGAAGTTTGGAAATTCTTAGGTTTGAATCCGAGGGTGATTTGGTGCTTCGATGTTGTTTTCAGTGTTTTGAAGGTTGGAATAAGTTTGAATGATGTTATGTGACTTGTTTGCATGTTTGGTTGAGGTCTCAAGGGCCTCGGGATGGATTCGGGTGGTTGACAAAAGGTTTGGATTTGAATTGTTACTCCAGATTTTGCTGCTTCTATCATTTCCGCACCTGCGGATTGGGGACTGCAGGTGCGAGATCGCATGTGCGGTAAGGAGACCATAGATGCAGAATCTACACATCATAGCAGATCGTAGGTGATATTAGCTGGGCACATTTTGGGGACCGCATGTGTGGTTATCGGGCACAAATGCGACCTTGAGGAATTAATGGAAAACCGCATATGCGATTATTTTGACCGTAGAAGCGGTCTGCAGGTTTGTGAATTGGGCCATAAGTGTGAAAGTGCTAGGCAGAATGTATAAAAAGGCCCTTTCGCGATTTTAGTCATTCTTTCACCATTTTTGTGTGATTGTGGAGCTCCCCGTGAATTCAAGGAGGAATCGGGGGGTTTCGGTGAGGTAAGTTACTTTGGCTTTGTATTTGATGTATGTGATGTTTTATCCACTACGTAATCATGAAATTAGTGGAGTATTTGGGGTGAAATTGAAGGTTAGGGCTTGAGTTTTGAAGAGTTTTGAGTGGGTATTTGAGGGGTCATTTGAGGTCCGATTTTGGTGATTTTGGTAGATATAGACTCGTGAAGGGATAAGAATTCTAGTGTTGTGATATTTATCAAATTTTAAGACATGGGATCGGGGGTCGGGTTTGGCCAATTTCAGGTTGTTGAGTTAATTTAATTATTTTCGCTTGGACCTTGTTCCTTTAGCATGTATTAATGTTATGATACTGATTTTGGTTAGATTTAGAGCATTTGGAGGCCGAGTCGAGAGGCAAAGACATTACAGGTTAGAGTTCGATCCGGTTTGAGGTAAGTAATAATTGTAAATATTATCTTGGGGGCATGAAACCCCGAATTTTACATCGTTGTACTTTTTGAGGTGACTCGCACACTAGATGATGAGCGTGAGGGGAACGCACCATTGGGGATATTGACTTGGTTCGTCCTGTAGCAACTATTAAGTTGTGTATTTGACTGAAACTACTTGATATTACCTTATGTTAGAAAGTATTACTATGTTTTGGACCGAATGTCATATTTGGGCCACATGGCAACTGTTTGGACCCTTAGAGGCTTTTTTTACTGAAATTCCTCACTGTTTTGATTCAATAACTGTACTCAGTCATGTTATGTTTTACTGATTTCATAGCTCAATCTTATTTACTCTGATTTGATGCATAAATAATATTTTGGGCTGAGCACCCCATTTTTATTATTAGCCCGAGTGGCTTGAGAGGTTTCTGAGTGAGTAAGGTCGAGTGCTTGTGTTGTGAGGATATCATGAGATCGGGCAGCGCGCTACATCGGGTTGTACTATTTTGTGATATATGAGAGGCCGAGGGCGTGATTTATTATGCCACGAGATGGATTGTAATAGAGCTTGGGCTGGATAGCCCCTTCAGAGTCTGTACACCCCCAGTGAACGTGGGTACCCAGTGTGAGTGATGTGATGTTGCCTGAGGAGCTATTCGTGATTTATGTTGTTGCCCAAGGGGCAATTTATGAGTGATTGAAGGTAACTCAACGGGCTTGTTCTGATTGATGTTATGCCCGAGGGGCGGTTTATGATACATGTCTTGCCCAAGGGTCTATTTATGTTTTCATCATTGTTTCACCACTTGTTTGAAACTATTGAAAGATGTTTTTCTAAAAGGTTTTTACTGAAACTAGATTTTTATGAGATAATTGATTTCCGTACTGTTTTGGAAACATACCGTAATTGTTGTAATGTTATGGCGTGGAATTACCTGATTTCTTACTGCCCAGTTTTCATTTACTTTTATTACTTACTGAGTCGGCTTACATATATTACTCCTTGCACCTTGTGTGCAGATTCAGGTATTTCTGAACCTGGTAGCGGGTGTCGATTACTTACTGGCAGGTTCATCGGAGTTAGCAAGGCAGCTGCCTGGCGATCGCAGCCCTGCTTTCCTCCTCCTTATTCTCCCTTAGTTGTATTTAGTGATTTTATCAGCCATGTTGGTGTTGATGCTGTAATACGATAGTAATAGATGCTCATGACTAGTGACACCCCTATGTCGGGATTTCTTTCCGCATCGTTATTTTGTTTAAGCACTTTATAACGATTTATTGTTAAATAGCTTTGATTTTATTCTAAGAATGAAAATATTAATTGGTTTTGGGATTGTGTTGGTTGGCTATGATGGGCACCATCAGGGCCAGGTTGGTTTTGGGATAGTGACATCACCATCCAAACACAATATAAAAAAATATTTTGAATGAGGTCCAACATGCTCAAATACATGAAATCCGAGATGTTCAAAATCCTCTATATCAATGACACTAGAGTTAACTAAATATTTATCCTCAATGTCCTCGGTTGACTCTAGTATCATGCTTTCAACATCGACATCCTCAAATTCTATTTGGATAGGTTATTGGTGTTCTACTCTGACATCCTCCATCATTATGTCAACTTCTGACCCTAATTCACATTGTTTTTGGGTATTATTCACCATATTGACTTGTTGAACATTCAAAGCTTCGACCATTTGACTCGCTTGAGCCTTCAAGTTGTGGATAATTGCCTCTTGTATTTGTATTTGTAATTGTGTCTTATTATTTTGTTCCACAAGGCACATTAACATATCCTTGATCTCCTTTAAGTCAGCATCCCCTGTACTTTTTTCCTAGTAACTTCACAAGTAAAAGAAGAACTATCATAATAAGGTGTGGAGGGAGAACAAGAAATATAAGCACAACTATAAAAGTGATCATCTTGACCACCACACATATCACAGAGATTCCACATATGAGATTAAGTTGGCACACATAACTCGCTCTCGGAAATATATTGATAATTTTGGCACGAGTGTTTACTCCACAATATGCATAAGGAAGATCAAAAGTAAAATTACCAACATCAAAACTCTAATAATTCCAAGATGACATGTTTCTCAAATCAACAAGTAAAACTAAAATAAAAAAATTCAAATAATTAAAAAAATAAAATAAATGTTCAAACTTAAAACCTAGCAATATGTATAGCTACAGCTACACCATTAGCTCCCCGACAACGGCGCCAAATTGATTATGCCCAACTATGCCTTATAAAAAGAACTAATATGCCAGCAAATATAATCTGATTTACAAGACCGGAGTCGAATCCTATAAAGAACTAAGGTTTTGCTATAACTATTGAATATAACTAAGATGACAACCTCGAACAATTCTGATGGTGTAAATAATAAGATTTTTACATCTAATTAACTAACAAATTAAAGTAGTAGATTAATAACTAGAGATACTGAGAGTCGGAGAAAAGATTAAGGAGAGGTCTAGAGTTACAATTTTTCCTATTTTCAAAATCTCCCGCTACATTTTCTATAAACTCACTTAAGTATTCTCTACCAATCATGAGCACTTTGGGTGTCATAGCTCTTTCCCGTGAAACTACCACAATTTATTAGATATATTCTCTCGAACTACGCTAGCTAACACAAATTCACTGCTCACTATGATCTCACCAAGATTTTGTCATCTCTAATCCGGACTTTAAACCCTCCGTATTGATCTCTCACCTACATTAGGAGTAATATTTTTCAACACCTACCCAAACATGAACCCTTTCTCAAGCAATACACTCTAAATAGGCACAGATAATTGAGTGTTCTTGAATCAACAACAACGAAAATATAGTTGAACAAGTAGAGAAAAATCAAAGGCAAATCTATATCAAACGTAGTAGAGAACTGTCATGCCCCAAACTTGAAAAGGCATGGCTGGCACTTGGTGCCATACTCAGCCCGATCGTACCACTCTGTAACTGTGAACTCAGGAGGGGTAACCCTCAACTTAGGTTGATGTGGCCATATTCTGAATCATCTTAAAATAATATCTACAACCAGCAATACTAAACTAAACATCTATATAGGGCTGGTAAAGCCAAAATACTGATATAAAAAATATACAGGACTTGTCTATAAGCCTCTAGGGATAATTGAATTGTATCATGATCGGGACAGGGCCTCAACCGACCCATCAAACATATATATGTATAATGGACTCCAAGGTATAGACCTGGTAACTTGAGGAAGGGGAGATCACCAACCTAGCTGATGTTTGACTTTGTCTACTAGAATTGTCTATCCAGATGTCTATCAGGACATGCATGCATGCATGAAATGCAACGTCCTCAGCAAAAGGGAAGTCAGTACGATATAATGTACCACGTATGTAAGGAAATAGAATAAATCAAAGTACCTGGGAGTCAAATGTAATTCGAAAATATGCTTACTTACTGATACCGACTCATCTCTCTCAATATAATAAGTAAATAGTTGTCCGGCGCTATAAGGATGGATATGTGTAACTGATCTGCCGTAGTAGAGTCGCATATAGGCGTTCGGCCATACTAGGCTCTGTACCTTGGTCATTCTGGGCTCACTCGTAGGCTCTCGACTACAGTTGGATCAATATGGAACTTACCATCTGATTATAGGTTGTCCAATAGGTGCCTGCCCATCGATTATAGCTCGATGGTGGTAAAAATACTGTAATATATATATATATATATATATATATATATATATATATATATATATATATATATATATATATATATATATATATATATATATATATAGAATCTCTGCTCTCTTGTCTGAAAGAAGGAAAAAATAAACTGAATATAAAGTCTTGATAAGTGAGAATACTGTAACTTATGATACTAGGACAATGTACATTAATTCAGGAATTTGAACTTCTCTTTATATCTCATTATCAAGCACATTTAGATATTGGATCATGCCAAAATGAATAAAAATTTTATGCTTAACATACCTTAACCTCATTTGGTCCTTAATATCTTCCAAGCAACTCTTCAAACAACTCAACTCAGTCTACCATAACATAAGGAGATTCTAAATCGATGCTGGGTAAAGGCTAAGCCCGTAACTTAAGCTAATAGCTCATTTATGAAAATGTAGGCTGCATCTCCCCTGTAACAGGGGACTTCTCAAACAGCATATACAAACATCTCAACAACACCAATCTGTTGGAAACACGTTCTCAAGGCTTTATACTAAAACATGTGTTCTTATGTGTAGGTTTTGATGAATGACAAACGAAGCGCAAATTGATATATGACGAAGTTCAAGTACAAGCGCATAATTGATGCATAACGAGTTTCAAGCACAAGACAAAGTATTATAGTTTAAATGAGTCGTTCTTAATTGTATTCTTGATCCGACAACTTGACTCATGACATGGCTTCTCTCGTAAAATTATTTTTACAAAATCATGCATATTTAATTTAATGCTAAATGATTTTAAATCGTGCATATTTACTTCAGTCAAAATGATTTTTTAAACATGCCTCTAAAATCTGGACTAAGATAATCGATTATGTACTTATGATAATCGATTATGTTAAGCCAAGACTGCATGACAATCGATTGTGAACTAATGACAATCGATTGTGTTAAGGCAGTGAGGATCAGGTTTTTCAAACCTGCATGACAATCGTTTGTGAACCTTATGACAATCGATTGTGATGAGGCAGTGTACATCAAAGTTTTTCAAAACTCAGAATAATAGATTGTGAAGCTAATGACAATCGATTGTGAAGAGACAGTGTCCATCAGATTTTTAAAAGTCACAAAATAATCGATTGTGACCATATGACAATCGATTGTGTTGAGGCAGTGACTTCCAGACTTTTTCAAAATTATTAAATAATCGATTGTGAGTATATAACAATTGATTGTCACGAGGCAGTGTCTAAAATGATTTTCAAAGTCTGATAAATAATCGATTGTTAACATTGCACAATCGATTGTGAAGCTGACCGTTGTCGTAATATTTTCAAATACCGTCAGGTAATCGATTGTTGATTTTGTACAATCGATTGTTGATATTAAAATCTGGAAAAGATTTTTTGAACGTTGCTGAATAATCGATTATTGATTTGGTATAATCGATTTTTTTACGTAAAATCTGGAAATGATTTTTTGAACGTTGCCAATAATCGATTGTTGATCTTGGACAATCGATTGTTAAGCGTAAAATCTGGGATTGATTTTTGGTACGATTGGCAAACAATCGATTGTGGCTTCCTGACAATCGATTGTCACAGAGTAAAATCAGCAACTCTTAATTGGCAATTAGGCAACGGTAATGCCAAGTTTTTCAACTATAAATACAGCTTCATTTCAGTGTTTTAAACACAACAACACACAATAACTGATCATTCTATTGCTATAAGCTTGCATACTATTGTTTATCATTTTATATTCATTTCATAAAGCTTTTGAGAGCCAAAGTCTTGTCCATAGTTGTTGTGATCTTGAGCTTACTTCTTTTACTCATATCTACTCATTAAGGAGTGTTTTGTTTGAGTGTTTAGTGTTTTGTACACTTGTAAGAGAATTGTGATTCTCTTGTTGTAAGGAACTTGTGTTTCCTTGGTTGAAGTATTGGAGTGTTGTATCTCCGAGCAAAGGTGTTAAGGCTTGTGTCCTTAAGTTGTAAAGGCTTGTTGAGCACCCGTAAGCTTGACAAGTTAGTGGAAAATCTCGAGAGAGTCGCTCGGGGACTGGACTAGCCACGTGTTGTGGTGAACCAGAATACATCGGTGCGTTCTTTCCTTTTGTTTATTTAACGCACTCAATTATTTCCTGCAAATTTTAATTTCCGCAAGTTTACGCTCGATTTTATTATGACGCTATTCACCCCCCTCTAGCGTTAAGCGTATTATCTAACAATTGGTATCAGAGCCCAACTCTCTGAAGACTTAACAGTTTGAGAGAACCATCCATGGCTTCTACTCGTGGCTCTTTTGCAGGAATTGATGAAGGACAATGCTCCACACGACCACCTCTATTCAACGGTACAAACTACACGTACTGGAAGGAGAGGATAAAAATTTTCGTTCAAGCAAACAACTTTCATCTCTGGAAGGTGATAACGAAGGGAAATCAAATTCCAACCAAAAAGGTTGAAAACGAATGGGTTCCCAAGTCCGAAGAAGAATATGACGCGGATGATATCCGAAAGGTTCAAAATAATGCTAAAGCAATTAATTTATTATATTGTGCTGTAAATGCTGACGATTACAGGAAAATATCGTGTTGTACAACGGCAAAGGAAATGTGGGACAAGCTGAAAATTACGTACGAAGGTACGGACCAGGTAAGGGAAGCTAAAATTGATTTCCTAACCCATGCTTATGAATTATTTCACATGAAGGAAGGTGAAAAGGTGGATGAAATGTTCAAACGATTTTCAATAATCGTAAATGACCTACATGCCTTCAAGAAGACATTCACGGACAGAGAACTGGTTCGAAAAATTCTTAGAAGTCTCACTCCGGCATGGCGATCAAAGGTCAACACAATTCAAGAATCCATTGGCGTCTCAAATGTCATAATCGACGCATTAAGAGGTAACCTTAAGACTTATGAATCTACAATACTTAACCCTCTTGTTGATGATCAAAGGAGGCAAAGAATAGCGCTTAAGGCAAGCACAAGCCAACCTCAAGTTGATGAGGACGGAGATAACGAGTTTGGACTCGTTATCAAAAGATTTCAAAAGTTCATGCGAAAGGAGTATGAACGAAAGGGCAAAAAGCAAGGCGAGCAAATAAAGTGCTATGAATGCGGTGAAACCGGGCACATCAAATCAAATTGCCCAAACATCAA
This sequence comes from Nicotiana benthamiana, assembly GCA_034376525.1. Classification (NCBI taxonomy): domain Eukaryota; kingdom Viridiplantae; phylum Streptophyta; class Magnoliopsida; order Solanales; family Solanaceae; genus Nicotiana; species Nicotiana benthamiana. Next base: position 116,676,193 of record CM067332.1, on the reverse strand, counting down.
AAAGGAGAAGAAACCTTTTAAGAAGCAACGTGCATACATTTCTTGGGGAGGAGACTCCGGAGATGAGTCAAGCGAAGAAGAAGAAGAAGAAGACGAAGCCGCAAACCTTTGTCTTATGGCGCAAGAAGACAAGCAAGATGAGGTATGTCAAATCTCTTCTAAAAACTTCTTTACTCTTGAAGAAATGCGAACTGCTTTTGATGAGCTATATACTGAATTTATTAAAGCTTCAAAAACTGTCAAGAGCATAAAAGAAAATGCTTCTCTAAAAGAAAAAGATTTTCAAAAACAACTTTCTTTAAAAGAAAAGGATTTAGAAAAACTGGTTTTAGAAAATGAGAAGCTGAAAGAGGAAAACAAGTGTTTCGGAAAAAGAAGCGCCGACAAGCCCGAAAGTTCTATTAAAAATTGCTATTCTTGCATGCATCTTGAAAATGAGGTAGATAGACTTAAAGGTACCTTAGATAAGTTTAATTCTTCTCACAAAAACTTGAATGAGGTCCTTGTTAATTTGAAGTCAACCAAGCATGGCATAGGTTTTAAGAAAGAGCCTATAGAAAAGGTTGAAGCCAAACCCCAACCACCTAAGGCTCAACCTAGGATTAATAAAACAAATGCTTATTCTAGAAAGAGCAATCCTAGAACAAATATGCATGTTAGACCAAATGTTGAACATTTTAGAAGACCTAGAAATAACTTACCACCTAGAATGACTACCCTAGAAATGATGCATATTTTAGGCCAAACACTAGAAGGAGTTTTGAACCTCCTAGAACATCTAGACATGACCATTACTCTAGAAACGCTGCTCATTTTAGAACTAATAGTAGGAGAAATGGTTCTCATGAAATGTGCAATAGTCATAATGAAAATAGAGTATTTCATTTTCGTCTATCAAGTTACTATGAACCTAGAAGGATGCATAACCCCAATGTGACTTGTCATTATTGTAGACGCATTGGTCATATTGCCCCTGCATGCTTTACACGACATAGACATATCACTCAATCGCATCATTATAATATGCCTAACCCTCAAGGACCCAAAATGGCATGGGTACCTAAAACGCATTAACTTGTTTTGTAGGTATGTTTGAAGGGATCAAGTGTACTATGGTACCTTGATAGTGGATGCTCCAAACATATGACGGGAGACGAATCCAAACTCCTTCAACTAGAACACAAAGAAGGAGGAAGTGTGATTTTTGGGGATAACAATAAAGGAAAGATCATTGGCATCGGATCGGTCGGTAAGGATGAAAATTCCTCTATTAAGCATATATTACTTGTGAAAGGTTTAAAGCATAATCTCTTGAGCATAAGTCAATTATGTGACAAGGGAAATCTTGCCCTATTTGATTCGGATGAATGCTTAGTGTTTAGACGTAGTGATTTCAAAATTATCCTTCGTGGTTTTAGAGTGGATAATATTTACATGGTTGATCTTGCTAATTCCTCACCCGAATATGTGGATTGCCTTATGAGCAAAGAGGATGATACTTGGCTATGGCATCGTAGAGTTGCTCATATAAACATGCATCTTTTAAACAAATTGATTTCTCAAAACTTAGTTATTGGCCTTCCCAATTTGAAATTTGAAAATGACTCTATCTGTGATTCTTGTCAAAAAGGGAAGCAAACAAAAGCATCTTTCAAATCCAAAAATATTGTTTCAACTTCTAGACCATTGCAATTGCTTCACATGGATTTATTTGGACCATCTCGCATTGAAAGTCTAGGAAGAAATCGTTATGCTTTTGTGATTGTTGATGATTATTCTAGATTTACTTGGACTTTATTTCTTGCCAATAAAAGTGATGCTTTTCAGAATTTTAAATATTTTCTTAAGCGTGTTCAAAACGAGAAGGAAACAACCGTCACTTCAATTAGAAGTGATCATGGGGGAGAGTTTGATCACATTCTCTTTGCAGACTTTTGTGACGAACTCGGTATCGAGCATACCTTTTCCGCTCCACGTACACCACAACAAAATGGGGTGGTGGAAAGGAAAAATAGGTGTCTCGAAGAGATGGCTAGAACCATGCTCGAAGAGGCTAAGATTCCCAAACATTTGTGGGCGGATGCCGTGAGTACCGCATGCTACATCTTAAATAGAGTAGTCATAAGGCCAATACTCATGAAGACCCCTTATGAACTCTACAAGGGAAGGAAACCAAATATCTCCCATTTTAAAGTATTCGGTTGTAAATGTTTTATTCATAACAATGGCAAAGATCAATTGGGAAAGTTTGATGCTAAGTCCGATGAGGGAATTTTCATTGGTTATTCCTCACGTAGCAAAGCATATAGGTTTTTTAATAAAAGAACCGAAACTATGGAGGAATCCCCTCATGTTGTATTTGCCGAAAATAATGCTCGCTTGGCGAGAAAGGATTCCGGTTTTGATCTTGCAGGTAATTTAGATAGCTTGAAAGACAAAATACAAGAGGAAACGCCTAAAGAAAATCAAGACGAAATTTTGAAACAACCAACGAAGGAAGCGCCACAATTGGAGAATGAAACGAAAATGCCTAACGAATGGAGGACAATTAAAGATCACCCTCTCGAACAGGTAATTGGTGACATCGGAGAAAAGGTAAGTACCCGAAACTCCCTTAAGAACACCTTAGGACATACTGCTTTTGTGTCTCAAATTGAACCAACAACCATCTCCGAAGCAATTGGGGATGAATTTTGGACCTTGACAATGCAAGAGGAGCTTAACCAATTCAAACGGAATGACATTTGGGATTTGGTGCCAAGACCCGAAAATCATACCATAATTGGTACGAAATGGGTTTTTCGAAACAAACTAGATGAAAATGGTGTAATCACTAGAAACAAAGCTAGGCTTGTACCAAAAGGCTATAATCAAGAAGAGCGTATTGACTATGAAGAAACATATGCTCCCGTAGCTAGATTAGAAGCTATTCGTCTATTGCTCGCTTTTGCCTCTTCTATGAATTTCAATTTATATCAAATGGATGTGAAAAGTGCTTTTCTAAATGGTGTTATACAAGAAGAAGTTTATGTTGAACAACCCCCCGGTTTTGAAGATTTTAAATCTCCCGATCATGTTTTCAAACTCAAAAAGGCTCTCTATGGTTTAAACAAGCTCCCCAAGCTTGGTATGAAAGATTGAGTAAATTTCTATTGGAAAATGATTTCATTAGGGGGAAAGTTGACACCACCCTTTTTTTTAAGCATAAAAACAATGATATTTTATTAGTTCAAATATATGTGGATGATATCATATTTGGTGCCACTAACAATGTCTTATGCAAGGAATTTTCCGACTTAATGACAAGCGAATTTGAGATGTCTATGATGGGTGAGTTAACATTCTTTTTGGGATTACAAGTAAATCAAATGAAAGAAGGTGCGTTCATTTGCCAAGCCAAATATAGCAAAGAATTGCTGAAACGATTTGAAATGAACAATGCAAAAGCAATGGCGACTCCCATGAGCACATCCGATCATCTAGACAAAGATGAGAAAGGTAAGGAAGTCGACACTAAGAAGTATCGAGGTATGATTGGCTCTCTTCTCTATCTTACTGCTAGTCGTCCGGACATCATGTTTAGCGTGTGTTTATACGCCCGTTATCAATCGTGTCCGAAGGAGTCTCACCTTACTGCGGTAAAACGGATTTTGAAGTACCTTGTTGGTACTAAAAATGTGGGTCTATGGTACCCCAAAGGTTCTTCATGCCAACTCGTTGGCTATTCCGACTCCGATTTTGCTGGATGCAAATTGGACCGCAAGAGCACTAGTGGCACTTGCCATTTGCTCGGTAGCTCTCTCGTTTCTTGGTTTAGCAAGAAACAAGTAAGTGTTGCGTTGTCCACAACCGAGGCTGAATATGTAGCCGCGGGGAGTTGTTGCGCTCAAATCCTATGGATGAAACAACAACTCTTGGACTATGGCCTAAGTCTTGATCATATCCCGCTTAGATGTGATAATACTAGTGCCATATGCTTGACGAAGAACCCCGTTCTTCATTCGCGAACAAAACACATTGAAATTAGACATCATTTTATAAGAGATCACGTTCTCAAGGGCGATGTCGAAATCGAATTTGTTGAAACCAAAGACCAATTGGCCGACATCTTTACTAAGCCCTTAGAGAATGAGTCCTTCTTCCGAATTCGTAGTGAACTCAGGATTCTTGACTCCACGTTGATCTATGTCATGCATTGCATCTTTTTATCTTACATGATTTCTAACTTGAGCGTCGGAGATGTCTAACAAATTTTTGCAGGTATCGCCCTAAAGGTAGGGGGAATTATAAAGCATGACGCGCAATAATCAAGTCTTCTTTAGAAAAATTGGTCTCTGTCGTCTAAATAATCGATTATCTCGTATCAATAATCGATCGTTCTGCTATTACTTGAGTTATTGTACTCTCTTTAAGTAATCACGTTTTCTTTCCAATAAATAAACAAGTTTTATTTACATCTTTGGCATCTTCTTATATTATTTTTGCTAATGGCAAAAGGGGGAAGATAACGGGTATGCACTCTCAATATATATAAGCTTAAATTGAGGGGGAATTCATATATTAAGGGGGAACTAATCGCATACTTATTGCATATCTTTACTTGTCTTGAATCGTCATTATAAATTGTTTAAGTTGCATATCCCGCTTAAAGTTTGCCATTATCAAAAAGGGGGAAATTGTTGGAAACACGTTCTCAAGGCTTTATACTAAAACGTGTGTTCTTATGTGTAGGTTTTGATGAATGACAAACGAAGCGCAAATTGATATATGACGAAGTTCAAGTACAAGCGCATAATTGATGCATAACGAGATTCAAGCACAAGACAAAGTATTATAGTTTAAATGAGTCGTTCTTAATTGTATTCTTGATCCGACAACTTGACTCATGACATGGCTTCTCTCGTAAAATTATTTTTACAAAATCATGCATATTTAATTTAATGCTAAATGATTTTAAATCATGCATATTTACTTCAGTCAAAATGATTTTTTAAACATGCCTCTAAAATCTGGACTAAGATAATCGATTATGTACTTATGATAATCGATTATGTTAAGCCAAGACTGCATGACAATCGATTGTGAACTAATGACAATCGATTGTGTTAAGGCAGTGAGGATCAGGTTTTTCAAACCTGCATGACAATCGATTGTGAACCTTATGACAATCGATTGTGATGAGGCAGTGTACATCAAAGTTTTTCAAAACTCAGAATAATAGATTGTGAAGCTAATGACAATCGATTGTGAAGAGACAGTGTCCATCAGATTTTTAAAAGTCACAAAATAATCGATTGTGACCATATGACAATCGATTGTGTTGAGGCAGTGACTTCCAGACTTTTTCAAAATTATTAAATAATCGATTGTGAGTATATAACAATCGATTGTCACGAGGCAGTGTCTAAAATGATTTTCAAAGTCTGATAAATAATCGATTGTTAACATTGCACAATCGATTGTGAAGCTGACCGTTGTCGTAATTTTTTCAAATACCGTCAGGTAATCGATTGTTGATTTTGTACAATTGATTGTTGATATTAAAATCTGGAAAAGATTTTTTGAACGTTGCTGAATAATCAATTATTGATTTGGTATAATCGATTGTTTTACGTAAAATCTGGAAATGATTTTTTGAACGTTGCCAATAATCGATTGTTGATCTTGGACAATCGATTATTAAGCATAAAATCTGGGATATATTTTTGGTACGATTGGCAAATAATCGATTGTAGCTTCCTGACAATCGGTTGTCACAGAGTAAAATCAGCAACTCTTAATTGGCAATTAGGCAACGGTAATGCCAAGTTTTTCAACTATAAATACAACTTCATTTTAGTGTTTTAAACACAACAACACACAACAACTGATCATTCTATTGCTATAAGCTTTCATACTATTGTTTATCATTTTATATTCATTTCATAAAGCTTTTGAGAGCCAAAGTCTTGTCCATAGTTGTTGTGATCTTGAGCTTACTTCTTTTACTCATATCTACTCATTAAGGAGTGTTTTGTTTGAGTGTTTAGTGTTTTGTACACTTGTAAGAGAATTGTGATTCTCTTGTTGTAAGGAACTTGTGTTTCCTTGGTTGAAGTCTTGGAGTGTTGTATCTCCGAGCAAAGGTGTTAAGGCTTGTGTCCTTAAGTTGTAAAGGTTTGTTGAGTACCCGTAAGCTTGACAAGTTAGTGGAAAATCTCGAGAGAGTCTCTCGGGGACAGGACTAGCCACGTGTTGTGGTGAACCAGAATACATCGGTGCGTTCTTTCCTTTTGTTTATTTAACGCACTCAATTATTTCCTGCAAATTTTAATTTCCGCAAGTTTACGCTCGATATTATTATAACGCTATTTACCCCCTCCCCTCTAGCGTTAAGCGTATTATCTAACACAATCAATCTACACAGCAACAAGTGCACAAACGTCACACACAAAACTATTGTTTAACACGACGAGGGACAAGCTTGGATTAGAACCAAAACCAAACTATTTTCCGATCTCCCCTATACTTATGACACTATAAATAGGTCCAAAATATAAAAATATATATTGACATGACATCCAACCTTATATCCAACATAAAAGTAACATCAAACATCACCACAAGATAAAACAACGACATGAACAACTCTAGGTACTGTGTGGTTGCTTCTTCTCCTATTTACAACATCATCAACATAATAAACATATTGAAAAGCATAAATACAATAAGAACATTATAAACAAGATATTCCCCATGACTTCCTTCTATATGAAGACATATACACAACTCAAAAATAGTCCGATGAGAGTCAACAATTTCTTATACAACTTCAAGTTCTATCCTAAAATTCTTCATCCAAATAACTTAACCAACACATGGATAAGATTAATCCCAAGATATATGGTGTTATAAATACCTTAAATAATTTTAAAAACTCAAACCAAAGCTTCATTTAGCATACAAGCACCCTTAATTACATCACAACACCATGGAGACTCTCTTCTTCGCTTAGGCTAACTTTTGAGCTAGGTTTAGGTACAACACCCTTGGATTCGACTTGGAACCCTTCAAAACTGTTAGAGAAGCTTTGAGAGAGTTTTGGAATTGTCCTTGGTCGAAAATGACCAAAAATAAGTCGTCCAAGCCCTTTAAAATGTTCAAGGATCGTCCACCGCCTAAGTGGGTCCCTCTAGGAGCTGCTTGCACGGTCTCACAAAAATGCAAATATCTCTCTACTCCAAAGTCTATTGACTAATGGTTTAATTATTAGAAACTAGACTCATAGACCTTTAATTTGGTAGGTGGATCATCCCTTATTTTCAAGTATATTGGGAGAAAAGCTCAGCTATGTTTGACCTAATTTTCAACAAATTTATAAATATAACCGGTGATGACCTTTTCCAATTTTTGTTCCACTACTCACTTGACTTAATAATATAACACTACTATCATACGGCTAAAATAATTCATAACATAATCTCCTTATAATGTTAAGAACCTTAGTCTCTATAACGGCCCAACCGGTCATTTTGAGCTTTAGTGCATTATTCAATAACTTGAAGCCATGATCAACTTAACTTTAGGTATTATGACTTGTACGCATGGTCGGAACTAAATTCTAAGAAGTTCGGAGTTGATTTGAAAAGAGAGCTCTCATTTCGGAAGCTTTAAGTTGGAAGAATTGATTAAGATTGAATTTGTGAGCAAACGACCTCAGATTTGGGATTTGACGGTTCTATCAGGTTTGTATAATGATTTCGAACTTGGGAGTATTTCCAAATCAGTTTTTGAAAGACCCGGGAGCCTTTCGACACCTATTGTGGAAGTTATCATTTTGGAAGAATTTCATAAGTTTGGGTTGAAGTGTATTTCAACGTTATCGATGTCTGTTTGGGATTAGATTCTGGGAATAGCTTTGTAGGGAAATTATGGTGTTGAGATTATGATCGGAAGTGAATTTTGGGGTTCGTGGGTCATTTTGGAGTTATTTGGCAAAGGATAGAAATTTGAAAGTTTTTGAGAAGTTTGACCAAGAGTGGACTTTTTGATATCGGGGTTGGATTCTAATTCCGGAGGTTGGAGTAGGTCTGTAATGTCAAAAAAGACTTCTGTGCAAAATTTGAGGTCAATCGGACGTGATTTGATAGGTTTTGGTATCGAAGAAAGAAGTTTGAAATTCTAATGTTCATCAAGCTTGGATTGGAGGTCGACCATGATTCTAGCGATGTTTGCTATGATTTGAGGCCTAAAGTAAGTCTCTAATGTGTTCATGGACTGGTTGGTATGATTAGTTGGGGTCCCGAGGGCCTCGGATGGATTCTGGATGATTAACAGATCAAAGAATGAATTTTGAGAAGGTTTGATGTAGTTGGTATCTGGTGTAACCAAACTTGTGAGGTTTAAGCCGCAGATACGGAGCCACAGAAGCGGCCCTAAGGGGCATATATGTAATTTGATGGGGGGTAGAGGTGGGACCAGATGCAATCATCTCATTGCAGAAGTGAGACTGCACCTGCGGAGGAGAGGATGCAGAAGTAGGGATGGGCTGGGAGCCCTGGAGTGCAGAAGCGTGTTTGATCTGCACCTGCGAGACCGCAGAAACGGTCGAGAGACCGTAGATGCAAAAGGACTGGAGGTAGTGATTTGTTTTAAAGTCAGGATTTGCCCATTTTCTTTCATCTTTCTCCTGGCTTGGGCGATTCTTGGAGGGTTTCAAGAGGGGGTTTTCATCATCAACAACAAGTTAAGCTATCCCCACATATCTTGAGTTAAATACATTTATTATGTACGGATTTGAACATGAACAGAGTTGGTAGAATTTTGGGGTTTTAGTGGAAAGCCTAGAAATTGTATTTTTAGATTTTGACCATGATTTTGGGTATTGAGAGTAAATTATATATTTGAGTTCGTGAGTTCACGGGTAAACTTTATCTATAAAAAATTTCGAAATCGGGGCACGTGGGTTGGATAGCCTTTTTTCAACTTTTTTATTGGGGTTAGGAATTATTATTAATTGGTTGTAATGAGCACTTGAGCATATATTAGTGTGTTTATATGATTAATGTCTAGTTTTGGAGCATTTTTGTATTAAATTAAATCTTCGAAAGGGCGTGGAATGCCGGTGATGGATCTTCGTAGCGAGGTGATTCTCCTTTCTAACCTTGTAACAGGGAATTGTCCCTATAAGTGAAATAATTGGTTATGTGCTCCTATTTTTGGGGGCTACGTACACACGAGGTGATGAGAGTTTGTGCGTAGCTTCTAATATATGTAAGTCCTGGTAGTCTAGGAGCCAAAGCATGCTATATTTGTAATATCTGTAATCTTATTGACAGTTGAATTGCTTAAATTTTATCGAATTGGCAAACAAATCTCTAAAATGATTAAACTTTATTTTCTTAAATCGTTAAAAGAGAATTGACTTTTAATTGGGTAAATGTTCCCCGATAAATTCTTAATTAGTTGTTTGAATGTGTCGCGTTGAATGTATGATTTTCGAGCGGGGTGTTTGTTTATTTATGTTGATTACGTCGCATGTACGATTCACAAGCAGGATAATAGATGCATGTAGTGCTCACTTTACATTTATGTTGGACCGGGTCGTACGACCTCGGCATGATCTGTGCATGCATGCATGGTTTGACTGAGAGTTTTAAATTTTGATATTTGCCTTTCCTAGCCAGAGATAAATTGATAAAAGAAGATGAAAAGTAAATCTTTGGGAATCCATTATTATATGGGAAGTTGTTTGCCCACTATCTGGCTTTATGAGTTTGTGATTGCTTTATAAAATCCATGGTCACCTCCCTTTTTTACAAATATTATTATTGGACTACTGGTAAGTGTCGAAGTTGACCTCTCGTCTCTACTTCTTCGAGATTAGACGAGATACTCACTGGGTACATGTTATTTTTGTACTCATACTACATTTGTTGTGCATTTTTGTTGCACAGGTTCATGTGTGGCTAGTGGTTTAGTGGCATAGTTGATACGGAGACTTAGGTGAGTTACAATTATGGAGATGACCCGCAGCCAGCAGAGTCTCCTTCAGAGTATTGCACTATATTTTCATTTATGTCCACTTGTATTTCGAACAGTTACTTATTTTTATTTCATTCCTTAATAAATGCTCATGCACTTGTGACACCGGGTTTTGGGATGATTATTGGGTATCTTGTATTAACTTCTTAACATTTATATTTGATTTGAAATGATTATATTTTACTAGTAAAATTGAAGGGAAAATTATAGTTTTCAAAATTATATAAACGAGAATATAATTAAGTATTTTGGTTGGCTTGCCTAACAGCGATGTCCGTAATCATCACGACCCTTAGTGGAATTTGGGTCGTGACAGTCTCACCCCAAAAGTATATGTTATAACATTCCCAACTTGTCGACCTTTGACGAAACTTATGTTCTTCAACTCGTTTAGCTTTTAAGCCTTTAAATACTCTTGGTACTTGGTATTCATGATCTTAAATATTTGTAACCTCGATGTTAACATCATTAACTAACTTTATAAATATTTCAAAGATGATTTCATTTCTGAGCTTACATCAATTGACTTACAATGTAGTCTTACGTATGAAAACATGGGGTGTAACAACATGCCCCTTTGGAAAATTCGTCCTCAAATATCATTGCATATCTAAGAAACCGTTCTGTAAGTCAATCCGAAGGCTAGGGCAATTCCCCCTTTAGGCCTCTTTTTCACACCACATCTTGTTGTCAGTATTCTTCCAATCTCGTAAGTATTGAGGCCTTATGTCATGCAGCCTCTACGACTTTGTCCTTGTATGTGCACTTATGGGACTCTTATGTCCTTTTTCCTCCATCTTTTAGCCAATCTCTAGGCCTCATTTTGGGAACATATACAGAACTATGACAAGTTGTTCCTCCCGGTATATATAGGTGTACTTAAGTTCTTCACTCGGTACTTTGTCGACTTACGATTATTACTATATTTTGTTTTGTAACCTTTTATATCTATCCTTATGGTTTTACAACATCTAGGTAGGTTATGCTATACCATAACACTTTCTTTAATTCATTATTAGCGAGGTTTGCTACCCAGCTCCAGGTTACTCTCTTGCTACTTATCCTATATGATGAATCTATGTACTTTAGTTCTTCATTATTGCTGTTCATCTTAAGAATGACGACCTAATCTCATCTCATTCTTTGGAACTTTCATCCACCTATTATTGATTCACCTTAATGTTGATCTATAATCTACCACAAATAACTTAAAACCTCTTACATAATACATTGTCGTTAGGGCTCACATCTCATCAGGGAAAATATGAAGTCATTTGCCTGATCCACCTAGGAACGATATAATACTTTATTAACCGTATTTCATAGCTGTTGGAAATCATGTATATCTATGATATGTGCGCTTTGGTTGTATGAGCATGATTTTCAGGTATAGGTTTTGATGAATGATAAACAATGAAGTCAAGTGTCAAACAACGATATAATATGACAATCAATCAAATGGCGAGAAGCATACTGATGACGGAATTGCATGAACGAGCCAAAGAGTTCAAGACCGAAGACCCAAGACGTAGGTCGTTTGGTAGAACCAATGTAAGGACAACGTTTAAGTTATCTTATCCTTTGGCTCAACATTAGGTCATCATAAACATTCATAAAATATTTTATTAAATCATATTTATCATAAACATGCATCTTTGTGTTAAAACAAAATGATGTTGAAGGTTTTAAACATGTCTTTTAAATCTGGGCCTCAACAATCGATTATTTGAATCCTACAATCGATTGTATTAAGACAGTGTGATCTGAAGTTTTTCAAAATAGCAAACAATCGATTGTCTACTTTTAACAATCGATTATTTTGAGACAGTGTGCAACCGAAGTTTTTAAACATCTAAATAATCGATTGTTATTGTCATACAATCGATTATATTCATAAACAATCGATTGTCATTGTCATACAATCCTTTATATTTTGACCGTTCCCACAGAATCAATTATATTTTGACCGTTCCCACAGAATCCTAAATTGATTTTTGAACGTTGAATAACAAACGATTATTTAGTCCATACAATCGATTGTTTAGCCTAAAATCAGGAATCTGTCTTTTGAACGTTGGTCAAACAATCGATTATCTACTCCAAACAATCGATTGTTTGAGCACAGAATCAGGGATTTTATTTGTCAATTAAGCAACGGTCAGCACCACTTTTTCACCTATAAAAAGAGGTCTTTTGAGCTTATTTTAAACACACAACTCCTCCATACATTGTTATACATATTGATCATTTTCAAGCATCATTTTAGAGCTTTTGTTGAGCCATTTGATAGACAACTTTGTGTTGTTCATAGAGCTTATTGTGTATCTCTTTATCCACTCTATTGAGAGAGTATTTGTTGTAAAAGAGAGTTGTTTGAGAAGAACATATCTTCTCATTTGTCGGGTTTGCTAAGTACCCAAAGTCTTAGTGGTTGAAGTCTTGGGGTGAGGTATCCTCAAGCAAGTGAAGTCTTAAGGTGTGGTATCCTTGAGCAACTGTAACGGTTTGTTAAGCACCCGTAAGCTTGACGAAGATAGTGGAAATCTCGAGAGAGTCTCTCGGGGACTGGACTAGCCACGGGTTGTGGTGAACCAAGATACATCGGTGCGTTCGTTCCTTATTATTTACTTATCGCACTTATTTCATTCCTGCAATTTTTAAATTCCGCAAGTTTACGCTATTTTTTATTATAACGCTATTCACCCTCCCCCCTCTAGCGTTAAGCGTATTTTCTAACAATTGGTATCAGAGCCTAACTCTCTGTAAGACTTAACAGTTTGAGAGAATCCTTCTATGGCGTCTACTAGTAGTGCTTTTGCAGGAATAGGTGAAGGTCACCTTACCTTTTTGCCTCCAATATTTGATGGAAGAAATTACACATATTGGAAAGATCGGATGAGAATCTTCATCAAATCAAACAACTTTTATCTATGGCAAATCATCAAGTATGGTGAGCAAATGACGACTAAAGTTGGGGAAGCCATGGTAAGTGAATACAATACCAAGGCAATCAATATGTTGTATAGTGCTTTGAATCAAGAGGACTATCGGAAAATCTCCCACTGCAAAACTGCTAAAGATATGTGGGACAAGCTTGAGGACACTTATGAAAGTACGCCTCAAGAAGCGGACAGCTCATGTGATGAACCAACTGCCCGGTGTCTTATGGCTAACGAAGGAGAAGAGGTAAGTACATCTAACTCTCACTCGTTTAAAGAATTACAAAATGCCTATGATGAATTGTATGGTGAATTTGTTAATGCTTCCGAAACTATCATAGAATTGAAGAAAACACTTTCTTTGCAAGAAACAGATTTTCAGAAAACACTTTCATTACAAGAAAAAGAGTTTGAAAAATCCTCTTCTTTGAAAGAAATAGATTTTGAAAAATTGACTAATGAAAATGATGTTCTTAAAAATAAAATTGAAGTTTTAGAAAAAGAAAATAAATTTTTGAAAAATGACATTGTTGTTTTTAAAAATAAAATCAAGGAATTGAATGAAGCCTCTTCTATTGATAAATGTTCCAATTGTTCTTCTTGTAGTTCTTTAATCCTAGAGAACACAGAACTTAGGAAAGCACTAGAAACACGTAGTGTTGATAGTCCTAAAATTGAAGATATTAAAAAGGATAAAAGTAATGAGGTCGCACCATCTAGAAAGAATTCTAGGAACCTCACTAATGAGTCTAAGATTAATTGTTTTAGACCACCTAGAAACAACTCTAGGAATTTTGTTAATGAGTCTAGAATGAATAATTTTAGACCACCTAGACACAATTCTAGGAATTTTAAAAATGAGTCTAGAATGAATAATTTTAGACCACCTAGACATGACTCTAGGAAATTCAACGCTTCTAGGGGGAACAACTTTAGATCACCTAGAACGCATTTGGCTCAACCTAGACATATACACAATCCTAATGTTATATGTCACTATTGTAATCGGGTAGGACACATTGCACCCGTTTGTTTTGCTAAACATAGAGATTTATGTGTTGATTATGACTATTGTTACCCTAACCCCCAAGGACCCAAAAGAAGTTGGGTACCAAAAACCTATTTTTAGGTTATTTTTGCAGGTGTGCTTGAAAACTACAATATTGTAGTGGATGCACCAAGCACGAAACCTTAATGCATTATGGGGGAACGTCGGTTAGTTATCGTATTTTGAATAAAAACGCAATGAGTTGATATGTGCAAATAATCTATATCAGTTTTGGTTGATACATGCTTTAACAAGTTTTATTTTTGAATAACAATTAGTATCAATTGGTTTTATAATAAATGATTGATTCATGTTTTGATGAATATTTTTAGTTTAAATAACAATTGGCGTAGTTGAGAAAAATAATCGTTATTATTAGTATGCCATTTACTAACTTTTTATATGATCTTGTCTATAACGATTGGTATCGTCAATGGTTTAAATAACTTTTGGTATACTCTTTTTGCTAATGCCAAATGGGGGAAGAATATGGGCGATATGCATACTTTAATTAAGGGGGAATATTCTACTAAGGGGGAATTATATTGAATTGAATTGGTTGCATAAATTGTATGTTGAGATATAGCATCTATTTAGGGGGAATTCAATATGCATATCTTCCGTTGTTTGTCATTATCAAAAAGGGGAAAATTGTTGGAAATCATGTATATCTATGATATGTGCGCTTTGGTTGTATGAGCATGATTTTCAGGTATAGGTTTTGATGAATGACAAACAATAAAGTCAAGTATCAAACAACGATATAATATGACAATCAATCAAATGGCGAGAAGCATACTGATGACGGAATTGCATGAACGAGCCAAAGAGTTCAAGACCGAAGACCCAAGACGTAGGTCGTTTGGTAGAACCAATGTAAGGACAACGTTTAAGTTATCTTATCCTTTGGCTCAACATTAGGTCATCATAAACATGCATAAAATATTTTATTAAATCATATTTATCATAAACATGCATCTTTGTGTAAAAACAAAATGATGTTGAAGGTTTTAAACATGTCTTTTAAATCTGGGCCTCAACAATCGATTATTTGAATCCTACAATCGATTGTATTAAGACAGTGTGATCTGAAGTTTTTCAAAATAGCAAACAATCGATTGTCTACTTTTAACAGTCGATTATTTTGAGACAGTGTGCAACCGAAGTTTTTAAACATCTAAACAATCGATTGCTATTGTCATACAATCGATTATATTCATAAACAATCGATTGTCATTTTCATACAATCGATTATATTTTGACTGTTCCCACAGAATCAATTATATTTTGACCGTTTCCACAGAATCCTAAATTGATTTTTGAACGTTGAATAACAATCGATTATTTAGTCCATACAATCGATTGTTTAGCCTAAAATCAGGAATCTGTCTTTTGAACGTTGGTCAAACAATCGATTATCTACTCCAAACAATTGATTGTTTGAGCACAGAATCAGGGATTTTATTTGTCAATTAAGCAACGGTCAGCACCACTTTTTCACCTATAAAAAGAGGTCTTTTGAGCTGATTTTAAACACACAACTCCTCCATACATTGTTATACATATTGATCATTTTCAAGCATCATTTTAGAGCTTTTGTTGAGCCATTTGATAGACAACTTTGTGTTGTTCATAGAGCTTATTGTGTATCTCTTTATCCACTCTATTGAGAGAGTATTTGTTGTAAAAGAGAGTTGTTTGAGAAAAACATATCTTCTCATTTGTCGGGTTTGCTAAGTACCCAAAGTCTTAGTGGTTGAAGTCTTGGGGTGAGGTATCCTCAAGCAAGTAAAGTCTTAAGGTGTGGTATCCTTGAGCAACTATAACGGTTTGTTAAGCACCCGTAAGCTTGACGAAGATAGTGGAAATCTCGAGAGAGTCTCTTGGGGACTGGACTAGCCACGGGTTGTGGTGAACCAGGATACATCAGTGCGTTCGTTCCTTATTATTTACTTATTGCACTTATTTCATTCCTGCAATTTTTAAATTCCGCAAGGTTACGCTGTTTTTTATTATAACGCTATTCACCCCCCCCCCCCTAGCGTTAAGCGTATTTTCTAACAATAGCATCCCAACTTGGTTCATTTTATTCTAATCCCGTGGAATTCATGAAATCCATTTTCTCTAAATCATTACTCAATCGAAGGCCTAAGTGCCATCCACTTATCATTTATCACAATTACACCCTTATTCTACTACCAGTGCAATATTCCCTCTTTTTTAAATGCTCCTAGTGTTAAACTCCTCCGAGTTCATTCAGGTTGTATTGAGTTTTTTTAAAACTTATGAAAACCATTAGCTCTGTTGTTTTTATGTGTTTAATCCTGAGGACTTACCTACTCTCGTCACCTTCTTACTTACATTTTCTTATCCTTACTCCCATCTACCTTAAGCCTTGTCGCTCTACTATAGATTAGCTTGAGACGTACACATATCTATTTATACTACTCACAACTTTCGTTTAACTTGATAGCACCACACATTTCCTTATGTTATTCTGGAACCTTAAGCAATACATCACGTCGTGTCTAACTCTTCTTTTCTCTCTTAACTAGACCTCTCGGTTCCTAGAAACCATAGGCTAGAAGATATTCCACTGATGACATAACTACCATTTGTGAATACTGAATCACAGCGCTTCTAACCCTCTATTTGAAGTCTGGGCTATTCACAACTCTTTGCACTTGAGTATCTCGTACCTTCTTCACATTTACCTTACTTACCTTTTAGTCTAGCATCTATTTTTGGTCACTTTCATAACTACCCTTCCACATAGGTGGAATTCACATCCACAACTTGAAGCTCTTCTATAATACTTGCACCTCTAGTGCATATACAATCCAGTGGGAGCTTCATGATTATTCCTTATGAGGCTGGTACTTTTCTAACTAGATTTATTGTAGAGCCATTATAGAATATGGTTGTTGTTCTATCTCTCTTGTACATCTCATATTAAGAGGGATTTTGCAGTTTCTCGAATCACGATTTCTATATCTTGCTGGGTCTAATAATAGACTCCTGATTCACTTAGATGATGTAACCCTTTAGTTCCTCTTCTCTCTCATCCTTTCAGTAGGCTTAAGTTATCTTCCGATCTTTGTCTCAAGGTATTAGTTATTACTTTCTCCTTTGGTGGATGCTATGGAACATCCATAATATAATATTCTATTAATTCAAGCCTTTGTCTGTGAGGTGGACTGAATTCTTTCTTTTAACTTATACCAGAGTCTCCTCTTAACAATGTTGCATGGATAATACTCTGAAATATTAAGTATATTTATAATGTAACTAACTCTGGCTTATTGATCGCATAAGTCCTTTCACGACTTCTCAGCTTTCTTTAAAAAGTAAGTAGTTACTTTTCCTGGTCGTTCTACACTTGTTGCATGAGTACTTGGCTTATCTTAATGCCCATACCTATTGGAATTTTGTGTAACTCATATGATCTCGAATATTACTTTTTTCCATTCATTAGTCATGATTGGTGCCACTTTCTTATGGAGTGTACACAATGTTGTTGTGAGATTGTTGTTATAGATCATTTTCTCTTTAGGTCATTATGCTTAGATTGAAGCCTTCTTCCTTATTTTCTCATCTAGTCTTTCATTGAAATACTTAGGGAATACCCTCTGACTCTTGTAAAGCCGGAAGCTTATTACATCGTATACCCCACAAAATTTTTGATGTTCTTACTCATCTGTCATAATCCGTAGTTACTTACCTCCACGCCCTTGTACTCGTAGGGTTTCTTCTGAATTGAAATTTTGATTGTCTCCCTAGTAGCTCTCTCTTTTATTTTTGTAACACTTAAACGATAGCTTTTACTACACATACTCCTATCTGAATATTTCTCAAGGAGTACAATGTCGCATCTATGAGATTGAACTTCATATGTAGGGTTTCACTATGTTTATCTTACATGATCTACTGATTTATATAAGGCCTCTTGTCTAGCCAAAACTAAGCTCTTCCTGAATCAAGTACTAACCACTCGTCAGTCCATGCTCATATTTATATTCCGAGTAACCTCTCTAGGTTATGCCTTTTGTATTAACTTACCTTTTGCACTGGCTTCTAATGTATCAAGTGTTCATTCGTACTTTTTTTATCAACAATATCTGGTGTGGGGACCCTTATTGCCTCTCCCTGGCGTCGTGCTTGCATAATGTTCTGGAGTCATAGCATATTTGTAGGATTCTGAATAAATGCAACATCATTCCTTTTGCCATTTTAACGCATTCTTCCTATACTATTCAATCATTACCTGAACCACTTAACTCCGACTTAATACCATATCACACCATCTTCCCCCCTTTAGGGGAGTATTAACATTTAATGTTATGAAGACTTACTTATAAATATTTTCCTCTTCATCTTTGACGTCTTTTCATGTCTTTTTTTGAATCTTACTCGCCTTGCGGTAACCCTTCTGTACTAAGGAAAATTGAGTATCTTATGCACGATGGTGACATCTAGTGTAACTGGCACACTTTTTCTCTTAAGCTTAACTTTGCTCAAAGTTTTTTCTTTGGAAAAATGTCTTCCTGAATGACCTTTAAAGGTTATTTTTATATTGTCCATTTTATTATTGCTGGAATGCAATCTTTGAAATTCTCTTCATGTCGACTATTGTCACATCATTCAATCCCTAATTGATGTTCAGTTTACCTTGTTCACTAGCCCATGCTGATTTCTATTACTCCGGAGGTCTAAATTTTTGTTCTGGTAATCATGTTGGACTCACAACGTATTTCTCAAAATGAGGATATGACTTTTGGCCTATGCTCTTTTATTGTCTCCAGGCCTGTCACCTCTTGTCTTTTCCTTTACTTAACTATAGACTCTGTCATTATGTCATATTTCGATTTTAGTTATCACCCATTTATCACATTTTACTCATAAAACTTTATTTACACTCTTTTTATTCTCCTGCCAATATTTGCGTCTACGACCTAATTCTGAAAACTTCATCAAAATATTGTTTCGCTTTTCTCCCCTTGCTCTATCCATTGGCTCTTTGGATCGCCTATCATTATCTCTTTAGTAGGGACATGTGCCATACAAATGAAAATATTTATCCTCTTGGGATTTTAGTGCCAATCTTCTAAATTTTTCTGGACATTCTAGTATTCATATCTAAATATATTATTCTAGAGTGCACCATCGGGGTATCTCACAAGGAGAACTATTACCACATTTGCAATATACTTAGGAAATGTCAGCTAATACTAACAATCCATCTACCATTTTGGGTTACTCTAAGCGCAGCTGGATCATTATGTCCCATCCTTCTCTTGAATAATATCTGTTAGCTCCCATAAGGCATAACTAAGACGGGTGTGGCCAATTGTATATACATCTATTACTGTTGACGATAACTCAAATACTTATATTTCTCTGCCTGAATTATAAATACTCACAATCTTCACTAACTGGGTACCTCGTACCCTTCTTCACCTTACTTCTCGTACTTATTAAAACTTGTATCTACCTTCTGATTCTCTCGTTTCCATATAGGTGGAAAAATATTCATGCCTTTGGGATCTTTACCAAATCTTACACATCTTAATAGACACATGATCTTCTGAAGACCTCATATTCACTTATCATAAGCATGCAAAGTTGAGTTCCTCTCACTCAACTCTTCCACAACCATATTACATATCTTACCAACTGTCTTTCTGGATGTAGGTATCATTATATTACGAATGAAATAAAATTTAGGAGTTTGAATTCTTACAGCTGAGCTCTACCATACGACCTAGAGTAAGAAGAAAGAGTTTCAGTCCTAAAAGCCATGTAGCCTCTTGCTTATAAGTGTGGTGCACAACACACACATAAACAAGGCTTTACTATACACATCTTGTAGACTCCCTAGGATAGAACTGCTCAGATATCAAATTTTTCACGCCCCAAACCTGGAGAGGTATGGCCAGCACTCGATGCCATACTCGACCCGAGCATACTCTGTAACTATGAAATTTGGAGGGTTAACCCTCAACTTAGGACTATGAAGCCATCTTCAGAATCATCTGAAAATAATGTCTACCACCGGCAATACCAAACTAAACATCTTCATAGGGTTGGTAAAGACACAATACGGATATAAAAAATATACAGGACTCATCTACAAGCCTCTAGGGTTAACTGAACTCTATCATGGTCGGTACAGGGCCTCGATCTACCCATTAAACTTGTATATGTATAATGGACTCCAAGGTATAGACCTGGTAAATCCGAGGAAGTGGAGATTACTAACTAAACTAATGTTTAACTTTGTGTACTAGGAAGGTTTATCCAGCTGTCTATCAACACCTGCATGCATGAAATGCATTGTCCCCAGCAAAAAAGACGTTAGCATGAAATAATATACCAAGTATGTAAGGCAATAAAATAACTAAAAGATGAAACTAAACTGATAATATAATAACTGAAATTACCTGGGAGTCAAATATAATTTGAAAATATGCTTACCTATTGATACTAACTCATCTCTCTCAATATAGTAAGTAAAGTAGTTGCCCGACCTTATAAAACTCGGTATGTGTAACTGTTTTGCCGTAGTAGGCTCGCTCATAAGCTCTCGGCCATACTAGGCTTTGTATCTTGGCCATTCTGAGAGCGCTCATAGGCGTTCGGCCCTAGTAGGCTAAGAATATAACTTACCATGTGATTAGAGGTTGCCCATTAAGGGCATGCCCATCGATTATAGCTCGATGGTGCTGAAAATACCATAATACTGTAAATATATATAAACTCTCTACTCTCTTGGCTGAAAGAAGATAAAAATAAACTAAATATGAAGTTCCCATAATGGAGAATGCTGTAACCTATGTGACTAGGACAATGTACATAAATTCATGAATATGAACTTCTCTTTATATCTCGTTATCAAACATATGTAGTTACTGGATCATGCCAAAATAAAGGAAAGGTTTAGCCTTAACATACCTTAACCTTGTTTAGTCCCTAATAGCTTCCAAGAAACTCTTCAAAAACCTCAATTCAGCCTATTATAGCATAAGAAGATTCAAAATCAGTGTTGAGTAAAGTCAAAGTCTATAAATTAAGCTAGTAGCTCGTTTATATAAATTTTAGTAGCATCTCCCATGTAACAACGTCCTTCTCCAACATCATATACCAACAACCCAACAACACTCATCAATATACACAACAACAAATGCACAAACGTCACACACAAAATTGTTATTTAACATGACGAGCGGAAAGCTTGCATTGGAACTAAACCCCAACTCTTTTTCCCATCTTCCCTGTAGTTAAAACACCATCAATAGGTCCAACATATAAGCATATATATTAACATGACATTCCAACCTTATATTTATCATGAAAGTAACATCAAACAACCTCACAAGATAACACAACGACATGAACAACTTTTAGGTATTATGTAGTTGCTTCTTCTTCTATTTACAATGTCATCAACATACTCAACATATTGACAAGCATAAAAATAATAAGAACATTATAAAACAAGCTATTCCCCACTATTTCCAACCATATGAATTCATATACATAACTTCAAAATATTCCAATACGAGTCAACAATTTCTTGTACAACTTCAAATTCTATCTTTTCAAATAACTTAACCAACACATAGATAAGTTTAATCCTAGGAAATTGGGTATTATACATACCTTAAATAATCTGTAAAATTCGAACTAAAGATTCCTTTAGCATACAAGCAGACTTAATCACATCACAAAACCATGGAGACTCTTTTCTTCACTTAGGCTAACTTTTGAGGTTAGGTTTAGGTAAAACACCCTTGGATTTAACTTGGAGCCCTTGAGAACATTTAGAGAGGTGTTGAGGGAGTTTAGGAACTGTCCCTAGTAAAAAATGATAATAAAAAAACCGTCCAAGCCCTTTAAAATGTTCAAGGGTCGTCCACTGCCTAAGTGGGTTCCATTGGAAGCTGTTTGCACGGTCTCGCAAAAGCGTGAGTATCTCAATACTCCAACTTAGTATTGAAAAACAGTTTAATACGTTAGAAAGTAGACTCGTAGATTTTCAATTTGGTAGGTGGATAATCTCATGATTCAAGGATATTGGAGGAAAAGCTCAGCTATATTTGCCTAATTTTAGTACATTTACGAATATAACTTGTGATGACCTATTCCAAATTTTGTTTCACAACTCGCTTGACTTCAAAATATAACACGACTATCATACGACTAAAATAACTCATAACATAACCGCCTTATAATGTTAAGCACCCTAGTCTCATGCCAAAAGTACATGTTATAGCATTCTCTACTTGTCTACTTTTGACGAAACTTATTTTCTTCAATTCGTTTAGCTTCGAAGCCTTCAAACACTATTGGTACTTGGTATTCATGATATTAAATATTTTCAATGATGATTTCATTTCTAAGCTTACATCAATTAACTTACGACGTACTCTTATGTACGAAAATAAGGGGTGCAACAAAAATCATCCTCCAATAGGTTCCATCAAACTCTCGATTAGAAGTTTAGCTACTCAGAACCATACTAACAATCATGATAATAATTGAAAGCATTAAAATACAGATTAAGGAAGAACCTAAGAGAAAACTCTTATGATATGTTGCTTCCAAGTTTCTGTAGCCTTCTTGCTTCTCCAATAATGTTAAATCACCCCCCCCCCCCCAAGAAATAGGTTTTGAACCCCTTTTATACATGTTGGGAGCGTGTAGGGTCAAAACTACCAAGTCCTAGTTAAATTAGGACGAAATTCGCCTTTAGCCATCTCGTTTGGCGCTTGGCGTCAACCTGGACATAGAAAATTTTCCACTTTTGTACTATTCTGCCATTGACGTTTTGGTTGGTGCCTGGCACCAACCTAGGCACCAAAATCATACTCCCTCTAAATTTTTCTGTTTTTACTTCACTTTGCATGCATGCTTGCTAAATCACTACAAATTGACTCCTACACATATAAATATCATTATTAAACTTGAGTACAAATATTTATATCAAAATTAACAAGATTGAGATATAATGCACGGCAAATTACATGCAAAAATAAGAATTTTTAGCCTACAATCACTTCTCTTGTCTTTTTTTCTTTTTCTCCTCTCCATTGATCTTGCATCACACTCTTTCCATTGTGTATCATGGCAATCACTTGAATTGTAAGAATTTCATTCTAGAAAAAATTTAGTACATGATCGAAAATGTTCCCATTTCAATTTAATCTATATAATTATTTTTGAATTTAAAAGAAATAATTAATGTTCGTTTTGAATATATTTTACAAAAACATTTTGTGTAGAAAAATTATTTATTTGACCATTGTCAATAATTTTTGACAACTTTTTGAAGAAAGTATTTTGTAGTCCTGCCAACAGACAGAAAGTAAGATGTACACTGGAGAAACTTGCAGTTACCAGCAAATGAATACAGCTTGCATTGCTTACCAAAACCACGGGTTACTAATTTTTTTTATTTATTTATATTTTTAATTAGATGAAGATACAGAAACATGAGCTGTTGTCATTACCTTTTTCGTTGGCATTTTGATTATTGCAAAAGACAAGTCACCAATTAGAAAATCACACTACTCTATTCTACTCTATTATTATATGGATTTAGTATATGCAGTAACAAGGAAGGATCCTGGAAAACAATATATACTAACTTCATTATATTTTTTATTTCTATTAGGTATCTGGTATTCATATTAGATCCGAATAATCTAAATTTATGTTTTATAAAACCTATTAAAGAGGAAGCGTTTCTTACCAAAATCTCTTTCACACACAAAGCTCGAACTTGAGACTTTGATTAAGGGGCAAAGATTATCCATCGCACTAGCTAATTCTTGATAATAATAAACTTCATTTCTTAGTAACATTTAACCAATATTATCTTAAATACGCAATATAATATTGTAAGTGGTGGGTTGTCTTGCTGCCACAATTCATTGAGATTTAGCTTTTGTTTTTCCAATTTGTAAAAAATAAATTAACCAACTTTATTCACCACATAATGGGAAATAAGATATAAGTCTAATAAAAAAGAAAAGAAAAGAAAAAGGAAAAAAACAATTATACATGAGCCACAGCCTTTATATTAATCCTACTACTATAACCTAATAATACTAGGAATCTGTAGATAAGATGACGTAACTTTATGTTTGACTGAAGAATTCTGTATTATATTAATGGCTCTTCTGTCATTTTGAAAATGATCTTGATTTTAGCCATTCCCAAATTATTTGATGGTTCTTAATGGTTTTTTCTACTAGCATACGTCAAGTTATAACCCAAATGTACTCAGATACCTCTACAATTAAACAAATAAATCATAATACCTACAAATATTTACTCTATTTTTTCGTTCGTAGTTTGATATAGGCCCCACTAACAAGAATTGCATCGCATAATGTCCACTAAAGATAAAAAATGCTTTCTCACGAAATTTTTTTTCATACTCAAAAATCAAATAATTAAGGATAAATAGATCTTATTCATATATCACCATATCTCTGTAGTTAGTGGCGAAATCACAGTCACAAGGACGATAAACTGATCACCTTTTATTGAAATTTTTTTTATATATATATAATATTACGTTTTAGAGGTATATAATACATATTGAATATTTTTTGTGGAATTTTTTTTTACTTCTTACAAATTTGAATACATTTGAAAAGATTTCTAGCTTAGCCACTGCTTGTGATGATCACTTTATCATATATTGAGTTGCGAGAACATAGACAAAAACCGCATATACACTATCACTGTAAATAATTTTTGTACCCAAACAAAATTTCTTTTTCGAGGTCATAAATGGCTTCTTACATAGCAATACTAGTCTAACTAATGAGCTACGAGATTATTGCTCTCTTATTTCTGTTCAAAACAATTGATATTTTATTTTAGTATTATGGGTGAATTTGCTATAAAATTAAAATATAGTTATGAATGATAATTTTTGAAAAATATAGCTACGAATGATGAATTCAATGTCTATATTATGTCGCGTATATTTTCATAATCAAAATTATAAATATTGGTAGGTATTACCATCCTAACATGAAAGTAGAGGCAGATCCGATTTTGAAATTTATGAGTTTCTATAATAATTTTAAATTAATAATTGAGTTCACAATCAAATATTTATATAAATTTATAAATTCTATAATATATATAAGGACTATACAAAAATTATTGAATTTCTCGAAACTCGCACATTGTCCTCTAGACCCGCCACTGCGTGAAAGGTGGCAGGGAGAGTGGTTTTAGTCCAATCGAATTTTAATGAAGCATAGGAAGGAAAATAAAAAGTGAACACAAGCTTTCACGGTTTTACGTGAATGTTTGTTTCAATTAAGAGTGCACTGTGGTCCGGGCCTGAACTGAATTGGACCGGGCCCGCGGTTCTAGCGGGCCTAACGGGCCTGGTGGACCGGTACTAGTGGTCCTGGACTCGGTGTTACCTGTAATCCCGTGACGGGCCGGTCCAAGACCATTAGCCCATGAGCCCGGACCGCTAGGCCCGGGACTGTCAGCTGGGCCTGGGCCGGTCCGTGCGGGTCTAAACGGGCCCAACGACTATTTTTAAAAAAAAAATTTGTTTTAAAAATCAGCAACAGCCATATTTAAAATATAGCCATTGGGCTGAAAATATGGCCGTTTGGAAGTTTAAAAAATGGCCATTTGGCCTCCAAACTTTATATAATTACA
The DNA here is from genome assembly GCA_034376525.1 of Nicotiana benthamiana. Taxonomy (NCBI): domain Eukaryota; kingdom Viridiplantae; phylum Streptophyta; class Magnoliopsida; order Solanales; family Solanaceae; genus Nicotiana; species Nicotiana benthamiana. The sequence goes on along the minus strand of CM067332.1, from coordinate 116,650,486 downwards.
CTTTTTACCATTTCTCAACTATAAATACTCCCTCATTCTTTCATTTATTTTCACCAATTTCTCAATCTCTCTCAATCTTTCTACTACAATTGATTATTTATTGTTGAAAATTCATGAAAAATTGTGAAGTTGTTGAATTGAAGTTTTCAAGTGTTCAACGATTTTCAATTTTCAAGAAGTTGTTCGGCAATCCGGTAAACTCGTTTCAACTTTTACGTTTTAATAATATATTTTTGCGTGGTTTAGTTTGCATAATTATAATTAATATGGCATTTTCTTTGAAAAGAATATTTGGTAAAGGAATAGGTAAAACCGGTGAAAGTAGTGGCCATAATACTACCCTTCCCCCGGATCCCCGACCTACAAAAAATAAGCAAGTTGAAAGTAGTGTCCAACCTAGACGTCCTCCTCCTCCTCTTGTAATGCTTGATAGTGATCACCCTTGTTTTCAATTTACCGATAGTGAATTTCTACATGATGTTGCATTAGGTGATAGATTAGATGATGAAATTATGAATGCTCTTTATCCTAATGAACCTATCTTAGAGGAAAATGAGGATGATGATAATGATGAAACCCAAGCACCAGATTTAGGTGATACACCTACTAGTCCTGTTCATAACTCAAGTAATGCACCGGCCGACCCACTTGTAGAAACTCCAACTTTTAATAGACAACCTGCTAAACGTCAAGAAACATCATTAGTTTGGAATTTTTTTACTCACTAAGAGAACTAAATAAGGCTAAGTGTAAAACTTATGGGAAATTATTGGTTCATAAATTTACTGTAGACCGTAGCGGCACAGGTAGTTTGACTAGGCACATAAAAACACACCCTAGAGATAAGGCTAGATTTTTTCAAATGCAAGCGCATCAAGAGGGGACAAGTGTAGATTTTGGGGTTAACCCTAGTACAGGTTCAAATCTAGTTCAACCAGGAATTAACACTGTCACCGGAGGTATTTTATATTACGATCCAAATAGAGATCGTAAAGAATTGGCAAAGATGATTATTGTTATGTGCTTACCTTATACTTTTGCTTCTAATCCTAATTGGGTTCATTATATTAGAAGAGTTTTTAATCCTACTTATAAAGGTTGGCCTCGCTCAACAGTTATGGCCGATATTTATAAATTCAAACATGAATATGAACAATATTTGCGCTATTTATATACTCATATACCTAATCGGATTTCGATTACTACTGATATTGATAGAAGTGGTAATGATCGTGATTATCTAACTGTTACAAGTCATTGGATATATGAGGACTGGACAATGCAAAAACGTATAATTGCTTATAGAATAATTAATTCACGTCACACAGGTACGTTTATAGCTAACACTGTTTCAGATATTTGTAGATATTTTTGCTTTAGCGATAAAATAATGGCAATTTCTATGGATAATGCTTCTAATAACACTAGTGCTATAGGCATGCTTACAAATACACTAAATCCTGCATTTACTAATATTTTCCATGTTAGATGTATTTGTCATATTTATCATTTAATTGTTGGTGATGGTATGCGAATTTTAAACATAGAAACTGAAAAGGTTCGAATGGCTCTTAATTGGCTTTTTATTCAAACCATAGAACTAGACTTAGAGAGTATTTTAAAAAATGTGATGAATATGGACTTAGAGAAAGAAAGGTTCCTAAACCTTGCCCGACCAGATGGAATAGTATGTACGAAAGTTTAGTAGTTGCATATGAATATGGAAACCCAATTAATGCAACGTTTAATTCTTGGGTAGGTGGTGAGGATGATGATGAAATGCTTACTACCCAAGATTGGACGAATGTTAAAATTATTTTAGATTTTTTTGAACATTTTTAAGTTGCTACAAATGCATTTTCTGGGCAATATTATCCTACTATTTAAAACTGTTTAGTTTATATTGCCGCACTAGCTTATTTGTTTGTTGAATTTGGCGAGGGTGGGGATATTTATGAACTTGCTATTAATGAAATGAAACAAAAATTTTAAAAATATTTTTCCCTATCCCTCCTATTTTTGGTGTTGCTGCAATGTTAAATCCTACAATGAAATTAGGAGGTCCTCATTTTTGGTATTCTAATATTTATAAGGCTTTAGATCTTTCAAACGAGGAAGTTGCTACACTTGCAGATGCAAAAGTATCAATTAAAATTAATGCTCAACCAGTTTATAATGCTTATCAACTTGCCTTAGAGCATGCTAGGCCAAATATATCTCAACCCCTACTTCGTCTAGCTCAAAATCTTACAAAAGAGCTGCGGGCTTAACAACTTTTAAATCTTGGACGGAGTTTCGGGGTTCTCAAGGTGATAATTATGATGAAACTTCACATCTAAATGAGCTTCAAGTTTACTTGTCTCAGGGACTTGAAAAGGAGAATCCAGACGGATCTTTTGATCTTTTGGAATGGTGGAAGTCAAGGGAAAAATATTTTCTGGTTCTTGCAAGGATGGTTCGAGATATTTTATTAATTCAAGCTTCAACTGTTGCATCAGAGAGCACATTCAGTCAAGCAAGACTGCAAATAGGTGATCATAGAGCGGCGATGAGGGATAGCTTGGAAAAATCGGTACTTTTTAGAGATTGGATCCGCGCGGAAAGAAGAAACTTTGGAATTGCAGAATCGCAACCGCCGATAGATGAAGCTTATGAAGAAATGATAGCGGAACTTGCGGAGGATTCGGCCACCACCAACACAACCTCCTCCCAACCTTGACGGATTTATGAGATTTGTTAGAGATACAATGTAGATTATGATGTAACATGTACTTTGGCACATCTTCTTTTAGTTTTTTTTCTTCTATTGGTGGTATTAGTACTTTGTTGTGCTCATTCCATTGGGGGAAGGAAGAATAAGAAAGATATGCCATTTTGGGTAATAAAAATTATAAGACATACCCTTGAATATCTTTTTTCTCAATATTTCTTTGTCTTTACTTCGAATTATTTATAAGCTACAATATATATATATATATATATATATATATATATATATATATATATATATAAAACATATAATATATTCTACAAAAAAATATACACGAGAATATATATACATAACATACAACCTAAACTACAAGAAAATATATAAGTAGTAACATATATACATAAGATACAATATATATACTACAACAAAGTGTATAACTGTATAAGTTAAAATATATACATAAGATACAATATATATATACTACAAGAAAATATATAAGAGAATATATATACATAACATACAAGAAAATATATAAGGGAATATATATATACATAACATACAATATATACTAATTACTACAATACAATATACAATGAAATATATATTATATATACTATACCAATAACTAGTATACTATATAAATATATTCTATACTATGCTAATAACTACTATACAAGATATTGCCTTAAAAAAATTTACGAAAGAAGTCCGCCATGCCCACCAAGCCCGGCCCGCTAAGCCTAGAACCACATGGGCTTAGGCTTGTCACGGGCTGGTCTCATCCATTGAACCGACAAAGACGGGGACCGTCAGGCCCGGAACCGCCAGAGCCCAAGTCCACAAAGCCCGGGCCGCAAGGCCCGTTTAGGCCCGGGACAAAATACACCATTAGTTTCAATAACAAATTGTCACATGATATAGAAATGACTATTCCTTTTAAATTTCTACTTGTCTTTATTTCTTCCTCTTTATTCCTTTTTTTTTTTCGTTGCGTTTAGAAAGTTGGATCTGGCAGAAAATATGGACTAAAAAAGCACGCGCCTTAAAACAGACAAATTTTATTTAGCTTAAAACAAAAGATTGGGTGGCTTGAAATTAAATTAAATTAGATTAATGGAGTTTCGGCCAAGCTTACTCCTGTCGGGCAAAAAATAATGAATTCACAAAATTAATGCATGAAAAAATAATTTAATTTAGATTGAAATGCCGCGTGTTTAATATTTAAACGAGAGAAGAGTGATTTTCCAACCAAGCTTGTCGTGGATTTGACTGGAAATTGAATTTCCAAAATTTTGATAATTTAAATAAACAGAAAAAACTTTTCTATTAAAATAAAATCCCACATTTTTGAAATATATAGAACTATTTTATGCGAGGAAATTATTTTTTTATTGTCATAGTAGAATAAATAATGGTTAGGATGGCTTTTGGTGATGGGTGTGGTAATTTTTCTAGTGATAGTTTAGTGGTCGAATAATTGTATACGTGATGTACAAAACACATATAACAATATAATCATATGCTTTGTGTGTATCAATTGCACATTTTTGCCGGATTGTATATAACAACATAGTTGTACGTTTTCTGTATGTAATTTTTATGTTTTTACTGGATTGTATATATTTTGTTCAAAACTTATTGCTACTTTTCGAGATACAAGTCTTCCGATAAATAAGGTAATTTAGGTCCCTAATTTTGGTAAAAGTAGTATGGGCTAGCCAGTTTTCGTACTGGCCATTTAAAAATATCCAGCGTTTGCAAAGTCATTAAAAAATAGTCATTATTTTGCTGCAAGGGACTGATCCAGTATAATATCTTGTAGATCGATGCACCTGTGTATAATCTTCTAGCATATTATGCTGAAACCCCAACGCACGGAAGTTCCAGCATAATATACCGGAGATTGGAGCACATGTATATGAACTTCCAGCATATTATGCTGGACCGATATATTATACTTGAACACCAGTATATTATGCTGGAACTCCATTATAATATGCTGAAGTTCCAGTATACTTATGCTGGAGTTCCAGTATACTTATGTAGGAACTCTAATATAATATACTGGAGTATTTTTCAGATTTTGAATAGTGTTTTCATTCAAATTTATTTTTACATGAAAAGTAGCTAAACTTCGATTACTTTCGAAATTGTGACTATTTTTGAATGAGCACTTGTAAATCTGGCTATTTTTTAATTTCTCCCCTAATTTTGTATCTCCCGAAAAAAATACCGAACAAATTTATAAAACCGGAGCACTTGGGCTTGAGCAATTTTAAGGGGGCATTTGCATCTATACCCATTTTTTGTGTCACGTTTTAACTTGTACTCGTTTTGCAAAAAATATTTGCAAGTGTACCCACTTTTTCTCATAACTTCAACATACGAGGCTGAAATAGCAAAGGCAATCACGCAAAACTTCAACATTCTAGTAGACGTGCCTGAAGTAGCAAGTGTACTGAACTAAGTGTGCTGAAGTTTTTGTTTGTTATTGCTGAACTTAAGTATAATAGCTGAAGTTTTGTTCTCTATTTGCTGAAGTTTTTATATGTAATATCCAACATTAATAGACTCTAAGTATCAGTTTGAGTACAAGTATAATAATCAAGAGTAATTGCACCTCAAGGGACGTAGTCTGATAGATGACATCCCTTCCTTTTAATTAGAGGTTTTGGGTTCGAGTCTGAAAATGAAGCACTACGAGTATTTCCCTCTTAAATGGGACGTGCGTGATGCAAATCTTGATGGGTTCAAATGCTGACTCTTCGAGGGAGGTGTAGTTGTTTTACTCATTCAGTGGGTTACTTGCATCAAGGGCGAAGCTACATTTGTTAAAGGCTGGTCAATTGACCATCCTTCGTCAAAAAATTATACTATGCATATAGGTAAAGTATTAGGTTTTAGTTGTGTATAACATATACTGAACACTTTTTATCGTAGAAATTTTTTCATTTCTTTCAAGTTTGAATATGCTTAAAAATAAAAATTGATTTTATCATTAACTTACGTGTACATTTTGGAGCAACCGGTTCAACAACTGCTGACTCTTCCACGGGCTGTAGTTGTTTTACTCATTCATCAGTGGGTTCACTTAACGCAATCAGATCCTACTACTTCATTAAAAAGAAAAACAATTTGCTCTCTGTGAACATATGAATTTAGTGCTGAAAAATGAACGAGAATGAAGAGAGATGATGAACACAGAGAAGGAAGCTTCTGGAGAAAGCCAGAAGAGAAATGAATCCACTAAGCAAAAATATCTGTCCCTACATGATATATACATAACCATATAATACCCTTGGGTCGGGTCACAGAATTGGGCTCAGACATAATTTCAACCCAACATATCATCACAGCCCAATACAGCCTACATATACAATGTATACTAGAAAAATATAATAAATATACAATGTATACAATCATTTATGCTTAGGTTTGGAAGCCATGTAATCTTTCATCTCAACACCCCCCCTCAAGTTGGAGGGGATACCACCTGCAACTTGGATAGCAGCGGATGAGGCACAGTTCCAGGTAGTGACTTAGTGAGCATGTCAGCCAGTTGACGAGAAGTAGGAACATGAAACAACTAGATGAGACCATTCTGTAGCTGATCCCGAACAAAATGACAGTCTACCTCGATGTGTTTGGTACGCTCATGGAAAACTGGATTGTTAGCTATATGGACAGCAGCCTGGCTATCACAAAACATAGAAAATGGAAGAGAAACAGATACGCCAAGATCAACTAATAAACGAGACAGCCAAGATAATTCGGCAACAACTTTGCTGAGGGCTCTATATTCTGCCTCAGCACAAGACAAGGAACCCACAGGTTGCTTCTTTAATTTCCAACTAATCAGGAAACCATCCAATATCCCACAAAACCCAGTAACAGATCTCCTTGTATCAGGGCATGCAGCCCAGTCACTATCAGAATAACCAACAACAGAGAAATCATCACTGGCAGAATAAAAGAGACCATAGAAGGAGTGCCTTTAAGGTATCGCAAAACATGTAGGGCAGCAGTCATATGGAGAAGTCTGGGGCATTTTAGAAATTGACTCAGATGTTGAACAGCAAAGCATATGTTAGGCCTAGTATGAGTCAGAAATAACAGCTTACCAACAAGACTCCTATACTGATCAGGAGAGGTTAAAAGGTCACCGGAATCAGCATGAAGTTTGACATTAATATCCAAAGGACAAACAACAGAGGATACATTGGTACAGTCAAACTGATGCAGCAAATCAGAAACATATTTATGCTGATTAAGGATCATTCCACCAGGAACAACTGACATTTCTATGCCCAAAAAATAATGTAAAGACCCTAGGTCTTTGATTTTAAACTGATCATCCAGAAACAGTTTCAGGGCAGTAATTTCATCACTGTCATCCCCATTAATATCATCCACATAGACTGCCACAACCACAAGGGACCCAGGTTTACCTTTGATGAATAGAGAATAGTCATTCAAAGAATGTGTGTACCCTCTGGAGTAAAGAGCAGAAGACAATTTGGCATACCATTGTCTGGATGCCTATCTCAGCCCATATAGGGATTTCTTGAGCTCGCAAACCAGAGGAGAATGAGTAGAAGAGGTAGAAGAAACAGAACCAGAAAAAGGAGCAGAGACTGTCAAACCTGGGGGAAGCTTCATGTATACCTCCTCATCCAAATCACCATGCAGAAAAGCATTATTAACATCAAGTTGAAATAGATTCCAATTATTCTTGACAGCCACATCAATGAGACATTTGACAATGGTCATTTTAATCACAAGAGAAAAAGTGTCAGTAAAATCAATCCCTTCAACTTGAGTATCACCTCTAATAACAAGTCTAGCTTTATACCTTTCAACACTACCATCAGCCCTGTATTTGATTTTATAAACCTATTTGCAGCCAATGGGTTTCTTACCAGGAGGAAGAGGAACAACTTCCCAGGTATGGTTTGCTTCCAAAGCATCAAACTCCTGTCTCATGCCATCCTGCCATGCTGGAACAGATGCAGCTTGAGATTAATATAAAGGTTCAGATTCCAAAGAAGAAGAAGAGGATCCAGAAAAGGCAGGGAGTTGGCAGACATAATCCTTAAGATAGGATGGAGGATTGTGCTGTCTAGTGGATTTTCTGGGAGCAGGAAGAGATTGAGAAGAAGGCAAAATAGGAGGAGAGATATCAGGATTGAAAGAAGGAAGGGGAGCTGGATCAGTAAGATCTGGAACAGTAGAATTATGGCCTGGATCAGATGTAGGGGAAGAAGGAGAGGAAGCGGGTATAGGAAAGGTTGTGTCAGTGGAATGCTCAGCAGGAGGAATAAAAGGAAAAATTGAAGGAAGGATGAGCAGAAGAAGAGAAATTCTTAAAAGGAAAATAGGTTTCATGGAATATAACATCCCTGGAGACAAAACATGTCTTGGAAGCAAGATCATACAGTTTATAACCCTTTTTGGCAAATGGATAACCTAGAAAGACACAAGAGAGGGCTCTAGGCTTTAACTTGTCCCTTTGAGGAATGGGGACAGTAGCATAAGCAAGGCAACCAAATGCCCTCAAATGAGAATAGGTTGGAGCTTTCCCATTCAAAATTTCATTAGGAGACTTATTGTGAAGTAATCTGGATGGTATTCTGTTAAGAAGATAAGTAGCAGTCAACAGACAGTCCCCCCAGAAAGACACAAGTAGTCTAGATTGAAAGAGTAAAGCTCTACATGTTTCCTGAAGGGTTCTATGTTTTCTTTCAACAACACCATTCTGTTGAGGTGAATGAGGGCAGGTGGTTTGGTGAATAATCCCCTGGCTACTAAAGAAAGATATACCCTCAATGCTGGACCCCAATTCTAAAGCATTGTCACTTCTAACAGTTTGAACCACAGCATTAAATTGAGTTTTTACCAAACAGATGAATGATTTAAGCAAGGAGAAAGCATTGCTTTTAGAGCCCACTAAGTGTGTCCAGGTTGCCCTAGAGAAGTTATCAACTATTGTAAGGAAATATCTACAACCAGAAGAAGTAGAAGTGTGGTAGGGTCCCCAAGTATCCACATGGATCAATTGAAAAGGCCTAGAAGTGCTTATGCTGCTATCAGGAAAGAGGAGTCTAGTTTGCTTGGCCATAGGACAGACATAACAAGGAAAAGGTTGTTAAGAAGCAAATGGAAAAGACAAACCAGAAATATGTCTCATATTTGCAAATGAAGTATGTGCTAGTCTTAAATGCCAAATGTAATTCATATCAGTGGTAACAACATTATTACAAATGGAACTATGTACAGTTGAAGGCAAGGCAACATCCTTGTTGTCAGAAACATTGTCATCATTACAAGAATCAGATAAAGCACATACAGAAGTAGATGAACAACCAGTAGAGGAAGAAGGGGAAGGTGGCACCCAAGACACTTTGTATAGCCCAGCTTCCTCTTTACCAAGATCCAGAAGCCTCTTCAGAGAAGGGTCCTGTATCATGTGGAGTAAACAGGAAGTTGGAGTAAACAAAACTATACAGTGCAACTGTTTTACCAACTTGTGGACAGAAATCAAGTTGTGTTTAAAGGAAGGAACCAGCAATACATTGTGAAGAGTAATGAAGTTAATGCAAAAGAACCTATACAAGTTACTTTCACTTTGTAACCATTAGGCAAAGTTACAAGATAAGAAACAATCAAAGATATGATGTTAAAGAGTAAATTTTTATCATGTGTCGTATGATTAGATGCCCCTGAATCTATGATCCAGGTGACATAATTAATGTGTGTAAGCATGCATAACTTGGAATCAGAAACATGACTCTCAGTCAACATAGTACCAGCAAAATTAGCAACATACATGGGAGGAGAAATCTGAGCACTGGAATCCCCTAACTGGGTCTGTTGCAGCAAGCTCATCAATTGATCATATTGTTGTTAGATAATACGCTTAACGCTAGAAGGGGGGTGAATAGCGTTATAATAAAAACAGCGTAAACTTGCGGAATTTAAAATTTGCAGGAGATAAATAAGTGCGTTAAATAAACAAAAGGAAAGAACGCACCGATGTATTCTGGTTCACCACAACAAGTGGCTAGTCCAGTCCCCGAGAGACTCTCTCGAGATTTTCCACAAACTTGTCAAGCTTACGGGTGCTCAACAAACCTTTACAACTTAAGGACACAAGCCTTAACACCTTTGCTCGGAGATACAACACTCCAAGACTTCAACCAAGGAAACACAAGTTCCTTACAACAAGAGAATCACAATTCTCTTACAAGTGTACAAAACACTAAACACTCAAACAAAACACTCCTTAATGAGTAGATATGAGTAATAGAAGTAAGCTCAAGATCACAACAACTTTGGACAAGACTTTGGCTCTCAAAAGCTTTATGAAATGAATATATAATGATAAACAATAGTTTGCAAGCTTATAGCAATAGAATGATCAGTCGTTGTGTGTTGTTGTGTTTAAAACACTGAAATGAAGCTGTATTTATAGTTGAAAAACTTGGCATTACCGTTGCCTAATTGCCAATTAAGAGTTGCTGATTTTACTCTGTGACAATCGATTGTCAGGAAGCCACAATCGATTGTTTGCCAATCGTACCAAAAATCAATCCCAGATTTTACGCTTAACAATCGATTGTCCAAGATCAACAATCGATTATTGGCAACGTTCAAAAAATCATTTCCAGATTTTATGTAAAACAATCGATTATACCAAATCAATAATCGATTATTCAGCAACGTTCAAAAAATCTTTTCCAGATTTTAATATCAACAATCGATTGTACAAAATCAACAATCGATTACCTGACGGTATTTGAAAACTTTACGACAACGGTCAGCTTCACAATCGATTGTGCAATGTTAACAATCGATTATTTATCAGACTTTGAAAATCATTTTAGACACTGCCTCGTGACAATCGATTGTTATATACTCACAATCGATTATTTAATAACTTTGAAAAAGTCTGGAAGACACTGCCTTAACTCAATCGATTGCCATAAGTTCACAATCGATTATTTTGTGACTTTTAAAAATCTGATGGACACTGTCTCTTCACAATCGATTGTCATTAGCTTCACAATCGATTATTCTGAGTTTTGAAAAACTTTGATGGACACTGCCTCATCACAATCGATTGTCATAAGGTTCACAATCGATTGTCATGCAAGTTTGAAAAACCTGATGCTCAGTGCCTTAACGCAATCGATTGTCATTAGTGCACAATCGATTGTCATGCAGTCTTGGCTTAACATAATCGATTATCATAAGTACATAATCGATTATCTTAGTCCAGATTTTAGAGGCATGTTTAAAAATCGTTTTGACTAATGGAAATATGCATGATTTAAAATCATTTAGCATTAAATTAAATATGCATGATTTTGTAAAAATAGTTTTACGAGAGAAGCCATGTCATGAGTCAAGTTGTCGGATCAAGATCACAATTAAGAACGACTCATTTAAACTATAAAACTTTGTCTTGTGCTTGAATCTCGTTATCCACCAATTGTGCGCTTGTACTTGAACTTCGTCATATATCAATTTGCGCTTGTTTATCATTCATCAAAACCTACACATAAGAACACACGTTTTAGTATAAGGCCTTGAGAACGTGTTTCCAACAATTTCCCCCTTTTTGATAATGGCAAACTTTAAGCGGGTTATGCAAATTAACAATTTATAATGACGATTCAAGACAAGTAAAGATATGCAATAAGTATGCGATTAGTTCCCCCTCAATATATGAATTCCCCCTCAATTTAAGCTTATAAATATTGAGATTGCATACCCGTTATCTTCCCCCTTTTGCCATTAGCAAAAATAATATAAGAAGATGCAGAAAACGTGATTACTTAAAGAGAGTACAATAACTCAAGTAATAGCAGAACAATCGATTATTGATACGAGATAATCGATTATTTATACGACAGAAACCGATTTCTCTGAAGAAGACTTGATTATTGCGCGTCATGCTTTATAATTCCCCCTACCTTTAGGGCGATACCTGCAGAAATTCGTTAGACGTCTCCGACGCTCAAGTTAGAAATCATGTAAGATAGAAAGATGCAATGCATGACTTAGATCAACGTGGAGTCAAGAATCCCGAGTTCACTACGAATTCGGAAGAAGGACTCTTTCTCTAAGGGCTTAGTAAAGATGTCGGCCAATTGGTCTTTGGTTTCAACAAATTCGATTTCGAAATCGCCCTTGAGAACGTGATCTCTTATAAAATGATGTCTAATTTCAATGTGTTTTGTTCGCGAATGAAGAACGGGGTTCTTCGTCAAGCATATGGCACTAGTATTATCACATCTAAGAGGGATATGATCAAGACTTAGGCCATAGTCCAAGAGTTGTTGTTTCATCCATAGGATTTGAGCGCAACAACTCCCCCCGGCTACATATTCAGCCTCGCTTGTGGAAAATGCAACACTTACTTGTTTCTTGCTAAACCAAGAAACGAGAGAGCTACCAAGCAAATGGCAAGTGCCACTAGTGCTCTTGCGATCCAATTTGCATCCAGCAAAATCGGAGTCGGAATAGCCAACGAGTTGGCATGAAGAACCTTTGGGGTACCATAGACCAACATTTGTAGTACCAACAAGGTACTTCAAAATCCATTTTACCGCAGTAAGGTGAGACTCCTTCGGACACGATTGATAACGGGCGCATAAGCACACGCTAAACATGATGTCCGGACGACTAGCAGTAAGATAGAGAAGAGAGCCAATCATACCTCGATACTTCTTAGTGTCGACTTCCTTACCTTTCTCATCTTTGTCTAGATGATCGGATGTGCTCATGGGAGTCGCCATTGCTTTTGCATTGTTCATTTCAAATCGTTTCAGCAATTCTTTGCAATATTTGGCTTGGCAAATGAATGTACCTTCTTTCATTTGCTTTACTTGTAATCCCAAAAAGAATGTTAACTCACCCATCATAGACATCTCAAATTCGCTTGTCATTAAGTCGGAAAATTCCTTGTATAAGACATTGTTAGTAGCACCAAATATGATATCATCCACATATATTTGAACTAATAAAATATCATTGTTTTTATGCTTAACAAAAAGGGTGGTGTCAACTTTCCCCCTAATGAAATCATTTTCCAATAGAAATTTACTCAATCTTTCGTACCAAGCTCGGGGAGCTTGTTTTAAACCATAAAGAGCCTTTTTGAGTTTGAAAACATGATCGGGAGATTTAAAATCTTCAAAACCGGGGGGTTGTTCAACATAAACTTCTTCTTGAATCACACCATTTAGAAAATCACTTTTCACATCCATTTGATATAAATTGAAATTCATAGAAGAGGCAAAAGCGAGCAATAGACGAATAGCTTCTAATCTAGCTACGGGAGCATATGTTGCTTCATAGTCAATACCCTCTTCTTGATTATAGCCTTTTGCTACAAGCCTAGCTTTGTTTCTAGTGATTACAACATTTTCATCTAGTTTGTTTCGAAAAACCCATTTCGTACCAATTATGGTATGATTTTCGGGTCTTGGCACCAAATCCCAAACCTCATTCCGTTTGAATTGGTTAAGCTCCTCTTGCATTGCCAAGGTCCAAAATTCATCCCCAATTGCTTCGGAGATGGTTGTTGGTTCAATTTGAGACACAAAAGCAGTATGTCCTAAGGTGTTCTTAAGGGAGTTTCGGGTACTTACCTTTTCTCCGACGTCACTAATTACCTGTTCGAGAGGGTGATCTTTGATTGTCCTCCACTCGTTAGGCATTTTCGTTTCATTCTCCAATTGTGGCGCTTCCTCCGTTGGTTGTTTCAAAATTTCGTCTTGATTTTCTTTAGGTGTTTCCTCTTGTATTTTGTCTTTCAAGCTATCTAAAATACCTGCAAGATCAAAACCGGAATCCTTTCTCGCCAAGCGAGCATTATTTTCGGCAAATACAACGTGAGGGGATTCCTCCACAGTTTCGGTTCTTTTATTAAAAACCCTATATGCTTTGCTACGTGAAGAATAGCCAATGAAAATTCCCTCATCGGACTTAGCATCAAACTTTCCCAATTGATCTTTGCCATTGTTATGAATAAAACATTTACAACCGAATGCTCTAAAATGGGAGATATTTGATTTCCTTCCCTTGTAGAGTTCATAAGGGGTCTTCATGAGTATTGGCCTTATGACTACTCTATTTAAGATGTAGCATGCGGTACTCACGGCATCCGCCCAAAAATGTTTGGGAATCTTAGCCTCTTCGAGCATGGTTCTAGCCATCTCTTCGAGACACCTATTTTTCCTTTCCACCACCCCATTTTGTTGTGGTGTACGTGGAGCGGAAAAGGTATGCTCGATACCGAGTTCGTCACAAAAGTCCGCAAAGAGATTGTGATCAAACTCTCCCCCATGATCACTTCTAATTGAAGTGACGGTTGTTTCCTTCTCGTTTTGAACACCCTTAAGAAAATATTTAAAATTCTGAAAGGCATCACTTTTATTGGCAAGAAATAAAGTCCAAGTAAATCTAGAATAATCATCAACAATCACAAAAGCATAACGATTTCTTCCTAGACTTTCAATGCGAGATGATCCAAATAAATCCATGTGAAGCAATTGCAATGGTCTAGAAGTTGAAACAATATTTTTGGATTTGAAAGATGCTTTTGTTTGCTTCCCTTTTTGACATGAATCACAGATAGAGTCATTTTCAAATTTCAAATTGGGAAGGCCAATAACTAAGTTTTGAGAAATCAATTTGTTCAAAAGATGCATGTTGATATTTGCTGCTCTACGATGCCATAACCAAGTATCATCCTCTTTACTCATAAGACAATCAACATATCCGGGTGAGAAATTTGCAAGATCAACCATATAAATATTATCCACTCTAAAACCACGAAGGATAATTTTAAAATCACTACGTCTAAACACTAAGCATTCATCCGAATCAAATAGGGCAAGATTTCCCTTGTCACATAATTGACTTATGCTCAAGAGATTATTCTTTAAACCTTTCACAAGTAATATATGCTTAGTAGAGGAATTTTCATCCTTACCGACCGATCCGATGCCAATGATCTTTCCTTTATTGTTATCCCCAAAAATCACACTTCCTCCTTCTTTGTGTTCTAGTTGAAGGAATTTGGATTCGTCTCCCGTCATATGTTTGGAGCATCCACTATCAAGGTACCATAGTACACTTGATCCCTTCAAACATACCTACAAAACTAGTTAGTGCGTTTTAGGTATCCATGCCATTTTGGGTCCTTGAGGGTTAGGCATATTATAATGATGCGATTGAGTGATATGTCTATGTCGTGTAAAGCATGCAGGGGCAATATGACCAATGCGTCTACAATAATGACAAGTCACATTGGGGTTATGCATCCTTCTAGGTTCATAGTAACTTGATGGACGAAAATGAATTACTCTATTTTCATTATGACTATTGCACATTTCATGAGAACCATTTCTCCTACTATTAGTTCTAAAATGAGCAGCGTTTCTAGAGTAATGGTCATGTCTAGATGTTCTAAGAGGTTCAAAACTCCTTCTAGTGTTTGGCCTAAAATATGCATCATTTCTAGGGTAGTCATTTCTAGGTGGTAAGTCATTTCTAGGTCTTCTAAAATGTTCAACATTTGGTCTAACATGCATATTTGTTCTAGGATTGCTCTTTCTAGGATAAGCATTTGTTTTATTAATCCTAGGTTGAGCCTTAGGTGGTTGGGGTTTGGCTTCAACCTTTTCTTTAGGCTCATTCTTAAAACCTATGCCATGCTTGGTTGACTTCAAATTAACAAGGACCTCATTCAAGTTTTTGTGAGAATAATTAAACTTATCTAAGGTACCTTTAAGTCTATCTACCTCATTTTCGAGATGCATGCAAGAAGAGCAATTTTTAATAGAACTTTCGGGCTTGTCGGCGCTTCTTTTTCCGAAAAACTTGTTTTCCTCTTTCAGCTTCTCATTTTCTAAAACCAGTTTTTCTAAATCCTTTTCTTTTAAAGAAAGCTGTTTTTGAAAATCTTTTTCTTTTAGAGAAGCATTTTCTTTTATGCTCTTGACAGTTTTTGAAGCTTTAATAAATTCAGTATATAGCTCATCAAAAGCAGTTCGCATTTCTTCAAGAGTAAAGAAGTTTTTAGAAGAGATTTGACATACCTCATCTTGCTTGTCTTCTTGCGCCATAAGACAAAGGTTTGCGGCTTCGTCTTCTTCTTCTTCTTCTTCGCTTGACTCATCTCCGGAGTCTCCTCCCCAAGAAATGTATGCACGTTGCTTCTTAAAAGGTTTCTTCTCCTTTTTGATGTGCCCGGTTTCACTGCATTCATAGCACTTTATTTGCTCGCCTTGCTTTTTGCCCTTTCGTTCATACTCCTTTCGCATGAACTTTTGAAATCTTTTGATAACGAGTCCAAACTCGTTGTCTCCGTCCTCATCAACTTGAGGTTGGCTTGTGCTTGCCTTAAGCGCTATTCTTTGCCTCCTTTGATCATCAACAAGAGGGTTAAGTATAGTAGATTCATAAGTCTTAAGGTTACCTCTTAATGCGTCGATTGTGACATTCGAGACGCCAATGGATTCTTGAATTGCGTCGGCCTTTGATCGCCATGCCGGAGTGAGACTTCTAAGAATTTTTCGAACCAGTTCTCTGTCCGTGAATGTCTACTTGAGGGCATGTAGGTCATTTACGATTATTGAAAATCGTTCGAACATTTCATCCACCTTTTCACCTTCCTTCATGTGAAATAATTCATAAGCATGGGTTAGGAAATCAATTTTAGCTTCCCTTACCTGGTCCGTACCTTCGTAAGTAATTTCCAGCTTGTCCCACATTTCCTTTGCCGTTGTGCAACACGATATTTTCCTGTAATCGTCAGCATTTACAGCACAATATAATAAATTAATTGCTTTAGCATTATTTTGAACCTTTCGGATATCATCCGCGTCATATTCTTCTTCGGACTTGGGAAGCCATTCGTTTTCAACCTTTTTGGTTGGAATTTGATTTCCCTTTGTTATCACCTTCCAGAGATGAAAGTTGTTTGCTTGAACGAAAATTTTCATCCTCTCCTTCCAGTACGTGTAGTTTGTACCGTTGAATAGAGGTGGTCGTGTGGAGCATTGTCCTTCATCAATTCCTGCAAAAGAGTCACGAGTAGAAGCCATGGATGGTTCTCTCAAACTGTTAAGTCTTCAGAGAGTTGGGCTCTGATACAAATTGTTAGATAATACGCTTAACGCTAGAGGGGGGTGAATAGCGTTATAATAAAAACAGCGTAAACTTGCGAAATTTAAAATTTGCAGGAGATAAACAAGTGCGTTAAATAAACAAAAGGAAAGAACGCACCGATGTATTCTGGTTCACCACAACAAGTGGCTAGTCCAGTCCCCGAGAGACTCTCTCAAGATTTTCCACTAACTTGTCAAGCTTACGGGGGCTCAACAAACCTTTACAACTTAAGGACACAAGCCTTAACACCTTTGCTCGGAGATACAACACTCCAAGACTTCAACCAAGGAAACACAAGTTCCTTACAACAAGAGAATCACAATTCTCTTACAAGTGTACAAAACACTAAACACTTAAACAAAACACTCCTTAATGAGTAGATATGAGTAAAAGAAGTAAGCTCAAGATCACAACAACTTTGGACAAGACTTTGGCTCTCAAAAGCTTTATGAAATGAATATATAATGATAAACAATAGTTTGCAAGCTTATTGCAATAGAATGATCAGTTGTTGTGTGTTGTTGTGTTTAAAACACTGAAATGAAGCTGTATTTATAGTTGAAAAACTTGGCATTACCGTTGCCTAATTGCCAATTAAGAGTTGCTGATTTTACTCTGTGACAATCGATTGTCAGGAAGCCACAATCGATTGTTTGCCAATCGTACCAAAAATCAATCCCAGATTTTACGCTTAACAATCGATTGTCCAAGATCAACAATCAATTATTGGCAACATTCAAAAAATCATTTCCAGATTTTATGTAAAACAATCGATTATACCAAATCAATAATCGATTATTCAGCAACGTTCAAAAAATCTTTTCCAGATTTTAATATCAACAATCGATTGTACAAAATCAACAATCAATTACCTGACGGTATTTGAAAACTTTACGACAACGGTCAGCTTCACAATCGATTGTGCAATGTTAACAATCGATTATTTATCAGACTTTGAAAATCATTTTAGACACTGCCTCGTGACAATCGATTGTTATATACTCATAATCGATTATTTAATAACTTTGAAAAAGTCTGGAAGACACTGCCTTAACACAATCGATTGTCATAAATTCATAATCGATTATTTTGTGACTTTTAAAAATCTGATGGACACTGTCTCTTCACAATCGATTGTCATTAGCTTCACAATCGATTATTCTGAGTTTTGAAAAACTTTGATGGACACTGCCTCATCACAATCTATTGTCATAAGGTTCACAATCGATTGTCATGCAAGTTTGAAAAACCTGATGCTCACTGCCTTAACGCAATCGATTGTCATTATTTCACAATCGATTGTCATGCAGTCTTGGCTTAACATAATCGATTATCATAAGTACATAATCGATTATCTTAGTCCAGATTTTAGAGGCATGTTTAAAAATCATTTTGACTAATGGAAATATGCATGATTTAAAATCATTTAGCATTAAATTAAATATGCATGATTTTGAAAAAATAGTTTTACGAGAGAAGTCATGTCATGAGTCAAGTTGTCGGATCAAGATCACAATTAAGAACGACTCATTTAAACTATAAAACTTTGTCTTGTGCTTGAATCTCGTTATCCACCAACTGTGCGCTTGTACTTGAACTTCGTCATATATCAATTTGCGCTTGTTTGTCATTCATCAAAACCTACAGATAAGAACACACATTTTAGTATAAGGCCTTGAGAACGTGTTTCCAACAATTGTTGTCTGCTCAACCCTGGTATCAAAGAACTCTGGCCATCTATGTCTGTAACATGTTGATGGTTGGCAGGAGGATGCCCAAGAGGAACAGACACATTAGGATTCCCATGAGTAACAGACACACTTTCCTCACCAGTGGAAACATGAGCAACAACAGATTTCCTTCCCTTGCTGTATTTAATATTTTGAGGAAACCCATGTATCTTATACCACTTATCAATTAAGTGTCCAGATTTCTTGCAGTATCTGCAAAATAATGGCCCTCTATTTGACTCAAAATTAACTCTGGGTCTAAAGACAGGGGAACTAGGCACTGTGGCCTGATTAAACCCAGCTGAGTGCTTATTTGCATTAGCATTAAAAGACATGGAGTCTGGACTGAATTGAGAAATAGATGGTACTTGTCTTTGTTTCTCATCATTAAGCACTATATTGTTAACACTGTCAAGGAAAGGAAAGGGCTGCATCATTAGCAAGTTACTCCTAACCCCCATGTATGCTTCATTTAACCCCATGAGAAACTGGAATACCCTGTTCTCATCATCTTCCTGAATTATTCCATTTTTAGCAGCACACACACATCTCTGCCCATGATTTGTGCACATTGTGCCCAACTCATCCCACAGACCCTTGAGTTTATTAAAATATGAGGCTACGTCTAAAGAGCCTTGAGACGTGTGAGAGAGTTCTCTTTTTAACTCAAAAATGGTCCTGTTGGCAGTGCCATATCTGTTCTCAATTTGTGACCATATGCTTTGTGCAGTATCAGAATATTGTACACTATCAGCAATTTGAGGGGACAGGGAAGCAGTTAACCAAGAAATCACCATGTTATTGCATCTGTCCCATAACCTTTGTTTAGCCACATTATAAACAGGTCGGGGACATGAGCCGTCAACAAAGCCAATCTTATTTTTGGCAAAGAGTGCAATAATCATTTTCCTCCTCCAGCCCCCATAACCACTGCCCGAGAAGGGAGTGGACACAAGTGAAACTCCAAGGACGTCAGAGTAGTAAATGAAAAGGGGACCGGTAGAGTCTACTGAGGAGGTACTAGCATTCATATTAGAAGCCATAAACAACAAATCAATTTTGAGAAGGAAACAGTCTCGGTAAACAAAGTACAACAGAATCAGAATTCACATGCAAGACAAACAATACCCAGAGTAAGAACAGAGTTACCCTCCTTCTTCGCGACCGGAGAAGATCGGCCTTCAATCGACGTATAAAAAAAACCCTAGGTCCATTCACCGGAAATCGTAGGTTCCGAGAAACTCACCAGAATAAAGCCACAGACGTCGAAAAGTCACCCAAAATATCTATTAACCGAAGATAAAGTCATCGGATAACATCAAACTCCAGGTCAGAAAATCGAAAACCCTAAAAGTCAAACAACTCGTCGGAATAAGGCCACAGACGTCGAAAAATTACCCAAAGCATCTGCTGACACTAAATCGGAACCTCAAATGACAGAAAAAGTCCGATTGTCCACCAAATGTTCATCGGAACAGTTGTGAACAACATCTCTCCTGGGTAACCATGAGAAAACTTTCAGCAAACGCTTCACACAGGATCGATAACACATAACATAGGAGGATCGGAACATTATCAGGCTCTGATACCATGTGAACATATGAATTAGTGCTGAAAAATGAACGAGAATGAAGAGAGATGATGAACACAGAGAAGGAAGCTTCTGGAGAAAGCCAGAAGAGAAATGAATCCACTAAGCAAAAATATATGTCCCTACACGATATATACATAACCATATAATACCCTTGGGTCGGGTCACAGAATTGAGCTCAGACATAATTCAACCCAACATATCATCACAGCCCAATACAGCCTACATATACAATGTATACTAGAAAAATATAATAAATATACAATGTATACAATCATTTATGCTTAGGTTTGGAAGCCATGTAATCTTTCATCTCAACACTCTCTGACTCAAATAACTCTAACTATCTTTATGCAATCTATGTTATGCTTTTTTAAAGCTGTCCAAAAGAAAAGTTTAAACCGCAAATCTTCATATCTAATTCAACTAATTTGTACACAGGGAGCATACAGCTTCAGCTCGGGTTCTTTTTAGCACCCGGAAGAATTTTCCTTGAAAATATAGGCAAATTTAGTATTTAGAGTCAGTAAATTCACAGAATAAGCATGCTCTTAGCATGTGTATATATTATAAAGCTTTTTCGCATATATATATATATATATATATATATATATATATATATATATATATATATATATATATATATATATAGTGTTTGAGCCAAAACGAAGGATTTAGTTGAATCTACAAAACTCGCCCTAAGTCTACTTCTATTTGTAAATCTTGTCCCTACTTGCATCTTGTTCTCTTCATGCTGCTTTAATCAATGGACATGGTTATCAGTGATCTTTTCAAGGGCGGAGCCACAGTTATCGTTACGAGTTCGGTCGAACCTAATAATTTTAGTTTGAATCTTATATTTATCTTTAAATAATTTATAAATTACGTATAAATATTAATTTCAAATCCAGTAATTTAAAAGAATTTAGAATCCTGACCTCAAACTTTGCCTCTAAATCCTTTGCCCTGTCATCAGCAGTTGCAGATTAACATGAAATGGTTGCACCTATCACGAAGACCACACCGTACCACTTGAGGTATAAAAGCACAAGGATTTCCTAATTGAACCACATATTTAAGCACTTGAATATCAAATTGAGTGATACAAGGCTGTGATGTAACAATTGTGATATACTTCGCATTTGATAATAGAGATATATTCGTTGCTTTTGATAATAGAGATATATACATCGCATTAATACTAATTTATAAGTCGGATCTAAGATTAAGATTTTTAAGTTGCACTTAACAATTGCGATTTACAAGTCGCATTAAATCATATTAATTAAGATATTCATGTTACGTTATGTTTTCTATACTCATAAAGTGCGGCGACTGGATTTTCTTCAAACAAATTGTAATAGCATAAAGCAGAGACCGATAAAACTAAAATCCCAGAATGTATATATAAACACCAAAGGCTGCTCGCAATTTGTGTAGACAATATATACATGGTACTTTAAATCCCTATATTTGCTTTTGGAGAGTACATATTTACAAATTACAATATGGTACTATACCCTATGAGCCTCAAGTGTTCAATAGATAATATTCTTTTTTGGACGTATAAATAAAAAAAATGGAATAAATTAAGGGCGATATATATTTTTTGGACCATTAAATAACTTGAGACCCACCCTCTCTCACTTGACAGAAAATAATCTGAGATATAACTTAAATGAAATTCTTTCAAACTCCCAATTGGATAAATGGTGGATGCCAAGCTTAAGATCAAGGTACCACAAGGCCTAACTTTTTTGTTAGCTAAATCACATTACCGATTCTGTATATTTGGAGGTAAGGTCATAATTTCTTTCAAAAAGAACTGTTGTTCCTAATTACAATTCTTTTTTATCACAAGACACGTACCAAAAGAAAATGCACGTACTAAAAGAAAAATTTAGTACTACTCTTTGAAGATATTCATAACATTTTAAACAATTTTCTACCCTTTAAATTCTTTATTTATATTAGTTCATATAAAGATAAAACTAAATTTAATATCTTTTACGTTATATTTTGTATTCCTAAATATTATGAGGTACTATATAATTCAAATAGATTGAGTTAATTTTTGAAATAATAAAAATAATAATTAAATGATAACAACAACAACAACAACAACAACAAACCCAGTTTGATCCCAAACAAGTGGACTCTAGGGAAGGTAGTCTATACACAGACCTTACCCCTACCTAATACAGGTAGAGAGATTGTTTCCAATACATCCTCGGCTCAGGAAGGGCAAGAAGAAGAAGAGGAGGAAAATAAGGGAGGAAGAAATATGGAAGATAAAAGAAAAAGGGAGAGATAAAGGATAAATGGTACCAAATAATAGCAACATGGAATACAATACCTGAGGCGAACAAAACCACATAACATAATAAAAATCTAAAAATATGATGGGACATGCATACTCTAAGACTATTGGTGAACAACTATAAACTACCTACTAACCCTCTACCTTAATCCTCGACCTCCACACTCTCCTATCAAGGGTCATGTCATCAGTAAGTTGTCCTGCCTAATCACCTCTCCTTAATACTTTTTAGGTCTACCTCGACCTCTTCTCAAACTCTCCATGGCCAAACTCCCACACCTCCTAACTGGAGCATTACTGCTTCTTCTCTTAACATATCTGAACCATCTCAGCCTCGACCCCTGTATCTTGTCCTCCATAGAGGTTACTCCCACTCTGTCCCGAATATCTTCATTCCTAATCCTATATCTCTTGGTACACCCACACATCCATCTCAACATCCTCATCTTTGCTACTCTCATCTTCTCCACGTGGGAGTTCTTGACTGGCCAACACTCAGCCCCATACAGCATAGCTGGTCAAACCACCACTCTATAAAACTTATCCTTAAGTCTTAGCGGCACATTCCTATCACACAAAACACTAGAAGTGAGCCTTCACTTCATCCATCCCACTCCAAAGCGATGCACGACATCTTTGTTAATCTCCCCATTACCCTGGATCATAGACCCGAGATACTTAAAACTCGCTCTCCTAGGGATAACTTGAGCATCAAGCTTAACCTTTACGTATGCATCATGGGTCTTGTCACTGAACTTGCACTCCAAGTATTCTGTCTTGGTTCTACTTAGTTTGAAACCTTTAGACTCCCAGGTCTCTCTCCAAACCGCCAACCTCGCATTAACTCCGCTACATGTCTCGTCAATCAACACTATACCATCGGCAAATAACATGCACCAAAGTACCTCCCCTTGGATGTGACGCGACAATACATCCATCGCCAAGGCAAATAAAAATTGGCTAAGAGCTGATACCTGATGCAACCCCATCACCACAGGGAAATGCTCTAAACACCACCCCCAGTCCTCATTCGAGTCTTAGCATCATCATACATATCCTTAATCACACTAATATACGCTACCGAAATACTGCTAACCTCTAAATACCTCCACAGAATCTCTCTCGGAATTTTGTCGTATGATTTCTCAAGGTCAATAAATACCATATGCAAATCATTCTCCCTCTTCCTGTACTGCTCCACTATTATCCTCACCAGATGAAGCGCTCCCGTAGTTGAGCGCCCTGGCATGAATCCAAACTGATTTCTCGAAAATAGACATGCACCTCCTCACCCTGACCTTCACCACCCTCTCCCAAAACTTCATCGTGTGACTCAACAGCTTGATACCCCTATAATTATTGTAATTTTGGATGTCTTAAAAATAACATTACACAGCCCAGTGAGCCACTCCAAACATGCCTGCCCTGCGCTCTTCCAGAATTCCACCGGAATTTTGTCTGGCCCCGTCGCTCTGCCCCTGCACATCTTACGCATAGCCCCTTCCACCTTCTCTACCATAATCCGCCTATAGTAGCCAAAATCCTGCCGACTCTCGGAGTGCTCCAACTCACCCAGCACAATGCGTCTATCGCCCTCCTCATTCAACAGTTTATGAAAGTATGTCTTTCATCTTCTCCTAATAAGTGCCTCGTCCAACAACACTTTCCCATCCTCGTCCTTGATGCACTTGACTTGGTCTAAATTGCGGGCTTTCCTCTCCCTCACCTTGACCAATCGGTACAACCTCTTGTCCCCGCCTTTGCCCTCGAGCTCCTCATAAAATAATTAAATGATAACCTTTGAAAATATAAAATCTAATTTTAAAGGATAAAAAAAATATAAGGACGATTTTATATGAATATTTAACTTTTACATGATGATAAAGTTATTCTAATAATACTGATGAGATTGTGCTCTTTAATGTATTTATTTTTACTTCAAAATGAGTAACTGATTCCTTTACAGATTTCTCACAGAAAATTGATGGGTGTTAGATTAGGTTTCCTATACATCCAAGTTTAATTAATTTTTTTCTTTGAATGGTTTATTTTCATTAGATTCTCACGTGTTGTGAATTGTCTCAAATTCAAAATTTACATCAATTTATATTCAAATAAAAGTAAAATACTTTAGAATGTTATTACTAATGTATTATGTGTGATGATTGGTTAAAAATAGTTTAAAGTAACCAAAAAACAATGATTGCATCCGGTCTATGACAGAAGCAAAAACAGATTACAATGTTCATATTGAATGTAAAAATCAACTGAAACTTTCCAAACATATAGAATATTTGCAGAATATAATTGGTATTGGTGTTATCTTTATCCATCGTCTTGAAGATATTGTGTTTATGAATTTAAGTTTTTTTATCAAATCATCTATCTTTTTCATATTTATCTTATTCATAAATAAAATTTTTTATTTTTTAAAACATTATTTTCCAATAAAAAAAGAGGGATAGGTATGTTATTTGTAGAGCATTAGAGTAATATAATTCTTTTAAATGTATTTATTTTTCATGCAATTCTTGGTTATTTCTTGATAGTATATATTTTAATAGTAAAGATTTATCGAAAAGTTTGAAAACTATGTTAACTCGTACGACGTAGAATACATTTTAAAATTATCCTATACTATTTAGTAATTTTCGATAATATTTTCAAGAAAAAAGATGTGAACTCAATGAAATTATGTGGTTCATGTAATTACTATGTGTGTTATTATTCTTATATATATTTCAAAAATTGCGAAAAAACTTCTCAATATGTTATGGAATAAGTTAAAAAAATCATCTTAATAGGTGCCACAAGTAATTATTTTTCTTGCATAATTGTAACTGTTATTTTATTATATTTAACAAGCCGGGTGATCATTTTGGGTGAAAATTTGTACAAAAGTTGAAATTCTTTGCAATTTATTAAATAATCATGGAGTATATAATGCTTATATCTAGGGCAAAATATAAAATTGATCGCTTTGCCAAAAATAATTGCATTAGCTAACCGAAAGTATACAAAACGTGTATACTATATATATGATACACACATATATATAAAATATTTATCTACTATTATTTTTTAGGGCGGTTAAAAATATATATTTTTCTAAAATCTTTAATTATGTACTTAATTTATCCGAACATGTGTATGGTTAATATTTTATTACTTTTTATATGATAAAGTAATTATAATTTTACTCGGGTTATATACGACATAATTTAAATTCGACATAACTTGATAAATTATTGAGACAACCATCACAAATATGTCGAACTACAATGGTGAAAAAGTAATAGTTTCTGGAGGTGATTCAAAGATGAATAATCATATGTTTCTCTTTTAAGAGGAAAAATCAAAGTTATAAAAGAAAATATACACCAAAACGTCATCTATAAAGAAGTATTATATACGATAGTACCACACTGAACATTTATACCGTAAATAAGACACTTTCTAACTTAACTAAATAGCTCATTTTTGTAGGTTAAGACGACATCATTCAAACTCGAGTATTCTATTAATATATAAAATTAATTTTTAGCATTTAAATGATTGTTGCATTTTTATCACGTTAATTAATTTACAATGGTCATTTCATCAATATTTTTTTGCTTAATTTAGTTAGTTTTTCTATTACATAAAAGTTCTGACTAAAAAATTACGTGTAACGTACGTAAATATATAACGGTCCGGTCGGTCGTTTCATGAGTTACCGCTCCGTTTCCCTATTTCTGCTTCTTTTTGTGTTGTTCAGTTATATTATATGGTATCAGATTGGTTGATTTGGGTTCAGAGTGATTTTAGAGAGGAATGAGCACTTATTAATCTCTTTTGAGTAAGCTTAAGTTGGAAAAAGTCAAATCGGATGTTGATTTATATGAAAAAGGTCTAGGATGTGAATTTCGATGGTTTGAATAGCTTCGTTAGGTGATTTAGGATTTTGGAGCATGGTCAGAATGTACTTTGGAGGTTCGTCATAGACTTAGGCTTGAATTAACGAAATAAGAAATTTGTCATTTTTTGGTCGGCTGTGAAAGTTTTAATATCGGGTTCGTAATGGAATTTCGGAGATTGGAGTAGGTCTGTTGTGTCATTTGTAAGATGTATGCAAAATTTCATGGCATTCAGGTCAGGTTTGATAGACTTTTGATCATTTGCGAAATTTGGAAGATTTAGAATCCTTAGCTTGAATCTGATGGCAATTTGATGTTTTGATACTGTTTGTAGTGTTTCGAAAGTTGAAACGAGTTTGAAAGATGTTATGGAATGTATTGGCATCTTTGATTGAGGTCCCGAGGGCCTCAGGTGAGTTTCGGATGGTTGACGGATGATTTTATACCTTGGAAAGTTGGTAGAATTGCTGGTGTTTTTGTTGCAGAGAATACTTCTTTGCGTCCACGAGAGAGCTCTCGCGTTTGCGAAGGGTTTTTGAGAGAGGCGGCTGGTTTGTTCTTCGCGTTCGCGATGTAGGTGCCACGTTCGCAAAGGTTCATGAGTTAAAGTTACGTATTCGCAAGGAGCGTTCCGTGTTTGTGTAGGGTCGGCTATTTGGTCTTCGCCTTCACAGGTAGGCCCTCGCATTCGCGAATAAGGGAATATTGGTCTGAGGAAGATTGTGCTTCCCAAACGCGAGGGAGCTGCCGCATTCGCGAAGAAGAAAATACCCGGGTAGAACGTATAAAAACCCATCTTCGCGATTTTTAGCCCATTTCTAACCAATTTTGAATGATTTTGAAGCTTTTTGAGGGGGATTGAAGAATGATTCTACAAGAAACATTTAGAGGTAAGGTTTTTGAACTCAATACTCGATTCTTTGGTAATCTCTAAAGTTAGACATGAAATTAGTGGGATTTAAAGCCTAAAATTGGAGAATTAGGGCTTGAAATTGGAGAGTGTAAATTCTGAATTTGAGGGAACTTTGAGGTTTGATTTTAATGTTCTTAGTATGTATGAACTCTTGGAAGGATAGGGATTCTATCGATGTGATTTTTATTGAATTCTGGGATATGGGCCCAGAGGTCGGGTTTGACTAACTTCGAGATTTTTTATGTAATTTGATTATTTTCACGTGGACTTTGTTCCCTTAACATATATTGGTGTTATGATTGTAATTTTGGATAGACTCAAGGCGAGTTGAGGCCGAGTCAAGAGGAAAGGGCGTCGCGGAGTAGGATTTCATCTGATTTTAGGTAAGTAATGATTGTAAATCTAAACCTGAGGGTATGAAACACCAAAATGTTATACCATTTTGACAAATGAGGTGACGCACATGCTAGGGGCGGGCATGTGGGCATGCACCCATAGGGATTGTGACTTAGTTTGTCCCGTGGCGACTATAGAGTTGCATTTTTTTTTAGGTATAACTGTTAACTTTCATTGATATCAAAAGGATGTACAATGTAAAGTTCTATTATAGTAGCATGGACTAGCTACTACTCATTTACAAACAATCACTAATCTAATACAACTATTAAAACAGAAGCTATCTTAGTATAGGGACTGCTAAACTATAGCTAAGGATGTAGAGTTGCATATTTGATAAACTTTATATGATATCCATGTGTTTTAGAAATAAATCTATTAATTTGGGTTTAATGCCATGTTGGGGGGCCTTGTGCTGAATTGTTTGGACCCTTAGGGGTATTTTACTACTTCCATCACCTTGTTTTGATTTGAAATTATATCATCGGTCATGATATTACCTGTTTATTATTGATTCAGTTTAATTACTCTACTTTCAAATATATGAAAATTGTTTGGGCTGAGTTCCCTGATTTTCACTGAAATGCCCGAGTGACTGTGAGGTTAATGACTAAGGGAGAGGTCGAGGACCTGATGGTGAGGATTATATATATATATGGATCGGGTTGCACGTCGCAATGATATTTATGTATATAGATCGAGTTGCACACTGCAATGATATATTGGATCGGGGTGCATGCTGCAGCGATATAACGCTTGCATTGCAGGAGCCCCTACAGAGTCTGTAAACCCCCAGTAAGCATAGTCGACTATATATTACGAATCAGGTTGCACGCCGCAACGATATTTATAATGATATATCTATTGAGCTGGAATGACGAGTCTGAGTACTGATTGACTAGAGTTGTGTTCATGAGTGACTGAGCAGCTTGCCCGATGGGCTATATTTATGAGTGATACTTTGCTCAATGGGCTTGTTTATGAGATTTTTCTGTTTTCACTCTTCTTTTATACTGAACCTCCACTGAAAATTTTTGAATAAATGTTTTAAAGGATTTTCATTGAAATTGGAGTTTTTACGAGATAATTTGGTTATTAAACTGTAGATTTTGACTTTGATATTTCTGTTGAAATTCTTGATAAAGTATGCATATGATTTTTAAATCCTCGTCACTACACTCAGACTTTGTTTACTTTGGTTACTTACTGAGTTGCCATACTCATGTTACTCTCTGCACCTTGTGTACAGATCTTGGTACCCGAGAATCAGAGTGAGAGCTTTCAGCAGCTTTTATGTATTTTCGGAGTTGGCAAGATAGCTGCATGGCGTTTGCAACCCTGCCTTTCTCCTTCCTATCCTATAGTACTTTATATTTCAGACGTATTTTGTATTAAGCAGATATTGTTGAGGTGTATTTAGTGGCTCATGACTAGTGACACCAGATTCGGACTATGTTGATGTATTTACGTACTTGTTTCCTCATATCTTAAAAATGAAAGATTTTGGACTTAATCTGTTTAGAAAAATGAATTTTCAAAAGATCTTCATATTATTCATGTTGTTTTGGTTGACCTAGTACTATGATAGGCGCTATCACAACTGAGGTGTTTGAGATCGTGACAACATAGTAACTAGTGTGTGTATATACATATATATATATATATATATATATATATATATATATATATATATATATATAAGAGCTACAATACGTCTTGCCATTTCTCTATATTTTTCTGTCCTTTTCCAGAATTTTATCTGATTAATATACGAAAATGCTTTGTACGAAACCAAAATTTACAAGCATAGGTGATAGGATTAGATAAGAAATGAAAGATGCATTACATTTAGTTTAAAGTAAGGTTAAAAAAAGTAATAGCTGCAATGAGCTTCTCTCTCTTTCGATTTAGTGTATCAAGTCCCAAATTACTTCGAGCACACTTCTTAGCTTGTTTATTATACATAAGCGCCATGAATTGAGCTAATCTCGAGAATGCGGCTGCAATCATATCGTGAGGATTGGTACAAACACCTAATGCGAGCAAGTATTTATATGCTGGAACCAACTTCAAAGTATACATACTATAAAATAGAGATTGGTTAATTTCGTAAATGGTCATATAACTATAATTTTTCTATCAAAGCTATATAACTATATTTTCTTATACAAAAATCATAATGACCGGAAAATATAATTTTTTGATAGTATTTTCTTATTCGATGATTTTTATTTTTAACTTCAGTCTAATAAATAATAATTCAATTATATAGAAATGACCCAGTCCAACCAGACCCACCAAATCGTATAGCCATATATAAAAATTAAAATAATACTAAAAGTGAATCCTCCAAAATATGATAGTTCTATCTTTTATTTTTCTTTTCAAGATTTTTGTGATGACCCAAAATGTCATCTCGAATTTAGGACCCAATTCAGGGTTCCAAGGTATTCAAAATCTTATTTTCTTTCTCCTCAATTTTGCGTGCGCAATACGAACGCGTTTCTGAAAAGCCTAGGGAAAATATTGAGTTTTGCCTTTAAAATTGATTTAAGTTGACTTCAGTCAGTATTTTGAGTAAATGAACCCGAACCCATAATTTGACGATCCCGGAGGTTATGTAGTAAAATATGGGACCTGAACGTATGCTCGGATCTAATTTCGAGGTCCCTAGCCCGAGAAATAAATTTTTGAAGAAAATTATTAACTCAAAATATAATGATTTTTATAAATTAAATAATGTTTGATCTCATTAGTATCGGACCTTATTTTGGTTTCGGAATCCGGTACATGTGCGTTATAATATTTAAACGTTATCCGTGAAAATTTGGTGAAAAACAATAGTGATTTGGCATGATTCGGACCTTTGGTTGAGAAAATAGAAAGTTTGAAACTATCTTGAAAATTTCATGTGTTTTGGTGTTGAATTCATAGTTGTAGATGTTATTTTGGCGATTTGATCGTGCAAGCTAGTTTATATGATGTTTTAAGACTTGTATGCATATTTGGGTTGGACCTCCGAGAAATCAGGTGAGTTTTGGATGGCTACTGAGTGATTTTAGAACATGGGGAATCGCCGGTATAGCTGGTATTTGTTGCAATCGTGAGATCAGACATCGCAATTACGAGCCAAGCAGGCATGACATTTGTGAGGTCTTCATCGCAAATGCGGAGAAGGCTTGGGCCAGCAGGGTTCACTAATACTAACCAACTTTCGCAAATGCGAAGTAATCAAGGAAATGGGGATCATCGCAATTGCGGCCAATGGTTTGCATTTGCGACAATAGCACAAATGCGGTATATTTGCATATGCATCGCTTGTCTTGCATTTGCTAGCTTCGCAATTGCGAAGCACAAGTCACTGCGAGCACCTAATTTTTTCTCTATATGAAAATAACTCCTAAAATTATACCAAAATAATTTTAATTAATTTTTAGGAGTTTTTCTTTATTTATTTGCATTTTATGCGTATTTTAATATTTTAAAATCATGAAAAACTATAATATTTTAATTTCATGTCATCTTTGGATCAATATACATGTAGGAATTAATTTTATTAAGCAAAAATCACAAAAAAGACATTTTTACATATTTAGATTTTACCCTTTAAAATTAGGTTTTTTCCTTAGTTTTAAGTTAATTAATTTTTTTAATATTAAAAACAAATAAATAATTTTTATTTCTATAAAAATAGATTAATTTAGGACTTTATTAATTGGATTAGAATTTAGAACCAAACAAAAGAAAAGAAAAGCAAAAAGAGAGAGAAAGAATTATTTGAGTCTTGTTTAAAATTGGGCCAAACATTACATTGGCCCAAAAAACCCAAATGACCCACCTGCCCGACCCGCCAGACCGACCCGCTTTACCCCTCATACTAAAACCCTAATCCCTCCCCCCCATTTTAGACCTAAGCGATAGATCAGTAGAGGACCCCGAGAAAAAGCTAAAATAGGGCGCCCCATGAACTTGATTTTTCTTCTAGGGGCACTGCTTTCTTCTTCATAAAAAATTAATACCAACTGACCCGTAGCAGAGCCTCACCACATCTTCTCTTCACTCTTATCTTCACCGAAAATACACAGATTAACACACACATCTGAAGAATAGACAAGCACAAATAAGGATCAAAAACAAATTCGAAGCTCAAAAGTTAAAAGAAAAAAAAGTGAAAACAAGAGCTTTTCAAGAATGGATTAAGATGATTTTCTATAGGGATTTCGATTTCTGTCATTTGAAGTATTTTTCTGGGGCTCCTCATGGTTTAGCTGGGTTTGAGGATATTTTGTTTCGACTACTGCTTCTTTCATGGTCCTTTCTGAACTCCATCAGCTCTATTGTGGCCTTTATTTGGCCATTGACATTTATTAAATGGATTCCTGTGCGTTAGGCCTTGAATTGGTCATTTAATTGGATTTTGCTGCAGATAGGTACGTATATGCTCACATGTAATACTCCACTGCTCTCTTTTAAATAAAAATGCAAGTTAATCATGTTGTATGTATGTCTGATTTCGTGCATTTATTCTGTTTTGATCACTGGATTTAGTTATATCTGTCAAGTCTGCCAATGTGTAGCTTTGATGTGACCCGATTATAATAACTTTGAATAATAATAAAATATACATATAGTAAATTGTAGATATTTTTCACGTAGTGCGATTTGCAATGTATTCCAAAACGGCAAGTGTGCGACAATCGTGACTTGTCCCAAAAATAACTCCATAAATAAAGAAAAGCGGTTATCAAAGCTAAAAATGCACAATAGGTTTAAAACTTGTAATTAATGAGATGATAGACCTATTATTAATAGTTTAGGCGATTGTGCTAGAATCACAGAACCGAAAATGTCTAATACCTTCTACAAAGTTAACATAATTCCTTTTCTAAAATTTTTGGTTCGTAGACTTTTAAATAAAGTAAAATTTCCCTCATTTAGAATTTAAAATAAACCGGTTACTTAGGACATCATAACAAATATTTCAAGTGGCGACTTTGAAAAATAAATAAAATAATTTCATTTTTATTAATGTCACTTTAATTGGAAAAACTCCCTTGTACCCCTTCGGGCGAATAAAAAAGAGGTGTGACAGTTGAAAATGCGACATTTGCAACTCCGCAAAAGAGACTTAGACGGGATTTTTAATTCATTTCTCAAATTTTCAAACCCTAAGATTCAAGAGCCAATTTTCCAAGGAGTAGTCATTCTCAAATCATAGGTAAATGATTTTTAACTCATTTCTTTCAATCTATTTCATCTTCTTACAAGATTTCATCACAAAATCTAGGGTTTTTCACTGGGGAATTGAGTGTTTTAGGTAGAACTTAGGAATTTGAAAAGTTGGGGATTTAGACCTCAAATTGAGGTCAGATTACAAAATCAATTTTATATCGGGGCTAGGGGGTGAATATGTAATCGAGTTCTGGTCTGAACTTCGAGTTTTGAGCAAGCAAACCTATGGTCAGTTTTTGACTTTTGAGGAAAATATTGGAAAATTAGTTATGCGTTGGATTTGGTTTCTCTAGCTTTAATTGATGGTCACAAGTTAATTATTAGTAGAGACGAGCATATTGGAAGGGGAAACTAAGAGAAAATCGGTATTTGAGGCTTAAGCTTGGTCGTGGAATCGAGGTAAGTGTTGTGGCTAACCATAACTTGAGGGATTAGGTAATGTTGTCTTATTTACTAATTTTGTTGTTGTTAAGTACAATGTATAGATGAGGTGACGAGTATCTATACATTGTTGTCGGGTCATAACATGCGAGTGAGTATTATACTTGTGACCGTTGTGTTTTCTTTATACGCATTGTTCCTGCTTAAATTGGTAATACTCATGTTAAACAAGTCTTACTATGCTTTCCTAGTTTTTTGGATATTGGCTGAGTATTGGATCATGTTGAGATTTCTGTTGTGAAATAAAGTGATGAAACAAAATTGTTTAATTATGATGCCTTGCCGGCTTGTTATTGTTTCTTATGGTGATGAAGAGTTTTAAAGTATGAAGGGTGATGTTTTGCACATTTATATTGATTATTTGGTGAGGTTGCGCGGTAAAGCACGAAGGGTGGTATTGTGTACGTTTCTATTATTGTTTTTCTGGTGTGGTTGAGAGTAAAAGCACGAAAGTTGCTGTGAATTTTTCGTTTGCTGTGCTTACTTGTTATTACCGGTTCAAAGTGTACTAGCTATTTAAATTCCTGTACTGCTGTGATTCTTTATTTTGGTAACCCCATAGCATGTTTCCCTTTCCCATTAGTTTCTGCTTAGCTTATATTACTTGTTATTCTGTTAGTACATTGTTTAACAGCAATGGTTTATGTTATTTGTCATATCTTAGTCCCGTCACTACTTCGCCGAGGTTAAGCTCGACACTTACCAGTACATGGGGTTGATGGTATTGATACTAGACTCTACACTTTCTACACAGATCTCGGTACTGGGCCATATTGATTAGAGTTTGGGTTGGTGCTTTAGTCTTCATCAGACCCACGGTAGATATGCCGTCGTTCGCAGACTATGGAGTCCCCTTCCCTCTATATTAGTTAACATTTTCTTTCATTCCGAAAAACAAATATATTTCCTTTTAACAAGAATTTGTAGAAATTCTTCGACGTTCGTGGATTGTGATACCAGATATTTGGGATAGTCATGTATTAGTGTTTTAAAATTGTTAACATTTTCTCACTTCATATCTGATTAGTTTTAATTATTGTTATTTACTGTTTCGTTAAGGATTAATGTGTTAGAACAATATCTGTTGGATTTCCTAGCATTCTCAGAGTTAGGCGTCATCACGATCTCGATGGTGGAAAATTCGGACGCTACAGAGTTTAGGAATAACTTCACATTTATTCTTCTTTGTCGTGCGATTTGGTTTCTAAATGCTAATTGAACTTCTACTCTATTCTCTCGCATATGGCAAGAACGCACACCACTTCATTAGTTGATTAGCAGCCCGAGCCCCCTGTGGCAGCTCCTACGAGGGTTAGAAGATGAGGCCGAGGCCATGCTAGAGGCCAAGGCACGGGCAGGGCTCAACCTAGAGCTCGAGCAGCAACACTAGCGGTGAAGCCTCGGATAGAGTTTGATGATAAGGTTCCGACCCAGACCGTTCCAGTAGGGCTAGTTCAGGTTCTAAAGGGGTTCATCGCTACTCCGGTATTTCATGACGCTTTGGTCTATCTGGCGGGCCTTAATGAGAGTGTTACTTAGGTCGGCATACTTCCTGTGGCACCAGCCGTCTCTCGGGTTGGGGAAGAAGTACAAACTCTTGCTACTCGCACTTTGGATGAGATGGCTCTCCAGTATCAGACTCCAGTAACTCAGTCAATTAGGGTAGTTCCGTCGGGAGTTGTAGCACAAACAAGTAATGGACCAGCTATGTCTTCTGATGCCTTGTGGAGATTGGAAAGGTTCACCAAGCTTTTCACCACTACCTATGGCGGTACATCTTCAGAGGAACCCTAGGACTATTTGGACAGTTGTCACGACGTTCTACGAAACATGGGGATACAGGAGACGAATGGGGTCGACTTTGCTGTATTTCATATGCCAAGTTCCGCTAAGAAGTGGTGGAGGGATTATTGTTTGGCCAGACCATCTGGGTCGCTTGCTTTGACTTGGGATTTATTCTCTTAGCTATTTCTTGAGAATTACCTTCATGTCACTCAGATAGAGGAGTACCGTAGACGATTTGAGCATCTTCAGCAGGGTTCTATGACTGTCACCCAGTACGAGACTAGGTTTATTGATTTGGCTCGTCATGCGCTTCTTATACTCCCCATCGAGAGAGAGAGAGAGAGAGGGCGAAGAGTTTTATTGAGGGACTCACTCGGCCTATCAGATTGTAGATGCTAAGGAGACCGGGAGCGAGATTCTTTTCAGGATGCGACTGATGTGGCCAGGCGAGTTTAGATAGTTTTAGTTTAGGGGTCCGATAAAAGGCCTCGTCATTCTGGCAGGTTCCGTGGTGCTTTATCTGGAGGCAGGGATTATTTTGGTAGGGGCTGTCCTCCCAGTCCGTTTCATTCAACACATCAGTCTTTTCACGAAGCTCCAGGTGGCCATGGCTCACATATGCAATATTTTGACCCGCTACCCCACAATGTATCCCTAGCTCCTATCAATATACCTCTGCTCTAGAGTTTTCAGGATGGTTACTCAGGTCATCAGGGTCAGTTTCAGGGTTAGCAATCCTAGTAACAAAGTCTTGTTATACTTGTGGTGATCCGATGCATATTGCTATATTTTTCCCTCGAGCATCGAGCAGTTCTCAACATCAAGGTTCTCGTGCCATAGTTTTGGCACCGAGCATTCCACTTCCCATTGATCCAGCTAGAGGTAGGGGTCAGGCTAGGGGTGTTCATCGGGCGGATTGGGCGGCTTTTTACTCTTAATGGTTTGGCTTAGCGGTTATCGGCTTTTAAATGTATTAATCCGTTAGCCACCCGATAAGATATCGGGCGGATTGGTATCGGGTTAGCTCTTATAGGGCGGTTAATGGGCGGTTTATCTGCCTAACATACATGTTCACTAAATATCTCTTATTCTCCTCGTCTTAGAAATAATGAATTGCCATAAAAAATAATATTTTAGAGGCAATATGATGCAGCTAATGAAAAAATCGCCATCAGCATGTAGATTATAAAATAGATAAATTCACTACTAGTTCAGTATCGAGAAAAATAAAACAGAACTTATCTTCTGTTAGAGGCCACACTACATGTGTACTCATAAGCTTCAGATATAACCAAAAAAGATCTGTCACGCAAATTTCCATTCAGCTCCCACAATGAACTTTTAAAAACTGAAGTGCTCTGTTAAATTCTACTCTCTACACGCCTCTTCTATAAATAACTATCGTTCTCCATTTTCCACAAGCAATTATCCAAAAAGCACAAATTTATTTCATAGGGTGTCGTTCTCTAGTCATAACAAACCTTTGCAATTCTTCTTTTTCCATGACACACATAGAACTATAGATGTATTAGACAACTCAATTCTATCACTAAATTATATATATATATATATATATATATATATATATATATATATATATATATATATATATATATATATATATATATATATATATATATATATATATATATATATATATATTCTTAACGGGTTAATGGATAAGCCGTTAAGAAAATTTAATAATCCATCCCCAAACCGATAAGCCGTTAATAAAAAAAATTCAATCCGTTCCCCATCCGTTAAGCCGTTAAGCCGTTACCAGTAAGCCGTTAAGCTTCGGTTTGGATCGGTTTTCGGTTTCGGATCGGTTTTGAACACCCCTGGGTCAGGCAGCTAGAGATGGAGGTCAGGCTGCTAGAGGAGGAGGCTAGTCAGCAAGAGGCCATCCCAGGGATGTTGTTCAGGGTAGTAGGTCCCAGCCCTGATGTTATGCTACTCTAGCTAGGTCTGAGGATGGGTCCTCTAATGTAGTTATTATAGGTACTGTTTCAACTTGTTATATAGATGCTTCAGTTCTATTTGATCCAGGGTTTTCATACTCATATGTGTCATCTTATTTTCCCATTTTGGTTGTGCCTTGTGATTCTTTGAGTGCTCTTATGTATGTGTCCACAACAATAGGGAATTCAATTATTGTAGATCGTGTCTATCGTTCGTGTGTGATTGCCATTAGAGGTCTTGAGACTAGTGTAGATCTCCTACTTCTCGATATGGTTGACTTCAAGGTTATTTTGGGGATGAATTGGTTGTCCCCTTATCATGTTATATTGGATTGTCATGCCTAGATCGTGACCTTAGCTTTACCGGTGTTGCCTTGATTGGAGTGGAGAAGTACTCATGGTCACTCTGTAAGTATTATTATTTCTTATATTAAGGTTCGACGTATGGTCAAGAAGGGGTGCTTGGATTATTTGGCTTATGTTTGTGATTCTAGTGCTAAGGTTCCTTTTATGGATTTTATGCTAGTTGTTCGGGAGTTTCCAGAGGTATTTTCTGTAGACCTGTCGGGGATGCCCCTCGATAGGGATATTGAATTTTGCATTGATTCGGCTCCGGCACTCATCCTATTTCTATTCCGCCATATCATATGGGCCCTCCAGAATTGAAAGAATTGAAAGAATAGTTGCAATACTTGCTTGATAAGGGCTTTATTAGACCTAGTGTCTCACCCTGGGGTGCACCAGTGTTGTTTGTTAAGAAGAATGATGTGTCGGTGCAGATATGCACAGATTATTGACAGTTAAATAAAGTTACCGTCAAGAAAAAGTATCCATTGATGAAGATTGATGATTTATTTGACCAGCTTCAAGGTGCCAGATGTCACACCTCCTTTTCACACTACACCTCGCGAAGGGTGTGAATAGAGAAGTTTTTCCAATTAAAGGATAATCGAAACGAGATTTATTTATTTAAGAGATTTCAGAGTCATCACTTGGGAGATTTTTGGTGTTCCAAGTCACCAGTCGAATCCCGAATCGAGGAGAAGTTGACTCTATTTAACAGTCCTCGAACCAGAAATCTGTGTAAGGAATTTTGTTAACCTGGGAGAAGGTGTTAGGCATTTCCGAGTTTCGTAGTTCTAGCACGGCCGCTCAACTGTCATATTTGGATTAATTATCTGATTTTAGTCCATTTGTACTTATGTGCAAATTTTAATCCTTAGCCGCTTTTATTATTACTTTTAAAGAGAATTACAACGTCATTAAAATACATCTCGAACCACGTCACATAAATGCACCCTTGGTTCTTAACATATTTTAACATCGCTGAGATTTTGGATTTGGGTCACATAAATGCGCACCCGAAATTAGGAAAGTACATTATTTATAGACTATGCCTAAAGTAGTTAACGTGTTATTAACTTTGCGAGAGGCCGTGAAAAATTCGCTAAACGGCTCGTCTCGAGTTCTAAATATGTGAATGAAGTAACTAAAAGGGCCACGTAGCTTGTGATTTTTTATTCGGAGGGTCACACCTCAACTTATTTTAATTAAAACCTTCTACACTATTTCACGAGGGCCATATGCGATTCGTTTTCTAATTATACATCATGGCACACCCTAATCGATGATGCTGAATGAAGAATAAAAATCAATTTTAGGGATCAGATTGGGCTGAGCAAGCAGCTCACTAGTCACAGCCCTACGACTGTTTTGAATTTCCAACGGGCCGCTTGAGTCTGTCCAAAACAAAACCCAAATTAGCTGCCTACCTGTGAAAGACATGTAGTGGCACTTGGGCCAAAGTGACAACCCAACACATATGGGGCATGCACAGGTCTTGCCTTGTGAAGGGTCTCATTTCAAACCCCCAAGGCAACAATTTGGAACTTAATTATTTTTAAACATGATTTCTGTCCCTTTAAGCAGAATAGCATCGCACGGTTTCAGGAGTAAACATAATAGCTATTAACACCTATTCTAATTGAGAATTTGGCGTTCTAACCTATATTCATTCAACAAACATGAGTTAGAAGTGAATCCTAAAAGCATAAGCTAACTTTAAGCTTAAATTAAATACATTTAAACATGTACGGACCAGTTAAACTCTCTAACATCACAATTTCAAAATTCCAAATTCCGAGCATGCTACACCAAATTCATTATTCAAACCTCTTCATACCCAGATCCTAGCCCTAAACTTCAAATGTTTGTCTAAATGGCAGAAAACAAACTCAAGTCATTGAACATAGATTAATGACTTAGAATATTCAAGAGACAAGATGATGGCCTACTTATCAGCATGGAAGTTAAAAACTATGAGAAAAACAACAGTTAACAGAATCATTTGTGCATGGCTTCTATTCAAATCCAACTTGGATCTCCAACTCTAAATACAGATTCAATCCGGTTCCCACTTGGAATACTTCATTCGTTAGCAAAGGGTGTAAGGGAATACCTGGAATTGAAGTAAAATGAAAGAAGAAGGAATAATCAGCGGTGGCAAATAGCAGTCAGCAGATTTAGATCACTCAGCAATGGAACAGTGAAATCCAACCAGAAAACTCGATAAAATAGTGCACTAATCAGTGAAATTAACCCAGCTCTTTCAATACCCAAGTTCAAACCATTTTTGTTTCACCTTAAAAGGTACTCAGAACTATTTTAGTAATGAAAGAAAGCTTCAAAGAACAGAAGTTCAATTGGATAAGTCTTAATCTTAATCCTCGCCCTCTCTTAATCTTGATTCACTCTCTTTTTTCCTGTTGTGTATTTTCTGAAATTCTTAACTATCAAAGACTTTTGTGTATGTTTTCTGATTTTCAGCCTCTCAACCTTGCCTTGAAAGGCACGAATAATGCCCTTTTATAGGCCAAATTCTAGGGCAGACTTCAGGACCATTTATTTACCATTTACCCCCTTTTAATTCATATTTTAACTTAGAGGTCCCTACAGTAATGATTTGTTTCTCAAGTTTTAACAGTAAATTCTAAAATTCTGATTGGAACCTCACCTAGAATGTTTAAGGAGTTTCCAAATCAATTACTTGCAAGGTTCCCTAACTTAAAATACCTATATTACCCTTGAACTAGTCTGAAATCACCAAACCTGTACTAGTTGACCCCAGCCCCTTTTACTAACCATGGTTAACTAAATAAAGGTCTAGACTACTCAACTATAACCAGAATAATTCCAAGAACTCCAAAACTGAATTATCAAATCAATGTAGTGCTAAGCCAAAACAAAAGGAAACTGAAAGTTAATCCTAGTTCACACTACTGTCAAATTATCAATTAAACAAACCTAAATATCAGTCTTAAAATAATATTGGGTCATGAATTGAACTAAATCGACATTAACTCTAAACTAAACTAAACAGAAAAAGTCAAACTTAACATAAACTACTCAGTAAAATTAAAGAACTAAACACTGAATTAAACAAACAACATCACAACAAAACTAAAAAAAAAAATTAAAATCAGAAATCATGCGAATAGAATCAACCATAACCAAAATAAAAAAAATGAAAATTAAACTAAGAATCAAAAACCATGAGCACATGATCAATCATCATAAAACATAATTAAACACGGAAGATAGAAAAGGAAATAACACTTACTGGTTGAAAATCAAATTATCGAATTTGATTTTTGATTAATGTTATATGTTTATTTTGTCCAAAATAGATATATAACATTGATGAAAATCAGCCAAGCGCTTGAAATTCCCAAAATAGGTTGAAAGTTCGAACCCAAGATCTGAAATTAGTGATGCTCCGGCTGTGTTCGAAGGCAACTAACAACATATTAGGCATGAGGGAGGCATGGTGGGTTATACGGTGTTGTTTTGGTGGTATTTGAGTGGTTTGGGGGAGGGGGGGGGGTTAGGGTTTAGGCCAGATTTTCGATTTGATATTCGAGAAGTTCGGTGAGGATTCGATGGACGGGGTTTGGGGGTCTATAAAGAGGAGGGGAAGGTGGTTCAATGGTGTTAATCTGGTGGTGAAAAGGTGGTGGCGCCGCAGTGGGCGGCTGAGGCGGCGACATTGTTTTTTAAAGATTCGAGCAGCTTGGCTTGAATTTGTGGAAAAAGGGGTTATAGATTTGGAGAGAGGAGAGGGAAGCAGTTTAGGGGTGTATTTTTGGGAGGAATTGGAGAGTCGCCGCCGGCAACGACGACTTCTGGTCCGCGATGGACGACGGAGGGTGGTGGCAAGATTGTAGCGTTATAGGGGTTAGAGACAGGCTTAGTTTTGAGGGGTAGGGTGGAGGTTTGGACAGTTATATATCAAGCCTAAACCAGTTTCAGACCATTTGATACACTGAGATCAACAATCCAGACCAATCAGTGGCAAGCAATATCGTTTAAAGGGAGAAGGGGCTGGACCGGGTCTGGGGGTGTTTGGGCCTGGATTGGGGAAGGTTTTGGGCTGGTTTTTTGGCCCAAAACTGGGTGGCCTGATTTTAATTAATAATTTTCTTTTGTTGATTTTCTTTTCCTTTTTTTTTCAAAATAATAATAAAAATCTAAATTAATTCTTTAAACCTAATTGATCTAAATATACTAATTAAGCCTAAATGATAATTATAAAAATTAATTAACCAAACAATAAAAAGGAAATTACTCCAAATTGAAATTTAGAGAAAAAAGAATGCAAATTAACCTATTTTTGTGATTTTCTTTTATTTATTATAAAATAAAAATTAACTCCCAAA
Source organism: Nicotiana benthamiana (assembly GCA_034376525.1). Classification (NCBI taxonomy): domain Eukaryota; kingdom Viridiplantae; phylum Streptophyta; class Magnoliopsida; order Solanales; family Solanaceae; genus Nicotiana; species Nicotiana benthamiana. The sequence goes on along the minus strand of CM067332.1, from coordinate 116,608,615 downwards.
TGCACATGCAACACATTTTTTGTATCTTTTCACTAATTATATTGCACACACAAACATACAAACAATTAACAGAAGATGCCACGAAAATCCGCAAAAATGCAAATACTGAAATAAACTATTTTGTTTTGAATTTATGTGAGCAATTCTTATAGGATAAAAATCACATGCTCACACCAGAGTGTTTTCAAAAATTGATTTGAGATCTGGCTACCATTTGTTCAGGATTAGGGCATCTGATGTCCTTAAGACCATTTTTTGGACTGGATATAGGCATCATGCGTTTCTAGTGATGTCATTTGGCTCGACAAAGGCCCCAGCAGTATTTATGGATTTGATGACCGTGTGTTCAAGCCATATATGGATTCCTTTGCAATTTTTTTCATTGATGATATCTTGATCTAATCCCGCAACTGAGAGGAGTATGAACATCATCTTCGAATCATTCTTCAGACTATGAGAGACAACCACTTACATGCTAAGTTTTTGAAGTGTGAGTTCTGGTTGAGTTCATTTGCTTTCTTGGGTCACAACGTATCAACAGAGGGTATTCAGGTGGATCCTAAGAAGATTGAGTTAGTCAAGAACGGTCCTAGACCCCAATCAACTATAGAGATCCGGAGTTTCTTGGGCTTGGCGTGTTATTACCATCGATTTGTGGAGGGTTTTTCATATATAGAAGCCCCAATGACCAGGTTGACCCAGAAGGGTGCTTCATCTAGGTGGTCGGACGAGTGTGAGACGAGCTTTCAGAAGCTCAAGACGGCTTTTGACTTCAGAGCCGGTATTGGTGTTGCTTAAAAATTCTGGGCCATATACAGTATATTGTGATGCATCTCCTACGGGACTTGGTGCAATATCGATGCAGAATGGCAATGTTATTGCATATTCTTCGCGGATGCTGAAGGTTCACGAGAACAATTATCCAGTTCATGATTTGGAGCTAGCAGCCACTGTTCACGTGTTGGAGATTTGAATGCATTATCTTTATGGCGTGTCATGTGAGGTGTTTACAGATCACAAGAGTTTGCAATACCTGTTCAAGTAGAAGGAGCTAAATTTGAGGTAGATGAGTTGGTTGGGGTTATTGAAAGACTATGATATCACCATCTTGCATCATCTTCGGAAGGCCAATGTAGTGGCCGATGCTTTGAGTAGGAAGTTAGCTAGTATGGGCAGCCTTGCGTATGTTCCAATCAGTGAGAGACCACTTACATTAGATGTTCAGGCTTTGGCCAGTCAGTTTGCGAGGATGGATATTTATGAGGCTAGTCGTGTTCTGGCTTGTACAGTCGCTTGGTCTTCATTATTTGAGAGTATTAGAGATCGGCAGTATGATGATCCTTATTTTCTTATCCTTAGGGACACAGTGCAGCGCAGAGATGCTAAGCAGGTTACGGTTGGGGATGATGGAGTTTTGAGGATGCAGGGTCGAGTTTGTGTGCCTAATATAGATGGACTTCATGAGTTGGTTCTAGAGGAGGCCCATAGTTCTCGTTATTCTATTCATTCGGGTGCCACCACGATATATCAGGACTTGCAGCAGCATTACTGGTGGATAAGGATAAAGAAGAATATCATTGCATATGTAGCTCAATGTTTGAATTGTCAGCAGGTAAAGTACAAGCATTAGAGACCTGGTGGTTTGCTTCAGAAGACTGAGATCCCCGAGCGGAAGTTGGAGCGTATCACTATGGATTTTGTTGTTAGATTCCCACAGACTTAGAGGAAGTTCGATGTAGTATGGGTTATTGTTGATAAGATGACCAAATCAGTGCATTTCATCCCTGCAGCAGTTTGCTATTCACAGCGGTTAGCTGAGATATAAATTCGGGAGATCATTCGTCTTCATGGTGTGCCCATGTCTATCATTTCTGACTGAGGTATGGAGTTAACCATGCATTTCTGGAGAGAAGTACAACGAGAGTTGGGTATGCGGGTCGAGCTTAGCATATCATTTCATTCTCATACAGCGGACAGTCTTAGCGTACTATCCAAATTTAGAGGATATGCTCTACGCCTGTGTTATTGACTTTGGAGGTTCTTGGGATCAATTCTTGCCGTTAGCGGAGTTTTCCTACAACAACTATTAGTTGAGCATCCATATGGCTCCTTATTACGCATTATACGGTAGACTCTGTCGATCGCCAGTTAGGTAGTTTGAGCCGGGGAAGCTCGGTTGTTGGGTACAAATTTAGCACAAGATGCCTTGGATAAGGTTAAGATTATTCAGCATAAACTTCGTACAACTCAGTCCAAGTGAAAGAGTTATGCCGACCGTAAGGTTCGTGATGTGGCATTCATGGTCAGAGAACAAATGTTACTTTGAGTGTCACCAATGAAGGGCGTGATGAGATTTGGGAAGAAGGGCAAGCTAGGCCCTCGGTTCATTGGGCTTTTTGAGATCCTTGATCGAGTGGGAGAGATGACTTACAGATTTGCGTTGCCGCCAGGTTTATCAGCAGCGTGTCAACTGTTTCATGTGTCCATGCTTTGAAAGTATCACGACAATCCATCCCACGTGTTAGACTTCAGCACTGTCCAGTTGAACAAGGATTTGACCTATGAGGAGGAGTCGTTAGCTATTCTAGACTGTCAGGCTCGTCAGTTGAGATTGAAGTGTTATCATTCCGTTCATGTTCAGTGGAGAGGTCAGGCTGTCGAGGCAGCTACCTAGGAGTCCAAATCCGATATGCAGAGCATATATCCCCATCTTTCACTAGCTTAGTTACTTTTCTATGTCCGTTCAAGGACAAACGATTGTTTTAAAGGTGGACAATATGATGACCCAAAAGGTCTCGAGTTTTTGGACACAATTCAAGGTTTTGAGATCATTAAAACCTCATTTTCTTTCTCCTCGATTTACGTGCATAGTCCTGATGCGATTCAGGAAAGCCTCTATGTTAAATTTGGGAAAATTATTGAGTTTTGCCTTTAAAATTAATTTAAGTGACTTTGGTCAACATTTTGAGTAAACAGGCTCGTACCTGTGATTTGATATTCCCGAAAGGTCCGTAGTAAAATATGGGATCCAATTCATGAGTTGAGCGTTTTTCGATAGTCAACATTAGGACTCCAAACCCTGAGTTAAGCTTTTTCCTTAGCCAACATTGGGTCTCCTATCCAAGAGTTGAGTGTTTTTCTTTCGCCAACATTGGGGCTCCAATCCCTAAGTTGAGCGGTTTTCCCTAGCCAACATTAGGGCTGCAATCCCTGATTTGAGTGTTTTTCCCTAGACAACATTGGTGATCTAATCCCTGAATTGAGCATTTTTCCTTAGCCAACATTAGGGCTCCAATCCTTGAGTTGAGCGTTTTTCCTTTTCCAACATAAGGGCTCCATTCTCTGAGACGAGCGTTTTTCCTTAGCCAACATTAGGGCTCCAATACCTGACTTGAGCGATTTTCCTTAGCCAACATTTGGGCTCTAATCCCTGAGTTGAGTGTTTTTCCTTTTAGCCAGTATTAGGGCTCCAAATCTCTAAGTTGAGCACTTTTCGTTAGCCAACATTAAGGCTTCAATCCATGAGTTGAGAATTTTTCCTCTTAGCCAACATTATGGCTCAAATCCCTGAGTTGAGCTTTTTTCCTTAGCCAACATTAGGGCTCCAAACCCTTAGTTGAGCATTTTTCCTTTGCCAACATTAGGGCTCCACTCCCTGAGTTGAGCGTTTTCAGTTAGCCAATATTAGGGCTCCAATCCCTGAGTTGAGCATTTCTCCTTAGCCAACATTAGTTCTCTAATCGCTGAGTTGAGCGTTTTTCCCTAGCCGACATTAGGGATCCAATTGCTGAGTTGAGCATTTTTCCTTAGTCAACATTAGGATTCCAAACCCTGAGTTAAGATTTTTCCTTAGCCAACATTGGGTCTCCTATGCAAGAGTTGAGTGTTTTTCTTTCGCCAATATTAGGGCTCCAAACCCTTAGTTGAGCATTTTTCCTTTGCCAACATTAGGGCTCCACTCCTTGAGTTGAGCGTTTTCAGTTAGCCAATATTAGGGCTCCAATCCCTGAGTTGAGCATTTCTCCTTAGGCAACATTAGTTCTCTAATCGCTGAGTTGAGCGGTTTTCCCAAGCCAACATTAGGGCTGCAATCCCTGATTTGAGCGTCTTTCCCTAGACAACATTGGGGCTCTATCCCTGAGTGGAGCGTTTATCGTTGGCCTACAATAGGGCTCCAATCCCTGAATTGTGCGTTTTCTCCATTAGCCAAAATTAGTGCTCTAATCCCTGAGTTGAGCGTTTTTCCTTGACAATTATTATGGCTCCAATCACTAAGTTAAGCGTTTTTCTTTAACCAACATTAGGACTCTGATCCCTTAGTTGAGTGTTTTTCCTTTGCACATTAGGGCTCCAATCCCCTAATCGAGCGTTTTTCCTTAGCCAACATTAGGGCCCCAACCCCTGAGTTAAGCGTTTTTACTTTTTGCCAACATTCGGGCTCTAATATCTGAGTTGAGCGTTTTTCCTTAGCCAACATTCGGGCTCCAATCCCTGAGTTTAGCATTTTTTCTTAGCCAACATTAGGGCTCCTATCCCTGAGTTGATCGTCTTTCCTTAGCCAACATGTGGGATTCTATCCGTGAGTTGAGCGTTTTTCCCATTAGCCAACATTACGGCTCCAATCCCTGAGTTGACTGTTTTTCCTTAGCCAACATTAGGGCACAGATTGGTGAGTTCGGCATTTTTCCTTAGCCAACATTCGGGCTGCAATCCCCGAGTTGAGTATTTTCCTTAGCAAACATTTGGGCTCCAATCCCTGATTTGAGCGTTTTTTCCTTTAGCCAACATTAGGGCTCCAATCCTTGAGTTGAACATTTTTTCCTAGAATACATTTGGGCTCCAATCCTTGAGTTGAGAGTTTTTCCCTAGCAAACGTTAGGGCTCCAATTCCTAAATTCAGCATTTTTCCCTAGCCAACATAAGGGCTCAAATCCCTGAGGGTGTTCTTTAGCTAACATTATGGCTCCAAACCCTGAGTTGAGTATTTTTCCTTAGCCAACATTAAGGCTCCAATCCTGAGTTGAGCATTTTCTCCTTTAGCTAACATTAGGGCCCCAATCCCTGAGTTGAGCGTATTCCCTTTTGCCAATACTAGGGCTCCAATCTCTGAGTTTCGCCTTTTTCCTTAGCCAACATTAAGGCTCCAATCCCTCAGTTGAGCGTTTTTCCTTAGCCAATATTAGGGCTCCAATCCCTGATTTCCTTTTGCCAACATTAGGGTTCTAATCCCGGAGTTGAGCATTCTTCTTTATTCAACATTAGTACTCCAATCCCTGAGTTGAGCGTTTTTCCTTAGCAAACATTAGTGCTCCAATCCCTGAATTGAGCGTTTTTCCTATAGCCAACATTAGGGCTCCAATACCTAAGTTAAGCGTTTTCTTTAGCCAACATTAGGGCTCGAATCTCTAAGTTGAGCGGTTTTTCTTAGCCAACATTATGGCTCCAATCCACGAGTTGAGTGTTTTTCCTTTGCCAACATTAGGGCTCCAACCCATGAGTTGAGCGTTTTTCCTTAAGCTTCAGTCCCTGAGTTGAGCATTTTTCCCTAGCCGACATTATGGCTCAAATCTCTAAATGAGCGTTTTTCCTTAGCAAGAATTAGGGCTAAAATCCCCGAGTTGAGCGTTTTTCCTTAGACAACGTTAGGGCTCCAATGCTTGAGTTGAGCGTTTTTCCTTAGCTAACATTAAGGCTCCAATCCAAAAGTTGAGCGTTTTTCCTTATCCAAAATTAGGGCTCAAATCGCTCAGTTGAGCGTTTTTCCTTAAGACAACATTAGGGCTCCAATCCCTGAATTGAGCGTTTTTCCGTAGCCAACATTAGGGCCTCAATCCCTTAGTTGAACGTTTTCCTTAGCTAACATATGGTCTCCAATCCTTGAGTTGAGCGTTTTTCTTTTTAACAACCATTAGAGCTCAAATACCCGAGTTAAGTGTCTTTCCTTTCCCAACATTAGGGATCCAATCCGTGAGTTGAGCGCTTTTCCTTTGCCAACATTAGGGCTCCTATCCCCGAGTCAAGCGTTTTTCTTTCGGCAACATTAGGGCTCCAATCCATGACTTGATCAGTTTTCCCTAGACAACATTAAAACTCCAATCCCTAGGTTGAGCATTTTTCCTCAGCCAATATTAGGGCTCCAATCCTTTAGTTGATCGTCTTTCCTTAGCCAACATTAGGGCTATAATCCCTAAGTTGAGCGTTTTTCCCTTTAGCCAGCATTAGCGTTCCAATTCCTAAGATGAGCGTTTTTCCTTTGACAACATTAGGGCTCCAATCCTCGAGTTCGGTGTTTTTTCCTAGCCAACATTAGGGCTCCAATCCCCGAGTTGAACATTTTCCTTAGCCTATATTAGGACTTCAATCCCTGAGTTGAGAATTTTTCCTTAGCCAACATTAAGGCTCCAATCACTGAGTTGAGCGTTTCCCCTTTAGCAAACATTAGGGCTCCAATCCCTGAGTTGATCATCTTTCCTTAGCCAACATTAGGGATCCAATCCCTGAGTTGAGCGTTTTGCCTTAGCCAACAATAGTGCTCCAATACCTGAGTTCGGCTTTTTTCCTTAGCCAACATTCAGGCTCCATACCCTGAGTTAAGCATTTTTCCTTGGCCAACATTAGGACTCCAATCCCTGTGTTGATCATTTTTCTTAGCCAACATTAAGGCTCCAATCCCTAAGTTGAGCAATTTTCCTTAGCCAAAATTAGGGCTCCAATGCTTGAATTGAGTGTTTTTCCCCAGCCAACATTAGGGCTCCAATTCCTGAGTTGAACGTTTTTCGCTAGCTAAAATTAGGGCTCCAATCCCTGATCGTTTTCTTAAGCTAACATTATGGCTCTAATCCCTGAGTTGAGCATTTTCCCCCTAAGCCAACATTAGGGCTCCAATCCCTGAGTTGAGCGTTTTCTCTTTAGCCAATTTTAGGGCTCCAATCGCTTAGTTGAACGTTTTTCCCTAGCCAAAATTAGGACTCAAATCCTTGAGTTTAGCTTTTTTCCTTAGCCAACATTAGGGCTCCAATCCATGAGTTGTGCGTTTTTCCTTAGCCAACATTAAGCCTCCAATCCCTGAGTTGAGCGTTTTTCCTTAGCCAACATTAGTGCTCAAATCCTTGAGTGGAGCGTTTTTCCTTATCCAACATTAGGGCTCCAATCCCTATGTTTTGTATTTTTCCTTAGCCAATATTAGAGCTCCAATCCCTGAGTTGATTATTTTTCCTTAGCCAACATTTGGGCTCCTCCCTGAATCGAGCATTTTTCCTTTGCTAGCAATAGCGCCACAATCCCGATGTTGAGCATTTTTCCTTTTAGCTAACATTAGGGCTCCAATTCTCGAGTTGAGTGTTCTTCCTTAGCCAACATTAGGACTCTAATCCCTAACTTGAGTGGTTTTCCCTAGCCAACTTTAGGGCTCCAATCACTCAGCTAAGCATTTTTCCATTTAGCCAACATTAGCGCTCAAGTCCCTGAGTTAAGCGTTCTTCCTTAGCCAGGATTAGTGCTCCAATCCCTGAGTTGATTTTTTCCTTAGCCAACACTAGGGCTCCATTTCCAATGTTGATCATCTTTCCTTAGCCAACATTAGGGCTCTAATCCCAGATTTGAGCGTTTTTCCTTTTTGGAAACATTTGGGTTTCAATCTTTGAGTTAAGCATTTTTCCTTAAACAGCATTAGGGTTCCAATCCCAGATCTCGGCGTTTTACCTTAGCCAACATTAGGGCTCCAATCCCTAAGTTGAGAAGTTTTCCTTAGCCATCATTAGGACTTCAATACCTGAGTTTAGTGTTTTTCCTTAGCGAACATTAGGGCTACAATCCCTGAGTTGATCGCCTTTCCTTAGCTAGCATATGGGCTCCTATCCCTGAGTTGAGAGTTTTTCCTTAGCCAACATTAGGCCTCCAATCCCCCAGTTGAGGGTTTTTGCTTAGCCAACATTAGTGCTCAAATCCTTGGGTTGAGCGTTTTTCCCTATCCAACACTAATGCTCCAATCCCTAAGTTGAGTGTTTTTCCTTATCCAACAATAAGGCTCGAATCCTTAAGTTGAGCGGTTTTCCATAGCCAACAATAGGGCCTCCAATCCCTGAATGAGCGTTTTCCCTTTAGCCAACATTAGGGCTCCAATCCCTAAGTTGAATGTTTTTCCCTAGCCAAATTAGAGCCCCAATCCCATTGTTAAGCATTTTTACTTGGCCAACATTAGGGCAATCTTTGAATTGAGCAATTATCCTTAGCCAATATTAGGGCTCCAAACCCTTAGTTGAGCGTTTTTTTATAGCCAACATTAGGGCTCCAATCCCTAAGTTGAGTGTTTTTCCTTATCCAACATTAAGGCTCGAATCCTTAAGTTGAGCGGTTTTCCTTAGCCAACATTAGGGCTCCAATCCCTGAGTTGAGCGTTTTTCCTTAGCCAACATTACGGCTCCAATCCCTGAGTTGAGCGTTTTTCCTTTAGCCAACATTAGGGCTCCAATCCCTGGTTGAACGTTTTTTTCCTAGCCAACATTAGGGCTTCAATCCCTGAGTTTATCTATTTTCCTTAGCAAACATTAGGGCTCCAATCCTTGAGTTCAGTGTTTTTCTATAGCCAACATTAGGGCTCCAATCCCTGAGTTGAGCGTTCTTCCTTAGCCAACATTAGGGCTCCAATCCCTGAGTTGAGCGTTTTTCCTTAGCCAACATTACCGCTCCAATCCCTAAGTTGAGCGTTTTTTCTTTTGCCAACATTAAGGCTCCAATCCCTATGTTGAGCGTTTTTTTAGCCAACATTAGGGCTCCAATCCTTAAGTTGAGCGTTTTTCCTTAGCCAACATTAGGGCTCCAATCCCTGAGTTGATCGCCTTTCCATAGCCAACATATGGGCTCCTATCCCTGAGTTGAGAGTTTTTCCTTAGCCAACATTAGGCCTCCAATCCCCCAGTTGAGCGTTTTTGCTTAGCCAACATTAGTGCTCAAATCCTTGGGTTGAGCGTTTTTCCCTATCCAGCACTAATGCTCCAATCCCTAAGTTGAGTGTTTTTCCTTATCCAACATTAAGGCTAGAACCCTTAAGTTGAGCGGTTTTCCATAGCCAACAATAGGGCTCCAATCCCTCAATGAGCGTTTTCCCTTTAGCCAACATTAGGGCTCCAATCCCTAAGTTGAATGTTTTTCCCTAGCCAAATTAGAGCCCCAATCCCATTGTTAAGCATTTTTACTTGGCCAACATTAGGGCTCCAATATTTGAATTGAGCAATTATCCTTAGCCAATATTAGGGCTCCTAACCCTTAGTTGAGCATTTTTTTATAGCCAACATTAGGGCTCCAATCCCCGAGTTGATCATTTTTCCTTAGCTAACATTAAGGCTCCAATTCCTGAGTTGATCCTTTTTTCTATCCAATATTAGGGCTCCAATCCTTGAGTAGGGTGTTTTCCCCTTTAGCCAACACTAGGTCTCCAATCCCTGAGTTGAGCGCTTTCCCTTTAGCCAATACTAGGGCTCCAATCCCTGAGTTGAACGTTTTTTCCTAGCCGACATTAGGGCTCCAATCCGTGAGTTTAGCTATTTCCTTAGCAAACATTAGGTCTACAATCCTTGAGATGAGTGTTTTTCCTTAGCCAACATTAGGGCTCCAATCCTTGAGTTGAGCGTTCTTTCTTAGCCAACATTAGGGCTCTAATCCCTGAGCTAAGCATTTTTCCTTAGCTAAAACTAAGGCTCCAATCCCTTAGTTGAGCGTTTTTCCTTAGTCAACATTAGGGCTCCAATCCTTGAGTTGAGCGTTTTCCCTTTAGCCAATACTAGGATTCCAATCCCTCAGTAGAACGTTTTTTCCTAGCAAACATTAGGGCATCAATCCCTGCATATAGCTATTTTCTTTAGCCTACATTAGGGCTCCAATCCTTGAGTTGAGTGTTTTTCCTTAGCCATTATTAGGGCTCCAATCCCTTAGTTGAGCGTTTTCCATTAGCCAACATTAGGGCTCCAATCCCTGAGTTGAGCGTTTTTCCTTAGCCAACATTACGGCTCCAATCCCTGAGTTGAGCGTTTTTCCTTTTTTTAACATTAGGGCTCCAATCCCTAAGTTGAGCGTTTTCCTTAGCCAACATTAGGGCTCCAATCCCTAAGTTGAGCGTTTTTCCTTAGCCAACATTAGGGCTCCAATCCCTGAGTTGAGCATTTTTTCCTTAGCCAACTTTAGGGCTCCAATCCTGAGTTGAGCGTTTTTCCCTTGCCTACATTAAGGCTCCAATCCATGAGTTGAGCTATTTTCCCTACCAAACATTGGGGCTCAAATCTCTGATTGAGCGTTTTCCCTAGACAACACTAAAGCTCCAATCCCTGAGTTGAGAATTTTTCCTTAGCCAATATTAGGGCTCCAATCCCTCAGTTGATCGTCTTTCCTTATCCAACATGAGGGCTCTAATCCCTAAGTTGAGCATTTTTCCCATTAGCCAGCATTAGGGTTCCAATTCCTAAGATGAGTGTGTTCCCTTTGACAACTATAGAGCTCCAATCCTTGAGTTTGGCATTTTTTCCTAGCCAACATTAGGGCTCAAATCCCTGAGTTGAGCATTTTGTCCTTAGCCTATATTAGGACTCCAATCCTCGAGTTGAGAAATTTTTTCTTAGCAAACATTAGTGCTCAAATCATTGAGTTGAGCGTTTTCCCCTTTAGCCAACATTAAGGCTCCAATCCCTGAGTTGATCATCTTTTCGTAGCCAACATTAGGGCTCCAATCCCTGAGTTGAGCGTTTTGCCTTAGCCAACAATAGAGCTCTAATACATGAGTTCAACTTTTTTCCTTAGCCAACATTCAGGCTCCATACCCGGAGTTGAGCATTTTTCCTTGGCCAACATTAGGACTCCAATCCCTGTGTTGAGCATTTTTCCTTAGCCAACATTAAGGCTCCAATCCCTAAGTTGAGCAATTTTCCTTAGTTAAAATTAGGGCTACAATCCCTGAGTTAAGTGTTTTTCCCCAGCCAACATTAGGGCTCCAATTCCTGAGTTGAACGTTTTTTGCTAGCCAAAATTAGGGCTCCAATCCCTGATCATTTTCTTTAGGTAACATTATGGCTCCAATCCCTTAGTTGAGCATTTTCCCCTTAAGCTAACATTACGGCTCCAATCCCTGAGTTGAGTGTTTTCCCTTTTGCCAATTTTAGGGCTCCAATCCCTGAGTTGAGCCATTTTTCTTATCCAATATTAGGGCTCCAATCCTTGAGTAGGGCGCTTTCCCTTTTAGCCAACACTAGGTCTCCAATCCCTGAGTTGAGCATTTTCCCTTTAGCCAATACTAGGGCTCTAATCCCTAGGTTGAACGTTTTTTCCTAGCCAACATTAGGGCTCCAATCCCTGAGTTTAGCTATTTTCCTTAGCAAACATTAGGGCTCCAATCCTTGAGTTGAGTGTTTTTCCTTAGCCAACATTAGGGCTCAAATCCCTGAGTTGACCGTTCTTCCTTTGCCAACATTTGGGCTCCAATCCCTGAGTTGAGCGTTTTTCCTTTTCCAACATTACGGCTCCAATTCCTAAGTTGAGCGTTTTTTCTTTAGCCAACATTAAGGCTCCAATCCCTATGTTGAGCATTTGTTTAGCCAACATTAGGGCTCCAATCCCTAAGTTGAGCGTTTTTCCTTAGCCAACATTAGGGCTCCAATCCCTGAGTTGAGCATTTTTCCTTAGCCAACATTAGGGCTCCAATCCCTGAGTTGAGCGGTTTTTCCTAGCCTACAGTAGGGCTCCAATCCATGAGTTGAGCTATTTTCCCTTCCCAACATTGGGGCTCTAATCTCTGATTGAGCGTTTTCCCTAGACAACATTAAAGATCCAATCCCTGAGTTGAGCATTTTTCCAATGCCAATATTAGGGGTCCAGTCCCTTAGTTGATCGTCTTTCCTTTGCCAACATTAGAGCTCTAATCCCTAAGTTGAGCATTTTTCCCTTTAGCCAGAATTAGGGTTCCAATTCCTAAGATGAGCATTTTTCTTTTGACAACATTAGAGCTCCAATCCTGAAGTTCGGCATTTTTTCCTAGCCAACATTAGGGCTCCAATCCCAGAGTTGAGCATTTTGTCCTTAGCCTATATTAGGACTCCAATCCTCGAGTTGAGAAATTTTCCTTAGCCAACAGTAGGGCTCCAATCATTGAGTTGAGCGTTTTCCCTTTTAGCCAACATTAGGGCTCCTATCCCTGAGTTGATCATCTTTCCGTAGCCAACATTAGGGCTCCAATCCTTGAGTTGAGCGTTTTGCCATAGCCAACAATAGAATTCCAATACATGGGTTCAACTTTTTTCCTTAGCCAACATTCAGGCTCCGTACCCTGACTTGAGCATTTTTCCTTGGCCAGCATTAGGACTCCAATCCCTGTGTTGAGCATTTTTCCTTAGCCAACATTAAGGCTCCAATCCCTAAGTTGAGCAATTTTCCTTAGTTAAAATTAGGGCTTCAATCCCTGAGTTAAGTGTTTTTCCCCCAGCCAACATTTGGGCTCCAATTCCTGAGTTGAACGTTTTTTGCTAGCCAAAATTAGGGCTCCAATCCCTTATCATTTTTTTAGCTAACATTATGGATCCAATCCTTGAGTTGAGCATTTTTCCCTTAAGCCAACATTAGGGCTCCAATCCCTGAGTTGAGTGTTTTCTCTTCTGCCAATTTTAGGGCTCCAATCCTTGAGTTGAGCCTTTTTTCTTATCCAATATTAGGGCTCCAATCCTTGAGTAGGGCGTTTTCCCCTTTAGCTAACACTAGGTCTCCAATCCGTGAGTTGAGCGTTTTCCCTTTAGCCAAAACTAGGGCTCCAATCCCTGAGTTGAGCATTTTTTCCTTGCCAACATTAAGGCTCCAATCCCGGAAGTTTAGCTATTTTCCTTAGCAAGCATTAGGGCTCCAATCCTTGAGTTGAGTGTTTTTCCTTAGCCAACATAAGGGCTCCAATCCCTGAGTTGAGCAATCTTCCTTAGCCAACACTAGGGCTCCAATCCCTGAGTTGAGCTGTTTTCCTTAGCCAATATTACGGCTCTAATCCCTAAGTTGAGCGTTTTTCCATTAGCCAACATTAGGGCTCCAATCCCTAAGTTGAGCGTTTTCCATAGACATTATTAGCGCTCCAATCCCGAAGTTGAGCGTTTTTCCTCAGCATACATTAGGGATCCAATCCCTGAGTTGAGCATTTTTCCGTAGCCAACATTAGGGCTCCAATCCATGAGTTGAGCGTTTTTTCCTAGCATACATTAGGGCTCCAATACATGAGTTGAGCTATTTTCCCTACCCAACATTAGGGCTCTAATCTCTGGTTGAGCGTTTTCCCTAGACAACATTAAATCCCCAATCCCTGAGTTGAGCATTTTTCCTTAGCCAATATTAGGGCACCAATCCCTTTGTAAATCGTCTTTCCTTATCCAACATTAGGGCTCTAATCCCTAAGTTGAGCATTTTTACCTTTAGCCAGCATTAGGGTTCCAATTCCTATTATGAGCGTTTTTCCTTTGACAACATTAGAGCTCCAATACCGAAGTTCGGCATTTTTTCCTATCCAAGATTAGAGCTCCAAACCCTGAGTTGAGCATTTTGTCCTTAGCCTATGTTAGGATTCCAATCCTCGAGTTGAGAAATTTTCCTTAGCCAACACTAGGGCTCCAATCATTGAGTTGAGCGTTTTCTCCTTTAGCCAATATTAAGGCTCCAATCCCTGAGTTGATCATCTTTCCTTAGCCAACATTAGGGACCAATCCCTTAGTTGAGCGTTTTGCCTTTTCCAACAATAGAGCTCCAATACATGAGTTCAACTTTTTTCCTTTGCCAACATTCAGGCTCCATACCCTGAGTTGATCATTTTTCCTTGGCCAATATTAGGACTCCAATCCCTGTGTTGAGCATTTTTCCTTAGCCAACATTAAGGCTCCAATCCCTAAGTTGAGCAATTTTCCTTAGTTAATATTAGGGCTCCAATCCCTGAGTTAAGTGTTTTTCACCAGCACCCATTAGGGCTCCAATTCTTGAGTTGAACGTTTTTTGCTAGCCAAAATTAGGGCTCCAATCCCTGATCATTTTCTTTAGCTAACATTATGGCATCAATCCCCGAGTTGAGCATTTTTCCCATTAGCCAACAATAGAGCTCCAATACCTGAGTTCAGCTTTTTCCCTTAGCCAACATTCGGGCTCCATGCCCTGAGTTGAGCATTTTTCCTTGGCCAACATTTGGGCTTCAATCCCTGAATTGAGCGTTTTCCCTAATAGCCATTATTAGGGCTCCTATCCTTGAGTTGAACATTTTTTCCAAGCAAACATTAGGACTCAAATCCCTGTGTGGAGCGTTTTTCCTTAGCCAACATTAGGGCATCAATCCCTAAGTTGAGAAATTTTCTTTTGTCAGCATTAGGGCTCCAATCCCAGAGTTGAGTGTTTTTCCCTATCCAACATTAGGGCTCCAATTCCTGATTTGAGAATTTTTCCCTAGCATAAATTAGGGCTCCAATCATTGAGCGTTTTCTTTAGCTAACATTATGGCTCCAATTCTTGAGTTGGGCATTTTCTCCTTTTGCCAACATTAGGGCTCCAATCCATGAGTTGAGCGTTCTCCCTATAGCCAATTTAGGGCTCCAATCCCTGAGTTGAACGTTTTTCCCTAGCAAAAACTAAGGCTCAAATCCCTGAGTTTATCGTTTTTCCCTAGCCAACATTAGGGCTTCAATCCCTAAGTTGAGCGTTTTCCCTTAGCAAACATTAGGGCTCCAAAGCATGAGTTGAGCATTTTTTCCTATTAGCCAGCATTAGGGTTCCAATCCCTGAGATGAGTGTTTTTCCCTTGACAACATTATGGCTCCAATCCATGAGATTCGGTGTTTTTTCTTAGCCAACATTAGGTCTCCAATCCCTGAGTTGTGCATTTTTCCTTAGCCTATATTAGGTCTCCAATCCCTTAGTTGAGCGTTTTTCCTTAGCCAGCATTAGGTCTCAAATCTCTCACTTGAGCGTTTTCCTCTTTAGCCAACATTAGGGCTCCAATCCTTGAATTGATCATCTTTCCTTAGCCAACATTAGGGCTCCAATCCCTGAGTTTAGCATTTTTCCTTTTCACCAACATTAGGGCTCCAATCCCTGAGTTAAGCTTTTTTTCTTAACCAACATTAGGGCTTTAATACCTGAGTTGAGCATTTTTCCTTAGCCAACATTAGGGCCCCAATCCCAAAGGTGATCGTCTTCACTTAGCCAACATTAGGGGCCTTATCCCTGAGTTGAGCGTTTTTCCCATTAGCCAACATTTGGGCTCCATTCCCTGACTTTAGCGTTTCTCCTTAGCCAACATTTGTGCTCCAATCCCCGAGTTGAGCATTTTTCCTTTTAGCTAACATTTGTGCTCTGGTCCCTGAGATAAGCGTTTTTCCTTAGCCAGTATTAGATCTCCAATTCCTCAGTTGAGCATTTTTCCTTAGACAACATCAGGGCTCCAATCCCTGAGTTAATCGTCTTTCCTTAGCAAACATTAGGGCTCTAAGCCCTGAGTTGAGCGTTTTTCCTATTAGCCAGCGTTAGGGTTCAAATCCCTGAGATGAGCGTTTTTCATTTGACGATACTAGGGCTCCTGTCCTTGAGTTCGGCATTTTTTCTAAGCCAACATTGGGGCTCTAATCCCTGGTTGAGCATTTTTTCTTAGCCTATATTAGGATTCTAATCCCTGAGTTGAGCGTTTTTCCTTAGCCAACATTAGGGCTCCAATCTCTGAGTTGAGCGTTTTCCTCATTAGCCAACATTTGGGCTGCAATCCCTGAGTTGATCATCTTTCCTTAGCCAACATTAGGGCTCCAATCCTTGGGTTGAGTTTTTTTCCCTTTAGCCAACATTAGGGCTCCAATCCTTGAGTTAAGCGATTTTCCTTAGCCAACATTAGGGCTTTAATCCCCGAGTTGAGTGTTTTTCCTTTGCCAACATTAGGGCCCCAATCCCTGAGTTGATCATCTTCCCTTAGCCAACATTAGGGCCCATATCCCCGAGTTGAGCATTTTTCCCATTAGCTAAAAATAGGTCACCAATCCCTGAGTTGAGCGTTTTGCATTAGCCAACAATTGAGCTCCAATACGTGAGTTCAGCTTTTTTCTTAGCCAACATTCGGGCTCCATACCCTGAGTTGAGCAATTTTCCTTGGCCAATATTTGGGCTTCAATCCTTGAATTGAGCGTTTTCCCTTTAGCCAACATTAGGGCTCAAATCTCTGATTTGAACGTTTTTTCCTAGCCAACATTTGGACTTCAATCCCTGTGTTGAGCATTATTCCTTAGCCAACATTAGGGCATCAATCCCTAAGTCGAGAAATTTTTCTTAGTCAACATTAAGGCTCCAATTCCAGAGTTGAGTGTTTTTCCCTAGACAACATTAGGGCTCCAATTCCTGATTTGAGCATTTTTCCCTAGCATAAATTAGGGCTCCAATCCCTGAGCGTTTTCTTTAGCTAACATTATGGCTCTAATCTCTGAGTTGGGCATTTTCTCCTTTAGCCAACATTAGGGCTCTAATCTCTAAGTTGAGCATTTTCCCTATTGCCAATTTTAGGGCTCCAATCCCTGAGTTGAACATTTTTCCCTAGCTAAAATTAGGGCTCAAATCTTTGAGTTTAGCGTTTTTGCTTAGCCAACATTAGGGCTCCAATCCATGAGTTAAGTGCTTTTCGTTAGCCAATATTAGGGCTCCAATCCTTAAGTTGAGAGTTTTTCCTTAGCCAACATTAGAGCTCCAATCCCTGAGTTGAGCGCCTTTTCCTATTAGCCAGCATTAGGGTTCCAGTCCCAGAGATGAGCGTTTTTCCTTTGACAACATTAGGGCTCCAACCCTTGAGTTCGGTGTTTTTTCTTAGCTAACATTAGGGATCCAATCCATGAGTTAAGCATTTTTCCATTGCCAACATTAGGGCTCCAATCTTTATGTTGAGCATTTTTCTTTAGACAATATTAGGGCTCCAATCCCCGAGTTTAGTGTTCTTCCTTAGCCAACAATAGGACTCAAATCCCTGAGTTGAGCGTTTTTCCTTAGCCAACATTAGGGCTCCAATCACTGAGTTGATCGTCTTTCCTTAGCCAACATTATGGCTCTAATCCTTGATTTGAGCGTTTTTCCTTAAACAACATTAGGGCTCCAATCTCAGAGTTAAGCATTTTTCTCTTTAGCCAACATTAGAGATCCAATCTGTGAGTTGATCATCTTTCCTTAGCCAACATTAGGGCTCCAATCCGTGAGTTGAGCATTTTTCCTTTTAGCCAACATTAGGGCTCCAATTCCCGAGCTAAGCGTTTTTCCTTAGCCAACATTAGGGGTTTAATACCTGAGTTGAGCATTTTTCCTCAACAAACATTAGGGCCCCAATCCCTGAGTTGATCGTCTTCCCTTAGCCAACATTAGGGTCCTTATTTCCGAGTTGAGCGTTTTTCCCATTTGCCAAAATTAGGGCCCCAATCCCTGAGATGAGCGTTTTGCATTAGCCACCAATAGAGCTCCAATACCTGAGTTCGGCTCTTTTCCATAGCCAACATTAGGGCTCCATACCCTGAGTTGAGAAGTTTTCCTTGGCCAACATTTGGGCTCCAATACCTGTATTGAGTGTTTTCCTTTACCCAACATTACGGCTCTAATCCCAGAGTTGAACATTTTTCCCTAGCCAACATTAGGACTCCAATCCCTGTGTTGAGCATTTTTCTTAGCCAACATTAGGGCATCAATCCCTAAGTTGAGTAATTTTCCTTAGCCAAAATTAGGGCTCCAATCCAGAGTTGAGTGTTTTTGCCTAGCCTACATTAGGGCTCAAATTCCTTAGTTGAGCATTTTTCCCTGGCATAAATTGGGGCTCCAATCCCTGAGCGTTTTCTTTAGCTAACATTATGGCTCCATTCCCTGAGTTGAGCATTTTCTCCTTTAGCCAACATTAGGGCTCGATTCCCTGAGTTGAGCGTTTTCCCTTTAGCCAATTTTAGGGCTCCAATCCCTAAGTTGAACATTTTTCCCAGCCAATATTAGGGCTCAAATCCCTGAGTTTAGCGTTTTTCCTTAGCAAACATTAGGGCTCGAATATATGTGTTGAGCATTTTTCCTTAGCCGAATTAGGGCTCCAATCCCTAAGTTGAGCATTTTCCATTAGCCAACATTAGGGCTCGAATTCCCGAGTTGAGTCTTCTTCCTTAGCCAACATTATGACTCATATCCCTAAGTGGAGCGTTTTTCATTAGCCAACATTAGGGCTCCAATCCTTGAGTTGATCGTCTTTCCATTGCCAACATTATGGCTCTAATCCCCGAGTTGAGCGTTTTTCCTATTAGCCAGCATTAGTGTTCCATCACTGAGATGAGTGTTTTTCCTTTGACGACATTAGGGCTCTAATCCCTGAGTTTGGTGTTTTTTCTTAGCAAACATTAGGACTCCAATCCCTGAGTTGAGCATTTTTCTTTAGCCTATATTAGGACTTCAATCCCTGAGTTAAGCGTTTTTCCATATCCAACATTAGGGCTCCAATCTCTTAGTTGTGCGTTTTCTTCTTTAGCCAATATTAGGGCTCTAATCCCTGTGTTGATCATCTTTCATTAGCCAATATTAGGGGTCCAATCCCTGAGTTAAGCGTTTTTCTTGGCCAACATTAGGCCTTTAATCCCTGAGTTAAGCATTATTCCTAATCGAACATTAGGGCCCCAATCCCTGAGTTGATCGTCTTTCCTTAGCCAACATTAGGGCCCTTATCCCCGAGTTGAGCATTTTTCACATTAGCCAACATAAGGTCTCCAATCCATCAATTGAGCGTTTTGTATTAGACAACAATGGAGCTCCAATCCCTAAGTTTGGCTTTTTTCCGTAGCAAACGTTCGGGATCCATACCCTGAGTTGAGCATTTTTCCTTGGCCAACATTAAGGCTCCAATCCCTGAATTGAGCGTTTTCCCTTTAGCCAACATTTGGTCTCCAATCCCTGAGTTGAACGTTTTTCCCTAACCAACATTAGGACTCAAATCCCTGTGTTGAGCATTTTTCCTTAGCCAACATTAGGGAATCAATCCCTAAGTTGTGAAATTTTCCTTAGCCAACATTAGGGCTCCAATCCCAAAGTTGAGTGTTTTTTCCCTAGCCAACATTAGGGCTCCAATCCAGGATTTGAGCATTTTTCCCTAGCATAAATTAGGGCTCCAATCCCTGAGCATTTTCTTTAGCTAACATTATGGCTCCAATCCCTGATTTAAGCATTTTCTCCTTTAGCCCGTTGAAACACGTTCTCTCAAGGCACTAAACTAAACGTGTGTTCATATTTGTAGGTTTTGATAAATGTCAAACGATGCGAAATTGACATATGAGGAGGTCCAAGCACAAGCGCGTAAATGTCACGCAAAGAAGTTCAAGCACAAGACAAACAAAGATCAAGACTAAGCAAAGTTATACATAAGTCGTTCTTTAATTGTGATCTTGATCCGACAACTTAACTCAAGACTTGGCTTCTCTCGTAAAATCATTTTTATCAAATCATGCATATTTAATTTAGAGCAAAATGATTTTAAATCATGCATATGTATTTTAGCAAAATGATTTTTAAATATGCCTCTAAAATTTGGACTAAGATAATCGATTATGTACTTATGATAATCGATTATGTTAAGTCAGCTGCATGACAATCGATTGTGAACCTTATGACAATCGATTGTGTTAAGGCAGTGTATCAGATTTTTCAAATCTGCATGACAATCGATTGTGAACTTATGACAATCGATTGTGTTGAGGCAGTGTCCAAACATATTTTTCAAAGCTTCAAAATAATCGATTGTGAACCTATGACAATCGATTGTATTGAGGCAGTGTCTATTTGATTTTTCAAAGACTGATAAATAATCGATTGTCCAAATAGTATAATCGATTATGTAACTGACCGTTGTCAAAATATTTTCAAACACCGTCAAGTAATCGATTGTATGTTTTTCATAATCGATTGTTTTAAGTAAAATCTGGAAAAGATTTTTTGAACGTTGCCAAGTAATCGATTGTATATTTCTGATAATCGATTGTTTTGAGTAAAATCTGGAAAAGATTTTTTTGAACGTCGCCAAGTAATCGATTGTATATTTCTGATAATCGATTATTTTAAGTAAAATCTGGAAAGGTTTTTTTGAACGTTGCCAGTAATCGATTATATGTCTTTGATAATCGATTGTGCTGCGTAAAATCTGGGAATGATTTTAGGAACGATTGGAAAAAATCGATTGTATCATCTTGACAATCGATTGTCGCAGCACAACATCAGCAATTCTCAATTGGCAATTAGGTAACGGTTATACATGGTTTTGACACTATAAATACATCTTCAAATCAGTCTTACAAACACAACAACTGATCATATTATTGCTAAAGCTTGCATACTCTCTTATTCATCATTTTCTATTCATTGCATAAGTTTTTGAGAGCCAAATTGTCAACGAAAGTTGTTGCGTTCTTGAGCGTATTTATTTTACTCATATCTACTCTTAAGGAGAGTCTTGTTTTGAGTGCAAAGTGTTTTTATACACTTGAAGGGAAAGTTGTTCCCTTGTATTGTAAGAAGGAACCTGTGATTCCTTTGGTAGAAGTCTTGAAGTGTTGTATCTTCGAGCAAAGGTTGTTGAGGCTTGTGTCCTCAGTTTGTAAAGGTTTGTTGAGCACCCGTAAGCTTAACAGTGTAAGTGGAAATCTCGAGAGAGTCTCTCGGGGATTGGACTAGCCACGGGTTGTGGTGAACCGGATACATCGGTGCGTTCGTTCCTATTTATTTACTTATCGCACTTACTTAATTCCTGCAATTTTTAAATTCCGCAAGTTTACGCTTTTTTTTATGACGCTATTCACCCCCATCTAGCGTTAAGTGTATTTTCTAAGAATTGGTATCAGAGCCCAACTCTTTGAAGACTTAACCGTTTGAGAGAAACAATCCATGGCTTCTACTCGTGACTCTTTTGCAGGAATAGGTGAAGGACAATGCTCCACCCAACCACCACTATTCGACGGTACAAACTATACATACTGGAAGGAGAGGATGAGAATATTTATTCAATCGGATAATTTTCATCTGTGGAAGGTTATAATGAAGGAAGAACAAATTCCAACCAAAAAGGTTGAAAACGAATGGGTTCCAAAATCCGAAGAGGAATATGATGCGGATGATATCCGAAAAGTGCAAAACAACGCTAAAGCAATTAACTTATTATATTGTGCTATAAATGCTGATGATTACAGGAAAATATCATGTTGCACAACGGCGAAGCAAATGTGGGACAAGCTGGAAATCACGTACGAAGGTACGGACCAGGTAAGAGAGGCTAAGGTTGATTTTCTAACCCATGCATATGAACTGTTTCACATGAAGGAAGGCGAAAGGTCGATGAGATGTTCGAACGATTTTCAAAAATCGTAAATGACTTCCATGCTCTTAAGAAGACCTTCACGGATAAGGAACTTGTCCGAAAGATTCTCCGAAGTCTCACTCCGGAATGGCGCTCCAAGGCCGACGCGATTCAAGAGTCTATTGGCACTTCAAATGTCACCATCGACGGATTAAGAGGTAACCTTAAGACTTATGAATCTACTATACTTAACCCTCTTGTTAATGATCAAAAGAAACAAAGAATCGCCCTCAAGGCAAGCACAAGCCAACCTCAAAATGATTAGGACGGAGACAACGAGTTCGGACTCGTTATCAAGAGATTTCAAAAGTTCATGCGAAAAGAGTATGAACGAAAAGGCAAAAAGCAAGGAGATCAAATAAAGTGCTATGAGTGCGGAGAAACCGAGCACATTAAATCAAATTGCCCAAATATCAAAAAGGAGAAGAAACCCTTCAAGAAACAACGAGCATACAAATCTTGGGGAGGCGACTTCGGAGACGAGTCGAGTGAGGAAGAAGAAGACGAAGCCGCAAATCTTTGTCTTATGGCACAAGAAGACAACCAAGAAGAGGTATGTCAAATTTCTTCCAAAAATTTCTTTTCTCTTGAGGAAATGCAAAATGCTTTTGATGAGTTGTATGGTGAATTTATTAAAGCTTCCAAAACTGTTAAAAGCATAAAGGAAAATGCTTCTTTAAAAGAAAAAGATTTTGAAAAACAACTCTCTTTGAAAGAAAAAGATTTGGAAAAACTGATTTTAGAAAATGAGAAATTGAAAGAAGAAAACAAATTTTTCGGCAAGAGAAGCGCCGACAAACCCGAGAGCTCTAGTAAAAGTTGTACTTCCTGCATGCATCTCAAAAATGAGGTAGAAAGACTTAAGGGCACCCTAGATAAGTTTAATTCTTCTCATAAAAATTTGAATGAAGTCCTTGTTAATTTGAAGTCGACCAAGCATGGCATAGGTTTTATAAATAAGCATAAAGAAAAGGTTGAAGCCAACCCCCAAAAACCTAAGGCTCAACCTAGGATTAATAAAACAAACGCTCATCCTAGATATAACAAACCTAGAAATGGCTTTCAACAATCGCAACCTAGAAATAATCATTCTAGAAATAACGCATGTTCTAGGCCAAACACTGGAAGGAACTTTGAACCTTTTAGAACACCTAGAAATTGCTTTCAACCTAGAAATAACTATTCTAGAAATGCTGCATATCCTAGAACAAATAGTAGGAGAAATGATTTTCATGAATTGCGCAATAGTCATATTGTCAAGAATAGAGTAAATGAATTTCGTCCGTCCAATTACTATCAACCTAGACGAATGCATAATCCTAATGTTGTGTGTCATTATTGCAATCGAATTGGACATATTGCTCCTGCTTGTTTCACTAGACATAGACACTTAAATGTATGTCAAGCACAACAACATGTTACACCTAACTCTCAAGGACCCAAAACAGCTTGGGTACCAAAGACTCATTAATTTGTCTTGTAGGTATGTTTGAAGGGATCAAGTGTACTTTGGTACCTTGATAGTGGATGCTCCAAACACATGACGGGAGACGAATCCAAGTTCCTTCAACTAGAACATAAGGAAGGAGGAAGCGTTATTTTTGGTGATAACAACAAAGGAAAAGTTATCGGCATCGGATCGGTCGGTAAGGATGAACATTCTTCCATTAAGCATATATTGTTAGTTAAAGGTTTAAAACATAATCTCTTGAGCATAAGTCAATTATGTGACAAGGAAAATCTTGTTTTATTTGATTCGGATGAATCCTTAGTTTTTCGCCGTAGTGATTTTAATATTATCCTTCGTGGTTTTAGAATGGATAACATCTATATGGTTGATCTCGCAAATTCTTCCTCTGAATATGTGAATTGTCTTATGAGCAAAGAGGATGATACATGGTTATGGCATCGTAGAGTAGCTCACATCAACATGCATCTTTTAAACAAATTGGTTTCACAAAATTTAGTTATTGGTCTTCCAAATTTGAATTTTGAAAAAGACTCTATTTGTGATTCTTGTCAAAAAAGGAAGAAACAAAAGCATCTTTTAAATCGAAAAATATTGTTTCAACTACTAGACCTTTGCAACTACTCAATTGGACTTATTTGGACCATCTCGCATTGAAAGTCTTGGTAGAAATCGTTATGCTTTTGTTATTGTTGATGATTATTCTAGATTTACTTGGACTCTATTTCTTGCTCATAAAAGTGAAGCTTTTCATAATTTTAAATATTTTCTTAAACGTGTTCAAAACGAAAAGGACACAACCGTCACTTCAATAAGAAGTGATCATGGGGGAGAGTTTGATCACAATCTCTTTGCGGACTTTTGTGACGAACTCGGTATCGACCACACCTTCTCTGCTCCACGTACACCACAATAAAATGGGGTTGTGGAAAGGAAAAATAGGTGTCTCGAAGAGATGGCTAGAACCATGCTCGATGAGGCTAAGATTCCCAATCATTTTTGGGCGGATGCCGTGACTACCGCATGCTACATTCTAAATAGAGTAGTCATAAGGCCAATACTCATGAAAACCCCCTATGAACTCTATAAGGGAAGGAAACCAAATATCTCCGATTTTAGAGTATTCGGTTGCAAATGCTTTATTCATAACAATGGAAAAGATCAATTGGGAAAATTTGATGCCAAATCCGATGAAGGAATTTTTATTGGTTATTCTTCACGTAGCAAAGCATATAGAGTATTCAATAATAGAACCGGAACTGTGGAGGAATCCCCTCATATTGTGTTTTCCGAAAATAATGCTCGCTTGGCGAGAAAGGATTCTGGTTTTGATCCTGCAGGTATCTTAAACTCAATAAGTCCTCAAGACAAAGTACAAGAGGAAACTCCTAAGGAAATTCAAGATGAAATCTTGGATCAATTATCGGAGGAAGCGCCACAATTGGAAAAAGAAACAAAACTACCTAACGCATGGAGGACAATCAAAGACCATCCTCTCGAACAAGTAATTGGCGACATTGAACAACAGGTAAGTACCCGAAACTCTCTTAAGAACACCTTAGGACATACTGCTTTTGTTTCTCAAATTGAACCCACAACCATCTCCGAAGCAATTGGGGATGAATTTTGGACCTTGGCAATGCAAGAGGAGCTTAACCAATTCAAACGGAATGACGTTTGGGATTTGGTTCCAAGACCCGAAAATCATACCATAATTGGTACGAAATGGGTTTTTCGAAACAAATTAGATGAAAATGGTGTAATCACTAGAAACAAAGCTAGGCTTGTATCAAAAGGCTATAATCAAGAAGAGGGTATTGACTATGAAGAAACATATGCCCCCGTAGCAAGGTTAGAAGCTATTCGTTTATTGCTTGCTTTTGCCCCTTCTATGAATTTCAATTTATATCAAATGGATGTAAAAAGTGCTTTTTTAAATGGTTTTATTCAAGAAGAAGTTTATGTTGCTCAACCCCCGGGTTTTGAAGATTTTAAATTTCCCGATCATGTTTTCAAACTCAAGAAAGCCCTTTATGGACTTAAACAAGCTCCCCGAGCTTGGTATGAAAGATTGAGCAAATTTCTTTTGGAAAATAATTTCATTAGGGGGAAAGTTGACACCACTCTTTTTATTAAGCATAGAAACAATGATATTTTATTAGTTCAAATCTATGTGGATGATATTATCTTTGGTGCTACTAACAATGCTTTGTGCAAGGAATTTTTTGATTTGATGACAAGCGAATTTGAGATGTCTATGATGGGTGAGCTAACATTCTTTTTGGGGATGCAAGTAAAGCAAATGAAAGAAGGAACTTTCATTTATCAAGCTAAATATTGCAAAGAATTGCTGAAATGATTTTAATGACCAACGTAAAAGCAATGGCCACTCCCATGAGCACATCCGATCATCTAGACAAAGATGAGAAAGGTAAGGAAGTCGACACCAAAAAGTATCGAGGTATGATTGGATCTCTCCTTTATCTTACTGCTAGTAGACCGGACATCATGTTTAGCGTGTGTTTATGCGCTCGTTATCAATCATGTCCGAAGGAGTCTCACCTTACTGCGGTGAAACGGATATTGAAGTATCTTGTTGGTACTGTAAATGTGGGTCTATGGTACCCCAAAGGTTCTTCATGCCAACTTGTTGGCTATTCCGATTCTGATTTTGCTGGATGCAAATTGGACCGCAAGAGCACTAGTGGCACTTGCCATTTGCTCGGTAGCTCTCTCGTTTCTTGGTTTAGCAAGAAACAAGTAAGTGTTGCGTTGTCCACAACCGAGGCTGAATACGTAGCCGCGGGGAGTTTTTGCGCTCAAATCCTTTGGATGAAACAACAACTCTTGGACTATGGCCTAAGCCTTGATCATATCCCTCTTAGATGTGATAATACTAGTGCCATATGCTTGACGAAGAACCCCGTTCTTCATTCAAGAACAAAACACATTGAAATTAGGCATCATTTTATAAGAGATCACGTTCTCAAAGGGGATGTCGAAATTGAATTTGTTGAAACCAAAGATCAATTGGCCGACATCTTTACGAAACCCTTAGAGAAAGAGTCATTATTGTGGTAATGAGAACAATAAGGATTCTCAAAATAATCTTTCACTTTATGAAAGTAATATTTGACATGATATTGTGTAAAGCACATGATTTTGATCCATTCCCTGAAGTGAATGTGATAATTGTAATAGAGCCCGTAAGTATGAACAAGCTCTTGATGTAATTGTGTCATATGTCTGACAATATGAAAAGAAAGTTCGTTGCCCTCGAAATTTCGGGCAAGAACTATATAATATGGGTGTTGGATACTGAAATCCATTTTGGATGCTATGTGTCTTGGAGACGCCATTAAAGACAGAAATAGTGCATCCACCCAAAACTATGCTAAGGCCTTGATTTTCTTGCGCCGTCACCTTGATGAAGGTTTGAAAATTGAATATATCACAGTCAAAGATCCACCTATCTTGTGGAATGGCTTAATGGAGAGATATGACAACCTGAAGTTGGTCACTCTATTTTTTTATAAGTACGCAAAACCGAATTCTGGCATAGGTTTCCCTCGTGCTTATGAACTTGTCTCTCAGTGTAAAAGCAATGGTCTCAAATTTGCTATTGCATCTAGTGCTGATATGATTAAAGTTGATGCAAACTTGGCTATGGAAGGTTTACCAATAACGATGTGAGTTAACCTAATGCGCTTTAGCTATGAATAGTAGTCTCTCATTCTTTCTATAACCATCATACAAGAGACACTGAATTGTACTGAATGAACACATGGTGAGAACTTCATTATATTTGAAATTATCTGTATAGATATATTTTATTCCTGCATGCTACCTGATATCTATTCATTAAATGCTTGGCTTTGTGAGTAACTTATGTTGTGGAATTGCTGGACATAAACTGTTTGTTGAGACAATGAATCTTTTAGTAGTGGAATGAGGAGCTCAGACTCCCAAAAAGGTAAATATGTTTGGATCTGCGGATGTAGAGATTTCTATGACTATTTTATTGTTCTATATCATGATTACTCTTAACTTTAAAATTGCTTCATAAGTTCGACTTGTCTGTTAGTAGTAATTTCTTGGTTGTCTGTATTTAGGAGTTTATATATATCTGGTTGTTAATCTAGTTATCAGATAGATACCTGGCAGATTTTGAAAATATTATGTGACACAAACGAATTGAACTTGTCTATACTTATGTTCGTGTATTTCTTTTGTATGTCAAACCATGGGAAGTAAATTGATTGAAGGCTCCGGAAGAGCAACTGTAACTCTGCCCAAAGGCAAGACGTTTATCTTAGAGAATCAAAATGTTCTCCTCCAAGTCTAAGAAGAACTTGTTGAGTTTTAATGATATCAATGTTCTCCTCCAAGTTTAAAAGGAACTTGTTGAGTTTTGAGAATCCATTTTAGAGAATGCAATGTTCTCCTCCAAGTCTAAAAGGAACTTGTTGAGTTTTAAAGATATCATTCAAAATGGATATCAGATTGAGACAATACATGAGTATAATCTTGAATTCTTCATGAAAACGAGGCTGCCCATTTCGGTTTGGGTTCACGCCATTTTGCATGCAGCAATACTAATTCATCGGCTGCCCACTTCGGTTTGGGGTCACGCCATTTTGCATGCAGCAATGCTAGTTCGTCTCTGACTGACGAATTGACACAAATATTCCCCGTTGCAATTGGTTTTGGGTCATGGACCCAATATATCCCATTTAAGAATCTTTGGATGCGCAGTATATGTGCCTGTAGCACCGCCATCCTGCACCAAAATGGGTCTGCAAAGAAGGTTAGGAATATATGTCGAGGTTGAATCGCCCTCCATTATTCGCTACCTCGAAACATTGACAGGAGATTTGTTCACTGCACGATTTGCAGACTGTCAATTTGATGAGACACTTTTCCCAAAATTAGGGGGAGAAGTTGGTGAAACCAAACGGGAAATTTTGTGGAAAAATGCATCATTAGCTCATCTTGATCCACATACCTCTATTTATGAAAGAGGCGCAAAAGATTATCCATTTGCAAAGAATAGCAAATCAAATGCCTGACGCATTTATAGATTTGAAAAGGATAACAAAATCACATATCCCCGAAGTGGATGTGACAACATTTGATTCACGAATACATATTCATTATTGGAAGAATATGAACATGAAATTGGTATTGAATATACCACACTCACCCCTAGAAGGAGGTTTGAGATGATACCACACTCACCCCTAGAAGGAGGTTTGAGATGATATATGGCATGAATGATCGTTGGTCACGTACCTATTGTACGCCAAAGTATTTTGGAAATATGACTATTAAAGGACAACGATAATGCAAGAAACATATCTTGCATATAAGTTTGACATGACCATAATGGTATAACTTTCTCTTTAAGAAAGATATTCACCACATGGATGTTGATGAATCTGTGGTAGTACAAAATTAATTGAGAGCTCTAGAAGAGCCAATTATTACTATGTTGGAGAAACACAATTGAGTATTGTGCTGTAGTAAGTCTCAAAGAAACTTATTCAGTTTCCAAAGTACACGCGAAAGCGATTGATTATATTGAGACTATAAATAAAGGAAGGATTTGATATCTCCTATTACTACAACTTGTAGCGGGGTAATTTGCATATGAAAAGCTACCCGCTTTGTTCTCCAGTTTGTACTACACAAAAGAAAGAATGCCACAATAAAGTGGATATCTATTGGTATAAAACCCATGTCATAATAAACCTGAAGTTTATTGATAAGTGCACATGTCATGGTGTAAATTTGAAGTTTACCAATATTGATAATTTGTTCAGTTAGCATTCGTATTAGCCATCTCATTTTAAGTATGATGTGCAAATTCACACAGGTGAATATCAAAGAACTAGAAAGTTCTTTACGAATTCTCTTGTATCACTTGTTCTCATTAATGAACTGACCAACTAAAGAGTTCGGGTTGAAGCCCATAAATTCTGGAAATATCAAAGGTGAATATGGGCCCATTCACCTGCCATGTATACCACATATGATGCATCTATGATATGGTTACATGCGCAATTGTTATTAACCCGCAGCCTGGCCGGTGCTTGCGAGGTAAATTGCTCAGTAATCTAACTTCGAGCATAATTTCCAGATTTTCTACTCAAGATAGTTCATCTTGATAAGTTGGTTTATATCAAAGTTGGTTTAGCAAGATAATTATTGAGTGCTTCCACTTAATAGCTAAACTGTTTCTTATGAGAACAAAGTTATATATATCAGTTTGATTTACGTTGTATACGAGAGTATATTCTCCCCTCACAAGTGGTTCAGGGTCAGGAACCAAATAATTTCATCTTATTATTAATGTGCTGTGTATATTGACATGATAATGCACAAAGATGATTTCCCAAAGTTGAGGAAACAAGTTAGCTTTACTAACATGAGGGGGAGACATGATAAACACTTGAGAAGAGGTTACATGGGATGAATTATCATTTGTATATGTAAATCCCCAAATATCATGATATGAACCTGAAGTTCATAAAAGGGATAATTCAATTGCAACATATTGCAAAGCATGCTATACGCATTTGCTGACCCAAAGAAAGTAACTATATTCTCAATGCAAATGCTCATATTAAGTCCTAGAAGGACAAAATCTTTGATACGCAAATGCAGAGTTTAGCGTTTTCACTTATCCAACATTAGGGCTCGAACCCTTGAGTTGAGCGTTTTTCCTTACCCAACATTTGGGCTCCATTCCCTGAGTTGAGCATTTTGCTTAGACAACACTCGAACTCCAATCCCTGAGTTGAGCGTTTTGCCTTAGCCAACATTAGGGCTCCAATCCCTATGTTGAGCGTTGTTCCTTTGCCAACATTAGGGCTTCAATCCCTGAGATGAGCGTTTTTCCCTAGCCTACATTAGAGCTCCAAACCCTGAGTTGAGTGTTTTTCCTTAGACAACATTTGTGCTCCAAACCCTGAGTTGAGCGTTTTCCCTTTGCCTATAGTAGGGCTCCAATCCCTAAGTTGAGCGTTTTGCCTTAGCCAACATCAGGACTCCAATCACTGAGTTGAGTGTTTTTCCATAGCCAACATTAGAGCTCCAATCACTGATTGTAGCATTTCTCCTTAGCCAAAATTAGGGCCACAATCCTTGAGTTGAGCATTTTTTTCTTTTAGCCAACATTAGTGCTCCAATCCCCGAGTTGAGTGTTTTTCCTTAGACAACATTAGGGCTCCAATCCCTGAGTTGAGCATTTTTCCTTAGCCAACATTAGGGCTCCAATCCCTGAGTCGAGCGATTTTCCATAGCCAACATTAGGGCTCCAATCCCTGACTTGAGCGGTTTTCCTTAGCCAACATTAGGGCTCCAATCCCTGAGTTTAGCGTTTTTCCTTTAAGCCAACATTAGGGACTCAGTCCCTGAGTTAAGCATTTTTCCTTAGCGAGCATTAGGGCTCCTATCCCTGAGTTGAGCGTTTTTCCTTAGCCAACATTAGGGCTCTAATTCCTGAGTTGTTCGTCTTTCCTTAGCCAATATTTGGGCTCTAATCCCTCAGTTGAGCATTTTTCCCTTTAGCCAACATTAGGGCTCAAATCCCTTAGTTGAGCGATTTTCATTAGCCAACCTTAGGGCTCCAATCCCTATGTTCGACGTTTTTCCTGAAGTAATATTTGGGCTCCAATCCATGAGTTGAGCATTTTTCCTTAGACAACATTAGGACTCCAATCCACGAGTTGAGAGTTTTTCCTTAGCTAACACTATGGCTCCAATCTCTGAGTTGAGCATTTTCCCTTTAGCCAACATTAAGGCTCCAATTCTGAGTTGAGCGATTTCTCTTTTGCCAACATTAGGGTTCCAATCCCTGAGTTAAGCGTTTTTTAGCCAACATTAGAGCTCTATTCCCTGAGTTGAGCTTTTGTCTCTTTAGCTAACATTAGGGCTCAAATACCCGACTTATGCATTTTCCCTTTAACCAACATTAGGGCTCCAATCCATGAGTTGAGCGTTTTTCCC
Source organism: Nicotiana benthamiana (assembly GCA_034376525.1). Classification (NCBI taxonomy): domain Eukaryota; kingdom Viridiplantae; phylum Streptophyta; class Magnoliopsida; order Solanales; family Solanaceae; genus Nicotiana; species Nicotiana benthamiana. The sequence goes on along the minus strand of CM067332.1, from coordinate 116,577,761 downwards.
TAGCCAACGTTAGGGCTCTAATCCTTGAGTTGAACGGTTTTCCTTAGCCAACATTAGGGCTCCAATCCCTGAGTTGAGCATTTTCCTTAGCCAACATTAGGGCTCCAATCCCAGAGTTGAGCGTTTTCCTTAGCCAACATTAGGGCTACAATCCCTGAGTTGAGTGTTTTCCTTTAGCCAACATTAGGGCTCCAATCCCTGAGTTGAGAGTTTTTCCCTAGCCAATATTGGGGCTCCAATCCCTAAGTTAAGCGTTTTTCCTTTAGCCAACATTAGGGTTCCAATCCCTAAGTTGAGTGTTTTTCCCTTTAGCCAACATTAGGGCTCCAATCCTTGAGTTGAGTGTTTTTTCTTAGCTAACATTAGGGCTTCAATCCCTGAGTTGAGCATTTTTCCCTAGCAAACCTTTGGACTCTAATCTCTGACCTGAGCCTTATTCCCTTAGTCAAAAGCAGCAAAGACACAAGATCAATCTCCAAGAGATTTGTAGATAGGAATCTTGTAACTCATAATTGATAGGAATAGCTAGCTTAGCTTTGATTTTCCTTTGGTGTAATAAGGCGGTCAGTAAGCAGTAGCAGCTGCAACAGCACTGAAATCACGATTTCGGTAGTCCCAGCTACCAAACACTCCTGAACAACACTGACCTAATTTCTCTTTAGCTAAGGATAAGTAGGCAACCTTTGAAGCAGTGTGTGATCAAGCTTTTCAAAATTGCTTCCCATGGAGTGTCAAGTAGGTAAAAATCTCTCATGATTGCTCATTTATCTTTGCCCGAAAACCCTTCGTATCTCCGAGCAAAGAGGGCAGCTGTAAGCTTGTGATTTTTTGCCTAGCTCGAATTACTCCTATAAAATTCTTAAAATCAGGATTTTCCTTTATTTATGAGATTTTTAGTATTTAATTACATAAGTGTGTGTTTTTTTACATTTTGAGTGCATTTTAATTCATAAAAAATACAAATATAGCACGTTTGCATTTAGGATACCATTTTTTAATATTTAGGTTCATTAATTAGTTAGTATTACAAACACGGAAGAAAATAACAAAAAATAGTTCTTTTGTATTTTTCACTTTTACTTGTTTGATGTTTTCCTTAATGTCCCTTTAAAATTAGGAATTAGTTAATTTGAAAATTAATTAGTTCACTTTTAGAGTTAAACTAGGTCCCTGTTATTTTCTGTTAGTTTTGTACTTAATAAAATAAAAAATATATAAAATAAATAAGTGAAAAAGGAAAATAAATTGGAAAAATATGGTCTTGTTAAAAGACCCAAGTTATGGCCAAATTTGATCAAAACCTTAGCCCAAACGAGCCAAAAACCTGACCCAATTCATAATCAAACCTGGTCCAACCCAGGATCCACACTCGATCTAGCCCCAGCTCAAAACAACGTCGTTTGGACCCTTTTAAATCACAGCCATCCATTCCGTTTGATCAAACAACGTAGAAGCTAGGGTTAATTTGTATTAATGGTCTCTAAACCCCCTACTCCAAACGAGACCTGGTACCTTGTCCAAATTACCAAACCCTAATATCACCGTCTCTCCGCCATCTACCGCCAGCCGGAAATTGCCTCCGCCGGCGGCGATGCTCCGATGACCTCCAAAAGAACACACCCTACCTCCTCGGCCTCCTCTTTCCATTTCTGTAAGTGGCATCCCTTGAATATCGGCCAGTGTCATCAAATATTCATTTGAATTGACGATTGCTCCACCGCCACGGCGGCACCAATGCCAACTGCCTCAAAACTAACACCCTAGATTCTCCTGACCCCCTTCATCCCAAATCTGTAAACCTTAACCCTCGAATGTTAGCCGAACCCCTCAAATATCAATTTGAAAACTACGGTCAAAACTCATCATCCTCCAAACTATCAAAATCGTACCCTATGGTCTCCTTGACTGCCTCACCCTGAATTCCATACCAAAATCCCTCAAACCCGATCGTAATCCCACCAATTCTATATATAGGGTTTACTCAAGTTTGAGTCATAGATTCAAGGGTCGGCAGTGTTCAAGTTGAGTTCCAAGATAACGTTGCATGTTTGTTCTTCGCCAGAACAAGTATACAACATTATTTGGAAACCCAATTCGAGGTTAATTGGCTTAGAACGTCGAAATCAGTAAGTTCTTCAATTCCCCTCTTCTGATACATAATTCTCCATGATTCTCATTTCTTTATTTTTTTTTACATTTTTTAAATTATTGGTATAGTTTATTCTATGTGTTTGATTTCAATTGCATGAGTCACGTTTGCCACTGATTTCCTTTCGACTTTTCTTTTAGAGTTATATTCTTAAGTGACCCTTTATTTTGTGTTGATTTTATCTGAGTTTCAAGTCATTTTTCTTTTGCATAGTACAACTGCAATGTTTGAATTTTTAATTTGTTCATTTGATTCAGTTGTAGAAAGTAGATTTAGGACATAGTATTATCCCTATTTAAATTTCAGCTTAGTCAGTTAATTGACTCATTAGTCCGACTGTTAAGAATTGTTGCATACTCCATGCTTGGTTTTACTTAATCATGGCCATCATTGACCAATTTAAAGGGGTCGAGTATAGTCAGAATTGATTTTAGCCAGGCTAGTAATATAGACTTAGTCCAGGGGTGTTTGGGGTATTTTAAAATATAGGATCATGCAGTAACTAACTTAGAACCCACTAAAATCTTCTAGATGGGGTTTTAATTTGAAACTTAGGACTTGGTTGGTCTGACTTGAATAACAAGGCAAGATTCTAGGGACCAAACAATTATTAAAAGAGGGACCTAAGGTGTAAATAAAAATCTGATGGTTACCCTAGGCTTTGCCTATAAAAAGGCATACCCCTTGCCTTGTTTAACAAGTTTTGGAGAGGTCAGAAAGGAGAGAGGCATAAAATAATACTGAAAAAGTTTTCTGCAACTCCATGCAGCAAAATCTAAAAAAAACAATCACTATTCCATTGAAATTTTTGGGTAATTTGAAAGCTCTCGGTTCCAAATTAAAACTCTAACCAATAAGGTTGAAAATAGCTTGAATTCTATGGTGCTTTAGTAATCGTGCTTTTCAGAAGTTCCTAGAGTCATCTCTGGGTTTATTTGACTTTATTCGAGCTGCTTTTGGTGTTGTTCATTGGTATAACTTGAGTTAAATTACTACATGGGTTATCTGATAGTATTTTCTGGGTGGAGTTACTCCAAAACTGATGTTAAATGCTTGCGCTACTCCTGCATAGTTGACCTTCAGTTTTTCTCTCATTGTTTGATCAAATTCAAGGTACACATCATGTAGCTCTCAAGTTTGGAAATAAAATGAAATTCTGCCCGATTTCCTTATTGGTTTTCAGTGTTGTACTTTTAGGAGTTTTAGAATTTCAGTAGATCTTGATTTGTAACTGAAAACTAGACTTATCAGGACTGTATAATACTTTAATATTAATTCCATTTCCTTCTCATGATCATATGAACATTGTATTAGAAGTGTTAGATTCAAATGAGTTTGAGTTTGATGTCTATGTTGCCGTGTATTAGTTTGAAATAAGAAATTCAAAAGCACAATGTTGATTCAAAAGGGATGTGTTAATCCGAAATCAGAAGTTAGCCATGGTTTTTCCTATGATCCTAATGTTAGAAGTCGCTCAAATGAGCTGGAAATTTTCAGTTGTTTAAGCCTATGAATGTAATGGCCTTGTTTGAATCTCATGTTATACAGTCCGTTAGTCTATCAGATTCACATGACGCATATTCTATTGTATACTTGTATTAGAGGTTTTATCTCAAACATACATCATCAATTATTCGTTCAAATTTTAAATCGTGTTGCCAATGAACCTAAATTAAGTCTGGATATCGGTCTGTTAATTAAATCTGCAGTTTAAATCATTCATTACTTATGTTTAATATTTGTTTTACATCTTGGTCAAATAATTATTATATGTTCTTACATCCATTTTATATCTCGAATTGCATCCAAAGCTGGACTGCATGTGGATCGAAGGTTGAACCTTTGGTAGAGCCCAAAGATTAGGCCCATAAGTTATTTTCACCTGAATCGCAGATGGGCCTGAGTGTTGTGGCTTGTTTGGGCCACTGACATGCTTAGTTGTAGTTAATTTATTTGGACTCCTTTCAACAATTGGTTTTAAGCCATAATTAGATCACAAATATGTCAGGGCATTCCATGTGCTAAGATAAAGGTCCTTTTAAAATAAATATGAGGTGCGGCGCGCTAAATAAAAATCATAAATTGTGTGAGCCTCTTTAATTACCTCCATTAAAATATTAAGAAATCGGGATGTGCAATTTAGCAAATTTTCATGGCCTCCCGCAAAGTTAATAACACGTTAGTTGCTTTAGGCATGCTCCTTAATAATTTTACCTTCTTAATTTCGGGCCCGCATTTATGTGAAAAATGCAAATCTCAACGGTGTTAAAATATGTGAAAAATCACGGGTGCATTTATGTGACGTGATTCGAGACACATTTTAATACTGTTGCAATCTTCCTAAAAAATTCAATAAGAAGTGGTAAGTTATTTTAAAATTGCACTATAGGATAAACATGTCTAAAATCAGATGATTAGCAAAATATGATAGCTTAAGCGACCGTGCTAGAACCACGAAATCCGAGGGTGCCTAACACATTCCCTCGGGTTAACAGAATTTCCTACTCAAGATTTTCTGGTTTGCAGACTTCATGTTGAAAGTCAAAAATTTCCTCGATTTGGGATTCAAGATAAACTAGTGACTTGGGACACCAAAATCCATGTCTATCGCAAGTGGTGACTCTGAAATATGTCACTTAAAATGAAAAAACTCCCTTATACATTATACTTCGAGGTAGGTGTGTAAAAAAAGAAGGCGTGACAATTAGTAGATGGCAATGTTGTTTTTCAATTGGAAAAGGATGACGTGGATCGGGAGACTGGAAAATGGAAATAAGCCCTAATTTCTTATGAAATTGGGAATTGTCTAGGGTATAATGCCATGTGTTGATATGTAGATCTCAAGTGGAACAAAATAACAAATCTATATTTGTTTATCTATGAGAAAGGGTATTTCATCATCAAATTCCAATCTATTGATGATATGCAAGAAATTTTATGTACTGGACCTTACACTATTACGAATTGACCTATCATTTGAAGCCTTGGACTGCAGATTTTGATTTTCACAAGGAGTTCCCTACTGAGATACCAATATGGAATAAACTCCCAAAATTACCAATGAATTGTTGGGGAGTTTATTCACTATGTAGGATAGCAACTGTTATAGGGATAACAATGTGTATAGATGAGTGCATTGCCAAGAAAATGCATGTGTCATATGCTCGAATATTTGTGGAGGTTAATGTGACAACGCCATTACTAAACCAAGTTGAATTGAATGATCCTAGTGCAGAGTGTTTAAACAGGTTGTATCATATGATTGAAAACAAATATTTTGTGAGAAATGTCAAAGTTATTCGTCATGAATGTCCAAATATACAGAGAAGGAATGAAGAGCAACCAAATAAACAAATAGGGCACAAGAAAAGAGAACGAAATGGGTGACAAAAGAACAACCAAAAGAGCATCATGATAGCAGCAACAAATACGAAGACCATGATAAAGGAACATAGGCTAGAAACATAGAAACAGATGGTAAACACATGGAAGTTGTTGAGATACAAGCAATTGATTTGATGCAGTATCAACAACAAAGAGAGAAAATAGGATTAGTACCCCTAATAAGGGAAACACAATAGTCAGAGTACCAGAACTCGATCGACAAGAGTTTCCAATATTATGTACTGTGCCAATAAAGAATGTGTTTGAAGTGTTGAATAGAGGCCATGGTGCATCCAAAGCAGTTCCTCCTGAAAAAGGAGATGGAACCAGTTATTAACAAATAAATTGGTTTTTTTGAATGTAAGGGGTGCAAATAAAAAGTATAAACAGAAGGAACTGAGAAAATATATAAAGACAAAACATATTACCCTAGCAGGAATAACAGAAACCAAAGTCGAAGAGCACAAAGCAACAACTGTGGTAACATTTGTGGCTCCCAACTGGGTGTTTCTGAATAATTACAGTAGTGCAATCAGTGGAAGAATTTGGGTACTATGGTATAGTAGATTATGTACAGTAGCTAAGCTGAAAGAAGAAGCTCAATTAATGCATTGTCAAGTTAATACAATAACATCAAATAAGACATGTGTTATAACTGTAATCTATGGGTATAACACATGTGAGAAACAAAAAAGTATGTGGGATACACATAAAGTACTGGCTCAAGGAATGAATATGCCATGTTTCATTGTTGGAGATTTTAATGCAATGTTTTATCCACAAGATAGATTATATGGGAATCCAATACAATATGGGGAGATCAAGGATTTCAATGATTGTATCTATGAGTTACTGCTTAATGAAGTAAGATGGACTAGTGATTACCACACCTAGACTAATAAATAGCAAAGTAATGAGAGAATTTGTAGCAGACTGGATAGAGCTTTTGGTAAACATGAATGGATGATGGAATGGGGTCATATTGTGAATGAATATGATGTGCCACTAATCTTATATCATAATCTAATGGTTCTTGCTTTACAGACAAATCAGAGGTTCCATTTAGGTTCTTCAACACATGGGCTTATCATGAAAAGTTTCAGGCTATAGTGAAGAAAGTATGGCAACAAAAGTTTTCAAATTGGAAGATGAAAGATATATATGGATGAAACTGAAAGCACTAAACCATTGTTCAAGCAATTGAATAATGAGGAGCTTAGAAATATTACACAGAGAATAAACATAGTAAGAAATGAATTAGTGATGATCTAGAAATAACAGAATTTAAAATGGTCAGATAATTTAATAGAACGGGAAAGGACTACAATGAAGAATCTAGAAAGTCGTCCATAATAGAGGAGAACATCAGAATTAGAAGTCAAGAGCTAACGGATACAATTAAGGAATTCAAATACAAAATATTTCTCAGTTGTGGTTAAGGAGAGAAATCCGAGAAAAACCATTAAGAAGATCACATCACTAGAAGAATGGAATCTTACAGAGCTAAAAGAAATACAAGAGGAGATTGTGAAATTCTATAAATCCTTGATGGGATCTTCTATAAAAGAACTACCAGCCATTAACAAGATGAATATGAAAGGAGGACCAACACTAACTCATCAGTAGAAACTAGCCTTAATAGCTCTAGTTTCTGAAGAGAAAATCGAACAAGGACTTCAGTCCATGGGTGAATACAAAGCTCCTAAGATAGATAAGATAGATGGGTATAATGCTACTTTCTTCATAAAAGCATGGGGTACCATTAAAGAAGAGGTCTATGAAGCAGTAAAAGAGTTTTACAGCATTAGGAAGTTGTACAATACCATCAAATGTACATCTATAACATTGTTACCAAAAATGACAAGTCTAGTACAGTGAAGAAGTGTAGACCAACAGCCTGTTGCACTGTTATGCATAAAGTGATATCAAAGGTTATAGCAGCAAAGATACAAACAACCATTGCCTTTATAATTAGTGAGTCACAAGCAGGATTCATACCAGGGAGGAAGATTGGAGACAACATCATTCTAGCATAAGAACTAGTAAAAGCTTATACAAGAAAACATGTGTCACCATGATGCATGGTCAAGATAGACCTACAAGAAGCTTATAATTCAGTGGAGTGGATATATCTAGAACAAAACTTGGTGGAGTTGGAATTTCCTTATCAATTCACCAGTTAGATCCTAGAATGCATGAAAACACTTACTTATACTATTCTAATTAATGGGGAGCCTTCAATACCTTTCAATGCTGCTAAAGGTCATAGACAAGGACATCATATGTATACATTTCTATTTTCTAGAGCAATGGAGTATTAAAGGGATTACCAACAAAGGTAGAATTTCATTACCATCCCAGATGTTCAAAGCTGGCAATCACACATTTATGCTTTGCCGATGATCTATTACTATTTGCTAGAGGTGACTTATCATCAGTGGTTACTATACAACACTGTTTTAACCAGTTATTAACAACTTCAGGACTCAAAGCAAATCTAGGTAAGAGTATAACTTATTTTGGAGGTGTGAACAGAGGAGATAGAGATAGAATTGTGCAGGAATAGGGATTGATTGAAGGTGAACTACCTTTTAAGTATCTAGGGGTTCTATTATCAACCAAGAAGTTATCTCTGGTGCAATGACAACCAGTTATTGAAAAGATAGTTGCAAGGATATCAGCATGGACAACAAAGAAGTTATCCTATGGAAGAAGAGTACCCTGCCAAAGTTTTAAAAACCATTGATGCTTACTGTCACAGTTATGTATGATCTAGTTGCAACACCATCACGAAGAAATCTTTAGTATCATCAGAAAGAGTATATGCTTCAAAGAGTCTTGGAGGTCTGGGCTTGGCTAATTTACAGAAGTGGAATAAATCTTCTATAGCAAAGAGCTTTTGGATCTTGCTCAGAAGCAAGACAAGTTATGGATAAAGTAGATTCATGCATACTACATTGAAGGCCAAGCAATAGAAATAACGACAATTCCACAACAAGCATGCTAGATGACTAGAAAGATCATGGAAGCCATAACAATTTTTGAAGGAATGCACTGGAGATTCAAGAAAGAAAAGAGCATTACAAGAGAGAGATATGTCCAGCTCATAGGTGAGGATACAAGGATATCATGAAAAGGCATGATGTTTAATAACGCAGCTCGATCTAAAGCAAAGTTTACAGTATGGCTACAACTACAAGGCGGATTATTAACCACTGATAGATTAGTAAAATGGGATTTGGTAATGGATACTCAATGTGTGATGTGCAAAAATGCTGAGAAAACTCATGAGCATCTATTTTTGGAATGTGACCTTGCTAAAGGAATATGGCTCAGAGTGAACCAGTAGGCACAAGGCAAACCAATGATTGCAAGAGGATGACAGCAACATCAACTGGAGATTATTAAAAGAGCTAAAGGGAAGAATCAAACCGCACATATTCAAGAAGATATATACAAAATTTGTTCATAGTATTTGGATAGCGAGAAATATGAGAATATTTGAGAAAATATATAAAAATAGTAAATCAATAGCTAAAGAAATTGCTTGTATTCGTATTATGAAAGCTTCAGCAAAAACTAGAAAAATAGTTTATACTTTTAAACTCCAGTTAGCTATAGAGGATGAAGAGAATGTTTTAGCTAACTGTGTTAGTTAGCTATTGTTTTGTAAAACTACTTTTGGCGATAACTAAAATATTTAGTTACAAAAAAAATTGTATTCTTTCCATGATACTGCTTTATTTTTTTCGTATTTGTTCAAATTAATTTTCTTTGGAGAAAAGTTTTGTACAATATTGGTATTACTTGCAACTGATCGAAATCGTTATGAAGTGTGTGAGTGTGACGTTGGATAAACTTAATATTTTTATCGTTTCGTCTAAATAACATTAAAAAGACTTTAACTAAATAAAGTCCAACTTGAATATTATTTTTCTCTGAAACTTAAAACTATAATTAGTCAAAAAGTTAATTCTGCAATACAATGTCACATTACGTCCTACTTAGTTGTCACTCAAGTTGATTTGGAAATTCTGTTATTTACTGTTAACAAAGAAATCTAATGTTCTACCACGGATAAGGAAATGTTTTACCAAATTTATTGAGATGATTAGACTTACTGAATCGAAGCCATATAACATTTCTTGATCGAATTACGTTTGTAGAAAATCTTGAAAGGTTAAATGGGCAAATTTGAAAAAGTTATAGGACCTTTAATGTTTTTTCCTTAAAAATAAAAGTCTGGATCAATTCAAGCTTACTACTAACTTATTGACTATAGTCAAAAGCTTTGACTGCCACTGTTTCCTTTTTTTACATGGACAGGTTGGTTCCGCTTTTATAAAAATCAAATCAAATTAATTATATCGGGTTAGTTTAATTCGATTTTGTTGGAGTTTTCGAATTTTTGGATTACGTGAATATTTTTCAATCTTACTTAGTTACAGTTGTAAATAATATTTTGATAAGAGAATATACGTATAGTAAAAGGTAAAAAAAATCGATAAACATATGATCTATTAAAAAATATCTAATATGAGAATTTTTTAGTAACACATGATAGTTATTTTCTTAGTTGTCTAACAATAATTGTCTATTAATGTACACTTTCAAGGTTAACTGAATTTAAAATTAAATATAAAAATTAACATAACACCTAAATAATGATATGTTTTAATATTAAATTTTCGATATATCATTTCAAATTCGAAAAAGATATAAGAAATCTTGACATATGAATATGAAATAACAAAGAAATGATTGGCGCATTTCAGTAATACTTGGTAAGAAAATGATACAACCCATTATTTAAAGAAAATAAAAATAAATGCGTTTATAGTTTTATTGAATACTACATTGTTAGAATAAGAATTACAATAATATTAAAAAATAAACTTGATTGGCTTAGAAGCACATAGAGAAAATATTTCTTGATGATAGTTGTAGTCTCTTTCACGAGCAAATGAAAGAATAAATGACAACTCTATCTAGGGAATCAACGAAGCCACACAACAAATAACATTCAAGAATGTTGCTCTTCTATTCTTGAATATATGATTTCACCATTTGATTAATATCTCTTATAATATTTTAAGGGAAAAGTAAATTGTGAATTGCTTGTCTTTTTCAAAGAAAATCAGCAATATTTATAGGCTAAAGCCTCTTGAAAGTGAAGTTTATCATTTAATAAGTTCATGAATATATTCATGAATTTGGAAGATAAAATATATTTGCTAAAACCAAAATGTACATAGTAAATCAAGAATGAATTCGCATTCATTTACTTTGAAAAATAAAGTCTTCTTATAAATATATTAATTTATCAAATACATTATTTCAAATTTATTGAAACAATTATTCTAACAATCCCTCACTTGTTCAAGGAATTATAAAAATTTTGGGACATTAGTCTAGTAACATGCATCAATAATGGTGTCTTATGGACTTGAATCATTAGCTCGTGAAAGCACTCTAAATCATTGACTACTTTGTGAATGGATCTTGAACTAAGTAGTTCATTAAGTGAAGTAGAAAATAACTTATGCACATTACTATTTTTCGGTGAAAATCGATATCATTTGACACCTTACTACCATATGTCCTGAATCTTTTTATCTAATTGCTTTAAGAATTTCCTTTCCAATATCTTATTGAAGCTGCCTCCACTTCGCACTTAGAGCGGTGAATTCATCAAGAGTTACTTTGCATACTCCGACCAAATAGTCTATGAATTCATCAAGAGAAACTAATATCACCTTTCTTCACAGCAAAGTATCGGTAAATCTATCAAGAGTGTTCCTACACACCCCAACTAAAATCGATCTTATAGATTTATTAAGAGAATAAAATCTCATCCTCCTCTACAGTAGGAATATGAACATCTATCACAAATTTTCTGCAAATGAAAATTTTATTAATGTACTCAATTATTGTACATTACTTGTTTGTCCCTTTGAACCTAAGATGATACTATTAGTTAGGGTTTTATAAAGTACAATCAATTTACATCATGTTTTATTCCCATTCCTTTACAAGTATTTACCACCAACTCTTTGCCTAATCCTTTAGACAAAGGATCTGCTAAACTAAACATGGATTATACATATTGAAGGGATATTATGCCATCCTCCAATAATTTTCTCACATAATTGTGTTTAAGATGAACTTGTCTTGATTTGTTGTAACGATCGGACTGGTCGTTTCATGAGTTACCATTTTATTTTCCCTATTTCTACTTATTTATGTATTATTCAGCTATATTTCATCATATCGTGTTGGATGTTTTGTGTTCGGAGTGGTCATGGAGTAAAATGAGACATTTCGTCTCTTATTGCTAAGCTTTAGTTAGAAAGTCAACCGGAAGTTGACTTGTGAGTAAATAATATTGAAACTTGGTTTTTATGGTTCGGATAGCTTCGTTAGATCATTTGGGCCTAAGGAGCATGTTCAGAATATATTTTGGAGGTCTATAATAGACTTAAGCTTGAATTGGAGAAATTAAATTTTTGCATTTTCCAGTTGATAGTGGAAATTTTGATATCGAGGTCGGATTGGAATTCCAGAAATTGGAGTAGGTCCATTATACCATTTGGGACGTATGTGCAAAATTTTAGATCATTTGGATGAGGTCTGATATGCTTTTTGATCGTTGCGAAATTCAGGAGTTTTGCTATCCTTAGGCTTGAATCTGAGGTGATTTGGTGTTTCAAACGTTGTTTTGAGTGTTATGAGGGTCGGTATGTGTGTGAATGGTTATATGTGACTTATTGGCATGTTTGTTAAGGTCTCGAGGGCCTCGGGATGGATATGGATGGTGCGCGGAAAATTTGGAATTTGATGGAGCTGTACAAATTTTCTGTTTTTGTTGTTTCCGCACCTGTGGATTGGGGACCACAGGTGCGTGGGGCTGAGCGCAGAGCGTAGGAGTGGATTTAGTCATAGGAGCGGATAGAAAACTGCATCTGCGTGCCCGCAGGTGTGACGCTTGGGGCGCAAGTGTTGGCCCCCTTAAGTGAAAATCGCAGAAGCAGGGAACTTGTGCAAAAGCAGTAGTGCATCTGCGTTGTCACGACCCAAATCTAATCTATAGAAAATCATTCTATCCATGATATGTGCGCTTTGGTCGTATTAGCATGATTTTTCAGGTATAGGTTTTGATGAATGACAAACAATGAAGTCAAGTGTCGAACTAAGTTATTATATGACAAACAATCAAGATTGAATGTCGAGAAGCATATTGATGAACGGATTGCATGGAAAAGCCAAATACGAGCTAAAAAGTTCAAGACCGAAGACCCAAGGCGTAGGTCGTTAGGTAGAACCAATGTAAGAGCAACGCTTAAGTTATCTCTTCTTTTGGCTCAACATAGGTCATCATAAATATGCATAAAATCATTTTATCAAATCATATTTATCATAAACATATTTCAAATACTTCAAACAAAATGATTTTAACGTTTTCATTTTAACTAAAATGGTTTTTGAAGTAAGTTGTCAATTCTGGACAGCATAACAGAATAATCGATTATGCAAAAGTGATAATCGATTATTCTGGGAAATTCCATTTATTGGAAATTTCCGCAAGAGTCAATAATCGATTATCCTCAAGAGCATAATCGATTATTCTTTATCCGTTGCCAGTTTTTGAACACTGTAACAACATAATCGATTATGCATATCACAATAATCGATTATCCTGCATAAAATCAGCTTCTGATTTTGTAACGGTAAGCTGATAATCGATTATCCAAATCTGATAATCGATTATCCTTGCATAAAATCAGCATAATTGATTGTCAATTAAGCAACGGACATTCAACTTCTACCACCTATAAATAGAGGTCTTTTGAGCTGATTTTAAACACACAACACCTCTCATTGTTCATATACATATTGATATCATTTGTGCATCATTATAGAGCTTTTGTTAAGCCATTTGAGAGACAACTTTGAGTTGTTCATAGAGCTAATATTATATCTCTTTATCTACTCTTTTGAGAGAGTTATTGTTGTAAAAGAGAAAGGTGTTTAAGAAGACCATATCTTCTCATTGATTGTCGGGTTTGCTAAGTACCCTCAACCTTAGTGTGTGAAGTCTTGTGTTGCGGTATCCACGAGCAAGGTGAAGTCTTGAGGTGCGGTATCCTCGAGCAAGTTGATGTCTTGTAGAGTGTACATCTACGAGCAAGTGTAGCAGTTTGTTAGGCAACCGTAAGCTTAACGGAGTTAGTGGAATCTCGAGAGAGTCTCTCGGTGACTAGACTAACCACACGTTGTGGTGAACCAGGATAAATTCGGTGTGCTCTTTCCTTACTATTTTAATTACTGCATGTACTTTACTCCTGCAATTTTTAATTCCGCAATATTTATCAATATTCTCGTGCCGCACTATTCATCCCCCCTCTAGTGACGGGCATAAATCCTATCAATTGGTATCAGAGCCTAACTCTCTGAAAGCCTTAACCGGTTGAGAGAACGATATATATTTTTTTGTTGAGAATATTGAATGCAGGAATGATGAGCGAAGGACACTCCACCTACAGGCCTCCACTATTTGACGGAACAAATTACACATATTGGAAAGAGCGGATGAGAATCTTCATCCAATCAAATAACTTTCGCTTGTGGCAAATCATAAAGAACGGTGAACAAATGCCAACAAAGAAAGTTGGGGAAACCACGGTTCCAAAGGAGGAAGATGAATATGATACCGAGGACGTCAAGAAAGTTGAAAATAACGCAAAGGCCGTCAACTTATTATATTGTGCGGTGAATCCGGATGACTATCGGAAGATTTCTTGCTGCACAACCGCCAAGGAGATGTGGGATAAACTCGAGATCACTTATGAAGGTACGTCTCAAGTCCGAGAATCTAAAGTTGATTTTCTAACACATGAATATGAACTCTTTAAAATGAGGGAGAAAGAACCCATCGGTATTATGTTCGAGCGATTCTCAAAAATCGTCAACAATCTTCATGCTCTCGGGAAAGTGTACACGAACAAAGATCTTGTTTGAAAAATCCTACGGAGTCTCACTCCCGAATGGCGTTCCAAAGCCAATGCCATCCAAGAGTCGATAGGAATCACGGATGTCACAATCGATGGACTAAGAGGTAACCTCGAAACTTATGAAAGCACAATTCTTAATCCCTATCTTAGAAGTAAAAGTTCGAATATTGCCTTCAAAGCCTCATCTTCTAAAAGAGTAGAGGTAAGTGATTCGGAAAGCGATGATGATATTATTTCCAATGATATAATTGAAAAGTTTTATAAGTTGATGAAGAAGGAGATAAAGAAGGAAGAACCAAGTCCTTCATGCCAAAATTGTGGAAAACTTGGCCACACCAAATCACATTGTCCAAAACCCAAAGACAAGAAAAAGAAGAAACACCATAGGCGCGTGACATGGGATTCGGACAGCTCGGGCGATGAAACTGCCGCACTATGCCTCATGGCCAACGAGGAAGAAGAGGTAAGTAATTCTAACTCTTACTCGTTTGAAGAAATGCAAAATGCCTATGATGAATTATATGGTGAATTTATTAGAGCTTCCAAAACCATTAAAGAATTTGAGGAAACAATTTCTTTGAAAGAAAAAGATTTTGAAAAACAACTTTCTTTGAAAGAAAAAGATTTTGAAAAATTGAATCGTGATAATGAGAAGTTGGAAGAAGAAAATAAATTTTTAGAAATTGATAATATTGATATTAAAAATAAAATTAAGGAAATGAATGAAGCCTCTTCAATTGATCAAAGTTCCAGTTGTTCTTTCTGTAGTTCTTTGAAAATAGAGAACATAGAACTTAAGAAAACACTAGAAAAACGTTGTGTTGATGATCCTAAAACAATTGAAGAAATTAAGAAGAATATTAGAAAGGATGATAGAAATGAAGTTGGACCACCTAGAAATTATTCTAGGAACTTCACTAATGAGTCTAAAATTAATCATTTTAGACCACCTAGAAACGACTCTAGAAATTTTGTTAATGAGTCTAGAATGAATCATTTTAGACCACCTAGAAATAACTCTAGGAATCGCAATACATCTAGGAATAACGACTTTAGATCACCTAGAACGTTTTTGGCTCAACCAAGACATATGCACAACCCGAATGTTATATGTCACTATTGCAACCGGGTAGGACACATAGCACCCGTATGCTTTGCAAAACATAGAGATTTATCATTTGGCTATGATTATTATTTGCCTAACCCCCAAGGACCCAAAAGCAGTTGGGTACCGAAAACCTATTTTCAGATCCAGGTGTGCTTGAAGACTACAATATCGTAGTAGATGCACCAAGCACGAAACCTTATTGCATCGAGGGGGAACTTCGGTTAGTTATCACACTTTTGATAAAAACGTAATAGTTGATATGCATTAACAATTAATATATCTTTGTTAACAATTGATATTAATTATTTTTGTTGATTCATGTTTTGATAACTTTTATCTTGAATAACAATTGGTATCAATTATTTTTGTTAAAAATTAATGATTGATTCATGTTTTGATGAATATTATTTTAATTTAATTAACAGTTGGTATATTCTGAAAAATAAATGATTCATGCTTTTTTTTAATACAACTATTGGTGTGTTAAAAATTAACAGTTGATATATGATTTGCTAAAAATAACCATTATTATGGTTGGTATGTTTTTACTAACATTTGGTATTATTTTATGTTGGTATGATTTTTAATCGTCAATATATATTCCTCATTATATTTTCTATTTTTATTCTTGACACTAACAATTGGTATACCCAAAAGGGGGAAGTGTCGAAAGGGGAAAAGTAGCCTTTGCATACTCCTTTTTGCTAAAGCCAAAAGGGGGAAGAAAGTAGGCGATATGCATCAAATAAGGGGGAATGAATCGACGTTATAGCATGCCTTATTTGAAGGGGAATTATCATGGAGGGGATTTGTTTGCATGAATTGTATGTTGAGATATAACATGAATTTAGAGGGAATCCGATATGCATATCTCCTGTTGTTTGTCATTATCAAAATGGGGAAAATTGTAGAAAATCATTCTATCCAGGATATGTGCGCTTTGGTTGTATTAGCATGATTTTCAGGTATAGGTTTTGATGAATGACAAACAATGAAGACAAGTGTCGAACAAAGTTATTATATGACAAACAATCAAGATTGAATGCCGAGAAGCATATTGATGAACGGATTGCATGGAAAAGCCAAACACGAGCTAAAAAGTTCTAGACCGAAGACCCAAGGCGTAGGTCGTTAGGTAGAACCAATGTAAGAGCAACGCTTAAGTTATCTCGTCTTTTGGCTCAACATAGGTCATCATAAATATGCATAAAATCATTTTATAAAATCATATTTATCATAAACATATTTCAAATACTTCAAACAAAATGATTTTAACAATTTCATTTTAACTAAAATGGTTTTTGAAGTAAGTTGTCAATTCTGGACAGCATAATAGAATAATCGATTATGCAAAAGTGATAATCGATTATTCTGGGAAATTTCATTTATTGGAAATTTCCGCAAGAGTCAATGATCGATTATCCTCAAGAGCATAATCGATTATGCTCTATCCGTTGCCAGTTTTTGAACGCAGTAACAACATAATCGATTATGCATATCACAATAATCGATTATCCTGCATAAAATCAGCTTCCGATTTTGTAACGCTAAGCTAATAATCGATTATCCAAATCTGCTAATCGATTATCCTTGCATAAAATCAGCATAATTGATTGTCAATTAAGCAACGGACATACAACTTCTAGCACCTATAAATAGAGGTCTTTTGAGCTGATTTTAAACACACAACACCTCTCATTGTTCATATACATATTGATATCATTTGTGCATCATTATAGAGCTTTTGTTGAGCCATTTGAGAGACAACTTTGAGTTGTTCATAGGGCTAATATTGTATCTCTTTATCTACTCTTTTGAGAGAGTTATTGTTGTAAAAGAGAAAGGTGTTTGAGAAGACCATATCTTCTCATTGATTGTCGGGTTTGCTAAGTACCCTCAACCTTAGTGTGTGAAGTCTTGTGGTGCGGTATCCACGAGCAAGGTGAAGTCTTGAGGTGCGGTATCCTCGAGCAAGTTGAAGTCTTGTAGAGTGTACATCTACGAGCAAGTGTAACGGTTTGTTAGGGACCCGTAAACTTAACGGAGTTAGTGGAATCTCGAGAGAGTCTCTCGGTGACTGGACTAACCACACGTTGTGGTGAACCAGGATAAATTCGGTGTGCTCTTTCCTAAACTATTTTAATTACCGCATTTACTTTACTCCTGCAATTTTTAATTCCGCAATATTTATCAATATTCTCGTGCCGCACTATTCACCCCCCTCTAGTGACGGGCATAAATCCTAACATAATCATGGTCGTGGTGGAGCCTATCGTGTTACAAGGCAAACGTACTTCCCAAAATATTATTACTAAAATGATTATAAAATATTAATAAAATATTTCAACATTTAATTTTTTTATAAACTAAATCAACTCAAAATATAATATAGAAGAAATACGGAAAATGAGCCCCTAACATCGGGGCGTCACAAAGTCATGAGAGTCTAACACTATGAACTAAGAAATATAACTATCTACATGTCAATATAGTCCAAAAGAAGAAATAACAAAAGGAATAAAAAGGTCATGCGGCCGCTAGCAGCTACCTTGCAGTCTCCAATTATAGCCGGCCTTAAGTCAACGATCACTGCGCTCAAACTCACCTAGATCTACACATAAAGTGCAGGGTGTAGTATGAGGACAACTGACTCAGTAGTAACAGAAATAACTAAGTAACTAAGTAGTAGTGACAAGCTAAGCAAACCAGTCCGATTATTTATTTTTCGTAATTTGAAAAATAACAGGATAAATAGGTAAATTCCATAACTCAATAAATGCCAAAAAGAAATTAAACACGTAAATGCAGCAACAATAAAACTAAATGCAACCTCAAAACAATATCACTCTATCACTCAACACTCAACACTCAACACTCAATACACTCAACACTTTGCGCTCACTGGGGTGTGTATAGAATTTGGAAGGGGTCCCAAAGCCCAAGCGCTAATCACGGACAACACACGTGCCATCATAACTGTTAGACAATACGCTTAACGCTAGAGGGGGGGGGGTGAATAGCGTTATAATAAAAATTAGCGTAAACTTGCGGAATTTAAAAACTTGCAGGAAAAATAAGTGCGGAAATTAAATGCAATAAAGAACAAACGCACCGATGTATTCTGGTTCACCACAACAAGTGGCTAGTCCAGTCCCCGAGAGACTCTCTCGAGATTTTCCACTAACTTGTCAAGCTTACGGGTGCTCAACAAACTTTTACAACTTAAGGACACAAGCCTTAACACCTTTGCTCGGATATACAACACTCCAAGACTTCACTGTTAAGCTTCCGGGTGCCTAACCAACCTTTACAACTTAAGGACACAAGCCTTAACACCTTTGCTCGGAGATACAACACTCCAAGACTTCACTGTTAAGCTTACGGGTGCCTAACCAACCTTTACAATCTGAGGACACAAGCCTCAACACTCTTGCTCGGAGATACAACACTCCAAGACTTCGACCAAGGAAACACAAGTTCCTTACAACAAGAGAATCACAATTCTCTTCAAGTGTACAAAACACTAAACACTCAAACAATACACTCCTTTATGAGTAGATATGAGTAAAAGAAGTAAGCTCAAGATCACAACAACTATGGACAAGACTTTGGCTCTCAAAAGCTTTATGAAATGAATATAAAATGATAAACAATAGTATGCAAGCTTATAGCAATAGAATGATCAGTTGTTGTATGTTGTTGTATTTAAAACACTGAAATGAAGCTGTATTTATAGTTGAAAAACTTGGCATTACCGTTGCCTAATTGCCAATTAAGAGTTGCTGATTTTACTCTGTGACAATCGATTGTCAGGAAGCCACAATCGATTGTTTGCCAATCGTTCCTAAAATCAATCCCAGATTTTACGCTTAACAATCGATTGTCCAAGATCAACAATCGATTATTAGTAACGTTCAAAAAATCATTTCTAGATTTTACGTAAAACAATCGATTATACCAAATCAATAATCGATTATTCAGCAACGTTCAAAAAATCTTTTCCAGATTTTAATATCAACAATCGATTGTACAAAATCAACAATCGATTATTCAGCAACGTTCAAAAAAATTTTCCAGATTTTAATATCAACAATCGATTGTACAAAATCAACAATCGATTACCTGAATGTATTTGAAAACTTTACGACAACGGTCAGCTTCACATCGATTGTGCAATATTAACAATCGTTTATTTATCAGACTTTGAAAATCTTTTTAGACACTGCCTCTTGCCAATCGATTGTTTTATACTCACAATCAATTATTTAATAATTTTGAAAAAGTCTGGAAGTCACTGCCTCAACACAATCGATTGTCATAAGTTCACAATCGATTATTTTGTGACTTTTAAAAATCTGATGGACACTGTCTCTTCACAATCGATTGTCATTAGCTTCACAATCGATTATTCTGTGTTTTGAAAAACTTTGTACACTGCCTCATCACAATCGATTGTCATAAGGTTCACAATCGATTGTCATGCAGGTTTGAAAAACCCGATGCTCACTGCCTTAACACAATCGATTGTCATTAGTTCACAATCGATTGTCATGCAGTCTTGGCTTAACATAATTGATTATCATAAGTACATAATCGATTATCTTAGTCCAGTTTTTAGAGGCATGTTTAAAAATCATTTTGACTAATGAAAATATGCATGATTTAAGATCATTTAGCATTAAATTAAATATGTATGATTTTGTAAAAAATAATTTTACGAGAGAAGCCATGTCATGAGTCAAGTTGTCGGATCAAGATCACAATTAAGAACGACTCATTTAATCTATAAAACTTTATCTTGTGCTTGAATCTCGTTATCCACCAATTGTGCGCTTGTTCTTGAACTTCGTCATATATCAATTTTCCCTTGTTTGTCATTCATCAAAACCTACACATAAGAACACACGTTTTAGTATAAAGCCTTGAGAACGTGTTTCCAACAATTTCCCCCTTTTTGATAATGGCAAACTTTAAGCGGGTTATGCAAATTAAACAATTTATAATGACGATTCAAGACTAGTAAAGATATGCAATAAGTATTCGATTAGTTCCCCCTCAATATATGAATTTCCCCTCAATTTAAGCTTATAAATATTGAGAGTGCATACCCGTTATCTTCCCCCTTTTGCCATTAGCAAAAATAATATAAGAAGATGCCAAAGATGTAAATAAAACTTGTTTATTTATTGGAAAGAAGATTACAGTAACAGGGAAGACAATGCAACCTATAAAAGCAAACATAAAAACAACAAACAAAGAAATTATTCATTTCCATCATCTCCCGCCTCATCATCCGGCGCTGCTTCATATGGAACAAGACCCGCATAAGGATAATGAACATGGTCAAAATATCCATGGATCTCATGAGTTAATTGACCAAGAGAAGAGGTCAATGAAGCAATTTGGTCGGAAATTGATTGGAGGGTAGGCTCTTGAGCTGGACGAGTTCGACGGGTTGGAGGAGGAGCAGGCGCTGTATGATCACCGTCATGATGAAAGGAGGATTCTGAAATTTCCTACTTCTTGGTACTCCTTTTGAGAGGACCGTTGGAAGTGATGAATCCGGAGGCTTCAAGAAAGTTCATGATGAGGAGAGCATAAGGAAGAGGCCTATCATCTCCGATAGCGTCACGCATGTGAATCTTGACGAACCGACACCAATTGATGTTAGCTCCGGTTATTATGGCATGCATGAGCTTGGTGTCCTCTTGGGAAATGGTAGTATGGTTATGCTTACGAGGCTTGAGGACTCGGGTGATGAAATAGAAAATCAACAGATAATTGGGATCCATTCCCGTAATTGTAGGACGACGGGAAGAAAGATTTGGATCATAAGAAGTAAGACTGGTTTGATGTAGGAGGGCTGTTTCATCAAAAAGGGCTCCGGCCTCTCCGGTGTACCGAATAATTTCTTCACCATTACGAGGAAGATGGGCAATGGTATGGAGGTTTTCATCGGAGATAAGAATTTGAACATCGTTTGTATTTGTCACAAGATCACCGTCATCATCCTCATGAAGGTTGGAGTAAAATGCTTGAATTAAAGTAGTATTGATGTAAGGATGGGTAAGAAGTAAGAAGTCAAGAAGTTGACAATTTTTGAGCATATTTGCAGCAGGGCCATAAGATTCAAGATACTTGTTGGTTGAAAAGCGGGGAGGAAGAATGTCGCGCTTTTCAAATTTTGTTAAAAAATGAGTAAGCTCGATGTCAGAATTAAAATATAGAACGGAACCATCTTGATAAGGATAGTTTGGAGCAGCAGAGGAGGATGCACCATGCCTAGCAGCACGGGAACGTTTGGAGTGACGGCCCGACATTTTCACTGAGTATTGCTGGAATTTGCAAGAGTCTTGAAAGAATTTTGATAGTTTGAGAGCTAAAGTTGATGCTTGAGTGAATAAAAATGAACATATATGGAGCCTATTTATAGAGGGGAGAAAGGCATTTCATTAATGGAAGAAATCTGCAGAAAATTGAAAGCTGAAATAGTCAGAAGCGGTAAAAATAAATCTTACTGACCGTTAGACAATCGATTGTTGGAATGAGATAATCGATTGTCATTAAGATTTGACGGAATCTCGGAACTGACACAAATCGATTGCAGGAATCTTCAGAAGCCAAACGGTAACAAATTTTTGAAATACGGACAGAAAATAATCGATTGTCAAATATGGTAATCGATTGTTATCTTACAGTGAGCACAGAAATTTTCTGATTTTGAGAATATTGAAACAATCGATTGTTTTGGAAAAGCATTGTTGAATGGCTGAGACGGAAATCGATTTTGCAGTTAAAGAATCAATTATTTAACTAAACTGCATAATAAACATAAACCATAAACAATCGATTAGTGATACTGCTAATCGATTTTCTGCACAGTAAGATAATCGATTATTTGCTTGGAACAATCGATTGTTTTGTGCCAAAACGTAATAATTCCCCCTACCTTTAGGGTGATACCTGCAAAATAGAATTAAACATCTCCGACGCTCAAGTCAGTAATTAAAATATAAATGCAACCTAAAATGTATGCATTTAGATCAACGTTTACCCGCATTCAATACTTCATTTGGACATGATTTATATTTAGCACAACAGTAAACGCTAAATATTTTATCAAGTCTACTAGCAATAAGGTAAAGTGAGGAACGATCATACCTGTGTAGTTCTTGGTATTGCTCGTCTTACCTTTCACATTTCTGTCAAGATGGTCATCTAAATTCATTGAAGTGACCATTGGTTTGGTGTTGCTCTTTTCGAATTGATTTGGCAACTCCTTGCGATATTTAGATGGACAAATGAAAGTTTCCTCTTTCATTTGCTTAATTTGCAGCTCCAAGAAGAAATTAAGCTTGTCTATCAATGATATCTCAAATGCGATTTAGAGATTCCTTGCATGACACTTATTAGTTGCTCCAAAGTAATACAAATATTTTCTAAGATATCATTTTCCACAAGATTTGGAATGCAAGATATTAGTGGCATGAGAGTTTAAAGAAAATAACATTGCCAATATAGAGAGTTGTTTTGAAATTCTGTCATCAAAAAGATAGTAAACTTCATGCAATCTATTTCCTCTTAATCAGAAATTTATCAAGACATACCAACAAGACATAGATATACCAATTGTTATAAAACAATGATAAACCCATTTGTTGGATGACATAACAAGTGTACCAAAAGTTATTTTATTAACAGTGATACAAATTGTTATTTTTAGTAAAGTATATTACAACCGAGTGTTGACTATTAACAGATCAACCATACATTGAATTTTGAAGAACATACCAACCATTATCCAGACCAAAGGATGTGTTCATCAAGAGACGATTTTTAACAGAAGGATTTTTGTCAATTGTTAGAAACATGAGACATCTCAATTATTTTTTTTCAAAACTGAGGATAGCATTCATAAAAAACGTGAGTGAAAACTTTTTGAAGAATATGCTGATATACACCACACAGTATACTAACAGTTATTTAAACCACAGATAGCAATTATCAAATCATGAATGAAATGATTTTGTTAAGCTAACTGTTAATACATATTAACAGTTTTGATATTTTAAAAGCAGATAACTAACAAGTAAACTAATTGACACCAATTGTCATTTAACAACACGTTTTCAACAAATGAATCAACAAGGCTAATTAATATTGATTGTTGACAAGGATATCTCAATTGTTAACGCACATCAACTATTACGACTAAGCTTATCAAAGATTCAACAATAGGGGAACCAAATTAACAACAAATAAGTTAATATTGGATGCTAGCACATACCAACAATTCGGTTTTTGTCAAAAAGGATATCTAACCGAAATTTCCTCTTGATGCAATGAGGTGCCGTGCTCGGTGCATCTACTACAATACTGTAGCCTTTCAAGCACACCTGCAAAACAGATTAATGATCTTTTGGTACCCATGCCATTTTGGGTCCTTAGGGGTTAGGCATATTATAATGATGCGATTGAGTGATATGTCTATGTCGTGTAAAGCATGCAGGAGCAATATGACCAATGCGTCTACAATAATGACAAGTTACGTTGGGGTTATGCATCCTTCTAGGTTCATAGTAACTTGATGGACGAAAATGAATTACTCTATTTTCATTATGACTATTGCGCATTTCATGAGAACCATTTCTCCTACTATTAGTTCTAAAATGAGAAGCATTTCTAGAGTAATGGTCATGTCTAGATGTTCTAAGAGGTTCAAAACTCCTCTAGTATTTGTCCTAGAATATGCATCATTTCTAGGGTAGTCATTTCTAGGTGGTAAGTCATTTCTAGGTCTTCTAAAATGTTCAACATTTGGTCTAGCATGCATATTTGTTCTAGGATGGCTATTTCTAGGATAAGCATTTGTTTTATTAATCCTAGGTTGAGCCTTAGGTTGTTGAGGTTTAGCTTCAACCTTTTCTTTAGGCTCATTCGTAAACCCTATGCCATGCTTGGTTGACTTCAAATTATCAAGAACATCATTCAAATTTTTGTGCGAAGAATTAAACTTATCTAATGTACCTTTAAGCCTTTCTACTTCATTTTTGAGATGCAAGCAAGAAGTACATTTTCTAATAGAGCTTTCGGGCTTATCGGCGCTTCTTTTTCCGAAAAACTTGTTTTCCTCTTTCAACTTCTGATTTTCTAAAATCAGTTTTTTTTCTTTTAGAGAGAGTTGGTTTTGAAAATCTTTTTCTTGCAACGACAGAGTTTTCTGCAAATCTTTAATAGTCTTGGAAGCATCAACAAACTCACTATGTAATTTATTATAAGCATTTTGCATTTCTTCAAGCAAGTGAGAGTTGGACGTACTTACCTCTTCTTCTTCGTTTGCCATGAGACATTGGCCAGTTGATTCATCATATGAGCTGTTCGCTTTTTGAGGCATGCTTTCATACATTTCCTCCAGCTTATCCCACATCTCTTTGGCGGTTTTGTAGTGGGAAATTTTCTGATAGTCTTCCTGATTCAAGGCCCTATACAACATATTTATTGCATTAGTGTTGTATTCACTTACCTTGGCTTTCCCAACTTTTGTTGTCATTTGATCACCATACTTGATGATTTGCCATAGATAAAAGTTGTTGGCTGTGATGAAAATTCTCATCCGATCTTTCCAATATAAGTAATTATTTCCATCAAGTATTGGGGGCAACATGTTAAAATCACCTTCACCTATTCCTGCAAAAGAGTCACGAGTAGAAGCCATGGATGATTCTCTCAAACTGTTAAGTCTTCAGAGAGTTGGGCTCTGATACCAATTGTTAGATAATACGCTTAACGCAAGGAGGGGGGGGGGGTGAATAGCGTTATAATAAAAATTAGCGTAAACTTGCGGAATTTAAAAACTTGCAGGAAAAATAAGTGCGGAAATTAAATGCAATAAAGAACAAACGCACCGATGTATTCTGGTTCACCACAACAAGTGGCTAGTCCAGTCCCCGAGAGACTCTCTCGAGATTTTCCACTAACTTGTCAAGCTTACGGGTGCTCAACAAACCTTTACAACTTAAGGACACAAGCCTTAACACCTTTGCTCGGAGATACAACACTCCAAGACTTCACTGTTAAGCTTCCGGGTGCCTAACCAACCTTTACAACTTAAGGACACAAGCCTTAACACCTTTGCTCGGAGATACAACACTCCAAGACTTCACTGTTAAGCTTACGGGTGCCTAACCAACCTTTACAATCTGAGGACACAAGCCTCAACAATCTTGCTCGGAGATACAACACTCCAAGACTTCGACCAAGGAAACACAAGTTCCTTACAACAAGAGAATCACAATTCTCTTCAAGTGTACAAAACACTAAACACTCAAACAATACACTCCTTTATGAGTAGATATGAGTAAAAGAAGTAAGCTCAAGATCACAACAACTATGGACAAGACTTTGGCTCTCAAAAGCTTTATGAAATGAATATAAAATGATAAACAATAGTATGCAAGATTATAGCAATAGAATGATCAGTTGTTGTATGTTGTTGTATTTAAAACACTGAAATGAAGCTGTATTTATAGTTGAAAAACTTGGCATTACCGTTGCCTAATTGCCAATTAAGAGTTGCTGATTTTACTATGTGACAATCGATTGTCAGGAAGCCACAATCGATTGTTTGCCAATTGTTCCTAAAATCAATCCCAGATTTTACGCTTAACAATCGATTGTCCAAGATCAGCAATCGATTATTAGTAACGTTCAAAAAATCATTTCCAGATTTTACGTAAAACAATCGGTTATACCAAATCAATAATCGATTATTCAGCAACGTTCAAAAAATCTTTTCCAGATTTTAATATCAACAATCGATTGTACAAAATCAACAATCGATTATTCAGCAACGTTCAAAAAATCTTTTCCAGATTTTAATATCAACAATCGATTGTACAAAATCAACAATCGATTACCTGACGGTATTTGAAAACTATACGACAACGGTCAGCTTCACAATCTATTGTGCAATGTTAACAATCGATTATTTATCAGACTTTGAAAATCTTTTTAGACACTGCCTCTTGCCAATCGATTGTTTAATACTCACAATCGATTATTTAATAATTTTGAAAAAGTCTGGAAGTCACTGCCTCAACACAATCGATTGTCATAAGTTCACAATCGATTATTTTGTGACTTTTAAAAATCTGATGGACACTGTCTCTTCACAATCGATTGTCATTAGCTTCACAATCGATTATTCTGAGTTTTTAAAAACTTTGATGTACACTGCCTCATCACAATCGATTGTCATAAGGTTCACAATCGATTGTCATGCAGGTTTGAAAATCCTGATGCTCACTGCCTTAACACAATCGATTGTCATTAGTTCACAATCGATTGTCATGCAGTCTTGGCTTAACATAATCGATTATCATAAGTACATAATCGATTATCTTAGTCCAGTTTTTAGAGGCATGTTTAAAAATCATTTTGACTAATGAAAATATGCATGATTTTAGATCATTTAGCATTAAATTAAATATGCATGATTTTGTAAAAAATAATTTTACGAGAGAAGCCATGTCATGAGTCAAGTTGTCGGATCAAGATCACAATTAAGAACGACTCATTTAAACTATAAAACTTTGTCTTGTGCTTGAATCTCGTTATCCACCAATTGTGCGCTTGTTCTTGAACTTCGTCATATATCAATTTGCGCTTGTTTGTCATTCATCAAAACCTACACATAAGAACACACGTTTTAGTATAAAGCCTTGAGAACGTGTTTCCAACAATAATAATACTTGGATGCGCACGGGCAACACACATGCTACGCGGACACTCATGTGCTATGGTATCATATCCTGGACCCGCACGGTCAAATCATGTTTTAGGCGTATAACTCACGTGCTAATGTATTAATATCCTCACAATCAGGCACTTGGCCTCACTCAGTCATGTACCGCATGGACAACTCACGTGCTATCATATCAATACCTGGATCCAACGGTCGACTCACGTGTTAGGCGAACAACTCGCACTATGGTATCAATACCTAGACCTGCACGATCAACTCACATGCTACACGGACAACTCATGTGCTATGGTATTACTATCCTCTCAACCAGGCCCTCTGCCTCACTGAATCATGTACCTCACTAGCTTCACCATCATCAACGAATAAGGGAATACAACCCACATCAAGTATCACATTATGTTACCAAATAATAGAGACTGAGTAAACATGTACAATAATTTCTATGACTGAGTACAAATAATGTGAGCATGAATAAAGCCTAAGCATGATCTCTAACATGAAGGCAGACAAGTTCAACAACAAGTAACTATGTAAACACAGATGATAGTCATTAGACCTCACAGACTCACGTGACAGACCAAGTCTCAATCCTTGAAGATGCACACCCACACACTCGTCGCCTAGCATTGGTATCACCTCCGAACAGTCACACGTTATCAAATTCTCCGGTTTATACCCTCAAAGCTAGAGTTAAAACTGTTACTTACCTCAATAGCATAAAATCTTACTCTAGGATGTCCTCTTTCCACGACTCAGTCTCCAAAAGCCCCGAATCAAAACATAATCAACAATAACAACATACCCAGTAAAATATCAATAGTGGGGGTGTGGGAACAGTAGAGTGTTCCATACCTCGAAAGGAAAAAGAGGTTGTTTCCAATAGACTCTAGGCTCAACAAGAGAGGCAATAATATCAGAGAAAAAACAAGTGAAAATACACGTAACAATAAAAGACACAAGAAATAAAATAACCACAACTAATAAGTGAAAGGATAATAACACAAAACTATGCGAAAAATAATGTGAATACAACAAAGTCTGCTAGCAAACCTAAGCAAAACACTATCAGACTACCCGGTACAAAGAGGGAAGAACTCCCGAATACCGCCTAACCTACCACCCTAATATTCGACCTCCACATGTTCCTATCAAGAGCCATATCCTCAAAAATCTCAAGTCGTGCCATGTCCTGCCTGATCACCTCGCCCCAATACTTCTTAGGCTACCCTTTGCCTCTTCTTGTACCTGCTAAAGTCAAACACTCACACCTAACTAGTGCATCTGTGCATCTCCCCCGCATGTGACTGAACCATCTATGTCGCGCTTCTCGCATTTTGTCGTGCACGGGAGCCACACCCACTCTTTCCTGAATATCGTCATTCTAATATATTATCTAGCCTATTGCGCCCACACATCCATCTCAACATCTTCATTTCTGCTACTTTCATCTTTTGGATATGTGAATTCTTGATGGGCCAGCACTCAACTCTATACAATATAGCCAGTGTAACTACCATTTTATAAAACTTATCTTTGAGTTTTGGTGGAATATTCTTGTCACATAAAGCTCCAGACGCTAACCTCCATTTCATCCACCCCACTCCAATGTGGTGCATAACATCCCCGTCGATCTCCCTATCTCCCTGGATAATTGACCCTAAGTACTTAATACTTTCTCTCTTGAGGATGACCTGTGACTCAAGCCTAACTTCTAATCTGCTTTGTCCTTCATGTAACTGAACTTACATTCCACATATTTCGTCTTAGCCCTACTCAACTCGAAACCTTTAGACTCTAGAGCCTGCCTCTATACCTCCAGTCTCCTATTAACGCCGCCTCACGTCTCATCAATCAGAACTATTTCATCAGCAAAAAACATGCACCATGGTACCTCTCCTTGGATATGGTGTGTTAGTGCGTCCATTGTCAGAGTAAATAACAATGGACTGAGCACAGATCCTTAGTGTAATCTCATAACCACCAAAAAAAGGCTTTGAGTCACCTCCTTCAGTCCTAACCGGAATCATAGCTCCAGCACACACATCCTTTATTGCCCTAATGTAAGCCATCCGTACACCTTTCACCTCCAGACAACTCCAAAGGACGTCCCTAGGAACCTTGTCATATGCCTTCTCTAGGTCAATAAACACCGCATGCAAATCCCCCTTCCTATCCCTATATAGTTCCACCAACCTCCTGATAAGGTGTAGCTTCCATAGTAAAATGGCCCCCCATGAACCCGAACTGCTTTTCCGATATAGACATCATCCTCTTTATCCTCCCTTCCACCACCCTCCCAAACTTTCATGGTATGACTAAGTAACTCGATGCCCTATAAATGTTACAATTCTGGATATCCCCTTAGTTCTTGTACACTGAAACCATTATACTCCACCGCCATCCATCAGGCATCCTCTTTGTCATGAAGATAACATTAAACAACCTAGTAAGCCAATCCAAGCATACCCTACCCACATATCTCCAAAACTCTACTGGAATCTCATCATGTCTGATCGCTTTGCCCCGACTCATCTTGCCTATTGCACCTACGACCTTCTCAACCTTAATACGCCTACAATACCTAAAGTCTCATTAGCGCTCGAAGTGCCCCAATTGACCTAACACAATTTCTCTATCACCCTCTTT
Source organism: Nicotiana benthamiana (assembly GCA_034376525.1). NCBI lineage: Eukaryota > Viridiplantae > Streptophyta > Magnoliopsida > Solanales > Solanaceae > Nicotiana > Nicotiana benthamiana. Next base: position 116,547,699 of record CM067332.1, on the reverse strand, counting down.
ATTCAAAAATTTATGAAAGTGTGACTGCCATATTTGCCAAATTTGGGCCTTTTCCATCAATACTCGACCGTCCTCATCTTTGATGCACCTTACTTGATCCAGGTTGCGAGCCCTCTTCTCTTTAGCCAACAAAAATAACTTCTTTTCCCAACCTTTGCCCCTAAGTTCCTCATAAAGCCGACCAAAAGCAGCAGTCTTTCCTTTGTGACCGCTACTTCCGCCTCATTCCTAGCCTCCTTATATCTTTCTATATTCGCTTTCCTCTAATCCTCATCAGTGCTCTCTGCTAACTTAATGCATGATTTTTTATTGGCTTTAACTTTACCTTGGACTACGTCATTCCACCACCAGTCGCCTCGGTGCCCGCCATGATAGCCTTTCTACACTCCCAACACCTGTCTTAGTGTCTCTCTTATATAGTCCGCCGTCACCGTCTACATAGCGCTAATGCCCACTCTAATCTTCCAGGAACCCATATTTTTTAGTTGTACCTCAAACTCATGCGCATTATCCTTAGACAAAGCTCCCCCACCTGATCCTCGATGGACGCCGAAAAAACCTCTTCTTCCTCTTCATCAACAAACCAATGTCCATCACTAGGAGCCTATGTTGAGTTGTGACGTTCTCACTCGGATTACCTAGTAATCATCGCACAAACCTTTATTACACCTTCCGAGGAGGAGATAGTCAATTTGAGTCTTAGCCACCATACTCCGAAAAGTGACCAAATGTTCCTCCCTCTTTGAAAATAGAGAGTTCACAGTCACCAACTCAAAAGCTCCAACAAAATACAACAGTAAGGTACCACCCCCATTCCAATCACTATATCAGAAGCCACCATGCACCTCACCGTAGCCACCAGCAGATAACCCAATATGACCATTGAAATCCCCTCATATGAATAGCTTCTCCATAAGCAGAATACCGTGTACCACCTCATCCAGCGCCTCCCAGAAGTGCCTTTTTTACCTCCTCGTCCAAGCCCATTTACGGCGCATAAGCGCTAATCACATTTAGAGTGGTCCCTCCAACTACTACCTTAATCGACATCAATATGTCATTCACCCGTCTAATCTCTACCATTGACTCTCTAGGCTCCCTATCCACCAAAATTACCACTCTATTCTTGCTCTTCACGACTTTGGAGAACCACAATTTATACCCATCTACATTCCTCGCCTTCGATCCTACCCATATAGTCTCTTGCACACACCTTATATTGACTCTCCTTTTCTGGAGAATATTCGCTAGCTCTATAGACTTACCCGTCAACGTCCCTATATTCCATGATCCAACTCTCAACCTGCAGGCTACCTTGTTCCATTTACCCTCTTTGGGCCCTGTCCCACCCCCTGACCCTTGCCCTACCCCTCTCCCTACCACCCGACCTCCCCGAGGACATCACCTTAATTCTGTATACCTACAAAGGTCTAAAAATGGAACAGAGAAAAAACACCACACAACACAACAAGGGGAGAAAATAGTAACTACAAGCCCACTAAACTAACTGGACTAGTACGAAATGTTGCATTAACAAAGTAGTTAAAACGGGGGATAGAGAAACAAGAGGAGAGAGGTACCCATTCCCAAAAATAGAACCTTGAACTTTCGACTTGGTATACTGCCGATGTTGCGGAACCCAGTGTATAGCTTCTACTCTACTACTTGTTCCCGTGCACCTCCCAAAAGTGATACTTGTAAAATACACAAACACCCACGAAACCAAGAGAATAAGGTAGCAAAATATCAAGAAATGAAAACCAATATCTTCAACAAATTATCCTTAAAGCCAAAATCCATTTTATATATTTTGAGATGACAAAAATGTCGATAGAGATTTTATATGAAAGATACCAATATTTCTATTACACCCCATGTTTTCATAGGTGAGAGTACGTCGTAAGCCATTGATGTAAGCTCGGAAATGAGATTATATTTGGAAGAAAATAAAGTACATTAATCATGTTAACTTGGAGGTTACAAATTTTTAATATCATGAATAAAGAGTACCAAAAGGGTTGAAAAGCTTAGAAGCTAAACTAATTGAAGAAAATAATTTTTGTCAAAAGTTGACAAGTTCGGAATATTATAACATGTACTTTGGGGTGAGACTAGGATTCTTATCATAATAAGGAGGTTATGCATTGAGTTATTTTAGTCATGTGATAGTTACTTTCTACATTTTGAAGGCAAGCAAGTTGTGGAACAAGAGTTGGCAAAGGTCATCACAAGTTATGTTCATAAATTTGTTGAAACTTAGGTCAAATGCAGCTGAGCTTTCATCCAAATATACTTGGAGATATGGGGTGATGTACCTACCAAATTGAATATCTACAAATATAGTTTCTAATGTATTAAACCGTGTGTCGATACAATATCATAGTAGAGAGATATTTGCATTTTTCTCGAGACCGCGAAAGCAGCTCCCAATGGGACCCACTTAGACGGTGGTCAACCTACCACATTTTTTAAACGATGTGGATGCCTACTTTTAACTCATTTTCAACTGAACTTTGTCTCTCAAAACTTCTCCTAACCCTTCTAAATAGATACCACAAGGGTTTGAAGTGATTCCAAAGTGATTAGACCATATTTCAATATCAAAACATAGTTTTAGTGAAGAAGAACACCTCTTTTGAGGTTGCGTTGTCATTGAGAATTGTTGTGGGATGTGTTTGGCTAAAATTCCAAGTTTTTGCTACTGGATAAGGTGAGTATAACATTCTACTAATTGTGCTCAAGATTTTTTGTATGTTGGTTAAGTTGCTAGGATGATAAACTACAAGATAATATTTGGATTAGCTTAAGTCACTTCTACGGCATTGTATTGCCGTTGAGGGTTGTTGTAAGCTAAATACAACTTGGATTTCGACTTGAAGTTACAATAGGAGGTATATGAATTGTGTTCTTTCATGTGCTTAAGATTATATTGATGTTGATTAAGTTAAATAGATGGAGTAGACATGAACTAGTGAATAAAATTACTAATTGAAGATAGTTGGAATTGAGGATTATTTGCTTTCTTATAAATATATGGTATAAGTATGGAATAATTGATTAATAATATTATCATGTTAGTGATACTGTTAAATTAATGTAAGAAGTCTATAAGGGGTGATATGGGTTATACGCATTTCAATCGTAGTTTGTTGCTCGTCGTGAAGTAGTTGTGACTTGTTGTTATTATATGGTGTCTTCTTATTGATATTTATATGTTGATGGATTTCTCTGGTTGTTTTTATTGGTATATGGTATTTGAGAAGACCCTTGTTACAGGGAAGATGCTGCTCGAATTTGCATAAATGAGCTACTAGCTTAATTCACAGACATAGCCCTTGCTCAGCACTAATTTTGAATCTTCTTATACTATGATAGATTGAGTTGGCTTGTTTGAAGAGTTGCTTCAAAGGTATTAAAGACTCAACAAATTTAAGGTATGTTAAGGCACTTTATTCTTTCTTTTGACATGATCTAAATTGAAATGAATACGCTATTTCATAAAGGATCTACTCCTAGCAACCAAGGTTGTCCATGTTGTTCTTTCGTTATAAAGTTATTCTAAGAAAGTGTGTATGATCCTTAAATCCTACTAAGGTTCGTATTGAGAGTATGGATGTCCATAATATTAAATGAAGGTGCGACGACCTTAATTCGCTCCAAAAGGTTTCGAACGTGATTTCATGAGTCTAGCATGCATCATATATAGTATCTATTTTACTCTACCGGGCCACGCTATAGTCTGCCAGGTACGACACCTTTTGTGAAACTACTGATCAATTGGGTTTACCGAGCTCCACATGGCCGGGTATGATTCTATCGAGGCTTATGATGGTCGAGTACATTTTTACCGAGTCATCTTTGAGGTCGGGTATGATATGATGATGATGATGCCCACAGAGGCGTATGTTTTTAAAAGCTTATGTATATATATATGTATTACATTTCATGTCAGTAGCCCCTAGAGGCACTTAGATGTTACATGTTGTATCCCCTTTATCTCTCATTTACATTACTATTCTTGTTTATTCTTGTTTATTCATAATGACATCTCTTTTGCTTGGGGACACTGTGTTTCATGCCCGCAAATACTGATAGACAGTTGACATTCCTCCTAGTAGGCTATCAGCTCAGTGGAAGGTATTGGTACACTCTACTTGTTCCGGAGTTACCTAGTTGGTCAGTATAATTTGGACATGTATTGATTGGTATAGCGAGACCATGTCCCGACCTTTATGATGTATATATATCTTACAGGCTTGTAGACAGATGTCATTTATTCGAAAGATTATATGGTCTTGTCAGCCTATGTTCAGTGTACGAGTGTTCATTTTAGGTTTTATAGGACCGTATGTCACATGTATAAGTTAATATTACATCTTGGGTCATCATATGTCAAGTATTCACTTATGTTTTATTCTGGTTATATCATGACGGCCCTTCTGGCCCATTTATCCATGATGGTATAATAAGAAAGATACGTTATATTGATACTCAATTGTGTAAAGCAGCGTGTGTCGTAGCGGCCCTTTGATTTGGATCGTAACAATTTCTCAATAGCGGAAGTGACAATCCGGAGAACTCCACTAGAATATTGATTCGTTAAGCAACGATGGAAGTGTTGTGTAGTCAAAAGGCAAAAGCCCAGGAATTTACCGTTGATAATGGAGTTACCAACAACGTGAACGGTGAAGAAGAGGCAGAAATGGAAAATGTGAAATGGCGACAATTCAAGATGCTACTAACAATCTTGAAAATTGAAAAATGAATGACTTTTTGGGTTTCATGTTTGTTTACAGTAAATGAACTTCAGAAAGTTAAAAAGTTACTTAAATTGGGTTAAAGGGAAAGGTGGGAAATATGAAGAAGAAAACCAAGAAGAACTAAAATTAAGCCCCGAATAAACATCAGGATCTGCAGAAAATGAAAAAGGACAGGATTTTTCTTGATTTCATAAATGTAGATTCAAGTGTCGCCGGTGATGAAGATTAATCGGTGCTTTGCGGCGGTAGCGAGAGATGCTTACGACAATAAACGAATAGTAAAACAGAAAATTTGTAATTCACCATAATCAAAATAATATTATCAACATTGCTAGAGAATCTAATTCAACAATAAAAATTATAAAAATAAGCTAAAAATCCAAAATCGACCAAAATCCGATCCTTCTGCCATGTCTCAGAATCAGTTAAATGGCAGAATCAAAACCCTTGTCATATACGGAATCTAACCATATACAATTTATCAAAATCGAACTCCGTTTGGTCCCTAAGATACCTACCTAAAACACTTCAAAACCCAAGCCCTAACTCCCTCAAATTCACTTTGAAATCATCAATCAAAACCCAAAAACGAATATGGATTCATGTAATATAGCCAAAACTGAGTGAATAACACTTGTTCCAATTCCTATGGTGAAAATAGTCTCCAAACTGGCCCAAATCTGAGCTCCCCAAATCAAAATATGATCGAATGAACAAACCCTTATTTTACATATTTTCTGCTAGTTATTCTGCCTCGTTTCGCGTGCTAAGCGATCTCGAAAATCTTTTTTTATTCCTCCAATGAATTTTTTGTGAAGTACTAGTCATGTTAGGCTTTTGAATTACTCAATTGACCTTATAATGAATGAGATATGTTTGTTTTAATTTTTATAAACAGTGCACATCTTTAAATACGCCGTTTGTGGCAATTTTGTAATTAATATAAAAAAATTGCAACCCAATTCTTCGTAAAATTATCCTCATATGATGTCCAAATTCAACGATTTTTTTGCTACATGTCCGTAATTATGATATAAATCTGATGCTTTATTCAAAAAAGAAATTGGAGCTCATTCGTTTAATATGATATCATTTATGCTTGAAGAAACGATGTCGAAACATAAGAAAACGAGCGCAACATAACCCAAACATACTCGAAACTCACCCGAGGCCCTCAAAACATCAACCAATTATTCTAACAAGTCAAATATCCCTATCCGAACTTAGTCGTACCTCCGGAACACCCAGAACAATAACAAAACATTAAATCAACCTCAAATTCAAGCCTAAAAACTTTTAAGTTTCAAACGTTCACCAATTCAAGCTTAATTCTACCACGGACCTCCAAATTACATTAATGACACACTCTTAATTCTAAATCACCCAACCAATCAAATCGAATCATAAAAATCCAAATCTGAATTTGTTTTCTCATAAGTCAACTTCCGATTGACTTTTCTAACTTAACTTTCTAACTAAGAGACTAAGTGATCATTTCACTTCAAAACTACTCCTAACCCAAACCTACAAACTCAATACAACTCAACACAGCTGAAAATACATAAAAATAGAAATGGGGGAAACGAGGCTATAACTCTCAGAACGACTAACCAGGTCGTTACATGGGCTTAAGGGATCGCAGGTGTGGTATCCCTGGGTCAGAAACTATATAAGCTTCCCTTCGCGATTTTTTCACCATTGTTTCCTAATTTTTGATATGATCTTGGAGCTTTTTGAGAGGACTTGAAGAGGGATTCGAAGGGTAACACTTGGAGGTAAGATTTTTCAACTTAATACTCGATTCTATGGTGATTTCTCACTGATTAGACATGAAATTATTGGAATTAAAGGGTTAAAATTGGAGAATTAGGACTTGAAATTGGAGAGTTTTCATTGGGAACATGAGGGGTCATTTAGGGTCCAATTTTTATATTTTTAGTATGTATAGACTCGTGGGAGGATAAAGATTCTAGTGATGTAATTTTTATCGAATTTTAAGATGTGGTCCCGAGGTTAGGTTTGGCCAATTTATGTTTTTGATGTAATTTGATTATTTTCGCGTGGGCATTTTTCCTTTAGCTTATATTGGCAGCATGAATCTAGTATTGGTTAGGTTTGGAGCTTTCGGAGGACGAGTCAAGAGGAAAGGGCATCACAGGATAGCGTTTGGATCTGTTTGAGGTAAGTAATGATTGTACATATTGTCCTAAGGGTATGAAACCCCGAATTTCACATCGTTTCACTACTTCGAGGTGATGCACATGCTAGATGACAAGCATGGGGTGGTGTACCATTGGGGATTGTGACTTGGTCCGTCTCGTACAACTATTAAGTTGCATATTTGATTCAAAACTATTTAATAATATTATATTTGGAAAGCATTACCATGTTTTGGTCTTGATGCATATTTTGGCCTCGTTCTAACTGTTTGGACCCTTATGGGCTTTCGTTACTGAAATACCACACTATTTTGATTTGATAATTGTGCTCAGTAATGTTGTGTTTTACTTATTTATAACTCAGTCTCATTTACTCTATTTTGATACTATAAATGATAATTTTGGGCTGACCACCTTGTTTTATTGTTTGCCCGAGTAGGTTGAGAGACTTCTGATTGAGTGAGGCCGAGGGCCTGTGTTGTGAGTATATCATGGGATCGGGCTACACGCCGCAGCATGATATACTTATTATGATATTTGAGAGGCCGAGTGCCTGATTTATTATGCCACGAGATGGCTTGCGATAGCGCTTGGGTTGAGGAGCCCCTCCGGAGTCTGAACAACCCCAGTGAGCGCGTGTACCCAGTGTGAGTGATGCAATATTGCTCGATAAGCTGATTATGAGTGATTGTGAGGTTTTCCGAGGGGCTGATTCTGCTGATATTTTGCCCGAGGGGCGATTTATGGTACATGTCTTTCTCGAGGGGCTGTTTACATTACTATCTCGCCACATGTTTGAAACTATTAAAAGATGCTTTTAAAAGAAAAAGGTATTACTAAAACTGAGATTGTTTTTACGAGTTAATTTATTTCTATACTGTTTTGGAAATATACTATTTTGTTGTAGTATTATGACGTAGAACTATCTGATTGCTTACTGCTCGGCTGCTTTTACTTTTATTACTACTGGGTTGGCATACTCACATTACTCCCTGTACGTTATATGTAGATCCAGGAGTTTCGGGACACGATAGTGAGTGATGATCGGTCTTCTAGCAAGTCTCCAGAGTTGAAAAGGTAGCTGCTCGGCGTTTGCACCCCTGCACTTCTCCTTCTTACAATACTCAGACTATCTTAGTATTTTTATTTTCGAACTCTGATAGCCCTTCTTGTTCTTAGACAAATTTTGTATTTTCTCATGACTGGTGACACCCCGATGTCGAGCTTGTGTTATTTTTTTCCGCACTGGTTATTTCAACTTATATTAAGAGGTATTTTATTAATTAATGGCTTAAAATGACTTTTATAGGATTCTGGTTGGATTTGGGTTTGTGTCAGCTGGCCTAATTTTATGATAGGCATCATCACGACCGTGTCGATTTTAGGGTCGTGACATTTGACATTATATCAATCACTTGAAGCCCAAAATACATCAGCTTTATTATCACAATAAGTAGTTAAAGGTAGCATTGGCTTAGTCCATAGAGGAATATCTACCAGAATACTTCTAAGCCAATCAACTTCTTCTCCAGCAAAAGACATAGCTGTAAATTCGGATTCCATTGTTGAGTGAGTAATACATGTTTTCTTGTTTGATTTCCAAGAGATCGCTCCTTTAGCCAAAGTGAAAATCCAAGGAGTAATAGACTTAGAGTTATTTGGATCAGAATTTCAAGTAGCATCACTATAGGCTTCAAGAATTGTTGGAAACATAGAATATGAAGGCCAACATTAATTGTACATTTTAAGTACCTTAAAACACGAATTAAGGCATTTCAATACTCAACTCCAGGGTTACTAGTGAACTTATTCAAGGTTCCTACTGCATAACTAATATCTGGCCTAGTACAATGCGTGTCATACATTAGACTTACAACAATATGAGAATAAGTCAAATGATCAACACTATCTCTAGAGTTCCGCACTAGTTTGATGGTAGGATCAAATGGAGTAAGAGCAGGCTTATCATTAAAATGACCAATTAGAACTTTTTCAAAATAACTTTATTAAGAGTCAAGTCATTAGCTGATCTTACAATTTTAATGCCCAAAATCACACCGGCTATTCCAAGATCTTTGATTTCAAATTGAGAAGCAAGAAATGATTTTGTTTCCTTGACCCTTTCAGTATCAATTCCAAAAATCAACATGCCATCTACATATAGACAAATTAGAACACCAGAAATTTACTAAATATGCAAATATCACCATCATTAATTAAATAGCCATTAGAAATTATGGTGTTTTCTGAAATTTCTCATGCCCTTGCTTTGTAGATTATTTTAATCCATAAAGAGACTTAAGAAGCTTACAAACCTTATATTCCTGGCCAGGAATGACAAATTCTTCTGGTTGTTTCATGTAAACTTTTTCATCTAAATCTCTATTCAGAAATACAGTCTTCACATCTATTTGATGAATTATCAATCCATGAATTGCTGCTAAAGAAACTAAAATCCAAATGGATGTGATCCGAGCTACTGGTATAAAACTATCAAAATAATCATATCTTTTATTTAAGTAAAACCTATTGTCACCGAACGTGCTTTGTACTTATCTAAAGTGCCATTAGACTTTAATTTCTTTCTTAAAACCATTTTCTACCAATAGCTTGACATTAGGAGGAAGATTCGATAAAATCCACGTGTTATTTGATATGATATAATGCATTTCATCTTCAATAGCTTCACACCAAAAAGTGTTATTATGTGAAGAAATTGCTTCAACATAACTTTTAGGATTTTTTTCTATCAAATAGACTTGAAAATCAAGTCCAAGATCTCTTGATATAATTGATATAGAATATGTCTTGGTTGACTTTCTTCTAATGATTCAACTATTTTTCTTTTAAGATGAGGTGTAAAAGAAACTGAATCTTATTTTGGAGATCCTTCTTTCTTTGAAAAAAATGCGCAAAAGAGTTAGCATGTACAGATTCAACAATGATATGTAGACTTGGAGTTTCAAGATATAAGAATCTATAAGTCTGCTGGTTAGAGTACCAATAAATATACAATCAATTCCTCTATATCCAACCTTAGCCATATATTGATCTGGTAATTTAACATGAGCCAAACAACCCAATACTTTAAAATAAATAATATTTGGCTTTTGATTCTTCCAAAATTCATAAGGTGATGTATCAAATTTCTTGGAAGGAATTCAGTTTAAAATATGACAAGTTGAAAATAAAACTTAAATCCACGAATTTTCAAGCATACCAGATCCATAAAGCATAGAATTGACCATTTATATGAAAGTCTTATTTTTTTCTTTCAGTTATGTCATTTTGTTATGGTGTATAGGACATAGTCAATTGTTTCTCAATATATTTTCTTTCACAAAAATCAATAACATCTAAACTCAAGTATTCTCCACATCTATCAGATCTGATTGATTGAATTTTTACTCAATTTGTTCTTAACTTTTGCTTTATATGCTTTGAAAGTCTCAAAGGCCTCATCTTTTGTTTCTTAATGGAAATATATATATATATATATATATATATATATATACATATAATCTTGAATAGTCGTCAATAAAAGTAATAAAGTATCTCGTTCCATTACATGACAAATAATCCATCTCACAAATATCAGTGTAGATTAATTTCAAAAGTGTGGAATTTGTTTGAACTATCTTAAAAGGCCTTTTTGTTATCTTGCACTTACTACAAGTAAGTCATGTAGCAATATGGTCTTTTTCAAAATTTTAATTAATCCATGATTTTGCATAAGTTGAATGGATCTAAAATTCAACCTAGACGGTCATGCCATAAATTCAAAGACTCCACAATATAAGCAGAAATATTTTCATTATCAATATTGAGTTTGAACATGCCATTTATAGCATAGTCTTTTTCCAAAGATATGCATTCTTAGATAAAAATAAATTTATTTGACTCAAAAAGCATCTAAAACCATACTTCGAAAGTAGTGTACCAGATTATTCAAGACGTATTGCATCTCCCTAGTACATATGTTAACTTTAAGTGCTGTAGAAAGAATTCCATCTTTCCACGCCATCTAGAAAAATCTTAGCCATCAAATATATCAAAATTTGGATTGGCAAAGATGGATCTCCACTCAAAATTGTTGTAGTAGCCATAGAGATGTCATGATCCGAAATTCCTTACCTTCGGGAATGTGATGGCGCCTACTCGTGAAAGCTAGGAAAGCCGACAGTTATAGTTTTACCGTCCTTATTAGTTCAAACAGGAACATATAATAACTAAAACAAAATAATTATGAAATACAAAAGTGATATAACTGTGGCACAACTCAAGTTCAGAACTACCACATAGATATGGTATCACAATCCACGAACGTCTAAGATTTTCTACAAATACAAGTATGAAAGAAGTACATCTATTCTCGAAACCGAAAAAGACAGGAAAAGCGAAAATAGGAAAATGGGACTTCAGGCTCTGCGAACGCTGCCAGATCTACCTTCGTCTTCCTGGACTGAAGGCAGCAACCTCAAAGCTACTCAGAAGGTCTAGCACCAAAATCTGCACAAAAAGTGCAGAGTGCGGTATCAGTACAATCGATCCCATGTACTGGTAGGTGTTTAGTCTAACTTCGGCAAAGTTGTGACAAGTCTTGGACATGACAAGCACAAAAATTTGTGTAATTAATTCATATATGAGCATAACAATAATAACAAAAAAGTAACATATAAAGATGGGAAGGGGAACATGCTGCGTGGGATATCACATTCTGACAGTAATTCAACAGAGGAGCATAATAAATACCATATTTGAATCAACAAGAATAATGAAATAGTAACATGTGCACGGCATCATCCTTCTTGTTTTTGCCCTTGTCCTCACTATAAGAAACAACAGAAACGATATAGAATCACCCTATGTGCATTAAATCTCGTAATTGTGGCACGTCATCACCCTTCGTACATTAACTCTCAAATCATGGCACGGCATCTCCCTTCGTGCATTAACACTCACAATATCGACACGACATCACCCATCGTGCTTTACACTCATCCTCACCCAAATAGTAGAAACAATAACATCCCGACAAGATAACCAATAATAACTAATTTCGTTTCAACAATTAACTTCACAAAGTAAATCTCAACTTGAGTCAATGCTCAACAATTATCACGAACCAAACCGATAAGTTGCGACGGGCACCCGATACCTTACCCAACTAAGCACAAACATAACGTATCTTTTTATTTCATACTATCATGGAAAACTGAGTCGGAAGGGTGTCGTGATTTAAGTAGAATACAACATGTGATTTCAATTTATACATAAGACATACGGGCCTATAAAGCCAAAATAACTACTTGTATACTGAACATAGACCGACAAGGCCATACAATCTTTTACGTACATGACATCTCTCTACAAACCTCTAAGAATAAATAATTTTCATAAAGGTTGAGGTAGAGTCCTGGTGTACCAAACAGTACACATCTAAATCATACTAACTAAACAAGCAACTCCAAACTAAATGGAGCGTACCAACATCTTTCGCTGAGCTGATAGCCTACTTGGAGGGATCTCGACCTGTCTATCGGGACCTGCAGGCATGAAACGCAGTGTCTCCAAAAAAAAGGGACGTGAGTACGAAGGATGTACTGAGTATGTAAGGCACATAAATAAGTACATAACAGACATGGATGAAAATATAGAGTAAATAACTCAACTTGTAAGTGTGGAAAATCTTGTAAATCATGAAATACTTATAGTGCCATGCATATGCGTATGAATGTCATGTCGTGCATGCATGTTTCATAACATCATCAGCCTTCGAGGGCATCCCATCATATCATCTCGGCCACTGTAAGCAAAATCAATAACGTATACCAACTGATCAGATGGTGGTGCATATATAATGATATAACCTTTTCTCATATCTCATATGCATATAATATACATACATATACGCGTATATAATGTTATCTGGTCATGGGTCAATGTACATGAATGCAATGCATGAGAAGTGCGCTAATAAATCTTTCGAAATATCATTATACTATTATGTCTTTGAGTAATATCTTGAAGTAAACTTTTTCAATTTACGTATTTTCTGAGACCCGTGAATAGAGAATAAAATAATAGGATACATGGGAATTTAAGAACGTCGGCATTTCTAATACTTTTATGAATAGAGTTATTCGTGAAAGTTGTGCATTTGCTCGTTTTGTTTGTATCATATGGATCACGCCAACAAAAAGAAGAGATAACCTTAATATATCTGAGTTGATTCTCATGACAATCCCTCAAACACCCGTTAATAGTGATAAAATATGTCACGGTAAGATCGGAATAGGAAGAAGTCTATATAATATTTTTGAAAAAGATTACACCTTTCTTTAGAACCATAAAATCTCATGCAATATAGTAAAAATGGTCTCTGTACGAAATGTGTTAGAGCAATACATTGCTATTGCAATCCATGAATTTTGCTGAAGCTCTTTAACGTGAAAATGTTGCCATTTCAAGAGCCTTTGGGATTTTTGACGTGAAAAGGTTACAATTCAAGAGCTTTTGATAAGGAACTTTGTAAGAATTTTGATGTAGTGTTTTGTTAGAAATGAAAATGTCAAATGAGATGTTTTGTAATTGGCATGTTAGGTTGCCACCTAATTAAAAAGTGTATGGGTCATGAATTATGACTAAGAGTCGTTTTGATCAAGAATAGCTCTCTGCCACGTTTTTTTGGGTTTAGTCTTTATCCAAATACTTCAATTAATTAGCTAATGTCTTATTATTCAATAATTAATTAACTATTTATATAATTAAAAATTATTTTTATTTATTTAAAATATTATTTATTTTTATACATTTTCTACATCTTACTATCATAGTCATGTGGTACCTTATATTATATTGGTCCATAAATATCGACTGCTTTAGCTGGGGTCGTATTTTATCCAACGTATCAAATTTGAACGAAATTTATTTTCTTTTACTTGCTTCCTCTCTCACCTTCATGAATTTATTCATCACTTGTTTGAAATAGCATAATGCTTGTAAGCTCAAATAATCTCATTCTCGAACTTACGTCGATTAACTTACGATGACTTTAACATACGAAAATATAGGATGTAAAAATAATGATCAAAAGCTCAACAATATCATAAAACTTGCTCAACATAGAGAAATATCATTTTATGCATGAACGATACATGATAAAAGACATAACGGTCATAATATAAGACTCAATTGCATGCTCAATATCAACGTATAGATATTCAGCATCATGCCTATACGTCGAACTCAAAACTAACGCGTAGCAAATAAGACAACAACATCTATTCCCTCAAGTTAAGGTTAGATCAAACACTTACCTCGATTCCACTGTCAAAATCAAAACTCAATTACCGCTTTACCTATCGGTTCCACTTCTAATCCTCTTGAATCTAGTCATATTTAACTAATTAAAATTAATTAATGCTAAATAAACCAATTCTAATGCATGGGAATAGATTTCCTAATTCTCAAAAAGTCAAAAATCAACCCTGAGTCCGCTTAGTCAAAACTCGAAGTTCGAACCAAAACTCGATTATCCATTTACTCATGAACCCAAACATGCAATTGGTTTTGAAATCCGACCTAAATTTGAGATCCGTATCCCCAAATTTCAAAATTCCTAATTTCTTACCAAGAACACCCAATTTCCCATGAAAAACCCTAGATTTTGAGATGAAATATACTGGAAAAAAAAAGTTAAGATTCATTTACCTATGATTTGGGAAGAACTTGCTCTAGAAAAATTGCCCTTTGGAGATTAGGTTTTAAAATTTTAAAGAATGAAGTAAAAATCATGTCCAAGACCCTTTTTGATCAGCTACAAATGTCGCATTTACAACACGAGCTTCGCAATTGCGAGAGAGGCTTCACAAATACGAACCTGTTGCAATGTATTTTGTTGTTGCAATAGTAAAGGTTGACTTCACAAGGCGAAGAAAATGTTCGCAAATGTGAACTATGCTGGCCAGGGCTTCTCCGCATTTGCTATAAAGCCCTCGCAATTTCCAAGCCTTTGAGGCTCGCAATTGCGAAGCTTGACCTCACAATTGCGACTTCAGAGCCTGCAACAAAATACCAGATGCAACATAAAGTTTTCTAAGTCCAAACTCACTTCGTTACCTAACTAAAACTCACCTGAGCCCTCGGGTCTCCAACCCAAACACGCACACAAGTTTAAAAACATCTTATAGACTTACTGGTGCAATCAAATCACCAAAATAATATCTTAGGAAATGAATTTAACACCAAACTCATGAAATTCATAAGATAGTTCAAAATTTCTATTTTTCTCAACCAAGGGTTCGGTTTATATCAAATCTCTTTCGTTTCTCACCACATTTTACAAATAAGGCTCAAATACTATATCAAATTTGTACCGGACTTCGGAACCAAAATACAGGCCCAATACCATCTAGATCATGTACCATTTTATTTCTAAAAGTTCTTACATTTTCCAGTAAATAATTTTCTTTAAAAATTGTTTTCTTGGACTAGGGATCTCGGAATTCAATTTCGGGCATATACCCAAGTCCTATATTTTGCTACGGATCCTACGGGACCGTCAAATTACGGGCCAAATCCATTTACTCAAAATGTTGGCCTAAGTCAACTTTAATCAATTTTGAAGACCAAATTCAATATTTTTTTTTTTAAATTTCACATAAAATCTTTCCGGAAATGCGCCCCGGATTACGCACGCAAATCGAGAGGAAAAAAAGATTTTTAAGTCCTCAGAACTTGAATTCGGGTTCTAAAATAAAAGATGACCTTTTGGGTCAACACAAGAGACAAATATCTTCAAATTGCTAGAACAAGAATTACAACAATATTAGAAAATAAACTTGCTTGGCTTAAGGACATGTAGAGAAAACATTTCTTGAAGATAGTTGGAGTCTCTTCCACGAGCAACGGAAAAATAAATGACAATTCTATCTCCGAAATTTAATTAAGCCACACAAGTAAAATTCAAGAATGTTGCTCCTATATTCTTGAATCTATAATTTTCCCATTTGATCAATATCTCGTATAATATTTTAAGAAAAAAATAGTTTGTGAATTGCTTGTCTTTGCCAAAGAAAATCAGCTCTACGTATAGGCTGAAAAATAACCGAAACTAACTAATCAAACAAAAATTGTAAAGAGAATAAGGGGATTGGATAATTAAGAAAAGTTTAGCATTACAACAACAATACCAACAACAAATTCAATATAATCTTATTAATAAAGTCCGAAGAGGACCTTACATCTATCTTATAGAGATAAAGACCTTCAGTTCAACGGATCGTAAAAAGAAAAGTTTAGTATAAATATACATAATAAACTAACATAAAAAAGTTGATGTAATATAATTTTCTTAAAATACCAATAATATTAATCGAACAATAACATTCTAACTACGCCTACTCATCTTCCTCTTCCAAGCTTCCCCCCCCCCCCCCCCAACCCCCACCAAAACCCCATCCCCCGCCACAACAAAAAGAAAACGAAAAAGACAACCCATTTAGCACTACGTGACCATTAGCCTCAACCATTGTGCTTTACAAACTCTATAGAACTCTCTTTCTTATTCTCGTGCCCCTTCATTTTCATATACATTCCATACAAATATGAAGAAAATCCCCATGCACATAATAAAGTTGAAACTATTTTAGTGCCACCAAAATTATCTCCATACACTATAACCCCACCTAAAACATTAACGGCCGTTAACGCCGTCATGCAAATTCCCCCTGTCAATGAACTTGTCAAGAACACCATCCCAGCAGTACCCGTAAAACAAAACTGCCACGTCACCACGTTAAATATCACCGTTAACCAGTAAGCTTTTTCACCCAAATCAAACACACTTTTTCTCTCTTTTTTCATCTCCGAAAATCCAACCTCTATAGTCATTCCCACCGTGGCCAAAGCAGTAGCTGCTATTTCTATCACCATTTGCATTTTCACAACCATAGAATAGCAATAAACTTTTTTATATATTTTTTCTATTAACGGAAGATAAAGAGTGAATAATAATCCAGCACCAACTGTTGAGAAAAATCCTATTAAATACTTTGACTTAGTCGAACCTTTTGGTATGTCATGGCTTGAACCTAAGGCTAATAAAACCGAATTAAGTGTTAACAAAATAACACAATTTAGATTTGCGTATGTGATTTTCTGTTTGACAATAATTGTAGAAGTGATAAGAGTGACTGAAGATAAAATAAGAGAATTTGTTGAAACAGGAAGATAAGAATTGCCCCAAGAAAATAAGGTTGTTAAAACGCATTGAGAATAGAGAGTGACAAAGTTCTAGGAGTGAATCAGTAAATGGTTTTCTATCAGTAGATTTAAAAACATAAAAAGGTAAATAAGTAGGGAGAAGGGGAAAAGAAAAGCCAGCAGATTGAATCCAGGTAGAAATCCAACGATTTAACCTTTGTGATTGAAGTAAAATTTTGATAGTAGGGTTGATGAGATTGAACCAACAAAAAGACACATATAGTTAATACCTAGAAGAAAAATGTAACGTTTATTAGTGGTGGAAGTAGTGTTTGTTGTTTCTTGGTCATGCATTTGGACTCTTCTACCACATGTTTTGGTAGTGTTTTTTGTGTCTATAATCATAAGCTCTCTTTAAAAATTTGCTTGATCTTGATCATGTTCTTGTTGTGGGTGTTGGGCTATGAACTCCATTTGGATAATGAAAAGAACGAACAAAGAAAAAGAAACGCGGTGGATAAATGAAAGGATACAAATTCTATGTTTTGTGGTTTGTGGATGGGTGAGTAGTGAGTTTAGTATATATATAAAGGTGGGCTTTAGTGCGTGTTCTTCCCGTTTAAAGGGTAGTCCGGTGTATAAAGGTTTCGCTATGCGCAGAAGATTCGGAGAAGAGTCAGATCACAAGGGTCTATCGTACATAGCCTCATTATGTATTTCTATAAAGACTGTTTCCATGGCTTGAACTTGTAACCTCCTAATCAGATAGCAGCTTATAAGGTTTATTTTCTATGAAATTTAGTGGCTCGACTAATATAAATTAAATCATAAAAAGTCCATTGCGGAAGTTTAGCACCTTCTACTGGTTTGTACCTAAAATCTCAAATTAAGGTTGAATAAATTAATGTACAGTCTACTGTTTTTATTTATTTATTTAATATATCATTTCATTGATTTCAAAAAATATGTACAATGCAGTGCTATAGTAGTAGTATGGACAGCCTACTACTCATTTACAGTTAGCTCTTAACTAATACACCCTCATATAAGCTAACTAATATGTATCTATTTATCTGACGCTAAGGATAATAGTTGAGTTTACTCAGCCCTTCATGCCATCTTTTACATTTCCTACTTCTAGTATGAATCAGCAATGCCACTTCTTTACAGAACTGATCTTCAGCAAAACTCTTTCTATCAAAACGAATAGAATTTCTGGCTCTCCAGATCAATGCAACAGTAGTGTGACAAAAGCAGTAGCAGTGATTGCTTTCTGCCAGTTCCTGCTTCGAGCTTTACTGCATATCCACTTTAGTTCATTCTCCCAAGTACCAACAATTCAATTGTACCCCATCCAATAGCATATTCTAAGCCATAATCGATTAGTGACTGGACATGCAAAAAATAGATGCTCAAACCTTTCTTCCTGTAGTTTGCAGAATGCACATTCAACAGGTATATCAACTCCAAACTTCTGCAGTCTGTCAACAGTAGGAAGACTGTGTTGAGCAGCTAACCATACTGTGAATTTGTGTCTTGGTTGTACATTAACAGTCAACATCACGTTTCTCCAATCGACCTTACTGTAATTAGGAAGCATAGTCAGGTATAACTTTTGGATTTGAAGCTTGTCCAGCTTGCATAATGATTTCAGTCTGCTAAAGAGATTGCCTTACAACTGTTGATTCTCCATAACAGCATCCCTGCAATCCAAAATCTTCCTAACAATCCAAGAGGCATTTGTTGGCAGAGGCATAGAGCTAACATCATACTGCTTTATGTAATAGCATTGCAGCCATTTAATCCAGAGGCAATCCTTCTTGCTGGACAGATCCCAAAGAAGTTTGGTAATGGCTGCCTTATTCCAGACAGCCATATCATTGATGTTAAGAGCCCCAGCAGACACAGGTTTACAAACTTTTTCCCATGCAACCAAAGCTCTTTTAGATACAGATGCACTGCCTGTCCATAGGAAGGATCTACAGATTGCTTCAATAACCTTCAGAACCTTCTTTGGCATTATGAAGACCTGTGCCCAATATGTCTGGATGCCAAATATAACAGCTTTTATCAATTGGCATCTCCCTGCATAAGACAGCATTTTGGTAGACCAACATGTAACTCTTGCAGTAATCTTTTCAATCAGTGGTGAGTAGTGATGTATAGCAAGTTTTTTAGAGCTGAGAGGAATCCCCGGATACTTAAAAGGCAGCTGACCCTCAATGAACCCCAACTGCTTCATGATTTCATCTCGAACAGATTGTTGTACACCAGCCAAATAAGCAACACTATTGTTGATGTTTGCTTTCAAGCCAGAAGCTTCAGAAAACTTGTGGAAGGCCTCTTGTAAAATCTAAATAGAAATCCTATCAGCTCGGCAAAACATGAGAAGATCATCAGCAAAACAAATATGCACACAGTTAAGCTTTATGCACTTAGGATGGAAATTGAAATCTCCATTCCTGTGTAACTGGTGCAGTATCCTATTTAAGTACTCCATTGCAAGAACAAACAAATAAGGAGACATAGGATCTCCCTGTCTAATACCCCTCCTTGCAGTGAAAGGTTTAATGAGGCCCCCATTCAGCACCAAGGAGTATGAGATAGAAGTTACACATGCCATTATGCAATTAAGGAATTTTGCTGGGAATCCAATGTCAATTAAGGACCTACTTAAGGAAGCCCCATTCTAGAGTATCATAGGCCTTTCTTAAGTCCACCTTAAGGACACATCTAGGGGATACACCTTTCCTTGTATATACCTTGAAAATTTCATGGCTGAGCAGTATATTATCAATGATGCTCCTTCCTTCAATAAATGCTGACTGGGCCTGGCCAACTATACTGCCAATAACAGTTTTCATCCTTTTTGTAATTATCTTGGAAATGATTTTGTACACAGTTGTACAGCAGGCAATAGGTCTATAATCTTTTACAGTTGTAGGAGTATTGACTTTAGGCACAAGTGCAATAGCTGTAGTATTTATCATGTTAGGCAGATTGCAAGTAGTAAAGAAATCCATAGTAGCAGCAATTATGTCTTCTTGTACTATCTCCCAGTTACTAGTGAAGAACTGCACTGGAAAACCATCCACACCTGGTGCTTTATCCCTTGGCATCTCCTTGATAGCTTATGTGATCTCCTCCACTGTAACTTCTTGGATTAATCTTCTTTGTTGTGATACAATAAGATAAGGGCCTTCCTTCACAACAGCAGTATTTGTACAAGGGAGATCATCAGCACATTCTCCCATCAATGATTTGAACAGTTGAATGAATTCCTGCTCTACAGCTAGTGGATTTGCCAGTTTATCACCTAATTCAGTATATATAGAACTGATATTATTCTGGCTAGTTCTGATCTTCCATTGAGCATGAAAATACTTTGTATTAGAATCCCCACACTCAATCCAGTTGGCTTTGGATTTCTACCTCATAATCTGCTCCTCCACCTTGCTCCATTTCTCAATTTCACACAATGCATCTTTCTCAGCATTTAACAAATTCTGTGCAAATGGACTATGTTGCATCTTGTTCTATACAATATCCAGTGTTTCCTTAGCTTGAATAAGCTTCTGCTTATAGGAAGACATCTGGCTATTAAGTCCCTTCAATTTTTGCTTCAAAGCTTTAAATTTAGTCCATACCTTCTGCATAGGTGTCCCTTCACAGTGTTGTGCCCAAGTTTGTTCCAAAATAGATTTGAACTGAGGATCCTCCATGACTGCAATGTAAAATCTGAAGGGTTTAGGGTGTAGAAACCTTTGATTGCCAAACTTGATAAGTATAGGAGAGTGATCAGATACTGAAGGGTTCATGTATTCAGCCTCAAGATGTCCATACTGTTGAATCCATTGAAAGTTACCCAGAGCCCAGTCAATTTTACTATATACTCTAGTATCAGCATCCTGCTTATTGGACCAAGTATAATGCCACCCTTTAGCTCGAAGGGGGTTAAGTTGAATGGTATCTATAGTCTCCTTGAAATCTCTGGTTTCAGCATCAGCGACAGGAGATCAAATTTTGTCTTCAGAGTTCAAAACAGTATTGAAATCCCCACTAAGTACTCAAGGATCCTGACCTGGAATGTTTACTGCCTTTAAATCACACCACAATTGTTCCCTATTGCCTGTAGTATTATGAGCATAGACTACACTCATATGAGTTCTGATTATACCTTGAACATCTTCTATCATGCATTGTATAAACTGATCAATCACAGTAGAGATAGAGACTTGAATATGAGGTTTCCAAAGCAACCAAATCCTGCCATTGACAGCCTCAGCATAGATGCATTGAACCTTCCATCCTTTGGCAACCTTAGAAAGAATCTTTTTAGCTTTATGCTCCTTATCTCTGGTTTCAAGCACACCTATAATATCTACTTTATTTACAGATGGAAAGCTTTTTAATTCCTCCTGTTTGTGGGCTTGATTAAGCCCTCTAATGTTCCAAGTAGTAATAATCATGAAGTATTAGACATAATACTCCAAGAAGGTCTTGGATCCACCTGTTGGCCTCTTCTACCAGCATCCATAATAACCGCAATAGACTTCCCTTTATCTGCATTTTCAATCATAACCTCATTGATTCCAGAAAGGATCCCTGAAGCTGCTATGTTTCTGCCAGAGCCATCTAACTCATGCTGAGGCACAGTATTATTCACCAGCTGCACATCACCAGTATGTTGCTGATGTCCATTAGTACTAGTCTCCAGTTGTACAACTTCACTAATATGCTCTGGTTGAGCTGGAATAGGTACCATTTCATCTGCAACAAACTTAGGTATCCACTCCTGCTTAGGATTCTTCCTTGGCTTCCTAGCTCTCTGCCTTCTTCCCTTTTCCTGATCACCCTTTACCATTTCTACATCATTGCTGGTATTATACCAGCACTCAATAGCATCATGGCCAACTATTAGACAATGATTGCAAAAACTTGGCTTCCAATCATATTCAATCTGCTGCACTTTCATACTAAGGAGTTTCAATTTCAACCTGGTCAGGTAAGGGATAAGCAGCATCAACTTCTACTAACACTCTCGCAAAAGAGATTTTCTCATAATGTGCCATGAATTTATCTGTGTATAGTGGTTTGCCCACTGCACTGGCCAATTTGCTCAGAACATCAACAGACCAATAACCCACTGGAAGGCCAGGGAATCTGATCCATGCAGGTACAGTACTGAGAACATCATTTTGAAAGGAAAAATCAATCTCCCATGGTTTCAGCACCATAGGCTTGTTTCTGTACGAGTATAGCCCAGATTGCATAACCATCTCTTTATCCTCTTTACTATTGAACCGAAATATACAGTAGCCTCAGCATGCAACAGAATCTGAGGTTTGGACACAAAGTTCCAAACATGCCTCACAAAATTCTCTATCATTTTAGCATTTGGATTATCACCAATTACATATCCTATTAATGCATTTGCCCAGTAATCTACCTGAGATTGTAGATCCTCTACACTGATCTTAACCACCTTCTGTCCATCTCTTTCAATCGGAGGTACAAATGAGAGAGACTTACCCATTTGTGCATCTCTATTTCCTCTAACAACTTCAATAGCAGTCTGTACTGATTTTGCAGGTTCAATCACTTCAGAAAATTGTAATCGTCTCGTAGTCGAGTTAATCGGCTCTTCATTATCCATCGGAATTGTAGTTACAGTTGCTTCAACCTCTGCATGCAAATTCTCTGGCGATTGGTACTTCTGTGGAAGGAAGTTCCCAAACGTCAGGGGTTCCAGTGTCGTAACGACACCGTGAGCAGGGGTAACAAGTTGAGAAGGTGCTATCGGAGCAGCGTTGCGACGGCGGCGAGCCATTTCCAGCACAAATTGCAGTCTTGCTATTGTGCGCCTGTACAGTCTACTGTTGTTTCTTCTTCGACTTCTTTTGTCTTTAAGCTGTAAATATTTCATAATTTTAGTAAATAAAATTCTTTTATTACAAATTTTTTTTTTATGGTGAATGTCGATAAATAACCTTATGTATACAATAAGTAATAAGTTGAGATTAATAAATTAAACTAGATTTGTAAAAGAATTAATTAATATTATATATTCTTGCTTAAAATTGTTTGCTAACATCGCACCATCACACAATCAAGAAAGGAAGGCAAAACCTTTCGGCCAATCATAAGGAGAGGGAGATAGGCTACTTGAGTGTCTAATATCGCAATCTAACGTGCATGAATATGATAATAATGATGTATTTTGATCATATATGTTAAATATGATTTTCTTTTAAAACAAGTAGGAAATATGATATGTGAAAAAAATTAAATATGGAACGGCCACAAGAAATTAAAGAAATTTTTGTTAATGCTGACTTGAATTTCCAGTAATTCTTGATTCAAACTGATGAAGTTACTATTTGAATAGTCCAGACTCCGGATCAACAAGACTTATAATTTAGTAGTATCAATAGAAGTTTTTTACATGATAAGTGTGAATTCGATTTTTATTGTTGATTTTTTCATCCAATTATCTTCCCCACGTAATAGGTGTGGCAGGAGGATATCAAATTACATGTGTTCGTAATCATGTATATTAATGGTAAAATGTGATTAAAGAGTAAATTATTTAAAGCTTTTTCGTAAAAGACTGTTTTAGTGTTTGGACTAAAGAGTAAAATTATTTAAAGCTTTTAACAAAAGGCTACTGATCTAATTCTTGATTTTTTTTTACCATTGATCTTATCATTAGCATAAATGGCTTACATCTAAATCCATAAGTTAAACAAGGGGACAAAAAGATAGATATACCTAATTTGTAAAAGTTTTTAAGGCCATTAAGTTTAAACTTAACCGCACCTTCATTTTCTTTTTTAGACAACTTGAAGGAATGTGTTAACCAAGCTTTCATCATTGTGCAAAACTTACTAGAAACTCTAACCTAGCTATAACTTTAGTAATTAATATAAAAAGATAATAATAGAAAGAAAATGAACCTTCGCATTACTAGGAAGCTCACTTTCTCTTATAAACTCGTAAAGTTATATATATATATATATATATATATATATATATATATATATATATATATATATATATATATATATATGGTGTAAGAATCTCTTAATAGTGCGAGGTTTTTGGGGAAAAATTGTATGTGTTTGATCCGAAGAGGACAATATTACACCATATTAAAAGTATTTTTGGATCATTTTAGCCTTACAACTTGTATCAAATCCCAGGTTCGGTGGGACGAGTTAAAACAAAGAGATGGTGCGGGACGGTCCGCACATAAGAAAAAGCTAGAATTCCAGGCTTCGGTTGTCATATTACTCTAAGATGTGGATGACACACAGTGAATCTCGAAAATTGACCCGTGGATCATGAGAATGGTCATATGAAACTTAATTCGAGAGGGATACACGTGGATCATGGCAGGGCCACATGTAACTTAGTTAGCCGGGGGATTGTTGGGTGTGGGAACAACGTCACACATTAATAGCTAAAAAAATTTGGAGCATAAAAATATATGAATCTCTTAATAGTGTAAGGCCTTTTGGGAAAATCCATATATGCTTAGCCAAAATGAAAAATATCATTTTTTTGAAAATAAAACAATTAAAAGAAAAAAAGAAAAAAAAACTAGCTACTTGGGTTGGTTAGTAGCTACTCTTTTCTTGGGAGTGGCAGGATTTCCAGCTGTCCTAAGTACCGCTTTGTCTAACTCACTTATCCATTTTTACTTCTCTTACTTTCATCTAGGGGGTCCTCGAGGAGGTCGAGAGCTCCCCCACTTGGATTTTGTAAGAGGAAAGTTGTCGCCTCTTCGGCTCCTACACCTTCTACAACTGTGGTTGATTCTGGTCACTCCACAATCCCACCTGCTATTACCTTGTCATCAACTCCTTCTTAATGTGTAGACTTCGATAGTGGAAACTTCGATTTCTCCCTTGTATAGTCTCAAAGATGCGGAAGATGAGTCGTTGCCAGGTGATGAGGACATGATGCCACGTTAGAAGATATTGTTGGATGGTGGCTATGGGGTTGCGCGGGCCATTGACTCGGTGTTCGATGACTTCAAGCTTTGAGAGACAGGCGACTATTGTCATTGAAGATGATGGTGGGCCATTTTCTACGTTTCCGAGATCGGTGCAGGACAACAAGGGCATGTCTCTCCCTTCTGTGATGACGGAAGCCAAAGGGCCAGCCAATAGGGCTTCTAAAATTTTGCGGTAATAGGGGCCGTTGTCTTCGTATCCGACTGATGATACTTCCTCGCCAATCAATGGAAGAGGCAAAGGTATTATTTTTTTCGAAGATGGCTACTAGACGGTTTCAAAAATTGATGTTGTAGAACTAAAGATGATGGAAGAAGGGTTTACCTAGCCCGAGGTAAGGCTGGAGGGATCTATTGAAGAATACGGAGAACGTAGTCCCTGCCCTTGGCCCTTTTTTCTCCGACGTAGAGGGCTAAATCCTCAAAGAGCTGGACGATATGTCACGACCCGGATTTTTCACCCTCGGGAGTCGTGATGATGCCTACTAGTGAAAGCTAGGCAAGCCAATATTTTGAACAATTTACCCTTTTTCATTTTAATCCTTTGACAATTATAAACCAACAGTTTATAAACAGCAGAATTTAAACAAGTGGAAGAAAAATATAAAACCATTTCAATATTTCCAATACAATTTCTTAAACAAAGATTATCCAAAACTGGTGTCATAACTTCATAGACGGTTTAAGAATACTACAGACAAGGTCCGAAAATTAAATATAGCACTATTTCTAATACACGTGAATGAAACAAGATGAAAGGATAGAGGGAGACGCTAGGGCTTGCGGACGCCTGCGGGACTACCTTGGATCTCCGAATAGACTGAAGGCAGCCACCCAAAGCTACGGTTTGTAAGCTCCGATAAGTGGATCTGCACACAGTGCAGAGTGTAGTATCAGCACAACCAACCCTATGAGTTTGTAAATGCTATAGCCCGAGGTAAGTCTGGAGGGATCTGTTGAAGAATACGGAGAACATAGTCCCTACCCTTGGCCCTCTTTTCTCCGACATAGAGGGCTAAATCATCAAAGAATTGGACGATGTGTCATGACCCAGATACCCCGGGGCGTCATGATGACGCTTACTAATGAAAGCTAGGCAAGCCAACATTTTGAATAATTTACCCTTTTTTTCATTTTAATCCTTTGATAATTATAAACAAACAGTTTATATACAGTGGAATTTAAACAAGTGGAAGAAAAATATAAAAACATTTAAATATTTCCAATACAATTTCTTAAACAAAGACTACCCAGAACTGGTGTCTTAACTTCATAGACGGTTTAAGAATACTATAGACAAGGTTCAAAAATTAAATACAACACTATTTATGGAATACGTAAATGAAACAAGATGAAAGGATAGAGGGAGAAGCTAGGGCTTGCGGGCGCCTGCAGGACTACCTTGGATCTCTGAATAGACTGAAGGCAGCCACTCAAAGCTACGATTCATAAGCTCCGGTACCAGGATCTGCACACAGTGTACAGTGTAGTATCAGCACAACTGACCCCATATTTTGGTAAGTGCCATAGCCTAACATCGGCGAAGTAGTGACGAGTCTAGGACAAGACAACCAAATAAACTTGTGCAGTTAAATCATATACAACAAAAAATAAAAACTGGAATGTATAATTAAGAATGGGAGGGGAAAATATGCTGCAAGGAAATATCAAATGATAATAGGAGGACATCAGGTAAATACAAGGAACACCATAACTCAATTATCAACGGGATCAGAAGTCAAACAAGTGCACGACATCACCCTTCGTTCTTTTACTCTCGTCCTCACCATAAAAATCGATATAATCTGCACGGTATCACCCTTCGTGCTTTTACTCTCGTCCTCACCATAAAATCAATATAATCAATATGGAATTGTACATCGTGCGGCACGGCATCACCCTTCGGGCTTTACACTCTTCCTCACAAAATCATACACGACATCACCCTTTGTGCTTTAATACTCTCTTACCAAAACAATACACTGCATTACCCTTCACGATTTAATACTCTTCCTCACCCAAATAACAAGCGTAAGTAATAAGTGCAAGAAAATAAATAAAATTACAATAAACTCTAGGAAAGGGAACAATAGCTCAACAATCAAATCCCGACAAGGGAACACTATCGAAAGCATCAACAACCCAGCAAGAGAGACAATATAATAATTCTCTTCTCTTTTTCACTATTACTTCACAACTTGAGCCAATACTCTATAAGGTTCAATTGCCAATTATACTTCCACAATTCATTATACAACTTGAGCCAACACTCTTCAATGTTTAAATATCACTATTACTTCCATAAGCTTTGCTCACAATAGAAATCATCACATAAGGCATGAATAATAAAAATGGAGTCACATTAATAAAAGAATAAGACTCATGAGCATGCTTGACTCCGATATATAGATACTCGTCACCATGCCTATATGTCGTACTCAGCAAATAACACATAGCAAATAGGACACAACTCCTAATCCCTCAAGATAAGGTCAGATCAAACACTTAGCTCGATGCCACTAACATAATTCAAGCCTCAACTACCACTTTGCCTCTTGATTCCACCACCAATTCGCTCGTATCTAGACATGAGTTACTTAACTATATCAATAAATGCTAAATGAATCAATTCCAATACATGAAAATAGATTTTCTAAAGTTTTTCCCAAAAAACCATAAGTCGTCCTCGGGCCCACATGGTCAAGACCCGAGGTTCAAACTAAAACTCGATTATCCATTCCCCAACAAACCCAAACATATAATTTGTTTTGAACTCGGACCTCAAATCGAGGTCCAAATCCACAAAATTTGAAAAACCTAGGTTCTACCAAAAACACCCAATTCTCCAAAATGAAAATCTTTGATTTGAGTTCAAATCATAAGAAAAGATGTTAAAGATTGAAGAAAATGAGTTAGAAATGAGTTACAATCGTTTTGGAAAAGTACATTAAAAAATAGCCCAAGAGTGTATTGGCTTTGAAAGGGTTTGAAAAATGAAAGATTTTCGTCTAAGTTATGAATTTGCAGGTTGCAGATGTTGCAATTGCGACTAGAAGTCCCAATTGCGACCAGCGTTTGCAATTGCGAACCCTTCAGGACATGATACCATCGCATTTTCAATAAATGTTTGCAATTGCAAATTTGCTTCTGCGACGCGATTGTTGCATTTGTGACGGCTGGGGTGTTCGGGGCATTTCGCATTTGCTAAGGGGTATTCACATTCGCGATATCACTTTTGCGATGAATGCATCGTATTTGCCACCCAAGGCAGCCCAGGTAATCTTCGCATTTGTGCTAAAAGCTTTGCATTTGAGGGCACACATTTGCGAGCCTGCAAAGACTGCAGACCTGCAATATACTAGAAATTTCTAAGTCGAAATTTCTCTTCGTGGACTATCCAAAACTCACCCGAGCCTCGAGGCTAAAAAAAAACATGCACACTAACCCAAAAAATGCATACAGACTTGCTCGTGTGATAAAAATGACAAATAACATCAACAAGTATGAATTTAGCATTAAAATCAAAGAAAAATCTCAAAACTTTCAAAGTATCCAATTTCACAACTATGGGTCCGAATCACACCAAACGACTTTTGTTTCTTACCTAATTTTATAGGCTCAACCAAAATTACATATAATACTTGTATCGGGATCCAGAACCAAAATACAGGCCCGATATCAACAAATTCAAACCACATTTCATTTCCAAAAACTTGTATATTTTCTAGATAATAATTTTCTTTAAAAATTTATTTCTCGCGCTTGGATCTCGAAATTTTATTCCAAGCATACTCCCAAGTCCCATATTTTCCTACATAAACCTTCTGAGACCGTCAAATCACAAGTCCGGGTTTGTTTTCCCAGAATATTGATCGAAGTCAACATAAATTCAATTTGAAAGGCCAAATTAACATTTTCATCACATTTTCACATAAAAGCATTCTGGATATATGCCCGGACCGTGCATGCAAATTGAGATGAGGAAAAAGGAGGATTCTAAGCTCGGAACACAAAATTTACTCGTAAATCAAATGATGACCTTTCGGGTCATCACACGATAGTACCTTGTCGAGGAGCGTAAACAGACTTGCTCTCAGGGTGAGTATTTTAGGTCATCTTTTTTTTGTCTGTTATGTTGTTCTTTTGCTTAGTGATTTGCCTTTGTTAGTAGAGCCATTCTCATTTTTTGCTTTCCTTATCTTTCTTTCTTTTTATGATTGCAGACCATGATCTTGGAGATTGAAAGCGCCCGAAAGGAGAAGAAGCACTAGGAAATATTTACGATGTTGCAATGCAAATATCTTGAGCATAGCACAAAGTACTAGGAGTTTCGCATGCGGGCGGAAACTTGTAAGCCCTTCGTGATGAATTGAAGGACAAGGATGACGAGTTGGTGAGAGTTATCGACAAGTGCAGTGTCCATGAGGGACTTTGACAAGTAAGGGGGAATAGTTCGAAGTCAGCAAAGCTGTAGAGCCCCAATATGCCGACCTCCAGACATAAGTGAATTGAGTTGCACAAGCAAATGGAATAGTGCCAGTTACAAATGAAGGTTCTTTATGGTGAAGTCGTCAAGAAACAATGTGAGCTTGAGAAGGCAGAGTCTTCCCATTTGGAGACTTGGAGAAAATAGGAGATCTTAGAGTTGGCAAATAGGGCTCTTCGAGCCGAGCAAGAGATTGACCAATATACAACAAAGGCAAAAGAAGATATATTAGAGGAGAGGATAGAGAGCTGGAAAAAAATAACTCCCTCCTCCAAGACCCGGTGGCCGCCTTAGAGGCTGAAAAAATTCAACTACTTGCATAGTCGTCTTCTCTCGCACTTCAAATTTCCCAGATGTTCCTTTGAACCTATACGAGACGGATTCGTGTTGAAGCTCAATTAAGCGTGTTTCGAGATTTGTGTAAGGCAGGGTCTATTTCTGTGGCCACCCTTGATGATGTTCGTTTCTAGGCACGAGTGGATCGGGTCGCTTGTGGATATTATCCTACCATGCCTGAGGCTAGTTACGATAAGGGGGATGGGGGCGTGGACCAGAAGAGAATGCCTGGTATGATGCTGCATACCCTGAAGGCGATGGTGATGATGAAGAGGATGATCGAGATGGACTAGGTGGTCAGGGCGATGGTGTTGAAGGTCCCGATGGTGGCAACTAATAGTTTTGCTCCTTTTTTCCTTATTTTGTTGTAAGCTTGTGTATTTTGCCGGCATCTTCACGAATCTTTGTATAAAATGTTTAAGTATGAAATGGAATGCCTATATTGTTTTTTGCATTTATTTCATTTTCTGCAGTAAGTTTTTCTATACTTGTGTGTTTTTGCTTGTGTTTCTTGTTCGAGCAAGGTTGAACATATTTGAACTTGGTCGTGGCCGAGGGCGAGTAGATGTTAGTTCGAGCGACTTTGAATACATCTTTAGTTTTGTTATGGCCAAGGTTCGGTAGGTGTTAGTTCGAGAGAGGTCAAAAATACCCTAACTTTAATTATGGTCGAGGGCCAGTAGGTATTAGTTCGAGAGAGGTCGAACATAACATAACTTTAATAATGGCCGAGGGAGGGCCAGTAGCGTTAGTTCGAGCGAGGTCGAACATAACCTAATTTAATTATGGTCGAGAGCTGGTAGGTGTTAGTTACATAGAGGTCGAACATAACCTAACTTTGAGAGAAATGCATTAGTAAGTGTAAATTTTATTGCCTTAACATTGTTGCATTTGTTACATACTTGGAGAAATTTATAGACTTTGGATGTTGGTTGGCATTCTAGTCTCAGTCCCGATCTACCTAGTCTCTTCATTAGTCTATTTGCTCGAGCAATGAAATAGAAATCAGGTCCTTGCCTTTGTGTACTTCGACTTGGAGTGTTCCTTTTGTCGCCTCGTTAAAAACCTAATTGAGAAAACGTAGTTATGATAAAATTAAAGTGAGGGAAAAAAGAGCATGACTTAGGGGCCATTCATTCCTTTAAAACTTGAAGTACTTGAGGTGAATGACATTCCAGTTGTTTGGTAGTAGCTTCCCTTCCATTATTTCCAGCTAAAATGATCTTTTATTTGCTTTTGCTGTGATTTTGTACGGACCGTCCTACTTTGTTCCCATCTTACCTTCCTGGGATCTTTGCTCGAGTAGTCTCCTATTTTGAGCAGTCTGACCTTTGCTTTCTTGTTATAATAACTCTCTACTTGCTATTTTTGGGTGATTAGTCTTATATAAGCCATGTCTTTTCATTCGTCGACTTCATCGAGTTCTTGTCTTCGGCCATCATCATTGCTTGTGCTGATATCATGGGAATGCCTTATACTAGGATCTTCACCTCGACTAGTATTACCGCCTCGATCCTGTAGACTAAAGATAGGAAATCTCATATGTGCTCATTTTCAGAGTTGTTCGGTATGTCAAAAATACTTCTGGTAGGACTTCTACCATAGTGCCTTGGTATCCTTGAGCTTTTTCTTCATGATGTTTATTATTGACTTGTTGGAGGATTCTTCTTTCCATTTTCCCGCGTGGTGGTATAGGGATAAGATTATTCTTTTGATATACAATTTCTCGAAGAACGCAGTGATTTTTTCCGATGAATTGGGGTTCGTTTTTGTAGCTGATTTATTTGAGGAGGCTGAAACGACATATGATATTTCTCAATATGAAGGTGATTACTTCCTGCTCCCCTATTTGATCAAATTCCCATGCTTCCACCCACTTAGAAAATAGTCAGTTAAAACTAAAAGGAATCGTACATTACCTCATCCTACAGAGAGGGGGCATATTATGTCCATTCCGCATTTGATGAAGTGTGAATGTGAGGTGACCGAGAGGAGATGTTTGCCTGTGTGGTGAATAACAAGGGTGTACTTTTGGCATTGCTTGCAAATTCTTATGAAGTCATCAACCTCATTTTTTATGGTGCGCCAATAATATCGTACCCATATGAGGCATCTGACCAGTGCTCGATTGCTAGAATGAGCCCTGCAATGTCCTTCATGGATCTCCTCAAGGAGGCTTCGAGTTTGATTTGGGCTAAGGCACTTTGCAGAAGGGTCGTCTTAGGTTCTCTTGTACAAGTCGTTGTGAAGGATATTTTATCTGGACGCTTGCATTCTTAGTTTTCTGGCTTCTTTTCTATCACAAGGGAATATACGGTCCTACAGTTTAAGCGATAATACGATTGCGCCAGTCCCAAGTTAGGTTAACGGTTCTTGCCCCAACTTGGTCTAGCTAGGAGTTAAGGAGATATACAATGTTTTTGTCTATTATTGTGATGATTTTGGTAGCTGCGACTAGTTTGGCTAGGCCACCGGCCTCAGCTTTCTATGCTTGTGTAAATTGGTTGAGCTGACATTCGTCGAACTCGGTAGCAACTTGAAAATTTCAGCCTGGTACTTTTGCAATCTTTGTTCCTTTATTTGGAAAGTCCTTGTGAGTTGGTTTACTAAGAGCTAGGAATCACAACACAGTTTCAACTATTTACTAGTCTCAAACCTATAATGACAGCCTCATACTCAGCCTCGTTGTTAGTCATGCCTGGGCACCTTACGGACTGACGAATTACTTTGCATGTTGGGATTTCGAGTATGAGTCCCAATCTGGACCCGATGGATTGAAAGCACGTGGTGTATAGGACCCATAGGTCTTATGTTTGGAAGGAGATTTAGAGGTCTTCCTTTTCGTCTCGGTGACGAAATCAGTGAGAACTTGTGACTTTATCATCGTTCGCGGCTGGTATGTGATATCATGTTTGCTAAGCTAATCGGCCTATTCATCCATCCTCCTTGATAGCTCGGGTTTATACTCGTGAGGGTCGAGATGGGGTGGAAGTGGAAATACGGTATAAGCTTTTGTGAAGCCGTGAATAAGGACAAAACTAGTTTCTCGAGGTATGGGTACCTCATATCAGCTTTGATTAATGTTTTGCTAATGTAATGGATGGGATATTGCGTACATTTATTTTCTCGAATTAGGACAGTGCTCAGTAATACTCTAATGCAGCTAGATAACCAAAGAGACGTTCCCGTAGCTCGGGTTTTGAAAACATGGGTGGCGACGACAAGTATGCCTTTAGTTCCTATGGACTATACTTACTCTGAAGTCCGTTGGAGGTCGTTATCTTTATTGAGCACACCAAAAAATTTATGGCATCTATCCAATAACCGTGAGATGAATCTTGGTAGGGCGACGACATGGCCCGTCAATATTTGGACCTGCTTTTTGGTGGTCAAGAGTTCGGGTATCCCTTCGGTGGCTTTAATTTTGTCAGGGTTGACCTCGAGCCCTTGTTGTGATATAAGGAACCCTAGAAATTTTCTTGAGGTTATACAAAAAGCACACTTCTCCGGTTTTAGTTTCATTCCATACTGTCATAGTATGTCGAAAGTCACTTCAAATGATCAATGTGATCTTCTCCTCCATTTGATTTGCCAAACATGTCGTCAACATATACTTCCATTGTCTTGCCGAATTGATCCTTGAACATTCTCGTTACCAACCATTGATAGTTTGCCCCGCATTATTTAGTCTAAATGGCATGACCTTGTAATAGTACGTTCCTTGCTGGGGGATGAGTGTGGGTTTTCTGGTCTTTCCTAGTTCGCCCCTAATTCCCTTGTGGAACCATTTTTAATAGTTTTTCCACTTTCTCGTGCACTGCATCATTGATTATCAAATTTTATTTATGTCTGGCCTGCATCACCGAAGGGTGGTAGGTGTCAACCTTTAATTTATGCATGGCGATCTCCCTTAAGATGCCCAGCAAATCTGCATGGCTGAAAACAAATAAATCTGCAAGAGATTTTAAGAATTGACTGATTCACTTGGGTCTTGGAGCTTGCAAGCGATAAAAGCCTTTTTATATGGTCATTGGAGTCTAATTGAACGGGGTCAAAGTCTTCTATGGTCGACCCTGCATCTTTGATTATGTCAAGATCTTATATACCCTATCCGACCTCGACCTTGCTAATTGCTATGCCTCTTTTCTTTGTCCTTCATTAGCCGGGATGTACGCTGCTCTCCTCGTATGTCGAATATCCCTATAGAGTTGGAAATTTGATGACTTGGTATAAAATAGAGGGAACGACCTTCATGGGGTGTATCCACGGTTGTCCTACTATGGTATTGTAT
Organism: Nicotiana benthamiana; assembly: GCA_034376525.1. Taxonomy (NCBI): domain Eukaryota; kingdom Viridiplantae; phylum Streptophyta; class Magnoliopsida; order Solanales; family Solanaceae; genus Nicotiana; species Nicotiana benthamiana. Next base: position 116,513,444 of record CM067332.1, on the reverse strand, counting down.
GCAGTGTCTTGGTTTATGATATGGAATGTTGTTTCTTGAGCTATGCCGCTGGCCAAAATGAGGAGAGTAATTTCTCCAAATGTCTGTTCACCTGCATTGTTAAAACTAGTTAGTGTGATGCAGTATGGCACTATACTATCATCGAGTTTCGTTTAGGTAAGTACTAGAGGATTATAATGGACGCGACACTCACATCATCAATCATAATACCTTTAACATCACTATCCAAAATTCACAAAGTAATAAAAAGAGCATCATGCTGAGGGAAGACCAAACTTTCAGTATCTAACTTGTCAAAGATGATATTTTCTTCGAATTTGTCGTATCGTTCGCGGGGTGATGGATCAATTGAGTTTATGTGTAGTGGTAAAATTTACGCTATTGATAGAGGTGTTGTCTTCGATGATCATGTTGATGGTATGAGATGGTGAGGGTGGTTTAGGTGGCCCTTGATGTTCACACCCTCTAACAAAATTCGTTCTTCCCTTGTTGCTTAGCTGCTCTTTTAGATGTACTTGACGTAGCATATTCAAGGCCTCATACCCTGGGTGATGCAATCTTTCATTTTCTGCCCTCGTTCTTGGTGGAACTCATAGAGGGCATTTGACTTTTGGTATTAAGGTCTAATATCATCTTCGGCAGCCACTTCATCTTTGGTCCGAGCTTCTCCAGGGCGTAAACTATTTAGGTAGGTGACATAAAAACATTAGGAGTAGAAAGTAGGGGGCATACCTCTGTCGCTCCGATGAGTTACCGTCCTATATATGGGTGGAACTTCTTTTTAGCGAGGAGAAGGGGCGGAGGTCGTCCTGATGTATGGTTAGTGCTATTCTATGTTAGGCCATGGGATCGGGTGATCTATTTTGGAGTTGTCTCTTCGATCCTTTATTGACTCCACTTGTACTGAGGTTAGCCCGTCGAGGGCATCCTTATTTGTATGGATTTTGGGAAAATAAGCATCGTGGATATCATCCCAAGTGCTTGGGGGTACTTCATCAACTGGCTTAGTAGTTTCCTCGTTTCTCTTGAGCCATCCATGCTCAACCCGTTTTGAAAGGATGCGACTACCATCCCTTCGGACACGTTTTCCAAAGTCATCCTTACTGAATTCAGTTGAACTGGGTTAGGAAGCCCCTCGATCCTTCTCCCAAAGATTGTTTGATGGCAAATATGCCACTTACTCTGTCCTCGACCTTTTTGGCTCTAGCATGGGTCACTATGATCATTTCTTAAAAGGTTTCAATGGAACGTGGAAGTAGCTGCGAATAACATGTTAATGATCCTCCAGTGAGGGTTTCGCCTACATGGAAGACACATGTTCCTTGGCAAAGTTGTTACCTTCTACGAGGGTGACGTAACGAGTCACATTATCTCTATGGTCACTCTTGTTGTCACATATCCCGAGGTTGGGCTGCATTTTACATGTTTTTGGCATAGGGAGTGGGGATGCATCATAACTATATGGATATTTGGCGAACCAGTCGGCGTCTTTTTTGGCAACAGCTTGGGACCGCAGGGTATTTTATCGACCATTTCCCGGTGTTCTTTCAGTTGATCTCGGAGTGTCTTGTTCTCATTCTCCAATTCCTTCATCCTTTTCAAAATGGTTGCGAGGAATTATCACATGCAGTATTAATGACATTATGAGTAATATCTGTCATTGGAGGAGGGAGTTTATTCCATTGCTCGTCCGTCGGTTGTATAGTGCAAAGTCCTTAGGTTTTTTGTAGTCGTGTCTCGAGCGGGCTTGGTGAGAATGCTGGTGTTGAGACCCAATTGTTTTCTATATATTTTCAATATGAAAAATACTTTCATAATAGCATATATGCATATATATGTAGGTCCAAGTAGTTTATTATTTTTCCTAATTTTTAAAGGCTCTTAAATCAATTTATTTCTCTTTTTTATCCATAAATTCTCAATAATTATGTCCAAAATTATTATTTTTGATGATTCACTTATTGGATCTTCATATTTATATTAAAATATAGCTAAGGTAATTTTTACATACTTTTAAAAATTTATTTAGTGTTTTAAGCTAAATTGCATATAATTGCAATATTAGTCTCTTTTAAAATTTAATTGCGTTTATATTCATAAAATTACGTCCTATATTTTTAATGTGTTAATTTTGTATTATAAATTATTTGAGTGCTTTCAATTTATTTTCAGAAGTTAATTTCCTATTTTTTATAATTTTAAAAGGAAAGATTGGATATTTAAATAATAGTCCAATTACATTTCAATTATAGCCTAAATCACCCCCTAACCTCACCTAATTTTGAATCCATACCCAACCTAATTTTATAACCCCGCCCCAAACCCTTCAATCCTGGCCGTTGATCATAGAGATCAATGGCCACTGTTCCACCTTACCATAATAAACTTGAACGACGCCTCAAACCCTACCATTAGGTACACCCTGCCACCCTTGAATCTCCTTTCTCTTCTAACTCTCTCTGCAGCCTCACTCAAACCCTAGTCGCTGCCACCATAATCACCTCCAATCCCCACTCAATCCATAGACTCCCACGGCTGTTTGAGACATGTACTCGTCCCTTATGTCTCTTGGTGGCCCGCTTTTGTGTTTTTTTGGAAAGGTCTTGAAGGGATCTAGCCCAGCCCTTGTTCAAACTTCTATCCATGGCCCTTTTCGGCCATCCATGGCTATTCGAAATGGACCCATGGCTTTTCCTCCTAGATCAATAACCTTTCAAAGTTTTATTGCTTTTTCTGGGTTCTCGGAAACCCTAGCCTTGAAGGCTTTCGATTTTCTTTCAGATATGTCTTAGATCTATGTATATTATGAACCTCCTAGTTTTTTCCTTAAATATTTTTTGATTTTTTAAGCGACTCCTCGTCTTCAATGACTAGGGTTTTCTTAGCCTCTTTTAAAAGATCTATTCTCCAATTTTTAGCGTTGTTTTATGATTTTACTATGTTTAAATGATTTGTTTATGTTTTTTATACTACCTGGTTCATCGTGTTGAAAACCCTAAGTGTTTTGGTTCTATCCATAGTTCTAAAAACTATTTTTGTTATTTTATATGCATGCATGTTTCGATTAAGTTCTTAATGGTTGAATCCATTTCCTTGTTTGTCTTAACTGATTCTGAGTTCTTACCACTTTTTAACTTAAATTTGTTAAAATCCTAATTTCTTATAAGTTTTTCTTCACTTATTACTGTGAGTTTAAGGGCTTTCTTTACCCATTTCTGACCTTCTTTACCTATTAGTTTGGTTTTCCGCTTTTGTTTTATGTGTTAGCCATACCTACATCACTTGTTGATTACCATATTTCGAGTGGGTTCTCTTACCACTAAGCCTTTTGCCTACTCATGTTGCTGATGTATGATTGTGTTAATCTAGTTTTCTCCTTTATGTCGTTATGTTTGGCCCTGCATGTCTGATATGCTTGTTCATTCTTTTATATTTATACGTTGAAGTACAGAATCATGACTCATTCTCGATTGATATTGATTTCCCTAAATTATGATTTGATTGCAAGGTTTTCTTATAAACCCCTACTTTTACTCGTTTGTTTAATTTTATTGATTCCCTTGTTTTATTTGCTGTGATGTTTTACCCTCATTGAATCCTTTCCCTAAAATAAGCCTACTTTGTACTTAGACTTGGTTTTTTACTTTATGTTTTTACTTCCCCTTATATGGCAATAATCAATCTATCCCAAATTGATTTTCTTTCCTTAATTGAAATCTGTTAGTACTTGTTAAGTCATGGTCCCTTAATTAAAGGGAATCACTTGGGTTAGTTGATTCTAATGGTGATTATTTTCATGTTTATGTTAAGATTTTACTGATTACCTTAGTTTCTACTCTTTTTCAAAACTATAAATACCTATATTTTTTTCTTTCTAACAGGAAAAACTTGAGTTCAGAACTCAAGTTACACTTAAAACTCTCTTTTTCTTTACTACTACTTGTTCTACTGCTTTGTATAGCCTACTGAATGCCAAGACTAGACTGTGGACTCTTGTTTGCTTTACATTTCTCCACTTTGCTTCTCTATTGGTATGTCCTAGTTTACTTTTTAAGTCTCAACAACAATATGTTTCTTTAAGTTGCGTTAGTTTCTCATTAATGTCCACTTCTGCTCATGTCTCTGCAGTCTATTTATGTTACTAGCATGTTGAAACATGTTCCCTTCCCCTTTTAAATTAATGCTCCCCTATATGTGTTCCTTTGGATGGTTTGTGTCCATGCCACCATCACCTATTGTTGTGCATGACCAAACCAGACCCTTGTTAGGGTTAAAGAATATATATCATAATCCCTTTCCCTTTTAGATTAATGTTTCACTATGTATGTGCTTTGTTATGTGATTGCTGACTTATGAATCCCAAACCCCATATCCCCTTTATATGTTTATATTCCTTTGATTGATTTGTTGGCAGGCTAGCATCATGTATTATTGTGCATGACCGAACATTCCCTTTTCTCGGTCATATGCTTCATATAATGTATTCCTAAAACCCCTCGACCCCTTTATGTAACTACTGATTCTATGTATTTTGAGCTTTACTAATACTGTTTTCAAAATCACTTTCAACCTCAATCTCTATTCTGCGCTTCCACTATATTCTTAGAACCTAGGTTCTGCCCCTTCATGTGAACCTTGACTTGGGATCCTTGAGCTCCCTCTAAACTTGGACACATAAGGGCTGGCCCTTCCACACTACACTCGTGTATATCTGGTTATGCAAGTCTGGGTGTAAGCACTACTCGGTATTCCTTGAGACCCTTAGGGAAATTTGACACACCCAGGTATGAGAAAGGCTTTGAAATAACATTAGCAATGATACAGTTCATTGCATATCTCAGACAAGAAGTCAAATCAGGCTTACTATGGTTGTAGCTATTCCTTTTATTTCTTCTTTTGTTATTCAAGTATTTGCTCTGTAATAATTTCTAACGAATATTGGGGCTGGCTAGTGAAAAGGAATGGGGTAATTACGTATATTTTAAGGGTAGATAACATGCCTACAAGATCTGTTTAATAAATTTTGCATGTTTTACATTCATACTTAGACATCATGTCAATAGGATCTGTTTAATAAATTCTACATGTTTTATTTCCATACGTAGACATCATGCCTATTGGATCTAATGGCTATAATCAGATATAATTTCCACAAGGTTAAAATCATCTTCAAAATTAGATGTCTTGCTAAGATTAAAATCAATATTTTTATAGAAATCATGCTTATAGAAATTTCTTTGTGATCAAATAAATCCTGCCTACTCCATTTCATGTTCCAATTAAATATCATGCATATTGGACCAAAATCACCCTTTTAATACTTACATACCATTTCTATAGGAATAAAAATCAGCTATAGTAGAGATCATGCCTATAGGATCTAAAGCCAGTTTAGTTAAAAAATTGGTTTGACTCTTCTGTCCTGAATCAGCTTAAACAACCTACTCCTTTTTATCAGTACGGTTTACAAAGAATGTTATAGGATCCAAATTGTATGTTTGAAATTAATCATTGTCTACAGTATCACTCTAGATATCAAGATCATAGGATAATAGTAATACGCCTAGGCAAGCATTAGGTAAATACTTGAAAAAATCAGGAAATGCCTTTGATTAATTAGCAACAGCTACAACCAGCAAGCAAGTCTAATTTGGACTTCTTATCTAGTGTATCTAATGAATCTGGCTCTGACTCAAATCCCCTTCTTTAGGACTTCTAAAAATTCAGACCTTAACTTTATTTTAGTCGTGCTATTCATATGTATTATTTTTGGAGGATTATATGAGTCTTCTAATTGCTTATATGTTTTCCCTTCAAATATAGTCCGACGTGTTTATGTATGTCGCCTTATCCTTTTTACCTTTAAAGCTAAGCATCAGCCTAAATTCTCCCTCTTATAGGAATAGTAGTCCTAAAATTCCTCCGGGACTGATAGGAATGAGACAAGTAATAGCACGCAATAGAGTTCGAGACTGACCTGTGCTTTAATACCTTTACACGGTGGGAAGGGAAAATATGGATATGATGATCGGTGCGTTAATACCACGTGTAGCCCTTATTTTAGAAGTGATTACGAGGTATTATATTGATATGATTTATATTATAAACAAACCTAGGACCACTTTTCATTAATCAGTATATTTAGTTATAACTCTTTTCAAACTTTTGCTTTATTTAATCATTTTTCAAACACTTTATCCTCTCTTATTTGAGCCTTGTTTGTTTACTTGTTAATTGCACAAATTTACAAAGAACTATCTGGCCGGTAACCATACTAGTGGATCCTGAGGGGTGCCTAATATTGCGGTCAAATGCACACTCAAGTATATGCGGTCTTCAAGTAATAAAGTGACTAAAAGACAGATGTCACTCACGAGCACTTGTGATTAACGATAAATTAAATTAGACTATTCTTATTATCTAAACAAGAATTAAACCAAGAAGTATTTGATTCTAAACTAATTAAAATAAATAATGAACTTTGGACAGAGAAAGACCAGATTTTTATGATATCAATGTAATGAATATAATCTAGGGTTATATGCTATCTAACATTTCTATTGTATTCTTCAATTGAATTAACTAACTAATTATCTAGTTTTTTGGTTGACAGGGTTAATATTGCTTATAAGAATCTGTCGAGTTGTTAATCACTTATTCAAGCTTACCTAACGCCTGTATGCTTATGGAGTTAGAATCAACAAGAACGCATTTATAGTTCCAGTAAATCAACCAAGCAAGGGAATTAGGTATATGTCTATCCTAACCACGAATCCATTCCTCGATGCCCAGGTTCAAGAACTTGCTTTACTTAATCATATAAGCAATCTAGAATTCCCACTTTCGAGTTCAACTCTAGATTTGTAGATAGTATTGAATTGGTGATCAAGCAATCAAATAATTAAGTGCAGGATTGAATAAATAAAATAATATGATAAACTACGAAATCAAAATCAATATCCGAATAATAATATTCATGAAAGAACCACAATCCTAGAACGTGAAGTTTAGCTCCACATAGACATGGTAGTCAAACAACAAATCATACAAAAAAACATAAAAAGATTAAGTTGATAGAAGAAAAGATGAAACCCGGCCTCCACAACGACTCTATACTTTCTCTTCATCAAAAGTTCTATAAAAATTATATTTAAGGATTATTTATAGATGTAGAGAAAACCTAAACATAATAATCAAGTCCAAAACCCAAAAGAATACAAAATAACTTCAGAAACGGACACCGCGTGTCTCCAGGCTAAACGCAAGACACATCCTTCGCGCCGCCTGCTGCTCAATTTATTTCTCCAATTTGATTCTTGTAAGTGCTAGTTTACTAACTTTTCATTCCATGATTCATACAACTTAAAACCAAAGACGTTGCCATTCTAGGGGATCAATCAAAGTTCTCATCTTCTTTTTCGTTAATTTCTCCATTGCATAGCTTATCTCTGTTCGCCAATTTCATTGTGTACTTTGCTCCAAATTTTATCTCAAATTACCTATATTATTCATTAACACCTATATAGGTGTAAGACTCCATCACTAAGTTAAATCGGACATATTCACTATTATATATAATTAAATAGCGGTAAAAATACGAGTAAATTAATATCGAAACATATGAGAATATGCCCAATATCACCTAACACTTTCCTCTTTGGATAATTTCAAGCTCTTACCTTATCTCTAATTATCAAATGTAGTTGTAGTGGAACCTTATAGGTGTCCTAATGTACCTTAAAATCGATAGGTGGCGACTATTCAAAAATTGCAAAACCCCTTTTCCAAAAGAAAAGAGTTGTCCCAAACATAAATGTCATAAACCCGATATCCGCGGAGGGAAAAAAGGGGCGCGACAGCATGACGACTCTGCTGGGGATATTTAAGCTATTACCATTTCAGATTGTTCTTGTGAATTTGTACCCCCTCCCTACGTGCAATTGTTTGTTTAATTCCTTTCCACACTTAATTTCTTCTCTAACAGAAAAACTGACATATCTCGTTTGTTTATTTCCTTTATTGCTTTAAATTATGAAATTGTTATATTTATCGCTTTCTTAATGTGAAAATACATATCAACATTCTTTTAATTATTGCATAATCATGCTCGACATCATACTCCACTCCTGCCAAACAAATACTATACCAACGCTTATAATTAGTGGTTGCGCTCTCCTATATCATAACCCTTAAATTTGGAAAGGTATATTTGTGGTAAAACTAGTCGATCAACGATGCAGTCGATAGTTTCGAGCCTTTCCCTTGAGTTGTCCGCTCAAGGGTATGAGTCTAAAACCCCATAAAATCCTTACTTTGTTCAAATTGTGCAGGCATAATGGTTAAACCTAGCTAGATCAGTTATGTTGCCCATATGATGATACTTTAAGATAGCCTTGTCCAAAGTCCACTGGGTTTTCCTAAACCCTAATGGACTTCATCTAGTTCTGTGTATTTATTTGGAGAAATAGGTGCTTCATGCTAATTATTGATGTTAAACAGTCGAGTCCAATGGGGAAAGGGTCTAACGCTATTTTCCTTGCAGAAAATAAGGCACTAGGTTCCTAGTTTCGATATGATTAGCATGCCCCCACTCTTGCTAGACTGGTGGAGGAGTCTTCCATCAAACGACCAAATTAATGAGTGGAAAGAGAGGGCCTCCAAAGTCAGTGGAAAGTTGGAATATCTAGAATACAGTTTGCTAGAATTGGAAGGAAAAGTGAGGAAGAGAATCACTGACTGCCAGAACACTATGGGAAATGAAGGAGAACACCTGGAAAAGGCATTTTAACTGATGAACCTACGCGAGATACATGATTTGATTAACGATAGCATTCAACCTGAGGAAGGTCCTTCTGAGACCAAGTATATAGGAGTTTACCTTTTTCGCTTTAAAAGTGTAACAAGGTTAGTGGTCATTAGTAACTTTTATTTCCTTTTTATGTAATGTCGATTTGGGATTCATCTTATCTTTATCAGTGAAATAAGATATTTAGCATTCCAAGTTCTCCAAATCAACTTGTCGCTAGGCCCACCTTGGGCACAGCGAGGTTTCTAAATTAGGATACGATTTACATTCCTGCACTACGTGTATAAATATTGTAACACCTTTTATGATCCTCACTAACTTGTTTACCTTTTTGTTTATTTTCTGTTTTTGTTTTGTTATTTTCCTTCCCAAATGTTAGTTCGTGCACTCTAGAAACATCATCCTATTCCACGAGATCTAGGTGCCCTCCACCCACTCCTTCTATTAGTCCTATTAAGAACAAGAACAAAGGCAAAATGGAATATTTGAACATCATATAAGAGAACACAATAGAAAAGGCCACTGATGGCCATGGTATTCGGCTTCCCAATGAAACTATGTCACAACTTGAGCCAAAACTGTTGTTGTTTCAAGAAGAGCTCAATCAGGTTTGGAATTTGGCCAACCTAACCTTCTCTTTTAGCACCCCAGGTGCCAACTTCCCCAATGTTCAAAATCCCACGCCTCCTAAAAACAACCAAATAACCCCAATGCTCCAACAAAGAACCAATGCAACACTTGCCACACTCCAAACAATATTCCATTACTCATCCCCGAACCACAAAAATCTGCAAATGACAATTTTTGCGCCCACACACCAAGCCACCACAACAATCCCATCTACATGGAGACCATGCCACTCCCCACCCGACCTATATCCTGCATACGTGTGTCTGATGAAAAGGATCTACTCATCAGAAAGTTGGATGAAGAACTTAAGAAACTAACGAGCCGAATTCAGGTCATCGAGGGAAGTTAAGGGATCGAAGGGTTGAACTATGAAGACCTCTACATACAACCGAATGTCAAACTACCGGAGAGGTAAAAACCTCCTAAGTTTGAAATATTTGATGGTACAGGTGATCCAAGGGTCCATTTGAGAACATACTGCAACAAGATGGTCGGGGTAGGAAAATATGAAAGGATCTGTATGAAACTGTTCATAAAGAATCTGAAAGGGGATGTGATATCTTGGTACATTAGCCAAGATCCTAAGAAGTGGTCGAGCAGGGTAAGTATGGCATCTGATTTTATGGACAGATTTGGGTTTAACACAGAGAACGTGCCAGACGTGTTCTATGTTTATAACCTAAAGAAGAATTCCACAGAGACATTTCACGAGTATGCTACTCGTTGGAGATCCAAAGCTGCTAAGGTCAGTCCCGGCTTAGAAGAAGAACAAATGAACAAGTTCTTTGTCCGTGCTCAAGACCTACAATACTATGAACGATTGATGGTGATTGAGAATCATACGTTTTCCGACATTATCAAGCCCGGGGAATGAAATAAAGAAGGTATTAAGAGCGGTATGGTTATAAACCTCGAGGCCTTGCAAGCTACAAAAAAGGACTTGTAGTCTGGTGGTGTTTCTAAGAAGAGGGACGTATGACCGTGATGATTTCTTAAAGGACCAAGTCTCCACTCAAATACTAAACTTACCCAATACCTCCACTCACGTATCAGCCCGCCCCAAATTACCAAGAACCCTCATGCCAAGCTCCACCATCAACTTATCAGTCTTCTCCACCTCCCACATATCAGCCTATTTCACACAAATACTCCCAACTCGCTCATGTCTACAAAATTACAATGCCAAACCATCTCATTACCAATTTTCCCATGTACGCAAAAACTTCCCTAGGTCCCGACCAAATTTTGATCAAAGGGCTACAAAACAATACACAGCCATCGCCGAACCTATTGACCAGTTATATCAGAGACTCAAAGTCGCCGGTTATGTTACCCCCGTCACTGCTACAACCCCTGAGAATCCTTATCAATGGGTTAAACCAAATAAGTTTTGTTCATACCACTCCGGCATGAAGGGATACACCATCGATGAATACCGCTCTTTAAAAGATAAGATACAGTCTCTGATTGATAAAAAAGTCATTGTAGAATAGAAAGTTGTTAAAAACGTCCGAAAAAACCCTCTGCCAGACCATAAGCGTGAGGGAATTCACATGATTGAAGTGGAGGATGATTGGGACCCCGAAGGATCCATTGGATTGATCGCAGAAGAATATGATCCAAAGAAACCAACTCTCAATCCTATTGTAGTCCAGATCCAACCGTCTGAGGTTGAGTTTGAAGTTGAGCCATCAGCAACGGCACCAGCACCATTTGACGTTCCAGTCTTGCCACCCAAAGAACGTATTCCATTTGAAGTGAAGATAGTCGTACCAATCCCAGTGGTGATGTCCACTATGTTGCCATTCTACACAAATGTTATACCCTAGGACTATACAGTCGAGGCAAAAAGAAAGGGTTAGGTCATAATTGAATAGAATATCATAGCCAAGGGTATGATAAGAACTGGTTGAGTCTATACCACTGAACATCTACTTGAGTAAGCAAGCATGCGTCCAATCGGCCTCTCCTCATTGAGACTGGTCCGGAGGATATTTAGAGGAAAATAAAGGCCAAGGAGTACTCAGTCATCGACTAGTTAAACAAGATGCCTACATATATATCCATTTCTTTCGTGCTACTGAATTCTAAAACACAGAAGAATGCTTTGTTGAAGGTGCTGAGTGAATCTTACGTATCCAATAACATCACTAGCGGGGAAATGGATAATATGGTTGGGAATGTGCTAGAAAGCCATAAAATCACCTTCTATGAGGACGAGTTGCCGCCTGAAGGGCTAAGTCACAAAAAAAACCGCACATCACGGTACAATGCGAGGACTATTTCATTACCAGGATCTAGATCAATGGGGTTTCCAGCCTTAACATATGTCCTTTGGCAACACACAAAAAGTTAGGCAAATGGATGAATGAGATAAAAGAAGGAGTAATAAACGTAAAAGCTTTTGACGGGTCTCAGAGGTCTACCATAAGTGAGATTAGCATGTGTCTGCAGATGGGACCAACCTGATTCGAGGTCGATTTTCAAGTGATAGATGTGCTAGTATCATAAAACTTGCTGCTAGGATGGCCCTGGGTTCATGCTTCTGGGGTCGTAGCTTCAACACTACATCAGGCCGTAAAGTTTGAATGGAATCACCAGGAAGTGATCATTCACGGTGATAACAACAATCCTATATACAGTCGCTAGACCATTCTCGTAATAGGAGGAAGAACAAAGCTAGGTAGAGAAACTCACTACCATATCGAGCGGGTCAATGTTGTCGACAAAGACAAATGGTGGGTTAACAAGATAGAGAGTATACTGAATTGGAGTGGGTACCAACCTGGCAAAGGACTTAGAGAGAATCTCCAAGGGATCTATAAACCTATAAAACTCAAGAAACATGGCACTACTTTTGGTTTGGGATATGAATATACCTGGGAAGAGTTCAATAATTAGTCGCCACCATAGCACGATCCTTACTACCCGTTAGAGCAACGTATACCACACTTGGAGCAGAATTTCCAATAGCCGACATTGTGTATGGGTCAGAGGAAGAAAAAGCACTCGTGGTAGTGAAAAACTTGTTTCTCGAGAACAATGACATGAATTGATGTGTTATTCTAGAGGAGGAGGGGGAGGAAGGTCTTTCCATACAAGATATGAGCAGAGGGGCATACCTCAACAATTGGATCATCAAGACCACCAGAGCTCGACGAGCCTCGGGGTAGCAAGGGTAAAATAAGCACTATTCACTATTTTATTTACTAAATGATTTTCTTTTCGTATTTTTTCAAATTTCACAATAAGATCTTCATTGTTCAAAACAGTTATTCAATTTATCAAAGCATTTATGATTTTTACCAATGAATTAATAATTATTTCTAGCATTTTCCTCCTTGCTTTACCTGTACATCATTACTATTACTTATCTTGATGAACCAATGACTGTGACATGCAATGAAACAATGCAACAAATGGACATTGATTCAGAAGAAGATGACATGCCTGAGGAGATTGTCAAAGAAATTAAGAACTTTGAGAACAGACATAAGTCCAACTTGGATGAAACCGAAATTGTTAACTTGGCAGATACAGAAACGCCAAGGAAACACGAATCAGCATTCACTTATCGCCCCCATAGAAGAAGAAATACACAGAGTTTCTAACGGAGTATGAGGACATATTTGTGTGGTCGTATAATTACATGACTGTTCTGAGTACGTCCATTGAGGCTCACAAACTGCCAATCGATCCAATGCTTCCACTGGTAAAGCAAAAGCTCAGAAAATTCAAACCTGATATGAGTTTGAAAATCAAGGAAGAAGTCACCAAATAGATCAAAATTAAGGTTCTCAGGGGGGTTGAGTACCCGACATGGTTAGCCGACATTCTGCTAGTACCAAAGAATGATGGGAAGGTTAGAGTTTGTGTTGACTACCAGGATGTCAATCGGGCCAGTCCAAAAGATAACTTCCCTTTGTCAAATATACACATCCTGATCAATAATTAGGCCAAGAACAAGCTACAGTCATTCGTAGATTGCTTCGCTGGTTATCATTAGATCTGGATGGATAAGGAAAATGCTAAGATAACAGCTTTCACTACACCACGGGGAGTGTATTGTTACAAGATAATGGCATTCGACCTGAAGAATATATAGGCCACCTATATGAGGGCCATGACAACTATTTCTATGATATGATACATAAAGAGATAAAGGTATATGTGGATGATGTTATTATCAAATCAAACAACGCAAATAACCACATAAAAGATCTGAGGATGTTTTTCAATATACTTTAGAGGTAAAACCTGAAACTAAATCCCGCAAAGTGTGCATTTGAGGTTCTTGATGGGAAGTTTCTTGGGTTTATTGTGACCCGCCGAGGAATAGAACTGGATCCATCAAAAGTCAAAGCCATTCAAGAACTGGCACTGCCAAAGAACAAGAAAGATGTGATGAGCTTCCTGGGAAGGCTTAACTATATCAGCCGATTCATAGCACAATCTACAGTTATCTATGAGCAAATATTTAAAATGTTAAAGAAGGACGCCACTACCAAATGGACCGATGACTGCCAAAAGGCCTTCGATATAATCAAGGTGTACTTGTCAACACCACCAGTCTTTGTTCCGCCTGAGCCAAGTAGACCCTTATTACTATGCCTTGCAGTGTTAAATGGAGCTTTTGGCTGCATTTTGGGGCAGCATGATGAAATTTGGAGAAAGGAACAAGCCATTTACTATCTCAACAAGAAGTTCACCCCGTATGAGGCCTGATATTTTCTTTTGGAGTGCAGCTGCTGTGCTTTGACTTGGGTAGCTCAGAAGCAGAGACATTACTTTTATGCATATACCACATACCTAATATCAAGGATGGACACTTTGAAGTACATATTTCAGAAGCCCATGGCCGCTGGCAGCTAGCCAAGTGGCAAATCCTATTGAGTGAGTTTGACATTGTTTACATGACTCAAAAGGCGGTCAAGGGACAAGCACTGGCAGAACACCTTACTGAAAACCCCATTTATGGAGAATACGAACCCCTGAAAACGTATTTTCCTGATGAATAGGTATTATTCATAGGAGAAGACATTGCAAAATCCTACGACAGTTGGAGAATGTTCTTAGATGGAGCAGCAAACTTTAAAGGAGTTGGCCTAGGACTAGTCTTGGTCTCAGAAACTGGTCAGAATTATCCAGTGTCGGCCAAACTGAGGTTTCCCTGCACCAACAACATAGTTGAATATGAAGCCTGCATCTTAGGGCTCAAAATGGTCATTGATATGAACGTGCAACAGCTTCTAGTGACTGGAGATTCAAATTTACTCATAAATTAGGTACGAGAAGAATGGGCAACCAAGAACTCCAAGATACTCTTGTATCTGCATCATGTACAGGAATTGAGAAAGAGGTTCACGAAGATGGAATTCCAACATGTTCCCAGAATCTAGGATGAGTTCGCCAATGCATTGGCTACTCTATCATCTATAATACAACATCCGGATAAGAATGTTATTGATTTCATTCTGGTGAAAATTCATAATCAGCAAGCTTACTATGCCCGTGTTGAGGAGGAAGCAGACGGAAAGCCTTGGTTTCATGATATCAAGGAATATTTGGCAAAAGGAGAATACCCGGAGCTTGCTAATCATACTTAAAAATGCACACTTCAGAGATTGTCTAACAACTTCTTTCACAGCAGAGGAATCTTGTATAGGCGGACTCCAGATTTGGGATTATTAAGGTGTGTTGACGCAAAAGAAGCATCCAAGCTGCTAGAGGAAATTCATGCCAGGGCCTAAAGTCCGCATATGAACGGTTTTGTCCTAGAAAAGAAGATACTCTGGGCTAGTCACTTTAGGATGACTATGGAGATGGACTATATCCAGTATGTCCAAAAATGCCACTGCTGTCACATAATTTTTGAAGTATTTTAAATCAAATTATTTCCCTTTTTACCCATAAAATCCAAATAATTATGACCAAAATTATTATTTTTGATTATTCACTTATTGGATCTTTATATTTATGTTAAAATATAGCTAAGGTAATTTAATTGCATTTATATTCATAAAATCACGTCCTATATTTTTAAAGCATTAATTATATATTATAAATCATTTTGGTGCTTTCAATTTATTATTAGAAAATAATTTCCTATTTTTTATAATTTTAAAAGGGAAAAATTGGCTATTTAAATAATATCCCAATTACATTTCAATTATAGCATAAATCAACCCCTAACCTCAGCCTAATTTTGGACCCACACCCATACCTAATTTTATAACCCGTCCCCAATCCCTTCGATCTTAGCCGTTGATCATAGAGATCAATAGCCACTGTTCCCCCTAACCTTAAGAAACCTAAATGACCCTCAAAACCCTCTCATTCCGTACACTCTGCCACCCTTGAATCTGCTTTCTCTTCAACTATCTTTGCAGCCTCACTCAAATCCTAGTCGCTGCCACCCTAATCCCCTTCAATCCCCACCCAATCCATGGACTTCCATGGTTGTTTCAGACGTGTACTTATCACCTACGTCACTTGGTGGCCTGCTTTTGTGTTGTTGTGGAAAGGTCTCGAAGGGATCTAGTCCAGTCCTTGTTCAAACTTCTACCCATGGCCCTTTCTGGCCATCCATGCCTGTTCGAGTCGGACCCATGGCTTTTCTGCCTAGATCAATAACCTTTCGAAGTTCTATTGCTTTTTCTAGGTTCTCTGAAACCATAGCCTTGAAGGATTTTGATTTTATTTCAGATTTGTCTTAGATTTGTGTATGTTATGAACCTCATGGTTATTTCTTTAAAGGTTTTTCGATATTTTTAAGCGACTCCTCGTCTTCAATGATTAGGGTTTTCTTAACCTCTTTTGTAATTTTGCTATGTTTAAACAATTTGTTTATGCTTTTTCTTCAACCTGGTTTATCGTGTTGAAAACCCTACGTATTTTGGTTGTATCCGGGGTTCAAAAAACTATCTTTGCTATTTTATATGCATGCCTGTTTCGATTAAGTTCTTTATGGTTGAATCCTTTTCCTTGTTTGTCTTGACTGATTCTGAGCTATTACCACTTTTTAACTTAACTTTGTTAAAACCCTAACTTCTTAAAAGTTGTTCTTCACTTGTTACTATGAGTTCGGGGGCTTTCTTTACCTATTTCTGACCTTTTTTACCTGTCAATTCGGTTTACCTCTCTGGTTTTATGTGTTAGCCATGACTACATGACTTGTTGATTACTATGTTTTGATTGGGTTCTCTTACCACTATGCCCTTAGCCTACTCACATTGCTACTATATGATTGTGTTAATCAAGTTTTCTCCTTTATGCCAATATGTTTGGCCCTGCATGTCCGATATGCTTGCTCATTCTTTTGCATTTATATGTTGACGTGTAGAATCATGATCCATTCTTGATTGATCTTGATTTCCCTAAATTATGGTTGTCAATGCCCTTTTTTTTCTCGCGAAATCGGGTTTATGAAATTTGGGCGGACAACTCTTTTCCTTTTTGGAATTGGATTTGCAATTTGAAGAGTCGGCACCTAATGATTAAGTTCATTAGGACACTAAGAAGAATTTTGATTTAGAAAACCAGAGAATGGGTAAGGGCTTGAAATTATCTCGAGGGGAAGGTATTAGGCACCCCTCAAGATCCACTAGTATGGTTCTCAGCCATGCTACGATTATGACTTAAATTCAAACAACAAATACAAGCAAGCATTGTAAATGCTAAGTACTTTCACATAATGGTTTCAAAAAAAAGAAGCCCTGAAATTTGGAAGAAGGTAGTTTTAAAGAGAAGATGCACAAGTAAAGGGGAATGGGTCAAATAATTGATGTAATTGAATTAGAAAAAAATGAAGCAAAAAGAGGCTAAGGTTTTGTAAAAAGCAATACTACAAATCGGAAAATTTGAAGAGGGATTTGCATAGTAGGTGCAAGTACTGAAGAAAAAGAAAAAATTGAAGAACTAGAAACTAAGCAACTGAAAAAATTCTGGAAAAAGACAAGTAAAGAGGGAAGAGGGTCCTAGGTTTATAAATAACATGGAATACCCCACACAACACCCGGTAACCATTTATACACGTGGTGTTATCGCGTGGCCATCATATCCATGTCTACCCTTTTACCCACCCCATTAAGGTATTAAATACGGAATAGTGTTGTTACTTATGTATGCTAGTATCCGTCCCTATCCTAACCGTCCTGGAGGCATTTGGGACTACTAATCCTAAAAGGAAGGGTAATTTGGATTTTCATAGTTTTAAAAGGACAATTCTAATATGACAAACAAAAAAACATGAATCATTTAAGGAGAAGCACATAGCAGTTTAAAGGCTCAAATAGGCCTCGTCATTTAAAGAAGAAAATTGCTTAGCATGACTTACATATACTAATTAGGTCTTTAATTAAACTTAAACGTAAAGGCAGGCAGGTTTATTACATATTTCTCAGATAAGAAGTCTGAATTAGGCCTACCCTTGGTTGTAATTATCAAAGACTAATGCAATTAATCAATTACCTAATGGCTTGCCTAGGTGACACCTAAGGCATGATATCTAACAATGCAAAGTATACTGATTTTTAGAGAAACGCTTCTGATTATAGACAAGCACAAACTTTGCGGGCGTTGAGTATTTATATTACTGATTTTAGGCGACATTACTACTTATTTTAGACTTGTAGATGAAAGAGACAAATCATATTCAACTGGTTACTCCTATAGGCACAATTTCTAAGCAATGTTGGTCTTTAAAATGATTATCGGGTTGCAGGAATCCAATAGACATGGTATCTAGGATGCAACTTGTTATTATTTTAACATATAGACTATTTGCCTAATGACATATGCATATGCAGAAGGGCAGAAACTTATAGACATGGTTTCTATATGCAGAAGTGCAAAAACTTACAGACGTGATTTCTATATATAGTGCAGGAAAAAACATTATAGACAAGATATTTGATGCAGTAATGGAACAACTAATAGGCAGGATTTCTAATGAAATCCGTCATTTATAGGTAGGATTTCTAATGCATATGCATAAACTTATAAGAAGAATTTCTACATGAAGTACAGAAAAATTTATAGGCAGGATTTCTATATGCAGGGCAGAAAAAAACATATAAACATGATTTCTGATACAGTAATGAAACAACATATAGGTAGGATTTCAAACGAAATGCATAAGTTATAGGCACGATTTCTAATGCGGATGCATAAACGTATAAGAAGGATTTCTACATGAAGTGCAGAAAAACTTATAGGCAGGAGTTCCATATATAGATGAAGAGCACAATGAGATTGCAGGAATAAATGTCTAAGAACATGATGTTTACCTACATGCATACATGAGTGACCCTCCCTTTTTCACTATATACCTCATAATTTATTACAACCCGAATGAATAAAAAAAGTAAAATTACATCAAAAATAAAAATACAATCAAGGAGCCTAATTCAGACTCAAGGTCTAAAATGTGAAATAAAACAACTTCCAAAGATCAAATTTCCAAAGTCTTTCTCTTATTTGGGATGTGTCAATGTTCCCAAGAGTCTCACGTGGACTCCGGGCAGTGCTTACACCACAAATACATTGGAGAATTAGATTGTACTATAGTATGGAAGGGCTAGCCCTCAAATGTCAAAGTTCAAAGGGAACTCAAGGTCCCAAGGCAAGGCTTATAGAAGGAGGGCAGAACTTAGAGTCTAAGAGTAAGTGTAAGTGCATAGAAGGGAGTTAGGGAAGGCCATGGAAGGCTAGTGGTTATGCCCAACAATTAGAAGTGCTGGCACACCCATGACCAGCCTGTTAGCCAAGTTTTAAGAGTTAGGATCTATTGAGGATATGGCTCAGACCTGGGCAGTAATTTGGATACTGACAGGCCATGACCCTTAACTCAAACACATAGAAGGGAATAGGGGTATGGAGAATTCACAACAAACAGCAAATGCAAAAAGATAGTAACCTATTCAATACACAACACCAACAGCAAAGTAGACAAGATGTTAGTAACTGTAAATTAAACATATAGGAATGAGACTGAAATCAAAATCAGGACATACAAGTTTCAGGAAATAAGAAGAGAAAATGCAAAGTCTTGTAAACCAAATTACAAGCAAACAGTCCAAGAACTCTCAGAAGAGAGTACAGTACTGAAAGAGTATTGTGTGTGTAAAATACTAAATTCGAAGTGTTCAATAAGTGATGTGTTTAACTGAAGGTAATGCCAATTATAGGTGTCGAACTGAAGGTTCATGGTGGTTGTTAGTGAAGAAGGGTTGTACCCCTTTTATAGTGCAGAAAACAAGTAAGAAAAGGTAAGGAAATAGTTTTGCAATCAATCACATAGATTCTCCCATCAGTTAAGCGATTCTGATTTCAAATGGGTAGAAGACAATTAAGGAAAAAACGTGATTAAAATCATTTCCAAAGTAACACAAGAAGGGTAAATACACGAAGTTATTTAAAGAAAAAGTTCAGTAATACACGGTTTGTGCAAATAAGGGAAGGGAATCAAATAAACAGCCAGTAAAATCAAAATTGTAGGCTGTATTCGAATGAACCAAGTCAAGAAATGCTGAAGAAGGTTTAATTAAATAAATATCAGTAACAATCAGTCAAACCTTATACAAGAAATTCGAAATCAATCAGTACTTGTCAAAACCCTTTTGAATGAAGAATTTATCGTATATAAAGCACACAAATATCAAACAAAAGGAGTTGTCATGCAAATTAGAAAAAGACAGGCATGGAAAGGTTCAGAGTCATAAGCAAAGATTTTTATATTCAATTCACAGTACATAGAATGAGTCTGATAGTCTGGGGTTCCAAAGTAGAACCCCAAGCCAGAAATAAAATCAAACTTGCCTAAGAAACCCCCAAATCCTAGGGTTTCAAATTGAATCAAACATAGAGATAAGAAGCCATGTCATCGAAATAGACCCAAAGTTCTGTTTTAGAGCCTCTTGAGATACAAAACAGATATGATAGCAAGTTTGAAACAACAAGGAAAGAAAAGAGCTTTAAATCATGAAGAACATATTTTAAGAAAATATCGGAACCCAAGCAAGTTCATAAGAAAAGGAGTTATACAAACATATGAAGCAGTAGATAAACATGCTTAGCAAGAACTCGAACAAACTCCAGTAGAACAAACAAAAAATTAAAGAACTCGGTAGGAAACACACCCAATAGAAATCATGTAGGAAAACATTGCAAATATAATCATAAGAGCCTAGTCTATAGTCACAGTAACACACAAAAGCATGGAAGAGTCATGTATAATAGATAAAAAAAATAGAAGAACAACATGCATGGTAGAAAAGAGGACACACGAGCATAAGATAGGCAATCACACACATAAAGAAAAGAATAGGAAGAACCCGAAAGATGCTTTGAAAAACTTTCAGAAAACCCTAGATTGAAGAAAAGCAATTTTGAAAGAAAAGTTTTGGGCAAAACACTTTAAACATCCAGTGTAGCACAAATATATCACAGATCTTAAGAAAACAAACATAGAAAACCTCGAATAGCTTAGGGTTTCAAAGAAACCTTAAAATGAGAAAGGCCTTGAGGAAAGTCAGATCTTGAGTCGAAGAGGTTAGGGAAGGCTCATAATGCTTGAATATGCCACAGCAAAGGCCAGAGAGGCCCTGGAACCAAAGATATAAGAAGATCTGCAAAAGAACCATTGAGGTCAGACTTCAGAAACTCGAACACCCAAGGTCTAATGGTGGACAGGGGTGAGCATAGACTATCCATTGCCTGAAGAGCCATGGATACCGGTGAAAAGGCGATGAAAAAGGTAGGAGGTGTGCTAGGGTTCCGAAGAACCTTGAGAGAGTTTGAGAGACGAAGGGATTCAAAGGCGGCAAATTAGGTGAAATAGGGTATTAGGGTGTAGTTGAGGGGTTAAAAAATGTAAGGGGGATTTACGGTCATTGATTAAAATGATCTACGGTGTACATCAAAAATAGGAATCAGGCGGATTTTTTAATTAAGTCGGGGCCGGGTTAAAATAAAATTTGGTTGGTCTAGTTGGAGTTGGGATTAGGTCAATTTAAGGGCTAAAATTGAATTGAAATGGGGTTAAATGTTAGATAGCCAGTTTTTCCTTTTATCTTATAAAAAAGTAAAAATATTTTTAAAAGAAAATTAAAAGTACTGAGCTAGTTAATAATAAATAGATATTAATTAAAAATACTTCAACTAATTTTACTATTATAAAATGTTATTAATCTTAAAATAGGCTATAATTACAATTATATGTAATTTTAAATATCAAATAAATTTGTAAAAAATTTACCAAATTACCTTAGCTATATTTTGGTATAAATATGGGAATAAATAAATTATTCACCAAAATTGATGATTTTGGGAATAATTATGAATTTTTGTACTGCTAAAATAGACAATAAACGGATTTTAAAAACATTTAAAAATTGGAAAAAGTACTAATACACTTGGGTATGCTTATATATGCATATACATATTATTTTGAAAGTATTTTGTATGTAAAAATACATAGGGAAAAATTGGGTATCAACAGCTGCCCCTCTTTATCCAGAAGGATGAAAGAGTTGTCGGGTAAAGATATGATAGCCAATTTGACTGAACGAAACGATTTGAAGAAATTTGACCGAGCTCTGGTTCCTGGGCTGCCTAAATATCCCTGGTCTTATAGGAATCAGGCTATATATAGTTCGTGATTTATCGGTGGAATATGCCGACGGAGACTTTCAGAAAATGGACGCGATATTCCGGTTGGGAAGGGCGCTAAAATTCTAGTACGCTGCAGGAACTTAAGCAGGTCGCTCCTACTGACACGACTATTGCTAGCCGATTTACCTGCAAATGACCAATGCGAACATATATTGTGCATAAATTTAAACGTGATGCAAGTTCGAGTTGGACCATGAATTCTGCCCTTGCATGATTAGGATGACGTCCTCGGACTATGATGTCCTGGCCATGAAGCGTATAGTAAAGGGTTAGCAGGCTAAGAAATGATGTTCTCGGGCTATGAGAATGATTCCTCCGAAGTATGATGCCTTTGAATAATGATATGCAAAGATAAAATAGGGTCGGCCATATGAAAATGGTGCCTCCGAACAATGACGCCTTCGGATAGTTTGGCAATCTTTCAGCACATGAAATGCAAAAGGGGCAATCTTTCAGCCCATGCAAGACATAATAAAAGGTGGCGATATTTTAGCCGATGCAAAATGCAAATAAAAGATGGCAGTATTTCAGCCGATGCAGGATTTAAGTGGCGATATTTCAGCCGATGCAAGATGAAGTGGCGATATTTCAGCCATGCAAGAAATGTAAATGAATGGGCAATCTTTTAGCCGATGCAGGATTTAAATGAAGTGGTGATATTTCAGCTGTGCAAGAAATGTGAATAAAATGGCGATCTTTCAGCCGATATAGGATTTAAAATAAGTGGTAATATTTTAGCCGTGCAAGAAATGTAAATAAAATGGTGATCATTCATCCAAATACAGATAGAGGTAGTGCTTAACCTCAGAAGGCAGAAAGGTAGCCATATGCAATGCAGAAAAATGCAGATGGAGGTAAAACTTAACTTCGGAAGGCAGAAAGGTAACCGTATGCAATGTAGAAAAATGCAGATGGAGGTAGAGCTTATCCTCGGAAGGCAAAAGTAGCCTTAATCAATGCAGAAATGCAGATGGAGGTAGAGCTTAACCTCAGAAGGAAGAAAGGTAGTCTTATGCAATGCATAAATACAGATGGAGGTAGAGCTTAACCTCGAAAGTCAGAAAGGTAGCCTTATGCAATGAAAAAATGTAGATGGAGATAGAGCTTAGTCTCGGAAGGCAGAAAGGTAGCCTTATGCAATGCAGAAATACAGATGGAGGTAGAGCTTAACCTCGGAAGGCAGAAAGTAGCGATATGCAATGCAGAAATACCGATGGAGGTAGAGCTTAAACTCGAAAAGCAGAAAGGTAGCCTTATGCAATGCAGAAAAGTAAAAGGCAAATAGTAGTAAAATCTCTTTAAAAAAACTTTATAGTTAATAGCTCATTGGGATATTGTGGCTGTTGGAGATGTTGTGTGCGGATAGCAAATATGAATAGGTGATGGTTCTGAGGGTCGTATTCCCGAAAAGCATGAGTGTATAAACGTATTTGGTGATTTGCAACCTGGGTGCCTATATCCAAAGAAAAATCATGAGTTTCGTAGAGGGAAAAGGTTAGTTCGTATCCTCGTGAACTTTGCCTGTCCTGCTTGGCTCCATTTTCAGTAATATTTTGTACCATCGGGGTAGCGTCACTAAACAAAGAAATCTTGATAATAGAAAGGCATGATTTAGTAAAAATGTAACATAAATACATAATTGAAAATAGTTTTCTTTAGATGAACCGGTTACTGTGACACGATTCGAGACACTACAACCTTTCTTGCTTCGCAATTTTGAGGGTTCTCATCAAAATTGTGCCCCAGTTTACTAGGTTGATACTTCTGATGGCTGTTTGCGATGATTGGCTGCAATTACTTCGGAATTTTGAGGGTCCTCCTCACAATTCTGTCTCAGTTTCCAGTTGCGAGGGGGGAATGAAAATTTTATTGAATTGTGACCGAACCCATAGGGCTGCCTACATATCCCCTCTTAAACAGGAATCAGGCCAGGCGTAGTTCATTTACATATGGAATTCACAAATGGTTACACAAAGTATAGCTTGACTACATTTGAATTTATCGGCTTTGGCCAAACTTCTCCGTCCATTTCTGCAAGTATGAGGGCTCCTCCTATTAAAACCCGACAATCCATGTATGGACCTTGCCAGTTGGGAGAGAACTTCCCTTTGGCTTCATCTTGATATGGAAAAATCTTTTTTTAACACCAGTTATCCTGGTGTGAACTGTCTTGGTCTTACTTTCTTGTCAAAAGCTCTAGCCATTCTGTATCGTCGATCTTTGCTTCCTGTATAATCCGTAGGGAGGGAATTTCTACTTCGGCAGGAATGACTGCTACTTTACCATAAACCAACACATAATGAGTTGCACCAGTTGATGTGCAGACTGTGGTGCGATACCCTAATAAAGCAAATGATAGCTTTTCATGCCACTGTTTATGCTCTTTTACCATATCCCTCGGCATCTTCTTGATGTTCTTGTTTACGACTTCTACCGCTCCGTTTATCTGAGTCCTGTAAGCTGTGGAATTCTTGTGTTTAATCTTGAAGATTTCACACATATCTTTCATCAAATCACTATAGAGGTTAGAACCATTGTCCGTAATGATTGATTCTGGAATCTCGAATCTACAAACGATATGATCACAGACGAAGTCTGCTATGACTTTCTTGTTCACTGCTCGATAAGATGTTGCTTCAACCCATTTGGTGAAATAGTCAATTGCTACTAGAATAAACATGTGCGCGTTTGACGCGGCAGGTTCTACTGGTCCAATAACATCCATTCCGACGGAGAAAGATAAAGGCGAGCTTGTTGCATTGAGCTCATTCGGATGAACCTATATCATGTCTGCAGGGATCTGACATCGGTGTCACTTTTGGACATACTAGATGCAATCTGTCTCCATAGTCATCCAAAAATAACCAGCTCAAAGTATCTTCTTGGCTAAGACGAAACCGTTCATATACGGATCACTACGGCATGAACTTCCTCTAGCAGTTTAGATGCTTCTCTCGCATAAACACACCTTAGCAAACCCAAATCTAGAGTTCTACTATATAGGATTCCTCCACTGTGGAAGAAATTTTCAGAACGTTTCTGAGTAGAATTTGCAAGCTCTAGATATTCTCCTCTAGCTAAAAATTCCTTGATGTCGTGAAACCAAAGCTTTCCATCTGCTTCTTCCTCGACCTGAGCATAGTAGGCTGGCTTGATCATGAATCTTCACTAGAATAGGATCTATGAAGTTCTTATTCGGATGTTGAATCATAGATGATAGGGTGGTCAGTGCGTCGGCAAACTCATTCTGGACTCTAGGAACATGCCAGAATTCTGTCTTTGTGAACCTCTTTCTAAACTCCTATGATACAGGTATGGGAGTATCTTGGAGTTCTTTGTTTCCCATTCTTTTTGTACCTAATGTATAAGCAAGTCTGAATCTCCCATCACTAGCAACTCTTTGATGCCCATGTCAATGGCCATCTTAAGGCCTAAGATGTAGGCTTCATACTCGGCCATATTGTTAGTGCAGGGGAACCTGAGCTTGGCAGATATCGGATAGTGCTGGCCGGTTTCTGATACTAGGACTACTCTTATGCCAACTCCCTTGAAATATTTTGCTTCGTCGAATAATATCCTCCAACCATCATAGGGTTCTGCAATGTCTTCTCCTACAAATGATACCTCTGCATTAGGAAAATACATCTTTAAGGGTTCGTATTCTCCGTTTACAGGATTTTCTACAAGGTGCTCTGCTAATGCCTGTCTTTTGATTGCCTTCTGAGTTACGTAGACAATGTCAAGTTCACTTAGCAGGATTTGCCACTTGGCTAGCTTGCCAGTTGGCATGGGCTTTTAAAATATGTACTTCAGCGGGTCCATTCTTGATATGAGGTACGTAGTATTCTGAGCTACCCAAGTTAGATCACAATAGGTGCTTTCCAACAGAGAATATCGGGCCTCGTACGGTATAAACTTCTTGCTGAGATAATAGACGTCCTGCTCTTTTCTCCCCGTTTCATCATGCTGCCCCAGAACACAACCAAACGCTCCATCTAGCACCGCAAGGTAGAGTAACAAGGGTCTACCTGGCTCGGGTGGAACCAAGATCGGTGGTGTTGACAGGTACTCCTTGATTCTATTGAAGGCCTTTTGGCAGTCATCAATCCATTTGGTAGCGGCGTACTTCAGCATCTTAGAGATTGGCTCAAATATGACAGTAGATTGTGCTATGAAATGGCTGATGTAGTTAAGTCTCCCCAAGAAACTCATTACTTCTTTCTTGTTCTTTGGCAGTGTAAAATGAATGTTGATTCATATTTCTTTGATGTTTACTGCATCTCCCAGGTAGACAATCTCAGTCTCGTCCAAGTTGGACTTAGTTTTATTCTCAAAATTTTCAACTTCTTTAACAATCTCCTCCAGTATATCATCTTCCTCTGAATCTATGTCCCTTTTTGTGTTGTCTCATTGTACGTCAAGATAGGTAATAGTAATGTTGTATGAGTAAAGTAGAAATAATAAGCAGAGAATTTATAAGAAACTGAAATACTTTAATAAATTCCATAAATGTTTTGAGCATTGAAGCTCTTTCTTGCAACAACAAAATCGAAAGGAAAATAAACTAGTAAAATAAAATGGTGTGTGGTGCTTTGTTCAGCCTTGCTACCCCCGAGGCACGCCGGGCTCTGGTGGTTCTGACGGTCTAGTTTTTGAGGTGTGCTCCTCTATTTATAGTCTATATGGAAGAGCTTCCTCCCCCTCCTCCTCAAAAATAACACAGCAGTCCATATCATCATCCTCCAAGAACAAGTTCCTCATTGCTGCTAATGCTTCCTTTTCTTCTGACACATAGATGATTTTCGGTCGGTTGGAAAGTCTACTCCAGACGGGGTATCGGGTGCTTGAATGGATAGTAAGGACTACGCCATGGTGGCGATTAATGGTTGAATTCCTCCCAGGTATAATCATATCCCAATTTGAATGTGGTGCCATGTTTCTTGAGCTTGATGGGCTTAGCGATTCCTTAGAGGTTCTTGCCAAGTCCCTTGCCAGGTTCATACCCCCTCCAGTTATCGACGGTGTTGACTTGCTCAAAGCGGTGGTAAGTTTCCCTGCCTATCTTTCTTCTTCCTCCAATTGCTGGAATGGTCTGGTGGCTATATATGGGATTGCTACCATCACCACGAATGATCACCTCCTAATGATTCCACTGAAATTTCACTATTTGATGTAGTGTTGATACCATGGCCCCAGCGGCATGAATCCAAGGCTGTCTCAAAGAAAGTTGTATGATGTCGGTACGTCTATTACTTAAAAATCAAGATCAAACCAAGTAGGACCCATGTGCAAACGTAAGCTAATTTCCCCAATAGTGAACCTTTGAGAATCGTCGAAAGCCTTAACGTTGATGGCCCCATCCTTGATCTCATGATGTCATTTTCCTAATGTCCTAAGTGTTACCAACGGGAAAATATTAAGGTTGGACCCCCCCCCCCCCCATCAACAAGGATCCTGGTAATAGAATAATCTTCACATTGCACAGTGATATGCAATTCCTTGTGGAAAGTGATTTTGTGACTCTCCAACACTTGACCGACCATGTTCACCATTTCTCCTCCAGTGATGTTGCTTGGTACATATGCCTCACTAAGCACCTTCAACAAGGCATTTTTGTGTGCATTGGAACTTTGTAGCAAGGCCAGGATGGGAGATCTAGGCTAGTGTTTTATTTAGCTAGTCAATGACTGAGTATTACTTAGCTTGAATTTTCCTCCAGAGATCATCGGGCCCGATTTCAATGATGGCTTGTCGGCCAGAGGGCTGCTCACTCAACTCAGCCAAGTATTCCAGGGTATAAACCTTGCTGGTTCTTGTGATACCCTAAGCCACAACTGCTTCCCTTAACCTTGCTTTCCCATTCCTACTTTCCTCAACTCTGTAGTCCCATGGTATGGCTTTTGTGTGGAATGGTGTTACGACTTTCATTGCTACTTAGAATAGGCGTCCTTGCTTTGGCAGGAAATACAGCAACTTCAAATGGCTCCGGGGCCTTCGAGAACCTAACGCGACCTTAATTAGTGTTGGTGTCTTTGTAGAGGCTGGTGCTTCAAACTCAAGTGGTATGGACATGTTCACCTTGGCATTCTTAGAAGGCTGAATTTGAACTATAACTGGATTAAGGGTAACTGTTGGTTTCTTCGAATCAACCCTTTCTGTGATCAGATCGATTGATCCTTTAGGATCCCAATCATCCTCTAATTTAATCATATGAACACCTCCACCCTTGTGGTCTTGTATAGGGTTATTGAGGACATTCGAGGCTGGCTCACTTTACCACGATGATCTTGTTGTCAATCAAAGCCTAGATCTTATCATTCAAGAAGCGGCACTCATCAATGGTGTGCCCTTCCTTGCCATAATGGTATGTACATGTTTTATTTGGGTTGACCCATTGGAAAGGGTTATTAGGGGTTATAGTAGGGATATGGGTGACATAACTAGTAGCTTTGAGCCTTTCATACAGCTGGTCAATTGGTTCGGCAATGGAGGTATACTGTTTGGGAGGTCTGTGGCCGAAATTTGGTCAAGGTCTAGGAGAGTTTTAGCGAGTAGGATGTGACTGATAGTGGGATGGTTGAGTGTCGTAAGCTTGGTATACTTGTGCGGTTTGGGAATATCTGGGTGAAACAGGTTGGTATGTAGGAGGTGGAGGTGATTGATACATAGGTGGTGGAGTTTGGTAGGAAGATGTAGGTGTTTGGAAACTCAGAGTGGGCTGATATGCAAGTGGAGATATCCGGTAGGTTTGGTATTTGACAGGTGATTTGGTTCTCTGTGCACCCATTATGCCACTTACATCCCTCTTCTTTGATGTACCACCGGACTGTAGAGCCTTGTTGGTGGCTTGCAAAGCTTCAAAGTTAGTAACTATGCCACTGTAGATATCTTCTTCAATCCTTTCTCCAAGCTTGATGATGTCAGAAAATTTATAGTTTTCGATCAGCATCAGTCTTTCATAGTATTGCGGATCCTAAGCCCGGACGAAAAATTTGTTCATCTTTTCTTCCCTTAAAGCAGGTCGAACCTTAGCAGCCTCTGATCTCCAACGAGTGGCATACTCGTGGAACATTTCTGTGGGTTTCTTCTTCAAATTCTGAATGTAAAACACGTCCAGTGCATTTTCTATGTTGAACCTGAACCTATCCATGAAGTCGGACGCCATACTAACCCAGTTTGACCACTTCTTTGGGTCCTGGATGATGTACTAAGACAGAGCATCTCCTTTCAGGCTCCTCATGAAAAGCTTCATGCGGATCCTCCTATCTTTTCCTACACCGACCAGCTTGTCACTGTACGTCCTCAAATGAACCCTAAGGTCCCGTGTGCCATCAAACATTTCAAACTTGGGAGGTTTGTACCTCTCATTTCGACATCGAGCTATATGCATAAATCTTCATAGTTTATCCCCTCAATTCCTTTGCTACCTTCAACGTCTTAGATCATTGTGTTCAACTGCTTAAGTTCTTTAGCAAAATTTCTGATGAGCTAGCCTTTGTTATCGGACTCGGGTGTACTTGAGATGGGTTGAGTAGGATCCGGTACAGTTTCCACATAGATGGGGGAGTTGTGGTTGTTGTGGTAGTGGTCATTTATGAAGTTCAACCGTTCCGGGATAAGCAGCGGAGTGTTGTTGGGAGTGCGGCAAGCATTACAATGGTGGTGAGGAGCGGGATCGTTTGGGACATTTTGTGGAGGTATGGGATTTTGAGTAACTTCAGGGACGGCAAAGGAAAATGATATACTTGCCAAATTTCAGACTTGATCCAGTTCTTCCTGAAATTTCAATAGTTTTTGCTCGAGTTGGGATGCACTTTCTTTGGAGCCCTGAGTACCTTGAGTGATCTCTACCCGTTCAACAATATTTTCCTTTCTGATGTTGCTCAAATCTTCCATCTTTCCCTTGTTCCTGTTTCTAATAGGACTAAGAGGTAGAGTGGGTGGAGGGCCCTTGGATCTTGTGGAATATGATAACGATGCCAGAGTTCACGAACTAACCTTTGGGAAGGTTAATAAAAACAAAAAGCTGACAATTTAATAAGGCTTATAATAAAATATGTTGCAATATTTAACCACGTAGTGCAGGAAATATAAAGTGTGCCCTAATTTTGCGGACCTTGTTGTGCCCGCGATAGGCCTAGCGACAAGTAAATTTGGGGAATTTAGGAATTCTAAATGCCTTATTTTATTGATAAAAATAAGACGAATTCCAAAATGTCACTAGTGGCCACTACATTTTCAAAGGAATAGAAAACTCCTATCTATTTGGTCCCAGAAGGACCTTCCCCAGATTCAGCACTGTTGGCTCCCTCGTACAGCTCTCCCATCTCACGCGGTCCTAGCAGCAACTAGGCCCTGGTCAGATGTCCACGTTCATTTCCTTTATCAACTTGTCAATCTTTGACCCTCTTAAGAAACTTCTTTTCTAGTTCTACTATGCCTCGCTCCAAGCAGAGTAGTCGTCTGTTGGCGCTGACAGCCATGTCCCCTTATTCTCTGATTAGATTCTGATTGGCTTCTTCTATTTCACGATTCTCATTGTCACATTCTCGCATCCTCTTGCACGGTTGGTGTATTCTACCTGTGCTTCAGCCTTTTCATAAATGATCTTGTGACCTCGAATAAACCCGATCTGACCCAAATAATTGTGATTGTTTTCCAGCCAGCCTAAATAGTGTGGGGGTACAACCAGCATGGTAGCGATCTGGTTTGAAGGTGTCTTTTCCTAAGGTAATTTTGTAACGCCACATATGTTGAGCTTGGCACCTGTATGGAATATCGTCATCCTGGAAGTCGGCTCGAAAGTGACTTAGCTTTTCGACCCTTGGTATAACCTTCTTCCTACCCTCCTGTCTCATAACTCAGATAGGGAAATATGGATAGGTCCCTCTCAAACCAATTAGTATAAAAAATAGCGTATCCCTGGATCGAATGATGATTTCTTTAGTAGGGAACCACTCGAACATCCATTCTACCCGGTCGTCAGTAAGATTGTCAAAGAGTTTGACCTATTCTCTAGCATTTTCTGGTTGGGCGAATATGTTGGGCATGTATTTCATTCGCTTTCGGTGATGAAAGGTGATATGATCGTTCTAGTCTCTACGATGAATTTCCTACCAATACTCACCCTTTTGGAGGTGTTCCATGAGCCATAATTGGTGTAGCAAATTACAACCCTCAAAATGTTTGGCTCCCTGCTGACATCTTTCTAGGGCTTGGTATATTCTTGAAACTATCATTGGCACAAGACTGAATGGTTGTCCATTAATTCCTTCATTAAGGTTTTGGTGACCATGGATAGCCTAGTATGGATTCTTGTTTTCTTCATTGGACACACTATCATCCCCAAGAAATAGAATATGAACACAAAGACCCTTCGATGGATGTGTCCTAATGAGGTGAGGGCGAACTCATCAGGATAAGTACGGTAAGATTTGTTGTGACCGTACCTTTCATACAAATAATCAAAGGGAATGTATGACTCCTTCAGACATGTCAAGTTGGGATTCTTCATTAGACCCATCATTTTGAGAAAACCTCTACCCTTGGCATTAGCAAACCCGGAGTTTCCCATGGTATCCCAGCTAGTCCTCCTATTTCCTCAAGCAAAGGTGTCATCTTAATGTCTTCAAAGCAAAATACTAACCTATCACAATCCCAAAACAGAGTTGCAGTTTCTATGATTTTGTTGTTGGGTTGAATTCCTAGGAGAGAAGGCAGGTTTCCTAGATGCTTTCTAATAAGAGTTTGATCGCTGAAGTGTAGATCTCCCCACTAACTCAGCAATTTGGGGTGGATGTTGGTGACCATGCCGAATCTGGGGACTTCGTGCCTCATTTTCTGTAAAACAAAAGTGTTAAGCCCTCAATCCCACCATAATTGACTATTTAATATCAATAATTAGCATAGCAAGCATTTAGTTCTCCAAATGAATGCACAAAACATGATAAGGTCTGTTTGGGTTTCAGGGAAACCTAGTGGACTTTGGACAAGGCTATCTTAAAGAGTCATTATGCGGACAACATAACTAACTCGGCTAGGTTTGACCACGATGCATGCATAATTTAAAGAGAAATAATTTCTATGGGGTATTAGACTGGTTCCCTTGAGCGGACAACTCAAGAGGGAAAGGCGCGGAACCGTCAACTACACTGTTGATCGACTGGTTTTACCGCTAATACACCTTTGCCAAATTTAGGGGTAATGATATCGGAAGGGTGCAACCACTCATTATAAGCGTTGCTATGGTATTTTGTTTGGCACGGGTGGAATATGATGTTGAATATGCAGTTACAAGAATTAAACAAGTTTTCATGTTTATAAAGTAAAAATTACAATAATTGCTCATAATTACAACAGCAACAAAGGAAAGCGGTAAAAGAAAGCATAAAGAGAAACAAAGAAAAGAAACAAAGAGCCAAGTCGGTTTCGTAGTAGAAGAAAAATAAATACTTAAAAACAAGTGAATGTAAAGAAGAACAAAGTCACAAATAGCATGAAATGGTAAAAGCCTTAAACAAATCCCCAGCAGAGTCGCCATGCTGTCGATGCCCCTTTTTCTCGCGAAATTGGATTTATGACATTTGGGCGGACAACTCTTTTCCTTTTGGGAATTGGGTTTGAAATTTGAAGAGTCGCCACCTAATGATTAAGAGCATTAGGACACTAAGAATAATTTTGATTTAGAAAATCAGAAAATGGGTAAGGGCTAAAAATTATCTCGAGGGAAGGTATTAGGCACCCCTCAAGATTTATTAGTGTGGTTCCCGGTCATGCTATGATTTTGACTTAAATAAAAACAACAAATACAAGCAAGCATTGTAAATACTAAGTACGTTCACATAATGGTTGCAAATAAAAGAAGCACATGAGTTTTAAAGAATGCTAAAATTTGGAAGAAGGTAATTTTAAGGAGAAGATGCACAAGTAAAAGGGAAGGGGTCAAATGATTAATGTAAGTGAATTAGAAAAAAATAAGCAAAAGGGGGCGGAGGTTTTAGAAAAAGCAATGCTAAAAATTGGACAATTTAAAGAGGGATTCGCATAGAAGGTGCAAGTATTGAAGTAAAAGAAGAAATTGAAGAACTGAAAACTAAGCAACTAAAAAAATTCTGGAAAAACAAGTAAAGAGGTAAGAATGTCCTAGGTTTATAAATAACATGGATCCCCCCACACAACACCCAGTAATCATTTATACATGTGGTGTTATCGCGTGGTCATCATATCCATGTCAACCCTTTACCCAGCTTGTTAAGGTATTAAATGCGAAATAGTGTCGTTACTTATGCATGCTAGTACCCGTCTTGATCCTAATAGTCCCTGAGGCATATGGGACTATTAATACTAAAAATAAGGGTGATTTGGCTTTTCAGAGTTTTAAAAGGACAATTCTAATGCGACAAATAAAACACATGAAGCAGTTAAGGGGAAACACATAGCAGTTTAAAGGCTAAAATATGCCTCCTCATTAAAGAAGCAAATAATTTAGCATGACTTACATATACTGGTTAGGTCTTTAATTAAACTTAAGCGTTAAAGCAGGTTAGTTAATCACATATTTCTCAGATAAGAAGTCTGAATTAGGCCTACCCTTGGTTGTAATTATCAAAGACTAATGCAATTAATCAATTACCTAATGGCTTGCCTAGGTGACACCTATAGGCATGATATCTACTTTTAGAGAAAAGCTTCTAATTATAGACAAGCACAAACTCTGCAGGCGTGGAGTATTTATATTACTGATTTTAGGCGACATTATTATTGATATTAGACTTGTAGACGAAAGAGACAAATCAAATTATCTGGTTACTCCTATTGGCATGATTTCTAAGCATTGTTGGTCTTTAAAAAGATTATCGGGATGCAGGAATCATATAGACATGGTATCAAGGATGCAACTTGTTATTATTTTAACCTATAGACTGTTTGTCTAATGACATATGTATATGCAGAAAGGAAAAAACTTATAAACATGATTTCTATATGCAGAAGTGCAACAACTTATAGACATGATTTCTATATGCAGTGCAGGAAAAAAACTTATAGACATGATTTCTAATGCAGTAATGGAACAACTTATAGACAGGATTTCTAATGAACTGTGTAACTTATAGACAGGATTTCTAATGCAGATGCATAAACTTATAAATAGGATTTCTACATAAAGTGCAGAAAAATTTATAGGCAGGATTTCTGTATGCAGTGCAGAAAAAAACTTATAGACATGATTTCTGATGCAGTAATGGAAAAATTTATATGCAGGATTTCTCATAACTTATAGGCAAGATTTCTAAAACAGATGCATAAACCTATAAGTAGGATTCCTTCTTGAGCCGAGGGTCTCCTGGAAATAGCCTCTTTGCCCCTCGGGGTAGGGGTAAGGTCTGCATACATATTACCCTCCCCAGACCCCACCCGTGGGAATATACTGGGTTGTTGTTGTTGTTGTACATGAAGTGCAGAAAAACTTATAGGCAGGATTTCTGGCAATAATCAATCTGTCCCAAACTGATTTTCTTTCCTTAATTGAAACATGCTAGTACTCGTTAAGCCATGATCCATTAATTAAATGGAATCACTTGGGTTAAATTGATTCTAATGGTGATTATTTCCATGTTTTTGTTAAGAATTTACTGATTAACTTATTTTTACTCATTTTCAAAACTATAAATACATACCTTCTCTTCTTTCAAACAGGAACAACTTGAGTTCAGAACACACACTTACACTTAAAACTCTCTTTTTCTTTACTGCTACTTGTGCTACTGCTTTATCTAGTTGGCTGAAAACCAAAGCTAGACTGTGGACTCTTGTTTGCTTTACCTTTCTGCACTTTGCTTCTCTACTGGTATGTCTTAGTTTACTTTTTAAGTCTCAGCAACAGTATGTTTTTTAAAGTTGCTCTAGTTTCTCATTGATGTCCACTTCTGCTCATGTCTCTATAGTCTGTTTATGTTTCTAACATGCTGAATCATGTTCCCTTCCCCTTTTAAATTCATGCTCCCCTATATGTGTTCCTTTGGATGGTTTGTGTCCATGCCAGCATCAGCTATTGTTTTTCATGACCAATCCAGACCCCTGATTCACCCAATAAAAGATAAAGTAGATGGTTGTTTCTCCTGATAATGATGCGTGACAGACAAATCCTAGAATGTTCAAATTATTATCGCATCTGATGGGAAAATATGAAATAATATAAATGGGAATCTTGATAAAAAGGTAATGCTTGTATCTTAGTAAGAGAGAGAGAATCTTTTGTCAAATGCATGTTCTTATCAAACGAATACCACATTCCCCATATCTGTTTCTCTTTTTTCTATTTATATGAGGCATTCTCGTAGTAAACCTTAATAGTACAAGTGCAAAGAATATCCACTAGAATCTATAATATCCTATTTCAAAACTAGTCGTTAAAGCCTCATCAACCATACTCGATCTCGACCATTGTGGGAATCTCGACCATGAATCTCGTTGCTTCCTACTTGATCTTGAGTGATGACGGTTCGAGGACTCTTTATGTAGTGTTACCTTATCTTAAATATTCTACAGCAGATTTAGATCCATACAGGAAAAATGATACCTTTTTATAACAAGAGGTAATATTAGAACCAGAATATTTATAATGGATATTTCTCTATCGAATAATACAAGGACAAATGTAACATTTAAATTTTCTTGTTTGTAACGACCTGGTTGGTTATTTCATGAGTTATAGTCTCGTTTGCCTATTTCTGCTTTCTTAGGTTTTTTCAATTGTCTTTCATCCTATCGTGTTGGTTTGTTTGCGTTTGAATGGTCTTGGAGTGGAATGAGACCTTTAGTCTCTAATTTTGAAGCTTAAGTTAGAAAGGTCAACCAGATGTTGAGTTATGTGTAGAAGATATCAGATGTGAATTCTGATGATTCAGATAGCTTCGTTAGTTGATTTTGGACTTAGGGGCGTATTCAGAATGTAAATTATAGGTCCGTGGTAAATTTAGGCTCGAATTGGCAAAATTAGAAATTTAGCATTTTCCAGGCAGTAGAGGAAATCTTGATATAGGGGTCGGAATGGAATTTTGGAAATTTGAAGAGCGTGTGTTGTGTCACTTTTGACGTATGTGCAAATTTCAGGTCATTCGGATGAGGTTTGATATGTTTTGGTATCGTTTGTGGAAGTCAGAAGCTTGGGATTCCTTAGGCTTGAATCTGAGGGTGATTTGGTGTTTTTATGTTGTTTTGAGGATTTTG
Source organism: Nicotiana benthamiana (assembly GCA_034376525.1). Taxonomy (NCBI): domain Eukaryota; kingdom Viridiplantae; phylum Streptophyta; class Magnoliopsida; order Solanales; family Solanaceae; genus Nicotiana; species Nicotiana benthamiana. The sequence goes on along the minus strand of CM067332.1, from coordinate 116,477,107 downwards.
AAGATTGGATAAGTTTGAATATTGATATGTGACTTGTTGGCATGTTTGTTTGAGGTCCCAAGGGCCCCGAGATGAATTTGGGTGGTTGACGAAATGTTTTCATTGAGTTGATGTTGCTGATTTTTGTTGCTTCTGGCATATCTACACCTACGGATTGGGGACCGCAGATGCGATATGAAGGTCGTAAGTGCATATTCTGGCCATCAAGAGAAAAATCGTAGAAGCGGTGTGTTAGACGCATCTGCAGCACCGCAAGTGCGATGACTCGGGCGCATATGCGGTCCTAGACGTTTAAGTGAAAATCGGAAGTGAGCTTGCTTGGACCATAAAAGCGGTTGCGCAGGTGCGGGATTTGGAACGCAGATGTAAAAGTTCTGGGAAAAGTATGTAAGTTCCCCTTCACTAATTTCAGTCATTTTTCCATCATTTTTGGACAATTTTGGAGCTCCAAGTAGTGATTTCAAGAGGGAATCAAAGGGTTTCAGTTAGATAAGCCACTTGGGCTTTGTATTTTGTGTTTGTGATTATTTTTCCACTACCTAATCATGAAATTAGTGGGAAATCTGGCGTGATGTTGAAGGAGTAGGGCTTGAGTTTTAGAGATATTTTATTGGGGATTTGAGGGACCATTTGAGATTCGATTTCGATGATTTTTGTATGTATAGACTCGGGAGTGAAAGGAGTTTCTAGATTTACAATTTTTGTTGGATTTCAGACATGGTCCCGGGGGCTAGGTTTGGGTCTAATTCAGGATTTTTGGTATAATTTGGCTATTTTCGTGTGGATTTCGTTCCTTTAGCGTATATTGATGATAATATACTAATTTTGGTTAGATTCGGGGCATTTAGAGGCCGAGTCAAGAAGCAACGGCATCACGGGTTAGAGTTTTGTCTGGTTTGAGGTAAGTAATGACTGTAAAGCTTGTTCTCAAGATATGAAACCCCATAATTCACATCGCTGCAGTATTTTGAGATGACGCGCATGCTAGATGACGAGCGTGAGAACGTGCATCATTGGGGATTACGATTTAATCTGTTCTGTAGAAACTATTAAGTTGCATATTTGACCAAAAACTATTTGATACTATTGTGCTTTGGATAGTATTACTATGTTTTGGGTTGTATGCCATATTTGGGCCTCGTACCAAGCTGTGTGGATCTTTAGGGGCTTTTACTACTATTCCTCACTGTTTGATTTAATATCTTTAATCACTCATGTTTTGATGTTACAAATGATAGTTTGGGCGAAGCACCCTATTTTTCTATCAGCCCGAGTGGCTTGAGATGTTTCTGACTGAGTAAGGACGAGGGCCTGTGTTGTGAGTATATTATGGATCGGGTTACGCGCCGTAGAAAATTTTACTATTTTATGATATTTGAGAGGTCGAGGGCCTGAGTTATAATGCCACGACATGGCTTGTTATAGCGCTTCGGCTGTATGAGTCCTTCCAGAGTCTGTACACACACAATGAGTAGGGGTACCCTGAGTGAGTGATATGATGTAGCCTGTGGGGCTGTTCTTGATTCATGTTGTGCTCAAGGGGCTGATTATGAGTGGTTTGTGAGGCTGCCTGAGGGGTTGATTCTGATAAATATTATGTCCGAGATGCGGTTTATGATACATATGTTTTCCGATGGGCTATTTATGATTTTCATCATTTTTACTCTAAACTTCATTGAACTCTATTCAAACTGTTAGAAGGACATTTTTCAAATGATTTTTTTTACTGAAATTGGATTTTAACGAGATGATTTGATTATATACTGTTTTGAAAACATATTGTACTTACTGTGATGTTATGACATGGATTTATGTGTTTCTTACTACTTCGTTTTTATTTACTCGTATTACTTACTCGAGTTGGCGTACTTACATTACTCTGCACCTTGTGTGTAGATCCAGGAGCTGTTGGTCATGATAGAGAACGCTGATCCTTCGTCCGTCACAGATATCTGGAGTGGGCAAGGAAGTTGCATGGTAATCGCAACCTTTCTCTTCTCCCTCTTATCTTCCTTACTATATTAGTATTTTTCAAATTGTGATAGTCTTAGTTGTATTCAGACAGTCCTAAGTAAAAGTTCATGACTTGTAACACCTTGATGCCGGATTTATATTTCTTTCCGCACTTATTATTTAGACTCATATTATGAAATTGTATTAATTAATAACTTAAAACATTCTTATTATGAAATATCATTGTGTTTTGAGATTATGTTGCCTGGCCTAATTTTATAATAGGAATCATCAGGACTAAGTTAATTTTGGATCGTAGCACTATTTAAATCTTGAATCCACAAATATTCTACAGTACAAGCGTGTAGTGTACACCTTTACGCTGTGGTGGTGAGGTGACACAATCCCGTGGTCTCTCACTTATGTGTTTTTTCGAACCAACTGTGTGGTTGGGATATGAAATGTGCGTCTGCAACTTCTTTCGATTGATCCTTTGTAGTAGCTTTTCTTCCTTGACGTGACGCCATGTCTTGTATTCTTGGCTGGTCATCATTTTTCATTTTCATGTATTGACAGGAAGAAGCTTAATTTTGAGTACAGTTGGTACGTACCTAGTTACAGTACTATATTATTCCCATGCTACGCCAGCGCATATTTTGTGAAGAAAGATATTCCTACGATTATTTTCAACCTTTGATGACTCTTTACACACGCAGTATATATACGAAGCGGCGAAACTAAAGGATAAGTTACGAGTTCGATATTGTATAAATTATATATTTATATTAAGAAATTATAAAAAAACTAATTATGTTATAAAACAATAAAAGAAGAAGAGTAATATTGCAGAGAAAGAGAGATAGAAATTCTTATTGAATTTTGGGATGATTTACAATGGGGTAAGACCCCTTATTTATAGGAGGAAAAATGACTTAGCCTCAAAGTAAAATTCTCTACAAGATAGACATTCACTCTAATTAGAATTCTATTCTTAACATTCCCCCTTGAATGTCTACTCAATAAGTAATGTGCCTCATTAAAATCTTAACTAATATAAAACCCAATGGGAGAAAAAATTCTAGAAAAGGAAAAAGAGTACACACGTTTAGAAATGTGCCTATTGGTTGCCTCGTTAAAAACCTTGCAAAGAAAACCCAGTGAGACAAAACCTTGTAAGGGAAAAAGAGTGCAACACGCATTAACTTCCCCTGAAGAGAGCATCAATTCACATCCTTGAGCCTTCGCATTCCAATCTTGTGCACCATCTTCAAGAGATCGTTGGTAGAGATTTGATAAATAAATCAGCCATATTAACATGAATGGATATGTTGAACCTCGAAATCATCATTCTTAATAGATGTATTGTCTTCATATGATCTTGTTGGAATCTTCAGTTCAATATCTTCACATAGAGGTGAAAACCCTTGCTATCAAATTATCATGCTTATAGTTATAGAAAGATACATTTGTGCACAAACTATACTGAGGAAGTGATACTTTAAGATCAAGAATTGTAGATGCTTCAAGCAACTTAAATCCTTCATGGATTGTCATATAAGTTAAGTCATATAAGCCATATTATAGACTTTAGATGCATATCAAGTTTTCATGTCATTCTATACAAATAAGATATCGGAAGCTGATTGCACATACCATTGACTTTATACTTTAAAGTATTTGAACAACATGTCCAAAACTACATGTCTTTCATATGAAATCAATTCTACTTGAATTGTATCTCTTCCATTTGACCAATACTTTTGTGTCTATATTCGATAGACTTACGATCCTCATCTAAACTTAGCGCTATGATAGATGTCGTCGACAAACATGGTATATAAGTTCCAATAAATTTTCATAAATAAATAACATAGAGATCTCTTCATTCATATATTGAGGTATCTAAATCTCTCATGAGATTTTATGAAGTGTTATGTCACGTGACCTTCTAGATCACTTGCCTCATTTATTATGATCACTTTGATCATTTGCTCATCTTCTTTATCAAGAAGTTCTATTTGAAACTGATTTGTCTATAAGCGTACCATAGATTTTGTCCTTCTAGGACTTAATATGAGCATTTGCAATGAGAAAATAGTTACTTTCTTTAGGTCAGCAAATGTGTATGGCATGCTTTGCAATATATTGCAAACGAATTATCATTTTATGAACTTCAAGTTCATATTATCGTAGTCGAGGGTCTTGATATACAAATAATAATTTATTTCACGTAACGTTTTCTCAACTGTTTGTCATGTATTTCCCTCATGTTAGAAAACTAACTTATTTTCTCAACTTTGAGAACTCATCTTTGTGTTTTATGGTGTTAATCAAAATATACACCGCACATCAATAATATTGAGATTGAATTATTTGGTTCTTGACCCTGAACCACTTGTGAGGGGAGAATATAATATACTCTCGTATATAACGTATATCAAACTGATATATATAACTTTGTTCTCATAAGAAACAGTTTGGCTATTAAGTGGAGGCACTTAATAAACTATTTTGCTAAACCAACTATGATGTAAACCAACTTATCAACATGAACTTCTTGAATAGAAAATCTGAAAATTATGCTCGAAATTAAACTACTGAGCAAGTCACCTCGCAAGCACCGACCATGTTGCGGGTTAATAATAATTGCACATGTAACCATCTCATAGATGTATCTTATGTGGTATACATGGTAGATGAATGGGCCCATATTCACCTTTGATATTTTCAGAATTCATGGGATTCAATCCCAACTTTACTTGGTCAATTAATTAATGAGAAAAAGTAATATAAGAGAATTCGTAAAGAACTTTCTAGTTCTTTAATATTTACCCATATGAATTCTCTATTATTTTTGCACATCATACTTAAATTGATATGGCTAAACAGATTATGCCAACTGAGTTTCATTATCAATATTGATAAGTTCAGGTTTATACCATGACATGTGCAATTATCAATAAACTCCATGTTTATTATGATATGGGTTTTTGTATCAATAAACGTCCACTTTATTGTGGTATTCTTTTGTTTGTGTAGTACAAACTGGAAAATAAAGCGGGTAGCTTTTTGCATACATATTATTCCGCTACAAGTTGTAGTAATAGAAGATATCAAATCTTTCCTTTATTTATAGTCTCAATATAATCAATTGCTTTCGCGTATACTTTGGAAACTGAATAAGTTTCTTTGAGACTAACTACAACACAATACTTTATTCGCAATTAATTATATTTCTCCAAAATAGTACAATTGGCTCTTGCAGAGTTCTCAATTAATTTGGTACTATCATATATTCACTAACATCCATATGGTGAATATCTCTTTTAAAGAGAAAGTTATACTATAATGGTTATGGTCAAAATTATATGCAAGATATATTTCTTGCATTTTGTTGTCCTTTAGTAATCACATTGCCAAAATCTTTTGGCTAATCACAATAAGCACGTGATCAATGACCATTCATGCCATAATGATGATATTATTTTCTTATATCATCTCAAACCTCTTTCTAGAGGCGAGTGTGGCACATTCACTACCACTAGCATGTTCATATTCTTCCAAGAATGAATATGTATTCATAAATTAGATGTTGTCACACTCACATCATGAATGGACCATAATCATCTATATGTGCTTTATAAAATCTCATATTGTCAAATTTATGAAAAATATTACTTTCACATAGTGAAGGATTATTTTGAGAATCCTTATTATCTTCATTATCACAATGATGAAGATCATAATTTCGTCTATTGCCACGTCAACATCCATTGATACCTTCAGGGTAATAATTTTGTCTTCTTTCAGACTTATCACATACTGCTATCATATTCTCTAAAGGGAATGATAATGGAGCAAATTCAATTGGACGGGTTTTCAATTCTTTTCCCACAATCATACATGAATTTAATCCTGGTAAGGTATAGAAATTTTACCACGTTGGGTGGTTATAATATCGTTCAAGCTACCTTAAAGTTGCAATCAAAATTTACCGTCTATGCTTGTATTTAAAATCAAATTATAGAATTACAAAAATTTGAAAGAGAAAAGTAAAATACTTACCTTAAATCCAGAATTAATCTTGAAGGAAGTTCATAGAATGATTAACAATCATTATGCTCAATATTATGTAAAACTTGAGCATCGTGCATGTATCCAAAGCCATTGTTTTGAAGATTTGCGTGAGCCCCTCTTATGGAGATAAGCGTAATATTATTCATGAACGTCCTCCTAAATTTAAGACGATTGTGGGGCAGCGGTGGCATCAAACCTCGTATCTACTCTCTAATCACAAATAAATCCGACTCATAAGACGAATGAGTTTGAAAAGCTTCTATCTCCACTAAGTTAACAAAGACAGAAACGCAAAGTTTGAGATTCTTATTGGGGTTTTTCACAGAGTTAAATAATGAAAAGGAGTATGAGTATTAGAGTAGGCCATTGGAGGGTGTTTCAGCCTTTCCCCTTAACAGAAAGTAAAAGAAAGTATTTATCGAAGAAAACTAGGATTTGGAGAGATAATTTTTTGTGGGATCTCTTGAGCAGAAATTTAAAATCAAGGGTTTGAATTTAAGTCAAAAGAACCGTTTGATCTTCTCAAAGAGCTTCTTGAAACGGTAGAGTCTAGTGCGGATAACGTGTACAATAAAAGAAGAAAAGCAATATTACAGAGAAAGAGAGAGAGAAAATTCTTATTGAATTTTCGGGTGATTTACAATGGGGTAAGACCATCTATTTATAGGAGGAAAAATGAGTTAGGCTCAAAATAAAATTCTCTACAAAATAAGCATTCTCTCTAATTAGAAATCTATTCTTAACAAATTACTATATATATTACTATCTTAGAGTTTAGAACTTCTAAAGTTTTAAATTCTAATTTTGGCTTTATCAGGTAGGCATAGCATCTCCATTCTAATCAAATTTCATTTATGTTAGTTTATTTTCATTATGTCGTGTTAAGACGGGTCTAAATAAAGGAATATTTATAGTGAGAATTAATATAATATATATACTTCAATTAATTTTGAGATTGAGACATAATTATGGTCACTGATATTACATATTTCGTGTCGTCTAATTTAACTTCTTCCAATTATATGCCTATATAGGAAATCTCATCGAGCATATCGTATGATCATTTACTCATAAAAATGCATTATTATCATTATCTTGCACGTTAGATTGCGCTATTGGATACTCGAGTACCCTATCTCCCTCTCCTTATGATTAGCCGAAAGGTTTTGCTCATGCTCAATCATGTACCTTCCTTTCTTGATTTTGTACAACTCTGTGCTAGAAAACAATTTCAAGAAATAATTCAATTATCTTTTATAATATTTCCACAAACCATTTGTAATTTAATCAAGTCTAGATTAGTAATAATCGTATTTTAAAGCTGTTTATGGACATTCACCGTAGATGATAGAATAGTATTCAACTTTTAAATAATTTTGATCTTTCATTGAATGAATTAACTAAAACTCTTTTAAGCAAAAAAAGAGAATTTTTTAAAAAGGTAAAAAATTACCCTTTTAGGATAATTCCTCACTAGAGTCCACCTTTTTATACCTAAGTCAGTATTCGCCAAGGTCATCTTTTCTCTACAAGAAACATCCTCCCATCCACCATACACAAATTTTCTTTTCAACCCTACTTTTCTTTGCTCTCTCTTTTTTATTCAATGGAGTTCTTAGTTCCACAGCAAGAACAAGATCTGGCTAATTTTTCAAGAGAGCTTATGATTACAGACACAATAAACACAACCAAAAAATGTGGTAGTAGTAGAGTCCAAATGCATGACCAAGAAACAACAAACACTACTTCCACCACTAATAAACGTTACATTTTTCTTCTAGGTATTAACTATTTGTGTCTTTTTGTAGGTTCAATCTCATCAACCCTACTTTCAAAATTCTACTTCAATCACAAAGGTGCTAGTCGTTGGGTTTCTACTTGGGTTCAGTCTGTTGGCTTTCCTTTTCTCCTTCTCCCTATTTATTTACCTTTTTATGTTTTTAAATTCACAGATAGAAAACCATTTAGTTGTTTCACTCCTAAAATCTTGTCACTCTCTATTTTCATTGGTTTTTTATTAGGTTTTAACAACCTTTTATTTTCTTGGGGTAATTCTTATCTGCCCGTTTCAACAAATTCTCTTGTTTTATCTTCACAGTTAGTTTTCACTCTAATCACTTCCGTAATTATCGTTAAACAAAAAATCACATACGCAAATCTCAATTGTGTTATTTTGTTAACACTTAGTTCGGTCTTATTAGCGTTAGGTTCAAACCATGACAAACCAAAAGGTTTGACAATATCAAAGTATTTAATAGGATTTTTTTCAACAGTTGGTGCTGGATTATTATTCGCTCTTTATCTCCCATTAATGGAAAAAATATATAAAAAAGTTTATTGCTATTCTATGGTTGTGGAAATGCAAATGGTAATGGAATTAGCAGCAACGGTTTTGGCCACGGTGGGAATGATTATAGACGGTGGATTTTCGGAGATGAAAAAAGAGAGTACAAATGTGTTTGATTTGGGTGAAAAAGCTTACTGGTTAACAGTGATATTTAACGTGGTGACGTGGCAGTTATGTTTTATGGGTACTGCTGGAATGGTGTTCTTGACAAGTTCATTGACAGGGGGAATTTGCATGACGGCGTTAATGGCCGTTAATGTTTTAGGTGGGGTTATAGTGTATGGAGATAATTTTGGTGGCACTAAAATAGTTTCTACTTTGTTATGTGCATGGGGATTTGCTTCATATTTATATGGAATGTATATGAAAATGAAGGAAGACTTGACACAAGTGGCAGAGGCTGATTGTCACATGCCAAGTTGCTGCTTTTTTTGTTTTTTGATTTATTTAATTTTGGGGGGGGGGAGGGGGCTAGGGGCGAGGGAGATGGTTAATGTTAGCTAGTAATAGGTGTTCCTTGTTACCATGCATTTATATTTATGTATCCATCAATTTAAACCTACACTATCCAGAGAAAGGAGTTAAAAGTATAAAAAAAAAAAAGAAGAACTTTATTATATATCTGTCTTATTACATCTTTAGTTTAATATGTTTGTTTTATTGCTTAGTTAATAGAAGATATTAGCTTCCGGCATTTGTTTATAATTAACATAAATGTTATCATGTTACGGGTATGCATGTGTAATATAATTTATTAATTAGTTAAATATATTACGAGATATTTTTCATACTTTTTGCATGCGTTTTCATAAATTTTAGGAATAATGATAAGTTAGAAATATTGACACAAATATATTCGAAGTCGGTATATATAGTTGAAGGAGAGGCTTATCAAATTAGAGGTATGCGTAATCATGTTTATTTATGGTAAGGAGTAAAGAGTAGAATTATTTAAAGCTTTAAACCAAAGCAGACATAATTGCGGATTTTGTTTTGTTATATCATTAGCATAAATGGCTTACATCCAAATCTATCAGTTAAAGAAACAGACGAAAAGATAGATATCCATAATTTGTAAAAGTTTTTAAGGCCATTAAGTTTTGACTTGACTGCACCTTTTATTCCCTTTTTCGAGGATAAGTTGAAGGAATATTTTAATGATACTATTTTCAAAATAATAACTAAAAAATATATAATTTTTAATATATCTGCGACTGTCGAACATAAATTGTTTTTGCCATGAACTAAGTATAATCTTTTCCTGGTGGACTTCGGTGTGGCGCCCTCCTAAGTTCGAAAAAAAATATACTTTGTCCGTTCATATTATTTAAAATAGTTTGACCTTGACACAAAATTTTAAAAAAAAAAACTTTTAAAAGTTGTGGTCTTAAAAGCTTAAGGGGTAAAAGATTTGTGGGATTATGCTATTTGTGTGGTTATAAAAGTTTTTTATTAAAGGTAACAGGATAAAATAAAGAGTTTAAAATTGAATTATTTTCAAATTTAAAACTATATTATTTATTTTGGAACAAAATAAAAAAAATACCTCATTTAATATGAAATAAGAAATATAAAAATTACGTTTAATAGTTAAATAGACCGTTAAAGTGAAAATAATTATCTTCACTTCGTAGAAATCAAATGGCATATGTCACATCATATTTGATCTTCTTATTTTTAGTATTGCTGCATTTGAATTTTTCACTATGATTTTATAAACAATGGAAATAAAAGAAGTAAGCAAAGTATTTAAAACTTAGCCACTTTCAAAAAAATAAAGAGAAAGAAAATGAAATTTCTTATATCTAGCTGTTGGGTCTCAGACGTGGTTATTACCCTCCTAGACCACATACATAAAAAGAAAAAAACTACCCACTTGGTTTGGGTATTGGAAAATTTTCAGTGTTGTCAATTCTGCTGATACGTTAAGCTTAGTCACGTAGGAAATATTCATCAATTATCAATGAAGAAAACAGAACTCGTCGTTCGAGCATGGGCGTATCTAGGTTAGGGTTCGGGTTCACATAAACCTATGATTTCTCTCTTTAAACCACGTATAATAATTTTTTTTAAATTACTTAAATATACATGTGTGCGCATCTGTTCTTAAAGACCTATATGGGCACAATAATTTTTTAGTGCACCTCTACAGGTGTAATTGGCATTCCAATCCACTTCAAACAGTCTTATTTCGACATGGAGAATCAATAAATATATATATATATATATATATATATATATATATATATATATATATATATATATATATATATATATATATATATCAAAATTACTAAATTTTAAAAAATATATATATAATTTGGATCGTATAATTTCAACAGAGTAGTAGCTTCATGGTAAAAGACAAAAGTTAAAGTCGTCAAATATAAAATTTAGACCCATCACTAGGAAAAAGAAAGGGGAATCCCGACCGCCAAATTAAACCAATCGATGTTGGTCGGTAATTGGCAAAGTCGACCGAAAACCAACTAATTTGTGGCGGTCGGTAACCGTATGGTAGAGTCAGCCGACCGATTTCGGCCGATCAATTAAATTCCAAAAGAAAATTGTCGAAAAACCGATCGAAGTCGTCTATTTTTAATTATGTAATTAAAAAAATATACAATTGAACTGGGATTTGTACTGTGGCATTGATGTATTTTTCTTAAGACAACCTTTTATACTCATTTCTTACATTTTCGTGCGAAAATAATCGATCTATATCGGTCTGTTTTATCAAAAAGTAAAATTACTTGCCATTATCGATCGGCTTTTTAAAAAGATCGATAGAAATAACCGACTCGACGATTTTTTGAATATTAATTTTAATTTATTTTAAATAAAAAATCGATCAAAGTTGATCGATTTCTTGAAAAAATACTCGCAGGATGCAAAAATAGGCCCCGCACTCTTGCGCTAAAAAAACTAACCAAAGTTGGTCGGTTTCATAAAAAAAAATTAAAAAAAAAATCAGTTGGTTTTCTGATCGATCAGTCGAGTTAATTTTGACTGAATTTCTAATAGTGCATTATCTTGAAATTCTAGATCTGCCTATATATTTGAGCATCCGTAATATAGGCCTATTTTATATTTTGTGTCTGTATAATTTGGACGAGAATATTGCAGCTCTCACTTCCTTGGCTAGTGTCAAATGGCAGATTTTTGTGGAGAAGAGAAAACAATATATTTTCAGATAAATGCTATCGACAACATAACGTGAATGCATAATCCACATAAGTCTAAACAAAAATGGGGGCATGTGTTTTTGCCTAGGCACTAATAGCTCGACCATTCATTTATAGAGAGCATATATTTTCAAGTTTGAATTTTGATGACATATTTTGGAGCATGATAAGTGTGTTTCCCAATTGGAAATGTCACTTTTGTGAATTAAATATTCATATGTTATAAGTGTTTTATTGCAGCAACTCAAGTCTATAAGTTTGATAGGATGGCATGATTTCCAGCTGCATGCCCTGAGTACTATTCCTATTAGGAGGAACCGAACAGAGCACTTTTGTCGAAACATAACTTCTGATAAATATATATCATGTCATTCCAAGATTAGTATGTCAAATTATCAAGAAAATAAATTTGATATTGTAATTACCAATAAAAAAATTGATATTGAGGTGTTTAGGTCAGAGTCTTGTCTAACAATGGGATATTGGAAAAGAGCCATACATTTATGGGAGAATAATGCCATGTTAATTATACATAAATAGTTTCTTTATTTTACTCATTCTAACTTTACTAAAAAAACCTGTATTGACAAATTACGTAATATCAACTGAGTCGAATGGTGTACGCCTCAACATCCTTCACATAGGTACGACAATACGTGTTGTATATCTAGGGAATGAGGTTTGGCCATATGCATGGAAGGATGGTCAATCAAATACCTTTCATTAAAAAATTTATATTGTGTAAAATAAAAACTTATATTATATATATATATATATATATATATATATATAAGCCAAAAATATATATGTCTATTAAACACCTTTCATGAAACTCCTGACTTCGCCACATACGTCAAGCTTGGAGGCTAGAGGGGTTCTACTTTGTTTGCTGAAATATAATACTGTGTATATATTAATCTTTTTTTGTATATATTATATAAGATGACATATGTCAAACTACCTAGAGTTTGACTACATTCTTGAATTCAATCTTATTTCGTCTTGTTGTTATTCCTACTAGCTTGTTGCAATTACCTTTTCTTTTTCAGTGGTTCTCTAGCCGAGAGTCTATTAGAAACGGCATTTCTGCCTTTACAGGGATAGGGGTAATGCTGTGTACATCTTACTCTCCCCAGACTCCACTAGTGCGAAACTACTTGATTTGTTATTGGTGTTGTTATTGCTCTGAACCTACCGCGAGATCACCACTGCTTAGTAACTTTGGTTTAGTACGCCGAGAGTAAGTCTTTCTTAATCACGCGAGGGCCGGGGGTGATTTCTTCAAGAGTTTGCGGCACCACCGGTTTGGCCGGTCGAAAGGAAGAAGAAGACGACATTTTATCTTTTTGGGGGATAATTTTAAAAGTTTTAGCCATGATTTTAAGCTAAAGAATACAGACTATAGCAAAAAAGTATTATCTTACGAGGACTTGGCATTTTTTGATACTTAAAGGGGCGGTGGAAACAGATGATTAAGGAAAGAAATGGAATACTAAATGGTTAGAATTAGGATTATTGATGCCTTCCTTTTGTTTATCCTTGCTACTTGCCACTTGTCACATATGAGTATGCTGATTTGAGATCCATGGAGTTGGATTTTAGGATTTTGTTCAAGGCCATCGATGTAATTTACGTTGTTTGGGTAAGTTTGTTGAGGCTCAAACTTAATTTTTGTTGCATTATTTATTTTGTCCTTTTCACTTGATATATAGCATCATATATCTATTAATATGCTGAATTAAGCACTTCTCTTATCTCCTGTTGGAGGTGTTTTGCGGGGATCAGGGTTAGAGTAGGAAAATACCTGAAAAATAGATGACCAAAAGAACTCAGAACGAAAGTGCTGAAAGAGTAAAGTCCATAATTGAAGAAGTAGCCCCATATTTATAGAAAGGTGACGACGGTCCAACGCCGCTAATGGCCGACCAGAACTGGCGTATATTTAATATTTTGGGGAAGCGAACCGATGAGACGTTTCAGTTACTTCGAGCGCATACATCACGGAAATGACATCATCACTAAAGACTCGGAGAAATGAGGTTCAAATCGTTTCTTATCATCTTACTTTAGGAAATACGGGGACTATCTGTATACGATCGAGATCGTGTGCCTTCGATTTATATTCTCGAGAGGTTGTCCAAAGTCCGAGTTCAGGAAAGGTCGAGTTCGAGCTTGAGTGATCAGACTCGAGTTCAAAGGCAAAGCACGATACATACCGAGGTCGAGTATGCTCGACCCCGAAATAGTACCGTTATGGACTTGTAACAGAATGGGCTAGATTCCTGCTACGCCCCAAGATCATGGCACAAATCCCGAAATAGGATTGTACTATTTCGTACCAGACAGCTAGATAGTTGTACCAAGAATATTCCTTACTATAAATAGAAATATAACTTATTTAAGGTTCTCCTATTATATAAAGGGGACCCCAATCATTTGTAAAAGAATCTGATCATTCGAAAGAATATACTTGTGATGACCCAAAAGGTCGTCTCATATTTTAGAACCTGATTTGGGATTTCAAGGCATTCAAAACCGTATTTTCTTTCTCCTAAATTTGCGTACACAGTTCGGGCGCAGTTCCGGAACAGCTTTATGCGACAATTTGAGAAAATATGAAGTTTTGCCTTAAAAATTAACTTAAGTTGACTTCGGTCAATATTTTGAGTAAATAGACCCAGACCTATATTTTGAAGATCGTGAAGGGTCCATAGTAAAATATCGGACATGGGAGTATGCCCAAAATTAAATTCCGAGGTCCCTAGCCCGGGAAATAAATTTTTGAAGAAAATTATTAAATTAAATATAACAATTTTTAGAATTTTAATAATGCTTGATCTTGTTGGCATCGGGACCGTATTCTTATTTGGGAGCCTGGTCTAGGCTTAATATGGTATTTAAGTCATGTCTATGAAATTTGGTGAGAAGTGGAGTTTATATGACGTGATGGATCCTCAGTTGAGAAAATGAAAATTTTAAGTGTTCTTGAGAATTTCATTGATTTTGATGCTAAATTCGTAGTTTTAGGTGTTATTTTAGAAATTTGATCGTGCTATTTTTAGACTCGTATGCATGTTTGGATTGAAGCCCCGAGGGCTCGGGTGAGTTTCAGATAGGAGACGAGATAATTTAGACTTGAAAATGCTAGTGTTTTGGGTTTCTACTATCATATGGTATACTACTTAGGCACCGAAGAGTAAAATTGTCAAAGAGAGAACCCCTTCTACGCGAACGCGAGGCACGGGTCGCGAACGTGGAGCATTGTGGGCATTATCCTTCCCGAATACGACATGGCTATCGCGAACACAAAGGCCGTTTTCGCAGAGACCTGGGATAAGGGAAAAAATACTCAGCGCGAACGTGGCAAGCAGCCTGCGAATGCGAAGGTCGGGGGTATAGTGTCACGAACACGTACGGTATCTCGCGAACGTGAAGGCCCTTCTGGCCAATGCTTCACGAACGCGATAGGGCCTCTTGCAAATGTGAAAAAGGACTCAAACTTCGGCTATTTTTGAAGTGGGTATTCAGCACCAAATCACAGGTTTTGTTCTAAGACTCATTTATTTCAATTTCCATCAACACCTATTACATTTCTAGGCCTAAATCTTGTTCTTTAAGGATAAAAATTAGGGATTTTGGGAGAATTGGGAATTTTACAAATTTAGGAATTTAGACCTTGATTTGGGGTCGAATTCCAAAACTAATTACATATTTGAGCTCGTGGGTGAATGGGTAATCGAAATTTGGTTCGTACATTGAGTTTTGACCAAGCAGGCCCAGGGTCGGCTTTTTGACTTTTTGGAAAGAATGTTGGAAAATCTATAATTTTTCATTAGAATTGGTTTCTTTGGCATTAATTAATGATAATAAGTTAATTATGAATAGATACGAGCGGAGTGGACGTGGAAACTAAGGGAAAATAGGTATTTGAGGCTTGAGTTTGACAGTGAAATCGAGGTAAGTATTGTGGCTAACCTTAGCTTGAGGGATTAAGTATTGTTGCCTTATTTGCTACATGTTTATTTGTCAAGTACGGCGCATAGGTGAAGTGACGAGTATCTATACGTTATTGTCGGTTCATAGCATGCGAGTGAATCTTATACTTGAGACTGTTCTATTTTTTTTGTATGTATTATCCATGCTTTAACTGGTTAAATCCTCATGTTAAACAAGTCTTATAATGTTGTCCTATTTTTTGAATAATGATTGACAATTGACTTAAGTTGGGATTTATGTTGTGAAGTTATTTAATGAAATAAAGTTGTTTAATTATGATTCCCTTGCCGAGTTGTTATTCTTACGTTGTTTTTTATGTGGTGAGGAAGAGTGATAAAGCACGAAGGTTGATGACGTGCACATTACTATTATTCATATGGTGAGGATGAGTGGTAAAGCACGAAGGATGATGTCGTGCACGTTTCTATTATTCATTATCTGGTGAAGTTGAGTGGTAAAGCACGATGGGTGATGCCATGCACATTTCTATGATTGATCGTAGTGAGGATTGAGAGTAAAAACATGAAGGGTGATGCCGTGCATTTTCTATTTGTAGTGTTTATTTGTTATTATCAGTTCAAGGTGTTCTAGCTATTTAAATTCCTTTATGGATGTGATTCTTTATTTTTTTGGTACCCCCATAGCATGTTGCCCCTTCCCGTTAATTTCTACATAGCTTCTACTAATTGTTATTCTGTTAGCACATTATTTAACTGCACAGATTTATATTATTTGTCATGTCCTAGCCTCATTGCTACTTTTATAAGGTTAGGCTTGGTACTTACCAGTACATAGGGTTCGTTGTACTGATATTTTACTTTACACTTTCTATATAGATCCCAGTACTGGACCATACTGATCAGAGTTTGGGTTGTTGCCTTCAGTCCATAGGAGACCTAAGGTAGACCTACCGGCGTTCGCAGATCCTGGAGTCCTCTTCCCTCTATTATGCTTCCCTCTATTTTAGATTCATTTTTTCTTTTATTCCAAAAAACAGATATATTTTCCTTGAAACCAGTGTTTGTAGAGATTCTTATATGTCCGTGGATTGTGATACCAGATCTTTTGGGTAGTATCGCATTAGAGTATTTAAATTGTTATAGAATTTCCACACTTCATATCTGTTTAGTTTTAATTACTATAAATAAATGTTTTGGTTAATGATCAATGTCTTAGAACTGTTGGCTTGCCTAGCATTACCAGAGTTATGCGCCACCACGATCCTGGCGGTGGGAAATCCGAGTCATGGCAAATTGGTATCAGAGCACTAGGTTTCATGGGTCTCACAATTCACGAACAAGCTAGGTAGAGTCTGAGGGATCGATACGGAGACATGTGTACTTATCCCCCAGAGGCTATAGAGTTTAGGAATAGCTTCATATCTATTCTTTTCATTTGTTCGATTAGATTTCTCAAAGCTAATTGAACTCTACTATGTTCTTTCGTAGATGGCCAAAACACGTACTGCTTCATCAGCTGATCAGTAGCCCGAGCCCCCAATGGCAGCTTCTACGAAAGGCAGAGGACAAGGCCCAGGCTGTGCTAGAGGCTGAGGCAGGGGCAGGGCTCAGCCCATAGCTCGAGCAGCACCATTAGCGGAAGACCCTCAATTACAGTTTGATGATGAGGTTTCGTCCCAGGCCGTTCCTGCAGGAACAGCTCAGGTTCCAAAGGGGTTCATAGCTACCCTGGTACTCCAGGATGCTCTGGTCCGTCTAGTGGTCCTTATGGATAGTCTCACACAAGCAGGCATACTTCCTTTAGCACCAGTCATTTCTCGAGCTGGGGGAGGAGCACAGACTCCCGCTACTCACTCTCCAGAGCAGATTGCTCCCCAGTTTCAAACTCAAGTAGCTCAGCCAGTTGAGGTAGTTTCGCTAGGTGTTGTAGCACAAATCAGTGATGGATCATCTATGTCTTCTGATGCTTTGAAAAGATTGGATAGGTTCACCAAGATTTTCACTGCTACCTATGGCGATATATCTTCAGAGGATCCCCATGATTATTAGGACAATGGGTATATTGGAGACCATTGAGGCCAACTTTGCTGTATTTTGTTTGTCGGGTTCTACCAAGAAGTGATGGAGAGATTATTGTTTGGAAAGACCAGTTGGGTCGCCTACTTTGACTTGGGACTAGTTCTCTCAACTATTTCTCGAGAAGTTCCTTCCCATCACTCAAAGAGAGGAGTACCGTAGGCGGTTCGAGCATCTTTAGCAGGGTTCTAGGACTTTCATTCAATACGAGACAAGGTTTATTGATTTGGCTTGTCATGCTCTTTTTATACTCCCCACTGAGACAGAGAGGGTGAGGAGGTTTATTGAGTGACTCGCTCAGCCTATTATATTGGAGATGGTTAAGGAGTCAGGGGGCGAGATTTCATTTCAGGACGTGGCCAATATGGCCAGGCAAGTCGAGATAGTTCTAGCTTAGGGGAGTGGTCAGAGGTCGGATAAAAGGCCTATTCATTCTGGTAGGTTCAGTGGTTCCTTGTCTATAGGTAGGGACTCTTTTGGTGGGGTCCATCCTCCCAGGCCATTTCATTAAGCATTTCAGGCTTCTTACGGTGCCCTAGGTGGTTGTGGCTCTCATATGCAGTATTCTGATCAGCTACCCTACAGCGCATCACCAGATCCTATTAGTGCACCTCCTCTCCAGAGTTTTCAGGGTGGTTACTAAGGCCATCAGGGTTAGTTTTAGAGTCAGCACTCTCAGCAGCCAAGGTCTTGTTATACTTGTGGTGTCCCGAGGCATATTGCTAGATTTTCCCTCGTTCATCGAGAAATTCTCAGTATCAGGGTTCTCGTGCCATGGTTCCAACATGGGTGCTCCACCGCCCTCCAAACCAGCTAGAGGTAGGGGTCAGACAGCTAGATGTGGAGGTCGAGGTATTACATGTGGATGTCAGGCTGCTAGAGGTAGAGGCCAGCCAGCAGGGGGCCGTCCTATGGATGTAGTTCAGAGTGGGGCCCAGCCCTAATGTTATGTTATTCCATCCAGTCATGAGGCTGAGTACTCCGATGTAGTTATCACAGGTACGGTTTCAGTTTGCAGTAGAGATGTTTCAACTCTATTTGATCCAGGGTCTGCTTACTCCTATGTGTCATCTTATTTTCTTCCATATTTGGTTGTGCATCGTGATGCTTTAAATGCTCACGTGCATATGTCCATGATAATAGGGGATTCTATTGTTGTAGATCGTGTCCATTGCTTGTGTGTGGTTGTTATTGGGGGTCTTGAGACTCGTGTGGATCTCCTACTTATCGACATGGTTGACTTCGATGTTCTTTTGGGTATGGATAAGTTGTCATGTTATCATGTTATATTGCACTTTCATGCCAAGACCGTGACCATAGCTTTGCTGGCGTTGCCTCGATTGGAGTTGAGAGAGACTCCCAGCGTTTCTATTAGTAGGGTTATTTCTTATATGAAGGCTCGGCGTACGGTTGAGAAGGGGTGTTTGGCTTATTTGGCTTACATTTGTGATTCTAGTGTTGAGGTTCCTTCTATAGATTCAATACCAATTGTTCGGGAGTTTCCAAAGGTATTTCTTGCAGACCTGACGTCGATGCCACCTAACAGGGAAATTCACTTTTGCGTTGATTTGGCTCCGGGCACTCAACTCATTTTTACCCACCATATCGTATGACATGGTAGAGTTGAAAGAATGAAAGAACAGTTGCAAAACTTTCTTGATAAGGGCTTTATCAAACCTAGTGTCTCACCCTGGGGTGCGCCTGTGTTGTTTGTTAAGAAGAAGGATGGATCGATGAGGATGTGGATAGATTATCGGCAATTGAACAAAGTCACCATCAACAACAAGCATCCATTGCCGAGGATTGATGATTTTTTTGGTTAGCTTCAGGGTGCTAGGGTGTTTTCAAAGATTCATTTGAGGTCTGGATACCATCAGTTGAGGATTAGGACATTCAATGTCCCTAAGACAGCTTTTCGCACTCGATAGGGGTATTATAAATTTCTAGTAATGTAATTTGGATTGATAAATGCCCCAATAGCATTTTTGGATTTGATGAACCGGATGTTTAATCCTATCTAGATTCCTTTGTGATTTTTTTTATTATGATATCATAATCTACTCCCGCAGTTGAGAGGAGCACGAGCAGCATCTTCGGATTGTTCTCCAGCCTCTGAGAGGCATCCAGTTATATGTTAATTTTTCAAAATGTTAGTTTTGGTTGAGTTCAATGGCATTCTTATGTCATGTTGTATCAGTGGAGGGTGTTCAATTGGATCCCAATATGATTAAGGCTGTCAAGGACTAGCCTAGAACCTCATCGGCTACAGTGATCCGGAGTTTCTTAGGTTTGGCGGTTTATTACCGTCGCTTTGTAGAGGGTTTTTCATGTATAACAGCCTCGATGACCAGGGTGTCCCTTTCAGGTGGTCAGACGAGTGTGAGGCGAGCTTTTTGAAGCTTAAGATAGCCTTGAATACGATATCAGTTTGGTGGTGCCCACACGTTCAGGGCCGGGTACAGTATATTGTGATGCATCTCGTATTGGACTTGGTGGGTGTTGATGCAGAATGGCAAGGTTATTGCGTGTGCTTCGCGGAATTGAAGATTCACGAGAAGAATTATCAAGTTCATGATTTGGAGCTTGCAGCCATTGTTTACACACTAAAGATTGAAGGCACTATTTATATGGTGTCTCGTGTAAGGTGTTCACGGATCACAAGAGTTTGTAGTATTTTTCAAGCAGAAGGAGCTCAATTTTAGGTAGAGGAGGTGTTGGAGTTATTGAAAGACTATTACATCACCATATTGTATCATCTCGGGAAGGGTAATATAGTGGCCGATGCTTTGAGTAGGAAGTCAGTTAGTATGGGCAGCCTTGCGTATATTCCAGTCGGTGAGAGATTGGTTGCTTTGGATATCCAGGATTTGGCCAATCAATTCGTGAGGTTGGATGGTTTTGAGCCCAGTTGTATTTTAGCTTTTACAATCGCTCGGTCTTCATTATTTGAGCGTATCAAAGATCGACAGTATAATGATCCTTATTTACTTGACCTTAGGGACACAGTACGGCACAGAGCTTCAAAGCAGGTTACAGTTTGAGATGATGGAGTTTTGAGGATGGAGGGTCGAGTTTGTGTTCCTAATGTGGATGAACTTCCCGAGTTGATTCTAGAGGAGGCCCATATTTCTCGGTATTATATTGATCCGGGCGCTACCAAGATGTATCAGGACTTACGACAACATTATTGGTGGAGGACGATGAAGAAGGATATTATTGCATATATAGCTCGGTGTTTGAAATGTCCGCAGGTAAAGTACGAGCATCAGAGACCTGGTGGTTTGCTTCAAAAAATTGAGATTCCTGAGTGGAAGTGGGAGCGTATCACTATGAATTTCGTTGTTAGACCCCCACGGACCCATCGGAAATTCGATGCAGTATGGTTTGTTGATAGGCTGACTAAGTCAGCTCATTTCATTCCTATCGCAGTTTCCTATACTTCGGAATGGTTTGTTGAGATCTATATCTGGAAGATTGTTCATCTCCATGGTATGCTTGTGTCTATCATTTCTGATAGAGGTACGCAGTTTACCTTGCATTTCTGGATAGAAGTTCAGCATGAGTTGGGTACGCGGGTCGAGTTGAGCACAATATTTCACCCTCAAGCAAACAGAGAGTCCGAGCGTACTACTCAAATTTTGGAGGATATGATCCACATTTGTGTTATTGACTTTGAAGGTTCTTGGGATTAGATTTTTCCGTTAATGGAGTTTGCCTATAATAACATATATATCAGTCGAGCATCCATATGACTCCTTATGAGGAATTATATGGTAGACGGTGCCAATCTCCAGTTAGGTGGTTTGATCCTGGGGAGGCTCGGGGTGCAGATTTGGTACATGATGCCTTGGATAAGATTAAGATTATTCAGGATAGGCTTTGTACACCTTAGTCCATGAAAAAGAGTTATGCAGACCGTAAGGCTTGACGAGGCATTCATGGTCGAAGAGCGAGTGTTTCTTTGAGTGTTTCCTATGAAGGGCTTGATGAGATTTGGGAAGAAGCGCAAGCTAAGACCTAGGTTCATCGGGCCTTTGAGATCCTCGATCTAATGGAAGAGGTGGCTTCAGATTTGCAATGCTTCCATGCTTATTAGCGGTACATCATGTGTTTCATGTGCCCATGCTACGGAAGTATCATGGCGATCCATCCCACGTTTTAGATTTCAGCACTGTCCAGCTGGACAAGGATTTGACCTCCGAGGAGGAGGTGGTAGACATTTTAGACAGGTAGATTCGTAAGTTGAAATCGAAGAGCTATCCTTTGGTTCCTGTGCAGTTGAGAGGTCAGCCTGTTGAGGCAGCTATCTGGGAGTCTAAGTTCAATATGCGGAGCAGATATCCCAATTTTTTCACTTGCTCAGGTACTTTTCTATGTTTGTTCGAGGGCGAATGACTGCTTTAGAGGTGGATAATGTGATGAACCAAAGGTTCATCTCATATTTTAGAACTCAATTCGGGGTTCCGAGGCCTTCAAAACCTCATTTTTTTTCTCCTCGATTTGCATGCGCAGTTCGAGCGCGATTTTCAGAAATCCTTTGTGAGAAAAATTGAGAATATGTTAAGTTTTGCCTTTAAATTTGATTTAAGTTGAGTTCGGTCAATATTTTGAGTAAATGGTTCGAGACTCATGTTTTGACGGTACCCGATGGTCCGTAGTAAAATATGAAACATGGGTGTATGCCCGAAATTGATTTCCGAGGTCCCTAGCACGAGAAATGAATTTTGAAAGAAAATTATCAAACAAAAAATATATTGGCTTTTAGAATTTAAATAATGCTTGATCTTGTTGGTATCGGGCACGTACTTTGATTTCGGAGCCCGGTATTGGTTTAGTATGGTATTTAGGTCATGTCTGTGAAATTTAGTGAGAAACGGAGTTTATATGACGTGATTCGGACCTTCGGTTGAGAAAATTAAAACTTTAAGTGTTCTTGATAATTTCATTGATTTTGATGCTAAATCAGTAGTTTAGGTGTTATTTAGCGATTTTATCGTGCGAGCAAATCTGTATGATATTTTTAGACTTATATGGATGTTTGGCTTGGAGTCTTGAGGACTCGGTTGAGTTTCGGATAGGCTACGGGATGTTTTAGAGTTGAAATTTCTGGTGTTTTGGGCTTCTGTTGTTATCTAGTATATCCTTCTTCGTATTCGTAAAGGAACTCTCGCGAATGAGAAGATTAAAATTGGCTGAGGGAAAACTCGTTCTACGCAAACACGAGGCACAAGTCACGAACGCGAAGTGTTAGGGGCATTACCCTTTGCGAATGCGACCTGGATATTGCGAACGCAAAAGCCATTTTGGCAGGGACCTGGGGGATAAAATACTCTACGCGAATGCAAAGGTCGGGGATTATACCTTTGCGAATGCGTACGGTATCTCGCGAACGCGAAGCCTCTTCTGGCTAATGCTAAGCGAACCCAACAGGCCTCTCGCGAACGCGAAAAAGGCATGTCCATTATTTTAAAAATAGAACCAAAGACAGGATTAAACAAAAATTTCATATTTTCTTCCATAGAACTCGACCTTGGGAGATTTTTGAAGTTGGTATTCAACACCTAATCATAGGTTCGTGTTCCAAGACTCATTCCTTTCAATTTCCATCAACACCTATTAAATTTCTAGGCCTAAATCTTGTTCTTTAAGGGTAAAAATTAGAGAGTTTGGAAGAATTAAGAATTTTACAAATTTGGAATATAGACCTCGATTTGGAGTCGAATTCTGAAACTAATTACATATTTGGACTCGTGGGTGAATGGCTAATCGGGTTTTAGTCCGAATTTTAAATTTTGACCCAGGGAACTCAAGGTCTATTTTTGACTTTTTGGAAAGAATGTTGGAAAATCTATAATTTTTTGTCAGAATTGATTTATTTGGCATTAATTGATCATAGTAAATTAATTATGAATAGATACAGGTGGATTGGAAGTGAAAACTAAGGAAAAATTGTATTTGAGGCTTGAGTTTGACCGTGGAATCGTGGTAAATATTGTTGCTAACCTTAGCTTGAGGGATTAGGTATTGTTGCCTTATTTTCTACTTGTTTATTTGTGAAATATGACGTATAGGTAAGATGACGAGTATCTATATGTTGTTGTATGATCATAACATACGAGTGAGTCTTATACTTAAGACAGTTGTAATTCTTTATATGTACTATGTATGCTTTAACTGGTTAAATCCTCATGTTAAATAAGTCTTATTATGTTTTTTCTTGTTTTTGGATATTGGTTGAGTATTGGCTTAAGTTGAGATTTACGTTGTGAAGTTAAATTACGACATAAAGTTGTTTAATTATAATGCCTTGTCATCTTGTTATTGTTCTGTTATTTCTTATATGGTGAGACTGAGTGGTAAAGCACGAAGGTGATGTCATACACGTTTCTATTATTGATTATCTGATGGGGTTGAGTGGTAAAGCATGAAGGGTGATACCGTGCACATTTCTATGATTGATTACATAGTGCGGATTGAGAGTAAAATACGAAAGGTCATGCCCTGCATTTTTTGTTTGTTGTGTTTATTTGTTATTATCGGTTCAAGGTATTCTAGCTGTTTAAATTTCTTTACCGTTGTGATTCTTTATTTTGGTACTCATATAGCATGTTTTCCCTTCTCGTTAATTTTTGTGTAGCTTCTATTAATTGTTATTCTCTTAGCATATCGTTAACTACACAGGTTTATATTATTTGTCGTGTCCTAGCCTCGTCTCTACTTCGCCGAGGTTAGGCTAGGCACTTACTAGTATATGGGGTCGATTGTACTAATACTGCACTCTGTACTTTCTGTGCAGATCCTAATACTGGACCATACTAATTAGAGTTTTTGTTGCTGCCTCAAGAGACTCAAGGTAGATCTGTCGGCGTTTGCAGACCCTGAAGTCCTCTTCCCTCTATTTTAGATTCCTATTTTCTTTTATTCCGAAAAACAAATGTATTTTCCTTGAAACTAGTGTTTATAGAGATTCTTAGATGTTCATGGATTGTGACACCAGTTCTTTTGGGTAGTCTTGTACTAGAGTATTTAAACTATTATAGAATTTCCGCACTTCATATCTGTTTAGTTTTAATTACTGTTAATAATTGTTTTGGTTAATGATTAATGTGTTAGAACTATATCCGTTGGCTTGCCTAGCATTACCATAGTTAGGCGTCATCACCATCCCAACGGTGAAAAATTCGGGTCGTGACAATACTATCCTACTTTTCTCTCTTACTGTTAATCAGAATCGTCCTTTAGCTCTACTGCTCTGACTTTACTTTCTTACTTAATTGTTCTTATTGTTCTGTACCTACCTCGAAGTCATTAAGCTCGAGGTCACCACTGCTGAGTAATTTTGGTTTGATTCACTTTTTTCTTTCATTTCTACTCTATATTTCTTGATTATTAATTGATATTGAATCTAATCACATATCTTTAAAATCACAAATCAAATTTAATTGTTATTGATATTATCGAGGTAAACAAGATTGATGAATTCTCTTGAATTTTTCTGTGTCTCCTCGGTGAAAATATAATTATGTCTCCCCATTGCCTATGGACCTAAATCTTAGCTAGCATTTGTTTATAGATCCCAAATTTATTTTAAAAATCAGATTTGGAAAAAGTTTGGTTTGGAGATAAAAATGTGTTTGGACATACGTTTTCAAAACATATTTTCCAACTTTATTTTAAAAAAACGTGTATATAATTCCTAAGTTTTGAGATTTTGATCTGATTTTGGAATTTAGGGTTTGAAATTAAAATATAAATAAAATTTATGGCAAAACATAAATTATAAAAATAAATCTCAAATTTATTTTGACAAAATTCATAGAAAAATAAAAAGTCACCATTTTATTGGGTCGAGAGATGAGAAACAACTAAGGAAATATTTTTTTTAAGAGGAAAAGCTTGTTCTCTACTTGTGTACCCCTAGGCTGTGGTGGTGAGGTTACACAATCCCATGGTTTTATATCTTGCTGGTCTCTTGGATGCCCAAATATGTGGCTGGGATATGAAGTGTGCCACTGCAAAGAAAAAAAAACAAATTTAAAAAAATAATAATGATAATTGGAGATGGATTCTTCTCTTTTTCACGCGAGGCTTTGTCTTATAAACATGCTTATCTGTTCATCATCTTTCATGTATCGACAGGAAGAACCTTTTGAGTACAATTGGTACGTAGTTACAGTACTAGCATATTACTCCCAGCTCATATTTTGTGAAGAAATAAGATGCATATTCCCATATGACCATTTAGTTTCATCCTTTGATGTCTCTTTTCATACACATCATGCATATAGGACGGATTCTACGGTCGAATTGAATCCTTGCTTTCGGCCTGAGCGTGTGTGGATATATATGAAAAAATATATTTTAATTTTTTATAGAATCTATTCTTGATACCTAATTTAGTTAATATTTTTTCATTCGTGTAACTTATAATTTTTTTATCTTTACTTTATTTTTTACGTTGTTATAGAATAGTTGATGGATCCATACTCTAATCATCTTTCATTTTTTCTTAATTTATCATCCTTTAAACAGTAAAATAGAATTTTAACGTATGTTATTGCATTCTACTTCTACTAGTAAATTTTACATGATATTTTAAAGAATACCGAAAATTAATCGAAACCAAAGAGAAATCAACATGATTGAGACGGTTTCGAAAAGTTTAATTTCAGTTATACATAATAGAATAACTGAAAAAATACTATGGTAAATTTTATAAAATAACCGGCCGAATCGAACAATTGACACCCCTAATCTAACCAACTGAAATTGCTTTTGTTCTAGTTTATATATCAATATGGTGTCTCATATGATTAATTAATTTATTAATTTATGCTAATATGCTTATATATCTTTATTATTTTATAAGTTTGTTATAAATGAATTGATTAGAATTATATAAAACTGTAGAAAGAAAAAGAAAAAAAAAAGCACCTCCCTAGAAAAATGTTTGGGTTTAAATGAAGATGATCAACAAATTGAATATTTTGTAAGCACTAACGTTCAAATCGTTTTCTTCAAATAATACCACATTTAGAAACTACTTAAAAGCTAAGAATCGCAAACTTTTATATTTATAAATCTTTAAGAATGTATAAAAGCTTTATAGTTCTTAATTTTTAGGTAACTATAGTATCATAAATGAGAAATTTTGCTAAACAAGGTAAAGATTACCCAATTTTCTACCGATAGCAAAAAAGTTCCATATATGATTAGCGCTAACAATAGCTTGACACCTATATGGGCTAGCTTGGTCTAATCCAATTCAATCAGCCCGCTTAAACTGGACTCCAGTTAGAAGTAAGCCCAACCCTTATTTGGGGTGGGGGAGGAGGGGAGGGATTTGGGAATAAATAGCACGGCTAGCCTCATTCAAAAATAGTTAGCGTTTGTCAATTCATTGAAAAATTAGCCACTATTTTGTTATAACAGAGATCAGTCCAGCATAACATACTGGAGTTCGGTGCACCTATGAACTTCCAGTATATTATGTTAGATCAGTATACTTTGTTGGCTCCAGTATATTATAACGGAGTTCCAGTATACTTTGCTGGAACTACTGGAGTTCAGCAAAGTATACTGGTGTTCAAACTCCAGTATAATATATCGGAGCTTCAGTATATTATATGTAATTCCAATATATTATACTTGACTATTTTTCGGATTTTGAACAGTATTTTCGTTCAAATTTATCTTTACATGAAAAGTGGTTAAATTTTGATGACTTTTGAAACTGTGGCTATTTATGAATGATAATTTGTAAATATGGATATTTTTGAGTTTTTCCCTTTGCATATACGCAGTTTTGCAATTACTATTGAAGTTAAACTCATATTGTACAAAAATTTATAAGTTTAACCGCTTTAGGATTAACATCAGACTTAAGGGTCTGAAGGTTAAAAAATTCGTGTATGCAGTTGTAAATTTACTATGTATTTAAGATTGGTTTAACCTGAAGTGCAGCTAATTTTTGCATGCATTTACGTCTTTTTTGCCTGAAGAGTTAAATTTCCTAGAAACATAAACTTATTCTTCGAATTGGAACAATCTAACACACAATTGAACACCCAAACTACTCCAAATAGGTTCAAATTTAAAACATAACTTTCAAATATCATAAAGAACAAATATTAATTGTTAATTTGTCAAAATAACAATAAAATTAATGTTGGAAAATATCGTGAGTTAACTAGCACACAACCACATACAAAGAAAATATAGAAGAAAAATCAACACACGAATTTAACGATGTTCGGCTAAGCCTAATCCTCGGGGAAAAAATAGAGAGAATTTTCCACTATGAATGAGAAGAAAAGCACAATACAATCTATAGAATCTCCAACTACAACCCCTATATATAGATTCCAAAAGGTCCCACAAATATGAGAAAGGTTTTCCAATTTAACAAGGAGTATAGGTTTTCCTTTCATAAATCTATTAGGACAATAGGTTTTCCTAAACCTATAGAGACTATGGGTTCCTAAAAATATAAGGAAATAATTCAAGCCACAAATAACAAATTTTCTCTTTGGCTTGAATTCTCTTCATCAACAGGAACAACGTCTCTCTACCTTGCCCTCAGGCCTCGCAGGGGCTCTATTGAGTACTGCACAAACGCAATCAAGTCTAGGCAACGCCTAAACTTGTTAAGAGACTTAATCTCTTCAGCTATAGCATTAATCCGTCAATTTGGTTCTCTACCCGAAACACTCAAACGCATCAGCGGTCTCTGCAACTGTCAAAGCAAACAGGATTTATATATCCAAGAAGATTCCCATCAACTACGTTTGCAAACCTTTGCGATAGGTTGATCACTCTTTTCTCTCTGCATATTGCAATTCTAGATGGTTGTTGTTGCGCAGGTGCATCAATATTATCGTCTTGATCAATATTTTTCACCTCCTCCACTTTCTCTACTTTAGAACTACTGGGTTGAGCTAGTGGAGATTCAATTTCTAGCTCTATGCGGCCACGATCTGTTTCTGCTATTGCCTTCTCCCTCTAACTGTCCAGTGAGGCAGATTCATTAAATATTATATCCCTACTAATAACTAGCCCTGAAGTCTTTGATCTATGTACTGATAAGTTAGGATTTTAACGTGTTTGTGCCCCTACTTGACTATGATTTGAGTATAAATTGCAATAAAATAGTCCTGAAATGCTAACAAATTGTGCTTAACTAGAGCTTTGATCAACAAAGTGACGAAATGTCAAATATCGGATCAAAAAGGAGTAAAACCTGCTCAAGTGTCAAAGATTAAGTAAAGTGAAGAAAAGGGGACCTAATGGGGACCGCGTGAAAGCAACTGCGGCTGCACTAAGAGATTCAAAGGCATGGCATGTTCAAGCTAATGGCAACACGGTCGCGGTTGAATTCATGTGGTCCCCATTCAGGCTTCACGGCCGATTCACTCATTTGTACGGTCCGCATGAACGAGATTCAGAGAGGTTGTCAAAGAGCCTAGTCAAGCCACGCGGCCCGCGGTCATCACCGCGCGGTCTGTGCCAAACCCCTTCCGCGGCCGCACTATTCATTTTTGTGGTCCGCTTCCTCCAGTTCAGAGAGTTGAAAATTGCGCAGTCAAAGAGCTTGTGCAGCCGCGGTTGCTTTTGTGCGGCCCTCACTGACCCCGTAGCAGTATTTTTGTCCAGTATTTCTAGCTTAGTATAAATAAAACATTTTACCATTTTAGGTCAAGTTTTGTATTCAAAAATCCAGCTGAGCACCTGGGAACGATATTTTAGCCATTTTTGGCATTTTTGATCTTCATTAATAATATATTATTGTTGTTTCTTCTAATTAATATGTTTAGTTTTTTATCTGTTTCTTCTATTCTTTCTTTAATTATGTGTAGCTAAACCCATTAGCTATAGTTGTGGCTCAACTTTAGTGTGGGTAATTGATGGGTGTTGCCATTTAGGGTTAGATTGATATTGGGTGTTTTCTATTTGGGTTAATTTTATATTTTTATCTGAGAATTGGCGGTTGCAAACATTGATTCAAGGCTAGTGGGTTTAACTCTTCTTTAGAAAGAGAGTCTATGACCAAAAATTGATCCAACAAGGAATTAGGATGAACCCATAAGAAATGATAGTCCCAATTAACGGGTTAAATCTAGAGAGAATAATCACCCTACTTGAACCCTAATTGCTTGGTCTAATAGGCCTACCCAATTGGCCTCGATAGAGTCAATTGGGCAAAATCACTCTCTCTACCGAGAGGTGTGAGAGTGGGCACAATTATGCAACGGTTATAGCATAAGCCCCAAATATGTCAATCTATCCTTAGTATTTTCTACCTGTTAATTAGCCACCTATGAGATGCCACGGCCCTAGTGCCTTTCCCCCTATTAGAAACAACTTAGCAATATTCTCTTAGCATAATTTAGTTTTAATCCTTAGTTTTATAATAGTATTTATAAATAAAAAAACCCAAGAATGTTTGAAGTGACATTAGAAGGTCAAACACATCTCTAGGGTAGACAGAAAATACAACTCAACTACTAGCTCCCTGTGGAAATTTGATCCCGGCCACTATTTGGGTAAAAGCTATTGTAACCCGCTCTTCCTACCTTTGTGTAGCATTGGGTTGGCAGCGATCACTTTTTGGTGTTTTTGTCAGGGAGCTTATGGTATTGACTATCTGTTTAGTTAGTTTTGTATTTTGCTTCTCTTTCCTTCTTATTTACTAATTTCGTTTGTGTCAATCACTCAGGTACACATGAATCTTAATGTAAATGACCCTCTTGGAAATGTAGATGATCTTAATCAAGAAGAGGTTCCTAATTTACCTCAAGCTCCACGTAGAGGCCGTCAGTCAATGCAAATTACAACAATCCTATCCCAGACCCTCCTCCGCCACCACCAAGAGTGGCCCCAAGAATTCTCCCAAATCAAGGGTATGTGAGTGCTATTGTTCGTCCCCGAATCCGGGCGGGAAACTTTCAAATAACAAATTTCATGTTGACCTTGCTCAAGCAAAAAGGGTATTTTACGGGCACATCTGATCAAAATGCCTACAAGCAGTTGAAGGGGTTTGTAGATACATGTTGGGGTAGCAAGCAGACAAACGTGTCCGAGGATGCTTTGAGGTTGTGAGGTTTTTCCCATTCTCTCTTCGGGGTAAAGCATTGGATTGGTTAGAAAGGCTCCGTAATCATTCCATCACAACTTGGTATGAGTTGGCGGATAAATTCACTGGCAAGTTTTTCTCACCAAGTCATATGGAAGCACTTCGGGATGAAATTTTATCCTTCAAGCAAGAGCCAACGGAACCTTTGTATGAAATTTGGGAGAGATATAGAACAATGGTGAAGGAGTGCCCTAATAATGACATGAACGAGGCGATAATCCAACAAACCATTTATCGGGGCATTAACACCACAAACTAATGCATTGTGAACCAATTAGCCGGAAGGAACTTTATGAAACTTTCGTACCAAGAGGCATGTGATGTACTTGATGAAATGGCCGACACTTCTTTGGCATGGCAAAGCCGAGCAAATGTGCCCCAAGGTGACCCCATGGTCATCCGTTTGCACAAGGAATTGCACGATCATGGCCAAGCTATTGCCGAGCTTACAACAACTATGAATCAATTGGCGAAGACGCAATTGCAACAAGTCCAAAAATCCGCGCCAAGTCAATGCAATGGAAGGTGTCTCGATGTTGAAAATGAGGCAAAGAGGGCAACAACAACCTCAAGGTAATTGTGAGCAATTTGACAACAACAATGATGGTGGTGGTTATTCTAACGAGGGATATGATGATCAAAGCGAGGGATGTCAATATGTCAATAATGTAAGACCTCGTTTAACCTCATTTGGAAATAATTGATATATTTGATATGTGTGCTTTGGTTGTATTAGCATGATTTCCAGGTATAGGTTTTGATGAATGACAAACAATAAAGTCAATTGTCAAACAACGATATTGTATGACAAACGAAGAAGATGCATTAGCAAACAATCGAGATGGTTGACGAATCAATGATGATGAATCAAAAAATCAAGATTGGATGCCAAGAAGCATATTGATGAAGGGATTGCTTAGACAAGCCAAGACGAGCTCAAAAGTTCAAGACCAAAGACCCAAGGCGTAGGTCATTAGGTAGAACCAATGTAAGAGCAACATTTAAGTTATCTCGTCTTTTGGCTCAACATAGGTCATCATTAATATGCATAAAATCGTTTTATTAAATCATATATATCATAAACATTTTTAATATACTTCAAACAAAATGATTTTAACGTTTTCATTTTAACCAAAATGGTTTTTGAAGTAAGTTTTCGATTCTGGTATATTCCAGCTTTGATTCTTGTATATTCTGGTATATTCCAGCTTTGCTGGAAATTCCAGAGAAGTAGGATAATCGATTATCAAGTTTCAATAGTCGATTATTCTCATGCCCGTTTCCTTCCAACGACTAGTTTTGACCGTTTTAATAAGATAATCGATTATGTAAATGCAATAATCGATTATTCTGTCAAATTGAGTATTATTGTTTAAATATTGAGCAACGGACATATCACCTCTAAACTCTATAAATAGAGGTCATTTGAACTCATTTGGAAGTAACAACATCTCTCAATTATCTATAAACATCTTGATATTATTTGTGCATCATTTTAGAGCTTTTGTTGAGCCATTTGAGAGACAACTTTGTGTTGTTCATTGAGCTTATATTGTATCTCTTTATCTACTCTTCTTAGAGAGTTCTTGTTGTAAAAGAGAAAGGTTCTTGAGAAGACCATACCTTCTCATTGAGCGTTGGGTTTGCTAAGTACCTTCAATCTTAGTGTGTGAAGTCTTGAGGTGCGGTATCCCAAGCAAGGTGAAGTCTTGAGGTGAGGTATCCTCGAACAAGTTGAAGTCTTGTAGAGCGTACATCTACAAGCAAGTGTAACGGTCTGTTAGGCACCCGTAAGCTTAACGGAGTTAGTGTAAACTCGAGAAAGTCTCTCGGGAGACTGGACTAACCACACGTTGTGGTGAACCAGTATAAATTCGGTGTGTCCTCTCCTTACTCTTTTAATTACTGCACTTACTTTACTCCTGCAATTTTAATTCCGCAAAATTTATCGACATTCTCGTGCCTCACTATTCACCCCCCCCCCCCTCTAGTGACGGGCATAAATCCTAACAAATAACTACCAAGGAAATAGAGGAAATCAACAGAATGAACAATGGAATCCCAAGGAAATTGGGGCAATCAACAAGGCGGTAAAAATTGGAATAGTAACAACCAACAACAAGGTGGTGGCACTTGGAACAATAACAACCAAAGCAACCATTGGGGAAATCAACAAGGTGGTAGTAATTGGAACAACAACAACCAATGCACTAATTGGGGTAATCAAAGTAACAATCAAGGAAATTAGAATGGGAACAACAATAATTGGAGCAACAATAATCAAGGAGGATTGAATAACAGCGGAAACCAAGGCAACCGGGGGTGAGGTTTTCAAAGGCCCGTGTACCAATAACTGAACAATCCACCCCTTTTCCTTCTCAAGGTCCGAGTTCTTCTGGGAGTGATATGGGGAAAATTGAAAGTATGTTCGAGCAAATGATAAATAGGAGCCAAGCTTTGCATAATACATCTATCCGAAACTTGGAAGTACAACTAGGTCAAATATCTCAAGCTTTGAATACCTGTCCCAAGGGTGACCTACCAAGTGATACGGTAGTGAACCCGAAGGGTGAGAACAACAACCATGTAATGGCGGTTACAACTAGAAGCGGAAGAGGCGGTGATGTGCATGCCTCGATAGAAAATCAAGTTGAGGATTATAACGTTGGGATCCAAGAAGATGTGGGTCCATTTATTGTTGAAGATGTGGTTGAACAAAATGTGAACAATGATGTGCGGATTGATATTGATGGTGAGGCCGAGATGAAAACACAAGATTCCATGAACCCATCTAGGGAATATGTGATCGATATACCCGAGCCGGTGGTGCCCAAAGACAATGCACCTTTGCCTAGACCACCTCCATCTTATCCTCAACGGTTGGTAAAGAAAAAGAGTGACAATCAATTCAAAAAGTTCACTGACATAATGAAGAGCCTCACAATCAATGTCCTTTTGGTTGAGGCACTTAAGCAAATGCCAGGGTATGAAAATTTTATGAAATATTTGATAACAAAGAAGAGGTCAATGGAGTGTGAAACAATTAAGATGACTCATCAAGTGAGTGCTATCATGCATTCTATGGCTCTTAAACTTGAGGATCCTAGAGCTTTTACTATCTCTTGCACTATCGGTAGTGCGGATTTTGCCAAGACCCTTTGTGATTTGGGGGCTATCATAAATTTGATTCCTTATTCGGTCTTCAAGACTTTGGGAGTCGGGCAACCTAGGCCAACCTCAATGAGATTTCAAATGGCGGACCGATCAGTGAAGCGACCCTTGGGCATAATTAATTATGTTCTTGTACGTGTTGGTAAATTCATATTGCCAGACAACTTTGTCATATTGGATTGTGAGGTGGACATTGAAGTGCTGATTATTCTTAGGAGGCCTTTCCTAGCTACAGGGAAGGCCTTGGTTGACATTGGATGGAATCTGGTCGACCTTCGAGCGATAAGCTCTGCCTTTTGCATGCATCATCTTGGAGGAGGATGCAAGGCCTTCACTTGAAATCAAATAAGACTAAATGAAGCAATGCAAGAAGTGATAAAGAAAAGGGGTTATCAAGTGGATTGAAGCCGGTGTGGTTTATCCAATTTCTGATTGCTTATGGACCTCGCCGGTCCAATGTGTGCCAAAGAAAAGAGGGATGATGGTGGTGACAAATTCCAACAATGATCTTATTCCCACTCGAACCATTACCGGGTGGAGAGTTTGCATGGACTATCAGAAACTCAACAAGGTGACTCAGAAGGATCATTTCCCGTTTCCGTTCCTGGACCAAATGTTTGATCGCCTTGCGGGACGAGCTTTCTATTTTTTTTGGATGGGTATTTGGGCTATAATCAAATCCTAATTGCCCCGGAGGACCAAGAGAATACCACTTTCACATGCCCATATGGTACATTTGCCTTCTCCCAGATGACATTTGGGCTATGCAATGCTCTAGCGACCTTCCAATGTTTCATGATGGCTATTTTCACCTACATGGTAGAAGATATATTAGAGGTTCTTATGGAAGATTTTAGTGTGGTTGGTGACTCCTTTGAAGAGTGTGTGGTAAACTTGGATAGAGTCTTGGCTTGATATGAAGAAACTAATCTTGTTCTCAATTGGAAACAATGCCATTTTATGGTCGAAGAAGGTATTGTATTCGGTCACAAGATTTCTAAGCATGGGATTAAGGTAGACAAGGAGAAAATCAAGGTGATTTCGAGGCTTCCTCCCCCTACTTCTGTAAAAGGGGTGAGAGGTTTTCTTGGGCATGCCGGTTTCTACCGGCAGTTCATCAAAGATTTCTCGAAGGTCGTGAATCCACTTTGCAGTTGCTAGAGAAAGATGCCAAGTTTTTTTTGATTAAAAATTCATGGAGGCATTTGAACTTTTAAAGCAGAAGTTAACCACATATCCTATCATCACCGCACTTAATTGGAGTTTGCCCTTTCAACTAATGTGCGATGCAAGTGACGTTGTGGTGGGGGCGGTGTTGGGTCAACAAATTTGCAAAATGTTTCATCCTGTGTACTATGAAAGAAAGACTATGAATGAAGCTCAACGTAATTACACGGTGGCAGAGAAGGAATTGTTGTCTATTGTATTTGCCATGGAAATGTTTAGGCCATATCTTATGGGGGCCAAGGTGATTATGCACACGGACCATGTTGCCTTGAGGTATTTGATGGCCAAGAAGGATTCTAAGGCAAGATTGATGAGATGGGTATTACTTCTCCAAGAAGTTGACTTAGAAATAGTGGACCGGAAAGGAAGTGAGAATCAAGTTGCGGATTATATTTCTAATTGGAGGAAGAAGGGAGACCATGTGACAGCCTTGAAATAAATGATACATTCCCTAACGAGCAACTTCTTTCCGTGTCAATGTATGACATACCATGGTTTGCAGACATCGCCAACTTCATTATGACCAGAATTGTCCCGTGTGAGCTCTCTTCCAACCAAAGGAAGAAAACCAAACGGGATAGTTTGGAGTTTTATTGGGATGATCCGTACTTATTTAAAATTTGCACAGATGGTGTGATTAGAAGATGTGTCCCGGAAGGTGAACAATTGAGCATTTTGGAGGTTGTCACTCCTCCCCCTATGGTGGCCATCATGGAGGGGTGAGGACGGCTTTGTTTTGAGTTGCGGTTTCTATTGGCCGATGTTGCTTAAAGATGCTAGTGATTTGGTAAAGCAATGTGATGCATGCCAAAGAGCCAGCGAAATCTCAAAAAGGGATGAGATGCCCCTCAATACGATTCTTGAGATGGATTTTTTGATGTTTGGGGTGTCGATTTCATGGGTCCTTTCGTGATCTCTTGTGGGAACACTTACATTCTCAAAGTGGGTTGAAGCCGTGGGTTGAAGCTGTGGCTTCACCCAACAATGAAGCTCGGAGTGTTGTGGCATTTTTGAAAAAGAATATCTTCACAAGGTTTGGCATTCCTCGTGCTATCATTAGTGATAGGGGGTCCCACTTTTGAAATAAGGCTTTTGATTCATTGCTTGCCAAGTATAGGGTAAATCACAAAGTGACTACCCCCTATCATGCTCAAGCTAGCGGCCAAGTGGAAGTCTGTAATCGAGAAATAAAGAGTATCTTTTCCTAAACCGCCAATGTAAATCGGATTGATTGGTCCAAAAATTTAGATGATGCTCTATGGGCCGACCGGACCGTGTACAAGACCCCAATTGGTATGTCTCCATACCGGTTGGTATTTGGGAAAGCATGTCACTTATCGGTGGAATTGGAGCACAAAGCTATGTGGTCCTTGAGAAAGTTGAACTTGGAATGGGATGTTGCGACGAATCTCTGTGTTGAGAAATTTAATGAGCTTGATGAGTTTAGATTTTATGCCTACCCCAGATCGACCTTGTATAAAGACAAGATGAAGTATCTTCACGACAAATATGCTCAGGGGAAAGAATTCAAGGTTGGTGATATGGTTCTTCGTTTCAACTCCTGGTTGAGGTTATTTCCGGGAAATCTCAAGTCAAGGTGGAGTGGGCCATTTGAAGTTTATGTATGACCCCGTTTGGTGCTCTTGACCTCAATAACAAAAATGGTGAAGTTTTCCAAGTCAGTAAGTATCGTGTCAAGCATTATTTGAAGAAGTTTGATGATAGC
Organism: Nicotiana benthamiana; assembly: GCA_034376525.1. Classification (NCBI taxonomy): domain Eukaryota; kingdom Viridiplantae; phylum Streptophyta; class Magnoliopsida; order Solanales; family Solanaceae; genus Nicotiana; species Nicotiana benthamiana. The sequence goes on along the minus strand of CM067332.1, from coordinate 116,440,257 downwards.
CACGTGGTGGCACTCGTTCATTTGAACTTATGTGATGGTAACCTGCATCGATACACGATGTTAAATTAGGCACTTCTTGGGAGGCAACCCATGTATTTTTCTTTCTCTTTGATTTTCTTTGTAGTTTAGGATTTTTGAGCTAATTTTTTATGAGATGTAATAGGAGTTGTGTTGATGCAGTGCAAAACTAAATGGAAAAAGTGTACAGTATCTGAAGTTTTCCAGTGCGGACGTGGTGCAGTTTGTGAGGTCCACACTGGCATGAGCTGAAAAAGATACTCTCTGGAGTTTCCAACGTGGTCGTATTCCTGTTAGTGCGGTCCGCGGTGGACCTACGCGGCCGCGTTGCACTTTTATGCGGCCTGCGTAGGTTTCTTACTGAAGGGCCACACATACAAACCCAGTGTGGTCTGCGGTCACTTTTGTGTGGCTGCGGTGGTAGGTGAGTACGGGTCCCATCGGGTATCTATAAATATACTCTTTTTGAACTTTTAAAACTCAGAGCCCCAATATTACTGTTCATCCCTCTTCTAAGACCACAATTCTTGTTAGTCTTGATAGATTCGTCCTAATCCTGGTAACATTTCATACATTCATGATTAATTAATTCCTTATTTTCATTTTAACTACTTGCCAGTAGTTTGTAAATTCTTGTTCTTCACGTTTTTCTTTGAAATTTTAGTTTAGGGTAGATTTTATATTAGTTTTTGTGTGTTTAAAGTGATTGAGGATTGGGTAACTAAGTAGGGACAACTAGGTGTAAGAATTTGAACACAAATGGAAGAAAACATGAAACCCTAACTTTGTTCCCTAATTCTGGCTCAGTGCAGCCCCCAGTCGCCTTAGCGCGGCCAGCATGGCACTAACACGGTCCGCTTTCACCTTTTGCGCAGACCGTGGTGCCCAACTTAAGTGAAACCTACCTTGCTTCCAACCCGGCCAGCTTTGCATTTCACGCGGTCCGTGCTGGCTCGCTGCGGCCTGACCCTCTTTCGTGCGGACCGCGGTAGGGTATTCAAAGAAGACTTTTCTGGGGCCTTGTTCAGTGTGGCCCGCAGTTGCCTCAGCGCGGTACGTGGTGCCTCCAATGCGGCCGCACTCCCGATGGTGTGGTCTGGTGCCTGGTTTTGCAGCAACGTCTGCAACATTTCCTTCTGTTGTCTATAACTTTAATTCATTCACATAATTCACTGCATGTGCTACAACTAACAATCTTAGATGTTTTTGCTTGCAGATAATGGTAAAACTACGATGAAGAGGTACCAAACAACCTGGCCTAGGTGACTCCTCCTGGGGTGGAAAACGAAACAAGTTAAACTCACTCCCCGGCCTAAACTGAAAACAAGGAAACAAATTGTTATAGATGATGACCAATCAGGGAGTGAGTACGTACCCTCTCAAGACCTCTCTTCAGACTCAGGGCCAACACCCTCAGCTCCAGGTTCACCTACTGCCCAAGCTCTACAACGTGTACCTTTTGAGTCGTCTAATGGCTCAGCAGCAGGCAGCGGTGAATACTCCACCTCCCCCACAGCTTCAGTATATGGGGAGAGTGCAGAGGGTGGTACTAATAGTGATGATGAGGTATCGGACTGTGGTGTGCCCCAGGTTGGGGGTGGGACAAACTAGAAAACATGAGGTTTGGGAAGATCGATTTGTCAGTCAAGTGGCATTTCATAAGTTTAGGCAATGGTGGTCAATACGAAAATTGATTCCATAGAGGAGTATCATCACAAGTGACCTATTGGCCATACTTCCAAATGCACATAGACAGTCTCATTCCAGATTTGGATGGGAGCATTTCTGGGATGATCTAGTAGATGCCAATGAGCACATGGTGAAGGAGTTCTACTGCAATGTGTCCCACGTCAAAAAGGGCTCAGTTGTGACCAAAGTGCGAAACAGAAGTTTAGTGTTTTATGAAAAAGCTTTCAATGAGTACTTGGGATTTGATGATGAGGATAAGACTCAGTACAATGAGAAATTGGAAATGGGTGAAGAGGTTCACCCATAGGTAGCTAGGTACTTGGCTCACCTAGGTACTGTTCCAGATTGGATACAAGCGAGAGTGAAGATTTTCCGGAGAACAATGAACTTTGAAGCCAAAGGGTGGTTGACGTTTGTGTGCAACCGACTTGATCCTACGGCCCATGATCAAACTATCCCACTTTCTCGTGTAGTTTTGATTGCTTCTATCATGGCAGGCTTCCGTATCAATGTGGGAAATGTGATGTACTGGGCCATTACTTCAATGGGGGTTGATAGTAATCGAAACTACCCGTTTCCTAACACTTTTACCATGTACTTCCAGTATTTGAAAGTAAAGAAGAAGTCCTATGATGTGAATGTAAGACCAGTGGCTCCAGTCTCATGGTTTAGCATACAGGGGTCTGACAATCCAAAGGAAGGGAAGTACAAGCCCCCAACTTCTACCCCAACTAGCCAGTTTGAGGAGCCGGTTGCGGTAGAGTCTTCCGTTGAGCCTTCCACCAAACTTCCATCCGTGCCTGCTGCCACTGTTAGTGATGATTTGCCTCCAGGACCATCCTCCTCGGCTGGACCCAGTACTTCCGCTGGCCCGGGGGTCCCTTCTTCCCGGGCTCATCCTTTCACGGCCCATCGTTGATCCAGACTTTAGCTAGTTTGAACAACTGGATGTCAGCTGCGACATCCAAGTTGTCTACATTGTCTGCCACAGTTGAGTCCCATTCAGCACCTCCTACATCTCAGATTCCTCAGTCCATTGAGGATACACTGAAGAAGCTCCTGGACAACCAGGAAAAGATTATAAGGACTCAAGACGCGTTGACTAAGGCGGTGGATTCACATAGCAAGGCCTTGAAGGAGCTTGCCAAGAAGCACATGAAAATGAGGATGTCAAGGGCTTCCAAGGAGTCGCTGAAAGTTCTAAGGACTAATGTGGACAAGAAATTGGCATTCCAGATGCCTGTAGACTTGCTATTCGGGGTTCCAACCATAGCAGCAGCACCAGTACCACAGCCACAACCACAGCAAGAGCAGGCACCCAGACCTCCAAGGAAGAAGAGGAAGCTTCCCAGTTCAGTTGGTGCAGTTATCGAGCTAGCAGACCCATAAGAGGTCCCTTCTAGTGTTTTACCTATCATTCAGCCGGTCTAAGAGCAGACCCCAGTTCCAGCAGCTGAGCAGTAGGAGTTCGGGAACCAGTCTGAGGTTCCCGTACATACAGATGACTTAGGGACCACTGAGGATCCCATGTAGATGTACCGGTCTTAGGGAGCTTCTATATCCTTTCTTATGACTTTTTAGTTCTTATTTTGATAGTTGGCATTAGGGACAATGCCATCTCTTATCCGTGGTGGTGTGCCCTACTTTTTGTTTATCTGGATAACTGTATATATTTGACTTAGTTTATGTTTATGTTATTTTCTATTTTGGTCTGTACATAACTTTACATTTAGCTACTTTTCTCGTACTTTTTAGTTTATCTTTGGTCTGTATATAAAGCTACAATTCAATATACATATACATACACACACACACACACACACACACACACACACACACACACATATATATATATATATATATATATATATATATATATATATATATATATATATATATCCCCTGTTGTATAGCCCCTATTGTACATATTCATTTTGTTTTCCATTTTCGAAAAAAAAAGATTTTCATGTTTAGCTTTGTAGATAGGATCGTAGCCTTTTGTTTTGTTTTTGGCGTTTCCAATAAACCTTTGGTTTTCTTAATGCCACGATTCTTTCGAAGGGTGGAGTATCGTGTGAACCGGGTGGCTCTTCACAATGATAGATGGCATGACAACCTTCTCAAGGGTTTGAGTCCGTTTCTTTGATTTTTCTTTTATTTTTGATAATTGTAGTTAAGGGTACCTCAAGCAAAGCTTCACTTGGGCCTAGCACATTTACCTTTGATCCCATGGTGATAGACATAATGTTGTGCTTAGGATGGTGAAAGTCATGGCTCTAAGACTCTTACATTGACTAAACAATTATCATGTGGTCTCTTCGGGCCATTGAGTGCTTGAATTGTAATTAAGGTCATTGTGGACCCTCGACTCGATGTCTTTAGCAATCCCCTAGAGTGTGTGGTGAGGAATCAAATTGTGAGTCCAAGTCCTGAGCTAATGGTCCAGAACGTGCCTTGAATGTTTGTTGAGGCAAAAACTTGGGTGAAATTTGACTTGAAAAGTGATTATAGGCTCTCTTTGATCAAAATTTTAAGTTGAACAATTCCATAGCCTACCAATGAGATGATCTATAGTTAACCCTTTTTTTTCAAGAACCAATGCTACAAGACTATACCCGTTCTAAATGATTACCCTCTCTTGGCACCCAAATATTCCCTTGAGTAATGGTAAATGTGTAAGTTTGGGGGGGAGGAGAGACAAGAAAGGAACCAAATTGGTAAAAGGTACAAAAGAAAAAGAAAAAGAAGGCAATGAAAAAGAAAGAAAAGAAAAATGGAAAAAAGAAATCCCAATGTGAAAAAAAAAAGAATAAAAAGGGATTCAAAGAAAGAAATAAAGTGAAAAAGGTGTGGCAAAAGTAGAAAAAGGAGAAATGCTTTGAATTGCATAAGAAAGAGTGACAATGTATCTCTCTAACCCCTTGAGAAGAAGTGAAATAATTAAAAGAGTCAAGAGAGTTGTGCCAAAATGAATCAAAAGAAGTGCTTAAGGGAAGATTAACCCACTTGAATAAAAACATGTCATACCCTTACCCAAAAGCCTTCACAAAGACTCCACAAAAGCCCTATTTGATCTTGAGTTGAAGGGAACCTATATTAGTGGATACTTACATAAGGGGCAAGCACATAGTACCTAGAGCCGGACTTGTGACCTTCTTCTTGAGAGAGATGAGAGAAATTCCATTAACCTCGGTTTGTGTGTCAATAATTAAAAGGTGAGGTTCCATTTGGGAGAGTTGAGGATGTGGGGGTTCGGGTTCCACAATGACCAAAGTAATTGAGAGAAGTTCTTTGATGAAATGTGTCAACTCTTGATGTTCTTATGTCACACTTGATCCATGGTTTTTCAAAGGTAAATGTGTTAATGATGCATTCATATTGAGGGCAATTGTAAGTCCCAATAGATGCTTGTTGAGGTTGCTTTATGATAGCTAGAATTACTGAGATTTTCCTTTAAAGAGGTAGGTGTTATTTTGTTTGCTTGAGGACAAGCAAAGGTTTAAATTTGGGGGAGTTGATAAGTTAGGATTTTAACGTGTTTATGCCCCTACTTGCCTATGCTTTGAGTATAAATTGCTACAAAATAGTCCCAAAATGCTCACAAATTGTGCTTAACTGCATGTTTCATCGACAAAGTGACGAAATATCGAATATTGGCTCAAAAAGGAGTTTAACCTGCTCAACTGTCAAAGATTAAGAAAAGTGAAGAAAAGAGGACCTAGTGCGGACCGCGTGAAAGCAACCGTGGTCGCACTAGGAGATTCATAGTCATGGCATGTTTAGGCTAATGGCAACATGGTCGCAGTTGGATTCACGCGGTACGCGTTCAGGCTTCGCAGCCGCTTCACTCATTTGTGCGGTCCGCGTGAACGAGATTCAGAGAGGTTGTCAAAGACCCTATTCAAGCCATGCAGCCCGGGGTGATAGTTGCGCTGTCCGCATCAGACCCTTCTGCGGCTGCACTACTCATTTGTACGGTTTGCATCCTCCAGTTCAGAGAGTTGAAAATAACCCAGTCAAAGAGCCAGTACGGCTGCAGGTTCTTTTGTGCGGCCCGCACTGACCCTGCTGGGGTTTTTTGTCCAGTTTTTCCAGCCTAGTATAAAAAGAATATTTTACAATTTTTAGGTCAAGTTTTGTATTAAGAAACGCAGCTGAGCACCTAGGAACGATATTGTAGCCATTTTTGGTCTTCATTAACAATAGATTATTGTAGTTTCTTCTTAGTAATTAAATAATATGTTTAGTTCTTCATCTATTTCTTCTGTTCTTTCTTTAATTATGTGTAGCTAAACCCATTTTCTAGGGTAATGGCTCAACCCTACTGTGGGTAATTTATGGGTGTTGCCATCTAGGGTTAGATTGATATTGATTGTTTGCTATTTTGGTTGATTTTATGTTTTTATCTGAGAATTGGTCGTTGCAAACATTGATTCAAGCTTGGTGGGTTTAACTCTTCTTGATAAAGAGAGTCTATGACCCCAAAATTAACCCAACAAGGAATTGGGATGGACCCATGAGAAATGGTAGTCCTAATTAACGAGTTAAATCTCGAGAGAGTAATTACCCTACTTAAACCATAATTGCTTGGTCTAATAGGCCTACCCAATTGGCTTCGAGAGAGTCAGTTGGGCAAAATCACTCTCTACCGAGAGTTGTGAGAGTGGGCACAATTGTGCAATGGTTATGGCATAAGCCTCAAATATGTCAATCTATCCTTAGTAGTTTCCACCCATTAATTAACCACCTAGGAGATGCCACGGCCTTAGTGCCGTTCTTCCTATTAGAAACAATTAGCAATATTCTCTTAGCATAATTTAGATTTAATTCTTAGTTTTATGACAGTATTTATAAATACAAAAACCCAAGAATGTTTTAAGTGACATTAGAAGTATAAACACATCTCTAGGCTAGAAAGAAAATACAACTCCGGTACTAGCTCCCTGTGGAAATTCGATCCCAACCACTATTCGGGTAAAAGCTATTGCGGCCCGCTCTGCCTACCTTTGTGCTACGCGATCATGCACCATAACCTATAACGTTTCACTCAAGTTGCATACCCTAGAAATATGCACTTTGTTGCCCTCGGATCAAGTTTTCCATCTAAGAAGGACAACCAAATATCCTTAAATTTGAATAATCAGCAGATGAATGAGCATTACATCAAAAGGAGTTTTGAACTCAATAGTTGTGGATGGAGATCAACTAACCAAATAACAAGTTGTATTGATTGCTTCAACCTAAAAATCCTTACTAACACACGAGTGTGCACGCATGCTTCGTGCCCTATCATAAAGTGTTCTATGCATACGTTCTGCAATACCATTTTGTCGTAGTGCTCCGACACAAGTGTGGTGTCTCACTATTCCGTTCCTGTTCGAACTCAAATTTGAGAAATTCAAACCCGCTATTAGTTCAAAAACGCTTAACTTTTCTTTTTATCTGCCTCTCAACCATCGTCTTCCATTTAACAAATGTTGAAAATGCCTCATCTTTTGTTTTCAGAAAAGACACCCATACCATCCTTGAGTAATCATCAATCAAAGTCATAAACTACCTGGCACCACTCTTGGAGGGAACTCTGTTTGGACTCTACAAGTCAGAATGTATATAATCCAACTTGTCTCTGGTCTTGTGCTCGACCTTCTTGATGAAATTTACCATTGTCTATTTACCAAACACAAAATGCTCACAAAATTTCAAAACTTGATATTTGTACCCATTCATCAAATCCTTCTTACTCAAAAAAGACAATCCATTATCACTCATATGGCCAAGTCGCAAGTGCGACAATTAATACTGATTCTGATTATTTTTCCCAGAATCTACAGCAGCTTCCCTTTCAACTACACTGGTCTAAAGATGATACAATTTAGAATGTATTTTACCCTTCATGAATACCATGGAGTCTTTACACACTTTAAGTATTCCATTCTCAGGGTGAAATTTATACCCTTGATCGTCCAAAATCAAAAGAGAAATCGAATTTCTCTTTATTTGAGGAACATGGCAACGCTCAATGTTTCTGATAATTTCGTTGAACATTCTCAATTTGATGTTACCGACCCCTTCTACCGGTAATAGATTATCATATCCCCTATAGACAGTCCCACTCATTTGTTTGTAAGTTGAAAACTAATTCTTGTGTAGACACGTGTGGAAAGTAGCACCAGATTCAAGAACCCAAAAATTTTGCCCATGACTAGAACTCACTGTACAAACTTCCCCTACATAGTCACTATCATCAGAATTATTGCCAGTGTCAACAATATTTTTCGAGTTATCTATTTTCTGCTTCCCTCTTTTCTCCTTCAGCATATGACAATCTCTCTTATAGTGACCTTGCTCCCCGAACTCATAACAATGTTGCTTCCTTGCTTTAGACTTTGATTTTGCGGTTGACTTTTTCCTGTTAAAGCCGTTTGTTACGTTCTTCCTCTAATCACAAGACCCTTGCCCTCAATTCTGCTGTCTGGAAATATCGTTTTCAACTCTTTAGATTTCAGCGCATTACTAACATCTTCTAGTGAAATAATATCTTTCCCATATAGCAGTGTATCGGCAAAAGTATCATAAGACTGTGGTAAAGAATATAACACAATCAAGGCGTGATCCTCACTCTCAATTTTGATATCCACATTCTTAAGGTCCATTATAATTGAATTAAACTCATCAAGGTGAGTTCTAACAGGTGTACCTTCATTCATACGAAGATTGTATAACCTCTTTTTTAAGTAAGGCGGTTTGTCAGCGATTTCTTAGAATACAGATCTTCCAGCTTCTTCCATATCATTGCTGCAGAAGTTTCTTCAATAATTTCTCGAAGAACACTATCTGTATCACTCATGAAGATCGTACTCAAAGTCCTTTCCTTCAGGTCTTCCTTCTTTATCTCTTTCATATCTTCAGGAAAAACCTCATCAATTTCTTTCCATAATCCTTGTAACACCAGGGACGATTTCATCCTAATCTTCCATAGACTGAAACTTGAACCTTCGTCAATTTTTTCTACTTTGTACTTTGTTGAAGATGATGAAGGCATCTTAACCCTTGATTATATATAGAAACCCGAACCTTGCTCTGATATCAATTGTTCGGAATATCATGGGTTAACTAGCATACAATCACACACAAAGCAAATAGAGAAGAAAAATCAACACAAGGATTTAACGAGGTTCGACTAAGCCTAATACTCAAGGCAAAAGCAGAGAGAGTTTTCCCTGTGAATGAGAAAAAAAGTACAATACAATCTATAGAATCTCCAACTATAACCACTATATATAGATCCCAAAAAGTCTGAAACATATATGAGAAAGGTATTCCAATTTGACAAAGACTATAAGTTATCCTTTCTCAAATCTATTAGGACAATGGATTTTTCTAAACCTATAGGACTATGGGTTTCCTAAAAATAAAAAGAAATAATTCAAGCCACAAATAACATTTAACATACTCATTTTGTAACTAAGAGTAAGAAAAAGAAGGAAACCCCCTAAACAATAGCAAATAGAGGAGAGGCACATCAGCTTACTACTACAAATATTATAAACCACCTTAAAACTCGGACACAAATAATATGCAAATTTATGGTCACCTTTGTTTTCACAGCAACTAACAAGAAGAAAGAGATATGTACCTTGAATACTAGTCCTGTACAAATTAAATAGAGATACCAAATAGGGAACCCCGTAAAAACTTTATACCCTTATTGCCACCCTTGAAAGTAAAAATTTCAGCTAGTTGATGTCCATAGGAAATATTACCGTGTAGATTAAACATAGCTATTGGGCTACATCATTGTGAGTAAGAGTGTATATAAGTTGCGTGGGTTTGGAATTTTCAATTATCTAACCAAACTAATGGTACTGGGATTTTAAATCTATAAACCAAACCAACAAAGTCGAATTTTTCAATCTCGATTTTTGTCAGGTTTTTCGATTTTTTTGTTTTTTGTATTTTTTTTCTGGTAAAGTCTTCATAGAACAAAATATGTAACTTCAAATATTTCTTTAGTCCTAGTAATATAATTATATAATGTATTTTTAAAAAAAATAACACAATAATATGAGGTAAGTCATAACATTACACTGAAATATTCAATAGCAAAGATAACAAAATTGCATAAAGAAAAAATTACTTATAAATAATCCATAATGAAAATAACATAATCTAAAATTACTATATATGTTATGCTAAAATAAGTATAGCTTATTATTAATTACATAACTAAGCACTAGATAAAAATATAAATTAAGTTTATGTATTTTCATTATAAATCAGTGTAAAACTAAAAAAATAGATATCCAATGCTATCATCATTCCTCGTCAAGAATTGAATTTTTTTCGTTAGTATTAGTATTGTTTGAAGCCTGTTTGAGTTACTATATTTATAGGCAATAATATTTATTACTATAAATGAATGTTAAGTCCAAACTTGAAATAATACATTAAAAAATAAAACTTTGAAAAGCTTAAGAAATATATATAAATTACATTACAATAAATATTATATGTATAAAATATTTTTTATGTTACTCTCATATTTTCTTATGTGAGAATACATCGTAAGTCAATCGATATAAGCTCGGAAATGAGATTATTTTTGAAAGTACATAATTACATCATTTTATCTTGGAGGTTATAAATCTTTATGATCATGAATAACAAGTACCAAAGGGGTTGGAAAGCTTAGACGCTAAACGAACTGAAGAAATAAGTTTCATCGAAAGTCAACAAGTTTGGAATGTTATAACATATACTTTTGGGGTGAGACTAGGGTGATTAATATGATAAAAAAGTTAATTTATGATTTATTTTAGTAGTATGATTGTCGTATGTTATGTTTCTAAGTCAAGCGAGTTGTGGAATAAAAGTTGGCAAAGGTCATCACAAATTGCATTTATTATGTGCTGAAATTTAGGTCAAATGTAGATGCACTTTTCTCTCAATATATTTGTAATCAAGAGATAATAGACATATAATATGGAAGATCTACGAGTCTACTTTCTAACTCATTAAACGGTTTGCCAATACGACATCGGACTAAAGAGATATCTGCTTTTCATGAGACTATGCTAAGCAGCTCTCTATAGGGCCCACATAGGCGGTTTAAGTTAAGCATAAGGATATATATAAGATGCCTCAGCCCCGTTTCAAGTAATTATTTTTATTATATTTATATCTTAGAACCCAATATACACTCTCTCAAGGTTCTCTCATGATCTAAGACCCAAACAAAGGGCAAACAACACAAATCAATAGTCGGGAATCCCGTGGCGCTAGTAAGTTTCATATTCTTCTTGTTGTTGCTGATATTTGGGTGATTTCAGCTCATTTGAGAGGTTGCTTTAAGTGGTTTATGTTCTTTAAAATACTCCCTCGTGATTTTCATATCAACCCTAGGTTATTTCAAGTATTTCAAATGGATTACACCACATTTGAACATCAAAAGTGAACAATAACACCTCTTTGGGCTTGTGTTGTCATTAAGGATAGTTGTTGGCTATATTTTTCAAGTTGTTGCTACTAAATAAAGTGAGTATAATACCCTGCTAGTTGTGTTTAAGCTTTCTTGTATGTTGGTTAAGTTGTTAGGATGATAAACTACAAGATAATACTTAGATTAGCTTAAGTCACTTCTATGGTGTTGTATTTCCATTATGGGAAGTTGTAAGCTAAATATAACTTGGATTTAGATTTTAAGATACTTTAGGAGGTATTTTTATTGTGTTCTTTCAGGTGCTTAAGGTTATCTTGATGTTGATTAAGTTAAATGGTTGGACTAGAGATGAACTAGTGAATAAAGTTTCTAATTGAAGATAGTTAGAGTTGTGGATTGTCTCATTTGTTATAAATATATGGTATAAGTATGGGATCAATGATGAACTAATTTATTATCATGTTAATGATGTTGTTAAGTTAATTTAAGAGGTCTATAAGGGGTGATATGGTTTATACGGATTCCAATCGGAGCTTGCCGCTTATCGTGAAGTAGTTGTGATGTGTTGTTGTTATATGGTATCTTGTTATTAATATTTATATGTTGATGGATTTCTATGGTTCTTGTTGTTGGTATATGGTATTGGAGGAGGCCCTTGTTACAGGGGAGATGCTACCCGAATTTACATAAATGAGCTACTAGCCTAAGTTACAGACTTAGCCTTTGCACAGCACTGATTTTGATCTCTTTATACTATGATAGATTGAGTTGACATGTTTGAAGAGTTTCTTGAAAAGGATTAAGGATTCAACGAGTTTAAGGTATGTTAAGGCACTTCCTGCCTTCTTTTGGTATGATCTAAAATGAAATAAATACACTATTTCATAACGGATCTACTCCTAGCAACTAAGGTTGTCCATGTTGTTCTTTTCTTATAATGTTACTCTAAGGAAGTGTGTATGATCCTTGAATCCTATTGAGGTTCATATTGAGGGTATGGATGTTTATAATGTTAATCGAATGTGCAACGACCTTAAGTCACTCCGAAAGGTTTAGAACATGATTCCATGAGTCTAGCATGAATTATATATAGTTTACTCTACCGAAACACGCTATAGTCGGTTGGGTACGACACCTATTGTGAAACCACTGATCAGTTGGGTTTACCGATTTCCACGTGGACGAGTACGATTATACCGAGCCCTATATTGCCGGGTACGTTTTTACCAAGTCCTTTTTGAGGCCATGTATGATTTGATGATTATAATGCCCATAGAGGCGTATGTTTTCAAAAGTTTATGTATATATATGTATTATGCATTTCATGTTAGTAGCCCTCACAGGCACTCAGATGTTACATGTTGTATCTTCTCTATCACTTTTTACATTACTATTCTTGTTTATGCTTTTTTGCCTTACATACTGGGTACGTTACTCGTACTAACGTCACATTTGCCTGGGGACACTGTTCTTCATGCCCGCAGGTCCTGATTGATAGGTTGAAAGTCTTCCTATTAGGATATCAGCTCAGCGAAGGGATTGGAGCACTTCACTTGCTCCAAAATCGCCAATTTGGTCAGTATGCTTTTGATATGTATTGATTGGTATGGCGGATCCCTATCCCGACCTTTATGATTTTATGTACTCTTAGAGGCTTGCAGACAAATGTCAAGTGTATGGGTACTTTTATGGCGTTGTCGGCCTATGTTTTGAGTTTACAAATGGTCATGTCAGCTTTATATGCCTGTATGTCATATGTTTAAGTTTGTATATCATGTCGGATCATTATATGTTGAGTATTCCCTTATGTTTGATTCTTGTTATCTCATGACAGGTTTTCTGGATCATTTTCTCATGATAGTATGATAAGAAAGATATGTTACGTTGGTACTTGGTTGAATAAGGCATCGAGTGCCCGTCGCGGCCCTTCGATTTGAGTCGTGACATTTTAAAATTGTATAAATATATTATCAGTTGATTTGGTTTCGGTTTTACTTTTTTTAGTTAGAACCATATCAAACCAATTATGGTCGAATTTTTTTCCAATATCAAACCACAATCGATTTCTTTTTGTTTTCGGTTTAACTCGGATTATTATTTTGGTATGGTTTATCAATATTTTTTGTACAACCCCTAATTATGAGCATAGATGGTGAACCTAACTCATGTCCGCTTCGAAAATGTTAAAAGGAATTTTTTTCTATATGTACTAGAATATAAATTTATTTGTTAGAATTAATGGGATTTTATGTAGGGCAAGTTTAGCAAATATCCGTGCAATAGATAATAATTACCTTCCCCTGCCATTCCCTTTCCCTTTATCCATTTTTCAAATACCCAGCCAAATGAAGTTAAACTAAGCTACTAAATCAAGCCAAGCCAAACTAATTCAAGCTAAGCCAAATCAAGATAAACCAAGCCAAGCCAAATCAAGCTAGGCTAGCCAAATGGGTAAAAGACATGGGATGGGTGAGATGGGTAGGTTGATTAATTAGTTTTAATTGGGTAAGTATACATTGGAACTAGTTTTCAAATGGGTAGAAAAAGGTAATTATTTTAAATTCAATAGGTATTTTGCAATTTCCTTTTTTATTTATAAATTATATAAGAGCTTCATGCTATAATCAGTGCCTATAATTAAGATATTTAGTTACATCCTTTACTTTTTTCTCTCCTGTCCTCCCTCCTTCTTCTTCTACAATAAAATTTGTTTCCCTCCTATTTGTCTTTTTAATTTACTATATAGGGTATAAAATGTTTACATTAAATGATCCAATCAAGAAGTGGTGCGTGGAGCCAAAGACAAAAGTCAGTTGAATCCAAAGGTGACGACCCCGTTTGTTACTGGAGAGAGTAATATCACGAAGATGGAATAAATGATCGCCACCCGGCAGCATTAAACGAGGAATATTCTATAGCATTAAGTACACGGTCCACTATAGGAAATATAACATTCACTGCATATTGTTATACTTTCTTCATGGCCCTCATAATTGACATTAAAGTTGGGCTTGATCTTAGGAACTCGTTTCGTAGGTGCAGTTATAAATAGTGAGTTTTATTATCATTGTAAGATACGAATTTTCTAGCAAGCATGCGCTGCTTCTTATTCAAAGCTCAATATAATCTTATCTTCTTGTTTAATAGTATCATCGCTATTGTTCCCGGAAGCCCTGCTTCTACAATTATCATTTCTCCTATTATACCTCGATCTCAAAGATAAGTATCATATTTTTTGTCTAATTCATCTATAATTTCAGGATCAAATTAATTCGTTTGTCTATAACATTTTAAGGGTAAACAATTTGGGGCTCACGCATTTGATTATTTGTTTTTAGAAAAAACCCATAAAAATGGCAGATAACGGTGTTAACAACACACATAAACTTGAGACTTAAGGAAATCATCCACGGCACAAGGTTTCGGTCAATGATACTCATAGTGAGGGGGATAAGGCCACTCTGGTCCACGACAGGCAGTACTCGCGACATGTTTGAGAGGCGACCCCTGATTATGCTGAAGATGAATATGTCGTCAAAGCGGTAAGGGTGTTGCAGGAGCAACATGAAGCCATCATAAATCATCTCAAATGATAGGATAAGGTTATGAGAGAGCTGAAACAGGAGTTATAGACATAAGGAGTTTGGATCCTATTTACGGACGGAGCCTCCAACGTAAAAGGGTCCAAGCTAGGGATACTTCAGAGAAACCCTAAGGCAAGCCATAAGAACAGTTTCGCTCACTAACAATGAAGCGAGGCATGAAGATTTTATTTCAAGACTCGAATTGGTTGGGGGACTAGATTCCGAGGTCGTAGAAATCAAATGCGACTCCCAACTGGTAGTAAATCAGGTTTGCAAGATCTTCGAAGCTAAATAGGAGCACATGGAACAATAAATAGTGAAGGTCCTGGCTCTGCTTGGTCGGTTCCAAGAAATTACGTATATCTTGAGGGAAGAAAATGCAGAAGTGTACGCATTAGCTAACCTTGGCTCATCAACGAAAATGAAGTGATCGAAATCCGGAACGATCGTACATCTTATGAACTTGTTTTGGCTATGAATAATTATTATGAGGTAAACACAACCAATTTTGTCTAGGACTGGAGGAACGAGATCATTGATTACATTGAACACAAAAAACTACCTGAAGATCCAAAAGTATCTTGGGCGCTACATGCTAGAGCAGCTTGGTATAATATCAAAGGAGGCAAATTTTACACGAAAACTTTTTAAGGCCCGTTGGCCCGATGTTTGGGAGCTTCCAAAGCTAATTATGTTATGTGAGAAGTCAACAAAGGGATCTGCGGAAACCATTCGAGTGCAAATTCCTTAGTACTGAAATTGGTAAGGGCGGGATACTCATGGCCATGGATGGAGTAAGATGCCAAAGCGTTTTTTCAAAAATTCCATAAGTTCAACACTACGCACCGTTGGTACATCAACCATAGAAGTGTTACACTCAGTTTTGTTTTTGTAGCCATTTATCAAGTGGGGAATGGATATGTTATACCATTGATACTGGCCCCTTGTAAGGTAAGCTTCCTTTTGATTTTAATTGATTACTTTTTTAAGTGGGTTGAAGCAGGTCCTTATCAGAAGATAGGCAAATGTGAAGTGGTAGATTTCTTGTGGGAGAACATAACTTGTAGATTTTGGAAACCAAAAGAGATAGTCTGCAACAACGGGCCACAACATATAGGCAAAAAGGTCACGAAGTTCCTTAAAGACCTAAAAATCAAAAGGATCACATCTTTGCGATTATAAAGACATTAGAGGCAGCTAAATGCCAATGCCCTAAGAACTGCCAGGACTACTCTGGGCGTACTGAACAACAACAAAATCGAGCTTATAAGAGACTCTTTTCTCCCTTTTGTATGAAGCTGAAGCCCTGATCCTCGTGGAAGTAGGGGAACCTACTTTGAGATACTTTCAGGCGAATGAAGAAGCAAACAACAAAGCAATGTTGGTAAATTTGGAACTGCTCAATGAGCGCAGGTACTTGGCGCATATAAGGATGGCAACTCAAAAGTGAAGAGTAGAAAGATGTTACAATCGAAGATTCAACCTCCTTTATTTCCAAGTGGAAGACTTGGTTTTAAGGAAAGTAAGTCAAGACACCCTGAACTCAATACAGGGAAGCTAGGTCCAACTTGGGAAGGCCCCTACCAGGTTTTAGCTGTCATCGCGAAAGGATCATACGAGTTGGAAAATCAAGATGGAGAAAAGTTGCCAAGAAACTGGAATGTGGCACATCTCAAGAGATACTAATTCTGATTAACATCACCTGTACTGAAAGTATGGGCTGCCCCTTTTTCTCCTTCGTCCAGCTTTTGTCCAAAATAGGTTTTTCTGGAATGGTATTAACGAGGTAGCAACGGAAAGCATACTACGAAGAAAGTTCCAATAGCAGTAGTAAGAGCTTCCAATAACAAAATAAGGCACACAAGTGAATAACCACTTGGATGGTTAGATAATCTATTGCTCGGTAGCAAAGTTCCTACTGCGAAGTTAAGTTTTTTATCACACAAAGATTACCCGACCATTCATAAGTGCAAGCCACTAGGGGATTGTTAGATAGTTTTTGGATCGATAACATAAATTCCTAAGGGAAAGTGAAGATACCGAGCTAAACATTACCTAGCAATCCATTGGTGGAATCCTCGAATATGCTAAATTTTCAGTGTTCCAATTCGCATTCTTCGCATTCGAACACTAGGGTGAATAATATGAGGATACGGCAACAACGACTGTTATTCCAACCGAAATACGAAACCCAAAAATATAATTATATCATCAGGACCGGGGACTACAAAACTAGACCCGTAGCAACAGGTTGTACAAATTAGTCACAAGATTTGGCAATGTCTTTTTAGCACAACGAATGCTTATGTAGTTTTGAAAATTGAAGGAATAAAGTGAATTCCTTTTATTTCTATCGTGTTTCATGTTTAAACAATGAATTGATTTTGTCATTTGAAAGTTAAAAAAGTACTTTAAATGATACTACTATAATGAACAGGAGACATCCCTTTCAAGAGCACCGCGAACATAAAAGGGTCTTCTCTTATGAAAAGCCTCACGCTAAAGGGTTTATTTCAGAAGAACATATGCTCGTGATCCAAATACTTTTAGGAAAAGATATACCCAAAGCCTTAATGACACAAAAACGCAATCTTGCACAAATGAGGCAAACCAAGGCTTTGCACAATCAGAAGCAAAAGGTAAACTTGACAAAAAACTTAAACAAAGAAAGATGCAAAAACCAAACTTCCACAAATATTTAAACAAAAGTACACAAAAAGAAAATGTTATTACTTACGATAAACAAGCCAAGTAGCACGAGTATAAAAGTAAGAAAAGAAATCAAAAGCTAAGTTGTTGCATCTCTGAAACCCGAAGGAAGAGAAGCATACATGCCCCCAGAAAAAGCAGGTAGATCCGCAACCAGTCCGATATCTTGGCCTTCATCATTTTGGCCCTCAGCGTTGTCACCTTCCGATTCCTCTTTGATTCCCAAGAACTCAAAACCGGAACTAGAAGAATTCGTAGCATCAAGTCTGGCCGGAAGACCTCTTTTTGCAACTAACTCCAGCTCAAGGGCCATACTGATTTAGGCATCAAAGTCTATGACAATCGTTTTGGCCTCCTCTAAGGTTTTTCTCCTTATATTGTACATAGAATGCATTTTCTCAACAATCAGGGAAGTCGCTCGGTGCTAATGTTCTTTTTTAAGTTGGTCAACCTCGGTAGGAATATTTTGTCGCACGAATCTAACGGACTAGAAGCTGACATTAAGGTCATGGACCATAGAGCTGAAAAACCTATTATGCTCAACGGTCTTCTTATACTTCTCCTCCAATTGAGAGTACTTTACCCTGACAGCAGCAAGCTCTTCGATTTTGGAGTTCAGGTCGCCTCCAAATTATTTCATCTTTCAGTGGAGGCAACCTCGCAATAAGATGCAGCAAGAACGACACTATGGACTTCAGCCCATTTGTCCCTAGGCTCTTCAAATTGGATCCTCGGGGGGGGGGGGGGGGGGGAGGGAGGGAGGATCACTTGGCTAAGGGTCTCTACTTATTGCTCTTTTTGCTGCAACCGAGCCTCCAACATACCTCAACAGTTTTAGCTTCTAGTTCCACTCGGCTAAAAGTTGATCCCACTTAGAGGTAAGTTCCTATTTATCTCGAAACAACCTCTGGAGACCCTCGGAAGCAAGAAAATTGGTTTGAGAAATAGAAAATATAAACTCAAATAGTTCAAGAACAGATTCTTGCCTATCCCTTATTTGTCCCCCGCTTCTCCCTCTCGCATTAGTTGTACATCATATAATGAGCCCATGCAAAAACTTTCTCTTTAATTGGCACCCAATAGGTAGGCTTTTACATTGAGTCGAAACCCTATCAACGCATAAAGGTTCCGATTCGAGCGAGAGCCCAATCGGGTGAGGCGAGAAGATCTTGACTGAAAGCTCCACTGTTCTGAATAGTGAGAAAGACTTTTTGAAATTCGATCAAATCGATCGAGAATCTCATCATCTATTAGGTGGGCCAACCGATCGACCGAGTTGGGCTGATCGTAGATTAATAGCCAAGCCTACCCTACCCGAAAAAAGTTTCAGCTATTGGTGTAGCCTCTTGACGATACTTAGTCTTCTCGCTACCTACTAGAAAAATCCCATCAAGATGGATTTAATATTGTATCAAAGGTAGAAGAAATAGTGAAGGAAATAAAGGATAAACAATTATAACAATGTGCATGGCATTGATTGACAAGCACTGTCCCAAGATAGCTTGTTTCTTTTCCTTGTCTTTTTCTGAAGCCAAAAGCTTCAGATAGTTAGCAATTCCACTGGCCGAGCCAACAGATTGCAGCCGAAAAAGATCGAGAGAGAAATACTCTTCCTCCTTTGCGGATACTCTGAGGGGGGAAAAACATTTTGCCCCAAGTTCCCATAAACTGGGGACTGGGGGAGGGTAAAATCCTCTTCTCAGACAGATGTGACCGGTGGAGATGATGTTGGTGAAAAAAGAGATGAAGCTGGTGGCATTGAAGGGTGAAAAGCAGCTAACAAGTACAATGTTGGTTCTTCGTTACTCATCAACCAAAAATGAGAGGGTTCGGCACTCAGCCTCATGGTACGGAGGAGCAGCGAATGGGATCGGGAAATGGGAGTTGGCATTTTCTACCCTCTCAAACTTCCCCCTAGAGCGCCAAAGAATTATCCTCAGTTGGTGTAATTAACTCAACAGATTGAGCAAGGTTAGCCAAAACATCCTCCTTGGGGACGACAACCGAGACTACGGGTAGACTTCAATTTAGAAAAAAGGGAAAGGATTAATCAACTTCCTTACAAGAAAATCAAAGTCAAGATGAATTGAAGTTACCATAATTTTGGCCTTCCCACCATATTTAAGGGCCAGTTCTTTCCACGTGCAGGTCTCAGGCGTAGTGACGTCCAAGATTTTCTAGGCACACTGATCCAAGTCTTCAACCCTAGGTGGTACCCATCGAGTTGCTGAAACAGGAAAAAGAAGGAGGGTTAATAATGATATGAGATGATCTCTAATGAAACAGAAGTTAAACAAGGAACTTACAAGTCTGGTTTGCTGCAATGAGCCATTCCATCCACCTACGGTTATTGTCTGTTGGAAACACGTTCTCAAAGCATTATACTAAAACGTGTGTTCATATGTGTAGGTTTTGATGAATGACAAACAAGCGCAAATTGACATATGACGAAGCTCAAGTACAAGCGCACAATTGATATATATAACGAGATTCAAGCACAAGACCAAGTTTTATAGTTTTACATGAGTCGTTCTTAACTGTGATCTTGATCCGACAACTTGACTCATGACATGGCTTCTCTCGTAAAATTATTTTTACAAAATCATGCATATTTAATTTAATGCTAAATGATTATAAATCATGCATATTTACTTTAGTCAAATTGATTTTTAAACATGCCTCTAAAATCTGGACTAAGATAATCGATTATGTACTTATGATAATCGATTATGTTAAGCCAAGACTGCATGACAATCGATTGTGAACTAATGACAATCGATTGTGTTAAGGCAGTGAGCATCAGATTTTTCAAATCTGCATGACAATCGATTGTGAACCTTATGACAATCGATTGTGATGAGGCAGTGTCCATCAAAGTTTTTCAACGCTCAAAATAATCGATTGTGAAGTTAATGACAATCGATTGTGAAGAGACAGTGTCCATCAGATTTTTCAAAGTCACAAAATAATCGATTGTGAACATATGACAATCGATTGTGTTGAGGCAGTGTCTTCCAGACTTTTTCAAAGTTATTAAATAATCGATTGTGAGTATATAACAATCGATTGTCACGAGGCAGTGTCTAAATTGATTTTTCAAGACTGATATATAATCGATTGTTAACTTAGTATAATCGATTGTATAACTAACCGTTGCCAAAATATTTTCAAATACCGTCAGGTAATCGATTGTTGATCTTCTATAATCGATTGTTGAAATTAAAATCTGGAAAGGATTTTTTGAACGTTGCTGAATAATCGATTTTTGATTTTGTATAATCGATTGTTTTACGTAAAATGTGGAAATGATTTTTTGAACGTTGCCAATAATCGATTGTTGATCTTGGATAATCGATTGTTAAGCGTAAAATCTGGGATTGATTTTTGGAACGATTGGCAAACAATCGATTGTGGCTTCTTGACAATCGATTGTCACAGAGTAAAATCAACAGTTCTTAATTGGCAATTAGGCAACGGTAATGCCAAGTTTTTCAACTATAAATACAGCTTCAATTCACTCTTTGAGTACAACAACACACAACAACTGATCATATAATTGCTATAAGCTTGCATACTCTATTGGTTATCATTTTATATTCATTACATAAGTTTTTGAGAGCCAAACTCTTGTCGAAAGTTGTTGCGATCTTGAGCGTATTCTTTTACTCATATCTACTCATTAAGAGTGTCTTGTTTGAGTGCTTAGTGTTTTGTACACTTGAATAGAATTGTTATTCTCTTGTTGTAAGAAGGAACTTGTGTTTCCTTGGTTGAAGTCTTGGAGTGTTGTATCTCCGAGCAAAGGTAGTTGAGGCTTGTGTCCTCAAGTTGTGAAGGAACTTGTGTTTCCTTTGGTTGAAGTCTTGGAGTGTTGTATCTCCGAGCAAAGGTGTTGAGGTTTGTGTCCTCAAGTTGTAAAGGTTTGTTAAGCACCCGGAAGCTTGACAAGTTAGTGGAAATCTCGAGAGAGTCTCTCGGGGACTGGACTAGCCATGGGTTGTGGTGAACCAGAATACTTCGGTGTGTTCTTTCTTATTTATCGCACTCATTTATTTCCTGCAAATTTTAAATTCCGAAAGTTTACGCTAATTTTTATTATACACACTCCCCCTCTAGCGTTAAGCGTATTATCTAACAATTGGTATCAGAGCCCAACTCTCTGAAGACTTAACAGTTTGAGAGAAACTTCCATGGCTTCTACTCGTGACTCTTTTGCAAGAATAGAGGAAGGACAGTGCTCCACCCGACCACCACTATTCAACGGTACAAACTATACGTACTGGAAGGAGAGGATGAAAATCTTTGTTCAAGCAAACAATTTTCATCTTTGGAAGGTGATAACAAAGGGAAATCAAATTCCAACCAAAAAGGTTGAAAACGAATGGGTTCCCAAGTCCGAAGAAGAATATGACGCGGATGATATCCGAAAGGTGCAAAATAATGCTAAAACAATTAATTTATTATATTGTGCTGTAAATGCTGACGATTACAGGAAAATATCGTGTTGCACAACGGCGAAGGAAATGTGGTACAAGCTGGAAATTACGTACGAAGGTACGGACCAGGTAAGGGAAGCCAAAATTGATTTCCTAACCCATGCTTACGAATTATTTCACATGAAGGAAGGTGAAAAGGTGGATGAAATGTTTGAACGATTTTCAATAATCGTAAATTACCTACATGCTCTCAAGAAGACTTTCACGGATAGGGAACTTGTCTGAAAAATCCTTAGAAGTCTCACTCCGGCATGGCGATCAAAGGCCGACGCGATTCAAGAGTCCATTGGCGTCTCAAATGTTACCATCGACGCATTAAGAGGTAATCTTAAGACTTATGAATCTACTATACTTAACCCAACTTGTTTATGATCAAAGGAGGCAAAGAATCGCTCTAAAGGCAAGCACAAGCCAACCGCAAGTTGATGAGGACGGAGACAACGAGTTTGGACTCGTTATCAAAAGATTTCAAAAGTTCATGCGAAAAGAGTATGAACGAAAGGGCAAAAAGCAAGGAGAACAAATAAAGTGCTATGAATGCGGAGAAACCGGGCACATCAAATCAAATTGCCCAAACATCAAAAAGGAAAAGAAACCTTTCAAAAAGCAACGTGCATATATATCTTGGGGAGGAGACTCCGGAGATGAGTCAAGCGAAGGAGAAGAAGAGGAAAGCGCAAACCTTTGTCTTATGGCACAAGAAGACAAGCAAGATGAGGTATGTCAAATCTCTTCTAATAATTTCTTTTCCCTTGAAGAAATGCAAAATGCTTTTGATGAGTTATATAGTGAATTTATTAAAGCTTCAAAAACTGTTAAAAGCATAAAAGAAAATGCTTCTTCAAAAGAAAAAGATTTTCAAAAACAACTCTCATTGAAAGAAAAGGATTTGGAAAAACTGGTTTTAGAAAATGAGAAGTTGAAAGAGGAAAACAAGTTTTTCGGAAAAAGAAGCGCCGACAAGCCCGAAAGCTCTATTAGAAATTGTACTTATTGCATGCATCTCAAAAATGAAGTAGAAAGGCTTAAGGGCACCTTAGATAAGTTTAATTCTTCTCACAAAAATTTGAATGAGATCCTTGTTAATTTGAAGTCAACCAAGCATGGCATAGGTTTTAAGAATGAGCCTAAAGAAAAGGTTGAAGCCAAACCCCAACCACCTAAGGCTCAACCTAGGATTAATAAAACAAAGGCTCATCCTAGAAATAACAACCCTAGAACCAATATGCATGCTAGACCAAATGTTGAACACTTTAGAAGACCTAGAAATGACTTACCACCTAGAAATAACTACTCTAGAAATGATGCATATTCTAGGCCACACACTAGAAGGAAGTTTGAACCTTTTAGAACACCTAGAAATGGCCCTCAACCTAGAAACAATTATTCTAGAAATGCTGCTCATAATAGTAGGAGAAATGACTTTCATGAAATGCACAATAGCCATAGTGTCGAAAATAGAGTGAACAATTTTCGTCCGTCTAATTACTATGAACCTAGAAGGACGCATAATCCCAACGTGACTTGTCATTATTGTAGACGAATTGGTCATATTGCTCCTGCATGTTTTACACGACATAGACATATCACTCAATCGCATCATTATGATATGCCTAACCCTCAAGGACCCAAAATGGCATGGGTACCTAAAACTCATAAATTTGTTTTGTAGGTGTGTTTGAAGGGATCAAGTGTACTATGGTACCTTGATAGTGGATGCTCCAAGCACATGACGGGAGACGAATCCAAATTCCTTCAACTAGAACACAAAGAAGGAGGAAGTGTTATATTTGGTGACAACAATAAAGGAAAGATTATCGGCATCGGATCGGTCGGTAAGGATGAAAATTTTTCTATTAAGCATATATTACTTGTTAAAGGTTTAAAGCATAATCTCTTGAGCATAAGTCAATTATGTGACAAGGGAAATCTTGCCTTATTTGATTCGGATGAATGCTTAGTATTTAGACGTAGTGATTTCAAAATTATCCTTCGTGGTTTTAGAGTGGATAATATTTATGTGGTTGATCTTGCTAATTCCTCACCCGAATATGTGGATTGCCTTATGAGCAAAGAGGATGATACTTGGCTATGGCATCGTAGAGTAGCACATATAAACATGCATCTTTTGAACAAATTGATTTCACAAAACTTAGTTATTGGTCTTCCCAATTTGAAATTTGAAAATGACTCTATTTGTGATTCTTGTCAAAAAGGGAAGCAAACAAAAGCATCTTTCAAATCGAAAAACATTGTTTCAACTACTAGACCATTGCAATTGCTTCACATGGATTTATTTGGACCATCTCGCATTGAAAGTCTAGGAAGAAATCGTCATGCTTTTGTTATTGTTGATGATTATTCCAGATTTACTTGGACTTTATTTCTTGCCCATAAAGGTGATGCTTTTCAGAATTTTAAATATTTCCTTAAACGTGTTCAAAACGAAAAGGAAACAACCGTCACTTCAATTAGAAGTGATCATGGGGGAGAGTTTGATCACAATCTCTTTGCGGACTTTTGTGACGAACTCGGTATCGAGCATACCTTTTCCGCTCCACGAACACCATAACAAAATGGGGTGGTGGAAAGGAAAAATAGGTGTCTCGAAGAGATGGCTAGAACCATGCTCGAAGAGGCTAAGATTCCCAAACATTTTTGGGCGGATGCCGTGAGTACCGCATGCTACATCTTAAATAGAGTAGTCATAAGGCCAATACTCATGAAGACACCTTATGAACTCTACAAGGGAAGGAAACCAAATATCTCCCATTTTAGAGTATTCGGTTGTAAAGTTTTTATTCATAACAATGGAAAAGATCAATTGGGAAAATTTGATGCTAAGTCCGATGAGGGAATTTTCATTGGTTATTCTTCACGTAGCAAAGCATATAGGGTTTTTAATGAAAGAACCGAAACTGTGGAGGAATCCCCTCTTGTTGTGTTTTCCGAAAATAATGCTCGCTTGGCGAGAAAGAATTCCGGTTTTGATCTTGCAGGTATTTTAGATAGCTTGAAAGACAAAATACAAGAGGAAACGCCTAAGGAAAATCAAGACGAAATTTTGGAACAACCAACGGAGGAAGCGCCACAATTGGAGAAAGAAACTAAAATGCCTAACGAGTGGAGAACAATCAAAGATCACCCTCTCGAACAGGTAATTGGCAACGTCGGAGAAAAGGTAAGTACCCGAAACACTCTTAAGAACACCCTAGGACACACTTCTTAAGAGATCATGATCTCACTTGACCACACTAGTTTAAATTACTATTTTTTTACATGATTTCTAACTTGAGCGTCGGAGACGTCTAACGAATTTTTGCAGGTATCGCCCTAAAGGTAGGGGGAATTATAAAGCATGACGCGCAATAATCGATCTTCTTTAGAAAAATCGGTTTCTGTCGTCTAATAATCGATTATCTCGTATCAATAATCGATTGTACTGCTATTATTTGAGTTATTGTACTTTCTTTAAGTAATCACGCTTTATTTTCAATAAATAAACAAGTTTTTTTTAATCCTTGCCATCTTATTACATTTTTTTTGCTAATGGAAAAAGGGGGAAGATAACGGGTATGCACTCTCAATACTTATCGGCATAAATTGAAGGGGAATTCATATATTGAGGGGGAACAAATTGCATATCCATATACTTGTTGCATATCTTTACTTGTCTTGAATCGTCATTATGAATTGTTTAATTTGCATATCCCGCTTAAAGTTTGCCATTATCAAAAAGGGGGAAATTGTTGGAAACACGTTCTCAAAGCATTATACTAAAACGTGTGTTCATATGTGTAGGTTTTGATGAATGACAAACAAGCGCAAATTGACATATGACGAAGCTCAAGTACAAGCGCACAATTGATATATATAACGAGATTCAAGCACAAGACCAAGTTTTATAGTTTTACATGAGTCGTTCTTAACTGTGATCTTGATCCGACAACTTGACTCATGACATGGCTTCTCTCGTAAAATTATTTTTACAAAATCATGCATATTTAATTTAATGCTAAATGATTTTAAATCATGCATATATACTTTAGTCAAAATGATTTTTAAACATGCCTCTAAAATCTGGACTAAGATAATCGATTGTGTACTTATGATAATCGATTATGTTAAGCCAAGACTGCATGACAATCGATTGTGAACTAATGACAATCGATTGTGTTAAGGCAGTGAGCATCAGATTTTTCAAATCTGCATGACAATCGATTGTGAACCTTATGACAATCGATTGTGATCCATCAAAGTTTTTCAACGCTCAAAATAATCGATTGTGAAGTTAATGACAATATATTGTGAAGAGACAGTGTCCATCAGATTTTTCAAAGTCACAAAATAATCGATTCTGAACATATGACAATCGATTGTGTTGAGGCAGTGTCTTCCAAACTTTTTCAAAGTTATTAAATAATCGATTGTGAGTATATAACAATCGATTGTCACGAGGCAGTGTCTAAATTGATTTTTCAAGACTGATATATAATCGATTGTTAACTTAGTATAATCGATTGTATAACTAACCGTTGCCAAAATATTTTCAAATACTGTCAGGTAATCGATTGTTGATCTTCTATAATCGATTGTTGAAATTAAAATCTGGAAAGGATTTTTTGAACGCTGCTGAATAATCGATTATTGATTTTGTATAATCGATTATTTTACGTAAAATCTGGAAATGATTTTTTGAACGTTGCCAATAATCGATTGTTGATCTTGGATAATCGATTGTTAAGCGTAAAATCTGGGATTGATTTTTGGAACGATTGGCAAACAATCGATTGTGGCTTCTTGACAATCGATTGTCACAGAGTAAAATCAGCAGTTCTTAATTGGCAATTAGGCAACGGTAATGCCAAGTTTTTCAACTATAAATACAGCTTCAATTCAGTCTTTTGAGTACAAAAACACACAACAACTGATCATATAATTGCTATAAGCTTGCATACTCTATTGGTTATCATTTTATATTCATTACGTAAGTTTTTGAGAGCCAAACTCTTGTCAAAAGTTGTTGCGATCTTGAGCGTATTCTTTTACTCATATCTACTCATTAAGAGTGTCTTGTTTGAGTGCTTAGTGTTTTGTACACTTGAAGAGAATTGTTATTCTCTTGTTGTAAGAAGGAACTTGTGTTTCCTTGGTTGAAGTCTTGGAGTGTTGTATCTCCGAGCAAAGGTAGTTGAGGCTTGTGTCCTCAAGTTGTGAAGGAACTTGTGTTTCCTTTGGTTGAAGTCTTGGAGTGTTGTATCTCCGAGAAAAGGTGTTGAGGTTTGTGTCCTCAAGTTGTAAAGGTTTGTTAATCACCCGGAAGCTTGACAAGTTAGTGGAAATCTCGAGAGAGTCTCTCGGGGACTGGACTAGCCACGGGTTGTGGTGAACCAGAATACTTCGGTGTGTTCTTTCTTATTTATCGCACTCATTTATTTCCTGCAAATTTTAAATTCCGCAAGTTTACACTAATTTTTATTATAACGCTATTCACCCCCCCCCCCCTCTAGCGTTAAGCGTATTATCTAACATTGTCATCATCCATGCTAGATAGAAGAGCATGGTGTCCAAGTTTGCTAAATTTACCATCCCCGCGGAAGATCTTAGGGGAATAGAGGTTCATGAGCTAGGGATAGCTCTTTTCCCGTTTCTTGACAAAGGCGCTAAAGACAAGTGATCCTCCTTCACATAGAAGGAATTACTTGTGCCAAAGACATCTAGTAGCTTAGGAAAAACTCTACAATGATGGAGTCAAGCTCTACACTCAGAGAAAATGCCCCCAAAGTAATGGGATACGCATAGAAATATGTAAAAACTTTATTGGGTAAGGCTACCCGCTCATCGAGATCAGGAGAGACAATGCCTAAATCTTGGAAACGATAATCTTCCTTCATAGCAGCAATACTAGAAAGACGGATAAAAGAAGGGTATCTACCAACAACCATGTACAAGGGTTAGCAGAAGGAAATTTCTTTTCAGAGTCTTTAGTTGTGACAAGACTTTTGAGGATGATTGTGCTCACTGTAGGAAGAGTAGTCTCGCCGGCTTTGCCTTTGTTCTTTGAGAGGTTTTTAGAAGAAGAAGCCATTCTGTGTTAGAGAAAATGGAAAAGCTTTTCTCTTATGAAGAAAATTAAAGAAAATGTGGAGATAGAGTATGAATTGATTGAAGAGAGTTTGAGAAAGTTTGAAAAATTATGAGGTGTGAATGAAGGAGTTTGATGCGTATAAGTGAAGAAATAGGCATAGCCATAATTACTTTTCAATGAATTATGCACAAAGAGACGTGCGTCTAATCAATCGTCAGAAAACTTTTCAAAGAGGGTCAGTGAATTTCCCCCCAAAAGAGGTGTTCTCTATTAATTTTCCGGTGACATAAATATACGCCACCGGAAATTAGGGGAAATATCAATATAGGATAAAATATGTTAACATTAAATGATCGAATAAGGAAGTGATGTTTGGAGTCGAAGACAGAAAACAATTGAATCCGAAGGTGACAACCTCATCTGTTATCGGAGAGAGTAATACTCACAAAGATAAAATAATTATTTGCCATTGATATCATTATGAGGAATATTCTATAGTAACGGTGTATTTTGTCCCGGGCCTGGGCCTAAACGGGCCTCGCGAGCGGGGCTTCGCGATCCCGGGCTTCGTGGGCCTGGGCCCTGGCGGTCCCGCTCTTCATGGGCTCAATGGATTAGACCAGCCCGTGACGAGCCTAAGCCCATGTGGTCCTGGGCTTAGCGGGCCGGGCTTGGTGATCTTGGCGGGCTTTTTTGTAATTTTTTTAAGGCAATATCTTGTATAGTAGTTGTTAGTATAGTAAAGAATATATTTATATAGTATACTAGTTATTAGTATAGTATATATAATATATATTTCATTGTATATTATATTGTAGTAATTAGTATATATTGTATGTAATGTATATATATATTCCCTTATATGAATCCCTTATATATTTTCCTGTTTGTTATGTATATATATATTATCTTATATATTTTCTTGTAGTATATATATTGTATCTTATGTATATATATTAACTTATATAGTTATATATTTTGCTATAATATATATATATATATATATATATATATATATATATATATGTGTGTGTGTGTGTGTGTATATATATACATATATATATATATATATGTTGCATCTCTTATGTATAATGTATATATATTCTCTTATATATATTGCATCTTATGTATATATGTTATTACTTATATATTTTCTTGTTGTTTAGGTTGTATGTTATGTATATATATTCTCGTATATATTTTCTTGTAGTATATATTGTATGTTATATATATATATATATATATATATATATATATATATATATATATATATATATATATATATATATATATAAGACCTTCTTGTGCAGATTACCAGAAATATCTAGATTTTATTGCCAGCAATGCTGGAACTGCTGGGGGTAGCAATGCTACGATTCAACCCACCACTATTGAGGATAATAAAGATTTTTAATCCCTTAATGAAGATTCTTATGCAGTGATATATATATATCTATATCTATATATATATATATATATCTATATCTATATATATATATATATATATATATATATATATATATATATATATATATATATATATATATAGATATAGATATATATATATATATATAGATATAGATATATTTGTAGCTTATAAATAATTCGAAATAAAGACAAAGAAATATTGAGAAAAAAGATATTCAAGGGTATGTCTTATAATTTTATTAGCCAAAATGGAATATCTCTCTTAGTCTTTCTTCCCCCAATGGAATGAGCACAACAAAGTACTAATACCACCATTAAAAAAAACTAAAAGAAGATGTGCCATAGTACATGTTACACCATAATCTATATTGTATCTCTAACAAATCTCATAAATCTGTCAAGGTTGGGAGGAGGTTGTGTTGGTGGTGGTGGAAAAGAAGCTTGTTCATCACCACTTCCAGGAGAAGCCGAATCCTCCGCAAGTTCCGCTATCATTTCTTCATAAGCTTCATCTATCGCCAATTGTGATTCTGCAATTCCAAAGTTTCTTCTTTTTGTGCGGATCCAATCTCTAAAAAGTACCGATTTTTCCAAGCTATCCCTCATCGCCGCTCTATGATCACCTATTTGCATTCTTACTTGACTGAAAGCGCTCTCCGATGCAACAGTTGAAGCTTGAATTGATAAAAGATCCCGAGCCATCCTTGCAAGAACCGGAAAATATTTTTCCCTTGACTTCCACCATTCCAAAAGATCGAAAGAGTCGTCTGGATTCTCCTTTTCAAGTCCTTGAGACAAGTAAACTTGAAGCTCATTTAGATGTGAAGTTTCATCATAATTATCACCTTGAAAATCCCGGAACTCTTTTAGACGATTGTGAGCTAGACGAAGTAGGGGTTGGAATATTTTGCCTAGCACGCTCTAAGGCAAGTTGATAAGTATTATAAATTATTTGAGCATTAATTTTAATTGATGATTTTTCATCTGCAAATGTAACAACTTCCTCGTTTGAAAGATCTAAAGCCTTATAAATATTTGAATACTAAAAATGAGGGCCTCCCAATTTCATTGTAGGATTTAACATTGCAGCAATACCAAAAATAGGAGGGATAGGGAAAAAAATTTAATTTTTATTTTATTTCATTTATAGCAAGTTCATAAATATCCCCACCCTCGCCAAATTCAACAAACAAATCAGCTAGTGCGGCAATATAAACTAAACAGTTTGAAATAGTAGGATAATATTGCCCAGAAAATGCATTTGTAGAAACTTGAAAATGTTCTAAAAAATCTAAAAGTATTTTAACATTTGTCCAATCTAGGGTAATAAGCATTTCTTCATCATCCTCACAACCTACCCGAGAATTAAACCTTTCATTAATTGGGTTTCTATATTCATACGCAACTACTAAACTTTCGTACATACAATTCCATCTAGTCGGGTAAGGTTTAGGAACCTTTCTTTCTCTAAGGTCATATTCATCACATTTTTTAAAATACTCTCTAAGTCTAGTTCTACGGTTTGAATAAAAAATCCAATTAAGAGTCATTCGGACCTTTTCAATTTCTATGTTTAAAATTCGCATACCATCACCGACAATTAAATGATAAATATGACAAATACATCTAACATGAAAAATATTAGTAAATGCGGGATTTAGTGTTTTTGCAAGTATACCTATAGCACTAGTGTTACTAGAAGTATTATCCATAGAAATTGTCATTATTTTATCGCTAAAGCAAAAATATCTACAAATATCTGAAACAGTGTTAGCCATAAACTTAATTGTGCGATGTGAATTAATTATTCTATACGCAATTATACATTTTTGCATTGTCCAGTCCTCATCTATCCAATGACTTGTAACAGTTAGATAATTACAATCATTACCACTTTTACCAATATTAGTAGTAATAGAAATCCGATTAGGTATATGAGTAAATAAATAGAGCAAATATTGTTCATATTCATGTTTGAATTTATAAATATCGGCCTTAACTGTTGCGCGAGACCAACCTTTATAAGTAGAATTAAAAACTCTTCTAATATAATGAACCCAATTAGGATTAGATGCAAAAGTATAAGGTAAGCACATAACAGTAATCATCTTTACTAATCCTTCGCGATCTCTATTTGGATCGTAATATAAAATACCTCTGGTGACAGTGTTAATTCCTGGTTGAACTAGATTTGAACCTGTACTGGGGTTAACCGCAGAATCTACACTTGTCCCCTCTTGGTGCGCTTGCATTTGAAAAAATCTAGCCTTATCTCTAGGGTGTGTTCTTATGTGCCTAGTCAAACTACCCGTGCCGCTACGGTCTCCAGTAAATTTACGAACCAATAATTTCCCACAAGTTTTACACTTAGCCCTATTTAGTTCTCTTACTTGAGTAAAAAAATTCCAAACTAATGATGTTTCTTGACGTTTAGCAGGTTGTCTATTAAAAGTTGGAGTTTCTACAGGTGGGTCGGCCCGTGCATTACTTGAGTTATGAACAGGACTAGTAGGTGTATCATCTAAATTTGGTGCTTGGGTTTCATCATCATCATCCTCATTTTCCTCTAAGATAGGTTCATTAGGATAAAGAGCACTTATAATTTCATCATCTAATCTATCACCTACTGCAACATCATGTAGAAATTCACTATCGGTAAATTGAAAACAAGGGTGATCACTATCAAGCATTACGGGAGTAGGAGGAGGACGTCTAGGTTGGCAACTACTTTCAACTTGCTTATCTTTTGTAGGTCGGGAAGCCGGGGGAAGGGTAATATTATGGCCACTACTTTCACCGATTTTACCTTTTCCTTTACCAAACATTTTTTTCAAAGAAAATGCAATATTAATTATAATTATGCAAACTCAACCACACAAAAATATATTATTAAAACGTAAGAGTTGAAACGAGTTTACCAGATTTCCGAACAACTTCTTGAAAATTGAAAATCGTTGAACACTTGAAAACTTCAATTCAACAACTTCATAATTTTTCACGAATTTTTAACAATATATTAAGCAATTGTAGTAGAAAGATTAAGAGAGATTGAGAGATATTGATGAATTGGTGAATAAAAATGAAAGAATGAGGGGGTATTTATAGTTGAGAAATGGGAAAAAGTGTAATTACATAAAATTTGGGGTTAAATTAAAGTTTGGGGGCCAAATGACCATTTTGTAAACTTCCAAACGGCCATATTTTCAGCCCAAACGGCTATATTTTAAATATGGTCGTTGCTGATTTTTAAAACAAAAAAAAATTAAAAAAAATAGATGTTGGGCCAATTAGGCCCACCAAGACCTGCCCAGGACCGGCTGACGGTACCGGGCCTAGCGGTCCCGGGCTCACGGGCTAATGGTCTTGGACCGGCCCGTCACGGGCCTAAAGGTAACATCAGGCCCAGGACCACAAGGACCGGCCCACCAAACCCGTTAGGCCCGCCAGGACCGCGGGCCCGGTCCGGTTCAGGCCCGGGCCATAGTGCACTCTTATTCTATAGCATTAAGAAATGGTCTGTTACAGGGAATATATTATTAGTTGCATGTTGTTATTGTTTCTTCAATGACTTTCATAATTGATATTAAAGAGGGGCTTGATCCTAGGACCTCGTTCCTTATGTACAGCTATAAATAGTAAGCTTTATTATAATTATAGGATATGAATTTTCTGGCAAACATATGCTACTTTCTATTCAAAGCTCAATATAATCTATCTTCTTGTTTAATAGTATCAACGCTATTGTTCCGAGAAGCCCTGCTCCTGGAATTATCATTTCTGTTACTTCATCTTTGATCTCAAGGCTAAGAATTACAATTTCGTCTAATTCATTTATAATTTCATGATAAGATTAATTTACTTATCCATAAATCATATATAAATTCAATTGTACTATTATATGGATAAACATTTACATCTCTTGAATATAATCTTCCATATTTTTTTTATTGTTTCTGTTCTTCCATCTAAATATCCGGCCAAACCTGCATCTTTCCTCTTTCTCCTTTTCTTTACCGGAAGCAGCAAGCACTTATTTACAACTTCCAAACATATTTTGATACAATTTCATACATTTACAATAGAATAAAACTTAAATTTGTATACAATTTATTTACAGTTTTTATACAACACTCGTACAAAAACAACAGCATAGCACTTAAAATATAATTTTCTTACAGCTATAATACAATTTTGATACATATATACAACATAATTAAATACAATTTTGATAATATGGACGACTTTAATACAATTCGGTGCCGTGACTCACTTTTTGATGGAAAGCTCGCACCAGAATAGAGCCGGTAAAATCTGATACTTTTATGAAGGGCTGGATTTAACTGGTTTTCATGGCGAAAAACACTTATAACTGTAACAATTCAACCTCAAATCTTATTTCGGCACAAGGTGAACGTGGAGAGCCATTATCAAATAATTTAATTGTTATCACCACTGGTTTTCCAACATCATCATAACTATGGCTTCTAAAGTTTGGCCTTGGTAAGACAAAATTTAGACAGCATATGCTGGAAGTTTGATTGTGACAAGCCAAACTTCAGGCCACGTATTGTGGAAGTTTGACCGTGGCAAGTCAAACTTCAGGCATGATGTTACAAAATCAAGAATTCGGAACCAAAATATGATATTTTTGGACTAAAGTTACATAAATAAATATAAAATAAATTATCAAAGTATATATAATACGATATAAAATGATGCGATACAGTAACGATGCAGTTACTGTCACTATATAACGCAACATTTTGTGGCATTATACATAATTTTTTTACAAAATTTGTGTATAGCACCACAAAAAGTAGCCTTATATGTATAGTTTTCTGATACATTATATAGCGCCACTTTTGTTGGCGCTATACCTTCAATAAAAAATACCCCTCCCCCTTCTTTTTCACCATTATTTTAGTTCTTGACTCCCCCATTTTTGCTCACAGAAATCTGTCCACGATTTTTTTAAAAAAAATTGGGTCCCCCCGACACATAAAAGTTGAAGAACATAGTTCCTACATTCAAGTAGAGCTTCGTGTGATTGTTGATTCACGTTTCCGAAGTCAAAATTTTGATCTACTTACTTTTCGAAAATTCTAAATCGAGGCATTTCGCTTTATTTTAAGTTGAAACTTTTATAATAATGCATGTTACTTGATTTGTACGTAGTATATTTTAGTTTGTGTTTTTTCTCGAAACTAGCATGTTAAATTTATCCGGATTTAATTTTAGTGTTGTACATAAAAATATAAATCTGTCAAATAAATTTGTCTGTTAATATTCTCATTTATATATATGTTTTTTCATACCGTTTTGTGTTTTATTTATAATTAAATTTATTTGTTGTTTATGTTTAGTTTAAATTATTTTTTAGCGTAGTAAAATATAGATCTTTTTAGCATAGTAAAACGTAGACCCTTTTAGCGTAGTAAAATATAGGCCTTGTAGCATAGTAATGGGTAATATTTTAGGTTAGAATTCCTTTTGTTTAAGTATGTTATACTGGTATTTCGATTCTCAGAAATATCGAGCCCGGAACTCATATGTTAGTAATTCATACAATTAAGTTATTAAAAAATATAAATTTTAATTATAAAAATGCATAATTATTAATGATAGTTTGGTGCCACTGGGACTCAAAAATATCGAGTCTGGAACCCATAGGTAAGTAACTTGTACAATTAAGTTATTAAAAAATATGAATTTCAATTATTAAAAAAATACATAATTATTAATCATTGTTTGGTGCCACTGGGTCTAATAAATAGCGAGCTCGGAACCCATGGATACGTAATTTCTACAATTAACTTATCAAAAAATATGAATTTCAATTATAAAAAAAAACATAATTATTAATCATAGTTTGGTGCCACCGTGCCTAAAAAATATATCGAGCCCGGAACCCATGGGTAAGTAATTTATACAATTTAGTAATAAAAAATGAATTTCAATTATAAAAAAAATACATAATTATTAATCATAGTTTGGTGCCACTGGGCGTCAAAAATAGCGAGCCCGGAACCCATGGGTAAGTAACTTGAACAATTAAGTTATCAAAAAATATGAATTTTAATTATCAAAAAAATACATAATTATTAATCATAGTTTGGTGCCACTTAGCGAACTCGGAACCCATGGGTACGTAATTTGTACAATTAAGTTATCAAAAAAATATGAATTTCAATTATAAAAAAAATACATAACTATTAATCATAGTTTGGTGCCACCGGGCCTCAAAAATAGCGAGCCTTGAACCCATGGGTAGGTAACTTGTACAATTAAGTTATTAAAAAATATGAATTTCAATTATAAAAAAATACATAACTATTAATCATAGTTTGGTACCACTGGGCCTCAAAAATAGCGAGCCCGGAACCCATGGGTAAGTAACTTGAACAATTAAGTTATCAAAAAATATGAATTTTAATTATCAAAAAAATACATAATTATTAATCATAGTTTGGTGCCACTTAGCGAGCTCGGAACCCATGGGTACGTAATTTGTACAATTAAGTTATCAAAAAAATATGAATTTCAATTATAAAAAAAATACATAACTATTAATCATAGTTTGGTGCCACCGGGCCTCAAAAATAGCGAGCCTGGAACCCATGGGTAGGTAACTTGTACAATTAAGTTATTAAAAAATATGAATTTCAATTATAAAAAAATACATAACTATTAATCATAGTTTGGTACCACTGGGCCTCAAAAATAGCGAGCCCGGAACCCATTGGTAAGTAACTTGTACAAATAATTTATTAAAAAATATGAATTTCAATTATAAAAAAATACATAATTATTAATCATGGTTTGGTGCCGCTGGGCCTCAAAAGTATTGAGCCCGGAACCCATGGGTAAGTAACATGTACAATTAAGCTATTAAAAATATGAATTTCAATCATACAAAAAGTACCTACTTTTTTATCATAGTTTGGTGCCACTGGACCTCAAAAATATTGAGCGAGGAACCCATGGGTTAGTAACTTCCACAATTAAGTTATTAAAAAATATGAATTTGAATTATAAAAAAATACATAATTATTAATCATAGTTTGGTGCCACTGGGCCTCAAAAATATCGAGCCCGGAACCCATTGGAAAGTCTTGTACAATTAAATTATTAAAAAATATGAATTTCAATCATAAAAAAATACATAATTTTTAATCATAGTTTGGTTCCACTGGACCTCATAAATATCGAGCCCGGAACTCATGGGTAAGTAACTTGCACAATTAAGTTATTAAAAAATATGAATTTCAGTCATAAAAAAAATACATAATTTTTAATCATAGTTTTTACAATTTCAATTATAAAAAATACATATTACTAATTATAATTTGTACAATTAAGTTATTAAAAATTATGATTTTACAGTTGATGACATGGATGCGCCTATTCATCCCGGCCCTCGGACATCAGATCTATTAGTCCTATAGCCCCAGCATAGATCCGAGTATATATGGGAGGGACAGTTGCTTACGCAGACTCTCCAGGCCAGGAGGAGTGGATCTACTATGGGAGTTTTTGAGTCATCCTCGTGTTCGACATCCCTGCGTTGTCCATTACTTGGAAGAGATGGGATTCAATAGGATTTTTAGGATTGGCCGGATAGCTCGACTATGCTTTGATCACGGCCTTGATTGAGCGGTGGCGACCGGAGACGCACAATTTCCATCTGCCCATTGGCGAGGCCACCATTACACTCCAGGACGTAGAGATTTTATATGGCATGTTCGTTGATGGCTTGCCTGTGTTACTGCCTCCGACCATGAGATATTATTCGCGGGAGGCATATTCGGATATGCTGCAGATGCTCACTGGTTTCATACCGAAAGGCCAGGAGGTAGCTTCGAGGATCAGTCGTATGCAGTTAGTCCCCATTAGAGAACACCTCGTACAGATCCACGATATTATCACCGACGAGTCAGCAAAGGTGGATGTGCAGCGATATACGAGGTTGTTGCTTCTCCTTCTATTTGGTGGGGTATTGTTCCCAAACACTTCCGGGAACCTAGTGAGCCTCCGTTTTCTGCACCATATTACCTGGTTCAAGGATACAACCAGCTACAACTGAGGTGGTATTGTCCTCTCATTTTTGTACAGGCAGATGTGTCGGGCTTCCATGGGCACACAGAGAGGCGTTTGTGGCTTCTTGCCGCTTATATAGGTGACAACATATTCAACTAATATGTCCTTTAGTTATTATTCTACCTAGATATAGTTAATCTTACACTATGCATCAACCTTCTATGTTAGGTTTTGGTCTGGGAGAGGTTTCTGTAGCTTCGGCCACCTCTACCACAACTACCGGCTAATGTAGAGATTCCGGAGCTCCCTCTTGGTTGTAGGTGGGTTATACGCCGTAGACTTTCACGAGAGTATGATGCCCATCATAATCTCCCCCGCATCAAGGATGTCTTGGAAATGCTGGAGGACGCACATGTGAATATCTAACTGAAGGTAACTTAGTGTTGCGCATACTAACGGTTTGTGTTGTTATTTGATAGTTCATCGGGACGCCATACAGCGAGGAGGTGATAGGTACCCTACCAGCGTATTGCACGTTCGGACGACATATTTGGAGGGCTTCTATCCCTCTCACATGCCTCGATATTGTCAAACATCATCCCTCATAGAGGGTTTTTCGTCAGTTTTCCCTTACGCAGCCTATATCGACTCTGCCTGCATAGCATCCTTTACATTATGAGAGGGATGATCGGTCCAGGGTAGAAGACACATTTATTGACTGACTTAATGCCCAGTTGCCTACTTGGGACATGCGAGGGGACTTGACCCATCTCC
Organism: Nicotiana benthamiana; assembly: GCA_034376525.1. Lineage (NCBI taxonomy): Eukaryota > Viridiplantae > Streptophyta > Magnoliopsida > Solanales > Solanaceae > Nicotiana > Nicotiana benthamiana. Next base: position 116,401,995 of record CM067332.1, on the reverse strand, counting down.
GCAGTACTTTCCTTTAGAGGGTTATATGGCATAGTACCGCACTATTTCCCGACTTTTTATCCGGAACCCTGTTCATTAGGCAGAAAGTCGGTACGTCTCATATGCCGGGAGAAACGAGGCTCTGGTATATTTTTTGTTATAATTAATTATATACCTGTAATTTTGTGCCAAATATGTAGTTTGCATTCTTTACTTTTGTGCAGGTGATTGGATTGCATACCGTCCATCGTATGGGGAAGCAGATGCAAAGTTATGTCCATGATCCTGTGGTCATACATGAGTATGGTCATCGATTCATGGATGTGGCTGCCCAAACACTACAGCGAGCCCGATCGGATCAGTGTTTAGCACACGAGGCTGATTATATTGACCCAGCCACGTACCAGCGAGGTCGTGGTATCCCACGAGGTGGTGGTGCCCGACGACCTGCTGGTGCTGGACGACGTGGTCGTGGGCGGAGAGGAGGTGGTGTTCATCAGGGGGCGAGGAGACTCGTGCTGATGATGTTGCAGCAGATATGGCAAGTGGCATGCATGAGACCGACATGCCGTCTTATAGTCTTTGAATTTTTGACACTCTAGTGCCATCACAAGTGACCCCATCGGGTCAATTATTGATCACAGGCTCGGATTTTCAAGGAGCGGATTGGGGTAGCTATTTCCCTGGACCGTCTACCACTTATAAGGATCGACCGACCCGAGATTTATTTAGTAGGCGCCGACAGAGTTATGGAACCTCATCACATGCTCAGGTATGACTTTATTAGCATCGAATTTGAATTTGTTTTAACTATAACTTATTTATTTTGTTTAATTTAATTAATTTTCTTTTTTAGGCTTCATGTGATGCTGCGACAGATGACTAGATTCAGGATCCAGACGATTATGGTAAGATAATATAAATTGTTGTGAATTGCTATGTAGTTTTCAAAACTAAGTTTTTTATTTTTATGTAGCCTTCTACTGGACCTGACAGCACCACCGATACATGTCATCCTGGGCCGCATCCGACAATAAGGAGACGACTTGATGATTATGATCCTGTAGCGTACCCGGGCGGGAGGGAATGCACCTCAGGACGACCACTACATTAAGACACACCACATGCGGGACACATTGAGTCGGCCTCCTTTTTTATTTGGTGTAAATAATATTTTTGTATACATTAATAAAATATTTAATCGAATATGTCCGTTACTTTTTTTGGTTCTCCATTCGTTTTACTATTTCGTATAACAACACAAGCACTTAAATTTAACTTTCACTTTAATTAAAATAAAATTTAGTACAACAAAGAAGGAAAACATTACTATAGCACAAACAAAAACATAACTGGCCAACATAATAAAAATACATGAACTATGAAAAATATACTAAACACATACATGCTAATGTTTAGTCCCGGTTGCCATTTATTCTCCGCTCCAACCACTTAAATCGTTCTTTCATTTGTTCTTTTTTTTCTTCTATCTCTTTTAGTTTCGCCTTCACCTCCGCAAGTTCGCGTTTATATTTTTTTACGTTCCTTTTGTGCTTCAAATTCCATTCTGCTCTCCATTTTTTATCTTCCACCTCCTTCAGTTTCTCTCTCATTTATGTAATAATTCTATTGCTTTCTTTTTCTACTCCCAGTTGGCATATCCACATATTATGAAGACACTACAGTTGTTCTCTGTAGCATTCCTCATAACATGGTTCATCAACCCATTCATCAAATTCACACATAGGTTCGCCAGGAACCTTGTAGTACTGGTTCATACAGTACCAGTAGTGGCGTCCAACATCACAACCTTCCTACCAAGTTTGCATCAAGCATGCTTTTCCACAGTAGCACATTGGTGGACGAAGAGGTTGAGCCATTTGTAAATATTTGCTTTTAGTAAAAAAAACCTTTCTTTCAATGAAATATCTGCTTTTAGTAAATTTTGAGCACACAAAATGACTACAATGAGCCCGTTATTTATAGGCGAGACAACATAGACATAGCGTCGTATTTAATGGCGCTATATTTTGTGTATTAAATATCACGATGTTGACAGGACAACTTTACGTCAGCTGGTAAGCTTTTTCAGTTCGACAAGAAAACACAGACATAGCGTCATATTTAATGGCGCTATATTTTGCGTATTAAATATCACGATGTTGACGAGACAACTTTACGTCAGATGGTCAGCTTTTTCAGTTCGGCAAGACAACACAGACATAGCGTCATATTTAATGGAGCTATGTTATACGTATTAAATATCACGATGTTGACTGGACAACTTTAATTCAACTGGTCAGCCTTTTCAATTCAACAAGACAATACACACAAAATAAATATACAGATAACTATATAGATAATTATATTAAATTATTATTTAAATAGGTAAAATGGGAAAGTACAAGTCATAATTAACAAACAAGGAACTTTTATTTCATAAATGTTGCAACATATACATAAAAACTAATTATTATAACATTAACTCAGGGATAGTTAGGTACTATAGAAGAACACTCGCCTCGAGCTTGATTATTATTCCCACCCAAAGGACATTTTCTACGGTAGTATCTTGTTTGCGAGCATATACCACATTTGCGCGCATATACGGTATCACTAACATCTATTTGGTTCCGTATAGGCGTTCTCTTCTGCACCTGCCTTTTACGCAAATAAGACTTTTTATACACCATTTTAAATGGTTCTGGAGGCCAATAATGCTCAGCACCCACTGGCTGCAACTGAACACTATATGTGTTTAGGTACTTGGAAACACTATATAGTTGATCAATATAGTTGGTCTCCGCATAACCAACACGTTGAAAACACTTGATGGCATGTGAGTAAGGCATGTGGTAGATTGACCATTTCCCACAAGAGCATAACCTGGTAGATTCATTTACAGTATGAACATTATTACCACGATTATAATGGATAGCGGTGCGAACTTCAAAAGTACCTCATTCGTTATCATATTGCAAAAAGGAACGCCAATGTGCTCGTCGTCTGTATTTCACAAGTCTCCGCATAGGCACTGGCATAAATTCAACACCCCTTTCCATCAATTCTGTTGCGGCTGCAGATTGTTGAACAAACCTCTCCGCCATCTTCTTGAATGACATTCGTGCCATGGCTGTGAGGGGCAATCCTCTTGCCGACTTCATTAACCCGTTGAAGGACTCTGACACGTTTGTAGTAAGAATTCCCCACCGTCTTCCACCATCTGCATGCAACGTCCACATTTCATGGTCATGTCGCATTAACCAACGATAGGCTGCCTCGTTAGAATCCATATGCCTCCGGAATTTATGCTGTTAGTGGTATGTTGCTGCCATCTACATCAAATCATGTAGATCCTATTTGGGATGTGCCTTCTGGAAATTGGCCTTCAAGTGCCTCACACAGTAACGATGGTATGCATAAGGTTCTTGCCATGCAGGCAAGTTCTCCATAGAACTTAATATACCACCATGCCGACCAGATATTAGACAAATACCTGAATGCTATTTGATAGCGTGCTCTTTTAGGTGGTTCAAAAACATCGTCCACGTCTCTGTGCTTTCATTGGCATAAATAGAAAAAGCTAAGGGAAATATCTGTCCATTAGCATTCACTGCCACGGCTATCAATAGCTTGATATCGTACTTTCCATAGACATGAGTTCCGTCTATGGATATTACATGCCGACAATACAAAAAACCATCAATTGCTGGCCTAAATGCCCAGAACATGTAATTGAATATATATTCTGGTTTATCCGGACTCCGCTCAAGCTTCCATTCAACAACCTTCCCGGGGTTAAACTACTGCAGTGCAGCCATGTACCTAGGAAGATCTGCAAATGACTTCTCCCAATTACCATAGACTATTTCAAGCGCTCTTTTGCGCCCGAGATATGCCTTTCTGTTTGTAATCGTATGGCCATGTTCCTGGTGGACTACTGTAATGCATTATTTGATTTTATACCTTATGGGCGCTTCGATGTGTGGAATAAGTACAAGGGATATCAAGTCAATATCCAAGTTGAAGTGATTCCCGTTGAATGTGTCCATTTCGCATGTGTGGGTGGGAATGTATTTACCCACTTTCCACATATCTGTCTTCTTTTTGGTCGCACCAACATCCAATCACATGGCCAAAACCACCTACGGCAAACAACCTTGTATACCGTCGGACTTGACTACGATACCTGCATCTCACGACACTCTTTTATGTTGTGCATTTTACAGGCCCTTCTTATGTGCGCTTTATCAGGAAAACGCATCCCCTTTGCAAGCACCGTTGGTCTAGACTCATCCCACATTGATGTCCGAATTTCATCAAAATCCCTTGTGAGAGCTTCCACGTCCGGCACAGTTGGCAAGTTATCAATGTAAGGAATCTCCCTTGAATGAAACAGCACTTCGGACCCGTACACTCTTCGTCTAGGGGGTATCTCTTCAAATCGGGTCCTCTATCCTCATCATGTTCATCACCATCCTCACGAGCAAAGGGTGTCTCATCTTTCTCAATCTGTGCATCTGCCAAATCCCAATGTAATACATCCTTTTCGGATAATTGAGTGAGTACGGGTGGTTCTACTTGCTCGTTTCCACTGCAGAACGAACAAAAATATAAGCTACTGAACTAAAAAATGCTTTCCATGTGGTTATATTAATCTACTTACAAGTCATAATGTGATGACATTCCATGATGGACGTTTTCAATTAGGTGATGACTACCGGATGGGCCACTTATAAAATTCATATCAGGCCGGTATCCCCTATTAAATAAATAAGCATTAATACAAATTCAATACTCCAAAAATATACATAATTAAAACAAATAAAAATTGAAATTTACCACTCTTCTTGTGAATTATGGAAAGCATGGTATAAATTATTTTCTCGATGCTCATTCACCGACGATGATAAATTTAAATCAATGAGAACTCTTTCATCCGGAACCTATCTGCCAAAAACTGATCCAGAATAACCACCCGATGGCTGGGGGTTATCTCTATTATGCACAACCTCGTTTTTTGGAACATCTTCGACCTTCACGTACATCTCCAACATTGTGATTACAAGAAATTCCTGGCATTCGTCCGGCGTCCTCAGGAAATCACTCAAAGTCTCATCATCGTCGATGTTAAACTCTGAGTAAAAAGCAACCCCTTGCGGCATAACAGAATATAGATATCTTCCGGTTACTTTAAGTATCACTGAACGTTTTCTCACACTCATTTTTTTTGCATAACAGCGATACTAATGTTTCGCACTCCATTGTAAGTGGCAATTTAACATGACATTTAGCAGGTAAATTGTAGCCTACTGAGTTATTCTCCATCACAACCTCACCCCCCCAAGTATAATGATACTCTTACTCTATGCTCGTCAAACATAATGAAAAAATGTTAGAGAATTTAACAACAACAGAAACCAACAAGAGTAAAAAAAATTTTGAATGAAGATATGCGGTTCTAACCTATTTATATAGGAAATGGCTAGCCGGAAAGGTTTTTTTTTGTATATAGCTCCAGAAAAGTTGGCTTTATACGCTTTTGAATTATAGAACCCAGAAATTATTGCTGGGGCCCAGAAAAATTGATATATAGCGCAACTTTTTATGGCACTATTCAATTTTAGAAAAGTAATGTATAGCGCCACTTTTTGTGGCACTATACAGAGTTTCAGAAAAATAATGTATAACGCCACAAAAAGTGGCGCTATGCATTAACGGTCAGTTACTGTCACTGTATAGCGCCACTTTTTGTGGCGTTATATATACTTTGGTATCTTTTTTTTACACTTATTTACGTAATTTCAGTCCAAAAGAACCACATTAGACTCCTTACAACTTCAATCGCGTATATCAAAAGTTATCTCTAATATTGCTAAACTTATAAAATCTTATACTCTTCGACCATAGTTTAAATAGTGGTCCCAAAATCAACTATATGTGAACTTCCCCGGTGAAATTCAAAAATTGTTAGATTTACAAATGCTGATTGAAAAATAATCATAGTTTTAAAAGTAATCAAAATTTAGCCATTTTTCATATAAAGATAAATCTGAACAAATTTCTAGCAAAATATATTGGAGTTCCAGCATAATATATTGGTCTAGCATATGCATAATGTACTAGAGTTTTAGGATAATATATTAATCCAATATAATGTGTTGGAAATCCATACACATGTGCTCCAATCACTAGTATATTATACTGAAACTTTATGTGTGTTGGATTTCAGCATAATATGCTGGAATTTCATACACAGGTGCACTAGTATCCACCATAGTAGTTTGAAGTTCATACACTAGGAATGGCAATACCGCGGGGCGGCGCGAGTGCGGGGTGGGTTTGGACTAAACCCGCAAAACTTTCAACTCGTCCCGTCCCCATAGAAAATTGTGATGACCAAAAGGGTAATCTTGTATTTTAGAAATCGAGTACAGGTTCCGAGGCCTTGAAAACCATATTTGATATCTCCTCGATTTGCAAGCGCAGTTCGAGCGCGTTTCCGGATAGATTTTATGTGAAATCTAAGAAAAATATTAAATTTAGCCTTTAAAATTGATTAAAGTTGACTTCGGTCAATATTTTTGGTAAACGGATCCGAACCCATGATTTGATGGCGTATACCTGAAATTGAATTTTGAGGTACCTATCCAAGAAAAGTATTATTAAAGAAAATTATTTGCTGGAAAATATAAGGAGTTTTGGAAATGAGATGGTATGTGATCTTGATGGTATCATGCCCGTATTTTGGTTTCAAAGTCCGGTATAAAATAATATTTAAGTCGTATCTGTAACATTTGGTAAAAACCAGAGTTGATTTGACGTGATTCGGACATCCGGTTGTGAAAATAATAAATTTGAAGTGTTCTTGAGGAAAATCATGAGTTGAGATTAAACTCATAGTTTTTGATGTTAATTTGATGATTCAATCGCACAAGAAAGCCCTTATAATGTTTTTAGACTTGCGTGAATATTTGCTTTGGAGCCTCGAGGGCTTGAGTGAGTTTTCAATAGGCTGTGATTTGGACTTAGAAAGTTTCTTATTTGCATCTGGTATATTTTGCTGGCTCTGATCTCGCAATTGCGCGGTCATGCATCACAAATGCGAGCCATCGGGCTTGGCAATTGCGAGGGGCTTTATCGCCATTGCGAAGAAGCCCTGGCCAACATAAGTTCGCATTTGTGAACATCCCTTTGTATTTTCAAAGTCGCCAGGGCAGGGGAATCTTCGCATTTGCGACCAAAAGATCGCATTTGCGACAGAAGCATAAATGAGGAAGGTTCGCAATTGCGATGCCTTTCTTGCATTTATGATCTTCGCAAATGCGAATCTCCAGCCGCAATTGCAACATCTGCAGCCTATTAAGTGAGATTTTAGACGGGATATTAACTTCATTCTTCAAAATTACAAAACCTAAACTCCTAAAGGTGATTTTTCTAGAGCATGTTCTTTCCCAAATCAATGGTAAATGAATCTTAGCTCTTGTTCTTCAATCTATTTCATCTTTTTACATGATTTCATCTCAAAATCTAGGGGTTTTCATGGAAAATTGGATGTTCTTGGATATATATTAGAATTTTTGAATTTTTGAGATTTGGACCTCAATTTGAGATCGGATTTCAAAACCAATTGCATATTTGAGTTTGCGGGTGAATGAATAATTGTGTTTTGGTTCGAACTTTGAAATTTGACCAAAGTGGGCTCGGGTTGGTTTTTGACGTTTAGGAAACAATATTGGGAAATCTATATTCATGCATTAGAATTGGTTTATTTAGCATTTATTAATGTTATGAATTAAATTATGGCAAGATTCAAGCAAATTCGAAGTGGAACCGAGAGGTAAAGCAGTAATTGAGGCTTGATTTAGTCCGTGGAATTGAGGTAAGTGTTTGGTCTAACTTTAGCTTGAGGAAATAAGAGTTGTGGTGTTATTTTCTACGTGTTAGTGTTAAGTACGACGTATAGGTGTGGTGGCGAGTATCTATACGTTGGGGTCTAGCATGTTTGTGAGTCTTATACCAGATTGTTGTGACTCTCATTATGTATCATATATGCTTAAATTGATTATTATCACTATTGAGCAAGACTTATGATAATTTCTTGGTAATTTACAAATATTGAGCATTGACTCAAGTTGAGATTTATATTAAGAAGTAAATGTTGAAACGAGATTGGTAACAGCTGATTCCCTTGTCGGGATGTTATTGTTTATGTTGTTTCTATTATTCCTAAGAGGCTACAAAGTTTAGGAAAATTTTGCATCTATTCCTTTCTGTCATGTGAATTGATTTCTCAATACCAATTGAACTTCCCCTCTGTTCTTCCATAGATGATGAGAACACGTACCGCTTCATCACGTGACCAGCAGCCTGAGCCCCTAGTGGTAGCTGCTACGAGGGGCAGAGGTTGGCGCCGTGATAGAGGTTGAGGCAGGGCTCATCCTAGAGCTCGAGCAGTAGCACCAGCGACAATGCCTTAGATAGAGTTTGAGGATGAGGTTCCGTCCCATACTGTTCTAGCAGGTACAGCTTAGGTTCCAGAGGGATTCATCACCACCTCGGTACTCTAGGATGCTCTAGTCCATCTAGTGGGCCTTATGGATAGTGTCGCTCATGTGTGTATATTTCCTTTAGCACCAGCTATTGCTCAGCCTGGAGGAGGAGCCTTGACTTCTACTACTCACACTCTGGAGCAGATGGCTCGCCAGTTTTAGACTCCAGTCGCTCAGCCTGTTGGGGTAGGGCAGCCGAGTGTTGTAGCACAAACCGGTGATGGGCAAGCTATGTCTAATGATGCCTTGTGGAGGCTGGACAGTTTCAGCTAGCTTATTACTACCACGTATGGCGGTACATATTTAGAGGATCCCTGGGACTATTTGGACAACTATTATGAGGTTCTACGGAACATGGGAATAGTGGAGACTAATGGGGTCGACTTTGCTACTTTTCGTATGTCAGGTTCTGCCAAGTCTTGGTGGATGGATTACTCTTAAGCTAGACCAGCTGGGTCACCGGCTTTGACTTGGTATTAGTTGTGTCAGGTATTTCTGGAGAAATTTCTTCCTATCATTCAGAGGGGTGACTATCAGAGGCAGTTTGAGCGTCTCTAGCAGGGTTCTATGACCGTCACTCAATAAGAGACCATATTTAGTGACTTGGCTTATCATGTTATTCTTATACTTTCCACCGAGAGGGAGAGGGTGAGGAGGTTTATTAAGGGACTAGCTCAGCCTATCAGATTGCAGATGGCTAAGGAGACAGGGAGTGAGATTTCTTTCCAGGATGCAGCCACTGTGGCCAGGCAAGTTAAGATGGTTCTATCATAGGGGAGTGGTCAGGGGTTTGACAAAAGGCCTCGTCATTCTGGCAAATTCAGTGGTGCCTCTTCTGGAGAAGAGGATTATTTTGGTAGAGGTCATCCTCCTAGGCCATTTCAATCAGCACTACACGCTTCTCACGATGCTCCAGGTGGTCAGGGTTCTCATATGCAATATTCTTATCAGCTACCCTAGAGTGCACCTCCGCTCCAGAGTTTTCAAGGTGGTTACACAGGCCGTCAGGGTAAGTTTCAGGGTCAGCAATCCCAGCAACCGAGGACTTATTATACTTGTGGCGATTGGAAGCACATTGATAGATTTTTCCCTCGAGCATCGAGTGGTTATGAGAATTAGGGTGCCATAGTTCAGGAACCAGGTGTTCCACTACCCCCTCAGCTAGCTACAGGCAGGGCTCATGTAACTAGAGGAGGAGGTTGAAGTGTTATAGGTGGAGGCAGGGCCACTAGAGATGGAGGCTAACCAGTAAGAAGTCGTCCCGAAGACGTAGTTCAGATTGGTTCGGCCTAGCCCCAATGTTATGCTTTCCCAGTCAGGTGTGAGATTGAGGCATTCGATGCCATTATCATAGGTACAGCTTCATTTTACAGTAGAGATGCTTCAGTTCTATTTGATCTAGGATCTACACACTCATATGTGTCATCTTATTTTGCTATGTATTTGGTTGTGCCTCATGATTATTTGAGTGCTTCTGTATATGTTTACACACTGGTAGGTAATTGTATTATTGTAAATCGTGCTTATTGCTAATATGTGGTTATTATTGGGGGTCTTGAGACCCGTGTAGATCTCTTACTTCTAGATATGGCTAATTTTGATGTAAAATTAGGGATGGATTAACCCTCACCTTATCATACCATATTGGATTGTCACGCCAAGACTGTGACCTTAGCTTTTCTAGGGTTACCTCGACTGGAGTGCAGAGGGACTCCTATTCATTCAAAAAATAGGCTCATTTCTTATATGAAGGCTCGGTGTATGGTCAATAAGGGGTGTATGGCTTACTTGGCATATATTCGTAATTCTAATGCTGAGGTTCCTTCTATGCATTCCGTGCCATTTGTTCGTCAGTGTGCAAAAGATTTCCTACAAACCTACCGGGGATATACACGATAGGGATATCGACTTTTGCATTGATTTGGCTCTGAGAATTCAACCCATTTTCCTTCCGCTATGTCGTATGGCCTTGCCGGAGTTGAAATAATAAAAGGAACAGTTGCAAGATTTGCTGGACATAGGCTTTATTATACCTAGTGTCTAGCCCTCGGGTGCACGGTGTTTTTTGTTAAGAAAAAGGATGGGTCAATGAGGATGTGCATAGATTACCGGTAGATGAACAGGGTCACCATCAAGAATAAGTATCCATTGTTGAGGACTGATTACTTGTTTGATCAGCTTCAGGGTGCAAAAGTGTTTTCAAAGATTGAGTTGAGATCTAGCTACCATTTGTTGAGGATTAGGGCACCCAATGTTCCTAAGACAGCTTTCTGCACTCAGTACGGGTATTATGAGTTCTTAGTCATTTGGGTTTACAAATGCTCCAGCAACTTTTATATATTTAGTGAACCGGGTGTTTAAGCCTTATTTAGATTCCTTTGTGACTGTCTTCATTGATGACATTTTGATCTACTCCTGCAGCTGAGAGGAGCATGAGTAGCATTTTTGAGTTGTTCTTCAGACTTTGAGAGACAGTGAGTTGTCTGCTAAGTATTTGAAGTGTACGTATTAGTTGCGTTCAGTTGCCTTCTTGGTCCACGTTGTATTAGCTGTGGGTATTCAGGTGGATCCAAAGAAGATATTGGCAGTCAAGGACTGGCCTAGACCCATAAAAGCTACAAAGATCTGGAGTTTCTTAGGTTTGGCAGGTTATTACTATCGGTTTGTGGAGAGGTTATCATTTATTGCATCCTTGATGACCAGGTTGACCAGAAGCGTGCCTAGTTCAGGTGGTCGGACGAGTGTGAGGCAGGCTTTCAGAAGCTCAAGACAGCTCTGATTACGGTGCCAGTGTTGGTTTTGCCCACAGGTTAGGGGCCATATACAGTATATTGTGATGCATCTCGTATTGGACGTGGTGCGATGTTGATGCAGAATGCCAAGGAAATTGCATATGCTTCACGACAGTTGAAGATTCATGAGAAAAATTATCCAGTTCGTGATTTGGAGCTAGCAACCATTGTTCACGCTCTAAAGATTTTGAAGCATTATTTATATGGTATGTTATGTGAGGTGTTCACATATCAGAAGAGTCTACAGTATTTATTCTAGAAAAGGGATCCAAATTCGAGGTAGAGAAGGTGGTTTAAGCTATTTAAAGACTATGACATCACCATCTTGTATCATCCAAGGAAGGTCAACATAGTGGCCGATGCTTTGAGTAGAAAGTCAGCCAGTATGGGTAGTCTTGCGTATATTTCAATCGCTGGGAGACCTATTACTTTGGATGTTCATGCTTTAGCCAATCAGTTAGTAAGGTTGGATGTTTCTGAGCCCAGCCGTGTTTTAGCTTGTACAGTTGCTCGTTCTTCATTATTTGAGCGTATCAGAGATCGACAGTATGATGATCCTAATTTGTTTGTCCTTAGTGGCACGGTACGACATGGAGGTGTCAAGCAGGTTTCAGTTAGAAATGATGGAGTTTTGAGAAGCAGGGTCGAGTTTTTGTGCCTAATATGGATGGATTTCGAGAGTTGATTCTAGAGAAAGCCCATAGTTCCCGGTATTCTATTCATCCGTGCGCCGCTAAGGTGTATCAGGACTTTCGGCAGCATTATTAGTGAAGGCGGATGAAGAAGGATATTGTTGAATATGTAGATTGGTGTTTGAATTGTCAGGAGGTAAAGTACGAGTATCAATGACCTGGTGGTTTGCTTCAGAATATTAATATTCCTAATTGGAAGTGGGAGCGTCACTATGGACTACGTTGTTGGACTACCACAGACTTATAGGAAGTTCAATGCGGTATGGGTTATTGTTGATAGGCTGAGCAAGTGAGCGCATTCCATTATTATGGCAGTCTCCTATTCTTTAGAGAGGTTAGCTCAGATCTATATCAGGGAGATTTTTCGTCTTCATGGTGTGCCTGTGTCTATTATTTTAGAATGAGGTATGCAATTTACCTCACATTTCTGTTGGGCAATTTAGCATAATTTGGGTACTGGGGTCGAGCTGAACATAGTATTCATCCTCAGACGGACGAACAGTCCGAACGTACTTCATATTTTGGAAGATATTCTCCGAGCACATGTTATTGACTTTAGAGGTTCGTGGAACCAGTTCTTTCCATTAGCAGAGTTTGGCTACAACAATAGCTATAAGTCGAGCATCCATATGGCTCTCTCTGAGGCATTATATGGTAGGCGGTATTGATCCCTAGTTAAGTTGTTTGAGCAGGCGGGAGGCTTGGTTGTTGGGTCCAGATTTTTTACATGGTGCCTTGGACAAGGTTAAGATCATTTAGGATAGGCTTCGTACAGCTCAGTCCGAGTAAAAGAGTTATCCCGACCGTAAGGTTTGTGATGTGTCAGAGAGCGAGCATTGCTTCGAGTGACGCCCATGAAGGGCATGATGAGATTTGGGAAGAAGGGCAAGTTAAGCCCAAGGAACGTAAGACCTTTTGATATTCTTGATCGAGTGGGAAAGGTGGCTTATAGACTTGCATTTCCACCTATTTTACCAGCTTCTCATATATTTCATGTGACCATGCTTCGAAAATATCACGGCGATCCATCCCACGTGTTAGACTTCAGCATTGTCTAGTTGGACAAGGACTTGACCTATGAGAAGGAGCGGGTAGTTATTATAGACTAGCAGGTTCGTCTGGTGAGATCAAAGAATTTCTCCTCTGTTCGTGTGTAGAGAGTTCATCCTGTTGAGGCAGCAATCTGGGAGTCCAATATGCGGAGCCGATATGCCCATCTTTTCACCAACTCAGATACTTTTTTATGTCCATTCGAGGATGAACAATTATTTTAGAGGTGGAGAATGTGATGACCCAAAGGGTCATCTCATATTTTTAAATCTGAATTAAGGTTTTGAGGCCTTCCTCATTTGGTATCTCCTTGATTTGTGTGCATAGTCCGAGCATATTTCTGGAAAGCTTTTATGTGAAATCTAAGAAAAATATTGAATTTGTCCTTTAAAATTAAATAAAGTTGACTTTGCTCAACATATAAAGGACCAGACTGTTATTTGACAGTCCTGTGGGGTCAGTGGTGACATACGGGACTTGGCGTATGCCCGTAATCTAATTCCGAGGTCTTTAGCCCGACAAAAGAATATTCAAAGAAAATTATTTACTGGAAAATATAATGACTTTTGAAAATAAAATGGTATGTGATCTTGATGGTATCGGGACCATATGTTGGTTCCGGAGCCCGTTACGGGATTAAAATAATATTTAAGTCGTATCTATGAAATTTGGTAAGAATCGGAGTTGATTTGACATGATTCGGACGTCCGGTTGTGAAAATAATAAACTTGAAGTGTTCTTGATGAAAATTATGAGTTGAGGTTAAATTCATAAATTTTTATTTTAATTAGATGATTTGATCGCAAAAACAAGTCGGTATGATGTTTTTAGACTTACGTGCATATTTGGTTTGGAGCTCCGAGGGCTCGGGTGAATTTTGGATAGGCCACGGAGTGAGTTTAGACATAGAAATTTTTTTTACTTGCATCTTTTTTTGCAGGCTCTGATCATGCAATTATGAGGTCAGACTTTGCAATTTCGAGCCTATCATACTTGGCAATTGCAACGGGATTTATGGTAATTGCGAAGAAGCCCTATCCAGTATAAGTTCGCACTTGCAAAGTCAACAGGGCAGGCAGAATCTTCATTTGCGACCAAAAGGTCGCATTTTCAATGGCACAAGAAATGAGGAAGGCTCCAATTGCGATTTCTTTCTCACATTTACGAGCTTCACAAATGCAAAGCTCCAATAGCAATTGCGATATCTGTAGCCTGTTAAGTGGGATTTTAGACGGGATTTTCACTTCATTCTTCAAAATTTCAAAACCTAAACTCTTAAGGGCGATTTTTCTAGAGCAATTTCATCCCCAAATCATAGGTAAATGAATCTTAACTCTTTTTCCTCAATCTATTTCATCTTTTCACATAATTTCATCTTAAAATTTAGGGGGTTTTACGGGTAATTGGGTATTTTTGGGTAGAAATTAGGATTTTCAAATTTTTGGGATTGGGCCTCAATTTAAGGTCGAATTTCAAAATCAATTACATATTTGAGTTTGTGGGTAAATGGTTTATCGGGTTTTGGTTCGAACTTCAAGTTTTGACCAAGGGGGCTCGGGGTCAATTTTTTACTCTTTGGGGAAAACAATGGGAAATCAATATTCATGCATTAGAATTGGTTTAATTAGAATTTATTGATGTTATTAAGTAAATTATGACTCGATACAAGCGGATTGGAAGTGTAACCGAGATGTAAACCTGTAATTAAGGCTTGATTTGTCCATGGAATTAAGGTAATTATTTGGTCTAACCTTAGCTTGAGGGAATATGAGTTGCGGTCTTATTTTTTACGTGCTAATGTTGAGTATGACGTATAGGTATGGTGATGAGTATCTATACATTGGTGTCTAGCATACCCGAGAGTCTTATACCATGATTGTTGTAACTCTCATTATGTACTGTCCATGCTTAAATTGATGATTATCACAGTTGAGCAAGACTTATGATAATTTCTTGGTATTTTGACCATTGTTGAATATTGGATCAAGTTGAGATTTATATTGTCAAGTAATTGTTGAAACGGGATTGGTTATAGTTGATTCCCTTGCCGGGATATTATAATTTATATTATTGATACCCTTGCCGAGATGTTATTGTTTATATGTTGATTCCTTGGCCGGGATGTATTGTTTCTATTGTTTGGGTGAGGAAGAGTGTAAAGCACGAAGGGTGATGTCGTGCAAGATAGTGTAAGTGAGTGTTAATGCACGAATGGTGATGTCGTGCGTTATTGTGAGTGTTGATGCATGAAGGGTGATGTCGTTCCATGATTTGAGAGTTAAAGCATGAAGAGTGATGTCATGCCGATGTTGTGAGAGTTAATGCGCGAAGGGTGATGCCGTGCCATGATTATAAGTGTTAATGCACGAAGGGTGATGTTGTGCCGATTCTGTTATTTCTTATGGTGAGAACGAGAGAAAAAGCATGAAGGGTGATGTCGTGCATGCGTTACAGTTTTGTTATTCATGTGGATACAAATATGGTGTTCATTATTTTTCTCTATCGATTTATTGTTAGAATTTGATGTTCCCCGCAGCATATTCCTCTTCCTATCTTTATGTTTTGTTTCATGTTATTATTGTTCTGTTGATATATGTTTTAATTATACATGTTTAAATGGTAGTCTAGTCCTAGCCTCATCACTACTTCACCGAGGTTAGGCTCGACACTTACCAATATGTGGGGTCGATTGTATTGATACTGCACTCTGCATTTTGTATGCAAATTTTGATGCTAGACCTTTTGAGTAGATCGTGGGTTGCTGCCTTCAGTCCATAGGAGACCCGAGGTAGATTTGTTGGTGTTCGCAGACTCTGGAATCCCTTCCTTATGTTTTAGATATAATGTCTCTTTTCATTTCGAGAACAGTTGTATTTCTTTTAAACCAATATTTGTAGAAATCTTTAGATGTTCGTGACATTTTGACACCATATCGTTGGGTAGACTTGTTTTAGAACTTAAGTTATTATGGAACTTCCGCATTTTATACATGTTTATCCTTATTTGTAATTTATTTCTGTTTGGGTTAATAATCAATGTGTTGGAATGTATCACTTGGCTTTCCTAGCTTTTACGAGTAGGTGCCATCATGAATTTTGAGGATGGAAAATCTGGGTCATGCAAGCTGGTATCAGAGCTCTAGGTTGCCTATGTCTCACAATTCATGAACAAGCTAAGTAGAGTCTGAGGGATCGGTATGGAGACGTCTATGCTATTGAGTTTAGGAAAATTTCACATCTATTCCTTTCTATCATGCAACTTCATTTCTCAATGCTAATTGAACTTCCACTCTATTCTTTTATAGATGGTGAGAACACATACCACTTCATCAGCTAACCAGTAACCCGAGCCCCAGTGGCAGCGCCTACGAGGGTCAGAGGTCAAGGCCGTGCTAGAGGCCGAGGCAGGGCTCAGACCAAAGCTCGAGCAGTAGCACCAGCAGCGGAGCCTCAGGTAGAGTTTGAGGATGAGGTTCCGCCCATGACCATTCAAGTAGGGCCAACTCAGGTTCCTGAGGGGTTCATTTCCACCCCGATACTCCAGGATGCTCTGGTCCGTCTAGTAGAACTTATGGAGAGTGTCAGTCAAGCGGGCATATTCCCTGTAGCAACAGTTGTCTCTCAGGCTGGAGGAGAAATCCAAACTCCTACTACTCACACTTTGGAGCATATGGATCCTTGATTTTAGACTCCAGCAGTGCAGCCAGTTGGGGTAGCCAAGTATTGTAGCACATACCGGTGATGGGTCAGCTATGTTTGCTGATGCTTTGTGGAGGCTGGACAGGTTCACCAAGATTTTTACTACCACATATGGCGGTACAACTTCAGAGTGTCCCCAGGACTATTTTGACAGTGGCTATGATGTTATACGGAACATGGGGGTAATGGAGACCAATGGGTCGACTTTGCTGTTTTTCTTTTTTCAGGTTCCGCTAAGACTTGGTGAAGGGACTATTGTTTGGCTAGACCAACTGGGCCAGCGGCTTTGACTTGGGATCAGTTCTTTCATCTATTTCTAGAGAAGTTTCTTCCTATCACTCAGATGGAAGACTATCTAAGGCAGTTTGAGTATCTCCAACAAGGTTCTATGACTGTCACTCAGTACGAGACCAGATTTATTGACATGGCCCGTCATGCTCTTCTTATGGCCAGTCAAGTTGAGATAGTTCTATCACAGAGGGAAAGGGTGAGGAGGTTTATTGAGGGACTAGCTAAGCCTATCATATTACATATGGCTAAGGAGACAGGAAGTGAGATTTCTTTCCAGGATGTAGCCAATATGGCCAGTCAAGTTGAGATGGTTCTATCACAGGGGAGTGGTCAAGGGTCTGACAAGAGGCCTCATCATTCTTGCAGGTTCAGTGGTGCCTCGTATGGAGGCAGGGATTTTTTTGGTAGAGGCCATCCTCCCAAGCCTTTTCAGTCAGCACTACAGGCTTCTCACGGTGCTCCAGTTGGTCGTGGTTCTCATATGCAGTATTCTAATCAGCTACCTTACAGTGCACCACCAACTCCTATCAGTGAACGTCTGCTCCAAAGTTTTCAGGGTGGTTACTAAGGCCGTCAGGGTCAGTTTAAGGTTCAGCAGTCCCAGCAGCCTAGGACTTGTTATACTTGTGTCGATCTGAGGCATATTGCTAGATTTTGCCCTCAAGCATCGAGCGGTTTTTAGCATCAGGGTTCTTGTGCCATGGTTCACACACCGGGTGTTCAACTGCCCGTGCAACCAGCTAGAGGTAGGGGTCAGGAAGCTAGAGGTGGAGGTTAGGTCGCTAGAGATGGAGGCCAGCATACAGAAGGCCATCCTAGGGACATAGTTCAGGTGGTGGGGCCCAGCCTTAATGTCATGCTTTCCCAGCCAGGCCGGGGGCTGGGGCATCCAATACCATTATCACAGGTAAGGTTTCACTTTGTAGTAGAGATGCTTCAGTTTTATTTGATCATGGGTCTATATACTCCTATGCGTCATCTTATTTTGCTATGTATTTGGTTATGCCTCATGATTATTTGGGTGCTTTTGTACATCTGTCCACACCAGTGGGTGATTCTATTGTTGTAAATCATACTTATCACTCGTATATGGTTATTATTGGGGGTCTTGAGACTCGTATAGATCTCTTACTTCTGGATATGGTTGATTTTGATGTTATATTGGGGATGGATTGGTTGTTACCTTATCATGCCATATTGGACTGTCACGCCAAGACCGTGACCTTAGCTTCGCCGGGATTGCCTCGATTGAAGTGGAGAGAGACTCCTGGTCCTTTTATGAATTGGGTCATTTCTTATATGGAGGCTCGGCGTATGGTCGAGAAGAGGTGTTTGGCTTACTTGGCATATGTTCGTAATTCTAGTGCTGAGGTTCCTTCTATGGATTCTGTGCTAGTTGTTCGTGGGTTTACAAAAGGTATTTCCTACAAACCTACCGGGGATGTAATTCGACGGGGATATCGACTTTTACATTGATTTTGCTCCAAGCACTCAGCCCATTTCTATTTTACCATATCGTATGGCCCCGCTAGAGTTAAAAGAATTAAAGAAACAGTTGTAAGATTTGATGAACAAGGCTTTATTAAACCTAGTGTCTCACCCTAGGGTGCATCGGTGTTGTTTGTTAATAAGAAGGATGAGTCGATGAGGACGTGTATAGATTATCGGCAGTTGAACAAGGTCACCACCAAGAATAAGTATCCATTACTGAGGATTGATGACTTGTTTGATCAGCTTCAGGGTGCCAAAGTTTTTCAAAGATTAATTTGAGATATGGCTACTATCAATTGAGGATAAGGGTATCCAATGTCCCTAATACAATTTTTTGCACTCGGTACGAGCATTATGAGTTCTTAGTGATGTTATTTGCATTGACAAATGACCCAACAACTTATATGGATTTGATGAATCGGGTATTCAAGCCTAACCTGGATTCCTTTGTGATTATCTTCATTAATGATATTTTGATCTACTCCCGCAGTTGAGAGGAGCATGAGCAGCATCTTCGAGTTGTTTTTCAGACTTTGAGAGACAGCCAGTTGTATGCTAAGTATTCGAAGTGTGAGTTTTGGTTGAGTTCAGTTGCCTTCTTGAGCCACGTTGTATCAGCAGTGGGTATTTAGGTGGATCCAAAGAAGATATTGGCAGTCAAGGACTGGCCTAGACCCATATAAGTTACAGAGATCCAGAGTTTCTTAAGGTTGGTGGGTTATTACCGTCGGTTTGTAATGGGATTATCATTTATTGCATCCCCATTGACCAGGTTGACCCAGAAGCGTGCCTAGTTCAGGTGGTCGGACGAGTGTGAGGCGCACTTTTAGAATCTCAAGACAGCTTCGACTACGGTGCCACTGTTGGTTTGCCCACGAGTTAGGGGCCAAATACAGTATATTGTGATGCATCTCGTATTGGACTTGGTGTGGTGTTGATGCAGAATGCCAAGGTAATTGCATATGTTTCGCGAAAGTTGAAAATTCACGAGAATAATTATTCAGTTCATGATTTGGAGCTAGAAACCATTGTTCACACGCTAAAGATTTGGAGGCATTATTTATATGGTGTGTCATGTGGGGTGTTCACAGATCACAAAAGTCTACAGTATTTGTTCTAGCAAAAGGAGCTAAATTTGAGGCAGAGAAGGTGGTTGGAGCTATTGAAAGACTATGATATCACATCTTGTATCATCCGGGGAAGGCCAATATAGTGGCTGATGCTTTGAGTAGGAAGTCATCCGGTATGGGCAGTCTTGCATATATTCAAATTAGCGAGAGATCGCTTGCTTTGGTTGTTCAAGATTTAGCCAATCAGTTCGTGAGGGTTTGGATGTTTCTGAGCCCAACCGTGTTTTAGCTTATACAATCGCTCGCTCTTCATTATTTGAGCGTATCATAGATCGGTAGTATGATGATCCTCATTTGCTTGTCCTTAAAGGCACGATGTGCCACGGAGGTGCCAACCAGGTTATAGTTAGAGATGATTGAGTTTTGAGGATGCAAGGTCGAATTTGTTTGCCTAATATGGATGGACTTCGAGAGTTGATTCTAGAGGAGGCCTATAGTTCCCGGTATTCTATTCATCTAGGCGTCGCTAAGATGTGTTAGTACTTGTGGAAACATTATTGGTGTAGGAGGATAAAGAAAGATATTGTTGCATATGTAGCTTGGTGTTTGAATTGTCGGCAGGTAAAGTATGAGCATCAAAGACCCGAGTTTGCTTCGGAAGATTGAGACTCCTGAGTGGATGTGGGAGTGTATCACTATGGATTTTGGTTGTTGGACTCCCACGAACTCAGAGAAAGTTCGATGCGGTATGGATTATTATAGATAGACTGACCAAGTTAGTGCATTTCATTCTTGTGACAATCTCCTATTCTTCACAGAGGTAACTGAGATCTATATTCGGGAGATTATTCGTATTCATGGTATGCCTATGTCTATTATTTTTGACCGAGGTATGCAATTTACCTCGCATTTATGGAGGGCAGTTTAGCATAAGTTGGGTACTCGAGCATCCAAATAGCTCCCTATGAGGCATTAAAGGGTAGATGGTGTGGATCTCTAGTTGGGTGGTTTGAGCTGGGGGCTCAGTTTTTTGGGTACGGATTTTGTACAGGATGCCTTGGACAAGGTTAAGATCATTCAAGATAGGCTTCGTATAACTCAGTCCAGCTAAAAGAGTTATGTCGACCGTAAGGATTATGATGTCGGATTCATGGTCGAGGAGCGAGTATTACTTCGGGTGTCTCCCATGAAAGGCGTCATGAGATTTGGAAGAAGGGCAAGTTAATCCCTAGGTCCATCGGACCTTTTGAGATTCTTGATCGACTGGGAGAGGTGGCTAACAAACTTGCATGTCATCGAGTTTATCAGCTATGCATCAGTGTTTCATGTGTGCATGCTTCAGAAGTATCATGGTGATCCATCCCACATGTTAGAATTCAGCACTGTCCAGTTGGACAAGGACTTGACCGATAAGGAGGAGCCGGTAGCTATTCTAGACCGGCAGGTTCGTCAATTAAGATCGAAGAATTTCTTTTCATTTCGTTTATAGTGGAGAGGTCATCCTATTGAGACAGCGACCTGGGAGTCCGAGTCCAATATGCGGAGCCGATATCCTCATCTTTTCACCGACTCAGGTACTTTTCCATGTTCGTTCGAGGACGAACGGTTGCTTTAGAGATGGAGAATGTAATGACCCAAAGGGGTCATCTTGTATTTTAGAACCGGTTTTGAGGCCTTAAAAATCTCAATTGCTACCTCCTCGATTTGCGTGCGCAGTCCAGGCAGATTTTCGAAAAGCTTTTAAGTGATATCTAAGAAAAATATTGAATTTTCCCTTTAAAATTGATTAAAGTTGACTTTGGTAAACATCTTTGGGAAACCGACCCGGACCCGTGGGTTGATAGTCTTGTAGTGCCTATAGTGAAATACGGGACTTGGGCGTATGCCCGGAATCGAATTCCAAGTTCCCTAGCCCCGAAAAAAGAAAAGTGTTTGCTGGAAAATATAAGGACTTTAGGAAGTGAAATGGTATGTGATATTGATAGTATCGGGCCCATATTTTAGTTTTGGATCTCGGTCCAGGTCTAACATAATATTTAAGTCGTATTTGTAAAATATTTTAAGAATCGGAGTTGATTTGACGTGATTCGAATGTTCGATTGTAAAAATAATAAATTTAAAAGGTTCTTGAGGAAAATCATGTGTGAGGTTAAATTCGTAGTTTTTGATGTTTATTTGATAATTTGATCACACAAGCAAGTCTGTATGATGTTTTTAGACTTGCGTGCATGTTTGGTTTGCAACACCGAGGGGTTCAGGTGAGTTTTGGATAGGCCACGAAGTGAGTTTGGACTTAGAAAGTTTCTGATTTGCATCTGGTATTGGTGCAGGTTTTGATCTCGCAATTGCGAGGTCAGGCTTGGCAATTGCGAGGGGCTTTATCGTAATTTCAAAGAAGCTCTGGCCAGCATAAGTTCACATTTACGAAGTCAACAGAGCAGGGGGGAATCTTTGCATTTGCGACCAAAAGGTCGCATTTGCGATGGCAGCAGAAATGAGGAAGGTTCACAATTGTGATGCCTTTCTCGAATTTGCGAGCTTGCGATATCTGGAGCCTGTTAAGTGAGATTTTAGACAGCATTTTCACTTCATACTTCAAAATTTCAAAACCTAAACTCCAACAGTCGATTTTTCTAGAGCAAGTTTTTCCCCAAATAGGTAAATGGATCTTAACTCTTTTTCTTCACTATATTTCATCTTTCTACATGATTTCATCTCAAAATATAGGGGTTTTCACGGGAAAATGGGTGTTCTGAAGTAGAAACTTAGATTTTTGATTTTTTTGGATTTGGACATCAATTTAACTTCGTGTGCGAATGGGTAATCGGATTTTGGTTCGAACTTCGAGTTTTGAACTAGCGGGCATGTGGGCGGTTTTTAATTTTTTGGGAAAAACATTGGGAAATCTATATTCATGCATTAGAATTGGTTTATTTAGCATTTACTTGTGTTATTAAGTAAATTATGACTAGATACAAGCGGATTGGAAGTGGAACCGAGAGGTAAAACAGTAATTGAGGCTTGATTTTCTCTGTGGAATTGAAGTAAGTGTTTGGTCTAGCCTTAGCTTGAGCGAATAGGAGTTGTGGTCTTATTTGTTATGTGTTAGTGTTGAATACGGCATATAGGTGTGGTGATGATTATCTATATGTTGGTGTCTAGCATGTCCGTGAGTCTTATACCATGATTATTGTGACTCTCATTATGTATTGTCCATGCTTAAATTGATGATTATCACTATTGAGCAAGGCGTATGATAATTTCTTGGTAATTGACCATTGTCGAGTATTGGCTCAAGTTGAGATTTATATTGTGAAGTAATTGCTGAAACGAGATTGGTTATAGTTGATTCCCTTGCCAGGATATTGTTATTTATATTGTTGATTCCTTTGTCGTGATGTTATTATTTATATTGTTGATTCCCTGTCCAGGATGTATTATTTCAAATACTTGAGTGAGGAAGAGTGTAAAGCACGAAAGGTGATGCAGTGTCGATATTGTGAGAGTTAATGCACGAAGGGTGATGTCGTCCATGATTATGAGAATTAATGCACGAAGGATGATGCCGTGTCGATTCCATTGTTTCTTATGGTGAGGACGAGAGTAAAAGCACGAAGAGTGATGTCGTGCACATGTTACAGTTTCATTATTCCTGTCGATACAAATATGGTGTTCATTATATTTCTCTATTGATTTACTATTAGAATTTGAAATTTCCCGTAGCATGTTCACCTCCCTATCTTTATCTGTTATTGTTGTTCTGTTCCTATATGTTATAACTGCACAGGTTTGAATGGTTGTCTTGTCCTAGCCTCATCACTACTTCACAGAGGTTAGGCTCGACATTTACCAGTACATGGGGTCGGTTATACTGATACTACACTATGCACTTTCCGTATAGATTTTGATGTTGGGCCTTTTTTCACTACCAACTTGACGCTACACCAAGGTAGAAAGAGCGGGTCGCAATAGCTTTTATCCGAATAGAGATCGGGATCGATTTCCTCAAGGATCTAGTAGTGGAGTTGGATTTTCCGTCTAGTCTAGAGATGTGTTTGTACTCCTAATGTCACTTCAAACATTCTTGGTTTTTGATTTTCTAACTAATTTTATAAAACTAATGATTAACACTAAATTATGTTATGAGAATATTGCTAACTTGTATCTAATAGGAAGAAGGGCACTAGGGTCGTGGTATCACCTAGGTGGCTAATTTACGGCTAGATGTTACAAAGGATAGATTGAAATATTTGGGGTTTATGCTATAACCATTGCACAGTTTTACACACTCTCCACCTCTCTGTAAAAAGAGGGATTTTGCCCAATTGACTCTCTCGAGACCAAATAGGTAGGCAAATTAGGCCAAGCAACTAGGTTTCAAGTAGGGTGATTACTCTCTCGAGATTTAACCCGTTAATTGGGACAATCATTTCTCATGAGTCCATCCCAATTCCTTGTTGGGTCAATTCTGGAGTCATAGACTCTCTTTCTCAAGAAGAGTCAAACCCACTAAGCTTGAATCAATGTTTGCAACCACCAATTCTTAAATAAAAATATAAAACCAACCCAAATACCCAATATCAATGTAATCCTAGATGGCAACACCCATCAATTACCCACACTAGGGTTGAGCCACAGCCCTACCTAATGGGTTTAGCTACACATGATTAAGGAAGAAAATGAAGAAGTAGATGAAGAACTAAACATATTAATTAATTACTAAGAATAAATCACAATAATCTACCGTTAATGAAGAGCAAAAGTGCCAAAAATGGCTACAAAACCGAGTCTCACGAGCGAAGCTAAGTCTGGAATGTAAAAACTCTACCTAAAAATGGTAAAATGTTCTACTTATACAAGGCTGGAAAAACTGGACAAAAATACTCCTGCGGGGTCAGTGCGGGCTGCACTGGCTCTTGGATTTCACGTTTCTGCTTCTCTGAAGTTGGAGACCGGGGGCCGCGTGAAAGTGCATCGAGGTTGTGGTGGGAGTTGCCACGCTCCGCACAAGTACGATCGTGGATCGCATTGCTTGGATTTGGCAAATTGTGAGCTCACTGAATCTCTGCTCCGCGAACCGCACAAAAGAATAGCGCGGCCGCAGAGCCTGACTGCGGACCGCGAGAATCATTTGATGTATACTTTTTGAGATGGCATATACTCACTCCCCGAAGAATGGGAAGCAGCTCTTTCTACAACTTTTATCATCTTCCTTGTCTTTTTGATGTTTTCCCGGACTTAGGGAGTGAGTTTTACCACTCTATTGCCTTTACCCCTCGGGAGAACCACCTCTCCCAGGTTGTTGTGATCCTTTGCCGCCTCTTTGTTTAACCATTATCTGCAAAAACACATATCTAACATTATTAGTTTAAGCACAAGCAGTGAAACACATGTATGAAATAGATTGCAGACAACAGATGCAGTTTTGCATAACACAGTTGCAGAACACAGCTGCAGAAAACAGCATCGCGGTCCGCACAAACAGGAAATGTGGTCGTGTTGGAGGCATCACGGACCACACAAAGACGACCGCGGTCCGCGCTGGGCAAAGGCCCCATAATAACAACTCTTTGAATCTCCCACCGCGGTCCGCTCAAAATGGGGTCGCGGCCGCAGTGGGCCAACGCAGACAGCACACAAAATAATAATGCAGACTGCATCAGGGCACCACAGACCGCGCTTAGGCGACCGCGAGCCGCAAAGATTAGGGTTTACGGGCACTAAGTTAGGGTTGCATTTTGGCCATTTTTGTTCAATTTTTTGCACCTACTTTGTCCCTACTCATTTGCGCACTCAGTATGTACATTAAGCACACCACCCAGGTTTTAAACTATCCTAAACTAACAGTTAAATAAAGAAGAAGAAGCTAAAACTACTGAGTAATAAATTAAAATGAAAATATGAAATTAATTAATCACAAATGCATGAAATGTTACCAGGTTTGTGAAGAATGAATTCAATTAGTCCAAGCAAGCAAGAGTTACGGTCTCAGAAAGGGATGAACAGTAGTTTTAGGACTCTGAGTTTTCAAAGTTCGAAAAGGGTACACTGAGACCCTAGGGCTCTATTTATAGAAAATAAAGTGGGCCCCATACTCACCTACCAGTGCGGTTCTAAAAGCGACCGCAGACTACGCTGGATTTATTCCATTGAAGTTTCAGTATGCAGCTTACGCGGACCGCACAAAAGAGATCGTGGCCGTGGAGGGACACCGCGGACCGCACTAAATGGAATGTAGACACAGTGGGAAACTTCAGAGGGCACCCTTTTTTGCTCATGCCAGTGCGGACCGCACAATGTATACTACGACCGCACTGGCAAACTTCAGAGACTGTGCAATTTTTCCAACTTGTCTTGCACTGCATCAGCTTAATCCCTGCAACATCTCACAACCAATTAGCTCAAAATCATAAACTACAAAAAATTCAAAGAGAAAGAAAAAGACATGGGTTGCCTCCCAAGAAGCGCTTGATTTAACGTCGTGACATGACGCATGTTACCACCACATTACTTCAAATCAAGAAGTACCACCATGTGGCTCTCAACAAACTGTTCAAAAAGCAATAAATAGCACGCCCAACAAGTTGGTTGAGCATCCGATCAATGAGTGGCAAGGGATAATGATCCTTATGGGGCACGTTGTTCAATGTTTTATAGTCCATGCAACCCTGCCAACCCGTGACTGTTCTTGTAGGAATCCACTCATTCTAAGCATTTTTCACTACGGCCATGCCATCCTTCATTGATATGCAGTGCACCGGAGAAATCCAAGATTTGTTAGAAACAGGGTAGAGCCGCACTTCTTGCATCACCTCATCCAATCTTCCTTCATGCTCCGAGAATTCACATCATTCTCTAAGATAGTTTTAGACATACAGAGCGTGGGACTGAGGTGTGGAGAAAGTGGAGTCAATTGCAACCCCAGTGATTCCTCAATTATTGGCTCTGTCAGTGGAATTTGTCGGGTGTCAAGATCCAAAGAAAATTTATTGGGATCACAAGATTCCATAACATGCATCCATGCACGTCACTCTACTTGCATTATCATTGACATCCCGATTTAGAGGCTCGGTAACAAGGGGATCTTCAACATTAATCATAGAACTTGTATCATCTAATATCACGGCTGTGACAATGTCCACAAAAGAGCACATCTCGGGTACCATTAGGTTGCCTCAAGGATTTGCAAACAGGGAAAATCACCTTCTCATCACCCGCTTGGAAAGTGAGCTCACCCAACTTCAACATCAACCAATCTCTTCTCCGTAGCAAGGAAAGGTCTACCCAATATGATCGACACCTCATAATCTACCTCGTAATCCAAGATGACAAAGTCGGCCGGCAATATAAACTATATCACAGCTGTGACAATGTCCACAAAAGAGCACATCTCGGGTACCATTAGGTTGCCTCAAGGATTTGCAAACAAGGAAAATAACCTTCTCATCACCCGCTTGGAAAGTGAGCTCACCCAACTTCAACATCAACCAATGTCTTCTCCGTAGCAAGGAAAGGTCTACCCAATATGATCGACACCTCATAATCTACCTCGTAATCCAAGATGACAAAGTCGGCCGGCAATATAAACTTATCCACTCGGACAAATACATCATCAATTATGCCCAAAGGTCGCTTCATCGATCGATCCGCCATTTGAAGTCTCATTGAAGTTGGTCAAGGTTGCCCCAGTTCCCAAACTCTTGAAAACTGAGTACGACATCAAATTGATACTAGCCCCCAAGTCACAAACGGGCCTTGGCAAAATCTGTGCTTCCAATAGTGCAAGGGATAGTAAAAGCTCCGGGGTCCTCTAACTTCGGGGCCATTGAATGTATGATAGCACTCACTTAATGAGTCATCTTAATTGTTTCACACTCCATCGACCTATTCTTCAGTATCAAATACTTCATAAACTTTGCATACCCTGGTATTTGCTCAAGTTCCTCCACCAAAGGCATATTGACTGTAAGGCTCTTCATCATGTCTATGAACTTTTTGAACCGGCGGTCACTCTTGTGCTTCGCTAACCATTAAGGATAAGGTGGGGGTGTCCTAGGCAAGGGAGCCTTGGCTTTTGCTACCAGCGGTTCGGGCATGTCAATCACGTGTTCCCTAGACGGGTTCGCGACATCTTGAGTTTCTATCTCGACCTTATCATCAATATCAATCCGCACATCATTGTTCACATTATCAACCACGTCTTCAACAATCAGAGGTACATTATCATCTCGCAACTCATCATCATCAACCATAACTTTATTTTCTCTTACGGCTTGCACATCAGCGTATCTCCCACTTCTTGTTGTAACTACCATCACTTGATTGGTGTTCCTGCCATTTGGTTTCACCACCGTATCACTTGGTAGAGCACCCTTGGGGCGAATATTCAAAGTTTGAGAGAGTTGGCCTATTTGCACCTCCAAATTCCGAATAGAGGCATTATAAGAAGCCAATTGTGCATTGGAATCTTGGTTCTTTTTCATCATTTGCTAGAACATATTCTCAATTCTCCCCATATCACTCCCGGAAGAACTTGGACCTTGAGAAGGAAAAACGGGTGGATTGTTCGATTGTTGGTACATGGGGGCCTTTGAAAGTCGTGCCCCCAGTTGCCTTGGTTCCCACTATTGTTCGACCATCCTTGACTGTTGTTGTTGCTCCAATTTTTGTTGTTCCCGTTCCAATTACCTTGATTGTTACCTTGATTATCCCACTTTCCGCCTAGGTTCTTGTTGTTCTAATTACTACCACCTTGTTTATTTCCCCAATTGTATATTTGATTGTTGTTGTTCCAATTGCCACCACCTTGTTATTGATTGCCCCAATTTCCTTGGGGACGCCATTGTTGATTTGAAGAGTTGCCTCTATTCCCTTGGTAGTTATTGATGTATTGGACCTCTTTGCTTTGATCATCGTAGTATTCATTCCAAAAACCACCACAATCATTGTTGTCATATTTTTCACAATTTCCTTAAGGTTGTTGCCCTATTTCCCTCCTTTTTAGCATAGAAACACCTTCCATGTTCACTTGGCACGGATTTTGGACTTGTTGCAATTGCGCCTTTGCCAATTGGTTTATAGTGGTTGTCAAATCCGATTGAGCTTGCTCATAGTCATGCAAATCCTTATGTAAATGAATAACCGTGGGGTCACCTTGAGAAATGTTAGCTATACTTTGCCATGCGGAGGATTTTTCCGCCATCTCATCAAGAATGGCACAAGCTTCGTCATAAGTCAACTTCATAAAATTACCCCCGGCCAATTGATTCACTGTGCATTGATTTGTAGTATTGATGCTCCCGTAGAAAGTTTGTTGCAACATATTCTCCGTCATGTCATTATTGGGGCATTCCTTTACCATTTTTCTATATCTCTCCCAAATTTCATGCAAAGGTTCCGTTGGATCTTGCTTCAAGGCTAAGATTTCATCTCGAAGTGCCGCCATATGACTTGGTGAGAAAACGTTGCCAATGAATTTATCCACCAACTCATCCCAAGTTGTGATGGAATGATTGGGGAGCCTTTCTAACCAATTCAATGCTTACCCCGAAGAGAGAATGGGAAAAGCCTCAATCTCAAAGCATCCTCGGACATTGTTGTCTGCTTTCTACCCCAGCATGTATCCACGAACCCCTTCAAGTGCTTGTAGGCATTTTGATCGGAGGCTCCCATGAAATACCCTCTTTGCGCGAGCAAGGTCAACATGACATTTGTAATTTGAAAGTTCCCTACCCGGATTCGGGGAGGAACAATGGCACTTCCATACCCTTGATTAGGGAGGACTCTTCGAGCCACTCTTGGCGGTGGCGGAGGAGGGTTTGGAATAAGATTGTTATCATTGGCCTGATGGCCTCTACGTGGAGCATGAGGTAAGGGAAGCTCATCATGATCAATATCTTCTACCTCCTCCCCCGCCATGGCATTGCCAAGAGGGTCATTAGCATTGAGAGCCATTTGTACCTGAGTAATCGACACAAACAAAATTAGTAAACAAAAAGGAAAGAGAAGTAAAACACAAAACTAACTAAATAGATAGTCAACACCGTAAGCTCCCCGGCAACGACGCTAAAAAGTGTTCGCTGCCAACTTGACGCTACACCAAGGTAGGAAGAGCGGGTCACAATAGCTTTTATCCGAATAGAGATCGGGATCGATTTTCTCAGGGAGATAGTAGTGGAGTTGAATTTTTTGTCTAGTCTAGAGATATGTTTGTACTCCTAATGTCACTTCAAACATTCTTGATTTTTGATTTTATAACTACTATTATAAAACTAATGATTAACACTAAATTATGTTATGAGAATATTGCTAATTTGTATCTAATGGAAAGAAGGGCACTAGGGTCGTGGCATCACCTAGGTGGCTAATTGACAACTAGATGTTACTAATGATAGATTGACATATTTGGGGTTTATGCTATAACCGTTGCACAATTTTACACACTCTCACACCTCTCGGTAGAAAGAGTAATTTTTCCCAATTGACTCTCTCGAGACCAAATAGGTAGGCAAATTAGGCAAAGCAACTACGGTTCAAGTATGGTGATTACTCTATCGAGATTTAACCCGTTACCCGGGACTATCATTTCTCATGAGTCCATCCCAATTCCTTGTTGGGTCAATTTTGGGGTCATAGACTCTCTTTCTCAAGAAGAGTCAAACCCACTAAGCTTGAATCAATGTTTGCAACCACCAATTCTTAAATGAAAATATAAAATCAACCCAAATACCCAATATCAATGTAACCCTAGATGGAAACATCAATTACCCACACTAGGGTTGAGCCACAACCCTACCTAATGGGTTTAGCTACACATGATTAAGGAAGAAAATGAAGAAGTAGATGAAGAACTAAACATATTAATTAATTACTAAGAATAAATCACAATAATCTACCGTTAATGAAGAGCAAAAGTGCCAAAAATGGCTACAAAATCGAGTCTCACGAGCACAGCTAAGTATGGAATGTAAAAACTCTACCTAAAAATGGTAAAATATTCTATTTATACTAGAGTGCAAAAACTGGACAAAAATACCCCTACGGGGTCAGTACGGGCCGCACTGGCTCTTGGACATCACGTTCTGCTTCTTTGAAGTTGGAGACCGCGGACGCGTGGAAGTGCACCGCGGCCGATGTGGGAATTGGCGCGGTCCGCTCAAGTACGACCGCGGATCGCATTGCTTGAAATTGGCAAATTATGAGCTCTCTAAATCTCTACTCCGCGGACCGCACAAAAGAGTAGCACGACCGCAGAGCCTGACCGCGGACCGCGAGAATCGTTCCACGCCCGCGTTGCCTCCATCTTGAATATGTCAACTCTCTAAACCTCTAGTGCGGCCGCAATCACTTTTGCGCTGTCGGCACTAGGTTCTCTTTTCCTCAATTCACTTAGCCTTTGATACTTGAGCAGGTTTCACTCCTTTTGAACCGATCTTTGACATTTATCATTTTGTCGATCAAACCTGCAATCAAGCACAACTTTTAAGCATTTTTGGATTATTTTGTAGCAATTTATAACTAAAGCATAGGCAAGTAGCGGTATTAAACATGTTAAAATCCTGACTTATCAACCTCGTGAGTAGATCGTAGGTTGCTGCCTGCAGTCCATAGGAGACCCGAGGTAGATCTGTCAGTGTTCGCAGACTTCGGAGTCCCTTTCCTTATGTTTTAGATATACTATCTCTTTTCATTTCGAGAACACTTGTATTTCTTGTAAACCAATGTTTGTAGAAATATTTAAATGTTCATGACATTGTGACACCAGATCGTTTGATTGACTTGCTTTAATAGTTAAGTTGTTATGGAACTTCCGCATTTTATACTTGCTTAGCTTTACTTTCAATTTATTTCTGTTTGAGTTAATAATCAATGTGTTGGAATGTATCAGTTGGCTTAGCTAGCTTTCACGAGTAGGTGCCATCACGACTTTCGAGTATGGAAAATCCGAGTCGTGATACAAATTTTTCATTTTCAACCCGCCCCACCTATCATCCACAATACCTGCCATGTATAAGTTTTTTTTTCTTTTTATTATTTAACTAAGAAAAATAAGTAAAACAATTTGATTCTGTAAAGTAGAGAGGTTATTAGTGCCCTTTTTTGAGCGAAAAGGACATAATATTAATAATTAAACATTCAATATATTACACGACATTATAAGTGTCTTGCAAGGTATCTAAGTTTCCTAAAGCAGCCAACTCCAAATAGGTACTAGCACAAATATATTTAACAGAATAAAAACCCCCCAGATCTTGTTGATACTGTTGTATCACTGGTTCCGGTAGAGTTGCCAAAAGGGAGACTTTATTTATGTTGGTCTGCATCAGTGCCATTTTTGCCAAGGCATGCCTGAAGCTATGCCTGAGTACCACCTGGCCTTTTTTCCTTGTTTGTTTCATCAACCACATGCAATCATAGATTAGTTTTGTATAAATAGGGTAGTTATTATCTAACATATTGATAGTCTCTGATGCATCTATCTCTATTTTCACTGGCGTTAAATTGTGTGCATTATGATTTACAGGCATTCTCTTAGGACTTGGAACTCCACTTGTGTTGCTGATAAGGTTGGAACTTTCGTGTGAAACCTAGTATCAAACTTCATGTGTTATTAGTGCTCTTACTAATATACTAATAAAACGGAAGCGTGGTTGCAAAATATATTTGACCCTCATATTCGTTATTCTGCATTTACTAAATTTTGTAGTTGCTAAATGTATACCAATACTAGTTTAAAGAAAAAACAAGCCAACAACTTTGTCAGGCCAAGAATTTATCAATTAAATAGTCACAATCTGGGAAACTTTTTTATCGTATACTGAATTAGTATAACTGGGTCTTACAAAAAATGAGTTGATAATTCCATCAAATAATACAAAATTAGAAACAAAGAAAACAATTTATTAGAAATAGACAAACAAAATTGGGTGAACCATTTTAATATATTAATAAGAGGAAAAAAGAGAGCAGACTGCTTGAATAGTTTCAACCTACAAACCGCACCGCACTGCTTGAAATTTTTACAAAAAGGCAGTCAACCTGCCTCAACCCCCGCCCCCGCATAAGAGCAAACTCATGACGTCCCGCATCAGAGAAAACTCGTCCCGTATCTATCACGCTCATTGTCACCCCTATCATACACGTGTGTCATTTTCTAGTATATAATGCTGGTTGTTTTCGTATTGCATCAAAATAGTATTTATTTTTTAATAATTTTGTAAACGTTAATTATTTTTTAATTACTAGTTTGAAAATTGACTAGTCCATGTAACTTTCACCTTCCCCCATTATATTAATGATTTAAGGGGTAAAATTAAAAATAGTCAAATTTATAAGTGGTAAATGAAAAATAAATTGTTTCAAAAGTAATCGAAATTTAGCCACTTTTCATGTAAAGATAAATCTGAACGAAAATACTGTTCAAAATTCGAAAAATATTCCAGCATAATATACTAGAGTTCCAGCATGATATAATGGACTTACAATATAATATACTGAAGTTCCAACATAATATATTGGACTTTCAGCATAATATACTGGAGTTCCAATATAATATACTGAACCACTATAATATGCTGGAAGTTCATATACAAGTGCTCAATCTCCAGCATATTATGCTAGAATGTTTTGTGTGTTGAAGTTCCAGCATAATATACTAGAATATCATACACAAATATACCAATATCCATAATATTATATTAGAATTTTCTGTATTGCAATAAAATAGATTATTTTTCAATAACTTTATAAATACTAATTATTTTTTAATTATAAATATAAAACCTAACTAGCCCATGCTATTTGATCTTGACCCGGTGGTTCATATTGAAGTGATAAAAGTGCGTTTTGCGAGTCAAACTTTCGGCCTCTCCACACAATGCAAGCAATATAACTATATGAGGCATATTCGTAATTCAATTAAGCAAATAAACAAGAAGGAAATTCTTTCGAATCAGTTAAGATAATCAGGGGGTAGCTCATTGACTTAAATTCTGCTAGTCTGACAGGCGATCTTAATCAATCAATTAATTACATCTCAATTTCATATTAGCTAGCATTGATTATACGAATGCTCTTTTATCTATTTTAGTCTAATCATGAGTTTTTCCATTTTCATTTAATTATGTTGTAAAAAAGGTTTATATTCCATCCATTTCAATTTCTTTGCCATTTTCACTTTCATTGAATTACTTGAAACAAAAGCTTGTTAGTCTATTTATTTCAATCAGTTTGATTATAATTAATCGAAAATGGAGTTTAAAAAAAGCTTCTTTTGTATTTTGAATACAAAAGAAGGTTAAAAATTAAATAATATTTTTGGTCCTATTATCGTGTGGGTTAACTCTTTAACAGCAAGTAATGCTTTATCCCAAGTAAAATATCCAGTGGGCATTACAATGGCCTCAAACATGCTTCAACTGTCACTCCCACCACTTTCTTCCTCTTCTTCATCTCTACCATTGTTATCCTCCTCCATTAATCTCTCACCCTTTACTCATCAACGCCACTATTTTTCTCTCTTTAATGCTCAAAATTTTCGGTTTCGGTTAAGCAGAAGCACTTCTTTGGGACCTTTGTTTGTGAATAAAGAAGAAGACAGTGCAACTTATACTGTCACAGAAGAAGAACATGATGATGATGCTGACCCAGATCCTCAATCCCTTGAATACGTTTCTCAAATTAAAAGAGTATACACTTTTTTGCTTAATTTACCCAATTCTCTTGTTATACATATGGTTTGTTTATTCAAAATTGTATCTTTTTGTAGGTTTTGGAGCTTCTCAAGAGAAATCGGGATATGCTCTTCGGTGAGGTGTGGCTTTATTTTCCGTAACCCCTTATGATTTTTTCTTTTAATTTTGGTGCATTCGGTATGTATGGTAATTTTTTTTTGCAAATAACAATTTTTTGCATC
This sequence comes from Nicotiana benthamiana, assembly GCA_034376525.1. NCBI lineage: Eukaryota > Viridiplantae > Streptophyta > Magnoliopsida > Solanales > Solanaceae > Nicotiana > Nicotiana benthamiana. The sequence goes on along the minus strand of CM067332.1, from coordinate 116,367,466 downwards.
ATTTTTGAATGTTTGGTTTGGTAGAAAGGTTAGAGACATATGATATTTGTGCAAAATGTGGGATAAAGTTTGAGGATAACGTTTTGGGCAATAGTATTATATATGTGTGTGTGTGTGTTTTAAAAGGTAGCAACAATGCCGAAGTATTGATTGAAGTAAGTTATATGGAGTTACGGATGGCTTATTATGTATAAAAGGAGAATGACTACAATTCTTTATGTTACTTGTACCAGTAACCGGGTTATGGCCGATACCTTCTACTACTTGACCAACAACTGTCCCTTGACAAACTCCACGTCTAATAGAAGCAAGCCTTCGGTTAGAATGGAATTCCATCTCAGCTTGTGCGTATTCTGGAACATTCCTCACGCTGCCCGAGACTTCAGTCCATAAGTGAAGAAAGTCATTTTTCCCATGATGAATAATATTTTCCTTGAAAGAAAGACTTTACATTGTTCATGGTGAACATTTTTCGTTGACCTCCATATATGCCCTTTGAATTTTCGACTTGTTTATGCTTTCAGTTTAGTTTGAAAGATCACTTATTTTCTTAAACTCATCACATGTATTAAGTTTGGAATGCTTTTTGCACATTTCATTGTCTCTTTAGTTAATGGTATATGAAATATGTTGATCTCCTTTTTTAAGTACCACATCAATTGTCTTTAGCTTGGATTGAAGCTTAGTTACACCAGGTCCGGGCGTCCACGCAGGAGTAAGTGTGAGATTTAGGGAACTTTCGTTTTAAAGAATCTTAATTTGCCCTTAAAGATAAATTATTTTGTATTGAAATGAAGTGGATCTGCATAGAGTGGAATGGATACTGAAGATTGCCATAGTTAGCTCCCACTAGGATTGAGGAGTAGTGATTAATTGATTGATAAACTGTCTTGGTTAACTAGCTCAACCGGTAATTCAAATGTCAATTTGTTTCTCGATTGACCTATTCTCTTGGGTTTATTACAGGTTAAGTTGACTATAATGATTGAAGACCCCAGGGACGTTGAGAGGAGGCGGCTGCTTGGCATCGACGATGAAAATGCTCCAACAAGGGATGACTTAGCTGCTGCTTTAGAAGAAGTAAGTCTGATCTACAAATGCCTCAGATTAATGCTGACCAAATTATATGGCCTTTTGGAACCATGACTATATTTCTGCTCCTGAACTATATTTCTGGTTGCTGCTTAAAAAGTTGTGATCTGGTCCTGAAAGTGTAACCTGGAATTACGACGGCATATTTGTTGCTACAATATCGTTATCTCTTGAAAAGAGAAATATAGGACATCTAATAAGTATAGATCATTTGATTGAGATTGAGGCATAACTGATAAATTGATAAATAACAAGAGTAGAACATTTGAATGTGAAGTGTTTAATCTGATGCAGTTGCAAAGGGAAGTTCTAAGCAAATGAAAAAGTTCCGGACCTTTTAATTGAAGAATCTACTAAAGTAGATCACAAGATAGAAGTCAGCTAGGTAATAGTGCAACATAATGTTTTAGAAGGATTTACAGTGTAATATATTGGAGTTGATGGAGAAGATTTTTTTGGCCCTCTGATTCGTGCAATAGGATATTAAACATATAAGAGTTCTAGAGATGTTTTTGTAGTTTTTCTCTTGCCAACTAAGAGCTTCTTGGTAAGAAAAAGAATACAGTTGTTCTTTCGTTTTGTTTTCAAAATTTTAAGTTTTCAGGAAGCACTTTCAAAGCCGGACTTGATATTAAAAGAACGAAAACTGATGTTAACACTCGTTATAGGAAATATTATTTTACAAGCTTCAATTGTGCACTGAAATAGGTGGATATTTGAATCACGTTGATTACAGAAATTGCTCAACTGAACGAGAGGTTCTCACTGAAGAAGCAATACCACAATTTCTCCTTCTTCTGTCACTGCTTCATATTACTCCCTTCATTTTCTCATTCTTTCCTTCATCTTTTTTCTTCCTTCAACAGCATTTCCCCCTTTCTTTCCACTTCCCTTTTTGTCTTGTTCCAGTTTGACTAAGAATTGTTTTCCAACAAAAGACAAGTTATATGAAGAACAGTTCATTATGAACTGCTGAAACCGTCCTTTCTGCATTAAGGACCTTGTATAATCAATAGGTTTTCTAAGCCAAAGAATCTCAACATCTTTTCATCAATTGTTGCAGAGCAAGTGGAAATATTTCCTTTATAAGTGTTTTCCAATAAAAGGTATCAAGTAACTCTACCCCTCAGGTTTTGGGTTAGATTCTCATATTTCTTTCAAATTCTATAACATCTTATAACATATCTAAGCAATCTCTGTTGGAATGCATGTCAATCATGCTATTAGTTCTTATGATGATGGAAATCCACAAGCCTCTCAGAGGTAACTTTTGAGGAATAATACAGCACAAAGGGAAGGAATACTTCGAAAGGGGGAACATAGTTAGGACTTAGGAAAAGGAAAAGATCATACACTCCTTAAGTATCATGCTGTATGGGAGACACGAGTAAGAGGAAGGGGGTCCTCCACTTCTAACCACGGCTTTGGAGATTCGAGAAAATTTCCGCTGTTGGTCCCTGCGGTGTGGTTTGAGATTAGTGCTACTATATCAGAAATGGAAGTGTCATACTATATGGTAAAAGTTAGGAAAACGAGTAGCTAGGGAAAATTCTGTATAACTTGAAATATAATAAACTTTTTTGATGTTAACTCTAAACTTTATTCTATTCTTTATAAGATCCTCCAAACCAAATATGCAACCAACCCTTTAACTAAATACTACCTTTAGTATCTGCCAAACCATGATGAAGATGAATGAAACTAACACTACAACAACCAACGCATCAAGCCCAAGTTAGTTGGGGCCAGCTATATGAATCTTCACTATTTATAGCGGTCCCAGACGTACCTAATGTTGTTTAAGAGTCATCATAAATTGGCTAACTTTACACTGGGCATCAACTCACCACTACTTTTTGTGAGAATGCACGGGAGAAAATATTATTTATTGATTAATTTTGATAATAATACAATGAGCCATATATATATAATACATGTCCTACTCCTAATATATATGAGATTATGGTTATTTACTATTATTTAACTATCAAACTAACACTCCCTTTCAAGCTGGTGCGTATAAATCATATGTACCGAGCTTGTTTCATATATAACTAATACGAGGACTAGGGAGGAACTTGGTGAAAATATCAGCAAGTTGATCATTCGACTTCACAAATTTTGTAGCAATATCTCCCGAGAGTATCTTTTCTCTAACAAAGTGATAGTCAATCTCAATGTGTTTAGTTCTCTCATGGAATATTGGATTTGACGCAATATGACGAGCAGCTTGATTATCGTACACAAGTTCCATCTGACTGATCTCACCAAATTTCAACTCCTTGAGTAGCTGTTTTATCCAAATTAGCTCACATGAACTCATTGTTCACAGTGGATTACTCACTGCCAATGGAACTTTTGGTTGTAAAGCAAGTGGATCTTTGTAACAATGTGATAGTGGATTTAAACTAGCAGTTTGGAGAATAATTGAACCTAAATAGGCAGTGAGTCATAAATATAAGTTATAAGAAAATTTATTGATGTTCACAACGAAGATAACTATTATATTAACTATGCCTTCCACCCCATTTTATGTGGTATAATTTGACTAGCTCTCGAGAGTGAATGAGTTAATGTGACTTAAATAATTTATTACTAATGGAAGAAAGCACTTAACTTCTCATTGAAATGTGTATAAAGTTTTTTCAGTATGGAAAATCTCACATCATCATCTGAGTATGAATTTTGAAATGTGTGAATTTTATACAAACTTGTTATTTGCAGAACTGGGTCGAAGATTTCATGACCTCTTGAAAAGGAAACGTGCCACATAAAAAGAGACAGTGGAATAGCAAAAAATTTAGAAGCTCTTTTGTTTTCTTGCTTTATCCACCTTAATAGATTCTCAATGAGTTTTATATGTATAGCTATAGATCAGCTTGTTTCTATTTGAATGCAAAAGAAGAATCTTTTTTGGACCAAACTACTATCTATTGAATTTCTAAAGTTCCTTGATCAGCAACCAGTTGATGGATAAAGGTTTTGGTTGTCTTTAGAGTGCTTATTAACGTTGCAGTCTATGATTCTAAGTATATATTTCTCATGGCCTTGCTAAATTCTTTATTTTTTTTTTATTTTCTTTTTTGGTTTCAGATTAATGAAGGAAAAGTACCAAAAGATTTTGCTGCTCTGCAGATGCTGGCAGAAGAGATGAATTCATGGCCTAATTTGGAGGTACTCTACTGTGACTTCAAACATTCTTGGCATAATTTTACAATTAAACATGATGATAAATGCTCATAATCCAGCTCCGATTTTGTGATAGGGCTAGCGTTTCTGCATAGTGGGGCAGAAAAAACTCCTTTATTTATTGGGGAGGGGGTGGGGAAGGCCTGTGAGGGAGAAACTAATTGCTCTAATAAGGTTACTCGATTGTTTTATCCCATAGCTTGATTGGGACCAACAAATGCATGACTAGGTTTTATTATGACTCAAATTCATCAGTAAATGTTCTGGTATTTTAAATTTATTTTATTCAACTGCGTTAAATAATAGGTTGACAATCACAATATCTACTTCATGAAGCACATACATGCAAGGCATAGGTCATTCTAATATAGTATGTTGGTTCACGACATCAGAATCAGATAGACTTAATATTGTGGGTGAGAGGTGATGAGGGACAGCAATAGTGTAACTCAAGACTTTCAAAGATTGAGAAGTATCCAATCCAGATCATGGATAAAATATGTTCTTGCTTAGCATTTTAAATTCATAGAATATCAAATAGTTACTCCTTTCTTATATCTAGACTCTTTTTTATTAGAGTTAGCTAAAGATAAATGAGATTACATCTGATAAGAAGTTTGATGTTTTTTTTCCTCTTTAGAGGGATGTCAACTTCTGGGGAGAAACAACAACAACAACTACCCAGTATATTCCCACAAAGTGGGGTTTGGGGAAGGTAATATGTAGACGGGCCTTAACCCTACCCGCAAGGGCAGAGAGGCTGTTTCCAATCGACCCTCGGCTCAGTGAAGGAAAGGAACAACAAAAACAAAGACAACAACAAAAGAGCATTAGTAGCTTCAACAGAAATAGCGTAAATAATTATCTAAACATAAGAACCATAAATAAAATAGCATGCAATAATATCAGACAGTAACTACCATAAATAACTATCATAAGGGAGACACAATCCAATACACAAATCATCTATGGATAGCCCTGCCAAGCCTCACCCGACCCCGGGAGAGGAGTACGAAAAACTCTAGGAGCCCCTATCCTACAACCCTGATTTATCAAATTCTCGATAAATTTGACCCGAGAGTCAAGCTTTTTACTGAGTAAAGTTATCCTAACAGGCAATGTAGGTTTGTTAGTAATACTTTATCTGCATACGCCTATTAAAGACAAATTCTAAGCCATCTAGTCCATAGTGTTGAATTTAACATTTCACACCCAATGTCGGATATATCAAAGGAAAACACTAATTGCATTTGAATTTTTGTAACAATGATGTATTGGATGAATAGTTTCTCCTCAACTTTAGATTTCAGGATAGTTTTATATCTTTCTCAAACTATTTTCTGCAACTTTTCTAAAAGTAGTGGGAATACTTTTCTTTGTTCTTTTCTTTCTTTTAGAAATTTCAGACACCAGTACTATTTTTTTCATGTATTAAGCTTTTACTTTATCTGAAGAATTCCATTTGCAGGTAATGTTGATTTCTTTTTCATTTCTTGAAATTGGATGAGACTCCTTGATTTACATCCTTTGGAAAAGCAATGTCTTTGTAGTGGCACCAATTTCATCATTTAGCCGATTAGTAGTTTTACTCAATTCTTGTCGGATTTAGGTTGAAGCTACAAAGCAAAATAAGCCTGGCAGATCCCTGTATGCAAAAGCCACAGACACTGGTATCGATCCAAAAGAGGCTGCTAAGCGGCTCAAGATTGACTGGGATTCAGCAGCTGAGATTGACGAGTCAGCTGAGAGTGATGAGCCAGATGTTCCTCCAGCTTTGGTTAGTTGACGAAATAGTTCTTACCCATTTTCTCTGGCTATCCCTTTTGTTATGATTGTTCATAAGGCAGGCTAAGTACTGTTTCCAGTAATTAGCTTACAATATGTGGAATATGTTAAATGGACCAATCTGACATGTTATTGTTGGAACATGTCAAAACTAATAGGTCCACTTCTTTTAATGAGTTTTTAAGTCATGGCTAAATCCTAAGTTGCTCGGACTCGGGTGCGGGGTATCCGATACGGGTGCAAATCTAGAGGCCAGATCCTTCATATCTATATTTTAAGATTTTGGGTACGGATCTAGGTACAAATACGGGTTGTCGGATTTGGCTATATCTAAAAATAGAGCTATAAAACTATGCCAAAATTATGAGACACTGGAAAAGTTACATGTAGTTTGTAGAATGCAGTAACTCAATCTTTTATTTTTCAAGTTGTAGGTAGCCATCTAGAAATCTATGGTCCCTTTTGTCTTGAGAAATCAAAATGCAAAATTTTATCCCTAATTTCTTAGTAGTTTGTAGTCAAATTACCTAATGGTTGATTGACCAGATTCAGTGTGTATACCACACGCCACAAATGAAGAGTCCGGTCAACTTAGACTAAATTCAAGTTAAGCTGATATATGACAAATGTTTTGGCTTCAGCCCTCAAATCTTTTCATATGCCTTGTAATGTGGCTCCATCATATAGAGTTTTCTTGAAGATTTTCTCGACTATCAATTTAGTGGAAAGTGATCTTAATGAAGTGATATCAGGTGCTTATTAAGTACTAATAAGATTACGCACTTATAATTGCGAAACATTGCCAGATATGTTGCTCTCATTACCGCTTCTTTTGGAGCTGGTTCTGACGAGGGACAATTTCATGCAGGGATATGGAGCGTTATACTTGGTCTCTGCATTTCCAATCATCATTGGCATCTCTGTTGTGTTGATTCTCTTCTATAATTCTCTACAGTGATACAGCTTTTGGCGTTTTTGCAGGGTCAGTAAGTTGTGTCAATGTACACGATTCGTCCTACAGTCGTGGAACATGTATATTGCCACGGAAAGTAGATACGTATATCTGTTTTTATAGAGCTAATTGATTGAGTAAATTTTCCACTCTCCAGACTCCAATTTATTCTGCTTTTTCTGTGTATCTGTATTTAGCTATTTAAGTGAATCAGTTAGATTCTAATCTTTCATATGCAACTGTGTATCGTCTCGTCTCATCTCTTCTAGTGTTTGGAATGGTTACATTTGAGCGTACTCAATAATTTAGTTGTATAATTGTATTCAACCGTGTGATTGCACGTTCATTTTATTAAATTTCAGTTCGAAAGTCAGAATTAAGTTGATTAAAATAGTAGCAAGTCAAGCAGTTGGTGCTTTTTTAGTACTTGAAATTACCAAAACCGAATATGAGGACATACTTAAAGAATATTTTAATATTTTTTTTTGTTTGTTTGAGCTGTTGGAGGGTTGCATTGAATCTTTCATGGCGGTGGGACTACTATGTTTGAAAAATTGCATAGTAAAATTCCTTTCTTTCTTTTTTTTCTTTTTTCGAGGCATTCGGTATCCAAAATTCACTTGTCTAATTGAGGGGTAAAGCATTCTCTTATCAAGAGGTTTTTATTCCCATGAGACCTCTGAATAGATCCTTTTATCTAATTTGTATTCTAAGAAATTCTAAAGGACTCTTTCATATTGCACCGGTGCTTAAATAACATAAACTACTCAATGGATCCTTCTTTTTTCAACTAATACATTGCCTTTTCTTAAGATTTCGTAAAGTAATCTAGTCACATACTAATCTTGTCACATCCTTTGGTGGTTGCTTAGTAGAACTTGTTGTCCACTTAGTTCATAGTAAGTCAAAGTACCACATAATAAATTCAATGAAAAAGTGTTCACACATAGGCAGAGGATTGCTTAGTACAACTTGTTGTCCACTTAGTTTATCCTAAATCAAAGTATCTTATAATAGATTGCTGATATTGTGTTTTCACGCATTGGGGCAGGAAGACGTGAGAATCATAACTGAGACAAACAAAGACATGGCTTCCACATTCTTGGGTTTCTTCCTTAAATACCTCTATTCTTGATATCAACCTCACTCACTTTCAGCTTCAGAGTTCAGACAGATTCAGAGTTCAACTTCGGATATGCCTTCATTTATGGATATTCAAGGAGCAAATGAATATGATTTCCCCATCTTTGACACAAATGACAAACCCAAATCTTTTGATCCCATAATAATTCCTCTTCCTTTTCCACCCTCAAAAAAATTCTTGAGCAACAGTGTTCCAACTTCAGCAACCTCATCACCAAGATTTGCATCCAAAAAGAAGGGGAAAAACCAACCTTCTCCTCTCTCTAACACCCCTTTGGCTAGGCAGCATTCTGTGGCACTAGCAAATCTCGAACGGCTCAAAGAAAACCACTTGCGCAGGAGCATGTCATTGGGTGTAGAAAGATCAAGATCAAGATCAAGCGCGCCACCGGAAAAACATGCTCTTGGGTTGACAAAAGGCAGTAGTGTTAAACATGTTGAGGAAAGCAGAGTTCATAAGTCTAGTGGTAGTGGTGGTGAAGATAAAATGGAGTCTTATGAGCAGAAGTTTAAATGTGGGGCTATGTGTTTGTTTATTCCTGGTATAGGAAAAGCAAAACAAGTAAAAGCCAGAAGGGAAGTAACTGGTATATGTGAGAATATAGGAGAAAATGTTTCAAGAAAAGTGTCATTGGAGAAATTTGAATGTGGATCATGGACATCATCAGCTATAATCAACTCAAGTGAAGATGAAGAAAGTGAATCCAATCTCTTCTTTGATCTACCAATGGAATTAGTCAGGTGCAGTGTGAGTGACACTCATTCCTCAGTGACTACAGCATTTGTTTTTGACAAGGAGACAAAAGGGGTCCTCAAAAACACTACAGCAAAAACAACTGATAGAAAATCCGATGAGTCGAGACGCCATGTTCGGTTTTCTACGTCGACCCCTGACTCTAGCTCGCCCAAATCCTGCGTAACTCCTCGCCTTGTGAAGGCGAGGGAAGATTTCAATGCCTTCCTAGAAGCCCAATGTACCTGATCGATCTATCACAGATTCAACTACTATTTTTGCAGTGGGCAGAAATATATATATATTGTAGAATAAGATATACATTTCAAAATTCATAATATATAAATCCTGAATCTGTCATGTGCATGACCATGGCCTTAAATACACAAACCTAGTAGAAGGAGCATCTTTCTACTGTATCATGTAGCAAGATTGATCTTCTTAAAAAGATCCTTATTATGTTTAGCTAAGTGGTGAAATAGAGAGAGAAATGATCTTTACTGCATTTGTCTTATTACGGAGTATAAGCTATCGAATCATGATGGAATGAAGAGATGAATACTTAGCATTAATGAAAGTAAAACGTCCATACCGACAATGAAAAATACTTATCCATAGCCTTTCAAATCCATAAATATTTGCATTTATATAATTAAACATTCTCACGTCAGTTTAATGACTTAATCATAATAAACTATACTTATAATTAATAGATATGAGAGGAATTAATCCAAACAGCCGCCTAGCCAACTAAAACAAAAAATATTTAGCAGATGTATAGTATATACTCATAATTTATGCATAATATGTGGATAATCGTGTATAATGAATATCTGATCTATGTATACCGAGTAAAAAACGTACACACTAAATCTAACAAGCTATTTTTGTATAGATTCCTTGATAAATTTTGCAAAGGTGTAACAAAATGGTTAAAGAAAGGAAATATTAACTAACTTATACACTGTATCTATTACACATAAATACACTTTGAAATAATTACAATTCATAGCTACTCTTTGTATTTTGTAGCAAAATCTCAATGGTAAAAAGAGTATCTGGAGTCACTTACTTTTTTGTATCCCATGTTCATCGGATACAATTCGATCCTTCTACAACCAAATCTTAATTTGTGGAAAGATAGAGTGATATAGTAACTAGTAACTGCATGTAGGAGTATATAAAAAAAACCGATAAATCGCACCAACCCGATAATTCGAGTTAAACCGAGAAAAAAAATCCGACTATGGTTTGGTTTGACTTGGTTTGGTGTTGGAAAAAAAAAACCTGACCATAATTGGTTTGGTTTGGTTTTAACTAAAGAAAGTCAAACCGAAACCAAACCAACCCGACATTACATATATAGCAATTTTAGATGTATTTAATATATAAATATACTTATTGTAATGTAATTTATAAATATTTCTTAAAAAATTTCATAATTTTATCTTCGGTAAAGGGTCAAAACTGCCCTCAACCTATCGACTCCGGAAAAAAATTGCCCTCCGTTAACCCCCACCGTTAAATTTATGGCATACTTCTGCCCCCAAAATCTAACTGATGCTTGTATTTAATTTTTAATTATTTTTAATGTCAGGTGTCACGTAACGATTGGCCATTAAATAAACTTGACCCAAAATCAATTCTCACCCAAGTTACGACCCAACACGACCGACCCGACCCAAAAAAGGTTAACGGAGGGCAATTTTGTTCCTGAGTCAATACGTTGAGGGCAGTTTTGACCCTTTTTCCGTTCTTTATATGTTCCAATTTGCTAGTAACAGGCTTGAAGTGTAATGAGATTTCCCGCTTTCCAACAAATGTAAAGAGCTTGATATATCACATATATTCATCTTCAGTTAAAGTGGATTGGATATTCCTATCCAATGGGGGCTGGTTTTTCATGGCTTGGTTATGGGGGACGGGCTGGACGCCTAGTTCGTGATGGAGGGGGCTGTTTAGTTGTGAAGTTTTCCGGCGATGTGAAGGTGACGGGCTGGACGGGGAAGATGAAGCAACGAGATAGCCATGAGAGGTCGTTTGGTGGTTTAGGGTTAGAGAGGGTGTGTTGTGAGGAAGATGAAGAGAGGGTTTGGTGTTTTTTGGGTCGGGTCGGTCGGGATGCTTGTATTTAATTTTTTTTAATTCCACGTGTCACGTTTTGATTGGCCATTAAATAAACTTGACCCAAAATATATTCTCACCCAAGTTCCAACCCAACTCGAGCCAAAAAAGGTTAACAGAGGGCAATTTTGTTCCGGAGTCAATACGTTGAGGGCAGTTTTGACCCTTTTTCCGTTCTTTATATGTCCCAATTTTTAACCTTTTTGGGTCGGGTCGGGTCGGGTCGGGTCGGAACTTGGGTGAGAATTCATTTTGGGTCAAGTTTATTTAATGGCCAATCGTTACGTGACACGTGGCATTAAAAAATAATTAAAAATTAAATACAAGCATCTGTTAGATTTTGGGGGCAGAAGTATGCCACAAATTTAACGGTTTGAGCATTTTCTTTGCAAAAGGTTAACGGAGGGTAATTTTGTTTCGGAGTCGATAGGTTGAGGGCAGTTTTGACCCTTTACCGTTTTATCTTTTAAGGTATTATTTCAAGGTTTGATTTAGAACTTTTGAATGCTCCAATAAGTTTTATAGTCATTAATATAGTAAATTAAATAATGGTAGAAATCAATACCATTGCTAACAAAAGACATTCAATTAAATATTACGAACGGGAATGTATTAAATGTCTATTTTTTATTTTTCAATAATTTAGATAAAAATACATAACCTATTTTTATTTTTCTTTAGTTTTAGGCATATAATTAATACCCCCTCATTAGTCTATCTAGTTTAGCATGAATTAGTGCTTTTAGATTATGCTTATTTTTATTATGACTTTTTAATTAGCAATATTTATAGTACATAATTTGATTATTTTTTATTGTTGAATATTTTAGGATAATGTCATGAGTCATGGCGTATCTCATATTTTGTATTATTTTTTTGAAAAATACTTTATATAGTTGTATCTTACTAGGATTAAAAAAATATTTTGAGCATACGTTATATATTTTGTTCTACGAAGATTTTACCGGGAAAAAGTTCGAAAAACCCGAAAACCCGAAAAAACACGAGAAAACCCGATACTGAAAAACCCGAATTTATTGATTTGGTTTGGACTTTAAATTTAATAACCCGACACAATTGGTTTGGTTTGGTAATTGTAAAATCCGAACCAACCCGATCTATGTACACCCCTAACTGCATGTATCATTTCAGTGTATTATATGCATTGATACAACAATTTAGAGCAAATGAATACAAATAGTATAAGTTGGTAATAATTGAACAATAGTTACGAAGAGTAATTAGTCAAACTGTGGTTACATATGTTAATTAGGCTCTAACATTGAGATGGTTGGGTGGGGGAAATTAAAAAATAACTAGATTTACGAGTAGTCGTTCAAAAAAATAGCCACAATTTTTCACTTTTTATCTAAAACTAAACTGGTTATTTTTTAATGACTAATCTAAAAACTAACTAGCCCGTACTAATAGTACGGTAAGAAATTGGACCGCGTCAATGCCTCAAATAGCCCAGCCCATTTCGCGTCCAATGCCTCAAATAGCCCAAAAGGCTAACACACACATATATATTTATATACATATGGATGTTGTACTGTGATTTCACCATATTCCTATGAGCTAAAAATCGCCGCCAATGGGTTCCTTGTCCCCAGTCAGGTTTTCCGTCCTCTAATTTTCCTCTGGTTCAACTTTCGGGTGCGGCTACCCTATTTAACATGTAAGTAACCACTCTTTCTTTCTCTGTGATTACAGATTCATGTTCCTTGATTTTGTCCAAGGAACAAATATGTACCAGATTTGTTTGGATCTGTTCTATCCGCATTTTAGCTACTGTCTAATTCTTCTCTTTCCTTTAAATACACTATCATTTTGGTATAGCACTTTTTAAAGTCTTTCTCTATCATGTATGCTAATGATTTATAAACATGGTGAATCGGAGATGAATTAGAGATAGAGAGAAAGTAGAGATAGAGAGAGAAAGAGAGGAGAACCCTTCTCTGATTTTGATTAATGAACGAAGAAAATGAAAACTGAAAACTATTCTAGAAGCCTCTGACCCTTATATCAAATGTAGATCAGAGTATACAATTCGAACTGGGCCAATGCAAACCCGAATCTAAACAGGCCCAAAATAAAATACTCTAGCCCAATGTGTAGTATACATACAATATACAATGATGATACAATGAGAATACAACAATTATGAATGTATGTGTTTAGGCTTAGAGGCTAAGTAATCTTTTAGCTCAACACTCCCCCTCAAGTTGGAGGGGGAGACCACCTTCAACTTGGACAGAAGACGATGATGAGTAGTGCCAGGCAGGGGCTTGGTGAGCACATCAGCCAGCTGGTGAGAAGTGGATACATGAGAGGGAAATCAGACCATCATTGAGCTTGGTACGAACAAAATAACAATCGACCTCAATGTGCTTGGTCCGCTCATGAAAAACTGGATTCTTAGCAATATGGAGAGCAGCCTGATTGTCACAGTAAACAGACAAAGGAAAAGAAACAGAAATACCAAGATCAGTGAGTAAGCGAGAAATCCAAGATAATTCAGCAACCACCTTACTGAGGGCCCTGTATTCTGCCTCAGCAGAGGACAGAGAGATCACTGGCTGTTTCTTGGACTTCCAACTGACTAAGCTGTCACCCAATAGCACACAAAAGCTAGTGACAGATCTGTGAGTGTTAGGGCAAGCAGCCCAGTCACTGTCTGTAAATGCAGTGACTGTAAAATCAGGATTGTCAGAGTAGAAGAGCCCCAAATCCGTAGAACCCTTAAGATACCTAAGAACATGTAGAGCAGCAGACATGTGAGGAAGTCTGGGGGCCTTTAAAAACTGACTCAAATGCTGAATAGCAAAACAGATGTCAGGTCTGGTATGTGTCAAGAAGAGGAGCTTGCCAATCAAGCTCCTGTAATGATCAGGACAAGGAAAAAAATCACCAGAGTCAACATGCAATTTGGTATTGAGGTCCAAAGGACAGACTACAGGTGAGACAGCCACACAGTCAAACTGATGCAGCAAGTCAGAAATAAACTTGTGCTGATTAAGGAGCACACCACCAGCAACAGAGGACACCTCAATGCCCAGAAAATAGTGCAAAGACCCAAGATCTTTGATTCTGAATTGGTCATCCAGGAAAACCTTGAGGGCAGAAATTTCAGCAACATCATCCCCAGTGATAATAATGTCATCTACATACACAGCCAGGACCACAAGACACCCAGGCTGACCCTTGACAAATAAAGAGTGGTCATTCATAGAATGAACATAGCCTCTGGAGTATAGAGCCTGAGACAGCTTGGCATACCATTGCCTGGAAGCCTGTCTCAGTCCATAAAGAGACTTCTGTAACTTGCACACAAGAGGTGCAGAAAAAGAGGGATCAGAAGGGGCAGAAACACACAAACCTGGAGGAAGCTTCATATATACCTCCTCATCAAGGTCATCATGCAAGAAGGCATTATTAACATCAAGTTGAAAAAGACCCCAATGTTTCTTAACAGCCACAGCAATCAAGCACTTAACAGTAGACATCTTGACCACAGGAGAAAAAGTTTTAGTGAAGTCAACACCCTCAATTTGAGTATCACCCCTAATGACAAGCCTAGCTTTGTATCTTTCAATATTACCATCAGCCTTATATTTAATCTTATAGATCCACTTGCAGCCTATGGGCTTCTTGCTAGAAGGAAGTGGAACAATGTCCCAAGTATGGTTGGCATCCAAAGCCTCAAACTCCTTGCTCATGGCATCCTGCCAAGCTGGGACCGATGCAGCTTGAGAATAATAGAGGGGTTCAGATTCCAAAGGAGAAGAAGAGGAGGAAGAGCCAGAAAAGAAAGGCAAGTGACACACATACAACAACAACAACAACTACCCAGTATACTCCCACCAGGTGGGGTCTGGGGAGGGTAATATGTAGGCAGTCTTACCCCTACCCAAAAGGGCAGAGAGGCTGCTTCCATGCGACCCTCGGCGCATAGGACAGAATGAAAAGCTGCATTGGAAAACAAAGACAAAATTAGTAACCAAGGCAAGACAAAACAATTAATCATTGAGATAAGAGGGAGGATTATGTGGTCTGCCAGATCTTCTGTGTCCAGTAGGGACAACAGAGGAAGGAACAGCGGGAGGAGAAGGAGCAGGGTGGAGAAGGGGAGTGGAAGGAGGAGGATTAATAACAGAGAGAGGAACAGAAGGAGAAGAAAGGGAGAAAGGATGAAGAAACAAGACTGGAGCCAGAAGGAAAAGAAACAGGAGGAAAAGGACAAGGGGAACAGGCAAAACAAAGTCAGAACAAGGAATCTCAGGGGAAGGAACAGGAGGAGGAGGAAAAGCAGAAGAACCAGAGGTAAAAGCAGAAGCAGAGTCAAAAGGAAAGCAGGTTTCATGAAAGACAACATCCCTGGACACAAAATACTTCTTAGTAGCAAGGTCATATAGCCTGTAGCCCTTTTTGCAAAAGGATATCCCAGAAAAACACAGGAGAGAGCTGTAGGTTTCAGCTTATCTCTCTGTGGAATGGGTACAGTGGCATAGGCAAGACAGCCAAATGCCCTTAAATGAGAATAAGTAGGGGTTTTTCCATGCAGTATTTCATAAGGAGATTTGTTGTGAAGAAGTCTGGATGGAATCCTATTAAGCAAATAGGTGGCAGTCAATAAACAGTCCTCCCAAAAATGAATAGGTAATTTTGATTGAAAAAGTAAAGCTCTACATGCTTCAAGGAGGGTCCTATGTTTTCTTTCTACAACAACATTTTGTTGAGGAGTATCGGGACAGGTAGTTTGATGAATAATGCCCTGTTGGTTAAAGAAAGAAACACCAGCAAAACTAGACCCCAATTCCAAAGCATCATCACTTCTGACAGTTTGTACAGTAGCATTTAATTGAGTTTTGACCATACACAAAAAGGACTTAAGAAGGCTGAAAGCATTACTTTTAGACCCCAGTAAATGTGTCCAGGTTGCTCTAGAAAAATCATCAACTATGGTAAGAATATATCTAGATCCAGAAGAGGTGGGTGTGTGATAAGGGCCCTAAGTGTCTACATGAATAAGTTGGAAAGGTCTACAGGTACTGATTGAACTGTCAGGAAAAGGAAGTCTAGTTTGCCTAGCCATGGGACAAACAGAACAGAGAAATGGTTGTTTGGAAGCAAAAGGAAAGATAAAGCAGAAATGTGTTTCATGCTTGCAAAAGGAATGTGAGCCAGTCTTAAATGCCAAATGTAGTTCATGGCATTAGCATCAGTTTTATTATGACAAATGGAACTATTTACATTGGAATGTAATAACAAACATGAGTACAAGAATCTTTAATGGAGCATACAGAAGTAGAAGAACAACAATTAACAGAAGAAGATGAAGGGGGCACACAAGCAAATTTGTATAGACTAGCCTCCTCTTTACCACAATCCAGAGGCATCTTCAGAGAAGGGGCCTGTAACATGTGAAGGAAATAAGAAGTTGCAGTAAACAGAACAATACAGTGCAACTGTTTCACTAGCTTGTGGACAGAAATTAAATTGTGTTTGAAAGATGGAACAAACAGTACATTATGAAGAGTAATGGAGGGAGTTAAAGCAAAAGATCCAATTGAAGTCAATTTTACTTTGTATCCATTAGGAAGAGTTACAAGATAAGGCACAAGTAAAGGTGTGATATTGAAGAGTAAGTTCTTATTAGATGTCATGTGATCAGAAGCTCCTGAATCTATTATCCAGGAGACAGAAGCAATATGAGTAAGTAGACAGAGTTTGGAATCAGAAACAGGACTCTCAGTAAGCATAGTACCAGCAAAGTTGGCAGCAGACATAGTAGGAGAGGTCTGAGCAAGAGAAGTTTGAGCAGTGGAGTCACCCAATTTGGACTGTTGCAGCAGATTTATCAATTGATCATAATGTTTCCTGCTCAATCCAGGAATTACAGAACCATGTCCATCTACATGTTGGACAGATGAATGACCCTTAATATGATTTCCAGAAGCATGAGAATTGTGTCCATCAGAAGAAGGGAAGGAGGTGAAATCAACACCAGTGGTGACATGGGCAGCAGTAGGTCTCTTCCCTTTGTTAAACCTGATGCTTTGAGGAAATCCATGAAGTTTGTAACACTTATCAATTAAATGCCCAGACTTCTTGCAATATCTACAGAAGAGAGGTCCTCTGGATTGATCAAAAGTAACTCTCTGGGCATACTGTCTGAGAGGAGGACAGTTGGGCAATGCAGCTTGACTGAAAGAAGGTGTAGAAGTTTTATGTGTGTTGACACTGAAGGACATAGAGTGAGGATTGAACCGGGAGACAGACTGAACTTGTCTTTGTTTTTCATCATTGAGGAGAATGTTATAGAAACTGTCAAGACTAGGAGGAGGTTGCATCATTAGCAAGTTGCTCCTTACCCCATATATGTTTCATTAAGGCCCATGAGGAATTGAAACACCTTATTCTCCTCATCCTCCTTTATGATGCCAGGTTTGGCAGCACAAATACATCTCTGTCCATGATATGGGCATACTGTTCCTAACTCATCCCATAATCCTTTGAGTTTGTTAAAATAGGAGGATGCTATATAAGACAAGAGGGGTTGCTCTGATGGTAAGCAACTCGAGAGGTTGTGAGTTCGAGTCTCCCTAAGAGCAAGGTGCGAAGTTCTTGGAGAGAAGGATGCCGTGGGTCTATTTGGAAACAGCCTTTCTACCCAAGGGTAGAGGTAAGGTCTGCGTACACATTACCCTCCCGAGACCCCACTAAGTGGCATTATACTGGATTGTTGTTGTTGTTGTTATAAAATAGGATGCTATATCTAGAGGTCCTTGAGAAGAATGAGAGAGTTCTCTTTTAAGTTCAAAAATTTTGGTCCTATTGGCTGTGCCATATCTGGCTTCGAGTTGTGCCCATATACACTGTGCAGTCTCAGAATATTGAACACTCTCGGCTATTTGAGGAGACAGAGAGGCAGTCAACCAGGAAATGACCATATTATTGTATCTGTCCCATAATTTTTGTTCAGCCAAGTTAGTATTTGGTCTAGGGCAAGTACCACAACAAAACCAATTGTGTTCTTACCGGACAAGGCAACTATCATCTTTCTCTTCCAACTTCCATAGCCACTACCCGAGAAAGGAATAGAAACAAGGGAAACACCGGGGACATCAGAAGAGTAAACAAAGAGAGGACTTGTAGGGTCAATAGGTGGGGGATTAACAGGGTTCATATTTGCCATCAGAAGCAGAACAACAAGGATGAGAGGAAAGTGATTCAATATCTATGAACTACACAATACAACAAATATTCCAGCAACAAAAACACATGCAAGCTCTAATCGAGAGTGAGAATAGGGTTACCAGACTTCTACGCTACCGGAGAAGAAACGGCCTTCAAAAAAATTCAGATAAAACCCTAGCTCTGAGAGAAGCCGGCGGAATCAGGCACAAGAGGTGTCGGAAATTCACCCTAACACCACGCATGAAGAATCAGCAACAAACCATCTCCGATTGCACCAACAGATCAAGAAAAATCCAGAATAATCACCAACAACTTGAAAAATCCAGAAATTACCACCGATAATACAATAAACCCAAATCGGAAAAACTGAGAAGATAAAGGATATATCTGAGAGGGAGAACCACGCTTTGATACCATGTAAACATGGTGAATCGGAGATGAATTAGAGATAGAGAGAGAAAGAGAGGAGAACCCTTCTCTGATTTTGATTAATGAACGAAGAAAATGAAAACTGAAAACTATTATAGCAGCCTCTGACCCTTATATCAAATGTGGGTCACAGTATACAATTCGGATTGGGCCAATGCAAACCCGAATCTAAACAGTCACCCAACATAAAATACTCTAGCCCAATGTGTAGTATACATACAATATACAATGATGATACAATGAGAATACAACAATTATGAATGTATGTGTTTAGGCTTAGAGGCTAAGTAATCTTTTAGCTCAACATGATTTAGTAGTAGGGATGAGGAAAACTATCATTTTATGGAGCTAATCGGCTTATTTGCAACTAGATTTAGAAGTTAAAATGTTCTCCGCGTTTTTAACTTTTTTTTTTCTGATTAATATGGCCTGATATGTTAACTAATGCTGAAAGAAACAGAAGGAATTTAACGCTCATAGAACAGTTATAACTTATAAGATCAGCAATATTATATGGGATGGAAGTGAATGTTGGGTCGTTAAAGTCGAAGACATCCACAAAATCAGTGTCGATGAGATGTGGATGTCTAAGATAGATGTGTGTTATACAAGATTAGACAAAATTAAAAATAATCACTGCTCAGGATAAAATGAAAGGTGTTTGGTCACGTCCTGTGTCAGCTTCTAGATGCACCGGTCTATAGGTGTGAATCCATCATGGAAATTATCAAAAGAGAATGAGGTGGACCAAAAATTATATGGAAGGAAATATATATAACTTTTTGGAATCCACGTAGATTTAAGGAAAAATAGGATAAAATGGAAGAAAAATGTTTATATAGGCGATACCAATTAGTTGGGGAGATATTTTAGTTAGTACATTCTGCTGTAGGTGATATGTGTCCAAGGAGTTTTTTAGCCTTGTTAGAGGCATAGTTCTTGTAACGTTAGCATTTGATGAATTTAAATGGAAAAACATGTTCGTAATAATTCATATAGTCGATCACAAGAATCAGAACCAGTTGTTTTTGTTTCTACAGTGAAACAAGAGAAAAGTTGATAGCAATATATGTTATGCTTTGTTTAACACTGATATTGCAAAATGTGGGAACATACATGGCTGGTCGGTTCATTTAGGTTTGAATTCTCAAAAGCTGCATATTTTGCATACACGAGTGATCATGTTCTTGGACTGATGATTACACTGACAAAATCTTGTTTTGCAACGGCGGTTGGTGTGTGTATGTTGATTTTACTAAAGCACTTCTATAGTAGTTTAATCTTTTTGTTGTGTCTGCTGTAAGTATTATAATAATAGACTCATTAATCAGGTAAAGTGACTTTTTTCTCATATAAAACCAGGCCTTAAGAAATGTCATGCTAGAATGTTATAGCCACTCTCTAATGATTCTTTTTTATTTTAGGTTCTTGACTGACAACATCTTCAAAGTACATGGTATGCCATTCTCTAATGGCTCCAGAGAAATTGCTGCATCTGCAAAATCACTAGCTCTTGAGTCTTGACAAGCCTAATCAAGCTTAAGATGGGACAGTTGTATTGACTCATAGGAAAACAAAATAGAAACTTGCATAAAGTTATAAAGTTATCGTCTATGTCGAGCGGACTTTCCAAAATGTAGCTGCGCCCATGTCGGATCCTTCAAAAATACACTACTTTTGGAGTATCCACGTATGCAATCACATTTTCGAAGAGTCCGAGCAATATAGGTTATCGTGCTCTAGTGGACACCTTTATTGGTTGTTTTCCAATTGAGCTTGTTTAGGTATTTTTCTGTAGAGAATGATGGGGAGTTAATTTCGTCTAGCATAGCCAATCTTTGGAACCTGAAACTTTGATATTATAATTTTTGGGCAAAATATTGTCACTCGTAACACTTTGAAAGATGGTTAAATTGAGACATCTGCTTATTTTTCGCCGCTTCACAGTAAATAATTAGATTGATTCCTCGTGAAATTGTGAGAAATATACAAATATTTCATTTTAACCATCTTCCAAAGTGTTATGAGTGACTATATTTTTCATATTAAAGTTTCAAGGTTCTGAAGATTGGCTATGGACGATGAAATTGACTCCCGATCATTTTTTTGCAAAAAAAAAGGGGAATAATACCTCAAATAAACTAGCTCCGTTGAAAAACAATCAATAAAGGCATCCTCCAAATCGAACAATTTCACAAAGTTGAAATTTAATTTGTGAAATTGCAGAAGTCTGAAAGGATTCATGCAATATCTGAATCTCAAACATGGTGGTGGAAGAGTGAATACTCTTTGTTCTTTGGCTTTGGACTTCTTTATCTGAATAAGGAGTGAGTTAATAGCACATACTTAGTTTTTATCTGAATGAGAGTTGAGTTTCATCATATATTAAGGTGGGATGTGACTATGTATAATCCACTTAAATTGTAATTTCACCTCCTATTCCATATCGATCTGTGATGTCCTGATACTGATTCTAGTTCTTGGAGTTAGTCTTTGCTTGCAGTGGTGAAGGAAGGATCTTTGTGAAGGGGGTTTAAATTTTTTTTTTATAATTAGTGAGAATTTAACCCATGATCTTATGTAGATTTTAAACTCCCTTGACCATTAAATTACACTTTTAGATCGTGTTAAGGATGGTCAAAATTTAATATATAAAGGTAAAAAATAGATTTTGCTTTATATATAGTGGAATTTCTCGGTGAAAGAAATACCCTTGCACCCCTAAATCCCGCCCCCGTTTGCTTGTCGTTCGGTTAGCTTCATATTTGTAAGATTTCTCCTTAATTTGGTGCTTTACTATATACCGAAATGGAAAATACTTTATCATATTTTCCCAATTAATGTAGTTAGTAACTTTTTGTCTTTGTTCCTTAATCCCACAAAAGAATTTTGCCTATATTGGTGTACTTTATACATCGATAGCTTTTAAAGTTATCCTTAATTTTCATTTAGACACTCCATTTTAATTCTGTTCCATGTGAGTACTTATCCGGGTATTAATTGTCTTTTAGACACAAAATTGATAAGCAGCCAAACACAAAAAACAGGTGTAACTCACGCTAGGATATTATAGATATTTTACCATTGAACCCAGAATAGTTAAACAGAAACTACAACATATATTGTACAGACGCAGCACCCAAAAACAAAAAATCTAATTTTACGCCAAGAGAGGAAGCAACTCTCCCTTCTATATCCTTAGTAGTTAGATTGTGTAGAAATTAGAGTCCGGAATCTATATATTGTTTATTAGGACTCAAAACATATTGATAAGTATTTAAAAAAATATATATTTCTATATATAGCGTATAACAACAACAAGCTATACCTTAACGGTAACTTTTGCCGTTAAGATATAGCGTGTTGTTGTAATACGCTATATGTGTTTGACGATTTGACTTCTGGTATAGCGTATGGTTAGAAAAACCTAGATATAGCGTTTTCATATCATACGCTATACTCCTTTATAATAGTGCCTGTCGTCTTCTTCCTCGATAGTTTCCCTTCCTCAATTTTTTAAAACTATCCTTCTTCTTCTGGTCCCCCTACCCCACTGCTCGATTTACAAAATAAAATTGTGAGCACCTCCCGTCACACAAAAGGTCAGGGAAGTAGGTCCCACATCGTAGTAGAGTATTCTGGATTCGTAGTTTAACTCCTTCGTCTTTAAATTTTCACGGAAAACACTTACAACATCGAGGTATTTCAATTTATTTTATGTCCAAACTTGTATAATAATGTATATCACTGCTTATTGAATGTATCACCATGTCCTTTTGTGTTTTATTTGCAAAATTAGTATGTTATTATTATTAGGACTTAGATATTAGTGTTCTAAAAAAATATAAATTAAGATTTAATTTTTTATGTTAATATCCGTATTTAGATATTAGTATTTTCATGTCATGTTATGTTTTATTTGCGAAACTAGTATTGTTGTAGCTATTTTTGTTAATGTTATGTGATTAAAATATATATGTTGTTTATATTTAGTTTATTTATTAGCTCGCAAAATGTAAAAACTTTTAACATAGTAAACTGTATAATATTTTAGTGTAGAATCCTTGTAGTTTAAGTATTTATCTATATATAAAAAGAGAAGCATAAGAATGTAATGATGCCAAGTAGCATAACTATAACTCAACAAGTGTCATTTTTAAGACATATCTCCAATAATGTTGGAGTTAATTTGAAATTTAAAAATTGAAACTAAAACTAGTAAATAGGCTAAAAAAATACATGCATCCAACGAATTCAACAAAAGGGATACGAACTGCCTCCATGTTCGGCAGTTATTTCATTTAAAATTATATTATTTTTAAAATTTGAATTTCAAAATAATAAAATATCTATTGTTTTTTTATAAGGAAATTAGTAATTTTCAAATTAAAACTATATTCTTAAAACCACGCATAATATAACTCCTCCCTGCGCCTTTGACCTAAAACATATCAACACCTACGGATTCGGCTTTCAAACTGCTTAGTCAAAAACTCTGTTTTGCTCTTTCCAACAGAAGGATCCTTTTTTAAAATGTAGGAAAACAATTTAAAGGTAGAAGACCTTTAAATGTAAGAAGGAAAGAGATTTTGTTTAGTTGATAAATGAAGAAATGGAGGTAGTTTGGAAGGTTTAATATATGTAGCTATATGGAGAGAGACTTTTGTAATTCTTCAACTTTTATTACACAAGGGATCACTTTGGTACACACTTGGGCTCACACTTTGCTTCACTCCTTTTTGTACATCTTACAAATGAGGAGGTCTTCCCTTATTTATAAGCATCAACCTCCATGTTCTACGACATTCTAGAATATTCCATATAAGTATCCTAAACAATATTCATATCTACCTATTCTCATATGTTCTAGAATATTCCACTACTCCAGAATATTCTCACATTCTCTACTATATATAAAAGAGTTTCTATCATCTTCTAGAATGTTCCAGAGAACTCCATAATGTTCTCGAACCTTCTAGAACATTCTAGCTCATTCTAGACTATTTTAGAATAGTCTAGAATATTCTAGTAATATCTAGCTTTGGTTTAATTTATTGTTCACATTGCCTCCCTTAAACCAAAGCCTCGTAGGTGGTCATTCCTAATAACTTTTTCATCTTCAGAAAAGTCTCCATCTTCAATGCCTTGGTGAAAATATCTGCCACCTGTTCACCAGTTCTGCAGTAGCCAATTCGGATCTCATTTTCTCGTACCATCTCTCGAATGAAATGATATTTAATATCAATGTGTTTGCTGCGACCATGAAGTACTGGATTCTTCGCTAACTTGATTGCTGATTGGTTGTCACAAAATATTGTGGTTGGACCATCATGTTTGTGTTGAAGAAACCTGAGCATTCTTCTCAACCATACCGCCTGTGTAGCAGCATTTGATGCAGCAATGTACTCGGCTTCAGCAGTGGATATGCTATCGCTGGTTGTTTCTTTGAACTCCAAGAAAATACACCCGAACCAGTGAAGAATGCATAGCCGGAAGTACTTTTTCTCTCGATCGTATCACCAGCCCAATCACTGTCAGTGTATCCAAGAAGTTCAAGTGACTCACCTCTAGGATAGCAGATTCCATCTCCTTGAGTTCCTTTAATGTATCTGTCGACTTCTCCCGTTGTTCTGTACTTTGTTTTGTATACCCACTTTACTCCAATGGGTTTCTTTCCTCTTGGAAGGTCGGTAAGTTCCCAAGTATCATTCTTCTCAATAGAATGGATTTCCTCCTCCATTGCTTTCACCCAACGTTCTTCTTCAATTGCATCCTTGAAATCCACAGGATCGCAATCTGAAAACAAGGCAAAGTTCAAAATATCTTCGTCAGTTAGAGTATCAACATCATTTCCGACAACGTAATCCTCCAAATGAGCCGGTAGACGTCGTTGCCTCTATGATCGACCATGTTGTATTGGTTGTATTTCTGAGGGAGACTGTTGTTGCGCAGGTTCATCATGCTCCTCGTCATCAAGATATGATGGTGCTGGAGGTTGAGATGGCTCAACTGCTTTTTTCTTCCAATCCCATGCTCCATGTTCATCAAAGGTGACATCTCTACTGACAATAACCTTTTTGCTGTCTGGATTATATAGCTTGTACCCTTTTGTCTGTCGACTGTAGCCAACAAATATGCTTTTTTCTGCTTTCTCGTCAAGCTTCTTTCGCAGTGGATCGGGTACGTGCGCATAGGCAAGACTGCCAAATATTCGTAAATGAGAAATATTTGGTTTTCTACCTGTCCATACCTCATAAGGTGTTTTTCCATGGTTGCTTCTCGTAGGGCACCTGTTTAATATGTAAATTGCAGTAGAGACAGCTTTAGCCCAGAATTCTTTAGGCAGCTGTTTTGCTGCCAGCATTGACCATATCCATCACAGTCCTGTTCTTTCTTTCCGCAACTCCATTTTGTTGAGGAGTGTACCTTGCAGTCAACTGATGTTGAATCCCATGCTTCTTCAAAAAATCATCGCACACAGTGTATTCTGTGCCTCGATCTGTTCTCAGAGTCTTTATAAAGTGACCACTTTGTTTTTCAACATATGTTTTGAAGCTTTTGAATGTGTCACAGGCTTCAGACTTATTTTTCAGCATATACACCCATGCTTTTCTACTGAAATCATCAATAAAACTAATGAAGTACTTACTTTCACCGAGCGAAGGAACTTCCATCGAGCACAAATCAGAATGTATCAGCTGCAATGAGTGTTTTGCTCTCTAAGCTTTGCCTTTGGGAAATGTCTCTCTATGCTTCTTCCCCAAAATGCATGCTTCACACTGTCTTGGAGCAAAGTCAAGTGAAGGCAAACCTGACACCATCTTATTCTTCACAAGATATTGTAAACCGCCGAAATTAAAGTGGCCAAACCTCATGTGCCATAACCAAGTATCATCAAGAGCAATTGAATTATAGCAGGGTAAGTGACCGTAGTTGAAAGTTACTGAAAACATCCGATTTTTGGTCATACTTACCTTGGCTATAATTTTCATACTCTTGTCTCTTATAGTGCATGTATCATTACTGAAATGCACTTCATATCATTGTGTTGGAGCTGACCCAAGCTCAACAAATTATGCAGCAGGTTAGGCACGTAGTAAACATCTTTTATGGAGCACTCAAGCCCATTCTCCATGGTGACCGGTATTCTCCCTTTCCCGACAACTTGCATAACTTGATTATTTCCAAATTTAACCGTGGATTTAAAAGACTCGTCCAAATCAGCAAATATCTCCTTCTTACCGCACATATGATTACTACATCCGGAGTCAACGTACCAGACATCATTGTTAGTTTCTTCACTAATAGCAGCCATAGATGCGGAGTATAAAATGGTTTCACTTTTATCCCCTTCATCCTCAGCTACTCGAGCATGAACTTGTTTATTTTCAGTTCTTTTACTCCAACAATCTTTAGCATAATGACCCAATTTACCGCAGTTATAGCATTTAAGGGGAGGTTTTTGCTGACTTGGATTGTTGTAATTTCCTCTTAGCTGGAAATGATGATTACCTCTTCCACGGCCACGATAGTTGCCGGTGCCTCCACGACCTCTGCCTCGGAAACCATGTCCTCTAGTTTCCGCCACATTAGAAGATTCTCCTCTCTCTTTAACTTTAGTATGTGCCTGCAATGCCTTCTCTGCCGGATCTTTCTCCAATGACTCTTCTAATTTCCCATTAATTCTATTCTCATGAAGAATTAATGAGCCCAGAAGCTCCTCGGTACTTAAAGTTGAAAGATCCTTGGTCTCTTGAATTACTGCCACAATATGATCAAACTTCATAGGTAAAGTATTAAGTACCTTTTCAACGAATGTCTCATCGCTGAGGGTATGACCATTGAGCTCCATCTCATTCTTGATCTCCGTCAACCTCGAAAAGTATCCCTCAACTGTCTCTGACTTCTCCATCGTGGCAAGCTCGAACTTCCTTTTTAGCGCCATCAAATTATTCTTTTGGACCTTATCAACTCCACGATATGCTTTAGCCAAAATATCCCAAGCCTGTTTTGTTGTTTGGGCTGTGGAAATTTTTCCAAACACAGACATATCGATGGCCTGGTGTATTTGGGACAAGGCCATACTATCACGCCTTATTTCATTCTCTTCGGCACCTTCCTCCAGTTCTTCTCGCGTATATTTTAACAAATTATACGCCTTCAGATGTGTCTGCATCTGAATCCTCCAAAAGTAGTAATTTTGTTTCCCCGTCTGTTAGAAACTACGCTTAACGCTAGAGGGGGGGGGGGGTGAATAGCGTTTTAATGAAATTTAGCGTTTTCTTGCGGAATTTAAATTTTACAGGAAGTAAATAAGTGCAATAAAAATAACTTACACAAGGATATATCCTGGTTGGCCACAACAGTGGTTAGTCCAGTCCCCGAGAGACTCTCTCGAGATTTTCTACTAACTTGTTAAGATTACGGGTGCTTAACAAACCTTTACAGTTGCTCGGAGATACAATCTCAAAGACTTCACTTGCTCGGAGGTTCCTCACCTCAAAGACTTCACTTGCTCGGGGATACAATCCCAAAGACTTCACTTGCTCGGGGATACAATCCCAAAGACTTCAACAGAGGAAGCACAAGTTCCTCAACACAAGAGAATCAAAATTCTCTTACAAGTATTTGAAATACTTGAACACTCACTTAACAAAGATACTCCTTGATGAGTAGATATGAGTAAAATAATACGCTCAAGATCACAACAACTTTGAACAATAATATGGCTCTCAAAAGCTTTAAGAAATGAGTAGAAAATGATGAACAATTGAATGAAAGCTTAAAGCAATGTAATGATCAGTTAATGTATGTTGTTGTGTTTAAAACACTGAGTTGAAGCTGTATTTATAGGTGCAAAACTTGGTCTTACCGTTGTCTAATTGCCAATTAAGAATTGCTGAATTTACTCAGTGACAATCGATTGTCATGACCGAACAATCGATTATCTGCCAGTCAGATCAAAAATCAATCCCAGATTTTACGCTTCATAATCGATTACTTACAATCCATAATCGATTACTGGCAAAATTCAAAAACAGATAATCGATTATACCAAATCCATAATCGATTATATTGGCAACGTTCTAAAAATCATTTCCGGATTTTAAGCACAACATCGATTATATAAAATCTATAATCGATTACTTCAGCAACGTTCTAAAAATCATTTCCAGATTTTAAGCAAAACATCGATTATATGAAAACCAATAATCGATTACTTTGAGGTATTTGAAAATCATTTGACAACGGTCAGCTTCAACAATCGATTGTCCTTTGCAACAATCGATTACTTGTTATTTTCTGAAAATCATGAAACTTACTGTCTCAGTGATAATCGATTATCTAAAGCCATAATCGATTACTTGTTATTTTCTGAAAATCATAAAACTTACTGTCTCAGTGATAATCGATTAGCTAAAGACATAATCGATTACTTAATTAAATTTAAAATCACTGGAAGACATTGTCTCAACATAATCGATCACCATTAGTTCATAATCGATTATTTTGAGTATTGAAAAGCTTTACCTCAACAACAATCGATTGGCGTTTGATCACAATCGATTATCATGTAGATTTGGAAAAACCTGATGTTCACTGTCTTACTCACAATCGATTACCATTAATTCATAATCGATTGTCATGCAGTCTTGGCTCAGAAACAATCGATTATCATAAGTTCATAATCGATTATTTTAGCCCAGATTTTTGAGGCATGTTGAGAAAACATTTTGTCTAATGTAAATATGCATCATTTGAAATTATTTGATACAGAAATAAGTATGCATGATTTTGGAAAATAGTTTTATGAGAGAAGCCATGTTATGGAGTCAAGTTATAGGATCAAGATCACATTTAAGAATGACTCAATAATAACAATTAAAAACAACGTCTTGAGCTTCAATCTCAACATTTGTGCTCTTGTACTTGAACTCCGTCATATATCAATTTGTGCTTTGTTTGTCATTCATCAAAACCTACAAAAGAATACACGTTTAGTATATCGCATTGAGAACGTGTTTCCAACAATTTCCCCCTTTTTGATAATGGCAAACATTAAGCGGGATATGCAATTTTGACAAATAATATTGACGATTCAAGACAAGTAACAAGTATGCATATTTGTTCTTGTTCCCCCTCAATTTAAGAATTCCCCCTCAATTTAAGCTTATAAGCAATTAAGCAATTTAGAGGTGGTGCAATTTAGCAATGTAGAGGTAGACCCGTTATCCCGTTATCTTCCCCCTTTTGCCATTAGCAAAAAAATAGTAAGGAAAGATACACAAAGACGAAATAAAACAAAGTTTATTTATTGAAAATTAGAAAGGTGACATTCGATTATTGATACGGGATAATCGATTATATGTCCGATGATTTGCGGTTTGCCCAAATAAAATTTTCTTTTTCTGTAGGGCGATACCTGCAAAAAGAAGTTAGACGCCTCCGACGCTCAAGTTAGAAATGTGTAGGAGAAGAAATGCAATGCATGACTTAGATCAATGTGGAGTCAAGGATCCCGAGTTCATTGCGAATTCGGAAGAAGGACTCTTTATCCAAAGGCTTTGTAAAGATGTCTGCCAATTGGCTTTTAGTTTCAACAAATTCTATTTCGACATCGCCTTTGAGAACGTGATCTCTAATAAAATAATGTCTAACTTCAATGTGTTTAGTTCGCGAATGAAGAACGGGGTTCTTCGTCAAGCATATGGCACTAGTGTTATCACATCTAAGAGGAATGTGATCAAGTCTTAGGCCATAGTCCAAGAGTTGTTGTTTCATCCATAGGATTTGAGCGCAACAACTCCCCGCGGCTACATATTCAGCCTCGGTTGTGGACAACGCAACACTTACTTGTTTCTTGCTAAACCAAGAAACGAGAGAGCTACCGAGCAAATGGCAAGTGCCACTAGTGCTCTTGCGGTCCAATTTGCATCCAGCAAAATTAGAATCGGAATAGCCAATGAGTTGGCATGAAGAGCCTTTGGGGTACCATAGACCCACATTTGAGGTACCAACAAGATACCGTAAAATTCGTTTTACCGCCGAAAGGTGAGACTCCTTCGGACATGATTGATAACGAGCGCATAAGCACACGCTAAACATGATGTCCGGACGACTAGCAGTAAGATAAAGTAGAGAGCCAATCATACCTCGATACTTTTTGGTGTCGACTTCCTTACCTTTTTCATCTTTGTCTAGATGATCGGATGTGCTCATGGGAGTTGCCATTTCTTTTGCATTGTTCATATCAAAGCGTTTAAGCAATTCTTTGCAATATTTGGCTTGGCAAATGAATGTACCTTCCTTCATTTGTTTTACTTGTAGTCCCAAAAAGAAGGTTAATTCGCCCATCATAGACATCTCAAATTCGCTAGTCATTAGATTGGAAAATTCCTTGCATAAAGCATTGTTAGTGGCACCAAATATAATGTCATCTACATATATTTGAACTAATAAAATATCATTGTTTTTGTGTTTGACAAAGAGAGTTGTGTCAACTTTTCCCCTAATGAAATCATTTTTCAAAAGAAATTTACTCAACCTATCATACCAAGCTCGGGGAGCTTGTTTTAACCCATAGAGAGCCTTTTTGAGTTTGAAAACATGATCGGGATATTTAAAGTTTTCAAAACCAGGGGGTTGTTTGACATAAACTTCTTCTTCAATAAAACCATTTAAAAACGCACTTTTCACATCCATTTGATATAAGACAAAATTCATAGAGGAAGCGAAAGCAAGCAATAAGCGAATAGCTTCTAATCTAGCTACTGGAGCATAAGTCTCCTCATAATCAATACCTTCTTTTTGATTGTAGCCTTGAGCCACAAGCCTAGCTTTGTTTCTAGTGATTATGCCATTTTCATCTAGTTTGTTGCGAAAAACCCATTTCGTACCAACTATGGTATGATCTTCGGGTCTTGGCACCAAATCCCAAACGTCATTTCGTTCGAATTGGTTAAGCTCCTCTTGCATTGCCAAGGTCCAAAATTCATCCCCAATTGCTTCAGAGATGGTTTTGGGTTCAATTTGAGAAACAAAAGCAGTAAGTTCTAAGGTGTTTTTAAGGGAGTTTCGAGTACTTACCTTTCCTCCAACGTCGCCGATTACTTGATCAAGAGGGTGATCTTTGATCGTCCTCCATTCCTTTTGTTCTTTTGTTTCACTTTCCAATTGTGGAGCTTCTTCCGTTGATTGTTCTATAATTTCATCATTGTTTTCCTTTGGCGGTTCTTCATGTATTTTGTTTTTCAAATTACTCAAGATATCTGCAAGATCAAAACCACAATCCTTTCTCGCCAAGCGAGCATTATCTTCGGAAAACACAACATGTGGGGATTCCTCCACAATTTGGGTTCTTTTGTTAAAGACCCTATATGCTTTACTACGTGAGGAATCACCAATAAAAATAGCTTCATCCGATTTTGCATCAAATTTACCTAATTGGTCTTTGCCGTTATTATGAACAAAACATTTACAACCAAAAACACGTAAGTGGGAAATATTGGGTTTTCTACCCTTATACAGTTCATATGGGGTTTTCAAGAGTATCGGCCGAATTGCTACTCTATTTAAAACATAGCAAGCGGTACTCACGGCGTCCGCCCAAAAGTGTTTGGGAATCTTAGCTTCGTCGAGCATGGTTCTTGCCATCTCTTCGAGACACCTATTTTTCCTTTCCACCACCCCATTTTGTTGTGGTGTACGTGGAGGGAAAAGGTATGCTCGATTCCGAGTTCGTCACAAAAATCCGCAAAGAGATTGTGATCAAACTCTCCCCCATGATCACTTCTAATTGAAGTGACGGTAGATTCCTTTTCGTTTTGAACACGTTTAAGAAAATACTTGAAATTTTGAAAAGCATCGCTTTTATTTGCAAGAAATAGCGTCCATGTAAATCTAGAAAAGTCATCAACAATTACAAAAGCATATTTATTTCTACCTAGACTTTCAATACGAGAAGGTCCAAGTAAATCCATATGAAGTAATTGTAAAGGTCTAGAAGTTGAAACAATATTTTTGGATTTAAAAGATGCTTTGGTTTGCTTCCCTTTTTGACAAGAATCACACATAGAATCATTTTCAAACTTTAAATTGGGAAGACCAACTACTAAGTTTTGAGAAAGCAATTTATTTAAAAGATGCATGTTCATGTGTGCTAATCTACGATGCCACAACCAAGTATTATCCTCTTTGCTCATTAAGCAATCAACATATTCGGGAGAGGAGTTTGCAAGATCAACCATATAGATATTATCAATTCTAAAGCCACGAAGTATGATCTTGAAGTCACTTCGTCTAAACACAAGGCATTCATCCGAATCAAATAGAGCAAGATTTCCCTTGTCACATAATTGGCTTATGCTCAAGAGATTATGCTTCAACCCTTTCACTAGCAATATATGTTTAATAGAGGAGTTTTCGTCCTTACCAACCGATCCGATGCCGATTAATTTTCCTTTATTGTTGTCGCCGAAAATGACGTTTCCTCCTTCTTTGTGCTCTAGTTGAAGGAATTTGGATTCATCTCCCGTCATATGTTTGGAGCATCCACTATCAAGGTACCATAGTGCACTTGATCCCTTCAAGCACACCTACAAAATAACTTAATATTCTTTAGGTACCCATGCCATCTTGGGTCCTTGGGGGTTAGACAAATAATGATTATAGTCATACGAGAAGTCTCTATGCTTTGCGAAACACATCGGTGCAATGTGACCTATACGATTGCAGTAATGACATGTTGCGTTCGGATTGTGCCTGTGTCTAGGTGGAGCAAAAAACGTTCTGGGTGATCTATAGTCATTCCTCGATGCGTTGAAATTTCTAGAATCATTTCTAGGTTGTCTAGGGTGATTTATCCTAGATTCGTTAACAATCATCCTAGAATTCTTTCTAGGTGATCTAAAGTGGTTAATTCTAGACTCATTGTACCAATTTCTAGAATTGTATCTAGGTGTTCTAGAATTATTAACCCTAGACTTGTTTTCATACATCCTAGCGTAGTGTCTAGGTGGTCTAAAGGAATTTGTCCTAGACTCGTTTACAGCCCTAGAGTTATTTCTAGGTGGAGCAGTAGGATTTCTATTGTAATTTCTGTTTTTATGCCATTGATTACTCTTAGACGTTTCCTTTTCTTCAATAACCTTAGGAACGTCTACACTATGTGATTCTAAGGTTTTCCTAAGTTCTGCGTTTTCGAACTTCAAAGAGTCGCAGGAAGTACAAGTAGAGCATTTATCAATATAAGAAGCTTCATGCATAGTCTTAATGACTTGTCTAAGCTCTATACTATCATTTTGAAAAAATTGATTATCTTTTACAAGATTCTCGTTATCACGAGACAGATTTTCAAAATCCTTTTGTTTTAAAGAGAATTGATTTTCGAAATCTTTTTCTTTCAATAAAAAGCGTTCTTCAAAATCCTTTTCTTTTAAAGAGAGATTTTTCTGGAAATCTATTTCTTGCTGAGAAAGTGATTTCTTCAAATCTCTAATCATTTTAACAGCATTTTCATATTTACCAAACATATCTTCATAGGCATTTTGAAGTTCTTCAAACGAGAGAGAGTTAGAAGTGCTTACCTCTTTTTCTTTGTCGTCGGCCATCAGGCACCTGATATTTGATTCATCATTTGAGCATTTTTCCACTTGAGATGTTCTTTCATGAATTTCTTCAAGTTTATCCCACATTTCCTTAGCAGTTTTGTAGTGGGAGATTTTTCGCCAGATTTCCTGGTTCAAGGATTTATACAACATATTTATCGCATTAGTGTTGTATTCACTTACCTTGGCTTTTCCAACTTTTGTCGTCATTTGATTTCCATGCTTGATGATTTGCCATAGATAGAGGTCGTTTGCTAGCGTAAAAATTCTCATTCGTTCTTTCCAAACTGAGTAGTTGTTTTCACCCAATTTTGGAGGCGACGTGTTGCATTCACCTTCACCTATTCCTGCAAAAAAATCACGAGTAGAAGCCATGGATGGTTCTCTCAAACTGTTAAGTTTTTCAGAGAGTTGGGCTCTGATACCAATTGTTAGAAACTACGCTTAACGCTAGAGGGGGGGTGAATAGCGTTTTAATGAAATTTAGCGTTTTCTTGCGGAATTTAAATTTTACAGGAAGTAAATAAGTGCAATAAAAATAACTTACACAAGGATATATCCAGGTTGGCCACAACAGTGGTTAGTCCAGTCCCCGAGAGACTCTCTCGAGATTTTCTACTAACTTGTTAAGCTTACGGGTGCTTAACAAACCTTTACAGTTGCTCGGAGATACAATCTCAAAGACTTCACTTGCTCGGAGGTTCCTCACCTCAAAGACTTCACTTGCTCGGGGATACAATCCCAAAGACTTCACTTGCTCGGGGATACAATCCCAAAGACTTCAACAGAGGAAGCACAAGTTCCTCAACACAAGAGAATCAAAATTCTCTTACAAGTATTTGAAATACTTGAACACTCACTTAACAAAGATACTCCTTGATGAGTAGATATGAGTAAAATAATACGCTCAAGATCACAACAACTTTGAACAATAATATGGCTCTCAAAAGCTTTAAGAAATGAGTAGAAAATGATGAACAATTGAATGAAAGCTTAAAGCAATGTAATGATCAGTTAATGTATGTTGTTGTGTTTAAAACACTGAGTTGAAGCTGTATTTATAGGTGCAAAACTTGGTCTTACCGTTGTCTAATTGCCAATTAAGAATTGCTGAATTTACTCAGTGACAATCGATTGTCATGACCGAACAATCGATTATCTGCCAGTCAGATCAAAAATCAATCCCAGATTTTACGCTTCATAATCGATTACTTACAATCCATAATCGATTACTGGCAAAATTCAAAAACAGATAATCGATTATACCAAATCCATAATCGATTATATTGGCAACGTTCTAAAAATCATTTCCGGATTTTAAGCACAACATCGATTATATAAAATCTATAATCGATTACTTCAGCAACGTTCTAAAAATCATTTCCAGATTTTAAGCAAAACATCGATTATATGAAAACCAATAATCGATTACTTTGAGGTATTTAAAAATCATTTGACAACGGTCAGCTTCAACAATCGATTGTCCTTTGCAACAATCGATTACTTGTTATTTTCTGAAAATCATGAAACTTACTGTCTCAGTGATAATCGATTATCTAAAGCCATAATCGATTACTTGTTATTTTCTGAAAATCATAAAACTTACTGTCTCAGTGATAATCGATTAGCTAAAGACATAATCGATTACTTAATTAAATTTAAAATCACTGGAAGACATTGTCTCAACATAATCGATCACCATTAGTTCATAATCGATTATTTTGAGTATTGAAAAGCTTTACCTCAACAACAATCGATTGGCGTTTGATCATAATCGATTATCATGCAGATTTGGAAAAACCTGATGTTCACTGTCTTACTCACAATCGATTACCATTAATTCATAATCGATTGTCATGCAGTCTTGGCTCAGAAACAATCGATTATCATAAGTTCATAATCGATTATTTTAGCCCAGATTTTTGAGGCATGTTGAGAAAACATTTTGTCTAATGTAAATATGCATCATTTGAAATTATTTGATACAGAAATAAGTATGCATGATTTTGAAAAATAGTTTTATGAGAGAAGCCATGTTATGGAGTCAAGTTATAAGATCAAGATCACATTTAAGAATGACTCAATAATAACAATTAAAAACAACGTCTTGAGCTTCAATCTCAACATTTGTGCTCTTGTACTTGAACTCCGTCATATATCAAGTTGTGCTTTGTTTGTCATTCATCAAAACCTACAAAAGAATACACGTTTAGTATATCGCATTGAGTCAACTTGGGAACCATGCACACGATATTCTTTCCTGCCATAGTTAATGAATCACCCTCCTAACGAACCAATGGCTCTGATACCAGATGTAGGAAAATAATTTAAAGGTAGAAGACCTTTAAATGTAAGAAGGAAAGAGATTTTGTTTAGTTGATAAATGAAGAAATGGAGGTAGTTTGGAAGGTTTAATATATGTAGCTATATGGAGAGAGACTTTTGTAATTCTTCAATTTTTATTACACAAGGGATCACTTTGGTACACACTTGGGCTCACACTTTGCTTCACTCCTTTTTGTACATCTTACAAATGAGGAGGTCTTCCCTTATTTATAAGCATCAACCTCCATGTTCTACGACATTCTAGAATATTCCATATAAGTATACTAAACAATATTCATATCTACCTATTCTCATATGTTCTAGAATATTCCACTACTCTAGAATATTCTCACATTCTCTACTATACATAAAAGAGTTTCTATCATCTTCTAGAATATTCCAGAGAACTCCATAATGTTCTCGAACCTTCTAGAACATTCTAGCTCATTCTAGACTATTTTAGAATAGTCTAGAATATTCTAGTAATATCTAGCTTTGGTTTAATTTATTGTTCACATGAAATCCCACTTTTCATCGGTAACAAACCCCATTTCTTCAATTGGTTTGCTTTTTTCGTGGCTTCATATGGTTTCTTTCAAATTTCTGAATTAGAGGTCCAAATTGACTCTGCTGATTATCCTTTCTTTAAGAGAATTGAAGATCCATGTACATATTTCTTATGATTCAATGCATTATTGAAGATCAGAGGAAATTTGGGTAACTAATGTTTTTTTTGCATTGCGTTGGGTCTATTATTTGCTTTCTCTCGCTGTCCTTCTTTCTTCTTCTGAGATTTCTTCTTTTCTCTGCTTTCGTTTCTACTCAAGTTTATTTTCAATCTTCTGCTTCTCTGCTTAGTCCTTTTCTTTTTTGGTTTCTTTTAGAACTTTTCTTGTGAACTTTCAGTTTTCTCCCTACTAATTAGCAGGGAGTCATTAAATTTGGATTAATTTTTTGCGCTGCAGGTGTTCAGGTCATGTTTCACATAAAAATTGCAGGCTATGATTTTCTCTTATTTTCATCAGCTTTCCCTTTGTGTTGCATGTGTTACCTTGGGTGTATACTACACTGGAAATATGATCTCTTTTTTATTTTTTGGTTTTTTCATTTGTGACTTTGTTGCAGATTGTAGCTTGGTTCAGTTTCCATACCATTTTAATGTTGGTTATTTTGTTTTATTTATCAGGTATTCATCAATTTTTTGGATGGTTGTAGTATATGTTTCCTCTATTTTGTTTGATTTATCAGGTATTCTCTTTCACTTCTTAGTTTGCAATCTGATTTTTCCATTTGGCTTTTACTGGCTCTACTGTGTTAGTAAGTACATATGAATTTTGCTCCTTTGTTCCTTATTTCCTTTATTAAGAGAGTTTGATGGATTTTGTTTGTTTTTCTATTTTTTCGATCTCTTTTTTTGGCCGGATTTTGTTACATGCATCTTAGTATTTGTACGACATGCATTCCCAAACGTATATATTTAGGGGCTTGGTCCGACTACATTATTGCTTCTGACTTTGTCAGTTAAGATAACATTTTGAGGGTGATACGACCCGTGGGCCTTCTACCTCCACGCAGCATTATTTTGTTAGGCTTTCGCCTATTGCGGAAAATTTTCACTCCTGCCTCCCGTAGTACTGTGGGCCGTGTCTCAGTCCTAGTGTAGTTGATCATCCTCTCAGACCAGCTACTAATCATTACTTTGGTAATCTATTGCCTTACCAACTAGCTAATCAGATGCGAGGGGAGGTCAACCTCTGAGTTTCTTTCTAGGCGTGGAAGAGGGGTATTAATTCTTCGCAGATGAGCGGAGATAGTTGATATGTATCCAAATATGTCTAGTATTTTAGACATAAAATGTTAAAAGGTAGTCTATTCAATTATGGACGTTATTTAAGAAAGGCAATCTATTCAGTTATGATGTTGTATTTAGGCAGTATTGCGGTTTTAAATGCTCTTAAGTAAGTGAAGAGGAGAGAATATGAAGCAAAGAGAAAATGATGTAGTATTTATTATGAATAACAAACAATTATTCTAAATCATCTTAAAGTGTACATATCCTCATGCAAATTGAGGTGAAACAAAAGAAAATAATAAAGAGCGAAACACTATCTATGTATGATAGATAAGAAACTTAGAATCTAGAGTGATGTAAAACTTTCTTTATTTTTTATTACATTTTCTCATATATAATATCACCAAGTTTTTATTACTTTATTTATGAAATACAATCCATTCGTCGTATTCAGTTATTCACTATCAACATTTCGAAGCAACTGTTGCAAGGTTAAATGGGTTTGAGAAGTGATAGATGGCCGACGAGAAGACTTAAAAGTTCGATATAGAATTATTTTAAGAACCAAACTAATACAAACAAGAAACCAGAAAATACAAATAACCTATGTAATTTTATGTATTTTTTATATGCCAGCGTATAACTATAAGATCATTAGACTAAATCTCTGATCTTCTTTGTATATAAGAACATAATTTGATGATAGTGGTATATAAAATTCAGGTATAAGTTGCATTCATCATAATGATCTACTGTAAAAGAGTTAGAAAAACTTATTCAAATTGACTTGAGATATTTCTGATGTAGATAGATATTCATCCCGGTAAATTTTCAGCATTTACAGCCATTGGAAAGGTGGGTGTTGCCATCCTTTATACAACTTTATATGTGTGATTGGGGGTGGATTCACTTGGAGCAATAAATGCAACAACTTGTAAGCAAAATTTGTTAGCGTTTCACGTTATTTTGTTTCACTAAGAGTACCAAATGTTCTACCTATTATTTCATCTAATAGTCTGCAATATACATTTGTTTTTACATGTAAGAAAACTTACTTTAAGAGTGCAACATCGAACTTTGCCCCATCTGTAAAGGAACATGTAGCTTATGATAAAGATGTTTTCGACTAGAACAACAACATCACTGCTATGTCGGCATGTGACATTAAGTCTTGAAGAGAACTAATGTTTTTATTGTATACATTTTTATCTAAGACTTAAAACTGTTATACTTACAAGGATTGCGTATTTCCGAGATTTTGAGTTTCGTGTGCGTCTTCGTTTATAGCATCAACCAAGATAAATGACTTGCTCATATTCTTACATTTGTTTCCAAATTACATCACTACAGAAGGTGATGTCTTAATTTGCGAATTACACATCTGTTTAACTGTTCTTTATATTATCTAATCATAACTTGAGACAAAAATATATGCTTTTTCAGGTGGACTAATCCATTTAAAGGCAAGTACTTATGTAGCAATATACATATATTTCTAATATTTTCGCTTTTTTCTTTAAAATGATCTGGGCATCGCGCGGGTGTATATATACTAATTTCTTAGAATGATAGATGAAAATATATACTTTGTATAATTTTAGAATTTAAATTATAAAACAAACACATATAAAATTATCAAAAAATTAAATATGAACACACATAAATAATCATGATAGTTTGGTGCTATTGAGCCTCAAATATCGAGCCTGCAACCCAATTGTTATATATACTTTGTACAATTAAATAATTAAAAATTTAGAATTTAAATTATAAAACAAACACACACAAAATTATCAAAAAATTGAATTTGACACATATAAATATTCATGATAATTTGGTGCTACCGAGCCTCAAATATCAACCCTGGAATCCAATTATTACATATACTTTGTACAATTAAATAATTAAAAATTTAGAATTAAAATTATAAAACAAACACGCACAAAATTATCAAAAAAAATAAATTTGACACATATAAATATTCATGATAATTTGGTGCTACTGTGCCTCAAATATCGAGCCTGGAAACCAATTGTTACATTTACTTTGTACAATTAAATAATTGAAAATTGAGAATTTAAATTATAAAACAAACACATATATCAAAAAATTGAACTTGGCACAATAAATATTCATAATAATTTGGTACTACTTGCCTCAAATATCGACCATGGAACCCAATTGTTACATATACTTTGTACAACTAAATAATTAAAAATTTAAAATTTAAATTATAAAACAAACACACACAAAATTATCAAAAAATTAAATTTGACACACATAAATATTCATGATAATTTGGTGCTACCGGGCCTCAAATATTGACCCTAAAATCCAATTATTTCATATACTTTATACAATTAAATAATTAAAAATTTAAATTATCAAAAAAATTAAATTTGACATACATAAATAATCATGATAGTTTGGTGCTACTAGGCCTCACATATCGACCTTGGAACCTAATTGTTACATATACTTTGTACAATTAAATAAATAAAAATTTAGAATTTAAATTATAAAACAAACACACACAACATTATCAAAAATATTAAATTTGATATAGATATATATTCATGATAATTTGGTGCTACCGGGCCTCAAATATCGACTCTGGAACCCAATTATTACATATACTTTGGGAAATTAAATAATTAACATACATTTAAAGTTGTTTAATTTACAGTTGACAATATGGACGCGCCTATACATCCCGGCCCTTATTCTTGTGAGCTATTAGTGCTTCAGGGCAATCATAGGTCCGCCCATATATGGGAGGGAGAGTTACTTTTCCAGACTCTCCACGCAAGGAGAGTGGACGACCTGTGAGATTTTCTTCATGATAGTGTTCTCCACGAGCGTGCAGTCCATCGCCTCTAGGCCACGGGATTCTATAGAATTATTGAGATCGCCTGGATACAGGTTGACTGGGTGTTTATCACGGCATTGATTAAGCGGTGGCGACCGGAGACGCATACTTTTCATTTGCCCATTGGCGAGGCTACCGTCACGCTGCAGGACATTGAGGTTTTATATGGTCTGCCCGCTGATGACATGGACGTTTCATTGCCTATTGCTATGAGATATATGTCGCATGATCCTTATTTGGACATGCTGCAGCAGCTCATGGGTTTCAGGCTACAGGACGAGACTGCATCGTCGGGAGCTAGTCGGCTGACTTTAACACCTATTAGACAGTACCTTGAGGTACTCCACCCCGATATCACTAATGATACAGATGAGACACATATCACCCGATATATGAGGTTGTTGTTGCTTCTTCTATTTGGAGGGGTCTTGCTCCCGAACACTTCGGGGAACCTAGTCAGCCTGAGATTTCTTCATCATCTTTAGCTGCTAGATAAGTTACCCTATTATAGTTGGGGTAGTGGTGTTCTTGGCTACATGTATAGGCAGATGTGCAGGGCGAGCATGGGCACTCAGAGATATATTTGTGGTTTTATGTCGCTTTTATTGGTGATAACATATTCAAATAATCTGTTCATCGGTCCCAACTCTGCCTATTTAGAATTTATCTTAAACTTTACGTGAACTTTTGTATGTTAGGTTTGGGTATGGGAGCGGTTATTGCAGTTTCAGCCACCGCGACAACAATTACCTCATACTATACCACCTTCGTTTCTCCCTCTAGCCAGGAGGTGTGTTCTCCACCGAGGACTTTTACGAGAGCATGATGCTCAACATAATCTCCCCCTTTGCAGGGATGTGTTGGATGTGCTGGAGGGTGCACATGTAAATATGTACCTAAACTTACCTTGTGTATATTAACTTAGTGTTGCCCATACTCACGTTTCATGTTCTTATTTGATAGTTCATCTGGACGCAATACAACAAGGATTTGATAGCTTCCCTGCCACCTTATTGCTCAGCCGGCTGATTTATTTGGAGCACTTCTGCCCCACTCATATGCCTCGATATTGTAGAGCATCATGCCTCGGAGCGGGTACTTCGTCAGTTTGGCCGCCCGCAGTATATACCGAGGGGGCCTATATGGGAGCCTACGCATAAGATCGATGATCGTAGCCGGGAGGACGATGCATTTATGGCATGGTTAGCCGGGTAGATCCAGAGTTGGGATCATCGAGAGCAGATGATTCCGACCCCACCTACTTAGGACCAGGAAGTGGATATTCAGAGGTATATGTTCTGGTACCGGCACGTCACCCGAATTTTTATTGGGAACCTTATTCATCAGGCTGGCGGTCGGTACGTTCCATACGCCGGGCGACACAAGGCCTTGGTATGTTTTCTATTATTATTCATTATATAACAGTATTTTAGTGCAATATATGTAGTTTATATTTTATACGTTGTGCAGGCTATTAGACTTCACACAGTGTACCAGATAGGACTGCACATGCATGATTATGTCGGCGATACTGCGGATGCCTTGCAGTATTATAGTCGTCGATTTGTAGAGTTAACTACCTGGACACTGCAGCGAACCCGAGAGGATCATCGTTCGGCGCACATGCCTAATTATGTAGAGCCAGATCAGTATGAGCGAGGCCCTGGTGTGGCACGAGGTGGTGGTGCCCGACGAAGTGGGCGTGCCAGATGACGTGGTGGTGGGCGGAGAGGAGGTGGTGCCCAGCAAGGGGACGTTAAGGCCCCTACTGATTATGTTCATGCCGATATGCCGGGTGGCCGACATGAGACGGACATGCCGTCATACAGCCTTGGGACGGATCTCACTCTAGGGACTACGCAAGTGACCTCGTCAAGTCAATTATTGATCAAGGGCACGCACCTTTCTGGAGTTGATTGAGGACCGACCGGTTAGAGATTTACATAGTGGGCAGCGGTTGAGTTATGGTTGATCATCACATTCGCAGGTATGGTTTTCATAGTATTGAATTAGAATTTGTTTTATTTTCCATAACTTTGTTAATTTCCTTTTTAAGGCTGAACACGATGTTGATATGGCTGCGACTGATGATTATATTCAGGAGCCCGACAAAATAGTGGTACGACAATTCAAATTGTTGTGACTTTTTATATGCTTTTCTATCTGTGCTTTTTACTCTTATGTAGATTTCTACTGGACTGACATCCATTTGGTTCTGTATACGCGTTCTCTTTCATCTGTATTCGATGCAAATAGGACTTATTACACACCATTTTAAATGGTTCAGACGGCCAATAATGCTTAGCACCACTAGCTGCAACTGCTCACTATATGTGTTTAGGTACTTCGCAACATTGTATTATTGATCAACATAATATGTTACACCCAAACCACTTTAAAGCACTTGATGGCATGTGAGCAAGGCATGTGGTAGATGGACCATTTCCCACAAGAGCATAACCTTGTAGATTCATTTACAATATCTACATTATTACCTCCATTTTGATGGATAGCGGAGCGAACTTCAAAAATATTTCTTTCGTTATCATACTGCAAAAACAAATGCCAATGCTCGCCGTTTGTATTTCTCAAATCTCTTCATAGGCACTAGCATAAAATCAACACACTTTTCCATCAATGACGTTGTAGCTGCAGATCTTTCAACAAACCTCTCTGTCATCTACTTGAACGATATTCGCACCATGGCTGTGATAGGCAATCCTCTTACGGACTTCAATAACCCGTTAACAGGCTCTGACATATTTGTATTCAGAGTTCCCCATCATCTGCCACTATCCGCAAGCAACATCCACTTTTCAGGGTCATGTTGCATTAACCAACAATAGGCTACCTCATCTTCTTGCCTGATATATTCCATGTCCATCCAGAATTTATGTTATTGATGGTTTGTTGCTGCCATCCACATCAAATCATGGAGATCCTTGTTGGGATATGCCTTCTGGAAATTGGCTTTAAGGTGCCTAACACAGTATAGTAGGCATAAGGTTCTTGCCATGCAGGCAAGTTCTCCCCAGAACTTAAGATACCACCATGCCGATCGGATATTAAATAAATACCGGATTGCTTTTTGACAACGTGCTCTTTCAAGTGGTTCAAAAACAGCGTCCACGTCTCTTGGCTTTCATTGGAAAAAATAGCACAAGCTAGAGGAAATATCTGTCCATTAGCATCTACTACTTGATATCGTACTTTCCATAGCCATGAGTGTCGTCTATGTGGGCCGACAATTCGAAAAACCATCAATTATTGGTTTAAACACCTATAACTCGTAATTGAATATATATTCTGGTTTACCTGAAATACGCTCAAGCTTCCATTCAACAATCGTCCCGGGGTTAAACTGCTGCAGTGCAGCCATGTACCTAGGGAGATCTGCAAATGACTTATCCCAGTTAGCATAGAAAATTTCAAACGCTCTTTTGCACCATAGATATGCCTTTCTTTTAGTAATTGTATGTCTATGTTCCTGGTGGACTGCTGTAATGCGCTCTTTGATTTTATACCTTATAGATGCTTCTATGTATGGAATAAGAACAAGAGAAATCAAGTCAATATCCAATTTGAAACGATTCCCATTGAATATGTCCATTCCGCATGTGTGGGTGGAATGTATTTACCTACTTTCGACAGACCTGCCTT
This sequence comes from Nicotiana benthamiana, assembly GCA_034376525.1. Taxonomy (NCBI): domain Eukaryota; kingdom Viridiplantae; phylum Streptophyta; class Magnoliopsida; order Solanales; family Solanaceae; genus Nicotiana; species Nicotiana benthamiana. The sequence goes on along the minus strand of CM067332.1, from coordinate 116,323,567 downwards.
CTTTTTCATCGCACACAATATCCAATAACATGGCCAAAATCATTAGCTACAAACAACCTTGTATACAACCGGACTTGACTCTTATACCGTCATCTCATGACACTCTTTTACATTGTGCATTTAACAAGCCTTGCTTAGGCGCACTTTATCAGGAAAAAGCATGCCCTTTGCCAGCACCATTGGTCTAGACTCACCTCATATTACTGTCCGAATTTCATCAAAATTCCTTGTGAGAGCTTCCACATCCGGCATGTTTGGCAAGTTATCAAGGTAAGGAACCTCCCTTGAATGAAACGACACTTGGGACTCATACACTCTTCGTCTGGGGGGAGTGGAGCATACTCTCTCATCAAATCAGGTCCTTCCTTCTCATCCTCCTTATCACAATCCTCACGAGGAAAGGGTGTCTCGTCTTCAGATTCATCAGCATTGTTGTCGTAATCACTATTCTCTTCCTCACTCTGTGCATCTGCCAGATCCCTATTTAATACGTTATCTTCGGGCAATTGAGTGAGTATATTTGCTTCAACTTGGTCGTTTTCACTGTACAATCAACAAATTAATAAGATGCTGAATTTAAAAAATACTTTCCATATAGTCATATCACTTCACTTACAAGTCATAACGTGATGAAATTCCATGATGGCATTTTCATGTAGGTGATGGCTCCCAGATGGACCACCATGATCCAACACACCAAAACTATGCTCGGGTTCATAATATATAAAATTCATATCCGGCTTGTACCCCTGTTAAATATATGAGTGTTAATACAAATTGATTACAACAAAAGTGTACCTCGTAACACAAAGGAAAATTGAAGCTTACCACTCGTCCTTTGAATTATGTGAAGCAGGCGGGCATACGTTTAAATCAAGGAAAACTTTTTCATCCGGAACCTCTCCGACAAAAACTCCTCCACAATAGTCAGTCGATGATTGGGGGTTATCCGGAACCTGTCCGGCCATCTCATTGTTTGGAACGTCTTCGACCTTGGCGTACATATCCAACATATTTATTACAAGATATTCTCGGTATTCATCCAGAGTTCTCAGAAAATTCCTCAAAGTTTTATCATCGTAGATTTTTAACTCCGAGTAAAAGGCAGCCTTTGCGGAGTGACGGAATACGGATATCTTTCGGTTACTTTAAGTATCACTGAACGTTTCCTCACATTCATTTTTTTGCATAACAAGGATATTAATTTATCGTACTTTAGTGTAAGTGGTAATTTAACATGATCCTGTGGAGATAAACTATACCTCATAGAATTATTCTCCGTCACCACCTCACCCTTCCAATATAATAAAACCCTTATTCTACGATCTTCACATATTACGAAAAAAAATGCTTTAGAATTTGACAAGAAAATATTGAAGGGAGTTAGAATTGTATGTGAACGAATTTTCCTAAAGTTCTAACCACTTTATATAGGAAATTGTTAGCCCGGGATATTGAATTTTTTTGCGGTATAATGTCTTCTAAACATACGCTATACATTTAAATTATTGTGCTTGTCAGTTCTCTTATTGGTGGGGCAATAGTCAGAGCATATCGTGCATATAGAAGACGTTATATATAGTGTATCTATAGAAGACGCTATACTTAACGCAGACGTTATCGTTAAAATATAGTATTTTCTATTTGCACACTACATATAGAGATATGTTTTTTTAAACACTTATTAAGATAATTAGAGTCCAAATAAACAATATATAGATTCCGAATTCGTAAAAATTAATCTATCTGAACCAAATATTTACCATAGATAAATTTGCATTATGTTTTCCTTTTATGCACAGAGTACCAGAAATCGTAAATAGTTCTTCCCGCTTCAGGCGGTGACAGGAGACTTTGAGGTAGATGTTAGCGTCTACAGCCCCGAGCCTCCCCTATCTTGTCATTTATCTTTCTTTAGATGTTGTCGTATTGGATTCTGTACATTACAGGCTTGTACTAGATTTTCTCTAGTGGCTCATGACTTGTGACATCCCGATTTAGGGTTGTGTCAGGATGGTTTCCCTGTTTAATCAATTTTCTTCTACACTTATAATTATGTTATCTATGTTTTAGACTTATTCATGCTAAATAACTGTTAAAAGAGTTGTGTTATTCTGTTGGCTGGCATTGCCTTCACGAGAGGCGGTATCAGGATCGGATTCGGGAATCGGATCGTGACAATTTGGATTAATTATATATCGTATGAATTGAACTTCTTTCTTTAATAAAACTTTTGCTACGATACAGTTCTTTATTTAGTCATACGAGTCATAACTTTTCTTGTTGAGATATTGTTTTATCTAATCATGTTTTTGTGGTAAGTTCTGCTAGAAATTTTAGTTGCTACTACTTTTTTTTAGTGTGCTTATTTACTCATTCCTGCCAAAAGAAACAGAAGCAATATTACGAGTTTGACCTTTTATGGTATATGAGGACCACCTATTTACTGCTATGGAAGACGAGGGTAGAATAGTAAGTATTCATCTATTCTTAACCAAAGCTCTTAATTTCAAGACTAAGAATGAAGTCCTCTTTTGTAAGCAACTCTTAAAGTAAAATTTTATGGTGCAAATCCGAGTTAATTAGTGGAACGTCGGATAGGAAATATAAAAAATAAAAATAAAAAAAGTCTCACACAACACGTTATGTTTGTGGTGAGATCATTGGATAATTTCAGTAAGTATTAATTTTGCATTATTTTTGCTTTGCAGGATTATCTTGTGTATTCCTAAGTTTTATTCTTAAGAGTTATGAAACTTGCATAAGTAAATAAGTTTAATACGATATGCTTGCATTTTTTAAAATAATAGTAGTATTTTAATTTAAAGTAATAGTAAGTACTATAATGTAGTTTAAGTTAAGAATACATTGAATACATATTGTAAATTTATACACATATTATATCACAAATAAAATTACAATGCTCTATAAGCAAAATATAGATAAGATAAATTTGTATATTAGAATTAATAGAAATAAATGATATGCATTTATTCATAAGTAATTTAAGGTAGTAGTTAAAACAGCTAAAAGAAAACATTTAAAATAAAGGTATAAATTAATATTCCTTATTGAATTAACTATACAGAATCAATAAATTCACACATTTATTTTAATTTTAAAATAATCTTAATATAATTTTTTAAAAACTCAATGGTAGGTTATACGTGCGCGTATAAGAAAGAGTAAAGAATAAATATGGACAAGAATAAATATAGACAATATATATTCGAAAGTAAAGAGTAAAATGTGATACTGAAAGAGTAGTTACTAGTAAACATTATTTTCCAACATATGACGTCCCACAACACAGTTATCCTGAGAAAACATAAAGAAATATTACTCCAATTATATTGTATTTACTGAGACGCCAATGAAGAAATCAAAAGGCTGAAGAATTCCATTTTGCGAGAATAATGGAGGATTAGTTGGTTCCATGATATAGTTCAAAGGTCAGATATGATCTTTTATACAGGCTTTTGTTTGGCCAGAAAAGGGAGATGTAAGGACAAATATAATGGAGTATGTATTGTTTGTCAAAGCAGACTATTTTTACCACTTAGTCTTTTGAGTCAAAACAATTCAGCTGAACCATAATATTGTGTACCAAAATATGAATGTTTTTGTCACTATTCATCCTTTGTTATATTTTTCGGTAAATTTATTCTCACTGTTATATTATCTGGCCAAATATACACATCTGTTATACAATCCGACCAAATATATCCCTATTTCTAGTAAACTTTAAAAATAACTCCAAATCCTAATGATTATCCATCATCTCTTAAATTTCTTTTATTTAAGGCATTTTTTATTTTTACTTTTATTTTTTGCTTTAAGTAGCTACATTGATAATTTGAAGTGAATCGTTGTGAAAAATTTAAGCTTAGCCAGGTTTGAATCGATACACTATTTTGCAAAAGAAAATAATTTAATGAAGTCAATTATGCAATGGGGAGAAACGGAAAGGAGGAACAAAATTTTTGCGACAGTGATTATAAATTGCTACAAAAAAACCTCAACTGTTATGAAATAATATAAGAACAAGAACAATAACTCAAGAACAAGAGCAAATAGAGAGAAGAGTAGAGAGAGTTCTTCTTATTGATACTTAGAGAATGTTAGGAGTGATTTACAATGGTAGAGGGCACCTCTATTTATAGGGAGGAGGATGATTTATCTACCAAGAATAGAACTCTAGAATCTCTCTAATTAAAGACATTCACCTTAAATAGAAGTGTATTTATAACGCTCCCCCTTGAATGTCTATTCAATGATGTGCCTCGTTAAAACCTTAAAACAAAACCCAATGGGAAAAATTAAAGTAAGGAAAAAGAGTACACATGTTTGAATATGCGCCTATTGGTTGCCTCGTTAAAAACCTTGCAAGGAAAACCCGGTGGGACAAAATCTTGTAAGGGAAAAAGAGTGCAACGCGCATTAACTCCCCCTGATAAGAACATCAATTTATGTCCTTAAGTCTTCGCATCCCGATCTTGTGAACTAGCTTCTTGAAGGTTGACTTTGGTAGAGATTTTGTGAACAAATCAGCCATATTGTCACTTGAACGAATCTGTTGAACATTGATATCACCATTCTTTTGAAGATCATGTGTGAAGAATAACTTTGGTGAAATATGCTTCGTTCTATCTCCTTTTATGAATCCTCCCTTCAATTGAGCTATACATGCTGCATTGTCTTCATACAAAGTTGTGGGTAGTTTATCACACTTCAAACCACATTTGTCTTGGATATGATGTATTATCGACCTTAACCACACACACTCCCGACTTGCTTCATGAATAGCAATTATCTCGGCATGATTAGATGAAGTAGCCACAATTGATTGCTTAGTCGATCGCCAAGATATGGCGGTTTCTCCACAGGTAAACACATAACCCGTTTGAGATCGAGTCTTGTGTGGGTCGGACAAATATCCAGCATCAGCATAACCAACAAGATCCGAGCTGCAATTCTTGCCATAAAATAAGCCCATATCGGTAGTTCCCTTTAGGTACCGCAATATGCGTTTGATCCCATTCCAATGTCTCCTCGTAGGAGCCGAGCTAAATCTTGCTAAGACATTAACTGAAAAGGATATGTCAGGTCTTGTAGTATTTGCAAGATACATTAGTGCGCCAATTGCGCTAAGATATGGTACTTCAGGACCAAGTAGCTCCTCATTCCTTTCTTGTGGTCGGAATGGATCTTTGTTCACATCAAGTGATCGAACAACCATCGGTGTACTTAAAGGATGTGCTTCATCCATGTAAAACCGTTTCAGTACCTTTTCTGTATAGGTAGATTGATGAACAAAAATTCCGTTTGCCAAATATTCAATTTGCAAACCAAGACATAGTTTAGTCTTTCCGAGATCTTTCATCTCGAATTCATTCTTTAGATAATCAATTGCCTTTTGGAGTTCTATAGAGGTTCCAATAAGGTTTATGTCATCAACATATACGGCAAGTACAACAAATTCCGATGTTGTTTTCTTTATAAAAACACACGGGCAAATGGCGTCATTTATATAGCCTTCTTTTAACAAGTACTCACTAAGACGATTATACCACATTCGTCCAGATTGCTTTAGACCATACAAGGATCTTTGCAATTTAATTGAGAACATTTCCCGAGATTTTGAGTTGTGCGCGTTTGGCACCTTGAGTCCATCGGGAATTTTCATGTATATCTCATTATCAAGTGAGCCATAAAGATAGGCAGTAACCACATCCATTAAGTGCATGTCAAGCTTTTCATGGACAGCAAAACTTATGAGATAACGAAAGGTTATCGCATCCATTACAGGCGAATATGTCTCTTCATAATCGACACCAGGCCTTTGAGAAAAACCTTGTGCAACAAGGCGTGCTTTATATCTTTGTACCTCGTTTTTCTCATTTCTCTTGCATACAAAGACCCATTTATAGCCGACAGGCTTAACACCATTAGGTGTTTCAACTATAGGGCCAAAAACTTCACGTTTTGCCAGCGAATTCAATTCTGATTGAATTGCTTCTTGCCACTTTGGCCAATCCTGTCTTTTTCGACATTCTTCAACAGATTGAGGTTCGAGATCCTCACATTCTTGCATAATGCTAGATGCTACATTATAAGCAAAGGCATTATCCACCACAATATCCACTCGATTAATATTTGCCTCAATATTAATTGGATTTAGGGATAGTTCCGTATTTTCCAGAGTCTCGGGCTCAATGGATTCTTCATGAATCTCAGAATTTGTTAAATCATGAGATTCTTTCGTGGTGTCATTTTGATCGTTCTTTTTTCTCTTTCTAGGATTTCGATCTTTGGAACCTAATGGTCTGCCACGCTTCAGGCGTGCATTCGACTCATTGGTTATGACACTAGATGATTGTCCAACAGGGACATCAATACGGATTGGAACATTTTCCGCGGGAATGTGGGATTTCGTTATCCTCTTCAAGTCCGTAAATGCGTCAGGCATTTGGTTTGCTATTCTTTGCAAATGGATAATCTTTTGTACCTCTCTTTCACAAATAGAGGTATGTGGATCAAGATGAGATAATGATGCATTTTTCCACAAAATTTCCCGTTTGGTTTCACCAACTTCTCCCCCTAATTTTGGGAAAAGTGTCTCATCAAATCGACAGTCTGCAAATCGTGCAGTAAACAAGTCGCCTGTCAATGTTTCGAGGTAGCGAATGATGGAGGGCGATTCAAACCCAACATATATTCCTAACCTTCTTTGCGGACCCATTTTGGTGCGGGATGACGGTGCAATAGGCACATATACTGCGCATCCAAAAATCCTTAAATGGGATATATTGGGTTCATGACCCAAAACCAATTGCAACGGGGAATACTTGTGGTAATTCGTCGGTCTGAGACGAATTAGCATTGCTGCATGTAAGATGGCGTGACCCCATACCGAAGTGGGCAGCCTCGTTCTCATAAGTAATGGCCTTGCAATTAATTGCAGGCGTTTAATTAATGATTCTGCAAGACCGTTTTGAGTGTGAACATGAGCTACAGAATGTTCAACTTTTATCCCGATTGATAAGCAATAATCATTAAATGCTTGGGATGTAAACTCAACAGCATTATCCAGTCTAATGGACTTGATTGGATTATCTGAAAATTGTGCTCGTAGTCGAATTATTTGTGCCATTAATTTCGCAAACGCAAGGTTGCGTGATGACAACAGGCACACATGAGACCATCTACAGGATGCGTCTATCAAGACCATGAAATACCTAAACGACCCACTAGGTGGGTGAATAGGTCCACAAATGTCCCCTTGTATACGTTCCAGAAACGTGGGTGACTCAGTCCCAACCTTTGTTGGTGATGGCCTGATAATCAGCTTGCCTTGATAACACGAAGTGCAAGGATATTCATTATTCGAAAGAATTTTGAAATTCTTTAACGGATGCCCATATGAGCTTTCTATAATCCGTCTCATCATGACCGATCCTGGGTGTCCCAATCGATCATGCCAAAGTACAAAGGTATTGGAATCAGTAACCCTTTGGTTTACTGTTGAATGTGCCTCAATTGCACTAATTCTTGTCCAATACAGGCCACAAGTTAAAGACGGGAATTTCTCAATAACCCTCTTTTGGCCGGAGACATTCTTTGTGATGACGAGATATTCAAGATTATCTTCATCCATTGTCTCAATATGATAGCCATTCCGGCGTACATCTTTAAAACTCAACAAGTTTCTCTTAGACTTGGAGGAGAACATTGCATTCTCTATGATTAACGTCGTGCCTTTGGGCAGAGTTACAATTGCTCTTCCGGAGCCTTCAATCAATTTACTACTTCCAGAGATTGTAGTAACGTTTGCCTTACACATATTTAGTTGAGAGAAATACTTCCTTTCTTTGAGTATTGTATGTGTAGTACATGAATCAACTAGGCAAATACTTTTACAGTTGGATGTTGATCCAAGTTCGCTTTGTGAGATATCCATATTTGCTATCCCATAGTTTGACATACAAAAGAGATACAAGAACATAAGAATAAACAAGTTCAATTCTTTTGAGTCACATAATATTTTCAAAATCTGCTGCTAACAGTTGACTAACAAAAACAGATATGTTATCCATTACTTTGCAGTTTAAAAATTTCAGTTTAAACGTTTTCTTCAAACAATCGATTGTTACTTACAAACAATCGATTGTTGAACATTGACAATCGATTGTTAAACACACACAATCGATTATTTGCTATTTTGAAAAACAGATCACTGTCTTAAGACAATCGATTGTTAATTTGTTATGCATAGACAATCGATTGTTGGCTATTTTAAAAAATTCCAGAGCACTGTTTCAAGACAATCGATTGTTATGCACAGACAATCGATTGTTGGCAATTTTGAAATTCCAGCTGTTTCAAGACAATCGATTGTTAAACATAGACAATCGATTGTTGGCTATTTTGAAAAATTCCAGACCTCACTGTTTCAAGACAATCGATTGTTAGACAAAGACAATCGATTGTGGATGATTTTTGAAAAATTCAGATTACAGTCTTAACGACAATCGATTGTTAGACAAAGACAATCGATTGTGGATGATTTTTGAAAAATTCCAGATTACACCGTCTCAACGACAATCGATTGTTAGACAAAGACAATCGATTGTTGATCAATTATTTTTCAGCTTTAATGCGAAAATAGTAGATAATCGACTAGTTTTTCAGGCTAGTCGATTACCCCTTCTGGAAAATAAAAATATTATTGATATTTGAGCATATTGAAGATATTCTAAAGAACTACTGCTAACATTGCATCATGAACTAACTAATACGAGCTAATACTAATGACTATTAGTTTATTCACTAACTAATACAAATAAGTAGAATAAAATCAAATAACTCCATCTTCTTTCATCACGGACCCATCGCCGATTAGGTGGTCTATTTTCCCCTCGGGTTGCTCAAAGAAGTCTGCCACATCCAGGTGGGTGATGTCCTCATTGTCGTCATAGACAAAATTTGTTTCAGGGCCTTTTCTCTTTCGAGATGCTTGATAAAGGTCAACCAAGTGTCTTGGTATACGGCAAGTCTTTGACCAGTGCCCTTTCCCACCGCAACGATAACATATAGTTTCTGAACCATTTGCCTTAGGATCTTCATGACCCCGTTTCTGCTTTCGGCGGTTATCTCTCCTTGGGGGTTGACGGACTTCATTGGAATTTCTTCCTTGTCTACGTCCCTGGCTATGACCCCGTTTACGACCATGACCATGGCCCTTTTCATGTTTGGCATAATGAGAGTGCACCTTATCTGCTTCAGGCAGTGGTGTAGACCCAGTGGGTCGATTTCATGATTTCTCATGAGCAGGTCATTATTTCGCTCAGCCACTAGTAGAAGAGAAATCAGTTCAGAGTACTTTGTAAAGCCTTTCTCTCTGTACTGTTGTTGCAGTACTATATTGGAGGCATGAAACGTTGTAAACGTTTTCTCAAGCATATCATAATCGGAGATATTATCCCCGCATAGCTTCAATTTAGAAGTAATTCTGAACATTGCAGAATTATATTCAGAAACGGACTTAAAGTCCTGGAGCCTCAGATGAGCCCAATCATATCGTGCTTGTGGCAGAGTGACCAACTTCGAGTTGTCATATCTCTCCTTTAAGCCGTTCCACAAGATGAGTGGATCCTTGACGGTGAGATATTCAATCTTCAAACCCTCATCAAGGTGATGGCGCAAGAAAATCAAGGCCTTCGCACATTCTTAGGTGGATGCTTTTTCTCTATCTTTGATGGTGTCTCCGAGACCCATAGCATCTAAGTGGATTTCAGCATCCAACACCCATGTCATATAGTTCTTGCCTGAAATTTCAAGGGCAACGAACTTTCTTTTCATAATGTCAGACATAATCGAAAATTAAATTAGGAAGAGGGAAATACCTTAGATTTTTCGAGAATGGTTCTTGAGATGGTAGAGTCTCGTGCTGATAACGTGTTATGAAATAATATAAGAACAAGAACAATAACTCAAGAACAAGAGCAAATAGAGAGAAGAGTAGAGAGAGTTCTTCTTATTGATACTTAGAGAATGTTAGGAGTGATTTACAATGGTAGAGGGCACCTCTATTTATAGGGAGGAGGATGATTTATCTACCAAGAATAGAACTCTAGAATCTCTCTAATTAAAGACATTCACCTTAAATAGAAGTGTATTTATAACATCAACTATATAGAAACTTAAACTACATTTTTCTTATCCGAAGCTGTTGGTTTTAGTGCATTTTATTATTAAAGTTATAATATTAAATTTTATTCTTTTTTATGAGGTAGTGGTTATAAATTGGCAAGAAAGTGATGGTGTAACTCATAATACTACTAATGCCATGATCTACCATTAATTACCCACTAAAAATTAAATTTAATTTGTAACCACCAACCTTATTATTTATTTTATGGAAGATATTTTACACCTATAAATAGTGGTATTTGTAGATGAAAAAAGTGAACTTGGTGTGGTAAAAAAAGAGAGTTACGAGAAGCAAAAAATCTAAGTCTCCAACTAATTCTCTGCAAAATAGAATATTATTTTTATTGAAGGAAGATGTTCATTTTGGTAAAGTTTTAGACTTAACAACTTGTCCAGAGTTGTACGAGTCATACGACGTTGTGGGACTGTTGTATTCTAGAGGGGACACGTCAAGAGTATTATTGCTGGACTGGTGAAGATGCAACCACAATGGACTTGAATCTTCTTAAAGAGAATGAGACCTCTGAAGATATTTTATTTTCTTCATTTTATTTTTCAATTGTAATTACTTGTAATTTCACCAACATAAACTTTAACAGGGCTGTACTTTTATATAAAACTAGTTTGAGTACGCTAGTTGCACGTAAATATTGCGTCAATAATAATAAAAAATTATTAAAAACTTATATTCTTTGCTATATAAATAACTATTCATAGAATTAATGCAGTAAATAAGGTAGAATTTAATAAAAATGCAAAGACATATTAAAATTATGAGCTAAGTTTAAATATTGTGCCAGAACAAATTGATCCTTATTTAAAAAAAAATTGAAATTAAATAAAATAGTTGGAGATTTCTAAATTTTTTTAATCCTATAGTCTATTGACACCGCATTGAGCTTTTATAATTCAAATACTCCTATACTATAAGAATTGTCTGACACTTGACAAAATATACTAACATATTAATCAAGGTGCTTGGTCCTATCGTTACCCTTGAAAAGTAAAAGAATAAAAATTATCAACTTAAATTTAATCAAATGTGCTCCTTAATTAACAAAAAAAGAATAAAATAAAAAGAAATCATCATACATATTGGCAGTATAATGCAATAAAAATTTCCAACTCAAATTTATTCAAAAAAAAGTCTTGTGAATGAAAACTCATAACATAGAAAATTTAGAGGAAGGGAAACAATAGAAAATAGATACATTAAAGAAGAAAGGCCGGGACCGAAAATACAAACATACCAGATCATTCAAAATTAACACTATTCAAATACAATCTCATACAATGATAGTGATGTAGAGATTTGACATTATTTATTAATTTTTTGGCCTTAGGAAAAACTAATATTCGTACTTGAGATTGATAAAGCGGATAACTCATAAAATTAAAGCAAGACGAAATGCTTAGTCCATCTGAATACAGTCGCATACAGTGCTATGTAAAGTAGTTCATCTTGGTTATTTTCAATGAAAAACTGGTTCCAATTTTCGTTTATTGGTCATTCATATGGTTTCATATGAATATGAATTTTTTTAAAATTAGAACTCTATTAGGAGTTTGTTTTAGTTCATTTCTTACGTAGGAGATTGGAATATGTAATTGCATTGAAAAGAAATAGGAATAACAAAACTGACAGTGGAAAATTCATAGTAGATCTCAAAAACCTAAATATTAGTTAAGTAAAATAGTGAAAGTATTATTTGTGATTCTTAATTCTCTTTTTAACCAACGTACTTAAAGGGAAAAAAACTCCTAAAGTGACATGGCTGAAATATGAACCGACCTTAATGAGAAATTGATTTTTTTAATAATTAAACAAATACTTAATATCTATTTACAATTTTATCCAACATAAAATATATATACGAAGGGTAAAAAAAGGCGAACAATAATTTAATAGGGGTTTCGTACTTTTAATATAAGTATAAATATAAATAATAGTACACAAGTTAATTTAATTAATTAATTAATTCTTGAGTGGTGATTCGACATTTCCTGGAGTTGGTAAAAATTTTGTCAACATACTCTCCTGTTTTTAGGGTCAACAATCTTTGGAGTCCAAATATAATAAGTTGAATACAATTCAAATTCCATGCATACTTTTTGGGAAAAATAGAATTTATTCTACATTACTTGCTAATAATATCCCTAGAAAATCCATTGAAACATTTACTGAAGCATATAATTGGTGCTATAAATATTTGATTGTATTTAAATGGATTATTGTAATTTATGTGCCGTTAATTTATATTTTTGAAGGTTGAAATTTACTTCTAATATTTCTCATTTTTAATGAGAGTGTTAGAAGATTTTGTAGAAGCAGAAAAAAATTAATTCACATAAAGAAAACTACTACAAGAAAAAGAAAAAGAATCTTAGGTAATGAGCAGCTAGAAGTGATTAAATACTTTAATCATGGTTAGGGTTTTATTTTAGTCAATTAAATCTCATCAATTAATTTTTAACCGAGATAAGTGTCTCCAATCCAAATAAGAACTTGGAGAACGGAGAGACTAAGAAATGGAAGAGAGTTGAATACTCTTAATTAAGGCGGCTAGAAATTTAAAGTTTATAATAAAGACCAGTTACTACTATATATTATTTTCCCACGACACTAATTTTTTTTCCGTAAGAAATAATACTACTATTCAATGAGACACCAATAAAGAAATCAAAAAGCTGGTGATGAGTGGTATATATGGTCAAGTAAGGCAACTGAAATGAAGAAATAAAAAAGCATTATAAATACTTATGCCTTCTCTACCAATTGTGTCATCACTCAGAGAATTAATAACACAAAATTCTCCTATAACTTCTATAGCAATGGCCGCAGCAGCAGTTGGCAACTATGAAGAAGAGATTGTTCGTCCCGTCGCCGACTTCTCCCCTAGTTTGTGGGGTGATCAGTTCCTTTCATTCTCCATTGACAATCACGTAATTTATTAATTTCCTTACTATATGCTTTCTTCGTGCAAGCATGCATGGTTGATTTCTTCTTTATATTTATTAAACGACATTAGTTTTGCTAACTTCAGTTATATTTTTCTAAATACATTATAAATAGATTGCAGAAAAGTATGCTAAAGAGATTGAAGCACTGAAGGAACAAACGAGGGATATGCTGTTAGCAACTGGAAGGAAATTGGCTGATACATTAAATTTGATTGACATTATTGAACGTCTTGGCATCTCCTACCACTTTGAAAAAGAAATTGATGAGATTTTGGATCAGATTTACAATCAAAACTCAAACTGCGATGATTTGAGCACTTCTGCACTTCAATTTCGACTGCTCAGGCAACATGGTTTCAACATCTCTCCTGGTAAGTTCATTATAAAGCATGCCTTAATGTTGATAAAATTATCAATTTATAGGAAGAAGGAAAATTAATCTTGAGTTTTCTTTCTTGAAATACCAGAAATTTTCCGCAAATTCCAAGATGAAAATGGCAAATTCAAAGAGTCTCTTGCTAGCGATGTCTTAGGATTATTGAACTTGTATGAAGCTTCACATGTAAGGACTCATGCTGACGATATCATACAAGACGCACTTGCTTTCTCCATTATCCATCTTGAATCTGTAGCTCCACATTTGAAATCTCCATTTAGGGAGCAAGTGATACATGCCCTTGAGCAATGTTTGCACAAGGGCGTTCCTAGAGTCGAGACCCGATTCTTCATCTCATCAATCTATGAGAAGGAACAATCCAAAAATAATGTTTTACTTCGATTTGCCAAATTGGATTTCAACTTTCTCCAGATGTTGCACAAACAAGAACTTGCTGAAGTATCAAGGTGCGATATATAAAAATGATGAACCCTTTTTGATTGATCATATCACAAGTACTGATGTTAATTTGTTATGTTGTAGGTGGTGGAAAGATTTGAATTTCGTAACAACACTTCCATATGCCAGAGACCGAGTAGTTGAATGTTACTTTTGGGCATTAGGAGTTTATTTTGAGCCTCAATACTCTCAAGCTCGCGTCATACTCGTTAAGACTATATCAATGATTTCGATTGTCGATGATACATTTGATGCTTACGGTACAGTTAAAGAACTTGAGGCATACACAGATGCCATACAAAGGTATGAACTTCATCAATTTACTTATTTAGATATTCCTTGATAGTTAATGTCGGCTTGAAAAGATCAAGATGAACTTCTACTCATTATAGTTGTGCTCTTTCAAAATGCATGAGTTCACCTTAATTTTGTCATCCTGCAGGTGGGATATCAACGAAATTGATCGGCTTCCTGATTACATGAAAATCAGTTATAAAGCTATTCTAGATCTTTATAAGGATTATGAAAAGGAATTATCTAGTGTTGGAAGATCTCATATTGTCTGCCATGCAATAGAAAGAGTATGTTTGAGCAACTTAACTATTGAAATATATTTTTTCCTTAATATGTTTCTCGCTTTGTTTTACCTTCTATACGTCTTTTACGATCAAAAACTTGATACAATTCAATCAAAATTATCTAACACTTAAAATATATATATTTTATATTTACAGATGAAAGAAGTAGTAAGAAATTATAATGTCGAGTCAACATGGTTTATTGAAGGATATAAGCCGCCTGTTTCTGAATACCTAAGCAATGCTCTAGCAACTACTACATATTACTACCTCGCTACAACATCTTATTTGGGCATGAAGTCCGTTACGGAGCAGGATTTTGAGTGGTTGTCAAAGAATCCTAAAATTCTTGAAGCTTGTGTGATAATATGCCGAGTTATTGACGATACAGCCACATACGAGGTATGAGTTGTACCTCACAAACTTATATAATTGTATATGATTTGGACAAAAAAAAGTATTGCGACAACAATTGCGGCAATATAAAATCTAACCCCTAATCTACCTACCATTCCAGGTTGAGAAAAGTAGGGGACAAATTGCAACAGGGATTGAGTGTTGCATGAGAGATTATGGCATATCAACAGAAGAGGCAATGACTAAATTTCAAGAAATGGCTGAAGCAGCATGGAAGGATCTTAATGAAGGACTTCTTAGGCCCAATCATGTCTCTACAGAGTTTTTATATCGTATTCTTAATCTTGCACGTATCGTTGAGGTTACATATATACACAATCTAGATGGATACACTCATCCGGAGAAAGTCTTAAAACCTCACATTAATGCCCTAGTTGTGGACTCCATCGAAATTTGAGCTGCCAATTATGGCTCATCTTCCCAAACTTCGTTCTTCTTTGATTTGTTGAGAAAGTAGATTTATTTGTATCATGTCGTATAAAGTTGTAACGGAGTTGCTTTTGCTGTTGTGCAATGCACTTCCTTACTAGGATCTCCTTCAAAATCTTTGTAAGAAATAATGCTACAAGTTTATGAATCCATTTTCTTGTTAACATATGTGACTAATGTGGAACTGGAAAAAAAACCCTTTCCAATTTACTATTGTCGTTATTTCTTATTATGTTCTATACTTTCATAAGTAACAATTAGCACAGTAATAGCTTTTTAACAATTTAACTTTATTAACCTTTTCTGAAATAGTTTTTTTTTTCAAAAAACAGAATAAGAAAAATCAATAAAGATGAATCAACTCCTTAAGAATTGAGTTGCAGCGCCAACTGTATATACATATTAGGTTTTCCTCCCTCTTTCAAGAAAAATGGGATTTGGGGTGGGTTGGGGTGGGGAAGGGGAATAAGGCCAAGTGGGCCTGGGCAGGGGGTGGGGCAATTACTCTAGGCGAATGCGAGGGCTCGAGGGGATCCTTCTCCGCGAACACGAGCCCATTCATGCGAACGCGAAGGCTTATCTAGTCTGACCCATCACGAACGCGAAGGATCTGTCGCGAACGCGAAGGCATTTTCGCTCAGTGATTTTAAAAGACTAAAAAACAGAACACTTTGGGGATTTCATAAAAAATTCATAAACCTCTTATTCTCCAAAGTTCTTTGGCGATTTTTGAAGCATTTCTTCCCTATAATCTCTTGGGTAAGTGATCTTTAGCGTGTTTTCTTCTATTTTTATCATCATCTGCTATATTTCTAGGTCTAAAACATATAATTAAGGGTTGAAATTAGGGATTTTGGTAGAGTTAGGCCTTTTTGATTAATTGTAATTTAGACCTTGTTTTGGGGTCAAATTTTCAAATCAATTATATATTCGGGCTCCTGGGTGAATGAGTGATCAGATTTTCATCCGAACCTCGTGCTTTGACCAAGCGAGCCCGGGGTCGATTTTTGAATTATTGGGAAGAATGATTAGAAAGATATAATTAAGCATTGGAATTGGATTGTTTAGCATTTATTGATGTAATTAAGTCTATTATGTTTAGATACCGTTGAATTGGAGCCGAATTCAAAGAAAAGGTAGTGTTCGAGGATTGAGTTGGTCGTGGAAGTTCGAGGTAAGTATTTGGTCTTACCTTAGCTTGAGGGATTAGGAGTTGTGTCATATATGTTATTTGCTTCTTGTTGAGTACAACGTATAGGCATGGTGACGGGTATCTATGCATTGGTGTCAAGAATGACCGTGCAGAATTTTCATGATTTTGTTGTATTATCCATGCTCTAGAGGTGATTTCTATTTGTCGTGTAATGTTTTGGAAGGAATTGGGACTTATAAACATTGTAGAGCATTGGCTCCAGTTGTATAATGAATTGTGAAAGAATAAGTGATAACTGAAACTCTAGAGCATTGCTCGAGTTGCGAAGTGAATTGTGAATTAAAAGTGAGAAAGAGAAGAGAGTATTATGTAGCCCTCTTTCCAGGCTATTGTTGAGTTGTGGTTACCTTGTATTGTGTTCTTGATTGATATTACGGATGCTTAGGATAAGGATTCTTTGTATTGAATAAGGACTGTAGTTATAGCTGAGGTAGTTAGATGTTGCAATAGGTTTAATTATAGCTGAGGTAGTTAGGTGTAGTAACAAGTTTGGTTATAGTTGTGGTAGTTAGATGTTGGAACAACATTGGTTATCGATATAGTAGTTAGATGTTGGAAAAAGTGTGGTTATAGTTGTTTCTCCCTTGCCAGGACGTAATTACTTATGTTGTCGACTACTTTGACGGGATAGTGTAGACCTTATTGATCCTTTGTTGGGACTCTTTTTATAATTATAAATATTATATATGGATCGGGTTGCACGCTGCAATAAAATTATATATGGATCGGGTTGCACAGCTTAACAATATTATATATGGATTGCGTTGCACACCACAATAACATTATATGTGGATAGGGTTGCACGCCACAACAAAGATATAATGAAATGGGAGTGGGTAGAAATCTGCTGATTTTCCATTTCATAAGAGAACAAAGCTCTACAGAATGCTCAGTGGTACGCCTACAACAAGATATAATAAAATGGGAGCGGACCGTACGTCTGCCACAAGACAAGTGAAATGGGAGCGGGTGACACGCCTGCCACGAGATATGAAAAGAAAGTGAAATCTGCCTTTGTTCCCTTATTCTTGTAAGTTGGTGGTTTTGATTCCTTAATAATTCTCTTGATATTCTGTTTTACCTGTTATTCCCCGAAGCATGTTCCCCCCTCCCATCTTATTTATTTATTTATTTTTTCTTTACTTTTTGTTGTATATGATATAACTGCACATGTATATTTTGGCAGTCTGGTCCTAGCCTCGTCGCTACTTCGCCGAGGTTAGGCTAGGCACTTACCAGCACATGGGGTCGGTTGTACTGATACTACACGCTGTACTCTTTTGTGCGGTCCTCAGTGTTGTGACTTTGGACCGTAGTGAGACTGATGATTCTTGATTATCAAGCGACCTGAGATAGTCCTACAGGTGTCCACAGGCCTTGGCGTCTCATCTGTTGACTTTCTTGTTTCTTACATGTATTTTCAGAGACAGTGTTATATTTAACTCTTTTAGACTTTTTATTTGTAGTACCCTTAGACTGTCTGTGAAACTGTGATACTAGTTCTGGGTAGTCGAAATTCAAACAGTTGTATTAGATATTCATGTTTAGATAATACATTGGACTTTCATAGGTTCTTCGAGCGAGAAAGGTGCTGCGCCGGGGCTTTATTGTCGGATATCATTGAGAAAGAAATAGGAAGAAGTGTTATCGAATGATTTCCTCTAATTCTTCCCTCTTTTCTCAGTCAAGCTTCTTTGTTCCTTAGGTTGTTTTCCACTTAATTATTTAAAGTTCTGTTATTTTCATGTCATCGCCTTATATATGTTAAAATAATGGAGTAAGTTGCTAAGGATTGGCTTACCTAGCTCTCATTAGTAAGCGCCATCACGACTCTCGAGGGTGAAAAATCAGGGTCGTGACATTGCCACTCTTTCAAGTTACTATGATCTGAATTCTAAAAATGAAAAATCAGGGTCGTGACATTGTCATCACCTATCTGTAGCAAAGAGAAACTGTTGGTCATGTTCACTGAGGATCCAGCAGAATGTTGTACATTTTTCCCTTTTGCCAATCCCTTATCTATCACCCTGCTTCCAGCAATGTCAGTTTGCTTGTTTTCCTCCACTATCCTAGCAGTTTTAACCACCTCACCATTCTGCTTGGTTGTTGGTATCCATTTCCAGTTCTCACTTTGCACTTGCTTCTTTTCTCCTGCTACCTTGAAATGGTTCTGTGTTACCTCTTCACTTCCCTGCTTCTTTTTATACCAGCAATCATCAGAGTTATGGCCAAATCTTACACAGTAACTGCAGTATTTTGGCCTCCATTCATACTCAATCTGTTGAATGATAGCTCCCCTCTTAGTATGTAACTCAAAACTATCTGGCAAGGGTTGAGATATGTCTGTTTCCACCAGTACTCCTGCATAAGATATCTTCTTCAATTCAGCACTGATTCTGTCAATGTACATAGGCTTCCCAACGATACTAGCTAGTTTACTAAGGGATTCAGTGGACCAAAACCCCAATGGAAAGCCAGGGAAGGTAATCCACAAAGGAATTACACTCACACTGCCTGGTTCATACTTGAAGTCCATTCTCCACTGTTGTAACACAAATAGCTTGTTATGGAAAGTGTAAGGACCTGCCTGAAGAACAAGATCCATATCTTCACTATTATCAAATCTGAATATAGTAACCTTCCTCATGATGCAGCACTTGAGGTTTTTTAACAAAATCCCACACATTTGTGATGTAGTTGTCCATTGCTCGCTCGTAGGGGTCTTCTCCAAGCACAAACCCAATCAATGCACTGCTCCAGTATGCCTCTTGTTCCTTTGTATCCTCGTCTTTAATTTGTACCACAAATGTACCACCACGCATAGCAAGTGGTACATAGCACATCGGTTTCCCTTTTTAGGGCTTCGGTTCTGTTGCATGGTGTCCCTTTTACCTTTTGCTGCCTTAGAATATCCAGAAGTGTGACAGATCTGATCTTTCTTTGCTTGTGCAGAAAATTGGAGTCGTCGATGTACTTGTTGTGTATCGGCATTGTCTGTCCCCAGATTTTCACCCTCGCCTTCGTCGATTCCCTCACTAGGTTGGAATTTCAGTGGTAAAAAACTTCAAAACGTAACTGGTTGTAATCGCTTTTGTACTCCATTTTCCGGCGTTATTTTCATTCCGGTATTTCCGTTCCTGCTAGGGTTGTGAAAAATTATAGGCGCCGAACCCATCCCTGTTAATCAGCAAGCAGGCTTGTCAACAGCAGGCGTCTCTATACTATCCTCCTCCAGTATCACATTTGTCACTGGTGGCTTTCGTCGTCGTCTCGCCATGACTGAAGGTGCAAGTTAGCTCTCCTTGCTTATCTTGCGGCGAGAGCACTCTTCTTCTTTCCCTTTTAAGTTTAGTTGATTTTCTTTTGTTGGATCTTCACAATTGATAGTGCTAATGTGAACAATTTTGTATTGAAAGTCATTTTTGTGTGTTCCCTGTGAATAGTTGGAGTTGCTCCTTCATGTCAAGATACGTTTTAATCCATCATATATTTATTTCATTTTCACTTTGTTGGCTCTATTCCTGTGTGATTTGGGTCTCGTTTTTCCTGGCTTGTCTGTTTGGTTGAATGACTATTGAGCCATGGGATGGAAAATGATCGAAGCTCATTAGTAATTAATCACTCTCATGTCTCAGGATTGGGCTTGGTCAAATGCATGAAATAAGAAGTTAATGGAAAATGAGCATAATTTAGATTTTGCTTTTACTCAATTTTCTTTATTTATTTTGCTATATTGACAGCTCGAAGTATGTTTAGGCCGATAAAATTTAGGTAGGCAAGCCTTAGGATTTTTGTTAGTTTTGAGGCGAGAAAATCGTTCCCTTAGTTAAATTTATCCGGGAAATGCCCAGAAGAATTTATACATATTTTATCCGGGTATGCCTCGATATATTTGTATTTGGAGGTTGAGAGGCTTGTTGTACGTTTATTCTTATTTTATTTTATTAGGTGGGGATGACCTCGAACCTCTTTTTGATTGGTTATTTTATTTATGTGTGCTTTTACCTCAGTTAGAATATCCTTTAAAGCCAACTAGATCGAATATGCAACCGTACTAGTTACGAGACTTGGGGAGTGCCTAACACCTTTCGCCGAATCACATGAACTCCATTACCCCAATTTCTGGTGCAGACTTGGTTTTACAGTCTAAAATATTTAAAATGGAAAAATTATTTTTTTTAAAAACGGTGACCTAGCACACCGAAATCAAAGTCAGGTGGCAACTCTGAGTTATTTTCTTTTGAACATAATTTTGTCACTTTTTAATTAAAACCCCTTTTGAGCTTCAAAAATCCTTTTATTATTTTAAGAGGGTTAGTGGTAAAAAAGTGGTGTGACAATCAAAAGAAAAAATTAAAATTGTATGCTTTTTTATTTCTTCTTTTGATGCAATAACTATTTATTTCAAATGTATATTTTTAGAGCATCATAATTAAAGCTATATAAAAAGTAATAGCCAAAATAATTAATTTCAAACTATGTATATTTTATAAATTTTTAGATGCTTGACTATTTATTTCAGTTGTATAAATTTTTATTTTTAGGTCAAATTAAAAAAAATTAACCAAAACATTATTATTTATAGCCAAATAGAAAGATTTAGCCTAAATAATGTAGTTCTATCTAAGTTTTATCATAAATCGTATTCGAAAAAAGTTATCTAAAGAAGTAACATATTAAAAGGTAAAAATATATTTATTTTTCAAAAAAAAAAATCGCATATTCAGGAAAAACTTATGTGCCAAGCGAGTGCACCCACATTCTTTGCCATATCAGCGTCCTGAGGGTAATAATTCTTAAAAGGCCAAGTTAAGGGGATAATTAAGACCAAAAATAGTTTAAGGTTGTAATGAATAATCTGTGTCAAGTTTATGGGGGTTTTAAGGTATTTTGCCTATTTCTAATTCACAAAATATTTTTTCCAAAATAAATTTTCTAAATTTCGTTTCACTTTATATTCATTTTTAATCTTTTTCTTTACAAAAAAATATTTTTAATTTATAATCTTTTATAATATTTTTAAGGATGTTTTAGTCATTTTAATAAAAGAATAACTTATCAGCACTTTTCTACAAAATACATCAACTGCTTATTATCAGTTTCACTACGTTTATCCAAACACGTAAATGCTTATTTGAAAAATCAGCTTCAGAATTTAAAAATAAATTTCAGCACTTCAAGCTTATCAGCTATTTACAGTCAACTAATCTAAACAGACTCTAAGGTATAAAATAAGGAGTAACTGCTCAGAGAATGAGAAAATGAAGTCATAAGGCGGTTTTATATACTTAGTGGGTAAAATTATAATTTTGACAAAGTTTATTAAATTATCGGTTAAACTGTTAATAAAATTGAGTAACCCAGACCTGAATTGATAATCCAACAGTCAAATAACATAAATTGTTACCAAGCTATTTAGTCAATAATTCGATATTGATACCCAATATCATTTTATCAGTTTCGGGCTATCCGCTATATTCAATATATGCTCAGCTCTATTTTTTACTATTTGAGAGTCAAACAACATTTCTTTGACCATATTATTGGAAATAGTTTTAATTGTTAATTATTATAATTTATAGTACTTTTATTTACTTTCTAAATATACAAATTTTATTTCAAGAAAACTAAAATGATATATGTCCGAATATATACCAAAAATTAATACTCCAAAAAAGTTCTAACAAATTAAAACTAAAAGAGCACTAGTTAATTTGGTGCTATAGATTTGTTGCCGTAGGCATCTTTCATCTAAGATCATATGATACAATAAATACCCTCTGGTGCCAGTAAAGGTGAAAAACAGAAGTGTCGACCAGAATAATTTATGTCAATATAAGCTACTATATGGGACTTGGACCATGAAATCGTCTAAACACTTCCAAACTCACTTGTCTTAGACGTTGAGCTTTAATTGAATATATTTGTATTAAAAACTTGGCAGATTTTTGCCCATTTCCTGTTTTTCTCCACACAATTTTCAATGCCATTTTAGGCCCACTGCCGCCCATCCCACAGGACACTAGTCTACGTATTATTCTATTCTCTTTCACTTTCGACTTGGTTACAGTCCTTTCTTTTTCATCCCCACCTCATCAGATTTTATTTAATTTTTATTTTTCACTTCATGTTCTATACTTGTATTAAGGTTTGATTAAATATAAAAAAATTATATTAAGAAATAAACAGCATTCCTTAATAAAAGGGAATCTTCATTTCAGTTCTTTATTTCTTATCTTTCTTAATATGGAGTATGGATGTGAAAACAGAATCAAACATAATTATATGGTGCTGCTAGCATGCAATCCAACCAACTTATATGGATTAATGGAATAGATAATGTTCACATCATCAGCACAGTTTACTTTTACGTAAATAGGTAAATTAATTTGGTGGCAAATTTATGTCTGCCTATTAAATCAAAGCCTAGCTGTTTTCATAAGGGACTAGATCTACCTCTCATTCATACATTTCATATTCTATACTTAAGGCTACTGTTTTCACACATATTGGCAGAAACAAGACAAATGGCAAGATGCTGACATAACACGAAAACTTCACAAACACATCACGATTTTAAGCACACATCAACTCCTTTCCAAAAATAGCTTCCTTTTGATAAAGTTTTCATTATATTTTAAAGCAAATTAACAATTGCTCCAGCTTTACCCTTGCCTATTAAGCCAAGAAAATGCTCGACTTTTGGCCAAGATGAACCTATTTTCTTCTCTATCCTCCCCTTTTCCTTTTGTTTCTATTGCCTTTACACATTTTAGGTCTTAGTTAAATGAAAGGAACCCATAATAAAGGTCCTTCTTCATTCACATTCTCTGTTTGACTTGTCCGAAAGGCAAAGTTGAAACATTACTATGATAAAACAATGCCATATGCCATGAAAGTTAAGTATTCTTTCCCTTAAACAAGCATAAGAGGAATTCTTTTAGCTCAGTAGTAATATATGAGTTAAATATATTATGTCACAAGTTTAACCTCTACCGTAAATAGAATATCTAATATTTAAGTGAAAAGAATACAACAATAATAACAAATTAAGTATAATCTTACAAATGGGATTATAGGAAGGGTGTGTGCACGGTACGTAAATTTTATCCTTATTCTAAAAAAAATAAAAAGATTATTTTTAATAGACCATCGGCTCGGGAAAAAAAATTATTATCTACCAAGTTTACTAGCTCTTTGGTTATGAAGAAAAACAAAGCACCAAACGAATCATGATCATCAAGAATCCTAAGAGAAGGAAAACAAAGTTGAGGTCCCTTTAGCAAAAGCACAAATGCCAATCATAACTTCTGTATCTAGACCAAGACTAACCACTTCTCTTTCTACTCTCTACTAATTTTGTGGCGTGGGGTGGGTGGTGTGGTCCACCGACACCGATAACATGGCCTAAATCCAGTCTATTATTAAAAACAAAAGGAACCACACAATGAATGGAAAAGCTTATTAGTACTGAAGTGTATAATTTAATAGACAAAAGAATACAAAACACCACCAACAACAACAACAACAACTACCCAGTATACTCCCACCAGGTGGGGTCTGGGGAGGGAAATATGTAGGCAGTCTTACCCTTACCCAAAAGGGCAGAGAGGCTGCTTCCATGCGACCCTCGGCGCATAGGACAGAATGAAAAGCTGCATTGGAAAACAAAGACAAAATTAGTAACCAAGGCAAGACAAAACAAAATAACAAAACAAAGCATAAGTAATCCTGCAGAAATAACGTAAATGGTTATGTAAACATAAGGAACATAAATACCGTCGCAACCAAGAGGGGACCTAGGCTAAAACACTAGACATCGATGGGTAACCCTACTATCCCACACCCAACCCCGGGTGAGGCGAACGAAGGACTCTAAGAGCCCCTATCCTGCAACCCTGATTCTAGACCTCCAGACTCCCCTATCGAGAGTCATGTCCTCGGTAACCTGCATTTTAGTCATGTCCTGCCTAATCACCTCTCCCCAATGCTTCTTAGGCCTCCCTCTACCCCGCCGACCACCAGCAATCTCCAGCCGCTCGCAGCTCCTCACCGGGGCATCGGGACCCCTCCTCCGTACATGCCTGAACCACCCCAGCCTCGCTTCCCGCATCTTCTCGTCCACTGGGGCCCCAGCCGCATCTTCCCGCATTTTAGTCATGTCCATTGTCTTGTTCTTTGTAGTACAGAACCAATCATCTTGAGTTCAAATCTCTTCACAGTTCCAGCAATATCCCTCATTGTGGTGTCAACAGCATACGGAGTTCGGTCTACGGTGATCACCATCGCGTTGACCAGCTGCCGACATGGCTCCCGGCGTTCTGCAATAGTCCCGTGATAGTGGAAATACTTGATGCGCCCTTCTGTCTTGTGGGTTGTCTTGCCTACTATGTTCTGTGACATATGCACGCCCGTGGCTATCACATTGCGCGGTTGCACCGCGTATTTTCTGTCCCTCCTTATTCCTCTCATGACATCCTTGTATACTAGCTTCTCAAACCCCCATTTTCTGCAGTTGTATCTCAGCACAATCAGTAATTGACTAGTTTTATGTTAACATTCAGCGATGTCATTACATAGATAACTAAAACAACAATAACTACCCAGTATAGTCCCACAAAGTGGGGTCTGGGGAGGGTAAAATGTAGACGAGCCTTACCCCTACCCGAAAGGGCAGAGAGGTTTCCAATCGACCCTCGGTTTAGTGAAGGAAAGGAATAACAAAAACACAAACAAAAACAAAAACAAGATATTTAGTTCTGTGGTTCAGTGGTTGAATGAAGTTATTAGTATGATATATACAATACAAAAACATCCAACTAATCCGACAAAACACAAGACCCCTGTCCCTTTCCAACCTTCCATTTAAAAATTGGTTTACCATTAAAGAATTTGAAAATTATTCTCTATAATTTCAAGTTTAAATAATACAACCAATTAATGCAAACCGACAAGGGCTGCCTCCAAATCACTAGCAAATAAACCTCAAAGTTAGTTCATTACAAATAAATACACTTTACTTTAGTTAGGTAATGACACTCTACCAAGACAATTCAACTCGAATAGATGATACAGTCAAACTTTTCTATAACAATTTTGTTTATTTCGATATTTTTTGGATGTTATAGTGAATATTATTATAAAGAATATATATTATAACATAATATAAAAATCGATTCCGAAAAAAACTTAACTTTTATAGTAAATGTCTATTATACAAAAATAATGTTACGGAAAGGCCTGGCAGTACTCTGTAGCATTTAATCACACATTGGATTCTCACATGGACTGTATAAGAAGCATAGAGTAGAATATTCTAACACAATAATACAATGTCACTAAAAACTATAGTAGCATGAGACAATTTCCTGCTTGTCATCTATTTTTTATAACTCATTAAGCATCTCAATTATTCAACCACCAAAAAATTTCAACAGTATAAATGTTCAAAACCTACTTGTGGTCAATCCACATCAAAGCATTTCATTATCTACCACCAAGTTCCTTTAAGGAGAAACAAATTCAGGACCACCAAGTTTTACTCTCTCTTTTTCTTTTTGAAATAAATGAGAATCTCAGAAGGGAAGTATAGGAGCAATGGTAAAGTTGTCTCTGTGTGGCTTAAAAGTTACGGATTCCGACTGTGGAAGAAGCCACTAATGACTTCATTAGGTAGGTTGTCTATATCACACCCCTTAAGGTGCGACCTTTTCCCCAATACACGGGATGATTTGTGCATTGAGTTGCCCTTTTAATAACTAAGAATCCCCGAAGGCCTAAAGGGCGCCCGTGTTATCAAAGACAAAAAGCGCAAAAAAGCTCTAAGGTCTAATAAGGCTTTAAGCGCAAAGCGCAAATAAAGCGCGGGCTTTAATAAAGGAAGACGCAAATGGAGAAAAACTACAAATATGTATATGTAGTCCAAGACTAATATCAATACCAAAAATAAGGATAAAGAAATCGAAGAAAACTTTATAATAAAGTAAAATATCAACTGCTTAGTATCGCCTCTTAGGGTTACGCTCATGATAATATTGAAGTGTCCGCTAAGCAAGGCGAAACGCTCAACACGTTTTGAGCCTCGCTATAGGGTTTAAGCGCGCTTTAAACACGCCTTTGATAACACTGATGGGCGCATGATTCAAAATTAAGTGAATAATGGCTCACGCCTGTATTCTTTTTTACTTAAATACCAAACTTTTGTTAGTGGTAAAATCACTCGTAATATGTATCACATCATGTGTTGTACTCTTACTACTGGACCAAACCAAATTGAAATATTTCTTCAACCAGCAAGTTAAAATTTCAACTACAATATTTAACCATTCCCTAATCATGTCCTCTGTAAAATTCTAACCATCCCTTAATCATGCAATTACAGAGTTTGGGTCCAACTAGACTACAAATAAATCACACCTAGTCTTAATTTATCCTTTACAGCATGTATTATAGGCAAATGAAAGCCACACCGACACAATGAATTCAGCTTCAACTTCATAAGCAGACACTATGAAAAACAACTTATACTACAACAACAACGACAATCCAGTATAATCCCACTTAATGAGGTCTGGGAAGGTAGTATGGACGCAGACCTTACCCCTACCCTGGAGTAGAGAGGCTGTTTCCAAAATAAAATAACTTATACTACACTGATATTATTTAAGTAAAGCCCAAAATAAAATAAAAAAGATTCCATTAGTGAAAATTGGTATTTTTTTAGATGCCCATATTCTTCTGTTCCATTAATTATTCCAAACAAGCGTCAATTAAATGTCAACATTGTGAATATTAGCTGTCAACTTTTCAAAAAAGTTTGACCACCTTTACTAAAAAATTTCTACTTCTACTACTTACCATAACAGGATTAAACATCTACAAAATAAGAAATGTGTTATAAACTAAAGCAAAAGACAAGAACAATAGAACAAGAACAATAGCAATAGAGAGAAGAGTAGAGAGAGTTCTTCTTATTGAGTTGAGAGGGGTGTATTACAATGGTAGAGAGCACCTCTATTTATAGGGAGGAGGAAGATCTTGCTACCAATAATAGGACTCTAAAATCTCTCTAATTAAGTACATTAAAGACATTCACCTTAAATAGAAGTGTAAGAATCTTCTATTTCATAACACTCCCCCTTGAATGTCTATTCAATGATGTGCCTCGTTAAAACCTTAAAACAAAACCCAATGGGAAAAATTAAAGTAAGGAAAGAGTACACATGTTTGAATATGCGCCTATTGGTTGCCTCGTTAAAAACCTTGCAAGGAAAACCCAGTGGGACAAAACCTTGTAAGGGAAAAAGAGTGCAACGCGCATTGACTCCCCCTAATGAGTACATCAATTTATATCCTTGAGCATTTGCATTCCAATCTTGTGCATCATCTTCAAAACGATCTTTGGTAGATGCTTGATGAATAAATCAACCATATTGACTTGAATAAATATTCCGCACCTTGAAATCATCACTTTTGATAGATATGAACATCTTCATATAATGTCGTGGAATAGCTCTTCAATATCTCCATAGATGCATTCTCAATGCCATCATGCTTATAGTTATAGCAAGATACATATGTACACAAATTGTACTTAGGATGTGGTACTTCAGGACCAAGAATTGCATATGCTTCAAGCAACTTAAATCTTTCAAGTTAAGTCATGTAAGTCACATAATAGACTTTAGCTGCATATCAAAGTTTCATGTCATGCTAAACAAATAAGATATCGAAAATTGACTATACATACCTTTTCCTTTATACTTTCAAGCATATGAACTATAGGTTCAAAGCTACATGTCTTTCATATGGAATCAATTCTTCTTGAATTGTATCTCTTCCATTTAGTTGCTTTCTTTGAGTCAGCAAATGCGTATAGCATGCTTTGCAATATGTTGCAATTGCATTTCCTTTTTATGAACTACAGGTTCATATCATGATATTCGGGGATATACATATACAAATGAAAATTCATCCCATGTAACACTTTCTCAAATGTTTATCATGTCTCCCCCTCATGTTAGTAAAGCTAACATGTTTCCTCAACTTTGGGAAATCATCTTTGTGCATTATGTCAATATATACAGCACCTTAGTAATAAGATGAAATTATTTGGTTCCTGACCTTGAACCACTTGTGAGGGGAGAATATACTCTCGTATACAACTTATATCAAACTGATATATACAACTTCGTTCTCATAAGGAACAGTTTAGCTATTAAGTGGAAGCACTCAATAATTATCTTGCTAAACCAACTTTGACATAAACCAACTTATCAAGATGAACTGTCTTGAGTAGAGAATCTGGAAACTATGCTCGAAGTTAGATTACTGAGCGATTTACCTCGCAAGCACTGCCAGGCTGCGGGTTAATAACAATGGCGCATGTAACCATATCATAGATGCATCATATGTGGTATACATGGCAGGTGAATGGGCCCATATTCACCTTTGATATTTCCAGAATCAAGGGGCTTCAACCCGAACTCTTTAGTTGGTCAGTTCATTCTGAGAACAAGAACTTCTAGTTCTTTGATATTCACCTATGTGAATTTGCACATCATACTTCAAATGAGATGGCTAACACGAATGTCAACTGAATAAATTATCAATATTGGTAAATTTCAAATTTACACCATGACATGTGCACTTATCAATAAACTTCGGGTTTATTATGACATGGGTTTTATACCAATAGATATCCACTTTATTGTGGCATTCTTTCGTTTGTGTAGTACAAACTGGAGAACAAAGCGGGTAGCTTTTCATATACAAATTACCCCGCTACAAGTTGTAGTAATAGGAGAATCAAAGCCTTCCTTTATTTATAGTCTCAATATCATCAATCGCCTTCGCGTGTACTTTTGGAAACTGAATAAGTTTCTTTGAGACTTACTACAGCACAATACTCAATTGTGTTTCTCCAACATAGTAATAATTGGCTCTTCGAGAGCTCTCAATTAATTTTGTACTACCACAGACTGAGGTTCGAGATCCTCACATTCTTGCATTCCGTATTTTCAAGAGTCTCAGGCTCAATAGATTCTTCGTGAATCTCGGAATTAATCAAATCATGAGCGTCCTCATGTGATTCTTTCATAGTGTCATTTAGATCGTTCTTTTTCCTCTTTCTAGGATTTCGATCTTTGGAACCTAATTGGTCTGCCACGCTTCTGGCGTGCATTTGACTCATTGGATATGACACTAGATATTTGTCCAATAGGGACTTCAATACGGATCGGAACATTTTCCCGCGTGAATGTGTGATTTCGTTATCCTCTTCAAGTCCGTAAATGCGTCAGGCATTTGATTTGCTATTCTTTGCAAATGGATAATCTTTTGTACCTCTTTCTTTCAAATAGAGGTATGTGGATCAAGATGAGATAATGATGCATTTTTCCACAAAATTTCCCGTTTGGTTTCACCAACTTCTCCCCCTAATTTTGGGAAAAGTGTCTCATCCAATTGACAGTCTGCAAATAGTGCAGTGAACAAATCTCCTGTCAATGTTTCGAGGTAGCGAATAATGGAGGACGCGTCAAACTCAACATATATTCCTAACCTCCTTTTTTGTAAACCCATTTTGGTGCGGGATGGCGGTGCTACAGGCACCTATACTGCGCATCCAAAGCTTCTTAAATGGGATATATTGGGTTCATGATCCAAAACCAATTGCAATAGGGAATATTTGTGATAATTCGTCAGTCAGAGACGAACTATCATTGCTGCATGCAAAATGGCGTGACCCCAAGCCGAAGCGGGCAGCCGACAAATTAGAATTGTTTTATGCAAAATGGCGTGACCCCAAGCCGAAGCGGGCAGCCGACAAATTAGCATTACTGCATGCAAAATGGCGTGAACCCAAACCGAAATGGGCAGCCTCATTTTCATGAAGAATTCAAGATTATTCTCATCTATTGTCTCAATCTGATATCCATTTTGAATGATATCCTTAAAACTCAACAAGTTCTTCTTAGACTTGGAGGAGAACATTTTGATTGATATCATTAAAACTCAACAAGTTCTTCTTTAGACTTGGAGGAGAACATTGCATTCTCTATGATTAACGTCATGCCTTTGGGCAGAGTTACAATTGCTCTTCCGGAGCCTTCAATCAATTTACTACTTCCATAGATTGTAGTAATGTTTGCCTTACACAATTACTCTTCTTTTCTTTGAGTATTGTATGTGTAGTACATGAATCAACTAGGCAAATACTTTTACAATTGGACGTTGGTCCAAGTTCGCTTTGTGAGATATCCATATTTGCTATCCCATAGTTTAACATACAAAAGAAATACACGAACATAGGAATAAACAAGTTCAATTCTTTTGTGTCACATAATATCTTCAAAATCTGCTACTAACAGTTGGCTAACAAAATCAGATATGTTATCCATAATCAATTCCTTTGCAGTTTGAAAATTTCAGCGTTTTTCATAAGACAATCGATTATTAAACACACACAATCGATTGTTGGAACATAGACAATCGATTGTTAAACACACACAATCGATTATTTGTTATTTTTGAAAAACTTCGTAGCATACTGTCTTAAGACAATCGATTGTTAAATATAGACAATCGATTGTGGATGATTTTTGAAAAATTCCAGATTACACTGCCTAACGACAATCGATTGTTAGATATAGACAATCGATTGTGGGTGATTTTTTGAAAAATTCCAGACCTCACTGTTTCAAGACAATCGATTGTTAGACAAAGACAATCGATTGTTGGCTATTTTTGAAAAATTCCAGAACACACTGTTTCAAGACAATCGATTGTTAGACAAAGACAATCGATTGTTGGCTATTTTTGAAAAATTCCAGAACACACTGTTTCAAGACAATCGATTGTTAGCCAAAGACAATCGATTGTTGATCAATTGTTTTTCAACTTTAATGCGAAAATAGTTGATAATCGACTAGTTTTTCAGGCTAGTCGATTACCCCCACTGGAAAATAAAAGTTTTATTGATATTTGAGCATATTGAAGATATTCTAAAGAACTACTGCTAACATTGCATCATGAACTAGCTAATACGAGCTAATACTAATGACTATTAGATTATTCACTAACTAATACAAATAAGTAGAACAAAATCAAATAACTCCATCTTCTTTCATCATGGTCCCATCGCCGATTAGGTGGTCTATTTTCCCCTCGGGTTGCTCAAAGAAGTCTGCCACATCCAGGTGGGAGATGTCCTCATTGTCGTCATAGACAAAGTTTGTTTCAGGGCCTTTTCTCTTTCGAGATGCTTGATAAAGGTCAACCAAGTGTCTTGGTATACGGCAAATCTTTGACCAGTGCCCTTTCCCACCGCAACGATAACATATAGTTTCTGAACTATTTGCCTTAGGATCTTCGGGATCTCGTTTCTGCTTTCGGAGGTTATCTCTCTTTGGGGGGTGACGGACTTCTTTGGAATTTCTTCCTTGTCCACGTCCTTGGCTTTGACCCCGTTTATGACCGTGATCATGGTCCCTTTTATGTTTGGCATAATGCGAGTGCACCATATCTGCTTCAGGCAGTGGTGTAGACCCAGTTGGTCTATTTTCGTGATTTCTCATGAGCAGGTCATTATTTCGCTCAGCCACTAGTAAGAGATAAATCAGTTCAGAGTACTTCGTAAAGCCTTTCTCTCGGTACTGTTGCTGCAGTACCATATTGGAGGCATGAAACGTTGTAAACGTTTTCTCAAGCATATCGTAATCGGAGATGTTATCTCCACATAGCTTCAGTTTAGAAGTAATTCTGAACATAGCAGAATTATATTCAGAAACGGACTTAAAGTCCTGTAGCCTCAGATGGGCCCAATCATATCGTGCTTGTGGCAGAGTGACCAACTTCAGGTTGTCATATCTCTCCTTTACGCTGTTCCACAAAACGAGTGGATCCTTGACGGTGAGATATTCAATCTTCAAACCTTCGTCAAGCGTCAATTAAATGTCAACATTGTGAATATTAGCTGTCAACTTTTCAAAAAAGTTTGACCACCTTTACTAAAAAATTTCTACTTCTACTACTTACCATAACAGGATTAAACATCTACAAAATAAGAAATGTGTTATAAACTAAAGCAAAAGACAAGAACAATAGAACAAGAACAATAGCAATAGAGAGAAGAGTAGAGAGAGTTCTTCTTATTGAGTTGAGAGGGGTGTATTACAATGGTAGAGAGCACCTCTATTTATAGGGAGGAGGAAGATCTTGCTACCAATAATAGGACTCTAAAATCTCTCTAATTAAGTACATTAAAGACATTCACCTTAAATAGAAGTGTAAGAATCTTCTATTTCATAACAAAATGGATTAAGTAAACTACACTCTAGGACAAAAATATCATAATAACAGGTTCATTACAATTTTTATGAAATTATCACTATTTATCAAGAAATATACTTGTAATTATCTAATACATCTATACCAATATCTTTATATAAGGACAATTCATAATAAAAATTATGTCTCTCTCTGAACCAATTTTTATATTATGTTAATATATAATATCTTCTATAATAATAGTTTACAATGACAATCGAACGAGCGAAGTTATTATAGATAAGTTTGCCTGTAAATGACCTGATTCTGATGGTATAAATACTTTTTATGCTGTAATAAAACTTAAACTCGAGAAATTAACAAACTTTTAATGAAAATATTGACATACCTGTAAGATTTACCGCGGTCTTCTTCAAGACAGAGCTTGTTGGACATAGGCATCTGTTCAATGGTGAATTGTGTAAAATCCGATAACGAATCCACCACAGATTTAATAGTACTCTTCTTAGGCACAAATATGAACTCATCCACATCAAAAAAGAACATCCATTTAGCTTGAAATCTATACCTATGTAAACAATCATTCACTATCAAAAACTGATTATGATAATATCCATCAAATCTTTCTTGGTCTCGAATGTCTTGTAATGTTACATATCCTTTCTCCATCCATGGCTTTAAAACCGCCATTACTCCTTCGTGTATACCTCCAGCATCATGAATTACGAAATGAGATTTCTCTCCGAATAATCTAACGTGAAAAGCTAACCATTCTCTTACTCTTTGTGGACTTAAATTCCCATATAAAGATGATCCACAGTAGAGAAAATCATACTTCGGCGGTTTATTGAATTCTGCAGTGAAGTTAATGAAATCCTGTTCTGTTTCAGTTAACCCTACGAAAGAGTCGGTGATGTTGAATTTAGCGTCGCCGCCGCCGTTAGTAGCGGCATGAATTATGAGTTCTCCTCCATTTTCAGTACCAACTGGGATTGGGAAAGTACAATTGATAACTAAAACAGTATAAACTCTACCGTATCCCCAATCGGGAAGGATTTTGCTACCATTTACAGTAATGGATTTTAGCTTGTCGTCGTTCGGGATCCATTCACACTGATAACTAGGTTTTCCGTACACATGTAGAGGTTTTGAAGCTAAACCCATAACAGCAAAGGTGTTAAATCCACCTCTGTAAGCAGACATAAGTATAAAATTGTAAGCAGCTGAACCGAATGGGTTTAAAGCGCGCTTAATCACTCCATTTTTTAGAACCTCGTCCTTTTCCATTGACGGCGGCGGCGGCGGTGGAATAGAGGTGGCGTTTATGGCGGAGATAGAATCAATAAAAGCGGTGGATGGGGTTATAGGAGTAGAGATACAAGTGCTAAAATTTGAAGGAGTGAAAGAAAAACGAGAAGGCATGAATTGAAGAATGGTAATAAGTGAACAAAGGAAAAGAATAGCAGTAAGGAGAAGTTTGAGTTCAGCTGCACAATTCCAAACAACTCCAACAAACATTTTTCTCTCTTTTTCCTTTGTCATTGTAAAGTAGTACTACTAAGTACTAGTGACTTTGTTTAGTATTTGGTATAGAGAAGATTGTGGGAGATAACAGAAGGAGCAGAGAAGGTACAGAGAAACAGAAATGGCAGAGAGAAAGAGAAGCTAACAAACAAAATCTTCTCCTTTTTTTCTGTTTGTTTTTGTCTCCTTCTTCTTCCTTTCTTTCTTTCTGCTTTCACAAATCCCTCTCTCTAATCAATCTGCATTTGGAATCTGAAGAGTCTAGAGGAGACTGGTGAGTGTTTATACTATGGAAAATTGGGTAGATTTTTGCAATATTTTATTTTTCTCTCTTTTTTATTTTCTAATTATTGTGGCTTAAATGATGGTATGGACAGATTCTGGTTTAAATTATATTTTTATTACTCCCATGTTAGAAAGTATTTAGATAATCATATCTATTACTCTCTATCTAAGCAAGTATATTTATATTTTAACCAATAACCTATAAAGTGGTCTGAGTTATCTTCTGAAGTCGGTTGTATTGACAATTTTATAACAACATTAATCCAGTATAATTCTACTTTATAGAGTCTTTATAGAGTAGTATATACGCAGATCTTACCCATATTCTGGGGATAGAGAGACTATTTTCAAATAGATCGGACATTCTTACCTCCAAGAATTTCTCATCTTGTTCTTGGAGAGACTACTATCGGAGCAACCCCTCTTTGTCGTATTAACAATTTTACAAAAAAAAAAACAAAAAGCGATAGGATTATTTTACTTCCTCTTCACTTAATTCAAATTAGTCTAATTCAAAGTAAGTACTATTATATAACAACACCATACTCCATGTAAATTAACAAGCAGTACCATCATAAGTAATTTAAAAAAATAATAAACTCTTACTCCAATAAAAAAATTAAAGATAATAACTCATATATTTAATATTATTAAATAAATTTTTAATAAATATATTGCGACCTTAAACATACTTGGCAGGTAAACACCTTGTTACTATAAACGAGTAGTAAATAAAAAGTTAGTACTTTTTAGTGCCATATTAATGTTGTAAATGTTTTATTAACTTCAATAAATCATTTTTATATTAAAAAAGAATTACATTCACGTATCAAATGAAGAAATTCGAAAGCATTCGTGAATATATTATTATTTAACTAGTAATTAATGCAAAGTGACAAAGAGAGATCTATTGAGATTTAAGACCGAGGGCGTGATGTGTGTCATTCCCCGTAACTTTAGGAAATAGAAAATGATTAAAAAAAGGTAAATAAATAAAAAAAACTTGATTTTAAGTAAGAAAAAGGCATGGCTTTTACCGGGGAATGGAACACCAATGCTAGGAAATCCAACTCCATCAAGCGCTGCTAGGTGGCTATATATATATATATATATATATATATATATATATATATATATATATATATATATATATATATATATATATATATATATATATATATATATATATATATAGACTTTTTAAAAAAAATTATAAATTCATATGCTAGTTTATAGTAGAAGATTAGGAGTACTTCTTTTCATATACAGAAAAGGGTCAGAACTACCTCTAACGTATTGACGCCAGGTTAAAAATGCCCTCCGTTAACTTATTTGGAAGAAAATGCCCCTACCGTTAAAATTCTGGCATATTTGTGCCCCTAACGTATTGACTCCAGTTTAAAAATGCCCCTACCGTTAACCTATTTTGAAAAAAATGCCCCTACCGTTTTAAATATAAGTACAGTCAGTTGTTAGACTTAGGGGCACAAATATGCCACATTTTTAACGGTAGGGGCATTTTCTTCAAAATAGGTTAACGGAGGGCATTTTTAACCTGGAGTCAATACGTTAGGGGCAGTTCTGACTCTTTTCCCTTTCATATATTATATGTATAAAATATATGTTATTTGATATTTTGTATACGATTAAAATTATATATGCACCATTGTTCGGGCTCGAAGAGTTCCTTTAAGTTTGAGTCCAGGATGAACCGATATCGAACTTGATAGACCAGGCTCGAGCTCGACAGTAGAGTACAAGGCCTGAGGATCAAAATTCGTGATAAGTATCGAAGTCGAGTATGATTAACCCTAAGATAATGTCGTTATGCGTTTGTAACAGAATGAGCTAGATTCCTGTCACGTCCCCAAGATCGTGGCATAAATTTCGAAAGATTTGTACGAATCTGTATTAGGCGATTAAACAACTGTCCCTATAAGATTCTTTAATGTAAATAAAAATATACTTTATTTAGGATCTCCTATTATATAAATGGGACATCAATCATTTGTAAAGATCATCTAATCATTTGCAAAGAATATATTATCTCTTACTTTCTCGTTTATTGTTTATCAGAATTACCCTTTACTTTATTATTCTTGCGTTATTGTTCTTGATCTATCTAGAGGTCACTTTGCATCGAGTCAATGCAGTCTAGCAACCTTGGTTTAATTAAACAAAGTGTAAAGTTAAGAAGAGAGAGAAGCTATTCCTTCTCTCTAACTTTACTGTTACATTGCTTCATCTTCTTTGCCTGCCTCAACGTATGTTTGTCTAATGTGCGCCGAGGGTGTTTGCCATGGCGAGAAGGAGAGGCCGACCTCGGAAAGTTCTATTGCCAATCTATGCTGAAAAACCAACCAACACTGTTCCATTGCCAAAAACTGTTAACACTGTTCCATTGCAACACAGTGTTAATACTGTTCCATTGCCGCATGCACCTGCAGATTTAGAGCCATCTGGAGTTCCTGTGCTTACAACCCTTGCTGATAATGTCGATAGCAGTTCAGAGACTCAAACTGTACCGGCGATAGTTCCGATGTGCAAGAGAATAGGGGTATCGACCACATGCAGCTACCTCCACAACCAGCTGTACCAAAGTCCAATATAGAGGAGGAGTCAAAAATTGAAGCACCCAAAGGGTGGACTAGTCTATTTCAGAGGAATCGTCTTGCTGCTAACGGTATGTCTCTGGAGTACATTCCACCAACAGTTATTAATGGTAAACCAGTGGGTCAACTAGTTAAGGATGAAGTGGAAGAGGAAGAAGGAAAATGGAAGTGTGCCCTAGTTGTATTTGTGCTAGGGAATGGCCCATGTTATAATGGTATGAAAAGGTTTATTAATTTACACTGGTCTCATGTGCCTGAACCTGATCTCTTTTACCATGACGAGGGCTATTATATTGTCAAATTTCAATCCCTAGATGATGCAAAGGAAATTCTGTGTGGAGGACCATATTCTATTGCCAACAAACCTATGATCTTGAAGTAGTGGTCTGCTGATTTGATTTTGAAGCTGCTTTCCCTACAGAAGTCCCCCTGTGGATCAAGTTTCCTAACTTGCCTATGTCCTGTTGGGGCAGCAGGTCTTTGAGTAGGATTGCAAGTGTGCTGGGTAGGCCTATATTTGCTGATGAATGTACGAGTAAACAAACTAGAATCTCATATGCTCGTATGCTCATTGAGGTAAATGTGTCAAAGGAATTACCTAGTGAGATTGAGATACTGGATCCAAATGGGAAGAGCTTTATGCAGGATGTGACCTATGATTGGAAACCATTATTGTGAGAAATGCCTTGAGGTGGGACACAACTGTTTGGCCAAATCTGCTCAACCCAATCCCATACAGAAGAACAAGGTGACACAGGAATGTAGAGTTAAAGCTCCAGCCACAGTGGACCAGAGCAACCAGGTTTCCCAAATCCAGCAACCAAATCTTCCAAAGGAACCAAGTCCTCATGCTGATTTAGGTGAAGTTTTGAATAAACAGAAGGGTATTGAAACAGAGGTTTCCCCAGTCTTTAACATCACAAACTTTTCACCATTATCCCCTATTGTGATGTCTAATAGATTTGAAGTTGGGTCAGTGAGTTGGGCAGACCATCCCCTGGATGAAGGGGGAACCAGCCATACTCAATGAAGTGGATATTTTGGAATATTAGGGGTGTAAATAAAAGGTACAAACAGAAAGAAGCCAAAGAATACTTTAGAACCAATAAGTTTGACCTTGTAGGTCTGGTAGAGACAAAGGTTAAACAGAAGAATGCAGAGAAAATAGCTAGTTTCTTGTTACCTAACTGGAGTGTACTAACTAACTACAGGGGAGCAATGAATGGTAGAATATGGATTCTATGGGATGCTACAAATATTGTGATCACAGGTTTACAGGAGGAGCCTCAATTCATCCATTGCAATGTTAGGACTCTCACTGGTGGACTTATCTGCTGTCTCACAGTGGTCTATGGTTTTAATGACATTGATCAAAGGAGGACAATTTGGAGGACAATTCAGAACTTTGCTGTTGTTACTACTGACCCCTGGCTAATAGCAGGAGATTTCAATGCTATTATGTCTAATAATGATAGACAATCCTGTCATCAAGTTAAGCAAGCAGAAACTGTATATTTTAACAATTGCATCCAGCAGGCTGGTCTGGCTGAACTTCCATGGAAAGGTGATTGTTTTACCTGGACCAATAAACAAAGTGGCAATGATAGAGTGTGTAGCAGATTGGATAGAGTGTTTGGCAACTATGAGTGGATGACTAAGTGGAGCCATGTACACACTGTATATGGAGTACCACTTATATCTGACCATACTCCCATGTTGTTAACCCTGGCAGAAGAAAACAAACTCAGGAAGACTCCTTTCAGGTTCTACAATGCATGGACTCAACATAAGGACTTCCAACTTTTGATCAAAGATAACTAGAATGGTAATGCTCAGTGTACCCTTCAAGGGGTGTGGAACAATCTCAAATCCCTTAAGCCAGCCTTAAAGTCTCTAAATACTAGAGACTTTAAGAACATTACACAGAAGATTGAGAATAGCAGAAAGGAACTGGAAGATGTCCAACATTAGATGACTTTGTCCTATACAGATGCATTATAGTCTAGAGAAAAGGAACTAGTGCTGCAATTAGAAAAATGGTCATTGATTGAAGAATCAGTATTGCAACAGAAATCTAGAGCCAGATGTGTTAGAATATACGCTTAACGCTAGAGGGGGGGGTGAATAGCGTTGTAATAAAAAACAGCGTAAACTTGCGGAATTTAAAAATTGCAGGAATGAAATAAGTGCGATAAGTAAATAATAAGGAACGAACGCACCGATGTTATCCTGGTTCACCACAACCCGTGGCTAGTCCAGTCCCCGAAAGACTCTCTCGAGATTTCCACTAACTTCGTTAAGCTTACGGGTGCTTAACAAACCGCTACAAACTGAGAACTTGAGTCACACAAGCCTCAAAAACCTTTGCTCGAAGATACCACACTTCAAGACTTCAACCAAAGGAATCACAACGTTCCTTCTTACAATACAAGGGATTAACACTTCCCTTCAAGCGTATAAAAACACTTTGCACTCAAAACAAGACTCTCCTCAAGAGTAGATATGAGTAAAATAAATACGCTCAAGAACGCAACAACTTTCGTCAAGAATTTGGCTCTCAAAAACTTATGTAATGAATAGAAAATGATGAATAAGAGAGTATGCAAGCTTTAGCAATAATATGATCAGTTGTTGTACTTAAAAGGCTGATTTTAAGATGTATTTTAGTGTTGAAAACATGCACAACCGTTGCCTAATTGCCAATTAAGAATTGCTGATTTTGTGCTAAAACAATCGATTGTCTAAGTTGCATAATCGATTGTTTTCCAATCGTCCAAAAATCATTCCCAGATTTTACGCATAATAATCGATTATCTAAATCGTATAATCGATTATCTGGCAACGTTCAAAAAATCTTTTTTAGATTTTACTTAAAACAATCGATTATCAAAATCATATAATCATTACTTGGCAACGTTCAAAAAATCATATTCAGATTTTACTTAGGATAGTCGATTATCAGAATCATACAATCGATTACCAGACAGAGTTTGAAAATATTTTGGCAACGGTCATTTACGTAATCGATTATGCTATATGTATAATCGATTATATTACAGTCTTGAAAAATCGAATAGACACTGCCTGAACACAATCGATTGTCATAAGGTGCACAATCGATTATTTTGTAGCTTTGAAAAATCTGATGGACACTGCCTCAACACAATCGATTATCATAAGGTACACAATCGATTGTCTTGCAGCTTTGAAAAATCTGATGGACACTGCCTCAACACAATCGATTATCATAAGGTACACAATCGATTGTCTTGCAGCTGCCTTAACATAATCGATTATCATAAGTACATAATCGATTATCTTTGTCCAGATTTTAGAGGCATGTTTAAAAATTATTTTGGTTAAAATAAATATGCATGATTTAAAATCATTTTGCTTTAAATTAAATATGCATGATTTGATAAAAATGATTTTACGAGAGAAGCCAAGTCTTGAGTCAATTGTCGGATCAAGATCACAATTAAAGAACGACTCATGTATAACTTTATTTCTTTGCTTAATCTTGATCTTTGTTTGTCTTGTGCTTGAATCTCGTTATGTATCAATTGCGCGCTTGTGCTTGGACCTCGTTATATGTCAATTGCGCATCGTTTGTCATTTATCAAAACCTACAAATATGAACACACGTTTAGTTTAGTGCCTTATGAGAACGTGTTTCAACAAGATGGATCCAGCTTGGAGACTCAAACAACAAATACTTCTCAGCTGTAATAAAAGAGAGAAATCAGTACAAGAGAATTACTGAACTGATTACAGAAGGGGGTTTGAAGGTAACTGATCCAGATGACCTAAAGAAGGAGATTAAGGATTTTTATAAATCACTCATGGGGACATCAACCACTTCCCTTCCAGCTGTTAACAGAGTGTATATGAGCAATGGACCTAGATTAACACATCACCAGAAATTGGAACTAGCTGCTGACATCAGTGACACAGAGATCCTAAACAACTTAAAGGCAATTGGTAATGATAAAGCTCCAGGGGTAGATGGGTACAATGCCATGTTCTTCAAACAAACTTGGCCTATCATTGGACAGCAGGTACTGCAAGCAGTCAAGAACTTTTTTGAAACCAGCAAAATGCATAGACCAACAAACTGTGCCTCCCTCACATTAATTCCCAAGGTGTCCAATCCTCAAACAGTCAAAGAGTTTCGACCAATAGCTTGTTGTTCAGTTCTATACAAAATCATTTCCAAGCTACTGGCCAACAGACTCCAGAAGGTCATGAGCAGCATCATCTGCAGTGCACAAGCAGGTTTCATTCCAGGAAGGAGAATTGCAAATAATGTCATTCTAGCACATGAATTAATAAAGCATTACTCTAGGTCACATATATCTCCCAGATGTATGATCAAAATTGACCTACAGAAGGCTTATGATTCAGTTGAATGGCCCTTTTTGCAGCAGGTTATGGAAGCTCTAGATTTTCCTATCAGATTTACAAGATGGATCATGGAGTGTGTCCAAACTGTTAGCTACACAGTGGTTGTAAATGGAGAAACAACAGAACCTTTTCAAGCAGCCAAAGGCTTGAGACAAGGGGATCCCATATCTCCATTTTTGTTTGCTATTGTGATGGAATACCTTAGTCGATCACTGGTAGAGATGAGGCAAGCTAAAGGTTTCACTTCAGCCTGGTTGTAAAAAACTGGGAATATCTCATCTAAGCTTTGCTGACGATCTATTGCCGTTTGCCAAAGGAGATCCTCAAGCAGTGAGTACCATGTTTACATACTTCTCTCATTTCACTGCAGCCTCTGGTATGAAAGCCAACTTGCATAAGAGTGCTGTCTATTTTGGGGGGGTAAAGCCTGAGGTCCAACAGCAAATTATTGATCTTCTTGGATATGTACGTGGAGAACTCCCTTTTAAATACTTGGGTGTACCATTATCTACCAAGAAGCTGACTGTTTTTCAATGGCAACCACTGGTCGACAAGATTACTGCCAGGAATACATCCTGGACAGCCAGACAACTATCATATGCTGGTAGAGTGCAACTGGTGCAGTCAGTAATCTTTGGTATTCAAGCTTATTGGGCCCAACTCTTTCTCATCCCTTCCAAAGTTATCAAACTACTAGAAGCAATATGTAGATCCTACATATGGTCTGGCTCAGTTAATGTAACAAAGAAAGCAGATGTAGCTTGGGAAAAGGTCTGTTTGCCAAAGTTTGCTGGAGGTTTAAACTTGACCAATCTCTTACTGTGGAACAAGGCTGCTGTTGCAAAATTAACATGGGATTTGGCACACAAGAAGGATGTGTTATGGGTGAAATGGATTCACACACTTTATATCAAACAGAATCAGCTGGAGAGCATAAATGTGCCTAAACAAGCTAGTTGGATGGTCCGGAAGATCATTGAAGGCACTGTGCTATTGCAACAACATCAACTGTTACATGAGCCTGCTTGTACTATCAGTTATCTCCGACAGATTAGAGAGGCACCTAGAGTTCCTTGGAAGAATTTAACAATGCAGAATCATGCTCGACCTAAAGCTCTTTTCAACCTGTGGCTGCTGTTGCAAGACAGACTCCCTACCAAAGACAGGTTGATTAAGTGGAACTTAACTGTGGATGACACCTGTGTTATGTGCCAACAAGCTAAGGAAACCAGAGATCATTTTTTCTTAGAATGCTCCTATGCTATTCAGCTGAGGTCTCACACATTGCAATGGATTGAAGTTTAACAGCCTGCTCGACAAGATTGGTCTCAGTTTGTCCACTGGTTCATAGAGCAGGCTAAAGGAAAATCTCCTCGAGCCCACATAGTTAAAATGGCCTTGACAGAAATGTTCTATGTCCTATGGCTGGAAAGGAATGCGAGAATATTTGAAAACACCTTCTGTACTTGTGACAAACTTATTAGATTCATTGCTTACACTTGTAATGTTAGGGCACCCCCTAAGGTACGAGTACACCTTCAGCATTGCCTACTGTAATGTTGAGTTTTGACAGTATAGGTTAGTCAGTTTTTGTTCATTTTTAGATAGACAGCTGAGTATAAAGCTGCTCTATGGTTTTGTATGACAACCACTTTGGTGATTAATATAAAGTTTAATTACCAAAAAAAAACATTGGTTTAATTTACTCATTTCTTTTATTTGTATATTATACTATTTGGTCATTAATTAGTATTTAACTAAATCGTATATCTTTAAAATCACAAATCAAATTTAATTATTATCTGTATTTTAAAGATAAATATGCCTATTACTCGATTAATTTTAATTTACATCAAGATCAGTGAAAGAGAAATGCTCCTATCAAAGTTTTATCATTTTTTGGATTCGATTTGGACACCTTTAGTTAAAATAAATTGTATTTTGTTTTGAAATGTTGGATGTTTCCAAAAATATTATTCTTGTTATGAAATAATATAAAAGACAAGAACAATAACTCAAGAACAAGAGCAACAGAGAAGAGTAGAGAGAGTTCTTCTTATTGATACTTAGAGAATGTTAGGAGTGGTTTACAATGGTAGAAGACCCCTTTATTTATAGGGAGGGGGATGATTTAGCTACCAAGAATAGAACTCTAGAATCTCTCTAATTATAGACATTCACCTTAAATAGGAGATTTCATAACACTCCCCCTTGAATGTCTATTCAACAATGTGCCTCGTTAAAACCTTAAAACCAAAACCCAATGGGAAAAATTAAAGAGAAGGGAAAAGAGTACACATGTTTGAATATGCGCCTATTGGTTGCCTCGATAAAAACCTTGCAAGGAAAACCCAGTGGGACAAAACCTTGTAAGGGAAAAAGAGTGCAACGCGCATTAACTCCCCCTGAATAGAGCATCAATTCACATCCTTGAGCATTTGCATTCCAATCTTGTGCACCATCTTGAAATTATCATTCTTGATAGATATGAACATCTTCATATAATGTCGTGGAATAACTCTTCAATATCTCCATAGATGCATTCTCAATGCCATCATGCTTATAGTTATAGCAAGATACATATGTACACAAATTGTACTAAGGATGTGGTACTTCAGGACCAAGAATTGCATATGCTTCAAGCAACTTAAATCTTTCAAGTTAAGTCATATAAGCCATATAATAGACTTTAGATGCATATCAAGTTTTCCATTTCATGCTAGACAAATAAGATATCGAAAACTGATTATACATACCTTTGACTTTATACTTTCAAGCATTTGAACTATAGGTTCAAAATTACATGTCTTTCATATGGAATCAATTCTTCTTGAATTGTATCTCTTC
Source organism: Nicotiana benthamiana (assembly GCA_034376525.1). Lineage (NCBI taxonomy): Eukaryota > Viridiplantae > Streptophyta > Magnoliopsida > Solanales > Solanaceae > Nicotiana > Nicotiana benthamiana. Next base: position 116,278,963 of record CM067332.1, on the reverse strand, counting down.
CATTTAGTTACTTTCTTTGGGTCAGCAAATGCGTATAGCATGCTTTGCAATATGTTTCAATTGAATTATCCCTTTTATGAACTTCAGGTTCATATCATGATACTCGGGGGTATATATATACAAATGATAATTCATCCCATGTAACCTTTTCTCAAGTGTTTATCATGTCTCCCCCTCATGTTAGAAAAGCTAACTTGTTTCCTCAACTTTGGGAAATCATCTTTGTGCATTATCATGTCAATATACACAGCACATTAATAATAAGATGAAATTATTTGGTTCCTGACCCTGAACCACTTGTGAGGGGAGAATATAATATACTCTCGTATACAACGTATATCAAACTGATATATATAACTTTGTTCTCATAAGAAACAGTTTAGCTATTAAGTGGAAGCACTCAATAATTATCTTGCTAAACCAACTTTGATATAAACCAACTTATCAAGATGAACTATCTTGAGTAGAAAATCTGGAAATTATGCTCGAAGTTAGATTACTGAGCAATTTACCTCGCAAGCACCGGCCAGGCTGCGGGTTAATAACAATTGCGCATGTAACCATATCATAGATGCATGATATGTGGTATACATGGTAGGTGAATGGGCCCATATTCACCTTTGATATTTCCAGAATTTATGGGCTTCAACCCGAACTCTTTAGTTGGCCAGTTTATTAATGAGAACAAGTGATACAAGAGAATTCGTAAAGAACTTTCCAGTTCTTTGATATTCACCTGTGTGAATTTGCACATCATACTTAAAATGAGATGGCTAATACGAATGCTAACTGAACAAATTATCAATATTGGTAAACTTCAAATTTACACCATGACATGTGCACTTATCAATAAACTTCAGGTTTATTATGACATGGGTTTTTATACCAATAGATATCCACTTTATTGTGGCATTCTTTCTTTTGTGTAGTACAAAGTGGAGAACAAAGCGGGTAGCTTTTCATATGCAAATTACCCCGCTACAAATTGTAGTAATAGGAGATATCAAAGCCTTCCTTTATTTATAGTCTCAATATAATCAATCGCTTTCGCGTGTACTTTGGAAACCGAATAAGTTTCTTTGAGACTTACTACAGCACAATACTCAATTGTGTTTCTCCAACATAGTAATAATTAGCTCTTCTAGAGCTCTCAATTAATTTTGTACTACCACAGATTCATCAACATCCATGTGGTGAATATCTTTCTTAAAGAGAAAGTTATACCATTATGGTCATGTCAAACTTATATGCAAGATATGTTTCTTGCATTATCGTTGTCCTTTAATAGTCATATTTCCAAAATACTTTGGCGTACAATAGGTACGTGACCAACGATTATTCATGCCATATATTATCTCAAACCTCCTTCTAGGGGTAAGTGTGGTATCATCTCAAACCTCCTTCTAGGGGTGAGTGGGGTATATTTAATACCAATTTCATGTTCATATTCTTCCAATAATGAATATGTATTCGTGATTCAGATGTTGTCACATTCACTTCGGGGATATGTGATTTTGTTATCCTTTTCAAATCTATAAATGCGTCAGGCATTTGATTTGCTATTCTTTGCAAATGGATAATCTTTTGTGCCTCTTTCACAAATAGAGGTATGTGGATCAAGATGAGATAATGATGCATTTTTCCACAAAATTTCCCGTTTGGTTTCACCAACTTCTCCCCTTAATTTTGGGAAAAGTGTCTCATCAAATTGACAGTCTGCAAATCGTGCAGTGAACAAATCTCCTGTCAATGTTTCGAGTTAGCGAATAATGGAGGGCGATTCAACCTCAACATATATTCCTAACCTTCTTTGCAGACCCATTTTGGTGCGGGATGGCGGTGCTACAGGCACATATACTGCGCATCCAAAGATTCTTAAATGGGATATATTGGGTCCATGACCCAAAACCAATTGCAACGGGGAATATTTGTGATAATTCGTCGGTCTGAGACAAACTAGCATTGCTGCATGCAAAATGGCGTGACCCCAAACCGAAGTGGGCAGCCGACGAATTAGCATTGCTGCATGCAAAATGGCGTGACCCCAAACCGAAGTGGGCAGCCTCGTTTTCATGAGTAAATTAAGTATTCAAGATTATTCTCATCTATTGTCTCAACATGATATCCATTTTGAATGATATCTTTAAAACTCAACAAGTTCCTCTTAGACTTGGAGGAGAACATTGCATTCTCTAAAATATTGTTCCTTTAGGCAGAGTTATAGTTGCTCTTCAGGAGCCTTCAATCAATTTAGTTCTACCAAAAATTGGAGTATCATCTGCCTTACACATACTTAAATGAGATAAATATTTCTTCTCTTTGAATACGTATGTGTGGTACATGAATCAATTAAACAAATATTTTTACAGTTGGACGTTGATCCAAGCTTGCTTTGTGAGATATCCATATTTGCTTCCCATAGCACGCTTTCATAAATACTCAGAGACATGTACAAAAGCAGTTAACAGAAAGCATATGTGCTAAAAATAATAATTTCTAACAGCAGTTACTCCATAACCAGAGTGAAAATGACCATACTGTTATGTTATAAAATTTGACATCAAAGATCCGAAGAAGACATAAATTTAATTACCTACTCTCTTTTATAATTACTCGCCATAAAGTTACTATTTCCACCGTAGCTTAAAAGTATATCTCTAAAAAGAGTACATCTGAAAATAAGAAAAGGTATTCCTCCTATAAATTAAAGGAGTACAAAAGGTGTAATAGCGACTCAAAGTCTTACCCCTCCTAGGATAAACTTTTCAAACATATAGATTTTACAAGTGAGAAATTTTCCTTCCCGTTATTGAAGCATATGTTATTTCTCCGAGCCAACTGTTTCGGAATATGTAGAGTGAAAGATCAAAATTTGATGCTTATAATTCTCAAGTTATTAAGGTTAGACTCCTAACTAATTAATAGTTGGCAGCAACTTTCGGCTCCTAAAGATATGATAGATGATGTTACTGATTTTAATAAGTAAACCTCTTTCCACATGATTTTTACGTTTAACAGTGCACAAGACACAGATTATGAGCATGTATTGGTTAATACCCTGAGCAAAAATTATGCTCTGTTATAGAGTGAAAGAGCATTAGCCCTTGAAAATATAACTTGCCAACCATAATTATAAAACATGGAATTAAATCAACCAATTTAAATCATATTCAAGGGGTACAAATAATCTTATGACAACAAACAAATTAGGATGGCTTTAAAAAATGAATTGTAAATAACAAGATTAACCAAATAGGCTACATATTCATGTGGAAAACTCCAAGAAGTCAAATACCTAATCAATGATCAGAATATCAAATCAAATCACAATTCGGCGTGGCTAAACTAGACAGATTAATTCAAACCAAGTAACGAATTCAAATCCAACCAAATGTCTTGGTACACGGCAAATTTTCGCTCAGTGCCCTTTTCCATCGCAACGATAACATATAGTTTATGAACTATTTACTTTTGGATTCTCATCGTATCGTGCTTGTGGCAGAGTGACCAACTTCAGGTTGTCATATCTCTCCTTTAAGCCATTCCACAAGATAGGTGGATCTTTGACTGTGATATATTCAATTTTCAAACCTTCATCAAGGTGATGGCGCAAGAAAATCAAGGCCTTAGCATAGTCTTGGGTGGATGCATTATTTCTGTCTTTAATGGCGTCTCCAAGACCCATAGCATCTAAGTGGATTTCAGCATCCAACACCCATGTCATATAGTTCTTGCCCGAAATTTCAAGGGTAATGAACTTTCTTTTCATAATGTTAGACATAAACAAAATTACATCAAGAGCGTGTCCATACTTACGGGCTTTATTACAATTATCACATTCACTTCAGGGAATGGATCATAATCATCTGTATGTGCTATACAAAATCTCATGTCAAATATTACTTTCATAAAGTGAAAGATTATTTTGAGAATCCTTATTGTTCTCATTACCACAATAATGACGATTATAATTTCGTCTATTGCCACGTACACATTCATTGATACCTTCATGGTAATAATTTTGTCTTCTTTCAGACTTATCATATACTGCTACCACATTCTCTAAAGGGAATGGAGCAAATTCAATTGGGATGGATTTTCAATTCTTTGCCCACAATCATACATGAATTTAATCATGGCAAGACAAAATTCACATGTAATCCTTACTCCAATTTCTTTATATAAAACCAGCGATCAGATTCCATGATTACTCCAACACAAGCTAATTTGTAAACAAATCTTGTAATTCAATTTGATGAACTGCGGAAAATAGTCCTTCAAATAGACTTGAGAAAACTATTTTATTATTGACTAATTTGGATTTCAAAGCGAAGCAACATTAAAATCTTACGCTAAGAAAGCTAGTAAGGAGTATACATACCAACACAGTATTCAAACGAATTGAGCCAGAATAGTCAAACATGAGCTTTCCCCATTATTAACTATGAATATGGCAGAAATAATCCAAATAACAGAGGAAGGAGAAAGATAAACCTGGAATAATCTTGTCTTAACAAAATTCCAGCAACTATACAGATGAAGTTCTATGACCGGACCTCTTGAGTTTCCATCCGTTGCATTACTTTATGATGATACCATCTCTTCTATTTTTCCGTTTAGAAATTCTGGAAGAAGGAAGAAATCAAACTCAGTTGGTTAGAGACTCGTGCTGATAACGTGTTATGAAATAATATAAAAGACAAGAACAATAACTCAAGAACAAGAGCAATAGAGAGAAGAGTAGAGAGAGTTCTTCTTATTGATACTTAGAAAATGTTAGGAGTGGTTTACAATAGTAGAAGACCCCTTTATTTATAGGGAGGGGGATGATTTAGCTACCAAGAATAGAACTCTAGAATCTCTCTAATTATAGACATTCACCTTAAATAGGAGATTTCATAACAATTCTCAACTTTTTTCCAAAGTTTTCTCTATTGTTTCAATTAGTTGAGTAGTATTAACTAAGTTGGACTCTAAAATAAATATGATAAATAAAGTTTAAACAAATTCTATTATAATTCAAACTATTAAATTTTTTTGGAGGAGGTGAAATTTTTTTTTTTAAACTCGGAGGAATATCGTACGCCCCTTAAAATACATGAGATGTATTCAAAATTGAGTCAAAAATTAATAAATTAAAAATTAATTGTTAAACTCTACAAATTGAGTGCACTCCAGAAGAGCGGTGGGTTACTCTGGAGGGTGGTGGCTTAGGAAGTATTTCAATTATTTACCTACTAAGGTCCCCCTACTTAAAAGTATATTCGGATTCCCCATTTAATATATTCGTTATTCTATTTATTTCCTTTGTAATTATGCTCTAGATGTGAAATGTTTCTACACTTTCCTTTCATATTTTACATCTTTTAGCCTTTTATTATTATTATTATTATTATTATTATTATTATTATTATTATTATTATTATTATTATTATTATTACCTTAACCACTCTTTTCTAAGTACGAGGGTGCGGCACGAACTCTTCTCTGTTTTTATCTTGCATCTATAATATTATTATTTTGGTAGATTTCTTTCTCAGTTAATAAATATTTGAAATCTTGGATTACTAAATGGTAGAATACCGAATAATTTGATTTTTTTAATAATATTCAAGAAAAAAGTCTTCTAAAAATATTCATATAATTAGAGAAACTCCAAGAATCCCTCACGTCAATCGCACGAGCCTCTTATGCATTCTCATTAAACAACAGCGAGAGAGTAAATCCAGCAAGAAAAACTCACATTAGGCTTAGGAATAATCAGGTTCGAACTGATGACTTCCACCACGTCAATGTGACCCTCTACCGCTGTTATATTCTTTCCCCACCCCATCGAAAAATAGAACTGACTAATCCTAAGTCAAAGGGTCGAGAAACTCAAAGCCACTACTCTTGAATAATTTGGAGCCGGGCCTTTTAAAAAATTAAAAATATTCTTTTGAGTTTCATTAGCTGAAAATTTTACTATAGATTACGTTTAGAGGCTCAATTACAACTAAAATCACATTGCACCATTGTGAATTTTAAAGGGTCACAAACAAAGGTATAGTTAGGGACGGCTCAATTACATCGAAGACCTAAAATCAATCTTAATAAGGGGCCTTAAATATATTTAAGAAAATAAGCATAAAGAATAAATAGATTAGAATTTAGTTTTATAAATTACAAAAAACTTAATGAATTAAATGTTCAAACTTTGTTTGTTGCGATACTTGCGTATATATTGGATTATTAGATAGAGTTAAGTGATCAATTAATGAATAGAGAGAAAAAAATCCGCAAAAAGGTAAAATAAAATTGGTAGAAAATTAATTAGGTTGTAGTACTAATAAATGAAATTAAGTTATTAAATATTAATATGAAAACACCAATGATAAGAAATAATTAAATAAATTTTTACTATGGGTAGAGAGAAATACTAATTTTGGGGTCCTCATATTCTTGGGCTAAAACAAGTGCTTTACTTGTTTTAGACTCTAGCCGGCCATGGGTGTAGATTAATTTTTCCTCTTTTTCTTTTTCAATGTTTGAATAGAAATTTGTTATTTACCTCATGTCCTCGTTATTAATGGTATCTCTAACCATTCTTTATTTGTGATGGCTCAAAAGGTTATTATTTATTTTTAAATTAAATTCCATATTTTGTTGCCTTAAAAACCTCTCTCACCTTCATCTTAATTGGCATGTGCACTCCGGACGCGTAGCAGGAAAGTTATTATGTGAAAATTTGTAAAAAAAGATTAAAATTTTCGTTTAAAATGCATTTAAGTTGACTTTTATTAACATTTTGGGTAAACGAACTCGGACTCATGATTTCACGGTCCTAGAGGATCCGTGAAAAACTATGGTACTTGAGCATATGCCTGGAAATGAATTCCGAGATCCCAAGTCCAAGAAATAAATTTTCGAAGAAAATTATTTTTTGAAAAATATAAAAGTTTTTGAAAGTGAAATGTTATGTGAAATCTGTGGTATCGGGCTCGCATTATGGTTCCGGAGCCCGGTACATGTTCAATATGATTTATATGTGTTGACGGTGAAGTTTGGTAAGAAACAGAATTCATTTGACGTGATTCGGGCCTTAAATGCAAATTTTGAGTTTTAAAGAAGTTTTGAGAAATTTTATTGATTTTAAGTTTTAATTCGATGTTCATGGTGTTATTTTAGTGATATGATTACATGAATAAGTCTATAGGATATTTTTTATATTGTGCATATATTTGGTTTAGAGCCTCGAGGGCTCGGATAAGTTTCGGAGGGGTTTCTGGAAGTTTTGAACTCATAAAAAGCTGCAGGTTTTTGCTATTCGCGAATGCGTAAGGCAAATCTCCCAGATGCCAAATTTCCTCTTCACGAACGCGAGGCTAAAGGGGGAACACTCGTCGCGAACGCGTAAGGTAAAGGCGTGAGGGGAGGGGTTCATATTTTCCTCTACGCGAACGCGTCCACTGGCTCACGAAAGCAAAGGCTCGAGGAGTCAAAGCTCCACGAACGCTAGCCCAGTGTCGCGAACGGAAGGTCTCTCAGGCCTAGCTCATCGCGAACGCGTAGGCCAAATTCGCCCAATTATTTTTAAGTTCAAAAAATAGAATACGTTATGGGAATTCCACCATTTTTCATAAACTTCATCTTCTCCACACCTCTTGGGCGATTTTTAAAGAGAAACTTCACCATAGCTTCATAGGTATGTAATCCTATCCACACCCACTAGATTTCTAGGCCTAAAATATAAGATTAAGGGTAGAAAATTAGGAATTTTAGTAGAGTTAGGGCATTTTGATTATTTGGGAATTTGACCTCGTTTTGGAGTCGGATTTCAAAACAAATTATATATTAGGGTTCATGGGTCAATGGATGATCGGGTTTCAGTCTGAACATCGTGTTTTAACCAAGCGGGCCCGGGTCGATTTTTGGATTTTTGGAAAGAAAGATTGGAAATTTATAATTAAGTATTAGAATTGGATTATTTTGTATTTATTGATGTTATTAAGTCGATTATGTCTAGATACGATTGATTTGGAGCCAAAATTAAAAGGAAAAACGGTGTTTGGGGCTTGATTTGGCCGTGAAAGTCCGAGGTAAGTGTTCGGTCTAACCTTAGCTTGAGAGGTTAGGAGGTGTGTCCTATTTTCTATTTGCTTCTTGTTGAGTACGGCGTATAGGCATGGTGACTAGTATCTATACGTTGGTGTCGAGCATGACTGTGAGTCTTAAATTGTGAATTATTGTATTTTTAAATAATACTACGGATGCTTAAGTTGATGATTTTCAGTATCGAGCAAGGATATAGGTTTTTCTCGTGGAGATTACTTATGATTGAGAATTGGTATTAGCTGAGGTACTTAGATGTTGGAGTAAGATTGGTTATAGCTGTTTCCCCATTGCCGGGATCTATTTACTTATAATATCGGTTCCCTTGCCGGGATAGTGTAGTTCTTAATTGATCCCTTTCCGGTACTCTTGTTATGATTATTGTTGACTGTATATTTGAATTAGGTTGTGCGGCGCAAAAATGTTATACTTGGATCGGATTGCGCGGTGCAACAATGTTATATTTAGATCGAATATACGCCACAATAATATTATATTTGGATGGGGTTGCACGACACAACAATGTTATATTTGGATCAGGTTGCACGTCGCAGCAATATTATAAATGGATCGGGTTGCATGCCGCAACAGTGATATAAATGAATCTGGTTGCATGCCGCAATAATGATACAGTTGGATCAGATTGCACGGTGCAACAGTGTTAACTAATAGGGATCAGATTGCACGTCGCAACAGTGTTGTCATTGTTTGTCGTAGATCCGGAATTGTTCTGTTATATTTATCTTAAATTACTGTTGCATTTGATATTTTCCCGCAGCATGTACCCCCCTCCCATCTTTATTTGTTTACTCCTATTTGGTTTTCCGATGTATATTATATAACTGCACAGGTTTATCTGAAGTCTGGTCCTAGCCTCGTCACTACTTCGCTAGTGTTAGGCCAGGCACTTAGCAGCATATGGGGTTGGTTGTGCTGATACTACACTCTGCACTATGTGCAGATCCCGGAGCAACTTTTGGATAGTAATACTTGGGGAGGCTGCCTTTAGTCCAGATAGAGATCCTGAGGTAGTCCTGCAGGCGTCCGCAGGCCCGACGTTCTCTTCTATCTTATTATGTGATCTGTTTTCACTTGTTTCTGAGACAGATTGTATTTTGCTTTTTCAGGCACTTGTATGTAATACTCATAGTCCGTGATATTGTGACCCCAAATTCCGGGTAGAGGAGTATATTTGCATTGTAGTATTGGCTTTGGTTATTTTTATTTGTTTAAGACTTCTGCTTGTTCTATTCATCGTTAATATTCAATGTTGATTTCCTATTAATCTAAGTTGTTAAAAATGGTAAAATATAAGAGTTTTTGATTTCTATATTTCGTGACTTGCCTAGCTTCTACGAGTAGGCGTTATCACGATTTCCGATGGTAGAAAATTCAGATCGTGACAAGTTGGTATCAGAAGTCTAGGTTGTATAGGTCTCACAATTTATGGACAAGCTTAGTAAAGTCTGAAGGATCAGTACGAAGACGTCTGTGTTGGAAACACGTTCTCAAGGCATTATACTAAACGTGTGTTCATATTTGTAGGTTTTGATGAATGACAAACTATGCGCAAATTGACATATGACGAGGTCCAAGCACAAGCGCGAAATTGATATATAACAAGATTCAAGCACAAGACAAAGATCGAGATTAAGTTTTATATGAGTCGGTATTTAATTGTGATCTTGATCCGACGACTTAAACTCAAGACTTGGCTTCTCTCGTAAAAATACTTTTAACAAATCATGCATATTTAATTTAGAGCAAAATGATTTTAAATAATGCATATTTACTTTTGTCAAAATGATTTTTAAACACGCCTCTAAAATCTGGACTAAGATAATCGATTATGTACTTATGATAATCGATTATGTTTAAGTCAGCTGCTTGACAATCGATTGTGAACTAATGACAATCGATTGTGTTAAGGCAGTGAGCATCAGATTTTTCAAATCTGCATGACAATCGATTGTGAACCTTATGACAATCGATTGTGAAGAGACAGTGTCCATCAGATTTTTCAAAGTCACAAAATAATCGATTGTGAACTTATGACAATCAATTGTGTTGAGGCAGTGACTTCCAGACTTTTTCAAAGTTATCAAATAATCGATTGTGAACTTATGACAATCGATTGTCAAGAGGCAGTGTCTAAATTGATTTTTCAAGACTGATATATAATCGATTGTTAACTTAGTATAATCGATTGTATAACTGACCGTTGCCAAAATATTTTCAAATACCGTCAGGTAATCGATTATTGATTTCCTATAATCGATTGTTTTAATTAAAATCTGGAAAGGATTTTTTGAACGTTGCTGAGTAATCGATTGTAGATTGTTGACAATCGATTGTTTTACGTAAAATCTGGAAAGGATTTTTTGAACGTTGCCAGTAATCGATTATTGATCTTATATAATCGATTGTTATGCATAGAATCTGGGATTGATTTTTGGAAGAACTGGAAAACAATCGATTGTGGTAACTTGACAATCAATTGTCACTGAGTAATTTCAGCAACTCTTAATTGGCAATTAGGCAACGGTAATACAAGGTTTTTCAACTATAAATACAGCTTCAATTCAGTCTTTTAAGTAAAACAACATACAAGAACTTATTATACAATTGCTAAAGCTTGCATACTTTATTGCTTATCATTTTATATTCATTACATAAGTTTTTGAGAGCCAAATTCTTGTCGAAAGTTGTTGTGATCTTGAGCGTATTCTTTTACTCATATCTACTCATTAAGGAGTGTCTTGTTTGAGTACTTAGTGTTTTGTACACTTTAAGAGAATTGTTATTCTCTTGTTGTAAGAAGGAACTTGTGTTTCCTTGGTTGAAGTCTTGGAGTGTTGTATCTCCGAGCAAAGGTGTTGAGGCTTGTGTCCTCAAGTTGTAAAGATTTGTTAAGCACCCGTAAGCTTGACAAGTTAGTGGAAATCTCGAGAGAGTCTCTCGGGGACTGGACTAGCCACGGGTTGTGGTGAACCGGGATACATCGGTACGTTCTTTCTTATTTATCGCACTTATTTATTTCCTGCAATTTTTAAATTCCGCAAGTTTACGCTAATTTTTATTATAACGCTATTCACCCCCCCTCTAGCGTTAAGCGTATTATCTAACAGTCTGTATTTGTCTCCTAGAGGCTATAGAGTTAGGAAAAAACCTCATATTTATTCTTTCATGTCCTGCGGTTTGGTTTCTCAATGCTAATTGAATTTCTACTCTGTTCTTTCGCAGATGGCGAGAACACGGGCTTTCTCATCCATCGATCAACAACCCAAGCCCCAACAATAGCTCCCACGAGGGGCAGAGGGCAAGTCCAAGGTGTGCTAGAGGCCGAGGAAGGAGCAGAGCTTAGCATAGAGCAGCAGCACCAGAAGCAAAGCCTCAAGTTGACTTTGTTGATGAGGTTCTGGCCCAGACAGTTCCTGTGGGCCTAGCTCAGGTCCCAAAGGGGTTTATTGCCACCCCAGTACTTCATGATGCTCCGGTCCATCTAGTGGGACTTATGGAGAGTGTCACCCGCGCAGGCTTTCTTCCTGTAGCACCAGCTATCTCTAAGGCTGGAGGAGGAGCCTAGACTTCTGCTACTCACACTCTAGAGTAGATGGCTCCCCGTTTCAGACTCCTGCAGCTCTTCCAGTTGGAGTGGTTCAGCCAGGTGTGGTAGCTTAGACCAGCGATGCCACAACCATGTCTGCCGATGCTTTGTGGAGATTGGACAGGTTCACCAAGCTCTTCACTATTACTTTCGGCGGCGCATCTTCTTAGGATCCCCAAGTTATCTAGACATCTGTCACGAGGTTCTCAGGAACATGGGGATAGTTGAGACCAATGGGGTTGATTTTGCTACCTTTTGCTTGTCTGGATCTACCAAGACTTGGTAGAGAGGCTATTGCTTGGCTAGACTAGCTGGATCAATAGCTTTATCTTGGGAGCAGTTCACTTAGCAATTTCTGGAGAAGTTTCTTCCCATCACTCAGAGAGAGGCATATCATAGGTAGTTTGAGCGTCCCTAGCAGGGTTCTATGACTGTTACTCAGTATGAGACTAGATTCATCGACTTGGCTCGTCATATAAATTGTTACACATTACACCCAAAAGGCTCATAAGTTGTGCTTGATAGCAGGTTTGATCGAAAAAGTGACGAAAATTCAAAGATCATCTCAAAAAGAGTGAAACTTGCTCAAGTATCAAAAACCAAGCAATCTGAGGGAAAGCAAGCCTAGTACGGACCGTGCAAAGTCAAATGCGACCACAATAGTTGGTTTAGAGAGTTGGCAAACAGGCTTAAGGAAACGCGGCCGCGGTACATATCTTGCGGTCTACGGTGAAGGCTTCGTGACCGCACTACCTTTCCGTGCAGTCCGCAGATGAGAGATTCAGAGAGGTTGATAGTTTCCAGATCTAAGCAATACGGTTTGTGGTCCTGATTGTGCGGACCAGGCTAGCTCTCTCTTCGGCTACAGTCCATTCTACACGGTCCGCGGAGCCTAAGTTCAGAGTAGCTAGAATTGGAGTCAAAGAGCCTAGTGCGACCGCAATTCATTTCGTGCGAGCCGCACTGATCCCATTTTTGTCCAATTTTTCCAGCCTAGTAGAAATAGAACATTTTACTAATTTTAGGTTATTTGTTATCTTTAGACTTAAGCTGCGCTCGTGGGACATATTGTAGCCATTTTTGGAACTTGATCTTTATATTATTGATAGATTCTTGTAGTTTCATTTAGGAATTAATTAATATGCCATGTTCTTCATCTATTTCTTCACTTTCTCCCTCAAGCATGAGTAGCTAAACCCATTATCTAGGGTTGTGGCTCAACTCTAGTATAGGTAATTGATGGGTGTTGCCATCTAGGGTTAGATTGACTATGTGTATTTACTATTTGGGTTGATTTTATATTTTAATCTATGAATTGGTGGTTGCAAACATTGATTTAAGCTTTGTGGATTTGACTCTTCTTTAGAAAGAAAGTTTATGTCTTCAAAATTGACCCAACAAGGAATTGGGATGGACTCATGAGAAATGACAGTCCCAATTAACGGGTTGAACCTCGAGAGAGTAATCACCCTACTTGAACCCTAGTTGCTTGATCTAATTTGCCTATCCATTTGGTATCGAGAGAGTCATTTAGGCAAAATCACTCTCTCTACCGAGAGGTGTGAGAGTGAGTAAAATTGTGCAATGGTTATAGTGAAAGTCCTAATTATGTCAATTGAACCTTAGTAACATTTACTTGTCAATTAGCCACCTAGGTGATGTCACGACCCTAATGCACTTTTTCCCATTAGATAAAACTTTAGCAATCATCTCATAGCATAATTTAGTTTCAATTAATAGTTTGATAGTAGTAGTTATAATTGAAAACCCCAAAATCTATTAGAAGTGATATTTGAAGCAAACACATATTTCTAAACTAGATAGACATTCCAACTCCACTACTAGCTCCCTGAGGAATTCGATCCTGGCCCTCATATCAGGTAAAAGCTATTGCAACCTGATCTTCCTACCTTGGTGTATCGTTGAGTTGGCAGCGATCACTGGACAGGAGAGTGGAGATGGTTCTATTGCAGGGAGGTGGTCATAGGTGGGACAAGAGGATCTGTCATCAGGCAGATTCAGTGGTGCCTCATCTGGGGGTAGGGATTCGTATGGTAGAGACCATCCTCCTAGGCCCTTTCAGTCAGCACTTAGAGTTTCTCACGGTGCTTTAGGTGGTCGTGGTTCTCATATGCTGTATTTTGATCAAAAGCCCTACAGTACACCACCAGCTCCTATCAGTGCACCGCCATTCCAGAGTTTTTGGTGTGGTCATTCAGGTCGACATGGTCAATCTCAGTTTCCTCACCCACATCACTTAGGTGGATGCTATGAATGTGGGAAGTATGGTCATATCCAAACTGGTTGTCTGAGATTAGTGGGTACTCAGTCGCAGTAGCAGGGTTCCCGTGCTATGGTTCACGCACCAGGTATTCCACAGCTCGCCCAACCAGCTAGAGGTAGGGGTAGAGGTGCTAGAGGTGGAGGTAAAGGTGCTAGAGGTGGAGCTCAGACTGATAAAGGTAGAGGCCAACCAACTTTAGGCCATCCCAAAGATGTAGTCTAGGGTGGTGGGCCCCATCCCTGATGTTATGCTCTTCCAGCCAGGCCTGAGGCTGAGGCTTCTGATGTAGTTATCACAGGTACAATTTTAGTTTGTGGTTGAGTTGCTTTAGTTTTATTTGATCCAAGGTCTACCTACTTCTATGTGTTATCTTACTTTGCACCGTATCTGGTATTGCCTAGTGATTCCTTGTGTGCCCATGTATATGTGTCCACAGCAGTGGGTGATTCTATTGTGGTAAATCGGGTCCACCATTCTTGTATTGTGGTTATTGGGGGTCTTGAGACTCATATATATTTGTTGCTTTTGGACATGGTTGATTTTGATGTTATATTGGGGATGGACTTGTTATCACCTTACCACGCTATCTTGGGTTGTGATACCAAGACTGTGACCTTAGCCTTGCCGGGTTACCTCATTTTGAGTGGAGAGAGACTCTTTGTCACTCTACCCGTATTATTATCTCTTATGTGAAGGATCGGTGTATGGTTGAGAAGAGGTTTTTGTCTTATTTGGCTTACGTTTGCGATTCCAGTGCTGAGGTTCCTTCTATTGATTCTGTGCATGTTTTTCGGGAGTTTCTGGAGATATTTCCTTCAAATTTCAGCATTGTCTAGTTGGACAAAGATTTGTCTTATGAGGAGGAGCCGATAGCTATTCTAGACCGGCAGGTTCGTCAGTTAAGGTCGAAGAGTTTTTCTTGCGTTCATGTTCAGTGGAAAGTTCAGACTGCTGAGCTATCGACCGGAGAGTCTAAGTCCAATATGCGGAGCCTTTATCCCCATCTTTTCCCTGACTCGGGTACTTTCTTCTTATGTCAGTTCGAGGATGAATGATTGTTTTAAAGATGGAGAATGTGATGACCCAAAAGGTCATCATTTGTTTTTAAATTGAATTCTGCATTCCGAGGCCTTAAAAACCTCTTTTAGCTTTACCTTGGTTTGTGTGCGTAATTCGGGTGCGTAGCCTGAAAGCTATTATGTGAAAATCTATGAAAAATATTGAATTTCTGCTAAAAAATGTATTTAAGTTGATTTCGGTCAGTATTTTGGGTAAACGGACCTAGAACTGTGATTTGATGATCTTGAAAGGTCAGTGGAAAATATGGGACTTGAGCGTATGACTGGAATCGAATTCTAGGGTCCCAAGCCCGAGAAATAAAATTTCAAAGGAAATTATTTTCTGAAAAATATAAAGGTTTTTGAAAGTGAAATGCTACGTGAAATCTATTGTATCGGGTCCGTATTATAGTTCTGGATCTCGGTACATGTTCAATATGATTTATATGTGTTGTCGGTGAAGTTTTGTAAGAAACGGAATCCATTTGACGTGATTCAGGCTTATATGCAAAATTTGATATTTAAAGAAGTTTTGAGAAATTTTATTGATTTTGAGGTTTAATTCGATATTCATGATATTATTATAGTGATTTAATTACACGAATAAGTCTATAGGATGTTTTTGAGGTTGTGCATATGTTTGGTTTGGAGCATCGAGGGCTCGGGTGAGTTTCGGTTGTGCATATATTTGGTTTAAAGGGCTCGAGGGCTCGGGTGAGTTTCGATTATGCACACCCTCAAAAACATATGCACAACCGAAACTCACCCGAGCACTCACAAACACGTAAGGTAGGTGAAGGGGTTCATACTTTCCTCTACGCGAACGCGGCCATTGGCCCGCGAGCATGAAGGCTCCAGGGGTCAAAGCTCCGCGGACATGAGCCCAGTGTCACGAACGCAAAGGTCTCTATGGCCTAGCTCATAGTGAACGCGTAGGCCGAATTCACCAGTTATTTTTAAGTTAATAAACAAAATACATTATGGGGATTCTACCATTTTTCATAAACTTCATTTTCTCCACAACCTTTAGGCGATTTTTACAGAGAAACTTCACGATAGTTTCATAGGTATGTAATCCTTAGCTTGTTTTCTTCCATTTTATCAACATCCACTAGATTTCTAGACGTAAAACATGAGATTACAGGTATAAAATTAGGGATTTGGGTAGAGTTAGGCTTTTTGATCATTTGGAAATTTGAACTCGTTTTCTCGTCGGATTTCAGAGCAAATTATATATTCAGGCTCGTAGGTGAATGGGTTATCGCGTTTTGGTCTGATTCTCGTGTTTTGACCAAGCGGCCCAGTGTCGATTTTTGAATTTTGGGAAGAATGATTGGAAAGTTATAATTAAGTATTGGAATTGAATTGTTTTGTGTTTATTGATGTTATTAATTCGATTATGTCTAGATACAATTAATTTGGAGTCAAATTTGAAAGGGAAAGCGGTGTTTGAGACTTGAGTTGGCCGTGGAAGTTTGATGTAAGTGTTCGGTCTAACCTTAGTTTGAGGGATTAAGAATTCTTTCTATTTTCTATTTGCTTCTTGTGGAGTACGATGTATAGGTATGGTGACGAGTATCTATATGTTGGTATCGAGTATGACCGTGAGTCTTAATTGTGAATTATTGTGTTCCTAAATAATACTATGGTTGCCTAAGTTGATGATTTTGCGGTATTGGGCAAGGATTTATATTGTTCTCGTGGATATTAATTATGATTGAGAATTGGTATTAGCTAAGGTGCTTAGATGTTGGAGTAGTATTGTTTACAGTTGTTTCTCCCTTGTCGGGACGTATTTACTTATATTGTCGATTCCCTTGCCGAGATAGTGTAGTTCTTTGATCCCTTGTCGGGACTCTTGTTATGATTGTTATTGACTGTATATTTGTATTGGGTTGTGCAACGTAACAATGCTATATTTGGATCGGGTTGCGCGCTGCAATAATATTATATTTGGATCGGGTTGCACGCTGCAACGATGTTATATTTGTATCGGGTTGCACATTACAACAATGTTATATTTGGATCGGGTTGCACGCTGCAACAGTATTATAAATGGATCGAGTTGCACGCCGCAACAATGATATAAATGGATCATATTGCATGCCGCAACAATGATATAGTTGGATCGGATTGCACGCTGCAATAGTGTTAAATGATAGGGATCGGGTTGCGCGTCGCAACAGTGTTCAATGATAGGGATTGGGTCGCGCACCGCAACAATGTTATCATTGTTTGTTGTAGATCCAGAATTTTTCTTTTATATTTATATTAAATTATTGTTGGATTTGATATTTTTCCGTAGCATGTACTCCCTTCCATCTTTATTTGTTTACTCTCATTTGGTTTTCGCTGTCTATTATATAAATGTACATGTTTATCTGAAGTTTGATTCTAGCCTTGTCACTACTTCGCCGAGGTTTGACCATACACTTACCATCACATGGAGTCAGTTGTGCTGATACTGCACTCTGTACTATGTGCAGATCCAAGAGCAGCTTTTGGACAGTAGCACTTGCTGAGGCTGCCTTCAATCCAGATAGAGATCCCGAGGTAGTCCTGCAGGTGTCCGTATGCTCGACGTTCTCTTCTATCTTATTATATGTTCTGTTTTCACTTGTTTCCGAGACAGACTATATTTCCTTTTTCAGACACTTGTGTGTAGTACTCATAGACAATTCGTGATATTGTGATAGTAGATTCTAGGTAGAGGAGTACATTGGCATTGTAGTACTGGCTTTAGTTGTTTTTATCTGTTCAAGTCTTCCGCTTGTTCTGTTAATCGTTAATATTCAATATTGTTTTCCTGTTAATCTAAGTTGTTAAAAATGGTTAAAATAGAAGAGTTTGTGATTTCTATATTTCGCGGCTTGCCTAGCTTCTAAGAGTAGCCGCCACCATGATTCTCGAGTGTGGAAAATTCGAATCGTGATACTATTCCTCCATAATGGTAGCATTTTGTCATAATGGAGCTCCAATGCTCCTCAATTTTTGCCCCCAAAATGGGGGGGGGGGGGGTGAACATTTTTACTCCAAATATAGAGTGACACAACTCTTCTCTTCCATTACTATGTATGCTTATTTCATTATTATTTTTATTATTTAACTCTTTTAATTTATCTCTTTATATATACATAATTATGTTTATGCAATATCTTTATTTTAATATTAAATTTATATCTTAACTTTGGTGTATAATTTTGATAAATTAATTTTTGTGCATTTATTATTTTTATGTCAAATTGTAAGTTAATTTTATATAAGTGATATTTGTACAAAAAATATTTAATCATCTAAAAAAATACAAATATAAAATATTAAATGTTAGTAAAAATGAAAGGTACGAATATAAAATATTAAATGTTGCTAAAATAAAAAATAAATATGGAAATCCACTAAATGAAAATATATTAAAATTGAAAATATATAAAAATTGAAAATACATTAAATTAAAATACATATTAATTGAAACTACTGTAAATAGTTAATAACTCAGTAGGGATGTATATCTTTTCCATTTACCAAAATCATCATAGTTCCGTTAATATATATAATTTATAATATTTGTTTACAAATTATATTAATTTAAACATTTATGGTATAAAATAATCTTATATTAAATTGTATCTGATGAATATGTAAAGAAAAGATAGATTTTTTAAAATAGAAATAAAAAATAATAATATAATATGAAAGAGAGAGAAGAATATAAAATAAAATATTTTTTAGATTAAAAAATTAAGTAATTATTGTATTCTGGAGGAGAAACTGTAGGCAAAGAGTTTGAGATGGCATGAGAGAGAGTATATCTAGAAATGATGAGAAATCAAAGAGACAAATTAGTCTCAGAAGGAATTTTAAATAAAGCAACGGACTTCGTAATTATAAAAAGGTGTAAAGGTCTTATTTTATTATCCACTAGTCGTCTGTTATAATAGAGTAAGCTTGAATAAAATAATATTTTAAAATTGTATATTCAGTCCTTAGATGATTATAGATGAAAAAAGTTCCCTTGCTCTCTCTTAATGGTGTTATTGTGGGCGGTTCAATATTGTTGGTGATCTAAATAAAAAAAATGATGAAAGACCTTAATTTCTTTAAAGAAAAATATTATATACTTCTATTTGAAAGTTATTTTCCTAAAATTTTAAATATAAAATTATTAATAATTTTCTAATAATTGAATTATTTTAATAATTCTTTTCTACTGATAATATTGCTAATCATATCAATTTAGTTTCTTGTTAGATATTATTGATTCTATACAATATTTTATAAATTCTAATTTAGAAATTCTCCCCCCCTAATGCCACTGTTATAGTAATGTATTATATAAGGAATATAGATATTTATAAACTAATCAAATCTTATTATCTTATTAAGCATATCGATTAGAGTGAGTATTTTTTATATGTAGTATTTCCTTTAACATTGTATAATTTGAAAAAATAGTTTAGATTGTCATGTTAGAGCAACTATTATATTTTAGTCAAGGCTAAGTTAATACTTTTTCAAATACTTATCATCTAGTGATTTTAATTTATACCCATTAATAAAATCAAAGAAAATTATATACGCTTCAAATATTATTCAGATCTCAACAGTCAACATCATGAACAAATTACTTTTTTTTCTTTTGTATTAAAAAAATATATTTTTAAACCTTAAGATAATCAATTTTTGTATATAAAATTTAATTCATAAAATCACTACTAATGAAAATTTAGGATATAAAATTTGGCGCCTAAAGTTATTGCTTGAGCTGCCTTAGCCTTTAGTGAGATGATTTTATTTTGTGCCTCACACAATTTATACTAGTTGTGTGAGAGTTTTTTCTATCGCACATATTTATATAAAAATTGTGCGGGACGTCCTATTTGGTCGCCCCCATTTAACTTATACCCATTTTTTAAAAAAGTTTTAACTTGTACTTAATTTTTAAACAACTTTAGCCCCTTTCTCCTCCTCCTCCTCCTCCTCCTCCTTCATCTTTTTTTTTCTTCTTCTATTAACAACTGCAAAGCACTATGATTAATTCTCTAATACTATCACCATCTTAAGAGATTTTTTTATTCCATTTTTAACATTATATTGGTAGAATTTTTACATTAGGTGAATGCAATGGTTGCAACAGCAGATTTGGAATTTGTTTCTCTAGAATAATAGTACTAACAGATCAATAAATTAGTGTTTTATGTAACATTTGTGGGATAATTAATTGTTGACTTGAGATTTGTAAAATGTTTCAGTACTGATTCAATTTTTACAGGTAGAACTTAAGCATTGTCATTTATATTTCACTTTTCCTGCAAAATGTTACTTCAACTTATAAAGTGCTGATGTTTTTTTATAAATGAACTAAATAACTTCAACATCTTCTGCTGAAATTTTTGAAAAAGCTTATCCAGGACAAAAACAACCACAGCTTATTTAATGCTGAAATTTTTTACAAATGAATTAAATAACTTTTGCATCTTCGCTGAAAAAGCTTTCTGACAAAACTAATGAATCCAGGACAAAAAAACTTTAGCTTATTTAGCGTAAGTTTTTACAAATAAACTAAATAACTTTAGCATCTTATCCAGGACAAAAAACCTTCAGGACTGCCTTTGCTACTTCAGACCTGTCTACTAGAATGTTGAAGTTTTACCTAATTGTATTTGTCACTTTAATCCTTTATACTGAAGTTACGAAAAGTGGGTACGTTTACAATTCTTTTATAAAATGAACATAAATTAAAACGTGACCAAAAAAGCATATATAAATGTAAATCCCCCATATTTATGGACTCATATCTCATTGTGTGTTACTACACTTAATAGCAACATATATCACTTCAATCGAGATGCTTATAGTATAATCATTGAGACACTAAACATTCGTAACTAGCAAAACAACGAATACGCACGCGCAAAATATTTTTTTATAACTTCACTCAACAAAAGATATTGAGTTATGCGTTAGGATGCTCTACAGTGGCGATCTATATTTTGAAAAGTAATTAGCTTCATATATCTTTGATTTGGTTTGATATATTTGTAAGAAGGAAATGTAGCATGAATACGTTAACAAAAGAATATGTTGTATAACAGGTACTTATTTATTTTAAAAAAAATTTTAAATTAAATTATTTTTAATAAGAAACATTTATTTCTTAAAATAAATTATTCAATATAAATTTAAATTAGTCGGATCAGAATATCATATACTTACTTTAGATGGAGTGCTTTTCCAAAAGTGAAAGAAAGCCTTAGGAAAACGATAAAATTATATCCGTTAAGAATAGAATTCTAGTTAGAGTGAATGTCTATCTTGTAGAGAGTTTTACTTTGAGGCTAAGTCATTTCTCTTCCTATAAATAGAGGGGTCTTACCCCATTGTAAACAACCCCAAAATTCAATAAGAATTTTCTCTCTCTCTTTCTCTACAATATTGCTCTTCTTTTATTGTTTCATAACACGTTATCAGCACGAGACTCTACCGTCTCAAGAAGCTCTTTGAGAAGATTAAGCAACAACGGAAAGAGGAACCCATCTCCCAGGTATCTATCTTCTTCATGAAGAAGTGAAAAACCCTAGAAACTAAATAGAAGAGCAGCCGCTACAGTAGGTCACCTTCTTCACGGAAATAGTACAAAATCCTAGGGAACAAACAGCCGCAACAGCTGAAGGATTGGATTTTGAAATTTCTGAGGGGTGGTGATCCAGCATGGTTTGTGCATGGTTTCTTGGTCTTTTTGGTGCTTGCAATGCAATCTTGTCATTGGGCCTTAGAGCAGTGAATACGTCTTTACATGGAGCCGCGTGTTTCCTTGCTGATTTGCATTGAGGTTATGGACGCCTGGTTGTGGACACCTGATAACGATTGGGCCTTGGGGCAGTGAATGCGTCTCTCCAAGGAGCCGCGTGTTTCCTTGCCGATTTGCATTGAGGTTTCTGTAGTTGTCGAGGTTCTGTCCGTTGGTTTTCCGTCTTAAATTTAGGAGGACGTTCATGAATAATATTACGTTTATCTCCATATGAGGGGTTCACGCAAATCTTCAGAACTATGGTTTTGGATACATGCACGATGCTCAATTTTTACATAATATTGAGCATAATGATTGTTAATCGTTCTATGAACTTCCTTCGAGATTAATTCTGGATTTAAGGTAAGTATTTTACTTTTCTCTTTCAAATTATTGATATTCTATAATTTGTTTTTAAATACAAGCAAAGACGATAAATTTTGATTGCAACTCTAATGGAGTTTGTAAGAGATTACACCACATGAAGTGGTAAAATTTCCATGCCTTTTCATGATCAAATTTATGTATGATTGGGGGCAAAGAATTAAAAATCCGTCCCATTGAATTTGCTCCATTCTCATTCCCTATAGAGAATGTGATAGCAGTATGTCATTAGTCTGAAAGAAGACAAAATTATTACCGTGAAGGTATCAATGGATGTGGACGTGGCAATAGACGAAATTATAATCGTCATTATTGTGGTAATGAGAACAATAAGGATTCTTAAAATAATCATTCACTCTGTGAAAGTATCTGTCATCGATTTGACATGAGATTTTATATAGCACATACAGATTATTATGGTCCATTCATAATGTGAATGTGATAACATCTGATTTATGAATACATATTCATTATATGAAGAATATGAACATGCTATTGGTATTGAATATACCACACTCACCTCTAGAAGGAGGGTTGAGATGATATAAGAAAATAATGTCATTATTATGGCATGAATGGTCATTGGTCACGTACCTATTGTACGTCAAAATATTTTGGTAATGTGATTATTAAAGGACAACGATAATGCAAGAAATATATCTTGCATATAATTTTGACCATGACCATAATGGTATAACTTTCTCTTTGAAAAAGATATTCACCATATGGATATTGATGAATATGTGGTAGTACCTAATTAATTGAGAACTCTGCAAGAGACAATTATACTATTTTGGAGAAATACAATTAATTACCAATAAGGTATTGTGTTGTAGTAAGTCTCAAAGAAACTTATTCAGTTTCCAAAGTATATGCGAAAGCGGTTGATTATATTGAGACGATAAATAAAGGAAAGATTTGATATCTTCTATTACTACAACTTGTAGCGGGATAATATGTACATGAAAAGCTACCCGCTTTATTCTCCAGTTTGTACTACACAAACAAAAGAATACCACAATAAAGTGGATGTTTATTGATATAAAAATCCATATCATAATAAACATGGAGTTTATTGAGAAATGCACATGTCATGGTGTAAACATGAACTTATCAATATTGATAATTTATTCAGTTGGCATAATCAGTTTAGTCATATCAATTTAAGTATGATGTGCAGAAATAATAGAGAATTCACATGGGTAAATATTAAAGAACTAGAAAAATCTTTATGAATTCTCTTAAATTGCTTGTTCTTATTAATTAATTGACCAACTAAAGTTGGGGTTGAATCCCATGAATGCTGGAAATATCAAAGGTGAATATGGGCTCATTCATCTGCCATGTATGCCACATAAGATGCATCTATGAGATGGTTACATGTGCGATTATCATTAACCCGCAACATGGTATTTTGCGAGGTAACTTGCTCAATAATTCAATTTAGAGCGCAATTTCCAGATTTTCTATTCAAGATAGTTTATCTTGATAAGTTAGTTTACATCACAACGGGTACAACGGGTTTAGCAAAATAATTTATTGAGTGCCTCTACTTAATAGCTAAACTGTTTCTTATGAGAACAAAGTTATATATATCAATTCGATATGTGTTATATACAAAAGTATGTTGCATTCTACCCTCACAAATGGTTCAGGGTCAGGAACCAAATAATTCCATCTTATTATCATTTATGTGCGATGTACATTATAATTAACACCATAACGCACAAAGATGGGTTCTCAAAGTTGAGGAAACAAGTTAGTCTTTCTAACATGAAGGGGAGACATGATAAACAATTGAGAAAAAGTTACGTGGAATGAATTATCATTTGTATGTCTAGATCCTCGAATAAGATACTATGAACTTGAAGTTCATAAAAGGATAATCCATCTGCAATATATTGCAAAGTATGCTAGACGCATTTTGCTGACCCAAATAAAGTAACTATATTCTCATTGCAAATGCTCATATTAAGTCTTAGAAGGACAAAATCGATGGTACGCTTAAAGCGTATAGACAAATGATTTCAAATAAACTTCTTGATAAAGAAGATGAGCAAATGATCAAAGTGATCATAATAATAAATGAGGCAAGTGATCTAGAAGGTCACGTGACATAACACTTCATAAAATCTCATGAGAGATTCAAGTACCTGAATTTATGAATGAAAAGATCTATAAGTTATGTCTTATGAAAATTTATTGGAACTGATATAACATGTTTGTCGACGACATCTATCATAGCGCTAAGTATAGATGAGGATCTTAAGTCTATCGAATATAGACACAAAAGTATTGGCCAAATGAAGGAGACACAATTCAAGTAGAATTGATTCCATATGAAAGGTATGTAGTTTTGGACATGTAGTTCAAATACTAAAAAGTATAAAGTCAATGGTATGTGCAATCAGTTTTCGATATCTTATTTGTCTAGCATGACATGAAAAACTTGATATGCATCTAAAGTCTATTATATGGCTTATATGACTTAACTTATATGTCAATCCATGAAGGATTTAAGTTTCTTGAAGCATATACAATTCTTGATCTTGAAGTACTGTTTCCTTAGTGCAATTTGTGCACAAATATATCTTGCTATAACTATAAGCATGATAATATGATAGCAAGAGTTTTTCACCTCTATGAGAAGATATAGAACTGACGATTCCAACAAGATCATACGAAGACGATACATCTATTAGGGATGATGATTTCAAAGTGAAACAAATTCATTCAAGTTAATATGGCTGATTTATTTATCAAATCTCTACCAAAGAACTTTTGAAGATGTTGCACAAGATTGGAATGCAAAGGCTCAAAGATGTGAATTGATGCTCTCATCAGGGGGAGTTAATGCGCGTTGCACTCTTTTTTCCTTACAAGGTTTTGTCCCACTGGGTTTTCCTTATAAGGTTTTTAACGAGGCAACCAAAAGGCGTATTATTAGATATGTGTACTCTTTTTCCTTTTCTAGAATTTTTTTTCCCATTGGGTTTTATTTTAGTTAAGGTTTAATAAGGCACATTATTTATTGAGTAGACATTCAAGGGGGAGTGTTAAGAATAGAATTCTAATTAGAGTGAATGTCTATCTTGTAGAGAGTTTTACGTTGAGGCTAAGTCATTTCTCTTCCTATAAATAGAGGGGTCTTATCTCATTGTAAACAACCCCAAAATTCAATAAGAATTTTCTCTCTCTCTTTTTCAACAATATTGCTCTTCTTCTTTTATTATTTCATAACATTATCCATATAATTTAAATATCACAGGTTAAAATTGTAAAACTAATCACTTATTTGCATTAAGATAGTTTTACCTACATTATAGTGCTGCCCTTTTTAAACGCGAAATACTTCGTACGGATGGCGGAGAATCATCAGCGCGATGGCCTCATGCCATACTGATTGTGTACCACGTTATGGCGAGGCTGCATCTTACACTTGTCTCTATCAGCACCGCTCTTCCCTTAGCAAATGACACGTAGTTCCTGTGATGAAGTCAAAAAAAAGTATTTATTAAATGATTTACTTTTTCTTTGCGAAAAAACGTATCCGAAATACTAGCAAACTTAAATAGTTAAATTAAAAGGATCTGGTTAAATCAATATTTTGATAATTAGGTTGAAAAGAAAAAGAAAAATATAAAATTGGACCGATCGATCAAAAATAATTATATTTTGTTAGCAAAAAATTGTCGGTTACTATTTTTCCAGAGCAACTAAAAATATATATATTTCTCAAATCAAAAGTTGCCGTAGTTGTTGGTCAATTGTTATTGGATAGAGGAGCATGTTCTTTACCTTGAGTTTGACCACCTGAATGTGGACATTACTTCTTTCTTGGAAAGAAGTTTTGATTTTCGTTGTTTTTCATGTTCATTGCTCTTCTCTATGAAATAGGTTCGTTTACGAGCCTACTTTAATCCACTATTACTTGCAAATTAAACGCTATTTTATGTTCGTTACTTAAGTTTTAAATTCCGCAGAATATTTACAATTTAGAAAAATTTGACGCATATTTTAAGTAAAACAATAATTTTCACTCTCAAACTCAAACTTTTTATGTATGAATTTCACGTTTAAATACAAATACAAGTGCTATTCAACTTTATAACGAAGAAAAGCCTTGGAATAATAGTAAAATTGTCTCTGTATAATTTATAAATTATGAATTCGAATTGTAAAAGCAGTCGCTAATGCTTGCATTATGATATGCTGTCCAAATTACACCACTTGGAGTGTAGTCCTTTCTCAGACCATGTGTGAATACTTTGTATACTGAACTACCAATAACAACAAAAAACCCAACGTAATCTCATAAGTGGGGTATGGGGAGGATAGAGTGTACGTAGAGAGGTTGTTTTCGATAGACACTCGGCACAGGAAAGGCAAAAGAAGAGCAACAACAAGTACCAATCAGAAAACAAAAGCAAAAATACAAAACTAACAGTAGCTACAGCTAGAAAGCCGAAACCAAAGCAAGAACAAGTAATAACAGAAGTCAAGGGATACGACAATACTAGAGCTATTGATGCATATAGTATCTTAAACCTTTACCTTTATTCTCAACCTCCATACCTTCCTATATATGGTCATGTCCTCAGTTAGTTGGAGCAATGTCATATCCTACCTAATCACATTTCCCTAATACTTCTTCGAGCTGCCTCTATCTCTCTTCAGGCCCTCTAAGGCCAACCTATCACACCTACTCACTAGAGCATTTGTGACTCTCCTCTTCATATTCCCCAACCATCTAAGTCTCGCATCCCGCATCATGTCCTCCACAAGGGCTACACCTACCTTGTCCCGAATAACTTCATTTCTAATTCCATCTAACCTGGTATGCTCGTTCATCCATCTCAACATCCTCATTTCAGCCATCTTCATCTTGTGGACATGAGAGTTCCTAGACAATACTTCGGCCCATATAATAAAGTTGGTTTCACTACTGCTTTATACAACTTACCTTTAAGTTTTGGTGGCACACTCTTATCACACAAAATATCGTAAGAGAGCCTCTATTTTTTCCACCTCGCCTTAATACGATGTGTAACATCCTCGTCGATCTCCCATTCCCTTGTATGACAGACCCAAGGAATTTAAAATTTTTTCTCCTATAGTTGACTTGAGAATCAAGCCTCACATCTTTATCCACTACCTTAGTTGCACCACTGAACTTGTACTCCAAGTATTCTGTCTTGGTCCTAGTCAACGTAAAATCTTTAGACCCTGGGGTCTGCCTCCAAATCTCTAATCTCTCGTGAACATCATCTCGCATCTTGTTATTCAATACAATATCATCTGCAAATAAAATTCACTACGGCACCTTTTCTTAAATGTAGTGCATCAGTGCATCGATCACTAAGGCAAATAGAAATGGGCCGGGGGCTGACCCCTGGTGCAATCGTATCGTAACTGGGAAGTGTTTTGAGTCCTTTCCCATGGTCCTCACTTGAGTCTCAGATCCATCACGCATGTCCTTAATAGCCCTAATTTATGATAGAAACACCTCTAGCCTCTAAATATCTCCACAGACCTTCCCTGGATACTTTATCGTAAGCCTTCTATAAGTTGATGAATACCGTATATAAATCCTTCTTCCTCTCCCTATACTACTCCATCAACCTCCTAACAAGATGAATCGTCCGTAGTCAAATTTCCCGGCATAAATGCAAATTGATTTTTAGAAATAGTCACAATCCTCCTCAACTACAGGTCCACCACCTTCTTCCAACCTTTCATAGTATGACTTAATAACTTGATGCCCTAGTAGTATTGCAACTTTGGATATCAACCTTGTTCTTATACAACGGAAAATTCGTACTCCATCTGCACTCTTTGGGCATCTTCTTTGTCCTAAAAATGACATTAAATAACCTAGTAAGCTACTCTAAGCCCGCCCTCCCCACGCTCTTCTAAAATTTCACCGGAATCTCATCTAGACCGGTCTCTCTCTAGTGTTCATCTTACGCATAGCCTCATCAACCTTCTCGACTCTTATACACTTATAATACTCGTAGTCCTAATGACGCTCAGAGAGTTCTAAGTTACCTAGCTCAATGTTCTTACCCCCTTCGTTTAAGAGTTTATGAAAGTAAGTCTGTCATCTCCGTCGAATAAGTTCCTCATCCAACAAAACATTGTCTTCATCGTCCTTGATGCACTTCACTTGATCTAGGTCACGTGCCTTCCTTTCTCGTACCTTGGCTAGTCTGTACAGCTTCTTATACCCTTATTTTCCTCCAAGTTATTTATATAACCGTTTAAACACAACAATTTTGGCCGTTGTAACGGCTAATTTTGCTTCATTATTAGCCATCTTATACTGCCCCCTATTGTTCCCTTTTTCCTCCTCGTTCGCGCTCTCCAACAACTGTAGATATGCCGATTTATCGGCTTTCACTTTGCCTTGATTCTCAGTACTTTACCACCAATCTCCTTCATGGGCACCAAATGATCCCTTCGAGACTCTTACCTCTCTAGCTGCCTCCCTAAAGCAATTCACAATCGCGGTGCGTCCCCACTAATCCTTCATACTGCCATAGCCAACAACTTATCCCACAACTCATGTACTACTGCTTTAGATCATGGACCAAATTTATCTCCATTGGTCCCAGTGTTTGTTGTATAACATAGGCTGCCTATGACCACTAATGACTCAAATTGGGTTTTCTGCCAAAGAAAAATTCAAATGGTGATTTGTTCCCCAATACTGGGGATGGTAGCCTATTGATGACATACACAACATTAACAGCACAAATACCCCAAAACTGTAAAGGCAGCCCCACTTGAAATCTATGTTCCCTAACTTCAAGTATATGTCTATGTTTTCGTTGGACTACGCTGCAGAGTATGAACACAAGAACTATGGTGTATAATTCCTACATTACTGAACAAAGCTTTGCAGAAAGAATTAAAAAACTCAGTTCCATTATCACTCCTAAAAACCTTTATTGATGCATTAAACTGAGTTTTTACAAGTAGCAGAAATTCCTTGAGAACAGTACTAACATCACTTTTCAGATGTAATAGGAATACCTATACCATTCTATTACAATCATCCACCAAAGAAAGAAAATATATGCAACCATCAAAAGTATTAACCCTATATGGACCCCAAACATCTTCATGTACCAAGTCAAAAGGTTGTGCAACTCTACTATTGCTTATTGGAAAGGGGATCCTTGTCTTCTTAGCTAGAGGACAAACAGTACTAGCCTTGGTGTTATTCATGCTACTTCTAACTTGAGAGAGTTGTTTTAATATCATTCCTGAGACATGCCCTAGTCTCCTATGCCATAGCTCCTCCTCATCATGTACTGTTATGAACACTGAAGGAATAGTTGATGATGTCTTTTTATTTTTTGAGTGCCAGTGATACAGATCCTCTTTCATTTTACCAATCCCCTTCACCTTCTCATTATGAAGGTCCTGCATTAGACAAAAATCAGGATAGAATTCCATGAGGCATCTCAACTACCTTGTCAACTTTGCTACTGATAATAAATTGAACTTGAACTTAGGGACACATAAAACATTATGTATGCTTCCATGTAACATTTCAGAATTATCTATGTGAGTAATGGGAACTCTACTACCATTAGGTAATAGCACCTTTTGATTCTCACCTTTAGTTATTGCAGATAACATACCATTGTCTTCCACCATATGATTGGTGGCACCACTATCTACAATCCACTTATCATTCCTATCATTAGGAGTAGAGGAGTAAAAATACCTACTGCATTAACTGTTGCTTCTGTCTTATTATTGTTACTGTTATTTAGCATCTTCAAGATTTGATTATACTGTTCCTGTGTGAATATCATGGGTGCTGGTATTGCATTCGTGCTTGTTTCTCACTGACATGCATCAACATTATTCATTGTTCCTTGACCTTGATCAAAAACTTGATTGACACCACTAGTGAGGTTTGAATCACGATGCTCTCCACCATAAAATCATCCATGCTTATTAGTGTTATATCCTTGATTGTAAACTCCAAGACCATAATTCCCAAGATAATATTGGCAAGGAATCACATTAGTTTTTTGGTCTAGTTGTTTACCAAATGACATCACATTGTTCGTAGATGGCTCATTCTTCTTTCTTCCTTTATAGTTTGATGGGTAACCAACCAAGTGATAACAACTCTTATTGGTATGACCTTTTAGTTTGAAATAATCACAAAATAAGTTGAAGTTCCTTTTTTGTTTCTGTTGTCCAGCTTTTGCACTCCACAAAGCTGTAATGTCATTCCCTTCTACTATGGAATTAACTCCAGATGTTGGTGTCAATTGACTCTCACTCTCAATGATCATTGCATATGCTTGATTCAGGGTTGGTTCTGTTGTCTTCATGAGAATTTAACGCCTCGCCTGATCGTATGAGTCGTTTAATCTATTGAGAATTTGAAGTAACCGCTGTTGTAAAAAATGCTCTATATTTTCCTTGGATTTTGGGCAACCACAGTTTGGGGAAGGAACCATTGCATCATATTCTGCCAATAGCTCTTTTAGCCTTGTCAAGTACATAGAAACATAGTGTGTTCCTTGAGAAATTGTTGCAATTTCTCGATGTAACTGAAATATACGAACTCCGTTTACCTTGTCAAAATGCTCTCTTAGATCTTGCCACACAAGATGCGCATTAGATGCATAAACAATCCCACTAAATAAATGCGGCGCAACTGTGTTTATTATCCATGAAAGGACTACCATATTACATGTTTCCCAGTGCTCATGGAATTCAACATCAAATAATTCCTTTCTACAATTTCCGGTAACAAAACCTCATTTCTGGTTGGATTGAAGTGCTATATGCATCGACCTTTGTCATAGTCCGTAATTCTAAGATCCTTTGAGTTGGATCGGGATCAGAATTGAACCCGGAGTGTTCGATGGGTGCACAAAAAGTGAATGTGTGTGCTCGATTTTCACTTCAATTCCTGTAGCTACGACTCCCATTCCATCTTCATTCACCATTTCTACTGAATATGGCAGAAATTAGAAAACCCTAGCTTTGTAAATTGAGAGCTTGGAACAATTACTTCACGATTTTGTAGGAAATCGGAGATGCAATGAGCTTTGAGGCTTAGATGAGTTGTGAGTAAAATCCCGATCGGCTCTCACTGCTCTGATACCATGTTAAGAGCTTGAGAGCTGTGTTAATGGCGGAAGAGAAAACATAGAGAATGAGAGAGAAGAAATAAGATTCTGAATTTTTTTTTTATTTCCACTCACTAACTTCTCAACCAACTATATATTGTTTTATACTAAAATAATTGATTTTTTAATTGTTGTTGCTAACACTAACTAAACAACAACAACAACAACCCAGTATAATCCCACTTACTGGGGTTAGGGGAGGGTAGTATGTACGCAGACCTTACCCCTACCCTGGGGTAGAGAGGCTGTTTCCAAATAGGCCCTCGACATCCTTCACTCCAAGAACTTCCCACCTTGCTCTTGGGGAGACTCGAACAACCTCTCGGTTGGAAATGGGGATTGCTTACCATCAGAGCAACCCCTCTTGTCTCAGCTTTCCACAATAATATGATATACGAAAATGGAAAGTAACAAAACAAAAACACACTAGGAATAAAGTAACATGTTTTAACATAAAATATGAAAAATAAAATGTAACAAAACAAGAACACACTAGTAACAAAACCACATGTTTTAACGGTGTATATCGAAAGCGGTTTGTATAACAAATCTAATATTGTCCAAACGGTAAGTATTATCTTGTTATATTTTATTTGTACTAAGAAGTATTAAAAGGAAAAGAAAAGAAAATATTACGTAACATTGTTGGCTTTCCTTCTTTTTTTTCACGGTTTATAAGGTTGTTAATCGCATATAACTTACTATGAAAATAAAATTAATAGCTAAATTTAAATCATATCATATCCTTTTCGTTTTATGTGAGGTGTCCTGTTGAATTTGGAACTTAGAAATAGAAGGAAAATATTTGAATATAAATTAATTATCGGTACAGTATTAAAATTGCCTTTACCAACGATATTTTGATAAATAGTATGAGTTAGGGGTGTCAATGAATATTTATAAACCGACTAAATTGATCGAACCGTATCGAACCAATTTTTTAATTTCTTTTAATAAAATTATAGGTTTTTATATAAATCCATAGCCGAACCAATAATTAGGGTAGATTTTTTATATTATGAAAATAAACTAAAAAAATACCAAACCATAGCGAATAAATTTACAATGTGAAAAATATATTTATATATTAAGTTTAAAAATAATATAGCATTAAATTTTTTCTGGGACCTTTGAATTATGAAATAGTTACAAACCAACAAGTAATTAAACTTAAAATCCTTATTCTTAAACCTATTATTCTACTCCTATCGAAACTAAATTATTTTCAGCATATTCACTAGAAAAACACAAAGTATTGTAGCGATTATGAGTAGCAAACTCCAACGTATTGAATACGTTTACTTTCGTACGTGTAACGACCCGACTGGTTATTTCGGCTTTTAGAACCCCGTTCCCTTAAATAAAACTTCTCGTGCTTAATTTAACTAATTCACGACTTGCGCGAACAGTTGGTTCGGAAGTTAGAAGAGTTTGAGTGAAATATGTCCATTTGTTTCCTTAGGATTCTCTTAAAAGGTCAAGTTTGATTCCGGTTAATTTTTTTGGAAAATGAACCCTGATTCGTGATTTGACAGTCTCGGAGGGTTCATGGAAAGTCCCAATTTATTTCATTTTATCTCTACACTTGAGCAATTTGGGAGCTTTCAAAGAGGGGATTTCAACATAGCATTTTGAGGTAAGTTAATTCTACTTAATGTGAGTTTAATACTTGGGTTTTGGGTATATTAACACCCTAAAATTAGTGAAAATCATGTGATTTGAGTGAAAACCTAAGGTTTTAATAAAGTTAGATTTAACCACGAAATTTGTTAAGGAATAAATTAGAAATCATATATTATTGATCCTTACGTTATAGAGAACAACTTCCTTTGAAAAATTTTAGAATCCGGGCACATGGGCCCGGGGTCAGAATTTAGGAAACTTGTGTAAAAGGTCGGAAAATTGCTTAAATAGCTTGAACTCGATCTTGTGAGTTTATATTGACTAGTTCTTACTTCATTTAACTAGTTTGGGAGTGTTCGACTCCGAATTGAGGGCTTGGACTTGTTCTTGATATTTAAAAGTGCGCTTTGGAGCAAGGTAAGTCTCTATTCTAACCTTGTAAGAGGGAATTGTCCCCATAGAAATAATAATTGAGTAACTGTTGCTAAATGAGGGGGCTACGTATGCACTAGGTGAGGAGAGTCCGTGCGTAGCCACTATTATGTTAACTGTCCAGGTAGTTTAGGACCCTCATCATGCTTTATTTATGAAAATCTCTATATGGTCTTGCCAATATGATCGCTTAGGATATGCTAGAGACTTGAAAGGGAATAAGCGCGAATGTGTGTACTTGTTGAACTCTTGTATGGCCTTATTGAATATTAATGCACCTTCGTGTGTATTCTTGATATTGCTTGTTATTTTTTGTGACGATCCAAAGGATCATCACCTATTTCTTATCAATTATTTACTTTCGAGACCTTGAAAACCTCATTTAGAGTCGCCTTAATTTGCGTCTGGACGTGTAACATGAAGGACTAAATTCAAAATTCTATGAAAAATGCTAAATTTTGATATTAAAATGAATAAATTTGACTTTGGTCAATATTTTGGCTAAACGGACCCGGACCTATGATTGACGGTCCTGGAGGGGTCCATAGGAAAATATGGGACTTGGGCGTATGCCCGGAACCGAATTTCGAGGTCCCAAGCCCGAGATATGAATTTTTAAGTGAAATTATTTTTTGAAAATGTATAAGGAAAATTGAAATGAAATCTGATTTGAACGTAACGATATCGGGCCCGTATTTTGGTTTCGGCGCTCGGTACATATCTTATATGTGATTTGAGTCATTCCTGTGAAATTTGGCTAAAAACGGACGTCGTTTGATGTGATTCAGACCCTAAGCAGGAATTTGATGTTTAAAGGAAATTTTGAAAATTTCATTGATCTTGAGGTTTAATTTGATTTTCATGATGTTATTTTGGTGATTTTATTACATGAATATATTCGTACAATATTTTTGAGGTTGTGAGTATACTTGGATAAGAGTTTTGAGGTCTCGGGTGAGTTTCGAGTAGGTTCTGGGATTTCTTAGGCTTAAAAGATTAGATGTTTGCAGGTTCAGGAAATATTGCAGGTCTCTGAACCCTTTTGCACGGTCCACGAGCAATCGTGCGCAGCGGCAATCGCCTTTGAGAGGTCCGTGGTGGATGCTGCGCGGCCGCGGTCGACTTCATGCGGTCCGCACGGGGCTTGATCTGCAGGTCTTCAGAGAGGCCTGTGCGGCCGCGGTCCTTTTTGTCAGATCTGCACAGGGAGTTTCAGAGGGGTGTAGATACATGGAAATTTCAGTTATTTTTCACTTTCCAAAACCCCAAAAACATAAGAGGCGATTTTCCAAACAACCTTTCTTCTCCAAAAATGATTGGTAAGTGATCTGTAACTCATTTTCTTTACTCCTTAACATCCTTTAACATGATTTCAACTTCAAATCAAAGATTTTCATGGGGAAATTAGGTGCTTTGGATAGAATCTAGGTTTTTTTAAAATTTGGGGAGTTGGATCTCAATTTGAGTTCTGATTTCATAATAAATCATGTATTTGGATTCGTGGGGGAATGGATAATCGGGTTTTTGGTTCGAACCACAAGTTTCGACCACGTGGGCCCGAGGGCATTTTTGAGCTTTTTGGGTAAAACTTTGGCTAACTCATTTTCATGCATTGGGGTTGATTCATTTAGTGTTTATTAACATATTTAAGTAATTTGTGATTAGATACGAGCGAATTGGAGTGAAATCACGGTGTAAAGCTATAATTGAGGCTTGAGTTGTATTCAAAGCATTGAGGTAAGTGTTTGGTCTAACCTTAGCTTGAGGGATTAGGAGTTGAGTCATATGTGCTAATTGCTCTTTGTTGAGTACGACGTATTGGCATGGTGGCGAGTATCTATACGTCAGTGTCAAGCATGATCGTGAGTCTTAAATTGGAAGTTATTGTTTTCTCAAATGACATCATGTATGCATTATTTAATGATCTATCATATTGATCAATGATTTACTTATCCTCGTAGATCCTATTTATGATTTAGCATATTCATTAATCAAACTGGTTTAAGGTTGGTTATAGCTGATTCTCCCTTGCTGGGATGATAGTTTCTATATTGTTGTTCCTTTGCCGAGAAGTTATTGTATTACTTTGTTCCCTTGTTGAGATTTCTTGTGATTATGTGATAAATGAGATGGAAGTGGGTGGTATGCCTACCACGAGATATGATGAAATGAGAGCGGGTGGTATACCTACCACAAAATATTGATTGAAATAGAAGCGAGTGATATGCCTACCAGGAGATACTAATAAAGTGGGAGCGGATGGTACGCCTACCAGAAAGTTTGATGAAATGGGAGAGGGTGGTACGCTTGCCGCGAGATATTGATTGAAATGGGAACGGGTGGTACGCCTACCACTAGATACAATTGAAATGGGAGCGGATGGTACTCCTAACACGAGGTTTGATAAAATGGGAGCGGGTAGTATGCCTACCATGGAAAATACTGAGAAATGAGATCGGGTTGTACGCCTACAACGAGATGTGTACTAGCAGTGAAATCTCCTTTTATTTCCCTTTTCCGTGTTAGATTTGATATATTGATGTTCCTTATTGTTCTCCTGAATTTCTGTATTATCTAATATTCCCGAAGCATGTTCCCCTCCCATTTAAAATGGTTATTCTTGTTATATTCCCGCTGTAGAAATATATATAATTGCACAAGTTTATGTGGTAGTCCTGTCTAGCCTCGTCACTACTTCGCCAGGGTTAGGCTAGGCACTTGCCAGCACATGAGGTTGGTTGTGCTGATACTGCACTTTGTACTCTTTTGCACAGATCCAAGTACCGGACAGGAGCACCAGATGTGGAGCTAGTCTTCAGTCCACCGAGATACTGAGGTAGCCCTGCAGGCGTCCGTAGGCCCGGCGTCTCCTCTATCTTACTGTTCATTCTGTTATCTCATATTTTGAGACATAAAGTGTTATCTTTTCTTTCAAACTATTGTATTTAGTATTCTTAGTAGTCCGTGGATGTTGTGACACCGGTTCTTGGGTAGAGACATATGATGATTTTCGCATCAGTGCTCAGTTTATTTAATTTAAGTCTTCTGCTTTAATTTCATATTTCCGTTGTTATTTAAATACTTAACGCTGTTGTTATGATTAATAAAAGGAATTAAACTAAAGTAGTTAGGAGTTAATAAATCGTGGCTTGCCTAGCTTCTACGAATAGGCGCCATTACGATCCCCGAGGGTGGGAAATGCGAGTCGTGACAAGTTGGTATCACAGCTCTAGGTTACATGGGTCTCACAAGTCACAGACAAGCTTAGGAGAATCTTTGGGATCGGTACAGAGACGTCTGTATTTATCCCCCAGAGGATGCAGAGTTAGGAAAAGTTTCAGATTGTTCTTTCTTGTCGTGCGATTTGGTTTTTCAGTGCTAATTTAAATTCTACTCTGTTCTTTCGCTGATGGCGTGAACACGCGCTTCCTCATCTTTTAATCAACAGTCCGAGCCCTTAGAAAGCTCCCACAAGGGGTAGAGGGCGAGAGAGAGAGGCCGTTTTAGAGGCTGAGGTAGGGGTAGAGCTCAGCCCGAGCAGCAACACGAGTGGCGGAGCCTCAAGTTGACTTTCACGAGGAGGTTCCGGCCCCAACCCCAGCAGTTTTGGTGGGCCCAGCTCAGGTCCCATAGGTGTTTATTGCTACCCCAGTTCTTTAGGACGCTCTGGTCTGACTGGTGATTCTTATGGAGAGCGTCACATGAGCAGGTTTGCTCCAGTAGCACCAGCCGTCTCTCAGGATGGAGGAGGGCCCCAGACTCCTGCTACTCGTACTCCGGAGTAGGTAGCTCCCCAGATTTAGAATCCAGTAGTTCATCCAATTGGAGAAGCTCAGCAGGGTGTGGTAGCCCAGACTGGTGATGGGAAAGGTATGTCTGCCGATGCCTTATGTAGATTGGATAGGTTCACTAAGCTCTTCACTACTACCTTCAGCTGTGCATCTACCGAGGATCCTCAGGATTATTTGGACAGCTGCCATGAGGTTCTTCGGAACATGGATATTATTGATACCAACGGGGTTGATTTTGCTACATTTCAGTTGTCTGGATCCGCCAAGATTTGGTGGAGGGATTATTGCCTAGCTAGACCAGCAGGGTCACCGGCCTTGACCTGGGAGCAGTTCTCGCAGCTATTTCTAGAGAAGTTTCTCCGTATTACACAGTAAGAGGCCTATTGGAGGCAGTTCGAGCATTTCCATCAAGAATCCATGACAATCACCCAGTACGAGACCAGGTTTATTGATTTGGCTCGCCATGCTCTTGTTATACTTCCCACTGAGAGGGAGAGAGTGAGATGGTTTATTGATGGACTCATTCAGCCTTTTTGTCTCCAGATGGCTAGAGAGGCTGGGAGCAAGATATTCTTTCAGGAGGTGGCCAATGTGGCCTGGAGGATTGAGATGGTATTGTCATAGAGGGTGGTCATAGAGCAGACAAGCCGTCAGTCATTCCAATTCAGTGGTGCTTCGTCTGGAGGTAGAGATTCGTATGATAGGGGCCAGTCTTCTAGGCCTTTCCAGTCAGACCTCCAGGTTTCTCCCGGTGCTTCTGGTAGCCGTGGTCCTCAGGCGCAACATTCCGATCAACAATCCTTCAGTGGACCCCAACTCCTATTAGTACACCACCACTTCAGAGTTTCCAAGGTCGTTAGCCCTAGGAGCCGATGGCTTATTTTACTTATGGTGACACGGGGCACATTGCCAAGTATTGCCCTCGCGTGCCAGGTGGCTCTCATCATTAGAGTTCTTGTGCCATGGTTCAAGCACCAGGTGTTCCACAGCCCCCCAGCCAGAGAGGTGGGGGTAGAGGTGCTAGAGGTGAGGTAGAGGTCATAGAGGTGGAGCTCAAGCCGCCAGAGGTGGGGCCAACTAGTATCAGGCCCTCCCAGAGAGGTAGATCATAGTGGTGGGGCCGTACCCCAATGTTATTCTCTTTAGGCCAGGCCCGGGGCAGAGGATTCATATGCGGTTATTACAAGTATGGTTCTGGTTTGTGATAGAGATGTTTCAGTGTTTTTCAATCTAGGGTCTACGTATTCGTATGTGTCATCTTATTTTGCCTCGTATTTGGTCATGCCTAGTGATGCATTGGTATTCCTGTTTATGTTTCTAAACTAGTGAGTGACTATATTGTGGTTGATCGAGTCCATCGTTCTTATGTTGTGGCGATTGGGGGTCTGGACACTCATGTAGATATGTTGCTTTTAGACATGGTTGACTTTGATATTATATTGGGGATGGACTTGTTATCACCCTATTACGCCATCTTGGACTTTCATGCCAAGATTTTAACTTAGCTTTACCGGGCATGCCTTGTTTAGAGTGGAGAGGGACTCCTAGTCATTCTACCCGCAGTGTTATATCGTATGTGAAAGCATGGTGTATGGTCGAGAAGGGGTGTTTGGCCTATTTAGCCTATGTTCGGGATTCCAGTGCTAAGATTTCCTCTATTGATTCTGTGCTTGTTGTTTATAAGTTCCCTGATATTTTTCCTTCTGACCTACCAGGTATGCCGCCCGACAGGGATATTGATTTCTGCATCGATCTGGTTCCGGACACTCAGCCTATTTCTATCCTGCCATATCGTATGGCCCAGCCGGAGTTGAAGGAGCTAAAGGAACAATTGCAGGATTTACTTGAGAAGGGGTTCATTAGACCCAATATCTCACCTTAGGGTGCGCAGGTGTTATTTGTCAAGAAGAAGGATGGGACGATGAGAATGTGTACTGATTACTGATAATAGAATAAGGTAACGATCATAAGGTAACGATCAAGAATAAGTATCCAATGCGAGGATTGATGATTTGTTCGACCAGCTTCAGGGTGCCAGGGTATTTTTCAAGATTGACTTGCGATCTGGCTACCATCAATTGCGGATTAGGGCATCTGATGTCCCTAAGATAGCTTCCGCACTCAATACATGCATTATGAGTTCTTGGTTATGTCATTTGGGTTGACAAATGCCCCAGCAGTTTTCATGGACTTGATGAATCGAGTGTTCAAGCATTATTTGGACTCATTCGTGATAGTTTTCTTTGATGATAAATTGATATACTCCCGCATCCAAGAACAACACGAGCAACACCTTAGCGTGGTTCTTCGGACTCTGAGGGATAGTGTCATGACCCAAAAAGAAGGGTCGCGACGTGTACCCGGTGCCGTACTCAATCGAGTACCAACATAACATATCCTTCTAATCATACTATCATGGGTAAATGAGCCAGAAAACCCATCATGAGATAAGGAGAATAAAAAAAATGGGAAATCTCAATATATGAAGACCCAACATGATATACAAATGTATATATGTGACATACGGGCCTATAAGGCCGACATAACCTTTTGTAACTCAAAAAATAGGCTGATAAGGCCATACAAGTATCCATACACCTGACATCTATCTACAAGCCTCTAAGAGTACATAAAATCATAAAGGTTGGGACAAGGCCCCGCCATACCAATCAATACATATCCAACGCATTTTGAACAAATAAGCAACTACGGAGCAAGTGGAGTGCACCAACACCTACGTTGAGCTGATAGCCTATTAGGAGGACTGTCATCCTATCAATCGGGACCTGCGGGCATAAAATGCATTGTCCCCATGCAAAAGGGACGTCAATACAGATAATGTACCGAGTATGTAAGGCAGGAAAGCACAAACAAGAGCAGTAATGTAAAGAGAGATAGATGAGATACAACCTGTGACATATGAGTGCCTCTAGGGGCTACTGATATGAAATGCATAATACATATATATACATAATTAAAAAACATTCTCCTCTTTGGGCATCATCATCATCATATCGTACATGGCCTCAAAGAGGACTCGCTAAAAGCGTACCTGGCCATCATAAGACTCGGTAGAATCGTACCCGACATAGAGCTTGTTAAACCCAACTGATTAATGGTTGCACAATAGGAGCCGTACCCAATCGACTATAGCGTGGCTCGATAGAGTAAAATATATATATATATATATATATATATATATATATATATATATATATATATATATGTAATGCATGCTTGACTCATGGAATCATGTCCTAAACCTTTCGGAATGATGTAAGGTCATTGCACCTTCGACTAACATTATGGACATCCCTATCATCAATATGAACCTTGGTAGGATTTAATGATCTCTAAGAGTAGATCCGTTATGAATTAGCCTACCGTTTATGTTCATGTCACTTTAGATCATGCCAAAAGAAAGAAGTAAGTACCTTAACATACCTTAAACATGTTGAATTTTTAATACCTTCCAAGAAACTCTTCAAACAAGTCAACTTGATCTATCATAGCATAAGGAGATTCAAAATCGGTGCCGAGCAAAGGCTAAGTCTATAACTTAAGGTAGTAGATCGTTTACGTTTATTTGGGCAGCATATCCCCTTGTAACAAGGGCCTCCACCAATACCATATACTAGTAACAATAACAAGAAAAATCCATCAATAGATAAATGTCAGTAACAAGACA
Source organism: Nicotiana benthamiana (assembly GCA_034376525.1). Taxonomy (NCBI): domain Eukaryota; kingdom Viridiplantae; phylum Streptophyta; class Magnoliopsida; order Solanales; family Solanaceae; genus Nicotiana; species Nicotiana benthamiana. Next base: position 116,238,054 of record CM067332.1, on the reverse strand, counting down.
CCATATAACAACAAGAAGTCACAACTACTTCACGACGAGCGGCAAGCTTCAATTGGAATCCGTATAACCCATATACCCCTTATAGATTTCTTACATTAACTTGCAAGTATCATTAACATGATATTGAAGTCGATTCTGTCCTTATACCATATATTTATAACAAAGGAAACAATCCACAACTCCAACTATCTTCGATTAGTAACTTTATTCACTAGTTCATGTCTACTTCATCCATTTAACTTAATCAACATCTATATAACCTTAGGCACATGCAAGAACACAATATACCTACCTCCTACAGTAACTTCAATTCGAAATCCAACTTATATTCAGCTTATAACAACTCTCAATGGCAATACAATACCATAGAAGTGACTTAAGCTAATCCAAGTATTATCTTGTAGTTTATAATTCTAACAACTTAACCAACATATAAGAAAGCTTAAGCACAATTAGTAGGATGTTATACTCACCTTATATAGAAGCAACAACTTGGAATTTCATCCAAATACAGCCCACAACAATCGTCAATGACAACACAACCTCAAAGAGGTGCTGTTCTTCACTAGGACCTAGGTTTTGATGTTGAAATATGTGTAATCACTTCAATTCCTTGTGGAATATTTTTTGACGGGTTAGGAGAAGTTTGCGGACTAAGTTGAGTTGAAAATAACTGAAAAATAGGCGTCCAAATCATTTATAAGGTGAAGTAGGTCGACCACAGCCTAAGTGGGTCCTATTTGGAGCTACTTGCGCGGTCTTGCAAAAATGTAAATATATCTCTACTCCGATGTTGTATTGATGAAAGGTTTAACGAGTTGGAAGCGAGACTCCTAGAATTCAATTTGGTAGGTAGAACACCCCATGATTCCACGTATATTTGGATAAATGATCAGTTACATTTGACCTAAACTTCAATAAATTTATGAATGTAACTTATGATGACCTTTGCCAACTCTTGTTCCACAACTTGATAGCCTTAAAAATGTAGAAAATGAATATCATACAAATAAAATAACTCATATAATAACTTCCTTATCTTGTTAATAACCCTAGTCTCACTCCAAAGTACTTGTTATAACATTCCAAACTTGTCGACTTTTGACAAAACTTATTTTCTTCAAATGGTTTAGCTTCTAAGATTTCCAACCCTCTTGGTACTTGTTATTCATGGTCTTAATATTTGTAGCCTCCAAGGTAACATGATTAATTTACTTTATTTGCTTCTAAATATAATCTCATTTCCGAGCTTACATCAATGACTTACGACGTACTCTCACGTATGAAAACTTGGGGTGTAATATCATTCCCCCCTTGGAACATTCATCCTCGAATGTCGACTGTTGCGCTTATCAGTTTCATAAATTATGGCTCTTACGAATACTTTAGTGCTCATCTTGACATTTAGTAACCGTTTTTTGAATTAATCTAAATGCTTGGGCATTCTGCCTTTTAAGCCTCTTTCTCATGCCATGACATGTTGTCGGAATTCTTCCAACAACGTAACATTTGCTACCTTATGTCATGCAGTATGTATGACTATGTTCTTGCATGAGCGCCTAGCAAATTTTCTTCCATTTTTCCTCCATCTTTTAGCCAATCTCTAAGCCTTACTTTACGAACATATACAGAATTATGACAAGCTGTCCCCCTAGGATTCTATAGGTGTACTGATGTCTTTCGCTTGGTACTTTATCGAACTTAAGACTATTTCTATCTCTTGTTTCATAGGCTTGGATATCTATCCTATGGATTTATTATATCTAGGTATGTTATACTATACCATAAAACTTATTTCGGTTTGTTATTACCGAGGTTTGCTACCCAACTCCAGGTTACCCTATTATTGCTAATCCTATCTGTATAAATATAAATCCTTTAGTGCTTCCTCATTATTATTCATCTTAAGAATAATAAACAAATGTCATCTTGTACTTTGGAACTTGTACCCATCTATTATTTATTCACCTTAATGTTGATCTATAATCAATCACTGATAAATTGCAACCTATTATGTAATACACTGCCACTAGGGCTCACATCTCATCGAGGAACATTTGAAGTGGTTTTCTTCATCCACCTAGGAAAAATACTATACTTAAATAATTTTATTTCATTGCATCCCAACGCGATTCATCATATGGGGGTATTCTAATTCTGTACAATTAATGAAATCCCTTTATTGTTTAATCACTACTCAATTAAAAGCTTAAGCATCATCCTCTTATCTGTCATAATTACACCCTTATTCTACTGCAAGGGCAGCATTCCATCTCTTCCAAATGCACCTAGTCTTAGGCTCCCCTGAGTTCATTCAGGCTGTACTGAGCTTTCAATAACTTATGAATTCCATCAACTCTCTTGTTTTGATGGGTTTAATCCCGAGGAAGTACATATTCTTGTCACCTTCTCACTCACCTTTTTATATCCTTACTCCTATCTACCTAAAACCTTTTTGCTCTACAATACTTTACCTTATGATCTACACTTATCTATTTATACTATCCGCAACCTTCCTTTAACTTGCTAGCACCATAAATTTCCTTTCGTGCCTTCTCAGTTGTCCTTAAATGTAAACAATTACTTTTCCTTGTTGTTCTATCACTTGTTGCATTAATACTTGGCTTGTCTTATTGCCCACGATTACTGTAATTTCTTGTACCTCATATAATCTCAAACATTACCTTTGATGACTTTTTTTTCATTCATTAGCCATGATAGGTGCCACTTTCTTATGGAGTGTATACAATATTGTAGTGAGATTGTTTTTACAAGTTCATTTATTTCTAGCTCACTATGCTTAGGTGAAAACCTTCTTCCTTATTTCCTCAGCCAGTCTTTCATTGTAGTACTTCGGGAGACATTCTGGCTCTTATAAAGTTGCAAGCTTGTGATATCGTTCACCCAAAGGAAATTTTCGTTATTCTTATTCACCTATAATAATCCTTAGTTACATAACATTGTGCCTTTGTGCTCGTAGGATTACTTCTAAGATCAAATTTTTAATGTCCCTTTAGTGACACTATCTCATATTTTCATAAACCTTAAAAACAGTACCTTTAGCTGCCTCAACTCCCATCTGAATTTTTTTTCAAATGATTGCAATCTCATATCTGCGAGACTGAATTCACTATGCTGCGATTCACTATATTTATCTTACATGATCTATTGATTTATCTGTGACCTCTTGTTTAGCCATAACTGGGCTCTTCTAGAATCAACTACTAATTACTAGTTGGTCCATATATATATATATATATATATATATATATATATATATATATATATATATATATATATATATATATATATATATATTCTGCATACTTTTTCTTAACTTATCCCTCGCCACTAGCTCTTGATGTATCAATTGTCCATTCACACTTATTTTTCTTATCAATAACATCCTAGCCGGAACTTTTACTGCCTCTCCCGGTGTCGTGCTTGCATAATGTTCTAGAGTCGCAACATATTTGTAGGAACTGAATAAATGCAACATCATCCCTTTCTCCTTTTTACCACATTATTCCTTCACCATTCTACAGTTAAATGAACCGCTTAACTCCAACTTAATACCATATCACACCATATTCCCTTTCAGGGGAGTACTAAGATTTCGTACTACGACGATCTACCTATAGTTGTTTTAAGTGGAATAATTGAAGGGATTTGGCGCAACTTGGTAGCGCGTTTGTTTTGGGTACAAAATGTCACAGGTTCAAATCCTGTCATCCCTACCTATTACTGCTCAAAGGAGCAGTAACGAGGGATCAATTGAGATTGCCTCAAATTGGACATAATCTATGATTTTTATCATGCTATTCTTGTATATGCATACAAAATGTATTGGGGTTATGAAAATAATCTTTTTGTTTACAGTCTTATCTATTCTGATAAGAAAGCGCTCTTAGTTCAGTTCGGTAGAACGTGGGTCTCCAAAACTCTTGTTCATCTTTGGTGTCTTTACTCATTATCAATGAACCTTAATTGCCGTATGGTATCCTTCTATACCAGGGATAACTAAATTTCTTACGCACGAAGGTGACACCTACTGTAACTAGAACACTTAGTCTCTTAAGATTAACTCTGCTCAGAGTGGTTGCTTTAGGTAAGCGACTTCCTAAATGGCCTTTAAAGGTTATTCGTCTGTTGTATATTCTATTATTGTTGGAGCACGATCTTTGAAATTCTCATGATGTCGACCATTATCAAATCCTCTGGTCCCTAATTCATGTTCAATTTTATCTTGTTCGCCAGTCCCTTCTGATTTTTATTACTCTAGGGTCTAACCTTTCCTCCTATTAATCACATTGAAGTCACCAACTTATTTCTCAAATAATGATATGACTTTATGGATTATACTATTTTATTCCCATAAGGCCTATCACCTCTTGTATTTTCCTTCACTTGACTATAGACTCTGTAATCGTGTTATGTCTTGATTTACTGTTATCCCATATATCACATCTTTCTCATGATGCTTGATTTACTTTCTGCTTATTCTCCGGATAATATTTTTTGTTTATCACTTTATTCTGAAAACTTCAACAAAAAGTTCTTTCCATTTTAGCTCCCCTAGCTTCATCTCACTGGCTCTTTGGAATGCCTAACATTCTTTTTTTTACTTGGGGCTAGAGTCCTACTAAGGTAAATATTTGTTCCTTGTAGGATCCAACTGCCTTCTCAATATTCTAGTATTCATATATGATTGTACTACTTTAGAGTTCACCATCTGGGTGTCTTACAACGAGATCTATTACCACATTTGCACCATCTTTCTAAAACATTAGTTAATGATAACAACCCATCCACAATTTTCGGGTTACTCTAACTCCAACTGGATCCTGATATCTCATCTTTCTTTTAAATAATATCTGTTAGCTCCCATAGAATATAACAAAGATGGGTGTGGCCAATTGTACGTACCCTTGTCATTGATGAAGGTACCAAAATGCTTATATTTCTCTGCCTGATTTGAAAATATTGATAATCTTCGTTAACTGGGTGCCTCGTACCCCTCTTCACCTTACTTTTTTTACTTATTGAAACTTGTATCTAGGTTCTAAATCCCTCATAGCTTTTCATCATATTCGTGAATAGATATCCTTGCCTTAAGGCACCTTATTAAGAAGCTTACATATCTTAGTACATACATGATCTGCTGAAGACCTCATATTTACTCATCATAAGCATGCTGTGAAATCGAATTCCTCCGACTCAACTTTTCCATATCGACATGCAATCTCTTACCAACGGTCTTTGTGGATGTAAGTATCATTGTATTATTACTAAAGTCAACGTTAGGAGTTTTAATTCTTACAACAAAACTCTACTATACGATCTAGAGTAAGAAGAATGAGTGACAATCCTAAATGCCCTGTAGCCTCCTGCTTATAAGTGTGGTGCACAACACAACCATAAAAAAACCTCTACTAGACATGGCTTGTAAACTCCCTAGAACAGAACTGCTATGGTACCACTTTTGTCACGACCCATTTAGAAGGGCCACGACGGACACCCGATGCCTTACTCAATCGAGTACCAACATAACATATCTTTCTAATCATACTATCATGAGTAAATGAGCTAGAAAACACGTCATGAGATAACGAGAATAAACAAATAAGGGAATACAAAACATATGAAGAATCAACATGATATACAAATGTATATATGTGACATACGAGCCTATAAGGCCGACAAAACATTTTGTAACTCAAAACATATGCCATCAAGGCCATACAAGTATTCATATACCTATATCTATCTACAAGCCTCTAAGAGTAAATAAAATAATAAAGGTCGAGACAGGGCCCCGCCGTACCAATCAATACATATCCAAAGCATTATGACCAAATAGGCAACTCTGGAGCAAGTGGAGTGCACCAACACCTTCGCTGAGCTGATAGCCTACTATGAGGACTATAAACCTATCAATCGGGACCTGCAGGCATGAAATGCAGCGTCCCCAGGCAAAAAGGACGTCCGTACAAATAAAGTACTGAGTATGTAAGGCAGGAAAACATAAACAAGAGCAGTAATGTAAAGAGAGATAGATGAGATACAACATGTAACATATGAGTGCCTTTGGGGCTATTGATATGAAATGTATAATACATATATATACATAAACCTTATAAAAACATTCACCTCTTTGGGGATCATCATCATCATATCGTACTCGGCCTCAAAGAGAACTCGGTAAAAATGTACCCGGCTATCATAAGGCTCAATGGAATCATACCCAGCCACGTGGAGCTCGGCAACGCCAACTGATCAGTGGTTGAACAATAGGTGCCGTACCGGCTGACTGTAGTGCGGCTCGATAGAGTATGATATATATATATATATATATATATATATATATATATATATATATATATATATATATATATATATATATATATATATATAATGCATGCTCGATTCATGGAATCACGTTCTAAACCTTTCAGAATGACGTAAGGTCATTGTACCTTCGATTAATATTATGGACATCCCTATCATCAATATGAACCTTAGTAAGATTTAAGGATCAGACATACTTATCTAAAATAAATATGTAAGAAAAGAACAACATGGACAACCTTATTCTAAGAGCAGATCCGTTATGAATTAGCGTACCGTTTATGTTCATGTTACTTTAGTTCATGCCAAAAGAAAGAAGTAAGTGTCTTAACATACCTTATACATGTTGAGTCCTTAATACCTTCCAATAAAATCTTCAAACAAGTCAACTCGATCTATCATATCATAAGGAGATTGAAAATCAGTGCTGAGCAAAGGCTAAGTCTATAACTTAAGCTAGTAGCTCGTTTATGTAAATTTGGGAAGCATCTCCCTTGTAACAAGGGCCTCCACCAATACCATATACCAACAACAACAACAATAAAAATCCATCAACATATAAATGTCAATAACAAGACACCATATAACAACAAGAAGTCACAACTGCTTCACGACAAGCGGCAAGCTGCAATTGGAATCCGTAGAACCCATATGCCCCATATAGACTTCTTACATTAACTTACAAGTGCCATTAACATGATAATGAAGTCATTCATCAATGATTCCATCCTTATACCATATATTTATAACAAAGAAAACGATCCATAACTCCAACTATCTTCAATTAATAACTTTATTCACTAGTTCATGTCTTCTTGGTCCATTTAACCTAATCTACATCAATATAACCTTAGGCACATGCAATAACAGAATATACCTACCTCTTACAGTAACTTCAAGTCTAAATCCAAGTTATATTCAGCTTACAACAACCCTCAATGGCAATACAACACCATAGAAGTGACTTAAGCTAATCCAAGTATTATCTTGAAGTTTATCACCCTAAAGACTTAGCTAACATACAAGAAAGCTTAATCACAATTAGTAGGCTGTTATACTCACCTTAGACAGCAGCAACAACTTGGAATTTCATCCAAATAAAGCCCATAACAATCCTGAATGACAACTAAGGGTGTTAAACAGGTGGGTCGGGCCGGCTGGGTTGGCTTTTTTTACCTGTGCGGGTTATGGTCTGGGTCGATTACGGGTTGGGGATTTGGGGACTAATGGGTTTAACAGGTTCGGTTCATCCGGGTAAAAATTAAACCATAAGGGTTACGGGTTGAAGGGGCCGGGCCTGGTTTAATATATTTTTTTATTTTTTTTGTATTTTGTATAACTATTGTAAGTTATATTAATACTTTGTATTAATATAAAGAATACAAGGAAGATGAGAAAAAATTGCACTTATAAATTGCAAGTGCTATATTGTATTCAAAATTACAAAATTAAAATTTGCATTTAACAATTAAATTAATATCATATGTATTTTTATTGTGTACTAGAATATATTTAATGTCTATCTTATGTATTTTTACATTGTATCAAGTTATTTATTTGTGTATATTTATGATTTGAGCATTTATATCCTATATATATATATATATATATATATATATATATATATATATATATATATATATATATATATATATATATATATATATATATATATATATATATATATATATATATATATATATACATATATAATTTTTTATAACCTAGGATCTGATATTTTACCTTATATAGTACTGCTCTATGATTTAAATTGTATTTCGTTCATTTTAAATACATATAAAATATATACGCAGTGTATAATCAAGACTTATAAAATATATACTCAAAGCAATTTCCACTTTAAAACATACAAAAAAGTGACAGAAGTATTCCACTATTATTACATGTATCATACTTGCCAATTATGTGTATGATGTATATGTTAAATACCAACAGTTTTAAATTATGTTAATTAGTATACAATAATTGGTATATTCATGGTATGTGTAAGATATAAAATATTTATACTAGAATATACTACTGTTATACTTTTGAAAATTAGAAAGCTATGTAAAACTCCTAAAAAAAATTACAAAAAATTATCGTTAAACCGGTCCGGGTCGGTTAATCGGCTTAATGATACTGTTCATCTAATGGATTGTACCGTCCGAGTAATTGGTACTTAAAACGTAAACGGAGCAACCTGCACGGTCCCCCTAACCCAAGCCCGCCCAACCCTCCTTTAATCGGGCAAGCCTATTCTGGTTTTAACCGGTTTGGGCCAGTCCCGAATCGGACTGACCCGGCCCGTTTTACACCTATAATGACAACAGAACCTCAAAGAGGTGTTGTTCTTCACTAGGACCTAGGTTTTGATATTGAAATATGGTGTAATCACTTTGGAATTACTTCAAACCCTAGTGGAATATATTTTTATGGGTTCGGAGAAGTTTGGAGACAAAGTTGAGTTGAAAATAAGTGAATAATAGGCGTCCAAATCGTTTATAAAGTGAAGTAGGTCTACCTCCTAAGTAGGTCTCATTTGGAGCTGCTTGCGCGGTCTTGAGAAAATGCGAATATCTCTCTAGTTTGATGTCGTATTGATGAATAGTGTAATGTGTTAGAAACTAGACTTGTAGATATTCAATTTGATAGGTAGAACACCCCATTATTGCAAGTACATTTGGAGAAATGATCGGATACATTTGACCTAAATTTCAGCAAATTTATGAATGTAACTTGTGATGGCCTTTGCCAACTCTTGTTCCACAACTTGCTTGCCTTCAAAATGTAGGAAATGAATATCATACGACTAAAATAAATCATAGAATAACCTCCTTATCATGTTAAGAACCCTAGTCTCACCCCAAAGTGTTAGAAAATACGCTTAACGCTAGAGGGGGGGGGGGGAGTGAATAGCGTTATAATAAAAATTAGCGTAAACTTGCGGAAATTAAAATTTGCAGGAAGTAAATAAGTGCGATAAATAATAACTTACACACAGATATATCCTGGTTTACCATAACGTGTGGCTAGTCCAGTCCCCGAGAGACTCTCTCGAGATTTTCCACTAACTTGTCAAGCTTTCGGGTGCTTAACAAACCTTTACAACTTGAGGACGCAAGCCTCAACACCTTTGCTCGGAGTTACAACACTCCAAGACTTCAACCAAGGAAACACAAGTTCCTTACAACAAGAGAATCACAATTCTCTTCTAAGTGTACAAACACTAAAACACTCAAACAATATACTCCTTTATGAGTAGGTATGAGTAAAAAGAAATAAGCTCTAGATCACAACAACTTTGGACAAGAATATGGCTCTCAAAAGCTTTATGAAATTGAGTATAAAATGATAAACAAAAGTATGCAAGCTTATAGCAATGTAATGATCAGTTGTAGTATGTTGTTGTGTTTAAAACACCGAAATGAAGCCGTATTTATAGTTAAAAAACTTGGCATTACCATTGCCTAATTGCCAATTAAGAGTTGCTGATTTTACTCACTGACAATCGATTGTCAAACCCCAACAATCGATTGTCTGCCAGTCAGACCAAAATTCAATCCCAGATTTTACGCTTGATAATCGATTACTTACAATCCATAATCGATTACTGGCAACGTTCAAAAAATCCTTTCCAAATTTTACCACAAACAATCGATTGTCCAGAATCAACAATCGATTACTCAGCAACGTTCAAAAAATCTTTTCCGGATTTTAATCAAAACAATCGATTATACAAAATCAATAATCGATTACCCAATAACGTTCAAAAAATCTTTTCCGGATTTTAATCAAAACAATCGATTATACAGAATCAATAATCGATTACCTGACGGTATTTGAAAACATTACGACAACGGTCAGCTTCACAATCGATTGCACAAAGTCAACAATCGATTACTTATCAGTTTTTGAAAAACATTTTAAACACTCTCTATTTGACAATAGATTGTCCAATGTAACAATCGATTATTCAATAAATTTGAAAATCACTGGAAGACACTGTCTCAACATAATCGATTACCATTAGTTCATAATCGATTATTCTGAGTTTTGAAAAACTTTGATGGACACTGCCTCAGTCACAATCGATTGTCATTAGTTCACAATTGATTGTCATGCAGGTTTGAAAAACCTGATGCTCACTGTCTTACTCACAATCGATTGTCATTAGTTCACAATCGATTGTCATGCAGTCTTGGCTTAAAACAATCGATTATCATAAGTACATAATCGATTATCTTAGTCCAGATTTTTAAGGCATGTCTAAAAATTATTTTGACTACTGTAAATATGCATGATTTAAAATCATTTGACATTAAATTAAATATGCATGATTTTGGAAAATAGTTTTATGAGAGAAGCCATGTTACGAGTCAAGTTGTAGGATCAAGATCACAATGAAGAATGACTCAATTAAACTATAAAACTTTGTCTTGAGCTTGAATCTCGTTGTATATCAATTTTGCGCTTGTTTCTTGAACTTCGTCATATATCAATTTTCGCTTCGTTTGTCATTCATCAAAACCTATACAAAAGAACACACGTTTTAGCATATTGCATTGAGAACGTGTTTCCAACAATTTCCCCCATTTTGATAATGGCAAACATTAAGCGGGATATGCAAGACAAGCAATTTATATTGACGATTCAAGACAAATATATACATGCAACAAGTATGTAATTTGTTCCCCCTCAATTTGAGAATTCCCCCTCAATTTAAGCTTATAATTTGAGAGTGCATCATACCCGTTATCTTCCCCCTTTTGCCATTAGCAAAAATGACATAATAATAAGATGCCAAAGATGAAATAAACCATGTTTATTTATTAAAAAAAAATTACAGCAACAGGGAAGACAATACAACATATAAAAACAAACTTAAAAAAAACTACAATTATTCATTCATCATCTTCCGCCTCATCATCCGGCGCTGCTTCATGTGGAACAAGACCCGCATATGGATAATGAACGTGGTCAAAATATCCATGGATCTCGTGAGTTAATTGACCGAAAGAAGAGGTCAATGAAGCAATTTGGTCGGAAATGAATTGGAGGGAAGGCTCTTGAGGCGGAGGAGCACGACGGGTTGGAGGAGGAGCAGGCGCTACATGATCACCGTCATGATGAAAGGAGGATTCCGAAATTTCCCACTTTTTGGTACCCTTTTTGAGAGGACCATTTGCAGTGACGAATCCGGTGGCTTCAAGAAAGTTCATGATGAGGAGAGCATAAGGAAGAGGCCTATCATCTCCGATAGCGTCACGCATGTGAATTTTGATAAGCCGACACTAATTGATGTTAGCTCCGGTAACTATGGCATGCATGAGCTTGGTGTCCTCTTGGGAAATGGTGGTATGGTTGTGCTTACGAGGCTTGAGGACTCGGGTGACGAAATAGAAAATTAACCGGTAATTTGGATCCATTCCCGTAATTGTAGGACGACGAGAGGAGAGATTTGGATCATAAGAAGTAAGACCGATTTGGTGTAAGAGGGCTATTTCATCAAAAAGGGCTCCGGCCTCTCCGGTGTACCGAAAAATGTCTTCACCATTATGAGGAAGACGGGCAATGGTATGAAGATTTTCATCGGAAAGAAGAATTTGAACACCATTAATGTTGGTGACAAGCTCACCATCATCATCCTCATGGAGGTTGGAATAAAATGCTTGAACCAATGTAGTATTGATGTAAGGATGGGTAAGGAGTAAAAAGTCAAGAAGTTGAGAATTTTTGAGCATATTTGCAGCAGGCCCAAATGATTCAAGATACTTGTGGGTTGAAAAGCGGGGTGGAAGAATGTCGCGCTTTTCAAATTTGGTTAAGAATCGAGTAAGCTCGATGTCGGAATTAAAATATAGAACGGAACCATCTTGATAGGGATAGTTCGGATGAGGAGGGGCAGCAGAGGCGGATGCGCCGTGCCTAGCAGAACGGGAACGTTTTGAGTGACGGCCCGACATTTCTAATAAAAGCTGCTGGATTTTGCAAAGGATTAGAGGGAATTTGATATTTTGAAAGCTAAAATTGATGCTTGAGTGAATGAATATGAACATATATGAAGCCTATTTATAGAGGGGAGAGTGGCTTATCATTTATGGAAGAAATCTGCTGAGAATTTAAAGCCAAATCAGTCAGAAACGGTAAAATAAATTCACTCACCGTTAGACAATCGATTGTTGAGATGCAATAATCGATTGTTGAAGAGTTATGACCTGACTTGGAACTGACACAAATCGATTGAGGAGCCAAACGGTAACAAGAGTTTAAATTTCTGACATGAAATAATCGATTGTCAAATGTGGAATAATCGATTGTTTTGGAAAAGCATTGCTGAATGGCTGAGACAGAAATCGATTATGCAATTTAAGGAATCAATTATTAAACAAAACTGCATAATGAACATAAACCATAAACAATCGATTAGTGATACTGCTAATCGATTTTCAGCACAGTAAAATAATCGATTATTTTCTTGGAACAATCGATTGTTCTATGCCAAAACTTTATAATTCACCCTATCTTTTAGGGCGATACCTGCAAAATAGAATTAAACGTCTCCGACGCTCAAGTCAGTAATTTGTAAAGAAGTAATGACTTAAACTAGTGTTGCCAAGTGAGAACGTGAGCTCTTAAGAAGTGTGTCCTAATGTGATCTTAAGAGAGTTTCGGGTACTTACCTTTCCTCCAACGTCTCCAATTACCTGTTCAAGAGGGTGATCTTTGATCGTCCTCCACTCATTAGGCATATTCATTTCTTTTTCCAATTGTGGCGCTTCTTCCGTTGGTTGTTCCTCATGTATTTGTTGGAAACACGTTTCAAATGCAATATACTAAACGTGTGTTCTTTTGTAGGTTTTGATGAATGTCAAACAAAGCAAAAAGCGATATATAGCAGTACTCAAGGACAAGCACAAAATGGATGCATTACAAGAAGCTCAAGACAAAGTTTAGAAATGTTATAATTGAGTCAATATTAATTGTGATCTTGATTCCTCAACTTGGCTCATAACATGGCTTCTCTACTAAAATTATTTTTCCAAAATCATGCATATTTAAATTAAGTGTCAAATGATTTTAAACTATGCATATTTACATTTGTTAAAATGTTTTCCAAGCATGCCTCAAAAATCTGGGCTAAGATAATCGATTATGTACTTATGATAATCGAGTATCTCTAAGCCAAGACTGCATGACAATCGATTGTGAATTAATGATAATCGATTGTGAGTAAGTCAGTTAACATCAGGTTTTTGCAAACTGCATAACAATCGATTGTGTACTTATGATAATCGATTGTTAACTGAGGCAAAGTTTTCAAAACTCATAAAAATCGATTATGAACTAATGGTAATCGATTAGAATGAGAAAAATGTCTCCCAGTGATTTTAAATAAAATGATAATCGATTGTGGCTTTTGATAATCGATTATATATGAGACAGAGAGTTTTGAAATTAATTAATAATCGATTATTCCATTTGATAATCGATTGTTGAAGCTGACCGTTGTCATATATTTTCAATTACCTTCAGGTAATCGATTGTTGATATTTAACAATCGATGTTTTGCTTAAAATCTGGAAAAGATTTTCTGAACGTTGTTAAAATAATCGATTGTTGATTTCCGGACAATCGATGTTTTATGCCAAAAATTGGAAAGGATTTCTTAACGTTATAAATAATCGATTATTGATTTGAAGTAATCGATTGTTGACGTAAAATCTGGGATTGAATTTTTAATCTGATAGGCAAACAATCGATTGTTTAGTCTTGACAATCGATTGTCACTGAGTAATTTCAGCAATCCTTAATTGGCAATTAGACAACGGTAAGACTGAGTTTTTCACCTATAAATACAGCTTCAACTCAGTGTTTTCACAACAACAACATATACACTTTGAGTATTTTCATTGCTAAAAGCTTTCTTACATTGATCATCATTTTCCATTCATCCATAAAGCTTTTTGAAGAGCCATTCTATTGAGCTAAGTTGTTGTGATCTTGAGCGTACTATTTCTACTCATATCTACTCATTAAGGAGTGCTTTGTAAAGTGAGTGTGTTTTGTGTTTGTAAGAGAATTGCGATTCTCGTTTGTTGAGGAACTTGTGATTCCTCGGTTGAAGTCTTTGGGATTGTTATCCCCGAGCAGTTGAAGTCTTTGGGATTGTTATCCCCGAGCAGTTGAAGTCTTTGGGATTGTTATCCCCGAGCAGTTGAAGTCTTTGGGATTGTTATCCCCGAGCAATTGAAGTCTTTGGGATTGGTATCCCCGAGCAATTGAAGTCTTTGGGATAGTGATCCCCGAGCAACTAGGTGAGGCTTGTGTCCTCAGCTGTAACGGTTTGTTAAGCACCCGTAAGCTTGACAAGTTTAGTGGAAATCTCGAGAGAGTCTCTCGGGGACTGGACTAACCACGTTTGTGGCCAACCAGGATACATCATTGTGTAAGTTTATTCTACTGCACTTGTTTTAATTTCTGCAAAGTTTTTAAATTCCGCACTAAAACGCTTAATATTTTTAAAACGCTATTCACCCCCCCCCCTCTAGCGTAAAGCGTATTGTCCAACAATTGGTATCAGAGCCATACTCTCTGAAAAACTTAACCGTTTGAGAGAACCATCCATGGCTTCTACTCTAAATTTCTTTGCAGGAATAGGTGAAGGAGAATGCAGCATGTCGCCTCCAATATTAGACGAAAACGACTACTCAGTCTGGAAATATCGGATGCAAGTTTTTACAATGGCAAACGATTTGTATCTATGGCAAGCTATTAAACACAATGATCAACTGACGACAAAAGTCGGGAAAGATAAGGTAAGTGAATACAACACTAAAGCTATGAATATATTACATAACGCCTTGAACCAGGAACTTTGGCGAAAAATCTCCCACTATAAAACTGCTAAGGAAATGTGGGACAAACTTGAGGAATTGCACGAAAACACGCCTCAAAAAGCGGTCAGCACAAACGATGAATCAACTGGTCAGTGCCTCATGGCAGACGAAAAAGACGAGGTAAGTACATCTAACGATATGCAAATTGCTTATAACAAACTGCATGATGAGTTGGTAAATGCTTCTAAGACTATTAAAGATTTACAAAGAACTCTTTCTTTACAAGAAGAGGATTTTCAAAAACAACTCTTTTTAAAAGACAAGGGCTTTGAAGAACGTCTTTCTTTAGCTCAAAAAGGTGTTGAAAATCTGTCTCGTGATAACGAGAATCTTGCAAATGAAAATCAATTTTTGTTAAATGATAGTATAGAACTTAGACAAGTCATCAAGACTATGCATGAAGCCTCTTGTGTTGATAAATGCTCTACTTGTACTGCTTGTGAGTCCTTAAAACTAGAAAACACAGAACTTAGGAAAACATTAGAAACACGTAGTAAAGAAGTTCCTAAAGTTGTTGAAAAAGAAACGCCTAAGAAATATCAACGGCATAAAAACAAAAACTTCACTACTCCACCTAGAAATAACTCTAAGGTATTAAACAAGCCTAGAACAAATTCTTTTAGACCACCTAGACATTATGCTAGAATGTATGAAAATAAGGGTAGAACTAATATCTTTAGACAACCTAGATCCGAATCTAGGATTCTTGCAAACAAGCCTACAAATAGTAATTTTTGGCAACCAAGAAATAACTCTAGGAACGAGCTTAGACCACCTAGACATGACACTAGGTCCTTCAACAAGTCTAGCACTAATGACTTTAGACCATCTAGATATTATACTAGAAATGGGAACAATATGTCTAGTGTTAATCTTTTTCATTCGCCTAGAACTTTGTTGGCTCAACCTAGGCATCAACACAACCCGAACGTAGTATGTCATTACTGCAATCGTATAGGTCATATTGCACCTATGTGTTTTACAAAGCATAGAGATTCTTCATATTATTATGGTCGTTATTTGCCTAACCCCCAAGGACCCAAAATGGTATGGGTACCTAAAGAATATTAATTTGCTTTGTAGGTGTGCTTGAAGGGATCAAGTGTACTATGGTACCTTGACAGTGGATGCTCCAGACACATGACAGGAGACGAATCCAAATTCCTTCAACTAGAGCACAAAGAAGGAGGAAGCGTTGTATTCGGTGACAACAATAAAGGACAAATTATTGGCATCGGATCGGTCGGAATTTTCAAACTTAATGACTAGCGAATTTGAGATGTCCATGATGGGTGAGTTACAATTCTTTTTGGGATTACAAGTAAAACAAATGAAGGAAGGTACATTCATTTGTCAAAGCAAGTATTGCAAAGAACTGCTTAAACGTTTTGATATGAACAATGCAAAGGAAATGGCAACTCCCATGAGCACATCCGATCATCTCGACAAAGATGAAAAAGGTAAGGAAGTCGACATCAAAAAGTACCGAGGTATGATTGGCTCTCTTCTTTATCTTACTGCTAGTCGTCCGGACATCATGTTTAGCGTGTGCGTCTGTGCCCGTTATCAATCATGTCCGAAAGAGTCTCACCTTACTGCGGTAAAGCGGATTCTAAGGTATCTTGTCGGTACTACCAATATGGGTCTATGGTACCCCAAAGGTTCTTCATGCCAACTTATTGGCTATTCCGACTCCGATTTTGCTGGATGCAAATTGGACCGCAAGAGCACTAGCGGCACTTGCCACTTGCTCGGTAGCGCTTTAGTTTCTTGGTTTAGTAAGAAGCAAGTTAGTGTTGCGTTGTCCACAACCGAGGCTGAATATGTAGCCACGGGGAGTTGTTGCGCTCAAATCCTATGGATGAAACAACAACTCTTGGACTATGGCCTACGTCTTGACCACATTCCTCTTAGATGTGACAACACTAGTGCCATATGCTTGACGAAGAACCCCATTCTTCACTCGCGAACAAAACACATTGAAATTAGACATCATTTTATTAGAGATCACGTTCTAAAAGGCGATGTCGAAATTGAATTTGTTGAAACAAAAAGCCAATTGGCAGACATCTTTACAAAGCCCTTAGATAAAGAGTCCTTCTTCCGAATTCGTAGTGAACTCGGGATCCTTGACTCCACGTTGATCTACGTCATGCATTGCATTTTATTTCTTACATAATTTCTAACTTGAGCGTCGGAGGCGTCTAACACTTTTTTGCAGGTATCACCCTAAAGAAAAGGGGATCATAAAAGCATGACGCAAAATACTCAAGTATTCTACAGGAAAATCGTCGTCAAACAATCGATTACTGTATCAATAATCGATTACTTTTGTTATCTTTATTTTCCAATAAATAAACTTTTGTTTATTTCATATGTTTTTTTGCATATTCTTCCCTTGTATATATTTTTGCTAATGGCAAAAGGGGGAAGAAACGGGATATCAAGAAGTATGCTATATCACTCTCAACTTCATTCATGCTTAAAGTGAGGGGGAACATGAATTGAGGGGGAACATCAAATTGCATACTTTACACTTGTCTTGGATTATCAAAATAATTATTGCATATATCCCGCTTATGTTTGCCATTATCAAAAAGGGGGAAATTGTTGGAAACACGTTTCAAATGCAATATACTAAACGTGTGTTCTTTTGTAGGTTTTGATGAATGTCAAACAAAGCAAAAAGCGATATATAGCAGTACTCAAGGACAAGCACAAAATGGATGCATTACAAGAAGCTCAAGACAAAGTTTAGAAATGTTATAATTGAGTCAATATTAATTGTGATCTTGATTCCTCAACTTGGCTCATAACATGGCTTCTCTACTAAAATTATTTTTCCAAAATCATGCATATTTAAATTAAGTGTCAAATGATTTTAAACTATGCATATTTACATTTGTTAAAATGTTTTCCAAGCATGCCTCAAAAATCTGGGCTAAGATAATCGATTATGTACTTATGATAATCGAGTATCTCTAAGCCAAGACTGCATGACAATCGATTGTGAATTAATGATAATCGATTGTGAGTAAGTCAGTTAACATCAGGTTTTTGCAAACTGCATAACAATCGATTGTGTACTTATGATAATCGATTGTTAACTGAGGCAAAGTTTTCAAAACTCATAAAAATCGATTATGAACTAATGGTAATCGATTAGAATGAGAAAAATGTCTCCCAGTGATTTTAAATAAAATGATAATCGATTGTGGCTTTTGATAATCGATTATATATGAGACAGAGAGTTTTGAAATTAATTAATAATCGATTATTCCATTTGATAATCGATTGTTGAAGCTGACCGTTGTCATATATTTTCAATTACCTTCAGGTAATCGATTGTTGATATTTAACAATCGATGTTTTGCTTAAAATCTGGAAAAGATTTTCTGAACGTTGTTAAAATAATCGATTGTTGATTTCCGGACAATCGATGTTTTATGCCAAAAATTGGAAAGGATTTCTTAACGTTATAAATAATCGACTATTGATTTGAAGTAATCGATTGTTGACGTAAAATCTGGGATTGAATTTTTAATCTGATAGGCAAACAATCGATTGTTTAGTCTTGACAATCGATTGTCACTGAGTAATTTCAGCAATCCTTAATTGGCAATTAGACAACGGTAAGACTGAGTTTTTCACCTATAAATACAGCTTCAACTCAGTGTTTTCACAACAACAACATATACACTTTGAGTATTTTCATTGCTAAAAGCTTTCTTACATTGATCATCATTTTCCATTCATCCATAAAGCTTTTTGAAGAGCCATTCTATTGAGCTAAGTTGTTGTGATCTTGAGCGTACTATTTCTACTCATATCTACTCATTAAGGAGTGCTTTGTAAAGTGAGTGTGTTTTGTGTTTGTAAGAGAATTGCGATTCTCGTTTGTTGAGGAACTTGTGATTCCTCGGTTGAAGTCTTTGGGATTGTTATCCCCGAGCAGTTGAAGTCTTTGGGATTGTTATCCCCGAGCAGTTGAAGTCTTTGGGATTGTTATCCCCGAGCAATTGAAGTCTTTGGGATTGGTATCCCCGAGCAATTGAAGTCTTTGGGATTGTGATCCCCGAACAACTAGGTGAGGCTTGTGTCCTCAGCTGTAACGGTTTGTTAAGCACCCGTAAGCTTGACAAGTTTAGTGGAAATCTCGAGAGAGTCTCTCGGGGACTGGACTAACCACGTTTGTGGCCAACCAGGATACATCATTGTGTAAGTTTATTCTACTGCACTTGTTTTAATTTCTGCAAAGTTTTTAAATTCCGCACTAAAACGCTTAATATTTTTAAAACGCTATTCACCCCCCCCCCTCTAGCGTAAAGCGTATTGTCCAACAATTGGTATCAGAGCCATACTCTCTGAAAAACTTAACCGTTTGAGAGAACCATCCATGGCTTCTACTCTAAATTTCTTTGCAGGAATAGGTGAAGGAGAATGCAGCATGTCGCCTCCAATATTAGACGAAAACGACTACTCAGTCTGGAAATATCGGATGCAAGTTTTTACAATGGCAAACGATTTGTATCTATGGCAAGCTATTAAACACAATGATCAACTGACGACAAAAGTCGGGAAAGATAAGGTAAGTGAATACAACACTAAAGCTATGAATATATTACATAACGCCTTGAACCAGGAACTTTGGCGAAAAATCTCCCACTATAAAACTGCTAAGGAAATGTGGGACAAACTTGAGGAATTGCACGAAAACACGCCTCAAAAAGCGGTCAGCACAAACGATGAATCAACTGGTCAGTGCCTCATGGCAGACGAAAAAGACGAGGTAAGTACATCTAACGATATGCAAATTGCTTATAACAAACTGCATGATGAGTTGGTAAATGCTTCTAAGACTATTAAAGATTTACAAAGAACTCTTTCTTTACAAGAAGAGGATTTTCAAAAACAACTCTTTTTAAAAGACAAGGGCTTTGAAGAACGTCTTTCTTTAGCTCAAAAAGGTGTTGAAAATCTGTCTCGTGATAACGAGAATCTTGCAAATGAAAATCAATTTTTGTTAAATGATAGTATAGAACTTAGACAAGTCATCAAGACTATGCATGAAGCCTCTTGTGTTGATAAATGCTCTACTTGTACTGCTTGTGAGTCCTTAAAACTAGAAAACACAGAACTTAGGAAAACATTAGAAACACGTAGTAAAGAAGTTCCTAAAGTTGTTGAAAAAGAAACGCCTAAGAAATATCAACGGCATAAAAACAAAAACTTCACTACTCCACCTAGAAATAACTCTAAGGTATTAAACAAGCCTAGAACAAATTCTTTTAGACCACCTAGACATTATGCTAGTATGTATGAAAATAAGGGTAGAACTAATATCTTTAGACAACCTAGATCCGAATCTAGGATTCTTGCAAACAAGCCTACAAATAGTAATTTTTGGCAACCAAGAAATAACTCTAGGAACGAGCTTAGACCACCTAGACATGACACTAGGTCCTTCAACAAGTCTAGCACTAATGACTTTAGACCATCTAGATATTATACTAGAAATGGGAACAATATGTCTAGTGTTAATCTTTTTCATTCGCCTAGAACTTTGTTGGCTCAACCTAGGCATCAACACAACCCGAACGTAGTATGTCATTACTGCAATCGTATAGGTCATATTGCACCTATGTGTTTTACAAAGCATAGAGATTCTTCATATTATTATGGTCGTTATTTGCCTAACCCCCAAGGACCCAAAATGGTATGGGTACCTAAAGAATATTAATTTGCTTTGTAGGTGTGCTTGAAGGGATCAAGTGTACTATGGTACCTTGACAGTGGATGCTCCAGACACATGACAGGAGACGAATCCAAATTCCTTCAACTAGAGCACAAAGAAGGAGGAAGCGTTGTATTCGGTGACAACAATAAAGGACAAATTATTGGCATCGGATCGGTCGGAATTTTCAAACTTAATGACTAGCGAATTTGAGATGTCCATGATGGGTGAGTTACAATTCTTTTTGGGATTACAAGTAAAACAAATGAAGGAAGGTACATTCATTTGTCAAAGCAAGTATTGCAAAGAACTGCTTAAACGTTTTGATATGAACAATGCAAAGGAAATGGCAACTCCCATGAGCACATCCGATCATCTCGACAAAGATGAAAAAGGTAAGGAAGTCGACATCAAAAAGTACCGAGGTATGATTGGCTCTCTTCTTTATCTTACTGCTAGTCGTCCGGACATCATGTTTAGCGTGTGCGTCTGTGCCCGTTATCAATCATGTCCGAAAGAGTCTCACCTTACTGCGGTAAAGCGGATTCTAAGGTATCTTGTCGGTACTACCAATATGGGTCTATGGTACCCCAAAGGTTCTTCATGCCAACTTATTGGCTATTCCGACTCCGATTTTGCTGGATGCAAATTGGACCGCAAGAGCACTAGCGGCACTTGCCACTTGCTCGGTAGCGCTTTAGTTTCTTGGTTTAGTAAGAAGCAAGTTAGTGTTGCGTTGTCCACAACCGAGGCTGAATATGTAGCCACGGGGAGTTGTTGCGCTCAAATCCTATGGATGAAACAACAACTCTTGGACTATGGCCTACGTCTTGACCACATTCCTCTTAGATGTGACAACACTAGTGCCATATGCTTGACGAAGAACCCCATTCTTCACTCGCGAACAAAACACATTGAAATTAAACATCATTTTATTAGAGATCACGTTCTAAAAGGCGATGTCGAAATTGAATTTGTTGAAACAAAAAGCCAATTGGCAGACATCTTTACAAAGCCCTTAGATAAAGAGTCCTTCTTCCGAATTCGTAGTGAACTCGGGATCCTTGACTCCACGTTGATCTACGTCATGCATTGCATTTTATTTCTTACATAATTTCTAACTTGAGCGTCGGAGGCGTCTAACACTTTTTTGCAGGTATCACCCTAAAGAAAAGGGGATCATAAAAGCATGACGCAAAATACTCAAGTATTCTACAGGAAAATCGCCGTCAAACAATCGATTACTGTATCAATAATCGATTACTTTTGTTATCTTTATTTTCCAATAAATAAACTTTTGTTTATTTCATATATTTTTTTGCATATTCTTCCCTTGTATATATTTTTGCTAATGGCAAAAGGGGGAAGAAACGGGATATCAAGAAGTATGCTATATCACTCTCAACTTCATTCATGCTTAAAGTGAGGGGGAACATGAATTGAGGGGGAACATCAAATTGCATACTTTACACTTGTCTTGGATTATCAAAATAATTATTGCATATATCCCGCTTATGTTTGCCATTATCAAAAAGGGGGAAATTGTTGGAAACACGTTTCAAATGCAATATACTAAACGTGTGTTCTTTTGTAGGTTTTGATGAATGTCAAACAAAGCAAAAAGCGATATATAGCAGTACTCAAGGACAAGCACAAAATGGATGCATTACAAGAAGCTCAAGACAAAGTTTAGAAATGTTATAATTGAGTCAATATTAATTGTGATCTTGATTCCTCAACTTGGCTCATAACATGGCTTCTCTACTAAAATTATTTTTCCAAAATCATGCATATTTAAATTAAGTGTCAAATGATTTTAAACTATGCATATTTACATTTGTTAAAATGTTTTCCAAGCATGCCTCAAAAATCTGGGCTAAGATAATCGATTATGTACTTATGATAATCGAGTATCTCTAAGCCAAGACTGCATGACAATCGATTGTGAATTAATGATAATCGATTGTGAGTAAGTCAGTTAACATCAGGTTTTTGCAAACTGCATAACAATCGATTGTGTACTTATGATAATCGATTGTTAACTGAGGCAAAGTTTTCAAAACTCATAAAAATCGATTATGAACTAATGGTAATCGATTAGAATGAGAAAAATGTCTCCCAGTGATTTTAAATAAAATGATAATCGATTGTGGCTTTTGATAATCGATTATATATGAGACAGAGAGTTTTGAAATTAATTAATAATCGATTATTCCATTTGATAATCGATTGTTGAAGCTGACCGTTGTCATATATTTTCAATTACCTTCAGGTAATCGATTGTTGATATTTAACAATCGATGTTTTGCTTAAAATCTGGAAAAGATTTTCTGAACGTTGTTAAAATAATCGATTGTTGATTTCCGGACAATCGATGTTTTATGCCAAAAATTGGAAAGGATTTCTTAACGTTATAAATAATCGATTATTGATTTGAAGTAATCGATTGTTGACGTAAAATCTGGGATTGAATTTTTAATCTGATAGGCAAACAATCGATTGTTTAGTCTTGACAATCGATTGTCACTGAGTAATTTCAGCAATCCTTAATTGGCAATTAGACAACGGTAAGACTGAGTTTTTCACCTATAAATACAGCTTCAACTCAGTGTTTTCACAACAACAACATATACACTTTGAGTATTTTCATTGCTAAAAGCTTTCTTACATTGATCATCATTTTCCATTCATCCATAAAGCTTTTTGAAGAGCCATTCTATTGAGCTAAGTTGTTGTGATCTTGAGCGTACTATTTCTACTCATATCTACTCATTAAGGAGTGCTTTGTAAAGTGAGTGTGTTTTGTGTTTGTAAGAGAATTGGGATTCTCGTTTGTTGAGGAACTTGTGATTCCTCGGTTGAAGTCTTTGGGATTGTTATCCCCGAGCAGTTGAAGTCTTTGGGATTGTTATCCCCGAGCAGTTGAAGTCTTTGGGATTGTTATCCCCGAGCAGTTGAAGTCTTTGGGATTGTTATCCCCGAGCAATTGAAGTCTTTGGGATTGGTATCCCCGAGCAATTGAAGTCTTTGGGATTGTGATCCCCGAACAACTAGGTGAGGCTTGTGTCCTCAGCTGTAACGGTTTGTTAAGCACCCGTAAGCTTGACAAGTTTAGTGGAAATCTCGAGAGAGTCTCTCGGGGACTGGACTAACCACGTTTGTGGCCAACCAGGATACATCATTGTGTAAGTTTATTCTACTGCACTTGTTTTAATTTCTGCAAAGTTTTTAAATTCCGCACTAAAACACTTAATATTTTTAAAACGCTATTCACCCCCCCCTCTAGCGTAAAGCGTATTGTCCAACAGTATTTTGTTTTTCAAGCTGTCTAAGATACCTGCAAGATCAAAACCGGAATCCTTTCTCGCCAAGCGAGCATTATTTTCGGAAAATACAACGTGAGGGGATTCCTCCACAATTTGGGTTCTTTTATTAAAGACCCGATATGCTTTACTACGTGAGGAATATCCAATGAAAATACCTTCATCCGACTTAGCATCAAATTTACCCAATTGGTCTTTGCCATTGTTATGAACAAAACAATTGCAACCAAAAATTCTAAAATGGGAAATATTTGGTTTTCTACCCTTATAAAGTTCATAGGGGGTTTTCATGAGTATCGGCCGAATTACTACTCTATTTAGAACATAACAAGCGGTACTCACGGCGTCCGCCCAAAAATGTTTGGGTATCTTAGCTTCGTCGAGCATGGTTCTAGCCATTTCTTCGAGACACATATTTTTCCTTTCCACCACCCCATTTTGTTGTGGTGTATGTGGAGCGGAGAAGGTATGCTCGGTTCTGAGTTCGTCACAAAAGTCCGCAAAGAGATTGTGATCAAACTCTCCCCCATGATCACTTCTAATTGAAGTGACGGTTGTTTCTTTCTCATTTTGAACACGCTTAAGAAAATATTTAAAATTTTGAAAAGCATCACTTTTATTGGCAAGAAATAAGGTCCAAGTAAATCTCGAGTAATCATCAACAATCACAAAAGAATATCTATTTCTTCCTAGACTTTCTATGCGAGAAGGACCAAATAAATCCATATGAAGCAATTGCAATGGTCTAGAAGTTGAAATAATGTTTTTAGATTTGAAAGATGCTATTGTTTGCTTCCCCTTTTGACACGAGTCACAAATAGAGTCATTTTCAAATTTTAAATTGGGAAGACCAACAACTAAGTTTTGAGAAATCAATTTGTTCAAAAGATGCATATTGATATGTGCTACTCTACGATGCCATAGCCAAGTATCATCCTCTTTACTCATTAGACAATCAACATAATTGGGTGAGGATTTAGCAAGATCAACCATATAAATATTATCCACTCTAAAACCACGAAGGATAATTTTGAAATCACTACGTCTGAACACTAAGAATTCATCCGAATCAAATAAAGCAAGATTTCCCTTGTCACACAATTGGCTTATGCTCAAGAGATTATGCTTTAATCCTTTAACAAGTAATATATGCTTAATAGAGGATTTTTCATCCTTACCGACCGAGCCGGTGCCGATGATCTTTCCTTTATTGTTATCACCGAAGATAACACTTCCTCCTTCTTTGTGCTCTAATTGAAGGAATTTGGATTCATCTCCCGTCATATGCTTGGAGCATCCACTATCAAGGTACCATAGTACACTTGATCCCTTCAAGCACACCTACAAAACAAATTAATGTTCTTTAGGTACCCATGCCATCTTGGGTCCTTGGGGGTTAGGCATATTATAATGATGCGATTGAGTAATATGTCTATGACGTGTAAAGCATGCCGGAGCAATATGACCAATACGTTTACAATAATGACAAGTCACATTTGGGTTATGCATCCTTCTAGGTTCATAGTAACTAGACGGATGAAAATTTCTTACTCTATTTTGAACACTATGACTATTTCGCATTTCATGAGAGTTATTTCTCCTACTATGAGCTCTAGGATGGGGAGCATTTCTAGAGTTATTGTTTCTCGGTTGAGGGCCATTGCTAGGTCTTCTAAGGGGTTCAAAATTTGGCCTAAAGTATGCATCATTTCTAGGGTGACTATTTCTAGGTGGTAAGTCATTCCTAGGTCTTCTAAAATGTTCAGCATTTTGTCTAGCGTGCATATTGGCTCTAGAGTTGTTGTTTCTAGGATAAGAATTTCTATTGTTAATCCTAGGTTGAGCTTTAGGTTGTTGGGGTTTAGCTTCAACCTTTTCTTCATTCTTAAAGCCTATTCCATGCTTGGTTGATTTCAAGTTAACAAGAACATCATTCAAGTTTTTGTGCGAAGAATTAAACTTATCTAATGTGCCTATAAGCCTACTTACTTCATTCTTAAGATGCAAACAAGAAGTGCAATTTCTAGTAGAGCTTTCGGGCTTATCGGAACTTCTTTTTCCAAAAAACTTGTTTTCCTCTTTCAGCTTCTCATTTTCTAAAACCAGTTTTTCTAAATCCTTTTCTTTTAAAGAAAGCTGTTTTTGAAAATCTTTTTCTTTTAGAGAAGCATTTTCTTTTACGCTTTTGACTGTTTTTGAAGCTTTAATAAATTCAGTATATAATTCATCAAAAGCAGTTCGCATTTCATCAAGAGTAAAGAAGTTTTGATATGAAATTTGACATACCTCGTCTTTGTTATCTTCTTGTGCCATGAGGCAAAGATTTGCTGCTTCGTCTTCTTCTCCTTCACTTGACTCATCTCCGTAGTCACCTTCCCAAGAAATATATGCGCGTTGCTTTTTAAAAGGTTTCTTTTCCTTTTTGAGGTTTGGGCAATTTGACTTGATGTGTCCGGTTTCTCCGCATTTGTAGCATTTTATTTCTCCTTGCTTTTTCCCTTTGCGTTCATACTCCTTGCGCATGAACTTTTGAAATCATTTGATAACGAGTCCAAACTCGTTGTCTCCTTCCTCATCAATTTGCGGTTGACTTGTGCTCGCCTTTAGAGCTATTCTTTGCCTCCTTTGATCATCAACAAGAGGGTTAAGAATAGTAGATTCATAGGTCTTGAGATTACCTCTTAATGCGTCAATTGTGACATTTGAGACGCCGATGGATTCTTGGATTGCGTCGGCCTTTGATCGCCATACCAGAGTGAGACTTCTAAGGATCTTCCGTACAAGTTCTCTATCCGTGAATGTCTTTTTGAGGGCATGTAGATCATTTACGATTATTGAAAATCGTTCAAACATTTCGTCCACCTTTTCTCCTTCCTTCATGTGAAATAATTCATAAGCATGGGTTAGGAAATCAATTTTTGCTTCCCTTACCTGATCCGTTCCTTCGTATGTAACTTCTAGCTTGTCCCACATCTCCTTTGCTATTTTGCAACACGATATTTTCCTGTAATCGTCAGCATTAACAGCACAATATAATAAGTTTATTGCTTTAGCATTATTTTGGACCTTTCGGATGTCATTCGCGTCATACTCATCCTCGGACTTGGGCACACATTCATTTTCCACCTTCTTGGTTGGAATTTGATTTCCCTTTGTAAACACCTTCCAAAGGTGAAAACTGTTGGATTGAACGAAGATCATCATCCTCTCCTTCCAGTACGTGTAATTTGTACCATTGAATAGAGGTGGTCGTGTGGAGCACTGTCCTTCATCAATTCCTGCAAAAGAGTCACGAGTAGAAGCCATGGATGGTTCTCTCAAACTGTTAAGTCTTCAGAGGTATGGCTCTGATACCAATTGTTAGAAAATACGCTTAGCGCTAGAGGGGGGGTTAATAGCGTTATAATAAAATTTAGCGTAAACTTGCGGAAATTAAAATTTGCAGGAAGTAAATAAGTGCGATAAATAATAACTTACACACAGATATATCCTGGTTTACCACAACGTGTGGCTAGTCCAGTCCCCGAGAGACTCTCTCGAGATTTTTCACTAACTTGTCAAGCTTCCGGGTGCTTAGCAAACCTTTACAACTTGAGGACGCAAGCCTCAACACCTTTGCTCGGAGTTACAACACTCCAAGACTTCAACCAAGGAAACACAAGCTC
Organism: Nicotiana benthamiana; assembly: GCA_034376525.1. Classification (NCBI taxonomy): domain Eukaryota; kingdom Viridiplantae; phylum Streptophyta; class Magnoliopsida; order Solanales; family Solanaceae; genus Nicotiana; species Nicotiana benthamiana. The sequence goes on along the minus strand of CM067332.1, from coordinate 116,210,084 downwards.
CTTACAACAAGAGAATCACAATTCTCTTCTAAGTGTACAAACACCAAAACACTCAAACAATATACTCCTTTATGAGTAGGTATGAGTAAAAAGAAATAAGCTCTAGATCACAACAACTTTGGACAAGAATATGGCTCTCAAAAGCTTTATGAAATTGAGTATAAAATGATAAACAAAAGTATGCAAGCTTATAGCAATGTAATGATCAGTTGTAGTATGTTGTTGTGTTTAAAACACTGAAATGAAGCTGTATTTATAGTTAAAAAACTTGGCATTACCGTTGCCTAATTGCCAATTAAGAGTTGCTGATTTTACTCACTGACAATTGATTGTCAAACCCCAACAATCAATTGTCTGCCAGTCAGACCAAAATTCAATCCCAGATTTTACGCTTGATAATCGATTACTTACAATCCATAATCAATTACTGGCAACGTTCAAAAAATCCTTTCCAGATTTTACCACAAACAATCGATTGTCCAGAATCAACAATCGATTACTCAGCAACGTTCAAAAAATCTTTTCCGGATTTTAATCAAAACAATCGATTATACAAAATCAATAATCGGATTTTAATCAAAACAATCGATTATACAAAATCAATAATCGATTACCCAATAACGTTCAAAAAATCTTTTCCGGATTTTAATCAAAACAATCGATTATACAGAATCAATAATCGATTACCTGACGGTATTTGAAAACTTTACGACAACGGTCAGCTTCACAATCGATTGCACAAAGTCAACAATGGATTACTTATCAGTTTTTGAAAAACATTTTAAACACTGTCTATTTGACAATCGATTGTCCAATTTAACAATCGATTATTCAATAAATTTGAAAATCACTGGAAGATACTGTCTCAACATAATCGATTACCATTAGTTCATAATCGATTATTCTGAGTTTTGAAAAACATTGATGGACACTGCCTCAGTCACAATCGATTGTCATTAGTTCACAATCGATTGTCATGCAGGTTTGAAAAACCTGATGCTTACTGTCTTACTCACAATCGATTGTCATTAGTCCACAATCGATTGTCATGCAGTCTTGGCTTAAAACAATCGATTATCATAAGTACATAATCGATTATCTTAGTCCAGATTTTTAAGGCATGTCTAAAAATTATTTTGACTACTGTAAATATGCATGATTTAAAATCATTTGACATTAAATTAAATATGCATGATTTTGGAAAATAGTTTTATGAGAGAAGCCATGTTACGAGTCAAGTTGTAGGATCATGATCACAATTAAGAATGACTCAATTAAACTATAAAACTTTGTCTTGAACTTGAATCTCGCTGTATATCAATTTTGCGCTTGTTTCTTGAACTTCGTCATATATCAATTTTCGCTTCGTTTGTCATTCATCAAAACCTATACAAAAGAACACACGTTTTAGTATATTGCATTGAGAACATGTTTCCAACACAAAGTACATGATATAACATTCCAATCTTGTCGACTTTCGACGAAACTTATTTTCTTCAATTGGTTTAGATTCTAAGATTTCCAACCCTTTTGGTACTTGTTGTTCATGATCTTAAATATTTGTAGCCTCCAAGATAACATGATTAACTTACGTTGTTTTTCCAAATATAATCTCATTTTTGAGCTTATACAAATGACTTACGACGTACTCTCACATATGAAAACTTGAGGTCTAACAGATAGTTGGTTATATGCCAAGTTCTCGAAGTGTGAATTCTGGTTGGGTTCATTGGCATTTCTGGGTCATGTTGTATCAGCAGAGGGTATTCAGGTGGACCTAAAGAAGATAGAGGCAGTCAAGAACTGGCCTAGACCAGCATCAGCTATAGTGATTTAGAGTTTCTTGGGTTGGCAGGCTACTATCGACGGTTCGTGGAGGGGTTTTCATCCATTGTAGCCCCGATGACCAGATTGACCCAGAAGGGTACCCAGTTAAGATGGTCGGATGAGTGTGAGACGAGCCTTCAAAAGCTCAAGACAGCTCTGACTACGGCACCCGTGTTGGTTTTCCCCACCGGTTCAGGGCCTTATATAGTCTATTGCGATGCTTCCCATGTTGGGCCTGGAGCAATGTTGATGCAGAATGGCAAAGTCATTGAATATGCTTTGAGGTAGTTGAAGATTCATGAGATGAACTATCCGGTTCATGATTTGGAGCTGGTAGCCATAGTTCATGCACTGAAGATTTGGAGGCATTATCTGTATGGCGTGGCATATGAGGTGTTCACTGATCACAAGAGTCTCCAACATTTGTTCATGCAAAAGGAGTTGAATTTGAGGCAGAGAAAGTGGTTGGAGTTGCTGAAAGATTATAATATCACTATCTTATATCACCCGAGAAATGCCAATGTGGTGGCCGATGCTTTGAGTAGGAAGCCAGCCAGTATGGCAGTCTTTCTTACATTCCGGTCAGTGAGAGGTCGCGTGCGTTGGATTTTCAGGCTTTGGCCAATCGATTTGTGAGGTTGGATATTTTTGAGCCTAGTCAAGTGTTAGCTTGCATGGTTGCTCATTCTTCATTATTAGAGCATATCCGGGATCAGTAGTTTGATGATCCCCATTTGTGTGTCCTTAGAGACATGGTGCAACGTAGAGGTGCCAAGCAGGTTAGCTTAGGTGATGATGGAGTCTTGAGATTACAGGATCGAGTTTGTGTGCCTAATGTGGATGGGCTTTAATAGTTGATTTTAGAGGAGGCCCATAGTTCCCAGTATTCTATACATCTGGGCGCCGCGAAGATGTATCAGGATTTGCGGCAACATTATTGGTAGCGTAGAATAAAGAAGGATATCGTGGCATATGTGGCTCATTGTTTAAATTATCAGTAGGTTAACTACGAGCATCAGAGGCCCGGTGGATTGATTCAAAGGATTGAGCTTCCCGAGTGGAAGGGGGAGCGGATCACTATGGACTTTGTTACTAGCTTTCCGCAGACTCGGAAGAAGTTTGACGCAGTTTGGGTTATTGTTGATAGGCTGACAAAGTCAACACATTTCATTCTTGTAGCAGTCTCCTATTCATTTGAGAGATTAGCTGAGATCTATATTAGAGAGATTATTTGCCTTCATAGTGAGCCCGTATCTTTCATTTCGGACCGGGGTATGCAGTTTACCTCGCGCTTCTGGAGAGAAGTTCAGCGAGAGTTGGGCACACGGGTTGATTTGGTCACATAATTTCATCCCCATACGAACGGTCACTCCGAATGGACCATTTAGATTTTGGAGGATACGCTCCGAGCTTGTGTTATCGACTTTGGAGGTTCGTGGGATCAGTTTTTGCCTTTAGTAGAGTTTTCCTACAACAAAGATACAAGTCAAGCATCCAGATGACTCCTTGTGAGGCTTTATATGGTAGGCAGTGTCGATCTCTGGTTGGATGGTTTGAGCTGGGAGAGGCTTGGTTGTTGGGTACGGATATGGTCCAGGAGGCCTTAGACAAGGTCAAGATCATTCAGGATGGGCTTCGTACAACTCAGTCAAAGCAAAAGAGCTATGCTGGCCACAAGGTTCGTGATGTGGATTTCATGGTTTGTGAGCGGGTATTGCTCCGAGTGTCCCCTATGAAGCGCATGATAAGAGTTGGGAAGAAGGGAAAACTTAGCCCTAGGTTCATTGGTCCATTTGAGATTCTTGATCGAGTGGGAGGGGTGGCTTAATAGACTTGCATGGCCGCCGAGCTTATCTGCCAAGTATCCAGTGTTTCATGTGTCCATGCTTCAGAAGTATAACGGTGATCCATCCCACGAGTTTGACTTCAGCACTGTCCAGTTGGACAAAGACTTGTCTTATGAGGAGGATCCGGTGGCTATTCTAGACCGGCAGGTTCGTCAGTTGAGATCCAAGAGTTTTCCTTCTGTTTGTGTTCAATGGAGAGGTCATCCTCTTGAGGCATCAATCTGGGAGTCCGAGTCCGATATACGGAGCCGCTATCCTCATCTTTTCCCCGACTTAGGTACTTTCTTCTTTTGTCCGTTCGAGGACGAACGATTATTTTAGAGGTGGAGAATGTGACGGCCCAAAGGGTCATCACCTATTTCTAATCAATTCTGTACTTTTGAGGCTTTGAAATACTCATTTAGAGTTGCCTCGATTTGTATGCGCAGTCCAGGCTCTTAGCCGGAAGACTTAAATGTAAAATTCTGTGAAAAATGCTAAAATTTGATATTAAAATGAATAAATTTGACTTTGGACAACGTTTTGGGTAAATGGACCAGGACCCATGATTTGAAGATCCCAAAGGAGTCCGTAGGAAAATATGGGACTTGGGTATATGCCCGAAATCAAATAATGAGGTCCCAAGCCCGAGTATGAATTTTTAGGTGAAATTTTTTCTGAAAATGTCTAAGGAAAATTGAAATGAAATCTGATTTAAATGTAATAGTATTGGGCCTGTATTTTTGTTCCTGGGCTTGGTACAGATCTTATATGTTATTTGAGTCATTCCTGTGAAATTTGGTTAAAAACGGACGTTGTATGACGTGATCCTGACCCTAAGCAGGAATTTGATGTTTAAAGGAGATTTTTGAAATTTCATTGATCTTGAGGTTTAATTCGATGTTTATGATGTTATTTTGGTGATTTTATTACACGAGTATGTTGGTAAGATGTTTTTAAGGTTGTGACTGTACTTGGATTAGATTTTTGAGGGCTGGGGTGAGTTTCGAGTAGGTTTTGGGATTCCTTAGGCTAAAAAAGGTCAGATGTTGCAGGTTCAGGAAATATTGCAGGTCTCTGAACCCTCTTGCATGGTCCGCCGAGCATTCGCGTACGGCCGCGGTCTCCTTTGAGCGCTCCGCGGTGGATGCTGCGCCGCCGCGGTCGGCTTCGTGCGGTTCGCACGGGGCTATGATATGCAAGTCTTCAAGGAGGTCAGTGCAACTGCTGTGCTTTTTGTGCAGTTCCGCACCGGGAGTTTCAGAGGGGTATAAATACACAAAAATTTCAGTTATTTTTCACTTTTCAAAACCCCAAAAACATAAGAGGCGATTTTCAAACAACATTTCTTCTCCAAAAATGATTAGTAAGTGATTTCTTACCCATTTTTTTCACTCCTTAACATCCTTTAACATGATTTCAACTTCAAATTAAAAATTTTCATGGGGAAATTGGGTGTTTTGGGTAGAACCTAGGGTTTTTTTTTAAATTTGGGAGTTGGACCTCAATTTGAGGTCCGATTTCAAAACAAATTATATATTTGGTTTCACGAGGAAATGGGTAACCATATTTTTGTTCCGAACCTCGAGTTTCGACAACTTGGGCTTGGGGGCATCTTTGATATTTTTGGGGAAAACTTTAAAAAACTTATTTCATGTATTGGGGTTTATTCATTTAGTGTTTATTAATGTAATAAGTAATTTGTGATTAGATACGAGGGATTTGGAGGTAAAATCACGGGGTACAGCTATAATTGAGGCATGAGTTGTATTTAATGCATTGAGGTAAGTGTTTGGTCTAACCTTAAATTGAGGAATTAAGAATTGAGTCATATGTGCTAATTGCTCTTTGTTGAGTACGACGTATAGGCTGGTGACGAGTATCTATTCGTTGGTGTCAAGCATGACCATTTTTCTTCAATTGGAAGTTGTTATATTCTTAAATGACATAACGTATGCCTTAACTAATGATCTACCATATGGAGCAAAGATTTGTTTATCCTCGTAGATCATATTTATGATTGAGCATCTTCATTAATCAAACTGAGTTAAGGTTGGTTATAGCTGATTCTCCTTTGCTGGGATGATTGTTTCTATATTATTGTTCCCTTGCCAGGATTTTTTGTGATTTGTGATATGATGAAAAGGGAGGGTGTGGTAGGCCTACCAAGAGATACGAATGAAATGAGAGCGGGTAGTACTTCTACCACAAGATTTGATAAAATGGGAGCAGGTGGTACACCTACCACGAGGTTTGATGAAATGAGAGCAGGTGGTACGCCTACCACTGAAAATATTGAGAAATGGGATCGGGTGTCATGCCTGCAACGAGATGTGTACTGGCAGTGAAATCTACTTTTACTTCCCTCATTCGTGTTAGATTTAATTTATTGATGTTCCTTATTGTTTTCTTGAATTTCTATATTATCTATTATTCCCGAAGCATGTTCCCCTCCCATTTAAAATGGTTATTCTTGTTATATTCCCACTGTAGAAATATATATAACTGCACAGGTTTATGTGGTAGTCCTGTCTAGCCTCGTCACTACTTCACCGGGGTTAGACTTGGACTTCCCAACATATGAGTTTGGTTGTGCTCATACTACACTATGTGGTCTTTTGCACAGATCGAGGTACCGGACAAGAGCAGTAGATCAGGAGCTAGTCTTCAATCCACCGAGACACCGAGGTAGCTTTGCAGGCTTCCGCAGACCCCGCGTCTCCTCTAACTTACTTTTCATTCAGTTATATCATGTTTCGAGACATACAGTATTATCTTTCCTTCAAACTGTTGTATTTAGTATTCTTAGTAGTCCGTGGATGTTGTGACATCGGTTCTTGGATAGAGGCATATTATGATTTCCGCATTAGTGCTCAGTTATTTAATTTGTGTCTTCCGCTTTAATTTCATATTTTCACTGTTATTTAAATACTTAATGTTGTTGCTACGATTAATAAAAGGAATTAAATAAAGGAGTTAGGAGTTAATAAATCATGGCTTGCATAGCTTCTACGAGTAGGCGCCATCACGACCCCCGTGAGTGGGATATCCAGGTCGTGACATTTGTGGATCGGGCCGATCGCCTCAGTATGAATAGATACATATGTAGGCGCGTCGTTGACCCTGGGCAAGTGCACAGTTTATTTCTGTTTGATCGGTCCGTTTCCTCGGCATATTATACTGATGTTATCTATGTGGAAACTTATACTTGAATTGTTTTGCTAATATTTCGAGATGTAATTAGCTAATTGAAATATTGTGAAGAACATGATTTTTACTCCTTGTTATAAACTGTTGGTTACTAGTAATTTTTATGCTTAGCATAAAACTTTGATATATTTATTGACTCTAGTAAGTATCAGGTCGACCTCTCGTAAATGTACTCATACTATGCTTCTCTACTTAATTGTACAGGATCTGAGGTAGATACATCTAGTTATCAGTCCGGTGCACGCCCCTGAGCTAGTGACTGAGACTTCTGCAGTGAGCTGCTTCCTTCCTATGTCGTTCAGCAGCCGGATGGAGTCTTTCTTTACTTTTGCTGTCTTTTCTATCTTAGACAGTAGAATAGAGATATTCTTTTGTATGTTCTACTAGATGCCCATACTTGTGACTCCAGATCATGGCACACACATTAGTAGACTTGTATTTCAGGTTGTATAATCACGTTATTTACATTATTGATCGCTTCTGGTTTTAAATAAAAAATTTGAGTATCTATTTTATTTATTCCTGATAAAAGTAACGTTAGGTTTTTAAAAATGTTTCCGCATTGGCTTGCCTAGCAATGGTGCCGGGCGCCTTCATGACCTTGTATGGAAATGTGTCGTGATAGTATGATTTAGATTTATTTTTTAGATATTTAATTTTCTATAAACTTTAATCTTGAGGCCTAGCTTGGTTAGTATTTTTCCACAAGAGTGATTTATATTTTTTTTTGTATTTTCTTAGTTTCTTTTACACTGATGTAGAATAATTGATGGATCTATATTCTAGCCTTATTTTATATTTTCTTAATTTATCACCTTTTAAACTGTAAAAGTGTCTAGAGAGTTCTGCTAAATTCTATTAAAGTATGTATGTTATTGCATTCTACTTCAAGTCTTCTACTTGTGATTTTTACATGGCAATTAAAAAAATTACTAAATTTTATCGAACCGTACCGATACCGAAGAGAAACAAACATAATGAAATGGTTTTAAAAAGTCTAATTTTAATTATACATAATAAAATAATCGAAAAATTAATGATATAAATTTTATAAAATAATTGCCGAACCGAACCATTGAGACCCCTAGTACGCGCACATATCCTTTTTATCTTTGAACTCTAATAAAAGATTTGCTTTTATACTAAGTCGGCTCCAACAAGTCATGCCAAAATAGTAAGATAAGTGTGTGCTAGAGTTGGATGGTTTTCAAAAATATAAAGAAGTATTAATTTTTGGACTAAATAAAGAAAAGGTATTTTGCAGAAATTGGATGCATGTAATTAAAATAAAGAATTACTACTATTTTGAAAGGAAGTCAAAATTGTGGTAAATATAATATAAGATAAATAATTAAAAAAAACTTAGTTTTCTCTTCTTGAATATGAATTCTTTTTTTGTTATAACCATTCGACAATTTTAATAAATACTGCACTTATTATTAAAGATAAATTAGATAATGTTAGCGAGTAATACATGTATTAATTAGTGTAATATTAATTTATATTAAATCCAAATGTAAAATACACATAAGTTAATTATGTAAATATTATTCATATAATAGTACATTGATTTCTTCTTATACAGAATCTCTTCAGCAGGAAGCATTGGACTAATTAAACTTCCAACTAGCTGTACAAAAGTTCATTTAAATACTAGTTTGCTAATACTTCTTTCTTTTGCTTCAAGCATTCGATGTACGAAACTCAATGGTCTAGTTAATTTGAATTTTCATAGAAAACCGTTAATTATTGGAGATTTATTTAGCGCTTCTATAAGAAAAACTTTGTTTTAGAACTTGAATCCGAAATTTTTAATTAAGAACAGAAGAATCTTTAGCATTCCGTCCTGTGATATTTACTTAATAATTCAAACCCAAAAATAGCAAATAAGCCAGTTGAGAGATTGCCAGCCACTTGTGACAGTCGATTGAGACATGCACAAAGATCTTAAGCTGCAATCAGCGGCGGAGCAACATATATTTAAAGGGTATCATTAATACTTTTTTGTCGAAAATTTTATATATATATATATATATATTCCGCTTAACTTCTTTGTAAATTATTTTTATAATTTAACTTTATTAGTAAAAATTCTAACTCCATCACTAACCAGCAGTACGTAGTCGGTAGAGAATGGAAACAAGAAGCCCACATTTAGAGGAGTGATAGGAACCGTTAGGCACCATCAATATGTTTGGGGCCAAAAGCCACTAGGTGTTAATACAACTTAGGTTACAGCTAGGGGTGTACATAGACCGGGTTGGTTCGGATTTTACAATTACCAAACCAAACCAATTGTGTCGGGTTATTAAATCTAAAGACCAAACCAAACCAATAAATTCGAGTTTTTCAATATCGATTTTTCTCGGGTTTTTTCGGGTTTTCGGGTTTTTTCGAATTTTTTTTTCCCGGTAAAATCTTCGTAGAACAAAATATATAACGTATGCTCAAAATATTTCTTTAATCCCAGTAAGATACAACTATATAAAGTATTTTTCAAGAAAATAATACAAAATATGAGATATGTCATGCCTCATGACATTATCCTAAAATATTCAACAATAAAAAATAATAAAATTATGTACTATAATTATTGCTAATTAAAAAGTCATAATAAAAATAAACACAATCTAATAGCACTAATTCATGCTAAACTAGATAGACTAATAAGGGAGTATTTATTATATGCCTAAAAGCTAAAGAAAAATAAAGGTTATGTATTTTTATCTAAATTATTGCAAAATAAAAAATAGACATTTAATACATTCCCGTTCGTAATATTGAATTGACTGTCTTTTGTTAGCATTAGTATTGATTGCTAGAATTATTTAATTTACTAATATTAATGGCTATAAAACTTATTGGAGCATTCAAAAGTTCTAAATCAAACCTTGAAATAATACCTTAAAAGATAAAATTATGAAATTTTTTAAGAAATATTTATAAATTACATTACAATAACTATATTTATATATTAAATATATCTAAAATTGCTATATATCTAATGTCAGGTTGGTTTGGTTTCGGTTTGACTTTCTTTAGTTAAAACCAAACCAAATCAATTATGGTCGGGTTTTTTTTTCCAACACCAAACCAAGTCAAACCAAACCATAGTCGGGTTTTATTTCTCGGTTTGACTCGGATTATCGGGTTGGTGCGGCTTATCGGTTTTCTTTGTACACCCCTAGTTACAGCTAATAGTCTCATACTGTATTATCTGTCTCATGTTTTTTGTCGCTCTCTTATTGCCAGTGCTCCCTGGAAATTTAGAGAAATACGGAGATCTTAGAGCTGCTAGAATCTATAAGCCTGTATTGTTGACCAGGCTTGGCCCGGGATCGGCCTAGGACTGCGGTTCTAATAAGTGTGCCTGGGCTTTAATAGTGTATAAGCCTGTCTTGGGCCGATTTAATTAAATAAGATAGTGAGACCGGACCCGTCAAGCCCGAGACCGGCAGGCGGGCTTGGGCCGGCTCAATAGGGTCTGGCGGGCCTAACGGGCTATAACGGTAATATTTCCAAAAAGTATTATTTAAAAAATGGCCAATGGTCAAATTTTTAAAATGTAGCCGTTGGCCTTGTATTTTGATCTGTTGGCAAGTTTTAAAAATAGTCATTTGGCCCCCAAATTTTATTTTAAACCCAAACTTTTTATAATTATATTTTTTTTCAATTATCAACTATAAATGCACCCCCCCCCCCCCCCCATTCTTTCAATTTTTACTCATAAATTCATCAATCTCTCTATAATTTTCTTCTATAATTGCTTATTTTATTATTATAATTTCGTGAAAAATTGTGAAGTTGTTGAATTGAAGTCTTTAAGTCTTCAACGATATTCAATTTTTAAGAAGTTGTTCGTCAATTCGATAAACTCGTTCCAACTCTTAAGTTTAATATTATAATTTTATTTTTTTAACTTGTATAATTATAATTAATCTGTAATTTTCTTTGAAAAAAATGTTTGGTGATAAGAGAAAAGCTAAAATTGGTGAATCTAGTCGCCAAGATACTACTCTTTTTCCGGCTCCCCGACCTAGACCTGTTACTTGTCCTCCTTGGCCTTTTATTCTCGATAGTGATAATCCTTGTTTTCAATTTTTCAATAATCAATTTTGTCATGATGTTGTACCGGGTTAACAATTAAATGAAGAAGGTATGAATGCTCTTTATCCTACTGAAACTATATTTGAAAATAATGATGAAAATGATGATTTAAATGAAACGCAACCGGATTTAGATGATACACCTACTAATCCTGTTAATAACCCAACCGATGTCCCGCCTGACCCTCCTGTAGTAATCCCCACCTTTAATAAACAACCTTCTAAATGGCTTGAAACATCTCTTGTTTGGCACTTTTTTACTCATATAAGAGAACAAAATAAGGCTATAAAATTTGTGGATCTATGTTGGTTCATAAATTTACTGGAGATCGCAGCGGTACGCATAGTTTGACTAGACACATAAAGATACACCCGAGAGATAAAGCTAAATTTCTTCAAATGAAAGCTGCGCAAGAGGGGAGAAATGTAGATACTGTGATTAACCCTAGTATAGGTTCAAATGTAATTCAACCGGGAACTAATACTGTTACCGATGATATTTTATATTATGATCCAAATAAAGATCATGAAGAATTGGCAAAAATGATTACTGTTATGTGCTTACCATATTGTTTTCCTTCTAACCTTCATTTTGTGCATTATATTAGAAAAGTGTTTAATCCTACTTATAAAGAATGGCCTAAAGAGTGATATTTACAAGTATAAACATGAATATGAAAAAAAAAAAAAAAGAAAAGTGTGAGTGTGAGGGAGTTGGAAATTGCTCTGGGCGCACGTTAAGATGGAACAGTGCGCTTGAATGCGCACATTAGCACGCTGCTAATTCCGTCGATAATGGCGCGTCGCCGGCGGCAAATCGTACCTACTCCTCCGCAGATCGTCACGCCAGAGCAAGGAACTGCGAAGGAACTTGAACCCTTGACATTTGGAAGCTTTTTGCCTGAAAAATTTCAGTCGAAATCACCTGTGCATGCAGTGGAAAATGCAAACTCTAAGGTTCAATCGAAGGAGATAGTGGAAGATTGTGAGAATCAAGCTATAAGGAAACTTCAATTTTCAGATGTTGCTGTCGATGACCAACCTCAACCTCAAGCTCAACCTACTATGGCTGAAATAGTAAGAGGTAAGCATAATATGGGGAAGATTTTAACATTTGTCCCTCCCACTGATAAGGATGAGAGGAAAATTGTTAAAATTGATATGGAAGAACTGAAACCTCAAGCAGAGTACTGGAGCAATTCACTCATAGGTTATATTATTGGTGATAATCCAAATGAGAAGGCAATGGAAAATTTTGTAGTGCATGTTTGGAATTTTGTCACTAAGCCACAAATCTTAATGCACAGAGATGGATATTGTATTTTTAGGTTTAAATCTGCAGAGGATATGAACCAGGTGATGCAATTTGGTCCTTATTCTTTCAGAAATAAACCGATGATACTTAAGCCTTGGGATGTTGATTTTTCAATGCAGAATGGTATCCTTAGCATAATCCCTATATGGGTGAGATTCCCTGGGCTACCTCTTGGCTACTGGTCCCCTGAGATTCTCAGCAAACTAGCCAGTACTATTGGTAGACCTCTATTCACTGATAAAGTAACAGCTCAATTTGAGAGGATATCATTTGCAAGAGTGTTGGTGGAAGTTGATGCAGCTTTTCCTCTCCCTGAGGAAATTGAGTTAGAGACCCCATTTGGTGTGAAAATACAGGATGTTGAATATGATTGGAAACCTGAATTTTGCAATCATTGTTTGAAGTTTGGGCATAATGCTATGGATTGCTGGTACAATAGTCATACAGATGGAAATCATGAGCAGGAAGTAAAAGCAAACCTGGAGAGGAACAAGGGGAGGACAAAGAAGCAAAGGCAAAAATGGATCCCTAAAGGTAACATTGCAGCAAATCCCACTGTTGACAATGCTGAAGGCAATGTAACAGTTCCTAATCTTCCAATTAGTCAGTTACCATTGGCTGAAGGCAATGTAACAGTAAATCCTAATCTTCCAATGAAATCACCATTGGCTGAAGTAGGAAATACTGTCAATGCAGGACATCATAGAGACATATCAAGGGTCTCCATTGGTACTGACATGGCTGCTAGTGTAGAATCTTTGGATACACATGGAAGACCTGAGATTGTAGCTGCTGTGAACATATTGCAGGAGGTAACTGGTGAGATTGTGCAAGTAATGATAGATGATGGGAGAAGGGGAAAAGTGCAGGATCCTGGACCTTCCTTAGGGAAGTCTAGTTTCTCATGATTGTGGTCACCTGGAATATTAGAGGGCTTAATAAAGCCCATAAGCAGAAAGAATTAAAAAACTTTCTGTTGAAGAATAAGGTGGATGTACTAGGATGCATTGAAACCAGGGTAAAGGAACCTAGAGCACTTACTATAATAAATAAGATTGCTAAAGGATGGAAGTATCATTACAACTATCCTATGGCAACTAATGGTAGGATTTGGCTACTTTGGAAGGCACATATACAGCTTCATATTTTGGGAACCACAGAGCAGCTTATTCATTGTAGTGTTGAGGATCCAGCTTCAGCAGTTAAGTATCAATTGAGTATCATTTATGCATATAATACAATAGCACTAAGGAAGCAGCTTTGGAATGATATCAGGGGACTTCCTATTTCTGGGCAGGAAGCATGGCTACTTAGTGGAGATTTCAATGCTGTCCTATCAGCTGAGGACAGGATTGGCTCACCTGTAACAGATGCAGAGGTAAAGGACTTCAAGGAGCTGATTTATGATCTCAATCTTACTCCCATCAGGTCAAAAGGCTGGAGGTATTCTTGGACAAACAAACAGGTCTATAGTAAGATAGACTGGGCAATTGGGAATCTTCAATGGTTACAACAATACAGCCATGTAGAAGCTGACTTCTTAAATCATTCTATCTCTGATCATACTCCTATTTTCTTAAAATTTGGAAGGCAAAGACTGATTCATCCCAAACCTTTCAGACTCTACCACAATGTTATGGAGGATCCTAAATTTGGTGACATTCTACAACAGGTATGGAATCAAGGAGGACAAGGATCATCACTGCAATTAATTTGGCAAAAACTCAAAAGTATGAAGCAACAGTTGAAGGGCTTAAATGGACATATGGCTTCTTATCAGCAAAAACTAACTTGTGCTAGGGAACAACTACACATTATCCAGAGTCAGATTATGAGGGACCCTGCTTCAACTCACTTGTACAAAGCAGAAAAGGAAGCTCTCCTTAGCATAGAAAAGTGGAGTAATGTTGAGGAACAGATCCTGAGACAAAAATCAAAGGCAACCTGGATAGCTTGTGGTGATTCAAATACAAAGTACTTCCATGCACAATGGAAGATAAGGTCCAGTCAAAGCAACATCACTTCTATATATACAGAAACAGGTATAAAACTTACTGATCCTTTGGCTATTGAGCAAGAATTTATTGAAGTATTCCAGTCCTTGATGGGGAATAGTCCTAGTGAGCTTCCTTGTTTAAACTCTACTGTTGTAAAAGAAGGAGTTTGTCTCAACCTTGAACAACAGAAGATCCTTATTAGAGAAGTGACTATGGAGGAAATTAATGATGCTGTGAAGGAAATGCCAAGTGATAAGGCTCCAGGGGTTGATGGCTTCCCTGTGGAGTTTTTCACCAAGAACTGGGAAATTGTCAAAGTGGATGTCTTTGCTGCTGTTAAGGAGTTCTTTGCTACTTGTCACATGCCACACATGATAAATACCACTGCCATTGCACTTGTCCAATGGTGAAAACTCCTCAAACTGTAAAGGATTTCAGACCTATTGCTTGCTGCACCACCTTATACAAGATTATCTCTAAAGTTCTCACTAGAAGAATTAAAGCTGTAATTGATCATATCATTGGGAAGGGACAGTCAGCATTCATAGAAGGAAGAAGTATTCTTGATAATATTCTACTCAGTCAAGAATTGTTTAAAGGGTATGGAAGGAATGGTATATCACCTAGGTGTGTACTTAAGGTTGACTTGAGGAAGGCATATGATACAATTGAATGGAGATTTCTCAGGCAGATGTTGGTTGACCTTGGATTTCCTGCAAAGTTTGTGGAATGGATAATGGCTTGTGTTTCATCAGTCACATATTCTTTAGTGATTAATGGGGGCCTCACTAAACCATTTTCAGCCAAAAGAGGTGTTAGGCAAGGAGATCCTATGTCTCCTTACCTATTTGTTATTGCTATGGAATATCTCAACAGGAACCTCATCCTACTTCACAAAAATGGTGACTTTAACTTTCACCCTAGATGCAGGAAACTCAACTGTTCCCACATCTGTTTTGCAGATGATTTATTACTATTTTGCAGGGCTGATCTTACTTCTATTCAGCTTCTTCAAGATGCATTCTCATCCTTTTCTGTGGCTTCTGGACTCTCAGCTAATAAAGCTAAGAGTGCCATATATTTTGCTGGTATATCTCTTGCTGAAAAGGAAGCTATTCTTGAAGACTTGGGATTCAATGAAGGGCATCTCCCTTTCAAATATCTGGGCATCCCATTACACTCAAAGAAGCTGAACATTCATCAATACTTGCCTCTAATTGAAAAAATCATTGAAAAAATCACCTGTTGGTCTGCAAAATTTCTGTCCTATGCTGGTAGAAGTCAACTTATAAAATCAGTGCTGTTTGGAGTTCAAACTTATTGGTCTCAGATCTTTATATTGCCAAAGAAGGTGGTGAAATCAATTGAAGCCATTTGCAGGTCCTTCTTATGGACAGGCAATGGAATAGTGTCCAAGAGATCACTTATAGCTTGGGACAAAGTTTGTCGACCTGTTACTGCTGGAGGATTAAACATCATTGACATCCAGACCTGGAATAAAGCAGCTGTATCTAAATTGCTGTGGGACCTTGCAAGGAAGAAGGACAGTCTTTGGATTAAATGGATCCATTTTTACTATATAAAAAATGGGGACATTGAAACAATGACAAGTCCTAAGAATGCTTCTTGGATGTCTAGGAAGATCATTGATTGCAGATCTCATATAATGAACACTCACAGCCTACAAGGTGATCTCATATCTAGGTTGCAGCAGGTATGTAAGGCAGGAAAATTTCAAATTCATGTTCTCTACCTTTCTCTGTTACCAATATTTCCTAAGATGGATTGGAGGAACTTGATGGCAACTCCCAATGTTTTGCCTCGACACTTGTTCACTATATGGATGGCTGCACATGGTAGACTACCAACTGTTGATAGACTCCTCAAATGTGGGATTCTAGTGGATGCAGCATGTGTGTTTTGTAACCATCACAGTGAAGATTTTGAACATCTGTTTTTTAATTGCTCAGTCACTAACAGAATTTGGTGCAAGATTTGTCATTGGCTGGGATATCATAGAAGACCTGCCTATTGGGAAGCTGAATTAACTTGGATATGTAGCAATGCAAGGAGTAAACAGTTCAAAAAAGCTGTGGTAGCTACTGCATTTGTTACGACTGTTTCATTGATTTGGAGAGGGAGGAATGCATTACGATTTCAGAAACAGCCTTTTGATGAACACAAATTGTGCAGAGAAATTGCTATCCTCATTCATGCACGAGGTAGGAGATGCAAGACTTGGTTAAAAGGATTACGACAACTCAATTACTATCCTTAGTTATTGTCAGTTTATAGGTGATTTGTAATAATTTAGCTTGATAGCAGTGAGAATTGTATAGCATGATTAAAGGATTAGGATGTGATAGTTAGTCTATACTATCACAAAAGAACACTCTATTGTATAATTGTTGATATTAATAGAAGCAATCGTTCAACTAATTTTTTTTTTAAAAAAAAAACATGAATATGAACAATAATTGCACTATTTATTTACTCATATAGATTGTCGCATTGCTATTACTACTGATATTGGTAGAAGTGGTAATGATTGTGATTATCTAACTATTACAAGTCATTGGATAGATGAGGAGTGAATAATACAAAAGCGTATTATTGCTAATAGAATAATTAATCACGCCACACAGGTAAGTTTATTGCTGGCACAGTTACAGATATTTGTAGATATTTTTGCATTAGAGATAAAATTATGTCGGTTTCAATGGATAATGCTTCTAGTAACACAAACGTTGTAGGCTTGCTTACAACCACACTAAATCCTGCATTTAGTAATATTTTCATGTTAGATGTAATTGTCATATTTACCATTTAATCGTCGGTGCTGGTATGAAAGTTTTAAATGTAGAAATTGAAAAGGTTAAAATTGCTCTTAATTGGCTTTTTTATTCAAATAGTAGAAGTAGGCTTAGACAATATTTTAAAAAATGTGATGAATTTGACCTTAAAGAAAGAAAGGTTCCCAAACCTTGTCCCACTAGATGGAATTACATGTATGAAAGTTTAGTTGTTGCAAATCAAGATTGGAGTAATGTTAAAATTCTTGTAGACTTTTTAGAACAGTTCCATATTGCTACAATTGAGTTATCTGGCCAATATTATCCCACTATTTTTAACTGTTTAGTTTATATTGTATCACTTGTAGATTTATTTACAACATTTTCGGAGGGTGGAGATATTTATCAAGAAGCTATTAATTCTATGAAAGCTAAGCTTAAAAAATATTTTTTCCTACCCCCTATTTTTTGTGTTGTTGCAGTTTTAAATCCTACAATGAAATTAAGAGGTCATCACTTTTGGTATTCAAAAATTTATAATGCTTTATCACTTTCAGCTTAGGAATTTGCTACACTAGAAGATGCAAAATCCTCAATTAAAATAAATGCTCAAACGATTTATAATGCTTATCAACTAAATGTAGATCATGCTAGACCTAATGTTCCAACTCCTACTTTGCCTACTTCTCAATCATCTAAAAGAAATGCGGGCCTAAACGCCCTTAGTTCTTTGACGAAGTTCGGCGGTTCTCAAGGTGATAATTTTGGTGATAGTTCACAACTAAATGAGCTTCATGTTTGTTTGTCGCATGGCCTTAAAACGGAGAATCCAGACGGCACCTTTGATATTTTGGAATATGGAAGGACAAATAAAAATACTATCCAGTTCTTTCAAGGATGACTCAAGATATTTTTAAGTGTTCAAGTTTCAATAGTAGCATCGGAGAGCACTTTCAGTCAAGCGAGACTTCAAATTGGTGAGATAGAGCGTCTATGAGGGAGAGCTTGGAAAAATCGGTACTTTCAGAGATTGGATCCGTTCGGAAAGAACAAATTTTGGACTTGCAGTATCGCAACCGGAGATAGACGAAGCATATGAAGAAATACCAGCGAAACTTGCGCAGAATGTTGCTTCGCCCGGAAGCGGTGATGAACAAGCCTCTTTTCCACCACCACCAACGGAAATTCCTCCGAACCATGAAGGATTTATGAGATTTGTTAGAGATAATACATTGACTAATATATAAATTGTATATTGGCACATATTCCTTATTTTTTTCCTTTTAATGGTGGTATTAGTACATTGTTGTGCTCATCCCATTGGGGGGAGGAAGACTACGAAAGATATTGTCATTTTTGTTAATGTCGTAATAATAAAAATTATATGACATTCCCTTGAATATCTCTTTGCAATTTTGTTTGTTTGTTTAAATTTGACTCTTTAGAAGATTTAAACTATATATATTACATATATACATACTATATAAACTATATTATAACACACACACACACACACACACACACACACAGATATATATATATATATATATATATATATATATATATATATATATCACTACAAAAAAAATCCTAATTGCTAACGGATTTTACCAACGCCCCGAATTTGTTGGTGTATTAGAACAAATTGCTAACCAAATGGTAACTAATTTATTTTTCAGAATTTAGTAACAGATTCCTAACGAATTGCCAACCAAAATGTTACTAACTAAATAATTTAGTTGGTAAATATGGCGGGAAAAATAGGCGGCTAATATAGCAACTGCGTACTAATGGATTACCAACTCAAATGTTTCAACAAATATTTTTCGTTGGTAATATTACCAACGGACTACATATCCGTTGTTAAATATGGTGTAATAAAATGAAGTATTATTTATTAACAGATTAGTAACGAATTACCAACCAATTATTTACCAACAGAAAGATTTTGTTGCTAATTTTACCAACTAATTTAAAATGTGTATGTAAATTACCAACCGAATGGTATCTGTTAGTAAACTTGCCAACTAAAACTTAATCGGTTGGAAAACTTTATTAATAGATCAAGATTTTGGTTTGTAATTTATTAATAGATTGAAATTAATTATTAATATTACTTATGACACTTACATTATTAATTAAAAAATAAGCGAAAGTATGATCGATCTGAATTGTTCGAGTACATCAAATCATACATTTTAACAAAAGCATAAATTAAAAATCATTTTATCTCAATAATTAAGAACCAAAAAATTATATATCTTTTAGACTTTTATTCGATTTCTCTGAATACATTTATTATTTTGAAATTATCAATACTATTTTTGGGTATTATTTTTACTTATTTCTTAAATTCAATTTAAAGTATACGCTTTAATTAGTGTTATATTCAATTCTCTGTCTCTATTTTTCTTTCTGTATGTATACATATATTTTGGGTTGCTTCTGACCCTTTATTGACTAGTTCTTACGTTGTTTAACTAGCTTGTGCTCGTTCGACTTCGTGTTGAGGGTTTTGGCTTATTCTTGATATTGGAAGTGCGCTTCAATTCAGAGCGAGGTGAGTCTCTTTCCTAACCTTGTAAGAGGGAAATGTCCCCATAGGATTTATAAATGAATAATTGTTGCTAAATGCGGGAGATACGTGCGCACTACGTGACGAGAGTTGGTGCTTAGCTACTACTATAATAATTATCCCGGTAGTTTAGGACCCACGACATCATGCCTATTTATGAAATCTTTATGTTAATGATATTGCCTAGGATGTACTAGGGACTTGAAAGAGGATAAAAGTAAATTTGTATACTTGTTGAACTCTTGTATGGCATAATTGGATATCTATGTGCCTTCGTGTGTATATATACATGATATTTGCTTGATATTTGTGGATCGAGCCGACCGCCTAGGTATGACTAGATGCATTTATAGGCGGCCGTCGACCCTCGGCAAGTGCACAATTTATTTCTATTGGTTCAGGCAGTCGCCTCGGCATAACGTGCGGATGATTATTGTGTGAAACTCATACTCACATTGCTCATTATTATACAAAAAAATAGAAATAGTAAACCATTGTAAGAATGCATCTTGCCATAAACTGCTGATACTAGTAGCTTCCTATGCTTATAAAATATTTCATATATTATTTGACCTTAGTAAGTATCAAGTCGACCTCTCATCTCTACTTCTTCAAGATTAGACGGGATACTTACTGGGTACATGTTACTTGTGTACTCTTGCTACACTTCTATACTTAAATGTAGAGGATCTGAGGCAGGTGGATCTGGTTATCACTCGGGTGCGCATCAGTGGGCCATCTGGGACTTCTATGGTGAGTTGCTTCCCCTTCATGACGATCTGGAGCCGAAGAATAGTCTTCTTTAATATGTAATTTATTTTCTGTCTATCCCGATTCAGACAATAGGATAGTATAGTATTCTTTTGTGTATATTCTACTAGTTCCCGTAGCTTGTGACACAAGGTTCTGGCACACAAATTAGTAGACTAGTTTTGGGCTGTATCATTATATGCTTCCTACATTTCTTACTGTATTTGGTTTCTAAAACCCCATTGGGATCCTTTATCTTTTCTTAAAAATTATAATTTTTGATAAACTTGGAAATATTTTCCGCAATTGGCTTGTCCGGCAAGGTTGATGGGCGCCATCATGACCTATTATGAAAATGGATTGTGACACCAATAAGACTTTAAGTAGTAGTAAAAGATTCAAGTCGTATATATAAGAGTCCTTCATAGTCTAAAACCTTCGATTTTTTTGTGATAAATATGAGTTATTATTCGATGCTCACTATTTTTAGGATCTATGACACCGGTGAGAATGGTACTAAGAAATTAAATATAATAATAATAATGTATGAGATTTGAGAAAAAATTAATCTTTTTTCACGTTGCGTTTTTAATTAATTAATATCCAATGATTTTCTATATTTAATTTTATCAAGAAGTTATTTTAATTTTAAGATTATTTATATATAACCTAAACAACTATAATATTTGACATGGTCAGTCTATGCGCATATCGGTGTGGATAATAATACTAGTTCTAATATTAATTAGAAATAATATCATTGCATATTCGAACATTAAATAATTAGCTAAATTATGTTTCGACCTAGTTTATATTTAATAATTCAAACATTTAGTGCAATTAAAATTTTATTATTTTTTATAAATAATTTGGTGCAATTAAAATTTATTAATTTGTATGATAATATAATAACCAAACGATACATGTATTTAGTTAGTATTAACATAGTTTAATTAAGAATCAAAAATAAAATGGTTAAAAGAAATTACAAGAATGTGCATTTTTTTGTTCTTTGTTGTTATGTGATTTTATTTAAATGTGTAATTTGTGTTTATTAAAGTGTTAATTAATATGTGTTTGATTAATTTCTTTTGACTTTTATAGGAATTGTTTAGGAGTTTATTTAATTTTGGTTAGTTGAGAAAGAAGAGAAAATGGCTAAAATTGCAAAGAAAACGGGCCCAATTGAGTCAAGTCCGGACCAATTTAATGGCAAAAACACCCAAACCTTAGCCCAATAGTCCCCAAAGTCCAATCCAAACCACCCCTGCAACTAACCCAGTCGCGACGACCCATGTAACGACCTGCCCCGCCTATTCCTTAATCCTGGCCGTTGATCTTTCAAGATTAACGGCGGAAGATCACCTCACCCCTTTTAATTAATCAAACACCTAAAACCCTTGACCACTTCAAACTAGCCGCCTCTATGCTTTCTCGAACCTTCTCCTCTCTTCTACAAACCCTAGCTGCTCCACTCAAATCCCAGTCCCAATTCGATAATCACATGGAAATCTTCCATGATTCCTTTCCTTTCTTGCACACACGGAGACGCTTACCATCTCTTAAACATTACAATCATTTGGTACTCGATTATTTATGAGAAATGAATCACCGATGTTCGTTCAACTCCGATTATTTATTATCTTCATGTTTCTGACCTGATACACTTACTTCCAGATCTTATTAGTCCGAGTAATTGAGACATTTTTACTATTTTTGTTCTTCTTTTCAAACTAGGGTTTGCCTAATTCTTCTTAAATTGATTCTAATTGATTTTCCATGCTATTATTGATGTTTTCGAGTTCTTTATCCTTTGTTTAGTTTGTCTGCAACTGGTTAGTGCACTATACTTTGACACTTCTTCTTCTTTTTATTCATGTTTGTGTTATGTGCACTACTGCTATTTGGATTTCCCAGAGTTAATTTTAATATTATGACCCTCGTATACAATTTTGCTTGTTTTAGTTCTAC
The DNA here is from genome assembly GCA_034376525.1 of Nicotiana benthamiana. Lineage (NCBI taxonomy): Eukaryota > Viridiplantae > Streptophyta > Magnoliopsida > Solanales > Solanaceae > Nicotiana > Nicotiana benthamiana. Next base: position 116,187,715 of record CM067332.1, on the reverse strand, counting down.
TTTGTAGTTCCCCTAGCTTTAATTATATGGGAGTTCTGATTTTAACTCACTTGTGGATAGCTATGTTGATTCATGATGCCTGCCTGACTCGTAATTGAAACCTCATTGATGGTTGTGGAACCTTATTTTGATTTCTTATACTAAGACTATCTTCCTTCTCAAATTGCATTCTTCACGTTGAATCCTTTATGCATAATTTGCTATATATCTGCAAATCTATTAATATATTTAGCCTAATATGCTAGCCTTAATGCGATCTCATTAGATGTGTCCAACTTGAATAATTTCTAATCATCATGTTTATGAATAGTTGGTTGCTTGTACCTGTTGCTTATTCTAAGTTGGTTCATTGCCTTGTTTTGTACTTTTATGATAACCAACTCATGCCTAGAATGTGTTCTAATTCATGTTGAGATATTCATGCCCAACTCTTTATCTTTCTGGAGCTCTACTATTAGCTATGACTTTTTCTCATGCCTTTGTATTTGTATCATGTGCTTTTCTTGACCTGCTTAGCCCTGTGTTCCCCAGTATTAGTTACGACCTTTAGAGTAAATCTCGTTACCAACATTTTTACCTATATGTGGCCACCTACTACGTGGGTCGATGCTTGTTTGTCATATTGATTTGAAAACTGACATGTCTTCTATTTACTATAAGTTTTTGCTGACACTCAGCATGTTCAAGTTTTCTCATGCTCAACTAAGTAATTGCTTGATCATGAACCTGTTATGTTATATTGTTTTCACTAGACCTTCATGTTAAAACTTATGTGTGAAGGCTATGCTCTACTTGATCGTGTCTATGACTCTATTAGATTTCCATGTTTAAATCTTGTGCCTAAAGCTCTTTTAGGCTAATTCTGAATAAGCTTGCTCTTGAATGTCTTTTGTAATAGTTCACTATCTTATGAGGGTCAATCCTGTCACTTTAGGTTATTTCTAACAATACAAGCTTGAACCTTCCTTGTAAACTTGTCGGTATTTCATGTGATCTTATCCATATGTTTTGGTTATAAATGTTGATTAGTTATAGCTTTAGGAGTTGAGTGTGAAAATTTATTTAGTTAATTCCACAAGTGCTCTGTCGTTTGTATGATTAAGTTTGGCATTCATACCGCTAAGTAAGTTATTCATTGCCCTCGGTGTTAGGCCATATGTATTGTTGGACCTGGGCATTGGATTCAGGAAGATTCTACTGTCCTCATGAGCCTGAGACTTGAGTCTGTTGGTTGGTGAGGCTGTTGAAGGCCCATAAACTCACTGGATTATTTTATAGCAGGCTTGTACTTGTTTTTGTTTGTATGTTGTCATCTTTGAGTTTGTATTACTCCATTTTTGTCCTGTAACTTGTAATAATGAATAATTGGGTTGTTATTAAAATGGAAAATGGGTGTGATTTGTTATTGCATAAAGGGTAGAGAACATAATTGTCAGGTCTACATGCTTTATTTTTTATCTTATTTAACTTGCTCTACTTCTGCACGCTTGTATAAATCATGTCTCTAGGAATTGATCAGACCTCACCTAATTTGACCAATACTGGTACACTATCATCTCCATTTAGACAGCATGCCTATAGGATGTATATTATATGGTTTTGCTAACCTAGATATCATGCCAATAGGACTTCAAATAATTAATTGATCAAATTGCTTCTATTATCTTTGATGCACTATCAATCTGGATATCATGACCATATGATACTAATCTCTTAATCAACTGCTTCTGCCATTTTATAACACTTCCACTTGGATAGCATGCCATACTAATCTCTTTCCTATAAAATACTATTATTCGCCTAGAAAGGATGTATATAGAATCAAACGCTGGTAGTTCCCAGATTTATAAGCTTTCACTGCCCACTTAGCAAATAACTTAGAAATCATACCTATAAGACAATGTCACTCGCCTAAGATGCCTATTTATAAAATCAGTTCTAATAATCCTGAGTTTGCAAATAGTTTACTGCCTCCTCGCCTAAGTTATTTAGAACAATAATGATGAATATACGATAATGGAATTCAGAATCACAAAGAAACCATTCCTATAGGATTTTAAGTCTTGATTCTGAATATGTGTATTGCCTAAATTGCCCGCATGCATTTCTTGTCTATGTTTGGAGACTAACTTAGTCAATGTATTATTCCCATGAATCAACCAAATGCTGGAACTAATTAGAGGCAAAAGGTTAGTTTTTGTTGGTGATTCAATTAACAGAAACCAATGGGAATCAATGATGTGCTTATTATTCGGAGCTATTAAAGACTCAAAAAAGGTTTATGAGACTCGTGGTAAGAGAATAACCAAAGAGAAGGGAAATTACTCTTTCAGATTTGCGGTAATCAGTGTAAATTTCTTTTTTATTTTTACTTGTGGATAGCTAATATGCAGAAAATTGTCTAGAAACTTTTGGTGTCAATTTTGCAGGACTACCAATATAGTGTTGAGTACTATGTAACTCATTTTTCGGTTCATGAGGGCAAGTCAAGAATATGCAGCAAACGAGTGCAAACGCTGCGTATTGATGTGGTTGACAAAAGTTCATCAAGATGGAGAGGGGCTGATATTCTGGTGTTTAATACTGCTCACTGGTGGAATCACCATAAAACTAAAGCAGGGTAAGCCTTTTGGAAACTATATTCCTATGGACTATTACTTCCAGTTTGACATACTAATAGTAGGAATATAATCTGTTCTTGTTGGGGTTCTTAGTTTAATAATCTATGTGAAGATCTGTTTTAGACTACTACACTTTGGACTAACTAACAGGTTATTACTAATGGTTAATTGGAGAAGCCTATATTTGATTGAGATGAGCTTAAAAGGTGCGAGATAGTCATAGCTGAGTCCAACTTGTTTGGTATTGAGGCGTACTTGTTGTTATTTTTTTATTGGATAAAGCCAATATTGATATAAAGATGTAATCATGATGAGATAGGACATAGAAAGAACTTAGAAATACCAGTTAATGAGCTGGATTGTTTCTTGGTTCATCCCGTCAATTTTTGTTATTAAGCTAGAAAACAAGTTAGTACTTGTGTTATATTCTTCTGAAAACTTGTTTCTAACCAGTAGTGTCATAACAGAAAAAATTACTACCTGTAAAGGAATCAAGTTCTTCCTCGCCTTGATGTTTCAACAGCTTTCGAAAAGGCCCTAACTACTTGGGCACAATGGGTAGGTAGACATGTCAATCCAACCAAAACACAAGTTTTCTTCCTAAGCTCTGCTCCTTCTCATTTCAGGTATGCCTTAATTTGCTTTGAACTAAGTATTGGCTTCAAATCTTCGTTTGGCTCATGACACTTCTTAAATTGGATAGCGGAGGTCAGTGGAACACTGGTGGCCACTGCAGAGAAGCTTCTCAACCTCTTCCTGAGACTTACAAAGGCGAATACCCGGAGAAGAATATGATAGTGGAACAAATGACAGGGAAGATGAAGACTCCAGTTATCTTTTCAAATATAACTAGTTTGTCAGATTATATAGGATTGATGCTCATCCCTCTATATATGGAAGAAAACCGGATAATGTTGTACAGATGCCCATCTTGAAAGGCTCCATGAAGGTTGAATGCTGGTAGTGCACTGCAGTATGTTTCTTAGGTTCCTTCAAACCACTGTTTAGTAGCTGTAATTCAAAGTAGTATCTGGTGAGATTGCTATGCTGTTTAAGTAGTATTTTTGTATTCCTGGAGGCATGTATGGATGAATAATTGGTGCAAATGGTACAGTTTCATCAGATTGAGCACATAAGTGCTAATACCACTGATGGAAACTACACTTGCAGAGTTAAACACAATTGTACCTGCAGATATGAGTATTATCAGATGCAACTATACAGCATTGTTAGAAACACGTTCTCAATGCAATATACTAAACGTGTACTCTTTTGTAGGTTTTGATGAATGACAAACGAAGCAAAAATTGATATATGACGGAATTCAAGTACAAGCGCACAATGGTTGCGAATAAGATTGAAGTTCAAGATATAGCTTTTAATTGTTATTGAGTTGTTCTAAAATTGTAATCTCGATCCTATAACTTGACTCATAGTATGGCCTCTCTCATAAAACTATTTTCCAAAATCATGCATATTTAATTCTGTGTCAAAAAGATTTTAAATCATGCATATTTACATTAGACAAAATGTTTTCTAAACATACCTCAAAAATCTGGGCTAAAATAATCGATTATGTACTTATGATAATCGATTGTTTCTGAGCCAAGACTGCATGACAATCGATTATGAATTAATGGTAATCGATTGTGAGTAAGACAGTGAACATCAGGTTTTTCCAAATCTGCATGATAATCGATTGTGAACAAATGACAATCGATTGTTGTTGAGGTAAAGTTTTTCAATACTCAAAATAATCGATTATGAACTAATGGTGATCGATTGTGTTGAGTTGATGTCTTCCAGTGATTTTAAATTTAATTAAGTAATAGATTATGTCTTTAGATAATCGATTATCACTGAGACAGTAAGTTTTATGATTTTCAGAAAATAACAAGTAATCGATTGTTGCAAAGGACAATCGATTGTTGAAGCTGTCCGTTGTCAAATGATTTTCAAATACCATAAGGTAATCGATTATTGATTCTAGATAATCGATGTTCTGCTTAAAATCTGGAAATGATTTTTAGAACGTTGCTGAAGTAATCGATTATTGATTTTATATAATCGATGTTTTGCTTAAAACCTGGAAATGATTTTTAGAACGTTGCTAAAGTTATCGATTATGAACTTAGTGTAATGAATTATCTGATTTTGAATATTGCCAGTAATCGATTATAGATTGTGTATAATCGATTGTGAAGCGTTAAATCTGGGATTGATTTTTAAACTGATTGGCAGATAATCGATTGTTTGGTCTTAATAATCGATTATCACTGAGTAATTTCAGCAACTCTTAATTGGCAATTAGACAACGGTTGAACCAACTTTTTCAACTATAAATACAGCTTCATTTCAGTGTTTTAAAAACAACAACATACACAAACTGATCATTACATTGCTATAAGCTTTCATTCAATTGTTCTTCATTTTCTACTCATTTCATAAAGCTTTTGAGAGCCATATTATTGCTTAAAGTTGTTGTGATCTTGAACATATTCTTTTACTCATATCTACTCAATAAGGAGTACTTTAGTTAAGTGAGTGTCCAAGTATTTGATATACTTGTAAGAGAATTGCGATTTCTTGTTTCAAGGAACTTGCGTTTCCTTGGGTGAAGTCATTGAGATTGCGATCTCCGAGCAACTGTTTGAGGCTTGTGTCCTCAAGTGTGTAATGGTTTGTTGAGCACCCTTAAGCTTAACAAGATAGTGAAAAATCTCGAGAGAGTCTCTCGGGGACTGGACTAACCACGTTGGTGGCCAACCAGTATACATCTTTGTGTAAGTTTATTTTTCTGCATTTATTTTACTTCCTGCAAAGTTTAAATTCCGCAAGAAAATGCTAAATTCTATTAATACGCTATTCACCCACCCTCTAGCGTAAAGCGTAGTTTCTAACAATTGGTATCAGAGCCCAACTCTCTAAAAACTTAACCGTTTGAGAGAACCATCCATGGCTTCTACTCTTGACTCTTTTGCAGGAATTGAAGAAGGACAATGCTCTACACGACCTCCTCTATTCAACGGCACAAACTACTCATACTGGAAGGAGAGGATGCAAATCTTTGTGCAATCAAATAGCTTTCATTTGTGGAAAGTATTCACCAATGGAAACCAAATTCCAACCAAGAAGGTGGAAGACGAATGGGTTCCAAAGATCGAAGAGGAATATACCGCGGAGGATATTCGTAAGGTTCAAAATAATGCCAAAGCTATAAATTTATTATATTGTGCTGTTAATGCTAACGACTACAGGAAGATATCATGTTGCAAAACAGCAAAAGAAATGTGGGATAAGCTTGAAGTGACATACGAAGGTACCGACCAGGTACGAGAAGCTAAAATTGATTTCTTAACTCACTCTTATGAACTATTCCACATGAAGGAAGGAGAGAAAGTAGACGAAATGTTTGAGCGATTCTCAATGATCGTGAATGATCTACACGCCCTCAAAAAGACGTTTACGGATAGAGAACTTGTCCGGAAGATCCTCAGAAGTCTCACTCCGGCATGGCGATCAAAGGCCGATGCAATCCAAGAATCCATTGGCATCACAAATGTCACAATTGACGCATTAAGAGGTAATCTCAAAACCTATGAATCAACTATACTTAACCCGTTTGTTGATGATCAAAGAAGGCAAAGGATTGCTCTAAAGGCTAGCCAACCACAAATTGATGAGGAAGGTGACAACGAGTTTGGACTCGTTATCAAAAGGTTTCAAAAATTCATGCGCAAAGAGTATGAACGCAAGAACAAAAAGCAAGGCGATTAACTAAAATGCTATGAACGCGGAGAAACCGGGCACATAAAATCAAATTGCCCTAACATCAAAAAGGAGAAGAAACCCTTCAAAAAGCAACGTGCATACATCTCTTGGGGAGGAGATTCCGGAGATGAAGCAAGCAAAGAAGAAGACGATGAAGCAGCAAATTTATGTCTCATGGCTCAAGAAGACGGCAAAGACGAGGTAAGTCAAATCTCTTCTCAAAATTTCTTTACTCTTGATGAAATGAGAAATGCTTTTGATGAACTATATGCTGAATTTATCAAAGCTTCAAAAACTGTCAAAAGTGTTAAAGAAAGCGCTTCTCTAAAAGAAAAAGATTTTCAAACACAGCTTTCATTAAAAGAAAAAGAATTAGAAAAACTGGTTTTCGAAAATGAGAAGCTAAAAGAGGAAAACAAGTTTTATGGAAAAAGAAGTGCTGATAAACCTGAAGGTTCTACTAGAAACTGTTCTTCTTGTGTGCTTCTTAAGAATGAAGTAGCTAGACTTAAAGGCACATTAGATAAGTTTAATTCTTCGCATAAAAACTTGAATGATGCGCTTGTTAATCTAAAATCAACTAAACATGGAATAGGATTCAAAAATGAAGAAAAGGTTGGTGCTAAACCACAACAACCTAGAGCTCAACCTAGGACTAATAACCAAAATGCTTATCCTAGAAGTAGAAATCCTAGAAATAACTTGCATGTTAGACCAAATAGTGAAAATGCTAGAAGACCTAGAAATGATGCATATTTTAGGCCAAACCTTGAACAATTTAGAAGACCAAGAAATGACCCTCCACCTAGAAATAGATATTCTAGAAATGATGCATATTTTAGACAAACTTGTGAACCTCCTAGAGCTCATAATAGGAGAAACAATGGTGTTCAAAGTAGAGTAAGCAACCTTCATTCATCTAGTTACTATGTACCTAGAAAAATGCATAATCCCAACGTGACTTGTCATTATTGTAGACGTATTGGTCATATTGCTCCCGCTTGCTTTACTCGTCATAGACATATAAATCAATTGCATCATTATAACATGCCTAACCCTCAAGGACCCAAGATGGCATGGGTACCTAAAGAACATTAATTTGTTTTGTAGGTGTGCTTGAAGGGATCAAGTGTACTACGGTACCTTGATAGTGGATGCTCCAAACACATGACGGGAGATGAATCCAAATTCCTTCAACTAGAGCACAAAGAAGGAGGAAGTGTCACATTTGGTGATAACAATAAAGGAAAAATCATCGGCATTGGTTCGGTCGGTAAGGACGAAAACTCCTCTATTAAACATATACTACTTGTGAAAGGTTTGAAGCATAATCTCTTGAGCATAAGCCAATTATGTGACAAGGGAAATCTTGCTCTATTTAATTCGGATGAATGTCTCGTATTTAGACGTAGTGATTTCAAGATCATACTTCGTGGTTTTAGAATTGATAATATCTATATGGTTGATCTTGCAAACTCCTCACCCGAATATGTTGATTGTTTAGTAAGCAAAGAGGATAACTCTTGGCTATGGCATCGTAGAGTAGCACACATGAACATGCATCTTTTGAACAAGCTTCTTTCTCAAAACTTAGTAGTTGGTCTTCCCAGTTTAAAGTTTGAAAATGATTCTATTTGCAATTCTTGTAAAAAAGGGAAGCAAACCAAAGCATCTTTTAAATCCAAGAATATTGTTTCAACGTCTAGACCTTTGCAATTACTTCACATGGATTTATTTGGTCCCTCTCGTATTGAAAGTCTTGGTAAAAATAAATATGTTTTTGTAATTGTTGATGACTTTTCTAGATTTACTTGGACTCTATTTCTTGCAAATAAAAGTGATGCTTTTCAAAATTTCAAGTATTTCCTTAAGCGTGTTCAAAACGAAAAGGAATCGACCGTCACTTCGATTAGAAGTGATCATGGGGGAGAGTTTGATCACAATCTCTTTGCGGATTTTTGTGACGAACTCGGAATCGAACACACCTTTTCCGCTCCACGGACACCACAACAAAATGGGGTGGTGGAAAGGAAAAATAGGTGTCTCGAAGAGATGGCTAGAACCATGCTCGACGAAGCTAAGATTCCCAAATACTTTTGGGCGGACGCCGTGAGTACCGCTTGCTATGTTTTAAATAGAGTAGCAATTCGGCCGATACTCATGAAAACCCCATATGAACTTTATAAGGGTAGAAAACCCAACATTTCTCATTTACGTGTTTTTGGTTGTAAATGTTTTGTTCATAATAATGGCAAGGACCAATTGGGTAAGTTTGATGCTAAATCGGATGAAGGTATTTTCATTGGTTATTCCTCACGTAGCAAAGCATATAGGATCTTTAACAAAAGAACCCAAATTGTGGAGGAATCCCCTCATGTTGTGTTTTCCGAAGATAATACTCGCTTGGCGAGAAAGGAATCCGGTTTTGATCTTGCAGGTATCTTGGATAGCTTGAAAGATAAAATCCAAGAAGAACTTTCAAAGGAAAACAAAAATGAAATTGGGGAACAACCAACGGAAGAAGCGCCACAATTAGAAAAAGGAATAAATACGCCTAACGAGTGGAGAACGATCAAGGATCATCCTCTCGAACAGGTAATTGGCGATGTTGGAGAAAAGGTAAGTACCCGAAACTCTCTTAAGAACACTCTAGGACACAATTCTTAAGAGTTCACGGCATTACTTGTTAACACTAGTGTATTTTATTAATTTCGCTATAAATTACTAACTTGAGCGTCGGAGACGTTTAAATCTATTTTGCAGGTACCACCCCAAAGGTAGGGGGAATTATGAAGTTTTAGCACAAAATAATTGACTATTTCAAGCCACTAATCGATTATTTTCTGTGCAGTACATCGATTATCAGTATCAATAATCGATTGTTTATGACTGATTATTACTATTATGCATCTGTGTTTAATTTTTTACTTCCTAAATTGCATAATCGATTTCCGCCTCAGTCATTCAGCAATGCTTTCTACAACAATCGATTATTTTTTCATACAATCGATTATTTGACAAATTCTGATATTCTCCAAGTTCACTGTATCAAATTAGTTCCCTAAATAATCGATTACCAAGAATTGACAATTGATTACTTCATATTAATTCTTTGTTACCGTTTGGCTCCTCAATCGATTCCTGTCAGGTCTTAAATGCTCCATAATCGATTACCAAAATTTAACAATCGATTATTTCATTCAAATTTTTTACCGTTTGACTCAAGAATTGATTTGTCAGATTCAAAATCTCAATCAAACAGTAAATACAATCGATTATTTCAGTTCAATAATCGATTATCTAACGGTCAGTAATTTTAATTCTTACCGTTTTCTGACTGCTCCTAAACCAAAATCTCAGCAAATGTCTCCATTCAATGCTTGATAATCCTTTCCTCTATAAATAGGCATCATAAGAGCTCACATTCACCCACTCAAGCACTATCTCTAGTATTCAAAAGCTAAATCTCTTCTATTTTCTTTGCCAAATTCTAGCAGTCTTTCTCCTAACATGTCTGGACGATCTTCAAAACGTTCCCGATCCAAACATGGCGCATCAGCCTCAACCGCCCCTCCTCCTTTAAATTTTCCATACCAAGACGGTTCCGTCTTGTTCTTTGAAACTGAAAATAAACTCACAAGGTTCCTATCAAAATTTGAGAAACGCACCATTCTTCCTCCTCGGTTCTCAAATAGTAAACTCCTTGAGCCTTTCACCCCTGCCGCAAATATGTTAAAGGAGTGTCAACTATATGACTTCTTGCTTCTCACTCATCCTCACATAAACACAACTCTCGTTCAAGCTTTTTACTCAAACCTCCATAAAGATGAAGATGGCGAACTTGTCACCTCCATTAATGGGGTTCAAATTCTTCTTTCTGAAGAGAATCTCCACACCATTGCCCGCCTTCCAAATGAAGGTGAAGACCTTTACCGGTATATTGATAAGGCCGGGGCTCTCTTTGATGAAACCATCCTTCTCCACCAAGCCGGTATAACCTCCTATGATCCATCTATCTCTACCCGTCGTCCTACCATAACGAGAATGGATCCAAACTACCGGTTGATTCTTTACTTCATCACCCGAGTCCTCAAGCCTAGACGGCACAATCACACCACCATCTCCCAGGAGGATACCAAACTTCTGCATGCCATTGTCACCGGAGCCAAAATAAATTGGTGTCGACTCATCAAAATTCATATGCTCGATGCCATCGGTGATGACATGCCTCTTCCTTATGCCCTCCTCATTATGAACTTCCTTGAAGCATCCGGATTTGTCACGGAAAATGGTCCTCTCAAAAGGAGTACCAAAATTTGGGAAATCTCGGAGTCTTCTTTCCATCATGATGGTGATCATGCTCCAGCTCCTTCTTCAAGTCGTCCACCCCGTCGTGCTCATTCGTCCCAAGAGCCTACTCTCCAAACCATATCCGACCAGCTTGCTCAACTCACTCATGAGATCCATGGATACTTTGATCATGTCAATTATCCATATGCAGCTCTCGTTCCTTTTGAAGCAGCGCCGGATAACGAGGCGGACAACGACGGAAATGAATAAATTTTTTTTGTGTTTTGTGTGGTTTTTGCTGTTGTTCTCTTTGGTTCCCATTGATGTACCCTCTTTTTTTTCAATAAATAAACCTTGTTTATTTCATCTTCTTGCATCTTTCCTTACTATTTTTTTGCTAATGGCAAAAGGGGGAAGAAAACGGGATATCGGGTATGCACCACCTCTTAATTCATTGATTGCTTATAAGCTAAAATTGAGGGGGAACTCTTAAATTGAAGGGGAACAAGAACAAAATTGCATAATTGTTACTTGTCTTGAATTGTCAATATCTTTTGCCTAAATTGCATATCCCGCTTAATGTTTGCCATTATCAAAAAGGGGAAAATTGTTAGAAACACGTTCTCAATGCAATATACTAAACGTGTATTCTTTTGTAGGTTTTGATGAATGACAAACGAAGCAAAAATTGATATATGACGGAATTCAAGTACAAGCGCACAATGGTTGCGAATAAGATTGAAGTTCAAGATATAGCTTTTAATTGTTATTGAGTTGTTCTAAAATTGTAATCTCGATCCTATAACTTGACTCATAGTATGGCCTCTCTCATAAAACTATTTTCCAAAATCATGCATATTTAATTCTGTGTCAAAAAGATTTTAAATCATGCATATTTACATTAGACAAAATGTTTTCTAAACATGCCTCAAAAATCTGGGCTAAAATAATCGATTATGTACTTATGATAATCGATTGTTTCTGAGCCAAGACTGCATGACAATCGATTATGAATTAATGGTAATCGATTGTGAGTAAGACAGTGAACATCAGGTTTTTCCAAATCTGCATGATAATCGATTGTGAACAAATGACAATCGATTGTTGTTGAGGTAAAGTTTTTCAATACTCAAAATAATCGATTATGAACTAATGGTGATCGATTGTGTTGAGTTGATGTCTTCCAGTGATTTTAAATTTAATTAAGTAATCGATTATGTCTTTAGATAATCGATTATCACTGAGACAGTAAGTTTTATGATTTTCAGAAAATAACAAGTAATCGATTGTTGCAAAGGACAATCGATTGTTGAAGCTGTCCGTTGTCAAATGATTTTCAAATACCATAAGGTAATCGATTATTGATTCTAGATAATCGATGTTCTGCTTAAAATCTGAAAATGATTTTTAGAACGTTGCTGAAGTAATCGATTATTGATTTTATATAATCGATGTTTTGCTTAAAATCTGGAAATGATTTTTAGAACGTTGCTAAAGTTATCGATTATGAACTTAGTGTAATCAATTATCTGATTTTGAATATTGCCAGTAATCGATTATAGATTGTGTATAATCGATTGTGAAGCGTTAAATCTGGGATTGATTTTTAAACTGATTGGTAGATAATCGATTGTTTGGTCTTAATAATCGATTATCACTGAGTAATTTCAGCAACTCTTAATTGGCAATTAGACAACGGTTGAACCAACTTTTTCAACTATAAATACAACTTCATTTCAGTATTTTAAAAACAACAACATACACAAACTGATCATTACATTGCTATAAGCTTTCATTCAATTGTTCTTCATTTTCTACTCATTTCATAAAGCTTTTGAGAGCCATATTATTGCTTAAAGTTGTTGTGATCTTGAACATATTCTTTTACTCATATCTACTCAATAAGGAGTACTTTAGTTAAGTGAGTGTCCAAGTATTTGATATACTTGTAAGAGAATTGCGATTCTCTTGTTTCAAGGAACTTGCGTTTCCTTGGGTGAAGTCTTTGAGATTGCGATCTCCGAGCAACTGTTTGAGGCTTGTGTCCTCAAGTGTGTAACGGTTTGTTGAGCACCCTTAAGCTTAACAAGATAGTGAAAAATCTCGAGAGAGTCTCTCGGGGACTGGACTAACCACGTTGGTGGCCAACCAGTATACATCTTTGTGTAAGTTTATTTTTCTGCATTTATTTTACTTCCTGCAAAGTTTAAATTCCGCAAGAAAACGCTAAATTCTATTAATACGCTATTCACCCCCCCCCCCCCCTCTAGCGTAAAGCGTAGTTTCTAACAAGCATGACCATATAGGCTTGCTTCTCTGTTCCTCAAGTAGTGGTTTTCTGTTGATCTCAAACTCTGTAGGTTGTTTCTGCATTGTGTAAAGGTTATAGGACATGATTCGGATGAAGTATAGGAAATACAGTAACCAAAATAGAATGGATACACATTTTCTAAATGTAGTACATATGCAGCATTTAAAATGTCCCATGCGCAGTATCCAATTGAAGTGATTGCCATCTTCTTGGTACAGAACACTTGCAGAGTTCTTGATACATATCGCCTGCAAATGAATATTAATACAATTATTAGAACCATATTTGTTAACGAATTTGAAATTTATTTTTAAATTGCCTACAATTTACAAAATAGAACTTTTCTATAGACAAAATTACCAAACGATTGCCAATGTATTTTTAAAAATATACTATCGGATTTACCAACCAAATTGGTATCCATTAGTATAGTTGCTAACATAATACTAATGGAATTTTTCTTGTTACTATATTTACCAACCAATTACAAACACAATTTAAATAATCAAAAATCAATTTACTAACTCAATTTCTATATGTTAGTAAATTTACTAACGAACTTCCAACTGAATTTTATTAGTAAATTTACCAACGAAAATCTTAGACTCAAGATTTAAAAATTGCCAACAAATTTATTTGGTGTTTACTAACTAATTTTTAGTTGGTAAGTTTACCAACCAATTCAATATGGTTGGTAAAATTTACCATCGAGGCTTTTCGCAACAGGCCAATTTCCGTTGGTAATCGGTTAGTAAGTCAAAATACCAACCAATTTGATCAATTTACCAACATTTTTTTTTGTTGGTAATTGAGTTTTTTTGTAGTGTATATATATATATATATATATATATATATATATATATATATATATATATATATATATATATATATATATATATATATATATATATATATATATATATATATTCTAACACATATTCTATATACATCTAACACACACATTCTCTCTCTCTCTCTCTCTCTCTCTCTCTTTCTCTCTCTCTCTCTCTCTCCCTATATATATATATATATATATATATATATATATATATATATATATATATATATATATATATATATATATATATATATATATATATATAAAATACATATAAGCTATATACAAGATATATGTAATTTTTTGAAATGGTGGGCCCTACTGACCGTTGCCAACGGTAATATTGAACAAGTAGCCTATTTTTTTTTATACTTTTTCAATTTACAAAACTAACCTTCTCTAAAACTATAAATACCCCTCCCCCCTTCTTCACTCAATACTCATTTCTTAATATAAATTTCTCTCATTCACTCAATCTCCAATTTTCAAGTCTTCAAGTCTCAATCTCAAATTCTCAACACAAGTTAAATCACGCCTCGTTCGGAAAGAGTGCGCTCATTCATTTGGCAACACTTTGACGTACTAGAAGAAAATGAAAAAAGGTCAGAAATTATAGTGTAAGAACTGTGGTCAAGTCCTAAATTTTCGTTCAGGATATGGCACATGGAGTTTAAGGAGGCATATAAAGTATTGTCCTGAGCATCATCCGGAAATTCGTATTTAAGATTTTTCAAAAATTTACGTTATTTTAAAATTATTAGACGTATTTATGCTTAATATTTTAGTTTGTTAGATTAATTTGAAGTATTATTAATTTATTATGCATGAAAATTTAGTTATACTATTTTTTTTATTACTTTACTTATTAAATTAAAACTTTAATATATAATTATATATACATGCTATACATATTATATATACTATATATATTTATATAGCTGTGTATAAGCAATTTATATTAGTATATACATGTATAGTTTACAAGAAATTGCCTTAAAATAAAAAAACCAGAAACGAAAAATTCCGTTAGGCCCGTGGGCTCGGCCCATTATGTCATGACCCTAGTTCACCATCCGTGAACATGTCATGACGACACCCAGTCACGAGGACTAGGTAAGCCTGACGGTGCGGAAATAACAACATCCATGATAACAATGATAACTTAAAACTCAGTAACTTAAAGAAATGTACATAGTTCGCCGTTTGGCTCATAAACTTCCCACCACAACTATGCAGCAGAATCCCAAAACCCGGAATCTCACGGGCAACACAAGCTATAGAAAGTACATAGTACAGCTCTAACTCCAGAAATGTCTACATCAATGAAATGCAGGAACAACTAGCTAACTACAAGATGGAACATGAATGGAACTCTTCGATCTGCGGACGCTGGAGATATACCTCGAATCTCCGCTAGATCTCTCCGCCTCGGTGATAGTGTGCCTGAGATGAGGTACCTGGATCTGCACATGGAAAATATGCAGAAGATGCATGAGTACACCACAATGGTACTCAGTAAGTGCCAACCCTAACATCGGTTGGGTAGTGACGAGGAAGGTCAAGGCCCTATAGAGAGAAATACAATATATGATCATATCAAAAAGACCAGTATAGGTAAGATCTACAGTGAGAATCTAGACAAGATAAATAAGGGAAAACAACAATAGGAATAACGGAACAAACAATACAAGTAACACTACCCACAAAAGGAAATAATAATAACCGAGCATCTCTTGGTAGTCTCATATATCCGCTAGGGATCTCTTGGTATCCTCATCATATTCACTAGGGATCAATTGATATCCCAAGAATCTCTTGGTATCCTCATCATATTCACTAGGGATCTCTTGCTATCCTGAGGATCTCTTGGTATCCTCATCATATTCACTAGGGATCTCTTGGTATCTGGAGGATCTCTGTATCCTCATTATATTCACTAGGGATCTCTTGGTAACCCGATGATCTCTTGGTATCCTCATCATATTCACTAGGGATCTCTTGGTATCCCGAGGATCTCTTGGTATCCTCATATTTTACAATCTCATGTGCCAAGGATCTCTTGGCATCCCGCACGCTCAGTCCAAAACATATCAAGTGCAAGGGGATCTCCCGGGAGGCCAACCCGTAGTCCATAGGTAAATATGCAGTGGGATCTCTGTATCCTCATTATATTCACTAGGGATCTCTTGGTAACCCGATGATCTCTTGGTATCCTCATCATATTCACTAGGGATCTCTTGGTATCCCGAGGATCTCTTGGTATCCTCATATTTTACAATCTCATGTGCCAAGGATCTCTTGGCATCCCGCACGCTCAGTCCAAAACATATCAAGTGCAAGGGGATCTCCCGGGAGGCCAACCCGTAGTCCATAGGTAAATATGCAGTGGGATCTCCCAGGAATCAAACCCGTAGTCCCAAAGTAAATATGCATGGGTATCTCCTAGGAATCAAACCCGTAGTACCAAAGTAAATATGCAGGGGGATCTCACAGGAATCAAACCCATAATACAAAAGTAAATATGCAGGGTGATCTCCCAGGAATCACACCCGTAGTCCAAAAGTAAATATGCAGGGGGATCTCTCAGGAATCAAACCCGTAGTCCAAAAGTAAATCTGCACAATCACAATAAAGAATATTCTTAATGAAGAAAATACAATTCAAGCAACAGGTAATTCCAGCCTAAGATACTTCAAACCGTGCAATTAAGGAAATTCAAGCTAGTAGGCAAGCTAAATCAAACGAATATACCTCTCAAATCTAGCATAAAATAAATTCGCAATTTAAAATGCACAGGTAAGCAAGGAAATTTAATATAAATGCTTCAAGTAAAAATGGATTTTTCAACAATTTGCTCAAGTACGCGCTCGTCACCTCACGTACAAGGCACTCAATTACCAAACAACATATCCTAAGGGAAAGGTCCCCCACACAAGGTTAGACAAGACACTTACCTTAATCGGCTCCAAAAATCAACTCAAAATCTCTTTTTTGCCACGAGTATCCGACTCCAAATGGCCAGATCTATTCATTCCAATTACAACTCATAAATAACATCTCCAAGCAACTAATTCTACTATTAAAATTACAGTTAAGATGAAAATTTTAGGTAAATTAACAAAAACGCCCCTCGGGCCAACGTGGTCAAAGCCCGAGGTTCGAACAAAAATCTGGCTACCCATTCCCCTCACCAGTCCAATTATGTGATTTGTTTTGAAATCGGACCTCGAATTGAGGTCTAACCCCCAATTTAGCTAAACCCTAGGTCCAACCCAAATTTACCCATTAAAACCTTTGATTTGACGTTGAAATTATGTAAAACGTTGTTGAGTAGTGAAGAAAATGAGTTATAATCCACTTACCAATCCTTTCGAAGAAGAAATATTGCTTCGAAATCGCCTCTTAGGTTTTGGGTTTTTGAAAACTGAGAAATAACTGAAAAATCCCGAGTATATATATACTCTCTGAACCTCCAGTGTGGATTGCGCGAGGGTGATCGTGACCGCGGCCGCGTTGGTGTAGCTCAAAGTTGCAGTTTCTCTGAGGCCGGCTGCGCGGGCCGTGCGAAGGTGACCGCGGATCATAGAAAAAGAGACGCAACCGCGCGAGAGAAGCAGAAGTCTGCAGGTACTTTGAAGTGTGCAGCGCGGACTGCGCGAGGGTGACTGCGGACCGCGAGGCTCACGCTGCGGACTGCGCGATCATGACCGCGGCCGCGCTGGGACCTGTAGCTTGCACCCAACCTGCAACATCTGGTGTTTTAAGTCTATGACACTCCCGGAACATACTCGAAACTCACCGGAGCTTTTGTGGCTCCAAACCAAACATACACACCACTTCAGAAACATCTTACGAACTTGTCCGTGCTATCAAATTGCAAAATAACATCATATACATTGGATTGAGCCTCAAAACTCATGATTTTCTTCAAATTTTCATAAAACATAAAATTTCCATTTCGGGTCCGAAAAACGTCAAACGACGTCCGTTTCCAACCAAACTTTATAGAAACTGCTCCAATCATATATAAGGACTAGTTCCGGGCAACGGAACCAAAATACGGGCTCGATAACCCAGTCTTCAAATCAAATTTTAATTCCATTTTCTTTAATCAATGTCAGAAAACAATTTCACATAAAAATTTATTTCTCGAATTTGGGACCACGAAATCCGATTCCAGGCATATGCTCAAATCCCATATTATCCTACGGACCCTCCGAGACCGTCAAATCATGGGTCGTCACATCATGGGGTCATTACACATTAATCGCGGCACCATGTGGGCTTAGGACCGTCGTGGGCCAATTTCACCCATTGGGACCGTCAATCCCGGAACCGCCAAAGACCGGCCCACATAAGCCCGAGACGGTTTGGCCCGGCCCGTTTAGGCCCGGGCCCCACCCAGAATACACAATTAAGCATCCATTAACCCATCTTCTCAAATTCAGAAAAAATGAAAGGTCCCTTTCCTTCGTTGCACTATGTATATATATATATATATATATATATATATATATATATATATATATATATATATATATATATATATATATATATATATATATATATATATATATATATATATATATATATATATATATATATATATATATATATATATATATATATATATATATATATATATATATTCAGGTGATTTCTGTCTAAGAAAAAAAATTCGATCGAAATCGGTCAGAAATAAGAGTATTTAGTCGCTAAAGTCAACCAAATTGTCAGACAGGAAAAAAAATTTTCTTACCGATTTTGGTTGGAAATTGATCAAATATTTGGTCAAACTTGTAAATTACGTACAAAAATAATTATTTAATAAAAATTTACCAATTTTTCGACCGAAAACGGTTGAAAATGGGTCAAATATTTCATCAAACTTGTATATAAAGTATAAAATAATTATTTATTAAAACAAATTCAATTTCCTAACCGAATTCGGTTGGAAATCTGCCAAAATTTAGTTAAATTCGTATATAGATTACGAAAATAATTATTTATTATAAAATTTCTAAATTTCCAACCGAAATCTACCAAACATTTTGAATTTTTTGTTTCCCCCACAAGAAAAAAATTATATACATTTAATTAACCAACCAGAATAATTATAATTCAATATTTCCGACCGAATTTGGTTGGGAAAATACTTTTATTGAAATTAAAATATAAATTTAATAATATTTGTTGATCTGAATAATAAAAAGGTTTTTAATTTTATATATATATATATATATATATATATATATACATACATACATACACACAAACATATATACATACATATACATATACATCTTAATATAATAATATTATATTCGATATAATATAGCGCATATATAAGCTATATTTGATATGCTATACTATACTACATAGACATGTTAATATAGCTAATGTTATATCAAATAGAGCTTATATACTATACACATAGTGTATGTGTATGTGTGTGTCTATATATATATATATTTATATAATTATTTATCCCAACCCTTTATAAACTTAACAAACTCGCTCAAGCAATGGTTAGCTTGTTTTTAGACTGATATAGAGGCAAGAACAAGTGTGAGAAAGGCAACCAGCCATTATAGTTTTTCTAACTTCTCTTTGTTATTTTAATTGCACATTATGACTACTTTTGTAGTTTTATCTTGCTTTGCTATGAGTAGCTAATTTCTTAGTCTAGGGTTTGAATAGGAACTTATTGAAGGATGAACTTCATGTTATGTTTATATAGTTTGCCCGGTTTAATCTAAATTTGTTTAACTACATTCTTGTTGTAGTTAATTGATAGGATCCTCAATTAGCTATTCCTATTTAGTATGTATTACTGGGGAGAGAGTGCATATTTAAGTAATTATTGAACAAGACCACTTCCAGAGTATATGAGGAATCAATAACCGAGGATTTAAAGGCGGATTAGTGATAACAAAGCCTTGGGTGTGATCTAAATTGAGCTGTATCAAAAGCCAGCTAGCACAACTCGGGAGAGTGCATCTAGTAAATTGTTGTGATTACTCGAGAGAGATTTACAGTAATAAGAGTGCTCATGATCGATAGAGACGATTAGGCAAATCTACGTGAAACATCACCGGAAAGGATTGCATCAATAGAGAAATCATAATCATAGATCTTTCTCTTAATTGTTTACAACTTAATCATAGTTAGTCTTTAGTTACTTAATTGCAATAAGTTATAGTTAGTAGAAATATCCTCAATTGTTATTCAAAACGTTTGGGAAGTTGATTATGTAGAATTTAGTGAGTCTAACAAGAGTAATTGATAGGTTGATTTTTTATGGGTTCGACTCTGGGCTAAATATTCAGATTATATTTGCGAAGTCCGCTTAGTCCTTTTTATAAGGAATAGTTGAGCGTGATCAAATTTTAGCACCGTTTCCGAGGAATTAACGGTGTTATCAATTACAATTAAAAGAAATACTCCCTCCGTTTCATATTAAATGAGGTACTTTCCTTTTTAGTCTGTTTCAAAATTAATGATATATTTATAAATTTGGAAATAACTCAACTTTAAACTCTTCATTTTACCCTTTTTGCCCTTAATAAGAAGCTTTATAGCCACATAAATGGCATGCCCCCATAAACCTTTTACCCATTAATCTTTTAAGAACACAAGTTTCAAAAGTCTTCTTCTTTTTTCTTAAACTCTATCCCGAGTCAAACTATCTCAAAAAATATAAAACAGAGGGAGTACACAAATTCTTAATGTAGTCAGTTTTCTCAATATCCAATCTATACATTGAAATCTTAACGTTTGTTGACTTGGTTGTACAGGTGCATGCCTAGAAACTCATCGAGAACTGGTGAAGTATTTGAATCATTATCATATCCCGAGAATGTTTTCCAGGCCTTGTGTCACGCCCCTTTCTTTCCCTCTTTGCATCCAAAAATCGGGTTTATGATAATTTGGGCATAGGACAACTTGTTTCTTTTGGGAACCGTGTTTTGCATTTGAAGTGTTGTCACCCAATGATTTAAGGTGCATTAGGACACTTATAAGGTTCACTTCTAAGCTTATTTTATAACCATAGATAGGGTAAGAGCTTTAAATTATCCAAAGTGGAAGGTGTTAGGCACACCCCACGGGATCTACTAGTGTGGTTCCTGGCCAGATAGTTTGTGAATTTTTACAATTAACAAGTAAACAAATAAGGCTCAAATAAGAGGGAATTTTAGTAAACAAGTGTTTGGAAGTGATAAAAAATAATAACAAAGTTTGAAAGAGTTACAACTAAGCATGCTAATAAATACAAAGGGGGTCCTAGGTTTATTTATAATATGGATCACATCAATGCAATATCCGGTAATCAGTCCTATAAAGAGGGGATATGTGGTATTAGTGCATCGGGCATTATATCCATATCTACCCTTCCCACCCCGTCGAGGTATTAAAGCGCGGATTGGTCTCGACCACTATTGCATGCTATTACCCGTCCCATTCCTAGAGGAACTTAGGACTACTATTCCTAAAGGGATGGGATATTAGGCTAACATTTAGGTTTCAAAAGGTGAAAAAGCTAGGGCAACATACAAAAACATATTGGACTACACATTAAAGGGAAACATGTAAGCAACTAAAATCTCATGTAGACCTCCTCAAGCAAAGCACATAAATAGCATGACTTAAGCAGAATCAGAGTCTGAATCTAAAATACTAAGGCAAGGGAGTTTTAATTGTTGAAGCATACCAATTTGTTACATAACTCAGATAAGAAGTCTGAATCAGGCATGCTTGCTGGTTATAGCAATTACTAATTAACTGAGTCAAGTTCCATTTTATTGGTTGTCACCTAAGGCTTACCTAAGTGCTTAGGTGAGATCTTGCAAACATGCTATCTAATACTGATTCAGAATGTGCAAAGCAGTAACAGTTTAAAAAGAGCGGTTTTAGATCCTATAAGTATGCTTGCTAAACCGTATTAATACGAAAAGAGTAATTTGTTTTAAAAACTAATTCAAGACATTGAGAGTTGAATTGATTTTAGACTAGACTGGTTTCAAATTCTACAGATGATGATATCTATTTTTGCTGATTTTAATTCCTATAGATATGATATCCAGTATTGTTAATTTTAATTCCTGTAGACATGATATCTAGTTGAACGTGAAATAAAGCATGCAGGATTTACTTGAAATACCTATAGGCATAATTTCTATGAAAAGGTACTGATTTTAGCCGTTTGGACATGATGCATGATTATAATCAATTGGATCCTAAGAACACGGTGTCTAATTGTGGAAATAAATATGCAGAATTTAAAACAAATTCTATAGGTACATTATCTAAATACGGAATTTAAAACAAGTCCTATAAATAGGTTCTCTAAATGTAGAGTTAAACATGTAGACTAAGAAGTCCTATAGGCATATTATCTAAATACTAAATTACAAAAAATAGTTCCTACATGCATGTTCTCTACCCTTCTAATAGCTAAGCATGCACAATTACCCAACCCTTTTTCACTAGCCAACCCTAATATCTGTTTAGAAATTATTACAGACCAATTGCTGAATTACATAAAAAATTACAAAATAAGAAAGTACAACCAGACGAAACCTGATTCTGGGAAAGTATAGCAATAGATGGTGCTAGCATGTCCCTAAACCCACCCGACAACACAACACATAGAGGGGATATGAACGTTGTTACCCCAGGGAAGGCCATGTTTGGTTCATGCACAACAATATCTAATGCTGACATGCCCTAAACCAACCAAGGAATACGAACACATAGGGGATATTGGGGTTTGGGATTCATAAGTCATAATAAGACTAATAGAGTTCGTAAGAAAATATTAATTCAGAAGAGAAAGGGGCAGACACAGCATGTTCAATAATGGAACTTGATTAAACACAAGCAGGAAACGGGAAAGAGTGAAGAAAATAGTAAAGAAACATGTTATTGATGCTGGAAAATTAATTATAACATACCAGTAAAGAAGCAAATGCAGAAAAAAAAGTAAGCAGATTTCCCACAGCCTAGTCTTGACTTTCAACCGGCTAAGTATGGCAACAACACAAGTAATAATCGAGAAAAGAGAGAGAGTTTTGAGTGCAGTCTGTGTTTTGAACTCAAGTGTTCCGTTCTTTGTTGTTTGTGTGTTTGAAAGAAGAGGGGTACATGGTATATATAGCTTTTGAAAACGAGTTAAGGAATGTAATAAGAAAAATTTTAATACAAATATAGAAATAATCTCTAGTAAGAATCAATTACCCAAGTGACTCCCGTTAATTAAGGAATCACTGTTTAACGGGTAGTAACATATTCAAATAAGGGAAAAATCAGTTTAGAGACAGATTGATTATTGCCATAAAAGGAGTATTAAAAATATTAAGCAAGCACTCGAGTCTAAGTACAGAAATATGCTTATTTTGAAAATAGATTCAACAAGGTAAATATTACAATAATGGGAAAAGAATCAATCAATTTTGAACGTGCGAGTGAAATCAAGGTTCATAAGAAGGGAAACTTTAGAAATCAGTGACAAGACCAAGATTAATCAAAGAAGAGGCTTCAACATATAAATAAAGTGAACAAGGTCATCAGACATGGGAGGCCAAATTCATTGACAAAATCACAAATAGGCAGTACTGGCAGAAATAAGCTAGGGCTCAGTAGTAAAGAAAACACTCGAAGCATAGTAATAAAGTAGGTCAAGTCCTATTGAATTATCAGAGAAGAAAATAGAGCATCAGAAACATGCAAAGGTTTCACAATATCAAGTGAGGAAACCCTTTTAAAAATTTAGGGTTTCAACCCTAGTTGAGTTGAAAGATAGATAAGCCACATAGAGAAGAGAGAGTCTAAAACAAAATCTTTCAGTCGAGACAAGTACTCAAACAAACAACTTCAGACCCAAAGACCTAGGGTTTCAAAAACAATCGAGTTTTTAAGAATGGTAACACAAATAAGTCAAACAACAACGAGGAACTTATTTAAACAAGTATATATTTAAACAATAGCTTCAGAACTCGAATGAAACCCAAAAGAAATTAGGTTTTTCATTATGATAACTCAAATAGAAGAACAACATGAACAAAACCTATGAAAATCAGAAACATGATAAAATCATAGAAGAGATTTCTTGAAATAACTTAAAAAAAAACCCTAATCGAAAAAATGAAGAGTCGTTTTGAAAGCAAGTTAAAGAACCTCCGAGAAACACTCAAGAAAGTCATAGCGAGTACAGATCTAATGCAGATCTGAAAGAAGTAGAAAGATCTTAGAGATTAGGGTTTCAGAAAACCCAAAAGAAACGAGAAGTATTTCGAAAGGTAACGATCTAACGATAAAAGGTCAACTACTCGCCTCGAAAGGCAATAAATGGCCAGAAAAGGCCGTGGCTAGCCGAAGAAAGGCCATGGACACCAGTCAAGCAAGGACCAGACCAAAATCCTTCGAAGTTTAGTCGTGAAACCATAGAACCAAACACATAGAAGCCATGAAAGGCTGGTACAAGTCTCAGATGACCCCGGAAGGCCATGGATTAAGCTGTAGTTTGATGGCGGCAGCTAAGGTTTGTAAGTGTTTCAGAGAGATTTGAGATAGAACAGGATTCAAGGGCAGCGATGGGTGAGAAATGATAGGGTTTTGTGGTCATTGGGGTTAAAAATGTTAATGGGGAAAGGGAGCCACTGATCTAAATGATCAACAGTTGGGATGGAAACGGTTAGGTAGGAGACCGGGTTGGGTTATTTAAATGGGTAAGGTGTGGAATTTAAGAGGAATTGGGCCAGGAGGAATTGGGTTCAAATTTGGGTCAATTTTGGGCTATAATTGAAATGAAATCTTGCTAGATAATTAAATAGCCATTTCCCCCATTTATTTATTAAAATGGCAAATTGATTTGTGAAAATAAATTAATTGCATTAAAATGATTTATTACAAATATTAACCATTTAAAAAAATACTAGACTTAATCTTTATGAACATAAACACAATTAAATCCTAAAAGAGGCTAATGTATTTAGCCTTAAAAATACTAAATAATTTTGTAAAAATATGAAAAAATTCTCTTAGCCATATTTTAGCATAGACATAAAAGTTCAACAGTGAATCACCAAACACTGATAATTTTAGAAATTGTTATTGGTTTTTTACGGACGACATAGGAGAATAAATTGATTTAAAAACTTTTAAAAATTGAGGAAAAATAATGAAACACTTGAAAATAAATTATATATGCATAAGTATGCTATTTTGAAAGTACTTGTATAACAAAATATATATAGGAAAAATATTGGGTATCATTAGCTGCCCCTCGTTACTCGGGAAGGATGAAAGAGTTGTCGGATAAAGAGATGATGACCAATTTTGACCGAACGAAATGGTTTGAAGAAGATAGGCCGTGCCCTAGCTTCTGAGCTACCTACATATCCCTAGTTTTATAGGAACCAGGCCATATGTTGTTCAGGATCCGTTGGCAGAGTATGTCGACTGGTACTTTCCAAGAATAGACGCAATATTTTGGTCAGGGTGAGTAAAAGGCTTGCGAGAATTGTTAGGTTTGATGTGCATGCAGGCACTGGAGTGAAATCGCTCCTTCAGGACTAATGTTGCTTTCCGTTTTGCCTAATAATACAAGCATATATTGTGGGTAATTTAAACATGATGCAAATTCCCAT
Organism: Nicotiana benthamiana; assembly: GCA_034376525.1. Classification (NCBI taxonomy): domain Eukaryota; kingdom Viridiplantae; phylum Streptophyta; class Magnoliopsida; order Solanales; family Solanaceae; genus Nicotiana; species Nicotiana benthamiana. The sequence continues at coordinate 116,162,236 of CM067332.1, read as the reverse complement.
CGAACCATGAATGTTGTCTTCAGACGGTTAGGATGATGTCGTTAGGGCATGGTGTCTTGGGCCATGAAGCGTATAATAAAGGATTCATAGGCTACGAAATGATGCTCTCGGGCTATAAAAATGGTGCCTCCTAACCATGACGCCTTTTTTAAATAATGATATGCAAGAGATTAAAAGGGATCCATAGGCCACGAAATGGTGTTCTTAGGCTATGAGGATGTTTCCTCCGAATGATGACACCTTTGGATAAGTTGGCGATTATTCAGCACATGAAGGATGCAGTAGCATGTGGCGATCTTTCAGCCATGCAAATATGGCGATCTCTTAGCCGTGCAAATGTGGAAATCTTTCAGCCGTGCAAATGTGGCGATCTTTCAGCCGTGCAAATTTGGCAATCTTTCACCCGTGCGAATATGGTGATCTTTCAGTCGTGCCAATGTGGCAATCTTTCAGCCGTACAATGTGGCGATATTTTAGTCGTGCAAATGTGGCAATCTTTCAGCCGTGCAAATATGGCGATTTTTTAGAAGTGCAAACGTGGGGATCTTTCAGCCATGCAAATATGGGTGGGGACATCGTTTAGTCACAAAAGGTAGAATAGTAGCCTTATGCAGGTTGGAAGGCAGAATGGTAGTCTTGAGCAATACAGATGTAGATAGAGGTAGAGTTTAACCTCGGAAGGCAGAATAGTAGCCTTATGCAAGTTGGAAGGAATAATAGTAGTCTTATCCAAATTAGAAGGTAGAATAACAACCTTATGCAATGCAGATGCATATAGAGTTAGAGTTTAACCTCGAAAGGCAGAATAGTAGCCATATGCAAATTGGAAGGCAGAATAGTAGCCTTACGCAAGTTGGAAGGCAAACTAGTAGCCTTATGCAATGCAGATGCAGATAGAGGTAGAGTTTAACCCCGGAAGGCAGAATAGTAGCCTTATGCAAATTGGAAGGCAGAATAGTAGCCTTATGTAAGTTGGAAGGCAGAATAGTAGCCTTATGCAATACAAATGCATATAGAGGTAGAGTTTAATCTCATAAGGAGAGTAGTAGCCTTATGCAAATTGGAAGGAAGAATAGTAGCCTTATGCAAGAGATAAAATAGCAAATGACAGTAGAGTTTCTTAGCTGATAGCATATTATGACGTTGTGATTACTGGGAGCATTGTGACATACAGGGCATCACTGGTCTGCAGATAACAAATATCGGTAGGTGCGATGGTTCGGAGAATTGTGTTCTTGAAAGATGTTTGTTTCATGAGTGTGCAATATGTTTCAACGATTTCGTAATCCTAGTGCCTGTATCCAAAGAAAAATTTTGATTTTTGTAAAGGATAAGGTTAGTTAGTATCCCCAATTGCTTTGCTTGACTCGTTCGGCATTGATCTGGTGGTACTGTCTACCTCGTTGGAGTAGCGTTGCTGAACAAAGCAATTTCGATGATATGCATGATTTTATCAAAGTACAATGTAAATGTATAATTAAAATACTTTCCAGATAAACAGACAAAAGTGACGCAATTCAGGATATTGCAACCTCTCTTGCAATAGAATTTTGAGGGTCCTCCTCGAAATTCTTCCCCAGTTTTCTATTTGACATTTTTGAATGCTGCTTGTGCGATGATCGGCTGAAATTGAGGGTCCTCGTCAAAATTGTGCCCCGATTTCCAATTTCGTGGGGGGAGGGGGATGAAACTTTTATTGAATTGTTCTCATAGGGCTGCCTACGTGTCTCCTTTTAAATGGGAATCAGGTCAAGTGTAGTTCAATGTATATCATATAGGGAAAACATAAAGATTACACATAGTAACACTTGACTGCATCTGAATTAATTGACTCCAGCTAGACTTTTTCGTTCATTTCTGCAAGTATAAGGGATCCTCATGTCAAAACCTGGTGAACTATGTACGGACCCTGCTAGTTGGGAGACAACTTTCCTTTGGATTTATCCTGATGCGAAAAGATTTTCGTTAACAGCAACTGCTTTGGTATGAACTGTCTCGTCTTGAATCTTTTGTTGAAGGCTTTGGACATTCTATTCTAATAGAGTTGACCATGGAAAATAGCATTCATTCTCTTTCTATCTATAAGAGCTAGCTTCTCGTAACGACTATTCACTCACTCTGCATCGTGAGCTCGGATTCCTGTATGATCCTCAAGGAAGTAATTTCTACTTTGATAGGAATGACGACTTCTGTACCATAAACCAGCATATAGTAGGTTGCCTCAGTTGATGTGCGGACTATGGTGCGATACCCTATTAGAGCAAATGACAACTTCTCGTGCCACTATTTATGCTTCTCTATCATCTTCCTAGATATCTTCTTGATATTCTTGTTGGTAGCTTTTACAGCTTTATTTATTTGAGGCATGTAGGTTATGGAATTATTGTGTCTAATCTTGATAGTCTTACACATGGCTTTCATCAAGTCGTTGATGATATTACATCCATTATCCATAATGATTGACTCTAGAATACCGAATCGACAAACAACGTGGTTGCAGACAAAATCTACCACGACCTTCTTAGTCAACTGCTTTGTAAGATGCTGCTTCAACCCACTTGGTGAAATGGCCAATTTCCACTAGGATAAACCTGTGTCTGTTGGAAGCAGCAGGCTCTATTGGCTCAATAACATCTATTCCCTATGCGACAAGCGACCACAGTGAGCTTGTTGTGTTGAGCTTGATTAGAGGTACCTTTATCATGTTTGCATGTATCTGACAGTGATGGCATTTCTGGACAATACAAGATGCAGCCTGTTTCCATAGTGATCCAAAATTAACTACCCCGAAGTATCTTCTTTGCTAAAATAAAGCCGTTCATATGTGGACCACAAGTCCTAGCTTGAATTTCTTCTAGTATCTTGGATGCTTCCTTTGCATCGACACGCCTTAGTAATCTCATATCAGTAGTCCTTCTATATAGAATTCCTCCTTTGTGAAAGAAGTTGTTGGACAATATCCAAAGTGTGCATTTCTGAGTACGGTTTGCAAGCCCTGGTTATTCTCCTTTTGTCAAATATTCCTTGATATTATGAAAACAAGGCTTTCCGCCTGCTTCTTCTTCAATATGGGCACAATAAGCTGGCTGAATATGGATTTTTTCTGGAATGGGATCAATGAAATTCTTGTCTGGATGTTGTATCATTGATGACATGTTAGCCAATGCTTCAGGGAACTCATTCTGGACTCTGGGAACATAGTGGATCTCCGTCCTCGTGAATCTCTTTCTTAATTCCTATACATGATGCAAATACGATAGTATCTTGGAGTTCTTGGTTGCTCATTCTTCACGCACCTGATTTAAGAGTAGGTCTGAATCCCCAATCACTAGCACTCTTGAATGTTCATGTAAATGGCCATCTTGAAACCTAAGATGCAGGCTTCATACTCAGCCATATTGTTGGAGCAGGGGAACTTGAGTTTGGTAGACACCGGATAATGCTGACCAGTTTCTGATACCACGGCTGCTCCTATGCCAACTCCTTTGAAGTTTTCTGCTCCATTGGAGAATATTATCCAACCATCATAGGATTTTACAATGTCTTCTCCTATGAATGATACCTCTTTATCGAGAAAATATGTTTTCAAAGGTTCATATTCTCCATCCACGGGGTTTTCAACAAGGTGGTCTGCCAGTGCTTATCGTTTGACGACCTTCTGAGTTATGTAAACAATGTCGAATTATCTCAACAGGATTTGCCAGTTGGCTAGCTTTCCAATGGGCATGGGCTTCTGAAATATGTATTTTAAAGGATCCATCCTTGATATGAGGTGCGTAGTATAGGCACAGAAGTAATGTCTCAGCTTTTGAGCTAACCAAGTTAAAGCACAGCATGTGCATTCCAAAAGAGAATACCGGGCCTCGTACAAAGTGAACTTCTTGCTAAGATAATAAATGGCTTGTTAATTTTTCCTCGTCTCATCTTGCTGCCCCAAAACATAGCCGAAAGCTCTATCTAACACTGCAAGGTATAGCAGAAAGAGTCTACCTAGCTCGGGAGGAACTAGGACCGGTGGTGTTGACAAGTACTCTTTGATTCTGTCGAAGGCCTATTAGCAGTCCTCGCTCCATTTTGAAGCGGCATCTTTCCTTAGCATTTTAAAGATTGCTTCACAGATAACTGTAGACTGTGCTATGAACCGGCTGATGTGGTTAAGTCTTCCCAAGAAACTCATCACATTCTTCTTGTTCTTTGGAGGTGGTAGTTCTTGAATGTCTTTGACCTTTACTGGATCCAATTCTATTCCTTGGCGACTGACAATAAACCCCAGCAATTTTCCAGCAGGTACTCCAAATGTACACTTTGCGAGATTCAATTTCAAGTTGTACCTTCGCAATATATTGAAGAACCTCCTCAAATCTTCCATGTGATCAGTGGCCTTCTTGGACTTTATGATAACATCATCCACATATACTTCAATTTCCTTGTGTATGATATCGTGAAAAATGGTAGTTATGGCCCTCATATAGGTGGCCCTTGCATTCTTCAGGCCGAACGACATCATTTTGTAACAATATATTCCCTACGGAGTAATGAAAGCTATTTTCTCAGCATCTTCCTCATCCATCCAAATCTGATGATAACCAGTGAAGCAATCTACAAATGATTTCAACTCATGCTTTGTACAATTGTCGATCAGGATGTGTATGTTCATCAAAAGGAAGTCATCTTTTGGACTGGTTCTATTGAGACCACGGTAGTTGCCATATACTCTGACTTTTCTGTCCTTCCTTCTCAATGGAACTATATTTTCTAACCATGCCGGGTATTCCACTACCTGAGAACCTTAGCTTTGACTTTCATAGTAACTTCTTCATTGATTTTTAGACTCATATCAGGATTGAACTTCCTAATCTTTTGATTTACCGGCGGACATGTTGGATCAGTTGGCAGTTTATAGGACACAATAGATGTACTCAGACTAGTCATGTAATCATATGACCAGGCGAATATGTCCTCATATTCCTTTAGAAATTCTGTGTATTCCTTCTTTTCTGATGGCAACAAGTGAACGCTGATTTGCGTTTCCTTGACGTTTTCTTCATCTCCTAAATTAGCAATTTCTATTTTTTTAGGTTGGATTTAGGTCTATTCTCAAAGTTCTCAACTTCTTTGACAATCTCCTCAATTATGCTATCTTCTTTTGAATCAACGTCCATTTGTTGCATTGCCTCATTGCATGTCACAATCATTGATTCATCAAGATAAGTAATAGTAATGATGTATAGGTAAAATAAGGAGGAAAATGACAGATATAAATATTAATTCATTGGAAAAATCAAATATGCTTTGATAAATTGAGTAATTGTTTCGAATATTGAAGATCTTATTGCAGGAATTGGAAAATGCAAAAAGAAAATCATTCATTAAATAAAATAGAGAATAGTGCTTGTTTTAGCCTTGCTACCCCGAGGCTCGTCGGGCTCTAGTGGTCCTGATGGTCTAATTGTTGAGGTATTCCTCGCTACTCATAGCTTGTATAGAAGGACTTCCCCCCCTCATCCTCGAGAATTTACATCAATCTATATTATTATCCTCCAAAAACAAGTTTTTCACTACCGTGAGTTCTTCTTCTTCGTCTGTCCCATAGCTCGTCGGGCTCTAGTGGTCCTGTTTTCCCACCACTTATCTTTGTCGAAAATATTGACCCTCTCGATGTTGTGGTAGGTCTCTCTACCTAGCTTTCTTCTTCCTTCGATTGCCGGAATGGTCTGGCGACTGTATATAGGGTTGATACAGCCATTGTGAATTATCACTTCCTGGTGATTCCATTCAAATTTTACCGCCTGATATAGTGTTGAAGCTATAGCTCTTGCAGAATGAATCCAAGGTCACCTAGCAGTAGGTTGTAGGACGCTGGCCCATCTATCACTTGAAAGTCAACCACGAACCAGGTTTTCCCTATCTGCAGACACATGCTAATCTCGCCGATGGTGGCCCTCTTAGATCCATCATAAGCTTACACATTGATATCTCCCTCTTTTATCTCGTGCAGTCCTTTACCCAGCTTCTTGAGTTTTATTAACTGAGATATATTAAGGCTAGAACCCCTATCGATCATGATCCTAGTGATGAAGTAGTCTTTGCATTGCACGGTGAAATACAAGGCTTTGTTGTGACCCAACCCTTCAGACGGTAGCTCATCCTCATAGAAGGTGATTTTATGGATTTCCAATACTTGTCCCACCATATTAGCCATTTCTCCGCCAGTGATGTTACTTGGCATGTGTGCTTCACTCATCATCTTCAATATAGAGTTTTTGTGTGTCTTGGATTCTGCAGCAATGAGAGAATGGATATATGTGCTGTTGCTTTGTTTAGCTGGTCGATGATTGAACACTCCTGGGCTTGTATCTTCCTCCTAAGGTCATCTGGACCTATTTCAATGATGAGTGGCCGGTTTGGAGCCTGCTTCCCCGAAAATGTCGGATTCGTTCAAAAAAGCAACATTCGAGATTTGTGAATAGACCTGCTTAGGACAAAGAAATCCAGATGAATACCACTAGGGGGGGCATGTGGCTATGTGAATGCGGCTTTCACTAAGTGACTCTTCCAGTTCTTGTCATATCCTACGCCGCAATAGTCTCTTCGAACCTAACTTTGCCTTTCCTCCAAGACTCGCATGTATAATCCCAAGGTATAACTTTTGTATGTAATGATGGCATGGTGGTCATCGATAGTGGAATCGGTGTGGCCATGTTAATTCAAATAGGACGTGTTCTTTGGGTAAAACTGTAACCTCAAATGGTGCTGGTGCTTTTGGTGATGGCGCTACTTCAAACTGAAGAGGGATAAACACATCTACTTCAGTGACCTCGGATGGTCGGATCTGGACTATGATGGGGTTGAGAGTAACTGCTGGCTTTTTTGGATCATCGCCTTCCGCGATCAACTCGATGGATCCCAATCATCCTCTACTTCGATCATGTGAATACCTCCACCTTTATGGTCTGGAAAGATGTTATTGCGGATGTTCGGGGTAGCTTCCTTTCCTACAATGACTTTGTTATCAATTAGGGACTATATCTTGTCATTTAAGGAGCGGCATTCATCGATGGTGTGTCCCTTCATGCCAGAGTGGTATGCACAAGATTTGTTTGCGTTAACCCACTGAGAAGGGTTCTCAGGGGTCGTAGTAGGGATGTGGGTGACATAACCGGCAGTTTTGAGTCTCTAATATAGCTGATCAATGGGTTCGGTGATGGTTGTATATTGTTTTTGAGGCCTCCGATCAAAATCAGGTTGGGGCCTAGGGAAATTTTAGCGTGCGGGGGGTGATTGGCAATGAGATGGTTGGGCATTGTAAGTTTTATAGACATGTGCGGGTTGGGAATATCTGGGCGAGGTAGGATTATATGTGGGAGATGGAGGTGACTGATAAGTCGGTAGTGGAGCTTGGTAGGAGGGTGCTTGGTAGTTTGGGGATGGCTGATATATGAGTGGAGGTATTGGGTAGGTTTGGTAATTGAGAGGAGACTTGGTCCTTCGTGCAACCATCACGGCCCTTATATCCCTCCTTTTAGACACACAACCAGACTGCAAGGCCTTATTTGTTGCTTGCAAGGCCTCAATGTTTGTAACCATAGCGCTTTTGATACCTTCTTCAATTTGTTCCCCTAGCTTGATAATTTCAAAAAACTTCTGATTTTCAATCATCATTAGTCGTTCACAATACTGCGGGTCCCGATCCTAGACAAAGGATTTGTTCATCTGTTCCTCCTCTATGGAAGGTCTGACCTTAGCAGCTTCGGGCCTCCAGCGAGTAGCATACTCGCGAAACATTTTTGTAGGTTTATTCTTCCATTTCTAAATATAGTATACCTGAACCTTTCCATGAAGTCAGATTCCATATCTGCCCAGCTCGACCATTTCTTAGGATCTTGGATGATGTACCAAGATAGTGCATCTCCTTTCGGACTCCTCATGAATAGTTTCATGCGGATCCTTCCGTCATTTCCTATCCCCACTAGGTTGTCACAGTATGTTCTCAAATGGACCCTTGGATGTGTTGTACCGTCAAACATCTTGAACTTAGGAGGTTTGTATCCCTCCGGTAGTTCGACTCCTGGTTGTCTACAGAGATCTTCATAGTTCAACCCTTCGATCCCTTTACTTCCTTACACGCCTTGGATTCGGCTGGTTAACTTCTTAATATCTTCAACCGGATTTCTTAATATCTTATCAGACTCAAGTGTGCAAAACATAGGCCGGGTAGAGAGTGGTACGGTCTCCAAGTAGATGGGATTGTTGTGGTGGCTGAGTGTGCGGGTGTGGAGATGTTCATTTGCGGAATTGTATGGGTCGGGGATGAGTAATGGATTATTATTTTGAGTGTGGAAAGTATTGCATTGGTTTTTCGTTGGAACAGTGAGGTGGTTTGGTTGCTTTTATGGAGGTATGGGATTTTGAATATTGGGGAAGATGGCGTCTGGGGAGCTGAGGGAGAAGGATAGGTTGGCCAAATTTCGAAACTGATCAAGCTCTTCTTGAAACTTCAATAATTTCTGCTCAAATTGTGACACATTTTCATTGGGAACCCGAATACTATGTCCATAAATGGCCTCTGCTTTCATGTTCTCTTTTCTGATGTTCAAATCTTCCATTTTGCCTGTATTCTTGCTCTTAACAGGACTTAGAGATGAGTGGGTGGAGGGCCCTTGGATCTCATGGAATAGGATGATATTGCCAGAGTGCATGAACTAACCTTTGGGGAAGGGAGTAACAAAACAAAATAAAACAAAAAGGTAACCAAGTTAGTGAGGATCATAAGAAGTATTGTAATATTTAAACACATAGAGCAGGAATAAAGCGTGTCCTAATTTGAGAGCCTTGTTGTGCCCGAGGTGGGACTAGCGACAAGTTGATTTGGAGAACTTGGAATGCTAAATGCCTCAATTTATTAATAAAAAATAGACGAATTTCAAATTGACACTAAATAAGCAGGAAATGAAAATCACTAATGGCCATTGGCTTTATTACATCTTATAAAGCGAAAAGAAAAACTCCTATCTACTTGGTCCTAGAAGGACCTTCCCCAAATTGGACATCCTTGGCTCCGTCAAACAACTTTCCCTACTCGCAAAGCCCCAAGAATAGGTAGGTCTTGGCTAGATGTCCTCTTTCGTTTCAGCATTTTGGCAGTCTTCGACCCTCTTGAGAAACTTTATTTCCAACTCCACTATGCCTCGCTCTATGTATCCTAGTCGCTTGTTGGCACTGACAGCCATGTCCTTTATCAAGCTCAAACATCCTTCATGCATGCGCGCCACCCCAAAAGCACACACTATAATAAGGGGTAAAATTTGATTGGCAGCGTGTTCAATCAAAGGAGCCATTCCTCAATTAGCTTCTAGTTGGACTCTTTTATTTTGTGGTGCTTGCTTTTGCACTCACAGATACTTTTGTGCAACTCGTTGTATTTGACCTGTGCCTCATACCTTTCATCTATAATTCTTTAACCTCGGGCAAACCCTAGCTGGCACAAACCATTATAATTGTCGTCCAAGCAACCTGAGTAGAAAGGAGCGCAACCATCATGATACTTGTGGCTCGATGGTATCTCTCCCCATTATGATCTTGCAGTGCCACATATTCTAACCTTGGCAGTTGTAAGGACTCATCATCTTGGAAGTCAGCTTGAAAATGACTCATCTTGTCGACTCTGGGTATAACTTACTTCCTACCAGCTTGTCTCATAACTCGAAAAGGGATGTAAGTATATGTTCCCCTCAGACCAATTAGTATTAAAAAAGTTGTATCTCTGGATCGGATGATTGTTGGAAACACGTTCTCAATGCAATATACTAAAACGTGTGTTCTTTTGTATAGGTTTTGATGAATGACAAACGAAGCGAAAATTGATATATGACGAAGTTCAAGAAACAAGCGCACAATTGATATACAACGAGATTCAAGCTCAAGACAAAGTTTTATAGTTTAATTGAGTCTTTCTTAATTGTGATCTTGATCCTACAACTTGACTCGTAACATGGCTTTTCTCATAAAACTATTTTCCAAAATCATGCATATTTAATTTAATGTCAAATGATTTTAAATCATGCATATTTACAGTAGTCAAAATAATTTTTAGACATGCCATAAAAATCTGCACTAAGATAATCGATTATGTACTTATGATAATCGATTGTTTTAAGCCAAGACTGCATGGCAATCGATTGTGAACTAATGACAATCGATTGTGAGTAAGACAGTGAGCATCAGGTTTTTTAAACCTGCATGACAATCGATTGTGAACTAATGACAATCGATTGTAACTGAGGCAGTGTCCATCAAAGTTTTTCAAAACTCAGAATAATCGATTATGAACTAATGGTAATCGATTATGTTGAGACAGTGTCTTCCAGTGATTTTCAAATTTATTAAATAATCGATTGTTACATTGGACAATCGATTGTCAAAGAGATAGTGTCTAAAATGTTTTTCAAAAACTGATAAGTAATCGATTGTTGACTTTGTGCAATCGATTGTGAAGCTGACCGTTGTCGTAAAGTTTTCAAATACCGTCAGGTAATCGATTATTGATTCTGTATAATTGATTGTTTTGATTGAAATCCGGTAAAGATTTTTTGAACGTTATTGGGTAATCGATTATTGATTTTGTATAATCGATTGTTTTGATTAAAATCCGGAAAAGATTTTTTGAACGTTGCTGAGTAATCGATTGTTGATTCTGGACAATTGATTGTTTGTGGTAAAATCTGGAAAGGATTTTTTGAACGTTGCCAGTAACCGATTATGGATTGTAAGTAATCGATTATCAAGCGTAAAATCTGGGATTGAATTTTGATCTGACTGGCAGACAATCGATTGTTGGGGTTTGACAATCGATTGTCAGTGAGTAAAATCAGCAACTCTTAATTGGAAATTAGGCAACGGTAATGCCAAGTTTTTCAACTATAAATACATCTTTATTTCAGTGTTTTAAACACAACAACATACTACAACTGATCATTACATTGCTATAAGCTTGCATACTTTTGTTTATCATTTTATATTCAATTTCATAAAGCTTTTGAGAGCCATATTCTTGTCCAAAGTTGTTGTGATCTAGAGCTTACTTCTTTTACTCATATCTACTCATTAAGGAGTATTTTGTTTGAGTGTTTAGTGTTTTATACACTTGTAAGAGAATTGTGATTCTCTTGTTATAAGGAACTTGTGTTTCCTTGGTTGAAGTCTTGGAGTGTTGTATCTCCGAGCAAAGGTGTTAAGGCTTGTGTCCTTAAGTTGTAAAGGTTTGTTGAGCACCCGTAAGCTTAACAAGTTAGTGGAAAATCTTGAGAGAGTCTCTCGGGGACTGGACTAGCCACGTGTTGTGGTGAACCAGAATATATCGGTGCGTTCTTTCCTTTTTGTTTATTTAACGCACTTATTTATTTCCTGCAAATTTTAATTTTTGCAAGTTTACGCTAAATTTTATTATAACTCTATTCAACCCCCCTCTAGCGTTAAGCGTATTTTCTAACAATTGGTATCAGAGTCATACTCTCTAAAGACTTAACAGTTTGAGAGAACCATCCATGGCTTCTACTCGTGACTCTTTTGCAGGAATTGATGAAGGACAGTGCTCCACACGACCACCTCTATTCAACGGTACAAATTACACGTACTGGAAGGAGAGGATGAAGATCTTCGTTCAGTCCAACAGCTTTCACCTTTGGAAGGTGATAATGAAGGGAAACCAAATTCCAACAAAGAAGGTGGAAAACGAATGGGTTCTCAAGTCCGAGGATGAGTATGACGCGGATGACATCCGAAAGGTTCAAAATAATGCTAAAGCAATTAATTTATTATATTGTGTTGTTAATGCTGACGATTACAGGAAAATATCGTGTTGCACAACGGCAAAGGAGATGTGGGACAAGCTAGAAGTTACATACGAAGGTACGGACCAGGTAAGGGAAGCAAAAATTGATTTCCTAACCCATTCTTATGAATTATTTCACATGAAGGAAGGTGAAAAGGTGGACGAAATGATTGAGCGATTTTCAATAATCGTAAATGACCTACATGCTCTCAAGAAAACATTCACGGATAGAGAGCTCGTTCGAAAAATTCTTAGAAGTCTCACACCGGCATGGAGATCAAAGGCCGATGCAATTCAAGAATCCATTGGCGTTTCAAACGTCACCATCGACGCACTAAGAGGTAACCTTAAGACCTATGAATCTACTATTCTTAACCCTTTTGTTGATGATCAAAGGAGGCAAAGAATAGCTCTAAAGGCGAGCACAAGCCAACCGCAAATTGATGAGGAAGGAGACAACGAGTTTGGACTCGTTATCAAAAGATTTCAAAAGTTCATGCGCAAGGAGTATGAACGCAAGGGCAAAAAGCAAGGCGAACAAATCAAGTGCTATGAATGTGGTGAAACCGGGCACATCAAATCAAATTGCCCAAACATCAAAAAGGAAAAGAAACCTTTTAAAAAGCAACGTGCATACATTTCTTGGGGAGGCGACTCCGGAGATGAGTCAAGCGAAGGAGAAGAAGACGAAGCAGCAAATCTTTGCCTTATGGCACAAGAAGACAACAAAGATGAGGTATGTCAAATCTCGTCTAAAAACTTCTTTACTCTTGAAGAAATGCGAACTGCTTTTGATGAATTATGTGCTGAGTTTATTAAGGCTTCAAAAACTGTTAAGGGCATAAAAGAAAATGCTTCATTAAAAGAAAAGGATTTTCAAAAACAGCTTTCTTTGAAAGAAAAGGATTTAGAAAAACTGATTTTAGAAAATGAAAAGCTGAAAGAGGAAAACAAGTTTTTTGGAAATAGAAGCGCCGATAAGCCCGAAAGTTCTACTAAAAATTGTTCTTCTTGCTTGCATCTCAAAAATGAGGTAGATAGACTCAAAGGTACCTTAGATAAGTTTAATTCTTCCCACAAGAATTTGAATGAGGTCCTTGTAAATTTGAAATCAACCAAGCATGGCATAGGATTTAAGAATGAGGTTAAAGAAAAGGTTGAAGCCAAACCCCAACCACCTAAGGCTCAACCTAGGACTAATAAAACAAATGCTTATCCTAGAAATAGCAATCCTAGAATCAATATGCATGCTAGACAAAATGTTGAACATTTTAGGAGACCTAGAAATGACTTACCACCTAGAAATAGTTACCCTAGAAATGATGCATATTTTAGGCCAAATGTTGAACCCTTGAGAAGACCTAGAAATGGCCTTCAACCGAGAAACAATCACTCTAGAAATGATGCCCATCCTAGAGCTCATAGTAGGAGAAATAATTCTCATGAAATGCGAAATAGTCATAGTGTTCAAAATAGAGTAAGAAATTTTCATCCGTCTAGTTACTATGAACCTAGAAGGATGCATAACCCAAATGTGACTTGTCATTATTGTAGACGTATTGGTCATATTGCTCCTGCTTGCTTTACACGTCATAGACATATTACTCAATCGCATCATTATAATATGCCTAACCCCCAAGGACCCAAGATGGCATGGGTACCTAAAGAACATTAATTTGTTTTGTAGGTGTGCTTGAAGGGATCAAGTGTACTATGGTACCTTGATAGTGGATGCTCCAAGCATATGACGGGAGATGAATCCAAATTCCTTCAATTAGAGCACAAAGAAGGAGGAAGTGTTATCTTCGGTGATAACAATAAAGGAAAGATCATCGGCATCGGCTCGGTCGGTAAGGATGAAAATTCCTCTATTAAGCATATATTACTTGTTAAAGGATTAAAGCATAATCTCTTGAGCATAAGCCAATTGTGTGACAAGGGAAATCTTGCTTTATTTGATTCGGATGAATGCTTAGTGTTAAGACGTAGTGATTTCAAAATTATCCTCCGTGGTTTTAGAGTGGATAATATTTATATGGTTGATCTTGTTAATTCCTCACCCGATTATGTTGATTGTCTAATGAGTAAAGAGGATGATACTTGGCTATGGCAACGTAGAGTAGCACATATCAATATGCATCTTTTGAACAAATTGATTTCTCAAAACTTTGTTGTTGGTCTTCCCAATTTAAAATTTGAAAATGACTCTATTTGTGACTCGTGTCAAAAGGGGAAGCAAACAAAAGCATCTTTCAAATCTAAAAACATTGTTTCAACTTCTAGACCATTGCAATTGCTTCATATGGATTTATTTGGTCCCTCTCGCATTGAAAGTCTAGGAAGAAATAGATATGCTTTTGTGATTGTTGATGATTACTCGAGATTTACTTGGACTTTATTTCTTGCCAATAAAAGTGATGCTTTTCAAAATTTTAAATATTTTCTTAAGCGTGTTCAAAATAAGAAAGAAACAACCGTCACTTCAATTAGAAGTGATCATGGGGGAGAGTTTGATCACAATCTCTTTGCGGACTTTTGTGACGAACTCGGAATCGAGCATACCTTTTCCGCTCCACGTACACCACAACAAAATGGGGTGGTGGAAAGGAAAAATAGGTGTCTCAAAGAGATGGCTAGAACCATGCTCGACGAAGCTAAGATACCCAAACATTTTTGGGCGGACGCCGTGAGTACCGCTTGCTATGTTCTAAATAGAGTAGTAATTCGGCCGATACTCATGAAAACCCCCTATGAACTTTATATGGGTAGAAAACCAAATATTTCCCATTTTAGAGTTTTTGGTTGCAAATGTTTTGTTCATAACAATGGCAAAGACCAATTGGGTAAATTTGATGCTAAGTCAGATGAAGGTATTTTCATTGGATATTCCTCATGTAGTAAAGCATATAGGGTCTTTAATAAAAGAACCCAAATTGTGGAGGAATCCCCTCATGTTGTATTTTCCGAAAATAATGCTCGCTTGGCGAGAAAGGATTCCGGTTTTGATCTTGCAGGTATCTTAGATAGCTTGAAAGACAAAATACAAGAGGAACAACCAACGGAAGAAGCGCCACAATTGGAAAAAGAAATGAATATGCCTAACGAGTGGAGGACAATCAAAGATCACCCTCTTGAACAGGTAATTGGAGACATCGGAGGAAAGGTAAGTACCCGAAACTCTCTTATGAACACTTTAAGACACACTTCTTAAGAGCTCACGTTCTCACTTGGCAACACTAGTTTAAGTTATTACTTCTTTACAAATTACTGACTTGAGCGTCGGAGACGTTTAATTCTATTTTGCAGGTATCGCCCTTAAAGATAGGGGGAATTATAAAGTTTTGGCACAGAACAATCGATTGTTCCAAGCAAATAATCGATTATTTTACTGTGCTGAAAATCGATTAGCAGTATCACTAATCGATTGTTTATTGTTTATGTTCATTATGCAGTTTTGTTTAATAATTGATTCCTTTAATTGCATAATCGATTTCAGTCTCAGCCATTCAGCAATGCTTTTCCAAAACAATCGATTATTCCACATTTGACAATCGATTATTTCATGTCAGAAATTTAAACTCTTGTTACCGTTTGGCTCCTCAATCGATTTGTGTCAGTTCCAAGTCAGGTCATAACTCTTCAACCATCGATTATTGCATCTCAACAATCGATTGTCTAACGGTCAGTGAATTTATTTTACCGTTTCTGACTGATTTGGCTTTAAATTCTCAGCAGATCTCTTCCATAAATGATAAGCCACTCTCCCATCTATAAATAGGCTTCATATATGTTCATATTCATTCACTCAAGCATCAATTTTAGCTTTCAAAATATCAAATTCTCTCTAATCCTTTGCAAAATCCAGCAGCTTTCATTAAAAATGTCGGGCTGTCACTCAAAACTTTCCTGTTCTGCTAGGCACGGCTCATCCACCTCTACTGCCCCTCCTCGTCCGAACTATCCCTATCAAGATGGTTCCATTCTATATTTTAATTCCAACATCAAGCTTACTCGATTCTTAACCAAATTTGAAAAGCGCGACATTCTTCCACCCCGCTTTTCAACCCACAAGTATCTTGAATCATTTGGGCCTGCTGCAAATATGCTCAAAAATTCTCAACTTCTTGACTTTTTACTCCTTACCCATCCTTACATCAATACTACATTGGTTCAAGCATTTTATTCCAACCTCCATGAGGATGATGATGGTGAGCTTGTCACCAACATTAATGGTGTTCAAATTCTTCTTTCCGATGAAAATCTTCATACCATCGCCCGTCTTCCTCAAAATGGTAAAGACATTTTTCGGTACACCGGAGAGGCCGGAGCCCTTTTTGATGAAACAGCCCTCTTACACCAAATCGGTCTTACTTCTTATGATCCAAATCTTTCTTCCCGTCGTCCTACAATTACGGGAATGGATCCCAATTATCGGTTGATTTTCTATTTCATCACCCGAGTCCTCAAGCCTCGTAAGCATAACCATACCACCATTTCCCAAGAGGACACCAAGCTCATGCATGCCATAATAACCGGAGCTAACATCAATTGGTGTCGGCTTATTAAAATTCACATGCGTGACGCTATCGGAGATGATAGGCCTCTTCCTTATGCTCTCCTCAATATGAACTTTCTTGAAGCCACCGGATTCGTCACTGGAAATGGTCCTCTCAAAAAGAGTACCAAAAAGTGGGAAATTTCGAAATCCTCCTTTCATCATGACAGTGATCATGTAGCGCCTGCTCCTCCTCCAACCCGTCGTGCTCCTCCGCCTCAAGAGCCTTCCCTCTAATTCATTTCCAACCAAATTGCTTCATTGACCTCTTCTTTCGGTCAATTAACTCACGAGATCCATGGATATTTTGACCACGTTCATTATCCATATGCGGGTCTTGTTCCATATGAAGCAGCGCCGGATGATGAGGCGGAAGATGATGAATGAATAATTGTAGTTTTTAAGTTTGTTTTTATATGTTGTATTGTCTTCCCTGTTGCTGTAATTCTTTTAATAAATAAACAAGGTTTATTTCATCTTTGGCATATTATTATTATGTTATTTTTGCTAATGGCAAAAGGGGGAAGATAACGGGTATGATGCACTCTCAAATTATAAGCTTAAATTGAGGGGGAATTCTCAAAATTGAGGGGGAACAAATTGCATACTTGTTGCATGTATATACTTGTCTTGAATCATCAATATAAATTGCTTGTCTTGCATATCCCGCTTAATGTTTGCCATTATCAAAAAGGGGGAAATTGTTGGAAACACGTTCTCAATGCAATATACTAAAACGTGTGTTCTTTTGTATAGGTTTTGATGAATGACAAACGAAGCGAAAATTGATATATGACGAAGTTCAAGAAACAAGCGCACAATTGATATACAACGAGATTCAAGCTCAAGACAAAGTTTTATAGTTTAATTGAGTCTTTCTTAATTGTGATCTTGATCCTACAACTTGACTCGTAACATGGCTTCTCTCATAAAACTATTTCCAAAATCATGCATATTTAATTTAATGTCAAATGATTTTAAATCATGCATATTTACAGTAGTCAAAATAATTTTTAGACATGCCTTAAAAATCTGGACTAAGATAATCGATTATGTACTTATGATAATCCATTGTTTTAAGCCAAGACTGCATGACAATCGATTGTGAACTAATGACAATCGATTGTGAGTAAGACAGTGAGCATCAGGTTTTTCAAACTTGCATGACAATCGATTGTGAACTAATGACAATCGATTGTAACTGAGGCAGTGTCCATCAAAGTTTTTCAAAACTCAGAATAATCGATTATGAACTAATGGTAGTCGATTATGTTGAGACAGTGTCTTCCAGTGATTTTCAAATTTATTAAATAATCGATTGTTACATTGGACAATCGATTGTCAAAGAGACAGTGTCTAAAATGTTTTTCAAAAACTGATAAGTAATCGATTGTTGACTTTGTGCAATCGATTGTGAAGCTGACCGTTGTCATAAAGTTTTCAAATACCTTCAGGTAATCGATTATTGATTCTGTATAATCGATTGTTTTGATTGAAATCCAGAAAAGATTTTTTGAACGTTATTGGGTAATCGATTATTGATTTTGTATAATCGATTTTTTTGATTAAAATCCGGAAAAGATTTTTTGAACGTTGTTGAGTAATCGATTGTTGATTCTGGACAATCGATTGTTTGTGGTAAAATCTGGAAAGGATTTTTTGAACGTTGCCAATAATCGATTATGGATTGTAAGTAATCGATTATCAAGCGTAAAATCTGGGATTGAATTTTGATCTGACTGGCAGACAATCGATTGTTGGGGTTTGACAATCGATTGTCAGTGAGTAAAATCAGCAACTCTTAATTGGCAATTAGGCAACGGTAATGCCAAGTTTTTCAACTATAAATACAGCTTCATTTCAGTGTTTTAAACACAACAACATACTACAACTGATCATTACATTGCTATAAGCTTGCATACTTTTGTTTATCATTTTATATTCAATTTCATAAAGCTTTTGAGAGCCATATTCTTGTCCAAAGTTGTTGTGATCTAGAGCTTACTTCTTTTACTCATATCTACTCATTAAGGAGTACTTTGTTTGAGTGTTTAGTGTTTTATACACTTGTAAGAGAATTGTGATTCTCTTGTTGTAAGGAACTTGTGTTTCCTTGGTTGAAGTGTTGGAGTGTTGTATCTCCGAGCAAAGGTGTTAAGGCTTGTGTCCTTAAGTTGTAAAGGTTTGTTGAGCATCCGTAAGCTTAAATAGTTAGTGGAAAATCTCGAGAGAGTCTCTCGGGGACTGGACTAGCCACGTGTTGTGGTGAACCAGAATATATCGGTGCGTTCTTTCCTTTTTGTTTATTTAACGCACTTATTTATTTCTTGCAAATTTTAATTTCCGCAAGTTTACGCTAAATTTTATTATAACGCTATTCACCCCCCCCCCTCTAGCGTTAAGCGTATTTTCTAACAATGATGACCTCCTTAGTTGGAAACCACTCGAACATCCATTGAACTCGTTCTTCGGTTAGGTTATCAAACAGCTCAACCCATCCTTGAGCATCCTCCGGTTGAGCAAACATAGCGGGGACGTAATTCATTCGCTTCGGATGATGAAAAGTGATGTGATCATCCCAGTCCCTTCGCGGAATCTCTTATTAGTATTCACCCCTTCGAATATAATCTATGAGCCAAAGTTGAAGTAATAAATTGTAGCATTCGAAGTGGTTCTCTCCTTGTTGACACTTCCCCAAGGCTCAGTATATGTCCCCAATGATCATGGGCATGATGCTGAATGGCTGTCCACAAATCCCTTCCATTAGGGTCTTAGTTACCGTTAGCCAGTCTAGTGTGGATCCTTGCTTTTTTCATTGGAAACATGACCAGCCCCCAGAAACAAAACATAAATGTGAAAACCCTTCGATGGATGTGCCCCAAGGATGTGATGGAAAACTCGTCCGGGTTGGTACAATAGGATTTGCTGTGATCGTAACTTTCATACAAATAGTTCAAAGGGATGTAGGATTCTTTCAGGCATGTCAACTTTGGATCCTTCTTGAAACCCATCATTTTGAGTAAATCCCTTCCTTTACGATTCTCAGGCATCAGCACACCTGAAGTTTCCCAGACTAGACCGTCCAATCCTCCTATCTCCTCTAGCAGGGTGTAATTTCTATGTCCCCAAAGTGGAATACTACCCTTTCACAATCCCAAAACAATGTGGCAACTTCTATGATCTTGTTGTTAGGTTGGATCTCCAGAAGGGATAGTAGATTTCCCAGATATATTTAGACGAGAGTTTGATCACTAAAGTGAAGATCTTCCACTAGCTTTGCAGTCTTGCATGGATGTTGGTAACCATGCCGAATCCAGGGACTTCTTGTCTTATACTTTTGCAAGACAAATAAGGTTAGGCCCTTACCCTCACCAGACTCGACTATTTAATACCAATAATTAGCATGAAGCATTTAATTCTCCAAATAGATACACATAACGTGGTGATGTCTGTTTGGGTTTAGGGAAACCCAGTGGACTTTGGAAAAGGCTATATTAAAGGATTATTATGTGCCCAACATAACTGACCCAACTAGGTTTGACCATGATGCATGCATAATTTGAATAGAGTAACATTTTGATGGGGTTTTAGACTGGTAACCTTGAGCGGAAACTGAAGGGGAAAGGCACAGGACCGTCGATTGCACCGTTGATCGACTGATTTTATCATAAATATGACTTTCCGAATTAGGTGGTAATAATATAGGAAGACCGCAACCACTCATTATAAGTGTTGCTATGGTATTTGTTTGGCACGAATGGAGTATGATGTTGAGCATTATTATGCAATAATTAAAAGCATGTTGGCACGTACTTGTATGTTAAGAAAGCAGTAAATACAACAATTTCATAATTTAGCAACAATAAAGGAAGGAAACGAAGAAGATAAGTCAGTTTTTCATTTGAAAAGAAATTAAACGCTTAAAGGAATTTAAACGAGTAATTGCATATAAAAGGATGGTACAAATTCACAAGAAAAATCTGAAGCGGTAAAAGCCAAATATTCCCAGCAGAGTCGCCATGTTGTCACGCCTCCTTCTTTCCCTCTTTTCATTGAAAAATTGGGTTTATGACATTTTGGGCATAGGATAACTCGTTCCTTTTGGGAACTGGGCCTTGCACTTTAAGAGTTGCCACCCAATGATTTAAGGTGCATTAGGACACCTATAAGGTTCAATTCTATGTTTGTTTGATAACCAGAGATAGGGTAAGGGCTTGAAATTATCTTATGAGGAAGGTGTTAGGCACCTCTCAGGATCCACTAGTGTGGTTCCTAGCCAGATAGTTCTTTATGAATTTGTGTAATTAATAAGTAAATAAATAAAGCTCAAATAATAGGGGATTTTAATATACAAGTATTTGGAAGTGATAAAAAATATATAACAAAATTTAAAAGAGTTACAACTAAGCAAGCTAATGAATATAAAGGGGTCCTAGATTTATATTATATGGATCACATCAATGCAATACCCGGTAATTACTCCTCTAAAGAAGGTCTACACGTGGTATTAGTGCACCAGTCATCATATCCATATCTATCCCTCCCACCCCGTCGAGGTATTAAAGTACGGATTAGTCTCGACCACTATTGCATGCTATTACTCGTCAAATTCATATTAGTTCTGGAGGAACTTAGGACTACTATTCCTAAAAAGAAGGGATATTAGACTGACTTTTAGGTTTTAAAAGGTGAAAAAGCTAAGGTGACATACAAAAACACATAGGTCTACACATTAAGGGGAAACATGTAAAAATCTAAAGGCTCGCGTAGACCTCCTCAAGCAAAGAACATAAATAACATGACTTAAGCACATTCTATGTCTGAATCTAAAATACTAAGGCAAGGGAGTTTTAATTGTTGAAGTAGACCAATTTATTACATAACTTAGATAAGAAGTCTGAATCAGGCCTGCCTTCTGGTTATAGAAATTATTAATTAATAGAGGCAGGTTCAATTTTATTGGTTGTCACCTAAGGCTTGCCTAAGTATTTGGGTAAGATCTTATAAACATGCTATCTATTACTGATTCAGAATGTGACAAAGCAGTAACAATTTTAAAATGAGCGATTTGAGATCCTATAGGCATGCTTGATAAACCGTACTAATAAGAAGAGAGTAGGTTATTTCAAAAACTAGTTTAGAACTGTGAGAGTTAAATTGATTTTAGACTAGACTAGTTTCAGATTCTACAGACGATGATATCTATCATTGCTGATTTTAAATCCTATAGACATGATATTTAGTATTGCTGATTTAATTCCTATAGACATGATATCTAGTTGAACATAAAATGAAGCATAAAGGATTTACTTGAAATTCCTATAGGCATATTTTCTATGAAAAGGTACTAATTTTAGCCTTTTAAACATGATGCAGAATTATTATTAATTGGATCTTAAGAACATAATGTCTAAGTGTGGTAATAAACATGCAAAATTTAAGGCAAATCCTATAAGCACGTTATCTAAAAGAAGAATTTAAAACGAGTCCTATAAACAAGTTCTCTAAATGCAGAGATAAACATGTTGACTAAGAAGTCCTATAGGCATATTATCGAAATGCTCAATTAATCATACATAAAACAGGTCCTATAGGCATGTTCTATACCCTTATAATAGTTAAGCATGCACAATTACCCAACCCTAATGTCTATTTACAAATTATTACATACCGATTACTAAATTACATAAAAAATTACAAAATAAGAAAGTACAACCAGAGGAAGCCTGATTCGGACTTCCTCTCTGAGTTATGGAATAAAATGCCTCAAATGCCACTTGTTTCAAAGCCTTTCTCATACCTGGTGTGTCAACATAGGCTAAGGATCTCAAAGGACCCCAGGAAATGCTTACACCCTAGTTTGCATAGCTAGATAGAGGTGCAGTGTGGAATGGCTAGCCCTTATGTGTCTAAGTTCAGATGGAGCTCATAGGTCCCAAGGCCAGGTTTACACAAGAGGGGCAGAACCTAAGTCTAAGAGTATAGTGGAAGTGCAGGAAAAAAGATTTAAAACTGAGTGGAGAATAGAGAGGGATGAGGGTGAATGGAGAATAGTAGTAATAAAGTTAACACTACATAGAATAGGTCAGGTTTTTGCATGTACAACAATAGATGGTGTTGGTATGCCCCTAAACCAGCCCGATAACACAACAAACAAAGTAGATATGAAGGTTGTGACACCAGGGTGTGTCTGGTTTGGGTCATGCACAATAATTTCTAATGCTGACATGCCCCAAACCTACCAAGGAATATGAACAAATAGGTGATATAGGGTTTGGGATTCATAAGTCGTAATAAGTGACTAACAGAGTTCAGAAGAAAACATTAATTGAGAAGAGAAAGAGGCAGATCACAACATGCTCAGTAATGGAACTTGATTAAACACAAACAGGAAACATGCAAGAGTGAAGGAAATAGTAAAGAAACATGTTATTGTTGATGCTGGAAAATTAACATACCAGTAAAGAAGCAAATGTAGAAAGAAAAGTAAGCAGATTTCCCACAGCCTAGCCTTGGCTTTCAGCCGGCTACGTAAGGCAGCAAACAAATAGCAACCGAGAAAAAAGAGAGAGTTTTGAGTGCAATGTGTGTTCTGAACTCAAGTGTTTTGTTCCTTGTTGTTCGTGTGTTTGAAAGAAGAGGGGTGCAGGGTATATATAGCTTTTGAAAACGAGTGAAGGAAGGTAATAATAAAGTTTTAATACAAATATAAAAACAATCTCCAGTTAGAATCAATTACTTAAGTGATCCCATTAATGAAGGAATCACTGTTTAATAGGTAGTAACAGATTGAAATAAGGACAGAAATAAGTTTAGAGACAGATTGATTATTCCCATGAAAGGATTAGTTAAAACATTAAGCAAGCAATCGAGTCTAAGTGTAGAAATATGCTTATTTTGGAAATAGATTCAGCAAGATAAATATTACAATAATGGGAAAAGAATCAATCAATTTTGAACGGGCAAGTGAAATTAGGGTTCATGAAAAGGGAAACTATATAAATCAATTGCAAGACCAAGATCAATCAAAGAAGCGGCTTCAGCATATAAATAAAGCGAACATGGTCATCAGATATGCGAGGCCAAATTCATTGACAAAATTTCAAATAGGCTGTAATGGCAGAAATAAACTAGGTTCAGTAGTAAAGCAAGCACTCGAAGCATAGTAATCAAGTAGATCAACTCTCATTGAATTATCAGAGAAGAAAATAGAGCATCAGAAACATGCAAATATTTCATAGTAGCAAGTGAAGACACCCTTTTAAAAAGTTAGGGTTTCAACCCTAGTCGAGTTGAAAGATAGATAAGTCACATAAAGAAGATAAAGTCTAAAACAAAAGCTTTCAGTCGAGCCAAGTAGTCAGACAAACAGTTTCAAACCAAAAGACTTAGGGTTTCAACAATAATCGAGATTTAAAGAATGGTATCACAAATAAGTCAAGCAAGAACGAGGAACTTAGTTAAACAAGTGTACATTTAAGCAACAACTTCAGAACTCAAATGAGACCCAAAAGGAATTAGTGTTAAACATGCTAACTCAGATAAAGAACAACATGAGCAAAATCTAGCAAAAATTAGAAATACATTAAAGTCAGAGAAGAGATTTCTTGAAATAACTTAAAGGAAAACCCTGATCGAAAAAAAATGAAGAGTCATTTGAAAGCAAGTTAAAGAACCTTCGAGAAACACATAAGAAAGTCATAGAGAGGACAATTCAAAACCAGATCTGAAAGAAGTAGAAATATCTTAGAGATAAAGGTTTCAGAAAACCCAAAAGATATGAGAAGGGTCTCAAAAGGTAAAGATCTAACCAGAAAAGGTCAAGGACTCGCCTCGAAAGACCACAAATAGCCTAAAAAGGTCGTGGTTGGCCAGAGAGAGACCATGAACGCTAGTCGATCAAGGACTGGACCAAACTCCTTCAAATTCTGGTCGTGAAACCATAGAACCAAACACATAAAAGCCATGGAAGGCTGGTACATGTCTTAGATGACCCTAGAAGGCCATGGATTAGGGTGTAATTTGATAGCGGAGGCTAAGGTTTATATGTATTTCAGAGATAGTTGAGAGAGAAGAGGATTCAAAGGCAGCGGTAGGTGAGAAATGATAGGGTATTAGGGTCGTTTGGGGTTAGAAAAGGTAAGGGAGAACGAGGAGCCGTTGATGTAAACGATCAATAGATGAGATTAAAACGGTTAGGAGAGAGACCGAGGGAATTGGGCCAGGAGAAATTAGGTTCAAATTGGGGTCAATTTTGGGCTATAATTCAAAATAAAATCTGGCTAGATTCTAAATAGCCATTTTCCTATTTATTTTATAAAAAATTGCAAATTGATTTTTGAAAATAATTTGAAAGCACTAAAATGATTTATAACGTATAATTAACCATCTAAAACCACTGGACTTAATCTTTATGAACATAAACACAATTAAATCCTAAAATAGGCTAATATTGTGATTATGCAATTTAGCCTTAAAAAATACTAAATAATTTTGTACAAATATGCAAAAATTCCCGTAGCCATATTATTGCATTAATGTAAAAGTTCAACAAGTGAATCACCAAAATTTGATAATTTTAAAAATTATTATTGTGTTTTTACGAATAAATTGATTTAAAAACCTTTAAAAATTAAGGAAAAACAATGAAACACTTGGAAATATATTATACATGCGTACATACGCTATTTGGAAAATATTTTGCATATATATATATATATATATATATATATATATATATATATATATATATATATATATATATATATATATATATATATATATATATATATATATATATATATATATATATATATAGGGTATCAACACCTTGAACAAACTCAGCAACCTTAGGATTTTCCTTCTCCCGTGGTTGAAACTCATATGGGTATCACATCTTCTTCGAGCCCAATCGAACCTACTACTTCGAGCCAAGTTGAAACCGCTATTGATGTTGCTTTTGCCAAGTTGAGCTTGTTGCTGCGAATCAAGATGAACCCGCAACCGTTGATATATCTTCTTCAGTTCCCTCAACTTCTTATTGAAAAACTTTCATTGTCTTCAATTTATTATTTTTTACTTTGGAAATTAGTAAATAACTCTTGGCTTCATTTGAGGGTTGATTTTGGAACGCAAGTCCCAAGTCCTTTATGGGGCAATTTGTATAAATAATTTCATAGCTTTATGATTAAGTTTTGTATTCAGTCTTAAGTTTTTGATTATGTTTACTCTTTCCTTTTTCTTCTTAAGGACTTATAGAATATGTTTTTATTTTTTTCCTATTAAAATGCTTGTGTTAATCTCACGACTTAAAACAAGAGTTTTATAAAAGACGACCCATTTATATTTCAACACTTAATGAAGAAGACGTCTCAGCTTCATAATGGTGTTATTATACGTTAAAAAAGATAGGAAAACACATGTTTCTTTGAAATAACTTTGATATGTTTTGAATAATACTTAACAAGTTTTGAATAATACTTTACATGTATTTGAAGTACATCTATAACTTTCTCGTAACTATTTTCTTGTAATAGATTTTATGAAAAAATAACAAACATAAGTTTTTACTTTATAACTTACTTTAGTACATAGCTTTTACCCTAACTACAGTAAGGTTTTCTTTAATCGTGGCTCGTGACTTCATGTGATTTTTACTCTACACTTGACTTTTTCAAGCTTGATTTTTTCAATCTTCTTTGCCTCCTTTATACATACTTGTGTATATTATGTAGCCCCCCAAGTGTTTGAGTGTTGAAGTATGAAGCCTCAAGCACTTGATTGTTTCTCTCATTTGGTCATTTTCCTAAAAAGGAAAAACATACGGGACTTGGAGGTGCGATTATAGATGAAGACTGCTTAACCCGTTTGAATTTAGATCAGAATAATTGTAACCCTATGCCAGGAATTAAGGTTATTTCGTGTGCCTTATAGGTCGTGACTCATCATTTAGTACAAATAAATTTTTTGCCTATAATCTAAATTTGTTAGTAAAATCTTAACAACTCAATAATTTAATTTAAAATAATGGTACCTGACCGTGAGTATTCCTTAGAAATAGTATCTCTTCAAATGAGCAGCATTCCAATGTGAAAGAAGTATCTTGCCATCTATTTTCTCCAGTTCATATGCTCCCTTTCCTACTATATTCCGAACTCCATAGGGTCCTTCCCATGTTGGACTTAATTTACCCGTGTTAGCTGCCTTTGAAGATTGAAAAACCTTTTTAAGCACGAAGTCCCCAACTTTTAAGAATTTGAGGCGTGCTTCTCGATTGTAATATCGTTCTATGACTTGTTTCTGTGCTGCCATTCTAGTTAATGCAACTTTTATTCTCCCTTCGAGTAAGTCAACGTTGGCCTGCATTTCTTCATCATTAGATTCTTGTGTTACCTATGTGAACCGTGTGCTTGGCTCCCCTATCTCAACTAGATACAGAGCCTTATCTCCATAAACTAATGAAAATGGTGTTTCTCCCGTGCTTATTTTTGTAGTTGTATGATACGCCCATAAAACTCCAGATAACACCTCAGGCCAACTACCTTTTGATTCCTCTAATCGCTTTTTTAGATTATTGATAATTACCTTGTTCGTCGATTCTTCTTGCCCATTACCCACTGGCTTATAAGGTATTGACGTAATCCTCTTAATTTTTCAACTTTGAAAAAATTTAGTGATTTGAGCTCCTATAAATTGAGGGCCATTATCACATACAATCTTATTTGGTGCACCGAATCAGTATATGATATTTCTCCAAATGAAATCCTTGACTTCTTTTTGCGTACATGTTTACACCTGCTTGTACCCACTTAGTAAAGTGATCAGTAAGTATGAGAAAAAGTTTTACCAGTCCTTTTGCTTGTGATAATGGACCAACGATATCCATTCCCCATTTCATAATGGACATGTGCAATTACTAGATGTAATAACTCCGCAGGTCTATGCATATTGTTGCCGTACTTTTGGCATTTATCACATTAAGCGATGAAAATTTCTGCTTCTTCTTCCATTTTAGGCCAAAATAGCCTACCCTAATAAGGGTTCTTACCAATGACCTTCCCCCTGCGTGATTCCCACAATGCCCCTCATGAATCTCTCTCATTACATACTCCGTTTGAGAAGGTCTGAGGCATCTTGCTAAAGGTCCTCCAAACATTTTACAATATAAATTGCATTGCATAAGCAATAACAGCCAGCCTTTTTTCGAAGCGCATGAGCTTTCTTCTTATCTTCAGGCACGGTACCATACTACAAAAAAACAACAATTTCGTTTCTCCAATCCCAAGTTAAATTGTAAAAAGTTATCTCATTTTTATCAAGGTCAAGAACTGAATGAAATAAATATATAATTGAGGCATTTGAATCACTTGCGACATCAACCGCTGATGCGAGGTTAGCTAAAGAATCTGCTTCAACATTTTCATCCCTTGGTATTAACTTTCCAAGTTTGAAATTAATTTATCAATTCTCGTACCTTTTCTAGGTACTGCTGCATCCTTGTTTCCTTGGTTGTACATACCCCCAACATATTATTAACCATGAGTTGTGAATCACTCTTGATTATAATGTGCTTTAGGCCAAGTTCCCGTACTAGTTCAAGACAAGCAATAACATACTTATACTCAGCTTCATTGTTAGTCATGGAGTTACATTTAATGCCTTGTCAAATGGTTTCACCCGTAGGTAGTACCAAAAGAATTCCTAAACCTGCACTTTTTAGGTTAGATGAATCATCAGTGAATAAAGTCCAAGTTCCTGGGTTAGCTCCGTTAAACACCTGTAACTATTTTTCTGCTTCTAATTGCAGATCTTTACTAAAATCAACCACAAGATTAGCTAATACTTGTGATTTTATAGCAGTCCTAGGTTGATATGTTATTTCGTAGTCACTTAACTCTATAGCCCACTTAGCCAATATACCTGATAACTCATGCTTATGCAATATATTTCGTAAAGGGTAAGCAGTTATTACCGCAATAGGATGACACTGAAAATAAGGTCTTAATTTCCTAGATGCCATAATTAATGTTAGAT
Source organism: Nicotiana benthamiana (assembly GCA_034376525.1). Taxonomy (NCBI): domain Eukaryota; kingdom Viridiplantae; phylum Streptophyta; class Magnoliopsida; order Solanales; family Solanaceae; genus Nicotiana; species Nicotiana benthamiana. The sequence continues at coordinate 116,133,818 of CM067332.1, read as the reverse complement.
AATACGCTTAACGCTAGAGGGGGGTGAATAGCGTTACAATAAAAATTAGCGTAAACTTGCGGAATTTAAAAATTGCAGGAAATAAATAAGTGCGATAAGTAAATAAATTAGAACAAACACACCGATATATGTTCACCACAACCCGTGGCTAGTCCAGTCCCCGAGAGACTCTCTCGAGATTTCCACTAACTTCTTAAGCTTACGGGTGCTCAACAAACCATTACAACTTGAGGACACAATGCTCGGAGATACAACACTCCAAGACTTCAACCAAGGAAACACAAGTTCCTTCTTACAACACAAGGGACTAACACTTCCCTTCAAGTGTACAAAAACACTTAGCACTCAAACAAGACACTCCTTTAAGAGTAGGTATGAGTAAAAAGAATACGCTCAAGATCGCAACAACTTTTGACAAGAATTTGGCTCTCAAAAGCTTATGTAATGAATATAAAATGATAAGCAATAAAGTATGCAAGCTTTAGCAATTGTATGATCAGTTGTTGTATGTTGTTGTACTTAAAAGACTGAATTGAAGCTGTATTTATAGCTGAAAAACTTTGTATTACCGTTGCCTAATTGCCAATTAAGAATTGTTGGTTTTACTCAGTGACAATCGATTGTCAAAGTACCACAATCGATTGTTTGCCAGTTCTTTCAAAAATCAATCCCAGATTTTACGCTTAACAATCGATTATCTAAGATCAATAATCGATTACTGGCAACGTTCAAAAAATCATTTCCAGATTTTACGTAAAACAATCGATTGTCAGAAATCTACAATCGATTACTTGGCAACGTTCAAAAAATCATTTCCGGATTTTACTTACAACAATCGATTATAGCAAATCAATAATCGATTACTCAGCAACGTTCAAAAAATCCTTTCCAGATTTTAATTAAAACAATCGATTATAAGAAATCAATAATCGATTACCTGACGGTATTTGAAAACATTTTAGCAACGGTCAGTTATACAATCGATTATACTAAGTTAACAATCGATTATATATCAGTCTTGAAAAATCAATTTAGACACTGCCTCTTGACAATCGATTGTTATAGGTTCACAATCGATTATTTAATAACTTTGAAAAAGTCTGGAAGACACTACCTCAACACAATCGATTGTCATATGTTCACAATCGATTATTTTGTGACTTTGAAAAATTTGATGGACACTGCCTCATCACAATCGATTGTCATTAGCTTCACAATCGATTAATTTGAGCTTTGAAAACTTTGATGGACACTGCCTCATCACAATCGATTGTCATAAGGTTCACAATCGATTGTCATGCAGATTTGAAAAATCTGATGCTCACTGCCTTAACACAATCGATTGTCATAAGTTCACAATCGATTGTCAAGCAGCTGACTTAAACATAATCGATTATCATAAGTGCATAATCGATTATCTTAGTCCAGATTTTAGAGGCGTGTTTAAAAATCATTTTGACAAAAGTAAATATGCATTATTTAAAATCGTTTTGCTCTAAATTAAATACGCATGATTTGTTAAAAATATTTTTACGAGAGAAGCCATGTCTTGAGTTTAAGTTGTCGGATCAAGATCACAATTAAATACTGACTCATATAAAACTTAATCTCGATCTTTGTCTTGTGCTTGAATCTCGTTATATATCAATTTTGCACTTGTGCTTGGATCTCGTCATGTGTCAATTTGCGCATAGTTTGTCATTCATCAAAACCTACAAATATGAACACACGTTTAGTATAATGCCTTGAGAATGTGTTTCCAACAATTTCCTCCTTTTTGATAATGGCAAACTTTAAGCGGGATATGCATATTAGGCAATTCATAATGACGATTCAAGACAAGTAAAGATATGCAACAAGTATATAGATATGCAATATGTTCCCCCTCAATATATGAATTCCCCCTTAATTTATGCCGATAAGTATTGAGAAGGCATACCCGTTATCTTCCCCCTTTTGCCATTAGCAAAAAATAGAATAAAAAAAACATGTTTATTTATAATAACGCAAATATTGTCAAGACAATCGATTATTGATACTGGATAATCGATTATATAAAAGAGAAATCGATTGTTCTGTGCGTCAAGCTTTATTATTCCCCCTGCCTTTAGGGCGATACCTGCAAAAATACGTTAGACGTCTCCGACGCTCAAGTTAGAAAACATGTGAAAGGGAGAATGCAATGCATGACTTTAGATCAACGTGGAGTCAAGGATCCCGAGTTCACTACGAATTCGGAAGAAGGACTCTTTCTCTAAGGGCTTTGTAAAGATGTCGGCCGATTAATCTTTGGTTTCAACAAATTCAATTTCGACATCGCCCTTGAGAACGTGATCTCTTATAAAATGATGTCTAATTTCAATGTGTTTTGTTCGCGAATGAAGAACGGGGTTCTTCGTCAAGCATATGGCACTAGTATTATCACATCTAAGAGGGATATGATCAAGACTTAGGCCATAGTCCAAGAGTTGTTGTTTCATCCAAAGAATTTGAGCGCAACAACTCCCCGCGGCTAAATATTCAGCCTCGGTTGTGGACAACGCAACACTTACTTGTTTCTTGCTAAACCAAGAAACGAGAGAGCTACCGAGCAAATGGCAAGTGCCACTAGTGCTCTTGCGGTCCAATTTGCATCCAGCAGAATCGGAATCGGAATAGCCAACAAGTTGGCATGTAGAACCTTTGGGGTACCATAGACCCACATTTACAGTACCAACAAGATACTTCAATATCCGTTTCACCGCAGTTAGGTGAGACTCCTTCGGACATGATTGATAACGAGCGCATAAGCACACGCTAAACATGATGTCCGGACGACTAGCAGTAAGGTAAAGGAGAGAGCCAATCATACCTCGATACTTTTTGATGTCAACTTCTTACCTTTCTCATCTTTGTCTAGATGATCGGATGTGCTCATGGGGGTTGCCATTGCTTTTGCATTGGTCATTTCAAATCGTTTCAGCAATTCTTTGCAATATTTTGCTTGGCAAATGAACGTACCTTCTTTCATTTGCTTTACTTGTAATCCCAAAAAGAATGTTAACTCACCCGTCATAGACATCTCAAATTCGCTTGTCATTAAATCGGAAAATTCCTTGCACAAAACATTGTTAGTAGCACCAAATATAATATCATCCACATAGATTTGAACTAATAGAATATCATTATTTTTATGCTTAACAAAAAGAGTGGTGTCAACTTTCCCCCTAATGAAATCATTTTCCAATAGAAATTTACTCAATCTTTCATACCAAGCTCGGGGAGCTTGTTTTAAACCATAAAGAGCCTTTTTGAGTTTGAAAACATGATCGGGAGATTAAAAATCTTCAAAACCGGGGGGTTGTTCAACATAAACTTCTTCTTGAATAACACCATTTAGAAAAGCACTTTTCACATCCATTTGATATAAATTGAAATTCATAGAAGAGGCAAAAGCAAGCAATAAACGAATAGCTTCTAATCTAGCTACGGGAGCATATGTTTCTTCATAGTCAATACCCTCTTATTGATTATAGCCTTTTGCTACAAGCCTAGCTTTGTTTCTAGTGATTACACCATTTTCATCTAGTTTGTTTCGAAAAACCCATTTCGTACCAATTATGGTATGATTTTCGGGTCTTGGCAGCAAATCCCAAACGTCATTCCGTTTGAATTGGTTAAGCTCCTCTTGCATTGCCAAGGTCCAAAATTCATCCCCAATTGCTTCGGAGATGGTTGTTGGTTCAATTTGAGAAACAAAAGCAGTATGTCCTAAGGTGTTCTTAAGGGAGTTTCGGGTACTTACCTTTTCTCCGACGTCGCCAATTACCTGTTCGAGAGGGTGATCTTTGATTGTCCTCCACTCGTTAGGCATTTTCGTTTCTTTCTCCAATTGTGGTGTTTCCTCCGTTGATTGTTCCAAGACTTCATCTTGAATTTCCTTAGGAGTTTCCTCTTGTACTTTGTCTTTTAAACTATTTAAAATACCTGCAAGATCAGAACAAGAATCCTTTCTCGCCAAGCGAGCATTATTTTCGGAAAACACAATATGAAGGGATTCCTCCACAGTTTGGGTTCTATTATTAAATACCCTATATGCTTTGCTACGTGAAGAATACCCTTTAAAAATTCCTTCATCGGATTTGGCATCAAATTTTCCCAATTGATATTTTCCATTGTTATGAATAAAAACTTTACAACCGAATACTCTAAAATGGGAGATATTTGATTTCCTTCCCTTGTAGAGTTCATAAGGGGTTTTCATGAGTATTGGTCTTATGACTACTCTATTTAAAACGTAGCATGCGGTACTCACGGCATCCGCCCAAAAATATTTGGGAATCTTAGCCTCTTCGAGCATGGTTCTAGCCATCTCTTCGAGACACCTATTTTTCCTTTCCACCACCCCATTTTGTTGTGGTGTTCGTGGAGCGGAAAAGGTATGCTCGATACCGAGTTCGTCACAAAAGTCTGCAAAGAGATTGTGATCAAACTCTCCCCCATTATCACTTCTAATTGAAGTGACGGTTGTTTCCTTTTCGTTTTGAACATGTTTAAGAAAATATTTAAAATTCTGAAAAGCATCACTTTTATGGGCAAGAAATAAAGTCCAAGTAAATCTGGAATAATCATCAACAATAACAAAAGCATAACGATTTCTACCTAGACTTTCAATGCGAGATGGTCCAAATAAATCCATGTGAAGCAATTGCAATGGTCTAGTAGTTGAAACAATATTTTCCGATTTAAAAGATGCTTTTGTTTGCTTCACTTTTTGACAAGAATCACAAATAGAGTCATTTTCAAATTTCAAATTTGGAAGACCAACAACTAAATTTTGTGAAACCAATTTGTTCAAAAGATGCATGTTGATGTGAGCTACTCTACGATGCCATAACCAAGAATCATCCTCTTTGCTCATTAAACAATTCACATATTCGGGTGAAGAATTTGCAAGATCAACCATATAAATGTTATCCATTCTAAAACCACGAAGGATAATTTTAAAATCGCTACGTCTAAAAACTAAGCATTCATCCGAATCAAATAAAACAAGATTTCCCTTGTCACATAATTGACTTATGCTCAAGAGATTATGTTTTAAACCTTTCACAAGTAATATATGCTTAATGGAAGAAATTTCATCATTACCGACCGATCCGATGCCGATAATCTTTCCTTTGTTGTTATTACCAAAAATAACACTTCCCCCTTCCTTGTGTCCTAGTTGAAGGAATTTGGATTCGTCTCCCGTCATGTGCTTGGAGAATCCACTATCAAGGTACCATAGTACACTTGATCCCTTGAAACATACCTATAAAACAGATTAATGAGTTTTAGGTACCCATGCCATTTTGGGTCCTTGGGGTTTAGGCAAATCATAGTGATGTGATTGAGTGTTATGTCTATGTCGTTTAAAACAAGCAGGAGCAATATGTCCAATTCGTCTACAATAATGACAAGTCACGTTAGGGTTATGCATCCTTCTAGGTTGATAGTAATTGGACGGACGAAATTCATTTACTCTATTCTTGACAATATAACTATTGCGTAAATCATGAAAATCATTTCTCCTACCATTTGTTCTAGGATATGCATCATTTCTAGAATAGTTGTTTCTAGGTTGGAAGTCATTTCTAGGTGTCCTAAAAGGTTCAACATTCCTTCTAGTGTTTGGCCTAGAATGTGCATTATTTCTAGCATGATTATTTCTAGGTTGCGATTGATGAAAACCATTTCTAGGTTTGTTGTATCTAGGATGAGCATTTGTTTTATTTATCCTAGGTTGAGCCTTAGATGGTTGGGGGTTGGCTTCAACTTTCTCTTTAGGCTCGTTTATAAAACCTATCCCATGCTTGGTTGACTTCAAATTAACAAGCACTTCATTCAAATTTTTATGAGAAGAGTTAAACTTATCTAAGGTGCCCTTAAGCCTTTCTACTTCATTTTTGAGATGCATGCAAGAAGTACAATTTCTAGAAATTCTCGGGCTTGTCGGCGCTTCTCTTGCCAAAAAATTTGTTTTCCTCTTTCAACTTCTCATTTTCTAAAATCAGTTTTTCCAATTCCTTTTCTTTAAAAGAGAGTTGTTTTTGAAAATCTTTTTCTTTTAAAGAAGCATTTTCTTTTATGCTCTTAACAGTTTTTGAAGCTTTAATAAATTCGCTATACAACTCATCAAAAGCATTTTGCATTTCTTCAAGGGAAAAGAAATTTTTGGAAGAAATTTGACATACCTCTTCTTTGTTGTCTTCTTGTGCCATAAGACAAAGATTTGCGGCTTCGTCTTCTTCTTCCTCACTTGACTCGTCACCGGAGTCGCCTCCCCAAGATATGTATGCTCGTTGCTTCTTGAAGGGTTTCTTCTCCTTTTTAGCATTTGGGCAATTTGATTTGATGTGCCCGGTTTCTCCGCACTCATAGCACTTTATTTGATCTCCTTGCTTTTTGCCCTTTCGTTCATACTCTTTTCGCATGAACTTTTGAAATCTCTTGATAACGAGTCCGAACTCGTTGTCTCCGTCCTCATCATTTTGAGGTTGGCTTGTGCTTGCCTTGAGAGCGATTCTTTGCTTCCTTTGATCATCAACAAGAGAGTTAAGTATAGTAGATTCATAAGTTTTAAGATTACCTCTTAATGCGTCGATGGTGACATTTGAAATGCCAATGGATTCTTGAATCGCGTCGGCCTTGGATCGCCATTCCGGAGTGAGACTTCGGAGAATTTTTCGGACAAGTTCCTTATCCGTGAAGGTCTTCTTAAGAGCATGTAAATCATTTACGATTTTTGAAAATCGTTCAAACATCTCATCGACCTTTTTGCCTTCCTTCATGTGAAACAATTCATATGCATGGGTTAGGAAATCAATTTTGGCTTCCCTTACCTGGTCCGTACCTTCGTACGTAATTTCCAACTTGTCCCACATTTGCTTCGCCGTTGTGCAACAAGATATCTTCCTGTAATCATCAGCATTTACAGCACAATATAATAAACTAATAGCATTAGCATTATTTTGCACCTTTCGGGTATCATCCGCATCGTATTCATCTTCGGACTTTGGGACCCATTCATTTTCAATCTTCTTGGTTGGAATTTGTTCTCCATTCATTATGACCTTCCAAAGATGAAAACTATTTGATTGTACAAATATTCTCATCCTTTCCTTCCAGTATGTATAATTTGTACCATCGAATAGCGATGGTCGGGTGGAGCATTGTCCTTCACCTATTCCTGCAAAAGAATCACGAGTAGAAGCCATGGATGTTTCTCTCAAACGGTTAAGTCTTCAGAGAGTTGGGCTGTGATACCAATTGTTAGATAATACGCTTAACGCTAGGGGGGGGTGAATAGCGTTACAATAAAAATTAGCGTAAACTTGCGGAATTTAAAAATTGCAGGAAATAAATAAGTGCGATAAGTAAATAAATTAGAACAAACGCACCGATATATCCTGGTCACCACAACTCGTGGCTAGTCCAGTCCCCGAGAGACTCTCTCGAGATTTCCACTAACTTGTTAAGCTTACGGGTGCTCAACAAACCGTTACAACTTGAGGACACAAGCCTCAACAACCTTTGCTCGGAGATACAACACTCCAAGACTTCAACCAAGGAAACACAAGTTCCTTCTTACAACACAAGGGACTAACACTTCCCTTCAAGTGTACAAAAACACTTAACACTCAAACAAGACACTCCTTTAAGAGTAGATATGAGTAAAAAGAATACGCTCAAGATCGCAACAACTTTTGACAAGAATTTGGCTCTCAAAAGCTTATGTAATGAATATAAAATGATAAGCAATAAAGTATGCAAGCTTTAGCAATTGTATGATCAGTTGTTGTATGTTGTTGTACTTAAAAGACTGAATTGAAGCTGTATTTATAGCTGAAAAACTTTGTATTACCGTTGCCTAATTGCCAATTAAGAATTGCTGATTTTACTCAGTGACAATCGATTGTCAAAGTACCACAATCGATTGTTTGCCAGTTCTTTCAAAAATCAATCCCAGATTTTACGCTTAACAATCGATTATCTAAGATCAATAATCGATTACTGGCAACGTTCAAAAAATCATTTCCAGATTTTACGTAAAACAATCGATTGTCAGAAATCTACAATCGATTACTTGGCAACGTTCAAAAAATCATATTCGGATTTTACTTACAACAATCGATTATAGCAAATCAATAATCGATTACTCAGCAATGTTCAAAAAATCCTTTCCAGATTTTAATTAAAACAATTGATTATAAGAAATCAATAATCGATTACCTGACGGTATTTGAAAACATTTTGGCAATGGTCAGTTATACAATCGATTATACTAAGTTAACAATCGATTATATATCAGTCTTGAAAAATCAATTTAGACACTGCCTCTTGACAATCGATTGTTATAGGTTCACAATCGATTATTTAATAACTTTGAAAAAGTCTGGAAGACACTGCCTCAACACAATCGATTGTCATATGTTCACAATCGATTATTTTGTGACTTTGAAAAATCTGATGGACACTGCCTCATCACAATCGATTGTCATTAGCTTCACAATCGATTATTTTGAGCTTTGAAAAACTTTGATGGACACTGCCTCATCACAATCGATTGTCATAAGGTTCACAATCGATTGTCATGCAGATTTGAAAAATCTGATGCTCACTGCCTTAACACAATCGATTGTCATAAGTTCACAATCGATTGTCAAGCAGCTGACTTAAACGTAATTGATTATCATAAGTACATAATCGATTATCTTAGTCCAGATTTTAGAGGCATGTTTAAAAATCATTTTAACTAAAGTAGATATGCATTATTTAAAATCGTTTTGCTCTAAATTAAATATGCATGATTTGTTAAAAATATTTTTACGAGAGAAGCCAAGTCTTGAGTTTAAGTTGTCGGATCAAGATCACAATTAAATACCGACTCATATAAAACTTAATCTCGATCTTTGTCTTGTGCTTGAATCTCGTTATATATCAATTTTGCACTTGTGCTTGGATCTCGTCATGTGTCAATTTGCGCATAGTTTGTCATTCATCAAAACCTACAAATATGAACACACGTTTAGTATAATGCCTTGAGAACGTGTTTCCAACAACTAATGCAAGTGCAAGTTTTTCTAACTAAGGATACCGTGTCTCCACGTCTATCAAAGATTTACTAACACAATAGATGGGGGGTTATTTACCTTGCGTCTCCCAGACCAATACAGCACTTATCGCTACTTCTAAAACGACAAGGTAAATAGGTAGCCTTTTTCCTGCCTTTGGTTTTGCCAGTAAGGGTGGATTTGAAAAGTATTTTTTCAAGTTCCTGAGTGCATGTTGACATTCTTCATTCCATTCAAAATGATCCTACTTTTTAAGGGCCGAGAAAAATTTAAAGCATTTCTCCGATGACTTAGAAATGAATCTTCCCAAAGCTGCAATTCTCCCTGTTAAACTTTGAACTTTTTTCTTGTTTTGAAGTATATCAGGGATTTCCTTAATGCTTTAATCTGTGCAGGATTTACTTCAATACCACGGTTAGAAACAAGAAAATCCAAAAACTTACCTGGTGCAACACAAAATGCACATTTCTCGGGGTTAAATTTCATATTATATTTGCGCAAAATTGAAAATGTATCAGATAAATGAGATATGTGATATTTTGAATACTGAGTTTCAACAAGCATATCATCTATATATACTTTCATGATTTTTCCTAAATGTTCTTGAAATATTTTGGTAACTAACCTTTGATACGTTGCACCTGCATTCTTTAGACCAAAGGGTATTACCTTATAATAATAAGCCCCCCTATCTGTTATGAATGAAGTTTTTTCCTCGTCTCCTGGATCCATTTTAATCCGATTATAACCTAAATATGCATCTAAAAAGCTTAATAGCTCATGACCTACAGTCGCATCAATCAGTTGATCTATCTGTGGTAGTGGAAAAGAGTCTTTAGGGCAAGCTTCATTAAGATCAGTGTAATCTACAAAAACTCGCCACTTACCGTTCTTCTTTCGAACCAAAACAATATTGGCTAACCATTTAGGATACTTTACCTCACGAATAGAACAAATTTTCAGCAATTGTTGGACTTCATCTTGAATCACCTGATTCTTGAAAGTCCCTTGTTTTCTTTTCCTTTGTTTGACTAGAGGGTATGAGGGATCTTCATTCAATTTATGAGTCATTACCTCCAGGGAATCCCTGTCATGTCAGAGTGGGACCAAGCAAAGCAGTCCACGTTAGTTTTCAAAAATTCAACTAACTTTCCTCTCGTTCCTTGGCTAAGATTATCTCTGATGTAAACTTTCCTATTAGGCCATCGAGAAAATAACACGACAGGCTCCAATTCTTCAATTGTGGTTTTGATATTTTCATTTTCTCTGGTTCTTGAATAGTATCAGGTCTTGAATCTATATCTGTGTGCCTTTGCTCAGTTGAGGTTTGTGTTGTGGTGACCTCAACTGCCTTCTGTGGTTTCTATTTACCTTTATTTCTCGTGCTTATATCTACAATGGAGGATATTGCCTTGGATGTATGTTGATCTCCATGAATTTGACAGATTCCCCATGGAGATGGAAATTTAATAACTTGATGCAAAGTTGAAGGTACTGCATCTATTTCGTGGATCCATGGCCTCCCAAGAATTATGTTGTAAGTCATCTCCATATCTACAACCTTGAACTTTGTATCATTGATGACACCTTCAGCGAATGTGGTGAGTGTTACATCCCCTTTCATGACTACACTGGAATTATTGAATCCAGATAGAGTGTGAGCCTTTAGTATTATTTTATCGTCGGCTTGCATTTCATGCAATACTCTTAGCAAAATAATGTTTACTGAGATATCTGGATCAATCAAAACTCGTTTTACATTAGTATCATATACAATTAAACATATTACTAGTGCGTAGTTATAGCTGCATCTGCATCATTGAATGTAATGTTGTCTTCTTCCAAGGTGTGCCGCACTCGTTTCTCTTGTGTAATTGTTATTTTTGAAATCTTGTTAGCGGCCGTGTATGATATACCATTAATATCTTCACCTCCACTTGTAATGTTAAATGTCCTTTTGGGGAACAGTGGCTTTGGAGGTTCCTGCCTATTTTTTATGTAAGCTTGTTTGCCTTTCTCGCTGAACAACTCCGTGAGATACTCGTGCTTCAACAAATGATCAACTTCACTTTGTAAAAAAACAAGAGTTGGTTGTTATATGTCTGTCGTCATTATGAAACTCGCACCAATAATCAGGTTTGCACATGTTTGGATTCGATCTCATTTCCTTTGGCCATCGAACCTTATCTCCCATGCCTCTCAAAATAGCTATGAGTTCTGCTGACGTTGAAGATATAGCCACCGAATCTTGATTTTAAATTTGTATCATCATTTTGTGGCTCATGAATGTTTCGATCATTTTTGAAGCTTGAGCCTGACTCTATAGTCCTTGATCTGCGATCGTACCTCTGATTGTCTTGTTTTGATCGTGAGTCTTTTCCTGTAGGTCCCATGTAAGGCTCATATCTATTTTTACCGAATCTTTTTTCGATCTCCGTACATCTTGAACTTACCTTTTCTTCTTTTTGAAATCCTGGAACAGTATCTTCCTCAATCCTCAGCTTCATGCTATATTTCTTATAAACATCGGTCCACATTGTCGCTGGGAATTCTTGAAGGTTTTCTTTGAGTCTCCTCGTGGCTTCCGAGCTTTTTCATATTCAAGTTGCTTGCAAAATCTATTGCTGCCCAGTTGTCAGGTATACGTGGTAATGTCATTCTTTCACGCTGAAATCTATCCACAAATTATCCGAGTCTCCTTGCTTAATTTTGAAAATATCTTCCATTCTTTTTCCACCTTTTGAGCTCCTGAGTGTGCTTTGATGAAAGAAACTGCCAGTTCAGCAAAAGAATTTATAGAATTTTTAGATGGAAGAGAGTACCATGTGAGCGCTCCTTTAGTGAGTTTTTCACCAAATTTCTTAACTAATACAAATTCACTCTCCTGCTTAGTTAAGTCGTTGACTTTTACACCCGTCGTAAATGCATTCATGCAGTCTCGTGGGTCCGATATTCCATCATATTTTGGAATATCAGACATTTTGAACTTTTTTGGAATTGGAAGAGGAGCGGCACTTGGCTTCCAAGGTTGTTCCGAATATCGATCCATATCTACTCCTTTGATTACATGTGGCACCCCAGGTATTTGCTATATCCGCTCACTTTTCTCCTTGAGTTGTATCTGCAAGGTTAGTACTAAGTTTTGTAAATCAGAATTAACCACATTACCTGGTTCCCTCTCTTGTGATTCACTGGGGACCCTTCGCTGCCTGAGTTGACAAGTCCAGAACGAGGGTTTTCCAAAGTGTTATTATTGGGTGTTGGTGCAGGGGTTGCAATAGGTAACTGGTTAACGAGAGCTTCAATAGATTTAATGACATGAGCAACAATTAATTTCTACAAAAGTGTCATCAACGGTTTCAACATTCTCAAATTGAGCATGTTCATTCATTTGAGACCCATCAGGGTTCCCTCACGAGATTTTCGGGGAGAGCCTTGGAGTAGGAATCGAAGTGTTAATATCTTGTGGATCTCCCTGATTTTGTTGGTTTTCTTGGTTTTTTCGAGTGTTAACATTGTTGTTCGACATGATTAATCAAGAAGAGAAGTTAATCGAGAAAAAATAGATTATCATATTTCCAGTAATGAAACCAATTTATTTAACCAAAAACTAGGATTTTAGTCAAAGTTAGAATTTAGAAGAACAATCAAAAGAATGTATAAAAGGAAATAATTTAAGTAGCGAAAGAGTATTTCAAGAGAAAAGCGAGTAAACCAAGATATAGTCCAATGATTTCATGTCCTCAACTGATCAGATGTCTCTCTTTTATACGTTCCCTAGAGACATACGATTTTACTGAATCATAATGCGGCTATTATGAGTAATTAAAGATATTGAATGCTACGTTACATAATCATTATATTTAATACAAATTTTCTAATGTATTCCGTATTTAATTTCTATTACATGTCGTGTCTGCGCTCTTTTTATTGTCCGATTCATTCTTTTGGGATCTTAGATATAAATGGCTTCAATTGGTATGGGTGCTGAGTTTTTTGAATAACTACCCGTGTCTTTTCTTCTGTCATTAGCTCGTGTCTCTTGTAGCTCGTGCCTCTTAGCTAGCTGTCATTCTTTGATCACTTAACCAATCTATGTGTCTTGGCACGTTTCCTTAATTACAATATTTCCCAATACATTAAGGGCATTTGTGTTTATACTTGTTTTCTAGGTCACATTTTAACTTATACCCGCTTTGTAAAAAAATTGCAAGTGTATCCATTTTTTCGCGTAACTTTAACATACGGGGCTGAAGTAGCAAAGGCAACCATGCAAAACTTCAACATTCTAGTAGATGAGCCTGAAGTAACAAGTATGCTGAACCAAGTGTGCTGAAGTATTTGTTTGTAATTGTTGAACTTATGCATAGTAGCTGAAGTTTTGTTCTCTATTTGCTAAAATTTTTGTTTGGAATTGTTGGACTTATGCATAATAGCTGAAGTTTTGTTCTCTATTTGCTGAAATTTTCGTTTGTAATTGCGCACTAAATAAGCTGAAGTTTTTTTTTCTTGGATTCATTAGTTTTGTCGTAAAGCTTTTTCAAAAAACATCAGCAGAAAATGCTAAAGTTATTTAGTTCATTTATAAAAACTTCAGCACTAAATAAATTGAAATTTTTTTGTCCTGAAAAAGCTTTTTCAAAAAGTTGAGTTGAAGATGTTAAAGTTATTTAATTTATTTGTAAAAATTTCAGCACTAATTAGCATCAATATCATCTACACAATATGAATGGTTTTGCCCGAATACAGTGATGAAGGTAGTCTTGTTTAACCGTAAGACTATGAACTTCCTGTCTTAATTAATTTCCTAAAAGCGATTCCTACAACAAATAGTGCTGCTAAATCACACTTATAAATTGAATCCACTACCATTCGTCCACCTTCTGGATATGTATATAAGAATTTTATTGGAAAATTATCCAGGTGGGATAAAATTCCTACTCCTATATGCATTTATGCCAATTAAATAATTCATCCTTTGCTTATCTTTGCTGAACATTGCATGCATCTTTATCCATTGTTCAGTTGTGTTCATCTGTGCTAAAATTTGTTTCTGCCTTTTTCTTCGACAGGTGGACCAAGCAGTGGTGAGGGACACCCGGTGTGCTAACATTGTTGAGAACTTTAGGTACACTCATTTAAATGTTAGTGATCTTCTTCGAGCTGATATAAAATTTGATTTCGCCAAAAAGTTCACAATTACAGAAACATCTGTGCCTAGAATTTTTAGTTTTAAGAAGATTTCTCCAGTTTCACCATACAAGAAACAACTTCAAAGTTAGAGGAAGAAGAAAAAGCAACTGTATATAAGAAACTTTTAAAAATTATACAATTGTTTTAGCAGCACTAACAACAGCAACCAACAACAGTAGAAGAAAGAAGAAGAAGAAAATGAAGAAGGAGAAGGAGAAGGAGAAGGAGAAAAAGGGCTGAAGTTATTTAAAACTTGGATACAAGTTGGAGTTATTGAGCCAAACCTGCAGCCCAAAACCATGAAACAGAGCAACACCAGTGTTGGGATTGTTGGGCCAACTCCATATAATAAAGCAGCAGCAGCCTCAGTCGCAGGCCAAGCCCAAGTCCAAGATGTAGATAACATTTTAATTAATTATGGCCCAATACAGTTTGCAAAAATAAAGTAGTAGCGGAAGCTTCTCTTGGACAGATAGAGAGACTCAATATTGAATAACACAATAAAAATTTTGCTTCTTCTCTCTCTATCATCTGAAGATAATTTTGTTCATTCCATGGAAATCGATGATCTTCAAATGGTATCAGAGCAGGGATCCTGATTCCGCTCGTCACTGGCTTCGTCGCGATGTTACCCTCACCGTTTTTCGTCGGAGTTTCTGTGCTCTCTGGAAAATCTAGGTTTTTCTCGTTTTCTCTGGATATTCTTCGGTAATTGTTGATTTCTATGAGTTTCATACTTCCTCTCGTCAGTTCAAACATAGGAGTAAGTCGATTCCTGAGGTTTTGTGTATCTAGGAGCAGTTAGGGTTTGTACCTTACTGGTTTTGGGGGATGGAAACGTAATAAAATCGTCTCGCTATCCGCTAGGAATAAAATAGGTTTTATTGACGGAACAATTCCCTAACCTCCAGAAAAATTCTCCTCAGTCTAGGCAATGGGATAGGTTTAACAATATGATTATCTCTTGGCTCACTAATTCCCTTGCGCCAGAGATAGCTGAGAGCGTTCAATATTCTGACACTCCTCAAAGCATCTGGAATCAGCTTAATAGTAGATATGGGACTGTCAATGGTACCAGGATATTTGAGATAAAGCAAGAGTTAGCATCAACTAATCAAGGGTCTTTGGATATAGCATCTTATTTCAACAAGTTAAAGAGACTGTGGGATGAATTGGGTTTCATGCGTGCACCTCGTGGTAACAATTGCACATGCAATGCCAGATCCGAGCTTCAATGGGAGGATGATGAAAACAAGTTGCATCGGTTTCTCATGGGGCTCAATGACATCTATGTGGGAGTCAGGAGCAACATTCTTATGTTACAGCCTCCACCAACTCTGGATTGTGCATACAACATTTTGCTTCAAGATGAGAGACAAAGACAAGTTTCCTCACCATCCCAATTTCTTCATGATTCGAGGGCTTTCAATACTCACTTCAGCAGCAAATCCCCTATCACAAAATTTCCTCCCACGGCTGGATATCCTAAGCAATTCAGTCAAAGACTCAACTTTGATCTCAACAAGACAAACTTAATGTGTAGGTATTGTAAGAAACCTGGACACCTGATCGACAAGTGTTACAAACTTCATGGATTTCTATCAGACTTCAAATTCACAAAAGGAAGGAGGAGTGCAGCACATGTTGAAGCGCATGGGTGTCCAAGCCCTGCTGGAACTCAGAACAGTGCTGACAATGCTCAGGGGGCCTCTCAATCAGAATCTCTAATACCTGGTTTAACCAAGGATCAATACTCACAGCTGATGTTGCTGCTCAAACAGACACAAATTCCAGAGTCTCAGCAGCAGTCCAGTCTTATGGCATCACCCAACTTTGCTGGTAATTTTTCTCCATCCAGTCATTTCAAGAATGATTCGAGTGCTTTCAATACTCACTTCAGCAGCAAATCCCCTATCAAAAAATTTCCTCCCACAGCTGGATATCCTAAGCAATTCAGTCGAAGACTCAACTTTGATCTCAACAAGACAAACTTAGTGTGTAGGTATTGTAAGAAACCTGGACACCTGATTGACAAGTGTTACAAACTTCATGGATTTCCATCAGACTTAAATTCACAAAAGGAAGGAGGAGTGCAGCACATGTTGAAGTGCATGGGTGTCCAAACCCTGTTGGAACTCAAAACAGTGCTGACAATGCTCAGGGGGCATCTGAATTAGAGTCTCTAATACCTGGTTTAACCAAGGATCCATACTCACAGCTTATGTTGCTGCTCCAACAGACACAAATTTCAGAGTCTCGGCAGCAGTCCAGTCTTATGGCATCAGCCCAACTTTGCTGGTAATTTTTTTCCATCCAATCATTTAAAGAATGTTTCCTATGGGGCTTGCATGCTAACTAAAATAAGTGAATGCAATTGGATTATAGACTCTGGTGCCACTGATCACATGACCTCTAATAAAAACATTCTATTTGATATTAAGCCTTTAGTAATACCATATCTAGTTACCTTTGCCCAATGGTTATAAGGTTAAGGTAACATGCACCGGATCTATACAATTCCTTTGTTTCACTCTACATCATGTCCTTTATATTCCCAGCTTTCACTACAATCTCATCTCTGTGTCTAAACTTGTGTGCCAGTTAAATTCTATTGTCCTATTTACTAAATTTCCTTGTTTAATACAGGCCCCTTCTCTGAAGAGGCCACTGGAGATTGGTAAATTGGATGATGGTCTCTATAGACTTGTGCAATCTTCTTCTCTTCAATCTCTTGATCCTTGTAAATACCATTCTCCATTAACTGTTGATTCTGTTTCTTCCTCTCATTGTACATACCATTCTGAATTGAATAAAATGGAGATGTTATGGAATAATAGACTGAGGCACATACCTTTTGTTATAATGAAAGACATGTCTTATATACCATGTAAATTTTCAACAAAGCAGCCTTTCCTTTGTACTATATGTCCTTGGCCAGGCAATCTAGACTACCCTTTCCTAACAGTTCCATTAAAACAACACATGCTTTTCAACTCATCCATGTTGATACATGGGGTCCCTATACCACTCCTACTCATAATGGTTGTACATATTTTCTAACAATAGTTGATGATTTTACCAGAGCTACTTGGACCCACCTTATGGGGTCCAAGACCAATGCCTTTCCCCTTATCAAAGCCTTCATTGCCATGAGTTTTGCCATGATTAAAACTCAAATCCAGTCTGTGGTACAAACCATTAGGAGTGACAATGCCTTTGAACTTGGCTCTAGTAGCTGTGGCAACAACTTCTTTGCTTAAAATGGCATAATGCATCAAACTTCCTGCTCTCACACACCACAACAAAATGGTGTAGTTTAGAGAAAGCATAGATATCTGCTAGAAACCTCAAGAGCTCTACTTTTTCATTCCCAGCTACCCATTAGATTTTGGGGTGATTGTGTGTTTACTGCAACCTACCTCATTAACAGGTTTCCTTCCAAACTTCTTAACAATAAATCCCCTATTGAGTTGTTGTTTGGACATGTTCCATCCTATAACCATCTTAAAGCATTTGGTTGCCTATGTTTTGCCTCAGTCCCTAAACAGAATAGAGATAAATTTCAACTCAAAGCTGATCCCTGTCGTTTTTTTTGGATATCCATTGGGCAAAAAGGGTTACAAGCTGTATAACTTGAAGTCTAAACTTACCCTAATATCCAGGGATGTAATTTTTCATGAGGATGTCTTTCCTTTTGCTTCTTCAGGAAATTCCTCCCATGGTTCTTTTCCTACTCTTAATCCTTCTTCTGCCTGGGTTCCTCCTGTTGATGACTTTCTACACAATCCTTTATCTTCTTCCACCCATCAACCTCTTGACTCTCCTTCTTATTCACCTTCTTCTCCATCACAGACTTCATCAGTGCCTGCAGCATCCTCCCGGAAGGTCAAATAGGGCACATGTTCTTCCTGCTCATCTGCATCAGTATGTCTGCAATCTCCCTCCATCTCCATCTGGCCCCAGTTCTTCTTCCACTTGTCTTCACAGTTTAGTTAGCATTACAGAGGCAGAGCCTACCTCTTTTCAGCAGACTGCCTCTATTCCTGCATGGCAGGAGGCAATGACCAAGGAATTTGCAGCTTTGGAGGCCAATCATACCTGGTCAATAGTTCCCCTTCCCCCTGGTAAGAGACCTATTGGTTGCAAATGGGTTTATAAGATCAAATATAGGGCTGATGGGTATGTGTAAAGACATAAGGCTAGGCTGGTTGTTAGGGGTGACACCCAAGTTGAGGGTGTAGACTTCACTGAGACTTTCTCTCCTGTTGTCAAGTTTTCAACTATTAAATCCCTCATTGATGTGGCTGTTAAACAGAATTGGTCCCTTTTTCAACTTGATGTGAACAATGCCTTCTTACATGGTGACTTAGATGAAGAAGTTTATATGAAATTTCCTCCTGGACTGGAAGTCACCTGTGCTACCTCTTCTTCTCCTTTGGTTTGTCTACTTCAGAAATTTTTGTATGGTTTAAGACAAGCTTCTAGGCAGTGGTATGCCAAGGAGTCATTGGGCCAAACCTGCAGCCCAAATCCATGAAACGAGCAGCAGCAGTGTTGGAGTTGTTGGGTCAACTCCATACAACAAAGCAGCAGCAGCCTCAGTCGCAGCCCAAGCTCAAGTCCAAGCTGTAGATAACATTTTATTTAATTCTGGCATACAGTGTACAAAAATAAAGTAGTAGATGCTTTTACTTGGTATATACATTTATGTATAGATTTGGGAAGCTTCTCTTGGACAGATAGAGAGACTCAACATTGAATAACACAATTAAAATTTTGCTTCATCTCTCTCTATCATCTGAAGATAATTTTGTTCATTCCATGGAAGTCGATGATCCTCACATGGTATCAGAGCAGGGATTCTGATTCTGCTCGTCACTGGCTTCGTCGCGATGTTACCCTCACCGTTTTTCGTCGGAGTTTCTGTGCTCTCTGGAAAATCTAGGTTTTTCTCATTTTCTCTGGATATTCTTCGGTAATTGTTGATTTCTCTGAGTTTCATACTTCCTCTCGTCAGCTCAAACATAAGAGTAAGTCGATTCCTGAAGTTTTGTGTATCTAAGAGCAGTTAGGATTTGTATCTTACAAGTTTCAAGCCCGATAACGTTTCTCAGTCAAAAATGGTTAATGTTGGTGATACCTCTGAGTCTAGGACTGATAATTTCGTAATTGACCCCTCGAACCCTTTGTTTCTCTTGTCTTCTGATGTTCCGGGAATCTCCTTGGTAAGCAATCCCTTTTCAGGGACTGGTTTTGGGGGATGGGGACGTAATATAATCGTCTCGCTATCCGCTAGGAATAAAATAGGTTTTATTGACGGAACAATTTCCAAACCTCCAGAAAATTCTCCTCAGTCTAGGCAATGGGATAGGTGTAACAATATGGTTATCTCTTGGCTCACTAATTCCCTTGCGCTAGAGATAGCCAAGAGCGTTCAATATTCTTACACTACTCAAAGCATCTGGAATCAGCTTAATAGTAGACATGGGACTGTCAATGGTACCAGGATATTTGAGATAAAGCAAGAGTTAGCATCAACTAATCAAGGGTCTTTGGATATAGCATCTTATTTCAACAAGTTAAAGAGACTGTGGGATGAATTGGGTTTCATGCGTGCATCTCGTGGTAACACTTGCACGTGCAATGCCAGATCTGAGCTTCAAAGGGAGGATGATGAAAACAAGTTGCATCAGTTTCTCATGGGGCTCAATGACATCTATGTGGGAGTCAGGAGCAACATTCTTATGTTACAGCCTCCACCAACTCTGGATTGTGCATACAACATTTTCCCGTGCTTCTGTTTCCATTCTTGGAAAAGCTGGAAAATTCTTTCTTCTGAAAGTAACTCATTTGGTCTGTCTAATATTGGAAAATCACTAGAAACACAATAAACTTGAGATGATAAAGCAGCTAAGATCAGGAAAAGAAAAAGGAGAAGATAGGTTCCTTGTGTATTTCCCATTTTTCAGCAACATCAACCAATAAATGATTTTGAAGCATTTCTATTTCTGTTCTTATTTTATATAGTATTGGAGATGGTGACTTTTAAGGCTCATAATTAGTCGACACACACATGACAACTGTGAAGCCGTTGAATCTTGTTCAGAATGATAAATTAATATAAATTTAATTTAAAAAATCCACATATTTAAAAGGACTAAAACTCTAAACTCATTAATTTCAAATTGAACAAGCATAAAAAATGTATACATAATTTCTTTCCCTTCAATTGGCAAAAGTATCCACCAAAGAAGGGGCGAAGATAATAGTTATCCACCTAATCAAAGAGCCGAAAAGGGGAATGAAAGGGCTGGCCGAAGGCTGCTCTCTGTTCTGAAGTTTATCCTTGAAAGAATAACATACTGTTGAAAAGCACACAAAGAGTAGCCTCCCTCTCCTGCTGGCAGTGGTCACAAAAGAAAGGCATATGCAAACCAATAACTGATGTATCTCGCCACAAATTTCTTAAAATTATTGAATTATCACCTGCAATGCAACTTTTTGATTGTGATCTAGTGGGATCGATGTTGCAACTTCTTGATTGTAAAATTTTTATGTGGAACCTAGTTTTACGCCATCGATTAATTTGTATTTATTTTATTAAAAAAAAGTGTAACTGATACCTAATTTTTTAGTAACTTCAGATACATACATTTTTCTCTTCTGGTTCACTGCTGCTTTCTTCTTCTTAAATGCATAATGAATTTGCTAAATTTGTTGTTATTTTAACAATTTGATAATTGTGGTTTATTTTTTATGATATTTGTGATTATCCGTAAATGATACAGTTGAATTTATATGTAATTTATAGACAAGTGAATCGATTTGATCCTATAATGATAAATAAATGATAAATAAATTCAACAAGAGTATATTACTTAGCGTTGAAATCGAGATAAGATAGTAGAAGTCTTGATTCCAGAAACAGAGCTTCAAGAGGCAGTAATGACAATGTAAATAAGCAAAAAAGTAAAATATTATTGAGTTTTGAATAGAGTATATTGTATACTTGTCAGAAAATTCGTGTTTCTCTACAATAGTTGTAGAACTCGCTATTTATAGTTGTACCTAGGAAACAAAATTCTAGGATCAAACTCCTATTTCTTGCCGAGATATGCATGGCTTCAGGTGTATTTTTCCACGATAGTGTTTGGATTCCAAACATAAGTTATTCCCAAAACAACCTTAAATGTGAGAGTTTCACAAGAGAGGGCCCTCTTATGTTTACGGTGCTCTTGAAGAGGGCGTCTCCTGTTCATTACGATACTAGCATTTGAAGTACTTTTTTACCTTTAAATGATAAGACTAATTCATCGTCTAGACAAGAAAAAAGATAGAATAAAATGACTTTACTTTATTCCTTTCATTTCAAAAGTACAAAAGTATTCATTATGCTAAAAAGAAACGGCCATTTCTTGCGGCTAACTTGTATAACTTGTTTCTACGGGTTGGCCACACCGTCCCTTGGCCCCCATGATATAACTTTGTTTCCGTGTTTCGTATTCTTTTCGATGTGGCTGTCATTGTTTTCATATCCTCATATCATTTCCCCTAGTGTTCGAGTGCGAATAATATGAATTTGAACACTAGAAATTTTGCACCCTTTGAGGATTCCAATAGTGAATAGTTAGATAATATTCAGTTTGATAGAAAACTTAACTCCCCCATAAGTACTTGTGCTAATGAGCAAAAGATTACGTAACGATCCCCCAATTTCTTGCACTTGTGAATGGTCGGTAACCTTTGCTCGACAACAAACTTTACTTCCGGTGGGAACTTTGCTACCAAGAAAAAGACTATCCAACCGCTCTGCAGTGGCTCGATGTTTGCACAAATTGTTATTAAAGGTTTGTTCTTGTTGACAAAGCTTCCTTCGTAGTATGCTTTCTGTTGCTGCCTCATTAAAAAATCTTGCTTTAAAAACCCAATTGGGACAAAAATTTGACGAAGAAAAAAAGAGTGCAGCATATACTTTCAGTATAAGCGAGGCTCATCAGCAATAGTATCTCTTGAGGTGTGCCATATTCCAGTTGCTCGGTAACTTATCTCCATCTTGATTTTCCAACTCGTAAGAACCTTTTCTTGTGACAGCTGAAACTCAATAGAGGCCTTCCTATGTCAGTCCTAGCTTCTCTATATTAAGCTTCCGGGTGTTTTGAGTTACGCTCCTTAAAACCAAGTCTCCGTTTGAAATCACGGAGGTTGGTTCTTCGATTGTAATATCTTTTCATTCTCTGCTCTTTAGCTGTCATCCTTATATGCGCCCAGTTTCTACGTTCATCGAGCAACTCCAATTTGACCAACATTGCTTCATTGTTTATTTTTTTATCCGCCCAAAAATATCTTAAGGTTGGTTCCCCTACATCAAGTCTTCTGCTCCGTACACAAGAGAGAAATGCGTTTCCCCCGAGTTTGATTTGGTTATTTCCCGGTACGCCTATGGTACTCCTGGCAACTCTTTTTGAGATTTTATATAATCACTTTGTTTGTTTATTCTGCTTGACCCTTTGCTCTCGGAAGATAGGGTGATAATGTGATCCTTTTGATTTTTAATTCTTCAAGGAACTTTGTGACCTTTACGCCTATAAATTATGGCCTGCTGTCACATGCTATCTCTTTTTGTATCCCAAATTTGTAAATTATATTCTCCCAAAAGAAATCCACCACTTTTTGTTTGACGATATTCAGACAAGGACGTACTTCAACCTGATAATAGGCTATAATCCCGTGTTTTAGTCGCTTATTTCAATCCAATTTACTGTACTTTAATTGAGTTTGAGCTTTAATCGCTAGTGTTTTACAATAATTATATGTTTGGTATCTTGTAGAAGTGATTACGAATTATGTAGATGTTATGGAATGAATTCGAGCTATTTGGAATTTGAATTCTTAGTAAAAAACCAAAGGATTAAGTTGGGATCACGTTGGGGGGTCGAGAACCACATTTGGACTTCAAAAATGAAGCAAAAAGGTAGACTCTAAGAATCCACCACAGCTGCGGCGCGTGGGGTGGCCGGTGGGTGCCACGACTGCCCAATTTTGTTGCCTATCGTGAATTGCACACCCTCTAATAATCTCCACTTCTGCCCCTCCTGGCGCGTCGCCACATGTGGTGCACCTGTGCATTTTTTACAGAGTAACAATCCAATTTAGGCGACCCTACTTAGTATAAATACATGTAAAAATAATTTTGAGGACTTTTAACATATCTTAGACCAAAGGAAACTAAGAAGGATGTGTAGTAGCAAAAACACAAGGATTTCATTATTCAATCCTCACTCAAGACAAGATTTTGGATCGTTCATTTTTTCCGTTAACTTAAACATATTTGTAATGAATTACTCCATCCATGGAGTTGTTCTCTTTGAGGTTTGATGGATTTGGTGTCTTGATACATTTTTATGGATTATAACTCTAGTTTTATATATTGAATCATTTTATATGTTTTAACCGTTGCATCTATATTGACTTGTTCGTATAATCGAGAGAGGAATAACTTGTGATATCTTTGAATTATATTTTGTTAGTTAGGTTCATTAATTCTTCTTAATAATCGAAAGAGGATAGTTGAATTGTTGATTAAACCTAGTTAGGAGGATAATCAAGAATGGTTCTCCTAAATACCAATCCACTACGAGTTCTTGCATATATTCAGGTATTTAAAATTAGTTCATCTTGTGAGATTAAGACTTAATGGAGACAGGAGTTTCTATGAAACAATTGAACTAATAACCAAGTGAATTTGAGAGAATCACCTGAATATTAGAAATGAATTATCTAGAGTTACATCCCCAACATTTATGTGCAACCCTATCTTCTCCCAATTGATAACCTTCTTTGTTTATTACTTGCAGTAATTGTTATTAGCCAATAGTTTAGAGTCTTAATTAATTTTAGTTTTAACCACACAATCTAAATTTTTGATCATCTTAGATAGAAATTTAGCTACAAATTACGATAATATTGTTTAGATCTAATTCATGTAGATACGATATTATATTTTACTATATTCGACTAGCGAGCATATTTAAGTGTGTGTTTTGTGCTCGCCAATGGATTGACTATCATGAAGGCATGTATTCTTCCTATGGTTCGTATTTTGAACAGTCTCACTCTTTTTCTAGTCCGTACAGGTATGAAAATTTATATTGGCACAATCTTAACTCTGGTTGGGATGAATACCCTTATTATAGTGAAAGCGAAGTGAGACAACCACCTCAAGGGAGAATAAGAGTTTGGAAGAACTTGTGTATAAGTTCATAAATAAGCCAGTTGAGAGTTTTACATAACATTATGAAACCATTGGCGACCTAACAATGCAAGTAATTCAAATAATAAGTGCGCTTTCAGGCTCATTTCGTTGTGATGGTGAATATATGGAGGAGATACCCTGTGAAAATAAGCCTACCAAAGAGGATAAGCCTCCACACATAGAGCTTTCCACTGTTCAAGATGACTCTGATTCAACTAAGATGATTGAAAATAAGGTTGTGGTTGAGTGTGCAGCAACGGAAGAGAAGTTCAAATCCCCATCCTCTCCACATTTGCAACATGTAGTAAAAGAGAATGAGAAACAAATGGTCTTGGACATGCCAGAGGAATATTCACTTGACCTTTCTTCTTTGTTTTCTTATTCTAACCTTGATCATGTGGATTTTATTTTTGGCAATTTACAGGAATATGTATGGATTAATCATGTTAAAGAATGTAGGAACATGTTGGGGATCAT
The DNA here is from genome assembly GCA_034376525.1 of Nicotiana benthamiana. Taxonomy (NCBI): domain Eukaryota; kingdom Viridiplantae; phylum Streptophyta; class Magnoliopsida; order Solanales; family Solanaceae; genus Nicotiana; species Nicotiana benthamiana. The sequence continues at coordinate 116,108,801 of CM067332.1, read as the reverse complement.
CATGAAAAAGTAATTCACCGCTCAAGATGAGGCTCGGAAAGAAAGAAAAGAGTGGGTCTTGCATGTATCATTAGGAACGTATATAGGGTAATATATGTGGGCCTATACACCCTCCTTGTGGACTATTCACGTATTTTATGGTCTTGATAGACGTATCTACAAGATGTCACATGTATACTTATTGTCAACTCGTAATATGGTATTTGCGAGATTGTTAGCACAAATAATAAGGTTAAGAGCATAATTTTCATATTATGCAATCAAGACAATTTGTCTTGATAATGTTGGTGAATTTATATCCCAGGCCTTAACTGACTGTTGTATGTCCATTAGGAATAAAATTTGAGCATTCAATTGTTCACGTTCATATTCAAAATGATCTAGTAGAATTATTGATTAAACGCCTCCAATTAATAGTTAGACCATTGCTAATGAGGAAAAAACTTCCCCTTTCAGTGTGGGGACATGCTATTTTGCATGCAGCATCACTTGTGCACATAAGGCCAACCAGTTATCATAAAGTCTTCCCGTTACAGTTGGCTTTTGGTTAGGAGCAAATATTTCCTATCTAAGAATTTTTTGATGTGCGGTACATATTCCAATTGCTCCACCACAACGTAAAAATATGGGTTCCCAAAGAAGATTGGAAATATATGTTGGTTGTGAATCTACTTCTTTTATTAAATATCTGGAGTCTATGATAAAATATTAGTTTACAGCATGGTTTGCTAATTGTCATTTTGATGAATTAGTTTTCCAACGTTAGGGGAAGAAAATAAACAGTTGAAAAAAGAGATAAATTAGAACGTATTATCTTTATCTCATTTGGATCCTCGTACAAATCAATGTGAACAGTATAGACCAAACGGTTGATGTTCCAGTTGGACAATATGATAATGCAAATGAGTCTAGGTCACACCTTAAACATTATAGACCAATCAGTTCCAAGGATAAGAATCCTCGAATAAAGGAAATGAGCAAATGATCAAGTTGATCATAACATGGAAGCAATTGCTCAAGAAGAGCATAATGACATAATAATTGATAAGACCTCATAGGAGGTTGTAGTACCTATAAATGATGAAAATAAAGAGATCTCAATAAGTTATGTCTCTACGGAAAAAAGGTAGAACGGGAATAATATTATTGTGGATAATAATTTTACATATAACGTTGCAGTTAAAGTAATGCAACAAGATGAGGATCTTGAGCTAAAATCTGTTGATGAATGTAGACAAAGAAATGATTAGCTAAAATGAGAAAACACAATTCAAGCAGAATTGTCTTCACTCGAAAACATGAATTTTTTGGACCAATAGTCTGAACGCCTGAAGGTGTGAAACCAGTGGGGTACAAGTGGGTATTTGTGCAAAAACGGAATGAGAAAGGTGAAGTAGTAAGATATAAAGCACGACTTGTGGCATAAAGATTTTCCAAAGACCTGGCATTGATTATATGGAGATATATTTTTCTGTGGTAGATGCAATTAACTTCAGGTATCTACTAAATATGACAGTCCATGAAAAGCTTGATATGCGGTTGATGGATATTGTCAAGCCTACGTTTATGGCTCACACAATGATGAAATTTTTATGAAAATCTCTGAAGGATTTAAAGTTCCTGAACCATATTAAAATTCAAGAGAAACTTGTCCAATAAAGTTTCAGAAATCCTTATATGGATTGAAGCAATTAGAAAATATGTGGTACAATTGCCTTAGCGAGTATTTGCTAAAGGAAAGGTACAAATATAACCTTATTTGTCTTTGTGTCTTTATAAAGACGCATGAATCTGAATTTGTCATCATAGATGTGTATGTTGATGACTTGAATATCATTGGCACTACTAAAGAGCTTCCAAAGGTTGTAGAGTGTTTGAAGAAAGAATTTGAAATGAAAGATCTTTGTAAGACAAAATTTTGTGTTGGCCTCCAAATTGAGCATGTACCAAATGGAATTTTTGTCCATCAATCAACGTACAGTGAAAAGGTTTTAAAGCTATTTTACATGGATAATGCACATCCATTGAGTACTCCAATGGTTGTGAGATCTCTTGATATGAATAAAGTATATTTCGGTCTCAAGAAAATGATGAAGAGCTCGTTGGTGATGAAACTCCATATCTTAGTGCAATTGGAGCAGTGATGTACCTTGCCAACAATACTCGACCAGATATTACTTTTGCAGTAAGCTTATTAGCAAGATTTAGCTCCTCCCCAACAAGAAAATATTGGAATGGTTTTAGGCACATATTTAGACGTCTTTGTGGAACTATAGATATGAGATTGTTTTATTCTAATGAATTCACGTCAGAAATAATTGGCTATGCCGATACAGGTTATTTGTCTGATCCATATTAAGCCCGATCTCGAACATGCTGTTTTTTACATATGGAGGTACAACTATATCACGGCGTTTAATGAAACAAACAATAGTTGTCACATCTTCAAATTATGCTGAGATAATAACCATTCATGAGGCTAGCAGGGAATGTATTTGATTGAGATCAATGGCTCAGCATATTCAAGAAATGTGTGGTTTTCCTATGACAACTACACTATATGAAGATAATGCTATTACATTTCTCAATTGAAAGAACGATACATCAAAGGAGGCAGAACAATGCACATTTCACCAATATTGTTTTTCACGCATGATCTTCAACAAAATAGTGAAATTAATGTTCAATAGATTCGTTCATGTGAAAATTTGGCTAATCTGTTCACTAAGGCATTACCAACCTCAACATTTGAGAAGTTGAGACAGAAAATTGGAATGCGTCTTCTTCGGGAAATAAAGGGATGTTTTCATGTAGGGGAGTAAGATACGTGTTGTACTCTTTTTCTCTTAGCGTAGGTTTTGTCCCACTAAGTTTTCTTCGTAAGGTTTTTGACGAGACAACAAATAAAGTGTATTACAGATATGTGTACTCTTTTTCCTTCACTTAGATTTTTTCCCACATGATTTTTCCTTAGCAAAGTTTTAACGAGGCATATTATCTATTTTTGGATATCCAAGGATAGTGTTGTAAAACCTATAGTTAATGTATGTCTACTATTCCCACTATTTCACCCATGATGTGAATAACCTCCCACTACTCATCACTATTATGATTTTAACGCTCATGCCTCCATAACCTCTCCCCATGATCTCAATTTTTATTGTCATGTTTAAGACAATTATTTGATAACCTTCATATGCAATAATATAAATAGAGGTTTGAAATATGAGATGAAATACACTTGAACACTTGATGAAAGAAGAAAATTATCTCTACTTTTTTTTATTTTATCTATATATTTTTTTAACACGAATGACTATTTAACTTTCCAACAAATTTGCAATTATTGAACTTCAGTATTTGAAACGCTGGTGAAATATTGTAAACTCATGGAGAAGTAATTCTAAATGATAAAACAATTTTCATTGACAAGTACTTAACTCTTTTTTCAGATACAAATACAAACTTCCAAAATTCTCTTTTTCAACTTCAATTTCAAATACTTTTTTTTCAACTACACGAACCAAATACTGTACAAACACCTACTAAAGATTCCATCATCAAACTGTATCATTTCCCACGCCTCTAAAATACTCATAAAAGAAACAGGACTTTGAAGAAAAGAAAAAACTAATAAGAGTATATGTATGAAAATCAGCTAGTTGCTTTACCAACTTACTGATCACTAGTAGTTAAAGTCAAAGGCATGGTATCTAAAGTATCTTGCATTAATGCTGGGCCCGGAGAAGGCCGTACCACAAGGGGATGTGATTTAAGCAACCTACCCTGATACAAACATTAATGAGTGATTGCACGGTTCGAACCCGAGACCTATAGATCACATGCAGATAATTTCATCATGGCTCCAAGGCTCCCCTTCACGTAGCTAAATCAATGGCTTATAAACTACAGTACAATATATATATATATATATATATATATATATATATATATATATATATATATATATATATATATATATATATATATATGTATGTATATATTCTGATGTTAGTCGGTGAAATTTTCATTGAATAATAGGTGGTTTCGTTGCGAGGGCAGCACATTGGAGATGTCGTGGACAGGTGATAAGGTGGTCGTTAGTAAGGCCAACTGCCTGCATAAAGGAATGTATAACAGAGGGGCCAACATATCTGAACCCTCTTTTCACCATATCTTTGCTCATTGTTTCTGATTTTGAGGTCTTTAGTGGGATTTTATTACATGCCTTGTATTGTGTTGCAATGGGCTTGTTGTTCACAAATCCCCACAGATACTTGTCGAACGACCCAAATTGTTTCTTCATCTGTAAATAGAATCAAGAATCAGACGAAACCATTAATGGTCATCAGAGGATTATAATGTGATATTTAGGCATAAGATTTGCCTTCATAGTAGAACTTCAACCACTGTAATGTATATGTTTTTCCCTATTTAAAATAAGAATCACAAGCATGTAACATTATGATAGTCTACTTTCCCTTAAGCATCAAGCATTTCTTTTTTTTTCTTTGTTGTAGGTATTCGGCCCTTTCACGTGCATGTACCTGAATATTCTTTTTTATTGGCCAAATACGTATTCATTTTATAATAGATAGTTGGTGACACCTGCCTGCTCTGTATCATGTTGAAGTATGATGAATGAGATCCATGGTCTCCTTATAAGTCTTGGGTAATCTTACTCCCTTCGAGCTAGCTTTTGGAGTGTGAGTTAGGCCGAATGTTTATTTTAACATGGTATCACATTCAAGCATGTAGTCGATGTGGGCCCGAGAAGAGGTGGGCTTAATGCCCCCAGACCAATGAAAGCGGGTGGAGATACCCCCAGTTCATGATCGTGCACGCAGTAGACTGGATAGTGGAACGAATATCCAATTTTGAGCGTGAGGGGAGGTGATGAATGGAATGACTCCTATATCGGATTGGGATGATATCCCTAGCCTCCTTATAAGGCGACCAGAATGACATCCTTGGTCTTCTTATAAGGCTTGGTTAATCTTTTGACTGAGTCAACGCCAAGGCCAGATGTGTTATTCCTGTTCCAATGCGGTCCATGTGTTATGTTTATTAAGTGGTGTTAGCTACGTGCATGATTGACTACAGGCTGTTATTTAGTTTGAGACTATCTCATCTACCCTCCCTACTACAATACCATAATATCATGTTAAAAAATTGTTTGGAAACAAAGGAAAAGAAGACAAATCGAAAGGGAAAAAGACAGTGCAAAGGTTATTTTGAGGTAATTTGTAATTTGAATACTGTATTATTACCTCTAGAATTCTTTCAGAATTATCGACGACCCCTCGGACTTGGCTTAGCTCAATGCCATAATCAGTGCTAGTTGAATTAATCTTGTTTTCATTGTATTTTGCAACAACCTCTGGATCAAATTCTGAAAAGGCATCCCTGGAGGAAAGAACAAGATAAATTCAGCTAAGACAATCTGAATTTTGGATTAACATGTGATTCAGTTAATTTAATGTGCCAAAAATAGTTTTTTGACTATACTATTATAATAAATAAAGTTCAATTACTTTAATGGAACGACAAATAATTTTGTGACAATAGGTAAAGCAAAAACACACCGGAAATCTTGTCTTTTCTTTAGCACTGAAGTCCAGTCTGATCCAACTTGAGCAACAGTTAATACCAGCAATTCAAATAGCAGACTACAACACACAAATAAGGAAATTAGTCCTAAATTATTCGATAAATATATAATTATATACACCGACCACATAAAAAAAGTAAATTATGCTATCAATAGTGCAATATAACATGTTATAACATACTAGTATTTATTAGTATATTTTAGGTTACCAATAGTAATACTCTTATTAAATAAGGATACTTAGAATTTGATAGTAGTGCATCAAACCTAAACTTCGTAGGTAAAATGTACATAAAAGTGGGGAAATGTTCTTACTTATCGTCATGGACAGGAACTCCCCATTCCTCATCATGGTATGCAATATAGACAGGGTCTAGAAACAGAACAAACAGGAAATTTAGTATAACAGTAAATCTAAGACACCTCCAAAATTTTACTATGTCATCACAAACGTGTTCAACTTTATATAGGTTGAGATGCCTGTGCACACCCAAAGTTGAAGGGCATACTTGTCAGTTGAGGCTAAGTTTAAGGGCTTGTTTATGTATTATTCCCAATTTAAAAGGTATAATATAGGAGTATTCTTGATCATATTTCCTAAATTTAAAGATATAAGTGAAGTTCTCATTACCAGAATTAGGTGTGATAAAGCTGCATCTTTTGCCCTCTTTAGGAGTTGAATTATTTGAAAATTCAAGAGGGGTGACTCTATTTTCATATTTAGCAGAATTTGTTCTACCATAATGTGCAGTTTTCATTTTTCTTTGCACTTGCATCATTGCTACTTGTTCCCTTCTTGCTGCTGCAATGCTTCCCGGAACCTGAAGAATCGAAAAGAAAGAAGAATTCTTCACATATTTAGTGGATTTTGCATTGCTTTTTGGTGTCACAATTTTTTCAGTATTTGTATTCAAGATGTTAGAATCAATAACTCTTCCGATAGCTGGTTTTTTAGAAGACTTGATTTTTGGTAAAACAGGAGAAGTATGAGCTGTTGCAGCAGGAGAAGTTTTGGAAGGTAATTTTGTAAGGGAATTGTGGCGCTCCAAGAGAGGATCTCTATTGCTATATGGTTGAAAAACAGGGCGTCCATTGATATGAGAGATTGTTTGAGGTGAAATATCAACATTCCCTCTTTCTTGTTTAGATTTGGATGAACACATTTTGGTAAGGGGTTTTGGCTAGTTTTGTTTTCTTGATACAAGAATGTGTGAAAGAGTATAAGAGGGAATAAGACTGAATTAGGCTAAGACACTTGATTTTGTTTAATTAAGGAAAAATGAGGGTGATCTTATAAAGAAGAGGAAGGGGTTGGGTGTAGTGGGGGTGGGGTGGCGGGGGGGAAGGAGGGGGGGTAAGGAACATGTATGAGGGAAGTTATTAATTTTGGAACATGGAGGAGTTGGGAATGTGCCATCTTGTGAGGGGCACTTTCTTTTGTTTAACGTAACCCCGAGGATGATAGTGACACAAACCTTCCTCGAATCTGCATCTGCATTTGCAAGGTGTAGAATAATTAATAAATATTTTTTTTTGTTTCCTATTCGATATTTGGTATTCATATTAGGGTCTGACTAAATTCGGATTCGAGCCGAAAAATCTTACATTGGAGGGTAAAACGTTCCATAATAAAGACGACTTCATCCCCAGGGACTCGAACCCGAGACCTTTGGTTAAGAATGAAGAAGTAGTTACGACTTTATCCTAACTTTTGTTCGTTAGAATAATTAATACTTATCGATATGGTAAAGAGCTTGTATATTATCAATGCGATTTAATTATTTATAGTAGACTATTATTCTATTGTTCAAATTACAATATCGAGTTTGATACGGGGAGTTACATATGGTTGTAGATCAATTTAAAAATATAGTATAAAAATTCTTTATGTTGTCCGTTCGAACATAAGCTCTAAAATATACTTCTCTCTGCTTCAGTTTAAGTGACACATATGGCTTGCTAGTTTATTTTAAAAAGAATGTCACTTGACCTGTAGACGGTAATACTGTCACCTTTGATGGCGTAATGAGCATGACGGCCCTATTGTTCCGATGGAGAGAAGAACATATGATTAGCTTTGCGGAAAATTTCCAAACAAACAATTTCAACGAAAATCTCATTGCTATTACTCAAACAAGCATGAAACGCTTCACGTCCAGGATTACGTCCGAGATCATTAGATAGGAATCCAAAGATGAAGAGAGAAATAAAAAATATCACTACTGTGTAAACGAAGAGTTTGAGAGTAAGCACTACACAATCTCCAAGATGATTTTTTTGAAAAAAAAGAGAATAGATCATCCATTTTTCTACCGCATATCCTAGTTTGACATCAAGCAATGAATCTCTTTCTCTAAAAGAATTAGTGCAATTGCTATAGCTCGTCAATAAAAAATTTCTATTAAAACTTGGAATGAGCTTCCGGAATAGAATGGGATCTTCGTAAAGTTGATCATTATGAGTCTTACGTTGAATTTGATTGGCATGTTTAATGGCAACGAGAAGGGGCATCCTTCCTTTCGGAGGAGTTAAAAAATACTGTGATGGCTCTGTTGCATTATATGTTTATTTTTTCTTTCTTTTTTTGTCTGTGATTCAGCAATCCCAAAGTTTCTTTTTAATCCGATCAAATAAGGAATTTTTTTTTTTTCGTACTCTTTCATAATATAAATATTGTTAAAAACTCTCCGGCATGAAAACAAAAAAGTTCGTGACGCTGAACTGAACTCCCAAATTCTTCACTGATAGAAAGCAAAATGAAGGATTTGATTGATAGAACATGTACAATCAAAAATCAGATAGAAAGAATTATAACACTTGTTTTCTTATGTATTTGCTTGTGTTGATAGTGGAGAGATCGGCCTTCTTTTGGCGCCGGAGAGATGGGTCTTCCTTTACTCAATTATGACATACTCGATTAGGTTGTCATCTAGCTAGGTCTCAGGTCAGATGCGACCTCCTAATTATAATCTCATTCTTCCCTTTCTTAATTCATGATCCTTGCAACTAATTAATCCCGTTATATGTTGGGACTTGAAGTGTGATGATGCTCTTCTATAGCTTCTTCTACATAGGCTACTCCACTTCTTTAATTAAAAAAGAAAACTTTTTCAAGGCCAAATAAGATTAAAAGAACTAATTACTTTCTAAACTAACAAAATAGTTATTTCTTTTCCCGGTCCACACTAAGTGATCAATTTATTTTTGGTACGAGCATTAAAAAAATAGTAAATTCTATAGAAAAATATCTTGTATGACTAAACTATCTTAATTAAATATTTAATGTGAGGAGTAAGAAAACTTTTTAGGAATGTGTACATAGAGGTAGTTTTGTAAAAACAAATTGATTTTTTCTGATTATATAAATGGACACTTATTTTGAACAAAAAACAAATTGGCAATTTATTATGGATCGGAGGGAGTGACGTTTTTGTCTTTGTCACACCCCTAAAAAAAATACTAACTCCAAGAGAAAAAAAAATGTATTCACTAAATTACCATTAATTAAAATTTACATACAGTTACCTTGACATACTGGGAATATGTAAATAAAGGCAAATTTTGAAAAAATAAAATTAATTCCTTTTTTATTATGTAAAAGAACACTTATTTTGGACCAAAATAAAAAAGTTAAAAGATCACTTATTATGGATCAGGAAGAGATATATGCTTAAGATGTTTTCTTTAACTCTTGAACATTAAACTTCCTATATTATCCACAATCAAGCTTTCTTCTAATCATAAAGGTATTATGACGTATTTAATATCATAAATTCTTAAAATATTTTTGATATATCTAAAGAAAATATTTTTTCGGTCTAAAATAAGTAATTCTTTTTAATGTTTTCACACATATTAAAAAGATTATCTTTTAGAATTAATTTATAAATAAAATTGACAGTATTAACTTTTACTATCTCACATAAATACTTCTGATATATATTTTAATATTATTTACTCTAAAAATAATATAAAAAAATAAATAATTTATTTTGAACCAAAAAAATATTTAATTTCTTAAATTTTATATCCAATCAAAGATCATGACGTAAAATAAAAGTGTGGGGAATGAAAGTGGTGGCAGTGCCAGCAGTTGAGGGGCCTCTTTTTTCCCTAAAGCCTTTACTGCTTCAAATGCTAGCCAGCTTGTCTCTTTGGGTTCCAAAGACCAAGCTGGAGTGAGGTTTAGTATTTGGGGCCAGAAAATGACCAATCATTTCTTTTCTCCTTTAGAGCTGGCTTCAATTTCCCTTTATTTCCTTTTCTTCTTTATTCCATCTACTTAATTACCTTTTCTACAAACTAAGCAATAAATGCTTAACTATAAATTTCTCAGATTAGTTGTAATTCAGTTTTTGGAATTAACCAAGTGCCAGTCCACAAAAAGTTGATCCAATTACTAACATAGGTTTTTTTTTTTCCGTTACTTTTATCAAATTTGATATTCTAATTCAAGATTCAGTGCTGAAACAACTATTTCAGGTATTCAATGTCAGGCGAATCCATGACCTAAATTTAGTAGGTTCAAGTTTTAACATTAATCTTATTGTCGGTTAAAATATGAGTTTAGATCAAATATTTGTTAAGATTTTAATATATTTATATATACTTTGTGTCGAAAGTTGTGAAATCAAATGAACCCATAGTTAAATGGCTGCATCCGCCCCTACCCAAGGCTAAATATTGCGGGTTAAATTTTTGTATTTTCACCAATGAGTTTAGTATACCTTTAGTAATTCTTCAAGATACGAAACGAGTAGACGAAAACGGCTATCCCTATTGCATTTTAGATGGAGTCATCTACGGAGCTAAGAATATTACCTTTACTTAGAGTGGGGTAGCGGTACTATGCTCTTCCGTGCTCGTAGGTTGACTCACCTATGCATCCTGACTAAGGTTTCAAAAACGTGCACTTTTCTTATGCATCCAACCGCTTCACTAATGTGAATAGGCTATACATAAGGGTAGGTTGGTTATATACTCTTATGAACCGTCCTTAGTCAAACCTTTTGATATATATTGTCCCTTAACTATAGATCAGTTCCACTAGACAAGAAACTCAATTTCGCACTGTTGCTGAGTTATCAGACTTATCCACCAAGAAATTCGTAGTGGATATAAGTTAGGAGCTTGATATCTATTAAAATTTTAGTGATATTTTACATATATATCTATTCATTATATTCAATATGTAGAGTCTGTGTTACATCGACTCCTGCTGGCAACCCTATGAAAAGCTATCCTTTTTAGCAAAAGAAAAGCCAACTTGCTTTAATGATAACAAAAATTATTGAGATTCTGTTGTTTTATGAGAATTATTTTGTGATTATTGGCTTAAACATAACCGCATTTTAGTAGGGAATGAAATCTTGAAAATGCATATAGTTAAATTGCAACTGTTAGAAGAGTAAGACTGTTACTAATATTATCAAGTAACAGGTTGTCACTTTCCAATAATAAAATCAACTTTACAGTATGGACTATTGAACAATAAGTTGATATTTTCAACTTTTACCCTTTTTAGGATAAGAATCTAATTCCCCTCGTCTAATAAAGGCATGCATTTCTTTTGTTCCTATCACTATTCACTAGCCCTAGCATTTAAGATACTGCCCTTTTGGATATGTAACAATTATTTAGTCTTATCGAAATTGTAAAGAATAAGATAATATTAGAAAAGGTCATTGACATGACTTTTTGTAAGCAGTATTTGTCAACGTATAATAGGAGTTTAACGTATCGAATTATCTTTTTAATTTTACGACTCAAACTTGTATATATGGAAGAGTGAGTATGGTGCTGTGGAGGTTCGTGCTAAAATTTTACTTCTTCTCCGAAATTTATGTTATCTCACTATTTTTGAGGAATATAATCTTTTATACAATTGAAAAAAATCCCAATGATTCAGCTGCAAGAAAGATCTATTTTTTGGTGTCTCGTTCCAATCACTAGGTTTTTTCAAGACTATAATCTAATTAAACCGTATGTTGCAAGCAATATATGTGACTAGTGTGAAATCTTGAATTTCAAGCATTTTTTTAGTAAAGAGACTAATCAAATTGAACTTTAAGAACTCCTCAAGCAATCAAATTCAAAGAATAGAAAACAAAAAGCGATCATCTATATCTTGGACTGTAAATCTCAAAAGCTTACACGTCGCTTAGTTTAAGATTAACTCCATAAGAATTACAATAACACTAATAAAAACGTGACCAGTGTACTCCTACAAATAGAATTTGGGAATCGGAGGATAGTGTATCCGCAGATCTTTAGATATATAAAACCTATATTAAACACCCTTTGTCGGAATTTTTTTTCTACTTCTTTCAAGTTTGAACACCTTTTGAAATATTTATGGCTTTGCCACTACTTACCCTGACCTTATACAAAAAAAAAGATTATTTTCGATAGTTCCTCGAGTCAAGCCACATCTCCATTAAAATTATTTTAAATAATTAGCTTTACAAAACAAGGTGATTAGAATTGTAACATTTTATTTTTGCAATTTAGAGAATGTCAATCACCTAATTAATGAATACTAATTTTAGTGGATGTTAATCACATTTAAGTCACTTTGGATTTCAATGAAAAAGAGAAACAAACCATGTGCAAGTCCAACATATTGCGTCAAATGATGAGACGCAATTCTGGGCAAAAACAAAGGTATAACACATTATTGAGTCGCTGACATTTATCCTATCATGAATTCATCTAAAGATATTATTATCGGATAATTAATTATTTGTATACCTTCCTTGTAAATTCTTGGGTGTCCTTGTATTTTAAATTTAAAATAAAAAAAAAAAGGAATAAAATCAATAAGACGGGTCTATACTCGTTATTGTAGTATTTGATCTATCAGAAATTTACGTGATGCTCTCTCCTTTTAAGTCATTTCAAAAAAGAATTATATATTTTTATATTTAGTAGTAATAATTTAACTTTAAATTTTTTATTTTACTTTTAATGAGATAATTTATAATCACATAATTATTTATAATTTTTTTTATACCACAAATTTCAAAACTTTTCATTTCTTTCTTAAATTACATGCCCAACTAAAGACGGTCACATAAATTGGGACGCAGGAAGGGGCAATTTTTTAAGGTTCTACAAATTATTAAGTCAGCATTTTACATTCTATTAGTTGATTCACTCTTATTGTTTCTATGTCAACAAAAAACTGAAAAATGAATATGGTGACTGAAAAAGAAGTAATCCGATCCATATGAATTATATAATTATTAGGAATATGTCAAAATATCGACTGCCTTTTGCACATGTTGAAGTCTGTTTCTGGGGCTTTTCTCCTCATTTTGTCTTATTTTCTTCTTCCACATAATACAAAAAGAAAAAAAAAGGAAAAAACAATTAATTATACGGAGTATGTACTATCATTTTGTACGTACAATCTAAGGTGGGAAACTTCTGTATGAAATCCGAAGTTGTTTTGTAGTTATATGAAACACACACATGTTCACCACCCAAGAATGTCATTCCACACACAGCTAAATAATGTTATATTATTGCATGTGTACTAATTCCTTTCTTGTTTTCCTCTCTGTTTCTTGAAAGATCTGTTATACCGCGTTTTATCATTTAATTTGTTTCATGTAATAAAATTTGGGATTTCTAGTTTTATGCACCGCTTTCATAGTTAGAATAAGTTGCCTATATTATATTTTTTGTGGTGCGATCTTTTTTGGGGTCTTGCATAAATACAAAATACTTTATTGGCCGTCCTTTTTACTTTCAACTCTAACTTGGAATTAATTTAATAGTTTAAGAGATGATCATAATGTGCTCCACAAATAACCGTATCTGTTCATGCATCTTGCAATATAGGCGGATCTAATATTTTAATTAATATATTCAATTCTTAGGACAAGGGGTGTTGCTCTGATGGTAAGCAACTTACACTTCCAACCGAGAGTTTGTGAGTTCGAGTCTCCCCAAGAGCAAGGTGGGAAGTTCTTGGAGGGAAGGATGTCGGGGGTCTATTTGGAAACAACCTCTCTACTCCAGGGCAGGGGTAAATTATACGTACACACTACCCTCCCCAGACCCTACTAAATGGGATTATACTGGATTGTTGTTGTTGTTCTTGTTGTATATTCAATTCTTAAAGATCTTAGCACTATACTTTTAAAATATATTTGTTAATTTTTTTCTACATATGTATCTAATCGTTAAACAAATAATGAGTTAATTTGGTTGGAAGTTGGAATCTGTCCACAAAAGCGGATCCAAGATATAAAGTTTATGAATTTTAAATTAATTATCGCATTCATAGTTCATTTAGTTACTGAGTTCATAATTAAATAAGTATACATATTTAATGATTTTTAATTTAATACAAATAAAGAGTCTAAAGAAAATCTATTGGTTCATTCGAACCCGTTATGTATACGATAGCTTCGCCCTGCCTGGACCGGTCTTTATAAATATGGCCTACATGGATGCTTAGCTTTAAAGAAATTAACTATCATATCATAATGAATTATTGCACGTACCTGATCTAAAATTCTAAATACTTCTAGCCCTATGTGTCAAATTTTCATACGCTCTTCTTTAGTATCTTCCAAAGAGAACAATACTTTTTTATACTTAAAAATAATTTACTTTAATCTTCTTATTTTTCCTTAATGAAATAATTTAGATATAATCAGACAAATAATAATAGATTATTTTAAAGCACAAATCAATAATTTTTATTTTTTTCTTAAACTTCATGTTCAAAACTACATTACGTAAAATGAAACAAGGGGGTATTGTTTATACTGCAACCACAAAAACAAAAGCAAGCAGCTGAGAAAAGTCTTCTTTTTGTCCCACAAGCTAGAAAGATACTACATAGGGACCCAAAACTCCCTCCGCCAACTAACAAAAATATAAAGACAGTATTACATGATATTCAATTTCCAGCTCCTAAGAGGTCTTCATTAAAAAGAGTCAATATATAGGTCCAAGGGCAACTTGAATTAACACATTAAAGATGATAGAGAAGTTGTTTGTGGCTGTGCCCTTAAAAATTAATCAACATGCTGGCCTAGCTGTGTTAAAAAAATATTAAAAACTTGTCTGTATCGGGCATTCATATTAAGAATAAAATTTGTCATAGTTAAATGATACCTTCAGTAAGAGTATACAAAAGAAATCGATAAATCTTACCAAACCGATAAATCGAGTCAAATCAAAAAAAAAACCCCCCGATACAATTTGGTTTGGTTTGATTTGGTATTGGAAAAACAACCCGACCATAATTGATTTGGTTTGATTTTAACTAAATAAAGTCAAATCGAACCAAACCAACCCGATATTACATATACAAATTTTTTAGATATATTTAATATGTAAATATACTTATGATGATATAATTATAATATTTCTTAAAAAAAATTCATAATTTTATCTTTTAATTTAAGGTATTATTTCAAAGTTGGACTTAAAAGTTTTGATCTTCTAATAAGTTTTATAGCCATTAACATTAGTAAATTATATAATGCTAACAAAAGCCCAAACCAAAATCAAATCAATAAATGCTAACAAAAGACATTCAATTCAATGCTACGAACGGGAATGTATTGAATATCTATTTTTTATTTTGCAATAATATAGATAAAAATACAGAATCTATTTTTATTTTTTCTCTAGTGTTTAGTCATATAATTATTACTCCCTTATTAGTCTACTTATTTTAGCATGACTTAGTACTTTCAGGTTATGTTTATTTTTGTTATGGTTTTCTAATTAGCAATATTTATGTTACATAATTTTATTGTCTTTGTTGTTGAATATTTTAAGATAATGCATGACACATCTCATATTTTTTATTATTTTTTGAAAATACTTTTTCTAGTAGTATCTTACTAGGATTAATGAAATATATTGAGCATAATTTATTTGTTCTACGAACTTTACCAGATTAACACGAATAATCCGAAAATCCGAAAAAACCCGAAAGTCAAAAACCCGAGTTTTATTAATTTGATTTGATCTTTAAATTTAATAAAACCGGCACATGAATTGGTTTGTTTGATAATTATAAAATCCAAACCAACCCGACCTATACATATCTTACTTTCAGGTGACAATATGTACTAGTTAACTATTATTTAGTGATAATTATGTTTGTGCAGATATGTATCATGTATCTATTATTGAGTTGGTGCATGCAGAATATATATTACCGCAGCCGCTAATATTTTAAAAAAAACTATGAATAAGATTTCATTATCCTATTGTTGTTAAAGAGTTCAAGAACTTATCTTTGCATGTTTGTGAAGAAAGATTTAAGAAGTGTAAAAAAGGATGGATTAATCAAGCATTAAAAGCAAAGCTTTCTTTAAAGGTCATGAAGCTCGATATTGTGATGTCACGACACCAAGTTGTAGATATTTTCACCAATCCATTAAGAAGATTGATGTCTTTCAAAATATTTTTTAGAGTGATCAATCAAGTTTAAAGGGGGAGGGGGATGATTCGAAAATAAACTAGGTTCATCTCAAATAATTAGATTTTATTAGTTCATATATACATATGTATAAAATTGCAGGTGGGGTGAAAGGTATGACCTACATTCATGCTTAGTTTTGAACAAATATAATCAACTTCACAGTTCACAATGAATTATTGTACGTACACGATCCAAATACTGTTAGCATGAAGTAGTAGCGCACAACAACCACAAAATTAGCAAAAAGCAACAGTGAAAGTTATCTTCTTTTTGTCTCATATATATATATATATATATATATATATATATATATATGTCAAGCTAGAGAGATAGGGTCCCAAACCTCCCTCCTCCAACCACCAAAAAGATAAAAAGATCTAGTATTACATATAGCCAGCTCCTAAGATCGAGGTCCAACGGCAACTTGAATTTATACATTAAAAATGCTATAAATAGTGGGTGTAACCTAAGATTTAATCTATACATGCACACCAGGGGACAGTATGCCTTTCTTGAAAGCTCTACATGCAAATTTGAAGTTACATGTTGATGCAGATTCATTTATTCTTGGTGACAAAATATAGTTTATATAAATATATATATTTTTTAAAATTTGTTTATACATATTTAGCTCAACATCTTTTGCTAATATTACTACAACCATTATTGAAACAAATATGAATTTTGATGTATAGAGAAATTATATAAAGAAAACGAGGCACGAACCTCTCCTATGTATATCCACTGTTCAATTAAAAACAGAGAACATGTCCTTAATTAGCAAAAACTGCATTGTTATGGAAAACTGTAATCGTGTAACACCACTTTCATGATTAATTAGGATAAAATGAAGGTGTAACTTGTTGAACCAAAAAAAATTCTTGATTCAACTAATAAATTTATATAAACGAGGGTGTTAATCTTAATTAACAATAATATCTCAAAAATAAAGTTTCAAAAGTGCAATAAATACTAATGGCGCGGCCAGCACACAAAATAAGATCTAATTCTCTCTCTAGAGTCCAAATATATTTTGCAAATAAATATTACATGTCCCCTATCATTGCGTATCTTTTTATTTATAGGAAACATGTCTCTAAAAATCCTAATATCACAAAGAATATCCATTAGAATATTCTCTTTTATGTCTTATTTTGAAACATTCGTTATAACTTTGTCAAGGGTATTCGATCTCGGCATCAATTTTTAATGACTCTTCGACTTTAGCCCTTGCTGACTTTTCGACCACATCTTTTGTTGTTAATTAGATTGCGTCCCAAGTACATTTTACTAATACCATTTCGATTAAAGATAGATTTTGACCCATGATTGCTAAAAGCTAGGACGTTATTTCCTGAAACTTATAACAAGGGCTTCATAAGTCCTTGTGAAATACAACTGAGATTTACCAACTTCATTATGCCATTACAGTCCGAACTTAGAATATATTCTACACTGCTCTTGAGATACGTAGTAAAAAGTCCCTTAAGTGACAATTTCCTATTTAATTTGTGTAATTGTCAATTTCAGTGAATTTTCTAGATATCATGTTTACTCATTGTTCTTAAAATAGCAGTGCAAATGCATATTTAAATAACAAAATCATCACTCTGAAGGCAGGGACCATGCTACCTAGGGGTCCGTCAGGGGTTCAACTGAATCATCATCGTTCAGCCATAGTGGCAAAGCTATCTCAAAAATTTATTGGATAGCCTGGTTATAGAATTCCTGGCTACGCCACTGTCTGAAAGGTGAGTTATTGGAAAAGTAAAAGATACGCATCCACATAAAAAATCTGACTAGGGGGAAACAAAGGGCAATCCATTTGAGTTGTAGCTTTTTTTGCCTTGTCCTCATTCTTGATTACAAAGATTTTCTTTACAAGTTAAGCTGTACAAGGAGGATCTCTAATCTAACTTTGGATTTCCACAAGTTGACGAGTGCTCTGGAGAACATTCGTAGCACCATACATCGCTACAATGTGCTAGTCTTGTTGGAGATTGTTTGTGCTGCAAAGAATCTCCAAGTGGCTTTAAGCATTGCAAATACATATATAATCAGACATTTGTATAACAATATCCTTGTATAACAACACTTCACTATAGAAGTCAAGCTTTTTCGGAACTAATTTTCATGTTATTTCATAATATATGTTCGATATAATAACACTTCGCTATAACATATTAAAATATTTGAAATAAATGAGGTTGTTATAGAGAGGTTTGACTGTATAAAGAAACATGAAAGACACATCTCTATTAAGGAACTTCATTTCCTTTTTCCTGCCCTATACAAAGGATGATTAATGGAACCGGTGGAGACTGACTCATCAATCAATCTAAACCTGGTTATAGTAAATTAGCCAGAAAAGATCCCTACCTATGAAGAAAAAATAAGAGAAAGAAAAATAAAATCACCCTTTTGCTCATCCTTCCACAAAAAAAGTGTCGAGCAGCCCTAAAACACTCCGTCTTGAGCTTTCTCATATTGCCAGTCCCGCATTTGGACAAATGAGAAGGGTGCAGTAGGTTGACAATCATCATAAACTAGTCAAATATATGATTATTCCTCAACATTATACATTGGACGTGCTCATCTAGTCATGTGTTACATAATATATGTGTTGGGTTGGGATGACCTTGAATGGAGCGACATTGAATAGTGGTGATTCATGTAGCTGACTCCAACTTACTTAGGATTGAGGCAGTTTAATATTGTTGTCTTCAAACGTCATGAATGAGCATATGCACGCACAACATCCATTATTGGATCTCGGCATATTGGACATTTTCCTGTGCCCCTAAGCAATTCATGTGCACAATTGAAACAGGTGCACATATGCCCACATCTGAAAACCATGAACAAAGTTATAGACATGATCAGTATTATAAATTGATTCTAATATACTTGTCGCTCCCTAATGAACGTCGTTAAACTGATATCCATAAACAAGTACCTGTAAAGAAGAGAATCAGCAGGCTCCCCACAGCAAATACAACAATTTCCTTTGTTTGGAAACTTGTTATCTGAATTCCCCTTGTTCTTTTGACCTGCATTACAAAAATGTAAGTCTCTTCTTTACATAATCAAAGCACAAATGGAAAATACAAAAGGGAGGGAAAAGGTCACATGTATATAGTTGATATGTAAACCCAAATCTCAGGGCAAGGCGGCACACAAGGCATCTCGCGTTCATGTTGTCACGGGAAGGGTCGTACCCCTGTAATGTAGACAGCCTACCCTAATGCAAACATTAGTGGCTGCTTCGACGGCTCGAATCCGTGACATATAGGTCCAACGGAGACAACTTTATCGTTACTCTAAGGCTCCCCTTCTATTAACTAATACACATAGAATAAGAAATCCATGATATGTTGCAACATATAGTTCAGGAAGTTAAAGTTAAATGTTCATGCAACTCTTCATATATCTCCATATTTCAAAAATCTCTTGATGGAGTTTCTCCATATGTCCTCTCAATTCATAAATGAGTTCCATTTCCTGTGAATGAACATTTCATTAATTCTAATCCCGACTTAAAAATAATATCAGGCAAGTTAGCCCAAGGATAGACAACTCACAGTTGAAGAATTTCTTGAAGAAGAAGAGCACGGTTTAATCAGTTGGGAGCAAATACTAGATGATTGAGATTGTAGTGAAGAAGATGGGAAGTGATAAGAGTCATCAGTTACTTCCTGGATTTGATTTAGGCTCCATGATGATGTGTTGTCATCATTTAGTATTTCATCTTCATCGTCATAACCCGAGTCTTGTTCTTCCTCTACCTCAACATCCTCTTCTCTTGCATTATGTCGTAATACCACGTCCTCTTCCTCTTCTTCATCCACTTGTTTTGGTGCTTCTTCTTCCTCATCATGGCTGATTCTCATTGCATTTGGTAGTTGTTGTGAGCGAGACACCATTATTCGATCTATTTTTTCCCTCAAACCACTGGCAAGAAAATTCGAAACACTTTTTCTGCACAGATAAGAAAATCAAAGTCAAAAGTGCAAGTCGTGAACTATGCTTCAAATTGAAAAGCTGAATATCATAGGAGAGGAAGATAGATCCACAGGCAAGGACTGTTTATTAAAATGTTGCATTTTTTAGAAATATATGTTTTTATCCGCTCCAAAAAATAATAGCCAACAAAATGTATATTTGTATATTATATCCATATAATATACTTATCTTATACACCTTTAGGCCATCGGATGTAAATTAGTTTTGGCCGACTGGCCAGTTATGCATTTTGCCCTTTTTTCAAGCTTTTAGAAATATATGTAGTTTATTCACATCTATGATAGGACGAGTGTTATACAGTCTCCATGTTAATGGGCAAGGCAAAGTATACTTTTCGAACATGGATGATCACCAAGTAAAACTTCATCACAAATGTGCAGAAAATTATGACAAATTTATAGGATTAGTATAACTATTGAAGTGGAGGAGTTGCTATTTACCTGTGAAGAAGTTGCTGTATATCATGATTTTCTATGAATCGATCAAGCATCTCTTGGTATCTTTCGTGCCTGAGGCCTTCCCATTCTCTACGTGGACGAGAGACATTGCTTATCCAGTCTTCTTTGCCTTCTACTTGCTGCTGATAAGCAGACTGTATTTCATCCCATCCACTAGCTGTGTGGGAGTAATGACTTACCCAACCACTGTCGCTTTCAACTAGGTGTTGGCTCATGGTTTCCTCTTCCCAGTCGCTTTGAGGATTAGCGCTATCACTACACCACTCATTGTTGGTTCCTAGATTCTGATTTATTTGCAGTTCACGGAAATTATCTGAGTTCTGTGCTTGTGAAGAATAGCTCGGTAAGCTGATGCTAACTTCTCGTTTGTTAAGGTCCATATCATGTTGATCTGATCCACAAGAATATACTGAGTTTGCAGCACTAAACACCATCTCTTTCCGGGGTTTTGATGAGTTGGTAATGTGTATCCTGGTTTCTATCTTTTTGGGGCTTGTTTGCTTGGATAAATTCTCGTGATGATTCTCTCCGCGCAGTTGATTGGATAAACAAAAATTTCCAACTTTTAGGATGTTATCTACCACCTCTTTAGTTGTATCTCCTAATGTTATAGGGATACTTCTTGAGTTAGCTACACCGGGCTGCAATCCTGAACTCTCCTTGACCAACGCCTTACGCGGATCCTCTTCTCTCTGTTGATGTGTTGAAAATCCAGTTCCTGCTTTCGCGGAGTTGCTACGAGCCAGTTCCCTTTGGTGTTTTGGTGTAGACGGGAGGCTTCCAACTGTTATCGATTGTCCGTGTTCAAAGCAACGAGAAACTGGAAACCAGTAAGAAGAAGAGACACAAAAAACAGAACGTATGTAACGTTAAAAAAAAAAAAATCACAGAAATGAAGAAATCCGAGACCACAGAATTCACTGTGTGTCCTTAAGGAATTTAACCCCCTCACTGTACCCGAGGTTGTGGATTATTTCCTCCCAGGATATAACGGATATACCTGTCGTAGGAGTGGCGGTACCTCAAACGCCTACGACTTCGACGAACTCAAATTCGGGAACGAAATCACACTATGACTCGATATGTTTCAGTTTGCAGAAAAGAATGCAGAATTTTTAATGTTTCCAGTCTTCGAAAATGAGGCATTGCCTCAGTTTATATAGCCTCGAATTGTGACTGTTCGGAAAGGCTTGGTGCCTGTTCGGGAAAGGCCATGCCTTTTCCTGAAAAATAAGAACGTTGGGAAGTTTACAGTTAACAAATTAATATTTTCCCCCGCGGGAATTAAAAATAATTTCAGAAAATGAAGATTGAATTTTAAATAAATTTGGTCCAAAAAGATTATCAATCAATCAGATCATTTGACCAAATCCAAATCCAAAGCCGAAGCCGAGCCGAGCGACGACGACGGCGCGAGGGGAGTCCCTCTTCTTAACCCTTTAAGAGCTAGAAGAAGTGCTTTCTAATATAAGCACATAACTTTCCCTTTCTACCACCAATGTGGTACAAAGCTCCTTTTCAAAGGAACTTTGCTTTGAAACTTCATTTTCCTTCTATTGTCTTCTTCCCTCCATTTCTCATTCACACCAACTTAGCTAGCTTTAATCATTAACTAGCTTTAACAATCCCCCACATGAATGGGGAATGGCTATATGATGAAAAACATGCATGAAAAAAAACTGTGTGATTCGTAAGCAAGGATTAATTGCATCTGGATAAGTAGATTTCTCTTTGAACTTTCCGTAGTGAGCATATGTCGGATATACTCGGTCAATCGGTAGATTTGATATCTTTGAACCGTCGAGCTTTGGTGTATACCTAGACAACCACATGTCACACAATTAACCCTTTAACCGTTTTTGGTTCTCATTGTTTTGTTCGTTTCAGCCATGAACACTTCCTGGTTCATAAGTGCGTAGAGAGCTGGTCTTACAGAGTTCTCCTTGAAGCGGCTTACACTTCACACTTACATAGGTGATTCTCTAAATGTGTCATCCCGTAGATACACTATTTGATATACCCCGTATCAAACTTAGAAACCATTAAAAAGCCTTAATGCTTTATCCTGGTACTGAACATTGTCTCATCACGAGAATGGACCAAAAAGTTATTGTGACAATGTTGAACCGTCATCAATGACTTTGTTTGATCTCTTTGAACCTAGATCTTGGGATCTCATGTATTCTAGGTAGAGTTACCGCCACGATGACTTGTCCTCGGCCATAGTCCCATTCCCCTCGATGATCTTTCAACCACTTCTCTAGTTAGGCCTTTAGTTAGTGGATCCGACACATTATCTCTTGACTTAACATAGTCAATTGTGATAATTCCACTAGAGAGTAGTTGTCTAACGGTATTATGTCTTCGTCGTATGTGACGAGACTTTCCGTTGTACATAACGCTCCCGGCTCTTCCTATTGCCGCTTGGCTATCGCAATGTATGCATATAGGAGCCAACGGTTTGGGCCAAAATGGAATATCTTCTAAGAAATTCCGGAGCCATTCAGCTTCTTCACCGGCTTTGTCTAGAGCTATGAACTCAGATTCCATTGTAGAGCGGGCGATACATGTCTGTTTGGATGACTTCCAAGACACTGCTCCTCCACCTATAGTAAAAACGTATCCACTTGTGGATTTAGTTTCAGTTGAACCGGTGATCCAATTTGCATCACTGTATCCTTCAATAACTGCAGGATACCTGTTATAATGCAAAACAAAGTTTTGAGTATGTTTCAAATATCCCAAAACTCGTTTCATTGCCAGCCAATGATTTTGGTCGGGATTACTCATGTAGCGACTTAGTTTACTTATAGCACACGCAATATCAGGTCGCGTACAGTTCATAATATACATCAAACTTCCCAATACTCTGGCATAATCCAATTGAGAATGACTTTCACCTTTATTCTTTGCAAGAGCAAGGTTCATATCAATTGGCGTCTTTGCAACTTTAAAGTCCAAATACTTGAACTTTTCAAGTACTTTTTCAATATAATGAGATTGAGACAATGCTAGACCTTGAGGAGTCTTATGGATTTTAATTCCCAGAATTAAATCGGCAACTCCTAAGTCTTTCATATCAAACTTACTAGCAAGCATGCGCTTAGTAGCATTTATGTTAGCAATGTTGTTACTCATTATTAACATATCATCCACGTATAAACAAATAATGACGACGTGGTTCGGAGTGTTCTTAATGTAGACACATTTATCACATTCATTTATCTTGAATCCATTTGACAGCATCGTATGGTCAAATTTTGCATGCCACTGTTTTGGTGCTTGTTTTAGTCCATAAAGAGACTTAACAAGTCTACATACCTTCTTCTCTTTCCCTGGAACTACAAACCCTTCGGGTTGTTCCATGTAAATTTCTTCCTCCAACTCTCCATTTAAGAAGGCTGTTTTCACATCCATTTGATGGATTTCAAGACCGTACACGGCAGCTAATGCTACTAACACCCGAATAAATGTAATCCTCGTTACCGGCGAGTATGTATCAAAGTAATCAAGACCTTCTCGTTGTCTAAACCCTTTAACAACTAGTCTTGCCTTATATTTTTCAATAGTGCCATCAGCTTTCATTTTCCGCTTGAAAATCCATTTGGAACCTAAAGGTTTATTCCCTGGAGGAAGATCAACCAATTCCCAAGTATGGTTGTTCAATATGGATTCTATCTCACTATTGATTGCCTCTTTCCAAAATTGAGCTTCCGATGAAGACGTAGCTTCGTTGAACGTTCGAGGCTCATTTTCTAACAAAAATGTTAAAAATTCTGGTCCAAAGGAAGCAGTCGTCCTTTGACGTTTGCTACGTCTTGGATTTTCCTCATCAGGAATGTTTTCCTTTATTTCTTCCCGAGGTCGTTTAGATTCTTTGCTAGACGACGCACATTCCTTTTTATACGGATATATGGTTTCAAAGAAGTCAGCATTATCTGATTCAATTACCGTATTCACCTGAATGTCGGGATTTTCTGATTTGTGAACCAGAAATCTATATGCCTTACTATTTGTGGCATATCCTATGAAAACACAATCAACGGTTTTAGGTCCTATTTTTACCCTTTTGGGTTTAGGAACTTGCACCTTGGCCAAACACCCCCACACTTTGAAGTATTCCAAATTGGGCTTCCTTCCTTTCCACTTTTCGTATGGAATAGATTTTGTTTTGCTATGGGGCACTCGATTGAGTATTCGGCTAGCTGTTAGAATGGCTTCCCCCCACAAGTTCTGGGGTAAACCAGAACTTATTAACAAGGCATTCATCATTTCTTTCAGTGTTCTATTTTTTCTTTCCGCAATTCCGTTTGATTGTGGCGAGTAAGGAGCAGTTGTTTGATGAATAATGCCATATTCCAAACATATTTGTTCAAAAGGAAATTCATATTCACCGCCCCTATCACTCCTTATCATTTTAATCTTTTTGTTAAGTTGAGTCTCAACTTCAGTTTTGTATTGCCTGAACGCTTCAATTGCTTCATCTTTACTATTAAGTAAATAAACGTAGCAATACCGCGTACTATCGTCAATAAAAGTTATGAAATACTTCTTTCCACCGCGAGATGGAATTGACTTCATGTCACAAATATCTGTATGGATTAAGTCTAAAGGACTTGAATTCCTTTCAACTGACTTATAAGGATGTTTAGCATACTTAGATTCAACACAGATTTGACATTTTGATTGATTGCATTCAAACTTAGGCAATACTTCCAAACTAATCATTTTTCGCAAGGTTCTATAATTGACATGTCCTAAACGTGAATGCCATAAATCATTTGACTCAAGCAAGTAAGACGAAGCAGAAACTTTATTATTATTAGCAACAACCATTACATTCAGTTTGAAAAGGCCCTCTGTGAGGTAGCCTTTTCCTATGTACATTTCGTTCTTACTTATTACAACCTTGTCAGAAACATAAACACATTTAAAACCGTTCTTCACTAGAAGTCCGGTAGATACAAGATTTTTCCTAATTTCAGGAACATGACAGACGTTGTTGAGAGTCACCACCTTGCCAGAGGTCATCTTCAGCAGTATCTTTCCATAACCTTCAATCTTGGCCGTTGCAGAATTTCCCATATATATTGTTTCGTCGGGCCCGGCGGGAGCATATGAAGCAAAGGCTTCTCTAACAGCACAAATGTGGCGAGTGGCGCCAGAGTCAATCCACCACTCTTTCGGACTTCCCACTAGGTTGCACTCGGACAACATAGCGCACAAGTCATCAACCTCCTCGTTTGTTTCAACCATATTAGCCTGACCCTTCTTCTTTTCCTTTTTCGGAGCACGACATTCTGCAGCTTTGTGTCCGATTTTTCCACAATTATGGCAGTTTCCCTTGAATTTCTTCTTGTTGGGATAGTTCCTTGGTCCCGATGCCTTTTTCCTCTTTTTCATATTAGTTGGGGTAGTTTCAACTATATGTGCTCCCCCTATGGTTGATCTCCCATTTGCCTTTTTCTCCGCTGCCTTGTTATCTTCCTCGATTCTCAACCGGACGATGAGATCTTCCAATGTCATCTCCTTTCGCTTATGTTTCAAGTAATTTTTGAAGTCCTTCCATGAAGGAGGCAACTTCTCTATCACTGCCGCAACTTGAAACGCCCCACTAATCACCAATCCTACAACAAACAACATGTAAGTGACGGGGCACTGAATACTTTTGACAAAGGCATTAATTAAATTTATACCTTCAGCGAGGAGATCATGGATGATAACCTGCAACTCTTGAACTTGAGTGACAACAGACTTGCCATCTACCATTTTGTAGTCCAAAAACTTGGCAGCGATAAACTTCTTTAAGCCAGCATCTTCTATTTTATATTTCTTTTCCAACGCATCCCATAGTTCTTTTGATGTTCCCACATTACTATAGACGTTGTAAAGATCATCCTCCAGTCCGCTAAGAATGTAATTCTTGCACAAAAAATCTGAGTGCTTCCACGCCTCAATTACAACAAATCGTTCATTTTCAGGTGTTGATTCCGGTGGAACCGGAATATCCTCCTTAATAAACTTTTGAAGGCTTAAAGTAGTTAGATAGAAGAACATCTTTTGTTGCCATCGTTTGAAATCAATCCCGGTGAATTTTCCGGGCTTCTCTGCCGGAGCCGGTGCTGGTGCAGTACGACTGGAGGACGCAGCATTGCTCGTAGAACCAACCACGGGGGCTGGTGTGGCAGTAACAGTAGCAGTAGCATTCAAATTTGGAGTTTGGTCTCCCATTTCTG
The DNA here is from genome assembly GCA_034376525.1 of Nicotiana benthamiana. NCBI lineage: Eukaryota > Viridiplantae > Streptophyta > Magnoliopsida > Solanales > Solanaceae > Nicotiana > Nicotiana benthamiana. The sequence goes on along the minus strand of CM067332.1, from coordinate 116,082,017 downwards.
TCGTAGGAAATAACAGAACACTTTAATAATCGGTGAAGTTTTTATTTCTTCAAACCGAATCAAATTTACACAAACAGAATTAAAACAAACTTCAAATAGAATGTAATATACTGTATGTAGTATACTTGATGAAGTTTTTATATCTTCAAATCAAGTACCCAAATGAGTAGAAAGTTCTGAAAACTTTAATCTCAACCGGAGTAGAAAATCCGAAGATTTAGTCTCCAAACAACATACAAGTTCGTTAACAACAGATGAACACGGAAATAAAATAAATTCCTTAAGCTTGTTATCGATTGTCCGTGTTCAAAGCAACGAGAAACTGGAAACCAGTAAGAAGAAGAGACACAAAAAACAGAACGTATGTAACGTTAAAAAAAAAATAAAAAATTACAGAAATGAAGAAATCCGAGACCACAGAATTCACTGTGTGTCCTTAAGGAATTTAACCCCCTCACTGTACCCGAGGTTGTGGATTATTTCCTCCCAGGATATAACGGATATACCTGTCGTAGGAGTGGCGGTACCTCAAACGCCTACGACTTCGACGAACTCAAATTCGGGAACGAAATCACACTATGACTCGATATGTTTCAGTTTGCAGAAAAGAATGCAGAATTTTTAATGTTTCCAGTCTTCAAAAATGAGGCATTGCCTCAGTTTATATAGCCTCGAATTGTGACTGTTCGGAAAGGCTTGGTGCCTGTTCGGGAAAGGCCATGCCTTTTCCTGAAAAATAAGAACGTTGGGAAGTTTACAGTTAACAAATTAATATTTTTCCCCGCGGGAATTAAAAATAATTTCAGAAAATGAAGATTGAATTTTAAATAAATTTGGTCCAAAAAGATTATCCAAAGCCGAAGCCGAGCCGAGCGACGACGACGGCGCGAGGGGAGTCCCTCTTCTTAACCTTTTAAGAGCTAGAAGAAGTGCTTTCTAATATAAGCACATAACTTTTCCTTTCTACCACCAATGTGGTACAAAGCTCCTTTTCAAAGGAACTTTGCTTTGAAACTTCATTTTCCTTCTATTGTCTTCTTCCCTCCATTTCTCATTCACACCAACTTAGCTAGCTTTAATCATTAACTAGCTTTAACACCAACTTCACGGGCACTTTCTACCACTTCCCTTGAGTTATTTCTTGAATCAGCAAGACGATGTTGTCCTACTGTACTGAACTTTTCCCTGAAATGGATTAACATTATGGTTTGGTGTATTTGTATTAAATAGCAATATAAATCAGAAAAGATCAGAACTTTGTACTAACAAAAGCATAACTTAGTTCTTTCAACTGACACAACTAATAACAAATATGCTGCGATTAGTTATACTAGCATTAGTTATGCTGCGATTAGATATTTTGGTATTGTTTCTTAGTGAATGTTTGGTTCGATGTATTAATCTTGGGATTGTCACTTTTGTTGTTTATCCTGGGATAACTTGTCCCGTGGCTACTATTCCACCTTCTGACAAGTATAAGTTATTCCGGTACTATTTTTAACCCTAAGTAACCAAACAAAGGATAAGGTGATACTAAATGATTATCCCAGAATTATTTTTACTTATCCATCATACCAACCGACCCCTTAATAGTAATGAAAAAGGAAACAAGCTTAATAAAGAAGCTGATACGCAGATCTAGACACAAATACCTGTTATGATTTCTTTACAATTATGATACATTCTTTGAAAATAAAAGAGAGATCTTTTAGCAGCCACAAATGGAAGTAAAAAAAATCGTTATATGCATTAAGAGCCTTAAACGTTATATGCATTAAAAGCTCTCGGCGCATGATAGAAAGATTGCCGTCGTGCCCAGACAATGGCTCGTCGCCGGCGGAATTTAGCTCCCATTACCACTCAAATTGTCACTCCTGCGCATGGTGTTACTAAGGAATTGGAACCTCTGACCTTTGGAAATTTCCTTCCACAGAAATTCCAATCGACAGAGATATTGCATGCAGATGGTGTTACGACTGATATTCTAACTCCGATGAACAAAGTTGAAGTACCGGCTAGTCTCACTGTTCGACGACTACAATTCTCAGAAACCAGTGGGTCTGCAAAATCACTTCCGACTGCTGCTGAAGTTGTGAGAGGTAATCAAAATGCTCAAATGGGTAAGCCACTCTCATTCGTACCTCCAACTGATAGAGATGGTCAGAAGGTTGTTAAAATTAGTGAAGAGGATTTGAAATCTCAGGTGGATTACTGGAGTACTGCGTTAATTGGATATGTAATTGGAGACAATGCTAATGAGAAAATGATGGAGAATTTTGTGCTGCATGTGTGGAATTTTGTGTCCAAACCTCGGATTCTGATCCACTCTGAAGGATATTGCATTTTCCGTTTCAATAGTGAAGAGGACAAAGAATTAGTTATTGAGTCTGGGCCTTACTTGTACAGAAACAAACCCATGGTGTTAAAACCTTGGAAAATTGACTTCTCCTTTCAGAATGATGTACTCAGCACTGTACCTGTATGGATTCGATTTCCTGGATTTCCAGTGGGCTACTGGTATATTGAAGTACTGAGCAAACTGGCTAGTGCAGTGGGTAATTCATTGTACACAGACAAATTCACAGCTCACTATGAGAAGATCTCTTTTGCTCGAGTTTTAGTAGAGATTGATGCTGCCCATCCCCTCCCTGATCAGATAGAAATTGAGACTCCATTTGGCCCGAAGATCCAGCTGATTGAATATGACTGGAAACCTAGTTTCTGCAATAATTGCCTGAAATTTGGCCATGATTCTATTGACTGCTGGTATACTGTAGGCAATGATGTAGAACAGGATATTGGAGAACAGGGAAAGAAAAGAAGACAGAGGACCAGATTGAAAAAGCAGGCTAAAGTTACTAAACAAGAATGGCTTCCTAAAACTAGTACATATACAATGGTAAGCTTGCTAGTTCAACCAGAGCATAACAGGGAGAATATGCAGCTGGGAAATAGTACTTCTAATAGGAATTCTATTCAACAGAATGCACTGATAGGCTCTGACATTCAGGAAGGAAATGTTACAGCTATAAATGAACCTATTGGTAATAATGATGCTATGGTTGACAAATATGATAAGGGGAAGACTGTTATTGATGTGCTGGATGCTGGCAGAAGGGGTCAACAGGTGGATCCGGGACCTTCTTGGAGCATATTTCCTAATGCTTCATGATTATTGTCACTTGGAACATTAGGGGGCTTAATCAAGCCCATAAGCAGAAAGAATTGAAAAGCTTTCTGACTGTAAATAAAGTAGATGTCATGGGTTGTCTTGAAACTAGAGTAAAGGAACACAAAGCTAAGAGGATTTTAGATAAGGTTGCTAAGGGATGGAAGGTCCAATGCAACTATGCTAAAGATGTTAATGGGAGAATATGGCTACTCTGGAAACCTCACATTCAGGTCCATATTTCTTGTGTGACTGACCAGTTTATTCAATATCTCTTAGAGGACCCTCAAAGTAAAATCAGAACTCATTTGAGTGTCATTTATGCTCATAATACTGCAAGTTCGAACAGTTGTGGAGTGATTTAAGGACAGTAATTGTTCCCAGTCAAGATTCTTGGGTGCTGAGTGGGGATTTTAATGATGTATTATGTTCTGAAGATAGAATTGGTTCTCCTGTCACTGATGCTGAAGTCAGAGGGTTTAAAGAGGTCATTGCTGATCTCCAACTTACCCCCCCCTTAGAGCCAAAGGGTGGCATTACACTTGGACAAATAAGCAGGGTAATACCACTAGAGTCTATAGCAAGATTGATTGGGCCTTGGGTAATTTCCAGTGGATTCAGCAGTATGGGCACCTTAAAGCTAACTTCATGAACCCCTCATTCTGATCACTCTCCTATTCTCATCAAATTTGGGAGTCAAAAACTTCTGCATCCTAAACCTTTCAGATTCTATATTGCTATTATGGAGGACCCCCCAGTTTCTTACTATTCTACAGCAAGTTTGGGAACAGAAATGTGAAGGATCGCCTATGCAGCAGATATGGACTAAATTGAAGAACTTGAAGCAGCACTTAAAAGGGATAAACATCCAGATGGCTTCATATAAACATAAACTTATTCAGGCTAGGGAGACAATGGATATTATACAGAATCATCTGCAGCACAGCCCACTTTCACAGAATTTGTTTACTGAGGAAAAAGTAGCGCTAAATAAAATTGAGAAATGGAGCAATGTGGAGGAACAAATTATGAGACAGAAATCCAAGGCTTGCTGGATTGACTGTGGAGATGCTAATACAAAGTACTCTCATGCTCAGTGGAAGATCAGAACTTGCCAGAATAATATTACTTCTACATACACTGATTCAGGTATGAAACTAACAGATCCCTTAGCTATGGAGCAGGAATTTATCAAGGTGTTCAAATCATTGATGGGGGAATGTGCTAAAGAACTGCCTTGTGTCAACACTGCTGTTATTAAAGAAGGACAATGTCTAACTTTATCACAGCAAAGAATGCTCATTCAAGAGGTAACATTGGAAGAAAATACAGAACCTCTTAAGGAGATGCCTAAGGACAAAGCACCAGGTGTGGATGGGTTTCCTGTGAAGTTCTTTACTAGTAACTGGGAGATAGTAAAGGAAGATGTATTTGCTGCTACAAAGGGCTTCTTCTCTACTTGCAAACTGCCTCACATGATCAATACTACTGCTATTGCACTTGTGCCTATGGTTAGAGCTCCTACAACTGTTAAAGATTATAGACCTATTACCTGTTGTACCACTGTCTATAAAATCATTTCCAAAGTTATTACAAGGAGAATGAAAACTGTTATTGGTGGTTTAGTTGGACAAGCCCAGTCAGCTTTTATTGAAGGGAGAAGCATTGTTGATAATATTTTGCTTAGTCATGAAATCTTCAAGGGTTATTCAAGAAAAGGAGTCTCCCCCAGATGTGTCTTGAAGGTGGATTTGAGGAAGGCCTATGACACCCTTGAATAGGGTTTCCTTAAATAGATGCTTATTGATCTTGGCTTCCCAGCAAAGTTTATTAACTGGATAATGGCTTGTGTTACTTCTGTTTCCTACTCCTTAGTGCTGAATGGTGGTCTAACTAAGCCTTTCATTGCTAAGAGAGTTACTAGACAGGGTGATCCTATGTCACCTTATTTGTTTGTTCTGGCTATGGAGTATCTGAACAGGATATTGGGTCAGTTGCAAAGAAATGGAGATTTCAACTTTCATCCCAAATGCAGGAAACTAAACTGTGCTCATGTCTGTTTTGCTGATGATCTTCATATGTTATGTCGAGCTGATATTATTTCTATCCAGATCCTACAGGAGGCTTTCCTTAAGTTCTCTTAAGCTTCTGGATTACAAGCTAACATTAGCAAGAGTTGTTTATTTGGCTGGTGTACAACAAACTACTAGAGAAGAAATAATAGAGACTCTGGGGTTCATTGAGGGTCAGCTTCCTTTCAAGTATTTAGGGATATCTCTAATCTCTAAAAAATTTGCTATCCATCATTACTTGCCACTTATTGAGAAGGTTACTGATAAAATCACTTGCTGGTCAGCCAAGTTGCGTTCTTATGCAGGAAAATGTCAATTGATTAAAGCTGTTATTTTTTGTATTCAGACTTACTGGGCACAAGTGTTCATACTACCAAAGAAAGTATTGAAAACCATTGAAGTAATCTGCAGGTCTTTTCTGTGGACTGGAAGTGCTACTGTGTCTGATAGGGCTCTGGTTGCAGGGTCTGCAAACCACTTTCTGCTGGGGGACTCAACATTATTGATATGATTGTGTGGAATAAGGCAGCTATTACTAAGCTCCTTTGGGACTTGGCCAGGAAGAAAAGCTGCCTTTGGATCAAATGGTTGCACTGTTATTACATCAAACAGTGTGACATTGTAACAATGCTCTTGCCTAAGGCAGCTTCTTGGGTTGTTAGAAAGATTCTGGACTGCAGAACTGCTGTAATGGAGAATCAGCAACTACAAGGGGATCTTTTTAGCAGGTTGAAAGGAGTGTGCAGGCCGGATAAATTCCAAATCCAAAAACTCTACCTTGCAATGCTTCCCAGTTACAATAAGATAGAGTGGAAGAATCTGATGCTGACTTCTAATGTTCAACCTCGACACAAGTTCACTGTATGGCTAGCTGCTCAACAAAGACTGCCTACTATTGAAAGATTACTGAAGTTTGGAATACAAGTGCCTGCAAAACTGTGTGTTCTGTAATCAGCATGTTGAAGAGTTTGAGCACTTGTTCTTTAAATGCCCAATCACTAATCGACTATGGGCCAGACTATGCTGCTGGCTGGGACACAATAGAACAGTTGGTAATTGGGAAGCTGAACTCCAATGGATTTGCAGTAAAGCTTGGAGCAAAATGTGGCACAAAACTATTATTGCTTCTGTCTTTGTAAATACTGTTGCCCTTATTTGGAGGGAAAGGAATTGCATTCGGTTTGATGGGAAAGCATTTGTGGAAGACCAGTTTTGCAGAGAAGTTGCTTTGCTTGTTCATATACGCGGCAGAAACTGTAAACGTTGGCAAGATGGTTTGCGGCAACTTAACTGTTTTCCTTAGCTATAGTCTAGCAGTCCCTATACTAAGATAGCTTCTGTTTAATAGTTGTATTAGATTAGTGATTGTTTGTAAATGAGTGTAGCTAGTCCATGCTACTACTATAGAACTTTACATTGTACATCCTTTTGATATCAATCAAATTTTAATATGTAAAAAAAGAAAAACGTTCGTCAGTTAAAAAACAAAAAAGAGTCAAAAAAACAAATTGCAGAATGTGTCACCTGAGATGTATAATTGCAGAATGTGTCAATCTATTTGATTCAGACGCTGAGCAATTCACTGATCGGCCATCTTTAACTTCTGCACCACGTCGTATGAGTGTAACTCGAAGCAACGCCTAGTTAAGATGTTGAATTATAAAGATTAATCGGTACCCTCAAATAGTAAGTCCCGCAAACTTGTACAATACAACACGATACAGTCAACTCAAATAAGAAAATTGTTACTAAACAAAACAAGTTTTGTACGTCCAAACATCACTTAAAAATACAGTACAATACGATGTAATGCACCTGAATGCGGCCTCTTTGTTGGAATTTGGAAACTGCTTTACGTTCCACAAGACTTTGGATTTCCCTATGTCTATCGCGCTCCATTTGCAATAGAAAATCACTAAACGCCTGGCGCCCTCTGATGAAACGAGGCGAATTCACAACAGGTGAAAAACAACATCTTTGTTGTTGTTCTGAACCATCCAATGGTGTCCTAACTCGAGGCAACGATCCACCATTCACAACAACGTGACCATTATAGTCACGTGCCTGACCTTCATCGCCATTACTATATATCAATTTCTTGATAATATCTGAAACTTTCGACCTCTCACTTTCTGTAATATCAGAATCTTTAGTACCCTGAACAGAACTTGAATCAATGTTGTCGGTTTTTTTGGATTCCCAATCACCAAATGAATCACTTTTCACAATGCAAGATTCATCATTTTCATCAAATCCTTTATGTTGTGACTCCAAAAACATAGAATTTTCAGAATTATTTGCAAAATCTTTCCATTTTTTTACAAGGGAAGAAACACCTCCAAGATTTGGAACATCAACACAACTTTCTTTGTTCTTCTCTTTGTCCATGGAAAATACCATATTTCTAGCTTTATCCCATTTTTCAGCAGCTTTACTACTCTTCTTTGGACTATTATTCTCATTCTTGTCACATGTTGTTTTGTGTACAAATAAATCTGCATGGTTTTGGATCAAATTTTTGAAATTTTCTTGAAAAGAATTTGAATCTCTAGCAATACATCTATTAAGGACATAACCAAATGGAGAAGAGGAGGCAATTTCTACTTGAGAAGATGCCATTTTCTTCTTCTAATCCTCTCTTCTTCACCAATCAAGAATATTAAAAGTACTAAATATTTTTTACTATTATTCTAATTTTAAAAAGGTGAGAGAAAAAAAACTTTGAACATTTCAATGTTTCTTCAAGCAAGACAAGAAGAACAGAACATGTAACATGAAAATAGGTAACAAAGGTTGAAAATGGAGTAACTAAAATTAATTAACAAGAAGAATAAAAATAGCACAAGTTGTTAGGAATATCAACCGTAAAAACATTCATTAACAATAATAGGAGTAACAAATTATTTTTGTTTCTCTCTCTTACTATTGATTTATTTTTGGTCTCATCTAATGAGTCGGTTAAATATGGAAATTCTGCCTTAAATTTTGGGTATTTTAGCTAAAGAGAACTGTAATTATGGAGGGAATTTGAAACGTCAACCGTTCAATTATAGCTCAAACGCATATTTCGCCTGTATTTAAACACCTTACCTTACCATATTTATTATGGAGTGCAACGTTTGTTCCTCTTTCATCTTGTACGTCAAAATTTTTTGAAATGGGATAAGTTGATAATTATAAATGTTCAGATTAATCGATAAAATCACAGAGAAACTAGAGAGAGAAAGTAGAGACAAGGAAGAGAGTTTTAGAGAACCGAAGAGTCGGTTATTGGGAAAAGAAAAAGTGAAGTCATGTCCCTCCAGAAGCTTTCCATATACATACATAATTAAAATGAAAACGGACCGGGTCGGACCGGGTCGGACCCATTAACCCGGGCTCAGATATGACCCATTAAGCTCATAAGTTTCAGTGGCCCAACACATTAGCCCAAAGTATTTATCATCACTGCACATTATATACACTCTATATACATCAAATATACTAAACCAATATACAATTATACAGCTATGGAAATGGCTTAGAAGCCATGTAATCTTGTAAGTCAACACCCCCCCTCAAGTTGGAGGGGGACACCACCTTCAACTTGGACAGCAGCGGATGCAGAGCAGTGCCGGTTAGGGGCTTGGTGAGAAAATCAGCCAGTTGCCGAGAAGTAGATACATGGAACAGCTTGATGAAGCCTGAATTGATCTGCTCACGCACAATGTGACAGTCCACCTCTATATGCTTTGTGCGTTCATGGAAAACAGGATTAGTAGCAATATATATGGCAGATTGACTATCACAGTAGACAGAAATTGGAAGGGAAATAGGAACACCAAGATCAGATAACAAGCGAGATAACCAGGAAAGCTCAGCCACAATTTTGCTTAAAGCCCGATACTCTGCCTCAGCAGATGATAAAGATACAACAGGTTTTTCTTAGATTTCCAGCTGATCAAAGAACCACCCAAAGAACAGAAAAGCCAGTGACAGACCTTCGGGTATCAGGGCAAGCAGCCCAATCACTGTCAGAATAACCACTCAGAGAAAAATCATCATTGGCAGAGTAGAAGAGGCCCATAGTGGAAGTGCCTTTAAGATATCGCAACACATGTAGAGCAGCATTCATATGAGGTACTCGAGGACACTTGAGAAATTGACTCAAATATTGTACAGCAAAGCATATATCAGGTCTGGTATGTGTCAAAAATAAAAGCTTACCCACCAAACTCCTAAAGTGATCAGGAGAGGGTAATAGGTCACCACAATCAGCAAGAAGTTTGATATTTGTATCTAAAGGACAGACAACAGAAGATACACTAGAACAGTCAAACTGATGCAACAGGTCAGAAATATATTTCTGCTGATTGAGGATCATTCCACCAGGAACATGAGACATCTGAATCCCCAAGAAATAATGCAAGGACCCAAGGTCCTTGATTTTAAACTGATCATCAAGAAACAGTTTCAGAGCAGAGATTTCATCATTGTCTTCTCCAGTGATAATAATATCATCCACATACACTGCCAGAATAACTAAAGACCCAGATGTGCCTTTGATGAATAAAGAATAATCATTCAAAGAGTGTTTATATCCTCTGAGAGAAAGAGCATGAGACAACTTGGCATACCATTGTCTGGAAGCCTATCTCAGCCCATAAAGAGATTTTTTGAGTTTGCAAACCAGAGGAGAAGAAAGAGGAGAAACAGAATCAGAAATAGCAGCAGATACAGTTAAGCCAGGAGGAAATTTCATGTACACCTCCTCATCCAAATCACCATGTAGAAAAGCATTATTGACATCCAATTGAAATAAATTCCAATTCCTTTTCACAGCAACAGCAATCAAACATTTAACAGTACACATTTTGACCACAGGAGAAAAAGTTTCTGTGAAATCAACCCCCTTCAACTTGAGTATCCCCCCTAATAACAAGTCTGGCCTTATACCTTTCAATGGACCCATCAGCCTTGTACTTTATTTTATAAACCCACTTGCAACCAATTGGTTTCTTACCAGGAGGAAGGTGGACAACATCCCAAGTTTGGTTGGTGGCCAAGGCCTCAACTCCTTTCTCATGGCATCCTGCCAAGCTGGAACTGAAGCTGCCTGAGAGTAATACAGTGGTTCAGTTTCCAAAGAGGAAGAAGAAGAGCCAGAGAAGGCTGGGAGTTGGCAGAGATAATCCTTAAGATAGGATGGAGGATTATGAGTTCTGGTAGATTTTCTGAGAACAGGAGCAGAAGAAGAAGAAGGCAAAATGGGAGGAGAAGGTGGATGGATAGATGAAGGAGAATCAGAAAGAACATCATTTTCTCCAGAAGGTAAGGAAGAAACAGTAGACATGGGAGAATCAGTCAAGCCATCATCTTCTCCAGAAGGAATAGAAGGGAAGGAGGAGACAGAAGGTGAAAGAACAGAAGATGAAGATTTAAAAGGAAAAACTGATTCATGAAATACAACATCTCTGGAGACCAAATAGTGTTTGGAATTAAGATCATATAACTTGTAATCCTTTTTGCCAAAAGGATAGCCCAAGAAGCCACAAGGTATAGCTCGAGGCTTCAATTTGTCCCTTTGAGGGATTGGCACAGTGGCATAAGCAAGACATCCAAAAGCCTTTAAATGAAGAAAAGTAGGAGGTTTCCCATATAACAATTCATGAGGAGATTTGCTATGTAACAATCTGGTAGGTATTCGATTAATCAGGTATGTAGCAGTGAGTAAACAATCCCCCCAGAAAGAAGTAGGCAGCCCAGACTGAAAAAGTAAGGCCCTACAAGTCTCAAGAAGGGTTTTGTGTTTCCTTTCAACAACTCCATTTTGTTGGGGAGTGTGGGAGCAAGATGTTTGGTGAAGGATGCCTTGGCTGCTAAAATATGAAATGCCTTCATTGCTAGAACCCAACTCCAATGCATTATCACTTCTAACAGTTTGGACCACAGTATGAAACTGGGTCTTAACCATAGAGATAAAGGACTTAAGAATAGAAAAGGCATTGCCTTTGGAACCTAACAAATGAGTCCATGTTGCTCTTGAAAAATCATCAACTATAGTGAGGAAGTATCTACACCCAGAAAAAGTTGGAGTGTGATAAGGTCCCCAGGTATCAACATGAATCAGTTGAAATGGTTTAGAGGATTTAATGGAACTGTCAGGGAAAGAAAGTCTAGTTTGTCTAGCCATAGGGCAGACAGAACAAGGGAAAGGTTGTTTAGAAGCAAAAGGGAAAGATAAACCAGAAATGCATGTGCAAAAGGAATATGACCAAGTCGCAAGTGCCAAATGTAATTCATATCAGAATTCAAATCATTATTACAATTGAGACTGGTTACATGTAAGGAAGATGAAACAGTTCTATTATCAGACAGAATTCTATCATTACAAGTAATAGCCATAGAAGACAAAACAGTAAACTTGCTAGTATCACAAGAAGTAGAAGCAGAACAAATAGAACTTGTTGAAGATAGGGAAGGTGAAGGAGGGACCCATGTCAGCTTATACAAGCCATCAGTGTGGTTACCAAGATCCAGTGGCTTCTTCAGAGAAGGGCCCTGTAACATTTGGAGGAAACATGAATGTTCAGAGAAAAGGACTATACAATGTAATTCCTCACCAACTTATGGACAGAAATTAAGTTGTGTGTAAAAGAAGGAATTAACAGTACATTATAAAGAACAATAGAAGAAGTCAATTGAAAGGAGCCAATGCAAATTACTTTTACTTTGTAACCATTAGGAAGGGTCACAAGATAAGGAACAGATAAAAGTGTAAGGTTAAAAAGTAGTTGTTGGTTATAGGTCATATGATTAGATGCACCAGAATCTATTATCCAAGACACAGAATTAATACTAGTAAGCATGCAAACTTTGGAATCAGAAACTGGGCTCTCAGTTAGCATAGTACCAGCAAAATTGACAGCACACATGGGAGAAGAGTTTGGAGCATTGGAACCCCCTAGCTGGGTTTGTTGTAAAAGATTCATCAGTTGATCATAATGCTGACTGCTCAACCCAGGTATCACAGAAGACTGACCATCTGTTTTTGAGACAGATTCATGGTTGGCAGCAGGATTCCCTTGAGGAACAGACAAATGACCATCAGAATTTGAAGCAACAGCATTAGCAGCACCAGATTTCCTCCCTTTGAAAGTTGTATGTTGTGGATACCCATGAAGTTTGAACATTTATCAATTAAATGCCCAGACTTCTTACACTATCTACAGAACAACAACCCTCTACCTTGATCAAAGTTAACTCTTTGTTTGAAAGAAGAGAAAGTATTAGGCATTGCAGCCTTGTTAGAGTCAACTGGCTTCCTGTTAGAGTAGGCATTAAAAGACACGGAATCCGGATTAAAATGAGAGGGAGACTGGATATGCCTTTGTTTCTCATCATTCAGGAGGATATTATACACACTGTCAAGGTTTGGAGGGGGCTGCATCATCAGAATATTGCTCCTCACCCCCATGTATGTGTCATTGAGGCCCATCAAAAACTGAAACACTTTAGAATCATCATTTTCCTTTACTATACCTTCCTTAGCAGCACACACACATCTTTGCCCATGGTTCACACACATAGATTCAACTTCATCCCATAAACCTTTAAGTCTATTAAAATAGGATGCTATATCAAGGGACCCTTGAGAGGTGTTGCACAGCTCTCTTTTTAATTCATAAATTTTGGTCCTATTGGCAGTACCATAACGTGCCTGAAGTTGTAACCATATACTTTCGGCAGTATCAGAATAATGCACGGACTCAGCAATCGCAGGAGAAATAGAAGCAGTTAGCCATGAAATTACCATACTATTACACCTGTCCCATAATCTCTGTTGAGCCGCATTAGTGGCTGGTCGAGGACAGGTTCCATCTATAAAACCAATTTTATTTTTAGCAGTCAAAGCAACAATTATTTTTCTTCTCCATCCCCCAAAACCATCACCTGAGAAGAGTGTGGGGACAAGAGATACCCCGGGAACATCGGAGGAGTATAGAAATAAAGGACTTGAAGAGTCCAAAACACCAGTATTGGTGGTACCAGTATTGGTGTTAGCAGTATTGGTGTTAGCATCCATGATATATCAACAAGGAAGAACAGATTCAGCAACCAAAAATGTAACAAATCAAATAGTCACACACAAAGCCAGATATTCAAACACAAAGTCAAAACCGACATGCACAAACCAGGTGTACAATTTTAAAACAAAATTACCCTCCTTCTTCGCTACCGGAAGAAGATCGGCCTTCAAATAGCAGTGAAAACCCTAGGTATGAAACCCTAGGTTCAGACGTCGATTTAGTCACCGGAAATACAAGAAACGATGTCGGAAAGTTACCCAAACATCCACAAGATGAGAATCGGACCACCGGAAGACGGTAAACCAGCAAGTCAAAACCACCGAAAACCCTAGATACCGATAACTCACCAGAAATCACCCAAAACCGATCAAAACGTTGTTAAAACGTTGAGGTTAAGAAGATTCACCCGGATATTATGGTGTAAAACACTTTGAACCATGTCCGATCAAAACTGAATCATCACTGACCATTCGATCTCAGAAAAATCGTCAAAAATCGTCAAACAAAAGTTCAAAAATGATACCGATATGCGAATAAACATGATCGGATCGTTGAAAGGCTCTGATATCATGTAAATGTTTAGATTAATCGATAAAATCACAGAGAAACTAGAGAGAGAAAGTAGAGAGAAGGAAAAGAGTTTTAGAGAACCGAAGAGTCGGTTATTGGGAAAAGAAAAAGTGAAGTCATGTCCCTCCAGAAGCTTCCCATATACATACATAATTAAAATGAAAACGGACCGGGTCGGACCGGGTCGAACCCATTAACCCGGGCTCAGATATGACCCATTAAGCTCATAAGTGTCAGTGGCCCAACACATGAGCCCAAAGTATTTATCATCACTGCCCATTATATACACTCTATATACATCAAATATACTAAACCAATATACAATTATACAGCTATGGAAATGGCTTAGAAGCCATGTAATCTTGTAAGTCAACAATAATATACTAGAATTTCAATATGGAAATAAAAAGGGAAAGAGAGAGAATATAATATCAGGCAAACAGGGCATGACAAGCAGTGGCTTATACAGAATATTTCCTTTCAAAAAATTGATTAAATAAATAAATAAATAATTATAATAACAAGCGATGTTATTTTTTATTTTTATACTTAATATTTTAATTTATTATTTATACATATAACTTGCAAAAAAAAATTGACAAAGCAATATTACGTGATACTGCTTCAAGCAAGATGCCTATACCCCTGATGACAAGGCCACTCAAGATATCGGCGATCGAACAATAAAGTGAATCAAAATTTGAGGCAAAAAAATCATTAGAATTCATTTACTTAAATTTTGACGGACAGAATTATTCAATACATATATTTTAGTAATTATTTAATTTGATAGAGTATTAGTTTGAAGTGCATAAAATGGCTCGAATACTACTGATATGAAAAATAAGAAATGGGGTATGAGTAGGTGGGGTTATGTGAAACGTGTCTGTATGTCAAGATATGAGAATGTTGAGCAAGCAAACAAGAAGTGGAAGCTTCGTAGAGAAAAGTAGCTTAAAGGAAAAAACAGATGAGTTTATGTGATGCTTGATATAACAGTTTCAGAGAGATATAATGGTAGTGACAATGTAAGTATTGTACGCTCTTCAGGGTGGCCGAGTTGGTGGAGCAAATGACTGCCTAAATGGGAGATAAAGGGTTCGGAATCCACTTGCGTACACCTCTTTGGTCGAGTTTATCGAAGAAGATATGCCTAATGTGCTTTGGTCGAGTAACAATGTATTGTACACCCTTCGGGGGTAATTAAGTTGGTTGAGCAAGGGCTTTTCAAATGGGAGATTTAGGATTTGGAACCTATTTCGATCCAACTTGTCGAATAGAGTTTGCCTAGTACAATTTATCCTCAAGTATGATACCTAAAAAGTAGCGACTGTCCCAATTTTATTACCATGTTTAATTTTTCTATTTCTTGAAGGAAGGATAGTAGGGTTACCCGTAGATGACTAGTGTTTTAGCGTAGGTCCCCTCTTGGTTGGTAATATGATAGTTGTCGCTTGTTATTGTCGCATGCGACGGTATTTATGTTTCTTATGTTTACATAATCATTTACGCTATTTCTGCAGGATTACTTATGCTTTGTTTTGTTATTGTGTTTTGTCTTGTCTTGGTTCCTAACTTTATCTTTGTTTTCCAATGCAGCTTTTCATTCTGTCCTATGCGCCGAGGGTCGCTTGGAAGCAGCCTCTCTGCCCTTTTGGGTAGGGGTAAGGCTGTCTACATATTACCTTCCCCAGACCCCACCTGGTGGGAGTATACTGGGTAGTTGTTGTTGTTGTTGTTGTTGAAGGAAGGACCATATATTTACCGTACCTTTTACGAAAAGAAAAATACAATTCTTTTATATTTGGTAGTCCTTTTTCTTGAAGGAAAATGTTTTGACTTCTATAAATTAAGGATCATTTATCTGTAAGTCAAGATAAATTAAGGATCACCTTTAGTAGTATCCACAATGCAGCCATACGAAGTTTGAGAGTCTTGTTTAGGGGGAGAATTTTTCGGGACAAATGTTAGTGTGTCACTTGTGTTTGCCTCTTTGTGAGTTTGTTCTCTCGATATTTTGTAATTTATTTTATATAATGGACTGCTCATCTCCGCCGTGGACGTAGGTCAATTGACCGAACCACGTTAAATGTTTGTATATTTTTTGGTATATTTCTCCTCTACTATCTAATTTATTGTCGTTTAGGTTTTTTGCATAATACCTTATTTTTCGATCATGGGAAAAAGTTGAATGATTAGTAAAGAAGATGTTGTGTTTGAGCAATTAGGAGAAATAAAAGGTCATTTAATGATCATTCCAATGGAAAATGAGAGGAAATTTGGCTTCACCGTTTGAATCAATTTTCCAGTAAAATGGAAATTCTTATTTAGTTATGTTCTCATATTACTAAACACCAATTAGCAATGTAAAAAGTTTTTCTCGTTTTCATTGGCATCTCTTGTCTTTTGGAAGAGCAACTATGCCTCAACTTCGTTATGCCTCAACTTCGTTGTTATTTAATTTAATTTAATTAAGTGCATTTCATTCTATTACTAGATTTTGTTTTATGAATAATGAAAACGAGTACTATAACTAAACCCCCTTTAGTATTTTCAAAAAGAAAGACTATTCCTCTTAATATAGGGATGTCACGAATTTATTAGGTCATAAAGAGAAATATTAAGTGTCGAGTCGAGCCTAAGTTGTAGTAGGACAATTTCTGTTAATGTTGCACACTTGTAGCATTAAAATGCAGAAGACGTTGTGTGCTACTCTTTAAAATCAGTTGTAAATACTAAATGCTGGCCAACAATGCCTTTTAAATCCACAAAATTCGAAATGATCAAAGATATCACTATAACAATTTAATAATTTAGTATAGAGATGTGATCTAAATTAATTGAAAAATATGAGGTCTAAGATTCGGGCAAAAATACTAGATGATTTTTCTCCTATATTCAAGCATGGAAATAGAGCACTCGGTGCTGGTAAAAAGATAATATGGTGCTCCATAAAATTAATTAAAATGCACACGAATTGGCTCTAACACTATAACTATAGGAAGGAAAAGAACAATCGAATAATATGTGCTAGCTTGCCACAAAATAGTATGCATATTTTGAGGTACATTGCCTCACATTTTGCTGATGTATCGAAAACTTGAGATGTATAATATGATAATTTGTGCTAATTTGTGGTATTTCTATGTGTAGGAATCGTTTGGATGCAATTTGGGACGAAATAACTCGAATTGGAAAAAAAACGAAAGTGAAATTTGAGGGCCACAGGAAACGTGGGGTGCTTGCTACCTGTGGTGCAATTTACGGTGTGCTTGAGATTTTGAGCACCAGGGCCAGCGTCCCACGCCGCGCTGGACGCTTAAAGTGTGAAGTTGTGATGTTTCGAGTAGGACACAATTATTTTGACTCCAAGACGCCCCCAACTCATATAAAAGCCAACACAAACCTATTTTGACAGGAGGAATGTGACTTTGAGAGAGGAACAAAAGTATGAAACACTCAGGAGCACGACAGATTTGATCAATACTTTCATCAAATTTTGTAATTTTTATTTTTTTATATGATTTGTTGTTCCGCTACCATATTTATGTCGAGCTAAACTTCACGTTCTAGAGTTATGGTTCTTTCATGATTATTGTTATTCCGATATTAATTTTTCTTTCTTAATTTATCATATTGATTTATTTATTGAATCTTGCGCAAAATTATCTAATTATTTGATCACCAATTAAATACTATTTATGAATCTATAGTTGAACGCAAAAGTGGAAATTCTAGATTGCATATAGGATAGAGTAGAGAAAGTTCTTGAACCTGGGCATCAGAGAACGAATTTGCGTTTAGGATAGACATATATATCTAATTGTCTTGCTTGGTTGATTTACAGAAATTATAAATGCATTCTTGTTAGTTCTAATTCCATAGACATATAGGTGTTAGGTTATCTTGAATAGGCGAGTAAGAACTCGACATATTCTTATGAGCAATATTAACCCTGTTAAGTAATAAACTAGATAAATTAGTTAGTCAATTTGATTAAAGAATACAATAGGAATGTAGATAGTCCATAACCCTATAACGATTTCATCACATTGATAATATAAAAGTTTGTTCTTCCTCTGTTTAAAGTCATTAGTTATTTTCTTTATAGTTTAATCACTTTAGCGTCACTTCTTTTGGATTTAATCCTTATTTAGATAATTAGGATGGTCTAATTTAGTTAATAGTTAATCACAAGTCCTCGTGGGTTCGACATCCGACTTTTAGTCACTTTATTACTTGAATACCGCGTCTACTTGTATGTGCATTTGGGAGTAACACCGTGCTATATTTTGAGTTGTTTTTGTTTATAGGTGTTCATTGATCAATCCACAATTTTAAAGGTTTTCCACATTTCTCCATACTAATTTATCAAATATATTTTTGTTTACCCGTAAAAAGGTATAGTTGAATTTATACGTGATTTATAGACATGTGAATTGATTTGTTCCCAGAATGATAAATTAAACAAGAATGTAAGACTTACGGGTAAAATCAAGATAAGATAACAAAAAATTTGGTTCGGGGAGGGGGGGGGGTAGAGCTTCTGGAGGCCGTAGTAACAATGTAAATAAGAAAGAAGATCAAATATCATTGTGCTATAATAGTATATAGCATAAGTTTGTTAGAAAATTTCCTACCCTAAATGGTTTTTGAGATCACTATTTACAAAGTCCTAGAATCAAATCCCTCTTAAATGACAATTATGGGTTCCAACATTCCCTTTGGGAACAAATGAGATTGGTGCCTTCGGACCTGATTGTCATTTGCCTCGCTTTCCATCGGCCTTCGGCTCCGCATGTGGGTTTATCATGCAAGCATTTAATATGAACATATTTCGATTACAGCAGAGTTGAATAATCTCTGCCCTTTCGGGTAGGGGTAAGGCTTGTCTACATATTACCCTCCCCAGACTCCCACCTGGTGGGAATATACTGGGTAGTTGTTGTTGTTGTTTACCATATACAGATAGTCAACATGCTTTATGGTGGCACATCCTTATTTCACCGAAATGGTGAAAATACCTTTCTTGAAAGGAATTCTTTGACTCCATCTGAAAAGTTCTTAAAGATTGATTAGATGCATGTCTCTCCGCATTTAATGTCCCAAACACGCGTCATTCCATGATTCAGCAATACTTTTGCCGGTTCTCGAGGTAATTATGGCCACGATTTTAGCCGCCCATTCTTTTGCTTATATGACTCAATATTATCATTTTACACTTTATAATTTTCTAAACTCTCTCAAACTCTCTTTACTCAACTCACACTTGTTATCAACTTCCTTTAATCTTCTTCTTCAGAGAAAAAACCCTTACTTCCTTCTGATTACAATGGCCTCATCTTCCAGAAATTCCAATGCTTCAAAGAACAAAGAAAACATTGAGGATGTTGCTCCTCCTGCATTGAGCATCATTAACCCCATAAGGTTTACTACAACTAAAAACTATGAAGAGAAGAACCATTCTGCTAACCCCAGCACGTGGGTTGTTGGTGTATATCCTTCTTCTATCTGTCCTTTGATCATCCAAGTTGTGAAGGAATACAATGGTTTTCAATATTTGAACGTCATCGCTCCTGACCTAGCAGATCGGGTAACCTTCTCCAAAAAGGGTTTTACGTATGTTTATACGTACCCTTTCAGTTTGGGCCCGTTATTATTTGTCGTGGGACTTGACTCCGTTAACTTGGAGTTTTTCTTCCGTTACCAAGTCTACTTGGCATAGGTGAGCCCTTCCGTGTGGTGGACAGTCACATGTCTTCGGCGTCTAAGCCAGGAGATGGGGGAAGAGCTACCCTTAGCTCAACTGTTGAACCTTTATTCCCCCGAGATTTTCTATGGGGAAATGATAAACTTCAGCAAACATGGTCACCATGCTTTACTCACCAGCATGGACGATGACAACGATCATGGATGGATAGAAGAGTTTGTTGCAATTGCCACCATATCGTCCTGGCTACAACTCCATCCTTTCCTGAGTCATGGAACCATACTCGTAAGTTCAGCGTCTGTCTTCTCTTCTAGTTAAACATCATCCTATGCTATTACTGATCCTTCTTTTTTCATTATTCAGCAACTCGTTGGACATTACCAAGGTTTAAAGGTGTCACTACACCTGAGACCTATAAGTGGAAAGAATTGGCCCTTAAATACGAGTGGAAGGGCAAAAGTCATAGTAGGTTAAGATTATCTTGTTTTTACTTTTCGTATAGGAAAATTGGTTAATTTTCTTTCCTGTTGAATTCAGGTCTTCTGCAGTCTTTATTACTGTCCCCGAGGATGATGTTTTGGCCAATCCTACTGATACAACAAGGTTGATGCAGGAGGCTTTCACCCAAACGGGTGTCATTGGGCCTACTTCCATCGCAAATGCTTATTTTTAGAGTCCCTGGACGGATATAAAGTAACAAAAAAGGCGATTTTCCTCCATGGCCAAGGAAAAAATAAAAAGGCTAAGAGCATAGTGCCCTAGCCAATCACTGAGACTGTGGTGATCGATGATGATGAAGGATCCAGTAATGAGAGGGATTCTATCCATTGAAGACGACGGACTTTATAATCTCAACAAAATGCTTAATATGTTGAGTTATTTACACCAATAACCGAGGATGATTCCGTCGCTCTGGAAAGAATATGATATAGTGGAAGATGTTAACTCTCGCTTTCGAGTCCCAATTGTTATTCCATGTACCTTGAGGATGGGTATCGTGCCTCTTTCATCTTCGGTTGATGAGAAACCAACAAGTGGAACTACTTTTCTTGTAGTTTCTTCTCAACCTACAACGCCATCAGCTTCATTGCCTTCTTCGCCAACTTTTCCTTCGCCACCAGCAACTGCTACATCAGCTACACTGGCCGCAGTCATTCAAGAGGAGTCTGTCCCTCTTCCCCAGTACCCAGTTTATGGAAATTTGGGAAATAACAATCCATCCCCTTCAGAAGATCCTCATTGGAGGAAGAGTGTTTCCCTTTCGGTTTCCACCGGATACCATCTGCTGTCCCGGCTGGTGAAACTTGCTAATTATCTTGAGCCTCTAGAATTTTAAAAGTATAGAAATAAAATACAATCTCTCTCGGTAGAGTGTATGGTGAACAATGTCATGCACAATGCAACGGCGGTATGATTCTTATTCCCTCTATTGTTCCTCCTATCTTTGTTGTGGCGGAATTTTTAATTTGTACTTCCATTTTGCAAGCTAACTTCCTTGATTCCGAAGGATTTCAGAGATTGATCCTTGAAAAGGAGAAACTCACATTCAAGCGAGATAAATTGTTGACCGAGCGTGATCAAATAGTTGGTCGCCTTCCGAATTCGAAAGCACAAGCCATTGTGGCCATTTAAATGGAAGCTCGGTTGCAGAAAAGCGAGCAAGAGATAGTGACCCTCGTCCAAGAGGCCGCCCTGTTAAGGGTAAAATTTGAAAATGCTAAGGCAAAGTGGTTTGAGGTCCAGAATGTCGTTCTTGATGCTGCCAATCGCAAGGCTGCCTCTACTGAAAGATTAAATAATTTGGAGGCATCCTTGAACTCCAAGGCTAAAAGAAGTTATTGTTGCTAACACTCCTTTCGAGTCCCAATCATTATTCCCTGTACCATGAGGATGGGTACCATGCCTCTTCCATCTTCGATTGATGCGCAACCAATAACTAGCACTACTTTTGCTGCACTTATTTCTCAACCTACAACGCCAACAGTTTCATCTCCTTCTTCGCCAACTCTGCCTTCGCCACCAGCAACTTCTACATCATCTATGCCAGCCACAGTCATCCAAGAGGAGTATGTCCCTCTTCCCCAGTCCCTAGTTTATGGAAATTTGGGAAATAACTATTTGTCCCCTTCTTAAGATCCTCAGATGAGGAAGAGTGTTTCCCTTTCGGTTTCTATCGGATGACATTTGTTGTCCCGTCCAGTGGAACTTGCTAATTATCTTAAACCTCTAGAGTTTGATAAGGATAGGAATAAAATACAATCTCTCTCGTGAGAGTGTTTGGTGAATAATGTCCTGCACAACACAACGGTAGTACGCTTTTTGTTCCCTCTACTGTTCCTTTATCTTTTTTGTGGCAGAATTTTTAATTTGTACTTCCATTTTGCAAGCTAACCTCCTTGCTTCTCAAGGACTTCAAAGGTTGATCCTTGAAAAGGAGAAAATCACATCCGAGCGGGATCAATTGTTGACCGAGCGAGATGAAATTGTTGCTCGCCTTACAAAATCGAAAGCACAAGCCATTGTGGCTATTGAATTAGAAGCTCGGTTGCAGCAAAGTGAGCAAGAGGTAGTGACCTCTTCCAAGAGGCCCCCTGTTAAGGGTACAATTTAAAGATGCTAAGGCAAAGTGGGTTGAGGTGTATAATGTCTTTCTTGCTGCTGCCAATCGCAAAGCTATCTCTACTGAAAGATTAAAAATTTGGAGGCACCCTTAAACTCCAAAGCTGAAGAAGTTACTGCTGCTAACTCTTGCTTTCCAGCCCCAGTCGTTATTCCATGTAATGTAAGGATGGGTACCATGCCTCTTCCATATTAGGTTGATGAGCAAGCAACAACTAACACTACTTTTGTTGCAATTGCTTCTCAACCTACAATGCCATTAGCTTTGTCTCCTTCTTCCCAACTTTGCCTTCGCCACCAACAACTGCTACATCATCTACACCGGCCGCAGTTTTCCAAGAGGAGTATGTTCCCCTTCCCTAGTCCACCGTTTATGGAAATTTGGGAAATTACTATTCGTCCCCTTCCGAAGATCCTTAGAGGAGGAAGAGTGTTTCCCTTTCAGTTTCCATCGGATTCCATCTGCTGTCCCGGCCGGTGGAACTTGCTAATTATCTTAAGCCTCTACAGTTTGAAAAGGATAGGAATAAAATACGATCTCTCTCGGGAGAGGGTATGGTGAAAAATTCCATGCACAACGCAGTGGCGGTACACCTTTTGTTCCCTCTATTATTCATCCTATCTTTGTTATGGTGTAATTTTTAATTTGTACTTCCATTTTAGAAGCTAACTTCCTTCCTTCCGAAGGACTTCGGAGGTTGATCCTTGAAAAGGAGAAACTCAAATCCGAGCGGGATCAATTGTTGATCGAGCGGGATCAAATTGTTGCTCGCCTTCCAAAATCGGAAGCACAAGCCATTGTGGCCATTGAATTGGAAGCTTGGTTGCAGCAAAGCGAGCAATAGGTAGTGACCCTCGTCCAAAAGGCTGCCCTGTTAAGTGTATAATTTGAATATGCTAAGGCAAAGTGGGTTGAGGTCCTAAATGTCGTTCTTGTTACTGCTGATCGCAAGGCTGCCTCTACCAAAAGATTAAATAATTTGGAGGCATCCTTGAACTCCAAAGTTGAAGAAGTTATTGCTGCTGAGAATAAGTATGCACAGGTGGAAGAGAGGCATAAGAGAGTCATAGAGCATAACAAAGTTTATAATTTCGCTATCTGTGACCTTAATGTCAGCCTCCAGGCCATTATATCTTAGCGGAACAACCTTTCGACCAAGGTTGACCGGCCTTAGGAAGAACTTCAGCATTGAGCGGCTTCCATCATTATTGAAAAGAAATATTCTATGTATAACATAAGGATAGAAACCTTGGAAGATGCTAAAGAGAGCATCAAACTGAAATTGCCAAGGCTTGTGAGCTAGAGTCAACTGCCCAATGAGATCTCCTTGTCTAACCTGATGGTACTGACTCTTCTAGTTCCAGTTCTGAGTTCTCGGTAACTAATGAAGAACCTGAAGGGGATGATGGTGAAGGACAAAATCTTGAGCCGGTGGCAGATCCGCCTTCTTCTCCTAGGGGTGTAGATGCTTCTCTTCCTTTGGATTCCGGGGATGCAGTAACTTAGCTTTTTGCTTTATTTGCACTTTGATTTTCTTTTTTATACTTTCTTACTTGTGCTTCTTGGAAAGTTTGTTGTATATAGAAGTATTTTTTCATTTAAGTATTGTGAAAGTTCTTCTCTTTGCGTACTTTTTATGTTACACTCCATGTTTTCGTACGTGAGAGTATGTTGTAAGTCAATTGATGAAAGATCGGAAATGCAATTGTCTTTGAAAATACATAAATTAAGTTAATCATATTAACTTGGAGATCATAAATATTTAATATCAAGAATAACAAGTACCAAGAAGGTTGGAAAGCTTAGATGCTAAACAAATTAAAGAAAATAAGTTTCGTCAAAAGTCAACACATTTAGAATGTAACAACATGTACTTTTAGGGTGAGACAAGGATACTTAACATGTTAAGAAGGATATGTTATGATTTATTTTGGTAGTATAATATTCTTGTGTTACATTTTTAAGTCAAATGAGTAGTGGAACAATAGTTGGAAAAGGTCATCACAAGTTACATTCATAAATGTGTTAAAAATTAGGTCAAATGTAGCTCAAATTTTCTCCAAGTACACTTGTTATTACGGGGTGATCTACCTACCAAAATTAATATTTATGAGTTTGGTTTCTAACTCATTAAACCGTTCATCGATATAATATCCGAGTAGAGAGATATTGGTATTTTGGCGAGACTGTACCTAGCAGCTCTCTATGGGACCCAGATAGGCGGATTAGATATATATAAGACGCCTCAACCCCATTTTAACTCATTATTTTTATGTATCTTCAGCCCCTAGATACCTTAAAACACTCTCTCAAGGTTCTCTCATGATCCAAGACCCAAACAAATGGCAAATAACACAAATCAAGTGTCAGAAATCTCGTCGCGCTATTAAGTTTCTTGTTCTTCTTGTGTTGCTGATTTTTGGGAGGTTCCAGATCATGTGGAGGTTTTTTAAGTGGTTTAAGTTCTTTAAAATACTCTCCCATGTTTTTCATATCAACTCTAGGTTATTGCAAGTCTTGCAAAAGAAATACACCATATTTCAATATCAAAAGTTAGTTCTAGTTAAGAACAACACCTCTTTGGGATGTCATTGAGGATAGTTGTGGGATGTGTTAGGCTGACATTTAAAGTTTTTTCTACTGGTTAATGTGAGTATAGCAGCCTACTTATTGTTCTTATGCTTTCTTGTATGTTGGTTAAGTTGTTAGGATGATAAACTACAAGATAATACTTGGATTAGCTTAAGTCACTTCTATGGTGTTGTATTACCATTGAGGGATATTCTAAGCTAAATATAACTTTAGTTTTGACTTGAATCAATTATAGGAAGTATGTGTATTGTGTTATTGCATTTGATTAAGATTATATTTATGTTGATTAAGTTAAATGGATGGACTAGACATGAACTAGTGAATAAAGTTGCTAATTGAAGATAGTTAGAGTTGTGGATTGTTTCCATTGTTATAAATATATTGTATAAGTATGGAATCATTGATTAATGACATTAGTGTCATGTTAATGATGCTATGAATTTAATGTAAGAAGTCTATAAGGGATGATATAGGCTATACAGATTCTAGGTGTTTGTCGTTCCTCATGAAGCAATTGTGACTTGTTGTTGATATATAGTGTCTTATTATTGATATTTATATGTTGTTGGATTTCTATGGTTGTTATTGTTGGTATATGATATTGGTGGATACCTTTATTACAGGGGAGATACTGCTTGAATTACGTAAATGAGCTACTAGCTTAAGTTACTGACTTAGCCTTTGCTCAACACCGATTTTGAATCTCCTTATGCTATGATAGATCGAGCTGACTTGTTTGAAAAGTTGATTGGAAGGTATTAAGGACTCAATGTGGTTAAGTTATATTATGGCACTTACTTATTTCTTTTCTCATGATCTAAAGTGAAATAAACATAAACAATATTCTATTTCATAACAGATCTATTCCAAGCAACCAAGGTTTTCCATGTTGTTCTTTCCCTGTAAAGTTATTCTAAACATGTATCTATGATGCTTGAATTATATTGAGGCCTGTATTGATGCTATGATGTTCATAACGTTAGTAGAAGGTGCAACAAGCATATGTCGCTCTGAAAGGTTTAGAACGTGATTTCACGAGTCCAACATGCATTATATATATATATATATATGTGTGTGTGTGTGTGTGTATGTGTGTGTGTGTGTATCAACTTTACTCTACCGAGCCGTGGTATAGTCGGTCGGGTGCTGAACCTATGCGCAACCACTGATAATTTGGGTTTTACTATGATTCTACCGAGCCTTTTTAAGGTCGGGTACATTTTTACTAAGCCTGGCACGATATGATGATGATTATGATGCCCACAAAGGTGTATATTTTTAAAAGTTTATGAATTATATGTCATGCATTTCATCAGCAGCCCTCAGAGGCACTCAAATGCTACAGGTTGTATCTCATATATATTTTTTACATTGTTGTTCTTATTTATGATTTCTTGCCTTACATACTTGGTACTTTATTCGTACTGACGTCCCTTTATCTTGGGGATTCTGCGCTTCATACCCGCAGGTCCCGATAGACAGTTCAATAGTCTTCCTAGTTGTCTATCAGCTCAACGAAAGGTATTGCTGCACTCCACTTGCTACGGAGTTCCCTATTTGATCAGTATGATTTGAGCATGTATTGATTGGTATCGTGGGGCCTTGTCCCAAACATTATGATGTTTATGTACCCTTGAAGTAATGTAGATAGATATCACGTATATGGATACTTATATGGCCTTCGCGCCAATGTTTTGAGTGTAGAAATGATCATGTCGGCCTTATACGCCCATATGTCACAAATATAAGCTTATATATCATGTTAGGTCGTCCTATGTCTAGTATTTCCATATATTTCATTCTGTTTATATCATGACGGACCTTCCGACCCACTTACCCATGATGGTATGATAAGAAAGATACGTTACATTGGTACTCGGTTGAGTAAGGCACCCGTTGTCTGTCGCGACCCTTCGGTTTTGTTTGTGACAGAATTGGTATCAAAGTATTTCTGTCCTAGGGAGTCTACAAGTCATGTCTAGTAAAGTCTTGTTTATGGGTGTATTCTACACCACACTTATAAGTAGGAGGCTATGGGGCATTTAAGACCGTCGCTCTTTCTTCTTATTTTAGATCTTGTGGTAGAGCTCAGCTGTAAGAATTCAAACTTCTAAATTTGACTTTTTTCGTAATACAATGATACCTACATCCACAAAGATGGCTGGTAAGAGATTGTATATAGCTGTGGAAGAGTTCAGTCAAAGGAACTTTATTTTGCATCATGCTTATTATGAGTAGTGTTAGGTCTTCCGTAGATCATGTGTATACTAAGGCGTGTAAGCTTTTTCTTAAGAATCCCTATGTCATAAATATATATCCACCATATGGTAAAAAGCAACGAGAGAATCAGAAGATAGATACAAGTTTCAACAAATAAAAGTGCAAGATGAAGAAGGGTACGAGGTACCAAGTTAGTGAAAATTATCAGCATTTACAATTCAGATAGAGAAATATAAGTATTTTAGGTTATCTTCAACAGTAACAAAGGTATGTACAATTGACCACACCTATCTCAATTATGACCTACGTGAGCTAACCGATATAGTTTAAGAATGATAGGATATCATGATCCAGTTGGGGGTTAGAGTAACCCAAAACAGTGGATGAATTATTATCATTAGCTAGTATTTCCGAAGGATAGTGCAAGCCCGGTAGTAGATCTCCTTGTGAGACATCCAGATAGTACACTATAGAATAGTACAACTAGATATGAATACTAGAATGTTCAGAAATTTTGGAAGATATGTAGTAAAATCCTAGAAGGGATAATTATTTACCTTAGTATGACTCTTGCCCCTAGTAAAAAAAGAGAATGTTAGGCGTCCCAAAGAGCCAATGAGATGAAGCAAAGGGAGCTAGAAGTGAATTAATGTTTTGTTGAAGTTATTAGAATAAAATAATAGAGGCAAATATAGACGGGAAATAAAAAGAGAGTAATTGAAGCATTATGAGTAAGATGTGATAAATGGATGTGATAACGGTAAATCAAAATATGACAGAATGAAAGAGTCTATAGTCAAGCGAAGGAAAAGATAAGAGGTGACAGGCCTTGAGACAATAAAAGGGTATAAGCCCTAAAGTCATATTCTCATTTAAAGAAATGAGTTAGGTAGCCCAACGTGATTACCAGAAGAAAAAGTTAGACCCCTTGAGTAATTGAAATTAGTGTGGGTTAGTGAACAAGATAAACTAACCATGAATTAGGGATCGAATGATTTGATAATAGTCGACTCGTGCGAATTTCATAGATCGTGTTCTAAAAATAATATAATGGACAACAAAAAGAACCTTTTAAGTTGATTCAGAAAGACGCTTTCCTAAGGCAAGCACTATGAGCAGAGTTAAGCTTAAGGGACTAAGTGTGCTAGTTACACTAGGTGTCACCGTAGTGCGTAGAAATTCATTTACCTCTGGTACAGAAAGGTTATTGTAAGGCGAGTAAGAGTCAATGAAGATGTGAAAAAACGCCAAAGATGAATATGTACAACATTTATGGGTAACTATTGAATAGTGAAGGAAGAATGTGGTAGAAGGGAAAAAGGAATGAGATTGCATTTATTTAGATCATATAGATATGGTGTTACTCTAGAACAATGCAAGAACAATATCAGGGAGAGAAAGTAATGGTTCTCGTCCAAGATAAATAAGTGTGAATAAACACTTGATACATAAGGAGCTAATGCGAGAGGTAAGTTAAGACAAGGACATAACCCAAGAGAGATTATGTAGAGATATGAGAATGGACCAACGAGTAGTTAGTAGTTTATTCAGGAAGAGCCTAGTTATGGCTAGACAAGATATCTCACAGAAAGCAGCAGACTGTGCAAGATAAATGTAGTGAACCTAACATAGTGAATTCGGTCTCGCAGATATGACGTCATAATCCTTCAGAAATATTTCAAATAAGAGTTGGGGTGATTAAAGGTATCATATATGTGTTACGGAAATAAAAATGAGTGCTACTTGATCGTCTCCAACCCTATACCACTATAGAATTGGGTTCGGGATTGATTTCCACAGAGAGCTAAGATAGGTTTGCAATTGGGTTCCTATATAATCTAGAATTTGCAATGTTATCATTCTTTGTTTATTTACTATTTTACTTTAATACTAATTAACCAGGAAAATAAGCTCATTATGATATTTTTTGTAAGGTTTTATTAATTGATAAAAAGGCACTAGGGAAATGATTTATACCTAGGTGGGTATCTAAACGGATCCAAAACTTAGGGCAAATTTGTTATAATTGGGATAATTATATAGCAATTGCACATAGCTACTCACTCTGTACCTCTCGGCAGTTTGAGTGACTTTGCCCTAACTGGCTTTCTCAAGGTTTAATCCTTTCATTAGTTCCAGTCGGGTATTACTATCTCTAGGTTTAACCCTTTCATTGGTGCTATCAATCTCTTGAATGCATTGCAATTCCTTGTTAGCCTGAATTTCCCAGACTTAGTCTCTCTTTTTCAAGAAAAGCCTAAGTCAAAAAGGCCCAAATTAGTGTTTTCAACACCCAATTCAACATTTAAAGCATAAATAAAGCCAAATAGCATTCACCCATAAATATTAAAACTCTAAAATTGAAGACCCATTAAATACTCACACTAGAGTTGAGTCACAACCCTAGATAATGGGTTTAGCTAATCATAATCAAAGAAGAAATCAAAGATTCATATGAAATATAACCCATAAAAAGTAATTATAACAAAAGAATATAAGATTAATAGATCACCAAGCCCTAAAATTACTCAAAATAACAAAAAATTATTGTTCACGTGCTTTTCTCACAACAGATGACCTAAAAATCTAAAAAGAACTATTTATACACAGCTAATTTTTTTGGACAAAATTTCCCCTAAGGAGATTTCGATGACAGCGAAAAATGAGTCGCCTTAGCGCTTGGACTTCTGCGGACGCACAAAAGAAAGCGTCGAGCGCGATTCTTCTCTTTTTAGTTGGTTCTGAACTTGAGTCCGCTGGGAGCGGAAAAACTATCGCCTTAGTGCTCCTCCAACTGTGGCCGAGAAATATGTGTGCGGATTGCGGCTTTCAATTAGAGCTCCAAACTTAGTCCTTTGATTCTCACTTTCGTTAAGGGCAAGAACTTGACCACAATCGCATCAGAGACACCGTTGCCGTGCAATTTCACCGGGGGTAGTAGTAACTTGTTATGCCTAAAATATAACTCTCTGAACCTTGCCACTCATGAGAGCATAATCAAGACCGCCTCAGCGATTGACCCTCCGCGTCTGCATCTATTTCTTCGATGTCAGCACCCTTTTGAATCAACTTTGAACTTGTGCAGGTTTTACTTTTTTATGAGCTAGTTTTGACTTTCTTGTCTCTTTTTGACCAAACACTACAAACGAGCACAATTAGTTAGATTTCGAAAATACTTGTACGCACTTTTAGTCCAAAACCTAAACAAAAAGGAGCATCAAATAGGCTAGAATCCCTTGTTATCAACTCCCCAAAACTTAAGTTTTTGCTTGTCCTGAAGCAAACAAAGTAATTTCCACCTCCTCAAGATAAAAAAAAGGAAAATTTCAATTGTCCTAAAGTGACCTCATCTAGCATCAATTGGGACTAACAATTACCCTCAACGTGTATCATTAACAACACTCAACCTTATTAGCACCATGATTTTAGTGCGACACAAAAGCATCAAGAGTTGACTCAACTCATCGAGGAAACGTTTCCTATCACATTCGCCACTGTGGAGTCCAAACTCATACGCCTCGACTCTCTATATTCAAACCTCACTTTTTGATCGAAGCATTCAGAACGAGGATTTTGAAAACACACTCATCTCTCTCAAAGGAAGGTCACAACTCCGGCTCTAAGTATCATAAGCTTGCCCCTTATGTGAGTCACTACTAATGTAAGCTCACTCAACTCAAGATCATATAGGGAATTTTTGGGAATGTAATGAAGGATTTTGGTTCAAGGTAGGATATATTGGTCTATGAAGGTTTAGTCTTTTCTTAAGCACTTCATTTTCTTCATTTTGGCTAACCTTTTCTTGACTTTTTGAGTCATTTACTTTTTCCTTAGAGGCTAGAGAGATATACTGTCACTCTTTCTTGTTCATGTCAATCTTTTTTCTCTTTTCTATTCTTTCCAAGCCTTTCATTTTTGCTTTTATTGAATGCCTTCATTTCTTCTACATTGTTCGCTCTCTTTTTTACTTTTTGGCTTTTTATTTCTTTTTATTTTCCTTCCCTTTTCTTCCTTTTTGTACCTTTTATCACCTTTGCATTCCTCATGTCATACCCAAACTTATACTTTTGCTAATTTGTTCGAAGGAAAGATTGGGTGCCAAGAGAGGATCATTTTAGAACAGATAAAGGCTTGTGTTATGGTTTTTAAAATAATAAGGGCTATGGCTCAACAGGGTTGACATGGGATGTCATTTTTGGTGGGCTATGGATGTTTTCAAGTCTTATTTAGGATCAATGAGAGCCTATAATCACTTCTCAAGCCGAGCTACACTTAGGATTCCTCCTAAACATTTAGGGCAAGTTATAGACTTATTTGCATGGGACTTGGACTTTCAAATCAATACATTACAACACATGGTAGAGGATTACTAAAGAGATAGAGTCGAGGGCCCACAACAACCTTAGCTAAGATTTGAGCAACGTAAATTGTTTCGAAAAACCACTCGATGATTATTAGTCAACACAAGAGTCTCAAGGTCACAACTATCACAATCACATACACAATAATAAAAGCTCTAATGGAAAGTCGCCGGCTGACTTCATCTTCTCCACATCTCCCCTCAACAACTTCACCGACTCCTTTGAGGCCCGAGTCCTTTTCAGCTTCTTTGACTGATTGCTCAGTTCCTTAATTGATTTTCCTAAACTGCAAGAGCATCCATGATAAGCTTTTAGTTGTCTAAGATCTTCTTCTGGTTGTCCCGAATCACCTTGAGAGACTCCTCCACTAAAGCTGGCACCTAGGGCTGTGCGGGAACTGACTAGGCTGCCACTAAACTGGATAGTACAGATAGCTTAGAAGTTGCTGCCTGCATCCAGTTGTTGATGCTGGAGAGTGTCTAGTTCAACCTATGTCCATTCAGAGGGTATGCTCACGAGGAGGGCAATAAGGTAGGTATGGAAGTAGATGTTCGGTTGTGGTATGGCAGTGGAAGGTTATGAAGTAGTAACTACCACTGCTAGCTCTTCATACTGGCCAGTAGAAGATTGTACCATGAGAGGGGTTTCTTGGGCTTCACCTTGATATCAAAATCCCTTTTCCCTACCTCTTGATCTTTCTAGTACATGATGAGGAAGTTCAGAATTAGGTAAGATCGATCACCCTCGTTGACCACTCTGGTGATCACCCTAGACATGATATTCCCAACATTGATCGAAATCTCGCCATGGTAGCCGCCACTTATATCGCCCAAGAAATCGGTATGTCACTGTCGTGAGTAGTGGGGTCTAGCTTGTTGCACACAAATGTCTCCCAAACTTTTTCCTCAAAGTTCAGGGTGTTCCTGAAGATAGGAACCCACGTTGCCAACCAAGCTGGAGTAAGTATCTGGGAGAGCCAGTAGTGATCCCAACCACGGATGGGCTTCCTTATCCATAACCACTTCTCTAAGTACAATGACTCATCTTTATCATTGAATCTGAGATAATCATTCAGAGTCTTCCTATCAAACTTGACCTTCAGGCTCCGCACCTTAGTCACAAATATGCCTTTATTGATATGGGCAGCATTGGCATAAAATTCCTTGACTAGGTTCTCATTAGCATCCAGCATGCTTCTTGTGAAGTATTCCCACCCCACTTTTTCATTAAAGTGCTGCATTACATTGGGGTTGTGGGGCAAAAGATCCTGATCTATAAACTAATGCTCATGTATGATTAACTTTTGAGGCCACCACTCCCTGAATTTGTGATATGCCTGCTCACTGACAAACCTCTGTTGCCACATCTTAGGGTTCTTGTCCTTTCCAAGCCTCCAGTCTAGGCATCCTCCCCTCTCTCGTCATTTGAGTCCTCGACATCTATATTTATAGGATATATTCTAGGTGAGTGATTGCTTCCAACTCTACGCTACACCAAGATAGGAAAAGCAAGTCGTAATAGCTTTTACCGGATATGAGGGTCGGGATCGAATTCCTCAAGGAGATAGTAGTGGAGTTGGAATGTCTATCTAGTTTAGAAATGTGTGTTTGCTTCAAATGTCACTTCCAACATATTTTGGGGTTTTCAATTATAACTACTACTATCAATCTATTAATTGAAACTAAATTATGCTACGAGATGATTGCTAAAGTTTTATCTGATGGGAAGAAGGGCACTAGGGTCGTGACATCACCTAGGTGGCTAATTGATGGGTAAATGTTACTAAGGTTTAATTGACATAATTCGGACTTTCATTATAACCATTGCACAATTTTACCCACTCTCACACCTCTCGGTAGAGAGAGTGATTTTGCCTAATTGACTTTTCGAGACCAAATGGGTAGGCAAATTAGATCAAGCAACTAGGTCTCAAGTTGGGTGATTACTCTATTGAGGTTCAACCTGTTAATTGGGACTATTATATCTCATGAGTCCATCCCAATTCCTTGTTAGGTCAATTTTGAAGACATAGACTCTCTTTCTCAAGAAGAGTCAAATCCACAAAGCTTAAATCAGTGTTAGCAACCACCAATTCATAGATTAAAACATAAAATCAACCCAAATAGTAAATACCCATAGTAAATCTAACACTAGATGGCAATACCCATCAATTACCCACACTAGGGTTAAGCCACAACCCTAGTTAATGGGTTTAGCTACTCATGCTTGAGGGAGAAAATGAAGAAATAGATGAGGAACAAAGCATATTAATTAATTGCTAAATGAAACTACAAGAATCTATCATTAATTTAAAGCTCAAATGCCAAAAGTGGATACAATATACGTTCCCACGAGCGTAGCTCAAGTCTGAAGGTAACAGATGACCTAAAATGGTAAAATATTCTATTTATACTAGGCTGAAAAACTGGACAAAAATACCCATGTGGGGTCAGTGCGGGCCGCACTAAATGAACCGCGGCCGCGCTGGGCTCTTTGACTCCAATTCTGGCTTCTCTGAACTTGGGCTCTGCGGACTGCTTCGAATAGACCACGACCGCGGAGGGAGCTGCCGCCGCACAATAAGGATAGCGGACCGCATTGCATGGATTTGGCAATTATCAATCTCTCTGAATCTCTTGTCTGCGGATGCACAGAAAGGTAGTTTGGCCGCGGAGCCTTCACCGCGGACCGCGAGATGTGTACCACGGCCACGCTGCCAGAGTTTGTGTAGTCCGCACTAGGCCTGCTTTCCCTCAAATTGCTTGGTCTTTGATACTTGAGCAGGTTTCACTCCTCTTGACCCAGTTATTGACTTTTCATCACTTCTTCGATCAAACCTGCAATCTAGCGCAACTAATGAGCCTTTTGGGTCTATTTTGTAACAATTTATATTTAAACCATACGCAAGTAGGAGCATAAAACACGTTAAAATCCCAACTTATCAACTCCCCCAAACTTAAGCCTTTGCTTGTCTTCAAGCAAACAAAATAAGACCCACCCCTTAAAGGAAAATCCAATAATTCCAGTTGTCCTAAACTAACCTCAACAAGCATCAATTGGGACTAACAATTGCCCTCAATAAAAATGGATCATTAACAACATTTAGACTTCGAAAACTATGGATCAAATGTGACACAAGAGCATAAAGAATAGAGTCATTACATCAAAGACTCTCTCAATTACTTTGGTCGTTATAGAACCCAAACTTATACATCCTCAACTCTCCCCAATAAAACCTCACCTTTTAGAGTATAAGCACACAAATCGAGGTTAATCCGAATTCACTCGTCTCTCTCAAGGAAAGGTCACAAGTCCGGCTCTAAGTACAATATGCTTGACCCTTATGTAAGTATCCACTAATGCAAGCTTCATCCAACTCAATATCATATAGGGATCTTGTAAAGTCAATGTGAAGGCTTTTGGTTCAGGGTAGGACAAGTTGTTGATCTAAATGGGTTCCATCTTCCCTTAAGAACTTCTTTTGATTGGCACAATTCTCTTGACTCTTTGAGTATTTTCTCTTCTTTTCAAGAGGTTAGAGAGATACATTGTCATTCTCTCTTACGCAAGTCAAAACGTTTCTCCTCTTTCTACTTTTTCCACACCTTTTTCTCTTTTGATTTTCTTGAATCCCTTTTTTTATTCTTTTTCACATTGGGCTTTCTTTTTGTCATTTTCCTTTCTTTATTTCTCATAGCATTCCTTTTCTTTTTGCTTTCGTACCTTTTACCACTTTGATTTCCTTTCTTGTCCCCCCCCCCCCCCTCAAACTTAGACTTTTTCCATTACTCAAGGGAAAATTTGGGTGCCAAGAGAGGGTATAATTTAGAACAGGTATATGCTTATAGCATTGGTTTGAAAGAAAAAGGTTAAGGCTCAAAAGGGTTAGCTAGGGATTATATCATTGGTAGGCTATGGAATTGTTTAATTGTCATTTGGATCAAGGAGAGCCTATAATCACTTCTTAAGTCGAACTTCCCTCAAAATTCATCCTCAACAAACATTCAAGGCAAGTTCTAGACCATTGGCTGGAGAAATTCGATTTCTCACCACACACACTCAAGGATTGCTAAAGACATAGAGTTAGGGGCCCACAGCAACCTTAGACATGATTGAGCACACAATAGTCCTGAAAGACCACATGATGATTGTTTGGTCAAATAAGAGTCTTAAGGTCTTTACCATCCTAAGCACAACCACTTGTCTTTGACCATGGGATCAAAGGCAAATGTGTTAGGCCCAAGTGAAGCTTTGCTTGAGGTACTCTTAACTATAAACTACCAAAAACAAAAGAAAAACAAAAATGGACTCAAACCCTTCAAAAGGTTGTCACGCCATCTATCATCAGGAAGAGCCACCCGGTTCACACATTACCCAACCTTTGGAAAGAACCGTGGTATTAAAAAATCAAAGGCTTGTTGAAAGCGCCAAAAATGAAACAAAAACGCTATGAGCCTATCTACGAAGCTAAAAACAAAAAAAATTACGAAAATAGAAAGTAGAATGAATATTTACAATAGGGGATTAAAATATGCAACAAGGAATGACTATATACAATAATGTAAATATACAGAATAAAGAGAAGATAAAAATTACGATGAAAGTAACTAAATGTAAAGTTATATACATACTTAATAGAAAATCAAAAATAAATATAAACTAAGTCAATCCATATATACAGTCATCCAATGGATAAAATGTAGGGCACACCCCCTCAATAAAAGTTGGCATTGTCCCCAATGCCAATTAAGCAAATAAGCACCAAAAAGTAAATAATGAAAGAATGTAGGAACTCCCTAAGCCTTGTCAGTCTACATAGGAACATGAGTGGTCCCCGGGCCCTCTGTATGTGCGGGAACCTCAGACTGGTTCCCGGTCTCCTGCTGCTCAACTGGTGGGACTGGGTCCTGGACCTAGACGGGCCGAATATCAGGGGCATCCTATAGCTGACTGGAGGAGGCCTCCGGCGAGTCCGCAAATTTGATGATCGCCTCATCTGCACTGGGGAGCTTCCTCTTCTTTCTTGGGAGCCTCTGTGTCTGCTCCTACCGTGACTCTGCTACTGGTGCTACTGCTAGGGCTAGATCCCCATATAGCAAGTCTAAAGGCATCTGGTCAGCTATTAGCTTGTCCACACCTTTCTAAGATCTTTTACCGACTCCCTGGAAGCCCGTGTTTTTCTCATTTTCTTGTGCTCTCAGGAAAGATCCTTTAGAGCCTTGCCCTGTGACTCCACCACCTTAGACAAGGCAGTCTGGGTACTCATGATCTTTTCGTGGTTCTTTAGGATCTTCTTCAGCTTATTCTCAATAGCCTGGGAAATCTTAGTTGTCAGTGGTGCTGACTAACCCTCAATAGTGGAAGATAGAGTAGACAACTTGGATGATGCAGCTGACATCCAGTTGTTCAAGCTATGAAATGAATGGCTCAGCTGATGGGCAGTAATAAGATGGGCCTGGAAGAAGGAATCCACGGGCCAGCTGAAGTAGAGGGACCAGCAGTACTGGAAGGTACGGTTGGCATGTCAGTGGTAGTGGTAGCAGGCTCAGTGGAAGGCTCTACCGCAATTGGCTCCTCAGACTGGCCAGTTTGGGTAGAGGTAGGTGGCTTGCAATTTTTTGTCTTTGGGGTTGTCTGGCCCGTTTAAGCTGTACCACGAGAATGGGGCCACCGGCTTTAACTTGACATCAAAGGGCTTTTTCTCCACCTTAAAATCCCGGAAGTACATGGTGAGGGTGTTGGGAAAAGGGTAGTTTCGGTCATGCTCGACCCCCACTAAAAAAATCACATGGGACATCAGATTGCCCATGTTGATAGGGTAGCCGGCCATAATAGAACCAATAAAAACAGCTCGGGCAAGACTAATAGTTTGATCACGGGTAGTAGGGTCAAGTCTACTGCACACGAACGTCAACCACCCCCTAGCCTTGAAATTGAGAGTCCTCCGAAGTATTTTGGCCCCTGCTTTTAGCCACTCTAGAATAGTACCCGGGATTGCAAGGTACGAAGCTAACCATGGATGAACCTACTCGCCCATTGCCAACTTTTTATTGTACAGGGTCTCAACTTCGTCATTAAACCCCAAGTACTCATTTAATGCCTTCCCAGTAAAAACCACATTCTTGTTGCACACTTTGGCCACTTTTGTGCCATTTGCGATGTGGGCCACATTGCTATAGAACTCATTGACCATGTGCTCATTTTCCTTTATACAGGCATCCCCAAAATGTTCCCAACCCACTCGAGCTCGAAATTGTCTATGCACATTTGGGTTTAGGGCTAGCAAGTCCTGGTCAATAAAATTTCTTCACAGAATTAGCTTCTGTATTAGCCACCATACCTTAATTGATGAAAAGCCACCTGGCTCACAAATCTATCTTCCCAGACTGAGGGGTTTCTGGTCTAGTCAGCACCCCCAACCTGAGGCACCCTACTCTAAGGTTCCTCCTCATCAATATCATTACCACCCTCAGCACCTCCACCTGCACTCTCCCGGGATAATAAAGCTGTTAGGGGAGATGGAGTATTCACCGTTGCCGGCTACTGAGTCCTCAGACGACTTAGAAGATATACGTTGTGGAGCTTGGGCAGTCGGTGAAGGCGGAGCAGTATCATCAGTCAGTCTAAACCTTCCGTGCCAGTCAGGTACATGAGTGGGAATGGAATCTGAAGAGACGTCCTATGAAGCCACATACTCACTCCCCGGAGAATGAGAAGCAACGCTGTCTGCAGCTTTTATTAGCTTCCTGTCATACCTCCTTTTTACATACCACCCGAAGAGTAGTGTATAGGGGAATTTTTCCAATTTAAGTGACATTATTCGAAATGGGATTATTTATTGAATTTATTAGAGTCACCACTTGGGATAGGTTTGGATTTTGGTGTCCCAAGTTACCGGTTTTTCTTGAATCCCAAATCGAGGAAATTTCAGACTTTTCGAATGAAGTCTGCGAACCAGAAATTCTAAGTAAGGAATTCTGTTGACCCGAGGGAAGGTGTTTGGCACCCTTAGATCCCGTGATTCTTATCCCTTAAACTATTATAATTGGCTAAAAATCTAATTTTAATATATGTTATCATATAGTGCAATTATAAAATTATTTACCGCTTTTAATCAATAATTTTTAATTGAACGTCATTTAAAACATGTTTTTGGATCACGTCACATGAAATGCACCCGGATCCTTGGCAAATTTTATTCAACGGTTTGGGATTTGGATTTGGGTCACATGAAATGCACACCTGAATTTAGGAAGGTAAAATTATTAAAGAACGCGCTTAAAACGACTAGCGTGTTATTACCTTTGCGAGAGGCCACGGAAATTTGCTAAATGGATTACCCAATTTCTAAATATTTTATAAAAGTAATTAAGAGGGCCACACAATTTATGGATTTTGTTTGGCGTGGCGCACCTGGTTTCATCTTTAAAAGGATATTAAACTGAGCTTGAAGGGCCATGGACTATTGGGTTATCTAAGATGGTCCTCCTAAAATTATTTCTTAAGGGTCTTACTAATTGGCTAACGTCATAAGGACTAGATATGGGATGTAAATTTAAAATCTAAATGCTAAATGCAAGGGCACACATGTGACACAATTGGGCCTGGGGAGAGGCCCAAAGCTTTAATATTCAAAATCAATGAACCTGCCCATCGCCTTAGCTGTAGAGTTTTTCAATATTTTGGGCCCCTAAACAAGCCCATTTTCAATCACTTGGGCAGCCTATTATTTGCAGTTTAAGTAACAAGTATAAAATACAATTGAATTTGTTTATTCTCCTTTAATGTGAAGCCCCAAATGCCAGGCGAGTTAAAAAGCTAAATTTGGGCCATGCATGAGCAAATTAGGTCCCAAATCTTATCCAAACAGGCTATCAAGCCTTGGCCCATAAACGAACCTAAACCAGACAGTGGACTTTAAATTGTATTATAAAACACTGATTTTATTTCATAATCGAATTTAACAATTTTTGTAACAAACGAACAAATCAAATTCATTAAAACCAAACACCTGCTAATTTTAACTTCAAACCTCACACTCATTCGAATCACATATGGACTGAGGAATTAACTCATTCATTTATGAGATTTCACTCCCTAAAACAACGAATTAACTTCATTTAACACACTTTATGAACATGTTCATGGATTGGAACTAGGAATAACTACTGAAATTTTCAATTACCAAATCAACATGAATCTAAAAGCCGATAGTTTCTAAATAACAGTCCAATGTACAGTCTTTTAATCTCAAGTAAGCTAATGAGTCTAACAATTTCAAATAAGTTTAAGGACATCATAAACTCTAGAATATTACCACTATGCTAAAGGAATAGGCTAGGCTAATTATCGTTACATTAGACAACTAGATTTAAGAGTTTAAACAAGGAATAGAAAACAATAGAATCAGGTAAGAGGAATGAACTCTAGACAGCTTATTATACAGATCGATCTTCATCTACACATTTCCATACCCTCTTGCCATTTAGTGGTTTGGTGAAATACCTGGAAATTGAATAAGAATAAGAGAAAAATGAAGGTCAACTAGGCAGCAGTAACATACAGCAGCAATAAACAACAATCAGTAACAGCTTTGCACTATTTTTTGACCCAGAAATGATATCTCAATAGGCCAGCAGTTACTTTCAAATGAACAAACACCAATGACCAACCAAAACCAGCTTGAATGAACTCAAATAAACCTAGAAATGATCCAAGGAATTTCTGAAGCTTCGAGATCACTCTACCAGTTCAATGGACCAGTGATTTCTTTTTGAATTTTAGGCTATTTTCAGAATAGTTTCAATGCTCCTTTTTTTCAGACCCCTAAAACTTCTAAAACAAGGCAGGGATATGTCTTTTTTTATATCCAAAACTTAGGGCGTCTTTCAGATTTTACTTTACACCCTTAGTCCCTTTATTATTTTCCAGTTTTAGCTAGTTAGTTCTTTTATTTATGCCTTGTTGGCCAAGTTATTGCACTTAATTTCCTTAATTCCAACTTAGAACCTAATTTAGAGTGTTCCAGGGAGTTCCAATTCAATTATTCCAATATGCTTTTCTCTCATGCCTTTCTTCATTCATTGTTCGATATTTTGGTGTCCTAGGCGTAGAGGAACCACACCAATCCATCCTAAACTTGGTGGTTAAACTCTACTGCGGTGAAGATACTGTATGGGAGGTCTTGCAGAAAAATAGCTTGACACCAGGATGATAAGAAGCTTAACACCTCTCATTCTTATTACTTTTCAATATGAAAACAAAAACATTCTGCAGGATTCTCTAGGTAAATTACCCCAATTACCCTTGAAACTACCTAACATTACTAACCTAGGTTAAAACTAACCTCAACCCCTTAAACTTGGTCAAATGACCATGGTTAACTACTTATAAAGGCTGAAATTTTCAGCTATGTCCAAACAACTAACAGAAATCTTAACGATTAAACTAATCAGCCTAATTAATCAAAACTAGACTTTAAACATAGTGAAACATTCGTGATCTAAGGTTAAAAATAGTAGATTAACAATTAACTAACAAGTAAAAACTGAAACTAGTGTAAAACTCTTGTCTTGTGATACACAAAAATATGAATCAACGGAATTGCCATTAATTCTAAGAACACTGAAGATAAATAGAAAAATAATCAAATTAACTAAACTAAATAATGAAAAAAAATAAAAACTAAATACTAGATTAACTAAACAAAACAAAAACTATACAAAAAATCAAAATAACGCCAAACAGAATTAACATACACGGAAAAAATGAAAAATATAGTCAAATAAGAAAGAAAACTTACTGATTTTGGCTTTAAACTGATTGACTCCAACTTTGGTGGTTTTCTTGACATTATTTGGACTATAATCTTCCTTAATTATGTAATTTTCATGAGAAAATACATAATTATGGGCTATTATAGCCCAGAACCCATTATCTTCCCATTTGACAAAATTAGGGTTTTTGACCCAAATTTTGATCTAAGATTTGAGGTGTTTGAGGAAGATTCCAAGGCAAGGTGTTACGGATTTGGGATGAATAGGCTATGGTGGTCAACGGGTGTAAATTTGGTGGGGTTTGGCGTCGGCGCCGCCGTGGGCGGCGGAGCAGCCTAAACTTTAAATTGATATTCGACGCGATTGGTGGGAATTTGAGAAAAATCGAGGTCAGATTCGAAAAGAGGAAAAGGAGGAGGCGTGGTGGTGTATTTTTGGGGTTATTTAGTAACTCGCCGGCGGTGGAAGCAATTTCTGGCCGACGGCGGATAGCGGAGGGACAGTGGGAGACGGCGATGTTACGCCAGTGCAGTTAGGGTTCGAGAGAGACATGGTACGAGGTTCTTTATGGTAGGGGGTGATTGGAACATTTATATATTAATCCCACCCTAGCTTTGGTACCGTTGGATCAAAAGAGATGGACGGCTACAATTAAAACGTCCAAATGACGTCGTTTTGAGGGGTGGGGGTTTGGACTGGGTTATCTGTGGGTTGGATCAGGTTAAGCGTGGGTTTGGGCTGGCTTGCCTTTACAAAATGGCCCAAATCTGATCTTTCAATGAAGACCACATTTCAAACTTCTTTATTTTTCTTTTAATTATTTTAATATCTGAATGATTTTATTAAAAACCGAATTTAAACCTGATTTAAACTAAATTAAGTTAATTAATTTTTCTAAAATTAATCAAGTCCCAATTAAAAGAAACTAAAAATAAAATTGAAAAATCACTATTTTTTGTTATTTTCTTTTATTTTTGGTAATATTAATTAACTAATAAACTAAAAATATCAAATTGAACCCCAAATGCAAAAGGTGCTATAATTTTGTATTTTAATGAATTATATTGACTAAAAATGCATTCAAAGTGCAATTGGACACAAAATCATACAATTAAATTACAAAATTAAGAGAAAAATCATAATTTTATGAATTCTATAGGAATAATTCAAACAAGGAAAAAATCACATGCTCACAGCTGCCCCTCTTTTCTCGGAGACACGTTCGAAGGGTTTTTGGGCAAAGATAAATGAGCAATCATGAGAGACTTTGTCCTGCGTGACACTCCA
The DNA here is from genome assembly GCA_034376525.1 of Nicotiana benthamiana. Taxonomy (NCBI): domain Eukaryota; kingdom Viridiplantae; phylum Streptophyta; class Magnoliopsida; order Solanales; family Solanaceae; genus Nicotiana; species Nicotiana benthamiana. The sequence continues at coordinate 116,039,571 of CM067332.1, read as the reverse complement.
TGAGAAGCATTTTGAAAAGCTTGACCGCACTCTGCTTGAGAGTTTGCCCTAATATCCTCGGCTAAAGAGGAATCAGGTCAGTGTAGTTCAGGAGTGTTTGGTAGCTGGGACTACCGGGGTTGTGCTTTCACTGCTGATGCTGATGCTGATGCTATAGCTTGCTGACCTCCTTATTACACCAAAAGGATAATCAAAAGCTAAGCTAGTTATGCCTATCAACTATGGGTTATAAGATTCTTATCTATAAATATTTTGAAACTTGATCTTGAATCTTAGCTGGATTTCCTGTGGACTTGATCTGAATCTTGATGCTCGTAAGCTGTAGGTGCCGGTTTTTTCTTCAGCATTGTAGCATTTCAGCATTTTTTTAACATAAAATGGATTCTTACACTTAACAAAAGACAACTACTAATCAAACTAGAATATAAAGGTAAAATTATACTAAAGTGTAAACGATTATCATTCACCATAAATTTTTTCAAAACTTTGTATAAAAATATACATATATATAGGTGTAATAATAAATTTAAAATAGCTATTTTTATAGTCGATTTGGTTCAATTTTTTTTGGTTAGTTTTTATTAAAATCAAAACCAAATCAAATTTGATCGGTTTTTAAAATTCAAAAGTAAAACTAAACCAAATCAAAAAATATCAATTTTTTTGATTGATTTAATAGTTTTTAGGATTTTTATGAACACTCCCATGTATGACAATATTTAAAGATCATTCCCTAATAGGGTCACACTTTTGGACGAGGGTAGGTCGAACCCAGCGTGTTAAGAGAGAGCCCATCAATTTTCATACCGCGTCAAGTGGAAGGATTTGCTTTCGACTTAAAAGAAAATGAAAAAGGGTAATTTGTCTTATATGTGTCCTTCGTTAATGTCAACTCCCCAAATATTATCTTATGTCTCAAATACAATTAAAAAGATTCAAATATGCCTTTCGTACGGACGGTGAAAGACACGTTGGCGTATATTTGGACACTTTTAACTGCTTGGGCATGCTTTTGAGGGGTATGTGTGTGTATATACACCATTTCCACTCCAACACCAATTTTAACATCAAACATTTAGTGAGATTTAGTGTTTTTTTTTTCTTCAACCCACCATTTTGGTGTGTGAACAGTGTTGCACTAAATTTAATGTAACATTATTCATCAACATCATTAGTATTTATTATTATTTTAATATTATCTTTTATCATATAGCACTTTTAATATGTTAATTTTGTAATTAATTATAATTTTTATGTAATATCTTTATAATATTAAATTATATTTTAATTTTGGTGTATAATTTTTATCAATTAATTTTTGTATATTTTATTTTATGTAAAATAGTAATTTATTATAAGTTATAATTGTATAAAAATATACAACCATAAAAAAATGAAAAGAACACAACTGAAATTCAATATGTTGTTAATAAATAACATAATTCATTGTTTATTATAAAAACATATATTTAATACAATAGTGATTGAGTTTTTAAATATCACAAATATTTAATAAATAACACAATGTTCGGAGCTTTGCAATCTTGTTTTGTAATTATTGCAGGACCGTCACGTTTTTGGAGGAAAGAAGTGCTCCATCATATATTAACTACATGTATTATACTGCACAATATGAAAATCGAGAATGAACGTGATCTTAGTACACCAATTCAAGATGCTCGGGAAGGTCCTACTCTAACAGTAGAAATGATAGTAGATGAAAATTACTGATGGAAAAATAGCTCGGCACAAAAAATTAAGGACAAAGATGCTTATTTTGAACTTCGTAATACATTAATAGAGCACTTATGGAAGCAATATATTAATTTTGTAAATTAAATATTTATGTAAAAATTAAACTAAATTTTACCATAATGTAATATTTATTTAAGTATATCTTATCAATGATATCATTTTTATTTGAATTATACATTAATATTTATAATGTATAACTTTTTTTATAATTTATATTTACTTAAAAATTAAGGGTATAAAATAATCTTATATTAAAGGTGATACAAGAAAGAAATATGAATTATATGGCATAAATATGTAAAAAAAGGAAAAAGAAAGAATTTTTATTTATAAAGAAAATTATATAATATAAAAGAAAGAGAAGAATATAAGGAGAATGTTTTTTTTTATGTAAAAAATAGTATAAGGGATTGAAGTTACTTTGCACTATTTTGACGGGGGGAAATGGTGCACGGGTTGGAAATGCCTATATATGTGCGCGTGGGTAGCTTAGATCTCTCTTTTTAATGGGAAATAAGTTCTGATAATTCACTCAATGAGTAAGTAAATGACTAGTACTAGGAATACTCGTTCGATCGAGAGAGACACACACAAAGTTTCCCTAATAAACAATAAATTTTATTAGAGGCAACAAAACTTACCAACATGTGGATAACTTGAATTGTGCTTAGCACTTTTCCCTAAACTAAATTTCTCAAATTTTAATGTTCATATTTGTTGATACCTTTATTAATTTAGTCCTCATTGGCTTCTATTTTTCAAGGCTTAAGGCAGGGTGGAGCTAAAGCTTCGGATACGGTCAAATTATATATAAATTATTAATATAGAATCCAATGACTTAGAAAGAATAGAATCTCAAACCCATTAACTTTAAATTTTGACTCCGCTTATCAAATTAATTATAAGGTATATCCACACAATAATGACAACAGTTACGCTTAATTAAACCCTTTAGTCATGTAACCAAAAAAGAGGATCAACATCTTAGAATTGATCAATCATTTAAGTGTTTTATTGGACGAACATCTTGTTTACTTGACATAGATTGATCAATAATAAAATAAGCAACACAAAGACAATCTATAAAGTTATGATCCTTTCTCTTATTCTATAGAAATCTCTTTTTTCGCAAGCAAAACGGACTTCACCAATCGTAATATGAACCAATTTTTGCCCACTTTAAGTGATTTTTTTTTGTACTTTTCACACATATTAAGGAATTCATCTTTTGACGTTAATTAAAAATAAAATTAATCATATTAACCTTAATTTGCTCATTGAAAATATAAGAAACTACTCCTAAGCTCTTTACTTATCTACACCATCAGATTATCACATCTACCTATTGATATGATGGTCAGAAAATGTTTACGCTGACAACGTATATTACTTGGAACTCTATTCTCTATTCCATCAACACATCCTTACACTTTAGTTATCACTTCTTGCCCAACGAAGTTGAGTTGATAGCTCATTACAAATAGTAAAGTTTTCCATGATGTCTGAGCAATTCTAGCCTCATCTTACACACAACTCGAATAAGCATAGATAAGAGAAAGGATGAGAATGATACAAACTGGTAATAGATCAAGGGGACAGTGAGATATCAAATTGTGCTCTAACTAAAGATCCCCCAAAAGGAGAGCCAGCAGGTGACAAGAGCTTAAAGAAGTAAAACTGATGGATTTCAAACTATTACTTCTGAAACTGTAATTCAGAAACTCTTCTGAAATATACATGTTTCCAATCCCCATTTCTTGAGGATACATAATCGTCTCCAATTGGTTTCACATTTTTGGTGCTAGCTGAGGTGAGGCTTCCCATCATATCAGAATAAATTACTGTTGCAGTTTTTCTGCTTCCTGTCACTGCCTTTTCTACTTTCTTATTCGAATGAAATCATGCAAGTTCTCCAGTAATAATTAACATGGCAGTCAGGAGAAAAATAAACAAATTACTACTGAAACTCCTGCTTTTTTCCTCCTCAATGACCTTCAAACCACTTCACTGGCATTTCAGCTTCTCCGACAGTCTGACTCAGGTACAATGCCAAGAACAATAGGAAGCAAAGAGTGGCGGAAATTGCCGGGCTCAGCTATCTGGACCGATCAAAGGAAGAGACGCCTCGGATGATGGGCCGCATGGACTCCACTGGCACGCTTAAAGAGCATAGTATTCCGTAAATGCTATAATCTGCAGCATCATCATAAATCACAGTGTCACTCGACAAAGAGAAAGATTTCACAGTTAATATATGCATAAATATTCAGCTCATTTCAGATTAAACTCAAGAAAAAGGTGGAAAGCAAAGTGAAAGGCACAAATTGAACTTCATATAGTAGAAACTTTGAAGGCCTACAACTTAAGTTTTCTTCTTTTCCTTCTAGCCATGGGTGCAGAAGAACCCATCTCTTTGTTTGAAACATAATCTATTTATATTATTAATAGCTAGACATATTATTACTGGGTATAGGGATTCCTCGCTAAATAATATAATCAAGACAGAAGAATCCTGCATGAAATATTTCCAACAAAATTATGATGATTGATAAAAGAATTTGAAAAAAACCATGTCAAGAGTATAAAAGGGGTTTTAAAAAAAAAATACCTTCAGGTAAGACTAGCCTTCTAGAGAAGCTATTGAGTTTTCAACCAAGCATCAAGAATATAAACAGATAGTTATCTCATTATTCATCACCTCCGATTCTGATAAATCTAAATGGAGACTTGATAGGGCAGACAACAGAGTGGATTTAATTCTAATTACTAAAGATCATTTCATCTCACTTTTCTTTTAGATGCATAAAGCAAGAAGTGAAAGCAGCATAAGATGGAATACGAATTCTACATCTACTTATACAAACTGATGACGGGGCCCAAGGATCCAGCTCTCCCGAGTCAACATCAGCTAATTCTTCTAAGTCAGATTCATGTTCCAGATGGAGAGCTCTAATCCCAAAAAATCATACAGATGGTTTAAAGAATCTATGATGTGTTACAACCATTGTGTTGCACTTAACTCAACCCTACAAGTAGTCAGTTAATAAGGCACTCAACCATGAAATCATAGCTCAGTTACAAAGTGTAATAAAGCACTCATGCTTTTTAAACAGTATTAACTATTACTGACCATCCTGTAGGCAGCAGATAAACAATAGAAGCAAGTATTGCCTCAGAGTAAATTGAATGCTTTCGTCTCTTCAGATGTTCATATAGATCTTAACCAACTCTACATCAATTTGAAGGTTGGCCATTGAACAACATTAGCATAGATAATCAACAAATATGAGAAGAATTTTAGATGGTGGGCCGTGGGTGAAATCACACATAAAAGCATACTCCCCAAAAACCATTTAATGACTGTCTCGCTTTTCCATTTCAAAGGAGATCTATAGTCTTTCTTTAAAAGCCAAAAAGAAATATTACACGAATCAGCAACAAAGAAATCCTTCGCAAGCAAAAGTGCCCACGAGATAATAGAGAAAAAGCAAACAGGGTGATTCGAACATACCTTGAAATTACAAAAAGAGTTGTTCATCTGATCTCCAAGTTGCTAAGGAAATCCGAGAGCCTGTGGAAACCAGTAATATGGAAGAGCGAATCAAATGGTGGTCGTAAACCAAAGCAAAGAATAACAAAATGTAAAAATGTCACTAAACATGACGAACTAAGGTTCAAGGATATATGACCTGATATCTTTAGCAATTACTGTGTTTCCATCTTCAGAACCAAGATGGCGCAGCACCACTTCCTCCAAACGACCATCACGGTATTGATGCTGCAATGGAAGACCATAATGTCCATAAAACGCATCTTACAATAAAAATATCAAAATATGAACAAAGGATACAAAATATGACAAATGCAGAGAGAATATCAACCCTTGTTTGGATGGTTGTTACCCATCGTTTTAAATGTATTGAATTGTACAATATGAATCAACATTTGGATAGATTGTATCATTTGTTGTGGTTTAATAACATTTTTAGTGTTTGATTTGACTGTAGGGTATTGCAAAACTGATAAGTTTACTGAAATGCACTTAACTGTTGTAAATATATACTAGTATTAGATTTATCAACAATTATTCATAAGAATAATTTAAGACAACTTCTATTTTCCTAATTTATCACCAATTATGCCTTTTAAATATATTAAACAATTAAATTCATGCAATTCCTAGTGAAATGTATATTCCCTCAGGAAAAAATAGGTTTCCCAACAAAAGAAGAAACAGATAAATAAAACGGACCAGACCTTACTTTTTAAGAGTTGATTTCCTTTGTCTTAAGTAAATTAAATGGATTTGTTTTTAGTAAAATACAGTTTTTTGCTTGTGAGGGCAATAAAGTAATCATAAAAATATAGCTGTACTGATGATGGACTTATGATTGAGAGGACAGAGAACAGATGTCTGACCATGACTCATGTCAAACAGCCATATACTAGCCACCTGACTAATATTTTTAACGGACACTAGCAAAGACAAACAAAAATCATGACAAGTATTGAATGCATAAAGTTTTAAAAAAAAAAATCATGACCAAGTAAATAGTGATTGCGTAAGAAGAAAAGGAAGCACCTATAGATTCTATATGAGTTCGAGGCGCGTAGCTTATAGTTACAGTTAACCGACTCAATCGAGGTGGGATCAGAGAGGAAGTGACATCCAACAAGGGAAGCTCAGTAAAACAAGTAAGAGGAGTGGCCAAAGAACGAGAACCTCATATGGATGGATCTGCAAATGATTGTGAAACACAGAATAGAGGACGGGGGAATGCAAGAAGATAGGCTACGTGGAGCAGTGGTTCTGGAGCAGGTTCATCGACTTGATCAATGCATGTTCTACTTGCTTCCTTCTAGAAGCGAAGGTTGGCAAGGGAAGACCCATTCATGTTCTATTCTATGCCATGCCGAAAATTCAGTATAATGATACAAACCTATTGACTTGTTGTGGATGAAGTCAATGAGCATACACGTGCTTTAGTTCCATTATGTAATGAAAAGATTGCACAACATAAGTAGAAGGTGGTGAGAGAGAGCTCCTCCTCCTCTTTAGGAAGGTCTAACCTCCTCCTCCCATCCAATCATTCTTACCTCTTTTAGATCAGCTTTCTTTGGATCATTCACCTAGTGCACTATTAAAAACTAGTTTCCTTCTTTATTAATGGAGAGGAAATTCTTTTTTACGTTGGACCAAAGTTTTCTGAGATAAAAGAAAAAGCTACTGAGTATGAAGTTTGGTATGAACGGATTGAGAGAAAGCCACGATGTGTTAGCAGAGTTTATTGTTCTAAGCTTGTCAGGTTATCGATTTGCCAAATTACGGCATTGGTTTCTGAGAGACACAGAGAAATCAATAGCAGGTGGGTCAGAGAGGAGAAGCGCAGCAATTCATGGTGTTTTAGAACTACCAGAAGTTTGGCAGATATCTGAGAATAATCACTATGCAAAGACAGGAAAAGGTTTATCATCCATCCGGAGTTCTCTTTAAATGCGGGCTGGTCTGATGCTGCAGATAAGTTCTGGAGGTTTGTCGAAGAAGATGCCACCACAATTTCACGCCGATACCCCCTCAGCAACCTACTATAAGTATGCCAATGCAGCTGAAGGTCTCAGTTGCTGAGAAGAGAACAAGCAAAGCAGATTGAATTTGCCAGGAGTCAACAAACTTGTGATAAATGCTGATTCCACGAAATCCAGAGTTGTGGCTCTTAAAAGGTGCTTGGTGGGTTAGAGAGTGGGTTTTAAAGTCTCAGCGGAGCTGCAAAAGTGAACCTCAACACATGGAGTCTTTCCATACGCATGCCGGAATTTGAAGACGGACTGATTAATGTTCGAAATCCCCCCCCCCCCCCCCCCACACACACACACACACACATATAGAGGAAGAGAATAGAGTTTTCATATGCAGATGGTATTGGCAAGGAAAAATCAGAGTTTTCATATGCAGATGGTATTGGCAAGGAAAAATCTTTCTGCTGAACTGGTGGTGCAACAAGGAACCCAACATCACTAGTTGACTTCATGGTTTCCTATTGTAGTTATGGTCATCAAACATATTCTAATGGGTCAGCCAAATGTTTGGAGGAGTAGTGGAGATCGACTCTAACACATAGGACAGGCAAAATCTATGTTGGGTTAAATTACGAATAAAGGTTCAGGCTCAAAGAATTACAGAGGAGATGGATCTCGGACACAATTTTTTCCGTAGAATTCGACCAAATGAGATGAATATACGGTCTCGTTTTGGCCGGGAAACACCTCTTCCCAGAGAATGAAATATTCTCACTAATTAGAGACAAACTTATGGTTTAACTAAAGGCCGTCCTTTGTTCGGTAATTTGCTTGGACCATGTAAAGACAGCCCAAAAGTTGTTTCTAAGGGGAAGGACCCACGTGAAGCTGTCACATGTGGCAAAAGTCTCACCATCTCTTCAAATTCAAATATTTATTCCTATGAACGGCCGATATCAGCACATTACCCACCTTTGGGCCAAGCGCAATCTCATCTGATTCTGTCCTCCCACAACAGAACAAAACCCTCACAAATACACAAAATACACAAGCCCAATCTACACTAAAAATATCCAAGCCACTCCCTGATACCTAATCTAATACAGAACACACCCCTAATTATTTACCCAAACACATCTACACAAAACCACCCATCAGAAACATTTTCTCTCACCATACTCACACGACTTCTCTCCCGAACTCCTCAAACCATCGAGCACACCTCTTAGCACCCAATCCCCACATACACAATCCTCCAACTAAACCTGCGACCGACCTTCCTCAATCCAACAACCCAAGCATTTCCCCACCCAAATAAATCCCCAATACCGACACCCAGAATAACAAAGCACTAATGGAAGCTTTAATGCACTGATTCGATGCAGCTCACAGATAATGAAACTGAGCATATTGCAGTCAACTTTGTCAAAGACAACCATCTTCTCCCTTGGTACTCAAATGAGGATTATCCCTGTTTGCATGCATCTACCCCACCCATGGCTAAAGCTGAATATTCACTGTGGATCAGACAGAAGGCAACTAAGGTGGGTGAACTTCTGGGAGTGAGCAAGGAAGGGATAGAAGATCAGAATACTGAGTTCCTATTGAATATCAAAGGATGCCAAAATCACAATTAAACCAATCAATGATGACAATAGCACCCAATTCTCAGAAAAGTGTCAAAAAGGGATTCGGAGGTAAAAAATCTTCTTGGATTTTATATCAATTATGAGACTGGTACAAGTAAAAATAAAGGAAGGAACGTCCCATCTCTGATGTAGCGATGAAATTGAAAATTCTGTATTTGAATGTCAGAGACATCAACGATCCAGAAAGAAGGAGCATAAGGAAGCTATTGTTCAAAAAATGGAAGGTTGATTTCATACGTTTACTAGAGATAAAATGGAACACTTTCAGCTTCAGTTCGCTAGTAAACTTGGGCCCAGTAGAGGGGCTGGCTTTGCAGCATTAGAAGCTGAAGGCACTAAGGGAGGACTTGTGATTATCTGGGATGGTTTTGTGGCATTAGAAGCTGAAGGTCACCTTCTATCTAAATGCACTTCAGAAACTTCTTCACTGGTCTTGAGTAGGTGCTTTGAGGGATTTAAGGCCTCACACACAGAACCTAAGGTCTACAATTTTGCTCGAGTTATCTGCAGTCAAGGGCCTCATCATCGAGCCATGGGTAATCTGTGGTGACTTTAATGTCACCAAGATTTTGGGAGAAAGAAGACACAGCAGCAGAGCTACCAGAGAAATGGAGGAATTATCTGAGTTCGTTAACGAGCTCAGACTTGTAGCCCCCCCCCCCCCCCAACCAACTCACTGGTGATCAATTCACTTGGTCAAGAGGTCCCTCTAGCTCAAGAATGGACAAGTTCTCATTTTCAACAGAATGGGTTGACAATTTCGGTAATATCAACCAGTCTTTGATGCAAAAAGTTGCCTCAGATCATTTTCCTGTCATCTTTGCAATGCAGACAGTGGTCAAGCAAATTCTTATTACTCCAAATTTTGAAACATGTGGCTGGGGCGTGACGGCTTTGAGGAATTGGTGAAAAAATTGTGGAATTCATTTCACATTTATGGCAGCCCGGACTTCGTTTTGCGGAAACAATTACAGCAACAAAGAAGCAAAGCTGAAGGAGTGGAATCAGCACATCTTTGGAAGATTGGAACATAGGAAATCTGAAATTTTGAGAAAAGTGCAGTGGTTTGACGAGGAAGCAGAAGCTAGGGAACTCACAGAAGATGAAAAGCTCCCCAAAGCTGAATCCTCCATAGAATTGGATAAAACATTACAAAATTAGAGGAAGTAGCATGAGAAAAAAATCGAGGTCCTTATTGCTAGAAAGGGGACAAAGCACCAAGATTCACAAGATGATAATGCTCATAGGAGATACAACCATATTGACGCGCATTGGGGGCCTTCATGGGTAGAATGGTTTAGGCTGTCAACATATAGAAGTACATTTATGTTGCTTTACATACAGTGATGTAATAGACGTAAAAAAAAAGATCCATTCCAATGCAATAAATCACTGTCCCCTAATTAAAAAGTAAAATTGTAAAGATATTCAGGCATCATAACATTTCTTACCCTGTAAAAACAACTAGTCCCAAAAGGGCAAGTCCCACTCCCAAAGTCAAAGTGCTTGCAGTCGATAGATCTGAAAACAGGAAATAAGAAGAATTACTTCAAAAGAAGAAAGCACTTCAGAAAAAGAAAAAGAAAATGTTTTAGAGAACCACTTAAATCCCACAAGTGAGGTTTGGGGAGGGTAGTGTGTACGTAGACCTTAACCCTACCTATGAAAATAGAGAGGAGGTTTTCGAAAGACCCTCGGCTCAAGAACATAAAAAATGGAGCAATATAGAAACAATAACAACAATGTAACAAGATAAGACAGTGTAAGATAATACAACGAATAATGACAGAGATCCAAGGAATGAAACAACAAGAATACTGTCAATCTCACTGCTAATACTGACATACTGTATATAAACAAGGGACTAGGAATAGGAAGGTACACGACTAGTACAACTACTACTACTAAGACAAGCAAACTCTAGATTGTCTATCAATCCACCACCCTAATTTTCGACCTCCACACCTTTCTATCGAGGGTCATATCCTCGGTAAGCTAGAGCAGAACCATATCATGCCTAATCACCTCACTCTAGCTCTTCTTGGGCCTCCCTCTACCCCTCCTCTGACTCGCCACGGGCAACCTCTCGCACTTGCACCCTTAAGCTTTGAAACTAGGTGCAGAATAGGTTGTGCCTTTCACCTTATTTTGGTGGCGCTTCAACGTTAGCACCAATAGACTAAGTTGTGCGTCTCATCCCCATGGGCTCGATCTTGAAGAGCATGTCACTAAACAATAAATATTTCTTCTACATGTAGTCTTTTCAAACTTCTATTCACATAATTATTTTTTGGGTGTATAGGTATTAATCTTGAACTACATATATAATTTCTTTTATGTTTTTCTTCATTTGCACCTTTCTTCGTTAAAGGCCGCGCTTTACTTGCGCTTTATGCTCAAATATCAGCTCATTTTAGATCTTTGCCTTTGATAACTCTAGTCACGTGCGTGTTTAGCTCTTAATGTTATTTACAACAACAACTACCCAGTAATATCCCACAAAGTGGGGTCTGGGGAGGGTAATATGTAGACGAGCCTTACCCTCCAATCGACCCTCGGCTCAGTGAAGGAGAGGAAAAACAAAAACAAAAACAAATGCTATTTACAAACAAAAAAAACAAGGAAAAACATATAACAACAAACAACATTTCTCAATTTCCAAGATAGAGGTACGGCTACATGACTTCCCACTGTCCATTTTGCTCAATTTGAAACAGTTTCACTCTAATATTCAATAATTCAAGTTCTTTGACACGAGAACTTCTAAATATTTTATACTAATATACACATGCACATTCTAACGGGATTAAAAAAACTCTTAGCAAACACAATATTTAATGTAAACTTTATTCCAACTAGTTGGTAATGCATAGGCTGATCTTTTCCCTCCAACATCTTCTATACTTCACTAAATCTGCATGAATTCCAAGAGATTGTATGCCTTTCACGACTTCCTTTCATGTCATTTTAAGTCTATCTCATCGCCTTTATTACCTTCAGGCATCATGGTTTTAGACATGCATCCAGATGTCTACTTAGAATATGAACAAACCATCTGATGCGACATTCTCTCATTTTATCCCCTATATGTCCTATTTGTACCTTCTATCAAATGTATCATTTTCTATCTTGTTTTTATATGACCACACGTCCATCTTAACATTCACGCTTCTGTCACACTCATCTTATGAAATGCTGGACCATTAAAGGCTCTAGCTCCCATAATACATAGCTCGTCTTACAACCGTCCAATAGAATGAAAAATATGTACAGAAAAACAAAGAGAGTGATAAACCTGAGTTTTGTTTTGTAGCTGTCAACTATTGTTTCTTTCTCTTCTTTTGTGAAGTACCAAATAACACTCGGAATGATGAAATATGAAAGCTTGCGGCATATAGGGCAAGCCCTCAGTGCAGAATTAACATCCATTCCAGAGGAAGAAAAATATGAAAAATATGTACAGAAAAATAAAGAGAGTGATAAACCTGAGTTTTGTTTTGTAGCTGTCAACTATTTTTTCTTTCTCTTCCTTTGTGAAGTACCAAATAACACTCGGAATGATGAAATATGAAAGCTTGCGGCATATGGGGCAAGCCCTCAGTGCAGAATTAACATCCATTCCAGAGGAAGAACTGCCACGCCAATTCCTGATACACGATATACAAAATGGATGATCACACTCAGAAAGGATCCCAAACTTCCTCTCAGCTGCCGTTGACTTGGAAAGAACACATTCAAGGCATACACTGCATTCTATTTCTTGACTGCGCTTCAATAAATCAATGTGCTTTTGCCTGTTCTCACATGTATTTATATGGTCCTCTCTTTCCTGATGCCTGAAAGGATGCAAGCAATGCTTCCCACAGGTTGGACACAAATTTCCATGAATATGCGGACACTTTTCTCCACGGTGGCAATTACCAGCAGCAGCAAAAGCACAGATCGACCTATCAGCTGGACTAATACTCCTCAACTCAATCATGTCATCATTATCCAATGTATCGTGAAGCTCTGAGTTTTGGTTCCATGACAGTTTGCTTGAAGCTGAATACTCAGTATAAATACCAGGCACAAGACCCGCACTTTGTGCACCAGCTCCAGGAGCCACATTGGTAGAAACATAACTTGAAAGCAGATATTGTTGAGACTGTGCTGAAGATTGAGCTGAAGGCTGTGATCGAGACAACTTAACGTGCTCATATCTACACCTGCTTCCATAAGCACAAGCTCCTTTTTGGTAGTAGGTGCATACCTGACACAATAAACCAAGAAAAAACAAATTGATGGTGAACAATCAATTAAGGCTTGATCATCAAACTAAAAAATGTCAAGAGCATTACATTATTGGGACTAGTTTTCCAATCATGTGAAAACTCACAATGCTCCCCCTTCAGACATGCCCCATGCGCAAAGAACTTGCAAAGAACCCTGGACAAAGATTAGAAGATGTGTAATCATATAATATGGCCATCTACCAGAGATTCACCAAAAAAAACAGAACTTTAATTTAATAGAAAGTAACGATATACTGAGTCAATTGTAATATTGAGGTAGATACTTGAGGTAGTCAATTTAACAACAACAACAAGAACTACCCAGTATAGTCCCACAAAGTGGGGTCTGGGGAGGGTAATATGTAGACGAGCCTTACCCCTACCCGAAAGGGTAGAGAGGCTGTTTCCAATCGACCTCGGCTCAGTGAAGGAAAGGGAAAACAAAAGCAAAGCCAAAAACAAAAGAGCATTAGTAACTCCAGCAGGATAGCATAAATAATTATCTAAATATAAGAACCATAAATAAAATAGCATTCAATGATAACAGACGGTAACTACCATAAATAACTACCATAAATAACTACCATAAGGGAGACACAATCCAATACACAAATTATCTATGGATAGCCCTGCCAAGCCTCACCCAACCCCGAGTGAGGGGTACGAAAAACTCTAGGAGCCCCTAACCTACAACCGTGATACTAGACCTCCAGACTTTCCTATCAAGGGTCATGTCCTCGGAAACCCGCATTCCAGCCATGTCATGCCTAATCACCTCTCCCCAATACCTCTTAGGCCTCCCTCTGCCTCGATGTACGCCGACCATCGCCAGCCGCTCACAACTCCTCACCGGGGCATCAGGACTTCTCCTCCGCACATGCCCGAACCACCTCAGCCTCGCTTCTCGCATATTCTCATCCACCGGGGCCACCCCCACCTTCTCTCGAATAACTTCATTCTTAATCTTATCTAACCTGGTGAGCCCGCACATCCACCTGAGCATCCTCATCTCCGCAACCTTCATTCTCTGAACATGAGAGTTCTTCACTGGCCAGCACTCCGCCCCATACAACATGGCAGGTCTAACCACAGCTTTATAAAATTTTCCCTTGAGTTTCCGTGGAACTTTCTCGTCACACAGGACTCCTGATGCAAGTCTCCATTTTGACCACCGCTCCTATACGATGAGTGACGTCCCCGTCAATCTCTCCGTCCCCCTGAATCACCGACCCAAGATATCTGACACTGTCCCTCTTGGCGATGACCTGAGATCCAATCATCACGTCCCTGCCTACTTCGCTCGGCTCGGCGCTAAAGTTGCACTCCAGGTATTCTGTCTTAGATCTGCTTATTTTGAAACCCTTAGACTCGAGAGTCTGCCTCCATACCTCTAATCTCTCAATAACACCGACCCTCGTCTCGTCTATCAATACTATGTCATCAGCAAATAGCATACACCAAGGCACATCCCCTTCAATATGTCGGGTTAGAGCATCCATCACCAAGGCAAGGTTGTCTACATCAACACCCCTTTGGGGTGCGGCGCTTCCCACACCCTGCATAACTGTGGATGCTTTGTGCACCGAGATGCTTTTTTTATACTTAAGGTAAATAACTTGACGAAGTAAAGACCAACCAATGCCAATTTACCTCTTCAAATATTGACTTTTATAGCACTTATCAAGACAAAATAATGCTTAACTTTTAGAATATGCATTTTTTTTTAAATTGTACGGATGCACATAATAAACAAACAAACAACAACAACAACCCAGTAAATCCCATTTAGTGGGGTCTGGAGAGGGTAGTATGTACGCAGACCTTAACCCTACCCTGGGATAGAGAGGTTGTTTCCAAATAGACCCCCGGCATCCTTCCCTCCAAGAACTTCCCACCTTGCTCTCGGGGAGACTCGAACTCACAACCTCTCGGTTGGAAGTGGGGGTTGCTTACCATTAGAACAACCCCTCTTATCGTAACAAACAATGAATAGTTTATATACCCACTTAAATTTAACAACACAGATAGCACTGAAAGAACCATTAGTTTCCTCGAAATTGCTCATACAAACTCATATTGAATACCATTAGACTAAAGAGTTCTCCCTAATGGCATATATTCAAAGTTTCTTGCAGTCTACTTTAAGGCAAATATCATAAGCACCACAAACACATAAGCAGAATGCAATATCTACCAATTCACTAAGGGGTCATTTGGTACGATGGATAAGCAAAAATAATGGGATAAAAATTTAGTATCGTCTTATCCCTTATTTGGTTACTGATCCTGGGATAAATTATCCCGGATTAAAAAATAGTACCCAAATAACTTAACCTGCCAGAGAGTAGAATAGTAACCCCAGGATAAGTTATCTCGCAATAAAGCAGTAAAATTGAGAGTACCGGGATTAATACAACATACCAAAAAGTCAATAAAAAATAATAGCAGGATTACTAATCTCGGTACAATTAATCTCAGCATAACTAATCCCAACATAATTTGTGTCGAAAGCATACGACCCCTAAGTGAATTTTGCAGCCAAATGGTTGAAAATGAAAAATCCGTCAACATGTTAAGGAAAAACACAAATAAAGTCAATAAAATTCAGCTCATAGAGCTTAATCGCAAAAGTAAATTATTTACCTCACAAATATTTAGGAATCACGGATATAAAAAAAAGTAGCCATTAAAAATTCAATTCGCTCTAAACGAAGTTGTCAGTGAAAAAAAAAGGTGATAATTTCAGTTCAATTTCGGGAACAAATTCAGATAAGGTTCTAATAAACCACCATGTTACAACTTAGAATCAATCAAAAGGAAAATCTGAAAATGCACCTTTGCGACATGGCTCCGACCTTTTGGTCAGAAATCTTATTAGGTGGCCTTTGGGATTTTAGTTTTAGGTCAAATTTTGAAATACTATTTATTTAGGTTTAAAAGAGCTCTTCTGGAGACTTTTTGAAAATAAGTGTACTCTGATTTTAGTTTTTGAACCCAATGTTTCTTTCTTAACTTAAATTTAAGATACAACAGTTTTCTATTAATTTTTGGAAATTTGTCCAACACTTTCTTAAATGTATAGCAAGCTTTTTTCGGAATGTTTTTTGGCCAAAAGTATTTTTGGACAAAATTTGAATCGTTTGACCAAGTTTATAGAACGAAAAAAGTGCATTTGATGAGAAATAGAAGCATTGTTTGAGAAGCACACAAAAGTATAACATGTTTGGCCAAACTTCTAAAATCAGCTTATTTTGATAAATGTTTTTCTTAAAAGTATATTTTTAAAAAATGTTTTTGCTAAGAAACAGTTTGTATGTGGCTAATTAATTTGAAAAGTACTTTTGAACAATAATTAGTTTTAGGCCAAGCTTTTAAAAACTGCTTCTAAGTGTATTTTTCTCAAAAATACTTCTCCGAAAAGTGTTTTTTGAGAGAAGCTATATTTTTTTGCTTCTCCTCAAAATCACTTTTTTTTTCTTTCCAAAAGCTTGGCCAAACAACTTAATTATTAGCAAAAAGTGTTTTTGGCCAAAAAAGTACCTTTGGCCCAAAAAAAACTTGGCAAAACAGGTTGGTGGCTTCTCTCCGAAAATACTTCTCTAAGAAGCACTTTTGAGCAAAATATACGAAGTAGTTTTCAAAAGCTTAGCCAAATAATAATTACTACTCAAAAGTGTTTCCAAATTAATTAGCCAAACACAATATATTTCTCACCAAAAGCTCTTTTTTTAAAAAGAACTTTTGAAAAAAACACTTCTCAAATTAAACAGATTTTAGAATCTTGGCCAAAACAAGATAGTAAACAGGAACATTATTCTGCTAATGGATTCTAGCTAGATTGGTTATGTGTAGGCGAGTGGTTAGCTAGTGCAAGCTGTGGCTGTATAACTTATGTAATGTTAAGTTGTTATTATTTATATAGTCGGTTAATTAATTAGGCGCTAAATAATGTAGAAAGGTAGTTAACACCATAGGAGGTAATAGTATATAAATATACTCTATACATATACATTTCATTTCTTAGAAGAAGATCATGGAAGTATTTCACCTTTCTCGGGATTTCTCTCTTTAAACTTCTCTCTTCTTCTTTCGTATTCATCCTCAAAAAAACAAGCTTGTTAGAGAAATCCTTAGTGTACTACCTAGTCCTTGGGAAAGCAAAGTTAATGTTAATACATAGGCTAAGGACTTGCATCCACTGACCATGGATGAACTCGTTAGAAACTTGAAACCCTATGAAATGAAGAAGAAGGACAATGAAAGAAGAGAGCCCAAGAGAGAGAAGAACCGGCTCCTCAAGAAAGACAACAATCACTAAAGTGATGAAGACGGGGACATGCCTTACTTGACAAAAAGGTTCCAGAAAATGGTTCGCATGAATGGAGGCATTCCAAAAAGAGCTAGCTCTAGAAAGCCCATAAATTATGACATCTACCATAATGTGGTAAGTCAGGACACTTCATCAAGGATTGCCCCTCCTAAAACAAGATCAGTAAAATAACAACTCTTACAAAGTAGCAAAGAGGAACCAGGTTCTTGACAAACGCTTCAAGAGAAGGAATGATGTTGACAACATTGTAAAGCGAGCTCTTGCTACATAGGGAGACTCCTCCAGCGAATCTGAAAAAGAAGAAGACCATGATGGTAGTTCAATGATGGTAGAGGAAAATGAAACAACTGAGTGTGATTCAATCTTTGCTCTAATGGCTCAATCTGATGACAATGAAGACGACGACGGCGATGAGGTAAACTTTCTATCATAGATAGTCAAGAATACATGCAATGGTGAATAGAACTTGGATTATGACATCAAACATTGTAGAGTCGTTGAATATTGTAACAAAATATGCAAGAGAGCTGTCAATATTTGACCTATCAGAGTATATAAGGACACTTCTTGAATGTGAGACAAAAGAGAAGTTGTTGAAGGCAAAGGGTACTTTCACATACCTTGGGTACAAATTCAGCAAAGAATTGGAGAAAAAAAGTACATCATATCAGAAACTTAGGGTAAGATCTCTTTATTTTGTGCAGAATAATAATATTTTAATACATTGTTTCTAGATTGTATATAAATTGTAGTCACATTGTAGATAATTGTAGGTTGTAGATAATGTGCAGAATATTTGTAGATAAGTTGTAGATAGTATATTTTTATGGTTGAGATAATATTTTTCTGTTTGTTTTGCAATTATAGGTGAGGGCTTCAGCAGATCATATATATACTGTGTTAGATGGTGTGAAGCGGTACATTGTGTGTCTAGAAAAATAGAAATGTAGCTGTGACAAATTCTAACTTGAAGAACATCCATGTGCGCATGCTTTGGCAGCATTAAAGCACATGAATGAAACATATGAAAATTATTGCTCTCCGTATTACACAAGGGAGAGCCTTCTGGGTACGTATGAAATACCAGTAAATCCTCTCCCTGATGAAAATAAATGGAATGTGCCACAACATATGTTGGATGAGGTAGTAAATCTACCGACGGGGGATAAAGGCAGCCAGAGAGACCTCAAAAGGAAAGATATAAAACATATGATGAAATAAAGTCAAAGAAGTACAAGGTGTCATGACGAAATTGTAGAGGTGAAGGGCATAACAAAAAATCTTGCAAGAATGCGCCAAAAAAAAAATGAATATCATGTAGTTAGAATAGTTATTCAAACTAACTGTTAATGAGTTAAAGTTAGCAGATTTTTTGTGTAATCGTTTTAGTTTTTAAAGATCATTTAGAAGTAGACTATAACTTTTTTATGTGTGTTTAATATGCTTTTATGTATTACGTCAGGAATCTAAATTTGTCTTTGATATAGTGTAATTAAATTTTAATATTTTATTATGTACAATACAACTGATATTAAAAAAGTAACTTTAACGTAAAGTGTTTTCAGATTGTACGTAAAATATAGGTTAAATGTTGTTAAATTTTAGTCTTAGTAATAATATGTAGATATATTGTGGATAATATATTTCTATGATTGGAGTATGTATTTCTTCTCTTTGTGTGTAATTTTAACTTCAACTGACAATTATATATAGATATTACCTAGAACTTGAAGTTATTTCATAAAATCTATGAACATATACAACTACAAATTATATGCAATAACTACATTGAATGTTTCCAAAATTATATAGAAGTAGTGTATTCTCCTTCAACTACAAATTGACATCAACTAAACTAGGAAGACAAGACACTATTTCTTCTTTCTCTAGACTCTAGTCTTCTCATTCTTAGCAGGAGCACCATTCCTCCTTGCTAGCATGCCTGTAATCTCACTTTCACTGGTTGACCCATCTTCTTGCTTCTTTGTAGCATAGTTACATAGGAGAGCTCCATAGCATCTACGATATTGGTCGATATCCGTAAGGCCTTCTGAAGGGATTGACAAATCTCCAAGGCTAACATACTCCGCAAAATCATCCACAAATACACCACAATCGCTACATAAGACGAAAAAATTTAATTATTTAACAAATGATTATAACAAAATAATTAAACATCTAGAAAGAGGGAATAGTTTTTTTACAGTGATTCTTTCTTTTGTTATGGAATATCTGCAACCATCTGCTGTATGTTGAGAGGGTCTGTAACTGGTTTCTCAATGTAAATCTTTGTGGTCTTGAAGTCAATGTCTTTACGCTTTCCATAGAACCCAATGCAAGAAAAATACAAAGGGATAATGATTGAAAACTTATCAACACATAATTCAACAGTATTATGATGGTGTGAAGACACCATGGAATCATACATATAGACTTGCATGTCCGCTATATCGAAAACAACCAACAACTAATGAAAATTCTCCATAATGTTCACGGGCATGATGACATAGTCAACTTCATCCTAGCTAACATTAGCAAGAAGTCTATACCCAAGAATATATTATGCAAGATCATTATCGGGTTTAACAATCAAATACTTTTTTTCCGGCGGAGAACTTATGAACTTCTCATAGATTTGTTCAATCTTTGACTTGAATAAGCAACCGGTTGTTGTAAACCTAGTGTTGTTGTTGTTGGGGCCATATTTGCCTCTTTTTCTCAGGTAATACATAATACATCAATATGCTGCAAAATAAAATAAAATATACTGTAAGCTACAATATAACTACAATTATCAACAAAGCAGCTACACTTTAAACTACAAAGCCAGAATTCAAATAATATAACAAATAGCTACACTTTAGCTACTATACACAGCAACACCTGGAACACAGCAACTACCATAAGGTCTCAATAATATCTAAATTCAAACTATAGTTAATAATATAAGTCTTCTTGCTCTACAGTTTAACTACAAAATAACTATAAACATATGAAATACATATATACCAATTATGTCCAAAATTACCAAATATACAATTTTTACATACAAATCATCATCAAATATGATACATAAGATCCAACCTAAATACAACCACACTATAAATAATAAGAGAAGCATTTATAAGAAATGTCTACATTCTATCTATAATTTATAATAAAAGGCATGGTCACATATATTTCATATTTACAATATAACTACAATTATACTACAAAACAGAAAAATAAATATATCTTGTGAATTTATTCTTTGATACTTACTGAGTCATTGAAGACTTGTCCGGGGTGAGCAATAAAATAAAACCAATCCTTCTTATCCACCTTTTCAACTCCAAGGTCTAACCAAGGCTTGATTTGGTTATCCTTTATGGAAAAGGGAGCCTTTCTCCTGTAACAACAAATAAATGTCCAATAAAAAAATCACATAATAATTACATATTTAAACTTTAAAATGCCGAAATGAAATTGTCAAATTAAACATTCATACCTCTTAGATACTTTGTCACTGTGGTGGTATAACCACTTGTTGAACTTATCTAACACATAAGAATCTACATTTTCACCTATAAGAGTTGTGAAGGGGTGCTCGAGGTAGAAAAATTTAGGTTCAATAGAGTTGCTGCCTCTAGAACTATATAGAGGTATGAAATGTGATCGTGTATGTTTCCCCGGTTGCCTGGTTCTCCCCAGATGAATAGGGGTTGCTTAATCTAGTATGGGCTCGCCATACTTAAATAATTGTGTTAAGTTGTCTGGCAACTCAAAGTCATCCAATGTCAAACCCTTCTTATCAATGCCTGATCCTTCAGAAATAACTTCATACTCATGTTGTTCACCTTCACATTCATTTAGTTGTTTCTCAATTACTTGTTCTGTCTAAGCTGCTACAGTCACTCCGTGAATTGGGGACTGTGCATTGATAACTTCAATATCCGTTACATAAAACATAACTTACTTAACATGAATGTAAAATTATATAAACAACAATTATTTATTCTGAATGACAGTATGATATTATACCTGCTTGTTCTACCTCAGTTATTTCATGAAATCCTGGATATAAGTCAACATGTGCCGGAACATGTTCTGGACAATCTGCAGCTTCAATTTATATTAAAAAAAGGTAAATAATACTAGATAATGCTGCCTTGAAAGTTGTAGATATATGTCGAAAGTTGGAGATAAAATGTGAATAATAAAACTATGCTCTATAAAGTTTTATACTAAATGTTTATATTTGTAGGTATTTTGTAGATACCTTGTTGCTTGTGCTTGCATGCACTTGATCATCAATATTGAACTGAAATTGCTGGTTGTATCACTCCGTGTTGCTGGTCATTGTTTTTGGTTGAACTACCAGCAAACTAAAGATTATATGTTAGTTTGAGTATATTGTTTCGCATGTCATAATTTATTTTAGTATATAAATATATGTCAACTCCTACCTTTGCCTCACCCATATCATATCTCCTATTTATCATATTCAAAACACTCTTCACAAAATCATCCATAAACACTCGAAGGGCATGAAGTTCGTCACATACAGCCTTCCTAAAATCCTCTAACTTTCCATCAACCTAAAAGTTAAAAATATAGTATTTGGTAATTTTATTCAAATAATTTACAAATTTTTAATTACGGGGCAATATTATTTTCACAATTGTCTATAAATTGCTATAATTATACACAATTTAACTACAATGTATACTACATAAATTGTTATCAAATATAGATAAATTGTAGCAAATATGTAAATATATTGTTGTTAATAATATTACATGCTAAATTTTCTTTTCTAGCTTCCTGAGCTTCTTAGCCACAGTTCCTTGTCCTTTTGACAATCTATATGTTTGGGTTCCAATGTTGAAGAATCAACATTAGGAACCTTTAATGATTGTGCACTTTGTCCATCTTCATACTCAATCTTGTTTGGCAGAGTAAGCACTCCAATCTCTTCTCCAACTTCAGTCATGCTTGTGAAGTTAACGATGATAAAAAACAGTTAGTTCCACCAAGGCAGAAAATGTAGACTAATTGTAGATATTATGAAGGTAAATGTAGCAACATATAAACCTGAAAAAAATACCTTAATCCAATCATGCTTGATCATCTTCTCTTCAAATGTAATTAACCAAATCCGTCCCTTAGTAGCTGACCATCTTAATATGCGAGGTATTGAGTCAGAACACCTCGTAGCAAGCTTTATGTTGACGGTCGAGCAACGCTCATAAAGCCACACTTGTAAGGCTAACGAGCATCCCTATGTGAGATAAAAATGTACTCAGGGATTTAGACGACGTCTAATGGATTCCATAACCTGATTGAACAATTTAATACCTCATGGGTATGACTCAAACTGACAAGACTCTACTAAATAGAACCTAAAGTGGTCTATCAAAGACACATGGTCTTTGTCATAAGAGCAAATAAAAAATTTCAAAAGATAAAGAATGCACAACTTGACTGCATCCTCATCGTTTACTCAAGATCTATTTGTTACTATAATTTCCAAATACCACTTCTCTACTCTTTTTTTGTTAGGAAAATAACTATTCATTAACTTTCTAACATAACTAGAAGCATATCCATAATCTGTAAACTGATTCACACAATTTAAACCTGTAATTAAACCAAACTTTCTCAATAAAAAATTCAATTTTCCCCCTTCAAGTGGACTGAAAAAAATGATTCATTATACTTAGATAATTCATATTTCATCAGAAGATGAATAGCTTGGTTTTTGCATGCAAATGGAGGGGATAGACAGTAAGTAACCAAAACAAGTATTTTTAAAAAGCTTTAAAGCATTTGGAGACAATAACTCTTTTATCTGTCTAGGAATGTTAAGATCACGCAAAATGTGAAATCTAAGCACCCCATAATCTACATTATGTGGGGCAAAATAATATCCATTCTGCACAAAATGATAAATTATTTTACATTAGTAAACTGCATAAAAATGAAGCATTAATCTACATATTATCTACATATAACTACACAATCACTACACAAATAGCTAGAAACAAATTAGGAAGAAAAAATACATACAAATCTGCTTCAAAAAAATATAGCCTACCCACATATATAATTACAAAGCACTACAAGACATCTACAGATATAAACATTACCTACAAAAATGCAGCAAGAAAAAAGTAACTACAACTCTGTTTTAAAATTTAAAAGCTAACAACAATATAACTATAAAACGACTACAAAATAACTACAATTATAAACTGTAGAAAATCACAACTACAAATAATTTATAAAATTAAGACAACTAATCTACAATTTACTAAAACACTTAAACAATGATTTTTACATCCAAAACAAAACTAAATAACTGGAAACGAAAATAATAAATATTTACCTTCACAATTGTTTTTTCTCAACTAATTTTGGGAGTTTTTAGGAATGTATCTTCATTTTTTGTTTTGAGTAAGCAGGAGACGACTTGGGTTTTTTAACTGTTATAATTTTAGGGACATCTTCAGCAAAGTCGTCATCTACACATACCTTTTCCCCCTTTCTTTTGAGTTGTTTGCTGCCTGGTGTAGCACTTCCTCCAGCATCTTTATCGTGAAGTTGCTTTGTTCTCATCTCGGCACGGATTTGTCTAGGAGATGAATTGCGAGTAGTAGGTTCCATTACATATGTAGATTTTACTTGTGTTTTGTGGTGATTTTGGTGTTAAAACACCCAAATCGAAAGAGGGGATATCACCTACTATAGATTTTTTAGGTATTCTTTTTGGGAGATTTGATGTTGTTCATGGTTTAACTTCAACTTGACTAAAAATGTGAACGAATTTTGTAGAATGATAACTTCAATATTTGGTGAATTTAAATGGAGAATAATAAAGAACATGGATAGCTTTTATTATGTAAAGAAGAAAACACATGCTAAATGCGGGGGAATGAAGGGTAAAGGTAAAACGTGGGGAAGGGATGAGAGGTTAGGAGAGAAAGCGATGAAATAGTATTCAAGAAAACGAAAATAGTTTAATTAAGGAATAAACAATATTTTATTAATTATAACTGTATTAAATATGATAAAAATACTAATTTGGTATACTAAATATAATTAGTCAAATTTTAAATATATAAGATAAAATAGTTTCGTTAATGGTACAGAAATATAAAAATCTCTAAAAATTTCTCAAATTTAGAAAAGGGCTTTAAAGTAAAACGGAACGTAAATTAGTAGAATCCGATAGTATTGAAAGGGCAGTGGAGCTTCCCAACACATACTTCCTCCTGCCGCTGACTGACCATTTCTTTGAACAAAACAACAACACAACATCATCAAATCAACAGAGAACAAACAACGAAGAAAAAAGGATGCCGTTGAGTGCAACAATGGTTGGAGCCCTTTTGGGATTAGGCACCCAAATGTACTCTAATGCCCTCCGCAAACTTCCTTACATGCGCCGTCAGTATTCTTGAACATTACCCAATTTTTTGTTTTTTGAAGTTTTAAATGAAGGTTTTTGAAATTTGGTTCTGACTTTCATTTTTTGTTTTGGTATATTGTAGATCCGTGGGAGCATTTGTTGGGTATGGGAATAGGAGCAGTGGCTGCTAATCAGATGGTGAAATGGGAAGCTAAGAGTAATGAAGATCTTGATAAGTTGCTTGAGAAAGCTAAGCTTGCTAATGAGCGCCGTTATTTTGGTACGTTTCATTTTAAGAAATTCTTTTGTTGATCAGATTTTATTTTAGTACCCTTTATTTGTTTTTTTTTGTTTATTTATTTATTGGTAAGTATGCAATTACTTAAAATAGATGCTATATTGGAAATTGACGACTGGGGATGTGATTAGATAAATTCTGCTACTGAAATTTGCTAAAAGTTGAATCTTTGCTCCCCCAGTGCGATGTTCTGGTGGTAAGAACGCAGCTTGTGATGCGTGCACGCTATTGGTTTGAACCTTGCTGCAGACAAAAGTACGCTATTTAAGTGGGGAAGGGTAGAAGAGAGGGATCCACTTAGTTTCGAACCATCACACTCGGGATTTCTCGATTATCAAATTTTTGAGTCTTTTCCTTAAAATTTATTGAAGGATATAAACGTGAGAGGGTAATGTGAGAAAATCCTACCTTGGGGTACCGGTTAAACATATTTGCCTCTTTTCCTTTAAATTTAGTGACGGCTAGGCTTGCTAATGATAACAACACGATAGGGGATTCAAGAAATACCAAAGAAAATCAAGAAACATGCGGAAGCTAAAAGAAAATAGGGAAACAATAAAGAAGACAAAAATTAAAGATGAGTTGAATTCAAGAACGAGTTTCTTGAATTCAAGAAGTCTATTCTTGAAGTTGAATCATAACAACAACAATTAGTTAACGAAGAGTTAATATCCTTTGATAGAGAATTAAAAACAAGAGATAGATTATGAAACCCGACCCTTTAGAATAACAAGAAAAATAATAAGCCTAAACTTATCACCTTTCTTGAATACCTAGAAGTGATCTAAGATTTCGAAAAGAGTTTAATCTTACCACCTTAAGTTGAGTCTTGAATGTTGAAGAATAAATCCAAGAGTAGCCACACACAAGAGTGCAAGAAATATCTCACTATTTTTATTGATAATAGTCTAAGTCTAAAAGCAAAGAAGATACCCCTTTATATAGGGAAGGGGTCACGAAATTCTACTTAAAAAATAAGAAAATAAAATCCTAAACTACTTTGGACAACAAGTCCAACTACCATAGGAAAAGGTAAGATTCTAGGAAACAAAAACCAAGTCAATCTTGAAAAGTAATTCAATGATCTTAGGAAAAGAAAAGCAAAATATTAACAACCAAGGAAAACATCAAACATGTCCTAACAAACGAGGAAACAAAATAAGGAACTTTGACTCCTTCTTGGCCGCCCCTCCTTGAGTTGACTTGGGCGCCAAGTTGGCTCCTTTGTGGGGTTGATTTAGGTGCCTAATTTAGGCCCTCATTGGTTGGTGCTTGGACACCAACCTCTTTGCTTGGACCATAAAATGAGTTTAGCACTTAGCTAAATCCTCTCCATAATTCTTGAGCTCTTCTTCCACCATTAGCGCCTTCTTGATCTCCCATTGAAGACCAACAACCTTGTCTTGCTTCTCCTTAACTTGAGACCTTGTGAATGGCTTTCTTGGTGCTTCTAAAACTTTATCCTTGTCCGTGGAGCTATCACCTAATGGGTGTCGTTATTTTGGTATGTCAAGAAAATTTTGTGTTGACTTGAGTACCATTTTCTTGGGTAGTACCCTTCATTGTATTTTTGTAACTATGCAATCACCTAGGAAAGGTGCAAGATTTGAAATTGACAACTTGGGTTGTGCTGAGATGAAGTTGCACAATTGAAAGTACGCTAAAGTTTGAATCTTTTCCTTGAAAATTAAAATTGTTGAAGGGTGTATCTGTGAGTTGAAAAAAGGTTTTATCTTTTTCAAGTGCACTTTATTCTATGTCTTTTTTATCTATTGGCAACTATGCAATCACTTAAGAGAGTTGCAAGACTTAGATGAGGGCCATGAAGCTACTGAACTTGAAATTTTCCTTAAAATTTGTTGAAGTATGTATCTGTGAGATGGATAATGTGTTAAAAGACGGTAATTTCTTCTGATCTAGCTAAGACTTGGTGGGCATATCTATTTGCTATCTGTTTTGGTGGGAGATAGCGGGTACTCGATTCCACAATTATAAGTTCATTCCATATTGGACCAGGCCGATATAGGGTTATATATATTCTCATTATGAGAAGGGATCATTCGAGCCCAGCTAAATAGATACTATGTTTACATATGGATTCCTACATCATTACATTCCATTTAGGATTAGGAATACGCGTAACCGGACCTGCCTTTTACATATCTCTATTAGACCCTATTCACCTCTTTGAGTGAATCGATATATTAAATGAAAGGTTGGAAACATAGCTTGAGATGAGCGCTAGCCAGAACGAAATAGACATGTTAGCGATCGATTACGAGAGCTCGGCCGATCAGACTGGGAAGCGTTGGAATAGGCGAGGTTGCACACAAATTTTTAGGATGTGGGAACTTTTTCTGATTATATGGCTGCAAATCTTTAGGGATGTCTTTAATATAGTCGATCTCCTGTTTTGAACTTTAGAAAAGCTGTCTTTTAGGATATTGGATACTGCTGCCAATTGGCTTCCTTTCTTTAAAAGAATCCTATTGTTTTGAGTTTATCTTATCTATTTATATTAAATGTAATGAAAAAGATATAATTTCTGTTCCACTGGAACCCAGTTTTACTGTTGGATTGCAAGTATCTAATTCTTGGAGGTTAATGGATCTTGTTGTACATTTGAGGCTTTCCAAATCGTCATATGTTGGTAATCTTTACAAGGATTATTGACCTGATCTTAAAGCTGACGTGTGTATTGTGAGATTAAGTTGAGCTCTAATAGTACCAGAACTAGCCTCCAAAACTCGTTATGCATTTTGATTGGCAGCCCTAATATGGAAGTATGTATAATATGCCTCTTAAACGACTATTGCACCTTAAAGTAAGTTAAGGAACCAAGAAAAGATACGGGGAGAAAGGTATACCAAAATTAATCTTTGCGTTGTGTGGGTTAGGTGCACGTAATTGATTTGAACCCTACTGCAAATAAAAGTCTAGTAGTTAAGTGGAGAAGGGTAAAGGGGTGGACTCATTATCCACCGAGTGTCAAACCATGAGCCTTTGGTCCTAGGGGATTTCTCGATTATCAAAAAAGAAATAGTCTTTTCTCAGTTCAGCCATACATGGTTGCACTTATCACCTGGGCCTTTTGTCTCTATCAATCTCGGTTGCATCTCTTTCATCCTTTGCCTAACGTTTTGCACCTGCACATGCTTTGAAACCTAGTAATATGCAGGCGGTTGTCTCTATCATGCGCCATTAAATAGCTTCTGTTTCCAGCAACAGTTAACTGTTGCTACCATTGTTGAAATAAAAAAAAACAAAAAAAAAAAAAACAAATATTAAGTAGTTGAATAACAGAACCAAGATTAATGAATTTAGAATGAGATCAGTCTAAAATTCTCAGCAGATATAGCTTGCATATGCTCTTCATATTTCTTTTGTTCCATGATATGTCTTCATTATCATGGTCTAGACTACGAAAAGAAACACTTTAAGGGTTATGCTTAATTATATTTTGTTTTCACCAACATAGTTTGTGGTTTATGCTATATGGTCTTAAGTGCTGTTTGGTCTAAATGTGGTATTTATACGACCAGTAGGTTTGAGCTTGGGCGTTAGGTTTATTTCTGAGGGTAAGTGGCTGGATGGTGTTATTCTGAAGATAATTGATTAGGTTCAGCCAAAAGAGGGAAAACAACATCAAGCCCAACCCATTCTCACAATGATGGTAGCCCTTTTGCCTAAAGAGACAGACTGAAGCGGGTCCATTTCCCGTGGCATATAAGTACTCATTACCTTACACTGTCCAAGCAGTGGACCGGTTAAAGAGTCCAACTGTGTTAGTTCATATCCTACAAGCTCCTTCTTATGCAGGAGAGTAGATTTTTCCTGATGCCCCGGTAAGGAGTTGTGAGTGCCTGGCGATTGTCGGCGTTCGGCGAGGCAGAGGGAGGCCCAAGAGGTATTGGGAAGAAGTGATTAGGCATGACATGGCTAGAATGCGGGTTTCCGAGGACATGACGCTTGACAGGAATGTTTGGAGGTATAGTATCAGGGTTGTAGGATAGGGGCTCCTAGAGTTTTTTGTACTCTTCACCCGGGGTTGGGTGAGGCTTGGCAGGACTATCCATAGATGATTTGTGTTTTGGAGTGTCTCCCTTATGGTAGTTATTTATGGTAGTTACTGTATGATATTATTGCATGCTATTTTATTTATGGCTCTTATGTTTATATAATTATTTACGCTATTTCTACTGGAGTTAATAATGCTCTTTTGTTTTTGTTTTTTGTTTTCCCTTTCCTTCACTGAGCCGAGGGTCGATTGGAAACAGCCTCTCTGCCCTTTCGGGTAGGGGTAAGGCTCGTCTACATATTACCCTCCCCAGACCCCACTTTGTGAAACTATACTGGGTAGTTGTTGTTATTGTTGTACATGCATACAGTGCAAAACTTCTTCAATGGCAATTTCGATCTCCTTAGGGATCTTACGAGTTTCACCCACAATGTCACCCGAGTTGCGGCTCTCTTTCGTATCCAAATCAGTTTCTACCAGTCAACCAAACTTTTCTCCGATCAACTGAAAAATATCGGTGGGACTATATTTGTAGAGAAATCCATGTGATCCAGCAGGGAACACCATCTGAGCTCTAACTCAAGGCAATTCCAAAACCACGTAGCCGATTTGGCTCTAGTTGCCTCCTCTACCGATTGGAGTTATAATAAAATCACATGGCTAAGATCCGAAATACCGCATGTATTGGATGTCCACTTTTGCAGTTCGGTGGAAACATTGAAGTCCTTGCAGTGCAGCTGTTCCACTAGGCATCTTATAAGAGTAGCAATTTTGGATTTTGTTGTTTCTGCATTTATCAACAATCTATTAAATCCATTCTGATCCAACTTGCATTGAATATGCTCTACTGGTCAACTGAGACCCTTGGCAACACTTATGTGGCTCTTGAAAGGCTGTTGAAGTGTTGGACTGGAGTTGGGAGTGTGTCTTTTTACAACAAACCTCCATTCTTTGGCTGCTACGTCTGACCATCCAGCATACAGTGAGAACTCAGGAAGAATTTTGAACCTTTTCCTTTGTCCCTGCATGGTGACAATTCTCAAGTATTTGTTGAATCTATAGAAGTTCTGAAGAACCATGACGTATCGAGATTTCTCCTTCCTCACCAATCTGCTATTGACATCACCAGGTTTTTCAGAAGCAACAATCGTTATCTGGCAACTTCGTAACATGATTAGTGGCAACAATTCCAACGTACGAAATCCAGCTTTCTCTTAATCCAGTCATATCATACATCATGTTTATCGGCTTTTCTTTGATCTCAAAAAGACTTATATGGTCAACTATAAAAAGGTTTCTTCTATCCATTGGTGAGGGAAAGCGACTAGTTTTTAGAAGCCATGTTGCTCGGGCTCTTCCAAAATGCTGCCGATGCATGTCAAACCATCCAAAAGTAGTGCATTTTTGAGGTTCTGACGCGAGTGCAACACCATTTTTGGAGAGTTCAAGCAGCATAGTTTAGAAGATCACAAGTTGGATATCGAGTGAAAACTGGTCAGCGGAGGTTAGGTTTGCGGGGAGGTGAAAGATGGAGGAGAAACTTTGCTATGGGCTTGGAATGTTGGGAAGGTTAATTCGAGGGAACAGAAGGTAAGGCCTACCTCATAAAATTCTTCGAAAATACGTATGAGGTTGTTCATTGGCCTCTTATAATATTTTAATGATGCTTTCCTTTCCAACCATTCTACTGCCAATCTGGCATAGTACTATTTTTAAACAATAGAAACATCTTATCAACACCCCAAAACCTAGCTCTCCCCCACACTTCAACTCTTCATTCTCCGAAACGAAATACGCTGCGTGAGAGACAACCAAATTCTCCCCGTCTCTCTCTCTCTCTCTCTCTCTTTCTCTCCCCTATCCGAAGAATCAGCAAGATACATATCCTCATCATCAATCAGACACAAATGTTTGTTCCTTTGTCACAATTCCCTGTCCTTTTCTTTCTCTGATGTCATGCTACATCACCTTGAATTGCTATCCCTTTGTGGAAGGGGCAATCAAGCTAGAATTGTCTCCATATACAACTGTAGCATGTGTTAAATCAGCTAAACCAGGAAATACATTGCTACTCTATGTGGAAAGGGTCAGACACACCTTGGAGATCTGATGGTGGTAGCGAAGTGGATGGAGGCTGCTGGTCCATAAAGTAGCAGCAGTATAGAACCTAGGGACGAGGATGGTGGCTGGATCTGACCAAGGAAAAGAAGGATATTCAGGAAAATCTAAAAATCCCCATTTTCACCCATTTCTCTTATCATTCGTAAACTAACAGTTCAAATTGGAATGCTAAACTAAATCCTGCATCTGGATGTGCTCTATCCTGTTGAAACCCTGCAACTTTTTTCCTTAATATTTCTTAAAAGCTCCTCCACCCTATCAAATCGTCCATTTATCTGGTTAAAGTTTTGCAATGAAGTCTCCATATGTTGGGCAATTCTTTTTCATCACTCTCTTGTTGAACTCTTGATCAATGCCTCCTCACCTGTCTTGGCCTTTCTTTCTCCCTTTACCTTTTTGGACCACCGTTTTCAAAGTTTTTTCCAAAGATTTTTTTGATCATGCTGGTAGAAACAATGATCTACAACTTTGGAGTTGGTTTCACTTCACATCCCTAACTAACTGCATGATAGTAGTAGGGAAGAAAATGCTATGCATATTCTTTTCAAATTTATAGGCTTGAATGTTAGTATCAAATATTCTACCAACATTTTCAAGCATTCTATTTTAGATGCTATATTTTAAAGAAAGCCTAATTTCATTAAATGTTGTTAAGAATTTTGCCTCCATAGACATTTGATGCAAGTGCAAGTTCTAGAAATTGTTACTGATCATCTCATGAAGGTTCCTTCTTTCTCCCCTTATTTCCATTTTGGACCCTTATATTTTTCAATCTTTTTCCACTTTGTTTTTTGATCATGCTGTTAGAAACAACTATATACAACTTTGGAGTTGGTTTTACTCTAGCTTCCCTAACTAACAACGTGATAGTAGAAGGGTAAAAAAATGCTACGAACATTTAAGTCTAATTACATTTTTGAGTGTTAGTATTAATAGTTCTACCAACATTGATAGATATTCTATTATAGATGGCATATCGTAAACGTATTGTTGGAGCATATAATATTAGAATTGTAAGAACTTGGAACAACCTATTGCTAGGAAAAGCAAGGATGACTCTGACAGCACACCCAATGTTCCATCCCAACATGCTATATCTTGCTCCAGAGCCATCATACGTTTAATCTATACCAAAAGGAAACAAGCTGGTATCTCCTTCAACATCTACCTAATTAGTAGTTCTTGTAAAAATATGAGTAACGTGGTCATCAACATTATCAAGATCATAGAGGCGATTAATTTTCTTAGCAAAATAAGAGATGGGTTTGTTAAAGCCTGATTTCAACGTCCAATTTGTGCTCGAAACCTATGTGCTCAAAACATATCTATATTTAACCCAAGTTTTAATGCATCGACACTCGAGAAGTCTCCACATGACACGTACCGTTCTGACGCATCGAGGCCCCTTTCCAATGCATCAAAAGTTGAAATTTTAAATTTTTAGCTAGACCTTTAAGAAAAAGGACAACTAGAATGTTATAAAACCGTGGTGCCATTCTTCAATGTCCTGCTGGAAAATCACAAGTACTAACTCCTTTTTTTCCTTCCTTTCACCAACTTCGGTGAGTCCAGAGAAAACATTGATTTCATGTACAATAGGGGGTTGGTACTTGATACACAAAAGGGGGATGAAATTTCACGTCGAAGATGGAGATTTTGATGAAATCATCTACTGTATCGTAAATCATCATCAATGGTACACCTTTATGCTCTCACCAAGCTATTTCTATATGGAATATGTGCTGGATTCTACCAAGATTTGGGAAAGGGTTTGGAATTTTCAGTGGTAAGGAAAAAATTGATTGTACTTATGAGAAAATTAATCACCTCTACACCCAAGGGCTTGGCCTACTGGCCAATCAAGTGGGTTGAGAACCTGCGATGTAGGATCAAATTCCAACGGAGACAAAAAAACTAGGTGATGTTTTTATATGTCCAAGATTTGGTGGATACAACAACAACAACCCAGTATAGTCCCACAAAATGGGGTCTGGGGAGAGTAATATGTAGACGAGCCTTACCCCTACCCGAAAGGGCAGAGAGGCTGTTTCCAATCGACCCTCGGCTCAGTGAAGGAAAAAAAAACAAAACCAAAAACAAAAACAAAAGAGCATTAGTAACTCCAGCAGGATAGCGTAAATAATTATCTAAGCATAAGAACCATAAATAAAATAGCATGCAATGATAACAGACAGTAACTACCATAAATAACTATCATAAGGGAGACACAATCCAATACACAAATTATCTATGGATAGCCCTGCCAAGCCTCACCCAACCCCGGGTGAGGAGTACGAAAAACTCTAGGAGCCCCTATCCTACAAACCTGATACTAGACCTCCAGACTTTCCTATCAAGGGTCATGTCCTCGGAAACCCGCATTCCAGCCATGTCATGCCTAATCACCTCTCCCCAATACCTCTTAGGCCTCCCTCTGCCTCGATGTACGCCGACCATCGCCAGCCGCTCACAACTCCTCACCGGGGCATCAGGACTTCTCCTCCGCACATGCCCGAACCACCTCAGTCTCGCTTCTCGCATCTTCTCATCCACCGGGGCCACCCTCACCTTCTCTCGAATAACTTCATTCTCAATCTTATCTAACCTGGTGAGCCCGCACATCCACCTGAGCATCCTCATCTCTGCAACCTTCATTCTCTGAACATGAGAGTTCTTCACTGGCCAGCACTCCGCCCCATACAATATGGCAGGTCTAACCACAGCTCTATAAAATTTTCCCTTGAGTTTCCGTGGAACTTTCTCGTCACACAGGACTCCTGATGCAAGCCTCCATTTTGACCACCGCTCCTATACGATGAGTGACGTCCCCGTCAATCTCTCTGTCCCCCTGAATCACCGACCCAAGATATCTGACACTGTCCCTCTTGGCGATGACCTGAGATCTAATCATCACGTCCCTGCCTACTTCGCTCGGCTCGGCGCGAAAGTTGCACTCCAGGTATTTTGTCTTAGATCTGCTTATTTTGAAACCCATAGACTCGAGAGTCTATCTCCATACCTCTAACCTCTCAATAACACCGACCCTCGTCTCGTCTATCAAGACTATGTCATCAGCAAATAGCATACACCAAGGCACATCCCCTTGAATATGTCGGGTTAAAGCATCCATCACCTAGGCAAACAAGAGAGGGCTAAGCGCCGATCCTTGATGGAGCCCCATAACCACTCGAAAATGGTTTGAGTCGCCACCCACCGTCCTAACCCTAGTCTTAGCTCCATCGTACATGTCCTTGATTACTCTGATGTAGGCTTCCGGCACGCTCTTCGCCTCCAAGCACCTCCATAGCACCTCCCTTGGGACCTTGTCATACGCCTTCTCCAAGTCGATAAGCACCATGTGCAGGTCCTTCTTCTTATCCCTGAACTGCTCCACCAGCCTCCTGACAAGGTGAATAGCTTTTGTAGTGGAGCGACCCGGCATGAAGCCGAACTGGTTCACAGATATAGATGTCATCTCCCTCACCCTCGCCTCGATCACCCGCTCCCAGACCTTCATGGTGTGACTTATTAATTTGATACCCCTATAGTTGTTGCAGCACTGGATGCCCCCTTTGTTCTTGTACAAGGGCACCACTGTACTCCACCTCCACTCATCCGGCATCCTTTTGGTCCTGAAGATCGCATTGAACAACCTGGAGAGCCACTCCACTCCTGACCTACCAATGCATTTCCAGAACTCCACCGGGATCTCGTCAGGCCCGGTCGCTCGACCCCTACTCATACTACGCAAAGCCCCCATGACCTCCTCCGCCCTAATGCGCCTGCAGTACCCAAGGTCTCTATGTTGCTCTGAATGCCCCAACTCCCCTAGCTCTATGTTACGATCCCCTCCTCGTTAAGTAAGTCTCGATAGTACGTCTGCCACCTCTGCTTGACTTGAGACTCCCCCATCAGAACTCTACCATCCTCGCCCTTGATGCACCTATCTTGGTCAAGATCACGCGCCTTCCTTTCCCTTGCTTTAGCTAACCGGAATAACTTCCTGTCCCCGCCTTTCTCCCTTAATTTCTCGTACATGTGACCAAACGCCGCGTTTTTAGCTTCCGTAACCGCCAGCTTTGCTTCTCTCCTCGCCACCTTGTAGATCTTCCTGTTCGCTCTCCGTTCTTCCTCGCTTGTGCTCCCTGTCAACTTAGCAAACGCCGCCTTCTTCATCTCCACTTTTCCTTCGACTACATCGTTCCACCACCAGTCACCCTGATGTTTGCATGAATAGTCCTTGGCTACCCCGAGCACATCCCGTGCTACCTCCCTAACCAAGTTCTCCGTCTCTGACCACATAGCGTCCGCTTCTCCAGGACTTCTCCAAGCTCCGCCCTCAGCTAACCTCCTCAACAACTTCTGTGCTTTCTCCTTAGTCAAAACACCCCATCTAATCCGCGGTTGTTCCCGAGCACCACTCCTCTTCCTCTTCACCCAGAGACCGACATTTGGTGGATACAATTACCTGGTATTTATTGTTAGGGGGAGGTAACAAATATCTCGTGGAATTAGTCGAGGTGCGCGCATGCTAATCTGGATACGACAATTATCTTAAAAAAAATTTGATCATCTCTCTTGATAATATAGATGACTAGGTCACTCATATTTTTACAATAACTCCGAATTAGACAGATGTTAAGGGAGATATCAACTTCTTTTCTTTTGGTATAGAATTGACGTATGATGGCTCCAGAGTAGGACAAAACATGTTTGGATGGAACATTGGGAATGCTGCTAGAACCATCCTTGTTTTTTTTACGTACTAGGATGATACCAAGTTCTCACAATTCAAAAGTTTATGCTCCAACAATGTTTTTACTCTATGCCATCTATAATAGAATGCTTGCCAATGTTTTTAGAATTATTAATACTAACAATTAAGCATGTAAATTTGACTCTCACTGGGACGCTCTCGTTTTAATCGCTCTGGCGCATATGTTGAATAGTTGTTT
The DNA here is from genome assembly GCA_034376525.1 of Nicotiana benthamiana. Taxonomy (NCBI): domain Eukaryota; kingdom Viridiplantae; phylum Streptophyta; class Magnoliopsida; order Solanales; family Solanaceae; genus Nicotiana; species Nicotiana benthamiana. Next base: position 116,003,264 of record CM067332.1, on the reverse strand, counting down.
TATGCGATCATCTATCTTTCAGGAGCAGTCGTGTAGTTTTCCCAGAGATCTTCCCGAGTTCTTTGCCAAATTAGGTGAGTGGGAAGTGTTTGTGTTATTTTCTTCCTTTTACCATTATGTTATTAGTCAGGTAAGTTATAATAAAACAAACTTAAACTTGTATATCATTATTTTTAACCGCATGATCAGGAAAACTGTTTACAACAAACTTGAAAAGTTTGATGGTCCGAAAAAGGGAAGGAGGGAGGAAGAAAGACCATTATTAGATAATCACTTACATGTAGGATCAATAAATTCTTTCTAGAACTAGTACCAAATGTCTAGCAAAGCTAAATTCTTGACAGTACTGGTTTCTAAATGAAAGCAGGCTTTCTTTGTTTCACTTTCAACCTCTTTATTGTGACCCAAAATAATAAAAGAAACAAATAAAATTATCAACCTCAAAAGACTCATCATGACAAGGAGATGCAAATATTTTCCTAATTAAAGCATAAGCATAAACAAGGTAAATATTTGATGAGCTTGGAAAAATTCTTCTCTAGCATCTAGAATGTGAGGTTGGACAAAATGCAAAAGAGGAAAATGCTCCCAAACAAATTCTTCCAAAGCACAATGGGATTGTTTATTGGCCTCTTAGAGTATCTTACTAATGCTTTTCAGATTTCGTGATATGAGATACCACGATGTTAGGTAAGACAAAAAGAGTTAAAAATGCTAGATATCAAATACGCCCTCCGTCCCAATCTATGTGACGACATTTAATGGGGCACGGAGTTAAAGAAAGAAAGACAATTTTAAAATTTATGGTCTAAGACAAGTCATGAACATTTGTATGGCTATAAATCATCTCATTAGGGGTAAAATGAGAAGTTAAAGTTAAATTGTTTCTAAATATAAAAATGTAAATCTTTTTTGGATAAGCTAGAAAGGAAATGGGATATATGAAAGTAGTAAAAGAAATAAAAGGACGCAGTGTAAAATTCAGAAAAATGAAGACACTAGCAAGCATGTCATAAGAAATTATAATTTTTATGGTTAAACTTATAAAACTGCAAGTAATTTGCCATTTATTCTGGCCTCAAGGAAATCTAGGGGTTTTAGTTGAATAAACTCAATTTTTTCTGAAGGTGACATGGGTTCAAATATAGTGAGCTATAGCTGTGGAATTCTGATGCCTTGATGTTCTTCCCTGTTGAGCATTGAAGTGTAGCCTAATGATTCGGGTTTAGTCCCTGAGATTATGAGATCCTGGGTTCAAATGCTATCCAAATACTGGTACTTGCTATTAATAAGTTAACAAACCACTTGTATGGAGGTGTTTGTTCTATCAGTTTGCGGTTCAAATAGCAGTATAAGCATCAGGCAATAAAAAGTATTGTGATCGGTGTTGCTGATTAAAATCCCCTCTATTGTCATAATTAACGAAAGCAAGAAGAAATTAGCGCAGTTAATATGTTTTCCATCTTTTACTCTATGGAGTTTGAACATTTTTGACATAACTGCCATAAGCATATTGCTTTATCAAAATTTTCAACATTCTTTTTTTTACTTTATTGAAGAAATTGGTAAGCAATGCATGAAACTGACTTATGAAATTTATATCTAAAATCAGGGGAACCCTTTAGAAAATTAGGCATGAAGAATAGAAGCGCACTACTCTACCTAATTTGATAAAGAGTAGAAGCATATTGCGATACCAAAGGCTCAAGAAAACTGATGGCAAAAGGATCCGGTTGCTCTTATGTTCAGCCATGAAATAGAATCAAGTTTATGCTTCATGGGCATTCTGAGAGTTGCTCTTCTGGATTCTATTTTTCTGTTGGCGTGGCTTTCCCTTATGTTGTGTGTTTTCCGTTGCTAGATTCATTGGCCTCTTGTTTTTCATTTGTTCTAATGTCGCTCAAAATTTTGTTGCAGAGGATGATGAAGATTAATACTATCGGTGGTTTCCAGAGAATATGTTGTGACAGCAGCTTATGAATCGTCAAGTTGTTTTCTTAGCCCGTTGTCTCCTCTTTGTAAGGTTGCAGTACATTGATCTTTGTATCGGCGAATAACACTTTGCAATAATCATATTTGAATGTCTTGCAAAATGTGTTCCTAATAATGAGATTATTCATTGTTTCCTATGACTCTTTGGATCATTATATGTTATATAGCTCAAATTTCTTCAACATAAAAAGACTTTCGTTGTGATCCCATCAAATAGAGTGAATTCACAGGGAAAAGACGTTTTGGCTAGCACACTGCATGCATATATATATTTGATGTTGTGACAGTGCAATTTCTATCAGCTTGGTACTGACAGCAGCATTTTTTTCTTAAACTAGGGGGGTAAAAATATTGTACATTGTCAGTGCACAAAAACGAAAACTCTTTCCTCATGGATTTAAGTTTTATATGTTGATAGTGTAAAGATAATAGTATACTATCAGTAAACATTAACCTATGATGGTTTTTCCTTTTCTTCAAATGACTTGCGATAGTTGGTTAGTTACTATTTTTATTAGGCTGTCACTTGTTATAGAGAGGTAACTATAATTACCTTTAGGTGATGTTTTGTGTAAATATGTAGGGCGAATCACAGAAAGAGGATACTTTGATAATCACAGCCAGATTTTTGGGAAGTAGATTGTTGATATGGTGATTTTCACGGTCTGTCACAAAAGCATGGCAATCACTAGAATTTTTCATACGGTGATCATCAAGATTCGCCACAAAGAAATTTTCATATGGTGATCAAATTCTCAGAATTTTCAAGACATCACAATTTCCAGAATAAATTCTTATACTGTCAGTGTACAAAAATAAAACTCGTAACTTATATATCTATGACATTTTTTAGATTGCCAAGCGATAGATAATCTACCTAATGTAATAAGGCAGATTAATGTAATGGTATAAAAAACACGAGTTCACATAAATTAAACTCTTTGCAGATTCCCTTGACTAACATGTAGCAGATGACAAACTTGTCATCCCACCATCCCTCCTCGCCCCCGCACGTTAAATTATTTACTAAGTTTGTCGTGTCAATTGATGAACTTTAAGAGGGAAAGCAAAAAGTAAGAAAACTTGTTAGAAGGGTAAGAGAATGAAGATGTAATTGAGAGAATTTTCTGTATATGTTTGATGATGAAATTTGTATAGAACTTGTCCTTTACACACACAAAAAAAGAATCTTTCAGTAATTAGCTATGCCACTTGGTCTATGACTATTAGCTATTCTATAACAAATTTATTGGATAGAGACAAAAAGAATAATTTATCTACAAGAAAAAGAGAATCTACACACATAGTCTTGTCTTCTTCTATAGCAGGCCCAAAAGGCTTTAGATGAATTTGGGCCCAATGAAAAATAAAGGGAGAATAATATAGTTACCCATAAAAATAAAATTTTTATATTTTTATATCATATAGAAAATCTTATTACCCTTAATATTTAAGGTTTGATTTAATTACACTTAATATATTAAATTACCAACTCTATACCGTACTTAATTAAGGGTCTAATTAATGGGCAGTTTTTACTCCTTAATTAAAGGTGTCCATATATCCCATGTTTCTCTATCCCCCTAATTCCGAAGACCTGCTCTACTTGAAGAATTTTTTAGGGTCCAACTCTTATTCTATTCTTCGTCAACTATGTCCATCTCCTTTAAATCATCTGGACTAGCAATCCTTCCTTCAACTTAATTCCATCCTTTTCCTTTCGAAGCTTCTCAAGTAGAGCGGTAATTGACACAAACGTATATGTGCCATTGGCATTCCATTTCCTTGTATGGTTGGCGATGTCATGCCTAATAGGGTTCGAACTTGGAATTAGGAGAACAGAAAAACTGTGGTGTCCTCCAATACAAATTTCGACATCTGGATGTAATGTTACTTTCAGTAGCTGAACAAATAGCTCTTCAGGAAACACCTACAAGAATTAAAAGATAGTTAAATACAAACGTTGATGTTCATCTCAAAATTATACACAATATTTACCTTCAAACCAATGAATTGCAAATTGAAACTCGAAGAAGAAGAAGAAGAAGAAGAAGAAGAAGAAGAAGAAGAAGAAGAAGAAGAAGAATTCTTCTTCTTCTTCTTCTTCTTCTTCTTCTTCTTCTTCTTCTTCTTCGAGTTTCAATATGAAATTCAGTCAAAACTAAGTCTAATCTTCACCAAAACCCCCAAAATTGAGATATAAACTCCAAACCATATTTCCGATTATTTTCAACAACACCGAATCCAAACAAATAATGATTTTTGAAAACCCAAATTTGAATTCAAAGCTTTCAAGATTTTTAATAGCTATCAATGGTGGTAAATATCTAGAAGAATATTTACTTCCATAATGGCTTCCTGATTTTTCGCAGGTGATTAAGAAAGAATTTTAATGTAGACTCAATCAATCGCAAGATCTTTGCCTGATTTTTAGCGCGTTAATTATGGAAGATTCTGCCCAATTAATCGTGTATTAAACAAACGGTACAAAAATTATAAGAAATACGGACTAGGCGGGTAATTCAGATACTATGCACATTTTTTGTAATAAGATTTCATATATGGTATAGATAAGAAAAAATCCCAAACAAAATTATTTACCTTTGTCTACCTATTTGTTTTCCTACCCATCAAACTAATTATATTTCCTATCTATAATAGTTTTTATGGGGAATTTTTTCTTTTTTCTCCGTTTCTTTTTTATTTTTATGCTTCTTTTCTTTTTTCTTTTTTTTTCTTTCTTTTCCCCAATTCTTTTATCTCGTTTTCTTCTTATTTTTTGCTTTTTCCCTTTTTAAATTTCATTTAACTTCTTTTTTTTATATTCTTTTTCTCTTCATAATCTAATTTCATTTACTGCTTTCACTATTTTTATTATTCTTTTTTAATACAATAAGAAAAAATAACTGATATTATAAATATTTGTTCACCCTTTTTAAGTATAACTAGTACATTTAAATTCAATTATCATACTGAAATAATATCAGTTGTCACTTGATATAATTTATTGAATATCACACTGAATGCTGCTAAGCACCATAAATTACATAATCAGATAGAATCAACACGTGATTCTATTGTAAATCTATATCTCCTTCCCTACAAATATCATTACACACTCTACAATTAGCAGTAATACAACCAGTTATAGAGCAAGAAAACATGAACTACAGCAACCAAATCTCCATATATACTAGTTAGAATAAAAATGATAATAAAATATTGAAAAATGCAATAAAATTTTAAGTAGCAAAAAAGACTTTTAGTACCATGTGATACGAATATAGTATATATGTATATCAACAAAGCATATAATTGTTCTAGAATATTGCTACAACTACCTGCGACTATACTACTATACCAAAACATTAAAAGACGCAATAAAAGTATGAGAAAATTACATGCTCGTATTGCAAGCTAATTATTCGCAAAATAACTTGTTCATTCCATATACTAAAAGGGTATATAGTTGCATGAGATGATTCTAACAACTGCCTATAACTATAAAAGTTATTTCATAATACACATAAATTTATGTCACCGGCACACAAAAAATCCAGCATTGCAAATCATGTTCATATAAATAATTTCATAATAGAATTCACTTAAAATGTAGCTAAAACAACCAAAACAATGTTCAAACTATCATATGATACCAATATGGCATATAACTATACCAACATAGTATACAATCCTACTGGTTAATTTCCGGCAACTATATGACTATACTACTATTACATGACACGCATGTATAAAGAGAAAAATAAAAAAATAGTGTACCACATACTAATATAATAAAGTATTTTAAGAAATTGTACTATAATACTATATTAAACAAAATCAAATATTGTATCAATTAAAACAACTAACAAAACCAAAAAATGATTCAACTAACATAACAACAACAACAACTACCCAGTATAGTCCCATAAAATGGGGTCTGGGGAGGGTAATATGTAGACGAGCCTTACCCCTACCCAAAAGGGCAGGGAGGCTGTTTCCAATCGACCCTCGGCTCAGTGAAGGAAAGGGAAAAACAAAAACAAAAGGGCATTAGTAAGTCCAGCAGAAATGGCGTAAATAGTTATCTAAATATAAGAACCATAAATAAATAATTAAAATAGCATGCAATAATATCATACATTAACTACCATAAATAGCTACCATAAGGAAGACACAATCCAAAACACAGTTCATCTATGGATAGCCTTGCCAAGCCTCACCCAACCCAGGGTGAGTAGTAGGAAAAACTCTAGTGGTCCCTATCCTATAACCCTGACACTAGACCTCCAGACTTTCCTATCAAGAGCCATGTCCTCGGAAACCCGTATACTAGCCATGTCATGCCTAATCACCTCTCCCCAATACCTCTTAGGCCTCCCTCTGCCTCGCCGAACGCCGACCATCGCCAGCCGTTCACAACTCCTCACTGGGGCATCAGAACTTCTCCTCCGCACATGCCCCAACCACCTCAGCCTCGCTTCTCGCATCTTCTCCTCCACCGGGGCCACCCCCACCTTCTCTCGAATAACTTCATTCTTAGTCTTATCTAACCTGGTGAGCTTGCACATCCACCTGAGCATCCTCATCTCCGCAACTAACATATGATACCAATATAGTATATAGCTATACTAATATGGTATCTAGTTGGAATGAATTGTATACCAAAATGGTATATTTGTATACTATTTGGGTATACATACAAATTAGTCGTCTTTTCTGGTTCAACTATATTTCAACCAAATTTCTAAAATCTACTACAAAATCTCCACCATATTGACTAAAGCTTTAGCTACAACCTCCTATCAACTTTGCAAACAAACTCATACATGATTGGATCAAAACAACTAAAAACTCAAATAAACCAAGTTATGAGTTTCAAGTTTCAAGATCCTTCAATGATAGATTTAATTTTCTCACAATAAAATCTTTGAAAATTAGCATTAACATTATATTCAAAGAACAATACCTAATAAATTCCAACAACAAATACTTCAACACACATGAAAATTCAAATTTTAGTTAGATAGCATATATTATTTTTTGTTTTACTTTTAGGAGATAAAATAAATTTATGGAGCACAAATAAAAACAAAGGGTGATGATAGAAAGATAAAGGTAAATACTAATAACATACAAAGGCTATCTCTTTTGTGATTGAACATCCGATTGAAAACTGTGATTTTTTATGGAGTAAAAGAGAAAAATTAATTTTGAAACTTCTTAAGGGTATTTGCTTCTTCTCCTTGAGAAAGGGAAGCGACAACAACGAGAATTGATGAGGAGATAAAAAAAGAAAGCTAATTATTTATTGGATTGGACGGGTAATTAGTTGTAATAGAATAAGTATTTGATGTAATTACTTTTAAAATAGATAATTATAGATAATTACTTTTGATTAGGTAGGTATATAAGGTAATTTTCCCAAAAATAAATCCAAAACAGCATCGCAAGCATTTTGAGCGTAAAAACACCTTGAGCGCAATTGTAAAAAGATTCCAAATCCAAATCTCTTATACATCTGCTTTGTTTGGACAGAAGACATTCACCTCATTTGTGTCAGTCTTCTTCTTCACAATTTCAGCTTCCTTTGCTTTCCAATTCTCCATGGAATCACCATTAAGTTATGAAATTTGCGAAGCTTTCATTCCACCCCCCCCCCCCCCCCCCCCCCCCCCCAAGTTGGAGGGATGTGAACCAACCCCAACTTGCCCAAAACAGTTTTGTGGATCGGACAAGAAAGGGATTTTGTGAAAACATCGGCAATCTGAGAAAAGGAGGGAACAAAGGATAAAGATATGAGACCAACAAGGTATTACTGTCGGACAAAGTAGCAGTCCATGTCGACATGCTTGGTGCGTTCGTGAAAGACTGGGTTTTGGCGATGTGGATAGCAGCCTGTCGGAGTGAAGAGGCACATGAATAAAAGGAGTAAGAGAAAGGTCTTCAAGAAGACGGAGAAGCCATGTGAGTTCTGCGACGACTCGATGCATAGATCGGTATTCTGCCTCGCGAAGGAAAAGGATACCAAATATTGCTTTTTGGACTTTCAAGAAATGGGATAAGAACCAAGGGAAATATAATAGCCACTGATAGACTGGCGAGTGTCCGGACATCGGCTCCAATCGGAGTCACAAAAAGCAACAAGCTTGAAGGAGGGATTAGATGATAGAAAAAGCCCTAAACCAGGGTCCAAAAGAAGGTAAGGTAAACAACGTAAAGCAAGCATCAAAATAAGGACGGCGAGGCTATTTCATGAATTGACTGAGGTGCTGCATAGAAATGGCCAATCAGGACGGGTGTGAGTTAGATAATTGAGTTTGCCCAAGAGTTTGAGATAGATGAAAAGATCTGGTAGAAGATCACCTTCATTCATACGCAAGTGGAAACAAGGATCAATAGGAGAAGAAGCTGGTTTGGAGTCCAAGCAGCTAATTTCAGAAAGAAGATTCAAGGTAAATTTCCTTTGAGTTAATATGATTCCTTGTTTCTCCGCGATGATTTCAATACCCAAAAAATAATGTGCTTGACCTAAATCCTTGATTTTGAACTCAGAGTCTAGAAACACCTTAAGAGAATTAAGTTCTATAGGGTCATCTCATGTTAGTAAAATTTCATCAACATAGACAAAAATGATGGTAGTTTTTCCTGCTGATTTCTTGAAAAAGAGTGAGTATCGTTGAATGAATGTGAGTAACCGTTGAAATTTAGAGCAGTGGTAAGCCTGGCATACCACTGCCTAGAGGCTTGGTGCAAACCATAGACAGATTTGTGCAATTTGCAAACATGACCAGGGGTGGGAGGGGTAAGTCCAAATGGAAACTTCATGTAGACTTCCTCCTTTAAATCACCATGAAGGAAAGCATTGTTGAAGTCCAGTTGGTAAACACCTCACTACTTCTTAAATGCCGCTGTCAATAAACATCTGATGGTTGTCATCTTAACAACTAGGGAGTATGTCTCATTGAAATCAGTTCCTTCCCTTTGTATGTCACCCTTGATGACTAACCGAGCTTAACATTACTACTGAACCATCCTGCTTGTGTTTCACGTTGTAACCCCACTTACAGGGCAATGCTTTCCTGTCCTTAGGTAGTTTTACAACCTCCCAAGTTTTGTGTGCCTCTAAAGTTGTAAGTTCTTGGTTCATGGCTTCCTGCCAACCATGATAAAGGGAAGCTTGGGAAAATGAGGTAGGTTCAGAAATATGGGTAATGGTGTTTATGATATTTTGGTTGGTGGAAGATAGGGCAGAAAAAGATAAGATAGAAAGAGAAATAAGGGAAGTAAAATAGTGGATAGTCAGATTAGTTAAAACAACTGAATTGCAGATGTAGTCATCTAAATAAGAGGGTAAGTGATGTTCTTTGGTGGATCTTTTGAGAGCAGGTTGAGAATGTAGAGTGGTAGGAAATAGTGATGAATCAGATTGAGCAGGAAGAATTAGGGAAGGGGGAGAGTTAGAGGCCGAAGGAGGTGAAGTAAATACGGGAGAAGTAAAGGGTAAAGGAGTATAAGAAGAGGAGATGGTGGTGAAGAGGCAATGCTAGAAGAAATAGGTCTAGGTGTTAGAGATGGGGAAGGGATGGAGCAGAGAGGTGCAAATGATGCTTTATCAGGAGTTTTAATAGAATGGGAAAATGTTTTGACTGAAAATATAGGTGACAGGGGCATGATAGAGGTATAAGGAAAGATGAGTTCATGGAAAATAACATCTCTAGAAAAAAAATACCTTATGAGTTTGTAGATCAAGTAGCTTATATCCCTTCTTGCTAGAAGAATACCCCCAAAACACACACTTAACTGATCTGGGATCTAGCTTGGATCTGTGGGTAGGTAGTGTGGAAGCATAGCATAAGCATCTAATGTCTTTTAATACCATAGTTAGGAGGTTGACCATATAAGACTTCATAAGGAGTCTTCATCTTTAGAACTTTAGAGGGAAAGCTATTAATAAAAAAGGTTGCCGTCAACAAGTAACCCCCCCAAAACTTGGTTGGAAGGTTAGATTAAAAGAGTAATTTCCTGCAGGTTTTAAGTAAATGTCTATGCTTCCCTCAACAACCCCATTTTGTTGGGGAGAGGAAACACAAGTCGTTTGATGAAGAATACCTTGGGAAGAAAATAACTATGAGGTACTGGGACTGGATCCCAACTCAAGGGCATTATATGATCTTATAACCTTTACTTTGGTGTGAAACTGTCTCTCAGTTATGGCTAAGAATTGTTTGAGCATTCTGAAAGCATTAGGCTTAGTTTTGAGAAGAAATGTCCGTGTGCCTCTACTATAATCATCCACTATAGTAAGAAGGTATTTGTAACCATCATAAGTGTGTGTTTCTTAAGGTCCCCAAGTGTCGACATGAACAAGATAAAAAATCTGTTTAGCTGTTATAGAACTAGAAGAGAAAGGTAATTTAACTTGTCTAGCTTTAGCACAAATATCACAAGGCTGAAAATTAGAAGGAGAAGAAGAATAAGAAATAGAAGAGATGCATTTCATATTAGAAAAAGGCATATATCCTAGTCTATTATGCCATAAACTTACATCTTTAGAAATAGATGCTAAACATGTGCTAGAATTGGAAACTGTTCTACTAGACTTTTGACTACAAACAGAATGGCTAAAAGCCTTGATTAAATTAGACATAACTACTCAGGAGGTTGGTGGAGCAGTTCAGGGATAAGAAGAAGGACCTGCACATGGTGTTTATCGACTTGGAGAAGGCGTATGACAAGGTCCCAAGGGAGGTGCTATGGAGGTGCTTAGAGGCGAAGAGCGTGCCGAAAGCCTACATCAGAATAATCAAGGACATGTACGATAGAGCTAAAACTAGGGTTAGGACGGTGGGTGGCGACTCAGACCATTTTCCAGTGGTTATGGGGCTCCATCAAGGATCGGCGCTTAGCCCCCTCTTGTTTGCCTTGGTAGACGAGACGAAGGTAGGTGTTATTGAGAGGTTAGAGGTATGGAGACAGACTCTCGAGTCTAAGGGTTTCAAAATAAGCAGATCTAAGACAAAATACCTGGAGTGCAAGTTTAGCGCCGAGCCGAGCGAAGTAGGCAGGGACGTGATGATTGGATCTCAGGTTATCGCCAAGAGGGAGAGTGTCAGATATCTTGGGTCAGTGATTCAGGGGGATGGAGAGATTGGCGGGGACGTCACTCATCGTATAGGAGCGGGGTGGTCAAAGGGGAGGCTTGCATCAGGAGTCCTGTGTGTCAAGAAAGTTCCACAGAAACTCAAGGGGAAATTTTATAGAGCTGTGGTTAGACCTGCAATATTGTATGGGGCAGAGTGCTGGCCAGTGAAGAACTCTCATGTTCAGAGAATGAAGGTTGCGGAGATGAGGATGCTCAGGTGGATGTGCGGGCTCACCAGGTTAGATAAGATTAAGAATGAAGTTATTCGAGAGAAGGTGGGGGTGGCACCGGTGAATGAGAAAATGCGAGAAGCGAGGTTGAGGTGGTTCGGACATGTGCAGAGGAGAAGTGCTGATGCCCCGGTGAGGAGTTGTGAACGGCTGGCGATGGTCGGCGTTCGGCGAGGCAGAGGGAGGCCCAAGAGGTATTGGGAGAGGTGATTAGGCATGATATGGCTAGTATGCAGGTTTCCGAGGACATGGCCCTTGATAGGAAAGTCTGGAGGTCTAGTATCAGGGTTGTAGGATAGGGGCCCCTAGAGTTTTTCGTACTACTCACCCGGAGTAGGGTGAGACTTGACAGGCCTATCCATAGATGTTTTGTGTTTTGGATTGTGTCTCCCTTATGGTAGTTATTTATGGTAGTTACTGTATGATATTATTGCATGCTATTTATTTATGGGCCTTATATTTAGATAGTTATTTATGCTATTTCTGCTGGACTTACTAATGCTCTTTTGTTTTTGTTTTTGTTTTTCCACTCTTCTCTGAGCCGAGGGTCGATTGGAAACAACCTCTCTGCCCTTTCGGGTAGGGGTAAGGCTCGTCTACGTATTACCCTCCCCAGAACCCACTTTGTGGGACATTACTGGGTAGTTGTTGTTGTTGTTACTCTAGGCTTGAGAAACTTGGTTGGACCAACTTAGCTTGAATGGACTGAATTGAAGACATAGATCCCTCAATGACTTTACCAAGCGCCACTGGCCTCTTCAGTGAAGGGGCTTTCAATATTGCACTAAAAGAGGAGAAAATCAGAAGTGAATGAAATTGAAAACACAACTTGTGTACCGACAATAAGTTGTAATTAAAACATGGCACACACAAAACATGATGAAGGGTAAAACCAGGTAGAATGGTTATTGATCCTGCTTGATAAACCAACACCTTAGTAGAATTAGATAGCTTTACATAGACTGGCCTAGGAAGGATTTTGGCATTAAATAGAAGCTGCAAATCAGAATTCATGTGCTCAGAAGCACCTGAATCTAAAATCTAAGAAATATATTGAAGAGAAACACTAATAAATATTTTAGAAGAGGAACAGGAATGAGGTATACCGACACAATTAGTAGACATTGTCTCCTCATCCGTCTGCGCAATTTGAGAACTAACTTTCACTTGTTGAAGCAACTGGTAAAGCTTGTAAAATTGATCTTGTATCATGAGTTGATCTCCTACACTGTTTGGCTGAGTATCTGATGTTTCCATAGAACTGCTGCATTGCTCTTTGCTCCATTGGATCTTTTGGATTTGATAAACTTAAAATCTAAGGGAAAACCAATCAATCTATAACAATTTTCAGTAGTATAATTTTGCTTCTTGCAATAGTTGCAAAACTGAGTTCCCTTCTTTGTTTCCATGTTGAACTTCTTAGCAGGTGCGACTTTCTGTCCTCCATAAGATTGTTGAGCAGCAACGAAGGCAATTTCAGCTGGATGATGAGAGACCTATACTTCTCTTTTCTTATCATCTATGATAAGAAAGGAGTAGGCATGATTGAGTGAAGGAAAATCAGATAGCATAAGTAGATTGCTTCTGGCTGCTGCATAAGTGTCATTCAGTCCCATAACAAACTTAATGAGTCTGCTATCCTGTTGATATTTGTAGCTTTTGATTTTACCCCCACAATTGCAGTCACAGGTACAGTGTTGGCATATATCCAGGCTGTCCAATTCATCCCACAACCTTTTCAGTTTAGTATAGTATCTTATTATGTCCAAATTTCCTTGTGTTGATTCACTGATCTCTTTTTGTTGGTGATAAAGTTGTGATCCATTACTCTGAGCAAACCTTTCTTCAAGCTCATTCCAGATTTCCTTGGCGGTACATAACACTCTCTACTGTTGCTTTGGAAAGAGTGTTTAATAGCCAAGAAATGACCATGTCATACAACGGGTCCAAGACTTGAAGTCATCAGAAGAGACTTTGGGCTGAAGAAACGTTCCATCAATGAGTCCTACTTTGTTCTTAGCAGACAAAGTTATGAGCACCCTTCTCCAACCCCATATCCTCTTCCATCAAAAGAAAAGTTAACAAGAAGCATTTCAGGTGAATCAGAAGGGTGGAGGTAAAATTGATGTGAGAAGTCGAGAAGTGCAGAAGCAGCTTTTGCCGTCTGAGGAATGCTGGTTACTATGGCAGATGCTGAAGGGAGATCGACTTGCTCTCCCATGGTTGATTAGGATATAACAAAAAAGAAAGATTGAAGAAGGATCGAGCACTAAAGCTCTGATACTATGTTAGAAGAATAAGAGAATGAAGATGTAATTGAGAGAATTTTCTGTGTATGTTTGATAATGAAATCTGTACAGAACTTGTCTTTATATACAAATAAAAAAGAATCTTTCAATAACTAGTATAATCCAACTTAGTGGGGTTTGGGGAGAGTAGTGTGTACGCAGACCTTACCCCTACCCTTGGGGAGGCTGTTTCCAAATAGAAACCCGGGATCTTTCCCTTCAAAATTTTCCCACCTTGCTCTTGGGGAGACTCGAACTCACAACCTCTCGGTTGGAAATGGGGGTTGCTTACCATCAGAGCAACCCATCTTATCTACTATTAATATATTCTATAACAAATTTATCGGATAGAAACAGAAAGAATAATTTATCAACAAGAAATAAAAAATCTGAAAACATAGTGTTGTCTTCTTCTATTTCAGGCCCAAGAGGCTTCAGACGAATTTGGCCCCAATGAAAAATAAATCAAAACAGTAGCAGAAGCACTTTGAGCCCTAAGCCCAATTGTAAAAAGAGTCCAAATCCAAATCTCTTATACATTTGCTTTGTTTGGACAAAAGACATTCACCTCGTTTGTGTCGGTTTTCTTCTTCACAATTTCAGCTTCCTTTGCTTTTCAATTCTTCATGGAATCACCATTAAGTTCTGAAATTTGTGAAGCTTTGATTCCAACAAAACTTACCAGCGCCCCAAAAATGAAACAAAAAGCGTAATACTCAGAAATAAAAGAAGGAAAATACCTAGCTACGACAATAATATTTTCTCTCTCATTATTTTTACTTCAACGGTGCTCTTGATCACAATAAGATTAGGATGTGAAAACGAAATAAATGAGATTGAATCAAATCAATGTATAGTATAACCAGCCTTGTAGAATTACTGAATGCTTATTATTTTTCATTTTCACCAATAATAGCAACGAATCATGACAATAAATACAGTAGACAAATTATAATTATTATTTTTCATTTTCACAAGTTAAAGTGTTAAACAATCTTTTCAAATAATCATTTCTTTTTGACTTGTAGCTCATTATATTTCGAAAAATGGATGGTGCCCAAATATGACTACCACCATTTTTTTTCCTAGTTTATATTTGCATATCTTCTGTTCCAACAAGATAATGCAACAGAATACTAACAAAAATAAATAGCAACTAAAAAATCTTTAGAAGTTAACTAACAATCCCATGAAATTTGATCCATAGAATTAACACTAGTATACAATCCACAAGGCACCAATGTAGTATCCACAAAATCAAAATCAAAGTTAGAGCTGTCAAACGTATTCTCCACCGTTTGATCATGATTAATAACCCTGTAGACATCCTCTTGATCACAAAACTTTGTCTGAATTGGAAATTGTTCCTCTTGTTGTACTTGCATTAATTCTTCAGTTCCATTGGCAGGATTTAAGGTTGTTGGTTCAATTCCAGTTCCATGCCACATGCTATTCTCATTTATATATTCCGTTTCTCCTTGTCGTATATTCGTAGAGCTTTCCATTAAAGAAGAGCTCGCGAAATCCAACATGGAATTTTGAGTAATGACGTGATTTCTGTCACTTGTTTGGGACTGAGACATAGTTGCTACAGTCTGATTTCTCTGATCACTCCATGTGAAAGTAGGGTTTTGGTATTCAATGTTGGGAACAATAGGAGAATAATTATATGTACTAGAAGTAGTAGTGTTATTACTATGAGGGAAAGGAGAGAAGGATGCAAGAGTTGATTTGATATAATCCATTGAAATTACTTCTTTATTTGTTGAAGTATCAAAGGTGAAAACTGAGGTGGAATCTTGATGATGATGAGTTTTGGCTTTGGTTGAATTGTTGGTTTTGTTCTTAATAAGGAGATTGTGAGTATTTGGATCTAACCCTTGAGCAATAAGCTTCTTTTTAATGCAAGAATTCCAGAAATTCTTCACTTCATTATCAGTTCTACCAGGTAAATGTTTGGCTATTTGTGCCCATTTATTTCCCAAGATTCTATGAACATCAATTATGGTTCTTTCTTCTTGTTCAGTAAAAGAACCCCTTCTAAGATCTGGCCTCAAGTAGTTTATCCATCTCAATCTACAACTCTTTCCACACCTTTGCAACCCTACAAAATGTTCCAACCGATAATTAAGTTAACAAAAATATACTTTTCTTAACGCCTTAAACATTTAGATTCGAGATGGTGTGTGTATATATATATATATATATAATTTTTTTAAGTAAGTATTCAAGATGGTATATATCATATATCAAGAAAAGATTCTGGATTCAAGTCCCGTTATAAGAAAAAGGTCTAGCGAAGCCATGTATAGCTTAAAGCTACCTTATTATCATAGTAAAAGAGAGTTTTTCAGGTACGAATGAAAGGCGATATATGTATTCTCCCACTTCGATTTTCTTGAAAGCACTCTTTGAGCATGCTGATATAATAATTTCGGCTTACTATAAAAAATTTACATGTGTTTTGCTCGTGAAAAAAGAATCAATCCGCACATGAGAGGCGTATTATTGAAGATATAATTTAGTAAGCTTATTCTTTTAGATGAGATGGTCGTGTAATTCAACACATAAAAATATGAATCAGAAAACAAGAATTGTCTAACAAAGAACAAAATGGAAGATATGAGAAACAGTAATATATATAAACCTGATAATTTAGGAACAGAACTCCAGCATCCATGGCCATGGGAGGTTATATGTTTGACGAGTTTTTCATCTTCTTCTGGAGACCAAAGACCTCTTTTAACTTTCTGTTTGCTGCAGCAGTGATGGCCCATCCCTTTAATTTGTCCCTCACCCTAACTGCACAAGTCTTTATCTATATATATATATATATATATATATATATATATATATATATATATATATATATATATATATATATATATATTGGCTGCTCTCACAATTTTAATTCATAACTTCTCTTATGCATAATAGTATAAAATAGTATTTTTTCACTATACTACATAGAGAGAGTAGTGTTTTCATTCTCCAAATATTTGTAATTGCTATACGTGTGAGACAAAGTTGAAGTAGACATCTTCTCAATGTCCATAATAGAGAGATAGAGATAGAGATAGAGAGACTTTAACTTGGAGTGTACTCATGAGAGGACCACCTTAGGTACTCATATTGAGTGATTTAGCAGCTTCTCTAAACCTTGTCTTTTAGACATTTTACTTTTTAACTTGATTTTCACTCTTCCTTTACCACTTGTTTGGATGATTGTTACGTATCGTTTTTTAATGTGTTATATATTGTATTATATTATATGTATTATTTAATAAATATAATATTTGGATATCGTTTGTTATCGTTCCATGATATCACACACACGTCGATAATATGAAAAATAAACTTGTAATATTACTAAGAAAAAATAGAATACGGAGTAGAATTATTATATAAAAGGTAAAGTAAAGGATAATATGATTATTTAATACTCCCTCCAATCCACAATAAGGGACCAATTTACTTTTTTATTTTGGTCCAAAATAAGTGTCCATTAATATAACTAAAAAAGAATTCAATTTGTTTTAAAAATACCCTTATGTACATATCCCTATAAAGTTTTCTTACTCCTCACATTAAATATTTAATTAAGGGTAGTTTGGTCATACTAGGTATTTTGTATAGAATTTAGTATTTTCTTAATGGACATGCTAAAAGCAATTTGGTTACTTATTGTGGACAAAGAAGAGCAAAATTAGAGAAAAAAGCAAGGTAATGACGCCACACAACCACATCAAATCCGACTTTACATAAAATAACACTTTAATTATTACATAATTGCAAATTTAACGATATGATACAATAAAAGTTAGGTAACAATAAAAACAAATATTATATTTAACGTAACAAGTATACAATTTAATAGGTACTAACCATCCAAACAATATGTTATCCGAAACTCGGTTTATGTTTTTGCACGTACTCATGTATATATGATCAGAACATTAGGTCAATACCTTCTACTATGTATTTTAGCATTTCTTAATAGTAATAATATTATTTTATATTTGGAGATTGTCTCTCATACAAGAAATAGATTTGTTAATCTCATTTTCCATATTATATTTTCTTTCATCTCTCTATATCAATCTAACAATTTCTAAGTGAAATCATTGGTATTATATATTTTTTCATCTTTCTGTATCAATTTAACAATTTCTAAAGTGAAATCGGAAATAAGATAGTACTTTTTATAGTTAAAAAAAAATATTATGATATATTTACACACGTAGAAAATCGTATGAATTTCTATTAGCTAGCTTCCCTTTAATTTTGAGGGTAACAAAAAGAAAGGTATTTTGCAAAGAGTTTATTTTATATATATATAAAATAATATCACTTAAAAAGGTAGAAGTAACTCAAATAATTTTGGATAATAAGCGCGGTTAGTAAGCTTACAAATAAAGTAGCCAACCAACGAAATTATAAATTGCACTAATAGTGTGAACTTTTGTAGTTAAATCCTTACGCAAAATTTTTTAAAATACCGCAAGCGCACAACTTGTTAATTTGATTTGCTTTTGTGGACCAATAAAACATGTATTCATTCCTAAAGGCAAATGAACCCTAATACAAGAAAGGCCTTAAGCCCTTAACCATATGAAAGGTGAAGGAAACATACAATAAACGATACTCAAAACCACATTTGTCATGATAAAAAAACGTAGATCTAGGGCGGAAATAGAAGTCCCGCTATGGGTTCAATCGAATTCAAATAACTTTTACTTAATATTATATTTATATTAAAAAATCTATTAAATATGTACAAATATTAAATTTAGTGTCCGTTTTGACATAAATTTGATGGAATATTTTTCCAAATATTTTTTACTTTTTTTTTCGAAATCAGAATTTTGTTCATAAGATTTTCAATTTTCACTTGAAAATGCATTTTAAAAAATTTTAAAATTTGAAAAACTGCAAAAAATAGTTTTTCAAAAATTTCACTCAAATCAATCATAAAACTTCAAAAACAACCCAAACTTAAATTTATATCTAAAGACAACTTTAAATTTCAAATATCATTTTAATTTGAAAAATATTTTCACCATTCGTTCAAATTTTACAATTCTTACATCCAAACGCCTACCAGAATTCATTTATTGGCACTTAATATTGAGTTTTAAATTTAAAATTAATAAAGTTGAAATTCTAACCGTGCCTCTGCCTACGTCAACTGCTTTCCCCAACACTTATATTTATGTATTTGTCACAAAAAAGTACCGTGGCTGGCTTAGTCATAAGTGTTACATAAATAATTGTATAATAGAAAAACAAATAATGAAAAGAAGAGTACAATTATGAGTCAAATATGTAAAGACACAATTTCACTTTTAATGTGCTATTGATGAGATTGACTTTTTATTTTCGACATGTTTTTAACCTAGGCAACAAATATACCAATTAAATCCTGCCGACGGACAAGACAATCTATACTATAATAGTAGCATAATGTTAGATTTCTAGTGTTATGATGTTATATTTTTTGAACATACGTGCAAATAATTCTTTAAAATAATGACAAGTTATGATGTTATTTAACGAAACTGTGTACAAAAATCTTAAAATATGTAATGGTATGATATTCTTACTTTAGATCATTATACAACAGTTATTACCCTGTTGAATAAAAGACAAGTCATTATTGTTGGGTAATGAGTGATAATATGTCCATTTAGGGGAAGACCTAATGATTTTGAATAAGATCGACGTCATCATATATTTCCTAGCATCCAATTTCAACACAAACAACAATACAACAACAATCCAGTATAATCTCACTTAGTGGGGTCTGGGGAAGGTAGTGTGTACGCAGACCTTACCCCTACCCTTGGATAGAGGGGCTGTTTCCAAATAGAAACCCGCCATCCTTCCCTCCAAAAACTTCCCACCTTGCACTTGGGGAGACTCGAACTCACAGTTGCTTAGCATCAGAGCAACCCCTCTTATCTCCTCAACACAAACAAGAATCTTTCCTTAAATATCTCTCTTGGTCCCTCCTTTTTTTTAATAAATAAATAAATAATAATAATATCCGAATCAACTTGCTCATATCTCGATTAGTTTTATAAAGAATTAATTATTATTTTTCATCAGCACAAGGACATCATAATTTAGTTCATCAATATATAAACAAATAAGAAAAATCTTTATTTCCTGCCAAAACTAAAGAAAAGCTAAATTAAATAGAGAGGGAATGAACTAAGAATATATATTCAAGATTGTGCACTGAAAACATATAAGTTTTTAAAACTATCATATATGTTTACGCAGAGATAGAGTCAACATTTGAAGGTTATGAATAAGAGTTCTATTACTTTTAAGTTATTGGGTTCTAAATTAATAATTAGTATATATTTAATAAATTTTATAAAATAAACATTGAGTTTGGACTAAAATTATTGGGTTCTATCGAACCCGTAACTCATATGCTAGCTCCGCCTCTAGGTTTACGTATATAATATGTAATTTTTAGCTACAAGTTTTATACGGTAACTTTTAAAATAGAGGCATAACTTCTATTGCTTAAATTGTGTTTATACATAGAAACTTTACATTGTTGGTGCATGTAACTTTCTTTTAATCGCGATATAGCATATGTGTACCTCGATTAATTAATTCAACAGAGGATATACTACCTCCTTATGGCGCCAGCATAGGTCGCACATAAATCTGTCCCCCCAAAATCATTTATATATAGTGCGTTTATCTCTGCTACCCGGAATTTAAATATGAGATCACATAGTTTTTAACCTACTTTATTAATCACTAGTCAAACCATTAGGTGCCACTATTAGTGTTATTACATAAATCCGCATAGTGGGAGCTATGAAAAGAGAAAGAGAAGAGTAAAATGAAGAGAGAATTAACATGAGCTAATTAAGAAGCACGACATGTACAAAATGAGTGAAACTTTTTTTCTTTTCTTCACTCAACCGTTGCTTGGGAGAGTCAATTCCTTGGTTTCAACGAAAATGGTGATGATTGGTCTGTCTCCTTTCTTCATTTTTCACCCATCCTTCCCTTTCCTTATTTTTCTTTTTCACAAAGAGTTTCCATCATCTTCTTCTTCATTTCTTTTCTATTGTTCCGGTGGAGGAAATCACGTTAAAAAGCAAATCTAGCATGAGAGGGTACATGCAGTATTTGAAAAATTCAAGCACCTTTTCTTTCTTTCTTGATCACTGTTTCTCTTTTATGCTGAAATTGGCTTTTCCCTCGCCAAGATGAAAGAGGGATGTGTGTGGGTATATATATATATATAGTCACACCTCTTTATAATAATATTCATATATAATAATATTTTATTATAAAAATTTCACTTTTTCAGAATTAATTTTTAAATTATGTTATAATATATATATTCTTTATAACGATATTTTATTATAATATTTAAAACAAATAAAATTATTGTAGAGATATTTGACTATATATATATATATGAGCAAATCATGGGTGGAAAAAGAATACTTTATAATGTCAAATCATCTTGGAATATCTAAATTTCATCAGGCCAGAATGAATGCTTATGATTTCAATTGTTTGAAATGTTTAAGGTCCAGCTAGTCTTGTCGTTCTACGTTTTTCCTTCTCCTTGGTTTTCTTGTCCACGTAATCTCATGTATTCTTCACTAAAACAACGTATTCTGCACGTGGAAGTAGGAAGAGATATCATCGTAAACTTTCACATCGAGTTATAATGTATATTACCAAGCTCAAAGTGTGTCTTTCAAATAGTTAATTATTATGGTCATTAACCACTATGTTAGGAAATAAGTGTTCCTTTGTCTCCTTAAAGGCAAGAGTATTTAACGTCATATGTTAGATTTTTGTTATTTGAGAGAATAGCTTAACAAACAAATTACACCTGAAAAAAGATCTTTTATAAGAATGGTAGAAGAGGACACCATAGTCATCCCGAATAAATAATAAATAAATATAAAATTAATTATTTAGCAGTCGATTAAGTATGTAGGCAAAAATCTTGGGAGATTCAGGTTCAATTCTCACAGCAGAAAATTGTTGTGACATTTTCTCCTATCCATTTAAGTCAACTTGATAGGCAAAGTTACTTCATATTTGTATTAGTGAAAGATAATTATATATATTAGGTTAAGTGTATTAGGTGTTTGTACAAATTTTCTTATATTAATTAATTTTCTTATCTTTTGAAAGAAATGACAACATATCTATTATAATAGAGTTTTTCTTTTTCTATAAAGAAAACGAAATTCTTCCATATTTGGCTTGTCATTTTTTTTTTCTTGTAGAAAAATATTTGGAATCCTATAAATTGAAGTTCTGTCCTTCTCATTCAGCAGCATCCACAATGTAGCCCTATGGCGCTTGAGAGTCGTGTTTAGGGAGAGAACTTTACGGGACAAGTGTTAGTGTGTCACTTGTGTTTGCCTTTTCGTGAGGTTGTTCTCTCGATATTTTGTACTCTCTTTTTATATAGTGGATTCCTCATCTCCGCCGTGGATGTAGGTCAGTTGACCGAACCACGTTATATGTTTGTTTCTCTTTTGATATGTTTCTTTTCGTTGTATGATTTATCGTCATTCAAAGTTTACTTTGCTACCTTGCACATGACACCTCACTTTTTTCGGTCCAAACAAAGTGTAAGTTGATCCAAACAAACACAACCCACATAATGAAAGACAGAGCCTAACAGATTGATGTGATGATGATAGGATATAATTAAGTATTTTAGTCGCTTATTACACTCAAATTTACTGCACTTTAGTTGAGTTTGCCCTTTAATCGCTAGTGTTTTGCACTAACGTTGTATTTTATGCCTTGTAGGAGTGATTCCGAGTTATATAGTTGTTATAGAATGAATTATAGTAATTTAGAGCTTTGAAATCTGAGTAAAGCCCAAGGAATTAAGCCAGTATCGTATTCGTGGATCAACGGATGATAGAGCAACAAAATAAAGAATCGAGTATGTGTATTGCGCACTGTCTAGTAAAATACACATAACTTTTCACTCCGAACTTCATTTGAGCTCTATAATATATGGTTGTAAAGCTAACTCAAAGTGATACAACTTTTATATTTTATATTTTTCAAATTTCAAACGAACAGGGTGAAAAATGCGGTCTAAATTGCGACAGCGTACCTGACAGAGACTGAAACAATAGCCTTGCAACGTACCGCGCCCATAACGCACCCGGACCGCGGCCGCAACGTCCAGAGCTGAAAAATTATACTTTTCCGCATAGTAGAAGGTATATTATTTGGGCCCGACCCTACTTGGTATATATGCATATGAAAAAAACAATATTTTAAGAGAGGTTGGACATATTTTTGACATAGATTCGACCTAAGGAGGCAGAAACACAATAGAAGCAAGACAGAGAATTCTTCTACAAGTTTTTCCTTCCTATATCTATTTTTTATTGTTGGTTAGACTTTTAATATTGTAGTTTTACATACTATTATGAATAACTAATTTGTTATCTAAGGTTTTGATGGAACCTTTTGTAGGATAAATTTTTGTTATGTTTTTGTATATTGAGCCATAGTATTTTCTCTATTTGTTGAACTATATTATTCTTGTAGTTGATTGAAGGGCCCTCAATTAGTTATGCCTCTTTAGTATGTATTACTCGGGATAGAGTGCATATTTAGATAGTTGTTGAACAACATCACTCCCGACGTATGTGAGGAATCAATAACTAAGGGTTTAAAGGAGTGATTAGAGATAACGAAATCTTGGTGTGATCTAAGTTAGCTGAAACAAAAGCCAACTAGCGTAACTGGGGAGAGTGTGTCTAGTAAATTGTGGTAATTATTCGGGAGAGAGTTACGTCAGTCAGAGCGCTCATGATTGGTAGAGAATACTTAAAGCGAATTTATAGAAAACATAACGGGAAAGATTCCGACAATTGGAAAAATCATAACTCTAGACCTCCTTATTCTTGACTCCAATCCTTATCCTTGTTAATTGATAGTTTTATGGCTTTCTAGATTTGTTAATTAATTAGATAAAAATAAATATTATATTTTTTATAGTTAGAAAATTATTTAGACTTGTGTTTCTTAGTGATATTAAACGACTATAACTAGACTTTAGTTTTCTGTGGAATTTGACTCAAAACTTATAAACCAAATTATATTTATAATAACCGCTTAATCTTTTTTATAAAATATAGTTGGGCTGATGATATGACATTGTAAATTATCACGCGAATCATAGTGAAATGTGTAATGATAAGCAATTAAGCATAAGGAGAATATTTATTTCATGTCAATATTGATTCTGATGGGTTAAAGCAAAATGATGTCCTAGAAGGTAGGAAGTCAATTAGGCAATATTACTTTGCTGTTAAAAGAAAAAGAAGAGTTTATCATCATTTACTACAGTGGACCACATAAATTTGCTAACATATCATTATTTTCCAGATAAAACTCAGTTTTGCCGACAATTATGAAATTTATGCTCTTAATTAAACTCACTGTTTTTATTTCGGTAATAATAAAATCAACTAATTATATAGTATTATATTATTTCTCAGAAAATAAAATAAGACAGGAAAGGTACTTTTATTAGTTGTATACCATATAGGATTAGATGCTTAATTAACATTTTATTTGCTATATATATGATTTAAATAAGAGTAAGTGTAATTTGAAAGTTAAGCAGCAAACAAATGGAGTTATGTCAAAAAAGTTATTAATAAGTTTTGCGGTTTAGTCGGCCCTACTTTTATTGACTTAGACCGTTGACTGTTTTGGTCAAAATCTGACCGTCACGATTTAATTGACCAATATCCCGCCTAAATGATCGGGTAATAAAAGACAACGTAGCTTACTCTGTATCTCTTTCCCGACAACTATCGAGTTGGAAAAAACAGCGCCTAAAGGCGTGACCAAGATACATTAAAGGCAAGAAGGCGTCAGGCCAAGTAAAGGACAAGGGTGTCCCGATTATAAATAGTAAGGAAAAACCCTCGATGAAGGAGGCTTCCTTTTCGTCCTTTCTCTAAAAAAGAAGGCCCCCTTCTTGGACTCTGGAGAGAAGAGAAATCAAAGCTAGTTCTCCATTAATTGATAAAAGATACAATGTCGAATTTCAATTAGATCATTTACATCTTTTTATCATATATGCAATTTATTTTATTTAGCTTTTTGATCTGGAATTTATTATGTATGACTAAGATTTACCCCTTTATTTTCTTTGATTAATTTATTCAAAAAGGGTTCGATATCTTTTGAGTCAAACAATTTGACGCCGTCTGTGGGGATTTCTTAGTGAAATTTCCTAATCTCTCCCAGATCAAAGACAAGAAATATGATCTCCTGCCAAAAGAAGCACGAAGAAAAAACCCAATCCGCGCGAGACAAAGGCGCAGTGCGATAGGGGGAGAACAAACGAGCAAAATCACCAAACTTAGAAATATTCGCCCCATCAACTACCGATATGCCAAACAAGACGGATAATATTACCAACATGCTCTCCTCCATCGAATCACCAGACGGGGCAAGAAGAGTATCATCCTAACTCACCTTCTGCTCTCTGTCCAAGCGGGGATACAAAGGCCGCGTAGGAAACGAATAAAAAGAAAAACCCTCAATTAAAGGACGAAAAACCGTTGCAGAACAACGGTGATACCTCCAAGCCGGAAGGCGATAGTCAAACAAGGAAACTACCATATGTGCGCAGCATGAACCAAAGCGAAACAATAACGGTTCGGCATTCTTCGATATTGCACCCACATCGCGAGCAGTGTCAAGCGGACTGTGACTCTCCTAGAGGATACCAGGGATACAGAAGCTCCGCTGGCTTAGCAACTTATCCGAACCTCATTCTATATAGGAAGAGACTCTAAACAGAAAAGAAGTCACACGAAGTGCACCCTTCTCCATGATGTAGAAGATTCAGATTGAGGAAGGGTTTCGTAGCAGTTTATACATATACAATTCATCCAATATCAAAGCGGTAAAGCATTTAGCACATATAGCATGGGACATGTAGGAAAATCAGAAAAGGCAAATATAACAGTTATTCTAAGCTCGAATTCTTGAACCCTAAACCAGAGATTTTGGGTTCGATCCCTAGCAGAGTCGCCAGAGCTGTCACACCTCCTTTTTACATGGCTACACCGAAAGGTAATGTATATGGGAGTTTTTTCAATTTAAGTGACATTATTCGAAATGAGATTATTTATTTATTTAGAGTCTCCGCTTGGGATAGGCTTGGCTTTTAATGTCCCAAGTCACTGCTTTGTTTTGAATCTCAAATCGAGAATTTTTTTCGACTTCCCAAATGGAGTCTGCGAACCAGAAATTCTTGAGTAAGGAATTCTATTGACGGGGATGGTGTTAGGCACCCCTGAATATCGTGGTTCTAGCACGGTCACTTAAACTCTCATAATTGACTAATATCTTATTTTTATACATGTTATCCTATAGTGCAATTTAAATGTTATTTACCGCTTTAATTAAAATTAAGAAAAGTGAGCGTCGTTTAAAAACGTGTTTTTGGATCATGTCACATGAATGCACCCGATCCTCGACACGTTTTTATCCAACATTTTGTGATTTGGATTTGGGTTGCATGAAATGCACACCCGTATTTAGGAAGGTAAAATTTAAAAAAAGCGCGCCTAAAATGTCTAATGTGTTATTATCTTTGCGGGAGACCGTGAAATTCACTAAACGGCACGTCCTGAATTCTAAGTATTTTAATATAAGCAATTAAAGAGGGCCATGCAATTTATGAGTTTCATTTGGCGTGGTGCACCTCTTTTATTTTTTAAAATGACATCCTAGAGCAAACTATCATTTTCCTATTGGATTTGTCTCTAACAAGGGCCCAATTAATTAGCATTATAAAATTCGGGCCTCAAATTCAAGTCCGAATTCAAACAAAAGGGTGAAACCTCTTAATTCGAATTCGCTACCTAACTCGACGGTCCAAATTTATAGTTCAATTTTATTCATTGCCATCATACCCAATATTTACAGAGTAGATTGAGATCCTCCACATGTTCCCACCACCGTTTAAGACTTTGGGCCTCAAATGAGTCCAATATAAAAGCAGTAAACTGGGCTTCAGGCTTGGGAGGGGAGGGGGCTGGGATATGGACTTAATACTGATATACATAAGGCATAGAACTGGAAAATCTAAGTGAGAAGTGCTGGGGCGTCATTTCACATATCAATAGCAACAACTATTTTTTTTACGTGAGACTATTGAATTACAAATCAAAACAAACAATTGTAGAGAGCAACGATTAAACTAGAATAATTATCAATTATATTGGACTGTGAAATTCACTCGGACCTAGTATGTATAAGCGTAGATTTCCTGGTTCCAAAGCCAACATGCCTGTTCGAATTAACACAATGAAGTTCCACACTCTCAATTGATTATCAAAACTTAAAATAATATTGATTTTACTAATATCTAATATAAAAGCTGATTGCAACCATTGATAAGGTCAAAATCTGCAACTGGAGCTTTGTTGAACTATAGACTCATTGTTTGAATAATAGCTCTCAAAACAGACTAATATTTTTGCATACAGCTAACAAAAACCTGGAAATGGATCAATCATAATTCTAAAACCCTAATATAGCAATCTAAATCTAACTTCTACATGCACCATTCAGGTCATTAGGAGGATGGCTTACAATTAACTCAAAAGTATTTGCAAGTCTCAAAAACAGTCCAGCTCAGTCCAACTATACAATTCAGGGTTTATGTAAATACAAATTAAAATTAAACTAAACAAATATCATTTAATATCTATTCAAATATTACTACATTGCAGTCCAAACAAGCATAGTTCAGGGAGCAAATGTATGAACATTTTCATTTCATTTCCACCTCAAGCTACAACAAGTCAAATTCAAATATGTACCAGGAATTGTAATGAAAATAGAAGAGAAGAGGGGAGTCAGCAGACAAGTTCGAGTAATCAGCAAGCTCAAACAACAAATCAAAACAGTAGCAATGCTCACCAACAGTTCAGGAAAAAATTCAAAACCCAGGGAATTAAAACAAGACTAGTAAATCCATCCATATAGCTTGCAGAAAGCCAAATAAGCTTGAAGCTGAACCTAGGACACTAGGTACTCAAAATAACAGTTGAACTTCAAATTAATCTAAGAGAGAGACTCAATGTAACAATATTTTTTGAGTTTTTTCTGCTGTATTCACTTTTTGTTTTTTTGGTTTTTTAAAGGAATTAAGATCTAAGAGAAATTTTTTGAACTCTAAGAGTTCAGGTTTTGACTTTTTTTGGATTTGAAATTCGAATGTTTTGATTTTTCAACTTGAAGAGGGCTTTGGGGGGGGGGGGGGGGGGTTAGATCTGAACTTGATGGAGAATTTTTAAGAGTTTGAACACTTGTTCAAGAAGGGAGGGGTACTGCCTTTTATAGGCAGAAAACCAGGGGAAGCTTATAGATTTCACTCACCCCCTTTTCTCCCTCTTTTATTTTCAGTTTTTATTCATTAGTCCCTAAAATTTTGGCTTGTTACCATAGTTACTGCACTAAATCTACTGAATTTCTAATTAAACCTTCCTTTAGAAGGTTCTAGGAGATTCCAACATTGTTTCCTATACTACCCTTGTTCTTACTCTAAAATTACTATGACTAGCCTAGCCCCCTTTTTTTACCCAAGTTAAATTTAACTATGGTTAATCAAAGACTTTGAGCTCAACTGTATCGAAACAACTGAATTAATAAAATCTAACTAATAGCGACCAAGAAATTACTGATCACAACAAACACTAATAACTAATATCAGATACTAACTAACAGGATTGACTAAAGCAAAACCAATTAAAAGAAATTAAAGCTTATACTAATAGAAAATAGACAATAAATTAAAACATATGTCAAAACATATTCAAACAAAAAGTTAAATTAATATAAAAAATCACTAAAGCAGGATTAATCAAAATGAGAACCTACTAATTTTGGCTAATACAATACTAAGAACAGGATTGAAATAAGAAACGACAATTGAAAGAAATACCTTAGTTAATCAAAATGGGATTTCGACGAGGCTTTTGCAAAATCCGGACTGAAACTGTCCTTATTCGTGTGTTTCCATGAGAAACACACGATTAAGGACTATTACAGTCCAAAATCGTACGAACCCCAGAATTTTGAAAACTTAGGGTTTTCGGTTATCTTCAATGTGAAATTCGCAAAATCTGGTAATGTTTGAGGGTTATAGGCTATGGATTCGCAAAGAGGGAGATGAAAAGGCTATGTGGTGTAAATTTGGGACCGTTTGGTAGTGTCGCCGTCGTGGGCGGTGGAGGCGGCATCACTGTTTTTGAATATTCGAAGAGCTGGGCTAGGAGTTAAAGGAAAACGTTTGGGGCATTGGAAAGAGGAGGGGGAGAGGATTCGATGATGTAAATTTGGGCGAATTTGGAGACCGGCCGCACCGTGAGGCGATTTCTGGCGGCGGCATAAGGCGGAGCCGGTGGCTTTATGTTTCTGATAATGGGAGTGGGAGAGACGATGGATTGGGGGGTAGGGGGCTCCGACTGTTTTATATCAAATGACCAATAGTTCCGAGCCGTTGGATCTAGTATCCTCGACGGTTAAGATCAAAGAAACACTAAACGACGTCGTTTTGGTCGTGGCGAATGCTGGACCAGGTTGGGGTGAACTGGGCTGGGTTGGAACGGGTCTTTGTTTGGGCTGTAAATAAATCTGGTCCAAATATTACACAAGCCAGCCCTTTTTTTGAATCTTTTAAATTCTTTTTCTTTTCATTTTCTTTTATTTATTTATTGTTTCAACTTTTAAAAAGCAAACTAAAATTAATCCTTAAAGTTAATTCAACCTACCTAATTAAACTACAATTAAACTAATATCACTTTAAAGGAATTAATAAACTTAAAACTAAAATCAAAACAAACAAATCAAAATTTCTTTATGATTTTTATATTTTGTAAAAGCCTAATTACTAATTAGTCTAAAAAATAATGTAAAAATTAACTCCTAAATGCTCATGTAATTTTTTATATTTTTATAACTTATCATGCACGCACAAATAAAAATACACACAAAAATACGCAATTATGTCCTAATCAAATAATAAAAGAAAAAAAAAATTCTAATTCTAAGAATTCTATAGGAGTAATTTAAACGAGGCAAATATCACATGCTTACAAATGTTATTTTCAAATAAGATGATATAATATGTTTTGCACACTACGCAGAGCAAAAATTAATTTCACTTGCCTTCATGAACATTTTTTAAACCTCGTTGACATAACAACAATTGCGATTATAAATAACCTCGCTCGTGCATATGGTAGAATTTTACGCTCTATTCTTTCACAAACCCTAACTACTGTGAATTAAATGTTCACAATGTCGAATCAATGGATTTATGCTCGTGAATATGGTAGAATTCTACGCTCTACTCTCTCGCAAACTCTAGGTGCTCGAATTAAATGAGACACAATATCGAATCAATATAAATCCAATTTCATCAGTGTATACCCAGTAATCCAGAAATATAAATAACATAGCTTCTAACTATTACTACTTGGACGGGCAGAGATGAAAGCGTAATTTGAAGTTTATGAGTCTTAATTTACCACTAAATCTATTGTTCATTTCAGTTACTGAATTTACAATTAAAATGATTTAACTTATGTATATATTTAATGTATTTGTTTATATATAACGTTTAAACAAAAGTTATTAAATTCACCAGAACCCGCACGGAAGCTTCACCCCTTGAGGATATGGGTTGGTAGTTGATTCTGTTATATCAGAATTTGTAGCCGCTAAATTTGGTTCAAGAGACTGAGAATGACAACTATATGCAAACACCTGCTTATATTATATCAGTCAAAATATATTAAGTATGGGTCATTTTCTATGCAAGTTATAAGCCTTCATCTTCACTACAAACAACTGTACAAAATAACGTGGAATTCAGAAATTCAATGACGTGATTCACATTTTTCCAACCAAAAACATCCCCCATTATAGTTTTGTTATCTTATCTTTACTGTCATTTTCCAACAAGCTTCTTGTTCCTTCTCAAGTGGATTTTCTTTGTTGTTCCAGAATGTATAGTTTTCGTCCAGATTTATTAATTTTCTACTTTTTTTTATTAGATGGTTCGAAAATGTGAGCATGAAAAACAAAGATGTTCCGGTAAGAAAGAGTGAGAAGTTGATATTAAAGGGTCTTAGGAGTAGGGATGTGCATTCGAATCGGTTTATTGATAAATTGAATCGATTATTTGTTATCGAAATCGAAATCGAAAAAATCGAAATCTTAGTGAAACGATAACGATAAGCATATGTACAAATCGATAATCGATAAGTAATTATTGATAAGGGTCAAAATCGAATCGATAAATCGAATGCATACCCCTAGACTGTAGACACTTGTTAAATGAGTAATTACCTATTTGTGTAGATTAATATAACATACAATATATATATATATATATATATATATATATATATATATATATATGTATGTATATATATATATATGTATGTATATATACATACATATATATATATATATATATATATATATGTATGTATATATACATACATATATATATATACATATATGTATGTATATATATATACATACATATATATATACATACATATATATATATATATATGTATACATACATATATATATACATATATACATATATATATAGATATATATATACATACATATATACATATATATATACATACATATATACATATATATATACATACATATATATACACATACATACATATATATACACATACATATATATATATACACATACATATATATATATACACATACATATATATATATATATATATATATATATATATATATATATATATATATATATATATATATATATATATATATATATATATATATATATATATATATATATATATATATATATATATATATATATATATATATATATATATATATATATATATATATATATATATATATTCCGATACTATTTTGAAAGCGGCTATACAATATTATTTTTCCTAATCTACACCTTTTTCTTTACCCTAAGTCCCTTATATATATGTGTATATATATGTATATATATATATATATGTGTATATATATGTATATATATACATATATATATACATATATATATACATATATATATATATATATATATATATATACATACATATATATATATTCCGATACTATTTTGAAAGCGGCTATACAATATTATTTTTCCTAATCTACACCTTTTTCTTTACCCTAAGTCCCTTATTCTATTATTTCCTCAACCACATTTAAGGAATGATCATATTTAAAGATCAAGGAAATAAAGTTCAAATTAATGGAAAATTTAATCAGCTGTGACGATGTGTTTTGTTTTTTTATACCGTTGGAGTGTTGGTGGCATACATTTGATCCCCTACTTTAGTTTTGTTGTATGTGCTTGTTGACACAATTTTTATATTATAAATGGTGTTCGTCTTATTTTAGCTTCTTTTTGTCCATATTCATTAGGCACTTTTATAGTGATATACTTTCCGTGGAATCTCGCAAATTTTCTTATTGGTGTAATCGATAACCGAATCGATAAGCCCCCAAAATTGATAAATCGAAACCTTATTGAAATGATAACGACAAGCATATATACAAATCGATAATCGATAAGGGTCAACATCGATAAATCGAATGCACACCCCTTCTTAGGAGTGGTAAAGGTAGACCGAAGAAGAGTTGGGATGAAGTGATTATGCATGACATGTCGCGGCTACAACTAACCGAGGACATGAATCTAGATAGGAAGGTATAAAGGTCGATGATTAGGATAGTAAATTAGGTAGTTTAAATTATTCATATCGATAGTGTTAGTATGTACTCACGCATTTGGTTGGTATTAGATTTCTTTGAATACTTTTTTTTTTCATTTTCATCGTCTTACTATCTTTTTATGTATGCTGGTTTTACATGGTTTCTCGGTGTTGTCATGTCTTATTTTCTTGTTATCATTGTGGTACCTATGCTTTCCTGAGCCGAGAGTCTATTGGAAACCTCCTCTCTACCTCCACAAGGCAGGGATAAAATTTGCGTATATACTTCCCTCTTCATACTCCACTATGCAGGATTATACTAGATATGTTATTGTTGTTATTATTATTTTTTGGTTAGTAAATGATTTTAATCATTTACCAAATATAATTAATAAACTAACTTTTCACACATTGAGAGTTATCAATAATTGAGAATATGTTAAGAGCAAACAGAGCAGACCAATAGTAATTAAAAGCTTAACCAACTGCATTGATTTCTTAAATTATGTAGCACACTACACGTCAGTGTCTAATCAGATGCTAACTAAATTTTGTTACATTATGAGTGCATAAGCAGAATATCCAAATATATACTTCAAATAAATGAATACGAAATAACAAACTTCTGAAGTACAATTATTTGGGCTATCAGTTTGACTAAGAATGACTTGATGAATACTGTTTGTGTAGTGGTCAGTCTATACATTTGAGATAACATAATTCCAATCTTTAAGTAACTTACTTTCCTCTCTGTAAATGGAATTGCTTCCTTGTTGTAAACAAAATAGTTGTCCCACTAGAAAATAGATAGAATTATTTCTCGTACTTCTTATATTTATTTGGTTACTTTGTTTAATGTTTGTTGAATTTAAATGAGCAAATATATTCAGCATGTATAATCATGTAAATAACTTTAACTTATTTGAAATTGACACGTAGTAATAATAAAAGATGTTCCAATTGAAAGAAGAATACAAAAGTGAGAAATGGAGATGATTTAAATTTAACTAGGAGAAGTCACTAATTTGAATTAGAAGATGTAGGAAATTAATCAGGGGTGTCAAACGGACAGATCGGGTCGGATATGAACAGATCGAAAATGAGTAATTTAAAAAACGGATAAACTATTCGATCGATCTATATTTAACACGGATAAAAAAATAGGTTACTCAACGGATAATATGGATATCCATATTAACCTTAGCTTCTTGAATATGATCACTTTTGGGATAATTCCTAATCTATACAACTTGAGGAACCCCTAATTTAAATCTTTACAAATATAAAAGTTAAAACCATCAGCTATTCATTTATTATTCATCTGATTATCCATTTTATAAATGAATAATATGATTTTTATCTGTATTAAACTCATTTTTTAAAAGTTATTATCCAATCATTTTTTGAATGGATAATATAAATGCATAACTTTTACCAATTTGCCACCTCTATTAAGAAGTGTAACTCCTGGCAAGTCGGATTTTGAGGTCAGTCTTTGAATATTATCTTAGTTTTTTAATGTATTTAGAAATAACTTTCGGCCCACATACACTTATTGTATGTTAGGAATTTATCTACCTGATTGGTAAATTTAATGCTATATTTACATTACTTATATTGTTAATTGTTCACAAACTCTACTATGTTAATATAATTTTGTGTGTTCAATTGTTCATTAAATTCTATCAGATTGGCAAGATTTTGTGTTATTTGTAATTAACCTATATATTAAATTATTTATCAAGTTTATCTGATTGACATAATTTATTTGTGTTGTTTAGCAAAGTATTCTTCAAAATTACAGTTTCAATTTTGATTAAACAACCTCAATTCTACTCTAAATAATCTCAAATTTGAAAGAAAACCTCCAAATACCAACACAATCGATTCTCAATCAACAATTTGCTCAAATAACACCAAATCACAACGATCCACTTTATCTTCTTCAATACCTTTTAAGTATTAATATGGAGTTTTAAATTTTTTAAAGCAAATCAACCAGTATTTGAACAAAAAATTAAGCATAAATTATCAGCATTCAAATGATTTTAATAATAATCAATCGTTAGCTTTTAGTTTCAACCCCAAGCAAGAATTTTACGTTTTTAATATTGAAGAATTATGGTATTATAGTGAAGAAGAAGCTTACTTTTGCAAAAAATCAAAATAGAAAAAATATTTAAAGGTCAGTAACTTAGGAGGATAACTGACACAATTTGTGGTATACTTTTAGTTATATTCCCGTTTGACACGAGATCTTTATTTTAACATATATGAAATTAGTAGTATACTGTTACGATTCAATTCTCGCTATAGATCGTGATGACGTCCAAGTTGCCGTTAGGCAAGTCGATGGTGAACCATCTACTCATTTTTTTTGAAATTATGAGTTTTATTAAGTAAAAGAAATTAGCTTAGAAAATAATATGGAAATATAATTAATTAATAAAAACATAAGAGAAAATGGTGACAATAATAGACAAACACCATAACATTTATTAGAAAATTTTAAAATCTGGAGTCACAAATGCATAAGCATCTACTAGGAAGTACAATACTAATACAACGTCTGTCAAGAGTGTAAAATAGACAAGACAAAGTAAATAAATACAATAGCGACTGCAGATCGTAACAAAGAATGCAACTCACTGTAAAGTCCCCTCAACAACTGTGCCCCTGTGCCCAAATGATAAATGAAAATACAAGCACAATCAGTGCAGAAATGTAGCATGAGTATGTAATTCAATGCGTACCAACTATATATCTCGCCTATACCTAGAGAAATAGTGACGAAGGGTTAACATCGACACTTACTAGTAGTCTAATAAACTTCTATACTAAATTATAAATAAATATGAAACAAACGATGATAATGAGGTAAGACCTGTAACTAACATAATCCTCCAACATAATGACAATATGAATTTCTCAAATATCATATATTATCTTAACCAGATAAGAAATATCAAGTGTTATCTCCAACAGATAAAGATTATCATACAATGCCAAGTCTCAATCAAAAAGGAAAATCTCATGAATACTTGGACTCCTAGCAATATTATGTATGAGTTATGAAAATTTGGACTCCTAACAATTTATAATAATTTTCAAACTCTACTCGAAAAGTCAACAAAGTCAACTCTAAGCCTACGCTCCTAGATTTCGAAATTATTTGATGATAAATATTACTTATAGAATCATGAACTCAAATATACTATCTATTTCAATTTCATATCCAATTTGCGGTCAAAATCTAAAACTCCTTTCTAGGCTTTTTCAAAAGCCCATAATTTCTTTCAATTCAATATTAAAATCCTTATATTATTTATGTTGTGTCACGACCCCAATTTTCTTCTGTAGGATATTGTGAATTACCTAGTCTCTAAGACTAGGTAAGCCTAACAAGCATGCACAAATAAATGAAACATTAATCTAAAATCTCAAAATAACTCAGCAACACATAAAAAAATGGGAAATCTCTACACCTCAAAGTATATATAAATCTCGAGATTCGAAGAAATACAAGTCACAAGATCTAAGTTTAAATACTGTATAATCCTATGCATCATGACTATATAATAATGATAACAAAATGAGAGATCTAGAGAATGAGAAGGATTATGAGGCTTGCGGACGCCTGCAGGTACCTTGTAGTCTTTGTAGTAGAATCTCAATTAATGTCTGGGCTAGTAAGAAGCATCTGGATCTGCACAAAATATATGTAGAAGAATAACATGAGTACACCACAATGGTACCCAGTAAATGTCAAGCCTAACATCGATAGATTAGTGACGGAGTCAGATTAGTGCCATACTCAAAATAAATAAAATACTGAAACAAAGTAGGCCGTGAGATAAAGACAATAATGAAATTAAAACAACGACTATCACAAAAATATTGGTTACACAGAACTAAGCAAATAATGCAACATGGTGAAAAGAAAATTAATAATATGCTAAAGAAAACAACAATTAAAGACAAGTACAAAGAAAAGGAGGAAAAATGTCAACAAGAGTCACTACCGAGGTATTGTCTCGTAGTCTCAAATCATCAAAAAATCATAATCTTTTCTTATATCATTGCGAGAGATTTTCTATTTAGGTTTGAAATTCATTTTTTCTGATCAAATATCCCGTGTTTTAGACAATCTTATCACACTACATGTCTTGTAGTAGTTACCCTACTACCCATATGTATCAAGCCAACCTTATTTCACATCTTGCGTTAATACTTAGACCTTATACTATCGTATGTGTATCAATATCACAACGTATCACAAATCGTACCTCAAGTGCCAAATTTAACAATTTGCTATAGAAACCAAACAATAACAGAATTTGACAAAAAGAGAGCCTGCAGCTTAACCACAATGTACACAAAGACTCAGCAATTAACAATCGGAAGAATAACTCAATGGAATGATATTTAAAAGCTTAACATTTTGCCTCAATAGGATCACGACCCTTGCAACTCAATTTCAATTTCAACAACAAGATATTCCAATAAATAGCAATTTCAGTAATAAATTTTGCAGTTAAATAATAAATACAGAATAAGAGAAATACGAGTTTTAACTAAACATGCAGGGAAATTAGCAAGTAAGAGATATGACAAGTAGATATGTGAAATTAGACTAAAACTAAGGACTGTAACATGTTAAAGTAACTCAATTAAGACATGAAAGAAATTTGCATAGCTAAAAACTTAATTTTTACATTTAGATAAGCCATTTACCTCAAACCATGCTAAATCAATCCACAAGAAGGCCTTTTCTTTGATTTTCCAACTCCGAACAGCTCGAATCCAGCAAAAATAATTTAATACTATAAATATAACTATATAAATCTAATTCAAATACAGAAATCACGATCTTTGCAAAGAATTGAAATATCGACCCTAAAGGTCAACCCGAGTCCACGTCTGAAACCCAACTAAAATTATAAAATCCTAACACTCATTCAATATCGAGTCCAACTATACAAGAATTATTCAAATTCGGCCTCACTTCGCCTATCAAAACTCAAGAATTTAGTCCGGGAAGTTCTATCACTTTTCCCAAATTTTCCAATTTCAATCCTTAATTACATGATAGAAATAATGATAGATTAGTCTAACTTAGCCAAAATAAAGTTAAGAATTCTTACCCCAACGTTCTCTATGAATGTTCCTCGAAATTTTGTCTCCCACCGAGCTCCCAAAATTTCAAAATTAATTATGAAACAAGCCCTCAAATTACCCCCTTTTTCCAGCGACTTTCGCTTCTGCGGCCTTTGGGTCCCTTCTGCAATGCAACACCTGCAAAAAAAACCATTGTAGGGTGCGGAAAACAATTAAGTCCAAGGAATCCGCTTCTGCGGAAAAAAGGCTCGCATTTGTGTATGCGTACCTGCGGCACAACCATCGCACCTACGACCACTATCACTCCTGCGTTCCGCTCCAAAGCAGAAGCAGAGCCATTTCTGTGGAACATTCCCCGCTCCTGCTCCCCCAGCTGGGCATGCCCAGATCCGCATCTATGACCCAAGTGCTCGTTTCTATGAGCCCGCAACCCAAGTGCTCGCTTTTGTGAGCCCGCACTTGCGGCCAATCCCTTTGCAGGTTCAAAGACACCATAAGCTGCCAACCTTTAGCAAAAATGAAACAAGTCCAAATTATTTCGGATTCGATTCGAATCACATCCGGACCCGGGGACCACATTGGAATATACCAACTAGTTTTAAAACATATAACGAGCCTACTCGAGGACGACTAAAATCACATCAAACAATATAAATTCTAGAATCACAACCGAAATTCAAGCCTAAGAAATTATGAACTTTTGAATTCCAAAAGTAATGCGGATTCATGCCAAACCAACTCCGATTGACATCAAATTTTGCACACAAGTTACATTTGACATCACAGATCTATTCCAATTTTCGGAATCGGGATCCTCCCC
Organism: Nicotiana benthamiana; assembly: GCA_034376525.1. Lineage (NCBI taxonomy): Eukaryota > Viridiplantae > Streptophyta > Magnoliopsida > Solanales > Solanaceae > Nicotiana > Nicotiana benthamiana. The sequence goes on along the minus strand of CM067332.1, from coordinate 115,964,853 downwards.
GATATTACAAAGGTCAATACCTGATCAAACTTTCCAAATTCCTCCAACTTTCCAACTTTTTCAAAATTAAGGCGAAACAACCTACGGACCTCCAAATCAACATCCAAATACGCTTCTAAGAACAAAATCACCACACGGAGCTATTAGAACCATCAAAACTCTATTTGAGATTCGTCTTTATACAAGTCAAGCTACGGTCAACTCCTTGACTTAACCTTCCAACTTAGGGACTATGTGTCTCATTTCACTCCGAAACTCACTCGAAACCAAAATCAAACACCCCGGAACTTACCTAATGATATATTGAAAAATAGTTTTCAAGAATCATCCCAAATCGCCCCACATGTGCTCCAAAAACTTAAAAGTGAAAAAATAAACTCAAAATCCTGAAATGAGATGTTTAATACACCTTTTGGGCCTTCTTCTTCGTGATCACAGTCATTAGCCATGTGATCACGGTAAAAAAAAGTTCCAACATTGTTTTCTTCATTGCGATCGCAGCCAAGAAGCCAGCGATTGTGATGTAGAAATTGTGTTTTTCTCTTCACATAAACCTTTTGGTTTAATGGCCATAAATTTTTATAAAAAATTCTAAATAATAATTGATTTTATTTTCTACAAATTAGATACAAAAGGATACAATTTTATTTTGATCATCTCCAAATCCCTTAAATATTGCAATATATAAGCTCCCGAAGTCATACCACTAACAACAGAAATTTCTTCTTCGTGATTGAGACCCAACCTTTCGTGATCGTGATTCACAATGTTATATTCCATGTTTTCGTACATGAAAGTACGCCATAAGTAAATTCATAAATCCTAAGAAATGATATACATCTCAAATTTTCGTACCTTAAAGTTTTATCATAAGTTAGTCGATGTAGGCTCAGCAATGCGATTATTTTTGAGGTAATAAGCATTTATGCTATTTATATCAGGCGATAAGTAAATTCGTGAAGGTAAAAGGGTAAGAGGATTGAAGAAAAAAAGTTTCGTCAAATTTTGAAAATTCAGGATAAAATACAGTCCGAGCTGTAATATCCGATATTTATGGACTAATGCCATACAAGTTACCACATGACCATGATGATATAATGTATAGTGTGTGTTAAAATTAAGTAGTTTGCGATAATTATTAATTATGTGAGTACTTAATTAATTATTGATCTAATGAGATATTAACCATGTAATTAAGGATTTATGAAAATTTCTTAGGTGGAGACAAATTCCCCCACGTGGCGGCCAAGAAGCTTTGGCTAAAAATGACTCTTAAGTCATGTACTTGGTGTCACAATTAGAAGATCTTATGGCCAAGTCATCCTAAAGTGAAGCCCACTCTCTTTAATAAAAACTCCAATATAAGTCATCAAAATACATATGTTCCACATGCAATTCTAAGAGAATTACAAGTCTAGGCAACAGATAGAGCTCACACAATTAAAGATCTCCCCACTTCATAAAGAGAGATGCATATTCATGTTAACATGGGAATTTTCATATTCAACAATTCAACAAAATCTAATAAGCTTCTTCAAGAAATCAAATGAGAATTCTTAGTATCTTAGTAACGCGAGATTTTACAATTCTAAAAGATATGGTATAATTTTTTAGAGAATATCATACGAATTCTTTCTTAATTTGATTTTTCGTTACGTGTTGTCGCAATCAATGGATGTTAAAGGGATTTTTAAAATAATCGGTTCAGATATATAAAGGATATCCCTTCTTTCTTTTTGGCATGCTCCATATGATATAAACGAAATGAGAAAATGCACAACTTCCATAAATGACTTTATGCATAAAAATGGTAGAGATGCTTATGTTCTTGATTCCCCACGTGTCCTATTATTCTATCATCTATTCATGGGTATTAGAAAATATGTAAGTTAATAAAGTTTACTTCATGATATTAATTAAAGGCATATTGATCATATGACATTCCGAGAGATTTTATTGACGTACTTCTCATGCATTGCATTCATTTATACATGTACATTGACCCATGATCAGACGATATTATATATATATATATATATATATATATATATATATATATATATATATATATATATATATGGGAAAAATTTTGTGGCGTTATATATGCACTACCACCTGATCAGCTAGTATACGTTGATGATTTTGCCCACGATGGTCGATTGATATGATGGGATGCCATCAGAGGCTTGATGATGTTATGAACACATGTATCTATGCACATCATGCAATTCATACGCATATGCATGACACTATAAGTATTACGTGATTTACAGAGTTATCCAGACTTACATGTTGAGTATTTGACTCCATGTTTCTCTCATGGCTATTATCTATTATTTACTGATTTTCGTTCCTTACATATTCAGTATATTATATGTACTGGCGTCCATTTTTCCTGGGAATACTGCAGTTCATGCCTACAGGTCCTGATAAACAGGTTGAGAATCCTCTAAGTTGGCTATTAGCTCAACGGAAGATGTTGGTGCACTCCATTTGCTCCGGAGTTGCTTGTTTGGTCAATATGATTTAGATCAGTATTGTTTGGTGTAGCGAGGCCCTGTCCCTAACTTTATGATAACTATGTACTCTTAGATGCTTGTAGATAGATGTCATATATACAGGTATTTGTATGGGCTTGTAGACAGATGTCACTTATCTATGATGATATAATAAGAAAGATACGTTACGTTGGTACTCAATTGAGTAATGTACCATGCGCCCGTCATGGCCCATCAGTTTGGGTCGTGACACAAAAAGCCTGAAATGAATTTTTCTCTTTGCGATTACCTCTTAGACTTCCATGGTCGCGATTAACACCCCTGGAATCATCTATCAACAATTAAAAAGGGCCTAAAGTGGTACGAAACTACCCCATCACTCGAGGTTCGAGGAACCCGTCCAATCATTCTAACTTGTTGATATACCACGTGCAAACTTGTCCAAAGGCTCGGAACATGAATTACAATATTATAACCAAGAATTAAAGATCAACTCAATTTCTTAACTTCTCTTAACTATTAAACCTTCAGCCTTCGCCGAACGCGTCCGAATCACACTTAGACATTCTAAATCATGACTAAACTTCATGCACAATTTTGAATCAATAAAATGAACCTATCCAAGATCCCAAAATACTGCCCGAAATCCGAACACCAAAGCACACTCTAAGTCAAACTTAGAAAATTTCAAGACGTTAAGAATGCAAACTTTCGGACCATCCGATACTCAACCCAAATATACGCCCAAGTCCAAATCACCTTACGAACCTATAGGATCCTTCAAACCCCGATTCTGAGGCCTTTTACTCAAAAGTCAAATATTTTGTCAACCCTTCTAATATAAAGCTTTTGAAATGAGAATTATTCATCCAAATTAACTTCAAACTTCTCAAAAATTAAAACCAACAGCACATGCTAGTAATATTAAATAAACTGAAGCTATTCAAGGTCTCAAACCACCGAATGACATGCTAGAGATCAACATGATTGGTCGGGTCGTGACATTCTCGCCCACTTAAAAATACATTCATTCTCGAATGTGACATGAACCGTTCCGAAGCCGCCCAAAATTAGTGTACAAAACCTCGTTCACCTAACCATATCACCAAAATCCACATGAGCACATTAGTACAGTCTAGACTGAATATTCTTCCTGCTACCTTAGTCCACAAGCTTTAGAACTAAATTCCAACTTCTAGAATTTCCTACAAGATCCAATTTCTTTCATAGATAAACTCTTTCAATATCCATAAGCTGTATCAAAACATACATATACTCTCAAGTCATAACCATACGACGCACCACATAATTCATATGCTCGTAGTAATATCATTGAACTGCAACATCATCCAATTTCTAAGTTTTGGACCAATAATACACCTCATAACATTAGGAGGCCATGGTCGTGCCCTTGCAACATTGTGACGAAGAAAGATATGTACAGAATCTCATCACCACCCGTCAACCAACAAATCATGGAGCTCTTCTGCTTGACAAGAACCATTATCATATTCTGAACTGATTAGTGACATCTTCCTCCCGACATACATTATACAATATTGATTACATTGATTTCAAGTTCAACAACCTTGTCTCACCTATTACAAGCTGCTCGGTCGATAAGCCACATCAAAAACCATCAAAATCTCTTACAACATCATCAGTGCGCCAACAAGACATTCCTCCAATATGACCAATAAGGAAGAGTGAACCCAAGTACATAACTATCTAGCCCGCATAACAGATAAAACAACCACACCAATTCTATAAACCTATCTTAAATATGAGGAACAAGACACATACAAGGAACCATACCCAACATCTCACAGTTCCGGTATGCAACTCAATCCACACGTAATACTGTTGCGGCACCCAACCCAATCCAAACATTGTACTCATGGAAGTGTGCTGTGATCACGTCCAATTTGTGTCCGATTAAAGAGTATAAAATGGTCTCTGTAATTAAAAATCCCAACATGAGTCGAGGTCGAGTCCACATGAAGTTTAGATTGGTTATATGATAAACACATAAGAAAAGAACTTGAAATAACTAGATATAACTTTCAAACAACAGTGGAAAATTGTTATCCAAATTGTCATCTAAGATATTGCACTAACTAGTTAGAAAAGAGAGAGCGTGATGTTTTTAGTTATTTTTATCAAATAAGGGAAAAACCTACGGATGTAACCTTAACCTAGGTGTAAACCTAATAGATAGAATAACTCTATGCCTGTTTGGTAGATCAGTGTGTGTTATGACCCTCAATGTTCAAGTACTCACTCAAAACCTCTCGGTTAAAGAGTGGTAATGGCCAAATTGGCTTTCTCTAGACAAAATAGGTAGCAATCTAAACACTTGATATGAATCCAAGCGGTATTATCCCAACCTCTAGTTCAAATCCTATCATGCCCAAAACATGAAGAGGCATGACCGATACCCATTCTGTATTTGTGAACTCTAGAGGGATAACCCTCAATTTAGGCCGATAAGGCCATATTCTGAATAATAGGAAAATAACGTCTCTCTTGTCTATGGGTAAACATACCTAAAAGCTGGTATATATAACTATATAGGCCGATGAAGCCGCTTTGAACATCTACTGATATAAAAATATACAGGACTCTTTTATTAGCCTCTAGAGATAATGAACTATACCATGGTTGGGATAGGGCCTCGACCTACCCATCAAACATGTATATATAAAATGGACTCCAAGGTCTAGAAGTTGAGCTTACCAACCAAGTTGATGTTTGACTCTATTTGTTGAGAGAGTCTGTCCAATTATCAATCAGGACCTATAGGCATGAAGTGCAGTATGATGACCCAAAAATATATTACTTGTTTTAGAAATCAATTCTGTGTTCCGAGACCTAAAACCCTATTTTTACCTTACCTCGATTGCGTGCATAGTCCGGATGCATAGCGGAAAGCCATTATATGAAAAGCTATGGAAAATGATGAATTTTACCTTTAAAATAAATTTAAGTTGACTTCGGTCAACATTTTGAGCAAACAAACCCGGATCCATATTCCAACGATCTCGGGAGGTCCGTAAAAAAATATGGGACCTAGACATATGCCCGAAATCATATTCCGAGGTCCCAAGCATAAGAAATAAATTTTTAAAGAATATTATTTTCTAAAAAATATTAGTTTTTAAAAATGAAATGTGTGTTAAATTTGATGGTATCAGGATCGTATCTTGGTTCCGGGCCCGCTACAGGTCTTATATGTGATTTAAGTTGAGTCTGTGAAGTTTGATAAGAAACAGACTTGAAATTACGTGAATCAGACCTTATTTGAGATAATTAGAAATCTTGACGTTCTTAAGTAATTTCATGATTTTGATGCTAAATTCATAGCTATTGATGTTATTTTAGTGATTCGAATGCACGAGCGAGTCCTTTGATATTTTTGGACTTGCGTGCATATTTGGTTTGGAGCCCCGAGGGCTTGGATGAGATTTGGATATGCCACAAAATGAAATTGGACTTAGGAAAATTGCTGGTGTGTTGCAGGCCTCTGATCTCGCATTTGCGAGATCAGGCATTGCAATTGCAATGCAAGCAGGGTTCGCAAATTCGATGAACCCCAGGCCAGCCCTTATCTCGCATTTGCAAGATACCCTTTGCAAATGCGAAGTTTCTAGTTAATGCCTGAAGTCTCAAATGCAACCCATGTATCACAAATGCGATGTCGCAAATGCAACAGATCCCTCGCAAATGCGAAGGTGACCAGGAATTTCCTTAGTCGCAAATGTATGTATTTTTTTCGATGTACATTATTTATCTGCACAAGTTTATTTGGTAGTCTAGTCCTAGCCTCATCTCTACTTCATCGAGGTTAGGCTAGGCACTTACCAGGACATGGTGTCGATTGTGGAGATAATACACTCTGCACTCTTTTTGGCAGATTCCAGGGTTGTAGATTTCGGACCGCAGTGAGATTTTTGCTTCTTGTTTGTCAGGCGACCCGAGGTAGTCCTGTAGGCGTCCGTAGGCCTTGGCATCTCCCTCCATCTATAATTCCTATTTCTTTTATGTACCAAAGATAATATTTTGTTATTTCTTTCAAACCTTTGTTTGTAGTACTCTTAGACAGTCTGTGAAGTTATGACACCAATCTTGGGTAGACATATTATGGAATAGTAATAGTAGAATTATTAAAACTTGAAATTGAATCTTCCGCTTGCTAAATTTTGTTGATTATTAGATATTGGCCTATAACTGTTAACGAATTTAAAAATGGAAACAAGGAAAATAATTCAGTTGATTGGCTTGTCTAGGTTTCACTAGCAGGCGCCATCACGACTCCCGAGGGTGGAAAATTCGGATTGTAGCAAGTTGTTATCAGAACTCTAGGTTATATAGGTCTCAGAATTCACAAACAAGCTTAGTAGAGTCTGAGTGATTGGTATGGAGACGTCTGTATTTACCCCAGAGGCTACGGAGTTAGGAAAAACTTCACATCTATTCTTGCCTGTCGTGCGGTTTGGTTTCTCAATGCTAATTGAATTTCTACTCTATTCTTTTCTAGATGCCAAGAACACCTGCTTCCTCATCCACCGATCAGTAGCCTGAACCCCCAGCAGCAGCTCCCACAAGGGGCAAAGGGCAAGGCCGAGGTAGGGGCAAAGCTCATCCTAGAGCAGCAACACTAGCGGCAGAGCCTCAAGTTGACTTTGATGATGAGGTTCCGGCCCTGAAAGTTTCGGTAGGCGCAGCTCAGGTCCTACAGGGCTACCCCAGTACTCCAGGATGCTCTAGTCCATCTAGAGGGTCTTATGTAGTCTCACCCGGGTAGGCTTACTTCCTATTGTACCATGCATCTCTTAGGCTAGAGGAGGAGTCAACACTCCTGCTACTCGCACTCCAGAGAAGATGTCTCCCGAATTTAAAAGTCTAGCAGCTCAGCCAATTGGAGCAGTTCAGCTTGGTATGGTAGTTCAGGCTGGTGATGGAATAGCTATGTCTGCCGATGCTTTATGGAGGTTGGACAGGTTTATCAAGCTCTTCACTACTACTTTCAGTGGTACATCTTCTAAGGATCCCTAGGATTATCTAGACAGTTTTCATGAGGTTCTTAGGAACATGGGGATAATGGAGACCAGTGGGGTTGACTTTGCTACTTTCCACTTGTATGGATCCGCCAAGACTTGATAGAGAGATTATTGCTTTGCTAGACTAGCCGGAGAACCAGATTTGACTTGGGCGCAATTTACTCAACTATTTCTGGAGAAGTTTCTTGCTATCACTCAGAGAGAGATCTATCAGAGGCAGTTTGAGCGTCTCCAGTAGGTTTCTATGGCTGTTACTCTATGCGAGCCTAGATTCTTCAACTTGGCCCATTATGCTCTACTTATACTTTCTACTGAGAGAGAGAGAGAGTGACGAGGTTCATTGAGGGTCTTGTCCAGCCTATTTGACTTCAGATGGCTAAGAAGAAAGGGAGTGAGATTTCTTTCCAGGAGGCGGCTAATGTGGCCAGGAGGGTTGAGATGGTTTTATCATAGGAAGGTGGTCAGGGGTCTGACAAGAGGCCTCGTCATTCTAGCAAATTTAGTAGCGCCTCGTCCAGAGGCAAGGATTTATATGGTAGAGGCCATCCTCATAGGCCTTTTTCGTAGGCACTTTAGGTTTCTCACGAGCTTCAGGTGGCTATGGTTCTCACATGCAGTATTATGATCAACAGTTCTACAGTGCACCACCAGCTCCTATCAGTGCACCACTGCTCTAGAGTTTTTAGGGTGGCCATTCCGGTTGCCAAGGTCAGTAGTCTCAACAGCCAAGGATTTGTTATACTTGTGGTGATACGAGTCACATTGCTAGATTTTATCCTCGAGCATTGATCAGCTCTCCGCATCTTGGTTCCCATGCCATAATTGAGGCACAATGTATTCCACAGCCCGCGTAGCCTACTAGAGGTGGAGGTAGAGGTGCTAGAAGTAGAGGTAGAGCTCATGCTACTAGATGTGGAGGCCAGCCAACAGAAGGCCGTCCCAGAGATGTAGTCCACGGTGGTGGGGCCCACCCCCAATTTTATGCTCTTCTAGCCAGGCCGGAGGCTGATGCTTCTGATGCGGTTACCACATGTACGATTCTAGTTTGTAGTAGGGATACTTAATTTCTATTTGATCCAAGGTCTACATACTATTGTGTGTCATCTTATTTTGCGTCGTATCTGGTCATGCCCAGTGAGTTTCTTAGTGCTCATGTTTATATGTCCACCCCCATAGGTGAATCTATTATGGTAGATCGTGTTCATCATTCTTGCATAGTTGTGATTGGGGATCTTGAGACCCGAGTAGAATTATTATAGTTGGCATGGTTGATTTTGATGTCATACTGGGGATGGACTAGTTACAACTTTCCATACCATATTGGATTATCATCCCAAGACAGTGACCTTAGCCTTATCGGGTGTACCTCTTTTAGAGTGGAGAGGGACTCCTGGTCATTCTACCTATAGCATTATCTCATGTATGAAGGCTCGTCGAAGGGTTGAGTATGGTTGTTTGGCCTATTTGGCATATGTTTGCGATTCTAGTGCCAAGGTTCCTTCTATTGATTTTGTGCTTGTTGTCTGTGAGTTTCCTGAGGTATTTTCTTCAGACCTGCCGGTTATGCTACCCGATAGGGATATTGATTTCTGCATCGATCTAGCTTTAGACACTCAACCTATTTCTATTCCGCTATATCGTATGATCCCGTCAGAGTTGAAAGAGTTTAAGAAGCAATTGCAAGACTTGCTTGATAAAGGCTTCACTCGGCCCAGTGTCTCACCATGGGTTGCGCTGGTGTTGTTTGTAAAGAAGAAGGATGGATCGATGAGAATGTGTATAGATTACCATCAATTGAAGAAGGTCACAATCAAGAATAAGTATCCATTGTCAAGGATTGATGATTTGTTCGACCGACTTTAGGGAGCCAAAGTTTTTTCTATGATCGACTTGAGATCTAGCTACCATCAGTTGAGGATTAGGGCGTCCGAGGTCTCTAAAATAGCCTTCCATACTCGCTATGGGCATTATGAGTTCTTGTTGATGTCTTTCGAACTGACGAATGCCCCAGCAGATTTTATGGATTGATGAACCGAGTGTTCAGTCTTTACTTGGATCCGTTTGTGATAGTTTTTATTGGCGTTATTTTGATTTATTCCCACAGTCAGGAGGAGCATGTGCAGCATCTGAGAGTTGTTCTCCAGACTCTGAGAGATAGTCAACTGTATGCTATATTTTCAAGTGTGACTTCTGGTTGAGTTCAGTTTCTTTCTTAGGTCACGCGGTTTGAGTAGAGGGTATTTAGGTAGATCCAAAGAATATAGAGACAGCGAATAATTGGCCTCGACCCATATTTGCTCCAGAGATCCTGAGTTTCTTAGGTTTGGCAGGCTATTATCGTCGATTTGTAGAGGGGCTTTCATCTATTGCATCCCCGATGACCAGGTTGACCTAGAAGGGTGCCCAGTTTTGGTGGTCGTATGAGTACGAGGAGAGCTTATAGAAGCTCAAGACATCTTTGACTATGGTGCCTGTATTGGTTTTGCCCACTGGTTCAGGCCCATATATAGTTTATTGTGATGTATTTCGTGTTTAGCTTGGTGCGGTATTGATGTAGAATGGAAAGGTCATCGCTTATGCTTCACATCAGTTGAAGATTCATGAGAAAAACTATCCGGTCCATGATTTGGAATTAGCAGCCATTGTTCACACGCTAAAGATTTGGAGGCATTATTTGTATGGCATGGCAGGTGAGGTATTCACGAACCACATGAGTTTGCAATACTTGTTCAAGCAGAAGGAGCTAAATTTAAGGCAGATAAGGTGGTTGGAGCTGTTAAAAGACTATGATATCACCATCTTATATCATTTGTGAAATGCCAATATGGTGGCCGATGCTTGGAGTAGGAAGTCAGCCAGTATGTGCAGTCTTGCGTATATTCCGGTCTTGAGAGACTGCTTGCTTTGGATGTCCAGGCTTTGGCCAATTTTGTGAGGTTGGATGTTTCTGATCCCAGCCGTATATTAACTTGCACAGTTGCTCGCTCTTCTTTATTGGAGCGTATCCGAGATTGGCAGTATGATGATCCTCATTTATGTGTCCTTAAAGACATAGTGCTGCAGGGAGATTTGAAGAAGGTCACACTAAGAGATGATGGAGTTTTTAGGATGTAGGGTCATATTTGTGCGACTAATGCATATAGACTTCGGGATGTGATTCTAGAGGAGGACCATAGTTCCCGGTACTTTATTCATCTGGGCGCCACCAAGATGTATCAAGATTTGCGGCAGCATTATTTGTGGAGGAGAATGAATAAGGACATTGTTGCGTATGTGGCTCGGTGATTAAATTGTCAGCATGTTAAGTACGAGCATCAGAGGCCCAGTGGTTTGTTCCAGATGATTGAGATTCCTGAGTGGAAGTGGGAGCGTATTACTATGGACTTTGTTGTTGGACTCCCACAAACTCAGAGGAAGTTCGATGCGTTGTGGGTTATTGTTGGTAGGCTGACCAAGTCAACATATTTCATTTGTATGGCAGTCTCCTAATCTTCCGGAAGGTTAGTTGAGATTTATATCTGGGAGATTTTTCGTCTTCATGATGTGCTTGTGTCTATCATTTTGGACTGAGGTACGTAGTTTACCTCATATTTCTGGAGAGTAGTTCAACGAGAGTTGGGCACATGGGTTGAGTTGAGCACAACATTTTATCCTCAGACGGATGAGCAGTCCGAGCAGACCATCCAGATTTTGGAGGATATGCTCCAAGATTATGTCATTGACTTTGGAGGCTCATGGGATCAGTTTTTGCCTTTAGCGGAGTTTGCCTACAACAACAACAACTACCAATCGAGTATCTAGATGGTTCCTTATGAGGCTTTTTATAGTAAGCGGTGTCGGTCGCCGGTTGGATGGCTTGAGCTGGGAGAGGCTCGATTGTAGGGTATCGATATAGTTTAGGATGCCTTGAACAAGATCTGGATCATTTAGGATAGGTTTCATACAACGCAGTCCAGGAAAAAGAGTTATGCCGACCGTAAGGTTTGTGATTTGGCATTCATGGTCGGTGAGCGGGTATGCTTTGGGTGTCGCCTATGAAACGGCGCGATGAGATTTGGGAAGAAGGGCAAGCTTAGCCCTAGGTTCATCAGCCCGTTTGATATTCTTGATCGAATGGGAGAGGTTGCTTACAGACTTGCTTTGCCGCCGAGCCTATCAGCTGCACATCCAGTGTTTTATGTGTCCATGCTTCAAAAGTATCACGCCAATCCATCCCACGTGTTAGACTTCAGCACTGTCCAGTTGGACAAGGATTTTTCCTATGAGAAGGAGCCGATAACTATTCTAGACCGGCAGGTTCATCAGTTGAGATCAAAGAATTTCCCGTCTGTTCGTGTTTACTGGAGAGGTCAGCCTATGAGGCATCAATCTGGGAGTCCGAGTCCGATATGCGAAGCCATTATCCCCATCTTTTCCCTGACTCAGGTACTTCCTTCTTATGTCCATTAGAGGATGAATGGTTGTTTTAGAGGTGGACGATGTGATGACCCAAAAAGTCATCACTTGTTTTAGAAATAAACTCAATGTTCCGACACCTAAAAACCTCCTTTTACCTTACCTCGATTTGCATGTAAAGTCCGGGCGCGTAGGCAGAAAGCCATTATATGAAAAATTGTGGAAAATGATTAATTTTGCCTTTAAAATAAATTTATGTTGAATTCGGTCATTATTTTAAGTAAACAGACCCAGATCTGTGTTCCGATGATCCCGGGAGGTCCGTAAGAAAATACGGGACCTGGGCATATGCCCGAAATCAGATTCCGTGGTCCCAAGCCTAAAAAAAGAATTTTTAAAGAAAATTATTTTCTGAAAAATATATGAGTTTTTCAAAATGAAACATGTTTTAAATTTGATGGTATCAAGATCGTATCTTGGTTCCGGAGCGCGGTACAAGTATTATATATGATTTCAGTTGAGTCTGTGAAGTTTTGTAAGACACGGACTTGAAATGACGTGATTCAAACCTTATTTGAGAAAATTAAAAAATTTGATGTTCTTAAGTGATTTCATGATGTTGATGTTAAATTCATAGTTGTTGATATTAATTTATTGATTCGAATGCACAAGCGAGTCCGTTGCTGTTTTTAGACTTTCCTGCATGTTTGGTTTGGAGTCCTGAAGGTTCGGGTGACTTTTAGATAGGCCACAGAGTGAAATTGGACTTAGGAAAATTGTCGGTGTGTTAGAGGTGTGTAGTAGGCCTCTTATCTCGCATTCGCGAGATCATGCATCGTATTTGTGATGCAAGCAGGGTTCACAAATACGAGAATTTCATCGCAATTGTGAAGAACCCCGGGCCATCCCTTATCTTGAATTTGCGAGATACCTTTCGCAAATGTGAAGTTTTCTGTTAATGCCTGAAGTCCCAAATGCGACCCATGTATCACAAATGTAATGTCTTAAATGCGTCAGGTCCCCCCCCCCCCTAAATGCGTAGGTGACAAGGAATTTCCTTAGTCGCAAATGCAATATTTTGTTCGCAAATGCGAAAGTCTCAGAATCCTGAAGGGTTATAAGACCTGTAAATTCACAAATTAGACACATTTCAATCATTTTTCACTCTTTCAAAATCAAAACACTCTAGGGCGATTTTTGAAAGGCAATTTCTTCTCCAAATCGATTGTAAGTTATTTCTAATTTGTTTTCTTCAATCTTTAACATCTTTTGACATAATTTCAACTCAAAATCAAAGGTTTCATGGGGGAAAGTAGGTGTTTTGGGTAGAACCTAGTTTTTTTAAATTTGGGGATTTGGAGCTCGATTTGAGGTCCGATTTCAAAACAAATTATATATTTTAGTTAGTGAGCAAATGGGTAATCGGGTTTTGATTCGAACCTCGGGTTTTGATCATGTGGTCCCGGGGTCGATTTTTGACTTTTTAGGAAAAACTTTAGGAAACTTATTTCCATAGATTAGAATTGATGGATTTAGCATTTATTGATATAATTAAGTAACATGTGGCTTGATACAAGCGAATTGGCGGTGGAATTAAGAGGTAAAGAGATAGTTGGGGCTTGAACTGTGTTCGAGGCATCGTGTCAAGTGTTTGGTCTAACCTTAGCTTGAGGTATTAGGAGTTGTATCTTATTTTATATGTGTTATTTATTGAAAATGATGTATAGGCATGGTGATGAGTATCTATACATTTGTGGCAAGCATGCCCGTGAGTCTTATATTTTGACGAATATGACACCATTTGTATTATTCATGTTTAATGTGGTGGTTGCTATTGTTGAGCAAAGGTTGTGGAAAGCAAATTTGCCATTGAACCTAATAGAGCATTGGTTGTGGAAAGAAAATTTGCCATTGAGTCAAGTTGTTGAAGTAAATGTGAAAATGAGAAGAGGATTATAGAATTGATCCCTTACCGGGGACGTTGTTGCTTTTAATATTATTCCCTTGGCGGGATTTTATTATGATTCATTTATTCCTTGAACGTATTGTTTGTGTTTGTTTTTTGGGTGAGGAAGAGTGTAAAGCACGAGGGGTGATGCCGTGCATTATTTTGGTGAGAGAGTGTTAAGGAACGAAGGGTGATGCCGTGTATTATTTGTGAGGAAGAGTGTAAAGCACGAAGGGTGATGCCGTGCCGCATGATATACCATTCCATGCCGATTATATTGATTTTTATGGTGAGGATGAGAGCATAAGCACTAAGGGCGATGTCGTGCAATTTATATTGATTTTTATGGTGAGGATGAGCGTAAAAGCATGAACGGTGATGCTGTGCACTCATTTAATTTCTGATTCTTGTTGATAGTTGAAGTTTTGTGTTCCCTATATTTACCTGTTATCCTCCTGTTGCCATTTGATATTCCCCCGCAACATGATTCCCCCTCCCATCCTTGACTGTATATTTTTGCTTTTATTTTTTTGCTGTTTATTTAGTTGTCTGGTCCTAGCCTCATCACTACTTCGCCGAGGTTAAGCTGTCACTTACCAACACATGGGGCCGGTTATGCTGATAATACACTTTGCACTCTTTTATGCATATCCCATCACAGTAGATTTTGAACCGCAGTGAGATTTTCGCTTCTTGTTCATCAGACGACCCAAGGTAGTCCTGCAAGCGTCTACAGACCTTGGCGTCTCCCTCTATCTATCATTCATGTAATCCCAGAGACAGTATTTTGTTATTTGTTTTAGACCTTTATTTGTAGTAATCTTAGACAGTCTGTGAAGTTGTGACACCAATCTTCGGTAGAATTTTTATGGAATGGTATTAGCAGGATTATTAAAACTTGAAATTGAATCTTCCGCATGTTAAATTTTGTTGATTATTATCTGTTGGCCTATAACTGTTGACGAATTTCAAAATGGAAATAAGGTGAATAATTTAATTGATTGGCTTGCCTAGCTTTCACTAGTAGGCACCATCACGATACCCCAGAGTGGGAAATCCAGGTCCTGACAAGTTGGTATCAGAGCTCTAGGTTACATAGTTCTCACAATTTACAGACAAGCTTAGTAGAGTCTGAGGGATAGGTATAGAGACGTTTGTATTTTTTCCCCAGAGGCTACAGAGTTAGGAAAAACTTCACATCTATTCTTTCCTGTCATGCAGTTTGGTTTCTCAATGCTAATTAAATTTCTACCATGTTCTTTCACAGATTCCGAGAACACGCACTTCCTCATCCAGTGATCAGCAGCCCGAGCCCCCAGCAGCAGCTCCCATGAGGGGCAAAGGGCAACGCCATGCTAGAGGCCGAGGTAGGGGCAGAGCTCAGCCCAGATCAGCAGCACCAATAGTGGAGCCTCAAGTTGACTTTGATGATGAGGTGCCGGCCCAGGAAGTTTCGGTGGGCCCATCTCAGGTCCCAAAGGGGTTCATTGCTACCCAATTACTCCAGGATGCTATATTCTATCTAGTAGGCCTTACAGAGAGTGTCACTCGGGCATGCTTGCTTCCTGTAGCACCGGTCGTCTCTCAGGCTAGTGGAGGAGCCTAGATTCCGAATACTCGCACTCCTGAGCAGATGGCTCCCCAGTTTCAGAACCAACAGCTTAACCAGTTAGAGCAATTCAGCCGGGTATGGTAGCTCAAATCAGTGATGGAGTTGCTATGTCTGCCGATGCTTTGTAGATATTGGACACGTGAACCAAGCTCTTCATTACTACTTTCAACGATGCATCTTCCAAGGATCCCTAAGATTATCTAGATAGCTGTCATGAGGTTCTCAGAAACATGGGGTTAGTGGAGACCAATGGGTCGAATTTTCTACATTCCACTTGTCTAGATCAGCCAAGACTTCGTGGAGAGATTATTGCTAGGCTAGACCAGCCGAAGCACCAGCTTTGACTTGGGAGCAATTTACTCAGCTCTTTCTGGAGAAGTTTCTCTGTATTACTCAGAGAGAGATCTATCGGAGGCAACTTGAGTGTCTCCAGTAGGGTTCTATGACTGTTACTCAGTACGAGACTAGATTCATTGACTTGGCCCGTCATGCTCTACTTATACTTCCCACACGATAGAGAAAGTGAGGAGGTTTATTGAGGGACTTATCCAGCCTATTCGACTCCAATTGGCTAAAGAGATGGGGAGTGAGATTTCTTTCCAGGAGGCGGCCAATGTAGCCAGGCGGTTTGAGATGGTTTTTTCACAGAGAGGTGGTCAGGGGTCTGATAAGAGGCCTAGTCATCCATGCAGATTCAGTGGCGCCTCGTTTGGAGGCAGGGATTCGTATGGTAGAAGCCATCCTCCTAGTCCCTTTTGAGTCTGCACTTCAGGTTTCTCATAGTGGTTTGGTGGCTGTGGTTCTCACATACAGTATTCTGATCAGTAGTCCTACCCAACTCCTATCAGTGCACCACCGCTCTAGAGTTTTTAGGGTGTCTATTATGGTAATCAGGGTCAGTATTCTCAATAGCCGAGGACATGTTATACTTGTGGTGATACATGTCACATTGTTAGATGTTTTCCTCTAACATCAAGCAGTTCTCAATATCCGGGTTCCCGTGCCATGATTCAGCCACAGAGTGTTCCAAAGCTCGCCCAACAAGCTAGAGGTTGAGGTAGAGGTGCTAGAGGTAGGCCGCTAGAGGTGGAGGCCAGCCAACAGTAGGCCGTCCCAGAGATGTAGTCCAGAGTAGTGGGGCCCATCCTCAATTTTATACTCTTCCAGCCAGGCCGAAGGCTGAGGCTTCCGATGCAGATACCACAAGTATGGTTCTGGTTTGTAGTAGGGATGCTTCAGTTCTATTTGATCCAGGGTCTATATACTCTTATGTGTCATCTTATTTTTCATCGTATCTGGTCATGCCTAGTGATTTTCTGAGTGCTCATGTTTATGTGTCCACTTCATGTTAATCATTCTTGCATGGTTGTGATTGGGGTTCTTGAGACCCGAGTAGACTTATTATTGTTGGACATGGCTGATTTTGATGTCATACAAGGGATGTATTGGTTATTTCCTTTCCATGCCATCTTGGATATTCATGCCAAGATGGTGATCTTAGACTTACCGGGTCTACCTCGTTTACCGGGGAGTGGGACTCTTATTCATTATACCCGTAGCGTTATCTCATATATGAAGGCTCGGTGAATCGTTGAGAAGGGGTGTTTGGCCTATTTGGCATATGTTCGCGATTCTAGTTCCAAGGTTCCTTCTTTTGATTTTGTGCCCATTGTCCATGAGTTTCCTGAGGTTTTTCTTTCAGAACTGCCGGGTATGCCGCCTGATAGGGATATTGATTTCTGCATCGATCTAGCTCCGGACACAGCCCATATCTATTCTGCTATATCGTGTGCCCCCTTGAGTTGAAAGAGTTTAAGGAGTAGTTGCAAGACTTGCTTGATAAGGGCATCATTGGGCCTAGTGTCTCGCCATGGGGTGCGCCCGTGTTGTTTGTCAAGAAGAAGGACGGATCAATGAGGATGTGTATAGATTACCGGCAATTGAACAAGGTCACAATCAAGAATAAGTACCCATTGTCGAGGATTGATAATTTGTTCGACTAGCTTCAGGGTGCCTAAGTGTTTTTTAACATCGATTTGAGATCTGGCTACCATCAGTTGAGGATTAGGGCATCCGATGTCCCTAAGACAGCTTTTTGCACTCGGTACGGGCATTATGAGTTCTTGGTGATGTCGTTAGGGCTGACGAATGCCCTAACAACATTCATGGATTGATGAATCGAGTGTTCAAGCCTTACTTGGATTTGTTCATGATAGTTTCCATTATTGATATTTTGATTTATTTCCGCAGTCAGGAGGAGCATGAGCAACATATGAGAGTCGTTCTTTAGACTCTGATAGATAGTCCACTGTATGCTAAGTTTTCAAAATGTGAGTTCTGGTTGAGTTCAATCGCTTTCTTGGGTCATGTGGTTTCAACAAAAGGTATTCAGGCAAATCCAAAGAAGATAAAGGTAGTCAAGAATTGGCCTTGACCCACATCAGCTACAGAGATCTAGAGTTTCTTGAGTTTGGCAGGCTATTATCATCGGCTCGTGGAGGGGTTTTCATCAATTGTCGCCTCGATGGCCAGGTTGACCCAGAAGGGTGCCAATTTAGGTGGTCAGATGAGTGCGAGGCAAGCTTCTAGAAGCTTAATACAATTTTTAATATGGTTCTATTGTTGGTTTTACCCACAGGTTCAGGCCCATATACAATTTATTATGATGCATCTCGTGTTGGGCTTGGTGCGATGTTGATGCGAAATGCCAAAGTCATTGCTTATGCTTCGCGTCAGTTGAAGATTCATGAGAAGAACTATCTAGTCTATGATTTGAATTTAGCAGCCATTGTTCACGCGCTGAAGATTTGGAGGCATTATTTGTATGGCGTGGCATGTGAGGTGTTTACGGAGCACAAGAGTTTGCAATACTTGTTCAAACAGAAGGAACTAAATTTGATGCAGAGAGGTGGTTGGAGCTATTAAAAGACAATGATATCACCATATTATATCATTCAGGAAAGGCCAATGTGGTGGCCGATGCTTTGACTAGGAAGTCAGCAAGTATGGGTAGTCTTGCATATATTCCGGTCAGTGAGAGACTGCTTGTTTTTGATGTCCAGGCTTTGTCTAATCAATTCATGAGAATGGATGCTTTGAGCACAACCATATATTAGCTTGCACAATCGCTTGCTCTTATTTATTGGAGTGTATCCGAGATCAGCAGTGCGATGATTCTCATTTATGTGTCCTCAAAGACACGGTGCAACACAGAGATTCCAAGTAGGCCGCACTAGGAGATGATGGAATTTTGAGGGTGCCTGGTCGTTTTTGTGTGCCTAATGTGGATGGACTCCGAGAGTTGGTTCTATAGAAGGCCCATAGTTCCTGGTACTCTATTCATCTGGGCACCACCAAGATGTATTAGGATTTGCAGCAACATTATTGGTGGAGGAGAATTAAGAAGGACATTGTTGCTATGTGGCTCAGTGTTTAAATTTTCAGCAGGTTAAGTACGAGCATTAGAGGCCAGATGGTTTGTTCCAGAAGATTGAAATTCCTTAGTGGAAGTGGGGGTGTATCACTATGGACTTTGTTGTTCGACTCCCACGGACTCAGAGGAAGTTCGATGCAGTGTGGGTCATTGTTGATAGGCTGACCAAGTCAACACATTTCATTCATGTGGCAGTCTCCTTTTCTTCCGAGAGGTAACCTGAGATATATATCCGGGAGATAGTTCATCATCATAGTGTTCTTGTATCCATCATTTCAGACCAAGGTACGCAGTTTACCTCATATTTTTGGAGAGAAGTTCAGCAAGAGTCGGGCATACGAGTTGAGTTAGAGCATAGAGTTTCATCCTCAGACAGATGGGCAGTCCGAGCGGACCATCCAGATTTTTGAGGATATGCTCCGAGCTTGTGTCATTAACTTTGGAGGCTCGTGGGATCAATTTATTACTTTACCAGAGTTTGCCTACAATAAAAACTACCAATCGAGTATCCAGATGGCTCCTTATAAGGCTTTGTATGGTAGGCGCTGTCGATTTCCGGTTGGATGGTTTGAGCCGGAAGAGGCTCGATTTTTGGCTATGGATCTACTTCAGGATTCCTTACACAAGGTCAGGATCATTCAAGATACGCTTCCAATAGCTCAGTCCAGGCAAAAGAATTATGCCGACCGTAAGGTTCATGATTTGGCATTCATGGTCGGTGAGCGAGTATTGCTTTGGGTATCACCTATGAAGGGCGCGATGAGATTTGAGAAGAAGGGAAAGCTTAGCCTTAGGTTCACTGGCCCATTTGAGATTCTTGATCGAGTGGGAGAGATGGCTTACAAACTTGTGTTGCTACCGAGCTTATCAACCTTGCATCCAGTGTTTCATGTGTCCATGCTTCGGAAGTATCACGACGATCTATCCCACGTGTTAGACTTCAGCACTATCTAGTTGGACAAGGATTTTGCCTATGAGGAGGAGCCGGTAGCTATTCTAGATTTGTAGGTTCGTCAGTTGAGATCAAAGAGTTTCCCATCTATTCGTGGTGAGTGGAGAGGTCATCCTGCTAAGGCATCAACCCGGGAGCCTGAGTTTGATATGCGGAGCTGTTATCCCCATATTTTCCCCGACTATGGTAATTTTTTCTTATGTTTGTTTGAGGATGAACGCTTGTTTTAGAGGTGGAGGATGTGATGACCCAAAATGTTATCACTTGATTTAGAAAGTAATTTAGTGTTCTGCAACCTAAAAACCAACGTTTTTGCCTCACCTCGATTTGTGTGCGCAGTCCGAACGCGTAGCCAAAAAGCCATTATATGCAAAAGTGTGGAAAATGATGAATTTTACCTTCAAAATGATATAATGTTGACTTCGGTCAACATTTTGAGCAAACAGACTCGAATCCGTATTTCGATGATTCCGAGAAGTTCTTAAGAAAATCTGGGACCTGGGCGTTTGTCCTAAATTGGATTCCGAGGTCCTAAGCCCGAGAAATGAATTTTGAAAGAAAATTATTTTCTGAAAAATATATGATTTTTTGAAAATGAAATGTTTTTAAAAATTGATGGTATCGGGCTCATATCTTGGTTCCAGAGCACGGTACAGGTCTTTTGTGTGATTTAAGTTGAGCTTGTGAAGATTGGTAGAAACGGACTTGAAATGACGTAAGTCAAACCTTATTAGAGAAAATTAGAAAATTTGATGTTGTTAAGTGATTTCATGATTTTGATGCTAAATTCTTAGTTATTGATGTTATTTTGGTGATTTGAAAGAACTAGCGAGTCCGTATGTTGTTTTTGGACTTGCATGCATGTTTGGTTTGGAGCTTTGAGGGCTTGGGTGAGTTTTGGATAGGCCACAGAGTGAAATTGGACTTAAGAAAATTGCCGGTGTGTTGCAGGCCTTTGTTCTCGCATTTTTGAGATCAGGCATCCGCAATTGCGATGCAAGCAGGGTTCACAAATGCGAAAATTTCATCGCAAATGCGAAGAACCTCGGGCCAGCCCTTATCTCGCATTTGCGAGATACCCTTTGCAAATGTGAAGTTTTCAGTTAATGCCTAAAGTTGCAAATGTGACCCATGTCTCTCAAATGTGATGTCGTCAATGCGACAGGTCCCTCACAAATGCGAAGGTGACCATGAATTTCCTTAGTCACAAAATGCAACATTTTGTTTGTAAATGGGAAAGTCTTAGAAACCTGA
This sequence comes from Nicotiana benthamiana, assembly GCA_034376525.1. Taxonomy (NCBI): domain Eukaryota; kingdom Viridiplantae; phylum Streptophyta; class Magnoliopsida; order Solanales; family Solanaceae; genus Nicotiana; species Nicotiana benthamiana. Next base: position 115,943,701 of record CM067332.1, on the reverse strand, counting down.
AGGGTTTGCAATTGCAAACCTTGGTCACAATTGCGACACCAGAGACCCGCAAATTCACAACTTAGAGGCATTTCAGCCATTTTTCACACTCTTTAAATAAACATTCTAGGGCGATTTTTCAAAGGCAATTCTTCTCCAAATCGATTATAAGTTATTTCTAACTCGTTTTCTTCAATCTTTAGAATCTTTTCACATGATTTCAACTCAAAGCAAAGGTTTTTATGGGGGAAATTGGGTGTTTTTGGTAGAGCATAGGTTTTTCAAATTTCTAGTATTTGGACCTTGATTTGATGTCCGATTTGAAAACAAATTATATATGTGAGTTAGTGAGTTTCGTAATTGGCTTTTGGTTCGAACCTCTGGTTTTGTCCATGTGGGCCCGGGGTCGATCTTTGACTTTTTTGGGAAAAAGTTTAGAAAACTTATTTCCATGCATTAGAATTTATTCATTTAGCATTTATTAATATAATTAAGTAACTTGCTGCTAGATACAAGCAAATTGGTGGTGGAATCAAGAGGTAAAGCGATAGTTGGGGCTTGAACTGTGTTTGAGGCGTCGAGGTAAGTGTTTGGTCTATCCTTAGCTTGAGGGATTAGGAGTTGTTTCCTATTTGCTATGTGTTATTTGTTGAGTATGACATATATGCATGGTAAAGAGTATCTATACGTTGGTGTCAAGCATGCCCGTGAGTCTTATGTTATGATTAATGTGACTATGTTACTATTGTTCATTTTCAATGTGGTGGTTGCTATTGTTGAGCAAAGGTTTTGGAAAGAAAATTTGCAGTTGAACCTTATAGAGCATTGGCTCAAAGTGTGAGTCAAGTTGTGAAGTAAATGTGAAAAATGAGAAGAGGATTATTGTATTGATCCCTTGTCGGGGTTTTATTATGATTCATTTATTCCTTGCCCTTATTGTTTATGTTTGTTGTTTGGGTGAGGAAGAGTGTCAAGAACGAAGGGTGATGCCGTGCATTATTTTGGTGAGAGAGTGTTAAGGTACGAAGGGTGATGCCGTGTATTATTTTTTGAGGAAGAGTGTAAAGCACGAAGGGTGATGTCGTGCCACACGATATACAATTCTGTGCCGATTATATTGATTTTTATGGTGAGGATGAGAGTAAAAGTACTAATGGCGATGTGGTGCAGTTTATATTGATTTTTATGGTGAGGATGAGAGTAAAAACACGAAGGGTGATATCGTGCACTTGTTTAATTTATGATTCTTGTTGATAGTTGAATTTTGGTGTTCCTAATATTTACCTGCTATCCTCCTGTTGCCATTTGATATTTCCCCGCAGCATGTTTCCCCCTCCCATCTTTGACTGTATATTTCTACTTTTATTTTTTTGCTGTAATTTATTTATCTGCACACATTTATTTAGTAGTCTGGTCCTAGCCTCATTACTACTTTCCGATGTTAGGCTAGGCACTTACCAGCACATGGGGTCGATTGTGCTAATAGTACACTCTACTTTTATGCAGATCCCAGCGCCATAGATTTCGGAAAGCAGTGAGATTTCTGCTTCTTGTTCGTCAGGCGACCCTAGGTAGTCGTGCAGGCGTTCTCAGGCCTTGGCGTCTCCCTATAGCTATTATTCCTGTTTCTTTTATTTAGTTCCTGAGATGTTATTTCTTTCAGACCTTTATTTGTAGTACTCTTAGATAGTCTGTTAAGTTGTGATACCAATATTGGGTAGAATTGTTATGGAATGGTATTAGCAGGATTACTAAAACTTGAAATTGAATCTTCCACTTGTTAAATTTTGTTGATTATTAGCCGTTAGCCTATAACTATTAATGAATTTAAAAATGGAAACAAGGCAAATAATTCAGTTGATTGGCTTGCCTAGCTTTTACTAGTAGGCGTCATCACGACTCCCGAGGGTGGAAAATCTAGATCGTGACATGCTGCGTCCCTAGAAAAAGGGACGCCAGTATGAAATAATGTATCGAGTATGTAAGGCAACAAATTAACTTAAAACTTAAACTAAATTGATAATTTAATTATTGAAGGTAATTGGGAGTCAAATATAATTTCAAGATATGCTTACCTGCTAATACTGACTTGACTCTCTCAATATAGTAAATAAAATAGTTCTCCGGTCTTATAAGGATTGGTATATATAAATGCTCTACCATAGTAGGCTCGCTCATAGGCGCGCTGCTGTGCTATGCTCTGTATCTTAGCCATTATAGACTAACTCATAGGCACTTGGTCATAGTAGGCTCAGTAAATAACTTACCATCTGAGTAGAGGTTGCCTAATAGGGGCTTGCCCATCGATTATAGCTCGATGGTGGTGAAAATACTATAATACTGTATATATATAGAATATTTTCTCTCTTGGCTGACAAAAGACAAAACTAAATTAAATATAAAGTCCAATAAGGGAGAATGTTGTAACCTATGAGACTAGGAAATGTACATAAATTCAAGAATATGAACTCTTTTTATGTAACATTATCAGACACATGTAGTTATTGGATCATGCTAAAATGAAAGAAAGGTTTTTCCTTAACATACCTTAGCTCTGTTGAGTCCTTAATACCTTCCAAATAATTCTTCAAACTACTCAACTCAATCAACCACAACATAAGGAGATTCATAATTCGTGCCAAGTAAAGGCTAAGTTCGCAACTTAAACTAGTTGTTGGGTTACGTAAATTTGGGCAGCTCCTCCCCTATAACAAAGTCCTCCTCCAATACCATATACCTATAACAACAATAACAAAACAACAAAAATAACATGTATGCATCATTTTCCAACCTTATCTCCATCACTATATATCACAAAACATTCCACACACCCTTTATCACTTCACACAAAAAATGACAACAAAAGTAGTATAAGACAACCTAATAATATTACGACGAATGAACAGCCCGCAATTACGTCATTATGTGGTAATATTCCAACACCTTTTATCCTCCAAAATTCTATAAAATATCAATGAAAGTAGACATCCCAAAAACAACACAAAATAACCCATAAAATAGTCCACTACAAGTCGATTAACTTAAACTCACGGTTTTCGACCATAGTCCCATGAGTTCTAACTATTAGGAAATAAATTTATCAACCTTCCTTGATATTTAAAGCTTGAATATAGAAATTAGCCATTTTCTTAACTGCTAAGTACCTTCCAAAACTCAAACTATAAAGAAAAAGAGAGGCGATATAGTGATAATTACGTTGTAAGGATCGTTCTACTGTCATTGCATTGTGATTTCATACCCGAGATGTTGATATTATTATAAACACTTGTGGAGAGCTTGAAAAAAAGTTTAGGAGTCTTATTCTGGTCGTCGTGGTATGTGGAAAAGTGAAGAAAGAGACGACATAAGGTATACATATAACATATATGTCCATTTTTTGAAAAGTCAAAGAGGTGCCAGCTTGGCACCCTATTTCTGGCTCTTCTTATGGAGCTTATATCTTTTTATACAAATGTAGTGTGAATTAACGGTTAAGAGAGCTAGAACCTACATTTCAAGACCTTAAGTTTTTATATAATATGTCCCAAAAATACATCGTATAACACGTGAAATGTATTGCTCAAAAAGCTTTAATGACACACATACTTGTCACCTATGCAGTTTGCGCAGTTTTGCAAAACTGCAAATATCTCTCTACTACTATGTATTATAGATGAAAATTGTAATGAATTAGAAAATATACTCGTAGATATTCCATTTTGTACGTATATCATCCTCTAATTCCAAGTATATTGGGATAAAAGCTCAGGTACATTTGACCTAAATTTCAGCATATTTATGAATGTAACTTGTGTTTATCGGGGCTAACTTTTGATCCACAACTTGCATCACTTCAAAACATAACACAAAACTATAATATGACAAAAATAATTCTTAAAATAACCTACTTATCATTTTGAGAACCCTAGTCTCACCCCAAAAGTACATGTTATAACATTCCCAACTTGTCGACTTTTGACAAAGCTTATTTTCTTCAATTGGTTTAGCTTCTAAGCCACCCAACCCTCTTGGTACTTGTAGTCCATGATCTTAAGTATTTGTAACCTCCAAGTTAACATGACTAACTTAATTTATGTACTTTCAAAGATGATCTCATTTCAGAGCTTTCATCAATTAACTTACGATGTACTCTCACATACGAAACTATGGAGTGAAACATCATTCCCCACTTTGGAACATTCGTTCGTCCTCGAATGTTGACTGATGCGCTTATCAAATTCATAAGCTGTAGCTCTTATGAATAATTTAGTACTATGTTTGACATCTAGACAACTATTTTGTGAATAAATCCAAAGGCCGGGGCATCCTCCTCCCTTAGGCCTTCTCACACCACGACTTGTTGTAAGAATTCTTCCAATGTTGTAACTATTGCGACCTTCTATCATGCAGCATGTATGACTTTGTCCTTTTATGTGTGCCTATGCGACTCTTCTGTCCTTTTTCCTCTATCTTTTAGCCAATCTCTAGGCTTCACTTTGGGAACCTATATAGAACTATGACAGGTTGTTCCTCCAATATATATAGATGTACTGAAGTTCTTCGCTCGGTACTTTTTTGAACTTACGACTATTGTTATATCTTGTTTCCTAGCCTTGTATAACTATCCTCATGGCTTTACTACATCTAGGTAGGTTATACTATACCATAACATTTACTTTGATTTATTATGGCCATTGTCTGCTACCCAAATCCAGGTTCCTCTGTCGTTGCTTATCCTATATTTATAAATTTAAGTTCCTTAATAGTTCCTAATTACTATTCATCTTAAGAATGACATCCTAATCAAATATCCCACTTTGGAGCATTCATCCATCTATTGTTGATTCACCTTAATGTTGATTTGTAATCTACCACTGATCACTTGAAACCTCATATATAATATATTTGCACAAGGGCTCACATCTCATTAGGGAACGTCTGCAGTTATTTGCCTGATCCACTTAGGGTCAATACTATACTTCAATAACTGTGTTTCATAGCATCCCAACTTGATTCACTTTATGGGGTTATTTTAATCCTGTGCGATTCATGAAATCCTTTTTTTATCATTACCCAATTAAAGGCCTAAACGTTATCCTTTTATCTATTAGAATTACACCTTTATTCTACCACTAGGGCAGTATTCCATCTCTTCTAACTCCTAGTGTTAATCTCATCTGAGTTCACTCATGCTATAATGAGTTTGTTATAATTTATGGAAGCCATTAGCTCTCTTGTTGTGATGGGTTTAATCTCGAGGACATACCTATTATCGTTACCTTCTCACTCACCTTTTGTAATGACCCAGATGTTTCCCACCATCGGGAGTCTTGATGGATGAGAACCCCTCCACAAAACGTCTGTACTAACCAGTTAACCCCAAGAAGCTCCAAATATCTGTAGATGAAGCTGGTTGAGGCCAGTTCTTGGCTGCCTCTATCTTCTTCGCGTCAACCTGAATACCCTCTGCTGATACAACATGACCCAGGAATGCGACTGAACTCAACCAAAATTTGCACTTTGAGAAATCGGCGTACAACTAGCTATCCTTCCGAGTCTGAAGATCCAGTTTGAGGTTCTGCTCATGCTCCTCCTAGCCGCAAATCATACTCCATATCTGCAGCATACGAACGAATAAAATACCATAACCTCTTAGTCCTCTTGAGGACTATCTCCCTCTAATCGTCAATAATATAAACACTGATTCGACCCTGAATCCGCCAGGTACCACCATCTCTAATAAACTCTTCTTAGGTACCACTTCACAATACCATGTCCCCAAAGAAAACAAATGAATACCATCATACCGAGGAGCCTCAATATGTTCAAACAAGGACGACGACATAACAACACAAACAAAAATTCCCCCAAGATAGGAGATATCAAATCTCGTGACTCCATCAACCAACGCCTAAATATACATAGGCCAATTGCCTCTCCAGTACTGGAAGGAATATCAAACTTCCCAATCATGAGCCAAATAATCCTCCTCCTGAACCATCACTTCCATGACACATAAGAAAGTGCACACCATTCATACACCATTATGAGATAACAACACATAAGCATCATAATTCACTATTCATAGCCTCTAAACCATGGTCAACACTAACACTGGTTGAAATCAACTGAACATCCTTCCACAAGGTGACAATAGCATTCTGCTTGAATACGTAGGGAAAAAGAACTTGCACCACATCTGTAGCATCTCTACAACTCGTCGGTGCCAACTAATATTGATTGGCCAACATCGTGTACGAATGAGTAGGAAGGAACTGAAGACATAAGCTTTAACGATATTCAAGTCGCACGACAAGGAATCAAGAAAGAAAATTCCTCTTAATAGCCTTGTGGTCTCTCGAAGATTGGTACAAACGTCTCTGTACTAATCAGCAATACTCTACCAGGCTTGATCATGACTCGTGAGACATACGTAAACCTTGCTTTGATACCAAACTGTCATGGTCTAATTTCCACTATAGGCCTTGATGGCATCCAACATCGTTGTTAGGCACGCCAATGGTGAACTATCAACTTAATTTCTTATTTTATTATTTTTGAAATTATGGCTTTTATTAAGTAAAATAATTTAGGCATTGAAAAAAATGAAATTATAAGGCATAAATATAAACATAAGAGAAAATGGTGACAATACTATATAAATACCATAAACATCTACTAGAAATCCCCAAAATTCGAAGTAACAAGTCCATGAGCATCTATTATGAAGTACAATACTAATATAACATGTCAGGAGTGTAAAATAGACATGACAAAGTAAATGAATAAGATAGATACTCTGTGTGTTGTTGGTCATAACGATGAATGCATCTCACCATAAAGTCCCCTCAACAGCTTTGCCTATGCACCCAAATGATCACCGAAAAATACATGCACATTCAGTGCAGAAGTGTAGCATGAGTACGTAAATCAATGTATACTCAATAAGTATCTAGACAAATCCCAAATAAGTAATAACGAAGGGTCGATATCGATACTTATGAGTAGTTCAATAAAGCATTACAATAAATTATAAAATAAATATGAACACAACAATAATAATGCGGTAAAAATTGTAACTAACATAATGCTCCAATATAATGACAAGGTGAATTTCTCAAACATCATATACTATCTCAACCAGATAAGAATATCAAGTGTTATCTCCGATTAGTTAAGAAATACCATAAAATGCCAAGTCTCAATCAAAAAGGAAAATCTCATATATACTCGGACTCCTAGCGATATTATACACGAGTTATGTCGTGGTCGTATGACCCGATCCATAAAATTGTATACATATACTGCGGATGTCATACGGCCCAATCCATGGATGCATCTCAAATATACTATCGAGATCGTACGGCATGATCCATAGTATTATTTCATAGGACTGCCGAGACGCACGAGCCAATCCATAGAAATAGATAAACTCTTCGAACTACTGGTCAAACAATTACAACACGAGGATGTGAATATAAACAAAACATACTTTTTACCAACAATTAAGTATTCCAGCAAAACTCAAGGTAATGAAGCCCGACCTAACAGAATTCCTAATCAAATTTCAGTTATAAACTTAAGTAATTAAACTTACAAGTTTAACTCAAATAATACAAATGTAGCATGATAAAGTCTTAAGTCTACCCCGATATAAATATGATTTTAGCTACGTATGGACTCTCGTTATCTCGTGCATATGTAGCACCCATTACTAATAGCAAATAACAGTTTAACACCTATGGGGTAGTTTTTTCCTCACAAGGTTAGACATGAGATTCCTTGCTTCGAAATTCGATAACCGGCTCCAATGCCTCTCTAGCACCTCAAAGCATTCTAGATCACGACTAAACTTCACGTACAAGTTACAATCAATAAAATGAACCTATCAAAGGTCTCGAAACACTGTCTGTAGTCTGATAATACCAAAGCACACTCCAAATCGAACTTAGAAAATTTCAAGACTTCAAAAATGCAAAATTTTTATATTAAGCGATGAATCACTCCTGGATCATCCGATACTCAACCCAAACATAAGCCCATATCCAAAATCACCTTACGAAAACCAAGAATTAAAGATCAAACTCAATTTCTTAAACACTCTTAACATTCAAATCTCCATCCTTCACCGAACACCTCCGAATCACACCTAGGTATTCTGGATCATGACAAAACTTCACGCACAAGTTCCAATCAATAAAATGAACCTATCCAAGGTCTCGAAACGCCGTCTGTAGTCCGACAATACCAAAGCACACTCCAAGTCGAACTTAGCAAATTTCAAGACTTCAAGAATGCAAACTTTCGATATTAAGCGATGAATCACTCCCGAACCATCTGATACTTAACCCCAATATACGTCCATGTCCAAAATCACCTTACGAAAATCAAGAATTATAGATCAAACTCAATTTCTTAAACTCTCTTAACTTTCAAACTTTCATCCTTCACCGAACACCTCCGAATCACACTTAGGCATTCTGGATCATAACCAAACTTGATGCACAAGTTTCAATTACTAAAATGAACATATCCAAGTTCTCAAAACACCGCCTCGAGTCCAATAATACCAAAGCGCACTCCATGTCAAACTTAGCAAATTTCAAGACTTCAAGAATGCAAACTTTCAACGTTAAGTGATGAATCACTCCCGGACCATCCGATACTCAATCCCAATATACGCCCACGTCCAAAATCACCTCATGAACCTATAAGAACCTTCAAATGTCGATTCTGAGATCTTTATTCAAAAGTCAAACATTGGTCAACTCTTCCACCTAAAAGCTTCCAAATTAAGAATTATGTCTCCAAATCAACCCCGAACTTCTCGAAACTCAAAACCAACCATATGAGTAAGTCATAATATATAAAGTGAAGCTACTCAAAATCTCAAACTGTTGAACAAAATATTAAAGCTCGAAACAATCGATTGGATCATTACATAAGATCTTTGCAAAGAAGCATTTCTTCTATCGACTACCACCAACCACCACAATTACTATCAACCACCTCTGTTGTCCACCACCATTGCACAATATTCACCTTTGATCACTACTGAACAATCACCAATTGCAACCAATATGTAACCACTATCAACAACTACCTTTACAACCATAATCAATGTTAACACTCACTTTGCTACAATTATTGTCCATAATCACCACTAACATTTATAGTTTGTTCACCAAACAAATAATTTTTATAACACCATATAAATTAATTTTTTTCTAGTGTCATGTGGATGTATGTAATTTATAGTTATTGTTTTATTTAAATTTAACATTTATTAGTTTTTAATAAAATAAATTAAACACATTCATATGGCAAAAAAATAAATAATCTTAATTATTCTGTATTAAGATGTAGATATAGCATCTTAACAATAAGAGATGTGTATTCAGCTTCTGAAATTTTTATATTGAATAAGCAAACACGACCTTAGTTTGAGGCGTTACAATTCCACCAAAAGCTCGCCTTTATTTTATCTTTCCTCTCTCAATATTCACGTGCTTACTCGACTCATAAAATTTTTAATTAAAAAAAGGATCTCAAAAAACAAAGGGGAAAAGAAATTCCTCTGAGAGCAAAAACTCAATTATTTTAGATCTTCAAACGAATTTCTATCGCCATCAATTCTTTTGTGAGATATAGAAACAGGTAATTCTCACTTTCTCCATATGGTTTATACATCAATTTTTTAGAGTAAAACATTAATTCACTTGTACAATGAATTGATTTATTAACATTCTTGACACATGCAAACGTGAAACATGGAATAATAGATCTGCTGTAAATTGAATTATTTTAGGAAAGAATGATAGAAATGTATTATATATATTCATATGAATTTTTAACCCTAGCATATATAGGGAAATTTTGGTCTTTTAAGGAAATCCTTTTGATCTCCTCTATTTTATCTTTTTTCTTCAAGATCTAATATATAAAAGTATTGTGTACACATTCATTGATTAATTCATTCAATAAATTGATTAGCCAAAGTGAAGAAGATCCCTAATTCCCTCGTTAATAGTGAGTGACAAGTATATTGGAGAAGGTGAAATTCATAATTCGACTAATTCAACATCTCTATCATAGAATTCAACAAGGATAATTATATGTATAGGTGATATCAAGATTTGGATGTATTTTGACGTGGCTGATTACTTAGTCACATTCATCTATTTTTATCTATGCATATGAGCTCTTTTACAATCGGAAATTTTTCTCCTTGCCTTGCTAAAACCAAATAAGTAATTATTCTGAAGTTAATAGTTGATTTTGCACCTTGATTTTCTGTATGTTTGTTTTGAAGCCTTGTCTCATTCTTTTTTAATCTTTGTCTATTTATTCATAGTTTGATTTGATAGTGGTCTTGATATTATTGCTTTTTCTTACACTGCATAATTCTGTAGGTAAATGACAGAAATGTGGATTTCGGCGTAATTATTGTTATTCTTATAGTTCTTGTAAATGAGTCAATGCTAGAATTTTGATATAATTCAAAATTTACTCAGGATGAATGAGCAAACTACACAAGATAACAATCCCACAGCTCCAACAATCCTTCCAGCAAAGCGAAGGCGCGGCCGCCCACGCAAAGATGGAGGTGCTGCTAAAAGAGGGAATTTACTATCTTCAGTGACTCCTCCACCACCTGAAACCATTAAAAAGGTTCAACAAAATGCAGTTGAAGTGAGCCAAAGAGATGGAAGCATTGTTGGTGGTAATAACATTATAGGACAGATGGTTTCTGGTGTTGTTGACGGTTGTTTTGATGCAGGGTACTTCATCTCTGTGCGCGTAGGTAATAGCGCCACCACTCTCCGCGGATTAGTTTTCCAGCCGGGGCGATTCGCTCCTATTACACCAGCAAATGATGTTGCCCCCTCAGCTACAATGTATCACAGAAACCAAGTTTCAACCCCACCTTTAAACCTTCAGCAAGAAAACCAGCCAAATGTTGCACCAGCACAAGTTTTACCTTCTAAACCAATGTCAAGTGCAACGTTTGTACCAAATAGTAATCAATTTGCTCCTGTTATGGCACCTCAATCTGACACTGTTATGACACCTAACGAGGCGCGGAGTAAAATCATGCTGCAGCAAAATCTATCCCAATCTACCCTTCCAATGGAAAATCTTAGAATGGTTGAACAGGATGAAGTAATGCAAGTATTTGAAGTCACAAATCAATCAGAAGGGACTGAAATAAATGCAGAACCAACAAAAGGTATGTTTTCAGAATCCATACTAGAACCAAAATCTAGTGAAGGAACTAGTAACCAAAACCAAGTTATGGGCTCAACATTTCAGCCTGCTGTGGATCACCAATCGATCGAATCTAAATCCAAGAACGATAAGCAGCTGAATCCTGAGCAGTCGTATATACAAACGTTACTTCAGCCGGGAGAGTTAGTTCACTGTGAAGCAAAGAAACTTGAGATCCACCGAGCTCCTGTAAACGCTCAAACTCAAGTCGATTTCCAAGGGCTTTCTCCAATGCATGAAGACGTTCAGCTGAACGAATGGACTCAACGTGGACAAGAAAACCAACAGAATCAATTCAATCAAAGTAGTCTATTTGCTGAACTTAACTCTGTTGCCCAAGAAACACAAGCTGCAGAAACTCAAGTTATTGAACAGAACCATACACATATTATGGAGAAACTACATTTTGTTACTAATGAAAATCCAAATGCTGACATCAACCAAGTAGTGGTTAGTAGTGAAACTCAAGCCGCGGCTTCAGAATCAGTTAAGACTTCAATGGACTTCATGATGGAAAAGCTAAGTTATTCAAAGAATGAGGAATCCCAAAATACTCATATTGGAACTGAAGTTGAGTTAGCAGTAAATGCTGAAACATCAAATGAAACTAAGGAAGCAAGTGATGCTGCTGACAAACTTGTGTTAGGTTCCCAATTAGCACCACAGCAAGAAGAGAAAGAGACAAGAAATACCGATCAATCAGCAAAAGTTGAAGCTCACAATAAAAGTTCTGATGGTGGCAACAGCAATTTGGAAATTGTCCACCAAGGACAACAAAACCAACCTTGAAGCAGCTTATAAATAAAGATAAAACAACACTTTTTTTTCAATTTTATTTTCTGTATAGGCAGTTGATAGAAGGGGAGCCTTGGGGCAACAATAAAGTTGTTTCTGTGTGACCTATAGGTTATGGGTTCGAGCCACTGAAGCTTGCGTCAGATTGGCTGTCTAGCCTTTTTCCGACCCTGCCTGAATGCGGAATACTTTGTTACAAGCAGCTGACATTTAGAGCCTTATCTTCAAGTTAGACTTGTTTCTTTTTTCTTTTTATTTTTGCAAGACTATTTTGGAGTCACTGGACCTGAATCATCCCAATTATGTATGCTTTTCTCATCACTATGGAGTGTTACTTTGGTGGCTGAGTAGAGTTAGATAGCCACAGGACTATCATTTTGGATCTTGGGGTATGGATTCCTGGATTATAATTTTACAATCTAACCAGGAGAATGAAAAGTGACACTTTTCTCCTGAAGGGTTGAATTTACAATCCGCGGCCGCTGTTTCTTCTCTCTCATCAACATAAACAGTCTTGATTGAGTCCAAATATTTCAGTTCCCTCACTCAACCTTTTTTGAGCCAAAAGCCCCAGACCCGAAACCCTAGCAGCGACGCCGGTGACCTCTGTCTGGCGACCCCTCACCCCCCTCCATTCCCAAATTTTTTTTTGAGGTGTTGTTGGTTTTTAAAAAAAATCATTTTTTTTCGCTTCTTATGCTGTTTATAAGCAGACCCTTTTATTAAAGTCTCCAACTTCACTCATTCTTGAGGGTGTCCTTTGCTATTGAGGAGACCAATTTTTTCTCTGAATTGAAGCAATATTTATTAGTAGTAGAATTTGGGAATACGAAACTGAAGAAAATTGATTGGCTAAACAGTAAAAAGTGGGGTTCCTTACTTTCAATTTTTGTTTTTGAGTTTGTTTGACTGAAAGTGGCGCAGTGATTTACTGAGCTTTTGATGGATCTAGGGTTTTGTTAGACTTGAGCTTTTAAAATTTTTGTATAGCTAGCATCACTTGTCTGCTTTTCTTTTCTTCCTATTCTCTTCTGCTTTTTGTGGGTGTGTGTGGGTGTGTTCTGTTTTCTTGGACAGGTGCCTTGTTTTTCCGGCGAGGATTTCCGGCAAGCTACAGTAATCCCGGCGACTTCCGTTCAGATTTTCGGCAGGACGCAGCAGAACTACCTATTCCGATAAGCTTCAGAAAACTTGCCCCAAGTACTAGTCGCAGCGGCGAGGCCAGCTTGCGGCGTTTGGGAGTGAAGAGCTAAGCAAAACCGGCCGGGACGTGCAAGAGTTGGTAGCAGTTGACCTCGGGCGCATCAAAGTCTACTTTCAGGTTTTTCCACCGGGAGTTGGTACCTCCCGCTCTGTTGTTTGCTCTCTACACCTTTTTACGTATTCTATCTAGCATTCCGTGTGAAGTTTACTCTGTTGCTATCTAGTTTGCATCCTTTTGCGTATTCCGCTATAGTGCGTGGGTGCGCCACTATTCTTCATAGTCAGTCGGAGAGATAGTGGCCGCGGTGGGAGATGATAGTGTAAGGTCATGTCCTCGGGGGGCGGTGGCAGTGGCGGGAGTGAGTAGGGGGACAAGGAGTGGTTCTACGGGTAGGGCGGGAGGTAAGGGTGGGAAGAGGGCAGCGGACGCTCATAGATTAAGGATTGGGTCGTGAAACATAGGCACTCTGACGGGTAAGTCCATTGAGTTGGCGAAGTTTCTTCAGAAGAGGAGGGTCAACATAGCCTGTGTCCAGGAGACTAGTTGGAAAGGGTCGAAGGCGAGAAATGCAGACGGGTTTAAGCTGTGGTATTCTGGGATCGTGAGAGGTAAAAATGGAGTGGGCATCTTGGTAGATAGGGATCTAAGGGAGTCCGTGGTCGAGGTTAGGCGAGTGAATGATAGGTTAATGTCTATCAAGTTGGTTGTTGGGGGTTGCGTCCTCAACGTCATCAGCGCTTACGCACCGCAAGCGGGCTTAGAAGAGGAGGTTAAGAGGCGATTTTGGGAGGGCTTGGATGATCTGGTAGCATAGTATTCCCCAATCTGAGAAGTTAGTTATTGGAGGGGACTTTAACGGGCATATTGGGGCTGATGCTAGTGGTTATGGTGAGGTGCACGGTGGCTTCGGCTTTGGGGTTAGGAACGGAAGAGGCACGTCACTGCTTGATTTCGCCAGGGCATCCGAGCTTCTGATTGCGAACTCGACATTTCAGAAGAGGGAGGAGCATTTGGTCACCTTCAAGAGTTCGACGGCGAGGACTCAGATTGATTACCTCCTCCTCAGAAGGAGAGATAAGGGCATGTGCAAGGACTGCAAGGTTATCCCGGGAGAGTCCCTTTCGACTCTTCATATACTCCTAGTGATGGATGTCGGTCTCTGGGTGAAGAGGAAGATGAGGGGTGCTTGGGGTCAACCGCGGATTAGATGGGGTATTTTGACTAAGGAGAAAGCTCAGGAGTTAGAGAGGAGGTTAGCTAAGGGCGGAGCTTGGAGAAGTTCTGGGAAAGCGGACGCTATGTGGTCAGAGACGGCGAAATTGGTTACGGAGGTAGCACGGGATGTGCTCAGGGTAGCCAAGGGCTATTCAGGCAGACATCAGGGTGACTGGTGGTAGAACGACGTAGTCGAAGGAAAAGTGGAGGTGAAGAAAGCGGCATTTACTAAGTTGGAAGGGAGCACAAGCAAGGAAGAACGGAGAGCGAACAGGGAGATCTACAAGGTGGCGAGGAAAGAAGCAAAGCTGGCGGTTACGGAAGCTAAAAACGCGGCGTTTGGTCGCATGTACGAGGAATTAGGGGAGAAAGGCAGGGAAAGGAAGTTATTCCTGTTATCTAAAGCGCGGGAATAGAAGGGGCGTGATCTTGACCAAGTTAGGTCCATCAAGGGCGAGGATGGTAGAGTTCTGATGGGGGAGTCTCAAGTCAAGCAGAGGTGGCAGGCGTACTTTCGAGACTTACTTAACGAGGAGGGGGATCATAACATAGAGTTAGGGGAGTTGGGGCATTCAGAGCAACATAGAAACCTTGGGTACTGCAGGCGCATTAGGGCGGATGAGGTCGTGGGGACTTTGCGTCGGATGAGCAGGGGTCGAGCGACCGGGCCTGACGAGATCCCGGTGGAGTTCTGGAAATGCATGGATAAGTCAGGAGTGGAATGGCTCTCCAGGTTGTTCAATGCGATCTTCAAGACCAAAAGGATACCGGAAGAGTGGAGGTGGAGCACGGTGGTGCCCTTGTACAAGAACAAAGGGGACTTCCAGTACTGCAACAACTATAGGGGTATCAAATTAATACGTCACACCATGAAGGTTTGGGAGCGGGTGATCGAGGCGAGAGTGAGGGAGATGACATTTATATCTGCGAACCAGTTTGGTTTCATGCCAGGTCGCTCCACTACAGAAGCTATCCACCTTGTCAGGAGGATGGTGGAGCAGTTCAGAGATAAGAAGAAGGACATGCACATGGTTCTTATCGCCTCGGAGAAGGCGTATGACAAGGTCCCAAGGGAGGTGCTATGGAGGTGCCTGGAGGCGAAGAGCGTGCCGGAAGCCTACATCAGAGTAATTAAGGACATGTACGATGGAGCTAAGACTAGGGTTAGGACGGTGGGTAGCGACTCAGACCATTTTCCAGTGGTTATGGGGCTCCATCAAGGATCGGCGCTTAGCCCTCTCTTGTTTGCCTTGGTAATGGATGCTCTGACCCGACATATTCAAGGGGATGTACCTTGGTGTATGCTATTTGCTGATGACATAGTCTTGATAGACGAGACGAGGGTAGGTGTTATTGAGAGGTTAGAGGTATGGAGACAGACTCTCGAGTCTAAGGGTTTCAAAATAAGCAGATCTAAGACAAAATACCTGGAGTGCAAGCTTAGCGCCGAGCCGAGCGAAGTAGGCAGGGACGTGATGATTGGATCTCAGGTCATCGCCAAGAGTGACAGTGTCAGATATCTTGGGTCGGTGATTCATGGGGACGGAGAGATTGACGGGGACGTCACTCATCGTATAGGAGCGGGGTGGTCAAAGTGGAGGCTTGCATCAGGAGTTCTGTGTGACAAGAAAGTTCCACGGAAACTCAAGGGAAAATTTTATAGAGCTGTGGTTAGACCTGCCATGTTGTATGGGGCAGAGTGCTGGCCAGTGAAGAACTCTCATGTTCAGAGAATGAAGGTTGCAGAGATGAGGATGCTCAGGTGGATGTGCGGGCTCACCAGGTTAGATAAGATTAAGAATGAAGTTATTCGAGAGAAGGTGGGGGTGGCCCCGTGGATGAGAAGATGCGGGAAGCGAGGATAAGGTGGTTCGGGCATGTGCAAAGGAGATGTCCTGATGCCCCGGTGAGGAGTTGTGAGCAGCTGGCGATGGTCGGCGTACGGCGAGGCAGAGGGAGGCCTAAGAGGTATTAGGAAGAGGTGATTAGGCATGACATGGCTATAATGCGGGTTTCAGAGGACATGACCCTTGATAGGAAAGACTGGAGGTCTAGTATCAGGGTTGTAGGATAGGGGCTACTAGAGTTTTTCGTACTCCTCACCCGGGGTTGGATGAGGCTTGACAGGGCTATCCATAGATGATTTGTGTATTGAATTATGTCTCCCTTATGATAGTTATTCATGGTAGTTACTGTCTGATATTATTGCATGCTATTTTATTTATGGTTCTTATGTTTAGATAATTATTTACGATGGAGTTACTAATGCTCTTTTGTTTTGTTTTAGTTTTTGTTTTTCCTTCGATTGGAAACTGCCTCTCTGCCCTTTCGGGTAGGGGTATGGCCCGTCTATATATTACCCTCCCCAGACCCCACCCTGTGAAATTATAGTGGATAGTTATTGTTGTTGTAGCATAACTTATCCTAGAGTAGACTGGGGAGCTTTGGACCCAGCCAAATCTTGACGCGGTGGATTCCATGAGTCAAAATACTTTGGGAAAAGAATGCACCTCTACTTTTGACTATGTTTGTGAGCTTAAATGCAGCGATATGATTTGTGAACATTCATATTAACTTGCTTTAGATTAAGGTATAATTTTTGTTATTGTGTATTTTATCATATTGTAGCGAGTAATTGTTTGTATCTTCCAGGTTACATGTAATTATTTTCTAAGTTACTTGATATTGTAAAAATTATTTTACATTGTCTGTGTATAGAAGTTGTATTTTATCACACAAAAAAAAAATTAGAAAAGGGTTTAAAATGTCCTTCTACTATTGGAAAATGTTTTAAAATATCCTTCATTTACCTATTGGGCTAAAAATAGCCCTCCATCTACCTTTTTGGTTCACTTATGCCCTTTAACCGTCAGGTCAATGCTAAATTAAAAATACTTATTATTCTTTTGTAAAGCATAAAAAAAATACTCTACAAAATATTTTTGTTATTTAAAACTAATGCACTAGTAGTCCCCTAATTTAGTCTTCTTTTTTCAGTTTTTATAAAAAATAATTCAGTTTTTACAAAAAAAATTTGTTTTCTAGTTTTTTCAGTGATTTTAAAGTATTGCTTTTTGTACATGTAGGCATAAATCCATAAAATAATTTGGACTATATTTTAAATTCAAGGTATATTAGTCCAAGTAAATATTATGGGCTAATATAATTGAATTAATTATATAAGTCCAAATATATATATATATATATATATATATATATATACACGAATAAAATCCTGTGTCTATATAAAGATTTAGGTCTTAAAACTTAACTTACTATCTTAATAAGATTTTAAAACTTACAAAACTTAGTGTCTTAAATAGTAATATCTAGATATAAACTTATTGTCTTAAATATAATAGTGTGAAAGACTAGATAAATGTAGATCTAATATTCTGATTATAAGATATAATTGCTTATTAAATAAATCTACGCAAAGTCTATGATTTTCTGTTATATCAATAAAGTGTATAGCGTGGTCTACTATCAAATAAAATCATGTGTCTACGTCCCAAATAAATTCTCCTAGGCTTAAAGTAAGACTTTCTGCAAAACTTTCTGGATATGTATAGTTATTACGATTACCAGACATTAACGGTGTAGTAGAATTGTTTTAAAACTTTATGTTGTAAAATTCCTACTCGGTACTCTCCATCTCTTAACTGTAAACTTATAACGTTACAGTGTAATCATAATTATGTACTAAGATTACCCCTTTTATACCTTTTTTCTTTTTTTTTCTTTTTTTTTTATTCTGTTCATCTCTTCTTTCCAATTCTTGATAGATTTAAATCTATTCTTAACTCTTTTTTCTTTAACCTCACCCCGGTCATGGTTAAGCACACATATCACTTGATTTATCTTAACCAGTCATTTCCTAGGAATTCACAGGTTAATCCATCAAAACTGTTAAGAAATTGAAAAGATAATCATATACTAAGAGTAATTTTTAATTATTTACAGAATGACAAAACTATACATCATAAGCATAAAAGGAAATCAATTAAAGACATAGGGGTAATATCTTAGAACATAACTTAGATAAACATAAGTAACTTACATGTTTACAAGAGATGGGATTTCCCTTTCGGGAAGCCCGAAAAGGTTTTGCTGAACTTTTAGATTAAAAACGATCAACACCTAAGCATACAAACATTATTTATTTTACAAGCTTAGAGAAATAACTACTAGGATATTCATAAAGGGTAATATTTTACAAAGTGGTTTGGAAAGGTTTTTGCGATTTTTGGAAAGTTGGTTGAGGCTTTTCAGAGGGTTTTTTCTGCTTTTGCTTGATGATCTTTCCTTCTCATTGGTCTTGCTTTTATAGCTGAATTTTTGAGCGGATCTGAAATGTGGACTTCAAAAGTTTTTAGAAATCTTTGTCTTCTAGCTTTGTAGGGTACTTCATTGGGCCCCATCTTCACATGGCTTGTGCAGAGATTCCGTTTTATGTCGTCCACGTTTTTCTCATTTATTTGTCTTTATGTCACATCTATCACATCTGGTCCTTACTTGTTATCTCCTCCATTATTGTTTCTTTGTCTTTTCCTTGATTTATTTTTTCCGAAATATAACCATTTTTTTGTGTCTAAATTATGAAGTGCTATTGAATCAAAACTCATTCCCGAATCGTAGTCTTCATACGGATCTTGAGAATCCTGATAATTTAGGTTGTCTTCATTGTCATCTCTTCCTAAGCTTTGAGACCTTTCTGGACAAGACCTTGACTTCTCTGGACTGGGACTTGGATTTTTTATCATATGCTTGTCTTGTTTTTCTTTTTGCTGAAAGAAGTTCTCTAATGTCTGTTTAATTACATCTTCTATTTTCTCATTTTTTCTTTTTAGCAATTATACTTTTTTTTCTTTAATATGTCTCCATGTGTTAACGTTCTTGGCAGTCTTCGTCTTGATGAGCCTTCGTCTTCACTTTTTGGCAAAGTGCCAGCCATAAACGATTTGATTTGTCTTTACCGGTCACCGTTTGAATCGGACTAGCTGTATCATCATCCGATACAGTGGATTCTTCTGTATTCATTGGGGAACGCACACCCTTCTCATCCATTCTTTCTTGAGATGGAGAACTCATATCTTGTAGCAAAACAACTTGAGTCTGAGATTGTGCTAACGCATGCACCTTTTGTTCTAAAACTTTTACCTGCTCCATAAGTCTGATTTTTTCCTATATATATATATATGAATTAAATAAATAAGTCTTAATCCATTGGGCGAGCTTATTTTATTGAGCTAAAGTGATGAGCCCACTTCATTAAGCCCAAGATGACATCTTCCTAGAGGCCCAGTTTGGTGCCACGTGGCACGCCAAGTCAAGCGGAAGAGCCAATAGGATCATGCCACGTGTCAAAATGACAAGGCATGCCAAGGCACACTAAAAGGCTAATGAAATCGCGCCACGTGTGCAAGTGACATGTTCTAGCCAATCAAATGCGGCCATGTCACACTTCAATTCGATTGGTCGGAAAGAGTTTTTTCTTATCATAACTCCTCCCTTCCACATCTATAAATTAGGGTCTTCATAACCCAGAAAATGCACCAGAAGTTATAATAAGAAGTAAGAAAGAGCTCGTGGATCAAACACTGCAAATTCCTTCACAAGTTTCAAGCTTCAAGTTCAAAGTTCAAGAAATCAATTTCAAGCTCAAGAACGAAGAACAATTCAAAATTCAAGATCAAGAATGAAGTCAAATCAAATACAAAGCGTTCCAGATCAAGGCTACTTGTTCGTGATAAAATTCGTAGCAACGATCAAAGTGTTCGCGACGGATAAATCGAATTCAAATTCAAGTTCGAGCTCAAAGGCTCTTGAATTTATACTGTTGAAAAGAAATCAGAGGATTCATAAAGATTGAACACTGAAATATTAAAAATAAAAATACTACAATTGTTGGGATATTTTTCGATCTTGATTTTATTTCCTCGAACGCAAGTTTAATGTCTACAGTACAAACTGAAAAAAATTGTAAAAATAGAAAAAAAAATTTAATAAAATATTTTCGTTTTTGATTTTTTCATTTTTTAGAAAACGAAAAATATTTTTTCTTTCGAAAAATAACTGAAAATCGAAAATAAACGAAATGCTTTAAAAAAAACTGTAAAATAAATTTCAAAAACAAAAATATTTTGTTGAAAATTTTTTTTCAATTTTTAAAAAACGAAAATATTTTATTTAAAAAAAATTCTGTCTTTTACAAAAAAAGAAATCATTTTTTACAAAAAAAAAATGCATTAAAAAATTGGAAATTTTTTTTTTTTGTAAAAACTGAAGGTAAAAATGAGAAGACTTTACTAAATTAGTGTATTATTGGTGCATTAGTTTAAGAAAATAAAAATATTTTGCAAAATTCTTTTTTAAGTTTTACAAAAAGAATAATAATTATTTTTAATTTAGCATTGACCTAACGGTCAAAGGGCATAAATGAACCAGCAAAGTAGATGGGGGATATTTTTAGCCCGGATAAAGGATATTATTAAAATATTTTTCAATAATTTAGGAGCATTTTAAACTCTTTTCCGAAAATAAATATAAAGGATAGAACTTAAAAAGAGTGACACCTTAAAAGATCACGTATTTGTTATTATCTTTAGTTTTCACTTTTCAACACGTACAAGATCACAAACTTTCTATGTCATCATCTGACAGAACTAGAATCTATTACCTTAGTAAATTAACAATTTAGAATTGAAAAAGATTTAACAAAAATGTTTTTTGCTTACTAGTTCTGTTTTAGCTCATGTATCAACTCTTATTTCCCACGTCCTAAAGTTCTTCTTTCAATTAAAAATGAGAGTTCCCTTTCGTTTTGTTTCCCCTTGTATACCTTTCCTTTAGAGAGAACGTTGATCAATGATTCTTCTTCTGCCGAATTCTAGCTAGAAAGACGTAGATTACACATTAGATGTTAGTAAGAAGTTATGGACATAATTGGCCTACCAAATGCATGCTGAGGTGCAATATTCAGCTCCACAGAGGACAAAATAGACCTTCAATAAATCTAATTAATATATAATCATGGTAGTATACTGATGCATAAGTCTCTCTACCTTATGGTCTTTCGATTATGACAAAATAGATCTTCACCAGCTTGGATTGAAAGGAAAGGCTTAGCTTTCCTATCGCCTTTTGAACGAGTTCAGGACTCGCTATCACTATCTGCTTGGAGCAACAGACCGTCTTGACACTCAGCTGAAGCGACAGTCTGTCACTCAGCTGAAGCGAGTCTAACGCCCGAAGAGGTTCCAGGAGTTGTCAATCAGAGCAACAGTAAACTGCCTGAGCTTAGAGAAGTAAGCTTGAATTATGGTATCCACATATCAGACCCTGATCAATCTAATCAAACCATTTGTTTGAGGTTAAAGTTGCTAGATCATTGCCAAGGAATAATGGACACTGTCATCAGGAATGCTACGTTTTTGTTATTCCATTTGGAGTGGTAGGCCACCAACCTCACAGATATGAATCGAATTCATTATTGGCTGGTGAACTTCTGATTAAGGTGTAAATATAGCGGTTTAAACGTTTATGATAACATGGGTCTTTGAGACACCAGCTTTGTTAGGTTGCCGCTTGGGTCATTCTCATGAGCTGGTACAGAAGAAATTTCTCAACAGTCTAACCAAGTAACTGACATATCTAACCATAAGAGAGGATATGATAATGTGAGCACGTTCTAGTTTATCACAAAACCAATTTCTTCGAACTATGAAGTAGACGGGTGACTAAACTTCCTGGTCCATTGCAGATTGTTGGAACTGTGCTTTAGACCAATTTTACAAGGACCCGAGAAGTGAACAAATTATTCCATAAAATTACAACCACGCAACTAGTGAACCTTTTCTATGACTTCCATGACATGTAATAGCATTTAAATCCATGAAATTTATGTTGCATCAGGTGTAAAAACAAAATAAGTACCATCTAAACACAAAATTGACTCAAACTAGAGTAGCGGACCTTATATAACAAATGTAGAAGATGACTGCATATTCGTAATCACAAATCTTTAATGATGCCATCAAAGCACCAATACCAGAATAAAACTGACAAGCCATCTAAAGTCAAAGATGGTAATAAACCTGCAAGATGTTATGATTTAAAAGAAATGGTAACAAAACCAAATCTAGAACAAATATTAGAAATAAAAGTACCATAATAGATCAAAATACACTCCGTCCGACATGCCAAAACGGCGTAAGAATAGAAAGATGCCCTTGATCTCTCTGAGGTCTTTAACATAGCCAGATCACACATATAACCGAAATGGCACATGTGTAATACAGCGAGAAAAAAGAAATAGAAAAGAAATCCAGCTATTGAAACAGACAGCTAGCTGCCCAGAACATAAATGTATCTCCAAGAACCAACCTACAGATAACAAACTATACTACCTCTGAATTCAACTGACATGTGCTCCGCTTTTCAACAACAATGATTTACCATGACGGGAATCTCTCAGCAATACCTTTGACAAGCAGATTACTGCAAAATATAATTCAATTGTATCGCAATGAGGATTCAAATGCAGTATGATGAACGAATTGCCTGAGTAACTTCTTAGGTTTTATTCTCTAGCACCTCATTTTCTTCACTAGTGGTACATGGCGGTTAAGAAATCGAATAGGAGAATACAAACTATGATATAACAAACAAGGTATGTCTTCACACTCCTAGTAGCATGTGCATATATTCAATGTCATTCCCTACATCAACATAGGCATAGAAGGATAAAGAGCTCAAATGTTTTGGAACATACCTGGGGCTGCTGCGACATTTGTTGCTGTTGCTGTGGAGGTTGTGCATAATTTCCATACCCTGCATAGCCCGCATAGTACATATTTGGATCCTGAGCAGGTGGAGCATAACCATAGGCTTCATATCCTGGTGTATACCCATAATAACCACCATACTGGTTCGGATCAACCTGAGGCTGCTGAAAAAGTGAATATATGTTATATCAGATGTCTGCACAATGGATAAAGCATAAACCAGAAATAAACTCTTGGGCAAAACTATTAACCTGCTTGTTTGAAGGACTACGACCCCAGGAAAGGCGGATGCTTTGTCCACCCAGCTGAGTTCCACTTAAAGCTCGTAGAGCTTCCTCAGCACAACTTCTGCCATAACAATGGCCATCATGTTAGTTTTCTTATCATAGAAATTCACAAACTTCAAAAGGTGTGTTACTGTACCTGTCAGCAAATTGAACAAAACCACAACGCTTGCCTACTGGTATTTTTACATGAAGCAATTGCCCGTAGTGTCCAAAAACCTGCCTGAGATGATCATCCGTTACATTGGAATCCAAGTTTCCAACAAAAATCTGCAATTGAAATTGTTTAATATGAGTACAGTTTGAGAGAAAACGTCCAATGCAGATATAAAGAAATGTACTGACGGTCGTATTAGTAGGATCATCCTCATTTTGAGTTCCAAGGGTAGTTTGATATGAAGCTGCAAATGAAAGAGCAAAGGTGAGGGGTGGGGTGGAGAACTTTAATGATATGTGTAACATGAGATAAATTTGTATATCAAAGCAAAAAAAGATGCAGTTCAAAAACAAAAGTAAAAGCAACTGTCTCATAAAACAGTAAAACCAGGAGCACCCTCAAATCTTGGAGAACAGTATTGCATGGGATTGAAGATATGCCATATGTGTTTGTCCTTTGACCTGTACAAAGTCCAAGAACCAAAGGAACAAATAGCACTAAAAACAAAATTTTGAGAAAGGATAACAACTTAATAACCCCCTCAAGCCCAATAAAGCAGAAATTGCATCAGATGTGCAACACACATGCTAGACATATATTTAATTCACCAAAGGTCAGGTGTATCTAATAATTCGACAACGTGGTTTCGTTGTAGATATCAAACTTGTGGTACTCCACTCTGCATACAATACCAAACAGACACAAGGTCTGATCATCTCGATAAGAAAAGTAAAATTAACATCTCAACTTGCTCGAGTATATGCTCGATTATATTTTATGGTTTTTTTTTAATTTGCTTGGGGGGGGGGGGGGGGGAGTGATGATGGTATGGAAGAGAAACATGCATAAAGACGAAGAGTAATATTGGTCGGTGATAGAAGTATTGTTCGCAATGTGACATTTTAGGGAAAAAAGCAAAATAGAAAGACATCTTAGAAAAATATGGAAGAATAGGGCACCCCACAAAGTGGAACGCCTCACTTGGTTAGTGGATGAGATGCTTGCCTAACACCACAGAGATTAGAAAAGAGGGATAATCACACGAAGTAGATGTACTATGTGAAAGGATACACAGATGCCAATCATCTCTTCATTCACTGCAGATTCAATTATCAGCACTGATTTTATGTCAAACACACAATAATTTGGGATGTAAAGGTGTTTTTCAAATACAACGTTTGCAACCTATTCAAAGGACAATTGCGGCCAATCGAGAGATATTGGAAAATATTCCTAACACCATCCTTAATATCTTCATTAAAGCTCTCAATGTCTAGACCAAAGGAGGAAAGAGAGATTCAAAAAAAACTAATAGTCATAACTTATCTAATGAGCTTCAAAAGATGTATTCAGAAAAGAAGACGAGACATTGATATATTTACATATCATGTTACAACACATACACGCTTGAATGCCCATGAATATAAAAACCACCAGCGGAAAGAAACTATATGAAGTATTGTGTATTCAAAACAAAATGATGGCTTATTAGCTTGTTATGGTGAGAGGAAATTTCTCCCCCTTCTTGAGGGTTTTTCTCGACAAATTCATGAGGTAAATGAAGCAAACTTAAGATATCTGTAGATAAAGGACCAGAACATCTTAATTTGACAATTGAGAGCGACATAATGCTTAGAAGTACTGTACAGTCAACAGTGAAAATCAAATTGATACTAGTGGCTGATTAAGCATATCAATATACAAGAATAAAATGGTGAATAGTAAAGACAAAGTAATCCGGAGAACGAGACCCGAGTAAAAAAGAAAAACTGGAGTTGTAAGAAGTTTAACACCGAGAGGATCCGGTAAAGAGAAATTTAACCACATTTAGATGACTGACCTACACAACACCAGGCCCTAAAAGATAATCAGTTCAGCTGAAACAAGCTCCAGGCTCAAAATGATAGAGCCTTCCATTGCCCTGCTTTGAGACAACCGGAGTTTTATGAGATTTAATACTTCAAAGAGAAGTTTTTAGTACTTGAAGGAAATGAAATTACACGCTGGTACTTCTCTTCAAAAATTCAAGAGCATAACTGAATGAGAGCAAACATACAAACACCATTTAGCTGAGTGGACCAAAACAGAGAACTAGCGATCCTAAAATAAACCAATAGCACCTTCAAGCTATCTACATTCAAACTTAGAGCTCTTTATGATAAATTAGCACAAAATCAAAGATTCGAACTCTTGGAATAACACAAGTATCACGCAAGGTGGATGAAATGCATTGTTCTTAACTACTCAAGAACATTATGACATGGCCATGGAAATACCTTGCATCTGACCACCTGCACTCTTCTTGTTAGCTGCTGGACCAATGCGCATGGGCCTAGTGGAGCAAAACTTTCCATTCATCTCAGTCATAGCACGTAATTGCTCACTCTCATCCCCGAATCTAACAAATCCATAACCCTTTGTGTGTCCAGTTTCCCTATCTGTTACAATCTTGGCACCCTTGACTGAAGGATAGTTTGCCCTGAATGTCTCCTGAAGCATGTAATCTGTGACATCAGCTGCCAAGTCTCCAACAAATATTGTGTATTCAGGACCATTATCGAAACGTTTTTCACCCGAACCGAGTGATGCCCAGTTGAGCCTAAAATTTTGCTCAATATTAGGCATCAAGGTGCCATTGTATGCTTGTAGATTCCTTTCAGCAGCTGCATGACTATTAAACTCAATAAAGCCATAACCCTCTGATTGTTGAGTTTGCTTGTTACGAATAATTTTAGCAGAGACCACCTGCATAACCGCTAACAGTTAATACTTTCTCAACCAACCACCATCACAGGGGGGAAAGCAGAGAAAGGGAAAAGAAGAAGACTGCTAATAGTTGCAAAACTTCTGTGCACGGTATAGCAAAAGAAGAAACATTTTCTGCATATGCTTACAAGCATGAACGTAAAGCTATCCACCATGGGAGGCTAGCACAAATTTGCAGCACAAGTAGTATATCAAAGTGTTACAACCCCCACCCCCACAATGCTCAAAAGCTCCAATTTAGAGGTAAAACATTTACAACAAAAAAATTCAGAGATGTAACTGTCAATTCCCCAAGGGAGTCCACATTGGCTGGTACCAGTAAGTAAACTCATCAATTATTGAATTAAAGATACCAACTATGATAACACTAATATCATATAAATAACTTAAAGCTCAATTTGTTTGTCCAATAACAGCATACAAGGACATCAGAACCAATGGACCAGCCTTTTTCACAAAATTAATAACAATTGGTTATCAAAAAAAGATGTTCCTTTTTTAGTCATTACTACCCAAACCTCTAGCATTTTCTTGAATATTTTCCCTCACACGAGTTACATGATTAGAGGAAATTACAAAAGAAGGTGTTACTTTACAGCTCACAACAAACTCTGCTTAAAGTTGTCTTAAAGTTAACTACCATTTACCAAACAACAGAATACAAGTTAGTACTGCATATAAACTTTTCAGAAAATATTACTGAAAATTAAACTTTTGGGAAAAGGTTACTGCATACTACTGCAAAGTATTCCCTTTCTCAAATAAACATACAAGACACACAGTAGAAATCAATCCAAAAGCATATGACAACAGCAAACACTTATCAATTCTCAACAATATAAAAAAGATCCTATCTTTCCCATAGATAAAACGTATAGTAGTTTTTCACATTAAAGACACGTGTCTTGCATAAATTGGCTCCCTGTAAACACCCTGTCCAGGTAAGTTTCATCATTCATATAGCCTGCCAGCTAGTTCAGATTGAGCACTTATTCTATATCTAACATAATCTGAACAAAATCATACGCAAGCACATAAACATGGCAATACTAACTTGTACCGTAACTAATAACAATAACGAAAAGAGGACAACGATGTAATTTCACAAGCTTTGATTACACATAGAATACCTCTCCAGTTTGCGCGAAGCAGTTATATAGGTACTGTTCATCCATCCAAAACTGTAGATCTCCAATCCAAAGTGTACGGATCTCATCAGCACTGGTCGGCTGAACCGCGGATGCGGTGTACTGAGATTGTTGTTGTTGTTGAGGTGGTGGTGCTCCGCCTTGCTGCGGTGGTTGCTGATAATAGTAACCGGATTGCTGAGGGGGCGGAACCTGGTACGCCGGCTGCGCCTGTTGAGGCTGCTGAGGCATCCACTGTTGTTGGTACTGTGGCGCCGCCGCCATTGGTGGTGGAACCATTGAACTTGCGGGTTGCATCGTGTTGAAACCTAGCGGATTCCTAGAGGGAATATGTGTGGATGATGTGAGAAGGGGGGACAGAAGAGATACTGAAAGGAGAGAAATAGATATTTTGTAGCGGTGATAATACGTTTGTATGATGCAACTGAAAAGGGTATTATGGGCATGCGCGGCTTTTGTTTCTTGGTGATATGATAGTTTTGACCCATATCAACTTCTAAATTTAGTAATAAATTCTTGCAACAATTAAGGATTGTTTGGTTCCCTAAGGTCAGTCCATGATTGTTTGTCCACTAAACTAAAAAATAATGGTAGTATCTATTTTTATTGTCCAATTTAAAAAAGTTAAGAGATAATTTATTATTTTATATCTATTTTATCCTTATTATATTTTAATATTTTAGATGTACAATAATCATAGTTAGTTTTTCAATAGCATTGAGAGGACCTTTCTCTAGAACAAGAGGATTGGGAACAACGCACATCTAGTGTACTAGTTATCATGCCTACGATGAACGTTGGGTAGCCAAGTGCGGAGTGGGTAACTACTAAAAGCATTTAAGTAGTAAGCTTACCCCAAGATGAGTCCTATCCTATTTCGACTTCCCCAGAGCCTTTGGTAGCACAGCCGAGACAGCGACGGGTTCTCTGCCCCTGCGGGGATGGAGCGACGAAGTTTTTTTGAGAATTCAAGAGAAGGTCATGGCGAGACCAGCCGTTTATCTTTACGATACACGTCAAGTGGAAGTGCAGTGATGTATGCAGCTGAGGCATCCTAACAGATCGGTAGACTTGAGCCTTATTCCTAAATTCGATGTAGCACTCGTCATCTATTTTTATTGTTCAAATCTTTGACAATACGGAAAAACATTGTTCAACTCTTTGACACCTTGAAAACCAAAAAGTTATGCCCTCCCTCAGTCAAACATGAATAATAGCTTATTTGGCGGTGCTTTTTTTTTTTTTGGTCGAAAGTGTTATTTTGGTTATCGAGATATCAAGCTGCTTAGCCATACTATGAAAGCCTGAGAGGGTTGGGTAGAGCTAAGAGTGAAGAGGAGTGTGTCTATTTCTGAGAACCAGTTCGGGATTATACCGGCGTGTTCGACTACAGAAGCTATCTACCTGGTTAGGAGATTGATGGAGCAGTTTAGGGAGAAAAAGAAGAATTGCATGTGGTGTTCATCGAATTAAAAAAGGTATATGATAAAGTTCTGATAGAGGTTTTGTGGTGATGTTTGGAGCCTAGAGGTGCACATCTTGCCTACGTTAGGTTGACTAAGAACATGTATGGTAGAGCAAAGACCCAAGTGAAGATGGTAGGTGGGGACTTGGACCATTTTTCGGTTATGATGGGGTTGCATCAGGGGTCTGAACTCAACCTTTTTTATTTGCTCTGGCGATGGACGTACTAACGCGCCACATCCAAAGGGGTGTCATGGTGCATGCTATTTGCAGATGATATTGTATTGATTGACGAAATATGAAATAGTGTGAACGCGCAATTAGAGGTATGGAGATAGGCCCTGGAGTCTAAAGGTTTCAAGTTGAGCAAAACCAAGACAGAATACTTGGAGTGTAATTTCAGTAGCGAGACTCAAGGATGGGAAGGGGAGGTAAGACTGTGCTCACAGGTCATTCATAAGAGAGGAAGTTTTAAGTACCCTGAGTCTATTATTCAGGGGGTGAGAAAATTGATGAAGTGTCACTCATTGTATCGGGGGAGGATGGATGAAATGGAGACTCGCTTTCGGTGTTTTGTGTGGTAAGAAGATGCCACCAAAACTTAAAGTTAAGTTCTACAGAATTGTGATCAGACCAACAATGTTGCATGGAGCTGAGTGTTGGCCGGTCAAGATCGTTCATGTCCAGAAGATGAAGGAAGCAGAGATAAGGATGTTGATATGAATATGCGGGCACACTAGGCTAGATAGGATCATAAATGAAGTTATTCGCCACAAGGTAAATGTGGCCCCTACTGAGGACAAGAGGCGGGATATATAAAGAAATCAAGGTTACAAGAGATTTTTTAAACCGGAAGTGGTCTTTATTAAATTTAGAGAAAACAAATTGATTGAAAAGCAAAATAAAACTGACAACAAAAATCCGAAATAAGTCACTTAAGGCATATCACCTATCACTAGTTAATTAGATTGACTAATACAATGGGATCCTATAGTACAGGACACACAGCAATGCACTAACAGTGAAACAGCACTAGAGATGAGAGTGAGACCAAGGACAAAACCAACCACATTGAAGTTATGAGACTAATTTTCTTAATCTTCTGTGTTCCACAAATATAAAAAATTCTAAAGTTTCCGTCTTCAAAAACCTCAAAACCACAAACAAAACTGTAAGGACAGCAGCTCTGAGTAACTGGCAAAAGAATTAAGATATTCCACGATTTACACTCCTTGATCCTCTTCTCCAGTTCCATGCCTCCAGCAGAACTCCACTAGCTTTGATTGCTGCAGCCATCGGGAAATTATTGGACTAATGATATGAGTCTGTTGCAGCTAATGGATAGGGTGGTATTGAGCAGATACTCTTTTGGGAGGCAGTTTTCGCAGGATGTAAAGCACAAGAGCTGAAGGAAGAATTTCCACGAGCTGCCACCACAGAAGAACGTGATCTCAAAGAGAGAGAGAGAAAGAGAGCGAAGGAGGGTTATAGTGTAACCAAGGAGCATGGAAAAGGAAACAATGCATACCATGTAATATATCAGATTTAGAACTGGATGATCCAAGACATCTAGTGTCGCATCAGCATCAAAAGCCGATAACACAACCTGCAGTGAGAAAGATTAGCATCAATAAAGAAGTTTCACAGGCATGAAAGCTAGTGGCACTGACATTAATAACTATTGGGTGGATCATTGGCTGGTTACTAATACCTCTAAAAGTAAGGAACTATTAAGGGATTAAGGCCACCTTGACTCTCAAGCTCAAAGCAACAGTTGCTTTTAAACCTAACCTTCTTCCCCATCAAATATTTATACTCAGGCGCCTCTATGTGATCGGGTAGTTCTCTTTTTCTTTCTTTTTGCAGGAGGCGAGCATGGCGGCAAGGGTGGGCATAACTTAAATATTATTATGTTAAAATAACCACAAACTGTTCACCTCTGATTGGAAACAGCCTCTCTGCCCTTTCAGGTAGGGGTAAGGCTCGTCTACATATTACCCTCCCCATACCCCACTTTGTGGGACTATACTGGGTAGTTGTTGTTGTTGTTGTTGTTCACCTCTGACTCTCGAAAGCAACCAATTAAACCTTGATTCCCTTTGACTTCCTCATAGGCGAGGTGAGAGAGTTGTTTGATCAATGTTTTGGCAAATTTAATTGGCACGTGGAGGCCATTAAGTGGCCGCAAAATAAAAGGTTAACGGTATATAGAAGAGAAAAGGAGAGGGAAAAAGAGCCTTACCACAAAGCATCTAATGAGGAAACAAGTGAAACAAATGGCAGTTACAGATCCAACCTGCAATCATACACAGGTCATATCCATGTGAAACACCTTAGAGCACGAGACCTTGAGAAGTACGATGTCATGCATTATCTGTATTTATGCATGCATTCAACTCTACTGACATAAATGAGACTTACACACCTGACAAAAGCATATCAAATAACAAGAGAATAATTCAATTCTTAGAGGTAAAGTATTTTTAGATAAGCAGGTCAACCAAAAAAAATGTTTTATTGGAGTTGGTAGGTGTAGCAATATTGTGCATGCATTTCATCCTCCAATTTCAATTAACAAAAAGTTATAGGCATTCATTAGCTAACAGATCTTGACAATAATTTTATCTCCCTAAGAACCTAAGCGAAATTTTGTTATTATCAATTCTTGGTTGTTCATCTGTAGAGGAACCCCAAAAACGAAAGCACTTAAAAAGTGCATCCGTTTTGACATATACTTTAAATAATCAGCTGCATTCCCGTTGAACCAACCGTACAGTGAATGCACATAGGTCTTTCTCAGTGTATAAAGACACTTTGCATATTGTTGTATACATACGTCAAATTAGCTTTAGACTGTTTCCATGATGATTAGATTGCTAACTTCAATAGACATACAGTGGCAGATTTTGTCATTTCTTCTACATTCTGCTATAGCTGAAAAATCCCAGAAGAGAATGAGCAAAACCATCATGACTCATAGACTTCCAAGTTTTAAGCAAATTTTTCCTAAATGGTGGGTCCCCCGAGAAAATTTTGTTTTCTAGGAAAGAATTTGAAAAATTACATGCATGCATTTATCGCATTACACCTATCCAAAGAACACCCAAAAAAGTTCTATCCAACTAGTAAGAAGATAAATGGTTGAAGGCGCAAACCTCATGAAGCTTCTTTCTTCTCCCTTTAGATTCGATGGGGAAGCGTCTCAGCATAGAAAATAACCTGATGATAGTAAAAAGATGAAGTCCACAAGAACAAGTATATAAAACCAGTTATGTCTAAGGTATGACATAAGGTTATACGGCTTAAGAAGATAAGTGCACCAAGAAATAGCAGTTACTTCACCTTCCGCCATACAGCAAAAATCCTAATGCAGCAATAAATGATACAACTGCACCAATTGTAATGAAATGCTAAGATTAATGAGAAAGTAAACTCTGAAAACAGTTCTAACCTTCAGCATATATAAGAAACTGAAAATAAAGATTCACCTGCTATAAATATCTTCCCAATGAATTCCACAGTGCTATTGTCATTTATCCAGAGGTACGCCCAGATACAAGCCTGATGCAAAACCATTTTTTTAATTTTATACACTGAGACAGAAGTCTAAGAGACTCGAGTAGCGTGTCAACTTTGGTGCAAGGGAGTCGGTTAGGCTATTCACCTAGAAATCAAGAATAATGGACTGCTTCTGTTTTTATAAGCACTCTATTCCTAACAGAAAGGAAGATACCGGGAATTAGATAATGTAATCCCTGTTTCAAGGCTTAATTTAAGCCAGTATTATTAACATTCTCGGAAGCAAAATAAATATATTATTACAAAATTAATTACCAATATCTCATCCAGTATATATCCTTACTAAGTGACAAAGAAAGGCTACTAGTAAATTAAGAGGCAAAGCATATAGCAAACCTGTATGAAGTATATTGCACCATTTACTGAAGTATAGAAGGTTCTCAGCTTATCTGTTGGTAAACTTCTAGTCTGATCATTTTGTACAAGCGCAAATGTTAGAATTGATGGGTCAAAATTATGCCTGCAGGATGCTACAGAGTCACTTGCCTGGTGATATATCTCAGCCCAAAATAGAACAAGAAGTGTATACGCAGAGAAGAAAAGCAGGCCCGGTAGATCCAATAATACCAAAGTCAGCACCTGGTTTAACATGGAGTAAATATTAATGTCGACCGGGAAACAACAGCGAAGCAGCTCAAGAGGCAGTAGTGGTATGTATTAAATTCTTCTTCTCATATGATTAACACCAAAAACATAATGGGTAAAACAGCTGCCACCACAATTGAGTCCTGGAGTTACATTTGCAAACTGCAGTCTTATTCTATGTAAATTTTTGTATTTTTTTGCCATTAGGCCCATCTAACACTTTGATCCCAGCTAATTCGGTGGTAGCTACAGCTACTAATTTATGCATCAATATAATCAAGACAAAGAAAAAAGATAACTTTTAAGTAAAGTGATAGAAAACCACAGTCATGTGATTATCAAGGTGCTGTCCATGGACTAAATTTTTTCCTAGTATAGAGCTCATAGGGGGCTAATAGGTTTTAAAGCTAAATGTTGAAGGTAGCAACTAAATTGCTACAGTTCGGGAAAGAATCCACAAACTTAAAGTGCTTGCCCAATTTTAGCATTGTCGACTACTCCCAATAATTGAGACCTGTAGAAGATGGAGTAGTTACAGTAATCTTCAGAGTAATATGAAATAAAGAATCTAAATGATTTTTAATTAAATAAGCTCATAGATTTAACATATAAGGCCGGCCATTACTGACAGTATATTGATAGTAGACTATAAGAATAGTCAGTGAGCAGGATATTAACTTCAGAAACAACAATATTAAAACAGGTAAAGAAACCTGAGAGGAAATTGAATATAACGACAGGCAATTTATTCAAGTAAATAGACATTGTCAAATGCTATTGAAACAGAACATGAAGACAGCAGAATTATAGTTGTTATGGTCACAAGAAAAAACATCACGGATAATCCAAAGTACTTACCTTGGGATGGAACAAAAACACTTGTTTGTGAAATCCAAAGACAATCGCACGAACTGAGGAAAGTAGATTTATATTTAAAATCAATTCACTGATGCAAAAATTACAACATAAGTATTATTTATGCTAACTTTGTGTTACCTCCATTTACAACAAAGTTCATGAGATGGAAAACCTTTTGAGTAGTCCAACCATATTCAGGTACTCTCAACTGTATTCTTATTAATTGAATCTGCACATGGTCAACACATACACTCAACCAAAAGTTCTACATCCAACTGAGAATCATGGAGAAAGCAAATTTGATACACCACAAAAGTAGGTAAAATACATCCATCAACTAATGGCATGCAACTAATGAAACCAAAACACCCCCCCCCCCCCCCCCCCAAAAAAAAAATAATAATAATAATAACAACAGTAAACTAAACAGAAATTCATCATTGTTAAACCAAAAGTTAAACCTCAGTAATTCAGTTTCCACAGAATCCCAAGACCTTACCTACCAAACATCCTTATCTGCAGCAAGTATTGAACTTTGTATCATCAACTAAACAGCAATTTCATCATAAAGATGTTATCTTTTTCAACTCCCCAACTTCACTGAGATAGATAATTTCACAAAAAAACTAATATTGACAATTATCCACGTCCAATTTAAATTCATACACGTTCTTTCTTGTAATCATAATACATGAGAATTAGAGGGAGGGGGAGAGAGAGAGAGAGAATAATTACAAGGGCAACGGAGGAGACAAGAGCAAAGGCAGAACAGAGAGAGTAGAAAATTCCATCTTGCCATTCAACAGATTCATTGATCTCCTCCCACCACTTTGGCCCTAGAGCAAATTCAAGTGGTATTCTTGTCATTTCGGTTTCTGGGTATTCCCTCTAGTCTTCTCACAAAGTCAAACAAACAGATATAAACAGAGAATTTCGATGCGACTTACTACAAAGATTGAAAGAACAAGAGATAAAGATTTTAGACAGGAAACTGAAGAACGTGTTCGCGTGCTAGATTGAATGATATGACAACAAGAAAATAACAATTTTCTTTTGGGTTGGGGGGGGGGGGGGGAAGGGATGGTGGAATAAAGGAATGGAGGTTCAGGTTTTTTTGCGGAGGATTTATGAGTTGTTTCTGGATTTTGCTGATTATAAATTAGAACATCTTTTGTATAGCTGTTTTTTGAATTTATTTATTACTCCGTACTAGCTTTGATGTAGTAGTACGATATTGAAATTGTCATCAAAATAATACCATTCTGCATGTTTTCTCGAAATTCACTTATTAAAAACATGGCTATCGCCCCTAAAAGTTAATTAAGTGATGTAAATATTAAAAATAAGAGTTCAAAATCTAATTGATATGAAAAATAGGAGTAGGAGAATTTTTTTATATGCCTAAACCTTATTAGGAGGAGTTATTTAATATATATGCTCATACACTCAATGAAATAATTTTGAGTAGAGTTATTCGATATCTATATTATAGAAATTAACAAATATTTAATGAAATATGTAAAGAGTTCGCAAAAGATAACAAATGTACAAGCAAATATTCAATTCACTCTAGTATTCCAATGACTCTTACAAGTTCACTTGACGATTAGTTCAAACATGTAGTCAATGTTCCTCTCTCAATTAAATCTTAATTCTACGAGGTAAACTAATATAAGTATTGTAAAAATATGCAAGCACGCGTTGTTAATCTTTAGGAAAAAGTCTCTCGAATGTTCTCCTAACGTGATTTAATCAACAATGCAACAAGCTCTTTCAATTACTTAAAAGAACCACTAAATTAAACCAAACAAAACAATACAAAGATAATTACCAAAATATTCCTCTTTCGATTAAATAAACTGGTGAATAAAGTCAATCAATTCAAAGCTCCATAAATGAATTCATGCAAAGAACTAGAGTTAAAATCCACCAAATATCAATCAAAGCACCATATATGTCAAACTCTAAGGTAAAATAGTCCATAATTATGGATAAATTCATTATAAATATAATTAAAGAGTAAGAAAATATTAAGCTAACGTTACAATCCAAACTCCCATTTTGAATTGATGGAAAAATTATGAAATCGTAAGTCTTGTAGCCTCTAATGCTCTCCAAAAAAATTCATGGTCCAAAGTCCTCTAAAAAATTGTGTTTTTGATATATTTATACCATGTAGGAACGGACCAGGACGAAACTACCATTTCCAAGGTGAAGTGGGATAATTGGACTGCAAAACTACACCGGCGCAGTGCGCCATGTGCTGCATTAGTGTGGATCTTCAGAGAGTTAATTTTTTTACTTTGTAGGAATTTTGCACTAACTCCCTATCACGATCCAGAATCCCCACCCTTGGGACCGTGATGGCGCCTAACAGCGAATGTTAGAACAAATTCTAGCCATTTTTAACAAATCAAATTAACTGATATCAATTAAACTGAAATATGACTTAAATAAAATTAGAAAAATCATAATGACCGCAATATCTAGATACAATCCCAAAACTAGTGCCAAAAGTGCACAAGCGACTAGAATAATATAAACAATGGTATAAGTAAAAGTAAAATTGTCTAAAATGAAATAAACAGCCAGGATAATGTAGAAGGGGACTTCAGCGCTGCGAACGCCGAGCAGTTGTGCCTCAAGTCTCTGCCAAATGTTCGATCCAACAATCTACTGACACCACTAGGTCCGACTTCAACATCCGCATAAGAGGTGCATAGTTTAGTATAAGTACAACCGACCCCATGTACTCTGTAAGTGTCGAGCTTAACCTTGATGAAGTAGTGATAAGGCTAAGGTGATTTACTTACAATAACATATACATAGTATAATAATAATAATAATAATAATAATAATAATAATAATAATAATAATAATAATAATAATAATAATATTAATATTAATAACAACAACAACAACATGAAAGAAATGCATGAAAATTAAAGCAGTTAACTGACGAAAATAAACTCAATCTTTGAAATCAGTAAAATCAGAGATAACAATCCTCAGAATCTCGTATGAAAACACTGAAAGCTAACACACTGTACAATCAATACCAAACACACAATTCATTGCGACGCATAACCCGATCCCATCATACAAACATAATCCTCCCTTATTTCACAGTATCAGTATCAAGAAAACAAGTAAAATTCTTTGCGGCGCGACACCCGATCCCACTATATAATCAGAATCAATATCATAATCCTTTTTTATTTCACCATATCAAAATCACATATAAAATATGTTGCGGCATGCAACCCGATCTCACCACATCAATATCAATTCTCCCATATTTCACATGTTGCGGTGTGTAACTCGATCCATAAACAAAATCAATAAATAAATCAATTCAACAACCCAAATCACAAGAGTCTCTATGATTACAGAATACGAAAGCAAAGCCACAACGAAATCTCTTACAAATAAAGAAATGCTACAATTAATACAAAGCAACAAGACTGTCAAATATATGACAATTAAAGTGTACAAATAAGATAACTAAGACAAGTAGCAATTAATAATGGAATAATGGGAGAAAAAACATTTTAATATGAGAGAAATAAGTGACACATAGCAATTTAAGGCATAGAAAACAACTGAAGCATGTAACAGTTAATATATGGAATAAAAAATTAATAAAATTCGGGAAAGCATGGAAACATGTATTTTGACGGCATATATACACTCGCTCGTCACCTCGCATATATGCCGCTACACATGTAATTCACATAGCACATAGTCCAAGGGTTTCTAATTACCTCAAATAAAGGTTAGAACCAATACTTACCTCGCTCCGCAAGCAAATCAAAGCACAACCGGGGCATTTTCTCTAAAATCCCTTTCCAAACCAACCGAATCTAACCAAAATCGACTTAATATCAACAAACATTGCTAGAAAATTCAATTATAACACATAAAGTTAAGATCTTTACACTTTTTCAAAAAGTTAACAAAAGTTATCCCTGGGTCCGCTTGGTCAAAACCTAAAATTTCGACCAAAATCCAATTACCCATTCACCTTCGAGCTTGGTTATGTGATTAGTTTTGAAATTCGGCCTCAATTTGAGGCCTAAATCTCAATTTTATAACCCTCCCCCTCCCCAGTTCTTTCCAAATCCCTAATTTTCTGCCATGAAAGAACATAGATTAAGATTAGAATTAATGAGTGTTGATGGAAATGGAAGAAAACAAGTTCATGTATACTAACCCATGGAAGGGTGATAAAATTTCTCTTCAAAATTGCCTCTAGGCCTAACTCTAATGAAAAGATGGTAAAAAATGGGTGAAATCCCATCTTTGGGATATTTTAAATCACTAGTGCCAGGTCTTCTTCATGGTCGCTAAGCACAACAGCCAGAATGACCTACACGTTTGCAAGGTTCCTTACACTTTGACAAATTCTTCTTTCCCCCGTCATTCGCATTCACGAGTCAGTGCTCGTGTTCGCGTATAGTAACATCGATGTCCCCTTCCCAGGTCCCTCAACACTATGCGTTCGTGAGAGACTATCCGTGTTCGCGAAGGGAAACCCCCTAAAGCTTCGTGTCCGCATACCAACAATTGCGTTCGGGATGAAAGAAAAACTCTCTAGTCCCAACTACTCTTTGCGAGCGTGGGAGTAGCTTCGATTCACCAAACACCAGCAGAAGCCAAGACCAACATTTTTTTCTAAGTTCAAAATCATCCATAGCCTATCCGAAACTCACCTAAGACCCTCGTGCTCCAAACCAAACATGCATACAAGTGTAATAATATCATACGAACTCGCTCGGGCTATCAAAACACCAAATAATACCCAAAACTATGAATTAGACACCAAATAAAATAAATTTTTTAAAAGAAACTTAAGAACTTTCAATTTTTCAGTCGGATGTCTGAATCATATCAAATTAGTTTCGTTTTGCACCGAAATTTGCAGAAAAGTCATAAATACTGAGATTAATCTATTCCAAGTTTCGAAAAATCGAAATTCTAACCCGACAGCGACAAAGTCAACCTGCGATCAAACTTATGGATTCTTTAAACCTTTAAATTGCTACTTTTCAACAAATTATGTTAAATAAGGTTAGGGATTCGATTCCGGGCATATGCCCAAGTTACAAATTATGATATGGACTCACGGGGACCGTTAAAATACTGATCCGGATCTATTTACATAAAATGTTGACCATAGTCAACTTAAATGAGCTTTAAGGTGCGATTTCACATTTTTGTCAATTTTCTCATAAAAAAATTCTGAAAAAAGGACACGACTGTGCACACAAATTAAGAAAGGCTAAATGGAGCTATCTGAAGTCTCAGAACATAGAAATGAAGGGTAAAATTATAAATGACATATCGGGTCATCACACTCCCTGCACTCCGCGGCGCATGGCACGGTGCAGTAGTGCATTTTTCTTAGAGTAAACTTTTTTTCCTCACTTTTTGACATCCATCCTTTGTCCTCGACCCGAACATGATTCTTGCTTAATTTCTTGAGCTTTTACTTATACTTGAAAGCTCTAACTTGTTCAAATTAGCTCCAAATTATCTTAATACATAGGAATCATTTCCTGCAAAGCATAAAACACATAATAAGCACAAATCACTATTAATTATGCTCAACCACAAGTAAAATGCTGATTAGAGTACAAATATTGACTACAATATGAGTTTCTAGCCTACCATCAATATATATACCGTATATTATATATAAAAATTATATAAATTTTATATACTTTTTCAAGTACGGAACGCAAACAATTTATGTCGCGGTCTAAAAATGATAATACTCCACTATTTATTTGTAAGTCTTTATCAATGACATATCATACAGAAATTTATAGAACATTGATCTCTATTGTATCGGTAAAACTTAAGTTCGTATATATTGAATTTAATGAAAGATGACGTGTCATGACACGTCGACTGGTCAAAGGATGACGATAATCAAAGAATAGTTAAAGAGGTACGAGATATAACAGATACGAGCAGAGATTCAAGAGACTCAGTACCTGCACCTCTTTATGTATAAAAGTCAAGATAAGAGAATGAACCCAACAGCAAAAGTAGGAGCAGATACAATATTTAATAGGCATTAAATACTGAGAATGCTGGAGAATCTGTATTAAATTACAATGATTATCATTTATAATGTAGCATTTTTAATTGTCTATAATGGATTTATTATGATAAAGGCAAAACATATCATATAGAAATAACTATAAATGAGGCGACCTAATCATTTGTAAGGACACAAAAAAAATACTATTGAATGTACTGATTTACTTCGCTTTCTATTTATCTTTTACTTACATCAAATATCCTTATTTCTATTTGGTTATCAGTGACCCGAGTTCTTCTAAAATAAGTTTTGACCGAAATTTTATTTTTTGGTTAAACACATTAGTTTCGTTACCGGGAAAACTGATAGTTGTTTTGCTTTCTTGAGTCAATTCTTTTATCAAACAATTTACTACGTCGAGTATGAATGACAATAGTCAACAAGGTCTTCAACAACAAGAAAATAATGAAAGAGACGAGACTCCACCTCCTTCACCACATGATTCATAATGTCAATCACGAGAAGGAACTCCAGATGACTCTGAGACAAACAATGGAGTTACAAATCAAAATGGAGCCGAAGTAATTCAAAATGTTGGAGTTGTGAATGAACAAGCACTCGATGACGCCTTAAAAAGTCTAATTGACCAGCAAGTCAGTAATGAACTCCGTGCTTTTACTAGTCAATTTCCAAGTCGCCAACACCAACTCTAGATCAAAATACATTGGAAAACCCAAGTTCTGGGCTTGTGCATTCAGGCACTGGTAGAACTCCAAGCGAGTCTCGTGATGGCGAACCAGGTAACATAGTTAATTCTAATTTACATAATTTAGTTCTAACCCTACAAAAGCAGCTCAAGGAACAAAGCGTTTGCTCCTGTACTTATTCTAAAGAAGTTTAAAATGCCTGATATTCCAAAATATGATGCACAACTGATCCATGAGATCACGTGATTACATTCACAACTGGCGTGAAAGGCTACGACTTAACCAAACAAGAAATCGAATCAATATTGGTCAAGCAATTCGGGAAAACCAGGGGAGCATTGACATAGTATTCTATTTTACCTGAAAATTCCATAAATTATTTTGTTGAGCTTGCAGATTTGTTTATCAAAGAACATCCGAGAGCTCAAAAAGTCGAGAAAAGAATGGAAGATATTTTCAAGATCTATCAAGGGAACTCAGAGTTTCTTAGAGAGTTCATGGATAGGTTCCAACTTGAAAAAATGACGTTACCACGTGTACCAGACAATGCCTTCACCAGTAATTTGAATGAAAAAAGCTCAGAAGCCATGAGGCGACTCAAGGAAAGTCTTCATGAATTTCCAGCAATGACTTGGAATCACATTTACAATAGGTATAGCACGAACCTAGGGCTAGAAGAAGATATTATCTCACGGTCTCAAAAAGAGGAAAAGGTGAGTTCGAACGCGCGAAAACCAAAAAATGGTCGGGTAAAAGCAGATACGAACCATATATGGGCCCAGCGGGAAAATATTCACGATCAAAGTTGGACAATTCAAGGTATGATCATAGATTGAAGAATAGAGAGTCGGGTTCATCATCAAGGTTTGGGAACGATTGAAACACACGAGAGATGCGAGATGATGATAGAAACTTGAAGGCAAGATTTGGCGGTTATACACGTATCCATACACATGACATCTGTCTACAAGCCTCTAAGAGTACATAAAATCATAAAGGTCGAGATAGGGCCCCGCTATACCAATCAATATATATCCAAAGCATACTGACCAAATAGGTAGCTCCGGAGCAAGTGGAGTGCACCAACACATTCCGCCGAGCTAATAGCCTACTAAGAGGACTCTCGACCTGTCTA
This sequence comes from Nicotiana benthamiana, assembly GCA_034376525.1. NCBI lineage: Eukaryota > Viridiplantae > Streptophyta > Magnoliopsida > Solanales > Solanaceae > Nicotiana > Nicotiana benthamiana. The sequence goes on along the minus strand of CM067332.1, from coordinate 115,901,722 downwards.
TCAGGACCTGTGGGCATGAAATGCAGCATCAAGGCAAAAGGGATGTCAGTACGAATAATGTACCGAGTATGTAAGGCATGAAACCATAAACAAGAACAGTAATGTAAAGAGTGTTAGAGAAGATGCAAATTGTAACATCCGAGTTCCTTTGGGGGCTACTGACATGAAATGCATGATACATATATATACATAAACTTTTGAAAACATACACCTCTGTGGGTATCATCATCAACATATCGTACTCGGTCTTAAAGAGGACTTGGTAAAACCGTACCTAGCCATCATAAGGCTCGATAAAATCGTACCTGGCAACGTGGAGCTCGGTAAACCCAACTGAGCAGTGGTTGCACAATAGGTGTCGTACCTAACCGACTATAGCACTGCTCAGTAGAGTAAAATAGATACATATATATATGCATGCTCGACTCATGGAATCACGTTCTAACCCTTTCAGAGTGATGTAAGGTCATTGCACCTTTGATTAACATTATAGAGATCCCTACCATTAATATGAACCTTAGTAGGATTTAAGGATCATACACACTTGTTTAGAATAATTTTATAAGGAAAGAATAACATGGACAACTTTAGTTGCTAGGAGTAGATTCGTTATGAAATAGCATATCGTTTGATGTTCATTTCACATTAGATCGTGCCAAAAAAAAGAAGGAAGTGCCTTAATATACATTTGAAGCCTTCTATCCAATCGCCAAGCAAGCTCAATATAATCTTCTTACGTCTACAATGAGTAAACCGACTTCATCGTCATCATATAAGCGTTGTAACTTGCATACTTGGAAACCAATATTCTAAAAGAAAATGGACAACACCTCCCCTATTTGTACTATATCGCATATATTACCAAAAGTAACCAAACAACCCAAACAACAATAGTATAATTGACAATAAGCTCTCCAATTTGTTCAACAACTATTTTGAGCGGCAAGATCGATTTATGATTAACAAAATATGGTTTGAATCCAATTCCTTTTTCATGAATCTACTTACAACGTATATAACATCATACTTATGCTTACCATATCATTTTCAACCCAAAACATTATAAGCGTAATCTTCAACTATAGTCCAAATACCTAGCACCTTAACATTTATCTTCAACATCTTATTTTTCATGTTATCTTCTTCAATCCACTGAATTAGCATATATATAAGCTTATCAACAGCAGCTACTACATAATAAAACTATTTATAATAATTTCCAGCCACAACAAACCATATATATAGCCTCAATATAACCTACAAAAATGATAATGATTCCTTATGCCATGTCAATTACTATCTTGTAGATTTTCACTCAAACAAATCAACCAACACATGATTGACCTTAAGCCCAACCAAGAACATGATTTAAGTACCTTAGGAAGTAGATACAAATTTAAATTCCCAGCTGGTGTAGTTCACAACAACCCTCAATCACACCACAACACTATAGGAGTTGTATTCTCTTCTTGAATCAACTTTTGTGTTCATGTTGGTGTGTACACACTTGTATTTCACCTTGAAACTCTAATATACATGAAGGAGGCATTGATTCTTAGATTAATCATAAAAAATAACACCAAATCTGAGGTTACTTACCTTTGAAGAACCCTCCAATACAGCCACAAGATGAAGAACTACAATCTAACAAGCACTACGAGATTTCTAGTGTTATATTCATATTTTTATCTTAGGTTTTCACCATAGAATCATGGATGAAACCTTCGAGAGAATTTAGGAGACTTTAGGAATTGTTGTGGATGTGAAAAAAAGAGAGTTAAAATGGCATATAAATGACATAAATACAAGCCGAAGTTTAAACCGACTTTGTAGGTCCCATGAGAGCTGCTTGCGCAGTCTCGCGAAAATGCGAATGTCTCTATAGTCCGATATCGTATCAACAAATGGTGTAATGTGTTAGAAAGTAGATTCTTATATCTTCAATTTGATATATAGATCATCCTTTGTTCCAAGTATATTGGGAGAAAAGTGCAGCTACATTTGACCTAAATTTCAGCATATTTATGAATGTAACTTGTGATGACCTTTGCCAACTTTTGTTCCACAACATGCTTGACCTCAAAACATAGAAAATGACTATGATACAACTAAAATAACTCATACCATAACCTCCTTATCATGCTAAGAATCCTAGTCTCACCTCAAAGTATATGTTATAATATTTCAAACTTGTCGACTTTCAACAAAACTTATTTTCTTCAATTCATTTAGCTTCTAAGCATTCAAACCATCTGCTACTCTGTATTAATGATCTTAAATATTTGTAACCTCTAAGTTAACATTATGAACTAACTTTTTAAACTTTTCAAAGATGATTCCCATTCTAACCTTACGTTAATTGACTTATGACGTACTCTTACGTACGAAAACATGGAGTGTAACAAGAGTTTTTCAAGATCTACCCTCTATTGGGGCAGTATTTAACAACTTTCATACCCAACCACGGAAATTGAGAATTTCATTGATAATTCCCATGGTTTCTTCAAAAAAAGAAGAGAAGGAAATTAAAATGACAACCAACAGAACTAAGAAAAAGGTATGAGAAGGTTATTAAAAAAGAAAACTCACGTGCAAATTCCACTTCGCAAGAAAGGGAACATTTTCATCACCCACTAGACCAACGGTGGGCCATCAACAAACCTGGTATACCAGCCACGGCCTTTATCATCTTCTGGATTGACCAGAACTCTTTTGCTTCTCGCTACTAAAGTAAAAACTCCTTGGCGAAAGAGTCTAGCAGAGTAAAGGTGAATTAATGGGATAAAGTAAAAGGCAGACCGACAATGTTGGTTAAGTGTCTCAAATAGACAACAACCCTCCACACAATAGGGCTAATTTTCCCTAAAGAGACGTCGAAAATATGACAAAATTCGAGGATAACAGGGTCAATAGCAGGTTTGCAACCCAGCGTAAAAGAATATGTATAAACAAAAAAAATCCATTTAAATTAGAGGTGATTCTTTGGTTCACATTAGAATTATAATAAGGAAGTCATGGCTCTAATTGCAGTCTTTACGAACTAAAGAAACCACACCTTCAATAATTTGAGTTGGGTAGATGTCAGCACGATCTAATGAAGATAACCGGTTTTTGAGAGATTCTCTATCACTATAAAAATATAGTTCAATGGGAACAATCTCATCTACAGTAGGTTAACGAGAGGCTCAGTGGGTTTTTACCCCTAGAAGAAGACCTTTGAGAAAGGGAGCCTCTAGTTCTAGAAGGTGGTAGAACTGGACGAAGGTAGAGAAAAACCTCTTGCGGATGAAGACCCTAGATTACGAAGTGTACCTCCTCTCCTGCTCCTAACAGGAGCAAGACGAAGGTCATCAACAATGAGAACTCTTTTGGGGTTAGGGTTTGACGAAGACATGATAGTACGAGGAAGATGGGAACAAGAATTGAATATTCTGAGAACTTTCAACTTTATGTGCGAAAGACAAACATGAAAACTACATTTATACTTATAAGCAACCGTCAAAGGAAAAAGTAGAATGATGGAAACATCATGATAAGGACTGTCATCTCATAATTTATGAAGGCATAAAAAGCCTTAAAAAGCATTGAGAAGTCGCAAAATCAATCAGAAAATGCCACGTGTAATGGGCATTAAATAGAAGTGACAAATGAAGCATCAGGGGAATTAATGGCGGTAAATATTCCCACTTTAATAAAATTCACTTCCCAAATATTCTATTGATGAATACATGACAAGTGTGGGGGGGGGGGGGGGGGACTATCTGTATTGGTAAAAATTAAGTTCGTACATGAATTTAATAAAAGATGACATGTCATGACACGTAGACTGGTCAAAGGATGACGATCAACAAAGAATAGTTAAAAAGGCACGAGATACAACAGATACGAGCAGAGATTCAAGAGATTCGGTACCCCCACCTCTTTATGTTCAAAAGTCAAGATAAGAGAATGAACCCAACAACAAAAGTAGGAATGGATACAGTATTTAATAGGTATTAAATACTGAGAACGTTATTGAATTACAATGATTATCATTTATAATGTAGCATTAAATACCTTTAATTGTCTATAATGACCTTATTATGACAAAGACAAAATATATCACCTAGAAATAACTATAAATGGGGCGACCTTACTGTTTGTAAGGACACAAGGAAAATACAATTAAATACACTGATTTACTTCGCTTTCTATTCATCTTTTATTTATATCCAATATCCCTATTTCTATTTGATTATCAGTGACCCGAGTTCTTCTAAAATAAGTTTTTGCCGAAATTCTATTTTTTTGTTAAACATCTATATCTTCAACTCTTTTACTATGTAATAAAAAAATTACGGATGTTAAGTTTTAAAGCAAAAGAAAAAGTTAGATTTTTTTTTTCATATCCAATGGGAGTACATTTTATTCTTTATTTCACTTTAAATGTCTCGCTTAATTATTAATTTTAGAAAAAGATAATAAATGTTTCTTATATTTGTAAGATGTTAAACATTTCGTTTGTTCGCTTTTACTTGTTTGTAATAGGCTCAGCACTTAACTTAAAAAATAATAAATGAAATAAGTATTTTACCATAATACTTGTAGTAATGATAGCATTACAAAAAGTCTTGAAAAATAACTTGAGAAATAAATAATTATTGATAAGGGTAAAATATAAAAAGAATCGTCTTTCTCTTAATTTGTTAAAATGGAAAAGAAAATAAGAAAATATTTTTAATATAGTAAATAAGTAAAAGTCAACCGAAGAAGTATTTTGGAACTAGTTCATTATTGAAAACTGACAAAAAAACTAATATTTTATTTTAACACTCTTATTCCTAAGACTGATAATCTTGAGACTTGAGACTTAGAAATAACATTCCAATCCAAAGATTGATAGTCCTGAGACTTAAAAGACTTAGAACAACATTCCTGATCCATAGACACAATTGCTCTCGAACTGGTTGTTTGCATACATTGTCTGTCACGATTTCAATTTCCCACTTTAAAATATCGTAGTAATACCTAATTTTTAAGATTAGATAAATCTAACAAATAAAATAATAAAAAATAAGTAACGACTATAAACAAGATATAAACTGATAAGTCTTAAAAAATCTCAACTAAATCATAATACAACATTTTCTAAAATTCGGTAAGTAAAGTTATAAGCTCTACAAAAAGTATTAAAATCTCATTATCCATTATTGTCTGAAATAAGGAAAACAGTAATAAAGAATAGCAGAAGATAACTCCGAGGCTTGCGAGCGTCGAGCAGGTATACCTTGATGTCTCTTAAAATAACTGAATAAACACTAGCGCTTGGCACGAGCAGATGTATCTGAATTTGCATAAATATATGTTGAAGTGTAATATGTGTATATGATAATAATATCCAGTAAATATCAAACCTAATCCTAATAGAATAGTGACGAGACTAAGTTAAAATACCTACTAAGACAAGAAAATTGACAAATACAGTATGGTATAATAAAAGAAACGAGGAATCAGTGACATTTAAGCAATACAATAAGGTAAGCTAACAACTGGATTTAAAATAGTAAAGGTAACAAGAGTAAACACATGATGAAACGACAAGAATATGGTTACGGCTAATTATGAGTGAAACAATGAAGAAACAACAAAAGTTGTTCAACCAGCAAGCCTTTTCAACATGGAATGCCTTTTATAATTTCAATCACAATTTTTTCTTGTATTATCGCGTGAGGCTTATATTTATTTTTAATTTTTTTTTAAAAATAGTTACACATATTTTAGCCCACCTTATTTAAGGCGTAGAATTAAACCAAGAGAATCCTCTGTACGAATTAGTCCCTTATATTTCGCACATAGGAGATCGAGACACAGCCCCAGGACTGGAGTGAAGAGCTACAAAAGCACATGTCAGGAACTGTAAAAAAGTGGTGGCTTCAAGTAATTCCCTTACTAGAAATACATATATCGAACCCATCTTATCTCACTGCATGCGTATCAACCTCTAACCTTATACCACCGCATGTATAGCAATATCACAACATAATCACAACTCGCAATACAAGTATCCATATGGCACAACTTGCCAAAAACCCACAATATCAATATTTTCACAATAAATAGCCCATGTCTCAATTGTATCGTGTATAAAAATCTCAACAATAACAAAAATAAATAAGAATTTGCTCAACAAGGAAAAGATATCCCAACAATTAATAACTTCAACTCAATATGATGATAACTTTTACAACGTCAATATCAATAACTCAACAAGAGGATATTCCACGAGTTAACATCTACAAGTAAGAGTAATTCAACAACTAAAGAAGTAACAAGATAATAATAGAGGTAATAACTTCAACTAAGGCATATAAGAGTAACTACAGCAAGAAGATATAGGAACAATATTGGCAACATAAATTAGAGCATGAGCGAGTAAATCTAACAAGTTAGAGGTAGAACAAGGACTAACAACGTCGAATAAAGCATGTAAGAATATATTAACAATGAAAGATATAACATGCTATAACAATTCAATTAAAGGAATGGAAAAGGTCTAAATAACCCAAATCTCTAAATAACCCAAATCGGTCAAATACCATATATAGTCTGTGTACACACTCGTTACCTCATGTACACGTCTTTCACATAACACAAAGAGCACAATCAATCCAAATCCTAAGGGGTAGTTCCCCCACATAAATTTAGACAAAATAATATTTATCTCAACTAGGCCAACTCAATCCTACAATATAGCTTTTCCCCCTAAAATTTGCCTCCATACAGCTCAAATCTAACTAAAAATGACATAATGCCATCAAGCAAGAGGAAAGAAATCAATTAGAATAGACAAATCTATGATTTTTACACTTTTTCCAAAAAGTCAACAAAAGTCAATCTCGGGCTCGTCCGATCAAAACCCGTGTCCTAGTGCAGATTCCGCCTATCCATAATCCTACGAGGCCATACATGTATTTTCTTTTAAAATTCGAGTCCAAATCGACTCTCAAAACTCAAATCTTTATTTTCAAAACTTTGACACAAAATCTCAATTTATTTTTTTAATCTCACAATTTGATGTTAAATCTAAGATATAATTATAAATATAGTTAAAAATTGATTAAAATCACTTACCCAAGTCTAGGATTCTAAAATATGATAAATGTGACTAAACCCCGACTTTCCAACCTTTATGTTCAGTTGCAGGTGCCACATTTGCCACACTGTGTTCACAATTGTGCACCCTCAATTGCAAAGAAAGGCTCGTTATTGCGACTATTGACAACCTTAGGGGACATAGCAAATGCGATAATGGATTCACAATTGCGAACTTTGCCCACGTCGCAATTGCGATGCTGCCCAACTATGCCTTACTTCACAAATGCCAGGCATGACAATTGTGATACCTAAGCCTCCCTTGTTATTGCAATTGTTACAACTTCAACAGCACACCAGCAACTTATTTTTAAGTTCAATCCATTCCATGACACTTCCGAAACTCATCCGAGCCATTGGGATTTCAAATCAAATTCACACAAGTTTAAAAATATCATACGAACTCGTTTGCACGGTTACAATATAAAAATAACATGTGGAACTACGAAACGGACATCAAAACACACGAATTTGCAAAGGAAAGTTCAAAATCTCTAGAATTGCAACCAATGATCCCAATCCTATAAAAATCAACTCCAAATGATGTCAAATTTTGCAAACAAGTTCTAAATAGTATAACGGACCTATTCCAAGTGTCAAAATTAAATTCCGAACTCGATAGCCAAAAGTCAACCTACGGTCAAACTTTTAAATCTCGAATTGTCAATTTTTGGCAAAACAATACAAATCAACTTACGGACAACCGAATTTGACTTCGGGTATACGCCCAAGTTCAAAATTAGGATACGAACCTATAGGAGCTATCAAAATTCCATTCCGGAATTATTTTCATAAAAGTCAATTATTGATCAACATAATCAACTTAGAATTTTAAGCCAATAATCAAGGAGTCCAAATCAATCAAAAGCTTTTCGAAATGAAACCAACCAACTCCGCAAGTTATACAACCATAAATATATATGCGTGAAATTTCAAAAGGAGAAACGAGGCACAAATACACAAAAAGACCGATCGAATTGAAGGATTTTTGCAACCAACAAGACAGACTTTTAAGTTAAAATTTCTAAAGGAAAATAATTTGCAAAAAAAAAAGCTGGGGTAATGATTTCCCCCATACGACAGTGGATGACTGAGATCTCACAGGTCACACCCTCGTACTTTCCATTGTTAGTTGCAAAAAACAATATCTGATTTTTTAATAAATTATAGTTATCAAATGTGTCTAGGACATCTGATGATAGTATGCCGGCTTAGGCTAAAAATCGAACACCAATATGGTAAAAGTTATAACAATAATGTAATATAATTTCATTTAGAGGGATCTAGAAAAAGTAATGTATATATAAATAGAGAGACTATTTCCAATAAATATTCGGCATCCTTTCTTCCACCAATTTGCCACCTTATTTTTATGGAAACTAAAATTCACAACCTCTTAGTTGGAAGTAGAGATTGTTATATACAAATTTATCGCTTAAACATGCTGAGTTTAAATTGTGTGCTTGATATTAGTTTCGTATAAATTGTTTCCTATATATTGTGTATTTGATGTTTAGTTTCGTGGCTGGTCTCTCAACTTTTACTTTATTGTACCAAAATTACTACTTTAATTCATTCAGCAATGCCTAATTAGTATCACAAAAATAAAATCACTAATAAGAAATTAAACAAAGGAAATATGGTGATTTCCACACATATAATTTCTGGAAATGATAATTTATATATAAACTTTATTCCTATCTTGTGAACTTAATTTTTCTTAATGATATTTAGATAAAATTGTGTGACTTTAATTTTTTGCTAAAAAAATATATTTTGTAACTTTTATGATACGCAACATACGAGTGACTTTTTCATTACGAAAAGTAAGTTATTGATTTACGTGCAATATAAAAAATTGCCGGGGTATGTGGATCGATTGAGCGTTGGTAAACACAAATTTGAGAGAAAAAACAACCTCTATTACTAACAAGAATAGATTACACGAGTATTTACAAAACTCATAAAAAAAACTCTCAAAAACTCACAAACGAGGATCACTCTCTAGGATCACTCTTGTTCTCACTCTTCTTGGTGTGAACACTCTAATTTTGTGATGATTTACAATGAAGGCAAGCACCTCTATTTATAGCAAAAATGGTGAGGGTTTTTTGTGGAAATTCCCGTGTGAATAAGGAAGCTTCCCATGGAGGCTATGGTTGGCTTGTTCAACCATTGTGGGCTGCCCGTGTGAACAAGGAAGCTTCTCATGGAGGCTATGGTTGGCTTGTTCAACCATTGTGGGCTGCCCGTGTGAATAAGGAAGCTTTCCATGGAGGCTATGGTTGACTTGTTCAAAGTTTGCTAGTTTGAACATCTAGAAGTACGGCTGGAAGTCATCAATTCTCCCCCTCCAGCCGTATCTGAAATAAACATCCCGGCTATGTCTCTGCATAACTCTAGCTTTTCTCGAGTCACTACATTTGTTAACATATCAGCTGGATTCTCCTTCATATGGATCTTCACTAGTCTCAACAGTTGTCGATCCATCACCTCGCGTATCCAATGATAGCGAATATCAATATGTTTTGTACGGGAATGGTACATGGAGTTCTTGCTCAAATCCAAAGCACTCTGACTGTCACAATGTACCTTGTACTCCTTTTGTTTGATTCCAAACTCTTGGAGATAACGCTTTAGCCACAACATCTCTTTTCCAGCTTCAGCGCCAGCAATGTATTCTGCTTCGGCTGTGGATAAAGCAACACACTTCTGTAGCCTAGACTTCCATGAAACATCTCCCTTGGCAAAAGTGTAAATGAATCCTGAAGTAGATTTTCTACTATAAAGATCTCCGGCCATATCTGCATCTGTATAGCCTTCCAAGATTGGATCAGTTCCCCCGTAACAAAGACATAATTTCATTGTACCCTTAAGATACCTAAGAATCCACTTTACTTCCTCCCAATGCTCTTTCCGGGATTGGAGAGAAAATGACTCACCGTTCCCACTGCGCGAGCAATATCGGGCCTCGTACACATCATAACATACATCAAACTTCCAACTGCTGAAGAATATGGTACTGACAACATCTCCCCAATCTCTTCCTTGGATGAGGGATAGGAACTATTGCTCAGCTTGAAATGATTGGCTAATGGAATGCTAACTGGTTTGGCATTGTTCATATTAAATCGTGCAAGCACTCGTTCAATGTACTTCTCCTAAGATATCCATAACCTCCGGTTCTTCCTATCTCGGGTGATCTGCATTCCCAATATTTGTTGAGCCGGTCCTAAGTCTTTCATGTCAAAAGACTTAGAGAGTTCCTTCTTCAGCTGGTTGATCTTCGTTGTGTCTTTCCCCACGATCAGAATATCGGCTACATATAGTAGAAGAACAACAAAATTCCCGTCTGAAAATTTCTGAATGTAAACACATTCATCTGCGACAGTTTTCTTGTACCCTTGACTCATCAGCACGAGTCAAACTTCTTGTACCACTGTCTTGGTGCCTGCTTCAAACCGTACAAACTCTTCTTCAGCTTGCACACGAGGTTATCTCCTGAAACCTCAAAACCTTCGGGCTGCTGCATATAGATTTCTTCTTTTAAATCTCCATGGAGAAACGCTGTCTTCACATCCATCTGTTCAAGCTCCAAGTTCATACGTGCGACCAATCCAAGTATGGCTCTGATTGAAGTCTTCTTGACTACAGGTGAAATAATCTCATCAAAGTCGATTCCCTTCTTCTGCTGGAATCCTTTGACTACCAATCGTGCTTTATATATCACCACTTTTCCACTGCCATCTTTCTTTAGCTTGAACACCCATTTATTTTTCAGTGCCTTCTTCCCTTTTGGAAGTTCTACGATCTCATAAGTCTGATTTTTCTGCAGAGATTCCATCTCGTCCTGCATTGCGAGCAACCACTGTTCTTTGTCCATATGAGATACTGCTTCATGGAAACTCTCTGGTTCTCCATCTTCGGTAAGTAGAAGATATTCAGATTCTGGATATCTTCTCGATGGAATCCGACCTCGTTCAGATCTACGAACTTCTCGAATATGAGGAGATCCATCATCATCTGAGTCTTCTGATGGTTTTGGAACATCTGGCAGAACGAGTTGTGGCTCCCTCTGCTCAACACCGTCTTCTTCCTCATTGTCTTCTACTTCTGGAATATCTTCTGGCACTGTATCTTTATTTCTCATGAATGATTCTGCTGTTGCCTCTGGCACCTGAGGAGCAACATTTGGCTTCTGAGATATTGTGGGCTTTTCAATATCTTCTATTGTCTGGTTTTCATGGAACACTACGTCCCTACTTCTGATCACCTTTTTCTCCTTTGGATCCCATAATCTGTATCCAAATTCTTCATCTCCATAGCCTATGAATATGCATGGAGAGGTCCTTGCATCTAGCTTCTGCCTGAGCTCCTTGGATACGTGTGCGTACGCCAAACATCCAAATATTCTCAAGTGAGAATATGATGGATCCTTTCGAGACCAAAGTTTCTCCGGAACTTCAAAATTCAATGGAACTGATGTAGATCGGTTGATCAAGTAACAGGCGGCTCTGACTGCTTCTCCCTAGAATGGCTTTGGCAGCTTAGCCATACTGAGCATGCTCCGAACACGTTCCATGATTGTTTGGTTCATTCTTTCAGCTACACCATTGTGTTGATGGGTGCGTGGGACCGTCTTCTCATGTCGAATGCCATATGATCTGCAATAGGCATTGAACTGCCTAGAAGAGTATTCACCTCCATTGTCGGATCGAAGACACTTCAACTTCTTTCATGTCTCACGTTCTACCATGACATGGAACAGTTTGAAGTAATCGAACACCTGGTCCTTCGTCCGTAAGAAATACACCCCCACCTTTCGAGAATCATCATCAATGAACGTTAGAAAGTATCGATTGCCGCCGAGTGATTCAACCTCTAAGGGACCGCAAACATCAGAGTGTACCAGACTGAGTAACTCTGATCTTCTCGTTGAAGAGGAATTAAATGAGACTCTATGCTGCTTACCAAACAGACAATGATTGCAAGGATTTAGTACAACATCCTTATCCACATTTATGAACTCCTTTTTATTAGGGTAGACAACACTTTCTCACTCATGTGGCCGAGTCTCTGGTGCCATAAATTTTGAGAAGCCTCCTTTTCTGCAACGTTGAGGCTGTCTGTGCATATCTTCACATGAGTCTTGTATAGCATGCCACAAATATGTCATCGGGCGACTGTCATAGCGCCTCCTGTTAACTTCCATGTGCCTTTACTGAAATGACTATCATAGCACTGTTTGTCAAGAGCTATTCCTGACAATAGATTTAGCCGAAGATCTGGCACATGGCGGACATCCTTCAAAGTGATTGTGCTCCAAGAACTTGTCTTTATCTGGACTCACCAATTCCGAAAATCTCAGCGGAACTGGAATTTCCCATTTTCACAGCTCCAAAGTCAGCGGCTTTGTATGTTGTGAAGTATTACTTGTATGGAGTCACGTGGTAGGATGCTGCAGTATCTACCACCCATTCCGTGTCTTCTCGTGAGACGTGAATGCATGTCTCATCTTGGGTTGAACAATAAGCTACATCACCAGAGATAGTAACTAACATTTCTCCACCCTTGTTCTTCGGCTACGAACTGCTCTGGCCTTGCTCCTCTTTCCATTTGTAGCAGTTCTTCTTCATATGTCCCTCTATTCCACAATGATGGCACTTATATGTTGGTTTTCTGCCATCAGTGGACCTGCCCCTGCTCTTGCTTCTGCCTCTCCATTTGCTTTTGCTACTCTTTTGTTGCCTCCCCCGGTTCTCTGTGACAAAGGCATGGGTCTGATCTGTGCCCATCTCCTTTCTCCTTGCCTCTTCACTAAATAGGGCATCCTTGACCATTGACATGGTAAGTTTGGCCATTAGGGCTGAGTTGCTGAGTGCTACGACCAGCGTTTCCCAACTATCGGGAAGGGAACTGAGTAGTAACAGCGCCTGAACTTCATCGCTAAGTGGCATCTCTACAGAAGACAACTGGTTGACCAGGTTTTGGAACTCACTGGTATGCTCGGCAACTGAAGTTTGACTTTTTAGCTTCCTGTTGACTAAGAGCCTCATCAATAGGGCCATATTCCGAGCGGCCTTGGCCTGGTACATGTCTTCCAACTTCTTCCAGAGGGTATATGCGTCTGTTTCTTGTGCAACATGGTGGAAGACACTATGATCAATCCATTGACGGATTTGACCAATAGTTTTTCGATTTGCTTTCTTCCACTCTAACTCCTTGGCGGGATCAGGATTTTTACCCATCAATTCTATGGGATCAAACAAATCTTTACAGCTTAGGAGATCTTCCATCCGAGGTTTCCATAGCGTGTAATTTGTGGCAGTAAGCGTAATCATGGCTCCGAAAGATGATGTTGACTCTTCTGTGGACATTATCATCTTACAAAATATTTTTTCAACATGATTGGGGTTGAATCTTTAAACATGGAGTTCACCGTTGCGTCCGTAACGGTCGAAAATGGTGGAATTGACACTTCGTGGCTGAAATTCCACTATAGGGGCAAAATTGTAATTTTTGAAAGTTGAGGGACCAATCTGCAATTTCAGAGAGTTGACTGGTTCGCTACAGTTGGCCGGTTGTCTTCTCCGGCGAAATTTCCGTCGGTGGTTGTCTTCTCCGGCGAGTTTCCGGCGAACCTCCGGCAAAGTTGACCAAACTTTGACCGCGATCTCTGGGCTCGTTTGAACTCCGATAAGGTCGTTGTTTGGTGCGTTGGACTCCGTTCGACGAGACGAATTCAATGGTGCCGTCAGAATTGGATTTCGAGCAAAGCTCCAAAAACCCAAATTTGGCCCGTCACCTAAACACTCGACCAACGCCTCTAACCTTGCTCTGATACCACTTGTTGGGGAATGTGGATCGATTGGGCGTTGGTAAACACAAATTTGAGCGAAAAACAACCTCTATTACTCACAAGAGTAGATTACACGAGTATTTACAAAACTCATAAAAAAACTCTCAAAAACTCACAAACGAGGATCACTCTCTAGGATCACTCTTGTTCTTACTCTTCTTGGTGATGAACACTCTAATTTTGTGATGATTTACAATGAAGGCAAGCACCTCTATTTATAGCAGAAATGGTGAGGGTTTCTTCTGAAAATTCTCGTGTGAGTAAGGAAGCTTCCCATGGAGGCTATGGTTGGCTTGTTCAACCATTGTGGGCTGCCCGTGTGAACAAGGAAGCTTCTCATGGAGGCTATGGTTGGCTTGTTCAACCCTTGTGGGCTGCCCGTGTGAATAAGGAAGCTTCCCATGGAGGCTATGGTTGGGTTGTTCAAAGTTTTCTAGTTTGAACTTCTAGAAGTACGGCTGGAAGTCATCAAAAATTAATTGACAATCTCCGTGATTACAATATCGGGTATGAGTAAGTATATACTATACCCACGAAATAAAGACCATATCCAATCTTTGCAACCAACGGAGTAGTCTTCTTATGACAAAATGAGCATGTGACTAGAAAAAAATTGAATTAATTCATCAATTATTATTGAGATTAGTGTGTTACAGTGACGATCACCCAAACAAGTGCACTCTCTATTAATCGTTTACTTTGAACTTTTTACGCCCCTTAAAAAATAATAATTATAATATATATTTTACCTTATAATCTCTCATAATAATAATATTTTAAAATGTCTTGGGAATTTTTGTAGAAATGACTAATTAAAGATAAGGGCGAAGCATGAAAAAACTTGTTTTTCTCTTAATATACTAAAATTGATAAGTAAAAATAAAAATAAACTTTTAATATACTGGACAAGTAAAAGTGAACGTAGAGTGTAATATAATTTATTTCATTACCTAAATTATGTCGTTCTCTTTGACATATATACAAAAATTAAATGTAAAATCTTACTATAAGAAGAACGGTAAATATTATCTTGAGGTCAAAAGAAGTTGTTTGTCTCAGTCAAAAGGCCAATTAACGGATAAAGTTTCTAAACCTAAAAGGTTACGAGAGTATAGAATATTTATTATAAGATTAGTATCTCCTAACTATATTGATATTTTTGTCAAATTTAGGGAAATTATCCTTGTTCATCAATTGTTATCATATATCATAGTCAAGAAAGAAAAAGAAAAAAAGAATGAATAGAAGAGGAATGTAGTAACGAAGATTATTTGAGAGATTTGGAAAGCTACCTTGCATTTAAAAAATAAAATAAAAGTTAACCAAACTTAGGGGGTAACAACTTTGTTATTTTGGATCTGTGATTTGCAGAAAGAGCTACGTGGCATACGTGATTAGATGCTAGAGTGTGATTATCTAATCAAGTCTTTAATACTAATATTTTATCATCAGTCTCATAGGCATGACATTGACGTAGTCAAATTTTCTTATTTCTTATTAAAGACCAAATTAATAGTAACGAAAGTTACACTCAATAGCTAGAATAACTGCAAACAATATACTATTTGGATTGTGTGAATTGTTTCATCTAAAATTTAAACTTCGTAAGAATTATTGATTTGCAACACACTTTCTCAAGTCTTATTCTATTTCTTAATTAAACCAAACATGCAGAAGCAATCTGTTAATATATGCCTCATTGAATTACCTGAAGTGGTTTCCCCAAAGTTATAGGATTTTGAATTTTGTGAATTACCTCACACAAAAACTTAAACTATTAAAAGTATCATTTATAAAAGATCATGTTTAACCAACTGGAAAACATTTACCCTTGCGAGTTTACACCTCAATGCATACAATCGCTTTTACATACACTTCTATCACTTTAACTATAATTTTACAACTACAATTTATATATAACGCACTAGACAATTGTCCCCAAAAATGTAACAATTGGAAATTTTTTTTTCCGTCACACATGGGCCTATATCATTGGTGGCTGAATATATTTGGGAAATAGGCATAGGATGACAACACATAATAGGAATTGACAAATTTTTAATGTTAAATTACATTTGACAAAGACAATCCAAAACAATTAGGCATGTATTGCCGAATTCCCAAAAACCCTAATTCCCTATTTATTCTCATTCCCCTAACCCCTCTCTACCTCTTTTTGTTGTTGCCTTAATTTTCAGTCATGAATTCAGTCGCCTTGTCAATAACAAATTCAGTCCATAAGAATGCAATCACGAATACATAAGAAGTATACCCTTAAGCTCTAAAACGAGGCCCAAATATATTGGGTAAACAGATTCGGAACCGTGATTTGACAGTCTCAGAGGATCCGTAAAAAAAATATGTGACTTGGACGTATGTCCAAAATTGAATTATGAGGTCCCTAGCCCG
Source organism: Nicotiana benthamiana (assembly GCA_034376525.1). NCBI lineage: Eukaryota > Viridiplantae > Streptophyta > Magnoliopsida > Solanales > Solanaceae > Nicotiana > Nicotiana benthamiana. The sequence continues at coordinate 115,885,323 of CM067332.1, read as the reverse complement.
AGAAATGAATGTTTGAAGAAAATTATTTAAATGAAATATAAAAGTTTTTGGAAATTTAACGTTGTTTGATTTCGATGGTATCTGGCCCGTATTTTGGTTCTGGAGCCTGGTACAGGTTTAATATTGTATTTAAGTTATGTCTGTAAAATTTGGTAAGAAACGAATATCATATGACGTGATTCAGATACTCGGTTGTGAAAAAGGAAACTTTAAGAGTTCTTGACATTTTCCTTGATTTTGATGCTGAACTCATAGTTCTAGATGTTATTTTGGCGATTTAATCGTATGGATAAGTCAGTATGATACTTTTAGACTTGTGTGCATGTTTGATTTGGATCTCCGAGGGCTCGAGTGAGTTTTGGATATGTTTCAGGATGTTTTGGACTTAGAGATTTCCGTTGTTTTGCTATTGCAGGTGCACAGATGTTTCCGTTTTCGCGTTCAAGAAGGAACTCTCAAAAACACGAAGACTAAAATTTTTCTGAAGGAAAATTTCTTCTATGCGAACCCGAGGCATAGGTCGCGGTGCGGAGTATTGGGGCCATTAGCTTTTTCAAACGTGACTTGGCTATCATGAATGTGAAGGCTATTTGGCAGGGACTTGGGGGAGGGGTGAAATACTCATCGCGAACATGACACTTGGATCGCGAACGCGGAGGCTGGGGGGGGGGGGGAGGGAATGTCTTCACGAATATGATGTGAATCTCGCAAACGCGAATGACTTAGCTGTTGTGCATCGCGATCGTGACAGATCTCTCACGAACGTGATGAAGACCTATCCAGTGATTTTAAAACAGAACCTAGGTCAGGATTTCTGAAAATTTCATATCTCCTTCCATCAAATCTGACCTTGGGCGATTTTTGAAGAGAAAGTTTAACACCAAATCATAGGTTTGTGTTCTTAAACTCATCTCTTTTATTTTCCATCAACACCCATTAGATTCCTAGGCCTAAATCTTGTTCATTCATGGTAGAATTAGAGGTTTTGGAAAAACTTAGTGATTTTACAAAATTGGAAATTTAGACTTTGATTTGGGGTCGGATTCCGAAACTAATTACATATCCGGACTCGGGGGTGAATGGGTAATCGTGTTTTGGTCTGAATTCTCAGTTTTGACCAAGCGATCCCAGGGTCGGGTTTTGACTTTTTGGGAAGAATGTTGAGAAATCTATAATTTTTCATTTGAATTGGTTTTTTTGGCTTCGATTGATGTTAATAAGTTAATTATGAATGGATTCGGGCGGATTGGAAGTGGAAATTAAGGTAAAAGCGGTATGTGGGGCTTGACTTTGGACCGCGGAATCGAGGTAAGTGTTTGGCCTAACCTTAGTTTGAGAGAATATGTATTATGTCTTATTTGCTACGTATGGTTTTGTGTACAATGTATAAATATGGTGATGAGTATTTATACGTTGGTGTCGAGCATGCCTGTGAGTCTTACACTGTGACTATTATGATTCATATTATGTACTATTTATGTTTAAATTGATGATTATTCATGTCAGACAAGACTTAAGGTATTTTCTTGGTGTTTGCCTATTTTTGAGTATTGACTCGAGTTGAGATTTATTTTGTGAAGTTAACTGTTGGGACGAGATCTGTTATAGCTGATTCTCTTGCCGGGATGTATTTGTTTCTATTGTTGATTCCCTTGCCGGGATGTACTTATTTCTTTTGTTGATTCCTTTGTCGGGATGTTATTATTTCTACTGTTCGGGTGAGGAAAGAGTAATAAAGCACGAAGGATATGCCGTGCATATTCATACTTATGTATATGGTGAGGAAAGAGTGATAAAGCACGAAGGGTAATGCCGTACATATTTACATTGTATTGATGCATACGGTGAGGAAGAGAGATAACGCACGAAGGGTGATGCCGTGCACATTTCTATTATTCATATGTTGAAGAAGAGTGATAAAGAACGAAGGGTGATACCGCGCACATTTTCATTATTGATTGTATAATGAGGATTGAGAGTAAAAGCACGAAGGGTGGTGCCGTGCATTTATTTTTTTTGTTGTGATTATTTACTGTTATCGATTCAAGTGCCTTAATTGTTTCCTTTCCGTTATTTCTGTGTTTCCTTATTCCGGTGTTCCCCCACAGCATGTTGCCCCTTCCCATTAACTTCTGTTTAGCTTCTATTGTTGTTATTATGTTAGATATTTTTTAACTGCACATGTTATGATGTTTGTCGTGTCCTAGCCTCGTCACTACTTAGGTTAGGCTCGACACTTACCAAGTGATGGGATTGGTTGTATTGATATTGCACTTTGTATTTTTTTGTAGATCCCGGTACTGGACCCTATGGACCGTAGTTCGAGGTTGTTGCCTTCAGTCTAGTGGAAACTCGAGGTAGTCTTGCAGGCATTCGCTGGCCTTGGTGTCCCCTTCTATCATATTTCTTTCCGTTTACCTACTTTCAAGCAGATGTACATTTCCTTGTTCAGACTTTTGTTTGTAGTATTCATAGACCGTATGTGAGATTGTGACACCAGTTCTAGGTGGAGTTTTATTATGGCTTCGTAATTATACTAAGTTAATCGATTAAACCATGTTCTTCCGCATTTATTTTTCCGCTATTTTTCTTATGTTATCTTAAAAATTTGCTAAAAGATAAATGAAAAAGGTAAAATAATCAGTAACGTTGTCTTGCCTAGCGAGTTCAATGTTAGGTGCCATCACGGTCCCTACAGTAAAAAATTTGGGCCGTGACAAGTTGGTATCAGAGCTCTAGGTTGCTTAGGTCTTACAATTTACGGACAATCTTAGTAGAGTCTGATGGATTGGTACAGAAACGTCTGTGCTTATCCTCCAGGGGCTACAGAGTTAGGAATAGTTACACTTCTATTCTTCTCTATCGTGCTTTCTTTCTCAATGTAAATTGAATTTGTACTCTATTCTTTCAAAGATGGAGAGAACACGTACCATTTTATCAGCTGATCAACAGTCCAAGCCCCCAACGTCAGCTTCTACGAGGGACAGGGGATGAGGCCGAGGCCGTGCTAGAGGGCGAGGTAGGGGCGGGGCTTATCCCACAACAATAGCACCAGCGGCGGAGCGTCAGCTAGAGTTTAGTGATGAGGTTCCGCCCAGATCGTTCCAGACGGCCCAGCTCATGTTCACCAAGATTTTCAATACTACCAATGGCAATACATCTTCAGAAAATCCCAGGACTATTTGGACAGATGTCATGAGGTTCTTCGGAACATGAGGATTGTGAGACCAATAGGGTCGACTTGACTATTTTTCGTCTATCAGGTTCCGCCAAGAAATGGTGGAGAGATTATTGTTTAGCTAGACCGACTAGGTAACCAGCTCTCTCTTGGGACCAGTTCTCGTAGCTATTTCTCGAGAAGTTCCCTCCCGTTAATCAGATAGAGGAGTACCAGAGGCGGTTCGAGCATCTTCAACATGGTTCTATGACTGTCACCCAGTACGAGATGAGGTTTATTGATTTAGATCGTCATGCTCTTCTGATACACCCCACCTAGATAGAGAGAGGGTGGGGAGGTTTTTTGAGGAACTCGCTCAGCCTATTAGATTGCAGATGGCAAAGTAGACATGGAGTGAGATTTCTTTTTAGGATACGGCCAATGTGGCTAGGCCGGTTGAGATGGTTCTATCTCAGGGGAGTGGTCGGGGTCTGACAAGATGCCTCGACATTATGGTAGATTTAGTGGTGCCTCGTCTGGAGGCATGGATTCTTTTGGTAGAGGCCATCCTCCCATGCCGTTTTATTCAGTACTTCAGGCTTCTCACGGTGCTCCAGGTGGCAATGCTTCTCATATGCAGTATTCTGATCAGTTGCCCTACAGTACACCACTAGTTCCTATCAATGCACCTCTGCTTCAGAGTTTTCTAGGTGGTTACTTAGGTCATCAGGGTCAGCTTCAAGGTCAGTAGTCTCAGCAATTGAGTCTTGTTATACCTATGGTGATACAAAGCACATTGCTAGATGTTGCCCTCGAGCCTCGAGCAGTTCTCAACATTAGGATTCTCATGCCATAGTTCCGACACCGGGTGTTTCGGCGCGTGCTCAGCCAGCTAGAGGTAGGAGTCGAGGTTTTAGAGGTGGATGTCAGGCCATTAGAGGTGAGGTCAGGCTGCTAGAGGTGGAGGTCAGCTAGCAAAAGGCCGTCATAGGGATGTAGTTTAGAGTGGTAGGGCCCAGCCTCAATGTTATACTTTCCCAGCAAGGCCTGAGGCTGAGTCTTCCGATGCAGTTATTACAGGTACTATTCTGGTTTGTAATAGAGATACTTCTGTTCTGTTTGATCCATTGTCTATATACTCTTATGTGTCTTCTTATTTTGCTTCATATTTGGTTGTGCCTCGTAATTCTTTAAGTGCTCATATTTATGTATCTGCACCGGTGGGTGATTGTATTATGGTAAATCGTGTCTATCGTTCATGCGTGGTTGTTATTAGGGGTCTTGAGACCTGTGTAGATCTCCTACTTCTAAATATGGTAAACTTTGATGTCATTTTAGGGATAAATTGGTTGTCACCTTAGCATGCTATATTGAACTGCCATGCCAAGAATGTGACCTTAGCATTGTTAGAGTTGCCTTGTTTGGAAAGGTGAGGGACTCCTGGTTATTCTACAAGCAGGGTTGTCTTATATATAAAGGCTCGACATATGGTCAATAAGGGGTGTCTGGCCTATCTGACGTGCGTTCATGATTCAAGTGTTGAGGTTCCTCTTATGGATTCTGTGCCAGTTGTTCGGGAGTTTCCAGAGTATTCCCTTCAGACCTGCTGGGGTTTCCACCCAACGGGGATATTGACTTTTGCATTGATTCGGCTCCGGGCACTTAGCCCATTTTTATTCTGCCATATTATATGGACCCGTAAAAATTGAAAGAATTAAAAGAACTATTGCAAGACCAGCTTGATAAAGGCTTTATTAGACCTAGTGTCTCGCCTTGGGGTGCGCCGATGTTATTTGTTAAGAAGAAGGATGGATCGATGAGGATGTGTATAGATTATTGGTAGCTGAACAAGGTCACCATCAAGAGCAAGCATCCATTACTGGGTATTAATGATTTATTTCTTCAGCTTTAAGGTCCAAAGTACTTTCGAGGTTTGAGTTCTGGCTACCATCAGTTGAGGAATACGGCATTCGATGTCCCTAAGAAAGCTTTTCGCACTCATTACGGGAATTATGAGTTCTTAGTGATGTCATTCGGGTTGATAAGTGCCCCAAAAACTTTTATAGATTTGATGAACCAAGTGGTCAAGCCTTATTTGGATTCCTTCATGATTGTCTTCATTGATGATATTTTGATCTATTCCCGTAGCTGGGAGGAGCATGAACAACATCTTCGAGTCGTTCTTTAGACTTTGAGAGATAGTCAGTTGTATGTTAAGTTTTTCAAAATGTGAGTTTTTGTTGAGTTCAGTAGCATTCTTGGGTCATGTTGTATCAGTAAAGGGTATTTAGATGTATCCTAAAAAGATTGAGGCAGTCACGGACTAGCCTAGACCCACATTAGCTACAGAAACTCTGAGTTTATTGGGTTTGGCGGCTATTACTATCGATTTGTGGAGGGGTTTTCATCTATAGACACCTCGATGACTAGATTGACCCAGAAGGGTGCCCAGTACAGGTGGTAGGATGAGTGTGAGGCGAGCTTTCAGAATGTCAAGTCAACTTTGACTACGGCACTGGTGTTGTTATTGCCTACAGTTTCAATTCCATATACAGTATATTGTGATGCATTTTGTATTGGACTTGTTACGTGTTGATGCAGAATGGCAAGGTTATTGCATATACTTTGCAGCAGTTGAAGATTCACGAGAAGAATTGTCCAGTTCATGATTTGGAGCTAGCATCAATTGTTCACGCGCTGAAGAGCACTATTTATATGGCATGTCATGTGAGGTGTTCACGGATCACAAAAGTTTGCAATACTTGTTCAAGCAGAATGAGCTAAATTTGAGGCAGAGGAGGTGGTTGGAGCTATTGAAAGACTATGATATCACCATCTTGTATCATCCTGGGAAAGCCAACGTAGTGGCTGATGCTTTGAGTAGGAAGTTAGCCAGCATGTGTAGCGTTGCATATGTTCCTGCCGGTGAGAGACCGCTCGCTTTGGATGTTCACGCTTTAGCCAATCAGTTCGTGAGGTTGGATGTTTCTAAGCCTAGCCATGTTCTAGCTTGCATAGTCGCTCGTTCTTTATTATTGGAGCGTATCAGAGTTCGACAATATGATGATCCTCATTTGCTCATCCTTAGAGACACATTGTGGCATGGAGGTGCCAAGCAATTTACAGTTAGAGATGATGGAGTTTTGAAGATATAGGGTTGAGTTTATATGCCTAATATGGATGGACTTCATTAGTTAATTCAAGAGGAGGCCCGTAGTTCTCAGTATTCTATTCATCCGGGCACCGTTAAGATGTATCAGGACTTGCGGCGTGATTATTGGCGTCGGAGGATGAAGAAGGATATTATTGTGTATATAACTCAGTGTTTGAATTATCAGCAGGTAAAGTACGACCATTGGAGACATGGTGGTTTGCTTCAGAAGATTGAAATTCCTGAGCGAAAGTGGGAGCTATCACTATGGACTTCCTTGTTGGACTCCTACGAACTCAGAGGAAGTTCCATGCAGTGTGAGTTATTATGGATAGGATGACTAAGTCAAAGCATTTCATTCCTGTGGCAGTTTCCTATACTTCTAAGCGGTTGCAGAGGTTTATATTCGTGAGATTGTTTGTCTTTATGGTGTGATCATTTTTGACCAAGGTACATAGTTTACCTCGTATTTTTGGAGGGAAGTACAGTGTGAGTTGGACACGTGGGTCGAGTTGAGTACAACATTTCATCCTCAGACGGACGAACAATCCGAGCGTACTATTCAAATTTTGGTGGGCACGCTCCGAGCCTGCGTGATGGACTTTGGAGGTTCTTGGGATCAGTTCTTTCCATTAGAAAAGTTTGACTACATTAACCGTATCGGTCAAGCATCCAGATGTATCCCTACGAGGCATTATATGGTAGGCGGTATTGGTCACCGGTTAGGTGGTTTTAGCCGGAAGAGGCTCGGTTGTTAGGTATAGATTTAATTCAGGATGTCTTGGAAAAGGTTAAGATAATTTAGGATAGGCTTCGTACAGCTTAGTCCAGGCAGAAAAGTTATGCTGACCGTAAGGTTCGTGATGTGGCATTCCGGAGAGGGAGTGTTGCTGCGAGTGTCGCCCATGAAGGGCGTGATGAGATTTTTGAAGAAGGGCAAGCTAAGCCCCAGGTTCATCGATCCTTGATCGAGTGGGAGAGGTGGCTTACATACTTGCATTGCCGCCAGGTTTATCAGCTGTTCATTAGTGTTTCATGTGTCGAAGCTTCAAAAGTATCACGATGATCCATCCCACGTTTTAGACTTCAGCACTGTCTGGTTGGTCAAAGACTTGACCTCTGAGGAGGAGCCGGTAGCTATTCTAGACTGGCAGGTTTGTCAGTTGAGATCGAAGATTTACCCTTCGATTCGTGTTCCGTGGAGAGGTCATCCTATCGAGGCAGTTACCTAGGAGTCCTAGTCCGATATGCGAAACCGATATCCCTATCTTTTCACCGACTTAAGTACTTTTCTATGTCCGTTCGAGGATGAATGGTTGTCTTAGAGGTGGATAATGTGATGACCCTAAAGGTCAACTCTTGTTTTGAACCAATTTGGGGTTTCGAGGCCTTCAAGACCTTATTTTATTTCTCCTTGATTTGCGTGTGTAGTCCGGGTGCTCTTCTGGAAAGCCCTTATGTGAAAAATTAAAGAAAAAATGCTAATTTTGCCATTAAAATTAAAATTAAAGTTGACTTTGGTTAAAATCTTAGGTAAACGAACCCAAACCCATGATTTGACGGTTCCAATGGGTCTATAGAAAAATATGGGACTTGGGCGTATGCTTGGAATTGAATTCTGAGGTCCCTAGCCCGAGAAATGAGTTTTGGGAGAGAATCGTTTAACTAAAAATATAAGAGTTTTTGGAAACTTAATGATGCTTGATTTCAATGGTATCGGGTCCGTATTTTGAGTCCGGAGCTCGATACAGGTCTAATATGATATTTAAGTTGTGTTTGTAAAATTTGATAAGAAACGAAATTCATATAATGTGATTCGGACACTCGGTTGTGAAAAAGGGAACTTTAGGAGTTCTTGAGATTTTCCTTGATTTTGATGCTAAACTCGTAGTTCTAGGTGTTATTTTAGCGATTTGATCGCAAGAGTAAATCCATATGATATTTTTAGACTTGTGCGCATGTTTGGTTTGGATCCCCGAGGGCTCGAGTGAGTTTTGGATAGGTTTCAGGATGTTTTGGACTTAGAGATTTCTGCTATTTTGCTATTGCAGGTGCACATATGTTTCCTTCTTCGCGTTCGTGAGGGAACTCTTGCAAAATCAAAGAGTAAATTTCTGATAGAAAATTCCTTCTACGCGAACGCGAGCCACAGGATGCAAATACGGAGCTTTGGGGGCGTTACCCTTCGCGAATGAGACCTAGCTATCGTGAACTCGAAGGACATTTTGGTAGGGACCCGGGGAGGGGTGAAATACTTATTGCAAACACAACACTTGAATCGCAAACGCGAAGCCCAGGGGGAAAATGCCTTCGCGAACGCGACATCTATGTCGCGAGCTCGAAGGCCTTGGGCCGCTGTGCATCGCGATCACGATAGGTCTCTCACAAACATAAAGAAGACCTGTCCAGTGATTTTGAAACAGAACCTATGGGATTTCTTCAAAATTCAATATCTCATTCCGTAGAATCCGACCTTGGGAAATTTTTGAAGAGAAATTTCAATACCAAATCATAGGTTTGTGTTCTTAAACTTTCTTTCACTTTCCATCAATACCCATTAGATTCCTAGGCCTAAATCTTGTTCTTTCATAGTAGATTAGGGTTTTGGCAAAAATTGGGGTTTTTATAAAATTGGAAATTTAGACCTCGATTTTGTGGGGTCGAATTCCGAAACTAATTACATATCCGGGCTCAAGGTTAAATGGGTAATTGATTTTTGGTCCGAACTTTGAGTTTTGACCAAGGGGGCCCGAGGTCGGGTTTTGAATTTTTGGGAATAATGTTGGGCAATCTATAATTTTTCATTTGAATTAGTTCCTTTGGCTTCGATTGATGTTAATAAGTTAAATATGAAGCCATTCAGGGCGGATTGGCAGTGGAAATTAAGGGAAAATCGTATTTGAGGCTTGACTTTTGGCGGTAGAATTGAGGTAAGTGTTTGTCCTAACCTTAGTTTGAGGGAATATGTGTTATGTCCTATTTGCTACCTGTTGGTGTTGTGTACGACGTATAGGTGTGGTGACGACTATATATACGCTGGTGTTGAGCAAGCTCGTGAGTCATACATTGTGACTATTGTGATTCTTATTATGTATTATTTATGCTTATATTGATGATTATTCATGTCGGACAAGATTTATTGTATTTTCTTGGTGTTTGACCGTTGTCGAGTATTGACTCAAGTTGCGATTTGTTTTGTGAAGTTAACTGTTGGGACGAGATTAGTTCTAGCTGATTCCCTTGCCGAGATGTATTTATTTTTATCATTGATTCCCTTGTCGATATGTTATTGGTTCTACTTTTTGGGTGAGGAAAGAATGATAAAGCACGAAGGGTGATGCCGTGCAAATTCATACTTTTGCAGATGGTGAGGAATGAGAGATAAAGCATGAAGAGCGATGCCGTGCACATTCCTATATCATATGGTGAGAAAAAGTAATAAAGCATGAAGGGTGATGCCGTGCACATTTTCATTATTGATTGTATGGTGAGGATTGAGAGAAAAAGCACAAAGGGTGGTGCCATGCATTCATTTTTTGTTTGCTGCGATTATTTGATGTTATCGGTTCAAGTGTCTTAATTATCTCGTTCCATTATTTCTGTGTTTCCTTATTTTTGTATCACCCCATAGCATGTTACCCTTTCACGTTAATTTTTGTTTAGCTTCTATTATTGTTATTCTGTTAGATATTGTTTAACTGCACAGGTTTATGATGTTGGTCGTGTCCTAGCCTCATCACTACTTCGCCGAGATTAGGCTCGACACTTACAAGTACATGGGGCCGATTGTACTGATACTACACTCTACCTTTTTTATGAAGATCCCGGTACTGGACCCTACGAACCGTAGTTCGAGGTTGCTGCCTTCAGCTTAGTAGATACCTGAGGTAGTCCTGCAGGCGTTTGCAGGCCTTGGCATCCCCTTCAATAATATTTCTTTTTGTTTACACACTTTCGAATAGATGTACATTTATTTATTTAGACCTTTGTTTGTAGTATTCGTAGACCGTCCGTGATATTGTGACACCAGTTCTGGGTGGAGTTTTATTATGGTTTCATAATTGTTTTAAGTTAATATGTTAAACACTGTTCTTCCGCATTTATTTTTACGCTGTTTTTCTTATGTTAACTTGTAAATTTGGTAAAAGATAAAAGATAAAAGTAAAATAATCAGTAACCTTGGCTTGCGTAGCGTGTTCAATATTAGCCACTATCACAGTCCCGACGGTGGAAAATTCAGTTCATGACAAGTGGGTATTAGAGCTTTAGGTTGCTTAGGTCTCACAATTAACGGGCAATATTAGTAGAGTCTGAGGGATCGTTACGGAAACGTCTGTGTTTATCCCCTAGGGGCTACAGAGTTAGGAATAGTTTCACTTCTATTCTTCTCTATCGTGCGATTTGCTTTCTTAATGCTAATTGAATTTCTACTATGTTCTTTCGAAGATGGCGAGAACACGTACCACTTTATCAGTTGATCAGCAGCTCGAGCCCCCAATGGCAGCTCCTACGATGGGCAGTGGACGAGGCCGAGGCCGAGGCAGGGGCAGGGCTCAACACACAACAGCAGTACCAGCGGCGGAGCCTCAGGTAGAGTTTGGTGATTAGCTCACCTTTTAACTCCTAATGAGTTAAGAAGAAGGCAAGCCTCACGCCGTCGTCGTTCGCTTTGCTCAACTTCGGCTTTGGATTTGGATTTGGCCAAGGATCGATTGATTGACTAATCTTTTTGGATAAAATTCTTATCAATTATTTAATTTAATAATTAACGAAAATTTAATCCAAAATAACCCATGACCCCCGACCCGGTCCGATCCGTATTCTTTCTCGAAATAATTTAAATCTGTTTATTTTTCCTGTAGTTTTTCCCCACATGTTTCAGGTTGCAAACATTTTCAGAAACAATGCCAAATGGGTTATAAATATTCCTTCAATCCCAAAACTTTTACTTACTAAATTTTCTGATTATCTTCTTTTTCTTCTTCTTCTTCTGCACAATGTTTTTCCGTGTGTCTTACGACCATTGAGTGGTTCTGTAATCACCAGAGTTTTTGGGACCTATACGCTGGTGAGTTAAATCGTCATATTCTCGGAGGATATATTCTATAACCTTGGGTACTTGAGGGAAATAATTTCCTTAAGGACACACTGTTTATTCAGCGGGGTCGATTTATTCTTATACTATTTTCAGAATTTATTTTGACGTTCTAGTTCTGCTAACATTCTATTTCTGTTTTTCAGAAAGTTTATTATTTTATTGATTTTACAGCAATACAGATTAGATAACAAACTTAAGAAAATTAATTTATTATATTCGGTATTCTGTTTGTGGAGATTAAAACCTGTGTGATTTCTACTCTTCTGAATGTTATTTTTTTGATTTGAAGATATAAAAACTTCATTAGAGTATTGAAATTCAGAAAATGATTTGAACAACATAAAAACTTCATTGTTTTCTGTGAAACAGTATATAAAAACTTCGGCTTTTATTTATCATTCCTACTGTTTATTGATTACAATATTGTTTATTGTTCTAGTTTTGACATTAACTAAACTCTTATGTTTTTAACAGTGAGAAATGGTAATTGATGACGGAAATCCTTCTGCGACTGTTGCTGCAACGACGATAGTCTCGTCAAGCCACGCTACTGTTCCTTCGACCGAGAAATCGAGGAAATTTTCTGGAGCCAACCGAGGAAATTTTCTAGAGTCATTCCTTTAAGTTCATAGCCATTCCCCATCCATCTGAGGGATAGTTGAGTTTTGTCATTAATAACAAAAGAGGTGTAAATAAAAAATAGTGGGAAAAGAAATGGAGGGAAGTGAAATGTTGAATTAGTTCACTTTACTAATGCACTTTATCCTTCATTAGTAGAAGGAAAAAAAATCTATGACAGAGAAACTTATCTTGTAGCTCTTAAAAGTTAAGAAGAAGGCAAGCCTCCAAGCAATACAGATTTGGATAACAGTCTTATCATGAAACCATTACACTTTTGAAGTTATAGGTTCAAAATTATATTCTTTTGAATTTTTTAGTAATTTTCATGTGTATATTTATATTCCGTACCGAAAACAAAACCATCCGAAGTGGGATTTGAACCATTGTACAGGTGCACGCAATAATGATTGCACCATAGGAGTCTTTGAGCATGAGCACACAACATACATTTGAGTAATTTTGAAGAAATATAATATTTGTTTTTGGAATTCCTAGAAAACCCGCGGCCGTTACAACCTCTGTGGTGAGTACTCTGTGTGCACTGGATAAACTTCCCAACGTGTAATAACCTGCAAACCAAACAGGAAATGTCAATCGCACTAGCCAATTCCTGTGCGATAGACTCGACCACGAAGGCATTAAAAGAGGATCGATCCCAGATTGTATGAATAACTGCCCTTCAAACCAACTGGATCATCCTTGAAAGGATAAAAAAATAATGTTATTATACATTAATCATAATTTTTAAAAAAAAGATAAGTTCACGTGAACTCAGATCCGAAGATCCAGATACACGCGCTGCTTATTGCTGACATATAGTGGAATGTGTTTCTCACGATGTTTCGGTGTGCGAAATGACTTAAAAATCTTATTGTCTTTCAAAGTACAACTTTGACAAGAAAAACAAAGAGAACACCCTTAAATTTTATTTTCATTGTTATTTTTCTCCTCTGCTTCCGCTCTTAAATCTTAATTATCGGCCCAAAATCTGACATTTAGCATATTGTAATACGGAAGTAAATTCAAAATTTAAAGTTTATATATTTTTACAATAACTTAAGTTAATATATAATAATAATTAGGTTCATCATTAAATTTTTATAATTATTTAATAAATTCTTAATAAATATATAAGGTCTGCTACCCAAGATCTGACATTGCCTGGCGATAGTTTATAGGTATTCTTTACCTAAAAGTTTCTTTGTCAAGTTATATTTTTCGAAATCGAGTTACAATTATGTTACCACTTGAAGATAGATTACAGTTGATGAAGGAGGGCTAGACTTGACCTTCATTTTAACTATGTTAACCTGGGTTAACCAGGTTAATTATACATAGTTCTTGTTCCAAAAAGGCAAAAAAGTAACAATAAAGCTGGTACTTCAAGGTGGCTCACAGACGAGCACACCAAGGTTTCTCTTCTTGACTCGACAAGATGGTTATTGCCATCTATTAGTGTTCAAAAATCCTCTAATTATTTATCTTGATATAGTATTAAACCTGTCAAGTAATTGTTCTTAGTAACTTATAAATTAAGTCTGCAAGTCTATGTGAATATCACTTCCATAAGCATACATTTAATGACTTCACATGAAATTATGAGAGCTAGCTTAAGCATAATATGATTGAACACAAACCCTAGACACGTGCTAAATTTAACAAAAATAGTATAACGTTGAACCAAAAGATCAAATTTGGTAAATGTGAAAAAAAAACATAATCATTTACAGTATCACTTATAACCAAATTAATACATTTATTTACAGGAAACTCAAGCTAGTTTATACTGGATGTTGATCACCTGCTATGACCATCAGTACATATGTTTAAAATTATTTCGAAAAAAAAAAAAAACAAATAGTGATAAATTTCGAATCCAGTAAATCAAATTGAATGACATATGGTGGAACCTTGATCAACTTGAGCCCATAATGTTCAAAATTCCAGATCCGCCTCTGGCATCAGCTTACCCAAAGATCAATCAAACTTAGCAGGCCACATTCACAGAATTATTAGCAGCAGGATTTTTCTTGGAAATCCTACTGCCAAATAGGAAAAACCCAAAAACATGTCCGACCACGACAACTATGAAAACACCAACGTTAAAAGACATAAGAGCAAGCATGACAAGATAAGCTAGGGTTACTCTTAAACCATGCACGAGGGTTCGAACAAAAACATTTTTCGCCTCGCCATTTTTAAAGTAGTTACAGTGAGAGAGCCATTCCACAAGGACAGAGAGCACGAAGACGAAGATGAGGGCGAGGACATACATTCCCGTGCGTGTCCCCGGCCAGCCTGAGAAAAGAATTTCGGCATTTTTGCCCCAAAAAAAGGTCATGTGTGTCATTCCCATATTGTCCATGTGATTATGCTCATGACTATTCGTAGGCGATGGTGGTGACATTTCTCCTCCCATTCCTGGCATGTTATGATCCATGGCTTGTGCAGATTATCTTAATCAGACTGATAATGAAATAAAAGGAGACTTGTTATTATATAAAGAGGAATGAGAAGGGGAAATTAAAACCTTGTGTAGTACACACTGTACTGCTTGGGTTGACTATTCTTGTTTCTTGTACTTCCTTTTATTCAGTTCTTTAGTTTGTTTTTCCTTTGAAATAATGGTGAATGAAAAGCTTTTTCTTAAATTAAAAGGAAATAACATGTAAGGGATTAAAAGATAATCAAGAAATAGATAAAAGTCGTCGCTGATCACCTTAGAAATATATCCAAAGGATAATTATAATGGTACATATGACCACTTCAAATAACACAAAATTGGAGGAATTTAAACGGGGCTTTTCATGCCTTATTACTTACTCTTAGACAAGACTGGGAACATTTCTGATTGCGACAAATTCTATTCTTGTTCGTTTTAAATAAAAAGAATTATCTTTACAATTTATGTTATATATACTGACGATATATATTTATTTTGTATAGTTTAACCTGTGATGGAGAGTTATTGATCATAATTTTTATTCGTTTACCAGTTACCTTTTATGATAAAAATTTATAAATAATGTTATTGTGCAAATAATATATACAATATCACTGCATAAAGCTTTAATTCTTATACATATTTTATTATGAGTTCGTAATGCTTAAAAACCTAGAGTTGCTTCCACGCCACAGAGTAGAGAAGCAAATGGTTCTATGTGCACATATAAACGGACGCTTGTGGTGATAGGTCATGCAGCATGCACTTAATATTTCACTTTATCTTCAACCATTTTGACTTGATTAAGTTGAACTTTGAAAATATATATATATATATATATATATATATATATATATATATATATATATATATATATATATATATATATATATATATATATATATATATATATATATATATATATATATATATATATATATATATATATTAAAGTTAAATTTTCGAAAGGGTATTTTAAAGTTTGAGCATAGACATGAATCACTTGAAAACAAATTGAACTTGTTTGAGTGGAAATCATTGATTCATTTCATTTGAAAAACTCCTCAAATCTATTTTTTAGACTTCAATTTCTCTATTATATTTTGTTTGGATAGTTGTTATGTATTGTTTCATAATATATCGTAAAATATTATATTGTATTGTATCGTATCATTTTGATGTACATAATATTTGGATAGATTGCATTATTTTCCATTGTTTTATGATATCATAGAATAAACTTGCAATATTATAAAGAAAAAGTAATGAACGAGCTAAAATTATTACATAAAATAGAAGGATAAATGATAAAATAAAATTATTTAATAATAAAAAGGGGCACAGTGGGAAAAGAAATAAGGGAACGACGCGATGACACCAAATCAATAGTTCCATAAAGTGACAATTTTCGTTAGTAATTTGTATTTGAAAATATATTCAAAAAATATAAACAAAGTAAAATAAGAAATCTAAAAGAAGCTGAAAATTTATTCGAGTCCACTGATTCACAATGTTTCCTTAATGAACTTAAGCCCCTCCAAGTACCCGAGGCATAGGATTATTTTATCCCAAGATAGAATAGATTATCCTTACTGGTGTAGCGCTACCTCAAATTTCAGTGACCAACAAACTCAAAAATCGATGGCAAATTACACTTACTATAGCTTTCTTTCTATTAAGAAACAATATAGAAGGAAGAAGGAGAAAACAAAATTTTTGTAAGAAAAATCTGTGAGAAAGATCATGTATTTATAACCAAAAACCGAAGAGTTGCAACTCTTCATTTAAAGGCTCCAACTCTGTTGGTTACCGTAAGTACACGCAAGTATACGTGGCCGTCAAATAATAAAATGACTCGAAAGTCGAATGTCGAACCCATAAAGACTTAGATCAATTGTTAACTAAGCAAACTAAAATTAGTTAATTGTCCAAGATAATCAAGAGTGATATTTTTCTATTAATCTACTATTGCGAAAATTAAACATGTAACAACTAATTTATCAAGAATGCAAATGTGTATGATGAGATTTTAATTCAAAGGAGATGAAGACTCCAAGGTTGCGATTGGTTTATCAATCATATTAAGTTCAATAATCACACTCATTAATCCAGATTATCTATGGTTGCTAATTAACCAGATTGTTTATATGAATAGCATGTTCCCACAATTCTACTTATCTGTCCATAATATATCAATCCTATATTCCTACGGTATTGAGTCTTCATGAACGAATATAATACGGTATTCAACTAAGCAAGACTATGTCACGACCCCAAAAATCGATCTGATCGTGATGACGCCAATTGTGAAACTAGGCCAACCGACACAATTCCCAAGTCAAACCATTATTCTATAAAATTCATTTTTATTAACAAGAAACCTTATAATATAAGTCTAAATAAATAGTGCAAAAAACATAACACAAGCTCGACATGGGGGTTTCACTAGTCATGAGCATCTACTACCACTGTCTGACAACATAAAACTGTTTACCTTAAAAATGGTAATAATAATTAGATTTGATTTTGTGGTTCTAAAAATACGTGATCTATTTTTATACTAGATTTTAGGAAATAAATGCTAAGTGAAAGACTAAAATATAAGATAAGAGCTTGTAGATAGTGTAACAACCAAACCGAATGGTTGGAATCAGGGCCTCGAGCTGGCGTATACGAGGCCTTGAGGTTGAGTCGGATGCTCAGCTAAGGGCAGTCAAGGGAGGATTAACAGTTACGAGAGCTGCGATGACGGCACTATATGATCAATAATGAGTAATAAATGATGAACAATAAATAGAACACAATGAATATAAGTAATAAACGTAAAGAATGAAACTAAGGGAATATATTTAAGTCAGAGAGCGGAGAACGTTCTTGTATTGGATGTAATGTGAAGTATATTATAACTTGCCTTTACAAAATAACAAAAGTCCCTTTTATAGATGAGGGGAAATCCTAACATAGTACAAGTGAATTTATTACAAAGACATGGAGCTGGTACAAACATTTAATGCCATTGTACGGGTTATGAACTAGCCTAATAGACTTTGTCAGCTTTAATGATATGCCTTGGGAACTTCCTGCTAGTACATCGTAGTTTCTAGTTTGTACTGCCTCAAGGTCGATCATTACGAACCCTCGGAGGCGAACTCTGAGCGGGACTTCGAGTCTTCCGGGGGTGGTCTCCATGAGGTGCCCTAATGATCATAAAATTGAGCCCTCTGATTTTTTACAATATAAAGATAGTCTCCGCATTTCTTAGAATAAAATGATAAGAAATGATTTTGACAGCGATCTCCTCGAGCCTCTTGTGATGATGACATGCTTTTGACATTGGTTTTTGCAATAATTGAGACGTCCCATTGATACATCTTTCCTAGGAACATTTGATGTAGCGTCAGTTTAAGTTCTCAAGGAAATAATATTGTCGCCGATCTTTCTCCTAACAATCATTGATTGCGCATGTGGATCCATTTTCCGAAGACATTGATTGCGCCATCGGTACGTTTCCCAAAGTCATTAATTGCGTTATTGGTTACACTACCTCCTTCTTATAAATGGAAGCTTTCTTGAATCAAAACTTCATTCAATCATTCTTCAACAGTCTTTGACTCCTTAATTCTCTTCGTCTTCATCCAATTTTATTCCCTATGTTTAAATCCCATGGCCGTAAGGTCAACGGCAGTGTTTTCGACAGTTATATTATGGCTGTTTCTTAGAGTGTTTCCCTGCTGAGTGGGATTGCACTGGTTTGTTGTTATTGTTGTTGTTAATGTTGTTGTTGTTGGCTCTAGACGATGATAGAGGGGTCCCAAATTATTCGTACTCAAGAAGATATTCGAACTTTATACTGCTGCTCCGGAGGATGTCCGAACTTTACACTGCAGCTCACCTCCTTACTTCAGCCTGGTGTGGCGCTTAACCCTTTTTGCTTTCCGTGGAGTGAAGCAGCACTACCGGCTAGTAGTTGCATGACTCAATGTTCCAAGAAGTGGGCTCAAAGTAGCAGTGCCAAGTCTTATATCAGGTTGTAATTTTCTCAGCCTTTTCTTATTCTTTTTATTCTTCTTCTGATCAGTTTCTGCTTCTTCTAGATCCTTGAAGACGCCATTTGGAAGATCGAGATTAGGCCCCTGAGGAAATGATTCTCAAGGATACTGCCCTCGAGGGTGTACCCCCATAGAATGGGTTAGACTTTTAGCTGTTGTATGTATTGATTGTATGTATATGTGTGTGTGTGTGTATATATCTTCCTTGTTTCTGTGTAAGGACCCTCTGTGGAATTTTGTAATTATCGTTTATTAATACAAAAACGTTTCTTTAATTTGTCTGTGTTGATACCCAATTTTTTAATATATTTTTATGCAAAATACCTTCAAAATAGCATATATATGTATATATAAACATGTCTGAGTGTTTTATTATGTTTTTCCATAATTTTTAAAGGCTTAAATTGATTTATATTTCCCTTTTTTCCAAAAAATTTCCAATAATTATTCCCAAAATCATTATCCTTGATAGTTCCTCTATTGGATTTTTATATTTATGCCAAAATATGGTTAAAGTAGTTTTTACAATTTCCTTTAGTATTTTTAAAGCAAAATTGCACATGATTGAAATATTAGCCCTTTTAATGTTTAATTAGGTTTTATATTCATTAAATTGGGTCCTGTATTTTTAAATTATTAATTATGTGTCATAAATCATTTTAGTACTTCAAATCAGTTTTCAAAAACTGTTTGCTAATTTTTATAAATTTAAAGGAAAAAATGGCTAAAATGTAGCTAAATTGACTTTCAAATCTAGCTCAAATGAGACCCAAATTCTTCGGTCAAATTTAATTTTAATCCGATCTTAACCCTTTTAAATCCTACCCAAGCTCGGATCCCCACCTATCCCATTTAATCTGGACTGTTGACCATTCATATCAACCGTCCCCGTTCACCCAAACCAAATTAAACCCAAATGACCCCATTAACCTAATTCATTTCCACCAACCCGCCGCCATAGAATCCCCTTCCTCTCCAATTCTCTCTGCAACCTCACTCAAATCCTAACCGCCGCCACCCAAATCAACTATTACCATTTCGATCCTCACTCGGTCCATGGACTCCAATGGTTGTTTGAGATGTATACTGGTCTCCTATGTTTACTGGTTTCCTGGTTTTGTGATTTCATGAAAAGATATCAAGGTGATCTAGTTCATACCTTGCTCAACTTCTATCTAAGGTATTTTCCGCCCATCCATGGTTGTTCGAGTCAAATCCATGGCTTTTCCAGCTAGATTGGTAACTTTTCGAATGTCTTTTCACTTTTCCTAGGTTCTCCGAAACCCTAACTTTAAATTCTTTCCGATTTTCATTTAGATCTGTCTTAGATCTGTGTATGTTATGAACCTCTTAAGTATTTTCCTCAACGGTTTTCAGATTTTTCAAATTGACTCTTCGTCTTTAATGATTAGGATTTTCTTAACCTCTTTTAAAAGATTTCTTCTCCAATCTTTAGTGTTGTTTTGTGGTTTTACTATGTTTAAATAATTTATTTATGTTTCTTCTATCCGGCTCATCGTGTTAAAACCCTAAGTATCTTCAGTTTTATTTGAGGCTCTGGAAATGTCTTTGTTTGTTTATTTTGTATACTTGTTTCGCCTGAGTTCTTTGTGTTTAGATCATTTTCTTTGATTAACTTGACCGATTCTGAGTTCTTACCTTTTTAGCTCAACTTTGTTAAAACCCTAATTTCTTAAATTTTCCTCACTTATAACTGTGAGCTTTTGAAGACTTTCTTGTTTCAGTGTGTTGATCTTCTTTACTTGTTAGGTTGGTTTCACTCTGGTTCTATGTGTTAGCCATGACTACTTGATTTTGTTGACCGCCATGCTTCGAGTAGATTCTTTTACTATTAAGTCCCTAGCCTACTCCCGTTACTACTGTATGTTTGTGTTCAGCAATTGTTTATTTTATCAATATGGTTTGCCTTGCATGTCTGATGCGCTTGTTCATTCTTCTATATCTATATGGCGAACTGTAGAATCATGATTCCTTCTTGATTGATTTTGATTTCCTCAAATTACGACTGATTGCAAATGTTTTCTTATGAACCCTTAATTTTACTCATTTGTTTAAATTGATTGATTCCCTTCCTTTATCTGCTGTGATGTTTTACCCCTATTGAATCCTTTCCCCAATTATGTATATTCTTACCTAGACTCAAATATATTCCCTATACTTGTACTACCCTATATATGGTAAAAATCAATCTTTCTCAAATTGATTCTCTTTTCTTAATTATCCCTTCAGTATCTGTTTGAGCTGTAACTCCCCGATTAAAGGGAAGTACTTGTATTAATTGATTCTGATGATGATTATTTCAATATTTATTTAAACCTTTACTTATTACCTTATTTTCTGCTTCATTTTCAAATCTATAAATATCCTACCCATTTTTCTTTAAACAGACGAATAATTAGTTCAGAACACACACATATACACTTAACTCTCTCTTCTTTCTCTACTATTTGTGCTACTTCTTTTATCTAGCCGGCTGAAAGCCAAGGCTAGACTGTGGAACGCAGATTGCTTTACTTTTCTGCACTTTGCTTCTTCAAATAGTATGTTCTTAAATTAAATTCTTAAACTCAACTCTGTGTGTTCCCTTGTTTGTCAACCCTTGTCCCTTTCTGCACTAACTTAATGTTTTATGTTTTTAAATTGTACTTTTTATTTACTGCTTTACTCAGTATGTTTAGAATTCTACCCTCCTTTGTTCAAATGTAATAAACATGTTTATTTGCTCCTATTTATGTCCTTCAACTAGCATGTCTCCTAATGTACTTGATTCATGACTGGTTATATGTTTTTAATTTGGACCCTCTGTGTCCCCAACCCCTATTTCCCTATTTGAAGCTCCTGAAGTTGTACTGATGTTTGAACTTGTTCTATATGTGTTGTTGTTGCTACTATCCACTTCCCCTCTTCCAAAACTATTCTCCTTAAGCAATTATTCTGCTGGCTTTTGCAAACTCACTTCAAGCATGTTGTTTTCAAACTATTTTCCACTCAACTCCTTTATAGCTATGTTAAGCACTCTCACCCATACTCTTAGAATACTAGGTTCTGCCTCTTTTTGTGTGAGCCTTGCCTTGGGGCCCTTGAGCTCCCTCTGTACTTGGACACATGAAAGCTCGCCTTTCCACACTTCACTTGCCATGTCTTGGATATGAAATCTGGGTGTGAGCACTGCCCGGGATCCCTTGTGGTCCTCAGGGAACTCTGATACATCTAGATATGGGAAAGTTGTAAACAATATTTGCATTTGAGATGGTATATCACATATCTCAGAGAGGAAGTCAGAATCAGGCTTCCTATAGTTGTAACTTCTTATTTTTCATTTCTCATGCAATTCAATCACATGGTCTGTAATAATTTTTAAACAAGTATTGGGGTGACTAGTGAAAAGGGATGGGGAAATATGCATGCTATAGTTGTTAAAGGGTAGAAAGCATGTTATTAGGTTTATATTGCTACTTGCGCGATAGAAACCATGTTTAGGATTCATACATGCATTAGAAATCATGCTCTTAGAACCTTTGTTTCCCGCTTCAACATCTTATCCATCACCAATCCGTGTTTTTCCATTTAGAAATCCTACTCCTAGGACAATATCCACATTGGCATAAAAACTGTTACTCATGAAGTCGTATTTCAGTGATTCTGCCACTATTGTGTACATTTAGAAATCATGCCTTAGGAATTATGCCATTTTGCATGTGCATAATAGATATCTTGTTCTAGGATCCTGTTTGAATTTCGTTTAAAATACCTAGTCAATTACTTATTCATGAAAAAAGGTAGTAAAGTAATAATTTTTACGACGTTTTCTGAATAAAATTGATAACAATCTTTGAAACTAGAACAACATGCTCTTAGGGTAAAATAATGTCCAACTGTCTTAACAATTTTGAATAAATGCTGCATATCGCTTTACACCAAGGCACGCCTTAGTTAATTACTTTAATATAACTAGAAATGCCTTAATCTAATTATCAACTGTTGAAGTCAGTAGGCAAACTTGATTCAGACGTCTTTTATGAGTTATGTAATAAATCTGGTTCTGATGTTATAACTTAGACACCCTGCTTTAGGATTCTGAATCTGGACTTTAACTGTGTATGAGTCATGCTGTCTATATGCATTATGTGTGGAGGTGTAACTGAGCTTTCTGCTTGTTTTTTCTGTGTTCTCCCCTTTTAAATACAGTCCTATTTGTTTTGTATGTCGCCTTAGTATTTTGCCTTTAAACTTGAGGGTCTGACTAGAATTCCCCTCCCCTTTTATAGGATAGGAGTCCTAAATTTCTTCATGACTGGTGGGAACGGATGGGTAGCAACAGGCAATAGAGGTCGAGACCAACCCTCGCTTTAATTACCTTCACGGGGTGGGAAAGAGTAGATATAAATATGATGATAGGTGAGCTAATACCACATATATCCCCTCTTTGGATAAGTGTCATACCGGGTATTGCTTTGATGTGATTCATATTACAAACAAACCCAGGACCCCTTTACATTCATTAACATACTTAGATTATTACTCTTTTCAAAACCCTGCTTTCATTAATCATTTTCAAATACTTGTGTATTTGAATATGTATTTGAGCCCTACTTATTTATTTGCTAATTGCACAAACTCACAAAAATTGTTTGGCGGGAACCACACTAGTGGATCCTGGGGGGTGCGTAACACCTTCCTCTTAGGATAATGTCAAGTCTCTACCCTATCTCTGGTTATCAAACATAGTTAGCAATGAACCCTGTAGGTTCCCTAACGCACCCTAAAAATCGTTAGGTGGCGACTTTTTAAAAATGCAATACCCAATTTCCAAAAGGAAATGAGTCATTACACCCCATGAATGTCGAAACTCGGACTCCTCTCCAAGGAAAGGAAAAAGGGGGGCACAACAACATGGAGACTCTGCTGGGGATATTTAGGCTTTTACCATTTCATACTATTTTTGTGAATTTGTACCTCCATATGTGCAATTGTGTGTTTAATTTCTTTTAGCATTTAATTTCTTCTTCAAAAGCAAAACTGACATATCTTGTTTCTTTCCTTTAACTGTTGCTTTCAATTATAAAACTGTTGTATTTATCACTTTCTTAACATGCAAATACATGTCAACATGCTTTCAGTTATTGCATAATTATTCCCAACATCATACTCCACTCGTGCCAAACAAATACTATAGGAACGCTTGATGAGTGGTTGCGCCTTTCTTATATCATTACCCCCTAATTTTAGAAAGGCATATTTGCATTAAAACTAGTCGATCAGCCGTGCATTCGACAGTTTCGTGCCTTCCCCTTTGAGTTTTCTGCTCAAGGGTACCGGTCTAAAACCTTGCAGAAACCTTCCTCTTTTTAAAATTGCACATGCATCATGGTCAAACTTAGCCGCGTCAGTTAAGTTTTGCACATAATGATCTTTTAAGATAGCCTTGTCCAAAAGCCCATTGGGTTTCCCTAAACCCAAACAGACATCATCATGTTTTGTGCATTTATTTGGAGAACTAAATGCTTCATTCTAATTGTTGATGTTAAATAGTCAAGTC
The DNA here is from genome assembly GCA_034376525.1 of Nicotiana benthamiana. Taxonomy (NCBI): domain Eukaryota; kingdom Viridiplantae; phylum Streptophyta; class Magnoliopsida; order Solanales; family Solanaceae; genus Nicotiana; species Nicotiana benthamiana. Next base: position 115,861,244 of record CM067332.1, on the reverse strand, counting down.
TGATGAGGGTTGGGTCTAACCCTTTTGTTTGCCACAAAATGAGGCACAAGGTCCCAGTTTCGGTTTGATTAGCGCGCCCCCACTCTTGGTGCACTAGTGTAGGAGTCTTCCATCAAATGACCAAATTAATGAGTGGAAAGAGAGGGCTTCCAAAGCTAGTGGAGAGTTGGAAAATCTAGAATATAGTCTGCTGGAATTGGAAGGAAAAATGAGGAAGAGAGTCACCAACTGCCAGAACGCTGAGGGAAACGAAGTAGAACACCTGGTGAAGGCATTTTTACTGGTGAACTTACGCGAACTGGAGGATTTGATCAACGAGAGCATTCTACCTGGGGAAGGTCCTTCTGGGACCAAATAGATAGGAAGTTACTTTTTCTCCTTATGAATGTAATAAGGCCAATGGCCGCTAGTGACTTTTTTCTTATTAGTGTCATTTTGGGATTCACCTATTTTTTATCAATAAAATGAGGCATTTAGCATTAAAAGTTGTCCAATTCTATTTGTTGCTAGGCCTACCTCGGGCACAAAGAGGTTCCCAAATTAGGGCACACTTTACATTCCCTGAACTATGTGTTTAAATATCACAATATATTTTTTAATCCCCACTGACTTGATTACCTTTTGTTTATTTTTTGTTTTATTATTCCCCTCCCCAAAGGTTATTTCATGCACTCAGGCATCATCATCTTATTTCAAGATCCAGGGGCCCTCTACCCTCTCCTCCTCTTAGGTATTATTCGCGAGGAGGAGGTAGAAGAAGGCCCTCCCATACAGGCTGTGAACAGAGAGGCACATCTCATGAATTGGACCATTAGGACAACCCGAGCCCGATGAGCCTCGGGGTAGCAAGGCTAAAACAAACGCTATTCATTGTTTTATTTACTAAATGATTGTTTTTTTGCATTTTTCAATTTCCAAAATAAGATCTTTAATGTTCAAAAACACCTATTTGTTAGAATATACGCTTAACGCTAGGGGGGGGGGGGGGGGGGAGTTGAATGGCATTATAATAAAAAGCAATGTAAATTTGTGGAATTAAAAATTGCAGGAATAACGTAAGTGCAGTAATTAAAAAGATAAGGAGAGAACACACCGAATTTTATCCTGGTTCACCACAACGTGTGGTTAGTCCAGTCCCCGAGAGACTCTCTTGAGTTTTACACTAACTTCGTTAAGCTTACGGGTGCCTAACAAACCGCTACACTTGCTCGTAGATATACACTCTACAAGACTTCAACCTGCTCGAGGATACCGCACCTCAAGACTTCAAACCAAGGAACTACTTTTCCTTCTTACAACAAGGGATTAGAATATCCCTTCAAGTGTGTACAAACACTTAGCACTCAAGACAAGACTCTCTTAATAGAGTAGATATGAGTAAAAGTAATACGCTCAAGAACACAACAATTTCGTCAAGAGTTTGGCTCTCAAAAACTTATGGAACACACGTTTAGTTTAGCGACTTGAGAACGTGTTTCAACACTATTCAATATATCAAAAGTATGTTTGATTTTTCTTATGAATTAATATTTTTTGCTATGTTTTCCTCCTTACTTTACCAATACAATATTGCTATTACTTATTTTGATGAACCAATGACTGTGACATGCAATGAGACAACGCAACAAACAGACATTGATTCAGAGGAAGATGACATACCTGACGAGATTGTCAAGGAAGTTGAGAACTTTGAGAAAAGACCTAAGTCCAACCTGGACGAGACCGAAATTGTCAACCTAGGAGATGCAGAAAATGTCAAGAAAACACGAATCAACATTCACCTTTTGCAATTAGAAAATAAAGGATACACAGAATTTCTAAAGGAATATGAGGACATATTGCTCGGAAATAGATTGGAGGGATGCATCGGACGGGGCCGGATGACGACGTCTTTGAGGTGGAGGAGGAGGATGCTCACCGATATTGGGAAATGAAGATTCTTGAATTTCCCAATGTTTTGTCGCCTTTTTGTGAGGACCGACGAAGGTGTCGATACCGGATGCAACAAGAATGGTCATACCGACAAAAGCATAGGGGAGTGGCTTATCTTCCCCAATTGTATCATATAAGTGAGTCATGACGAACTTGCACCAATTGATGCGAGCTCCGGTGATGATGGCATGCATGAGTTTTGTATCCTCATGAGAGATAGTTGTGTGATTGAATTTTGGCGGTTTTAGAACGCGAGTGATGAAATAAAAAATTAGGCGATATTTCGGGAGCATGTTTGTAATGGTTGGACGACGATGGTCCAGAGTTTCAATAAATTCACCGATGCCTATTTGGGTGAAGAGATGTTGTTCATCAGATAACGCTCCTTCTTCTCTAGTATAGAGAGAAATGTCTTCCCCGTTGCGCGGGAGTTTAGTGATGGCTTGAATATTTGCCTCAGATAGAGGAATTGAAATTCCATTGACGTTCGAGAAAATTTCACCATCTTCGTCCTTCTCAAGATTTGAATAGAAGGCCCGAATTAGAGGAGGGTGAATGTAAGGAGTGTGAAGATATAGGAATTCAAGGAGTTGGCTTTGTATATGCATATTTGCTGTGGATGGAGGGGCGCTTCGATTAAGGAAACGATCCGTGGAAAATCGAGGAGGAAGGATTTCTCGATTTTCAAATTTTTCCATGAAGCGCATAAGTTCGGCTTCACTATTGAATCGTAAATAAGAACCATCTTTATAACAATGAACTAGTGGACGAGTGACGGAAGAGGAGGCAACATTTTTGCCGGAACGAGATCGTTTGGAAGTTTTGCCCGTCATTTTGAATAAATAGTAATAGCCTTTGAAGAGTTTTGAGAGATTATTGAGAATTTGGGAGCTAAGATTGATGTTTTAGTGAAGACATTGAAGATATAATGCACCTATTTATAATGTGAAAAATGAAATAGCATTAAAGTGAAGAAATCTGAAAAAATTTAAGGAGCAAACGGTCAGAAACGGTAACTATTTTGAAATACAGACTGAGAATAATCGATTATGGAACTATGGTAATCGATTATTCTGACACAGTGTGCCCAGTGATTTTCTGACTCGGGGGATAATCGATTGTGCTTTTGAGATAATCGATTATTTCAGGAAATGTCGTAACGGGCATCCGAGACGGAATAGGAAAATCGATTACACTATTTTAAATAATCGATTATTGTCACACAGTGACTTAACACCTGAAAATAAATGTCAGCATAATCGATTAGGGATATGTGATAATCGATTATTATATTCAACGGCTAAAATCCTGCAAAGCCAAAACTGTTAGATAATCGATTGTAGTATTGTATAATCGATTATGTCAATTTTCCAGCATAATAAACATAAAACGCAAATGGGGAATAATCGATTATTGACTTTAGAGAAATGATAATTCCCCCTGTCTTTGGGGCGATATCTGCAAAAAAGAGTTAGGCGCCTCCGACGCTCAAGTTAGTAATCGTTAAAACATAAAAATGCAATGCATGAATTAGATCAACGTGGAGTCAAGAATCCCGAGTTCACTACGAATTCGGAAGAAGGACTCTTTCTCTAAAGGCTTTGTAAAGATGTCGGCCAATTGATTTTTGGTTTCAACAAATTCAATTTCGACATCGCCCTTGAGAACGTGATCTCTGATAAAGTGATGTCTAATTTCTATGTGTTTTGTTCTTGAGTGAAGAATAGGATTCTTTGTCAAGCTTATGGCGCTAGTATTGTCACATCGAAGATGAACATGATCGATACTAAGGCCATAGTCCGAGAGTTGTTGTTTCATCCAAAGGATTTGAGCGCAACAACTCCCCGCGGCTATATATTCAGGCTCGGTTGTGGACAACGCAACACTAACTTGCTTCTTGCTAAACCAAGAAACTAAGGAGCTACCGAGCAAATGGCAATTGTCACTAGTGCTCTTGCGGTCCAATTTGCAACCTATAAAATCGGAATCGGAATAGCCAACAAGTTGGCATGAAGAATCTTTGGGATACCATAGTCCCACATTTATTGTTCCAACAAGATACTTCATAATCCGTTTTACCGCAGTTAAATGTGACTCCTTCAGACATGATTGATATCGAGCGCATAAACACACGCTAAACATGATGTCCGGTCTACTAGCAGTAAGATAGAGAAGAGATCCGATCATACCTCGATACTTTTTGTTGTCTACTTCCTTACCTTTCTCATCTTTGTCAAGATGGTCGGATGTACTCATTGGGGTGGCCATTGCTTTGGCGTTGCTCATTTCAAAACGATTTAGCAACTCCTTGCAATATTTGGATTGGCAAATGAAAGTTCCCTCTTTCATTTGTTTCACTTGTAGCCCCAAGAAGAAGTTTAGCTCACCCATCATTGACATTTCAAATTCGCTAGTCATTAACTTAGAGAATTCCTCGCATAGAAAATCATTAGTAGCACCAAAAATAATGTCATCGACATAAATTTGAACTAATAGAATGTCATTGTTTTTATTTTTGATAAAAAATGTGGTGTCAACTTTCCCCCTTTCAAACTCATTGTCTAAGAGAATTTTACTTAGACGTTCATACCAAGCTTGAGGAGCTTGTTTAAGACCATATAAAGCTTTCTTAAGCTTGAAGACATGGTCGGGAGATGTAAAATCTTCAAAACCCGGGGGTTGTTCAACATACACTTCCTCTTGAATAAACCCATTGAGGAAGGCACTTTTGACATCCATTTGAAATAATTTGAAATTCATAGATGATGAAAAAGCAAGTAATAAACGAATGGCTTCTAGGTGTGCAACGGGTGCATAGGTTTCTTCATAGCCAATGCCTTCTTCTTGATTATACCCCTTAGCAACTAGCCTAGCTTTGTTTCTAGTGATTATACCATTTTCATCTAATTTATTCCGAAAAACCCATTTCGTACCAATTATGGTGTGATTATCGGGTCTTGGCACCAATTCCCAAACATCATTACGTTTGAATTGGTTAAGCTCCTCCTGCATTGCCAAGGTCCAATGCTCATCCCCAATTGCTTCAGAAATGGTTTTAGGTTCTATTTATGAAACAAAAGCCATATGTCCTACAGTATCTTTAAGAAGGTTTCGTGTACTTTCCCCTTTCTCGATGTTGCCAATTACCTTGTCAAGAGGATGGTCTTTAGACGTCCTCCAAGCCTTAGGCATCATCGATTCTTCTTCTTGTGGTGGTACTTCTTCCGAAGGTTGTTCCATGACTTCATCTTGAACTTCCTTTGGATCCTCCTTTTGTACCTCGTCTTGAAGATTGATTTTCTTTAAAGCATCTACAAGATCAACACAAGAATCCTTTCTCGCCAAGCGAGCATCATTTTCACAAAATACTACATGAGGAGATTCCTCAACAGTTTTGGTTCGATTATTAAACACTCTATATGCTTTGCTACGAGATGAGTAACCAAGAAAAATTCCTTCATCAGATTTCGCATCAAATTTTCCCAAGTTATCTTTTCCGTTGTTGTGAATAAAACATTTACAACCGAAGACTCTAAGATGGGAAAGATTTGGTTTCCTTCCCTTATAGAGTTCATAGGGAGTTTTCATGAGTATCGGTCTAATGATAGCTCTGTTTAAAACATAGCTTGCGGTACTCACGGCATCCGCCCAAAAATATTTGGGAATTTCGGCCTCATTGAGCATGGTTCTAGCCATCTCTTCGAGACCTCGATTTTTACGTTCTACCACTCCATTTTGTTGTGGTGTACGTGGAGCCGAAAAGGTATGTTCAATACCGAGTTCGTCACAAAAATCCGCGAAGAGATTGTGATCGAACTCCCCCCCATGATCACTTCTTATGGAAGTGATGGTTGTGTTCTTTTCATTTTGAATACGTTTAAGAAAACTTTTGAAAGCATGAAAGGCATCAATTTTATGAGCAAGAAATAACGTCCATGTGAATCTAGAGTAGTCATCAACAATTACAAAAGCATAAAGATTTCCACCAAGACTTTCAACACGAGATGGTCCAAAAAGATCCATGTGAAGAAGTTGTAAGGGTCTAGTGGTTGAAACAACATTTTTGGATTTTAAAAGAGGCTTTTGTTTGTTTCCCTTTTTGACATGAATCACAAGTAGAATACTTTTCAAATTTCATGTTTGGAAGACCAATTACTAATTCTTGTGAAACTAGTTTGTTTAAAAGATTCATATTTACATGAGCTACTCTACGATGCCATAACCACATGTCGCCTTCTTTACTCAAAAGACAATTCACATAACTTGATGAAGAATTTTCAAGATCAACCATATAGATATTATCCATTCTAATACCACGAAGAATAATTTTAAAATCACTACGACGGATAACTAAGCATTCTTCGGAGTCAAACAATACAAGATTTCCCTTGTCACATAATTGACTTATGCTCAAGAGATTATGTTTAAGACCTTTAACAAGCAAAATATGCTTAATGGAGGAGGATTCGTCCTTACCGACCGATCCAATGCCGATAATCTTTCCTTTGTTATTGTCTCAAAAAATGACATTTCCTCCTTCCTTGGGTTTTAGTTGAAGGAATTTTGATGCATCCCCGGTCATATGTTTGGAGAATCCACTATCAAGATACCAAAGTGCACTTGATCCCTTCAAACACACCTACAAAACAAATTAATGAGATTTTGGTACCCAGGCCATTTTGGGTCCTTGTATGTTAGGTGCAACATATTGGTGTGATTGTCCTGCAGTGAAATGTCTATGTCTAGTGAAGCATGCGGGAGCAATATGTCCAATTTTATTGCAATAATGACAAATGACATTCGGATTGTGCATTCTTCTAGGATGATAGTAATTTGGGGGTCTAAATTTATTCACTCTATTTTTAGGAACATAGTTTTGATGTAGTTTTCGAAAATCTTGTCTAGGTGGTCTTTACATGCCAACATTTCTTCTAGCATCCACTCTATTTTTAGGAAAATAGTTTTGATGTGGTTTTCGAAAATCTTGTCTAGGTGGTCTATACATTCCAATATTTCTTCTAGCATTTGTTCTAGGATGAGTTGCAATTCTAGGATTAAAATTTCTAGGTTGTGCGATGACATTTATTTTGTTTGGCCTAAGTTGAGTCTTAGGTGGTTTAGGAATGGACTCAACTTTTTCTTTTGGCTCGTGTTTGAAGCCTATACCGTGCTTAGTGGATTTCAAATTTACAAGCACTTCATTGAGATTTTTGTGTGAAGAATTGAATTTGTGCAAAGTGCTTCTAAGACTTTCTACTTCTTCCTTTAGAGATTTGCAAGAAGTACAATCCTTATTTGAGCTTTCGGGTTTATCGGCGCTTCTTTTGCCATAAAACTTGTTTTCCTCTTTTAATTTCTCATTTTCAAGAGTAAGTTTTTCAAAATCCTTTTCTTTTGAAGAAAATTGTTTTCTTAAATCTTTTATAGATTTAGAAGCGCAAATAAACTCTTTATACAACTCATCAAATGCATCTTGCATTTCTTCTAAAGTGAAGTAGTTCTTAGAAGTAGTACATACCTCATTTTGCGTTTCTTCGTGTGCCATAAGACACAAGTTTGCGGTCTCGTTTCCTTCTCCATCACTTGATTTGTCTCCGGAGTCGCCTCCCCAAGAGATGTATGCTCTTTGTTTCTTGAATGGTTTCTTCTCCTTTTTGATGTTTGGACAATTTGATTTGATATGCCCGATTTCTCCGCATCCATAGCACTTCAATTGGTCACCTTGTTGCTTACCTTTTCGTTCATACTTCTTTTGCATGAACTTGTGAAATTTCTTAATAACGAGTCCAAGCTGGACATCTTCATCACTTGACTCCTCATCGTTTTGAGGTTGAGTAGTTGATGCTTTGAGCGCAATCTTTCTTTTCCTTTGATATTCCAAAGGAGAGTTAAGAATAGTTGATTCATAAGTTTTAAGATTACCTCGTAGTCTGTCGATGGTGACATTTGTGATGCCGATTGATTGTTGGATAGCGTCGGCTTTGGAACGCCATTCCGGAGTGAGGCTTCGTAAAATTTTCCGGACAAGCTCCTTATCCGTGAATGTCTTTTTGAGGGCGTGTAGGTCATTGACAATTTTTGAAAATCGTTCGAACATGTCATCTATCTTCTCGTTTTCCTTCATGCGAAACAGTTCATATTCGTGGGTTAGGAAATCAATTTTAGCTTCCCTTACCTGGTCCGTAACTTCGTAGGTGATTTCTAATTTGTCCCACATTTGCTTGGCGGTGGTGCAACATGATATTTTTCGATAGTCATCGGGGTTCACTGCACAATACATCATGTTGATTGCCTTTGCGTTGTTCTCTATTTTTCTGATATCATCGGCGTCGTATTCGTCTTCCGTTTTTGGAACGAGTTCTTCTCCAACCTTTTTGGTAGGTTGTAGTTCTCCATTTTTGATAATTTTCCACAATTGGAAGTTGTTTGATTGTATAAAAATCCTCATTCTCTCCTTCCAGTAAGTGTAGTTGGTGCCATCGAAAAGTGGTGGCCTTGTGAAGCATTGTCCTTCACCTAGTCCTGCATAAACACTACGAGTAGAAGCCATGGAAAGTTTCTCTCAAACTGTTAAGTTTTTCAGAGAGTATGGCTCTAATACCAATTGTTAGAATATACGCTTAACGCTAGAGGGGGGGGGGGTGAATAGCGTTATAATAAAAAGCAATGTAAATTTGTGGAATTAAAAATTGCAGGAATAATGTAAGTGCAGTAATTAAAAAGATAAGGAGAGAACACACCAAATTTTATCCAGGTTCACCACAACGTGTGGTTAGTCCAGTCCCCGAGAGACTCTCTCGAGTTTTACACTAACTTCGTTAAGCTTACGGGTGCCTAACAAACCGTTACACTTGCTCGTAGATATACACTCTACAAGACTTCAACCTGCTCGAGGATACCGCACCTCAAGACTTCAAACCAAGGAACTACTTTTCCTTCTTACAACAAGGGATTAGAATATCCCTTCAAGTGTGTACAAACACTTTGCACTCAAGACAAGACTCTCTTAATAGAGTAGATATGAGTAAAAGTAATACGCTCAAGAACACAACAATTTTGTCAAGAGTTTGGCTCTCAAAAACTTATGGAATTAATATAAAATGATTGCAAAGAGAGTATGTAAGCTTTAGCAAGAATGTAATCAGTTGTTGTTTAGAAGAGTGAATTTGAGTTGTATTTATAGTGCTCAAAACACCCAAAACCGTTGCTTAATTGCCAATCACAAATTGCTAATTTTGTGCTAGGATAATCGATTATCTGATTCTGCATAATCGATTATCTGCCAACGTTCAAAAATCAATCTCAGATTTTAAGCAGAATAATCGATTATCCAAATCGTATAATCGATTACCTGACAACGTTCAAAAATCAATCCCCGATTTTATGCTTAACATAATCGATTATCTGATTGTACATAATCGATTATCTTTCAATGTTTGAAAATACTTTGGCAACGGTCTTTAATATAATCGATTACCAGAAAAGCCATAATCGATTATTTTGCTACTTTGTAAAATCTGATGCTCACTGTCTTAACATAATCGATTAGTCTAAGGCACATAATCGATTATCTTGTAGCTTTGAAAAATCTGGTGAACACTGCCTTAACATAATCAATTATCATAAGGTACATAATCGATTATCTTTCAGCTTTGTAAAATCTGGTGTACACTACCTTAACATAATCGATTATCATAAGGTACATAGTCGATTATCTTACAGCTTTGTAAAATCTGGTGTACACTGCTTTAACATAATCGATTATCATAAAGTACATAATCGATTATCTTTGTCCAGATTTGAAAGATATGTTTAGAATTCATTTTGGTTAAAAAATGAAATGTTTGAAAATCATTTTGCTTTAAATTAAAGATGCATGGTTTGATAAAAATGATTTTACGAGAGAAGCCAAGTCTTGAATTAATTGTCGGATCAAGATCACATTTATAGAACGACTCATGTATAACTTTGTTGCTTTACTTAATCTTGATCTTTGTTTCTCTTGTGCTTGGATTTCGGCATATGTCAATGTTCCGTTCACGTCGCTTTGTCATTTATCAAAACCTACAAATATGAACACACGTTTAGTTTAGCGACTTGAGAACGTGTTTCAACACTGTTCAATGTATCAAAAGTATGTTTGATTTTTCTTATGAATTAATTTTTTTTGCTATGTTTTCCTCCTTACTTTACCAATACAATATTGCTATTATATTTTGATGAACCAATGACTATGACATGCAATGAGACAATGCAACAAACAGACATTGATTCAGAGGAAGATGACATACCTGACGAGATTGTCAAGGAAGTTGAGAACTTTGAGAATAGACCTAAGTCCAACCTGGACGAGACCGAAATTGTCAACCTGGGAGATGCAGAAAATGTCAAGAAAACACGAATCAACATTCACCTTTTGCAATTAGAAAATAAAGGATACACAGAATTTCTAAAGGAATATGAGGACATATTAGCCTGGTCGTACGATGACATGACTGGTCTAAGTACGACTATTATGGCTCACAAATTGCCAACCGATCCGATGTGTCCATTGGTAAAGAATAATCTTAGAAAGTTGAAGCCTGATATGAGTTTGAAAATTAAGGAAGAACCAAAGAGATCAAAGCCAAGGTTCTTAGGGTGGTTGAGTACCAAACATGGTTAGCTAATATTGTGCCAGTTCTAAATATGGACGGGAAGGTTAGAGTCTGTGTTGACTATGAGATCTCAATCAGGCCAGTTCAAAAGATAACTTCCCTTTGCCAAATATACACATCCTAATTGACAATTGTGCCAAGATTGAGCCACAGTCATTCATAGATTTCTTTGCTGGTTATCATCAGATCTGGATGGAAGATGAAGATGCTAAGAAAATGGCTTTCATTACGTCATGGGAAATGTACTCTTATGAGATGATGCCGTTCGGCCTAAAGAATGCAGGGGACACCTATATGAGGCGATGACTGCCATCTTTCATAATATAATACAAAAGGAGATAGAGGTATATGTGGTTGATGTTATTATCAAGTCCAAGAAAGTCGCTGACCACATAGGAGATCTGAGGAAGTTCTTAATAGGTTGCAAAAATACAACCTAAAACTAAACCCTACAAAGTATGTATTTGGGGTTCCTGTTGGGAAATTGCTTGGGTTTATTTTGAGTCTCCGAGGAATAGAATTAGATCCATCAAAGGTCAAAGCCATTTAAGAACTACCACCACCAAAGAACAAGAAAGATGTGATGACTTTCTTGGGAATGATTAACTATATCAGCCGATTCATAGCATAGTCTACAGTTATCTGTGAGCCAATCTTATCTTAAAGAAGGACGCTGCTACTAAATGGACCGATGACTGCCAAAAGGCCTTTAATAAAATCAAGGAGTACCTATCAACACCACCAGTCTTAGTACCGCTCGAGCTAGTTAGACCTTTATTACTCTACCTTGCATTGTCATATAGAACTTTTAGTTGCGTTCTATGGCAACATGATGAAACAGGGAGGAAGGAACAAACCATTTATTATGTCAGTAAGAAGTTCACCCAGTACGAGGCCCGGTATTCTCTATGAGAATGTACATGTTGTGCTTTGACTTGGGTAGCTCAGAAGCTAAGACATTACTTCTGTGCCAATACCACATATCTCATATCAATGATGTATCCTTTGAGGTACATCTTTCAGAAGCGCATTCCCACTGGCAAGCTAGCCAAGTGGAAAATCTTGTTGAGTGAGTTCGACACTGTTTACATGACTCAGAAAGCGGTCAAGGGGCAAGCTTTGGCAGACCACCTTGCTAAAACCCTAGTGTATGGAGGATACGAACCCATGAAAACATATTTTCCTGACAAAGAGGTATCATTCACAGGAGAAGACATTGCAGAACTATATGACAGTTGGAGGATGTTCTTCGATACAGCAGCAAACTTCAAAGGAGTTGGCATAAAAGCAGTCCTAATATTAGAAATCGGAAAGCATTATCCGGTGTCTGCTAAACTCAGGCCCCCCTACACCAATAATATGGCCGAGTATGAAGCTTGCTTCTTAGGGCTCAAAATGGCCATTGACATAAACGTTCAAGAGCTGCTAGTGATTGCACATTCAAACTTATACATCAGGTACGAGAAGAATGGAAAATCAAGAACCCCAAGATACTCCCGTATCTACATCAAGTACAGGAATCGGGAAAGAGATTCACAAAGACAGAATTCCAGCATTTTCCCATAATCCAGAATTAGTTTGCCGATGTATTGGCTACCCTATAATCTATGATACAACATCCAAACAAGAATTTCATTGATCCTATTCCAGTGAAAGTCCATAGCCAGCTAGCGTATTGTGCCAATGTTGTAGAGGAAGCAGACGGAAAACCTTGGTTTCATGATATCAAGGAATATTTGGCAAAATGAGAGTACCTAGAGCTTGCCAATCATGCTCAGAAATGCACACTTCGGAGATTTTCTAACAACTTCTTCCATAGCCGAGGAATCTTGTATAAAAGGACTCCCGATTTAGGATTATTAAGATGTGTCGATACAAAGGAAGCATCCAAGCTACTAGAAGAAATTCATGCTGGGATCTGTAGTCCACATATGAACGGTTTTGTCTTAGCAAATAAGATACTTCGGGTTGGTCACTTTTGGATGAATATGGAAACAGATTACATCCAGTATGTCTGGAAATGCCATTGCTATCAGATACGTGCAGATATGACAACAGTACCTCCAAGCAATATCAACACAATAAGCTCACCATAGCCATTCATTGCTTAGGGAATGGACGTTATTGGACCAATTGAGCCTGCCGCGTCCAGCGGACACAGGTTTATCCTAATAGCCATTGATTACTTCACCAAATTGGTTGAAGCAACATCTTGCAAAGCAGTGACTAAGAAAGTCTTGGCAGACTTTGTCCACGATTGCATTTCTTGTCGATTTGAAATTCCAGAGTTGATCATTACTGATAATGGATCCAAACTCAACAACGACTTGATGAAAGCTATGTGTGAAAACTTCAAGATCAGACACAAGAATTCCATGGCCTACATGCCTCAGAGAAATGGAGGTGTAACAAGAATATCAAGAAGATATTAAGTAAAATGATAGAAAAGCATAAACAATGGCATGAGAAGTTATCATTTTCTTTATTTGGGTATCGTACCACATTCTACACATCAACCGGGGCAACCCCCTACATGCTGGTTTACGGTACAGAGTCCGTCATTCCTGCTGAGGTGGAAATACCTTCCCTAAGGATCATACAAGAAGCTAAGCTCGATGATGTAGAGTGGGTAAAAAATCGTTATGAGCAACAAGCCCTTATAGATGGAAAGAGAATGAATACAGTCTGCCATGGTCAACTAGTCCTTTTCTGATTTTTCAAAGCAACTCTCATCTTTAACGACTAGAGTTTTCTTAACCTCTTTTAAAATATTTATTCTCCGAGCTTTAGTTATTTTTTATGATTTTACTATGTTTAAATAATTTGTTTTTTGTTTTCCTCTACCTGGCTCATCGTGTTAAAACCCTAAGTATCTTTGGCTTTATCCGGGGTTCTGGAACTGTCATTGTTTGTTTATTTTGTATACTTGTTTCGACTGATTCTTTGTGTTTAGATCCTTTTCTTTGATTAACTTGACTGATGCTGAGTTCTTACCTTTTTAACTAAGCTCTGTTAAAACCATAATTTCTTAAATTTTTCTCACTTGTTACTTTGAGCTTTTGAAGAATTTCTTGTTTCTGTGTGTTGATCTTCTTTACCTGTTAGGTTGGTTTCACTCTGATTCCGTGTGTTATCCATGACTACTTGAATTTGTTGACTACCATTTTGAGTTCCCTAGCCTACTCTTGTTACTGTTGTATGTTTATGTTTGCCCAGTTGTTTCTTTTGTCAATATGGCTGGCCTTGCATGTTTGATGCTCTTGTTCACTCTTCTATATTTATATGTCGAAAGGAAGAATCATGAATCCTTCTTGATTGTTTTGATTTCCTCAAATTACGACTGATTGCAAATGTTTTCTAATAAATCCTTAATTTTACTCATTTGTTTAAATTGATTTATTCCTTTCCTTTATTTGCTGTGACATTTTACCCCTTCTCAATCCTTTCCCTAATTAAGTATATTCTTCATCTCGACTCAAATATATGCCTTATACTTGTACTACCCCTTATACGATAAAAATCAATCTTTCTCAAGTTGATTCTCTTTCATTAATTATCCCTTTAGTATATGTTTGAGTTGTAACTCCCTGATTAAGGGGAAGTACTTGTATTAATTTATTCTGATGATTATTATTTCCATATTTGTTTAAAACTTTATTTGTTACCTTATTTTCAACTTTAATTTCAAAGCTATGAATACCCTACCCTCTTTTCTTTAAATACACGAACAATTAGTTCAGAACACACACATATACACTCAACTCTTTCTTCTTTCTCAACTATTTGTGCTACTGCTTTTATCTAGCCGGCTGAAAGCCAAGGCTAGATTGTGGAACACTGATTGCTTTACTTTTCTGCACTTTGCTTCTTCAACAGACATGTTCTTAATTTAAATTTTGAAACTCAACGCTATGTATTCCCTTGTTTTTTAACCCTTGTCCCTTTGTGCACCGACTTATTGTCTCATGCTGTTAAAATATAATTTTTGTTTGTTGCTTTACTCAGCATGTTTAAAATTTTGCCCTCTTTTGTTCAAATGTAATCAGCATGGTTACTTGCTCGCATTTATGTCCTTCAACTACCATATCTCCTAATATGCTCGATTCATAACTAGTTATATGTTTATAATTTGGACCCTCTGTGTCCCCAACCCCTATTTCCCTATTTGAAGCTCCTGAAGTTGTACTGCTGTTTGAACTTGTTCTATATGTTTTGTTGTTTCTACTATCCACTTCCCCTCTTCCAAAACTATTTTCCTTAAGAAAATTTTCTGCTGTCGTTTGCAAACTCACTTCATGCATGCTGTTGTCAAACTATTTTCTTCTCAACTCCTTTATAGCTATGTTAAGCACTCTCACCCATACTCTTAGAATACTAGGTTATGCCTCTTTTTGTGTGAGCCTTGCCTTGGGGCCCTTGAGCTCCCTCTGTACTTGGACACATAAAAGCTCGCCTTTCCACACTTCACTTGCCCTGTCTTGTCTATGAAATTTTGGTGTGAGCATTCCCGGGATCCCTTGTGGTCCTCAGGGAACTCTGACACACCTAAATATGGGAAAGTTGTAAACAATATTGGCATTTGAGATGGTTTATCACATATCTCAGAGAGGAAGTTAGAATCAGGCTTCCTATCGTTGTAACTTCTTATTTTTCATTTCTCATGCAATTCAATCAAGATAGATTCGTGAGTGAGGTGACGTACCATAAATTTTGGGAGTGGTGGCTAGTGAGAAAGTTGATCCTAGAGCGAAGTTTCATTGATAGAGACCTACTCCCTCACAACCCCAACGTGTAGAGATTATTTAGGACTAGAATGGGCTTGGAGCACTTTCTAGATGAGTGTTTGGACGCCAACGAATACTTGGTCAAAGAATTTTATAGTAGTGCAGCCCATATAAAAAAGGGCTCCAAAGTGAATAAGGTTCAGAACTTAATGGTGTTGTTTGATAGGAAGTCAATAAATGAGTACCTGGAAAAGATGGAAATAGGTGAGGAGATCCATCCATGGTTAGCATAGTACCTGGCAATCCCAGGTACCACCCTGACTGGTTGATTGTTGGAATCTGGATTTTGAGATGGAGTTTGAATTTTGAGGCACGGGGGTGGGAGACTTTTGTTTGCAACCAGGTGGACCCTACCACTCATGAAAACACCCTACCTCTCCATCGGGTTTTGTTATTGGCTTCTATCATGGAAGGGTACCCCATTAACATGGGGAATGTGATGTCCAGAAACAGTACTATCGTGGGTGCCGAGCATGACAGAAACTATTCGTACCCCAGCACACTTACTATGTCTTTCGGGACTTGAAGGTGGAAAAGAGGCCCTTTGACATCAGAGTGAAGCTGAAGGCCCCCTTTTCCTGGTACAATATGCACGGGAATGACAACCCCAAGAGCAAGAACTTCAAAGGTACAACTATTGCTCCAACTGGCCTGTCTGAAGAGCCAGTTCTGGTAGTGGTTCCTGCTATGCCTACCTCCACTTCTATGGATATCCCTCCCGGTCCATCCACATCCACAACCACTCCTATTATTCCATCTACCAGAGCAGGCCTGGAGATCCCATCTTCCCGATCCCATCACATTACTACTCATCGACTAAGCCATGTGCTTCTTAGTTTAAACAACTGGATGCAGACTGCCTCATCCAAGT